>CM035419.1:740281-3427781 GCA_020310875.1 Ceratopteris richardii
AGCTAATCTTGGCTAATGAAGAAATTGACAACATATTTTTCTTGATCTGTGACACATATAAGGCATCTAACAATGTGAAAGATTTGTCGTCAATAGACCTGAGAATGCTTTATTTATCTTTGCCTGTCTGATTAGCTAAGATTTGCAACACACATAATTGACCTCTTCTATTTAAATTAATCTTCATCCAACAAAACAGAGACCAAATCCTCAAATTTTAAGGCATTTGGATTTTCTTTCATCATGAATCAAAGAGTAGAAGCAAAACTTTGATATGAATCTGGAAGATCATTAAGAACGGTCTCGACAAGTGAACTAACTTGCAAGATTTCATTATCAAAAATCTCCTTCAAATCTTTGATCTTTGTCAAAAAAACGTCCATAGAATCTTCTTCATGCATATGCTTACCAATTTTTGTGCAATTCTGAGACCAGGACGGAGGGGTATCGATGATGCCCTAGATGAGGTAGGGACATGCTCGGATACCATTTGTTAGAGTTCGAAATCTGCCGAAGTACACAAACAACACAAAGGAGGAGGAGAATACACAATGTTTTATGAGGTGAATGTACAAAGATAAAGTCCCTTAGGGTTATAGGCATATATACAAGCCAAGTGGAAAAAACCTCTTAAAGAGGAAAAAAAGTGGTTTAGTGATCCTAAGTGTGTTCACACACATCACTATCAAAATATATCAACAACAAATATGTATGATGTCACACTTGCTCCGCAATGAGAAGAGAAAGGTCCATGATACTATTAGAGTAGAGCTCGTCACACCACCTTTGGTCATAGGGGCACTATTCTAGACATTCAACTTGATGTGGAGGATGAGAGAGCTATCTTCATGTAGAGTATCCATAAGGTATTTGAGGAAGCTATACAACTAGCAAAGAGAGGGGCATAAGAGAACATGATACTCACATGTCAAAGCATGGTTTCAGACATATAATCTTAATATGGAGAGCCTACCACCCTTCTAGTACAACTCTGAGTCACCTTATGTAACATGCTCATCTATTTTGGAGGAAAAGAAGCTTGGTGTTGAGACAAGACGTTTGGAAGCTATACAATAGGAAGATTTGGGAGTCACCTTGCTTGGGGACAAGTATGTTATATCATAGGGGCTAGTTCCTCGCTAGACTCACTAGAGGTTTCATAAAGAGGCTATATTACGTGGGCACATACATGCCACATTGTTCATATGTTGCGGTTAGCAAGCGGAGGGTAGGATTACACAATCTAGAGATAGAAATTGGGAGACACATTGGTGTTCCTACATCCTAGGGAGGAGCTACACTATAGAGCTTGCATAGAGGAGCTGTAGAGTGAGGAGCATATTGTATGTCAATGTAGTGCATATACTAGGATTAGAGACACACATACCCTATGATGACACCTTATTGTCCAAGAGATCAGGGACTCTCAAGATCAGGGGAAGCTAGGACGTCTCTTGTTAGAGATGCAAAGCCATTGAGACACTCTATTATAGCCACACATAACTACATAGACATAGAGGAGGAGATCGTAGCTCACAAGCTTCTTTTAGAGGATCCGTGCGCTCCCCTCGGCCCACAACATGTCTCCTGCAATCGGGTGCTCAAAGGTGAGCAACACTTGGTTAGGTAGAGATGAGTCGAGCTAGATGATGGGTCACACGCTACAGGGATGCGTTCCTCCACCATTGGCAAATTGAGGAGATTTGAACATGGGAGCGTATTGTCGATGAGGAAGGACTAGCTCGGATCAAGGCAGACTTTTTACCTTTACTTGGCATCCTTGGCACCATACCAATGCATGTACTCTATCTCTATCTTAAGCAAACATCAAAGCACATCCCACATGATATTACTTCTAAAGGAAAGAAAGGTTTTCAATGTCAATCTTAGGCCAAAACTAACCTATGAGACAAATTGGGTGTCCACGGTGTCTTTGCCATCTATGTATTGGAAAAACACAAATGAAACAACCTTGTTACAAACTAAACTACATTGAACGTAGGTAGGGATGTATTGGGGATAGTGGTAATGGTTATATCCATGGGGTGTATGAGGAGATGGATCTCTATCTCTAGGAGAATATGCATGTTTATATGTCCAAGGTAGTACAATCATGAGAATGCATCAAGCTATCTTGCTACATCCTCTGCTAAGAAAGGTGTAAGATTAATGAATGTTAGCTTAAAACAATATGGAAAACATTAGAGAAGATGCTAGAGAGGGAGGGAAGAGTATGAAAACCATAGATTCTAGAATAATGCTTGTAAAAGGATGGTATGACATAAGAGATCAAAAGGTTATATCATGTTGGATGTGCTTTGATGTTTCCTTAAGATAGAGATTAAAAAATAATGAATGTTAGCTTAGGACAATATAGAAACCATTAGAGAGGATGCTAAGATTATGTGAACCCTCGGCTAGAGTATTTGATGATAGTGGGGACCATTGTCATCAAGTGTAGTTAGAGTGTTGTAGCTCAATATTGCAATCATACAATATGCCTTAAATGTGAATGTCTTAACCTATCATTCATTCTTTTGACCATCCAATAATGGTTGGGCTATATCTTTAGCAAGAATGGCCCAAACATCCATGTTCCTTGTATCCTTTAAACCCACCCCCACGATGGGCAAACTCCCTCTAAATGGGTAGTGGATATTGGAAATAACCATGCATGTTAGAGTATTTTGGGAATTTATGCATGGCTCCAACCAATGCAAGTGACTAACATTTGCTTTTGAATTTTAGAGCATAGCCACTTACTAACATGCTCTTCTTTTCTGATGTTTGCAGCTTATCCTTTACTTGCAGAGATTGTCCTCATACAATGTGATCGAACTGTTCCATGCCTCCTTTGCAGTTTTCACATTCTGCATTCTGCATATCTTGTATACTCATATACAACCAAATTCCAATACAATACCTTCTGTGCTCCTGTGTCTAGTCTTCACATGCTTTTTGTTGCTCTGCAGTTCGTTTTTTCTCTTTTTTTTTTTTTTTTTTTTTTTTTTTTTTTTTTTTTTTGGGTAGTTGAGGGCCCGGGGGGTCTTCATGGTCGCCTTCAATATATTAAGTGTCCTTTTTCCGGAAGGATACTTGTTATCATGAATCTCTCAACTTGTCACTCACCAGTTGACTCTTTAGCATTTGCTATTTTTGCAAAATGTTCTAGTTTTGCTAAAACTCTGAAAGTCTTTGTTTCCCCTAACCTGATCAGGCTAGGTGAATGCAATGTGCACACTAAAAGAAATCCAGTTTCCATGTGTTAACAATACACAAAATCAACTAAAATTTTGGATATGAACCAGCTTGATGAAGCCAAACAAAGCATGTTGTGCTTTTGTAAACGGAGTTGTTTTGTCCATGGGCCCTACATTTGTCAGCCGCAAACAGAGGAAACGGGCCAGAAGTAAAATTTTGCTGATAGACCTTAACTTGTTCTATTGATACTCCAATTTTCATTAAAATCTGAGATTGTTGTCAGATTCGTTCTATCTGTACCTTCTCACAATCCTTCAATGTTGGCTTTGTCGAGAGTTGTTTCCAGCCAAGCTAGTTTTGTTACCGTGTCAAGAGGAAGGAAAGACAATAGAGAGCTCTTCCACACCGACAAGGTCACAAACAAGAAGACTGTAGCGCATAAGAAAGAAGGCAACAAGACCACAAGTGCATATTTGCATAATCCCAAGATCCCAACACATTCCCAAAAAGACAAGGAAAGAAATCAAAAGATTCATGGTGGAGCATCATATGCTGAGCTTGATATCTCAACAGTTTCATCGGTGGAACAGAAAGCATCAGCTAGAATAACCTGATACTGCGTCCAGATATCTTTGAAACTTCTAAAGGAATAATTTGGAGTATAGCGAGATGCCTATGACAAGAGAGAGTGTGAGTTGCTAAACCTGACTTTATAGATTGTGAGCCTCGTGAAAATACCAACTCTGGTAATTTGCTATTGGTTACAAAACACAAGATATGCAATACTTCTTTTCAGTAGAGTTCCTATTCTTGTATGCGACACATACACACACTGAACTCGAGCGTGAGGGAGCCGGGAGGGGGGGGGGGGGGGGGGAGGGGGGGTGGGAGGGGAGGGGGGGAGGGAGGGAGGGGGGCGGGAGGGGGGAAAAGGGGGGGGAGGGAGGGGGGAAAGGGGGGAGGGGAGGGAGGGAGGGGGCAGGAGAGGGGGGGGGGGGGGGGGGGGGGGGCAAGGGGGGGAGGGTAGAAAACCTGGTAACCAACAACTCTAGCTGGTTATACTTCCATTCATGGAATTGTAACATATCTTTAACCGTATGTGAATATGTAAATGTACATACCCCATAGTGAAGAGCGTTGCATGTGTTCCCCTGTAAGGATGAAGTTTTTCTGGTGTACCTTCGAAAAGATAATCGTACCACTGAGCTCAAACCTGATTTGAATTTTAAAGTTATGCACACAGCCATGATACGTCTAGGTATCCTGCATTGCAGATTTACTATGGTGCCATAGGAAGCAATCTACTGCTACGATGGGCATGGACATACAAACTGTCAGCTCATTTGAGACACAATTACATCACTGTTTTTCTTATGACGGCACTCGAGATGCTCCGAAGATTTCAGTGGATATTTTTCCGCGTGGAAAGTGAATGGAACAAAATTTCTAGGCTCAGCTCACAAACATCTTCTAAAGAGACATTGAAGGAGACAGAAATGCTAATCTCACCCACTGAATATGACATGTGAATGGCGACTACTGTACTGACAGATAGGTCTGAAAATAAGGGCAACTCCATTAATATTCCTTCACAGGTTATGCACAGAGCTACTGAGATACAAGTTGTAAATATGGCAGAGGTAATCTCATCTACGAACAGATCTTGATTGTTGCCTACAGGGGGAGCAGCGAGGAGTCCTGAAGCTTTTGGAGTCATGGAAGTATGCAGGTCTGCATTTGTGGAGATTAGCAAAGCATTGCGAGATTGCTGATTACCCGGGCACTACATCAGTTCCCTTGAATTTTTCGAGAGATGGACATTCTAGAATCTAAAGTTTACATCGAATATGATATACACGGATCTGCTTGGTAGTTAGGCCACTTTACATTATTGACAGACATCAAACAATGTGACATGCGCTTAATTTAGCATGTGACTGAAGATATCATTGCATATGTATTTGTTTCAACCATGGTTGTCTCATCTCCTAGATTTCTTTGCGTTGAAGCAAACACTAAAAAATCTTGAAGTAAATATATTTACCAGTATTCAGAGGTTCCAACACTATTTGAAAACGCATATAACAATGGATTCGGAAGTACAGAAATGTGATTGAGCGACAACCTTCATGATAATGGCATTTAAGTGGCTTCCATTGTTGTTTGAAGTGAATAACTACCGACATTATATAGTTTTAATGATTAAAATCTTTGAATTGAATTCTAGGTATGCAGTGCAAGCGGAACCTGCATAAATTCTTTAGTTTTACGAATCACGTCATCAAATTTCTTGAACAGTGGGATCTTACTGACATTATTATATACTTACAGCCATGTTATTTTACTACTATAAAATTGTATAGGTGACTCGTCGACTTGACAGTTTAAAATGAGCTATAAATAACTATTGATATAATAAAGAAGCGCAAGACATCAATCACATCCGCACTTTTGCAGTGTACACGTCTGTTCGTCGAGGCAGGTACATTGGTATGTGAACACCTGAATATAATAGATATGCATGTGATCCCTCAAGAATCGGGAACGGCATTGCTTGTCACTTTCAAAACTACAAAACTGAATTGTTACTTAGAAAATTGGATCAGTGAGGATCACAAGGAGTTTCATCAAGGGGAGGTGCATTCTCGACGCTATCACTGATGTTTGGGAAGGTTTAGTTTTTGTTGAAGAATCCGCTGAAGATGTCCTCTTCCTTTAGATTGACTTCGACAAAGCTTATGACAAACTCGAGTGGGACTTCATTCTCCAATCTCTCAAAGCCATGGCTGCTGCCAGAAATTTATGAAGATGATCTCAACATTGTTGGGTAATGTCTTAGCTCAGATAAAAATCAATGTTCAGCTTTCTCAAGCTATTCGTTTAAAACGTTCTATCAAACAAGGATCCCCTTGGCTCATCTTCTCGTTACAATTGCTGCCAACGGTCTCAGCTGCTTACTTAAACATCGTGCACACTTAGGTCTAATTCAAGGCTTCGTTCTTCCCCTTCATCATGAGACTCTTTGCTGATGACACAAATGCTTGTGTGCATAACGATCCGGCAAGCATTGATACCTTTTGGGGTTGCCTTAATACATTCTATGAGGCATCGGGCTCCAAAATAAACCACTCTAAAATGGATTTCAAGGCTATTATTGGGCATCCACCTCAATTTTGATTGACGATGGTTGTCAGTTAATCCCCAGGGGAAGCCTCCTAGGTATTTCGATGGGATTCGACGTCTCGATGGGTCAATGATGGAACTAGGCTCTTTCTAAGTTCGGTAAAAAGTTGGCATATTAGAAAGGAATGTAGATCAACCTAGTGGGGCTAGCTATGGTGGTTAGTACATTTCTTTCTATGATTATTTCCTTTCTCTCTTGTTGGAGATCGAAGGACCAAGAGATTGTCAAATTGGAAAGAATTTGTAGAAACTTTCTCTGGATGGGAGATCATAACAAAAGGGGTGTCCCCATAATTAAATGGGCTACTTGAAGGTGGTTTGGGAATTCTAGATATTGAAGGAATGGGCAATAAGTTGGTGGCTGAATGGTTAATTAAAGCTCGGAGAAACAAGAATGCCTCTTGGGCCAAATTGATTTGTAGAAACAAGAGCGCTCTTAAGCTTGTGGGCATTTCGAGGTGGAAGGGTCGTGATCTTCTCACTCTTTTGTTCTCCTTCTATCCTTTGACTCTCAGAGGCTCGAGCCTAGTTTGCTCTCTATGGAAGAGTTGGAACAAGGTGAAATTGTATGTCAAGATCAATGAAGATTGGAAATGGGTTGCCGCTATTGGACAAAATGATTCTATTTGTTCCCTATCAAGGGCATCAAAGGTGTTGAGTCTTGAAACCTCCAAAAAGCTAGGAAACTTTGGAACAAAGGGTTTCGTTTGTGGAAGCACCTCTAGAATTAAGACACATGTATGTCAAGATCAATGAAGATTGGAAATGGGTCGCTGGTATTAGACAAAATGATTCGATTTGGTTCCCTATCAAGAGCATTGAGTTTTGATACGTCCAAAAAGCTAAGCAGCTTTGGAACAAAGGGTTTAGTTTGTGGAAGCACCTTGAGAACTAAGACACATGCCAATGGATTAGATTTGAAGACACTGACTCGGTTAGGAGAGTGGACTATGAAAAATGGTGTCTATATGCAAAATAGATTAAATGCTTGGGGGTGCTCGAAAACTCGCCTGCTTATTGGGCATGACTCAGCATGCCTTCAGGGCCTAAGGTGGTACAATGGTAACAATCTTGAAAAACTTCCTAGATTCAAGAAGAATATGCCCTTTCATGTCACGCTTAACAAGAGGTGGTGCTTGAATTGGTCAGGTTTAAGGTGGGACTTTAGGTTCCAATCCATTTGGCACATCCTCATCAAGATAGAATATTGGTTCTTATGTGGCGAGTCCTCCATCAAGGAATTTGGACTAACGGGCCTCCTTGGTGTAAACATTGCCATCATGGCAATGAAGACTTGGCGAGGCCCTTTGGAAGATCTGGAAAGAGAGGTGTGCCGCCAACTTTGGCAACCCTTCTAAAGAATGGTCGATCGAAAATTCTCTTTTCGTTTTACGAGAAAGAATTGCCAATCGTAAGAAGTCCCCGCCGTTTAGACATCATAGAATGTTTTCCCTCAAAAGCAACAATTTTAAAGTCGAGTGGGGCCTCCATGAGGGGGACGAAAGGGTTATTAACCTTCTTTGTAACGTTCTCTAATTCTATCAAGTTTTTAAGCAACCCTTGCTTTGTAGAAGTCGGAGGGTCCCATGGGTGCTAGGCCTGTTAACATGTACATTTCGTTCTATTAATTAAATCTTGGGAGAGTAGGCTATTGTGGAACTTCTTTTAAAGAAAAGAATCAGGCACGCCTATTTATGAAAGAATCAAGGAATTATTTGGAGCATACTGGAGTCATGTTCGTGCGGATTTATCTGTATATCATAACCATGTATCATTAGTTTTTGTTTTATGGTTTTTGATAGAGAAGATATCCACATCGTGCACTTTCGACATATTAAACTGAATGTATATTTAAAGTCACGTGATTTCTTTATTCGCTATAATTGGACTCCTTGGTATCGTTTCAGATGTGCTATCAACAAGATAATAACTAGCAAGATTAGGCATCATTTTATTTGTCCATGCACCATAACTGAACTCCATTCATACTTTTTGTTACTCTCTTTCTCTCTCATCACCACTTTTCTTTCCTTTTTCATTTTTACGTTTGGAAGCAATTACACGAGGTTTTGAAATTGTTTTACATTTTCAAATTTCAGCTGTTTTCTTTGTCAATGTATCTGCAATGTACGATATTTACTCACCGATGGGCTGTGGATCCATTTCGTCAATGAATTTTCGGCCTTTGGTTCTCCAATGACTTCATTTGATCAACTATATCAAGAATCAATGGTAGTTTCTACCAATATTGGATGCAATGAAACGAATTTTTTTTTTGATATCACGTCTTTCTGAGAGAAAAGGTTTTGATGGGAAGGCGAATGGAAAGAGGATGCCAGGAGAACAGCATATAAGTGATTATGTTCCCACCTGCAAAGTTAACTTGGTAAAATGCTTTTGAAGAAATGATTCCCCACTTTTGTATGTTTGTTCAGTTGTTTTTAGATGTAAAGGAAAGAATAATTTACTTGTTTCAATTTTGATTTAGTAGTTAAACTCAAGGAATGCGAGGAATGGTAAAGTGGCTTGAAGGACGGTTAAATTAGGATTCTAGATAGTGATGTCATGAGGTTAATAGAAATATTGTCTACTGTAATCATGAAAACAGAGATCATTTTGATGGTTAATTGTGTAAGGTTTTTACGACCTTGTAAGAGGGTAGTGAAGCTTGAGGTCGAAGAACTTGGTTCCTTTGAACTACGTAGGTTTTAGATGTTTGAGGGGAACATTAAGGAATGTAGAAATTTCTTATATATCAAGTAAAAGGATGAACTACGTAGGTTTTAGATGTTTGAGGGGAACATTAAGGAATGTAGAAATTTCTTATATATCAAGTAAAAGGAGGAGGCAAGGACACCGGGGATATGGAGATGAGGAGATTATTCACCATAATCATGTAGTGAATTATGTAAACTTGAGTGGGGAATAGTGTTCGTTTGGGTTTTATGTGGTTGCCTTGAGGCTATTATCCCGAAGGCAAGGTTTTACACCTTTTTAAGCTAATAGGCCTTCGATCTCTAAACTACCTTGTTGCAACATTTTAACAGTGATTGGTAATGTTTAAGCTTCAAAAAAGTTATATATGCAAGGGTCACTCTTTGAAAAGAATTTTTTGGCACTGCAATAGTTTATTATACTCGGGATATGTTGGAGGTTGATTGACATAAAACCTTGTGCCCACTTCCATTTGACGTGATGATGCAAACATTTTCACTTTGTCTTTCTATCCCATGCAGGTAGGCCATTTTATGTCCCTTTTCGAGTATCCCTTAATTTGAAGTATTCTCCATTTCTTACGCCATGCCATCCTCGATGTGTGAAGTCTCTCTTTGTTAGACCCATGAGAGTACTCTTGCATGGTCGGACATAACCATGAGGTTTTCACAAATAGCCATAGAGCCCTTAAGACTGGAACATGATCGAGTCCTACACAAACGAATACTGGTGTATGTACATGCCTTGATTCTTGTATATACTTTCATGTTATTCTTGGAGTAAACCTTCGTTAGAAGTATCTCCCTCTCTTGCACCATGTCATCCTTGATTTGTTGCTTAAATTACATTTGAGCAATTTAAAATGTTTATTGTTTGTAAGATTGTCTTTTTCATGTTGAATGTTGGAGTTTTCACTTTGTTGCACCCATGAGAGTACTCTTCTTATATGGGTGGACATTATTGAAATTTACACATGTAGTCACAGAGCCCTTAAAATGTCAACATAATCGCTTCCTACATGAAAGATATTGTTGTATGTGTTGTTCCATGCTCCCTTGATTTCCTTATGCACAAATCTCTCTCTCTCTCTCTCTCTCTCTCTCTCTCTCACACACACACACACCCACACACAAATATACACACATAAGATAGAGGTAGCAAGATTTCACCTTATACTCCACTTTATAAATATATATAATATATAGCGAATCTTTGTATTTTGTTCATAAAAAGAAAAATACAATGGATAATCAGACTAGTTGAATACATATGCTATGTATGAACCTAGTAAAGTAAGTAGGTATACACATAAAGAAAATCATGATTGCATCAGTGTATTGTGTTAGTGACAGATATCCAAGATGACTCATCATGTCGGTGATACACAGTGTTGATCCTTACATTTTGAGCTTCCCCCTGAGGCTCCAATCCATATTCTAACCTTAAATCATGCTCTCTAAACTAAGTCGATATTATTTACGTGAATGTTTTCTTGAATATAATGGAAATGTACTCCAATATATTGGATTCTCCAAATTAATGCTATTAGCTATATTTGCAGCTCCTCATGACCTAGATTACGTAGTTGTTGATGCAATTAAGATGCATTTTATTCAATACAAGATATTTCTCTATTTTCTACTTTTGTGCTCCTTTACCATGTCTTGATCATGTTGGGGGAATTTTAAAAGAGGTCCAAAAAAGCTAAGTCAAAATGGTCAAATCTTGTGAAGAGTAAAGAATATCATCAATGGGGAGCAAGAGTATGGAAGCAAAAGAGGAAAGTTCTATCAAAATTTCCCAAGTCAAAACCCTTTTCAGATTATTGGTTTCTCTAAACTATGCCCAAAATACTTGTAAAAGTCCTAATTGGGATCTATATTCCTATTTTTAGCATAAATTGGATCCACATAAAAGCCAAGTAGTTCGAGATCTTCATGCAAATTAAATCTATACTCACGATTTTTCTCATAACTTTATGACTTAGATTCGACCTCCAAATAGACCTTGGGACCTACTTTGAAACTTGGACACACATTTGAGGATAGAGCTCTTACAATGTCTATAAAAGTGAAAGAGCTTTCATTTGTTAGGGTTACACTCTTTGGAGGTTATACTCTTTGGAGTTGTCTTGCACTCCTATCATTGTGAGAAATACTAGAGCTTCTTGGAGCACATTGCCTCTTGTCTACTCGTCTGTGTACATGCATGCATCTATGTGTGCGCTTGTATCTCTCTTGTTGTAGGTATTTGTACTTGCTAGATTTGTAGATATAGGCTTGAGACCAATAATTGATTGCTCCACAGATTGTCATTTTTGTGCGAAGATTGCTCTCGCTTCATGTTGGTAAGTCATATGTATATGTATATGGTACCATTGTCAAGGATGTTTTTGTGGGATGCTTGATGTGATGGTAGAAATTATCATGAGATAAGTGTTCTTGGTGCATCACTACTTATGATTTGAGTACGTTTCCATTATTTTAACCATTTCTTTAGCTAGTTCATGTAGGTTCATAGGAAAAATATATAAAAAAATCATTGCTTGGGTTAGATGATGCCCTTTGATGGGCTAAAAAAGATGAACAAGGAGGAGATGGAACAAGAGAGAAGAAACACGCACACATGCGTGAGAGTCTCGAAACTCACCTAATGATCTTCTGGAGGCAATGATCTATAAATGATATAAGTATATGAATATAGGAGTAAGGTTACATAACCCCTACATGCCCAACAATCTCCCACTTAAGGGGCAATGTGAGCATAAGTGGCAACATATATAAACTATGATGTAGGACAATACAATAATGTAATGGAAGAGTTCAGATGTCAACCCATACTAATCAGCCTACACGAACTGTCTCAAAGGTGCATTTATGCACCTCAAACTACTCTAGATCCATATCAACTAGAGTCGAGCTAACATCTGACTGATGAAAGAATTGATGAAGTTCCTGCAAAGCCCCCGCTCGCTCTATCCATGTGTCAATCATCAAACAACTGATAACTTCAAGTGCAAATGCTCCAATAGCAACTGTAATGTTTGGTCCCGAGCATAACAACTCGTACATTTGACTCGTGAGTGATGACAAGACTTGTGTTATCTTGGATAACCTAATCATGTCATCCAAGCATCCAAAACACCATCATCAAGAGCAACATGTCTTGATATATTCATGTCAATATCTAGCATGAGTGAATACAAGAATGACTTCACGATCACGTGAGCATCCACATCATGCTCTAAAGCATCCAACGGATCCTCCAAAATGTTCACCACATGACCATCTATATGAGCAAAAAACTCATGCTTTGTAAAAGCATCATGAGCATCCAAAACATGTTCTATATGTGCATCTATTTGAGCATCAGAATCCTATCATACATGTGCATCATGAATATCAATAAACCTATCTATAGGTAGAGAAAACGAGGCATGGCGAGTCTCACATTGAAAATGATATTGAACTCCCACTAAGAAGAGATTCTCTCACATGGAGTATCCTAGTAGCTCTTACAAGCATGAACTATCCCAATTGTAGCTAAAAATGATGCTCATCAATGAATTTATAACATGTGCTCTCTTGCAACTGGCTAATTGAAATCAAGCTCATAAGGAATTAAGGCGCATAGTGTACATGTCTAAGTGATGCTCCACTAGGTAGTATAAGGCATACATCTCCTACACCTGCAATGACATATGTTGTACCTTCAAGCATGTGCATACATCCATGAATCTCACCTGAGAATTGATAAAACCATGCCTCTCTGCATTTCTATGGACATACATGTGGAACCCTGCACAAACTAATGTATCCTAGATTTCATCTTTCCATCTCGAAAAGTTAGTGCCATCAAATTGAGAAGTCATCGTGCTGACAAGCCAAAGGACTAACAATGTAACAAGAGACTAGAAACAATACTTTATCATCAGTAAGATCACACCTGCATATCCATATGCATAACTCACATCAAAAATGTCTTTGAGAAGAAAATCATGTGAACTAGTTATCACATGACCATGCATCTAGCATGCACATAAAATTGTGAGCATAAACTTGTTCACCAGGTCTCCAAAATGAACAAGTAGATGCGAAATAATCTTGGGAGAAATTCAAAACGATATCCCCTACAAAGTAAGCAATCAAAACAAGATAACCAATAGCACAATAAGATTGGATAAGTTGCAACCACGTGTCATTGATTCAATCAAAGACAATGATAAATACACACGCCAAAAACTGATGGCAATACACATCAATACAATGGTGATACACCTCGCACTCAAGAACAAATCTTGCATGGTACAACCTATCATGAATAACTTGTGACCAAGTCCAATTGAATGGAGATAACCAATGATCCAAAGCTATACCACAAGCGTAAAGGATCTACTAGATCACTAGTATAGAATAAGGTTTGACAAAATTTGGATAGCATCTCCTTGTGAAATAGAATCTGAACCAAAATAACTATGTGGCAATAAATATACACATATGCCAAGAATCACACTGGAAAATAAAATATCAAATCAATGACCATAAGCTAACACAATAGCCAATCCAAGCGACAAACAAGTACACAAATGTGGCCCCAATCTGGATCATCTACCTGCAAGGAAAACAAGAATACAAGTACTAACAAAGATCCAAAATCAACTCTCATAAATCTTATGTAACCAACAATTAAATCCATATCTAAGTGGCATGAATGACCACAATGCGACTATAAATCCATTGAAAATACTATGATGAAACTTGTGATGGCATAAACTTGAAAGATATACCACAATGTCATCTCACATGACAAACACTTGGCAAAATTATGCTCTACTCTCATATGGAAGAGCCACCACAATGATCATACATGGCCAATGCCTTCAATCTATAAAAATTAGAGCTCACACACCAAGAACTCTCTTGGAGAAGCTCTAAAGCAAAATGAACCTCCTTAGGTTCTTTATAGTGAAAATCTACTACTCTGTGTTTCACTATTTCAAGGTTGATAACCTCTAAATCTCAAATTTTTCTATCCTCAAAGCTTGAAGAACTTTGTCTTAACTATGCTACGACACTTAGAATACCTAGATTGGAGGTGTGTAGCTCAAGATACAAGAAAAATAAGCATATGCTCTAATTTTCATATTCATCTAAAACATTGTTCTTCTGTATTCTATGTTTTTGGCGACCTAGCACTTTGAATCTAAAATGATGTTATACTACAAATGTGTAGATGCTTTCTCAAGCTACGCACACTGGTTCTAATCACTTCATCCGACCTCTAGAAGTCAAGTTAGAGTCAAACTTTTAAACTTCTAAAGTGATGTAGATTCGAGTTCTACATCCTTTTGAGTTTCTCAAATTTTTGGTAGCATAAATTTGTAGATCTCTGTGTAAGCTAAGTGGAAAAACAAAATCGCATCAATTTGAGCTTCTTAGCTCAAGTTATGGCCAAATACCAACCTGTTGTGTAGAAGATGTCGACTTGTATATTCATCTCTTGTACAATAAGCTTCCATTGAAGCTCCTTGCACACATCCTTCAACAAGACTGAGTCCAGTGAAGGCCTTTGATGGGCTCAACAAGAGGAGCAAGGAAGAGATGGATTGAGAGAGAGGAAACGAGAGATCTCCACACATGTATGGGAGCCTCAAAACCTATATAATGATCTTCTTGTGGAAGTGCTCTATAAATGATATGTGTATATGAATATCAAAGTAAGGTTACATGATCCTTACATCCCTAACATTAGATTCCTAAGGACTACAACAAGGTTGAAGCACTCTAGAGAAATACCTTGAGATTAAACATCAATAGTGTAGAAACCTAAGTATGCCAAAATTGAACTTTCAAGGCATCCAAGAAGACCAAACAATTTCTTAGAGCATTTAATGCTAGGGAAATCAATGATCAAGCTCGATCACATCTCACACCTATTTCAAAAGGTACATTAAGGACTACAACAAGGTTGAAGCACTCCAGGGAAATACCTTGAGATTAAACATCAATAGTGTAGAAGGCAACCAATGACTTCCGTAGCTAAGGAAGTCGCTTTGTAAAACGAAGGTATAATTTAAGTGATATTGGCTAAAGGAACCACTATAAGATCTCATCTAAGAGCCATGCATAGAGGTAGGGCCATTTGGGCTTCTCTGAACATCTATTTAGAACCAAGGATTTCCCATGCCACTGATAGTGAGGGAAATTTCCATGTTACGTTGAATCCTAATTGAAGTCTAATTCACAAATGCTATAGGCTAAGATTGTAAGGGGCCTAGCTAAAATTGTAGGTAGAATCAAGTCAACAGAGCCAACATCTTGCCAACAAATACCTTATTATCATTCTGTTGCATTGATGTCAATTGTAATTGCTCATTGGCCAAGGACATCACTTAATGAAATCCATATCAGGTATCAATGATATTTTCCCTAAGATGAAAAGATTTTATCTAGGAAAAATCTCACTAGTTTTCTTACAAGTCATTTGGCCTTGAATAACATCACAACATTCTAAAGTTAACCTAAGCCATGCTACTACTACTTTAGCATTAGATAAAAAACCCCACTAAACTTTACAAGGTAGTTGGCACCAAAAAGGTTAAAATAGAAATCGACTTAATTGGATATCACCCTACTCCAAGTTGCTAAATCAACTCATCCCACCCCTTCAAGTGAGTGGCTAAGAATCACACAAAATTTGGTGAGCATACTTGCATGAAATCACGATCTGAGCTCGTTTCTACCTCCGAATACACTATCGTAGTGGTTGTGTAGGCTAATTCATCTTTTTGTTGCAAAGATATATGCAAGTTTTGGTTCGCCAGTATATGCATCTCAAAGTCTGCTATAAGCCTAGCTAAACGTGTTTGGGTAGTTCTGTTCAACTTTTTCAGATACAATCATTTTTTTGCATCAGGGTATTTTAGTCAATGGCCATGGCTGAAAGCGCTGATTTTTTTTTGTATGTTGGCTATTGAAGATAAGTTGAATGGTACGAATTACCCATTGTAGGCTTATATGATGCATCATGTATTGTTCGCAAAAGGACTATGGAATATTCTATAGGGTGTTGAAAGACATCCTGTTACACCTGCAAATGCAGGTACTGAAGCTGATGTAGATAGCATCGAAGATGGTGATATTTTGCAAATTCCTATTTGTGTTGTGGTTTTTGTTACACCTATTGTACAACAAATTTGTTGGGATGGCAGAGATGCTCAGACATACGCATTGATAGCTTTGTCTGTCAAACGTGCCATTATTCCTCACATTTGCTATTGCAGAACAACTAAGGATGCTTGGATACACTTGCCACATTGTACCACGCTACGAATGAGGCTCGTGTTGCTTACCTCCAAAAACAGTTGGAGAGTGAGCACATGAATGAAGGTGATTGTATGGATATTTTTCTGACAAAGATCAAGGATTTGAAGGAATAATTGATTTCTGCTAATGAAGTTCTTCTTGACAGTTCACTTGTGTAGACTGTTCTAAATGGTCTTCCTGACTTATATCAGAGTTTTTCTTCTACTCTTCACTTGATGATGAAAGGCAATCCAAATGCCATAACATTTGAAGAGTTAGTTTCTATTCTGTTAGAGGAAGAAAAAATAGGTCTATTATGTGTGTTGCAGATCAAGCTTGCTTGGCTAGTCAGAAGGGCAAAGGAAAATGGAGCTCTTCTACTAGTAAGCAGAAATCTGCTAATTCTGCACAATCGAAGAAGGAAGACAAAGATGAGAAGAAATTAGAAAAGCAGAAATTGTTTTGCAAATACTATACAGCAAATGATCATGTCATTAAGATCTATCCAAAACTCGCTGCTAAAGAGGCAAAGAAGAAAGAGACAAGAATGGTTGTTGCAGAGGCCTCTACACTGAGAACAGAGTCTATTAATCTTGTGCAAGATGAAGAATGGGTGTTTAGTACTGTTTGCAGTTTAGACCCATCTTCTCATGAGCAGTGCATGTTCGTAGTAGACTCAGATGTTGGTACTTTGATAGTGGGATGGAACATAACTTGGGTAATTGTAATCAAGTCTTGTCCTTGACCACACAGTCTTTTCAAGTTTGGAAAGGTAAAATATCTGGATACATAGTCCCTAAAAATGGCATATCGATAGATAATAGCCGAGCTACCTAGCCCATGGAATGCCAAAGAAGTTCGAGATTTTATGGGACATTGTGTTCACTACAGAAGGTTCATACATATATATACAAACATTTCTTAGCGGATGTATGGGATTTTGAAGAATTTTGAGTGGATGGAAGAATATGATAAATCTTTCCTGGGGATTAGAGGATGACTCATATAAACACCTATTTTGAAAGGCCTAGATTGGAACAACTTGTTTCACATACACAGATGCTTCTTATTTTGCAATTGATTCAGTCTTAGGAAACCTTTTTATAAGGTCAAAATGGACTTGTTGATTGCGTATGCAAGTAGAAAAGCATCCTCATAGAATGAAATTATACTACTACAAAAAGAGAAGGACTAGGTATGGTCTATGCACCAAAGAGGTTTAGACACTTGTTAGCTGACTAAGCCGACAAGGGAAGAGGAGGCAGTCAAAGAGAAGACCAAGCTGGAATGAGAAGATAGAGTAGTCAACGTGATCCAAATAGAAATAGGCCCAATTAACTTTTCCAAATCATTCATATAACAAAACAGTGATCCTCTGTTGGAGGAGATGGTGGACACTTTCTAGAGATGAGATAGACTTGCAAACTCCTGCTTCACACTAGCCAAAATTGAATTGAGGAGTGCAAAGTAGACCTCTTGGGCCTTCCAGGAAGCACAAATAATCACCCAAGTACTTTAGAGTATGATCCTCAAATCATTGGATCAAAACAAATGAGAAGGAGTTTCAACTATGAACCAAAACTTGCTATTTTGGTCACCACACTTGCTCAAATAAATGAACAGTACTCCCTCTCTGCTAGCAATTCAATGAAATGTTTTTGGGAATATCTAAATAACTAGGATAGCTAACGTTTGCAAGTAATTTCACTTGAAATGATAGACCATGCTCAGAGAATGATGCTTAGCAAGTTGCAGGTGATCCCTGACATTTTCGGGCTCCGATAATATGCAGACCAGTGAGCAGTATTTTGTACATATCTCGAGATTGGATAAGGAAATGATAATGAAACTTGATAAAAACAAATTAGATAGTATAGTGAACCTATATAAACTTAAATCACATCAAAGGATCAAGTATACACCGAGAACCAAGTCAGAGAAGTTCACTATTTTGAGTGGTACATGATAAAGAAGAGAGAGTGAGATATAGTCAACATGTATATATTAGTGCACATAGATTACAATGTCATTGGCAGTGAAACATTGGAGAATGTGAGGGAAATAATAGAGCTATGGTATGAGCTCAATATCAACTTAAGATCCATCTAAATATCTCTTCCAATCGGGTCTTCATTACACAACATTTAGTCCTCTTTTATAGTGGAAGTTGGAGCCTTTTTTGAAGTATTCGTGATTGAAGTGATTTCTTCTACACACTTTTTACAAGGAGGACTCAATCTTTTACAAGAGGTCATTAATGTGCTAATAGATGAATGCACATAACATCCTTTGGATAAGTGATCAAGCATTTACTCTGGGAGTAATTGCACCAACAACTCCCCCTCAAGCCTAATATGCTTGGACTTCAATTCTCTTTAATCTCCTGCAATCCAATCATCATCTTGAACCTATTCAACTTAGTTCCATCCAAAGATTTGGTTAGCATATCTGCACATTACAAATTAATTGATAAATAGGACAATTTTATGTCCTTTCTAAGAAGCTTCTCTCTCACATAATGATAATGGACTTCAGTGTGCTTTGTCCTTGCATGATATACAGGATCAACAACCAAATGAAGTGAGCTAGTGTTATCTCCAAAGATCATTGGAGTGTATGTATGTATGCCTAATTCTAAGTATAGTAGCTTTAACCACATTGCTTCTTATGTTGCATTTGCTAGGCCTTTGTTATTCAGCTTCAGTTGATGAAAAAAAAAGCCACGGTTGGTTGTTTCTTTGATGACCATGAAATCAACTTTGATCCTACAAAAGATAAGTAGCGTGAAGTGCTCCTATCATCTTTTGGGCCAGCCCAATCTACATCGGAATATAGCTTGATATCCAAGTCATATGTGAATGGATAGAATAGACCTTCATTTATGGTACCCGTCAAGTACTTTAAGATCCTTTTGGCAGCTTCCATGTGAGGTTTTCTTGGTGTGTGCATGATTTGACTCAATGTTCTTACTCCATACCATATGTCCACTCTTGTTAAGGTTGCATAATTGAGACTCCCAACAAGTCTTTGATAACCTGTAATGTCTTCAAGCAGCTCCCCCTGATGAGTACTGAGTTTGTGGTTCAGTTCCATGGGTGTACCTTCACTTTTTGAATTTTCCATCTTGAACTTAACTAGCATGTCATGGACATACGCCCTATGAGTAATAAAAACACCAAAATATGTATAAAAAACATCTAAGCCAAGAAAATATGTAGTAATCCAAGATCATTGATCTTGAATTCTTCCTTCATATGAGATTTGATCTTCTTGATGCCACTGGCATCATCTCCTATAATGATAATGTCATCCACATAAACACATAGGTAAATAACCTCTAAATTAGTCTTCTTAATGAACAATGAAGAATCTACCGTGCTTACAACAAACGCTTGGTCCGGTAAGTATGTGACAAGCATATGGTTCCAAGCTCTAGGAGCTTGCTTTAAACCATATAGTGCTTTCCTTAGTTTACATACATAATCAAGTTTGTCCTTGTCTTCATATCATGGTGGTTGAGCTAGGTAGACCTCTTCAAAGATCCATCCATTAAGGAATGCATTTTTAACATCTAATTGGTACAAGTTCCAATTCTTTGAAGTAGCAATACTTACTAAAACTCTGATAGTTGGCATCTTAGCTATAGGTGAGAAGGTCTCCTCATAATCCACTCCATGTGTTTGAGCAAACCCCTAATTTGTTGCAGATGGGTATATAAAGTTAAAAGAAACTCAGATGGATCAGTTTGTTTGGAGGTACAAGGCAAAATTAGCTGCCAAAGGATGCTCACAAATTCATGGTATAGACTATGAGGAAACATTCTCACCAATTGCAAAGACGACTTCAATCAAGACATTGATAAGTGTAGCTGCTGCAAGGAATTGGAGACTCCTCCAACTTGATGTGAAAAATACATTCTGGAACACTGCGATAGTGCATTCAGAGGCTAAAACAAGCTCAAGTCACAATTATGGCACCAGAAAGCAATTTTGGCACCAAAAAGCAAAGCAGAGAGGTGTCAGTAACTCTCTAGGTGAAGTAGCAACCTACTCTGATGCCAAGTGTCATCTTAGCCACCCCCTTCAACTTTTCAGCCTCTACCTCATTCTAACTTTTTGCCTTTGAATAACTTCTTTGTTTACACACTTTTGGCCCTATTTTATTGCTTAAGCCTATTTATTTATTCTCAGTGCATGCACCCAACAATCAAGGAAGACTTTTGGACTTTCAGATAATTTGTTACTTTATCTGATCCTAAGTCCGATGCTTTCGTCATCCCCTTGATATTCCTTACATTCACACATCGGGTTGCTATATTGATTTGGGTTGCCACGCATGCCCCAGTGGTAAGTATTGCATCTCTTTTAATAAGGGTGGTGCTTGAAGGGTCCTATTGTAATTCTTTGTTTCCACTCTTCCAGACCTCCCTCTTTGGTGTTGCAGCCTGATGCAGGTCCCTCGGGGGCTTTGGGCAAAGGGTGACTTATCTATATTGAACAGTTTTTCTTTTGGATTTCCTTCTTCTTTGTTTCTTGCTTGATTCTCCCTCCACACCTCCCTCCTCTAGAACTTTGTCGTCCCCAACAGGCTTTGACTGGTGACCTGAGTATGTCTGAGGTGTTGTTTGCTCTCTTTGATTCAGAAAATTGGCTTCACATATCATGAGTTCTTTCCATTGTGTTGACTGGACACCATCATTGGGGGCCTGTCAATGATCTAGAAAGAAGCTTAACTCATAGGCCACCAATCGAGCATTGAGGTTGGAAGTCATTTTCACAAAAATCTCCGAGTCGAATTCAAAAAACCCTATAAAAAATGCCTCTTCAAAAGTCTGCATATACTGACTCAGTAAGAACATCAAGCAGGAGTATATGACCATGATTATAAGTTGGCTAGGCATTACAAAGAGATCGAAAATTAAGGCATGTATGCCTTGGTTAATGTCAATGAAGTTCAAAAATTTGTATTGAGCATGTTTGAAGACCTTCAAAATGGTTAGTAGCATGCTCAACACCTTGTTCATCATCTTTATTGTTAGGTCTAGAATTTTAGCATATAATGAGAGCCAAAATTCTATAGTGTGTACCATATACTCTTCAGTAGGTAAATAGTTATGGGGTGGGCTTGGTAATAGTGGATAGTTTGGCCACTCGTTATTGAGTGTGCCCTGACGTTGTTCTTCCCAAAATTGCATCCAAGATCTTCTTTGTGGTATCGGTCAAAAATATGGGTTTACTTGTAATAAATATGGTGCAGATTCCGAATGCACCCGTAGAGTTGAATTCTTTTCCAAAAAATTATGTCTTCAGATTGGATTTGCTTTGTCAAATTCTTCTTGTGTATGAGAGAAGGTATTTGCTCTAAAATGTAAGTCTTGATCTGGTTCCTTTTGTGTAGTCATCTCGATGTATTGTTTGGTTTCCTCTTTTAGTAGGCCGTATGGTACACTAAAGGGTTTCATAATTTGCTCTAAATTTTTTATTTTCATTTTTGCTTCTTTCATCACTTTCACTACTTGATCTTCAAATTGACCCCTAAGTTGGGACACTAGTAGTGCCCACTCATTTTGGATTAGTTTCGCAATAGGCCATGTATTTTGATCAACACTTTGCTATGACTCTCTCACATGTATTTGTGAATTATGGATGGGGGGGGGGGGGGGGGGAAGGGAGATGTACCTAAGTCTCCACAGTAGCAGCTTGAGAGCTTGGGACTACTGCTATCCCCATATTGTCTTGCCTTGCGATCTACTCTTGTAGACTTTTTATGAGTTCATTTTTTCTTTCATTTGTTCCTTTGCCATTGTAAGCTCTTTATCACTTTGCTTCTTGCTTTCCCCTAAGATTTCCATTTGGTCCACATCCTCGTTGCATTGTTCGATGTACCGTGATTTGGTTGCTTTTCATTTCTTTCTTAATTTGTTTGTGCCATGCATGTATTTTCTTTCCCACTCTCCTCTTAACTCTTGCTCTTACTTTAGCTGATCCACATACCTTGCTATCTGAGCTTCTTACTCCTATGGATTGTTATGATTATTTTTTGGCACTTCCATGGGTTGATTGAACAAGATGGCATTAATTAACTCTTTATTCCTACTTCTTAGATTGTCTACTTTGTCCATATATACTTTTATCTGAGCTTAAAATTTTTTCTTCTATTTGATATACATACCTTTTCGGCTTCACTGGTCTCATATTTATTTTGAATCTCCTTAAGTTTGTGTCGCATCTTTTGATTCTCTTCATTGAGTACTTTGCATCTTTCCATAGTTCTTTGGTTTCATTTTCTTTTCTTGTAAGTGCCTGTTGAGCATCTAATACTCTTGTAGATAGCTCTTCACTTAGCATCTTGAATTGATTTTGTTCCACTTGTGCTTTGTCATAATCTTTATCTGCTTCCATGAGCTATTGTTGGGTGTCCATAGCTGTGTGGATCATCTGTTTCACTATTGGCTTTAATTGCGCCACATCCACATTGAGCCATGTTTTGGATATGCTAGGCTCTTCACCTTTCTGTACATCTTTGCCCTTTTCAATATGTATTGTCTTGTTATGTGGTTGCCTAATTTATAGTTGAATTTGATGTTCTTCTTCTTTATGTGTAGTAGACTTCATAACACTTCCTTGAAATGTTACATCCAGAGTTGAAGGCTCTACTACCACCTTAATTGGAGTAATTGGTTCTCGTTCAATAACTACTTCTCCATGTGTTAGAAGAAGTATTTTTTGGAGTACTTTTGATGAAAAATAATTGTAAAATGCCAAAAACTTGTAAAAATATTTATGCAACTGATGTAAAAATAAGGAAGAGTCTTCCTTATGTAAAGTAGAATCTTATGTAATTTTTCTAGAATTTTTGGAAACTCCTAGATAGCATATTTTTAGATTAGAAGAAGAAAGGAACAAATTTCAAGTGTGAAAAGGGACACTTGAAAATGTATAAAAGACAATTTCCTCTATTATGAGAGGGTTGGTTAATTGTATTACAAGTTGTCCAAGCAAATAGAGAGAGTTTCCTACAGAAAATCGTGTTTCTTCCTTTTGTGTGGTTTCTTTGATTTGTGAGTCTATTCTATGTGTATTCATGGAGATTTGTGAGCTTCTATTGTGTGTTTCTGATGAATGTGTATGAAGAGAGTTGAATAGTGATATGTTGAGTGAGAAATTGATGAAGGATGGTGCTGGAGATGAAAATCGTCTATTTTCACAGAATCGTGATTGTCTTGTCTGAAGGTTACAGGTATCATTTTTGAGTTTTGACTTCATGGTTGTATTTTGCTGAGAAAATAACATGCTTTAGACACCAAGATTGTGGAAAATGATGGAGATTTGCTCAAGATAATCCAAACCCTAGAAATTCCTCTTCATCTTCATTATTCTCAGAAATCCAGCCAGTTTTCTCTTATTTCTTGGATTCTATCAAATGGAAGGGGTTGTGGTCTCATGTATACTTCTAGGATTGACAAAATAAAGATGTATTGTTAATTCTTTATACTAAATGATTGGAGAGGACAACTCCAAAGATCAAGAACAAACATTTTTTGGCGCCGTTGCCGGGGAGTATATCAAAATCTTCATTGAAGTTGGACCTTGCTGGATCTTCTAATGTGATGGTATTGAACACATGGAAAAGGTAATACTCTTTAATCAAGAAATGTAAACATGAAAAGGTAGATTTCTTTGTTTGTCTTTAGGGAAAAGAAAGCAATAGATAATCTTTTGAGAATAAGAAGTGTTGAATTTTTTTGCAAATTGATAGTTGCTCATATCATTTTTTGGAAGTAAAGTGCAGGTGTGTGAAAAACTGAATCAAAAAAGCAGATTATAAGGTAAAATGTGTCTATTCTTGCATTTGTAGAGTGCTTTTTGATCAAGTACTAAGCAAAATTGTTGATCTTGGGAAGATGACAAGATTGCATTAAGGAAAAGTCAAGTTAAGTAGCTAGATGCAAGTAGATAAGATCCATTTGTAGCCAAGTCAAAGTAATAATCTTGAGAAAAGCTGAATTGCATCTTGAAAAGAGAAATGTTTGAGTTTATCTTTGCAAAAATTGACATTTGCATTTCTTAACACAATTTTCTTTGGGAAATTTTGCTCATAAACTGTTTTGATAGCCAAAGCATAGCAGAGTATAACCAATCAAGGAACACAGGATCAATAGATCACTAAACAAGAAACCCTAAGTGAAGTGTTTACCTTAATTTAGGGCAAAATACTAAAAAAATTCATAAAATTCCTTAAAACAATCAAACAAATTTCTTTTCTCCTTCGGAAGTTGGACTGAAGTTTTGTTGACAAGAGTGGAAGAGACCAGATGGTAAGAAAGCAAAAAAAGAAAATTTTGCCAAAAACTGGAAAATTAGAAAAAACACGATTCTCTGCACAGGATCGCGATTTTTTGGATAGTTCTATGATTGTGATGTAAAATTACAAGTGACAGTTGAACTAGAATTGGTAAAGGGTACTAAAGGGAAATAAGAGAAGAGAATACTCAAAATTGCAAAAAATAGGAAGTATAGAAAAAATACGATTCTCTACACAAAATTGCGATTTTCTGTAAGAGAAAAAATTTTGGGAAGTCTGAGTACAATTGGGTTTTTGGAGAAAGGTAATTGCAAGAGATTTCATTAATATTGAGAAAGTGAAGGAAGTTAAATTCCAAAGAGTCAGGAAAGATTGAGTATCAAATGAGAGAGGTGGAAAAGTACAAAATAGCGATTTTCACCAATAGCTAATGAGAGTGATTAATCATGAAAAATTAAGAATTGAGGATTAAAACCATAAAGTAGTTGAAGAATGAAATTGGACAAGTGAAAAAGTGAAAATCAATGGAAATTGCACAGAATCGCGATTGTATGAACACTATAAAAGTCTGGAATTTCAGAGAAAAATCATTTGTTGAGTGAGAGAGAGAGAGAGAAGGCATAGGATCACGACTTTCTACAGCCAAAGTTTTGGAGAGTTCTTGAATCAAGCAAGCAAGGTAAGGGGCTTCAATACCATTTTTCTTGCATTTCTTTAAATTTTCATGATTATTAAGCATAGATAAGTAGGAAATAACTGAAAAACACGGAATCACGATTTCTGATTTTTTGAAGTTTCTGTAAAAAATAATATTTTTTTTAGAAAAATCTTTTATTGCATGTTAAAAAATAGTTAAGGCGATTCTATAGAGGAAATAAAAAATTGAAAATCAATACCTGGAAAATTTTTCAAAAAAGTGAACAAAATCGCGATTCTGTAGTCAGACACAAAATGGCGATTCTCTGAAACAAAGAACAAAATCGCGATTCCCAGAGCACGATTTTCTTAAGAGAATCGTGTTTTTAACGATTATGAGCAATCATGATTGTCTGGGAATAAAATCGTGAAAAACACGATTTTGATCACAAAATCGTAAGAAACACGATTTTCTCCACAAAATCGTGAAAAAACACGATTTTGATCACACAATCCTGAAAAACACGATTTTGACCACAGAATCGTGGAAATCACGATTTTCACACAAAATCGTGAAAAACACGATTTTGACCACAGAATCATGGAAATCACGATTTTCACACAAAATCATGAAAAACACGATTTTGATCACAAAATCATGAAAAACACGATTTTGATCACAGAATCATGGAAATCACGATTTTCACACAAAATCGTGAAAAACACAATTTTGAACACAGAATCGTGGAAATCACGATTTTCACACAAAATCGTGAAAAACACGATTTTGATCACAAAATCGTGAAAAACACGATTTTGATCACAAAATCGTGAAAAACACGACTTTGATCACAGAATCGTGGAAATCACGATTTTGGTCACAGAATCGTGGAAATTAATTGAATGATCCTTAGGTCTGGTAATAAATTGTACACACATTCCCAGCAAGAACTAGGAAGGAAAGAAATAGAGACAGTGGTAGGGGAATTGCAAGAAAGAGATTTAGGGAAAGAAAACAACATGGAAAATTTAAATGAAACAAATGAGTCCATTGAAACTGGGGATTATAGAAACATCCTCAAATATATATATACAAATAGGTTTGGAACCTATGTATATCAGGATGGAATGCATAAGTTTCTCATTAGATTGAGAAACTTAAAAGTTCCCCTGAACATAACACCAGTAGCTCAATTCAAAGATGGTAGATATGAGGATAGGCAGGGATGTGTATACATCTTCTCATAAGACCCAGAAAATTCAAATGACCTAGGGCAATGTGCAGACAAGAGACCTTGGGAATAGAACCTAGGGCAATCAGATTTGCCAAGACCACATGGAATTCACAGTAATGGTGAACAATCACAAGGTAGGAGAACACATACTTCCCCAAATCCTTTTGAAAAGGAACCAGAAGGATTTAATGATTTCCCACTAAGAAGAAGACATCATTGGCAAAATCAGGGTAGAATGCTTAGACCATATCAAGTATCCAAATGCATGAAAAATCAATATGAAGGATATACTGATCCTCATGCTCATGCTGCAGAATTTAGGCAATTAATTAGAGCTGAAGAAGTAGAGGATTACAAAGTCCAATTTGAAGCATTTGGTTTAACCCTAATAGGACCTGCCTTATCTTGGTTCATTCCCTTAAGAAAAGAAATGTATCTAGATATTGAATCCTTTCTAGAAGCCTTCATTGGGGAATTCTCAAAGACCGGAATAAAACATAGCACAGCCACACTAATACATAGCTTTAAGCAGCAAAAAGATGAAAATGTCAAAGAGGCAGCTAGGAGATTCAAGCAGTACATTGACAGATGTCCCAAAGAAGAAGTACATTCCATCGCAAGACAGGTATCCCTATTCATAGAGGGATTAAGAAGTGCCCAATTAAGAACCCTAGTATATTATAGGAGATGCCCTGACCTAGGAGCATGTGTGAAAGAGGCAATAGATTTGGAAGATAGCAGAGGCCAAGACCTGTTAGCATTTGATCAATCTAGAACAAATGAAGATAAAATCCCACCAACAGAAGAATTGGCTCAAGCCATTGCTAAAGCTCTAGAAGTCAGCACTAAAACCAATTTGATAAATACCAAGATAACAAAAAATAAAAAAATGCTATAATTGTGGAGAAAATCATTTGATACAACAATGTCCATATCAAAAACCACAACACTTGCAAGACAAAAAAACACTCAAATACTGTACACTAGAGAGGAAATGGACAAATCATACCAGAGAAGACTGTTTTTACAACAAACAACCCATTAAGGAGAGAGATTATGCAAGTCAAAGAGAATCTGGATATATTGAGCAACCAAGACATGTACTTGGGCAACAACCTCCATTACCAACAAATGTGGTACCAATTAAATACACACCAATAGAGGAGGGAAATTCAAGAATAAGATCACCATACAAGGAAGGTTATCAATGGAATGAAGGATATCAGGAAGAATGGGAAGGATATAATTGAGAGAACCAGAACTACAAGCCCTAGATTTAGGAAATGGGAGAATTGAGATGGATACAGCCACATTCATGTATATAACCAATAATTATATGTCCAATCAAAAACCTCAGTTCAAAGGGGGATCAAAGATAATTGTTATAGATGTGGGGGAGAACATTTCATTAGAGACTATCCACAACCTCTTACATTAAGAATAGAGGGAGCCTATTGTAAGGATTTTGGCGGGGAACATTTAATAAAGGACTGTCCAAGAAATCCTCAAAAACAACAAAACACATCTAATAACATACCACTGAAAATAGTCAACATCATGGAGCAAGAAGAATTGAGTGACATTGACCAAGTGAATATAAATGCCATAACAAGGGCACAAGCTAAACAACAAGAAACAACAAAGGAACAAAATGAAGGATCAGTTTCAAAGGTGAAGAAAAATAGACAAAAAGGGAAATGGGAAAGGAAAAAAAGAATGGGTAAAAATTTGGAAGAGGAGAATAGGGAACAGTCAAACAGTACTCCCTCTCAAAAGACACAAACCCAGTCAGAGATAAGAAATTCACAAAGTCTAGATACCATGATAAAAGCATACAAGGGAAGAATTCAAGAGGGACCAAGTCCTACAGATCATGTAATGGCTTATCCTATGCCAGACTTAGAACATGAAAGGATGCAGAAGTGTAAACAAATCATACAGGAAGCACAACTCAAACTGGGGGAAGTAGACAATTCTCAAAAAACAGTTGAGGAATCTGAGGCAATAAGAACAAGAGGAAATATTAATCAGGAAGAAAACCCACAAATAACATTCCAGGTGAATATAGATAAACAATGTACAATTCTATATCACACCACATTGGAGGAATTGATAAAACAAAACCCTCACTTACAAAAGAAAATGAAAAATGGGAAACAATACCAGAAAATCTTCATCCACAAATGCAGGAATTGGAAGAATTGTGGTATATTCCAATTGATAAGATAGGAGGATATTGTGAAGAAGAAGAAGGAAACTCAACCCTAAAAATACAATTTGGTAAAAACCATGCCAAAGCTATTTTGGATAGTGGATCAGGAGTGGCCATTATGACTAAACAAACTTGGGAGAAATGGGGAAAAAATGAATTAATACCCACCAAAATGAGATTGCAACTTGCAGATGGACACATAGAAAAACCCCTAGGAATATGGGAAAAATTCATTGTGGATATATGTGGAATAGAAATAGAACATACCTTTGCCATAGTTGAATTTCCACAATCCACTTCATATGAAATTATCCTAGGAAGAGCATTTATGAGAGAAATGAAAATTGTGCAAGATTGGGGTAATGATTGCCTGTACCTTCAGAGTAAAGGAAGAATAACCAGAGGGAATCTAAGAAATGGGCATTATTGTGACATATCTCCTCAAGAATGGTATAAAATACATCAAAATCAAGAATTAAGTGAAGAATCAGAGATGGAAGACCAGAATGAAACTGAATCATCACTATGGAAGTGCAATATGATAAGAAACCTCACAAATAGAAAAAGAAGATTGAGAAGAGAGGATTGTGTAGAAGGAAGAAAATTACAAGATGAGAGCTATGTACCACAAAAATTCAAAGATGAAGAATTTGAGCCTTATGGGTGGAACCAAATTTTGGCTACCATGGATCTGGCCAGTGATGAGTATGTAGGAGTGGAATTTCAAAATGAAGAAGGGTATGATTTTTTTCACATTGGAATACAAATGATAAAGGTGTCAAAAACAAAGGAGCACCAGGAAGAGGAAATGATATTAAAAAAAGGGAAAACTCAATATTTGGAAGAAGTAAAAGCTGAAGATGCAATAAAAGATAAAATCTCAGGCAAATATAAGAAAAACAAACACAAGGAAATAGGAAAAAACCAAGAGGAAGAGAAAAAGGAGAAAGAAACAAACAAAGATCAACAGTTTGGTGTACCAACAAATTACAAGACTTATGAAGTAGAAGACAGAATACTTCTAAAAATAAAACCAAAGAGAGAGAAAAAGAAAGGGGAGGCTTATGACAATGAGGAACAAACTAAAAAGGTCATGATCACTCAAGAAGATGGGGAAGAAAGACATATTGTGGTAGCTGATGACATGACAAAGCAAGAAGAGGAGGCACTAAGAAATTTGGCAAGAAACTATAGGGATGTGTTTGCTTATAGCTACAAGGATTTGAAAGGTATTGATCCTAAAATCTGTGTCTTCCCATTGGTTGGTAGTCCCTTCGTCGTGACTTTCTTTAGAACAGAAGGGAGTTTCAATTGCTTCACATCTCCTGGATTGGAGGTTTTCTGCATCACAAAGTGTTGGACAAGAAAAGAATCTTTTTCCATAAGTGTGCTCTTGGAAGGACCAGGAGTTGGTGCCTTTCCTACTTCCTTAAATGTTCCAAGGGTCACTTCTATAGTTAGATATTGTTGTTGCCTCAAAACCTGAAGAAGCCCACTTCTTAGGTTAAGATTAACTGCACTATTGTACATCCAATCTTGACCTAGGATGAGGGGTTGGGTGAGATCCTCATCCTGAAATACTAGCACTTTTACTGACATTTGAACCTCTTGAAGGTTAATGGGAAGTTCCACCTCACCAAGGCAAGGGGTTTCCACTCCTCCCGATCCTATAAGATAAGCTTTTATAGGATGGACTTTTAATTGCAATTGTTGACAGTACGAAAGTCTAACAACACTAGTGGCTGCACCTAAGTCAATCAATGCTATTACAGTCTTTGCACTCTCTCCTTATCCTACATCTAAGGTCACAAAAGGTTGTCGTTCAACTATTCTATGGGAACGTACACTTGATGCTTCACACATGACCATGTGATATCTTGAAGCTTCATATGCATATGATCTAGGCTCATCTCTACCCTGTCTTCTCAATTTCATTCTTTGGATGTGTTCTAAAGCTTCTGCTTGCGCTTCTTTGTGAATTCGTTTTTCTTCTTCCTTACGTTTCTTGGTAGTGTTGAGTCGATTAAGCATTTCCTCAGTGAGGGGTTCTTGATATAATTTGACTTGGCATCCACTGACGTAACTTTGTAGGATGTCACCTTCTAGGGTGGCTAATTGGACTGCCCCACTTGTTGATATTCTATTAATAATCATAGGTCTATAGCCACACTTCTCTAGCTTTCTTGCATGTTGTTTCATGGTGTACACCAAAACTAAGTCTCCTATGTTCAAGCCTTTATCCTTCACATGGGCATCGAAGTATGCCTTTTGCCTTTTCTTAGCTTCATAAATCCTTGCTGCTGCTCTCAATCTTTTCACCCAAGCGTTCTAGATCAAAGATTCCAAAAGAAAGTTCATGGCCGGTCCATTGATGCTCTTGTGCTAATCTTAGTGCGGGTATCAGGATGTCAAATGGCAGCACCACATTTTGTCCAAACACCATTTGAAAGGGTGTGGCATTGAGAACCATTTTATAGGCTACTCTATATGCCCAAATTACGTGGTGTAGCTGTTTATCCCAATCAGAGCGTTTATTATTCACCAATTTTGTCAGCACATTGCATAGAATCTTGTTAGTGCTCTCGACTTGTCCATTAGCTTGTGGATGATAGGGGGCAAACTTCTTATGTACCACCAAGAATTCTTGGACAAGATTTTCAATGACTTCATTCAAGAAGTGCGTGCCTCTATCAGTTACTAGCTCTATTGGTAGCCCATATCTAGTGAACACATTTGGTTAGATAGTTTGTGGCAACAATGATGTATTCGACATGTGAACCCTTAGCTGGGGGATTAATAGGACCAACAAAGTCTAGTCCCCACTTAGAGAATGCACGTCCACCCATCATATGTTTCAATGGCATCTCATCTTTACGTATGGGATATCGAGTTCGTTGACAAACATCACACCTCTTCACATAGGTATGTGCATCTATGTGAAGGGTTGGCCATCAAAGACTAGCAAAAAGTATTGCCTTGACCACACGATCTGGTCCAAAGTGTCCTCTCGCTACCCCTTGATGAGGAGTTTCTAATATCTTAAGATACTCACTCTCATGGACACACAGTCTAAGATATCCGTCTTTTCCTCATTTGTATAGAATACCACCTATGAGTGTGTAATCTATTTCTTCTTGTTTTAAACTTTGTTGTTTCGCTGATGTCATATCCTGAAGGAAGGTTTTCGTCCTCAAGAAAGCTACTAATGGTTCACTCCAATCTAGCACTAAAGACACTCGATAAAGAGTGGCATGTTCTAGAGGAGGTCTAGTGTTGGAGATTGGGCATTCTTTGCATAACGTGTGCATCATTGCTTCCACTGTTGTCCAATATACCCCTAACCTTTGTAGAGCTTTAAGGGTCCTATGTTTTGAATGGTGTTGTTGTAGTGCACCTACATGTGCTAATTGCAACCATTTGACGTGCTCATCTTCGTCTATGCAACAAGCTACTATGCCTTGATTGGTGTGTTTATACATGCTGCGTGTCATTATGTTGTAATTCTGAGACTTGACTACTTCCTTGTCTCTAGTTCTTAACACATGATGTTTAGGTCCAAAGGTAAGAATAGGCACTATACTTTTGGCCCACTCAGGCACTACTTCTAGATTGAACAAGTAGGCATCAGGGGGGTCATCTGACACTCCTTGAGGAGACTCTCCAGAAGTTGTCTAGAAAGGTGGTCTTCCTTAAGGGGAGTCTGACCTTTCCTAAACACAACTTAAAAGTTGTATTCCATTAGTAAGAGGAACCATCTTACTAATCAACCAGTATTGCATGGTTTGCTCACTAGATATAGTAATGCTTGATGGTCTGTAAAACTTTTAAACTTATTTGCAAGCAAATAGTGTCTAAACTTTTTTATCGCATGTACCATACCTAATCCTTCTCTTTTGGTCATGGTATAGTTTTTTTCAGCCGCATTCTTCTCTTTTGGTCATGGTATAGTTTTGTTCAACTGTCTACTAGCATAAGCTATTGGGAGATCCATATTACCTTCACTAGTAGGTTGTGCCAGTACACATCCAATGGCATAATTTGATGCATCCACATGAACATGAAATGGCTTGTTCCAATCAAGTGTAGTCAAGATTGGTGCAGAACACAATCGTCTCTTAAGCTCATTGAAGGAGTTCTCACATTCATTCATCCACTCAAAGTTAGTCAAGAGAGAATACAAAGGCTTTGCAATGATTGCATACATGTGAATGAATGGGCGATAATAGCTACAATGCGCCATGAAGGCATGTACTTCCTTGACATTATTTGGCTTAGGTAACTCTACAATAGCTTGCACTTTCTCTTCGTCTGTGGATATGCCATTCTGTGACACTATATGTCCTAAAATCTTGCCTTGCCTGATCATGAAAGCTGGGTTCAAGCAGACTTGATATTCTCTACATTTGTCAAAGATAGCTCTCAACTTAGGGATATGTGCTAGTCTTATGTTGGAATGAGCACAAAGCTCATCAACATAGACTTCCAAATTTTTCCTCAAGAACTCTTTAAACACATGGCACATCAGTCTCTGGAAGGTAGCTGGGGCATTGGTTAGCCCAAATGGCATTACCCAAAAAGCAAATATGCCCCACTCAGTGGGAAAGGCCATCTTATGCTGATCTTGGGGGGCAATGACCACTTATAGCCAGAAAACCCATCAAGGAAGTTGTACACTTCTGTGCTTGCTACTCCTTCTAATAGATGTTTGGTGATCAAAAGCGGATAGCTATCTCTAATAGTGGCTACGTTCACTTTCTTCAAGTTAATGCAAACTCATAACTTGCCATTCTTTTTGGGCACCACTACAATGGGGGATACCCATTCAGTGTGCTCAATCTCATAAATGAATCCATCTTCTAGCAATCTATCTATCTCTTCTTGATCTTGGCTGCATAGTTATCTTTATATGTGTATGGCTTCTGCTTAGAGGGTTTGGCCTCTCAAGTCATGGGGATCGTGTGTGAGCATATCTCAGGGTCTACTCCTTTCAAGTCCTTGTAACTCCATGCAAATACATCTCTCTATTCTCTTAGCAAGGCTATCAACTCTTGCTCCTCTTTCTCTGTTAATCATGCCCTATGTACGTGCATCTTTCTTCCCCTTTGTCTATGGTCACAATTCTTTAGGCTTCTCCTGCTTGTGCTTCACATTTAGGCATCCTTATCATGACCCTCCTATCTTTTACTTCATGCTTCTTCAAATCCTCAAGGACCTCAAACAACGATTCTTCCTGTGCTGGTGTGGTTCCTCTTTTTTTTTCTTTTCTTATCTTCACTCTTGGTGGTTATCTGGGTAGTTAAGCTGACATCCTCCATAATTTCTTCATGTCTTTGAGGGTGAGCTTCTACTTTAGAGAAATATTACTCATCTGATGCAAAAGGTGGGCCCATACTAATTGACACTACATCGGAGTCACTTGCATCCTCAAATGCATCAGTGCTAGGTTCACATTCTTAAATAATCGAATCACATAGGATTGGCTCTATTGTGAAGAATGAAATATCATAGCCATCCTCGTCACAGTGGGGTGTCCATTGTTCTTCATTGATGGTTACATCCATTGTTCCTAAATTTCTACCCAACCATGAGATTCAAATTTTTCGTTAGGGAAAACTATAGGTGCATAGACAGCATCTCAAATCGATATATGAGTTTCCTTCACACCTACCTCTCTAGCCTTCTCTCTTTTCTCTTCTTCCTTGGCCACTTTACACATCCATAAGTGAGTGTCTTCATGTATCCATGAGGGTCTTATCCTATGGAATGCACTGACTCTGTATCATATGTGACTCTATGGATGTGATTCCATTGAATGGGGGGTACGTCTCTATGAGAGTAATCCTTGAGATTGACTTTTGTTGTAACACCTAAGTGTTGCAAATACAAGGTATTGGTTCCTCAATCCTGTAATACTTGCAAATGTCTCAAGAATGGTCTTCCTAGAATCATCTCATAGGCCTGGTTTTTGCTAAAGTCACATGTGGCAAAGGCGTGCTCAAACTCTACCCCACAAGTGGTGAGGGCTATTCCCTCTAGCAATCCCAAAGGTCTCTCTATATGACCATGATCCATCTATAACTTCATTCTTGTTTGCCTGAGTGCTATCTTGCCCCAAGGCTTCCATAGGGAAGTGGTAGCAATTGCAACTCCTGCACCTGAGTCCAAAATTGCCTTGGTTGTGTAACCTTGATGAGTGATGGGGAGATAGGTGTTCCATTATTCTCCTTCACTCATGTCCCCTATCTTGTCCAAAGGTATTTCTGGCACTGTTCTATGAGATCCTACCTAGGAACGAGGTTTCGCTACTTCTGCACTTGATTGGCTACATTTTTCCACAATTCTAGCTTAACCTTGAGTAGCTCTTCTAAAGTGAGGTTGCGCTACACTTTAGTGTTCTTCACTACCTCCGTGTTCCTAAGTTTGAGTGAGTCTTCGTTTCTTAACATGACCATGGGTGCTCTCATACAAGTGGACTTTGCTTCCCATGGGCTGGTGAAATGGGGTAGTTCATGTACAGAATTAGACTCGAAATCTAATCTCTCACTAGGTTGGATATTATCTCGCTCTCCATAAATGGAAGGAATGTCTTGTGGGATATGATCGTGCAAGTCATCCACAAGTTCAATGGGAGGAGGAGCTTCACTTTCTTTATCCCACTTCTCTTCTTGGGTCTTCCTTAGAAATTTTGGGGAATATTTATTCAAAGAAGAAGGTGTGTCTAGTTCTGTGGAGTTAGGCACATAAGCTTCTTGGGAAGGAAGGCTTATCCTTTCCCTTGCCTTGTCCTTTCCTTGGGAGGTGAATTCCTTTCCAGATCTTGCAATTAGGTTCTCCAATCTTTCTAATGGTCCATCAAATTGCAACTGTGTCTTAGCTGAACTAGAGTAGTTGAAAAGACTACTGGCTTCAAACATCGTTTGAGCCAATTCCATCATCTTAGCACAAATTTTAGTTCGTTCGAGCTCTAGGTCAGCTCTAGGGTAACACTTTTCATGATCTTTCACATTTGGCCCGTCTTGGATTCTGGCCTGATATGCTTTAAGCATCATGTCTAGGTCCTCTGGATTGGGATATGCTAAGACTAATCCTACTCTAGGGGGTGGTGGGATTGTGTGAGGTGGTTTGGAAGGTGGTGGATTGGAGGGAGATGGGAATGGTGGTGGTGGAGTAGTGTGAGAGTGATTTTGAGATGTGAGTTCAATTATCTTGTCTTTTATTTCTCTCAATCTTTCCTCAAGTTCGCCCACCTTCTTTGCCCATTGCATTTTCATTCTCTCTCGACTATCTCTCCAAGTTTTTGACCTTTTCTTAGTTAGGCTCTCAATTTCACTAACCTCAAAACTCTTTTCCTGGCCTAATTCTTGGTTTTGCTTAAATGCCTGAGCTCTCGTGACTCGCACTGGGGCAATGGAAGTCACACTTCCGTGGAGTCTACCACTAACCCATGTTGAGATATCAAGCTCAACATGTGATGATCCAGGATGACATGTACCAGTTTTTCATTTCTCTGACATGTATAGTGGTCACACCGGTATATGTCAGGGTTATTAGATTTATCTACCGAGAGTGATGGAACATTTTTCTCTTGCTAGATCACTCATTTGGGGCCATTATGTTTTTCCTTATGTACTGATCTTTATATATTGCACTTGTTGTATTCTTGTTTTTAGGTCATTCTTGTACATTCCTTTTTATGTAATAATAGAAAAAGAAGAAGATCATTCTTCATTGCCTCAATCTGTGTGTGTGCTTCTCCTTGAGAATGAGAGTGTGTGTGTGAGCTCTCTTCCTTATCTCCTTCCTTGTGACATGGTATCAAAGCCAACATGGCTGTAGAGAGCTCATGGAGAAGGCGATGGTGAAGAGTACGCAGCAAGGCATGGAGAAAACGTGATTCACAAATGACCTCCGTTTGCTACGAAAATCGGTGTGAAGGTAGAAGACCTCAAAATATTTTTGGGAGTTATCCCTTTAGGATCACTTGCTTTTGTCATGTCAAAGTTTGGGAGCCATCTCGACCTCTATTTCAAACCTGCAAGGTGGGGCCCATAGAAAAACCAGGTCAATTTTAGAAACTATAACTTGCATTTGTTCGGCGACACTCATATATTCGAGATCCAGAATTTCAAGCGATTTTGTGTACTATTGATACACGAAAACTGTGTTTTTCTGAGATCGAACTGTCACATCATAGTGCGATAGTGTTCAAGCAGAAGTGCTGCTTGTAGTGTTTTGCAGTGTTGTGGATTGCTGCAGAAATGACAAACTCAGATGGAATGAGTCAGTTTATGAGCGATAAGCTAGACAAGAATAACTTCCATGCTTGGAGATTCAGAATGACGAATTTCCCGATGGTAAAAGGCTACTGGAAGTACATTGAAGGAGAGAATGAAAATGCTCCACAGTTACTAGAAAGGAATCGGACTACAAATCAGGTAAGAGCATATGAGGAATGGAATCAAGGAGCAGGAAGGGTAATGTATTGGCTATCTATTAGCATAGATGATAGCATGATTGGACACATACAAGATGCCAAGACTCCGAAAGAGGCTTTGAACAATTTGGTCACATTGTATGAGACCAATACAAAGGCACAAAAATTGCAACTCAAGAACGAGCTGCATACATTGGAGAAGAAGGGCATGTCGGTAAGTGACTACACTCTAAAAATCAAAAGCATATCTAAGTCACTAGCATCTATTGGCGTGAATGTAGATGATGATGATAAGGTGGAAGTGTGTCTTCATGGTTTAGGAGCTGCATATAAGCAGTTCAGAACTTCTATACAGACCAAGGAAAATATTCCGAATTTTGCTGATGTGGTATCTATGCTCATTATTGAAGAAAAGAATCTTGATGAGGATTCAAATTCCCAAGGAAAATCTTCTGAGCAGGTATTCTACTCTGGTAGAGGAATAGACAGAGGTAGAGGTTTTGGAAGTGGAAGAGGAAATAGTAACCAAGACCAAAGTCAACAACGGAATCATGCAGGAGGAAGAGGACAGTTTCGAGGTAGGGGGAGCCAAAAAGATCGCAGGAATTTCCAAAGAAATGATTCAGGTAATGATAGTAAAGGATGTTGGAATTGTGGTAAACCTAGACACTTTGAAGGTGATTGCAGGTTGAAGAATCAAAATAACAGAAGGCAGCCAAAAACTATGCATCCACAAGTAGAGATGATTCTGAGAAGCTGTTCATGGTTCAACATCACATGATGAATATGATGTCTGCTGGTGTTTCAAATCGAATGATAATGTCTGGTATGTTGATTCAGGTGCTTCAAATCACATGACCAGTCATGCGGAATGGTTTAGTACTTTGTAGAAATTGCCAGTTCCTGGATATGTTGAATCAGGTGATGACACGTCACATCCTATTGAGCATACAGGAAATATAGCACTATCTATGGAGGATGGAAATGCAAAACATCTTGCTAATGTGTTGCATGTTCCAAATATAACAAAGAATTTGGTTTCTGTTGGACAAATGGTTGACCAGGGATTACAAGTCAGGTTCAATGCTGATGGATTATATGTAGAAGAGTACAAGCAAGATGGACGATTGGTTGTCAAAGGAAACAAAGTGGGTAGGATGTTCACCTTAAATGTGAAGATTCCTAAAATGAATGCAACCATGTTTGCAAAAGGTGTAGGAGTTATTGCAGATATAGAGATGTGGCACAAACGGATAGGACATGCAAACTTGCGAAGGCTGAAATTGATGAAGTCAAAGGAGATTGTCCATGGACTACCAAATTTCAAAGTTGCAGAAATGCAAAAGGTATGTGTAGCATGTCAATTTGGTAAACAGTCAAGAGCATCATTTCCACATGATAAGCATGTTAGCTGCTATTGTATATCAAGTTACACCTTAAGAGAATTTTACAATTGAAAAGCCAAACTTATCACATCTGAAAGTTTTTGGCTGTATTGCATATGTACATGTTCTAGATGAGTTGAGGATGAAGCTTGATCCAAAAGCAGAAAAATGTGTCTTCATTGGATACTCCCTTGAGCAAAAAGGGTACAAATGTTATAACCTACTCACACGACAGGTGAAGGTGAGCAGAGATGTGGTATTTGATGAAATGTCAAGATTCTATGCAGATGCCAAAGAAGGACTGAATCTTGAACCAAATGACAAAGAAAATGTTGAAAAATCAAGTGCAGAATCTCAAGTTTTGAGTGGACCAGATGCATCATCAAGCAATAGTTCCAACTCAAATCCATGGAGTGGAAGATTGCAGGGAAATTTCAGTCCAACAAATTCATCAAATACATCCAAGAAAGGTAAAGAAAAGCTTTCTGCTGGTAGTAAAACATGTGCAGGTTTTGAAGATGTTGATGGAGATTCAAGCGGTTCAGAAAATAGTCTTGATGAGTGTTGCATAGCTAAAGAGCGCACAAAGCAGAGAAAAAAGACGGGCCCCAAAATTTTTCCGATTTGGACACACAATTTTTTGTAACATAACCACTTTTGTACATATTTTCCGTTGTAAATGCACTAGAGGAGTCCTCTAGATGCATCCCCTCAGAAGATTAGTGAATTACCCATGTATATTAGTAGGAAGTTAGTATTTTAGTGAATAAAGTGCCGGTCTCTTGTGTGAAAGGACCAAACTTAGGGCACTAGTATATAAGTCAAAAGTGACTCATTGTAAAAGACTTCTTGTCATTGTGAAGAAGAGCACTTCTGAAATTTCGAGTTTGCCTCTTCCTTGCTGATTTTGATCTTCATTTTGCTCATGTATGTGTGTGTGATGCTTGAAATGCAAGTGTAGGACTGTTGTCTACCCCTTCCCCCTTGTTTTGAGTGGCTGTAGTGCGTGCGTAAGCTAGGAGAAGCAAAAACGCGGGTGTTAGTAGTTCCCGTAATTCACTGTTTCTGCCATAACTTGCAGCAGAGTGGTCAGAATTGAGTGAAACCACCACCATTGGATTCGTCTCGTCGAGAGCTTCGAAACGAGTACCCTATTGCCTATGTTCGGAGTTCTGGGCTGGGAGAAAACCTCAAAAAACCAAAACTGCTGAAAGTAGGTTTGCGGCAACACTTCCAGTTTATCAGTAGGTGTGGGTAGTATTGGTCTTTTCTCTTGCTTGGATAGTTGACTCACTTCATTTTCTATCACGTGTGCAAATGTCTTCATACACTTGGTAAGTCACTCCTTCGGATTGATAATTAAATGTGTGCAAAGGACTCCACTATATGCACTTGTATGGCAATCGAGGTATAGTCTCATTGGTACAAGTCCTTGAGTCATTGCGGCTCAAGTACACACGTTTTTGGCGCCGTTGCCGGGGAGGCACTCCACCAAGTTGCCTTCGTGATAGTTAGAGAGCAAGTGTGATCGAATCGTACTTGTAGAGGTGAATTTGTCCATTGACGAGTAGTATTCCTTTTCAGCACTTGTCACTTCTCATCCTTGAGGTGTGTGTGATAAGTTTTAGGTTTAAGTGTAGGAGGAGGGAAGAGAAGGAAGAGTTAGGGTTAGTTTAGGAGAGGAGTAGAGAGGAGAGGAGAAGTAGGAATAGGCAAAAAACCCAAAAAATTCACCAAAAATAGACCAAAATTTCAAGTTCTGTCCCAAAAAGTATAAAAACCCAAAAAATTGACTCATTTGACACTTGCTGGAACTCTGGTATCGTGAGCGACAGCGACCGGTATCGTGGATCTGGTATCGTGCGTTCGAGGCTGTTTCAGTGAGAGTTTGAACCCAAAGGGCAAGCTAGAGCAGACAAAGGTGAGTTCTTATCAAGATCATTCACTCAAAGCACTTGAAACATGCACAAAACGTGATTAAAACAGTGCGCAGTATCGCGGGGGGGGTAAAGAGAAGTTATTTCTGAGTTGTTGTGTGATAGAGAGGCCTAGAAGGGAGGAGGAGTGTAAGAGCGGCAAGGGGGTGAGAAAATTTCCACATTTTCTTGTGATTTGGCTTGAGTATCGCGATCGGTTGAGTTCTGGTATCGCGATACCAAAACTCCCTTGTATCGCGATATTCGCCGTCAGTATCGTATCGCTTGATACCTAACTTGGTATCGCGATACCGCACTGGTATCGTGACCCTGAGTTGGTATCGCGATCGCACAATTGCGGTAGTATCGTATCGCTGGTCATCGACCCTGGTATCGCGATACCATTTTGGTATCGTGTAGCCAAGTCGGTATCGCGATCGCGCTTACTACAGTGATATCGTATCGTCTCCCACTAAGGACAGTATCGCGACACCATCGTGAGATCGTATCGTCTAGAGTCTCTAGTATCGTATCGTGGTGTTCCTAGGGAAGTATCGCGATACTATACTTAGTATCGTATCGTCGAAGTTTAAAGATCGTATCACGACACTACTCAGGTATCGTTTCGTGCACTCACTTGGACAGTATCGCGATACTGCCACAGGTATCGTATCGGCCAAGTTCGGTGGTATCGTATCGCTTCCTCCTAGAGTTAGGTATCGCGAAATCACACAGGTATCGTATCGGCAGAAGATCAGGTATCGTATCGTCATAGTTCCAGTATCGTATCGTGTGCAGCAGGGGTATCGTATCGTCTGCTTCCCAAAGTAGTATCGCGACACCACACTGGTATCGTATCGCCTCTGTGCCTGGTATCGTATCGTGGGCATGGTCTCGTATCGTATCGTGTGATTGTCCAGTATCGTATTGATTGGATTCTGGTATCGTATCGCAGTCAAAGCAGTATCGCCGAGAGCAGTATCGTTAGGAAGTGGTATCGCCGAGATAAACCCTTTCTTTAGTCAGACACTTTGAGCCTTTAGGAGAGCTAACCAAGGGGAATCTAAGAAGTATAAAGGGAGGCTTAGGTGTGTGAATGAACTTGAGGTCAGGAAGAGTGCTAAGTAGCCGAAGGAGCGTCATCTCTTCTATAGGAAGTACAGCCCAGGCTAGTCATCACTCAGTCTACTTAGAAACTTCCAGTGACTCGGAGGAGGAGTTACTTATGGCATCGGAAGACATGCAAGGTCCAGCACCACATAGGAACTTCATGTCTACAGTGGAAGGTGAGTACCGCACTGCCTTACAATATGTATCCACAAATGCCCAGGAGATTCCAATCTACCTGGATGGCTTAAACAGGTCCGTTGCCAGAATGGCAACAGCACAAGATGTCACCATCATACCACGACCAGCTGTCAAATACGAGGGAGGTGCTTACATTGACAAAATGGGTCACATCTATATAGTAACTGAATTTCCGGAGAGGATCAACAAAAGAGGAGAGTTCATGGATCCCAACAACTCTGAAGAGTTAGTGACCACCCCTAGAGGCAGATCACAAGTATCACGGGTCTTGAGAGGAGACTTGATACCTCAAGACGACTACCTGTTGGAAGTCTACATGATTCACGGAGCAGACTTATTGCTTCAAACTGACGTACCTGTTCAAGGAATAGGAGAGAGCCCCATGACATTCTATGAGCTGAAAGACCCAGAGGACGAAACTAGACTCACTTACCTAGATAAGAATCAAAGAAGATATTGGCCGGTAGGTGTCCTAGACAAGGCTCGGCTGAGATATATGGGTGCGCCTGTATTTCCTCAGAGGGAGCAGGCAACTACCTCGCAGAATCCTTTTGGAAATCAACCAGAGACGGAACATACCACATCAGGACAGACCAGTCAAAGAAGTGTGCCCAATCGTACTCATGTACAGTTTGCAACTCCAGGTGAGCACACACATAATCAGACCTACACAGGGATGGGGAACCATTTCCGACCACCGGTCAGACCACGACCACCTGTGGGAGGACAGCCAGGAATGCCTCCACCACGACCAGTTGCCCCGGTCTTCCCTGTAATGCCCAGACCACCTGAACCAATGAGGAGATTGAGACCAATCCAAGTAGCTAAGTTTATGAGAAACCATTATGATGGATCAGGAGAGCCATATGATCATATTGCCGAATTTAAACAAGTTCTAAGAGCGGAGCAAGTAGAGGACTTCTTTGTGCAGTACGAGTCTTTTGGACTCACCCTCACAGGAACAGCTCTAACTTGGTTCCAACCTCTAGATCCCAATCGATTTGGAAACATGGAGCAATTCTTTCAAGAATTCATAGGAGAATTTACAAAAAGAGGGATTAAACACAATTCTGCATCATTAATCCATAGCTTTAAGCAAAACCCTAATGAAACTGTGAAGACAGCTGCCCGAAGATTCAACCAATACGTGGATAGATGCCCTACGGCTGAGAGACCGACTCAACAAAAGATGATTTCATTATTTTTGATGGACTCTCTAACGGGACCCTAAGAACCCTAGTGTATGTAAAGAGGCTGCAAACATTGAGTGAGTGTCTTCAAGAGTGCATCGACTTGGAAGATAACCTTGCTGAGGACCTCAAAGGTACTACCGACCTCACAAAATCAGAAGACTCAAGAAGCACAGTGACGTCCAATTCTAGTAATATGGAAGAACTAGCCGAACTATTAGCAAAGAAACTAGGAGTCCAAGGACAGAGAGCTTACCAATATCCAGCCCAAAGAGTGCCCATGTTGAGGAGGTGTAACTTATGTGGAGGAGAACATCCCACACACCTGTGTACCAGAGGAGGAGCCGGTGCACAACCAATGTATCCACACAACAGACAGCAACAACAAGGGACTTCTTCATACTGCCACATCGAGCAAAAATATACCAATCATACAACTGAGAACTGTCCCTTTAATAGGCAAACACGACCTGTCAATCCACCACAATACCGACCTTATGGATACCCACCTAGAGAGCTTGGTAGGGAGATGCCTAGATACAACCCGTATCCGGTAGGAGTTCCAAGACCATATGAGCAAGCACCGTATCCACCACCACAACCAGTTTTGGGACCCCAATTGTCACAACCTCAACAAGTTGTACCTGTGAAGTATACTCAACCAGAAGAAAACTTGGAAAGAGCCATAATACCAGCTTCAATAGCGACCAATGTAGAATCAACCAACCAAGGGTATGAACCTCCACCAGGAGAGTACTATCCATATGAAGCCAACATGATGGAATATGAACCAGCATATGACGTGGCCTATTATGGATATGAAGGATTTGATCAGAATTATGGAGCGGAAACTGCAACTTTAATGTACACAATGCCCAAAGCACAACAACCATTGAGACCTCCCATTAGACCACCAGTGCAGAGAGGACCGTGTTATAGATGCGGAGGGGATCACTTCATTCGGGAGTGTCATCGACCTTACAACCCTCCACCACCCAGGATTTGGGAAGGATATTGTAGTGATTGTGGGAAAGAACATCTTTTCAGAGATTGCCCTAAGAACCCTACAAAAACTCAAGGTCCTGCACCAATCAATGTAATAGAGGTCATAGAAGAACCTGGAAGTGATAAGGAGTACACTGTACCGCTGAAAGCTATTACTAGAGCTCAAGCAAAACAACAAACAGGAAAACAACCTGAAGAGAAACTAGAGAACAATAAAACAGGAGACGCTAACATTCAGATAGTCGAGGATTCAGAAAACTCATGTGAGAATACCCAAAACACCAAAGTACAAAAATGGAAGGAAAGACGAGAAAAGCTCAAAGAGAAATGGGCAAGAAACAGGAGCCAAGACGGCAAAAAACAAGTGAAGGGTTCTAGAAAACATAACGAACAACAAACGCATAAGGAGATCCCTGAAACACCACCAATTAGCTCAGAGGAAAAGAAGCCAGGATCAATTCTAGCTGACCCAAAGCCAGACGACTTGGACATGTGGCTAAAAGCATACCAAACTAGAATCAAAATGGGACCAAACCTAGAACAACATGAAAGACTCTATCCTCAAGGGGAATTAGAGAAAGAAAGATTGTCGATATGCAAAAAACTCATCGAAGTAGCTCAGGCTACTCTAGAAAAGACTATCCCAATTTTACCTGAAACAAGGATCGCACAGGAACTATATGAAGAGTACATACAACCTAAGGATAAGGAACCTAGTCGGGAAGATGATCGAAATGAACAAATGAAATTTCAAGAGGAACAGGTATCCATAATACCCGACCTAGAGGAAGATTGGTCCAAAGACTTGTGGAAAAGAATTAGAGAAGAGCAATGGAAAAAGGATGGAATCAGTCCACCTCCTTTTGAGGAAATAGTTGGAGAAGATAGTCACCATGATCATAACCTAGAGGAAGCATACGAGGAAGTGTCAAGGTTTGATAAAGAAAGAGAGGAAACCATGAGCATTTCAACGCTGCCTAACTACATGGGAGAATATGAAAGAGAGTCTATAATAATACGAGCACCCACAGTGCATGGGAAAGAAAAAGGAAACTCAGAAGAGAGTTCACACAATCTAACAGAACTTAAGAAAACAAAGGTGCAATGCAAATTGACGGTGGAAGAGTTGCTTCAACTTAGACCACATCTATGGAGACAGCTAGCAAATCAGATAGAGCCACGGGCAGGGAAAGGAGAAATGAAAGGAAAGGAAAAAGAAAACCACTCCACAATACAGGTTCCAGTTGATAAAGTAGGAGAATTTAGCGAAGGAGATGAAGGCAATACGTGCTTACCTGTCACCTACAATGGGTACATGACCAAGGCCATCTTAGACACTGGAGCCGGAGTAGGAATTGCAACGAAGGAAATTTGGGAAAAGTGGGGTAAACCAGCCTTACGACCCACTCGCATGAAGCTACAATTAGCAGATGGACATGTAGAGAAACCCCTAGGAATATTGGAAGGAATTAGGTTAACCACGTGTGGAGTAGAGTTTGAACACACATTGGCCATATGTAAGTTTGAAAAAGCAAACAATTACGAAATGATATTGGGACGACCATTCATGCGACAGATGCGAGTAGTACAAGATTGGGGCAAAGATTCATTATATCTCCAACATCAAGGGAACACCACCAAGATAAACCTGCACACATTCGCTTATCGGGATGTCCCTCCATTACAATGGAATCCAGTCCACAAAGAGGAAGATGACCTATCCATTCACAGTGCTGGATCAAGTGACCAATCTTGGATGCATGAGGATGCCCAGTTGTGGATGTGCAAAGAAGCCAAGAAGGAGGAGTGTAAAAAACAAATGTGGCCAATAGGGCACCCTAATTATCGATCGGTAGAAGACCCTGACTATATGCCTCAAATTTTTTCAGATGAACTCTTCGAACCACATGGCTGGATGGAAATCCTAGCCACATTAGACGTTTGTGTGAATGAAGAAGTATTGACGATGAACGACTGTATAGACGAGGAAGGATATGACGTGAACCTCTACATGGTTGTCCTCCAAGAAGTAGAAGCAGGCGAAATCGTAGAGGAAGAGGAGAAAGAAGAGTACGAAAGCATAGAAATGGAACCAGAGTTCGACTCTGAAGAACAATATTTAGAAACTATGCAAAAAGAATCAAAAGAAAAACCGACAGAAGTCTTAGCAATTGAGACTATCCCAAGAATGCACGAGCATAGAGAGGACACAAGTAAAGTGGAACCTGAACCAGACCACTTCGAAGTTCCAGAACATTTTAAAAGATACGAAGTGGAAGAAAGGAAAATAGCAACTCAAATGCCTAAACGAGAAGCACGAGACGGAGAAGCCTATGATAACAAAGAACAAACCAAAAAAGTGGTTGTAACGATAGAAGACGGAGAAGAGAGGTGCACGTATATTGGGAAAGACGTATCAGACGAGGAAGAAGAGGAACTCATCCACCTTATCCGAGAATATCGAGATGTATTTGCTTGGACGTACAAAGACCTTAGGGGTGTAGAACCTAGCATATGCGCTCATCGAATCCCTATGACAGCAGATGCGAAACCTTCTAAACAACGCCCTTACACGTATAACGAAGTTTACGCTGCAAAAATAAAGGAAGAAATTGACAAATTACTAGCGGCAGGATTCATTTATGAGATAGAACACACAGAATGGGTATCGCCACTAGTAGTAGTGCCCAAAAAAAACGGAAAGCTAAGGGTGTGTATCAACTTAAAAAAAGTAAATGCAGCAACTATACGCGACAGTTTCCCTTTACCCATCACAGACCATCTTTTGGAAAGAGTTGCCGGCAAGGAGGTCTATAGCTTCTTGGATGGATTCTCTGGTTATAACCAAGTAGCTATTGCAACTGAGGACCAGCATAAAACCGCATTCGCGACTGAATGGGGAATCTATGCATTTAGAGTGATGCCTTTCGGGCTCACTAATGCGCCAGCCACCTTCCAACGATTGATGTGTCATGTTTTCAAAGAATTTCTCAGAAAAAGTATGGAAGTATACGTAGATGATCTGTGTACATACTCAAATCAACGACCAGACCACATACCGGAACTGCGGAAAATATTCAACAAATGTAGACAGTATAGAGTTTGCTTGAACCCTGAGAAATGTGCCTTCATGGTAAGACAAGGAAAAATCCTAGGACACATTGTTTCAAAGAATGGAATATCTACAGATGAGGATAAGATTAAAGTCATATTGGACTTACCAAGACCCAAGAATGCGAAAGAAGTACAAGCCTTTATGGGACACTGTGGATATTACCGTAGGTTTATTCACATGTATGCCATAATAGCTAAACCCTTATACGGTCTATTGACTCAGTTCACTTGGACGGACGAATGTGAAAAGGCATTCAACGAGCTTAAAAAGAGGCTGAGTACAGCCCCAATTCTAAAATCACCCAACTGGAACAAGCCCTTTCATATTCATGTTGATGCTTCTAACTATGCCATTGGATGTATCCTAGCGCAACCGGCTGACAAAGGGAAGCTTGATCATCCAATTGCTTATGCCAGTAGACAACTGAACCAAGCAGAAAGAAATTACACTACTACCGAAAGAGAAGGCCTAGGTATGGTCTATGCAGTGAAGAAGTTTAGACACTATCTCTTAGCCAACAAATTCAAATTCTTCATAGACCATCAGGCTTTGTTGTACTTAGTCAATAAGCCTTGCAACACGGGAAGGTTGGTACGATGGTTCTTATTATTGATGGAGTTTGACTTTGAAGTGATAGTCAAAAAAGGAAACACACACGTAAGAGCAGATCACCTTTCAAGGCTAACGCATGGAGAACCACCTAGCGGAGTACCGGATGAATTACCAGATACGTATTTGTTTAATCTTGAGGTATGTCCAAAGTGGGCGGAACGACTAATTCCTATACTCACCCATGGCCCTCAACACTCAATAAATAAGGATAGCAAAAAAGAAATTCTTCAATCAAGGAATTTACACATTGTTGCTGGAAGCGTATATTATAAGGAACCTAACGGAGTGTTATTGAGATGTGTCGAGGAGGATGAACAAAAACAACTGATTAACCAGGCACACATAAACAAGTGGAAAACCCATCAAGGGATGCACGGAACAATACGCGAATTAAAAAAAATAGGCGTATATTGGCCTGATATGTCCAAGGACGTTCACGAGTATGTAAGTACTTGTATGGAATGCCAGGAAACTAGCCCTGAGGATCACGTGTCCTTACCATTTTCTACCATAGCGCCTAAATGGAGTAAATCATTAGTGCAATTCCTCAAAACCAAAGAGCACGAAATAGGAGCTAGCCTAGCAAGAAAGCGATCCCTAGAAGAAATGAGCAAGGATTATGTGATAATGGGGAAACAACTGTTTAGACGAGGGAGAGACAATCAACTCAGATTGTGTGTGCATGAAGGAGAATATCTTCCCATATTAGAGATGGCTCACGCAGGAGCTGCTGGAGGTCATTTTTCAGCAGACAGAACTGTCAAGATGATTCTCTTTGCAGGTCTGTGGTGGTCAACTCTACATATGGATGCTGAAACATATGTGAGAAGCTGCGAAACATGCCAGAGAGCGAAATATCCCGTTCGAAGAGACGACATGCCTTTAAGACCCATGGTTTGTGCGAGAGCATTTACCAAGTGGGGAATTGACTTCATAGGACCAATCAACCCACCTGCGAAAGGATCACATGCGGAATACATCATAGTAGCCACCGACTACTTGACAAAGTGGGTAGAAGCTAAAGCCACTCGCAAAAATGATGCTCAAACTACAGCAAAATTTCTCTTTGAGCACATTTTCACCCGATTTGGACTACCGATCGAGATAGTAAGTGATCGAGGAACTCATTTCCTAAACGAAGTCATTGAATCTCTAATGAATGAATTTCTGGTGATCCACAAAAAATCAGCCCCATACCATCCTCAAGCCAACGGACAGGCTGAAAGTTCCAACAAAGTACTATGTACGGTATTGACAAAGATTGTCAATAATGGAAGGTCAGATTGGGACAAACAATTGCATCACGCAATTTGGGCCTTCCGAGTGGCATATAAAACTGCCATTGGAACTACACCTTTCAACCTAGTGTACGGGCAGAATGCAATTTTGCCAATTGACTTCTTAGTGCCTACATTAAAAGTAGCCCAGCAATATGAGTGGAACGGTCATGAATTGTCTCAGCAATTAGATCAAATTGAAAAGCTGCATGAGACTAGATTGCAAGCGGTAGCGGGCATCTATGCCGCTAAGCGGAGACAAAAGGCATATTATGACTCACATATTAAAGATAAGGGACTAAAAGAAGGCGACTTAGTCCTAGTATACACCCTCAAACAGCATGCAAAGAAACTACAGAAACGTGGATATGGACCTATGATCATAAATCGAATCTCCACTAGTGGTGCAGTCAATCTCGCCACACTAGACGGAGACATTCTTCCTAATTACATCAGTGGATGCCGAGTGAAACGATTTATGGAGCCTCTGACCGATGAAATGCTAGCTAGACTGTTGGGAGCCCAAAGTAGGAAAAGGGAAGAAGAACGAATACGAGAAGAAGCACGACAGGAAGCCCTAGAACGCATTAGAAAACGCAAGGAGTGGATCAGGCAAAGAGACGAACGCTATCTTCAAGGAGAAGAGCCCATCCCTATGGCAAACTACCAGGTCAAAAATGATGATACAACGGGTATATGTAAAACACAACCTTACCTAAACCTAGGGATTGGAAGAACCGAGTATGCTTTGATAGACGCTCTAATCGACTCAGGAGCAGGACTTAGTTGTGTACGAAACAAGGTCATAAAAGATCAGCAGTTGAAGGTGAATCCCACAAGTGCACGTTTGATAGGAGTGGGAGGTCAAACCCTAGAATGTATTGGAACGACAAACATATCTCTACACATAGGAAATTCCTCCATGAAACAGAGAGTGTTAGTCTGCAACGATGAGGACCTGATAGAAGACTTGATTTTAGGACAAGACTGGATTATCGAGAATGAAGTATGTATCCATCTAGCTCAAGGGTATATCTCTGCCAAAATAGGGCACAAAGAAATATTTAGCTTATTAGGAGAGAAGCCACTGTGCCAACCTAAGATTGTGGAAAATTCGGAGAATAGCTTAGGCAAAGAACCACAAAGGGAACCCTGTACCCAGGCCCCTAGAGTCAATATGGAAACAGCAGAGACCTCGAATGCAAGGAAGACCGCAGAAGAACCTGAACCTTCCCAAACGGTCAAGAAAAGTTCAACCACTACCCAAAACTATCAACAGGCTACCCAACCGACCTATTGGAGAACCTCAAGCACAGGTTCTGGTCAGACACAACACAAATACAAATGGGTGCGCAAGGATCAAATGAGCATTCAAGGACAACCAACACCCAACCCAGAACCAGCAAGAGGAGTAACCAAGTCTATGGAAAAAGTAGTGCAAATTTGGGTTCCGAAACCCTTACTCGAAGCTCAGAGAGGCCGACAACAGATATGGATTCACAAGAAGGCTGCTCGGAATGCAAAGAAAGCTAGGACGACCCAAGAACATACCTCTTTTCAAGAAAGACGAAGCAGCAGACCCAAGCAATCTCAACAGCGAACCCTAGGCACAGATTTTGGTGCTCAGGGTCAGATCAAACCAATACCAGCCAATCAAGGACGCAACAAAAGAACATGTATCAAAAGGGTGACCACGACTCAGATATGGAGGCCGAAGAAAGTGCAAAGAAAAACTTCACCATTTGACAATCCTAATTGCACTCATGAAGTACACAATGCACCTAAAGTATGCATAATAGGGCGACATTACACGGCCACGCATTTGGCACATGATGCTCCAAACAAGATTAGTGGTGCACATTCTCCAAGGGAGATTAGCTCTCAGCTTGAACTCAAATAGGAATGGATCTACAGTGTAAATAAATAAAAGCTTCGGCTATGCTAACAGTTGTTCTCTTTCAGGAAAATGAAAAAGAAACTAAAAAGGTGGTAAGAGATCTCAACTATGGGGTTATGGGAACGGAGTGAAGAACGATGATACTCAGAAATGCACCACACTACGGCATTCTTTGGTGTGAAACTAATATACTTCACTTACGAGTGCAGATGTCTTCTCAAGATTCTGAAGCAACCATACCTGAAGAAGCCATGGATTTCCCACCCCAAAGTATTACAAAGGCGAAGGGACATTGGTTCCGGGAAGATCAACCTGACGGGGAATCGATCTTCCTTGCAACAATCAAGATCATGGACACCGAACATCAATTTACTATTCTGTCCCAGGATTTTCGAGTACTGCATGGGATGCCATCTATACAGGATATCATGACGAAAGCAGGCATTCTCAAGTATTTCGAGTTGCCCATTTACAAACCAGATTTCCAGAGATGCACACAGGTGATGAATACATTACAACCAGCATTACATGACCCGTTGGTACCAGAAGCTAGAGTAATGGACAAAGTTGGAGAATGGGTAATTATTCAGTTCACCCATGAACTGATCAAGGAAGCTTTTGAATGGGAGAAAGATGGGATTACAGTGGTGAAGGAAGAAAGCCGAGGTGCCAAAACTAGGACATTCACCGAAATTAATCGGGTGGACATCGAGGAGGCGGTCAGGCTAATTCACCAGCATTTCTGCTTTCCTAACATGCACCGATACACGGCCCCACAAAAAATCATCGTGCAATTACTGTCACATGCAATCAAACAAATCGGGAATCAAATTAATCTGACCCCATATGTGCAGGAAAGATTGTTCGAAGCGAAGAAGCAATGGAAAAACAAGAAGTTCCTCAATGGAAGTATTGCACTGACCATTCTGATATACCATGCGCTAGGCATCAGGGAGCATCTACAAGAAATGCCCTCATCAACAGGTTTAGCTCAATATGCCAAAGTAGCAACTGTCCCTAAGAAAAAGAAAAAGACAACCATTGTGGAGATGGCTGAACCAAGCTCTCAACCCAGAATGAGAGGCACAAAAAGACTCAGAGAACTCGAGTTACAGGAAGAGGACACACCAATTCGGAAGAGGGTCCATGTTCTTCCCAAGGCCACGATTGAGAAAAGAAAAGAAATAACGGAAAAAGACTTGACAGAAGCTCTCGAAGAGACCCATCAATATACAGAAGGGCAAGTTAATTTGCCAGTGCAAGGTCATCACTATAAGCAATCACAACAAGCAACAGACCAGAAAGCCAAGCTCACAAAAGTTCATAGATATAAAGAAATAGGCTTGGATAATTCTAGTTCAGTCTCGGAGAAACAAGAAGAACCAGACAATTCATTGCTTAATGTCGATATTCAAAGCGAATCAAAAGATGATGGACATTGGGATGAATTAAATGAAGTGGACTATGGTGCAACCCAAGACGGACACAAAGAACAGGATCAGACAAAAGAGGTAGACACAAATGCTACTAAACAGCTGGAAGAAGAAGAAAGGCAACAACCTGTTCAATCAAAAGACGCCTCCACTACCCATATCAAAGAAGGTAAATCGATAATGAGGAACAATTAGTGCTATCAGAGGATAAGCCTCAAGAAGAAGGACATGATGAAGAACCCTTCACTCCACTAAGGGTTGTGGCAGAACCATCCCCCCTGGACGTCACGTTTCAAGGAAGTGCCACGAAATCTAAGGATCAAGGTAAAAACAACGAAGAACTGAATGTACAACTACAAGTCCGACAACCACATAATGAAACTATTCATGTGGAAAAAGGGAAAGATGTACACACAGGAGAAACCCCAAGTATACCAAGGACATGGCTAAACGTAGATATAGCTCAGCTCAAGCCTGTGGTGCAGGATATGATTCGAACTGCACTAGACACTCAACAGTTAATGCTTGATGCTGATGAAGATTACGATCAGGCCATGCGTGAAAAGCAGGAGCTTCAAAAAGAAGGTGTGGATCTGGCTAATAGGTTATCAAAAGCAGAAGCTCAAGCCTTAAAGAAACACGAGGAAATAAAGAAGACCAAAACACAATGCCAGATATTAGAAAAGGAAAATGCCCAACTAAAAGAACAAATTTTGGAGCTCACGAAGAAATTAGATATGACAGAAAAAGAGAAAACAAGGATCAACGCTCGTGGTAAAATACTCGAATCACAGCTCAAGGTGAGTATGGAGGAAGCGGAAAATTTAAGGAACAGGAACAAGGAGCTCATGACAGCTCTCCTCAGTGACCAACCACCAACAGAAACTAATCATTCAACGGAGGACATAAAAGAACTGGAAGAAAAGATCACCAAGATGGCAGATCAGCTCAAACAGGAGCAAGACACCATTGCTGATTGGGAAAAAAGGTATATGCATGACACTGCAGCTCTACGCAAGAAATGGAAAAAAGCTGAAAATGATTATTTCAGACAGTGCAAAGAAGACACAGATCACATGAATATAGTTGCTCAAGAAGTGATCAAACATTAGGAGACGATTGCCAAGGCTGAAGCAGAATTAAAGAATAAAGATACACTCATCAAACAGCTTCAGGAACAGATTGAGCGCCAAGACAAACAGGGGACACCAGTAGTTCCACACGCTGCGGAGGCTACTGTGGAGACTGAGGTACGTCCTCTCTCTCCCCCCTCATATCATTCACCGATCAGGGCGGAAAAGGAGGTTCCACTAGAACCTAACACTCGCGACATTGCAGAATTGAGCAGACCAGAAAGGGCACTACTGGTGTCCCAGCTCACTGCTGATTTTGAAGATCAAATAATTCAGATAATGAAAGAGGCTCAGATTGAGCATAAACAATTAGATCAAATTTTGAAGCCATTCAACGTGCCATACGGCCTACTTAAAGAACAAACACGGATGTATATAAAGTCTGCAACGAATAAAGATCCGGACCACAACCTCCACTTTAAACATGACACGTTCAATTACACTCAAGAGGAGTTCGAGAAGGCGGATCCAACATGGAGAAGGAAGATTTTGGAGAAGAATCCAACGTTGCGGGTGCAGTGGGAAGCATCACCATACGCGCTTCAAGCCAACCCATCTTTTTGTCCTGTACCCCGCAGACGAGCTTGGTCGCACTTTTTGGAAGGTCAGCGCCAAGGCAGTATCAATAATCAGTGGCTTAATTATCCGCTACTACCTAGTCCGCCACATAATTACCTACCGACCGAAGAATATATGGTAAAAACAATGGAATTTTGGATTGCGAGATACGCTACAGTTCCGGATTTAGCTGTCAAGATGACCAACAAAATATTCAGTATGATCATTACAGTTTTGAAGGTATTCCAGCATGCGAAATATACATTCTTGAATTTTATCGGCCTTACGCAAGGGTCTGAGGCTCTTATTTTTGATTTATCAACCATTCCGAGCCGCCTCACACTTATGGCCTATTATTCTCGTCTCATGTTTTTGCCCTCGACATATATGCAAACGTTTGAAGAAGCATTCTTTACCGGCTTTTTTGAGATTGATTCAGAAATTTTTGTTAAGATGACTTCCAACCTGAATGCAAGACTGGTGGCCTACGAAACAAGTTTCTTTGCTGATCATAGACAGGCGCCAGAAGACGGAGTAAAATCAAGGCAATGGAAGGAATTCATGATATGTCATGCTAATCTACTGAATCAAAGAGAGCAAACAGCTATCCAAACTTACTCCCGTCGCCACAGAAAGCCTGTCGAGGACGACAGAGTTCAGGAGGAGGGACGTGTAGAGGGACAATCAAGCAAAAAGAAAAGAAGAAGAAGGTCCAAGTCCAAAAGTGCGCAGTAAAAGATAAAACATCAAATGATTAAGGACCACTCTCTGCAGGAAGCCCCGCAGGGGCACAACACCCATCTCTAAACAGAGCCCCGCAGGGGCACGCACCAGGCTACAAAGCTAAACCCCAGCGTCCCGAGTCATGGACTTTTCAAACATCAGAGTAGGACCAAAAGTTAGAAAGGGGTAGAGGCTGAAAAGTTGAAGAGGGTGACTAAGAACATCACATTCCTAGTCACTGGTGGCGTGCGTGGCAACCCGAGTCAACAGGCAAGACAGCTACATCAGGCTCTCGAGTTGTAGAGCTTGAATCAAGAAGACCATCGAATCTGCATGTCTGTTTAACTGCAGACAACACTGACCAAGGGGAGCGTGCAGTGGAAAAACTGAAGTGCCTCTAAAACGTAATGCAAGATCAAGAAGCAGACAACACTACCCACGGGACGCGTTCGCGAAGCAAAGTCTGTCAAGGGACGACAGAGACGAAGAGGGGGAGAGTGTTGCATAGCTAAAGAGCGCACAAAGCAGAGAAAAAAGACGGGCCCCAAAATTTTTCCGATTTGGACACACAATTTTTTGTAACATAACCACTTTTGTACATATTTTCCGTTGTAAATGCACTAGAGGAGTCCTCTAGATGCATCCCCTCAGAAGATTAGTGAATTACCCATGTATATTAGTAGGAAGTTAGTATTTTAGTGAATAAAGTGCCGGTCTCTTGTGTGAAAGGACCAAACTTAGGGCACTAGTATATAAGTCAAAAGTGACTCATTGTAAAAGACTTCTTGTCATTGTGAAGAAGAGCACTTCTGAAATTTCGAGTTTGCCTCTTCCTTGCTGATTTTGATCTTCATTTTGCTCATGTATGTGTGTGTGATGCTTGAAATGCAAGTGTAGGACTGTTGTCTACCCCTTCCCCCTTGTTTTGAGTGGCTGTAGTGCGTGCGTAAGCTAGGAGAAGCAAAAACGCGGGTGTTAGTAGTTCCCGTAATTCACTGTTTCTGCCATAACTTGCAGCAGAGTGGTCAGAATTGAGTGAAACCACCACCATTGGATTCGTCTCGTCGAGAGCTTCGAAACGAGTACCCTATTGCCTATGTTCGGAGTTCTGGGCTGGGAGAAAACCTCAAAAAACCAAAACTGCTGAAAGTAGGTTTGCGGCAACACTTCCAGTTTATCAGTAGGTGTGGGTAGTATTGGTCTTTTCTCTTGCTTGGATAGTTGACTCACTTCATTTTCTATCACGTGTGCAAATGTCTTCATACACTTGGTAAGTCACTCCTTCGGATTGATAATTAAATGTGTGCAAAGGACTCCACTATATGCACTTGTATGGCAATCGAGGTATAGTCTCATTGGTACAAGTCCTTGAGTCATTGCGGCTCAAGTACACAATGAGGAACTTGGATTGCCCTCTATGAAGACTCCAGGAGTAAGAAGGGCACATGCAGATGATACAAGGAGAAGTGACCCAGGACCAAGAAGATCTGGGAGGATGCAGAATTCAGTGCAACGATTGACATATGACAGTTATATGGCTCGTCATTGTGCCTACATGACCAAGGTAATACAAGATGCTAAACCTTCTTGTTTTGAAGATGCAATTGGAAGTGCAGATTGGGAAAAAGCTATGGATGAGGAGATGTTTGCACTTTATGGGAGTGATACATGGAAGCTGGTTCCATTGCCACAAGGAAAGAAATCCATAGGGTGCAAGTGGGTTTACAAGGTAAAGCACAATGCTGATGGTAGCATAAGCAGGTACAAAGCACGATTGGTAGCAAAAGGATATGCACAGACATATGGTATTGATTATGAGGAAACATTCAGCCCTATAGCTAAAATGTCTATTGTCAGAACACTTGTTGCATTAGCTACAACAAAAGGATGGACTTTGCATCAGATGGATGTGAAGAATGCTTGCTTACATGGTGAGTTACAGGAAGAAGTATACATGGACCAACCACAAGGATATGAAGATTCAAAGCATATAGAATATGTTTGGAGGTTGCAAAAGGCTCTGTATGGGCTGAAGCAAGCCCCTCATGCATGGCATGCAAGGATTGCTGATTACTTAACCAACATTGGGTTTTCTATGTGTGATGCAGATCACTCACTATATGCAAGGAAGGCTAATGATGGCATCACTATTGTGGCTATTTATGTTGATGACATGATTGTAGGTGGTGATAATGAAGGAAGCATCAAAGAGGTAAAGAAACTTCTTATGCAAGAATTTGACATGAAAGATCTTGGTGTGATACGCTATTTCTTGGGCATTGAGTTTATACATACAAAAATAGGTATATGGATGTCGCAAAGGCAATATGCCTTGAATATGCTGCAAAAGTATCGTATGGCTGATTGTAAGCCAATTTCTATGCCATTAGATTAGAATTTGAAGTTGGATACTACATCAAGTGAAGCATTGGAAAATGCTACTATGTACAGGAAAATTGTGGGAAGTCTTATATATCTCACAATTAATAGGTCTGATCTAAGTTATACTGTTGGACCTGAAAGTCAGTTTATGCAGGTTCCCAGGAAGCCACATTTGGATGCTCTGAGGCGCACTCTATGTTATGTGAGTGCTACTTTGGATTATGCATTGTTTTATGAGGCTAGTGTAGATTTGCAGGTTTATGGATACATTGATGCATATTGGGCTCGTAGCATTCCAGATAGAATATCTACTAGTGGTTTTCTATTCTCACTTGGGAGTGCAGCTGTTACCTGGAGCAGTAAGAAGCAACCCACTATTGCTTTGTTGAGTACAGAGGCTGAGTATAGAGGTGCTGCAATGGTAGCATGTGAGGCATCATGGCTAGAAATGCTACTTGCAGATCTAGGTGTGGAAGTGGGAAAGCCTATCACTATTTATTGTGATAATCTTAGTAGCATACAGTTAGCACAGCATCCTATTTTCCATGCTAGAACAGAAGATATCGATGTACATTATCACTTCATCAGAGAGAAGGTATTAGCAAGCGATATTGATCTTGTTTATGTGAGAACAGATGAGCAGGTTGCTGATATTTTCACCAAAGCACTTGGAGCTGAGAAGTTGAAGAAGTTTTGGGAGATGGTTGGATTACAGGATATGGCATTGAGCTTGAGGGGGAGTGTTAAGATATCAAGCTCAACATGTGATGATCCAAGATGACACGTACCAGTTTTTCGTTTCTCTGACATGTATAGTGGTCACGCTGGTATATGTCAAGGATACTTCATTGAGCTTTATTAGATTTATCTACTGAGAGTGATGACACATTTGTTTCCTGCCAGCTCACTCATTCAGGGACATTAGGTTTTTCCTTATGTGCTGGTCTTTATATATTGCACTTGTTGTATTCTTTTTTTTAGGTCATTCTTGTACATTCCTTTTTATGTAATAATAGAAGAAGAAGTAAGATCTCAATTTGGTACTTATCAATCCATCTAAGAATAAAGCCACTTGTTTGGCTGGTGTGGGTAACTTGGGCACAGGGCATCTCTCTAGGTATTGTCGAAATCTCCTTCCTACAAGTCTCACTACCTCTTGAGGTGTTTGTTTAAAACTATGAATCAATGAGGAAGTGTTGTGCCTTATGCCACTATTTGAAAATTCTATGATGAAGGCTTCTAGCAGTTGGTCTATGTTTCTAAATTGCCTCTGTTGCAGTCGTTGAAACCATGTAAGGGCCATGTTCTTAAGGGTTAGACCAAAAGCATTGTACTCTGTGAATAGGTCGTCAACTTGCTCAACTCTCAAGACTTGCCTAAATTCTGCCACATGATCATACGGGTCTCCTGTGCCATCGAAGAAATTCTTCATGGACTTAACCAATTGTGTAGGCCTCAAGGTCCTGGTGTGTTCTCTAGCCTTGGCAACGGGAGTTCCTCTACATTTCTTTGGTTTCTTAGGTCTCTATGTCTGTCATTTTCCATTCTATCTGTCTCTGTTCTCGTTCTTTCTCTTCCAAGTGGGTTAGCACAAGCCTCTGCTCTAGGCACCCTAGGCATCAATCTAGATGGACCATTTCTATTTGGGCCCCAAAGCAATCAATGAAGGTTGTCCCCAATGCTAGATAGATCCGGGTTAGCACAACCCTCTCCTCTAGAGACAAGATCCCAAAGATGCACCAAATGAACTACTCGGGCGAGGAATATAATGAAGGAGTATCCTAGGCATCAATCTAGATGGACCATTTCTATTTGGGACCCAAAGCACTCAATGAAGGTTGTCCCCAATGCTAGATAGATGTGGGTGCCCAAGACCTGCTTACGAGCTCAAATAGCTTTACCTCAGCTCACAAGATTGAATCAACACTCAGAGGAACTCTTGGCACAAACCCCAAGGCAAACATCTACACTCCACACCACCACATCTTTGGTCACACCTAGGAATGTCTAGAAATGGGTACATAAAAAGTCCCAAATCAAGACAATCCAGTCTAGAAACCTTTACATGTCATCACCACCAAAAGCTATGATCCCACGATCAAAGTTTGGAGAATTAAATTGTGTATCAAACCTCTTAACCCAATTTTGTAAATAAATCTGCATCAAAATAGACACATGTTGGGTACAATGCACATCCAAAGTATGCATCTGGGGAATTACTAACCTACTAACCGCCATTCACAACCATCTCAAACACCCCCACTAACCCCTAACCACTTTGGGCATCATGTTGGTATTGTAGAGGGAACACCATAATATCATGTTTCCTATGCAATGTTAATATGCTTCTCTTCTTCTAGCAGATAAGCATCAAGAACTATGAGCAATATCATGGCAGAGACAGCATGCCCAGCTCACAAGCACGAGTGAGTCAAGTGAGAGTTAATATGGAAAACCTACCTATTGAAGTGCCACCAACTGAACAACCTATAGAATTGTGACACCTACAATAAATACCCATACAAGACCCTCCCACAAGAATAAGGAAGAGATTTCATGCAAACTCTCACTGGTTCAATGGCATGCTTGGGCCCTTAGGAGAGGGGAAGTACATATGGGAATCCAAGTGTGAGTATGATAGGGCATGGATACCATTCCAATTCTATTCCAAAGAGTTTGAGACTCTCCAAAACACACCAGAACTTCAAGACATATGGCAACACACGAGGCTGGCAGAATACTTTGAGGCAACCTTACCAAAACCATATTTTCTACGCTGTTACTATTTGGTATTAACATTACAGGCAAGTGAGGTAAAGGACCAACTAGGAACCTTTGTGATTCCTTCCTTATTGGGTAACAATGAGTTGAAAAAGATCGAACTTACCTTAGAATTGGTAAGCAATGCTCAAAACATTCATGGCACGCATGTGCCCTCCAAGAAGGATGCTTTGATACCTGATAACATGAAGAATAGGAAACTGCAAAAGTTAAAAGACATGGTGGCACTCACACCAAATGTTTCTATGCGTCTTCACAAAATGTTGCATGTGCATGCAACATTTTGCATTTCCTGGCCAAGATAGATTCACTCAGCCACACAAACAGATCTAGTTCAATCTTTACTTGACAAAGATAGGTGCACTAACCATTAAGCTTCCTATATGGATCATAGAGCAGCTGTACAGAGCTAATAAAAGGTCCTCCAAGAAGCTAGTGGTGAATAGATGTTGTGCAATAAGGTGCATCATTTACAAACACTTATCATACGATGTACCCATCGAACGCACATTGACTTGGTCACAACTATAGTTGTTTAAAGGATGCAAAACTTCTACACATCAATCTAAGCAAATGAGGGGCTCAATTCCATGTGTCCAGGCACAAGAATTTCTTATGACTCTGGAAGTCTCACCATGACGGGATACCACAGTGCCTCCCTTTACGATTCAAATTCCTAGATCTGGATCTAAAGGCACATCACAAGCTGCCCCATCTGCTCCTATCCCATCGAAATTTGAATTTGCTACCACGAGAGATGTTGGAGGGATGAGCACATTCCATTTTGAATCCTTCTTGCAGAATATACAACTCTCTGACGTAGAATTCTTTTCAAATATAGAAGAACCGAGAATATCCTCCCCAAGACGGAAGAAATCAACAGAATGCCGCCATATAGACTCGGATGAAAGTCAATAGAGGGCCCTATCCCAAAAATTCGAACAGACAAAGGGTGAAGATGATGAAAAAGAAGAAGCAAAAGAAGAAGAAATGATTAAAGCCCTAGCTTATATTGTAGAAATCTACCATTTTCACCTCCATGGAAAAAAGCATGGACATTTCACCACCCATAGCAACTCCCCCACCCCCCTTACTTCCACCATTCCCCATTCCCCCACCACCAACTTCATAGCATCCACACTTCACAATCCCCACTCCCATTCCCTTTCATCAACCACTATACACATTACATCTTCATCTATACATAATGCATTTGATACTATGCTTCAGTGTATGTCACAGTAAGAACAGAGTACATTCAGCTAGAAGATCATAACAACATATTCATGAATTATGACAATGCATCACTACAATGGAGGACAAAAATGAAAGTCTCCAAATGAAGTTCAGTGTGCATGAATTGACTTAGCACACTAACTCCATAGCATATATCTTCTCTAGTTAGAGTAGCATAATTCAAGCTTCCAACAAGGCTTTGGTAACAAGTCACATCTTCAATTAACTCACCTTCATGTGCATTTAGCTTCACATTCACCTCCATGGTGTACCTGCAACCTTTGTATTTTCCATCTTGAACTTGGTAAGCATATCTCCAATGTACTTTCTCTTAGTTAGGAACATACCTTTCTCTATATATACCACTCCCAAACCTAGGAAGTATGTGAGAAGGCCAAGATCACTGATCTTGAACTCTTCCTTCATCTGAACCTTGATCCTTCTGATTCCATCTGCATCACTTCCTGTAATGATTATACCATCCACATATACACAGAGGTATATGAACTCTGAGTGGTTCCTCTTGATAAAGAGGGAAGGATCTTCCTTGCTCACCATAAAACCTTTATCCTACAAGTAAGTGACAAGTCTATGATTCCAAGCGTTAGGAGCTTGCTTCAAGCCATACAAGGCTTTCCTTAACCTGCACACATATTCTGGATATAATTAATCTTCAAAGCCAGAATGTTGAGACATGTACACCTCTGAAATCCAACCATTTAGAAAAGCATTTTTAACATCCATTTAATAGATATTCCATATCTTGGAAGATGCTATACTCATAAGTACTCTAATTGTGGGCATTTTTGCCACATGTGAGAATGTCTCTTTATAGTCAATGCCTTGGGTTTGTGCAGCCCTTTGGCTAAAATCCTTGCTTTGTGTCTATTAATTGAACCATGAAAATTCTTTTTTACCTTGTAAATCCACCTTGAATCAATGACCTTCATAGATGGTTTCCTAGGAACCAATTCCGAGTCTGATTTTCTTGCAGAGCTTTATCCCTTCTTCCATGGCATCTCTTTACTCTGGCTTCTTCTTGGCCTCTTCATATAAAGATGGTTCTTTTGAGTTTGTATCGTGAGCTATGTAAATAGAATCCTTAGTGACCAAAGAAGTGCCATAACCATAGCTTTCTGGCTTCCTTTTCTCTCTAGTAGACGCCCTTATAGTTTGTTGAGATGATTGTGCCACATCTCTCAACCGTTGCACTTTGGCTTTGCCTTTGGAGTTACAAGAGTTGAATCCCCTTCTTGGAGTCTTCTGGTCTTCTTCAAAATCACTTATTTCTTCATGTGTATGCGTATTCCTCTTTGATAATGTTGGAAAGTCTTCCTCTAGGTCACAAGAAGTTTGATTTTCCTACAATCATCCTCAAACCAAGATTTATTTTCATAAAAAACAACATCTCTACTTACAATCAAACCTTTATATATTGGATTATATAGCCTATAATCTTTCTGATTAAGGTCATAGCCAATGAATATGCATTTCTCTGCCTTTGGATCCAATTTGCCTCTAATTTGTGAAGGTATGTGTGCATATGTTATGCACCCAAAGATCTTGTAATGATCAAGGCTAGGTCTTCTTCCATTCCATTCTTCATATGGTGTGATCCCATCTAATGCTTTTGATGGGAGCCTATTGATCAGATAGGTCGATGTAGATACAACCTCTGCTCATAGGTAATTGGGCAACTTTTTCGCATTTAGCATTGATCTTGCAGCTTCCATTATGGTTCTATTTCTTTTCTCTACCACTTCATTTTGCTCTAGAGTATACATGGTTGTAATATCTCTTTTGACTCCTCTCTCTTGGAGATAAGAATCAATGTCATGGGAGAAATATTTGCTGATATATTTAGGTAGTGATGTGTGTGAACACTCTAGGACCGCCAGGGCACATTTTTCCTCTTTAGGAGGTTTTTTTCCCCTGGCTTGTATATACGCCTACTACCCTAATGGGCTACTTATCTTTGTACATTCTCTAGTAATACATTCAGTATTGTGTGTTGTGCTCCAAGCTCCTTCTTCTTCCTTGTGTTGTTTGCGTGCTTCCACAGACGTCTAACTCCAACAATTGGTATCAGAGCAGGTCGCCGCTTCATCTAGGGTGTCGTCGATACCTCTCCGGTTGCACTCTCAAAATCGTATGAATTTTGCTGAGCATACTCAATGTTTTGTTGAGATCAAAACATCTTCGCTTTGTGGTGCCGAAATCGCGATCTGAGCTCGTTTCGACCTCCGAACGCACTATCGTAGCACTTGTGCAGGCTATTTTGTCTTTTTGTGCCAAAGGTATATATCAGTTTCGGTTCGTCAGTATAGGCATCTGAAAGTCTGCGACAGGTCTAGCAAAATTTGTCTGGGTAGTTCAGTTCAACTTTTTGAGATACAGTCAATTTTTTGCATCAAGGTATTTTAGTCACCGGCCATGACTGAAAGCAGTGATTTAGTCCGTATGTTGGTTGTTGAGGATAAGTTGGATCATACCGACTACCTGTTATGGGCTTATATGATGTGACATATATTGGTTGCAAAAGGACTGTGGAACATTGTGAAGGGTGTTGAAAAATGTCCTATTACACTCGCAACTGTTACAACTACAGGTAGTGAAGCTGATGCAAAAGGTGTCGAAGATGATGATATTCTACATATTTCTGTTTGTGTTGCGGTTTTTGGTGCACCTACTGCAGAGCAAATTTGTTGGGATGGCAAAGATGCCTAGGCACATGCATTGATAGCTTTGTCTGTCAAACATGCCATTATTCCTCACATTCGCTCTTGCAGAACAGCTAAGGATTCTTGGGATACACTTACCACATTGTACCAAGCTAGGAATGAGGCTCGTGTTGCTTACCTCCGAAAACAATTGGAGAGTGAGCACATGAATGAAGGTGATTCTATGGAGAGTTTTCTAACAAAGATCAAAGACTTGAAGGAACAATTGATTTCTGCTGATGAGGTTATACCAGATAGCTCACTTGTGCAGACCGTTCTGAATGGTCTTCCTGATTCATATCAGAGTTTTGCTTCTACTCTTCGGTTGATGATGAAAGGCAATCCAAATGCCTTGTCTTTTGAGGAGTTAGTCTCTATTTTGTTGCAGGAGGATCAATCCAGGCAGAACATGTCCATTATGCATGTTGCACATCAAGCTTTCCTGGCTAGTTAGAAGGGCAAAGGAAAATGGAGGTCTTCAACTAGTAAGCAAAAATCTGCTAATTCTGCACAATCGAAGAGGGAAGATAAAGATGAAAAGAAATCAAACAAGCAGAAATTGTTTTGCAAGTACTGTAAAGGAAATGATCATGTCATAAAGAACTGTCCAAAACTGGCTGCTAAAGAGGCAAAGAAAAAGGAGGCTGGAATGGTTGTTGCAGAAGCCTCTACACCAAAAATAGATTCTGCTAATCTTGTGTAGGAATAAGAATGGGTGTTTACTACTGTTTGCAATTTTGACCCATCTTCTCATGAGCAATGCATGTCTGCAGTAGACTCAGATGTTTGGTACTTTGAAAGTGGGGCGACCAAACATTTTACCTCATAGTGCAGTTTCTTCTCTTCACTCGAGCCAGCCCCTACAGGGAATACTAATACATGTGCCAAAAATCCTCTTATCCTATTATGGGAGTTGGTAAGATCATTTTGACTACTTTTGATGGTAGTTCTATCACTTTATCAGATTCTTTGTTTGTGCGAGGGATCAAGAAAAATCTGTTATCAGTTTCTGCATTAGCCAAGATTGGCTTGGTTGTGCAATTTGGTGATGACAGATGTACAATTCATGATTTGTCAAATGGCGATGTGCTTATGGCTTCTGGCATTTTATGTCATGGGCTGTATAATCTCATAGACTATGAAAGATATGTAAATGATTTGGCATGTGTAGTACATGATTCTCAGACTATGTCAGATGCAAAGCTTTGGCATGCACGCTTTGGTCATCTGAATTTTTCTAGTTTGCTATGCCTGCAGAAATCTGAAATGATGTCCTCTTTGCCCAAACTTGAGGCACCCGGAAAACATGTTTGTGAAGGCTATATTTTGGGCAAAATGTAGCATTCCTCCTTTTTAAAAGATGGTTCAGTTCGGGCTACTAAAAAATTGCAGCTTGTACATAGTGATGCCTGTGGTCCTACGCAGACAACTTCTTTTGGAAATTATCTTTACTTCGTGACTTTCATTGATGGTTTTTCCAGGCATGCATGGGTATATCCATTGAAGGCAAAGTCCAAAGTGTTCATGTGCTTCAAACAGTTTTTGGTTTTGGCTGAAAATCTATCAGCATGTAAAATGGGCACCCTTCGTTCTGATCGAGGGGGGGGGATATATATCTTATGATTTAATTGCATTTCTGGTTGAACGTGGGATAAAACACCAGTGTAGAGTGCCGTATACACCTCAACATAATGGAGTTGCTAAACGAAAGAACAGGTCACTCATGGAGATTGAGGTGTATGGTCAAGAGTTAGGCTTTACCACATAGTTTCTGGCTTAATGCTGTCATGTGTGCAACATATGTACTGAACAGGTGTCCCGCTAAAGCACTGCAGTCTATCACTCCATATGAGACTCGGCATGATCCCAAGCCATCTGTTGCTCATTTGCATGTTTTTGGTTGTTTGGCATATGCATTAGTGCCTCAAACAACATTGTAGAAAATTGGATGATAAAGCAGTAAAATGTATTTATGTTGGGTACAATTCTGAAAGTAAAGGCTATCGTTTGTATCATCCACGGACTAAACACATTCTAGTTAGCCCTGATGTTGTTTTTGTGGAACATGTTATTCATCCATTGCTTTAATGTACTAAGGAGACATCTGTTAGCTCCAAAGACATGTATGATACTTTGCTGCCTCTTTTTACAGGTGGACAGTCTAGTGCTGGTCCTAATGAGGCAACTTCTCAGCCTTTGTAGGTTTCATGTGATGATGCAGATCATTCCATTTCAGATGCAGATTTACATGATGCACTTATTAATGAGAGAGCTGATATTGAGCAGGCAAGAACTATGCCAAAATGGTTGGTGCAGACCTTGCATGACAACGAATTAGATGCACCTCTGTCATATCGTACTCGATCAGGGTCTCATAGTGCCTCTTTTGCATCAAACTGCTATGCTATGGCTGCATCTAGTCTCTATAATGAGACTACGCCTATTTCGTTTGATGAAGCACAAAATTCAAAAAATTGGATGGCTGCTATGCAATCTGAATATGATGTAATAATGAAGAATGGTACTTGGTCTTTATGTGACTTGCCTCCTGGTAAGAAGGCCATTGGCACTAAGTGGGTTTACAAGCTGAAGTGTAAGCGTGATTGAACAGTTGATAGGTATAAGGCTAGGCTTGTTACAAAGGGTTATGCACAGGAAAGAGGCATTGATTTTGATGAGAACTTTGCACCTACATGCCGTATGACTACTGTTCGAAGCATCTGTGCACTTGCAGCCCATTATGGTTGGAATGTACATCAGTTCGACATTAAAAATGCATTTCTGAATGGTGACTTTCATGAAGAAGTGTATGTTTTTCAGCCCCATGGCTTTGTGCAGAAAGGGCATGAAAACGTTACTCGGCCAGATATTCACTTTGCTCTCTCACAGATAAGCACGCTTATGCATTGTCCAGGTGTCAAGCATTGGCAGGCGGTTAAGCGCATCTTTTGCTACTTGAGTGGTACTCAGCTACTTGGGTTGTTTTATCCCAAGGGGGGATCACTACCACCAGATTTTCATGCTTTTTCTGACTCAGACTGGGTTGGTTGGTATGACACTCGTGTGTCCACGAATGGCTTTTGCTTCATGCTTGGTAGCTCATGTATATCTTGGTTGAGCAAGAAGCAGCCTACTGTGGCCACTTCAAGTTGTGATGCTAAGTATAGGGCAGCTTTCACAGTGCTTGTTGAGTGTGTGGCTTAGATGCCTTATGGGTGATTTGGGTGTTGGTCAGTCTTCTGCCACCACCATCTTCACTGATAGTCAGAGTGCATTGGAAATTGCGAGGAAACCTGTGTTCCATGCTCGCACTAAGCACATTGAGGTGCATTATCATTATGTCAAGGAGAGGTTCTCTGCTGAGGAGATCATCTTGGCATATGTGCCCATGTAGGAGAACATTGCAGACCTTTTCACAAAGGCTCTATCTATGGAGAAGTTTGAAGCTTTTCGCAAAGCTTTGGGCTTACTTCCTTTTGTGGAGTGATTTCCACATAGGTTGGCACTTCCTTATACATGAGTGCCAGCTACTTGTTCACCGCATCACTCCCAGGGGGAGTTTGTTAATATATTTAGCTAGTGATGTGTGTGAACACTCTAGGACCACCGGGGTACTTTTTTCCCTCTTTAGGAGGTTTTTTTCCCTGGCTTGTATATACAGTGCCCTAATGGGCTACTTATCTTTGTAAATTCTCTAGTAATACATTCAGTATTGTGCGTTGTGCTCCAAGCTTCTTCTTTTTCCTTGTGTTGTTCGTGTGCTTCCGTAGACGTCTAACTCCAACAATATTCTCCCCCTCCATCTGACCTTAGCCTCTTCAAATTCTTACATGTTTGATTTTCTACAAGTGCTAGATATTTCTTGAAAAAAGAGAACACATCATATTTATGCTTCATAAAATATAGTATTGTCCATTTGCTACAATCACCAATGAATGAAACATAAATCTTGGATCTAGATATTGATCCTTATTTGTTCCCCATACATCTGTATGGACTAACTCCCATAGGTCTTCATGAATGTATCCTTTCTTTGTGAATGGTTGTCTGTGAGACCTTCCAAATTCATAAGCCCTACATTTGGAAATCATGTGTTGTTTGGAGACATTTGGTAGTCCAAGCCCACTCCGATCCCTAATGATTTGCTTCAGAGCCCTTTCACCTATATGAGCTAATCTCTTGTGCCAAATTTCCAATTCTGATAAGGTTTGACTACCATAATTGAAAATGCAATGTTCCTAGTATCTTGGAGCTCAAATGTAAATAGTCTACCTGAATTTTCTCCTCTTTCTATTCTCTTGAATCCCTCATGTGGATCCTCTACAAATGCTCCATTATTTGTGAATTTGACCTTCAATCCTTTCTCAAAAATTTGACATACATTGATGAGATTTTTGGTGATAGTTGGCACATACAATACCTTTCTCAATAGGTTCATATTACCATCTGAAGTCTTCACAATGCCTATCTTATCCACTGAATGCCTTCTTTCATCTCCTATTTGGACTTGATGTCTATTGCTTGGGTCCTCCAAGTCTGAGAGTAGAGCTACATTCCCTGCTACATGATTTGAGCAACTTGAGTCTATATAGAATACATGTTCATCTGCTTTACCTTGCTTCGTGGTCATGTTCATCAGAAGTAATGAATCCTCTTGAGTATGATCAGCTCTGTAGTTGTTGTAGTCTCTCCTTCCTTTGTATGCTCCTTCATAATATTGTTGTTGTATGAGTTGTTGTTACAGCCATTGTTGTTGTTGAGTCTACCTCTTAAGCTTCCATATCCTCTTCTGTTGTAACCTCTTCCTCTTTGACTTCTAGGATTCTTGAAAGAATTCTCAATAATTTGATTAGTTAAGCCACATATGGCACATGGAGAGGAGCTTTGTGTATTCCCCCTGGCTTGTCTTCCTCCTCTGCCTCTTCCTCTTGAGCCTCTACCTCTACCTACAAAGTTTGCTTGAGAGGTACTACATCATCGGAATTTTTTACCTTTGCCTTTGCTAGCTTTATTCTACTTATCTATATAAAGGGTAGAGGATTGGTTACCTTTTGAGTTATCTCCATTCTTCATAAGCTTTGTCTCATGTGTGAACAATTGTCCCATGAGGGTGTTGAAATCAGGAACCTGCATGTCCATGTAGAGGTCCATGGATGCGGTAAAAGCCTCTCATTTGTCATCTCCCTTTATTCCATTGATCACTTGCCTCACTATCTGCTCTTCATCAATGATCTCTCCAATGGTCCCAAGTTGGTCTGCTTTGTCCTTCATTTTGGTGACAAAATCAATCACACTTTGCTTGGGCATCTTCTTGAGTGTGGTGAACTCCATCCATAGTTAATTTTTTCTTGCCTTAGTACTTGATGAGAAGAATGCTTCAAGAGCATTCCAAGTCTCTTGTGACATCTTGCAATTCTTGATGTGTGGAAGTAAAAAAATCAGAGATTGATTTAAGAATACATGACCTAGATAGAGCATTCTTTGAACACCATGTGGTTAACCTCTCTCATTCTTCTTGAGTTAGTTGTCCTTTGCTTCTGAGAATTGGCATCATCTCATCTCCAGATATGTAACCATAAAGGTTTCTCCCTTGAATATAAGCTTCCATTCTAAATGACCAAGACAAGTAGTTACCTTGATCCAATTTGTCTATGGATGAAGGAGATCCATCTCCTATGTTGATTTGTTATTGCTCTGATACCACTCTGTTATTGCTCTGTCTATGGATGAGTATGCTCTAGAGATGAGCTGAGGTTGCACAAAACCTGCTCTACACCAACCACGTAAACTCCAGTGATGCTTAATAGACTCATTTAACTTCAAATTAATGCATTTGTAACCACCAAGTGCTCTGAAACATCATTCCCAAAAGTTTGCATCAAAACAGATAACTTGCATGTATTAGAAATGTGAAGAAACCTTTTATTTTGGGAATAGAAGTGCTCCGTAATTTGATCAAAGCTCACAAGCTAGTATGAATTAGCCAAAGAGCTTTTTCAAAACTCTAATTGGAGTACATAGCTAACTAAAGTAAGTTATTTCATCAATTTAGCCACACCATACACTAATAAATGAATCTAACAAGTCAGGGGGGTCATCACGACATTTTAGGTTCTAGAAGATGTGTAGACATAGTCACCTTTTATGATTCATATTGAAAATGAGTGAGTACATGCAAAGAAATCAAATCCATAAGATCACTGTAATGATGAAGATGTAGCAAAGAATAGTAGATAGAGATATACTTGATGAAATGTATCAAAATATCACATGGAAAGTGTAATGAACTACTCATACATGAAGTGAGCTCAATGTGTGATCGCAGATGTAACTAAAAGTCTCTATTAGCAGCCAGTGTGGTCGAACTATTCTTGTAATCATTATTCTAATGTAATAACGGAGATACCACGAGTTTCCGTAAAATTGTAATTTCTCGCATCTTTTTATTTTGGAGGTTTGGAACGGTGTGAAGCCTTTAACCCTTATCCCTTTCTTACGAAGTATGTTGTTATGTTATGCGGAAGCAGATTCCGTAAGTAACGTAAGTAACAGATTCGGAACGAGTAGATACACAGAGCGGTGAAGATTGAAATCTAGAAGTGGAAGACAAATTGTATCTATGATACTGTAATGTAATTGCTGGTTTCTCATTAGTTTCGAAGGGGAAAATATGCAGTTGTGGTGTGTACGAGAACTCTGAAATTGCAAGAAGAGGAAGGTATCGAATTGGTACTCAAAGATCCTTTGGAGGATGGCCGAATACATGTGAAAGAGGATTCCTTAGAGGTGGTCAATTTGGGAACTCCGGAGGAACCTAAACCAATCCGAATTTGTTTGGAGCTTGCTCCAAAATTCCGGACGGCCTTGATTTCCTTGTTACAACAGTATAGGGATGTTTTCGCATGGACATATTTTGGCATGAAAGGTCTGTATCCTAAGCTTTATCATCACCGAATACTGCGTAGACAAGATGCTACCCCAGTGATGCAGCAGCGGTACAGAATGAACCCAAATTTTGTAGAACAGGTTAAGCATGAATTGGATGGATTGATAAAAGTTGGTTACATTGTTCCGATTGAGAATCCGGAACGGGTGTCCCCCATAGTGATTGTTCCGAAGAAAAATAAACAGTTACGAAACTGTGTGGACTACAAGAAGCTCAATGCATCCATTGTACAAGATCCATTTCCCTTACAGTTTTTGGATAGCATGCTCGATGAGGTTGCAAGAAGGGAAATGTATTCATTTCTCGATGGATTTAGCGGTGATAATCAGGTCCAGATGGTGGACGCAGACATCCCAAAAGCTTCTTGTATTACAAACCGGGGAGTCTTTGCATGTACTGTGATGTGGTTTGGATTACGGAATGTGCCAAGTACTTTCCAACGCTGCATGCAACAAAGCTTTGCCCCATGCCTTACTTCTTTTATGCGAATCTTTTTAGATGATTTCTCTATTTCGGACATGATGGCAGCTCATCTGGACCATTTACGAGTTTGTTTTGACTCCTGTCATCAAGTGCACCTTTGTTTGAATCCAAATAAATCTCCTTTTGCAGTGAAATGCGGCAAGCTATTGGGTCACGTAATTTTGGCAAAGGGCATCACAGTGGATCCAAGCAAGATCAAAGTTATCCTCAAAACTCACGCTCCCAAAACTCCAGGTTTTACATTTTTTGGGTCAGGTGCGATGGCATGGTAGGCACTTAAGGGGTCTTGCTCATATAGCCATCCCATTAAACAAGTTGGCACATGTGAAACCAGCAGATTTTGTATGGACACCCAATGCACAACGAGCATTTGAGCACTTACAAAAAATGCTAGCCGCAGGACCAGTATTGAAAGCTCCAGATTGAATGCAGCCAATCCATGTATTTGTGGATGCATTAGATCATGCTATTGATAGTGTTTTGATTCAGAAGGAGGATAGAAGTTGGCTCAGCCTGGTGTACTATGTGAGACGGTGACTTAACATGGCTAAATAGAATTATTCAATGGCGGAACATGAATGCTTGGGACTCATCTACTCCATCAAAAAGTTCTAGCATTACTTGCTGGGTCATACCTTCACTTTCCATGTCGATCACAATGCATTGTTATATTTGGTTAAGCAACATAATTTGGTAGGCCGTCTTGCTCGGTGGGTCCTGATCTTACAAGAATTTGAATTTGATATTGTTCATCACCCTAGCGCTAGTCATGCGATTGCCGATTTTCTTTCCCACATCGATCATGGGAATCTCCTGACGGAATCGATGATGTTGTACCAAATGTGGAGGTTTTTTTAGTCATTGAACTAGAGACCACACCTCTCACTTACCCTACATGGTATGAAGAAATGCTTAGTTTTCTAGAGAATGGTGTTTCCCCATCTTATTTAAGTTCTGCAACACGGACAAAACTTGGCCTTCGTAGTTGTCGGTTTACTGTTATTCTGGGCCAGTTGTATCATAAGGATCCCACTGGTGTTTGGTTGCGCTGTGTTCCCCCACATGAGGTGCATGCCCTTATTTCGGAGGCTCATGTTGGCATAGCTGGCAGACACTTTAGTCAATCAATTAAGGTGCGGAAAATTCAGCAGTCCAGCTTATGGTGGCCAATGATGAATTCCAATGTACAACAAGCGGTATGGAATTAAACCTTTTCAAAAATGGGGATTTGATTTTATTGGTCCCGTCAAACCCCCTATTGCGCATACCAATGCCTTGTATATTTTAACTTGCACGGATTGCTGTACCCATTGGGTAGAAGCATGGGAAACGAAGCAAGCTACTGCATGGACGGTCACCTGGAAAGATATCTTTCCATGTTGTGGTTTACCTCTTGAATTAGTTACTGGTTGAACTTATTGCCAACTATCAAATTAAGCATAAATTTAGCTCTCCTTGTTATCTTCGGGCAAATGGATTAACGGAAAGTACTAACAAGGTGTTACTCCAGATGCTTTAGAAATTGTCGCTGGATTCCACAGATCAGTGGGAATTGATGCTTCCAACTGTCCTTTGGGCTTACAAAACTGCTAATAAAGTTTCTGTTCGTAACACACCTTTTAAATTGCTTTACAGACAAGAGCAATACTCCCCTTTGAATTTGCGGTACCCAGTCTCCGGATTGTGGTGGTGAAACGGTTAGTTCTAGAGGAGTCTTTCGCATATCGAATGGATCAATTGCGGCATCTAGATGAGCAACATTATCATAGATTTTTACTACCCCAAGAAGTGCAAACCCGTTAGAAGCGGTGGCATGACCATAATCTCCCGTCTAAAATTTTTTGCCCAGGGGATTTAGTCCTTTATTTTCATTCTAAGATGAAGGACAAGATGGATAAGCTAAAATTACGGTGGACAAGTCCGTTCCAGATTCATGAAATGTGTGGACCTGGCTCATTCCGACTAGCTATGTTAATCGGAGAAGTTCTGTCGATGATTGTTAATGGGTCTAAGCTTAGGCCCTATCAATGTTCCCGTAAAAAAAAATCTTGGGATCTAAGGAAAAATCATGGGATCTAAGCCATGATGAGCAGTTTAAATAATTAACATGCAAACGTACAAACCCTTAACGGATGGTGGCTGCAGCGATGCTTCAAATCTGAATGATGAGTTCTTATTTTGCGAGCCAGTAATCAGTGTAGATTTGCAAGTTATGATCCTTGATACTCATCATGACACTGACTCATAGTTCGTCACATAGGCAGGCTGGGCATAAAAGGCTGCATACTTTGCCAAATCTGGCTCATTTGGCGAATTTGTGAGCAAAGTGACTATAGCGAGAGAAGCGTAGAGATTATACATAGCTTTTATGTGTACCAATCGCAAAGCAGGTGCATAATAGCAAGATGGTAGTGTCATTCTCGGACTATCACCTACTCTACATTCTCGAGAAGCTATCCAAGGAGCAGAAGGAGTGGTTCGAATGCAAAGGACTCCTGTAATGTGCTATGCTGGATTGGTGCAACATTGGGCCTCAACCCCAAGCAAAGCAGATTGCTATGGAGATAGTCCGACAGATAGAGGGTAATGACATCAACGCACAGGATATCAATATTTGTATAGGGCAAGGAGTGGTGCACTTGTTGGTGGATCTAATTGCTAAGCGATACCATGTGGCTAAGAAGGGTATCATGTCGAGCACGGAGCCTGTTGATGCTGCAAAGATTTGCACATTTCTAGGCAAACCATGTTCAGGTGAATACCGTTTCGCGCAACTGTCGGATGACAACCCATTGAAGTGGGGTATGTTGTTAACAACGATGGTCATTAACTTGCAGGCTAAACACTATGGGGTGTCCCAACATCTCTTTACTCTGGTGAAGGAATTTGCGAAGACCTAGGTAAACTGGGTAGAAATTATTTTCTGGAAGCTGAAGAAGGAAGTCTGAAGGTTGTTTCAATGCACCAGACGAGCTGTTATCACAGTACTGGACTCCAAAGTGGGAGTAATATTTTCCCTACTCTTTTCAACTCTGGAATACTTACCTCGAGAATACACAATATGCTCGAGTAAAGTATTTTTACACCTTCTAAAGAAACGAGCGGTAGAGCCAGAGGGAACACTTCTCAGGATCAGGTTGAGACCGAGGTTGATGAGGAAGAAGAATCTAGGAGGCACCAGGTGGAGGAGAATCACAGGGAAGAAGCCGAAAGGAAGGCCAGGGAAGAAGCCAAAAGGAAGGCTAGGGAAGACGCTGAGAGCAAGGCAAGCAAGGAAGAGGCAACACGAAAACAACAAGAAGAAGAGAGACGTGCAAGAGAAGAAGAGGCAGCGCAAAAGGAGGAAGAGGAAAAGCGATGTCGAAACCAACAACAAGATCGGGGTGGTTGTTTTAGTGAGTCTTTGAGCTGAATACCAGTATTACATATCTTGTAGGATTGTGGTCTGGTGGATAAGTGGAAAACTAAGGAAGGTAGGGTGAAGATACCCCCACTCCAATCCATAGATGTGATACATCCATGGATTTATAGTAATGAGACAGTTCGATCGAAACTCCTTGGAGAATTAGCTCGTGGTTTGGCCTAGAGTTCAGTAAAACTTGAAGATTTGCAGAAGAAGTACAATGCTATGATGCTGGAAAAGGATAGTTGGGTTGTAGAGAGGGAGTAGATGACAGCTCAGATCAATCAACTCCAAGGAGAGATAGAAGCTGTTAGAGCTGAGAATACGAATCGAGTCATCCCGGTAAATGAAGAACTAGTTGATGAGTTAAATGAGACATTGACAGAGAATAATACTTTGAAAGTCATTGTAGAGGAAAAAGCAAAAATCATAGCTCGATTGCAAGCAAAGATCAGCCAAGTGCAGAAATCGAATAAAAAACTAAAGAAGGGTAATAAAGAGTTAGTTACGAAGTTGCAGAAGGCTGAGTAGGAAGTACAGAGATTAAAAGTTGAAGTTAAAGAATAGAGTGGAGAAATGAAAAGGCAAAGTCTCTCAACTGTAGAAGTGGAAGAAAGACTAGCAGTCCAGAATTCTTAGTTTACTGCATTGGAAGAAAAGCTTCAGATTGTTCAAGAAAACCTAGACACCGTACATGCGCAGATCACAAGAATACCTAAGTTGGAGAGGCAGCTAGAGCAATGGAAGCAGCATTGCGCAGATGAAAATCTGGTATTGGTAGATAAAGAGGCAAAGGTGGATAAGCTTCGAAAAGCTACTTCAATTTTGGAACTTACCTGTCAGACTAAATTAGAAGAGATGACGAAAACTACTAAGAAATGTATCACTAAATTATCAGATGTAACTTTAGCCTTTGATAAATTATTAGAGGGTTTCAACAGTGAATTCCCGAATTAGAAGCTTCTGCTATTAGTTATAGGAGTGTTGGTTAGCAACTATTAGACCCTAAGGAGTTTTTTGAAGCAAAAATATTATTAGCCAAAGAAAATCTTAGAGAACTGTTTGATGAGTTGCGCTATGATGTAGAAAGGATTATGTTTCCCAAATTGCAGAATCAAGATGATGATTTGTAACTCCGTATATTTGTAAGTTATGGGTTTGGATCCACCATGCGTGCCAGTGTTAGCAGCCGATGTGGTTGAACTATTCTTGTAATCATTATTCTGATGTAATAACGGAGATACCATGAGTTTGCATAAAATTGTAATTTCTCGCATCTTTCTATTTTGGAGGTTCGGATTGGTGTGAAGCCTTTAACCCTAAACCCTTTCTTATGAAGTATGTTGTTACGTTATGCAGAAGCAGATTCCAGAAGTAACGGATACGAAACAAATAGATACGCAAAGCGGTGAAGATCAAAGTCTGGAAGTGGAAGACAGATTGTATCTATGATACTGTAATATAATCGCTGGTTTCTTCCGAATTCAGAACTTATTCAATGTGAAGTTAAGTTTCCGAATACATTGCGTTTATGGATTGTTTTGTTTACACTCCTTTATATTGAAGTAAGGAACAAAAATGCATGTTTATGAGTACTCATATTCGTAAATCCCCGTTCTCGAACCTGTATATTGTGTAATGTTATTCTACCGGCTAAGTGCGCAAACAGTCTCTCAAAATGGCTCTCATAGCCCGCGACTAAAATCATGTCTTTTTATACTCATAATATGAGTTTGAATTTGAATTTTCCCTCATCTAAAAGTAATCCTACACTTTAAGTAATCCTACCACATGAGTCCTGGGCTTAGCTCCCTAACTTCACAAGATTCCTTATTTCTTTTGCTTTTATATTTATCCAAAGTAATTATGCTAAGAATGACTAGCATAGGTTGACATATAGTTCCTTCTTGTGAAGAGATAAAATGGATATGTATTCCATGACTTTTGCAATGCACTTAGGCTTGCTAAATGTACTAACAGATCTTGTAAATGAAATGGTTTAGAGTATGGGAAGTAACTATGTAACCAACTTACTCCCTCATCACCACTATAATTTGTACCATTAAGCATTTCTAGACGGTAATCTCTATCTTGTAAACTCCTGATAGTGTAAAGGACTTCAAGAGTATTTTTGTCGCAAATGACAGGGAAATATGATGGCATGGCCAAAGGATAAGAGTGAAGAAGAGAAAGAGGAGGCAATAGGACCATAAAAGAGAATGAAACCCACCTTCAATTTAGGGAAAAAGACAAATTTGCAACCATTTAGGCCTAATACATGGACTGCCACATTTTAAGGTTGTTGATATGAAGAAGGCATGTGAAGCATGTCAATTTGGTGAATAGCTAGGGGCATCATTTCCCCATGACAAGCATGTTGGTGAGAATGTGCTAGAAATAGTACACACGAATGTTGGGACTCTTGCAAGGACCACATCTATGGGCAGTTGCAAGTTTTATGTCACCTTCATTGATGACCATACACATAAGGTATGGGTATACTTCATGAAAGAGAAGAATGAGGTGTTTAATGACTTCTAGAATTTCAAGTTTATGGTGGAAAAGTAGATAGGGAAGTATATTCAGACATTAAAATAAGATGAAGGAGGTGAATACATGTCAAATGAGTTCATCAGTTTTCTAGAAAGTGATGGAATTCAAAGGTAGTTTTCATGCAGGTGCACACCCTAATAGAACAACATTGTTGAATGCAAAAATAGACATATTGCTGAAATAGCAAGATCCTTGATGGTTGAAAAAAAATATGCCTCATTGTTATTGGGTAGAAGTTGTGCATAGTGTTGTATACATTATGATAAAACTTTGACTACTGTTGTACATAAGGTTACACCTGAAGAAAATTTTACAAGTAAAAGCCAAACTTATCACATATGAAAGCATTTGGTTGTATTCCATATGTACATGTTCTAGATTGGTTGATGAAAAAACTTGATCCAAAAGTAGAAAAACGTATCTTCATTGGGTATTCCCTTGAGAAAAAGGGATATAAATGTTACAACATGTTGGAATCAATGTTCACATAGTCCAACAATAGCTATAACTTGTGGAATTTCTAGGAATCTTCACAAGAAGCACTATGGGTGCAAGACTAACTATATAAATTTCTCTTGTTAGAAATTTGCCAAAAAACTTGTTGGGGGATTCTTGGACAAGAAGGGATTTGAGTATTTGTAGGAGAAAAGGGGAAGACAAGAAGAAACATATACACTGGAAGCCTCTATCAATTGATTATAGTAAGACAAATACAATCCAATGCTTTGTGCAGAATCTCACAGAGAGCTCAAACACAAAATACCAAATACCCAAGGGTCTTGTTGCTATCGGCCTTCCACTATAAGAAATAGGGGGGCGTAGCGACACCCCCGAATCGAAAAAAAATGAGTACCGTTGCTTATGTGATGCTAGCGTTGCATAAGCGACAGTGTTGTATTCGATTTTTCTTTTTCAAGGGGATTCATCGCATAAGCGATGCCTACATCGCTTATGCGACACTAAATCTGTGCGTCGCACATAGCATCGCTACCTAGCGATGTTATTTGCGACATTGGCAATATGGATAGCATCGCATATGCGACGTCCTGTGTTCCAGAGCGCCGCATAAGCAACACTCTGGAATGTTACGATTAACACGCGAGAGCAAGAAGAGAACGAGAGAGAGAGAGAGAGAGAGAGAGAGAGAGAGAGAGAGAGAGAGAGAGAGAGAGAGAGAGAGAGAGAGAGAGAGAGAGAGAGAGAGAGCGAGAGAGAGAGAGAGACACGCATCTCGTTGAAGCCAAGTATGCACACACACACACTTACACACACATACATATGCATATACACACACATATACACACATAGACACACACACACATACACATAGACACACACACACACACAAATACACACACATATACACACATACACACACGATGTTGCATACACACACATATACATGCATACACACACATATACATGCACACACATATATGCATACATAATGCACATGCAGACATACACATACATAATGCATACACATGCACACACATATACGCATACACATACACACACATACACACACACACATACATACACACACACATACACACACACATACACACACACATACACACACATATATGCATACACACACACATAGAGAGACATGCACACACATACACATACATGCATACATATGCATACATAATGCATATGCATATGCATACATAATGCATATGCATATGCATACATAATGCATATGCATATGCATACATACATACATACTTACATGCATACACACACATATGCATACATAATGCACATGCATACATACACATACATAATGCATATGCATACATAATGCACATGCATACATACACATACATAATGCATACACACACATATGCATACATAATGCATACACACACATACACACACATATGCATACATACATGCATACACATACACACATAGACACATACACACACATAGACACATACACACACATAAAAAGATACACACTTATAGACACGCACACATACACATAGATAGGCACACATATACACACACATATACACACACACATACACACATACACACATAATGATGCATTCACACACATACACATGCATACACACATACAGACACATATACACACACACATAGAAAGAAACACACATAAAGACACATACACACACATAAACACATACACACTCATAGACGCGTAGCGGCACATACACATAGACACACACACATACACACACATATACACACACACACATACACACATAGACACATGCACACATAATGATGCATACACACACACATGCATACACATACACACATAGACACATACATACACATAGACACATACACACACATAAACACATACACACTCATAGATACACACACATACACACTCATAGATACACACACATACACATAGACACACACACACACATGCACACACATAGACACATAAACACATAATGATGCATACACACACATATACATGCATACACACATACAGACACATATACACACACATACACACATACGCACACATATATGCATACACACACATATATGCATACACACACATACACATGCATGCATACATATGCATACATATGCATACATATGCATACATATGCATACATAATGCATATGCATATGCATACATACATACTTACATGCATACATAATGCACATGCATACATACACATACATAATGCATACACACACATATGCATACATAATGCATACACACACATATGCACATATGCATACATACATGCGTACACATACACACATAGACACATACACACACATAGACACATACACACACATGAACACATACACACTCATAGATGCGTAGCGACACATACACATAGACACACACACACATACACATGCATACACATACATATGCATACATACATGCATACACATACACACATAGACACACACACATAGACACATACACACACATAAACACATACACACTCATAGACACACACACATACACATAGACACACACACACATACACACACATATACACACACATACACACATAGACACATACACACATAATGATGCATACACACACATACACATGCAAACACACATACAGACACATATACACACACACACATACACACATACACACACACACACATAGAAAGACATACACACACATACACATACATGCATACATATGCATACATAATGCATATGCTTATGCATACATACATACATACATGCATACATACACATACATAATGCATACACACACATATGCATACATAATGCATACACACACATACACACACATAAGCATACATACATGCATACACATACACACATAGACACATAGACACATAGACACATAGACACATAGACACACATAGACACATACACACACATAAACACATACACACTCATAGACGCACACACATACACATAGACACACACACATACACACACACATATACACACATACATAGACACATACACACATAATGATGCATACACACACATACACATGCATAGACACATACACACACATACACGCACATACATACACACACACATGCATACATACACATACTTAATGCATACACACATACATATGTACACGTATATATATTGACTTCTAACCCATTTTGTTTTATATGTTAGGTATTATGGATCCTAGTAGAGAGAGAAAGGCAAAACTCACTCTCATAAAAAGTCTTATGAGAGCAATAGTTCTGTCTAATACTCTAGGGATCATCATGCATGAGTACTAAGAGATGTTTGATGATGAGCTGGATTATACGATCCAGATGCTTACCCAGCGATCAGAGGAGGGTTCTTCTATGGCTCCACATGCAGGAAGACAATTATCTGCTCATAGGTATGTTTTTTTCATAAAATTTTGTAATGATATTATAACACATATTTTTATTTATTTTTATGTATCTATTTTCAGGACACCTATACCACCTCTAGATCATGATAGTAGAGAAGAGTTGCCTATGAGGACATGTATAGCCACCTTAGGGCTAGAGTGCAATATAGAGCCAGAGGGGAACATTGTGTACGTAGGGAATGGATTGGAGTTCAAGAGAAGAATGCTGGCATTATGCGACTCTTACCTGTGCTTTGTCCACTTACCGTGGAAGTAAGTATAAATTTTACATATAAATTGAAATAAATATCTTATGTCTTATTTACATTATTTTTTTAATTTTTGTAGTGAGCATGATGAGATGGATAAAAAATACGTACTTAGTTCACTTGAGATAGAGTTTGGGGCAGGATGGTCACATAAGTGGTGTCTAAAAGAGATGCCCACACTTATGGCTCATAATTGCCATAATGCACGGTATGCATTGTTTTTATGTATATATATATGTGGATATGAGTATGTGTGTTTATGTATATATGTATGTATATGAGAGAAAGAGAGAAGAGTGAGACTAGAGGTACAAACACAGGCAATTGTGAGCTTCCGGAATGGAATTCATATATTCTGTAATGTAATTCTGAAAAGTCGCACGCATACTGAAAGGGCGTAGCACAAACCGTTGTAAGTCTTTTCGAATAATGAAAGAAGCACTGTGGGAGCGAATGGTGACTGGCGGATCAATTCAATCGTCTCGCTAACGGCGCACATAGGGTGACTATGCAGAACAAGTATAATTTTTCCTAAGGTCCGTAAGGTAAAACGTTTCTATATCTTTCCACTGCGTCTAAATAGGATGGTAAGATTAATTTCTCATTAACTACTTGATCTTTAATGGTTTTAGTTACGTTTAAATCTTCTTGAGAATTATCAATGTTTCTAGTTACGGATGGTGGAAAAAGATCTTCACTATCTTCAGTACTAGGTGGAACTATGGAAATTAATGGTAAAGTATATATATTGATAATTTTCTAACCCATTTTGTTTTATATGTTAGGTATTCTGGATCCTAGTAGAGAGAGAAAGGAAAAACTCACTCTCATAAAAAGTCTTATGAGAGCAAGAGTTCTGTCTGATACTCTAGGGGCCATCATGCGTGATTACTCAGAGACGTCTGATGAGGAGCTGGACTATACGATCCAGTTGCTTACCAAGCGATCAGAGGAGGGCTCTTCTGCGGCTCCACATGTAGGAAGACAACTATCTACTCATAGGTATGTTTCTTTTCATAAACTTTTTTAATGATATTATAACACATATTTTTATTTATTTTTATCTATCTATTTTCAGGACACCTATACCACCTCCAGATCGTGATAGCAGAGCAGAGTTGCCTATGAGGACATGCATAGGCACCTTACGACTAGAGTGCGATATAGAGCCAGAGGGGAACATTGTGTACATAGGGAATGGATTGGAGTTCAAGAGAAGAATGCGGGCACTATGCGACTCTTACCTACGCCTTGTCCACTTACCGTGGAAGTAAGTAAAAATTTTACATATAAATTGAAATAAATATCTTATGTTTTATTTACATTATTTTTTTTATTTTTGTAGTGACCATGATGAGAGGGATAAAAAATACGTACTTAGTTCACTTGAGATAGAGTTTGGGACAGGATGGTCGCTTAAGTGGTGTCTAAAAGAGATGCAGACACTTATGGCTCATCGTCACGATAATGCATGGTATGCACTGCTTTTATGTATATATATGTGGATATGAGTATGTGTGTTTATGCATGTATGTATGTATATGAGAGAGAGAGAGAGAAAAGAGTGAGACTAGAGGTACAAATACATGCATACACACACATATACATCATACATGCACATTTACACACATATACACATACATGCACATTTATACATACACACACATACATGCACATTTTTACACACACATACACATGCATGCAGTTACACACATATAATGAATACACATAGACACATACACATACTCACATACACGTACACATACTCACATACACATACACATGCATAATCATATGTACACACACATAGACTCATATAATCATATTTACATGCATATATACATATACACATGGATATATACACACTCTCTTTGCTCATCCGAGATTTCTTCATTATTTGCGTTGGCATGTTGCAAACGACTATATAGCCAATCCGTGAAAGAAGATATATCTGTAATCTCATTATTATCGAGATTATGTCTATATCTTTTGTTTTTTTGCCTTTTACTTCGGAGATTTTGAAGTTCCTCGTACTCGCTAAGGAATGCTTGCATGCATTCGCTATTATATGCTACAAAAGGTTGATGAAGTAGCAGCTGCATTCCAATTTACAGAATCTCCAGCCATAGGTTCAACATCTTTTTGCAAAAAATCTTGTGAACTCGATTTAGCTCTATTACTGGGGTCATCATATTGTTGCTCTGGTGTGATGGCTCCTTTATACTCCAATATGGAATACAGAGAATTCTGTGTTGGGGTGAAGGCGACAATGTTTTTCCATGCTTTAAAAGTGGCCTTTTGAGGTTTCTTAGGTTTCATCCAACCGTCAACATCTCCTTTGTCCCTTGATGTGGACCCACGTTGTAAACCCACAACCTGTCTACTGACACTCAACGAGTTTCTCATGAAAAGAGATATAAGCTTATCTATCTGCACATGATTTAACTGAAATAGGATTTTCTCCTGTGAATAATTCACATAATTTGCTGCTAATGCTCCCTTGTATATGCTTTCCATCAATGGTGCACACTGACATCTCACTCGTACGCGTGCCTACATGTAAAAAAAACCTCATTATGCCTCAGACAGTGACCTAATGTAATATCAGAGATTATTAAATCTAAGCAAAGAACCTACGCTGGATACTGTGTCTTCTGCTTCCCATCAGTCCAGGTATATGGATTGATGTTCATCTCTCCATAGTTGTCTGCCTCAAAAATACCATGCAACTTTTTATACATACATAAACACATACACACTCATAGATACACACACATACATATAGACACACACACATACACACACATATGCACACACACATATACACATACACACATACACACATACACACATACACACATACACACATACACACATACACACATAATGATGCATACACACACATACACATGCATACACACATACATACACATATACACACACACATACACACACATATATGCATACACACACACATAGAGAGACATACACACACATACACATACATGCATACATATGCATACATAATTTGTGAATTTCAACGTGTTCTTGGGGAAATACCAACCGTTGTTGAGAGGCATAGCTGTCCATCCAATTCCATGATGGCAATGATAAGGGCTGAAAGCAAAGGATCATTATCAAACTTGATACAACAGTGTGCATGCTTAGGTTTACAATCTGTAAACGGAGAGGAGTTGTTCTTTTCTGACTTTCATGATGGTTTGGCAATAATTGTAGTTGTGCAGTGACAGCGAGATAATGCAATGTCCTGTTGGCAATAAATGGTTAACAGATTTCCATACGGGAATTTTCCCAAGTCTTTGCTATCAAAAAGGGATGGAAACTGCTCTTCAGTTCCTAAGATGCCTTTAAAATGTTCTGCATGAATGGCTTTTCCAAATAGGGTTCAGTGTTGGCTTGAAAGACATGTACTTAACAGATGAAATCAGAACATATAAAAAACTTCTTGAAGAAGTTCATATTGCTGTAGATGATGGCAGATTGTCTTCTCAAAGAGTTCTCACTTTGGAAAGGCAGATCCGATTAGTCCTGTCAGGAAAAGAGGAACTCATTCCAAGAACTTTTATCAATCCATGTCATAGTGATATCCTTGACTATGGTTACGAAGAAAATTTTCTTAGCTTAGTTGAAGAAATCAATGCTTTCCAAGAGGCAGACTGGAAATCAAAGGATCCACATAGTCCTGGCCTTGGTTCAGAGCCTGTTGGTGTACTGGCCGTGACATCATTGATTGAACCAGCTTATAGTTATGCATTTTGCCAGTCTGCACCAACAAAGCGTAATCCCATTGAATTGCTAAAGGTAATCTTTGACAATTATGATCTCTTCTTATAGTTTTGATTTTAATGTAATGTTGTTAAAACATAATTGGTGTTTTAGGTAAGACAAAACAAAGAAAACTTTGGGAAGTTCGATCATCATGATTTGTTTTCCCTTCTCATTTTCTAGGAGACCCTTCTAAGATGCTCCATCACATCTTTGAAAGGCATAGATCACAAATCCATTCTTGCCATTTCTTCAAACACAATAAAGAGGAAAACTGATCCAGCAAGGGTAGCACTGCAGATTCAGAGATCTTCACTTTCACACTTGGAATGTTACCAGTTAAGACCATGATAGAGTTACATACCATCATCAAAATGTTTGTTAGCCCCTTTTTTTCTTTAGTTCATAAAATACTATTTTAAACTTGAAAAAAATCATGCATTTTTATTGCAACTGTATAGCAAAGAGTAACTATACTGTCAAAGTCATGTTGATGCCATAAATATTATAGTTTAATATTCCGTTTTGAAAAATTATTGACCTTGAAATTCGATACATACACAACACATGCATACGCATAAATAAATAAATCCTATTTTCAAAAATCCTAAATTGAAAACACTAATTTTGATATTAGGGTTTTAAAACCCCTAATTTAAAAACTTTAATTCAACCTTTTAGCCATATGTTTAAAGTATATGTACACATTGCATCTATTCCTCTGACGTCCTACTAGAGAGATGTCTCTCCTCCCAAACTTATGCCTCTATATATAGCTACTCGAATCAATGAGGATCATAATATATATAAAGATATATACACATCATGTAGATACACATACATAAATATAAAATGGAGTAGATATATTATGCATCACACATACATGCCTAAATGCACACATAAATATATATATATATATACATGCATACATATTTACATGTACACATTTACACATAGACATATATACATATATACATGCACACATCACATATACATGCCTACATGCCTACATGTATACATATATCACACATATGCAAACACATACATATACATGAAATACATATATATGCATACTAGCATATGTATACATATAATACACATTACACACACATATGCATACGTACATGATAAAAATTTACTCCTCGAAGATAAAGCTATATATAAAATAATTAGGCATACCCCCGAGCTTCATGTTCTAACTTAAAAGAACATGATTTCATCTCTCTAGTAGGATTCATCGTTATTCAAGTTAATAAAAAAATCTATTATCTGATATCCATTCAGAAGCTTCAAGTTATTGATCGATAACTAGAGTAGAATTTACTATCTAATCTGCTCATATGTTTTCATTATTGCCATCATTTTGGTAAGACATCAATATAGTCTCATCTTCATTATCATTATTGATTTCATTTATTTCTTCTATTGTTAACTCTATGTTCTCATGAATCACATCATCTATTGATGGATTAATATCTATTTCTGATAATTCCTCTTCCTCATCAGTAGAATTAGCATGTAGAGAATTATCATCTTCATCAAAAAGATTAGTATCATTATTGTGAAGAGATGGATAAGTATGTGTTTGAAGATGAAGAGGTGTTGCAAAATCCTTGATCTACACCAGCCAAATGAACTCCAGGAGTAGATGGTGGGCCCTTTTAGCTTGCCAATGGATGTATTAGACACCCTATGTACCTTGGAAGATCACTCTCAAAAAGATAGATCAAAACAGATAAGTTGGAGTTAGCTCAGAGGTGAAAACTTGCTATTCTTGGTTCATACACCTGTCCAGTGTTTTACATAATTCTCTGAGCACAGCAGCAATTAGCTTAATTCCTCTTGGGGAAGTCTAGTTAGCTTAAAGAGCTAACTTTCAAGAGTAATCTCATAAAAAATAACAAAGCACACACTGAGAATGAGTTTTAACAAGTGATGACATCATCCCGATTTTCACGGGCTGCTACAGAAATAGACCAATGAGCAGAAAAATCACCATAACTCAGAACTTAGAAATCCAATGATTATGAAAATTTGTATGGTTATACTAGACAGTAAGCTGAATCCAACAAGGTTTAAATCACTGAATTTGGATAAGTAACCACTGAGAAATGGCTCTGACAAGATGAGTGAAAAAGTCGGGTACCTGACAGAGAAGTGAAGATGAACAGACCCTGTTGACTTCAAATGAACATAACTGAAGATTGCAACATCCAAATGACATGAAAATTTGTGAGAATATAGTAGACTTAAAGAGCTAACTCTACCAAGTTAAATCACTGAAAATGATGCACCAAGCTCAGAGAAAACATCTCTGCAAGTTGACTGAGAAAACTGAGAGTAATGGCAGTGAGTAGTACACTTCACAAGAACATGGAAAGATGAACTCAAATAATCATGAAAATGGAAGTATATTGCTTGTAAAATACAATGACTTACTGATACATATGTGTGCCTTGAAATCACACCTTGATATGGCATAAAGCTCAGCTCTTGGAGGTCTTCACATAGGTCTCTCTAACCACGACTAAAACTGCCATCTATTTATAGTTGAGTTTGGGAGGCTAACTTCCCTCAATCACTCTCCAATCAATCAATGATTGATTTGATTCTCTACCTACCACAAATCACGAATTCGTGGCTCCTCTTTCCATTCTTGATCAAGTGGACTCAACCACTTAAGATTCTCTTACTTTTACATTAAGTAAACTCTTCAAAAGTTACAAGAGGTAGTTCACAAGTGAACTTTACATAGTCTTCTTTTTAAAGCTTCTTCTAAGACTTTGTGAGACTCAAGCCAATACTTAGGCTTGTCATAGACTTGCTCCAACAGCTCCCCCTCAAGCCAAGTATGCTTGAGGTCTTCAATCTTCCAAGATTACCTGCAAACCTATCATAGCCTTGAATTTGCAAAGCTTTGTACCATCCAATGCTTTGGTTAGAATATCTCCACATTGTTGATGAGTGGACACATATGATATTTGAATCTCTTTGCTTAGAACCTTCTCTCGTACATAGTGATAATGAACTTCAATATGTTTAGTCCTTGCATGAAAAATAGGATTAGCAGCCAAATGAATAGAACTCATATTGTCACAAAAAATAGTTGGAGTTCCAAACTCCAATCCAAGATCTTTGAACAATGTCTTCATCCACATAGCTTCTTGTGTAGCTATGGCAAGACCTCTATATTCAGCTTCAGTAGAAGAGAGAGCAACTGTGGGTTGCTTCTTGGATGACCATGAAATAAGCTTTGAACCTGCAAAGGTAAGATAACCTGTGGAAGTGAACCAAGACCTAGGTTGGATGAAAATCCAACCAATGACCAGAGAAGGGCCTTTAGGGAATGGAATGAAAGAGACAAGAGGGTTATCTTTATCCTTTCCCAACACATTAGCAATAGCATGATCGGCCATATCCAAGACTTGGATTCAAGCATGAAGGTATGGGAGACACTTGAAAGGCTTTATTCAACAAGCACCAAAGCAAGGAAGATCCAACTCAAGAATGAGCTCAACAACCTTAGGAAGAGCTCAGGGAGTAGCATAAATGACTACATACTTAAGGTCAAGGAGTTATCAGATGCATTGGGATCCATTGGAACTCATATTGTCACCAAAAATAGTTGGAGTTCCAAACTCCAATCCAAGATCTTTGAACAATGTCTTCATCCACATAGCTTCTTGTGTAGCTATGGCAAGACCTCTATATTCAGCTTCAGTAGAAGAGAGAGCAACTGTGGGTTGCTTCTTGGATGACCATGAAATAAGCTTTGAACCTGCAAAGGTAAGATAACCTGTGGAAGTGAACCAAGACCTAGGTTGGATGAAAATCCAACCAATGACCAGAGAAGGGCCTTTAGGGAATGGAATGAAAGAGACAAGAGGGTTATCTTTATCCTTTCCCAACACATTAGCAATAGCATGATCGGCCATATCCAAGACTTGGATTCAAGCATGAAGGTATGGGAGACACTTGAAAGGCTTTATTCAACAAGCACCAAAGCAAGGAAGATCCAACTCAAGAATGAGCTCAACAACCTTAGGAAGAGCTCAGGGAGTAGCATAAATGACTACATACTTAAGGTCAAGGAGTTATCAGATGCATTGGGATCCATTGGAAGCCACGTAGATGATGACGATCTTGTGGCTTATACTCTCAATGGTTTGAGAGATGATGAGAAGTGGAAACCCTTTACTTCAGTATATGTAAGGGATAATCTTCCCGATTTTGAGCAATTCGTTGCTGTCATGTCACCGAAGAAATGAACATAGGTGGAAGTTCAACTAAAAGCAAGGATGCACAAGTTTTCTATGCAGGTAATCAAAGGGGCAAAGGAAGACGAGGACAAGGAAGGGGCAAAGGAAGGTTTGGAGGAAGGCAAGGCCACTCAAGCAATCAAGGACATGACCAAGGCACCTCATCACAAAGAGGGAGAGGAAGAACAAGAGGAAGAGGAGGACGACATCAACAAAACAGGAATCAAGATGGCGAAGGATGTTACATATGTGGCAAGTTTGGCCACTATGCTAGAGATTGCTACCAAGGAGGAAACCAAATGAGCTATAATCAAGGTTCTTCATACAAAGGCCAAGGTAATTATGCTTGTACAAGTTCAAAAAATGACAATCTCTTGATGATGCACATGAATGGGAATTCAAGCAAAGTAGATAACACTTGGTATATTGATAGTGGATGTAGCAACCATATGAGTTGCAATTCTTCTTCGTTTACTAATCTACATGTTCCCAAAGGTAAAGGACATGTAGAAACAGGTGATGATACAGCCCATGAGATCTCCCATGTTGGAGATGTAGCTTTGGATGACAAGGAGGAAGGAAGATGTCTCAAGGATGTCTTGCATGTACCTACCATCACAAAGAACTTGGTGTCCGTTGGGCAAATGGTTGAAAGAGGCTATCAAGTAAGGTTCAACAAAGGTGGATGCTTTGTGGAGAACCCTAAGCAAGGTTACAAGGTCATAGCAAGAGGAAAGAAGCAAGGGAGACTCTTCACTTTGGAGGTAAATTCTCATTCCACTCAACATGTCTACTTCACATATGGAAACAAGAGGATTTCGTAGTTGGACTTGTGGCACAAGAGGATAGGTCACATCAACATACAAAGAATGAAGGAAATTCAATTCAAGAGGCTGGTTGAAGGTCTTCCCAACTTCCAAGGACAAGGTATGAAGCATTTATGTGAATCTTGTCAACTAGGGAAGCAAGCAAGACTTCCATTCAAGAAGAGTGGCTACATAAGCCAACATCCATTGGAGTTGATACATACAGATGTGTGGGGGCCAACCAAAGATCAATCCATTGGAGGTAACAAGTACTTTGTCACTTTTATAGATGATTGCACAAGGATGGTTTGGGTTTATTTCATCCAAAACAAATCAGATGTGTTTACATGTTTCAAAGCATTCATGGCAATGGTAGAAAAGGAAACAGGTACATATATCAAGAAGCTAAGGTCCGATGGAGGGGGAGAATATTTCTCCAATGAGTTTTCTGATTTTTTAATGGATCAAGGCATCAAGAGGCAAGTAACATGCAGGTACACACCCCAACAAAATGGAGTAGCAGAGAGAAAGAATAGATACATTGCCGAGATCGCTAGAGCAATGCTTAATGAGATGAATGTACCTAACATGTTTTGGAGTGATGCAGCAAATACCGCCGTGTATCTTATGAATAGGGCTCCTACCTCAGGGATCCATGGCTTGACACCATATCAAGCCTATTATGGTAAGAAACCTGATCTTTCCCACTTGAAGATATTTGGATGTACTTGTTATGTACATGTGCCAAGTGAATTGAGGCACAAGCTACAACCAAAGGCAGAAAAGTGTGTGTTTCTAGGATATTCAAATGATCATAAAGGTTACAGGTGCTTCAACCCAAACACAAAGGACTTGAGGATATCAAGGGATGTAGCATTTGATGAGCTACTCCCTTGGTATAAGAAGTATGATTGTATGCAGGACTATTATCATAATGTTCTTTTGCTCCTCTTCTGCCTCGATCTGCATTCGCGAGCACACACACACAGAGCGTGCCAAGTTCTACCTCCCAGCCACGTCCGAGGTTCCCATTTTTATAATATGAGAGTCATATCTCACTTCGATCTATATCATATATGAGAACTCTTCTTATATCTTCTACCAAGTGGTATGTGCCCAGGTGATGCCATGTGGCATCCTTCGTCAAGAGATGAGTCACACCCAATAAATATCATATGACATTTCCTTCCCCTTAAAAACATTTTCGTCCTCGAAAATGTAGATGAAATGTCCGTATTGGTAGAAAAAGGTGCTCGGACTCCCCTGAACCCCATGTACTCTATGTACATGGTCATCTCTATGTGTGTTATTTCCTCATATCCTTCCCCTTAAGAAGTCTCATATGAGATCATCTCAAAGATGGGAAACCGTCTGAGTGGTGCCTAGTATCTCCCATGTACACTCACCCTCCAAACTATCACTCCCATAACATACAACATCATCCAAATGACCTTAGTCCATATGATGTATTCTCCATGGAGCAATAGCATGTAAAGCAAGTGTAAAAGTGCCAAGCTTATAGGCTCGACCATACCATAGTGGAGATAATAAATCATAGAATCCTCTGAAGTATAGAACAAAGTCCCATAACAAGTGACTCCAAACCCATCTAAAACTAAATGATAGATTGCCCTCATACCACTCTAGGTCTTCCTAACCTTGAGTGTAATCACAAGTAATAGTTTAACTTAACTATCTTGTGATTATGCAATTCCATCATCTAGTTCACATATAAGAATTTCTTGGTAGTAAAACGCAATCTCTACATTTCACCAACCAAGAAGTCTTTGGTTTGTCATCCATTTCCTTTGGACTTAGTTCTATTGGAAGAGCATCTATTGGCACTTGTGCAAACTGTAATATTTCTCTTCCCTGTAGTTTGCCATATGAATGCAAAAAGCATTCCCTTTGAGATTCAGATAATCCTTCAGTACCCATCCTCCTAACTGATGTTTACACATCATGCTCATGATGTAACACCAACTAAGAGTTTGGTACCTCCATAGGTTAGATATCTCCATATCTCCTAGAAACCCTAAAGAGAGAAGTCATACGTCTATTCCCAATCTAACTAATGTCAATAACTAGATCATCTCATCTAGTCAAAGACCATCACTGGAAGTACAAATAACTACTTCTCTCAAGAGTCTCCATGTGAGACTCAATCTAACTAGTATGATTACCTGATCTCCCTCTTGTCTTTGATAGAAGAGTGCCACTCCTATCTAGACAATCTAAATGAGAAAGTAAAACTCTCTCCATGTCTCTCTCTGTAATCTCCTCTAAGGAAAAGAGGTCTGGTAGTGGAATCTATTCCACTTTCCCTTTCCCTTTGAAAGAGATTCTGTTGAATCCAGTTTCTCTACTCATCCATAGGTGAGAACATGCACATAAGTTCTCCATACTTTTCCTTCAAAACTAGTGGAGAAAGAGACTCCAATGTGAAGGAAAATTACATTGAAAGGTAGAGTAAATGAATTCCGCCTGAAATAAAGACTAAGAGATGTTTTCCATACACCTCTTCTGTCTAAAGGAAAACATACTGTACTCTTCTCCTATGAAGAAATCATGTTTTCCTTGCGTTCCTCCTCTCTCACGGAGTAGGAGCTAAAGTGAGACCATTGAACTAAAGTGAGATCTCTCATGGATCTCTAAGCTGATTCCCACTTTCTCCTTTCCTTAAAAGAGAGATTCATGAATTTATTTAGTCCTCTCTTCCATAACTAATGCATAATCCTTCATGAAGGTGTATGTAGTGAAGAGTGGAGAAATTAAATTCCTAATAGGGGTTAAAGTCCTCTACTAAAATGGTCAGCAATGATATGACATGATACCGTAAACACATGTGTATCCATAGTAAAGAACTATCTCTGCCAACCATACTCTATGCATGGATCTATACGATCCACTCAAACTGATGGAATTATCGTTCCTGAAAGACTGAAAAATGAGCATGTGATACCAATGGTGATTAAATCACCTATCACATTCTCTACTGGAAGAATAAATCTTCCCAATACTATGAAGGATAACTTCCATTCCTAGTAGGAGATGTCCACTAAGAGCTCTCCTCTGATCTAGTGAGACATGACGCCATGAATGATGAGTCCTTTTCTCCCTGGCCATAGAAGAAGAGTGCTCAAAGGGAAGTCGTTTCCACCGTCCCATACCAGTGGAACCTTCTTCCAATTCATGTTCTTCCAGTGGACTCTAATGAATCCCATATCCTAGAATCATATCAGTGGACTCAAATGAGTCCCATGTCCTCGAACTAGTCAGTTTGGTTCTAGTCAACAATGTGACAATGGATATCCCCTTCCGTTCCAAACCAACTTGTTCCTAGGTACCAAGACTACGTCTAAGTACCTCTCTATAGATCCCGAAATACATATAGATGTATTGGGTACCCCAACTATTCCTGACCAAGGGATCTATGCTCTATACCATAGAGCTAGTGCCATGCCTACGGCCTTCCTAACCATCACTCGAATCACATAGCACCCGTCGATGCTGTCTCATGAAACCCATCTCTGTGATCCCATTTAATTGGTTTCCTTTGTAGTGCAGTAGAAATGCTTCACTACTTGCTCAAGTGATGTGCATGAGTGAAACTAGTCACTCTTTGGATTTTCATCATGATACCCCATAGTCTCCTAATCATCATGTGAGACTCTTGTGAAGATAAGCGAATCTTCACTACCTTGGAGATTATCAAACTGTATCTCCCATACCTCTATGCAACTTCCTAAACCTATAGGATTGCTTGTGCACATTACTAATGGTGAAGGTGTAGCTCCTTCCGTTAGCAATCCTATAGTCTAAATCCAAAAGGATTATGTGTAGGGATGCTGATACTACTGAAGTTGCTTTATATATAATACTATGATGGTCCTAAGTCCATCAAATACATGCTTATAAGCATGCCTAAAACTTATTGATGTTTGCAGAAAGGCATGTTACCATGTCATAACCTTCTTGCCTAAAGGCAAGTGCGTATATAACGCCATGCGGTAGGAAAAAATTCGACAGCATTTCCCCAGGAAATGGAATTCCAAAAAAAATTAAACCATAGCTCAGTGGCACTCAGGCCACCCAAAAACATAGGGCTTGACAGGCCCATGGCATGCACGCCATAAACTTATATATGGATTCCATGACCTGCAAAAAAGATAAAAGCAATTGCTAGCAACCATTCCCTGTATTGCATAGCCATATAAATTTTGTAATCCTCTTTCCTGCAAACAATCAAAAAGTATACTTCTTGCCTGTCGATCCATACCTTTAGAATTTAAATAATGATCAACATTTGATGTATGCAATCCAATCTATGCATGTACATAGAGAACATGCCATGACATAAAGTAAAATGCCTGAAGCATAAAATATACGTCCCTGAGTAGTTTGATTTTGGAATTGCATGCATCCATTCGTTATCGACAAGTTTTGAGACCTCTGCACCTTCCTCCTCAGGTCCTAACATAAGCTTAGAAGTGTCCGAAAACATCGGATCACTTCGCAAAACATAAAACATGGTCATGTGATTACTAAAATAATGCAAATTTAGTCAAAAATGCATTAGTAATCCTTCTTTAGACCTGCAAAAATCACTTTGGGACCTGAAAATGTTCATAAACTGAAATATATAGCATGTGCAAAGATGTCGAAGTGAAATTACTCAAATCGCCTTCCCGGGTTGAAAGATATGGCTCCCGGAAGGTAGTCGCCAAAACTGTTCAGACTTTGCAGAGATGTTCAGACCTGCAAAAATACTTATTTTCCAAAATTTCTTTTCATAAACTGAGAGTAGACCTTGTGCTCTTCGAAACGAGCCATAGCACGTCCTATTTGGAATTTTCTAGCCCAAGATATGGCCATTCCAAGTGGGACATGTCAAACTAGTGGACTGTTGGAGGGGCTGGAAAAAGTGTAAAAATGTGATTTTTGGGGTGCCCAAAAGCATTCTTCCATCAAGAAAATGCTAAAATTCTCTCCATAATCTCAGAGAGTGATATATGAAGATGCTTAGGCCTATTTTCACCTTTCCAAATCCTCCCTTCATGCATGCTAATTTTCTCCCCAAAAGAGGCTTAAATCAAGATTTTTTCTTTTATGCAAAAACTTAAATAGGAGCTTAGCAAGCTTCTAGTCCACTCTAAATGTGAATTTCTCTTGGATTTTATACAATAATCCATGGGAAGCCTCTTAAATGGTCTTTATTCTTACTCCCAGAAGTGGAGTTTGGCAAAGTTAACATCTAACTTTTTTCCAAAAAGTGCGGGAAGGGGGTCTTTGAGGAAGTAAAATTCCTCCTTAACTTATCATTTTGATGAATCTAATGATTCGCCTAAGAAGTCCATGCACCATACTCTCAGTATATATACTTTTTCCCATCCATCCATATTTATTGCACCTTTTTTACCCTCTTTCAAAATGGGAATTTCTCAAATTCAGGTGCTGAAATTTTTCTCAAATTGTGATGGAAGGGGGTTTTGTGGAGCTTCAAACTCCCATCAAACTGAGGTATCTTTTTGGATTTCTTGATCTTATATGGAAGTCAATACACCATACTATAAGTGTGCATGGTTTTCTCCATGAATCCATGAAAAATACCTCTTCTTTCCCCCTTCCCAAAATGGCTATTTATCCAAAATAGCTCCTGAAATTTATGTAAAATTCATGAACATGGCTACTTTAGAGATACCTAAAGCTTACTCTTTCTTGAATTTTGAGGGAATCCTTGATTCATGATGAGAGTATATATCTCATTCTCTCCATATGCATGGTTTCCCTCCTTCCTTGCCCTTCTCAAAGAGTCGCCCTTGTCTCGTAATTCCAAAAAAATAACAAGAAAGTTCATACCTGTGATTAAGATAGAACTCCATCCTTTTAATCTTGGTATGATGGTGTCGGAGAGTCCATGGAAAGAAGCTCTTTGTATACGGACTCTTCATGGAAAATAGGTGCATCCAATTTGCAATTTTCCTATTTGTTCTTGCTCCTCGTTTGAAATTGTCTTTTTTGCTCCTTTCCCTTTAACTATCTCCTTTGGTTTACTCCTTCTATTCTTTAGCTTGCCATAGATCAAATTACATGGCGTATGAAGCTCATCATAATCATTGTCGAATTCTTCTGGTCGTCCGTGAGCCCGTAAGAAATGTGTGTATGTGGCGCTTTGGAAATATGCATCACAAGAAATGGGCGCCTTGAATAGTGCAGACGCCTCCCATGCTGGAGGTTTGGGTTCGATCCCCGTGTGGCGCACGCATGATGAATGCGAATCGTGATGGCTCTGATACCACTATCATAATGTTCTTTTGCTCCTCTTCTACCTCGATCTGCATCCGCGAGCACACACACACAGAGCGTGCCAAGTTCTACCTCCCAGCCACGTCCGAGGTTCCCATTTTTATAATATGAGAGTCATATCTCACTTCGATCTATATCATATATGAGAACTCTTCTTATATCTTCTACCAAGTGGTATGTGCCCAGGTGATGCCATGTGGCATCCTTCGTCAAGAGATGAGTCACACCCAATAAATATCATATGACAACTATGAAGAAGAAAAGCATGGACATGATGAAGAACAAATCGACCTAGAGCTAAGCGGCCCAAGGTGTTCCATCAATGAAGATAGTTCAAGCATGAACTCACCATGGAGGGGGAGATCTTCATCAAGCTATGAAGCACAATCAATCAACAAAGGCAAAGCAACATTGGTGGAGTTGGATGAAGAAGGTAATGAAGTTGAAGATGATGAAGGACACATGATGGAGAAAGAAGCCACGTCAAAGAAAGAGATCAAGTTCCCAAGGCAAAGGAGGTTTATTCCTCCAAAAGGTGAAGAAAGGAAGTCTTCTAGAGTTAAGTATCCAACTCAAAGTTTTACTTATGATTCATACATGGCAACACATTATGCATATATGAACAAAGTAGTAGAAGATCATGAGCCCGATTGCTATGAAGATGCAAGCAGGTACACCAAATGGAAAGAGGCAATGCAAGAAGAGATCGATGCACTTGAGGAAAATCAAACATGGACTCTAGTGCCCAAGAAGGAGAACATGAAGGTAATAGGTAATAAGTGGGTGTATAAAGTAAAGAGGAATTCAGATGGATCTATTTCTAGGTTCAAAGCAAGATTGGTGGCCAAGGGTTTTGCACAAACCTATGGAGTGGACTTTGAAGAGACATTCAGCCCTGTGGCAAAGATGAGCACCATTAGGACACTCATTGCAATGGCTGCTAGCAAAGGATGGAAGCTTTTCCAATTGGATATCAAGAATGCCTTTCTCAATGGAGACTTGGAAGAAGAGGTATACATGGAGCAACCACTAGGTTTTGTTCATAAAGAGTTTCCACATCATGTTTGTAGGTTGAAGAAGGCACTTTATGGCCTAAAGCAAGCTCCAAGGGCTTGGAGCCAAAGATTGGTGGACTATTTGATCAAATGTGGTTACAATCAATGCAAGGCGGATCCATATCTCTTCATCAAACAAAGAGGAGAACTTGTAGTATACATGTGTGTGTATGTAGATGATCTTATCATTACAGGTAATGGTACAAAGGGCATTGAGGAGATCAAGGCAAAGCTTGGAAAGGAGTTTAGGATATCTGATCTTGGAGATCTTAGGTATTTTCTTGGCATTGAAGTTGTATACAAAGAAGAAGGTATTATGCTCATACAAAGGAAGTATATTCTAGACCTACTTGAGAGGTTTGGGATGCTACATTGCAAGCCTATTTCAAATCCCATGGAAGTTAATGTAAAGCTAAGATCCATTGATGGAGAGCCATTAGAGGATGTAACTTTTTATCGCTCTATTGTAGGCTCTTTCAATTATACCACAATAACTAGGCCTGACATAGCATATGGAGTTGGACTGTTATCACAATTTATGCATAGTCCAAGGACTACATACTTGCAAGCTGTAAGAAGAATGTTACGATATCTCAAGGCCACTATAAATGAAGGATTTTTCTATTCATTTGATGATGATATGCAGGTCAAAGCTTATTCTGATGCGGATTGGGCCGGTTCCAAGGAGGATAGAAGAAGTACAAGTGGCTACCTAGTCATGCTAGGAAGCAAGATCATCTCATGGATTTCAAAGAAGCAACCCACGGTGGCATTATCTTCCACCGAGGCTGAGTATAGAGCTTTGGCTTAAGTCACATGTGAGCTAATGTGGATTAAGAAGTTATTTATGGAGCTTAATTTGCAGGTTGACACATATCCAATTTTTTGTGACAATATGAGTAGCATTCATCTAGCATCGAATCCTGTCTATCATGCTAGAACCAAGCATATTGAAGTGCACTATCACTTCATAAGGGAAAAGGTGATATCGAAGGAAGTTTCAGTACATCATATTGGTACCAAGGACCAAGTTGCCGACATGTTTACAAAGGCTTTGGATGGAATGAAGATTTCAAAATTCAAGCAAAGCATCAACATGAAGGAGCTTGGATGAGGATGAAGAATTGAAGCTTGAGGGGAGTGTTAAAAGTCAAGCTTCAAGCTAAAAATTCGTGGGGAATCTTTTATGGACATGTGGAGCAATCAAAGGAAGCCAAAAGCCACGAGATTCCATCAAGAAAAGTCACTCAACCACTCCCCAATTCATCTCAACTAAATCCTCCAAGTTAGGAGGCTGATTTGGAAAGGTAGTTCCTAGATTTTAGGGGCACACTTCTCACTATAAAAGGAGCATGTATCCCGACTTCTTTTGGGCCATCTTCTTGGAGTTTTAGCTCATGTAAAGTGAGCACTAAGTGCTCGAGTTGTGATAAGCAAGCCCCTTGCTTACGCTAGCCCCTTGCTTGCTTGTTTTTTTTCTTTTAGTAGGCATATCTATGTGTGTGCGTAGGCAGTGTTGCAACTCTCTACCCCTGAGTTGTTAGCATTGGTTCTCCCTCATATTGTATCCATTGATGTAATTCTTGTCTCATTGGATAGCTATTAGAGTCTAGTTTATGATCACAAATTCTCTGAAGCATTCTCTGAGTAATCTGGGAGCAACATTCATTTTAGTGACGTTGTGTGATTGATATCTCTCTCTGTGTGTAGGCTCTGTTGGAAATATTTTGCTCTCTGTTGTAAGGGCTGGTTCTCCTTCTCTATTGATCCATTTGCTATGATTTTGGTGTCATTGGGTAGCTATTAGAGTGCTTTAAAGTTGACCCAAGTTTGAGATTCATTCTCTGTATAATCGCTGAGAAAAGCTTGTTGGAGTGAAGTGAGGTCTCTGCTTGACTAGGAGTTGTGAGCATTCAACTAGTTCATGTTGTAGACATTGTTTCTCTTTGTGTAAGCATCCATTTGAAGTAAAATTTGTCTTGTTGGAAAGCGCTTGGTGTGTACTACACGTCTACAAAAGCTCACTAGAGTTCTCTGCATAAGCTCTGAGTACGAGCACTTTTGGTGTGCAGAGGTCAAAGAAGGATACCTGTGGAGGTCATTCGCGCTTCGTCGTTGCTTAGGTATTGAGATACTTCCCCCATCAAACAAGACATTAACATGGAGTTCAAAGAAACAGCCTACAGTTGCTTTATCTTCTACAGAGGCTGAGTATAGAAGTTTATCATTGGCTACTACTGAAGTTATGTGGTTTAAAAAGTTGTTTCATGACTTGAATGTGCAGGTTGATGTACCACTGATATATGGGGATAACTTGAGTAGCATTCATATGACCTCAAATCCTATCTTTCATGCTAGAACAAAGCATATAGAGGTTCACTATCATTATGTTCTAGAGAAGGCCATAAACAATGAAGTACAAGTTTCTTTTGTGGGAACAAAGGATCAAGTTGCAGATATCTTCACCAAATCCTTGGATGGACCGAAGCTTCAAAGATTCAACTATACTCTTGGCATGAAGGAAATACCCTTTGAAACTTGAGGGGGAGAATGTTGCGAACATTTATTTTATGTAGGGTACAAGTTTCAAATTATGTAAATACCTTTGGGAAGTCTTCAAATAATTCAAGAAGGCTCATATTATTCATAAAAGATAGCAAAAATACCATGTGAGTTCTAGAACATGGTGAGTCAAATTAGTGAGTCACAAGGGAGCTGCAGTGGTGTCCTAGTGGAAGGTCGATGTGGCTAGTTCTCAAAGTCCATCAATACTTTGCTTATTTGAGCACTTGAGTCATGTAATACCTCCACCCAAGTGTCTACCACAAATTTAGATGTATTAGGAAGGTTTTAGATTAGTTTCTCATGCTATAAAAAGAGGAGAAAAGTCGTGATCTTGTGGCAAGTCCAAGAGACTCATATGTGTATCTCTATGCTGCTGTAGTTTTGTATGCAGAGATAGCAGAGCTTGTATCTCCCTCATTATATATCCAAATTACATGTTTGATAGCTCATATAAAAGCTCTTACTGTCTACTTTTGTCCTGTAAATTTTCATAATCAGTGGATTTGTGAGCTGAGAGCAGTACTCTCTGCAAGTAGTGTGTGTTCTCTGGTTTCACCTCTGCTGAAGGTCTCCATTAAACCTCAAACTTGCAGAGTTCATATCTCCTTGTGTATTTATCCAAATTGAGTGTTCTTTGGCTCATGGGAAAGATCTTGGTGTCTAGTATATGTGGTTAAAAGATTTTTAGAAAATTCTAATCCATTAGAGAATAGTAAGCTCTGCAAGCATGACTGGTTTTTTGTGATGAAGTTTGTGAGAAGGTCAACTTGTGCCTAGGGGGTTCCACCTACTTCTAGCTATATTTTGGAGGTCATTAAACTCCAACAAGGTCAACCAAAGGTTTTGATTTGACATGTAACATGCAAACCTTCCATTTCGTCTGAGCTACTATCATTTGTATGATGCAAAGAGTAAAATAGATTCCTTATGGTTGTAATATATCCATGCTTCTTAACTCAAAATAGGAGTAATTTGAAAAAAGATGGTAAACACACTTCTAAACTCACTTTCATCTACATATGGTGCTTTTGTTACCACTTTATCTCTCTCTACAAGAGATAGAGAACTTTCATTTGAAGAGCTACAATTCCTATTACTTCAAGATGAAGATCAACAAAAGGGTATGGAAGAGAATGATGAAGCCATGTTATCATCATCGAAGGGAAAGAAGAAGAAGGAGAAGAAGAGTGGTGTAGCTCAAGCGTAAGCACCACCTCCTTTACTTGTCAATCCGCGGAGACGTGAGGACCGGTATGAAGACCACGAGCAAGTGAAGGCACAAGTGCGTGAGTGAAAGTACACAATCATACACACACATACACACACAAGCGCACAAAGTAAGATCAAAGAGAGGAACAATGGAAAGCTTAGATTGCAAAGAGTTCTCTTACAAAAGCTCTATTCTCTCTCCAGCTAACCCCAAAAATGAGCTCTCTAGCTCTTTTTATAGTTTTTTGACTAGTTTTGGCCCTGTCCAGACCTAGTGTCTGGCCTAGTTAAAAATTAGGTTCCAAGGCTTATTTGAGGGCTCAAACGAAGTCTAAAAATTATGAAAATTGGTATGATGGTACTTCTAATACTCCTCAAGCTCGAGGACTCCTCGGCTTGAACAAAATGGAGTTACTAAAAATAGATAATGGTATTTACAATGGTTTTTAGTGATGAAAATCACTATTTTTGTAGGGGATTCTTCTGAAAATTTGACATACACTTCTTGGAGCTCCCTACTTTCTCCCTTTCCTTGTGTGGCCACCTTTTGATGTGCTTCCATGCTTTGTCCTTGACTTTGAGCTTCAACACTCCCCCCCCTCTCGAGTCTGTCGTCCCTGACAGACCCTTGTTGGAAGGGCTGTTCCATGTAGTGCTTTGAGAGGTGGTGTCCATCCGTTGTATGAGCTGGTTCCTTGGATTCCAGCAAGAATGTGTTGTTGTGAGCTTTCAAAACTGCAAGTTGCTCAAAAGAGGTTGTCAAGAGTGATTTGGAGCGACTACTGGCTTCAATTTGCTTTCGAGATATGGATGTTGTTCCCATGACGTCCGCTAGCTCTTCCAAAGATGATGTTGAGAGCAGTCATGCCAACTACTCATAACCCATAATGAATGATGGGTAAGTGTGTTCGTGCCTGGGTTGAAAAAAGTATGTGCCCTTGTGCACGGCCTTGTAATGTAGCCCTACGCATGCTTACTTGGAAAATGCATTGGAAGAAGTATGGTGCAAAAATTACGGGTCTTGAGCTAAGTGCTCAAGGGTATGCTGACGAAGAGGTTTCCTAAACTATCATGGTTATGGTGTTTCCAGAGTAAAGATACTTACCATGGAGAAGGTTGATGGATGTTTGTCTCTTCGTGTTGTACACTCGGCCTTTTGGGATGGAACATTGTTGATGAATGTCCATGTTGATTGTCCACTGATGAGATCTTTTGAGTGGTGGATCCTCTCTCCTCTTTTCAAAGCAACATTTGTCAAATACTGAGAATTGAATTTCTTTATATTCCTTGGTAAGCAACATCGGGTAACTACACCAAGCTGAGTTTCACATATTCTCTTTAGCTCACCATATGTAGGAGTCTTCTCCTCCAGAACTACCCTTTGCAGATATCTCCTTGGATGCTCTGGTACATGAAGTAGTTAAGCATCACTCAAGTTGCGGACCTTCAAGCTCTTATTCCTACCATGGTAAGAGAAAATCATAGTTGTAGATGCCATGTTCATGCCAAATGCTTGTCATCTACCAGATAAGGCAGCAATAATCTCACTGCTGGCCGAGACACACTTCTATCCAAATTGATAAATGCCTAGTAATCAACAGTTCCACCTTCAACTAAGCATGACTCATTCATGTTTCATAAGCCAAACCTGGGAAGAAGCTCTCTCCCGCTTTTCTTTCTCCTTTTTTTTTTTTTTTTTGAGGAAAAGGATATCACAAAACAAGAACACAAAAGTTAGTATCAATAGAAATATTTGACATATGTCACTGTGCTCTTGTGCGTGGGATTCTCAAGTGTGTCTATGCACAGCCGTGTAATGTGGCCCTTTATTAATGCATACTTTGGAAATGCATGACCTGAATGGTGCAAAAGACAGGGTTGTGCAAGGAGCACATGGTTGTTGCTCGTTCGAGGCTTTCGATGTTATTTGCGGAGGTTGATGCCGACCTTGGTGGAGGTATCCATTGAGTCTCGAACTGATGTAATCCTCCTTAGTGGAGTCCATTTTAGAACATCATTTGGCACTGTAGAGGTCACTTCAGGCGTCTTTCTCTTTGGATGCTTTCTGAACTGTGGTATCCAGTGTGGTTGACGCTTTGGTTCGGTGGAGGCTACTTGCACTTTTGGCTTCCAAACCCATATCCTTTTTGCATGTCTTCCTACTAATGTTGAAGAGCTGATTTGATCTTCCTTTGGTCTCTGTACGTGGTTCTTACCCTTTTCTCTTTTTGGCTTCTTTGTTGAAACCTTTTGCATGTGGGAGAACAAAGGTTGTTGTGGATGTAGGAGCTTCTTAGGTACCCACATCCGTAATTGCCCTTGTTGAGCTGCAGCTAACTTCTTAGGCACCCAAACTTGTTGGATACCTTGTGATTGAGCTTGTCTGAGCTGCTTCCTGCGTCTTCTGGCCTGGTTGGTTTGCATGGATGGGATTTGTGGGGGCAAGGCTGGTGGTTGCTCTCCTTTGCGTACCCATATCTGCTTCATGCTCGGAACTGCTTTTTTATCGAATGGTGTCTTTCTATTTGATGTAGTAGTTGTCGTGAACGGTTGTGTTTGCTTGTGTGGTGGACTCACTACTGTGGCTACTTGATTCTTTGGAGAAGAAGAAAGATCCATCCGCCTTCGAACCTGGTCTTCCACGATTGACTCCTTCTGCATCATAGAGTTTTTGACACATACAACATCTTCTTTCATATGATTAGTCTTGGAAGAACTAAGAGAGTGTGTGGTGCCATGATTTAGGAGCATGCAGTTCTCTAATTCTAATGTAATGCATTGTTCATGTACCCAAACTTGAAGAATTTGACTTCTTAGGTTTAAGTTAACTGCATGGTCATAGATCCAATCTTGACCCAAGACAAGTGGTTCTGTAAGGTTCTCATCTTGACATACTAGCGCTTTGACTTTCATTGGAACATCTTGAAGGTAGATGGGAAGTTCCACCTCGCCCAAACAAGGGGTTTCCACACCTCCCAATCCTATGAGATAAGCTTCTATGGGATTGATGTTCAACTGCAAGTCTTGGCAGTAGGAAAGTCTAACTGCACTACTTGCTGCACCTGAGTCAATCAATGCTTTCACCGTCCTTGCACCCTTCCCTTGTCCTATCTCTATGGTCACAAAGGGTCTTCGGTCAATGACCTGAGAAGTCGCTATGCCTGACTTTTGACACATATCCATGTGATATTTTGGGGCTTTTGAGTTGACATCTAGGCCTAATCGCCTTAACTGATTTCGCCTAATACGCTCTCTGGCCTCTACCTGTGCTTCTTCTCTCACTCTTAACTCTTCTTCTTTTTGCTTCTTAGCAGTGTTGAGTCTCATTAGCATATCCTCAGTAAGAGGTTCTTGATATAGCTTGACTCTACAGCCACTAATATAGTTTGGTAAGATATCTCCTTCTAGAGTGGCCAACTGAACTGCACCACTAGTGGAAATTCTATTAATGATCATGGGTCCGTATCCTCTTTTTTCCAACTTACGGGCATGTTGTTTTAGTGTGTATACCAACACTAGATCTCCCTCTTTCAATCCCTTATCCTTGATGTGTGCATCAAAGTATGCCTTTTGCCTCTTCTTTGCAGCGTAGATGCCTGCTACAGCTCGTAGCCTCGTCTCACCCAAGCGTTCGAGATCAAAGATCCTAGAGGACAATTCATGCCCATTCCACTCATACTCTTGTGCTACTTTTAAGGCAGGGATTAAGAAATCTAATGGTAGCAAAGCGTTCTGTCCGAAGACCATCTGAAATGGGGTGGCGTTGAGTACCGTTTTGTAGGCAACTCGATAAGCCCAAACAGCATGATGAAGTTGTTTGTCCCAATCAGAGCGTTTATTATTTACCAGTTTTGTCAATACGTTACAGAGGATCTTATTGGTACTCTCGGCTTGTCCGTTAGCTTGTGGGTGATAGGGGGCAGATTTCTTATGTATCACCAAGAATTCTTGGAGAAGATTTTCAATGACTTCATTCAAGAAGTGTGTGCCTCTATCGCTCACCAACTCTATTGGTAGTCCATATCTCGTGAACACATTCTCGAATAAGAACTTAGCCGTAGTCTGAGCATCATTCTTTGTTGTGGCTTTGACTTCTACCCACTTTGTAAGGTAATCTGTGGCTACAATGATGTACTCTGCATGGGAGTTTCTAGCTGGGGGGTTAATAGGACCTATGAAGTCTATGCCCCACTTCGAAAATGCACGTCCTCCCATCATTGGCCTCAAGGGCATCTCGTCTTTTCTAACTGGATATTGTGCACGTTGGCATGTGTCACATTTCTTCACATAGGTATGTGCGTCCATATGAAGAGTGGTCCACCAAAGTCCTGAGAATAGAATGGTCTTAATCACTCGGTCAGGACCAAAATGTCCACCTGCAACACCGTTGTGTGCAGTCTCTAAGACCTTTAAATAGTCTGATTCATGAACGCATAGTCTTAAGTAACCATCTTTGCCTCTTCGGTATAGGTTGTCCCCTACTAAGGCATAGCCTTGAGCCTCTTGCTCCATGCTTCGTCTTCTTGCTAGACTAGCCTCTTAGGGTAATCTTCCCGATCTCATAAACTCTACCAATGGAGCACTCCAATCTGGAATTAATGACACTTGATAAAGGGTCGCATGCTCCACTGGGGGTCTCTCTCTGCACCTTGGACAATTCTTAATCCACTCATGTATTTCTTTGTCCATGCTAGGCCAATACACTCCTAAACGCTTCAGATTCTGCAATGTTCGTTGTTTAGAATAGTGATTTCCTAGCATTCCTTCATGGACTTGTTGCAACCAACTACTATGTTCATCATCCTCCACACAACAAGCTAATACACCCTCAGTATCTTGTTTGTACATGCTTCCTGCTAATATGTGATATTTTTGTGATTTTACAATTTCTTCTTGTGATGTTTTCACATTCTTATTTGCAGGGCCAAAGGTTAAGACTGGTACCAACTTATTTGCCCATTTAGGAACAACTTCCAAATTAAAGCATCGGGTAATTCGTCAGACACTCCTTGCGGTGACTCTCCTGAAGTGATGCGAGAAAGGTGATCTGCCCGAAGGTGGGTTCTACCTTTCCTGACAACAACTTCAAAGTCATATTCCATTAGTAAGAGGAACCATCTTACTAAGCGTCCAGTATTGCAAGGTTTATTGACCAAATATAACAAAGCTTGATGATCAGTGAAAAACTTGAACTTGTTGGCCAATAAATAGTGTCTAAACTTCTTCACAGCATATACCATGCCTAAGCCCTCTCGCTCAGTTGTGGTATAGTTCCGTTCAGCTGCAGTGAGCTGTCTACTAGCATATGCTATGGGCAAATCTAAGTTTCCTTCACTTGTGGGTTCTGCTAGCACACATCCTATGGCATGATTGGATGCATCCACATGGACATGGAATGGTTTATTCCAATCAGGAGTGGTGAGTATTGGTGCCGTGCACAAACGTTTCTTCAGTTCGTTGAAAGAATTCTCGCATTCGTCGTTCCACTCAAAATTAGACAACAAGGCATAAAGGGGTCTAGCTATGATCGCGTACATGTGGATAAACCTACGGTAGTATCCACAATGGCCCATAAAGGCTTGTACCTCTTTAACATTCCTTGGCCTTGGTAGCTCCGCTATGGCTCGTACCTTATCTTCATCTGTTGAGATTCCATTCTTAGAAACAATATGACCTAAGATTTTACCTTGACGCACCATAAACACACACTTTTCTGGGTTCAGACACACTCGATATTCTCTACACTTGTTGAAGATTTGTCTCAGCTCAGGGATGTGAAACCTTCTTTCTTGGGAATGAGCACATAAATCATCCACATACACTTCTAAGCTCTTTCGCAAGAACTCTTTGAAGACATGACACATAAGCCTTTGGAATGTTGCAGGTGCATTGGTGAGCCCAAATGGCATCACACGAAATGCAAAGATTCCCCACTCTGTAGCAAAAGCTGTTTTGTGTTGATCTTCTGGGGCAATGGCTACTTGATTGTAACCTGAAAATCCATCAAGGAAGCTATAAACTTCCTTGCCTGCAACACGCTCCAATAGGTGTTCTGTGATTGGAAGTGGATAACTATCTCTAATCGTAGCGACATTAACTTTTTTAAGGTTAATACACACTCGCAACTTCCCGTTCTTCTTGGGTACCACAACAATGGGGGACACCCATTCGGTATGCTCAATCTCATAGATGAATCCAGCTTCAATCAACCTATCAATTTCTTCTTTTATTTTGGCTGCATAGGTATCATTATATGTGTAGGGCTTCTGTTTGGTGGGCTTAGCATCAGCAGTCATGGGGATAGTATGAGAGCAAATTCTTGGATCTACCCCTTTCAAGTCTCTATAGTGCCATGCAAACACATCCCTATATTCCCTTAATAGAGCTACGAGCTCCATTTCTTCTCTTGCACTTAGGTCGTCTCCTATATATGTGCATCTCTCTTCGTTCTCTTCAATGGTCACTACAATCTTCTTGGTCTTTTCTTTATTATCATATGATTCTCCTATGATGGCCTCTCTCTTAGGCATTCGTACCAAAATTTTGCGGTCTTCAACTTCATATTTCTTGAAGTTTTCTGGTACTTCAAACAATGATTCCTCCTCTTCTTGTTTCACTGCTTTTCTTTTCTTTTTCTTTTGACTACTCTCACTTCCATCCTTTGAATTTACTGTTTTAATACTTGTGAGAGGTTCTTCTTCTTTCTGGGTGAACACTCCTATATCTTCTAGATAGTGCTGCTCTGAGTTAAAGCAACTATCCATCACAATAGACTCCAGATCAACATTCTTCTAGCAAGGGTTGACACATGAACACTGAGATATCATAACCCTCCTCATCACAATGAGGTGTCCACTGTTCCTCATTGACAGCAATGTCCATGGTGGCTAAGATTTCTGGCCAGCCATGAGGCTCAAACTCCTCATCTGGAAAGATCATCGGTGTGTAGGCTGGGTCTCTAACTGGTCTATCTCCTAGCGAAGTTCCTTCTTCTCTTGCCTTTAAACGTTTTTCCTCTTCCTTTGCGACCTTGCACATCCACAAATGAGTATCTTCATGCAGCCATGATGGATCAGGTGAACGTTCAGAATGCACAGAGATGGAATCTTCTTTCGCTTTGTGGATAGAATTCCACTGTAGGGGTGGTACATCTCTAAAGGTGTAATCCTTCAAATTGACCTTGGTGGTGACCCCTAAGTGCTGTAAGTACAAGGAGTTAGTTCCCCAATCCTGTACTATTTGTAATTGTCATAGGAAGGGTCTTCCTAGGATCATCTCATAGACATTATTTTTCTCAAAGTCACATATAGCAAATGTGTGCTCAAACTCTACACCACAAGTGGTTAGAGTTATCCCTTCTAGCAATCCGAGAGGTCTTTCAAAATGACCATCAGCCATTTGAAGCTTCATTCTAGTTGGTCTTAATGTGGGTTTGCCCCATTGCTTCCACAAGGAGATGGTCGCAATAGCAACACCAGCACCTGAATCTATGATTGCTTTGGTTGTGTAACCTTGGTAGGTGATTGGAAGATAAGTATTACCTTCTTCACCCTCACACATGTCCCCTATTTTGTCTAGAGGTAGGTGATTGGAAGATAAGTATTACCTTCTTCACCCTCACACATGTCCCCTATTTTGTCTAGAGGTATCTCTGGTACCCTTTGCTTGGAGCCTGCTTTTGGCATGTTGGAATCAAGTTCTGGAACCTGATCCTTCACATGATTCCAAAGCTCAGGTTTTCCTTTGAGCAGCTCTTCTACAGTGAGATGACACTGAACCTTAGTGTTCTTCACGACATCCGTGTTCCTTAGAACCACTGAGTCTTCATTTCTTACTAGTATTGTGGGAGCTCTAATCTGGAGAGATTCAGATTCCCATGGGCCTGGAAATTGAGGCAGTTCTTCTAAGGTATTAGATTCAAAATCTAACCTTTCGTCTTCTTGTTGTTCTGCTTCATCTCCATAAATAGATGGAATGTCTTGGGGAAATTGATCATGAAGATCATCAATCTCAGGAATAGGAGGGGAATTACCCTTCTCCTTGGCCCATTTCTCTTCTTGTATTTCCCGCAAGAATTCTTGAGAGTACTGTTGAATTGAAGGAGGTATTCCTGGATCCATGGAATTAGGAACATAAGCTCCCATTGGTGGTGAGCTTCCTCTTTCAATAACTGGTTGAGCCTGTGGAGGTAAAGAAACTTGTGGTTTGTTTACCAACTGCTCTAATCGTTCTAGTAAGCCCTGGAAATGCAAATCCCCTTTGACAGAGTTTGTCTGATTGAACTTTTGACTAGTCTCAAGTATAGCTTGAGCTTGTTCTACCATTTTCATGCACATTTTCATTCGTTCAATCTCTAAATCCGCTCTAGGGTAACTCTTGTCTAGATTTGCAGCTGTTGGCCCTTCTTGAAGACGAGCCTGGTAGGCCTTGAACATCATGTCCAAGCCTTCTGGGGTTGGATCTGCAAGAACAGACCCTGGTTGCGGTCTATTTACAATGGGTGGTGGGGTGGGATGAGGTGGAGTGGATGGAGTTTCGGCATGCGATGGGCTTTGAGATGCAATGTCTTCTATTTTTGTTTTCGCTTCTTTTAAGCTTTCTTCTAGTTCCGATAACTTTTTATTCCACTTGCGATTGGCCTTCTCTCTGGTATCCTTCCATGTCGTGTTTTTGAAAATCGCGATTTTGACTCAGAGAATCGTGATTCACAAAATCGTGTTTTTGGCTGAAAATCATGATTTGTGAGAATCGCGATTTTGAGCCCGCTGAAAATCGTATTTTCTCAGAATCGTGTTTTTGGCATGAAAATCGAGATGTTGAGCACAAAATCGTGTTTTTTGTCATGAAAATCGCGATTTTGAGCACAGAATCGTGTTTTTGAAAATCGTGTTTTTTGTCATGAAAATCGTGATTTTGAGCACATAATCGTGTTTTTGAAAATCGTGTTTTTTGTCATGAAAATCACGATTTTGAGCACAGAATCGTGTTTTTAGAAAATCGTGATTTTAAGCAAAAAATCGTGTTTACATAGAATCGCCTTTTTTCACAAAATCATGTTTTTTACTGAAAATCGTGATTTTTTGAGAATCGCGATTTTGAGTAGGGAATCGTGTTTTCTCAAAATCGTGTTTTTTGACTGAAAATCGTGATTTGTGAGAATCGCGATTTTGAGCACAATCACAGAATCGCGATTCTGAGAATGACCACAGAATCGTGATTTTTTCAGCCAACTTTTAGGCGGGAAAACAGAAAATCGTGATTTTTCAAAAAATTTTGAATTTTCACAGAATCGCGATTTTCATCACAGAATCGTGTTTTTTGGCGAGAAATTCAAATTTCTGAGTGCCGGCTATGGCGAGCTCCGTATGAGCAGAAAATCATGAAAAAAACACAGCGCTTGCTCTCCCTTGCTCCTCCTAACTCCTTCCCACACAATAATGCATGAAAAATGGTATGAAGATGGTGAAAATGCACTAAAAAACAAGAATTTTCTATGAAGAAGAAGATGGAAGAAGGTGGAGATGATGATGATGATGAAGATGAAGAGGAAAAAACAGAAAATGAACTGAAATGAGAGTTTTTTTACCTTCCAACGTCGCAAATCTACGATCTTACCATCACAACGCTCGTCCTCGAAGCTCTCTCCCCGGCAACGGCGCCAAAATTTGGTGTAGCTCAAGCGTAAGCACCACCTCCTTTACTTGTCAATCCGCGGAGACGTGAGGACAGGTATGAAGACCACGAGCAAGTGAAGGCACAAGTGCATGAGTGAAAGTACACAATCATACACACACAAGCGCACAAAGTAAGATCAAAGAGAGGAACAATGGAAAGCTTAGATTGCAAAGAGTTCTCTTACAAAAGCTCTATTCTCTCTCCAGCTAACCCCAAAAATGAGCTCTCTAGCTCTTTTTATAGTTTTTTGACTAGTTTTGGCCCTGTCCAGACCTAGTGTCCGACCTAGTTAAAAATTAGGTTCTAGGGCTTATTTGAGGGCTCAAACAAAGTCTAAAAATTATGAAAATTTGTACGATGGTACTTCTAATACTCCTCAAGCTTGAGGACTCCTCGGCTTGAACAAAATGGAGTTACTAAAAATAGATAATGGTATTTACAATGGTTTTTAGTGATGAAAATCACTATTTTTGTAGGGGATTCTTCTGAAAATTTGACATACACTTCTTAGATCTCCCTACTTGCTCCCTTTCCTTGTGTGTCCACCTTTTGATGTGCTTCCATGCTTTGTCCTTGAATTTGAGCTTCAACAAAGAGTCAGCAATCCAAGAAGGAAAGTAAGTCTTCTAATCCTAAGTCTTCCAGTCCTTTTCCTAATGCTTCCTCTACATCCAAAGAAAAGTCTTTGACTACATCTGATTCAAAGAAAAGATTATGCCATTATTGTAAGAAATCAATTCATTCCATAGGAGAATGCAAAGAAAGGATTTGTAATGAGAAGAAGAAAGCATTAGGTAATAGTGTTGAAGATGATCCAAAACCTAAATCTTCAAAGATAGATTCATATGCATGTATTACTATTGAAGAGTTCACAATCGTGGTTAGTTGGAGAGATTTATGATAAAGCTTTGGCATGCCATTATGTGCTTTTGGGGATGATTTTTTCTAGTGGCATAGCTTTATTGAAAAGCACTCATCGACATGAATAAGCTATATAAGAACAAACTTGGATCATTGTTAGATCATCCCAAGTTCTCAAGGAGATCAAGGTGATCACAAGCTTCAAGGAGGCTCAATGCAACTTCAAGGAGGAGGTGCTCCATCTTGCAAGAGGAGTTCTCACACTCTTTGAGGAGTTGTGATCTACTTCTTGGTGATTCTTTGGAGGAGATTTTGCTAGCTTACCATCAACATCAATTGTTGATTTACTGTGAGTAGAAATTATATTCCTCCTCTTACTTGTTAGGTCACTCGTTTCTGATTTAGGTTGATGAAAATTTGGTTTTGCTACAGAATAGTTCTAAACTGTTCATATTCTCCATATTCACACACACACACACACACACTTTATACATTTTCATTTTGTATCATATACACACATTGTAATTTGACATTCATATATAAGTTAGTGCAGGTGAGCCTTATAGCTTACAATACACTTTGAAAATATTCTCTATTCTCTCTCTATCTCTCACTCATCATCTTTTTGAGTATTAAGGTGTGCATGTTAAGGCTCATCTACTAGAAGATCCTATAAACATTTGATTTATTGTTATTGTGGCCGACCCCACTTCCAACACTCTCCACCATACCTTGATCTCTGATATGCTTGAGAGATGTGTAATTGACATGGCCAAATTTAGCATGCCATAACTTCATGTTTTCCTTAGGTGTAGTAGACCTAGCAACATTAGCATGAATTATTTTGGACAATACAAACATGCCACTTCTATTTTCACCTTGAAGTAGACAATGCTTCTCATCAGATGAGAGGATGTGACATGAATATTTCTTTAAAACAACTTTATAAACATATGAAAAGAGAGTAAAGATAGAGAGCAAATTCTTCTTCATGTCTGGAACATAAAGAACATTGGAAATTGTAAAATTTCCACCTGCTCTTGACTTTAGGTTTACTTCTCCAACACCTACAACATCCAAATCATGACCATCTGTGATGGTCACTCTTCTACATGAAAAGTTAGAAAGGGAGGAAAATACCTTTCTGCAACCTTTCATATGTTTAGTAGCTCTAGAATAAAAAATCCAAGGATTATTTGATATTGCATTTAATGCTACTTGATCAAAAGCTATCTTTTCAATAGTAACACATGCATCATCTTCAAGATTATTACGTGATGCTTTCTTCTTCTTATTAAAAAACCTTGTTTTGCATTCTTCTATGAAATGAACTGGTTTCTTATAGTAGTGGCATACTCCTTTCTTTGAACCAAATGTAGTGGAAGACTTTTTTTTGGGTGTAGAGGAAGCATTAGGAGACAGACTGAAAGAATTAGGATTAGAAGACTTAATTTACTTCTTGCATTTTTGACTCTTCTTCTCCTTCTTCTTCTTTCCCTTCGACGATGATAACATAGCTTCATCGTTCTCTTCCATAACCTTTTGTTGATCTTTATCTTGAAGTAACAGGAACTATAGCTCTTCAAATCAAAGTTCTCTATCTCTTGTAGAGAGAGATAAAGAAGTAACAAAAGCATGATATGTAGATGGAAGTGAGTTTACAAGTGTGTTTACCATCTCTTCATCTAAAATATTAACTCCCACATTAAGAAACTGATGTCGTAAATCTTCAAGCTTCAAAATATGTGATTGAACTGATTCACCAACTTTCATCCTTGTGTTGGCTAGCTATCTCCTTAGATGAGCTTTCATAGCATGGTTTCTTCTTTGATAGATATTCTCTTACTCCAACCAAGCCTGATGAGAGGTTCTCCATGACTTGATTTGGGGTATAATATGCCTCTTGACTCCCATAGCAATGTACGCAAGTGCTAATGCATCCCTTGAATCCCATTTGGATTGCTCTTCTAGGATTAATCTGGTAGTAGTAGTACAGACTCCTGATGATGAAGTAGTTCCTTCTTCTTCACTAACCTCCTATTGAGAAAAAATAGAAACAAGGGTTCTTTTAGAAGATGAAGTAGGCTCTTCTCTGACTTGTCTTGGCCTTGGATAAGTGTCATTGACAATATTTGATAAGTCCTTTGATACTAATAGATTCATCATCATAAAACTCCCCATTGGATAATTAGACATGTCGTCAAGCTTGTCTTCATTCTCAAGTCTATAGTCACTCATCTTGTTAAGGATGAATGTCAACTATGCTTTGATACCAAATATTGGAAGTGTGGTGGGTCTCAATAACAATTAATCATAGGTTTACAAGATCTTCCAACACATGAACCTTAGCATACACACCTTAATACTCAAAAGGACATGAGTGAGAGATAGAGAGAGAATATATGAGATTTTGAAAGTGTATGGTAAGCTAGGATGATCACCTACACTAACTTATTCATATGTCAAATTACAATGTGTGAATATGATACAAACTAACAATATCTAAATCTATGCAGAAACAAGAACTAGATACAAGAGATTGTGTGCGTAAAAGGTATGAAGAGTGTGTGTGTGTGTGAGAATATGGAGAATATGAACAATTTAGAACTGTTTTATAACAAACCCAAGTTTTCATCAACCTAAATAAAAAATTAGTGAATGAACAAGTGAGAACGGAAATAGACTTGTTACTCGCAGTAACTCAGCAAGTGATGATAATGATAAGCAGACATAAACTCCTCTGGATGTCTCCAGATGCAGAGCACACCTCCTCCAAGTGTTGATGGACACTCCCTCAAAGAGGGCCTCCAAGATCTCCTCCTTGCGTTGATCTAGAGGCTTGAGCTTAAGAAGATGCTTAACAATGAACTAAGTCCTCCCTTATATGGTTTTGAGGTTCTTAGAAAAGCAACCTAAAAATCTAATTAAGAAAGAAATCGATCATGATCCCCAAATGGCATGCATCCATGAAAAGATACGCAAAAAAAACTTCGTTAATTATGCCGCCATTTGTGGTGTTGATCCTTGCCAAAAAATATATCAAAACAATTTTGTATGGCTGCTTCTATCACAGACAGGAATTGAATTTGGACCTCTCATGTGGGAATGATTTATTCTATCCATGCAACCCACATGAGTTTTGTTGAGCCCATAAAAGTCATATTGGTCAAAGTCAACTACAAGCAAAGTCAATTACAATCAAAGTCAAAAGTTTAAAGTCAAATGGGTCAAAGTCAATAGGGGCAAAGTCAAAGTGTTCGAGGTGTAGGTGTCAAGGTGCACAGGTAGTGCACAATTAATTATCCACAAAGGGTAAAGTTGCAGAAAGTTGGTTGCAGGTTGCAAAGGTATTTCTGTAATTTCCCTAAGGTTCAAAGTGTTTTTAAAGTGTTTTGGAAGGTTCAGGTGAACCCTCCCTTATGTGCACAAGTGATGAATTAAAAGACAAAATGTGAAGGTATGTGAAGCGGTAGCATACGCAGAAGTGAAAGTATGGCCCCCAAATTAAAATTTTTGTTTTAGTCTAAAGTCACTACATGACAAAATAGGGATTCATTGGCTGCCCACTTTTGGAGACAATCTTGGGACATCAAGTGAGCACCAAGATACTCTTGCAGTTAGGAGCGTACGTGAATCGATAGTCAAATCAAGGCAAGGACTATTCTTGAAGGACCAAGCAAGTGGAAGCAAGACTAAGGAAAGAGAGCATAGTCTAAGCTAGGCAAGAGAGAGAAGTGGAAGAGACACAGAGTGTGCGATCCAGAGAAGTGAAGTGCAAGGTGTGCATGAAGAGTGACTAAGAAGTGTGTAGAGAAGTGTTAAGCTATTCACCCCCAAGGATCCCAAGGTCTCATTGAAGCTGTGCGCGTGCCGACAGAAGGTGTGTCCATCCCTCCCCCTTATTGGAAGCTTGGTGCAAGGTGTGGAGAAGTGCAGGCTTGGAGAAGGTGGAGGTCTGGTGCAGGGAAGGCCGGCAGCAACAAGACCCTTTGGTATTTGGTATTTTGTGTTTGAGCTCTCTGTGAGATTCTATGGCATCACTATTGTATTTGTCTTACTATAATCAATTGACAGAGGCTTCCAGTGTATATCTTTCTTCTTGTCTTCCCTTTTTCTCCTACAAATACTCAAATCCCTTCTTGTCCAATAATCCCCCAACAAAATTTGGCACGCACGGTGGGACTTCCAAGGAGATTTGAGCATAGGAGAAGCCAAGTGGAAATCATAGAAGAGTTCAAGTGCAGACAGTACTACTTCATCGGACTAAGAGGTAAATATTCTTATCAATTATCTCATACTAAGAGGGCTATGAATAGCTCATGACCGCAATTCGGTCCCAAACATTGAGGGTCACCTACAAAACTACAAGAAGGAAGGCTGTTAGAAGATCCTCCAGTCCACTTTCATCAACCTCATCAGTGAAGAGCATGGCGGGTCAAGTAGACTTGGAAACCTTGCTATCAAGATAAAATATAAAATTTCCTTCTTTCAAAGGCCTATCTCAGGAAGATCCGGACGAGCATATTAGAAGATTTTTAGTACTATGCAAAACTAGGGGCTGAATGGGAAGAGAGGATGCCTTCTTGATACTCTTCCCTGCCACATTAGAAGGATTAGCAAATAAACGGTTCAACCAGTTTGCTGAGAACCATTTTACCACTTGGGACCTAATGAAAGATGCATTCAAAACTCAATTCTAGCATGGAAATACTACATAAATCATCATAGAGGAATTAGAAAAATTGAGACTGGGTCCAGGAGAAAAATTTCCAGAGTTTGTAACTAGGGCCAAGGCACTAATGGCTAAGTTACCACATCCTCCGTACGATTTTTTTGTTAAGAAATGGTTAGCTAAGCCACTTCCAGTGACCACACAATGCAAAATCAAGTAATTAGTGTTACCCACAACTTCCATAGAGGAGTTCATCAACACAGCTACACGATTGAAGCAGACAAGATAACAATATGGAGCAACTTCTTCTTAACTACCCTATTCTACAGAAATGGAGGATCCAGTGATCCAGTTAAGGAAAGAGCTTGAGGGCTTAAGAAGGAATAAGCCCCTCAAGGAGGAGGAGAATGTTGTTACTCACTTGAGGAGGGAGATTGAGGCATTAAAGCTCCAAAAGGAGGAAGAAGCCCAAGCAGAGGAATTTGCTTAGTTGGGATAGGAGCTGCACGAACTAAAAGGGGGTGGCATCAAGAGTGGAATTTGGTGTACCATGTGCAGCAAGCAAGGTCATATAGTAAGTGAATGTCCTCTATTAAGTGTGACTTTCCAACTCTGCAGGAAAGCTGGTCATGAGGCCTAAGAATGCCAATCAAGAGGAATTCCTGCAACAACATATTGGACACAAGCAGGACCCCTACCACCAGCAAATGTGATGGCGATTGCACCCAATCAAGGTAACAATTATAACCCTAGATAGAGAAATAACTTTGGAAATGGGCCAAGGAGGCCAATCATTTGTTTCAGATGTGGAGAATGTGGGCACTATCAAAGTAGGTGCACTCTATCAGAAAATGCCCCTCCTTGCAGGAACTGCCCAGAGGCGAGAGACCACTATACTAATTGTTGTCCTAAGAACCAAGCATCTTCATCTGGGCCCCACATTCAAATGATTTCTGTGGGTAAAGAAGAAATAATAGATCAAGTCAATGTGCCATCTGTTGGAGATAGACGTCTTCGGAAGCACGCGAACAGCACAAGGAAGAAGAAGAAGCTTGGAGCACAAACACACAATACTGAATGTATTACTAGAGAATGTACAAAGATAAGTAGCCCATCAGGGCAATAGGCGTATATACAAGCCGGGGGAAAAAACATCCTAAAGAGGGAAAAAAGTGCCCCGGCGGTCCTAGAGTGTTCACACACATCACTACCTAAATATATCAACAAATTCCCCCTGGGAGTGATGCGGTGAACAAGGAGCTCGCACTCATGTATAAGGAAGTGCCAAGCTATGTGTAAATCACTCCACAAAAGGAAGTAAGCCCAAAGCTTTGTGAAAGCTTCAAACGTCTCCCTAGGTAGAGCCTTTGTGAAAAGGTCTGCAATGTTCTCCTGCGTGGGCACATATGCCAAGCTGATCTCCCCAGCAGAGAACCTCTCCCTGACATAGTGATAATGCACCTCAATGTGCTTAGTGCGAGCATGGAACACAGGGTTCCTCGCAACTGCCAATGCGCTCTGACTGTCAGTGAAGATGGTGGTGGCAGAAGACTGACCAACACCCAAATCAGCCATAAGGCGTCTGAGCCACACACACTCAACAGTCGCTGTGAAAGCTGCCCTATACTCAGCCTCACAACTAGAAGTGGCCACAGTAGGCTGCTTCTTGCTCAACCAAGATATACATGAGCTACCAAGCATGAAGCAAAAACCACTGGTGGACACACGAGTGTCATAGCAACCAGCCCAATTTGAGTCAGAAAAAGCATGCAAATCTGGCGGTAGTGATCCCCCCTAGGGATAAAACAACCCAAGTAGCCGAGTACCACTCAAGTAGCGAAAGATGCACTTAACCTCTTTCCAATGCGTGACTCTTGGGCAATGCATAAACCTCCTCATCTGTGAGACAGCAAACTGAATATCTGGCCGAGTAATGCATAAGTAAATCAAGCATCCAACAACCTGCTGATAGAGAACAGCATCAAATGCATCTCCAGCATCATGAAGACTCAATCGTAAACCTGTCTCCATAAGAGTGGCAATAGGCTTACAGTCTTCAAGGCCAAAACGTTGCAATAATGTGTCAATATATTTCGTTTGACACAAAGCCATTCCACCATCAACGTGCATAAACTGAATGCCCAAATAGTGATGCAAATGCCCCAAATCAGACATCTCAAATGAGGCATGAAAATCAGCCTTAAAATCAGCAATATGTGTCTCAATAGGACCAGTGAGCAGCATGTCATCAACATAGACAACAATGATCAGAAGCACATCATTAGCACGTTTAACATATAAGGTGCTTTCAGTTGGACTGTTCTCAAAACCATGTGCAATCAGATAGGCATGTATCTTCTCATACCAAGCACGTGGTGCTTGTTTTAAACCATATAATGCCTTCTTTAACCTGCAAACCTGGTTTTCATGCCCTTTCTGCACAAAGCCACGAGGCTGAAAAACATACACTTCTTCATATAAGTCACCATTCAGAAATGCTGTTTTAATGTCCAACTGATGTACATTCCAACCATGATGGGCTGCAAGTGCACAAATGCTCCGAACAGTAGTCATATGGCATGTAGGTGCAAAGGTCTCATCAAAATCAATGCTTCTTTCCTGTGCATAACCCTTTGCAACAAGCCTAGCCTTATACCTGTCAACTGTACCATCAGGTTTATGCTTCAGCTTGTATACCCACTTAGTGCCAATGGCCTTCTTGCCAAGAGGCAAGTCACATAAAGACCATGTACCATTCTTCATTATAGCATCATATTCAGATTGCATAGCAGCCATCCAATTTTCTGAATTTTGTTCTTCATCAAAAGAAACAGGCTCATTCTCATCACAGAGACTAGATGCAACCATAGCATAGCAATCTGATGCAAAGGAGGCAGTATGAGAGCTTGAACGAGTACGATATGACAAAGGTGCATCTAATTTGCTGTCACGCAAAGTCTGCACCAGCCATTTTGGCATAGTTTTTGCCTGCCCCATATCAGCTGTCTCATCAACAAATGCATCATGTAAATCTGCATCAGAAATGGAATGATCTGCATCATCATATGAAACCTGCAAAGGCTGAGAAGTTGCCTCATTAAGACCAGCACTAGCCTGTCCACCTGTAAAAAGAGGCATCAAAGTATCATACATGTCTTTGGAGCTAACAGATGTCTCCTTAGTACATGAAAGCAATGGCTGAATAGCATCTTCCACAAAGACAACAGCACGGCTAACCAGAATGCGTTTAGTCTGTGGATGATACAGATGATAGCCTTTATTTTCAGAACTGTACCCAACAAAAGTACATTTTACTGCCTTATCATCCAATTTTCTGCGATGTTGTTCAGGCACTAGTGCATATGCCAAACAACCAAAAACACGCTGATGAGCAACAGATGGCTTGCGGTCATGCCAAGCCTCATATGGAGTGATAGACTGCAATGCTTTAGTGGGACACCTGTTCAGTACATATGCTGCACACATGACAGCCTCAAGCCAAAAACTATGTGGTAAAGCCTGACTTTTGATCATGCACCTCGCCATCTCCATGAGTGACCTGTTCTTTCGTTCAGCAACTTCATTCTGTTGAGGTGTATACGGCACTGTACACTGGTGTTTTATCCCACGTTCAGCCAGAAATGCATTAAAATTTGAAGACATATATTCCCCCCCTCGATCAGAACGGAGGGTGCCCATTTTACATGCTGACAGATTTTCAACCAAAACCAAAAACTGTTTGAAGCACATGAACACTTCGGACTTTGCTTTGAGTGGATATACCCATGCATGCCTGGAAAAATCATCAATGAAAGTCATGAAGTAAAGGTAATTTCCAAAAGAGGGTGTCTACATAGGACCACAGACATCACTATGTACAAGCTACAATTTCTGCGTAGCCCGAACTGAACCATCTTTTGGAAAGGAAGAACGCTGCATTTTGCCCAAAATACAGCCTTCACAAACATGTTTTCCAGGTGCCTCAAGTTTGGGCAAAGAGGACACCATTTCAGATTTCTACAGGCATAACAAGCTAGCAAAATTAGATGACCAAAGTGTTGGCAGTAGCCTTGGTACACCAGGACTTACAAGACGTGAAAGTCAAAGAAGGGAGTCAGAGCGAAGGGACAGCACAAGCAAACAGGGCAGTCAAAGAAGATCTGGCAAGTAGGCCAATATTTTTTCAAGACATTAATACAAATCAAAGAGATGGACATGCAGGGAGGAAGAGCAAGTAGGGAGCTCGAAGATATGTATGGCAGATCACTAGAAGAAATCCCTACAACAACAGTGATTTTTATCACTAACAACCATTGTAAATATCATTTCACATTTTTGTAGCTCCATTTTGTGCAAGCCAAGGAGTCCTTGAGCTTGAGGAGCCTTAGAAGTAGTTGCGTACCAATTTTCGTAATTTTTAGATCTCGTTTGAGCCCCCAAATAAGCCCTGGAACCTAATTTTTAACTAGGCCGGACACTAGGTCTGGACAGGGCCAAAAGCTAGTTAAAAACTATAAAAAGAGCTAGAGAGCTCATTTTTGGGGTTAGATTGTAATTGAAACGAACTTGTAAGAGCATTTTGAAAGTAATCTAAAAGCTCCATTGATTCTCACTCTTTGTCTTACCTTGTGTGCTCGTGTGTGTGTATGTGTGTGCATGCTTGTGTGCTTCTCACTCACGCACTTGTGCCCCCACTTGCTCAAGGTCTTCATACCATCCTCACGTCTTCCCGGATTGACATTAAAGGAGGTGCTACTCATCATTGAGCTACACCAAATTTTGGCGCCGTTGCCGGGGATCGAGCTTTGAGGACGAGCGTGTGATGGTAAGACGTAGAGTTGACGCGTTGGAGTTGTAGGTATTTTCTTCACGCTCATCGATTTTCTTTTACTTTCTTCACTATCATCATCACCATCATCATCATCACCATCTCCCACGTCCATCTCCATCATCGCGAAAATTTCAGTTTTTTGACTATATCCCCATCTCCACCTCATTTCCCTCATTTCACTTGTGAGAGAGAGCGAGAGAGCGAATTTGCATGTGCTATTTTTTGCATGTTTTGTGAGCATTCTGCAGGTACAGGCCGCATCATCATCCCCAGCACCCTGCGCAGGTACGGAAATCTGAGTAACTGTCTGTGTGTCGCCGAGCTCTGTCAATCGCGACCGACAGAAAAATTGCTCTAATTGCTAAACAAAGTGCATATCCATGACCTACAGGCCTAGAGCTTCCCAAAAATGTGTTTAGTTTTTTGAAATTCCACAGATTTCTGTCAATCGCGATCGCTCTGTCAATCGCGACCGACAAACCACGACGGACAGACCTGTCAATCGCGATCGACACGTCAATCGCGATCGACAGCCCACGACGGCTCTGTCAATCGCGACCGACAGGGTCAACGACCGATTGACCACGACCGACTGACCATACGCGTGACACGTGTCAATCGCGATCGAGTCATCAATCGCGACCGACTCATCAATCGCGACCGACACAGTCAACGACTGTTTGACCACGACGGACAGACCATGACGGCTCTGTCAATCGCGACCGACACAGTCAACGACTGTTTGACCACGATCGACAGACCCTCGCGACCGACCTGTCAATCGCGATTGACTCATCAATCGCGACCGACAGAGTCAACGACGCTTTGACCACGATTGATTGACTTTTCGACCACGTGTCAATCGCGACTGACCAGTCAATCGCGACTGACAGCCACGACGGACCTGTCAATCGCGATCGACACGTCGATCGCGACTGACCTGTCAATCGCGACCGACAGACTTTGCGAACGCGTTAGAAGGGCAAATTAGGTCAAATTTTCAAGGCAAAATCATTGGTCTAAATTTTGATTGAGTGTGGGACAAACACTAGGGTGTAGTATTGCATCGCGAGGCCGTGCCACAAGCTACTCGAGTATTCCTGTTTGACTGTTAGCTTGTATTGAATCCTGATTTAACTCCCTAAACCCTGAACAGTCATAACTTTTTCATACGAAATCCAATTTTTGAGCTCTTGGGCTTGTTGGAAAGCTCGTGGCCATACCCAGGGGGATCAAAGTCAAGGGTCTTTAGAATTATTTTCCTAAAAGTCACAATGCAAATGTGTGTTTGTGTTACATGAATGAAAGTGGTTGGTTGTGTCCTTTGAATCTAAGCATTGAGCTAACCGTGGGACTTTTATAGGTTCATTGAGAGCAACGGAGAGCATACAAAGCAAGGTTTCTTTGCAAGCTTGAGAACCGGGTTCTTGAGCACCATAAAGCAAGGGATCAACAAGTAAGGTTGGAATATTCTCAACCCCCTCTGTCATTTCCTAGCTCAAGCTAAGAACGAGAAGAGGTAGGAGTAAGTCAGGTGGACGATAGGCAGTTATCAAGTTGAAGACTATCTAAAAACTCAAGTTCAAGCTAAAAACTGAGTTACTGTACTGTCGATAACATAAAGGAAAAGAACCTAACGTGGAGCGATCAATCTGAAAGCACGAAGAACATTCAAGTATTCCTGACGACGTGATATCAGACAAGACCATAAACACAATAATTAACTAAAAAAGAATCAAGTAACTAATACCAATTGATCGGCAACGAGGTTGTACTCTGGGCAAAAAAATTGGACTAATCAGTTAGGCATATGAACCTTAGATCAGGACGACATTTAGCAAGGGAAAGACAAAGCCTTAGGTCTTCAGAGGCTAGTGTCAATCACACTGCAAGGTCTTGGGCCCAACAGTTGAGCCACCACTCTCACTACCCCAGCTCTGATACCAGTGAATCAGGGATGTCTCAAGGTATGGACAGACCCACGGGAAGTTCAGGAGTGCCTTATTTGTACAGGGTAGAAGGCCCTTACAAAACACAGCTGGAATATCTTAGGACCAACCGATTAGGTGCTAGCATCTATGAGGACGGCCTAGGAAGATCCGTGGTCCAGATTAAAAACCCTGACCAATCCATAGGACTAGAGCACCCAGCTGTCAAGTTTGAAAATGGTGCATACCTGGACAAGGAAGGAACTATATATGTAGTCACTAGTCACCCGGATAGGACAGATGACTTTGGGAATGTAATCTCAGAAGCGGACTTAGGTGACCTGGAAGAAGGGAACATGGGTGCGGAACCTAGAACCCCTCGAGGTAAATCAGTTCTCACTAGGATTATCACGCCTGAATGGGTCCCCCAAGACAACAAGAGCATAGAGTTGCTCCTCAATCGAGAAACTGATGAAGCCTTTTGGAGGTATAAGTCTAATCAGCCAACAGACATAGGAAATATCATGATCTATGAGCTTAAGGATCCGGATAGCCCAGGCAGAGTGACCTACTTAGATCATGCTTCAGAACGGATCTTTGTGGTGACAGAAAATGATAGGCATGCCTACACTTGGAAGGGTGAATTCATTTTCCCCCAACCAAGATCAAATGTATCCTATGGTCACCCTGGGGCTGGAACTTCCCAAGCTCATGGTACGCAAAGAGATAGAAGTAGGGATAAACCAGAAGTAAGTTTCGCCAACCCCGTGGGCAGAGAAAGAACGAGAACAGAGACGAATAGGGTAGAACCTGAGATGCATAGAGCCCACAGGAACCAAAGAAATGTAGATGGATTCCCTCTGCCGAGGCCTAGAGAGCACACAAGAACTTTGAGACCCACCCAGCTAGTTAAGTCCATGAAGAATTACTTTGACGGCACAGGAGATCCCTATGATCATGTGGCGGAATTCAAGCAAGTCTTGAGAGCTGAACAAGTGGAAGATCTGTTCACGCAGTACAATGCCTTCGGTCTAACCCTTAGGAATACAGCACTTACATGGTTTCAGCCATTAGATGAGCGTCAGTTCAGGAGCATAGACCAACTCCTAGAGGCATTCATTGTAGAGTTCTCTAAGAGCGGCATAAGACACAACACCTTCTCATTGATTCATAGCTTCAAACAGACCCCCCAAGAGACTGTCAGATTGGCCGGAAGAAGATTTAGACAATATCTTGAAAGGTGCCCTATTTCGGAGCTACCCACATCTGCTAAACAAGTAGCCTTATTCCTTGATGGATTGCTGAGTACGAAATTGAGATCCTATGTGTATCTAAAGGACCCTAGGACCATAGAAGAATGTGTACGCATGTGCATTGACATTGAAGATAACCTAGGGGAAGAGCTAGAGCTTTCCAAAATCTACAAAGATTCAGATAGTGCATCTAGCCACTCTTCCACGCAATCTACATCAATTGAGGAACTCGCTGAGAAGATAGCTCAGAAATTAGGTGTAACTAGCAAACAAATCCCAAGGTTTGCCCCTGTGAAAAGGTGCTATACATGCGGTGGTGACCATATGGCGAACGTCTGTCCCATTATGGCTCAACCCCAAGTTAACCCTAGTAGCCAGTACTGCACTATAGAACGGAAGTACACAAACCACACTGCGCAAGATTGCCCATACAACAAGCAGACTGTTAGGCAACCCTACCCTCAGCCCTACCAACAAGGAAGATACCAGAACCAGTACCCTCCACCACCACAATATGCTAGACCCCAACAAACCTACCAACCACAATATCAGGCCCAACAGAGACCCCAACCGGTGCTAGCTCAACAGCCTCCAAACCCCTCTAACGTGATTCCAGTAAAGTATGCTGTTGCAGAAGAAAACCTGAATAGGGCCATAGTTCCAGTAACCCCATTGATCTCAGAAAGTGACCCGAGTGACCATAGCTTTGATTCTACACATGTCGATAGTCCCCAGGCTTACTACATGCAGTCTCCAGAACATGGTGAGTCCTACTATAGTGAAGAACCAAGTGAACCTAGTTGGGAGTCAGATTACACGAACGTCATGTATGCAAACCCCAACCCTAGGCCTCAACCTAGGCAGGTACGACCACCCTTTCCTAGAGGACCATGCTACCGATGTCAGGGGGATCACTTCATTCGTGATTGTCCCTTACCTCCACCTACACAACCCCAGTCAGTGACTATCCAAGGTTTCTGCCAAGATTGTGGAAAAGAACATCTCTTACGAGATTGCCCTAAGAACCCCAATAATATGCCAAAAATCACTCCTATCAATGTGATTGGTTTGGTTGTAGATTCCTCAGGAAGCGTCACTTCCACTGCACCAGTGCAGGTAGTCACTAGAGCTCAGGCATTGCAGCAAAACCAAGAGACAAGCCAGGAAAAGGGCCCAGAGGCTAGTGAAACCGAGAGCGTAACAAAGAAAAGGACTAGAGCATGGAAAGATAGTCGAGAAAGAATGAAACGACAATGGGCCAAAAAGATGAGTGAGCTTGAGGAAAGCATAAGAGAAACCAAAGCGAGGATAACTGAACTCACAGCTCAAACTCCCTCTCACATCACCCCGCCTCCACCACTCCCATCTCCATCCGACTCACCACCTTCCCCACCGCCTCATCAAATCCCACCACCCCCTAGAGTAGGATCAGTCCTAGCAGATCCCACTCCTGAAGACCTAAACATGATGCTTAAAGCATATCAGGCCAGAATCCAAGAAGGGCCAAACATCACGGATCATGACAAGTGCTATCCTAGAGCTGACCTAGAGATAGAAAGAACCAAACTGTGCGCGAAAATGGTCGCATTGGCTCAGACTATGTTTGAAGCCAGTCGCCTTTTCAATTACTCGGGCTCAGCCAAGACGCAATTACACTTGGATGGATTCCTAGTAAAGTTAGAGAGGATAATTGCAAGATCTGACAAGGAAGAAAAAAATCAGGAGAAAGAAAAAGCAAGCAAAAACCTGAGCCATTCCCCATCGGAAGTTTATGCAGCCAATTCCACTAAACCAGACAACTTCCCCTCCTTAGAAAGAATAGAAAGGCTAATTGCACAATCAGAAAAGGAACCTGTCCCTCAAAGAAAGGAAAGGGCGAGAGAACAGATAAGCAAGCCTCCTCAAGAAGCTTATCTCCCCCCCCAAAAGTCACAGGAGCCTCCCTCGAAAGCTTACGTACCTCCACAGGTAACCCACATTCCTTCCCAGAGAGTGTATGAGCCTGCTCGGAAGAGTAATAGAATAAGCAATCCTCCCCAAGAAGCTTGTGCTCCAGCCATTTATGAGAGCAAGGAGAGAGCCAACGGAAGAATAAGCCCTCCTTCCCAGGTTGCTTATGTGCCCAATTCTACGGAGCCGGACACTTCTTCTTCTATGAATCGGTTTGCACCAGACTTCCTACGAGAGATTCAAGAAGACAAATGGGAAAACGAAAGCGAGGTCGCCCCTCCTTTTGAACTTGTGGACGATGCACACGACCAATTCCCACAAGACATCCCATCCATTTACGGGGAACATGAGAGTACTCAATCTCACGAGAGATTGGACTTTGAATCTAATTCCATACAAGAGTTACCCCACTTCACAGGCCCATGGGAAGCAAAATCCACGTGTATGAGAGCACCCACAGTCATGGTAAGGAACGACGACTCAGTCATACCAAGGAACACGGAGGTAGTAACGAACACCAAGGTGCAGCGCAATCTCACTTTGAAAGAACTGCCTGAGGATAGACCAAACGCGGGGAAATATGCAGCCAGTCGAGTAACTGAAGATGCAAAACCTCATTCCCGGGTAGGATCCCATAGGACAGTGCCAGAAATTCCCTTGGATAAGATAGGAGATATGTGTGAAGGTGAAGAAGGGAACACCTATCTTCCCATTACCTACCAGGAGTACACCACCAAGGCAATTTTGGACTCAGGTGCAGGAGTTGCAATTGCCACCACCTCCTTATGGAAGCGTTGGGGCAAGCCGGCACTCAGGCCGACGAGAATGAAATTGCAGATGGCCGATGGTCACATAGAGAGACCCCTAGGATTGCTAGAAGGAATAACTCTCACCACTTGTGGTGTCGAGTTTGAACATACCTTTGCCATATGTGACTTCAGCAAAAATCATGCCTATGAGATGATTTTAGGAAGACCATTCATGCGACAGTTGCAAGTGGTACAGGATTGGGGGACCAATTCTTTGTACCTGCAGCACTTAGGTGTTACAACCAAAGTCAATCTCAAGGATTATTCCCATAGAGATGTCCCTCCTATCCAATGGAATCCCATCCATAGAGCCAAAGATGATACAGAATCGGTGCATTCCATAGGGTCGGGATCCTCATGGATGCATGAAGATACTCACTTATGGATGTGCAAGGTAGCAGTAGAAGAAGAGAAGAGAGAGAAAGCCAGAGAGGTAGGTGCGAACGAAACTCATAGACCCATTCAAGACCCAGCCTATGCACCTATAGTCTTTCCAGATGAGGAGTTTGAACCCCATGGCTGGGCGGAAATTTTAGCAACAATGGACGTAGCCATCAATGAAGAACAATGAACACCTCACTGTGATGAGGATGGCTATGACATTTCAGTCTTCTCCATAGAGCCAATCATGGGAGAGGCAGTTCTAGAAGAATGTGAACCTAGCCCTGATGCATTTGAGGATGCAAGTGACTCTGATCTAGAGTCAATCATTATGGACCCACCATTTGCATCAGATGAAGAATACTTCCATGAAATAGAATTTCAACCCCAGAGGCATGGAGAGGTTACAAATGATGTAAGATTAGCAACGCATATGACCCCTAAGGAAGAAGGAAAGAAACGAAAGAAGAGAGAAGCCTTACCAGAAGAGGAAGAATCTTTGTTTGAGGTCCCAGAAAATTTTAAGAAGTATGAGATAGATGACAGGAGAGTCATGATAAGAATGCCTAAACGAGAGGCACAATCATGAGAGGCCTATGATAACAAGGAAACCACCAAGAAAATAGTAGTGGCCATAGAAGAAGGAGAGGAGAGATGCACATATATAGGCCATGACCTGACAGAAGAAGAAGAGCACGAATTGATTGCCTTGCTAAGAGAATACAGAGATGTATTCGCTTGGAGTTACAAGGATTTGAAAGGGGTTGACCCGGACATATGCTCGCACACCATCCCCATGACTTCAGACGCCAAACCCTCTAAGCAAAAGCCTTATACATATAACGATAATTATGCTGCTAAGATCAAGGAAGAGATAGATAGACTGGTCGAAGCTGGATTTATCTATGAAATTGAGCACACTGAATGGGTATCCCCCATCGTAGTGGTGCCCAAGAAGAATGGCAAGCTGCGTGTGTGCATTAACTTGAAAAAGGTTAATGCCGCCACGATTCGAGATAACTATCCGCTTCCCATCACAGAACATCTGTTAGAAAGAGTGGCAGGCAAGGAAGTGTACAGCTTCCTTGATGGATTCTCGGGCTACAATCAAGTAGCCATAGCTCCAGAGGATCAGCATAAGACAGCCTTTGCCACAGAATGGGGCATTTTTGCTTTTAGAGTAATGCCATTTGGGCTTACCAATGCACCAGCTACCTTCCAGAGGCTGATGTGCCATGTGTTTAAGGAGTTCCTAAGGAAGAGTTTAGAAGTCTATGTTGATGATCTCTGTGCTCATTCCAATGTTAGACAAACCCATATTCCTGAACTCAGACAAATCTTTGACAAATGTAGAGAATATCAGGTCTGCCTGAACCCAGAAAAGTGCGTTTTTATGGTAAGGCAAGGCAAGATTCTAGGACACATAGTGTCAAAGAATGGCATATCTACCGACGAAGAAAAAGTGAGAGCCATAGCAGAGCTACCTAGACCAAAGAATGTCAAGGAAGTACAAGCTTTCATGGGGCACTGTGGGTATTACCGACGTTTCATCCACATGTATGCGGTCATCGCAAAGCCCATGTACGGACTTCTGACTAACTTTGAGTGGACGGATGAATGTGAGAATTCCTTCCAGGAACTTAAACGAAGATTATGTTCAGCACCAATCTTGACCACACCAGATTGGAATAAGCCATTCCATGTTCATGTGGATGCATCCAATTATGCCATTGGATGTGTGCTTGCACAACCTACTGGTGAAGGTAATATGGATCTTCCAATTGCCTATGCCAGTAGACAATTGAATGCGGCTGAACGGAATTACACCACTACAGAGCGCGAAGGATTAGGCATGGTATATGCAGTCAAGAAATTTAGACACTATTTGCTTGCAAATAAGTTTAAATTTTTTACTGATCATCAGGCATTGTTATACCTAGTAAACAAGCCATGCAATACGGGAAGATTAGTAAGATGGTTTCTCTTGCTAATGGAATATGATTTTGAGGTCGTGGTAGGGAGGACTCACTTGAGAGCAGATCATCTCTCTAGACTCACGTCTGGAGAAGCCCCACAAGGAGTATCAGATGACCTTCCTGATGCTTACCTATTTAATTTGGAGGTGGTGCCGCAGTGGGCTAAGCCATTGGTACCAGTCTTGACATACGGGCCTAACCATCCAGTGGTAAACACACGGAATAGAGAGGTTGTGTAGCTCAGTGATGAGTAGCACCTCCTTTAATGTCAATCTGGGGAGACGTGAGGATGGTATGGAGACCTCGAGCAAGTGGCGACACAAGTGCGTGAGTGAGAAGCACACTAGCATGCACACACATACACACACACGCGCACACAAGGCAAGACAAAGAGTGAGAATCAATGGAGCTTTTAGATTACTTTCAAAATGCTCTTACAAGTTCGTTTCAATTACAATCTAGCCTCTAAAATGAGCTCTCTAGCTCTTTTTATAGTTTTTGACTAGCTTTTGGCCCTGTCCAGACCTAGTGTCCGGCCTAGTTAAAAATTAGGTTCCAGGGCTTATTTGGGGGCTCAAACGAGATCTAAAAAATACGAAAATTGGTACGCAACTTCTTCTAAGGCTCCTCAAGCTCAAGGACTCCTTGGCTTGCACAAAATGGAGCTACAAAAAGGTGAAATGATATTTACAATGATTGTTAGTGATAAAAATCACTGTTGTTGTAGGGATTTCTTCTAGTGATCTGCCATACATATCTTCGAGCTCCCTACTTGCTCTTCCTCCCTGCATGTCCATCTCTTGATTTGCATTAATGTCTTGAAAAAATATTGGCCTACTTGCCAGATCTTCTTTGACTGCCCTGTTTGCTTGTGCTGTGCCTTCGCTCTGACTCCCTTCTTTGACTTTCATGTCTTGTACGTCCTGGTGTACCAAGGCTACTGCCAACACCCCCCCCCACTCTCGCGTCTGTCGCCCCTGACAGACCCTTGTCTAGTTGCCTTTTGGACGTAGTATTGTACAACATCGGCGGCGAGGTGGTGTTCTTCTAACCGGAGTCCCCTTGCTAGATCTGTCAGCAATGCATCCCAATTGACTGGCCCTGGGACATCTGGATGTGGCACCCGTAACTGTTCTGAGTGAATGGTTCGCTCCACAGCAAATAAATGGAGGAGATGTGAGGGTCTGGGTACAAATATCTCTGAGTGGTATTCCCAGAACCCTGTTATGAACATCTCTTCGAATGTTTGTTTAAAGCAGGCTGGGAGGTATTTTATTCTGGCGTGCCAAGCATATATCACCTCTATGGAAGGAGTGGTGCTCATGTCATAAACTAAATCTTGGTTTCCTGTAAGGAATCCGACGCCTGAGAAGTGTGGGTCCTTGATATTCTTGAATGTCCTGAATGTAATAAGCATTAACTCAAAAATTTTCATGCACATCTGGGCCATTACATCAGGGGTATTCCTTAATCGGGTGCTCCAGTGCCGTATAGTGGAAATCATGTAATTGACGGTGGGAGGCCCTTGAGGGGGTGCTAGATAGACGTAGTTTAACCATTTGGCGCATCCCTTGATATTCTTGACTGCAATGGTAAACTCTGGCCATGTGCGTCTGCGGAGTACAGGAACATAACAAGGGTTATATTTAATAAAAAGAGGCATATTCGTCCAGGTGCGAACCATCTCCGGGTAGGTTTCGAGGAGTCGGATCCTCCAAGTGGGTTGATCAATGGATCCTTTTTGAGCGCTCGCTGGGATGTCATCTGGCTCAAATTGAGTAGCAAACGTTGGAGGTTTGCCACATCTTTGTTGGATTTCTGCATTATAGTCCGCCAGGAGTATACAATATGGCACGTATTGATCATCATTGGTTCCTATCCATCTATGGTGGGACATGCTGCGGAAGTATTCTGATTTAATAATAGTGTCCTCTATCTTTGCCATAGATTGGATTTGAACTGCCACTCGATCTTCATGAGTTGATGCCGTTTTCTCTAGTGTTTGGAGCCACTCAGGTACTTCAATTTCTAACGTATCCATTCCTTCTGCGGTTTGCTCACCACCTGGCATTGGCATAGGAACGTAAGGTTCCTCATACGTCTCATCTACCTCGATGGGTACCAAATCCTCGGGTTCTGGTTCGACAACTGGAGAGGGCTGCCTTTCGTGTGTGAGTAATCTTGCCTGTAATTCGGCCACCTGCTCTTTCAATGTCTTGACTTCCTCTGAAGTCGTGGTCGTTTCTGTGACTTTGGGTGCTGTCTGTTGCTCTTGGAGTTGATTGCGCAGCGCATCACGTTCCCTTTCCAAGTCATCATGAGCTTCTAATAGATCTGCATAGCTGTCCAAGATGGTCTTCATTGTCTCTGAGGGAACAGCTTTAAACTGTTCTGGATCAATTTCGTGTGGAGAGCCTTCCATTGCTGCTTCTAGATTTGCTTCATTTTGCTGCTGCAGTCTCTTGTTTTCCTCAAGGGCGGCCGCCATGTGTTTTCTGAGAAGTGCCAGGTTACGCCGGACTTTGAGATTATCGGCTTGGTATACCTCGAGCAAAGCTTCTAGTTGTTTGGCACCTGATTCTGTCGATGGTTGGGGTGCCGCCAATAATGTTTGGTGAGCCTGCTCAAGCGTCGTGTAGCGTTGATTCAGTTCTGCATTTTCTGTTTGTAGAATGTGAAATTGTCTTTGTAAGTTCTGATGGTGCGTTTCCAGTTGCTGATACCGGTTGTCCAGAGCTTTGTACTCATGCTGGAGCTGGTATACACATTGGTTTAATGCTAAAAATATGTTATTTACATTAAATAATGCTGGGAGGGGTGAAGATGCAGGGGGAATGGGGGCGGGAATGGGAGAGGTGAATGATGTGGATGTACGTGGAGATGTGGGGGGAGGGGGTATGGGTGATGAAGGTGGCATGGGGGGAGGAAGCGGTGCTGTGGCTGGTGATGTTTCCATCGTGTCAACTGTTTGCGTGACGGTGTAGATGGGAATCGTGGGTGGAGTGGATGTGACATCGGTGAACAGGGTGGTGAAGGTGGGCATGGTGACTCCCCCGAATTGGATTCCCGGGGAGAGTGGGATGCCCATGACAATGGTAGTGGTAGTGGATGTGGTAGTGCCAGTGTCCTGTGGTGGAGTGAATTGTGTAGTGTGAGGTGGGGATGGTGGGGACAACGGTGCTTCCTGATATTCTTCTGCTTGCGCTGCCTCGCCTGGTGCTGATGTATTGATGTGAATTTGCTTTCCGGACCTCCTGGGACGAACGGGAACCCTTTTCTCAAACCTGTGGATGTAGGCCATTGCCTCATGAATGGCCTCGTCCAGTCCTACGGCGTTGGCATGAAGGTTAATGGACTCAATGAACAACTCGTCCACACCTTCCTCAGCCAGCAAGTCGTTCAAGAGTCTTTTGCCCTGTTCTAGAGACATCTGATGCTGTTCCTGAACCAGTCGCATGGTTCGATATAGTCTCTTGATTTGTGCCGAATATGCTGGGGCACTTGCTAACTCGGAGAGTTCGTCATATTCTTGATGTTGTTCTTCGTCGGCTTCTTCTTCGTCTCCTCCTGCCTCTTGTTCATCTACATCGACTTCTACAACTTGTGGTTGGGTGGGGGCCGATGTTGTTCGGGGTTGTGGTTCCTGAGCTCGCGCTGCTTCAGCTTCGAGGTTAGAATCATAGATTAATCTGGCAATTTCTTCATCTATGAGGTCCTCAAGAGTAAATCCCTGCGGAAATTCCAAATCGGATGGAATGGGTGGAAACACCAGATTAGGCCCCTCGGTGCTTGGTCTTGGTAACCGGATTGTGAATGGCCTAACTCGTCGTGTCTAGGGAGGAGTGATTTCTGGTGTAGCGGTAGCTCCCCTTGGTTGAGCACAGGGTAGTTGGACTCCCCCCCTCATCTTCTTTGATGGGGGACCTGCTGCTGATAGTCTTCTCTCGAATTCTTGGACTCGGGACCATACGAGTGCGCGCTGAACAGGCACGTCATAAGCCAAGCATCTATAGATTATTCTGGTCAAAGCACAACACCCGTGGAGCACATTCTTCTGTTTTTTGTTCCACCTTTGATGCGCTAGGTGGATCTGATCTATGATCCAGTGTGGCACATTGATGGGCAGGCTTTCGGTTTCTGCTAGATATAAACTGAACCATATTTTTTTCGGGGGCATTGTGAAGCGTTCTTGGGCGGGAAAAGCAAAATGTTGCATGATGGTTCGCAGGTGAAGCGCAATGGTAGGTGTCATCGCAACCATGTCCTTCAGCTTATTAAGATCTTTGTGCTTCATTTGACCTGGAACCATGGTTTCCTTTTCTGTTGGGATGTGCATGCCATACATACCCAATGCTTCTCTTACCAGATTGAGGGTCAACTTGAATCTTTTAAGCTCATTACCCGGCAGCAGTGATGGCAACACAAAGGTGCTGTCGCCGCCCTTGGCTCTGCTTGGCGTGATGGTACTGATCAGATAAGAACATCGTAAAAAATCCGGCTTTGGTAAGTGAGTCCTGAAATAACTTTCCACACCTGCTTTGACCCAAACTGATCTCATGACTTCGGCATTTTGATAGCTTTCAAACTCGCGTGCGAAAAAGTGGTATCGACCCCATTTGCCATTGAACTCCAATTCTGCTTCCCAGAAATAGGTCCCATCGCCCAGTGGTCCAGCAACATCACTGAACCAATGTGCATGCTTACCTACTTGAGAAGTGTGCCCTTGAGGAGGATCCTGAATGGGGAGTACATGCACTGCTTGAAGCTCTTGCGGTCTTGCGGTGAGTCGTGGCTCAAGGAGAAGTGTTTCTATGTCCACAATCTGGGCACCAGATCCGGCTTGAGAACTAGTACCTGCTTCTGCCATGGCCCTGTTCGCTGGTTGGTTCTGTGAGAATATAGAACCAAGTGTTAACATCGTAATGGACAGAATAAATCCGTTGTTGTCCCCGTTACAACATTAACATGAGGTGGATGATGAGTTAGTGGTTAGTAAGTGCATGAAGACAGTGTGTGTATTTAGTGCTTGTGTTGTCCTAGGAGACTACTGCAATTAGTAAGTGGGTATGGATTTACAAATTGGGGTCGGGGGGTTTATTACAGGCCCTAGGCTGCCAAATGCAGTGAGTGGGCTTTGCCTTCGGTTTCAGAGAGTCTCTACAGAGCCTTCTCGGTGTCGTGGTTTGAAAATGAGGCCTTTTTGGGACCCATTTACAATTGATTACATGTACGCTCTTGGGTTTTGGTGTGTACATGAGTGTCGAGAACGAGTGAAATCTGGCAGTATGCGTCGCTGCGTTATGCTGTTTAAGTTGTGGCCTCAGCGTAGCTACTTGTGCCATCAAGCAAGCCTTAGGCACCCAAATTTGTCTTGATTGTGGGCTTGCCTTCATCGACTTCTTGGGCACCCAAATAGATTTTACTTTAGCAGAAGAATTTCTGAAAGACTTCTTATTAGCGTTGCGTTGTTGGTCACTAATAAGAGGCTTTGCCCCTGTAGTTGACGGTAGTGCAACCGGTTGTTCGCCTTTCCGCACCCACACCTGGTTTATTTTCTGGGCCATTCTGCTGCGCCGGTACTTTTGTTCTCGGACATAGGTAGTACTCTGCTTCTTCTGCCTGTGATCTACCTTGGGTTGCTGCTTCCTTCTAGCCTTTGGAACAGAAGGGAGTTCCGTTGCATTCCTGACTCCTTTTTTGCGAATATCATTCCTCTGCAACACATAGTTTTGGACAAGAACAACATGGTCATCTTCATGTGTACCCCTGGAAGGACCAGGAGTCTGTGCCTTTCCTAGTTCCTTGAGTGCTCCATTGTCTAATTCTACTGTAACTCGACTATGATTGATCCAAACCTGGAGAAGTCCACTTCTTAGGTTTAAATTGACTGCTTGGTCATAAATCCAATCTTGACCCAAGACAAGAGGTTCAGTGAGATCCTCATCCTGACACACTAGTACCTTAACTGTCATTGCTTCATCATGAATGTAGAGGGGAAGTTCCACCTCGCCCATACAAGGGGTTTCCACGCCTCCCAATCCTATAAGATATGCCTCCACAGGATTGACAGTTAACTGTAACTCTTGACAGTAAGACATTCTAACAGCACTAGTGGCTGCACCTGAGTCAATCAAGGCTCTTACAGTCCTTGCACTTTTTCCTTGTCCTATATCTAGGGTTACGAAAGGACGTCGATCAGTTATCCTAGGTGAGCTGGTTCCTGCGACTTCACACATTGCCATATGATATCCTTGATCTGCAAAGTCATTTGTCCTAGGCTGCTCTCTACCTTGCCTACGTAATTTCATCCTTCTAATGCGTTCTAAAGCTTCTGCTTGAGCTTCTTCTCGCACTCGCTTTTCTTCCTCTTTGCGTTTCTTAGCAGTGTTGAGTCGGCTAAGCATTTCCTCCGTGAGGGGTTCCTGATACAACTTGACTCTGCAACCGCTAATATAATTTGGGAGAACATCACCCTCTAATGTGGCCAATTGTACCGCTCCGCTTGTGGAGGTCCTATTGATGATCATAGGTCCGTAGCCTCTCTTTTCTAGCTTCCTCGCGTGTTGTTTGAGTGTATAGACTAGGACTAGATCTCCTGCTTTCAAGCCTTTATCCTTCACGTGGGCATCGAAATATGCCTTCTGTCTCTTCTTGGCGGCATATATTCGTGCAGCGGCTCTTAGTCTTGTTTCCCCTAATCGTTCAAGGTCAAAGATCCTAGAAGAGAGTTCATGACCTGTCCATTCATACTCTTGTGCTACTCTCAATGTAGGAATCAGGAAGTCCAAGGGTAGCACGGCGTTTTGGCCGAATACCATCTGAAAGGGGGTGGCTTGGAGTACCGTTTTGTAGGCAACTCGGTATGCCCAAACAGCATGGTGCAGCTGTTTGTCCCAATCAGAGCATTTTGTGTTCACCAATTTTGTCAGTACATTGCATAAAATCTTATTAGTGCTCTCAGCTTGTCCATTAGCTTGAGGGTGATAAGGGGCAGACTTCTTGTGTATTACCAAGAATTCTTGGAGCAGATTTTCAATCACTTCGTTCAAGAAATGAGTGCCTCTATCGCTTACAAGCTCTATAGGTAGCCCATATCTCGTGAATACATTCTCAAACAAGAATTTGGCAGTTGTTTGAGCATCGTTCTTGGTTGTAGCTTTTACCTCTACCCACTTGGTGAGATAATCTGTTGCCACAATGATGTATTCCGCATGAGAACCCTTAGCTGGGGGATTAATAGGACCTACGAAGTCTATTCCCCACTTAGAGAATGCACGTCCACCCATCATAGGTTTCAATGGCATCTCATCTTTGCGTATAGGATACTGGGTCCTCTGACAGACATCACACCTTTTCACATAGGTATGTGCATCCATGTGAAGGGTAGGCCACCAGAAGCCCGCAAACAATATTGCCTTGATCACCCGATCTGGTCCAAAGTGTCCTCCTGCTACACCTTGGTGAGCAGTCTCCAAGATCTTGAGATATTCACTTTCATGGACACATAACCTCAGGTAACCATCTTTACCGCGCTTATATAGATTATCACCTATGAGTGAGTAATCCTGGGCTTCTTGTTCTAAACTCCTTTTCCTAGCTAGAGTCATGTCTGGAGGGAATGTGTTTGTCCTCAAGAATGATACTAGAGGTTCACTCCAATCTGGCACAATGGATACTTGATAGAGAGTGGCATGTTCCACAGGTGGTTTAGTGCAACAGATTGAGCATTCCTTGCACAACTTTTGGACATCAGCTTCCATAGTTGGCCAATGTACTCCGAGTCTCTTTAAGGTCTGTAAAGTTCGTTGCTTTGAATGGTGTTGCTCTAATGCACCTACATGTGCTAATTGCAACCATTTAGCGTACTCATCCTCTTCTACGCAACAAGCCAAGATCCCTTGATCTGTGTGCTTGTACATGTTTCCGGCCATGATGTGATACTTTTGGGCTTTTACAACCTCTCTATTCCGTGTGTTTACCACTAGATGGTTAGGCCCGTATGTCAAAACTGGTACCAATGGCTTAGCCCACTGCGGTACCACTTCCAAATTAAACAAGTAAGCATCAGGAAGGTCATCTGACACTCCTTGTGGGGCTTCTCCCGATGTGAGCCTAGAGAGATGATCGGCTCTCAAATGAGTCCTACCTTTCCTTACCACAACCTCAAAATCGTATTCCATTAGCAAGAGAAACCATCTCACTAATCTTCCTGTATTGCATGGCTTGTTTACAAGATATAACAATGCCTGATGATCAGTAAAAAATTTAAACTTATTTGCAAGCAAATAGTGTCTAAATTTCTTAACTGCATATACCATGCCTAATCCTTCGCGCTCTGTAGTGGTGTAATTCCGTTCAGCCGCATTCAATTGTCTACTGGCATAGGCAATTGGAAGATCCATATTACCTTCACCAGTAGGTTGTGCAAGTACACATCCAATAGCATAATTGGATGCATCCACGTGAACATGGAATGGCTTATTCCAATCTGGTGTGGTCAAGATTGGTGCTGAACATAATCTTCGTTTAAGCTCTTGGAAGGAATTCTCACATTCATCCGTCCACTCAAAGTTAGTCAGAAGTCCGTACATGGGCTTTGCAATGACAGCATACATGTGTATAAATCGTCGATAATAACCGCAATGCCCCATGAAAGCTTGTACTTCCTTGACATTCTTTGGCCTAGGTAACTCCGCTATGGCTCTCACTTTTTCTTCGTCAGTAGATATGCCATTCTTTGACACTATATGTCCTAGGATCTTGCCTTGCCTGACCATAAAAACACACTTTTCTGGGTTCAGGCAGACTTGGTATTCTCTACATTTGTCAAAGATTTGTCTGAGTTCAGGAATATGGGTTTGTCTAACATTTGAATGAGCACAGAGATCATCCACATAGACTTCTAAACTCTTCCTCAGGAACTCCTTAAACACATGGCACATCAGCCTCTGGAAGCTAGCTGGTGCATTGGTAAGCCCAAATGGCATTACTCTAAAAGCAAAAATGCCCCATTCTGTGGCAAAGGCTGTCTTATGCTGATCCTCTGGAGCTATGGCTACTTGATTGTAGCCCGAAAATCCATCAAGGAAGCTGTACACTTCCTTGCCTGCCACTCTTTCTAAGAGATGTTCTGTGATGGGAAGCGGATAGTTATCTCGAATCGTGGCGGCATTAACCTTTTTCAAGTTAATGCACACACGCAGTTTGCCATTCTTTTTGGGCACCACTACAATGGGGGATACCCATTCAGTGTGCTCAATTTCATAGATAAATCCAGCTTCGACCAGTCTATCTATCTCTTCCTTGATCTTAGCAGCATAGTTATCGTTATATGTATAAGGCTTTTGCTTAGAGGGTTTGGCATCTGAGGTCATGGGGATGGTGTGTGAGCATATGTCAGGGTCAACACCTTTCAAATCCTTGTAACTCCAAGCGAATACATCTCTGTATTCTCTTAGCAAGGTAATCAATTCGTACTCTTCTTCTTCTGTCAGGTCATGGCCTATATACGTGCATCTCTCCTCTCCTTCTTCTATGGCCACTACTATTTTCTTGGTGGTTTCTTTGTTATCATAGGCCTCTCCTGATTGTGCCTCTCGTTTAGGCATTCTTATCATGACTCTCCTGTCATCTATCTCATACTTCTTAAAATTTTCTGGGACCTCAAACAAAGATTCTTCCTCTTCTGGTAAGGCTTCTCTCTTCTTTCGTTTCTTTCCTTCTTCCTTAGGGGTCATATGCGTTGCTAATCTTACATCATTTGTAACCTCTCCATGCCTCTGGGGTTGAAATTCTATTTCATGGAAGTATTCTTCATCTGATGCAAATGGTGGGTCCATAATGATTGACTCTAGATCGGAGTCACTTGCATCCTCAAATGCATCAGGGCTAGGTTCGCATTCTTCTAAAACTGCCTCTCCCATGATTGGCTCTATGGAGAAGACTGAAATGTCATAGCCATCCTCATCACAGTGAGGTGTCCATTGTTCTTCATTGATGGCTACGTCCATTGTTGCTAAAATTTCCGCCCAGCCATGGGGTTCAAACTCCTCATCTGGAAAGACTATAGGTGCATAGGCTGGGTCTTGAATGGGTCTATGAGTTTCGTTCGCACCTACCTCTCTGGCTTTCTCTCTCTTCTCTTCTTCTACTGCTACCTTGCACATCCATAAGTGAGTATCTTCATGCATCCATGAGGATCCCGACCCTATGGAATGCACCGATTCTGTATCATCTTTGGCTCTATGGATGGGATTCCATTGGATAGGAGGGACATCTCTATGGGAATAATCCTTGAGATTGACTTTGGTTGTAACACCTAAGTGCTGCAGGTACAAAGAATTGGTCCCCCAATCCTGTACCACTTGCAACTGTCGCATGAATGGTCTTCCTAAAATCATCTCATAGGCATGATTTTTGCTGAAGTCACATATGGCAAAGGTATGTTCAAACTCGACAGCACAAGTGGTGAGAGTTATTCCTTCTAGCAATCCTAGGGGTCTCTCTATGTGACCATCGGCCATTTGCAATTTCATTCTCGTCGGCCTGAGTGCCGGCTTGCCCCAACGCTTCCATAAGGAGGTAGTGGCAATTGCAACTCCTGCACCTGAGTCCAAAATTGCCTTCGTGGTGTAGTCCTGGTAGGTGATGGGAAGGTAGGTGTTCCCTTCTTCACCTTCACACATATCTCCTATCTTATCCAAGGGAATTTCCGGTACTGTCCTATGGGATCCTACCCGGGAACGAGGTTTTGCAGTTTCAGTTACTTGACTAGCTACATATTTCCGCGCGTTTGGTCTATCCTCAGGCAGCTCTTCCAAAGTGAGATCGCGTTGCACCTTGGTGTCCGTTACTACCTCCGTGTTCCTAATTTGACCTAATTTGCCCTTCTAACGCGTTCGCAAAGTCTGTCGGTCGCGATTGACAAGTCAGTCGCGATCGACGTGCCGATCGCGATTGACAGGTCCGTCGTGGCTGTCAGTCGCGATTGACTGGTCAGTCGCGATTGACACGTGGCCGAAAAGTCAATCAATCGTGGTCAAAGCATCGTTGACTCTGTCGGTCGCGATTGATGAGTCGATCGCGATTGACAGGTCGGTCGCGAGGGTCTGTCGATCGTGGTCAAACAGTCGTTGACCGTGTCGGTCGCGATTGACAGAGCCGTCGTGGTCTGTCGATCGTGGTCAAACAGTCGTTGACTGTGTCGGTCGCGATTGATGAGTCGATCGCGATTGATGACTCGATCGCGATTGACACGTGTCACGCGTATGGTCAGTCGGTCGTGGTCAATCGGTCGTTGACTCTGTCGGTCGCGATTGACAGAGCCGTCGTGGGCTGTCGCTCGCGATTGACGTGTCGATCGCGATTGACAGATCTGTCCGTCGTGGTTTGTCGATCGCGATTGACAGAGCGATCGGGATTGACAGAAATCTGTGGAATTTCAAAAAACTAAACACATTTTTGGGAAGCTCTTGGCTTGTAGGTCATGGATATGCACTTTGTTTAGCAATTAGAGCAAGTTTTCAGTCGGTCGCGATTGACAGAGCTCGGCGACACACAGGCAGTTACTCAGATTTCCGTACCTGCGCAGGGTGCTGGGGATGATGATGCGGCCTGTACCTGCAGAATGCTCACAAAACATGCAAAAAATAGCACATGCAAATTCGCTCTCTCGCTCTCTCTCACAAGTGAAATGAGGGAAATGAGGTGGAGATGGGGATATAGTCAAAAAACTGAAATTTTCGCGATGATGGAGATGGACGTGGGAGATGGTGATGATGATGATGATAGTGAAGAAAGTAAAAGAAAATCGATGAGCGTGAAGAAAATACCTACAACTCCAACGCGTCAACTCTACGTCTTACCATCACACGCTCGTCCTCAAAGCTCGATCCCCGGCAACGGCGCCAAAATTTGGTGTAGCTCAGTGATGAGTAGCACCTCCTTTAATGTCAATCTGGGGAGACGTGAGGATGGTATGGAGACCTCGAGCAAGTGGCGACACAAGTGCGTGAGTGAGAAGCACACTAGCATGCACACACATACACACACACGCGCACACAAGGCAAGACAAAGAGTGAGAATCAATGGAGCTTTTAGATTACTTTCAAAATGCTCTTACAAGTTCGTTTCAATTACAATCTAGCCTCTAAAATGAGCTCTCTAGCTCTTTTTATAGTTTTTGACTAGCTTTTGGCCCTGTCCAGACCTAGTGTCCGGCCTAGTTAAAAATTAGGTTCCAGGGCTTATTTGGGGGCTCAAACGAGATCTAAAAAATACGAAAATTGGTACGCAACTACTTCTAAGGCTCCTCAAGCTGAAGGACTCCTTGGCTTGCACAAAATGGAGCTACAAAAAGGTGAAATGATATTTACAATGATTGTTAGTGATAAAAATCACTGTTGTTGTAGGGATTTCTTCTAGTGATCTGCCATACATATCTTCGAGCTCCCTACTTGCTCTTCCTCCCTGCATGTCCATCTCTTGATTTGCATTAATGTCTTGAAAAAATATTGGCCTACTTGCCAGATCTTCTTTGACTGCCCTGTTTGCTTGTGCTGTCCCTTCGCTCTGACTCCCTTCTTTGACTTTCATGTCTTGTACGTCCTGGTGTACCAAGGCTACTGCCAACAGGTTGTAAAAGCCCAAAAGTATCACATCATGGCCGGAAGCATGTACAAGCACACAGATCAAGGGATCTTGGCTTGTTGCGTAGAAGAGGATGAGTACGCTAAATGGTTGCAATGAGCACATGTAGGTGCATTAGAGCAACACCATTCAAAACAACGAACTTTACAGACTCTAAAGAGATTCGGAGTGCACTGGCCAACTATGGAAGCGGATGTCCAAAAGTTGTGCAAGGAATGCCCAATCTGTTGCACTAAACCACCTGTGGAACATGCCACTCTCTATCAAGTATCCATTGTGCCAGATTGGAGCGAACCACTAGTATCATTCCTGAGGACAAACACATTCCCTCCAGACATGACTCTAGCTAGAAAAAGGAGTTTGGAACAAGAAGCCCAGGATTATTCACTCGTTGGTGATAATCTATACAAGCGCGGTAAGGATGGTTACCTGAGACTGTGTGTCCATGAAAGTGAGTATCTTAAGATCTTAGAAACTGCTCACCAAGGTGTAGCAGGAGGACACTTTGGACCAGATCGGGTGATCAAGGCAATACTATTTGCGGGCTTCTGGTGGCCTACCCTTCACATGGATGCACATACCTATGTGAAACGGTGTGATGTCTGTCAGAGGACTCAGTATCCCATACGCAAAGATGAGATGCCACTGAAACCTATGATGGGTGGACGTGCATTCTCTAAGTGGGGAATAGACTTCGTAGGTCCTATTAATCCCCCAGCCAAAGGTTCTCATGCGGAATACATCATTGTGGCAACAGACTATCTCACCAAGTGGGTAGAGGTAAAGGCTACAACAAAGAACGATGCTCAGACAACTGCCAAATTCTTGTTTGAGAATGTGTTCACAAGATATGGGCTACCCATAGAACTAGTAAGTGCTAGAGGCACTCATTTCTTAAATGAAGTGATTGAAAATCTACTCCAAGAATTCTTGGTAATACACAAGAAGTCTGCCCCCTATCACCCTCAAGCTAATGGACAAGCTGAGAGCACTAATAAGATTTTATGCAATGTACTGACGAAATTAGTGAACACTAAACGCTCTGACTGGGACAAACAGCTACACCATGCTGTTTGGGCATACCGAGTTGCCTACAAAACGGTACTCCAAGCCACCCCCTTTCAGATGGTATTCGGTCAAAACGCTGTGCTACCCTTGGACTTCCTGATTCCTACATTGAGAGTAGCACAAGAGTATGAATGGACAGGTCATGAGCTCTCCTCTAGGATCTTTGATCTTGAACGATTAGGAGAAACAAGACTGAGAGCCGCTGCAGGAATATATGCAGCCAAGAAGAGACAGAAGGCATACTTCGATGCCCATGTGAAGGATAAAGGCTTGAAAGCGGGAGATCTAGTCTTAGTCTATACACTGAAACAACACGCGAGGAAGCTAGAAAAGAGAGGCTACGGACCTATGATCATCAATAGGATCTCCACAAGTGGAGCAGTACAATTGGCCACATTAGAGGGTGATGTTCTCCCTAACTATATTAGCGGATGCAGAGTCAAGTTGTATCAGGAACCCCTCACGGAGGAAATGCTGAGCCGACTCAACACTGCTAAGAAACGCAAAGAGGAAGAAAAGAGAATTAGAGAAGAAGCTCAAGCAGAGGCTTTAGAACGCATCAGAAGGATGAAATTACGAAGGCAAGGTAGAGATCAGCCTGGAGCGAATGACTATGCAGACCAAGGATTTCCCATAGCCATGTGTGAAGTTGCAGGAACAAGCTCGAATAGAATAATTGGTAGACGTCCTTTCATAACCATAGACATAGGACAAGGAAAGAGTACAAGGACCGTAAGAGCCTTGATTGACTCAGGTGCTGCCACTAGCGCTGTTAAGTTGTCTTACTGTCAAGAGTTACAGTTAACTGTCCATCCTGTGGAAGCATACCTCATAGGATTGGGAGGCGTGGAAACCCCTTGCATGGGTGAGGTGGAACTTCCCCTCTACATTCACGAGGAGGCAATGACCGTTAAAGTACTAGTGTGTCAAGATGAGGATCTCACTGAACCTCTCGTCTTGGGTCAGGATTGGATCTATGACCAAGCAGTCAATCTAAACCTAAGAAGTGGACTTCTCCAGGTTTGGGTCAATCATAGTCGAGTTACAGTAGAATTAGACAATGGAGCACTCAAGGAACTAGGAAAGGCACAGACTCCTGGTCCTTCCAGGGGTACACATGAAGATGACCATGCTGTTCTTGTCCAAAACTATGTGTTGCAGAGGAATGATATTCGCAAAAAAGGAGTCAGGAATGCAACGGAACTCCCTTCTTTTCCAAAGGCTAGAAGGAGGCAGCAACCCAAGGTGGATCAAAGGCAGAAGAAGCAGGGTACTACCTATGTCCGAGATCAAAAGTACCTGCGCAGCAGAATGGCCCAAAAAATAAACCAGGTATGGGTGCGGAAAGGCGAACGACCGGTTGCACCACCGTCAACTACAGGGGCAAAGCCTCTTATTAGTGACCAACAACACAACTCTAATAAGAAGTCTTTCAGAAATTCTTCTCCTAAAGTAAAATCTATTTGGGTGCCCAAGAAGTCGATGAAGGCAAGCCCACAATCAAGACAAATTTGGGTGCCTAAGGCTTGCTTGATGGCACAAGTAGCTACGCTGAGGCCACAACCTAAACAGCATAACGCAGCGACGCATACTGCCAGATTTCACTCGTTCTCGACACTCATGTACACACCAAAACCCAAGAGCGTACATGTAATCAATTGTAAATGGGTCCCAAAAAGGCCTCGTTTTCAAACCACGATACCGAGAAGGCTCTGTAGAGACTCTCCGAAACCGAAGGCAAAGCCCACTCACTGCATTTGGCAGCCTAGGGCCTGTAATAAACCCCCCGACCCCAATTTGTAAATTCATACCCACTTACTAACTGCAGTAGTCTCCTAGGACAACACAAGCACTAACTACACACACTGTCTTCATGCACTTACTAACCACTAACTCACCATCCACCTCATGTTAATGTTGTAACGGGGACAACAACGGATTTATTCTGTCCATTACGATGTTAACACTTGGTTCTATATTCTCACAGAACCAACCAGCGAACAGGGCCATGGCAGAAGCAGGTACCAGTTCTCAAGCCGGATCTGGTGCCCAGATTGTGGACATAGAAACACTTCTCCTTGAGCCACGTCTCACCGCAAGACCGCAAGAGCTTCAAGCCGTGCATGTGCTCCCCATTCAGGATCCTCCTCAAGGGCACACTTCTCAAGTAGGTAAGCATGCGCATTGGTTCAGTGATGTTGCGGGACCACTGGGCGATGGAACCTATTTCTGGGAAGCAGAATTGGAATTCAATGGCAAATGGGGTCGATACCACTTTTTCACACGCGAGTTTGAAAGCTATCAAAACGCCGAAGTCATGAGATCAGTATGGATCAAAGCGGGTGTGGACAGTTATTTCAGGGCTCACTTACCAAAGCCGGATTTTTTACGATGTTCATATCTGATCAGTACCATCACGCCAAGCAGGGCCAAAGGAGGCGACAGCACCTTTGTCTTGCCATCACTGCTGCCGGGTAATGAGCTTAAAAGATTCAAGTTGACCCTCAATCTGGTAAGAGAAGCATTGGGCATGTATGGCATGCACATCCCAACAGAAAAGGAAACCATGGTTCCAGGTCGAATGAAGCACAAAGATCTTAATAAGTTGAAGGACATGGTAGCGATGACACCTACCATTGCGCTTCACCTGCGAACCATCATGCAACATTTTGCTTTTCCCGCCCAAGAACGATTCACAATGCCTCCGAAGAAAATATGGTTCAGCTTGTATCTAGCAGAGACAGAAAGCCTGCCCATCAATGTGCCACACTGGATCATAGATCAGATCCACCTAGCCCATCAAAGGTGGAACAAGAAACACAAGAATGTGCTCCACGGGTGTTGTGCTCTGACCAGAATAATTTATAGATGCTTGGCTTATGACGTGCCTGTTCAGCGGGCACCCGTATGGTCCCGAGTCCAAGAATTCCAGAGAAGACTATCAGCAGCAGGTCCCCCATCAAAGAAGATGAGGGGGGGAGTCCAACTACCCTGTGCTCAACCAAGGGGAGCTACCACTACACCAGAAATCACCCCTGCCCAGACACGACGAGTTAGGCCATTCACAATCCGGCTACCAAGACCAAGCACAGAGGGACCTAATCTGGTGTTTCCACCCATTCCATCAGATTTGGAATTTCCACAGGGATTTACTCTCGAGGACCTCACGGATGAAGAAATTGCCAGATTAATCTATGACTCTAACCTCGAAGCTGAAGCAGAGCGAGCTCAGGAACCACAACCCCAAACAACAACATCGGCCCCCACCCAACCACAAGTTGTAGAAGTCGATGTAGATGAACAAGAGGCAGGAGGAGACGAAGAAGAAGCCGACGAAGAACAACATCAAGAATATGACGAACTCTCCGAGTTAGCAAGTGCCCCAGCATATTCGGCACAAATCAAGAGACTATATCGAACCATGCGACTGGTTCAGGAACAGCATCAGATGTCTCTAGAACAGGGCAAAAGACTCATGAACGACTTGCTAGCTGAGGAAGGCGTGGACGAGTTGTTCATTGAGTCCATGAACCTTCATGCCGACGCCGTAGGACTGGATGAGGCCATTCATGAGGCAGTGGCCTACATTCACAGGTTTGAGAAAAGGGTTCCCGTTCGTCCCAGGAGGTTCGAGAAGCAAATTCACATCAATACATCAGCACCAGGCGAGGCAGCGCAATCAGAAGAATATCAAGAAGCACCGTTGTCACCACCATCCCCACCTCGCACTACCCAATTTACCCCACCACAGGGCACTAGCACTGCCACGTTCACTACCACTACCATTGTCATGGGCATTCCACTCTCTCCGGGAATCCAATTCGGGGGAGTCACCATGCCCACCTTCACCACCCTGTTCACCGATGTCACATCCACTCCACCCACGATTCCCATCTACACCATCACTCAAACAGTTGACACGATGGAAACATCACCTGCCACAGCACCACTCCCTCCCCCCATGCCACCTTCATCACCCATACCCCCTCCACCCACATCTCCACTTACATCCACATCATTCACCTCTCCCATTCCCGCCCCCATTCCCCCTGCATCTTCACCCCTCCCAGCATTATTTAATGTAAATAACATATTTTTAGCATTAAACCAATGTGTACACCAGCTCCAGAATGAGTACAAAGCTCTGGACAACCGGTATCAGCAACTGGAAACGCACCATCAGAACTTACAAAGACAATTTCACATTCTACAAACAGAAAATGCAGAACTGAATCAACGCTACACGACGCTTGAGCAGGCTCACCAAACATTATTGGAGGCACCCCAACCATCGACAGAATCAGGTGTCAAACAACTAGAAGCTTTGCTCAAGGTATACCAAGCCGATAATCTCAAAGTCCGGCGTAACCTGGCACTTCTCAGAAAACACATGGCGGCCGCCCTTGAAGAAAACAAGAGACTGCAGCAGCAAAATGAAGCAAATCTAGAAGCAGCAATGGAAGGCTCTCCACACGAAATTGATCCAGAGCAGTTTAAAGCTGTGCCCTCAGAGACAATGAAGACCATCTTGGACAGCTATGCAGATCTATTAGAAGCTCATGATGACTTGGAAAGGGAACGTGATGCGCTGCGCAATCAACTCCAAGAGCAACAGACAGCACCCAAAATCACAGAAACGGCCACGACTTCAGAGGAAGTCAAGACATTGAAAGAGCAGGTGGCCGAATTACAGGCACGATTACTCACACATGAAAGGCAACCCTCTCCAGTTGTCGAACCAGAACCCGAGGATTTGGTACCCATCGAGGTAGATGAGACGTATGAGGAACCTTACGTTCCTATGCCAATGCCAGGTGGTGAGCAAACCGCAGAAGGAATGGATACATTAGAAATTGAAGTACCTGAGTGGCTCCAAACACTAGAGAAAACAGCATCAACTCATGAAGATCGAGTGGCCGTTCAAATCCAATCTATGGCAAAGATAGAGGACACTATTATTAAATCAGAATACTTCCGCAGCATGTCCCACCATAGATGGATAGGAACCAATGATGATCAATACGTGCCATATTGTATACTCCTGGCAGACTACAATGCAGAAATCCAACACAGATGTGGCAAACCTCCAACGTTTGCTACACAATTTGGGCCAGATGACATCCCAGAGAGCGCTCAAAAAGGATCCATTCATCAACCCACTTGGAGGATCCGACTCCTCGAAACCTACCCGGAGATGGTTCGCACCTGGACGAATATGCCTCTTTTTATTAAATATAACCCTTGTTATGTTCCTGTACTCCGCAGACGCACATGGCCAGAGTTTACCATTGCAGTCAAGAATATCAAGGGATGCGCCAAATGGTTAAACTACGTCTATCTAGCACCTCCTCAAGGGCCTCCCACCGTCAATTACATGATTTCCACTATACGGCACTGGAGCATCCGATTAAGGAATACCCCTGATGTAATGGCCCAGATGTGCATGAAAATTTTTGAGTTAATGCTTATTACATTCAAGACATTCAAGAATATCATGGACCCACACTTCTCAGGCGTCGGATTCCTTACAAGAAACCAAGATTTAGTTTATGACATGAGCACCACTCCTTCCATAGAGGTGATATATGCTTGGCACGCCAGAATAAAATACCTCCCAGCCTGCTTTAAACAAACATTCGAAGAGATGTTCATAACAGGGTTCTAGGAATACCACTCAGAAATATTTGTACCCAGACCCTCACATCTCCTCCATTTATTTGCTGTGGAGCGAACCATTCACTCAGAACAGTTACGGGTTCCACATCCAGATGTCCCAGGGCCAGTCAATTGGGATGCATTGCTGACAGATCTAGCAAGGGGACTCAGGTTAGAAGAACACCACCTCGCCGCCGATGTTGTACAATACTACGTCCAAAAAGCAGCTAGACAAGGGTCTGTCAGGGGCGACAGACGCGAGAGTGGGGGGGGTGTTGGCAGTAGCCTTGGTACACCAGGACTTACAAGACGTGAAAGTCAAAGAAGGGAGTCAGAGCGAAGGGACAGCACAAGCAAACAGGGCAGTCAAAGAAGATCTGGCAAGTAGGCCAATATTTTTTCAAGACATTAATACAAATCAAAGAGATGGACATGCAGGGAGGAAGAGCAAGTAGGGAGCTCGAAGATATGTATGGCAGATCACTAGAAGAAATCCCTACAACAACAGTGATTTTTATCACTAACAACCATTGTAAATATCATTTCACATTTTTATAGCTCCATTTTGTGCAAGCCAAGGAGTCCTTGAGCTTGAGGAGCCTTAGAAGTAGTTGCGTACCAATTTTCGTAATTTTTAGATCTCGTTTGAGCCCCCAAATAAGCCCTGGAACCTAATTTTTAACTAGGCCGGACACTAGGTCTGGACAGGGCCAAAAGCTAGTTAAAAACTATAAAAAGAGCTAGAGAGCTCATTTTTGGGGTTAGATTGTAATTGAAACGAACTTGTAAGAGCATTTTGAAAGTAATCTAAAAGCTCCATTGATTCTCACTCTTTGTCTTACCTTGTGTGCTCGTGTGTGTGTATGTGTGTGCATGCTTGTGTGCTTCTCACTCACGCACTTGTGCCGCCACTTGCTCAAGGTCTTCATACCATCCTCACGTCTTCCCGGATTGACATTAAAGGAGGTGCTACTCATCATTGAGCTACACAAAGCGTGCATGCCAAAGCTTTGCATCTGACATAGCCTGAGAATCATGAACTGCACATGCCGAATCATTCACAGATCTTTCATAGTCTATGAGCTTATACAGCCAACGACATAAAATGCTAGAAGCAATAATCACATCACCATTTGAGAGATCATGGACTGTACACCTGTCATCAACGAATTTCACAACCAAGCCAATCTTGGCTAATGCAGAAACTGATAACAGGTTCTTTTTTATCCCTGACACAAATAAAGCATCTGACAAAGTGAAAAAACTACCATCAGCAGTAGTCAGAATGATCTTACCAACTCCCATAACAGGATAAGAGGAGTTATTGGCGCATGTGACAGTATTCCCTGTAGGGCCAGGCTCGAGTGAAGAGAAGAAACTGCGCTGCGAGGTAATATGTTTGGTCGCCCCACTGTCAAAGTACCAAACATCTGAGTCTACTGCAGACATGCACTGATCATGAGAAGATGGGTCAAAACTACAGATAGTAGTAAACACCCATTCTTCTTCCTGCACAAGATTTGGAGACTCTGTTTTTGGTGTAGAGGCCTCTGCAACAACCATTCCAGCCTCTTTCTTCTTTGCCTCTTTAGCAGCCAGTTTTGGACAGTTCTTTATAATATGATCATTTCCTTTACAGTACTTGCAGAACAATTTCTGCTTTTGTGATTTCTTCTCATCTTTATCTTGGTTCTTCGATTGTGCAGCATTTGCAGATTTCTACTTACTAGTAGAAGAGCTCCATTTTCCTTTGCCCTTCTGACTAGCCAGGAAAGCTTGATTTGTAACACACATAATGGACCTGTTCTGCCTGGACTGATCTTCCTGCAAGAGAACAGAGACTAATTCCTCAAATGACAAGGCATTCGGATTGCCTTTCATCATCAACCGAAGAGTAGAGGCAAAACTCTGATATGAATCAGGAAGACCATTCAGAACGGTCTGCACAAGTGAGCTATCTGGTATAACCTCATCAGCAGAAATCAATTGTTCCTTCAGGTCTTTGATCTTTGTAAGAAAATTGTCCATAGAATCACCTTCATTCATGTGCTCACTCTCCAACCGTTTTCAGAGGTAAGCAACACGAGCCTCATTCCTAGCCTGGTACAAAGTGGTAAGTGTATCCCAAGCATCCTTTGCTGTTCTGCAAGAGCAAATGTGAGGAATAATGGCACGTTTGACAGACAAAGCTATCAATGCATGTGCCTGGGCATCTCTACCATCCCAACAAATCTGCTCTGCAGTAGGTGCAACAGAAACAGCAGCACGAACAGGAATCTATGGAATATCATCTTCGACACCATCTTCATCAGCTCCAACACCTGTATTTGCAGTACCTGTCGTTACAGGTGTAACAGGACGTCTTTCAACACCCTGCACAATATTCCACAATCCTTTTGCAACCAGTACATGTCGCATCATATAAGCCCATAATGGGTAGTTGGTACCATCCAACTTATCCTCAACAGCCAACATACGGAATACATTACTGCTTTCAGCCATGGCCGGTGACTAAAATACCTTGATGCAGAAAATTGACTGTATCTCAAAAAGTTGAACAAAACTGCCCAGACGAGTTCTGCTAGACCTGTAGCAGACTTCGAGACGCTTAAACTGGCGAACAGAAACTGGTATATACCTTTGGCACAAAAGGACGAAATAGCCTGCACAAGTGCTGTGATAGTGCGTTCGGAGGCCGAAACGAGCTCAGATCGCGATTTCGGCACCACAAAGCAAAGCGGTTTTGATCTCAGAAACACCCTGAGTATGATCACCAAATTTCGTGCGAATCTGAGACTGCAAATGGAGGAGTGTCGACGGTGCCCTAGAAGAAGCGATGACCTGCTCTGATACCAATTGTTGGAGATAGACGTCTTTGGAAGCACGCGAACAGCACAAGGAAGAAGAAGAAGCTTGGAGCACAAACACACAATACTGAATGTATTACTAGAGAATGTACAAAGATAAGTAGCCCATTAGGGCAATAGGCGTATATACAAACCGGGGGAAAAAAACCTCCTAAAGAGGGAAAAAAGTGCCCCGGCGGTCCTAGAGTGTTCACACACATCACTACCTAAATATATCAACACCATCTCCATCTACCAAGGTGGTGCAGTTAGAAGAAATTGAATCTTTTACAATGCAGACAAGAAGCAAGGGGAAGGCTCAAGTAGAAATAGGTCAAGAATCAAGGATTAATGGATTGCACAAAGAAAAAGAGACATGTGAAGGCAAAGCCACCACATATGCAGATACAAGGCACAAAGAAAATTTTGTAGGTACCAGTGATGCCATTGGACATGCATTCAATAGGGCTCATGAGGAGTTTGATAAGTTAATTGGAGCCCATGCCCTCAAGGAATCAGAAGCTTCAAGACTACTCAGGTCCATGAAAAAGGAGGTTAGTATTTTTGATTTAATAAAGATGGATGGGAAGTTCAGGCCAGAACTCGTGCATATAATTGATGAGGCTTCCACAACAAGTTTAGTGGCAAAGGCTACTGCTACGCATAAAGATAAAACTGTAGGGCAAGCACCCCTCACAGATTACAAGAGCCCTCGGCTAACAGTCTCTATCAAAGGTCATGAATTTCAAGGAGTTATTGTGGATGGTGGTTCTGACATTAACTTGATGCCTAAACATACCATGAAAAAGATTGGACTACAACCTTCAAGACCTGCAAATTTCACTGTAACACTGGCAGACCAAAGCATAGTAAGAACTATGGGAGTGGTCCCTAGAGTCCGAGTCAAGATACAAGAGACCATCTTTAACTTGGATTTTGTTGTTTTAAGGCTGCCACAGGTAGAAGGAAGTTTCCCACTATTAATTGGGAGACCCTGATTAAGGCATGCTAATGTGGGTAAGGACATTATGTGGGTAAAGCAAGATGGGAAAGAATTGCAATAGATAATTCTGGAAGAAGGACCAAACAATCAAAGACATACAAGCATGATGCAGACAATTGGTATTTGTATGGAAGGAGAATTGTTGGATAAACCAAAAGTCGATTTATTTGAAGAAGCAAATTTATACAAAGAAGAAAACATGTTGGCTTGGCTCCACACAGAAGACATATCTGCCTGCTATGGGATTTTTCCAAACTCGGGTAGAGAGGAAGCATATGAAGAAAAAGAGGTAATAATTCAAGTAGCTCGGCTAGGAGAGCCAGTAAAAGACCACAGAAGGGGAAAGAAATCTCCTTTATACAACCATATAGAGGAAGCTAATTCTGTGGATTGCAACCAAAAGGAAGGTTCAGAGTTAAAATGTAAGAATAAGAATATAGAAGAGGATTCATTACCACTTCATGAGATCCCTCCAGGATGGATTCAAGAGGAAAAAGTGCAACTAGACATCCATGATGTTCCTGCTTATGATACTGCAGCTATGTGGGACAATGTAACTAAGGATGCGACTCAAGAAAGACTAGATAGCATTGTAAACAGGCATCCAGTGAAGGAGGTTCAGTTGGGCAATGGGGATCAGCCACGTCCCATTTTACTAGCCACATGGATTGGGAATCATCCAGAGGTGCTCTTAAAGGTAACATTTTTCATGAAGTCATTTGCAGACGTCTTTGCTTGGCCCTATAAGGATTTAGAAGGAGTACCACCTAGTTATGGAGAGCACAGAATCCCTCTCATTGAAGGAGCAAAACCAATGAGAGGTAAGAGTTATAGGCTGAATCCTAAATATGATGAAGCTATATATTTGGAAATTCAAAAAATGGAAGATGCAAGAATTATCATCCCTGTAGAGCATTCAGAGTTGCTATCTCCTATGGTAATTGTTCGAAAGAAAAACACTAACAAGATCAGAATCTATGTGGACTTTAGAGCATTGAACAAGGTCACAACTCGAGATTGATTTCCAATGCCATTTGTTGAACAGGTCATAAAAGAAGTAGCTGGGCATACTCTTTACAGCTTCATGGATCGATTCAGTGGATATAATCAAATATCCATCCACCCTGAGGATCGAGAGAAGACTGCATTCATTACCCCTTCGGAAACTTATGTATATTTAAAGATGCCATTTGGATTGAGAAATGCTCCAGCTACCTTCAACCGAACAATTAATCTCATTTTTGGACCATTGCTACTAAATTCTCTTAGAATTTTCATGGATGATTTTTCATCCTTTTCAGGTACTCTTGCAGAGACTCCATTGGATTGTTCAGAAAAGCATCTGTTTCAATTACAACAAGTTTTTAAGAGGTGCAAAGAAACAAAGTTGAAATTGAACCCAAACAAATGCCATTTTCTAGTGACTGAAGGTACCCTCCTGGTACATGTGGTATCCTCCGAAGGTATGGCACCTGATCCAGACAAAATTATAGCTATATTACCTAGACCTAAATCTCCAAAAGAGATTCAAAGTTTTCTAGGCCATACAGGGTACCATCGAAGATTTATTAAGACATATAGCCAGGCCATTGGCTAGGCTTACTAGCAAGGAAGTACCTTTTAAATGGGAAGAAGAGGAGGAAAAAGCCTACCAAACACTAAGGTCAAGGTTAGTTGTTGCTTCCATGTTCATTACACCAGAGTGGTCAAAAATTTTTCATGTACATGTCGATGCCAGTGCATATGAAGTGGGGGCAGTGTTAACTCAACATAGTGAAGAATACAAACTGGATATACCAATCCAGTATGCCAGTCGGATTTTGACCAAGGCTGAAAGGAATTATAGCACCACAGAAAGGGAGGCCTTATCCATGGTTTTTGTTGTCCAAAAGTTTCGTCTTTACTTACTGGGAGTGAAATTTGTTATTATAACTGATCACCAACCACCTGTTGGAGATAGACGTCTGCGGAAGCACGCGAACAGCACAAGGAAGAAGAAGAAGCTTGGAGCACAAACACACAATACTGAATGTATTCTAGAGAATGTACAAAGATAAGTAGCCCATTAGGGCAATAGGCGTATATACAAGCCGGGGGAAAAAAACCTCCTAAAGAGGGAAAAAAGTGCCCCGGCGGTCCTAGAGTGTTCACACAAATCACTACCTAAATATATCAACAAATCCCCCCTGGGAGTGATGCGGTGAACAAGGAGCTGGCACTCATGTATAAGGAAGTGCCAAGCTATGTGGAAATCACTCCACAAAAGGAAGTAAGCCCAAAGCTTTGCGAAAAGCTTCAAACTTCTCCCTAGGCAGAGCCTTCGTGAAAAGGTCTGTAATGTTCTCCTGCGTGGGCACATATGCCAAGCTGATCTCCCCAGCAGAGAACCTCTCCCTGACATAGTGATAATGCACCTCAATGTGCTTAGTGCGAGCATGGAACACAGGGTTCCTCGCAACTGCCAATGCGCTCTGACTGTCAGTGAAGATGGTGGTGGCAGAAGACTGGCCAACACCCAAATCAGCCATAAGGCGTCTGAGCCACACACACTCAACAGTCGCTGTGAAAGCTGCCCTATACTCAGCCTCACAACTGGAAGTGGCCACAGTAGGCTGCTTCTTGCTCAACCAAGATATACATGAGCTACCAAGCATGAAGCAAAAACCACTGGTGGACACACGAGTGTGATAGCAACCAACCCAATCTGAGTCAGAAAAAGCATGCAAATCTGGCGGTAGTGATCCCCCCTTGGGATAAAACAACCCAAGTAGCCGAGTACCACTCAAGTAGTGAAAGATGCGCTTAACCGCTTTCCAATGCGTGACTCCTCGGAAATGCATAAACCTGCTCATCTGTGAGACAACAAATTGATTATCTGGCCGAGTAATGTATAAGTAAATCAAGCATCCAACAGCCTGCTGATAGAGAACAGAATCAAATGCATCTCTAGCATCATGAAGACTCAATCGTAAACCTGTCTCCATAGGAGTGGCAATAGGCTTACAATCTTCAAGGCCAAAACGTTGCAATAATGTGTCAATATATTTCGTTTGACACAAAGCCATTCCACCATCAACGTGCATAAGTTGAATGCCCAAATAGTGATGCAAATGCCCCAAATCAGACATCTCAAATGAGGCATGCAAATCAGCCTTAAAATCAGCAATATGTGTCTCAATAGGACCAGTGAGCAGCATGTCATCAACATAGACAACAATGATCAGAAGCACATCATTAGCACGTTTAACATATAAGGTGCTTTCAGTTGGACTGTTCTCAAAACCATGTGCAATCAGATAGGCATGTATCTTCTCATACCAAGCACGTGGTGCTTGCTTTAAACCATATAATGCCTTTTTTAACCAGCAAACCTGGTTTTCATGCCCTTTCTGCACAAAGCCACGGGGCTGAAAAACATACACTTCTTCATGCAAGTCACCATTCAGAAATGCTGTTTTAATGTCCAACTGATGTACATTCCAACCATGATGGGCTGCAAGTGCACAAATGCTCCGAACAGTAGTCATACGGCATGTAGGTGCAGAGGTCTCATCAAAATCAATGCCTCTTTCCTGCGCATAACCCTTTGCAAAGAGCCTAGCCTTATACCTGTCAACGGTACCATCAGGTTTACGCTTCAGCTTGTATACCCACTTAGTGCCAATGGCCTTCTTGCCAGGAGGCAAGTCACATAAGGACCATGTTGGTGTAAATCAAGCCTTCACACTTGGCTTTGATTTGTACCTTGAAGACTCAACATAAGGCTTGGACAATTGGAACCTTGGAAGGCTGAAGCTTGAACCCTTGAAGGATGTATTTACATGAACAATGAACCATAGGAACCAATGCTTAATTGGTTATTACCATTTATCTTATGTAAAAGTCTATATGACTTTAATCACTCTTGTAAACTCACCTACTAGTCTGAGTCGTGGAAAAAGCAGATGGTATGATTGAGGGAATATCTCCCTAAGTTTAGTGGAGAGATTGAAGGGAGCCAAAACTTGAATTCAAATTCAACCTCCTTCAAAACTCCTATAAAAAAGATATGGAAAAAGTCGCGGGTCAGACTCTCACTTCCCGAGGCAATTCTGAGTCATTCATTGAGTGTGTGTGAGCTACACCATAGCCTACACCTCTGAGCACCATTGGGCATCACATTACATGCCAATAGGGGATGTACAATCATTAGATTTAATCAATATACATATATTCATAGTCTCTGTTTTCTCTGAGTGACTACCTCCAACTCTGTCAACTTCAAAGGAGCATATCTCAAGATCTACTGAACCAAATTGGATGATTCAAAGTGCATTGGATTCAGCTCAAAGTCTACTACACTCCTACAATTTTGCAAGGCCATTGGATCTACCATCACAGAGAAATCTGAGTCGGGGCGCTCACTGGTCTGCAACTGTAAGTCTCCTAAAAAATCGGGGGTACACCTTATTTTGCTAAAGTGATTTCTCTGAGTGTGGTTTATCATTTCCTTTCATTCCACTTGCAAATGGAAGCTTACTAAGCAAATTGAATATCCCTAGAAGGAATTTTGCTAATTGTAACTACACTGGTCATACTGAGCATAACACTGAGCAGGTATCAAGACTAAAATAGAAACTTTTCAAGTCTTGTGATTTGCAAAGTAGTCTGTTTAGATCAAGTCATTACTCAAACCTGTTCCAAAGTACATATAGCATATTTTGGTATTATTTGGAAGTTCAAGGAGTCTACTAAGCATATCTGGAGTCAAAAGAGGGCAGGTGTGAAGCAGGTTTTGCAGCACCAGCTTGATCTTCTAAGTGTATCCAGCCATCACATCCAACAGTGGTATCAGAGCAAATAAGGTAATCATGGGTGATGGTTTCCCTTCCTTCATTGACAAATTGGATAGAAATAATTACCAGGCTTGGTCATTGAGAATGAAGACCTATCTACAAGGGAGAAGCTTGTATGGATACATATCAGGAGATGAGGAATTGCCCTCATTCAAGACCAGAGGCCTACCAACAAAGGATGAACATGAGAGGCTCAACCAATGGTGTGCTAAAGATGCCTTGGCAAGGTCATATCTTCTAAACTCTATTTCTGATTTCCTTCTACCTCATGTAAGGAATTGTAAGACTTCCCAAGAGACTTGGGAAACCTTGTCAACATATTTTTCATCAAGCACAAGGGCCAGAAAGAATCAGCTATGGATTGAGTTTACAACTCTTAGGAAGCAATCAAAACAATGTGTCTCAGATTTTGTCACCAAAGTCAAAGACATTGCAGATCAACTTGCAAGTGTTGGAGAAGAAATTGAGGAAGAGCAGATAGTCAGACAAGTGATCAATGGACTAAAGGCAGATGACAAGTGGGAGAGCTTTACCACTGCAATGGACTTGTACATGGACATCCAAGCACCTGACCTAACAACTCTGATTGGACAACTCTTTACACATGAAGCAAAGATCACAAAGAATGGAGAGCAATCAAAAGGTAACAATCCCTCTGCCCTATATACTGATAAGAAGACTAAAGACAAGGGTAAAAGCAAGAAGGTTGATGAAGAAGGCTCTACCTCCCAAGCAAACTATGCAGGGAGAGGTAGATCTTCTAGAGGTAGGGGCAGAGGAGGTAAGTCAGATAGGGGGAGACCCTACAATCAATCTCCATGCAATATCTGTGGCTTGTCTAACCATACTACAGATGAATGCTACAAAAACTACAAGAACCAAAGAGGAAGAGGTCACCAAAGAGGAGGATACTCTCAAGGCAGAGGCAGATTCAATCAATCTCAAAGCTACCATGGCTACAACAATAGTTACAACAACAACTACATGCTCTAACCATGTAGCTGGAAATGTTGCCTTACTCTCTGATTTGGAAGAACCCAAAGGCAAGCACCAAGTGCAGACAGGTGATGACACTAAACATTCAGTTGTTAAAGTAGGCAATGTCAAAACAAGTGATGGTAATCAGAATTTACTAAGCAGAGTGTTGTATGTTCCAACAATCACCAAGAATTTGATGAGTGTAGGTCAGATTGTGGAAAAAGGTCTACAGGTCAGGTTCACTCAACATGGTGCATATGTGGAGGATCCAAGACATGGATTCAGAAGGATAGCCAAGGGAGAAAAATCAGGTAGATTGTTTACCTTTGAACTTGAAGACACTAAGAGTATTGCTTTGTACAACTATAAAGACCAAACCCTATCAGAATTGGAGATTTGGCATAAAAGATTAGGTCACATTGGAGAGAGGACCTTAAAGCAGATGAGTAGGGATCAATGTGTGCTTGGGATACCTAATGTATCCAAGCAACACATGATATACAAGTGTGGGGCTTGTCAATTTGGTAAGTCACACAGATTGCCCTATACCAAGAAAGGTTTTATGCATGAAGATTATCTGGAATTGGTGCATACAAATGTTTGGGGACCTAGCAAGGAGCCATCTATATCTGGATCAAGGTACTATGTGTCCTTTATTGATGACTATAGCAGGTGGACTGTTTTATACTTCATGAAACATAAAGATGAAGTATTTAATTGTTTCAAAAGGTATCTTGCATTAGTTGAAAATCAAACAGGTAGACATTTGAAGAGGCTAAGGTCAGATGGTGGTGGAGAATACTTCTCCAATGACTTTGAAGATTTCTTACAGGAAAGAGGCATCAAGAGGGAGATCACTACAAGGTACTCACCTGAACAAAATGGGGTAGCTGAGAGAAGGAATAGACTCATTGTAGAGACAGCTAGATCTATGCTTAATGAGAAAAAATTACCAAATTATCTTTGGGCAGAGAGTGTATCTACTGCCACATACTTAATCAACAGATTGCCATCAAAGACACTTGATGGAATGACACCCTATGAGGCTTGGCATGGTAAGAGACCATCTCTGGATCATTGCAAAATCTTTGGGTGTGTTGCATATGTGCATATTCCCTCACAGGTAAGGGGAAAGCTAGATCCTAAGGCTGAAAAATGTATCTTCATTGGTTATGATTTGAATCAGAAGGGATACAGGTTTTATAACCCCTCAAACAAAGGCTTCAAGGTAAGCAGAGATGTCATCTTTGATGAAAATGATTCATGGTATGAAAATGAGTGCAGAAAAGTTAGCTTACCTTATGATATGGAAGAAGACTTTCCAAAGCTTATCAGGCAAGAACCAACTCAGAAAGAGGACACAAGCTCAGATGATGAAGACACCATCAACATTGAAGAGTTCAAGGCTTGGAAATCCAAAGGGAAGATGAAGATGAAGCAACTAGAAGACAATCCAGAATCCTCAACTCAAGTTATGAGGAGATCTCAAAGAGAAAAAAAGAAACCTATTAGGTATGGGTATGATACTTCACTTGTAACCAAGCACTCTGTATATCTTGCAAAGGATATCTTGAATGAAGAACCAGATACATTTGAAGAAGCAATTACTAAACCAGAATGGAAGGAAGCAATGGATGAAGAAATGGAGGCTCTCAAGGAGAGTGATACTTGGGACTTGGTACCCAAGAAGGACTCCATGAAAGTGATAGGATCCAGATGGATCTACAAACTCAAAAGAAACTCAGATGGTACAATAAACAGGTATAAAGCTAGGTTGGTAGCCAAGGGTTTTGCACAAACCCAAGGCATTGATTATGAGGAGACATTTTCTCCTGTGGCCAAGATGCCAACTATCAGAATTATGGTGAGTGTAGCTGCATCCAAGAATTGGAACATGTACCAATTGGATGTGAAGAATGCATTCTTGAATGGATGGATATCTGAAGAAGTCTACATGTCACAACCACCTGGCTATGAGGATCCTAATAAGGTAAATCATGTTTGTAAATTGAAGAAGGCTCTGTATGGATTGAAGCAGGCACCTAGAGCATGGAATTACAGGTTGACAACCTATCTCCTAGATCAAGGATTTGTGATGAGTAAAGCAGACACTTCATTGTTTATAAAGAAGAACAATTCAGAGGTAATATACTTGTGTGTCTATGTTGATGACATCATTATTACAGGAAATGATGTTCAGGGAATAAGACACATCAAAGGACAAATGATGAAGGAATTCAAGATCAATGATCTTGGATTATTGAAGTACTTCCTAGGACTTGAATTGGTCTACACAAATTCAGGTATATTTATTACTCAGAAGAAGTACATTCAGGACATGGTCAAGAAGTTTAATTTGCAGGAAGCTAAAGTCTCAAACATTCCTATGGAGGTCAACCACAAACTCAGTGCACATGAAGGAGAAGAACTCAAAGATATTACAGGTTACCAAAGTTTGGTAGGTAGTCTTAATTATGCTACCTTAACCAGGATTGATATATCATATGGTGTTAGTGTACTTAGCCAATTTATGCATAAACCAAGAGTACCACATTTGGAGGCAGCAAAGAAGATAGTAAAGTACCTAAAGGGGACACAAAATCATGGTTTGTACTTTCCATATTCATCAGACATTGATATTAAGGTATACTCAGATGCAGATTGGGCAGGTTGCAAGGATGACAGGAGGAGTACATCTGGTTACATATGCTTTGCAGGTGATAAACCAATTTCTTGGTCATCCAAGAAACAACCCACAGTAGCTCTATCATCTACTGAGGCAGAGTACAGAGGGCTAGCCAATGCCACTCAAGAAGCCATATGGTTAAAGCTATTATATTCAGAATTGGGCCTATACACAAGGTCACCAATCATATTTGGTGATAACACAAGTTCTCTTCACCTAGCAGCTAATCCAATTTATCATGCTAGGACAAAACACATAGAGGTTCACTACCACTATGTGAGGGAGAAGTTACTTAGCAAAGAAATTCAATTATCATATGTGTCTACTAATATACAATGTGCAGATTTGCTTACTAAAGCTCTGGATGGAAGCAAGCTATGCAGATTTAAATCCATGATTGGATTGCAGGAAATAATTAAAGACTAGAGATGAAGACTTGAGCCAAAGTGTTTGGCTTGAGGGGGAGCTGTTGGTGTAAATCAAGCCTTCACACTTGGCTTTGATTTGTACCTTGAAGACTCAACATAAGGCTTGGACAATTGGAACCTTGGAAGGCTGAAGCTTGAACCCTTGAAGGATGTATTTACATGAACAATGAACCATAGGAACCAATGCTTAATTGGTTATTACCATTTATCTTATGTAAAAGTCTATATGACTTTAATCACTCTTGTAAACTCACCTACTAGTCTGAGTCGTGGAAAAAGCAGATGGTATGATTGAGGGAATATCTCCCTAAGTTTAGTGGAGAGATTGAAGGGAGCCAAAACTTGAATTCAAATTCAACCTCCTTCAAAACTCCTATAAAAAAGCTATGGAAAAAGTCGCGGGTCAGACTCTCACTTCTCGAGGCAATTCTGAGTCATTCATTGAGTGTGTGTGAGCTACACCATAGCCTACACCTCTGAGCACCATTGGGCATCACATTACATGCCAATGGGAATGTACAATCATTAGATTTAATCAATATACATATATTCATAGTCTCTGTTTTCTCTGAGTGACTACCTCCAACTCTGTCAACTTCAAAGGAGCATATCTCAAGATCTACTGAACCAAATTGGATGATTCAAAGTGCATTGGATTCAGCTCAAAGTCTACTACACTCCTACAATTTTTCAAGGCCATTGGATCTACCATCACAGAGAAATCTCAGTCGGGGTGCTCACTGGTCTGCAACTGTAAGTCTCCTAAAAAATCGGGGGTACACCTTATTTTGCTAAAGTGATTTCTCTGAGTGTGGTTTATCATTTCCTTTCATTCCACTTGCAAATGGAAGCTTACTAAGCAAATTGAATATCCCTAGAAGGAATTTTGCTAATTGTAACTACAGTGGTCATACTGAGCATAACACTGAGCAGGTATCAAGACTAAAATAGAAACTTTTCAAGTCTTGTGATTTGCAAAGTAGTCTGTTTTGATCAAGTCATTACTCAAACCTGTTCCAAAGTACATATAGCATATTTTGGTATTATTTGGAAGTTCAAGGAGTCTACTAAGCATATCTGGAGTCAAAAGAGGGCAGGTGTGAAGCAGGTTTTGCAGCACCAGCTTGATCTTCTAAGTGTATCCAGCCATCACATCCAACAGACCATGTACCATTCTTCATTATAGCATCATATTCAGATTGCATAGCAGCCATCCAATTTTCTGAATTCTGTGCTTCATCAAAAGAAACAGGCTCATTCTCATCACATAGACTAGATGCAGCCATAGCATAGCAATCTGATGCAAAGGAGGCACTATGAGAGCCTGAACGAGTACGATGACAAAGGTGCATCTAATTTGCTGTCACGCAAAGTCTGCACCAGCCATTTTGGCATAGTTTTTGTCTGCTCAATATCAGCTCTCTCATCAGCAAGTGCATCATGTAAATCTGCATCAGAAATGGAATGATCTGCATCATCATATGAAACCTGCAAAGGCTGAGAAGTTGCCTCATTAGGACCAGCACTAGCCTGTCCACCTGTAAAAAGAGGCATCAAAGTATCATACATGTCTTTGGAGCTAACAGATGTCTCCTTAGTACATGAAAGCAATGGCTGAATAGCATCTTCCACAAAGACAACATCACGGATAACCAGAATGCGTTTAGTCTGTGGATGATACAGACGATAGCCTTTACTTTCAGAACTGTACCCAACAAAAATACATTTTACTGCCTTATCATCCAATTTTCTGTGATGTTGTTCAGGCACTAATGCATATGCCAAACAACCAAAAACACGCAGATGAGTAACAGATGGCTTGCGGTCATGCCAAGCCTCATATGGAGTGATAGACTGCAACGCTTTAGTGGGACACCTGTTCAGTACATATGCTGCACACATGACAGCCTCAAGCCAGAAACTATGTGGTAAAGCCTGACTTTTGACCATGCACCTCGCCATCTCCATGAGTGACCTATTCTTTCGTTCAGCAACTCCATTCTGTTGAGGTGTATATGGTACTGTACACTGGTGTTTTATCCCACGTTCAGCCAGAAATGCATTAAAATCTGAAGACATATATTCCCCCCCTCGATCAGAACGGAGGGTGCCCATTTTACATGCTGACAGATTTTCAGCCAAAACTAAAAACTGTTTGAAGCACATGAACACTTCGGACTTTTCTTTGAGTGGATATACCCATGCATGCCTGGAAAAATCATCAATGAATGTCACGAAGTAAAGGTAATTTCCAAAAGAGGGTGTCTGCATAGGACCACAGACATCACTATGTACAAGCTGCAATTTCTGCGTAGCCCGAACTGAACCATCTTTTGGAAAGGAAGAACGCTGCATTTTGCCCAAAATACAGCCTTCACAAACATGTTTTCCAGGTGTCTCAAGTTTGGGCAAAGAGGACACCATTTCAGATTTCTGGAGGCGTAACAAACTAGCAAAATTCAGATGACCAAAGCATGCATGCCAAAGCTTTGCATCTGACATAGCCTGAGAATCATGAACTGCACATGCCGAATCATTCACAGATCTTTCATAGTCTATGAGCTTATACAGCCCACGACATAAGATGCCAGAAGCAATAATCACATCACCATTTGAGAGATCATGGACTATACACCTGTCATCAATGAATTTCACAACCAAGCCAATCTTGGCTAATGCAGAAACTGATAACAGGTTCTTTTTGATCCCTGGCACAAATAAAGCATCTAACAAAGTGAAAGAACTACCATCAGCAGTAGTCAGAATGATCTTACCAACTCCCATAACAGGATAAGAGAAGTTATTGGTGCATGTGACAGTATTCCCTGTAGGGGCAGGCTCGAGTGAAGAGAAGAAACTGCACTGCGAGGTAATATGTTTGGTCACCCCACTGTCAAAGTACCAAACATCTGAGTCTACTGCAGACATGCACTTATCATGAGAAGATGGGTCAAAACTGCAGACACTAGTAAACGCCCATTCTTCTTCCTACACAAGATTTGCAGACTCTGTTTTTGGTGTAGAGGCCTCTGCAACAACCATTTCAGCCTCTTTCTTCTTTGCCTCTTTAGCAGCCAGTTTTGGACAGTTCTTTATAATATGATCATTTCCTTTACAGTACTTGCAGAACAATTTCTGCTTTTCTGATTTCTTTTCATCTTTATCCTGGTTCTTCGATTGTGCAGCATTTGCAGATTTTTGCTTACTAGTAGAAGAGCTCCATTTTCCTTTACCCTTCTGACTAGCCAGGAAAGCTTGATCTGCAACACGCATAATGGACCTGTTCTGCCTGGACTGATCTTCCTGCAACAGAACAGAGACTAATTCCTCAAATGACAAGGCATTCGGATTGCCTTTCATCATCAATCGAAGAGTAGAGGCAAAACTCTGATATGAATCAGGAAGACCATTCAGAACGGTCTGCATAAGTGAGCTATCTGGTATAACCTCATCAGCAGAAATCAATTGTTCCTTCAGGTCTTTGATCTTTGTAAGAAAACTGTCCATAGAATCACCTTCATTCATGTGCTCACTCTCCAACTGTTTTTGGAGGTAAGCAACACGAGCCTCATTCCTAGCCTGGTACAAAGTGGTAAGTGTATCCCAAGCATCCTTTGTTGTTCTGCAAGAGCGAATGTGAGGAATAATGGCACATTTGACAGACAAGGCTATCAATGCATGTGCCTGGGCATCTCTGCCATCCCAACGAATCTGCTCTGCAGTAGGTGCAACAGAAACAGCAGCACGAACAGGAATCTGCGGAATATCATCTTCGACACCATCTTCATCAGCTCCAGTACCTGTATTTGTAGTACCTGTAGTCGCAAGTGTAACAGGACGTCTTTCAACACCCTGCACAATGTTCCACAGTCCTTTTGCAACCAGTACATGTCGCATCATATAAGCCCATAATGGGTAGTTGGTACCATCCAACTTATTCTCAACAGCCGACATACGGAATACATCACTGCTTTCAGCCATGGCTGGTGACTAAAATACCTTGATGCAGAAAATTGACTGTATCTCAAGAAGTTGAACGGAACTGCCCAGACGAGTTCTGCTAGACCTGTAGCAGACTTCGAGACGCTTAAACTGGCGAACAGAAACTGGTATATACCTTTGGCACAAAAGGACAAAATAGCCTGCACAAGCGCTGCGATAGTGCGTTCGGAGGCCGAAACGAGCTCAAATCGCGATTTCGGCACCACAAAGCGAAGCCGTTTTGATCTTGGAAACACCCTGAATATGCTCACCAAATTTCGTGCGAATCTGAGACTGCAAACGGAGGAGTGTCGACGGCGCCCTAGATGAAGCGACGACCTGCTCTGATACCAATTGTTGGAGATAGACGTCTGTGGAAGCACACGAATAGCACAAGGAAGAAGAAGAAGCTTGGAGCACAAACACACAATACTGAATTTATTCTAGAGAATGTACAAAGATAAGTAGCCCATTAGGGCAATAGGCGTATATACAAGCCGGGGGAAAAAAACCTCCTAAAGAGGGAAAAAAGTGCCCCGGCGGTCCTAGAGTGTTCACACACATCACTACCTAATTATATCAACACCACTCAAATACTTACTCAACAAACCACAAGCGACTGGTAGAATATGGAGGTGGTTATTGATGTTCCAGGAATTTGATTTTTCTGTAGACCACTTATCCCGGATTAACATCATGGATCAAGCAATCGGGGTAAATGATGATTTTCCATATGCCAATTTGTTTACTGTACAAGCTCAGGGTTGGTATGAGGACATCAAGTATTTTATTGCAACTCAAATGTACCTAGAGAAGGCAAGCTCAGTTCAAAAGAAGAGGCTACTAATCAGCAACAGACCATTTACCATTATTCAAGGCAAATTATACAGGAATGGGAAAGATGGCTGTTTGAGGAAATGCATTGAAAAGGAGGAGACATGGGATATCCTAACAAAGGCACATGAAGGTCCAAGTGGTGGGCACCTTCCAGGTCATATCATGGGCCAAAGAATTCTAGATGCAGGATTATGGTGGCCCACACGTTTTAGGGACTCAAATGATAGGGCTAAGATATGTGACATCTGCCAACGATGCGGCCCTAAACCCACCAAGCAGAGAAACAACCCCCTGACAGTAGCTACAAATTGGCAGCCATTTGAGAAGTGGGGATTGGATTATGTAGTACCTATATATCCTCCCTCTTTCCCACATAGATATAAATATTTACTAATTGCAATAGACTATGCTACAAAGTGGGATGAAGCAATTTCTTCACCTGATTGCACAACACAGACAGTGGCTGATTTTTTATTCAGCAATATTTTCTGCAGGTTTGGGTGTCCTCTGGAGATTTGCACAGACCAAGGAACACACTTTGTGAATAAGATTTTAAATGAAATCTTTAACAGGTATAAAATTATTCATAGGACTTCATGCTCTTACTATCCCAAGGCAAATGGCCAAGCAGAGTCCACAAATAAGGTATTAATTACCATGTTGCAGAAGGAATGTATGTTACAACTTGCTACTTGGGGTAATGCTTATCTTGGTACATTGTGGGCATACAGATTAGCCTATAAAGATACAATAGGGTTTTCTCCATTTCAACTAGTTTATGGGATTGCCCCCATAGAACCATTTGAATTCATACATGGATCGATCAGAACTGAAGGGTTTCAAACAAAAAGAGGCTCAAAGGTCACAGATAGGCTCACAACTTTGCACAAATTGGAAGAATCCCGGATTCTAGCCTCTAGACAGTTAGAGTAGATTCAGTTCAAGAGAAAGGAAACTCATGATAAAAACTTGTGGCCTAAAACTTTGAAGCAAGGTGAGTTAGTTCTGTTACATAGACCACAGATGTCTACTCAAGCTAAAGGGAAATGGATCCCACACTAGGAAGGCCCTTTTCGAATTAAAAAGATGCTGAATTGGGGTGTTGTGGAGTTAGAGACGCTAAAAGGCAAGGCTCTACCACTGGTCAACATATCAAGGCTCAAGGCCTATCATCAACACACTTGAAGAATTATGGATCACCTACAACCTACAAAATTTATCCAGGTTGTGCATAGCCCTCTCATTTCATTTTTGCTCAAGTTTTAGTAGTTTTTATCCTTTTTCATGCTTGTTCTTTAAGTTCTTAGCAAATTTAGCAACCCTTTCATAGTCCTTGGCATAAGTACAATGTTTGGAATTTTTTTGGGACTTTTTCAAGCATTTTTAGAAATTTTCTAGTATTTTTCATACCTTTCAAATGTCATATTCTTGCCAAATTGGAGGAATAAAGGAAGCTCTCTGTGGTTTTGAGGGAGGGAATTGACATACACCTGTAGGATATTTTCAGGGAATTTTTTCAGAATTTTGTTTGGATTTTTTTGGGTTTTTTGGGATTTCTTTTGGATTTTTTCTATAATTTTCTTTAATTTTGGGTATTTTGAAAATAAAATAAAATAAAAAAAGGGCCCCCCAGGGGAATTTTTTTTGAAAAAAACTCCCCTTGGATTTTTTTCCAAAAAAAAACCTCTCTCTCTGCCCCCCCCTTGCTCCCCTCCCCCCCCGCCCGGCCCCCCTCCCTCCCCCTCCCCTCCCCTCGCCCTGCCCCCTGCCCCCCCTCCATTTTTTATTTTTATTTTATTTTATTTTATTTATATATATTTTTATTATTTATTTTATTCCTTTATTTTAATTTTCTTTTTATTTTCTTTAAGAAATGTGCGTTCAGATAATTTTATATAAAAAAGGGACAAAGTTTTATTTTTTAAGTATATATATATATATATATATATATATATATATATATATATATATATATATATATATATATATATATATATATATATATATATATATATATATATATATATATATATATATATTCATGGTTCCAAGCTTTTGATTTTGGATCGTGCCTCGGATGACCATTTTTTACAAAACAGGAGTCATCTTCATGTATTTTGGCACCTCTGAAATCATTTTTTGCATTAATTTTTCCAAAATCCCATCTTTTCTCTAACTTTTGGTCAAACCCACATGTTTTGAGTACATTTATCACATGTTTTTATTTAACCACATAATGCACGTGGTCTATTCTCACTTTAATTTACCATATGTTTCACAATTTCCCATATGCACCCTATGTAGCCTACTTTTTTTCTACATTCGTCCTCTCCAGCCCCCTTCCTCCTAATCCCTCACCCTCCCTTTACCTTTCTACCCAACCCCATCCTTACCCCTCCCTACCCTATCCTTCTCAGACCTCTTAGCCCTCCCTTCCCCCTCCGCCTACCCTCCATTGCCCTCCTTTGTTTCTCCGTGCAACATTTCCACATTTGGTTCTTGTTTGGTGTTTGTTCTCTCCTACCCCTGGTGAACTGGGTTGCTACTCAGGTGTCCCCTTTGAAGATTTTGCAACTCAAGAATCATGGTGTACTCTTTGCTCAGAATTTTGGTTGTAGCTCTCCGGGATGGAGAGCACATTAGGTGGTGGGCATCAGTTGAGCCCATAAAAGTCATATTGGTCAAATTCAATCACAATCAAAGTCAACTATAGTCAAAGACAAAAGGTCATAGTCAAATGGGTCAAAGTCAACAAGGTCAAGGTCAAAGTCAACAGGGGCAAAGTCAAAGTGTTCGAGGTGCAGGTGTCAAGGTGCACAAGTAGTGCACAATTAATTGTCCACAAAGGGTAAAGTTGTAGAAAGTTGGTTGCAGGTTGCAGAGGTATTTCTGTAATTTCCCTAAGGTCCAAAGTGTTTTTAAAGTGTTTTGGAAGGTTCAGGTGAACCCTCCCTTATGTGCACAAGTGAAGAATTAAAAGACAAAATGTGAAGGTATGTAAAGTAGCAGCGTATGCAGAAGTGAAAGTATGGCCCTCCAATTAGAATTTTTGTTTTAGTTTAAAGTCACTACAGGACAAAACAGGGATTTGTTGGCTGCCCACTTTTGGAAAAAATCTTTGGACATCAAAGTGAGCACCAAGATACTCTTGCAGTTAGGAGCGTATGTGAATCGACACTCAAATCAAGGCAAGGATTATTCCTGAAGGACCAAGCAAGTGGAAGAAAGACTAAGCAAAGAGAGCATAGTCTAAGCTAGGCAAGAGAGAGAAGTGGAAGAGACACAGAGTGCGTGACGCAGAGAAGTGAAGTGCAAGGTGTGCATGAAGAGTGACTAAGAAGTGTGCAGAGAAGTGTTAAGCTATTCACCCCCAAGGATCCCAAGGTCTCATTGAATTTGTGCACGTGCCGACAGAAGGTGTGTCCATCCCTCCCCCTTATTGGAAGCTTGGTGCAAGGTGTCCACAAGTGCAGGCTTGGAGAAGGTGGAGGTCTGGTGCAGGAAACACTACAAGGAATATGGGCGTATAGCAACGATTAAGGTGACACAATTTTGTCTCTATAAAATTGCAAAAATGCATCGTAATCAGCGTCGCGCGCACATTGTCGATTAAACGACAAGCCAAACAATGTTTTTTAGGACTTGTGGCACGATTGGGAATGTGACGCTTGCATAGAGCATCGCTAACACGACGGTTTTAAATAGCGCATAAGCAATGCTTTTTTGCATCACATAAGCGACGTTTTTGCCATCGCATAAGCGACGCTAAAACATGTCGCTTATGTGACGCCAACTGGAATGATTTTTTGACGCGTAGCATCGCTTACACGACGGTCTGTTGACGGAAAAAAATTAAAACATTGGAGGCTCTTCGATCAGAATTTTCACGCATCTGATCGACGAGCTCTCCAACGTTCGCAATTGCGTTGCGCTTACGAGTTGAAGCAAGTATATGCAAAATTGTTGTTTTGGCTAAGCTCTCTCTTATTGTCTCCCTCTGTCTCTATTTCTCTCTTTCTACATCTTTCTCTCTTTGAATTCTCTCTCTCTCTCTCTCTCTCTCTCTTCTTTCTCTCTTTATTGCAGGTTATTCAAGAAGCTAACCAAGCAAAAAGTATGGCTAACTATTGTAAGTTCAATTTCTATTCTTTGTATATCATTTGAATTGTGTTATTTTCATTAGATAGCATACTTAAACTTATTGATATGCACTTATACACTTATACATGATGAAGATGCACTTTCACACATATACACATATACACATGCACATACACACACAGATACATGTGCACATACACACATATACACATGCATATGCACAAACATTTCTACAACCACATAAAAAGACTTACATGCATGCATTATTGCATATATATATATATATATATATATATATATATATATACACATACACACATTAACATATACGCAAATACATGTATATGCACATCCACATGCATGCACATTCACATGCATGCACATGGATGCAAATGGAAATGCATCCACATAGACATGCATGTTTCATACATATACACATATATATGCACATACATACACACACATATACACATGCACACACACATGCACATACCTACATATACACATATACATGCACATACACACATATACACATAGAGTTACACATATACATGCACATACATATACATGCACATACATATACACACACATACACATGCACATGCACATACTCATACACACATATACACTTACACATGCACATGCACATGCATACATATACACACACATATACATGCACATACATACATACACACACACACACATATACACTTAGGTACACACATATGAATGAATTATGTAATTAAAGTATTAAAACACATGCTTAATAAACAATAATAACAATCAATAGAACAAAACTCTTCATTACTTAATACCATACACACAATTCAAAACATAACTGAAATGAAAAATATATTGATAATATATATATATATATCAATGTAAATACATATAATCCAATGTCATAATCAACTAAAATCCTAATCATCATCATCATCATCATCATGATGATCATCAGCAGCAGTCTCATGATCATCTTGATCATCCTCATCCTCATCCTCATCGTCATGATCACCCTGTGACGATCAAGATCGTCCCTCCTGTGTCTATCTCTCCACCTCATCCATATCTGTCTCTCCATAATACTCCTGTATTACATATAACAAACATAAATAAATAAAACAATTAAACCATTCATAAAAATAAAATAATTATATAAAATTTAATAATACTCACAAAGACATCAAGATGATCTCGCATATACTCGCTCAAATGTCGATATCCAAAATGTGTAGCATACTCGATCTCATGTTTCGTAGGATATCGGCCATAATCCTTCCGCTGCATTGAAACAAATAAAAAAGATTAGTTGCTTGCATTTTAACTAAAATAAAAAATATACTCACAATAACACATATACTTACAAATGTAGCTACAAAACCATTATGGCCCATTTGGCCTAGGTGCGATGTGTGGCCCGACTCCACTCTCTTCTTTGTAGTAGCCTGTCTATTTAAGAAAAAAAATACATAAATTAAATGTAAAAAATTACTAAAATATATAAAAACTATAAATATAAACTATTAATTTGTGTACCTTCTATTGAGGAAATGACTCTTGAAGACGTAGCTGTCTATGAAAAAATTGCCACGTCTCATGCGGTATGTTAGGTCGCCTCTTATTTTTTTCCACCATACAATATCTCCTATTAATTTAATCTCAAACAGAATCAGAATACATACACATATATACACACACATACACATACACATACCCACATACAAATATACATGCAAACATATATGCATACATATATGTATACATATACACATATACATAAATATAACATAAACACACATATACATATCCACATATATACATACACACACATGCATGCATATACACTCATTCATACAAAATACATGCATTTATCCCACAATAATGTGTAGTTGTGTATATGTGAATATGTGTGTATGTGTAAATGTGTATATGTGAATATGTGTGTATGTGTAACTATGTATATGTGAATTTTTTGTGTATGTAGATAATCAGATTATTAATATCAAATACCATTGTTTGTAGATTCTGATTAGTCAGATGGAACTCCACCACCGTCTCCTCATTGTGCAACGACTATATGCTGTAAGTATATCAAACATTTATTTTATATATATTTGATGGATACATAACTTTTTTTTTTGTTTCTTATTATGTGCAAATTCTGATCAATCAAAGGGTACTCCACCACCTCCTACCCATGCAACGACTTCACATGTGTCCTCCGATAGGAATTATGATGAATTTTACTATCAAGAGCATATTATATGTTGGTGTAACTCTTGTTATGGCACGTATCGAAGACCACGATTGGAATGTATTGAACATGAGGCAGAGTATGGTACTTTTGAGCATGCACCATCACCTGGTCAACATGATAATGCTTGGGTATGTATTTTTTATATATATTAATGTCATTATTTTGTTTAAAAACCATATACAAAATCAAATTACTGTTGATATACAGGAATACTTGCTCGATGATGATGATGATGATAACTTTTCTCATAATGTTAATATACCTCATACACGTCATGGACTTGCTGTTCATCAATTACAAGCATAGGTTTCTAGAAATCCTCTACCTCCTAGTTATATGCATTCATGAAGAAAGGTTATATGCATGGAGATCTCTTGGAGTTGGTTCATACAGATGTATTGGGACCTAGCAAGGAAGCTTCAATATCTGGATCAAGGTATTATGTTTCCTTTATTGATGATTGCAGCAGATGGACTATCCTATTCTTTATGAAACACAAAGATGAAGTTTTTTCATGTTTCAAAAGATATTTGGCTCTTGTGGAGAATCAAACAGGTAAATCACTAAAAAGGCTAAGGTCAGATGGAGGGGGAGAATACTTCTCCCATGAGTTTGATTCTTTTCTTCAAGAAAGAGGAATCAAAAGAGAGGTAACTACAAGGTACACTCCTGAGCAAAATGGAGTGGCAGAAAGGAGGAATAGGACAATTGTTGAAGCTGCAAGGTCTATGTTAAATGAAAAGCATTTACCTAATTACTTATGGGCTGAGGCTATATCTACAGCCACTTACTTGATTAATAGGTTGCCTTCAAAATCCCTTGATGGGATGACTCCATATGAGGCTTGGAATGGAAGAAGACCAAGCTTAGATCATTGTAAAACTTTTGGATGTATTGCTTTTGCTCATGTTCCTTCACAAGTTAGAGGCAAGATGGATTCAAAGGCAGAAAGGTGTGTATTTATTGGATATGACAACAATCAAAAGGGCTACAGGTTATACAACCCTACCAACAAAGGATTCTTGGTAAGCAGAGATGTAGTTTTTGATGAGAACAATTCATGGTATGAAGATTCATGCAGGAAGATCAATTTACCATATGATCTTGAAGAAGATTTTCCAAAGCTTGGTAGAGAACAATCAAAGATTGAAGAACAAGACACCTCAGAGGATGATGAAGAATCTCACATGGAAAAGATCAAAGCATGGAAGTCTAAAGGTAAAGCAAAATTGCAGGAACTTGGACATGAAGCAGAATCATCACATCATGGCCTAAGAAGATCTATGAGGGAAAAGAAAAAACCAGAAAGGTATGGGTTTGACACCTCATTAGTAACCAAACATTCTATCTACATAGCACAGGACATAAACCAAGAGGAGCCATCATCATTTGAAGAGGCCAAAGCAAAAACAGAATGGAAGCATGCAATGAAGGAAGAGATTGAAGCACTTGAGGAAAACAACACTTGGGATTTGGTGCCCAAGACTTCATCCATGAAGGTAATAGGCTCAAGATGGGTCTATAAACTCAAGAAGAATTCTGATGGTTCAATTAACAGGTATAAGGCAAGGCTTGTGGCAAAAGGCTTTGCACTAACTCAGGGAATTGATTATGAGGAGACTTTCTCTCCTGTGGCAAAGATGCCTACTATTAGGGTTTTGCTTAGTATTACCTCTTCCAAGAATTGGAAGATACTTCAACTAGATGTAAAGAATGCATTCTTGAATGGTTGGATAACAGAAGAGGTATATATGGCACAACCGCCTGGTTTTGAGAATCAAGTTTATCCTGATTATGTGTGTAAACTTAACAAAGCATTGTATGGTCTCAAGCAAGCTCCAAGAGCTTGGAATTTCAGGCTTGTTTCATTCTTGCAGGACAAAGGCTTTCAACCAAGCAAGGCAGATCCTTCACTCTTTATTAAAAAGAGTAATTCCGAGGTCATCTATCTATGTGTATATGTAGATGATATTATATTGACAGGAAATGATGCAGATGGTATGAAGAAGATCAAAGATCAGATGAGAGAAGAGTTCAAGATAAGTGATTTGGGTTCACTTACCTACTTCCTAGGTTTGGAAGTTGTCTACAAAGATCATGGTTTGTTTCTCACTCAAAGGAAGTACATTAAGGACATGTTGGCAAAATTCAAGATGCAAGATTGTAAGATTGCAGGTACTCCAATGGAGGTCAATCACAAATTGAGCTCACATGAAGGTGAACTCATAGAGGACATCACATCATATCAAAGTCTAGTGGGTAGTCTCAACTATGCCACATTGACAAGAGTAGATATATGTTACAGTGTGAGTGTGCTAAGCCAATTTATGCACATACCAAGGAAACCACATATGGATGCTGCCAAAAGGATTCTCAAGTATCTCAAAGGAACCATAAATGAAGGACTTTATTATCCTTATGTATCTGATTTAGGTTTGAAGCTATTTTCTGATGCAGATTGGGCTGGCTCCAAGGAAGATAGAAGGAGCATAATCAACCCCCAAAGGCCCTTGCCCATAACATAGTTGGAGACCCTAAATCTCCATGGTTGATAGTTCCCTTTGTCTAGCTTTTCAATTTGAGTGTTGAAGTCTCCCATATCTAGTCTTTGATACTTGACCTAGCCCTTGGCTAATGCTCCAATGTGTGTAAAATGAAAATGAGGCTCTGAGGTTACCTCAATCCAAAGCTTTCCTTAGATGGACACCTTGTGCTCTTGAAACTTTGAGTAGAATAGCTCCCCCTTGATGTGAGCTACCTCCAAGAAGCTTTTGTTGATGCAAATCTTCAACCACCAACTCCAAGAGGTCTTGTTGCTTGTATGTGATGCCTCCAAGATGCCCAAATTCTCTGATACCACTGATGGGGGAAGTATCTCAACCCCTAAGCAACGACGAAGCATGAATGACCTCCACAACTATCCTTCTTTGACCTCTGCACACCAAAAGTGCTCTTACTCAGAGCTTATGCGGAGAACTCCAGTGAGCGTTTGCAGACCTGTAGTAGACACCAAGAGCTTTCCAAAAAGACAAATTTTACTTCAAATGGATGCTTACACAAAGAGAAACAATGTCTACAACATGAACTAGTTGAATGCTCACAACTCCTAGTCAAGCAGAGACCTAACTTCACTCCAGCAAGATTTTCTCAGAGATTATACAAAGAATGAATCTCAAACTTGGGTCAACTTTAGAGCACTCTAATAGCTATCCAATGACAACAAAATCATAGCAAATGGATAAATAGAGAAGGATAACCAGCCCTTACAACAGAGAGCAAAATATTTCCAACAGAGCCTACACATAGAGAGAGATATCAATCACACAACTTCACTAAAATGAATGTTGCTCCCAGATTACTTAGAGAATGCTCTAGAAAATTTCTGAGCATAAACTAGACTCTAATAGATATCCAATGAGACAAGAATTACATCAAATGGATACAATATGAGGGAGAACCAATGCTAACAACTCAAGGGTAGAGAGTTGCAACACTGCCTGCGCACACACATAGATATGCCTACTAAAAGAAAACAAACAAGCAAGCAAGGGGCTAGCGTAAGCAAGGGGCTTGCTTATCACAACTCCAACACTTAGTGCTCACTTTACATGAGCTAAAACTCCAAGAAGATGGCCCAAAAGAATTCGGGATACATGCTTCTTTTATAGTGAGAAGTGTGCCCCTAAAATCTAGGAACTACCTTTCCAAATCAGCCTCCTAACTTGGAGGATTTAGTTGAGATGAATTGGGGAGTGGTTGAGTACCTTTTCTTGATTGAATCTCGTGGCTTTTGGCTTCCTTTGATTTCTCCACATGTCCATAAAAGATTCCCCACGAATTTGTAGCTTGAAGTTTGACTTTTAACATTGTTTCCTGCTATTACCACATATCCACTTGTGGATCTTCTGTCATCTTTGCTTCCAGCCCAATCTGCATCACTAAAGACTTTAAGAGTTAGATCAGCATCATGGCTATAAAATAATCCTTCGTTCATGGTACCTTTCAAATAGCTAAGCACTCTTTTTGCTACATGCATATGAGGTACTCTAGGTTCATGCATAAACTGTGACAATACTCCCACTGCATAGCATATATCAAGTCTAGTTTTTGTTGCGTAAATCAAAGATCCTACCATGGATCTATACACATTCATATCATGCAACTCATCACCTTTCTTTGCACTCAACTTTACATTACATTCCATTGGAGTAGAAACAAATTTACATTCCTGCATACCAAACCTTTTCAACATATCACATATATACTTTCTCTGTATCAACCACATACCTTCATCGCCATACACAATTTCAATCCCAAGAAAGTATCTAAGCAAACCAAGATCTGAAATTTTAAATTCCTTTTCCAAATTACCTTTTATCTCATCAATTGCTTTTGCATCATTCCCTGTAATCAACAAGTCATCCACATAAATGCATACATAGACACACATGCCATCTACATGTTTTACATAAAGTGAAGGATCATCATGACTCGCTGTGTATCCTTGCAGCATAAGATACTTTACTAACCTTGCATTCTATGCCCTTGGTGCCTACTTAAGACCATACAATGCTTTCTTTAACCTGCATACATGATTAGGACATTTTGCATCCACATAACCATCTGGTTGTGACATATACACTTCTTCATTTAACTCACCATTAAGAAAGGCATTATTTATATCGAGTTGATATATATTCCACCTTTTACTTGCAGCTAAAGCCAACAAAGTTCTCACCGTTGCCATGTTTGCTACTGGACTAAATGTCTCCTCATAGTCCAATCCTTGAGTTTGATTATATCCTTTTGCTACAAGTCTAGCCTTATATCTTGACACACTACCATCACTATTTCTTTTAATCTTAAAAACCCACTTGCAACCAATTACCTTTTGCTTTGGTGTCTTTGGAACTAAATTCCAAGTCTTGTTATCCTGTAGTGCTTCCATTTCTTCTCTCATTGCTTTCTCCCACTTTTCATCTCCTTTTGCCTCATCATAACATGTGGGTTCATTTTCCTGCTCAACTTTTGTCATAAAAACATAATGAGTATTCATGAAAGATTCATACGTATACCTTTGAGGTTGCTTACTCACTCTTGAAGTTCTTCTTACCTCCAACTCAAATGCTCCTCCTTTCTTATTAGGAACCTTTGATGATTCTCCATAGTCACATACATCACTAGTTTCCTCTCCTTCATCATTAACTTCAACAAGTTTGAGTTTACCTTTACTTTTAACACTACGAGGTGAATCTTTCCTTAATCTTCCATTGAAAGGTAGCTCTCTTTCTTCATCCAAACCGCTTTTCTCATCACTTAAACTTCTTGTGGGCTGAGGTAAGCACTCATCTCCTTCACCTGCATCTTCTTCATCTTCATTTATGACCTGCAAACTTTTCTTATCTACATACCATGAAAGTGATTCATCAAAATTTACATCTCTTGAAACAACCACCTTATTGGTATGAGGATTATAACATCTATATCCTCTTTGAGTATCTGCATAACCAATAAATATACACTTTTCTGATTTCACATCAAGTTTTGATCTCACTTCACTAGGTACATGTACATAACATACACAACCAAATAATTTAAAATGACTTACACTTGGTTTCCTTCCATGCCATACCTCATATGGTGTCAAATGATGAACTCCAGCAGTACGTACTCTATTCATAATGTACACACTTGTGCTAACAGCTTTAGCCCAAAAAGAATTAGGCAAACACATATCATTTAGCATGCTTCTATATGCTTCTGCTATGATTCTGTTTCTTCTTTCTGCAACTCCATTTTGTTGTGGAGTATACCTGCATGTAACTTCTCTTTTGATACCTTCATCATACAAAAAATCAGTAAAAGCTTGAGAGAAATACTCTCTCCCTCCATCGGATCTTAGCTTCTTAACATATCTTCCTGTTTGCTACTTGACAAATGATTTAAAATTTTTGAAACAATCAAAGACTTCACTCTTATGTTTAATGAAATACACAAATGTCATTCTACTATGATCATCAATGAATGATACATAGTACTTATTACCAGCCAAGGATGCCTTTTTAGTAGGACCCCATACGTCCGTGTGTATAAGTTCTAGCAATCCACTGCTTACATAGCTTGAATTCTTGAAAGGCTGTCTACTCTGCTTACCCATTTGACATGCTTCACAAAGATGCACCATATGTTGCTTAGTAAGATCAGGTAATCCTTCAACAATCCTCTTCTTTGATAGCTCCTTTAACCTGTGTACATTCATGTGTCCAATCCTTTTGTGCCATAGATCAAGCTCTGCTCTTCGATGCATACCATAAGAGAAATAGTTTGAATGATTTGGGTTTACCTTGAATGTAAACAATCTACCTTGTTTTTGACCTCTAGCAATTAACCTCCTTTGCTTTGGATCCTCAATGAAGCAACCTGCATGATTAAATCTTATTTGCAAACCTTTTTCTACCATTTGACCAACTGACATCAAATTCTTAGTGATCGTTGGCACATAAAGTACATCCTTCAAGCAATTTGTCTTGCTCTTATCCTGCATAACAACATCTCCAACCTGCATAATCTTATGTGTTGTATCATCTCCTGTTTCAACATGACCTTTACATGAAGGATTATGCATATTAGAAAACCATGAAGCATCATGTGACATATGATTAGAGCAACCACTATCTACATACCATACATCACTATTGTAATTCATCTTAGTTTCTACATTCATCATGAGAAGAGAATCATAATCTTCACTTTTACCTTCAATTGCATAATTTCCTTGTTGTTTACCTCTTCTTGAATAGCCTCCTCTTCGATTACCACCTTGATTATTTTCATTTTGATAACAATCTTTGGCATAGTGTCCATACCTTCCACATATATAGCAATTGTTGTTATCTTCACTCCTTTGTCTTTGATTGTAGTTGTAGTAGCCTCTCGTACCTCTAGCGCTTGATCTTCCTCTTCCTCTTGTGTTGAATAAGCCACTTGAAGTCCCTCGATCATCGCTCCTTCTTCCTCGACCTCTATTTGAACCTCTTCTACCTCTGTTTCCACCTCTTGATGATCCTACATAAAGAGCTTGTCCTTGAGATCCTTTTTGATTTGAAATAGAGCCATTTAGATTCATCTCCTCCATGACCATAAGAACAAGAAGCTGATCAAAGTCTGGTAATTGTCCTCTAACATAAACTGAAGTAATGAATGGTTTCCATCTCTCATCATCCTTGAGTCCGTTGAGAGTATGTGCAACCAAGTCGTCGTCCTCCACATGAGCTTGAATTGATCCTAGTTGATCTGCAATCTCTTTAACCTTCAACAAGTAATCATTGACCGATGTCCTTGTATCTTTCTTTATGTTATTCAGCTCATTTTTGAGTTGAATCTTCTTTGCTCTTGTACCTGTAGCATACAACCGTTCCAATGCAAGCCAAACATCTCTACTTGTGTCTAGATCTTGTATGTGTCCTACCATTGAATCTTGAATATTTTGTGATAAATTGAATATAACCCTTTTGTCTCTTTCATTCCAGAGTCTAAACTCCCTCAATTGTTGCTGATTTGGATCCTCTGATAATATAGGTTTGATATCCGTTCCATCAATCAAACCATACAAGCCTCTACCTTGCAAGTATGCTGTGATTCTAAATCGCCATGCTTGATAGTTGTTCTTATCAAGCTTCTCTATTTGTGCATGTTGATCGCCCATTGTGCAAAATACTAAGCTTCCTCCTTTAACTCTCCTTTTGGATATATGTGATAAGAAGAAGTATGAGATTTACCTTTGTAATAAAGTCTATGCACCTTTCTTTGCTTGGATGTTGCTTGAGATGCTTCCTTGCTATCTCCTTCTACCTTTATGTAGTGTCGATGATGAACCGCTACTCCAATAGCTTCAAATTCTTCATCAAGGTATTATAAACTTCTCCAAGCTTCAATTCCTTGCTCTGATTCCAATGTTGGAGTTTACTGACCTTCAAAATATAGCTGGAAGTAGGTGGAACCCCCTAGGCACAAGTTGACCTTCTCACAAACTTCATCACAAAAAACCAGTCATGCTTGCAGAGCTTACTATTCTCTAATGGATTAGAATTTTCTAAAACTGTTTTAACCATATATACTAGACACCAAGATCTTTCCAATGAGCTAAAGAACACTCAATTTGAATAAATACACAAGGCAATATGACCTCTGCAAGTTTGAGGTTTAATGAAGACCTTCAGCAGAGGTGAAACCAGAGAACACACACTACTTGCAGAGGGTACTGCTCTCAGCTCACAAATCCACTGATTATGAAAATTTATAGAAAAAAAGTAGACAGTAAGATCTTTCAAATGAGCTATCAAACATGTAATTTGGATATATAATGAGGGAGATACAAGCTCTGCAATCTCTGCATACAAAACTATAGCAGTGTAGAGATACACATATGAGTCTCTTGGACTTCCCACAAGATCATGACTTTTATCCTCTTTTTATAGCATGAGAAACTAATCTAAAACCTTCCTAATACATCTAAATTCGTGGTAGACACTTGGGTGGAGGTATTACATGACTCAAGTGCTCAAATAAGCAAAGTATTGATGGACTTTGAGAACTAGCCACATCGACCTTCCACTAGGAAACCACTGCAGCTCCCTTGTGACTCACTAATTTGACTCACCATGTTCTAGAACTCACGTGGTATTTTTGCTATCTTTTATGAATAATATGAGCCTTCTTGAAGTATTTGAAGACTTCCCAAAGGTATTTACATAATTTGAAACTTGTACCCTACATAAAACAAATGTTCGCAACAGACCTCAAGGAGGAGGTACATGTGTCTCAACCACCAAGGTTTGAGGCTCCACATTTAAAGGACATATTATGTAAGCTGAAACGAGCATCATATGTGATGAAACAAGCCCAAAGATCATTGTGCCTACAGATAGACATTGAGAGCTAGATGAAGGTCTTTGGTAGTCTTTTCTACTTATGGAGTACCATTCATGAAATGAGTTTTACAGTTAGAATTTTGAGAAGGCTTGGAAAATAGACCTCATGAAGGACATTGAAGAGTTGGCAAGTAGGTACATTTGAGAAGGATGATGGAAATAGTCTATTATCCAACCATGAAGAATGCAATAGGTACCTTTACCAAAGTGCTTACAAAGGATCTACTTCTAATACATCTTCGAAGACTTGTGTCACTCTAGCACAATGGCAAGTACCAACGTGAGGAGATACACCTCATAAATGTCAATCCGTGGAGATGTGAGGACTGTTATGAAGACCATGAGCAAGTGAAGGCACAAGTGCGTGAGTGAAAGCACACAAGCATGCACACACATACACACACATGCACACATGGTAAGAGCAAAGATTGGAACAATGGAAGGACTTCGATTACAAAAGAAATCTATTACAAGAGCTCAGATCTCGAATAAGCTAACCTCAAAAATGAGCTCTCTAGCTCTTTTTATAGTTTTTTGAGTAGTTTTGGCCTTGTCCAGACCTAGTGTTCGGCCTAGTTAAAAATTAGGTTCCAAGGCTTATTTGGGGGCTCACACAGAGTCTAAAAATTATGAAAATTGGTAGATGATACTTCCAATATTGCTCAAGATTGACGACTCCTTGACTTGAACAAAATGGAGTTGCAAAAATGGGAAATGGTATTTACAATGGTTTTTAGTTATGAAAATCACTATTTTTATAGGGATTTCTTCTGAAAATATGACGTGTTTCTTGGAGCTCCCCACATGCTCCTTCTTCTTGTGTGTCCACTTCCTTGATGTGCTTCCATGCTTGTGCTTGACCTTGAGTGTCAACGCTCCCCCTCTTGAGTCTATCATCCTTGAAAGACCCTTGTTGGAGTGGTTGTTCCATGTAGTACTTTGAGAGGTAGTGTCTTTCATGTATCAAGAGGAGCGGTCCATCTTCCAAATGTAGCTTGGTTTGGTTCTTCAATTTTCCACTACTAGCCTATGCGAGAGTTGGTCCCCTTGTAGGTACTTCTTCCTTGGATTTGAGCTGGATGTTGTATTTTTGTGCTTTCAAAGATTGCTATTTGCTCGAAAGAGGTTGTCAAAATTGATCTTGAGCAGTTGTCGACTGTGAATTGCTTCATAGGTACTGATGTTGTACCCTTGATGCCCATGGATCTTTGAACATGAGTTTCATAGTAAGATGCCAAGTACTTGTGACCCATAATGATTGATGTGTAAGTACATTACTGCATGGGTTGAAAAAGATATGTGCCTTGTGCATGGCCTTGGAATGTGGCCCTAGGCATGTGTACTTGGGGAATGAATTGGGAGAAGTATGGTGTAAGAATTTGGGTCTTGAGCAAAGTGCCCAAGGGTATGCTGATGAAGAGGTTTCCTAATCTATCATGGTTAGAGTGTTGTCGAAGCAGGCCATTCTTACCATGGTCAAAGGTCCTTCAATATTCATCTCTTCGTGTTGTGCTCCAGCATGTTGATTGACCATCAGCTTGTCTTCCGTTGGTGATGGATGTCCTTGTTGATGGTTTGCATTTGAGATTCTTCAAGCGCACAGTCTTGTTCTTTCTCTTTTTTTTTGGAAAAATGTCACAAAACAAGAAGAAAGAGGTTAGCATCAAAAATATTTTACATATGTCCAATTTGTTGCATAAGCTTGGAATTGTCAATTATGTCTATGCATGGCCATGTAATGTGGCCCTATATTAATGCACACTTTGGAAATGCATGACCTGAATGGTGCAAAAGACAAGGGTATGCCAAAGGCACATGGTTTTCGCATGTCAAGGCTTTCGATGTTACTTGCAAATGTTGGTGCAATTGTTTTTTTTAGGTATAGATGGATCTCGATCATTCCTCTTTATAGGAATCCATTTTAGAACAGTGTCCATCTGCTTACAAATCACTTGTGGCCTCTTCATCTTTGGGTGATTTCTTACATTTTCTATCCCTCGTGGTTGGTTCTTTGGTTTTGTGGGGCCTACTCGTGCGTTTGGCTTCCAAACTCATACCCTTGTTGCTTTTCTTCTTACTATTGCCAAAGAGGTGATTTGATCTTCTTTTGATCTCTGTGCTTGATTCTGACTCTTGTTTCTTCTTGACTTTGTTGTTGAGACTTTTCCCATGTGGGAAAGCATAGGGTTTTGTGCATGTAAGAGTTTCTTGGCTACCCATAGGTGTGATTGCCCTTGTTGAACTGTAGCTAATTTTTTAGGCACCCAAATTTATCGGAGACTTTCTTGTTGAGCTGGTGGAGGTTGCTAAGTTCTTGTCTTTGCATGCTAGCTTGCCTGGGTGGGAATTGTGTTGGGAATGCCAGTGGTTGCTCTCCTTTTCTTACCTAGATCTACTTCATGCCCGAAACTACTTTCTTCTTGAACTCATTTGTGGGCATGCAATTCTTTAATGCTAATGTGATGCATTTTTCCTGCACCCAAACTTGAAGAAGTTGACTTCTTAGGTTCAAGTTGACTGCATGGTCGTAAATCCAATCTTGACCCAAAACAAGTGGCTCTGTAAAGTCTTCATCATGACATACTAGCATTTTGACTTTCATTGGAACATCGTGAAGGTAGATGGGAAGTTCCACCTCGCCCAAACAAGGGGTTTCCACACCTCCCCATCCTATGAGATAGGCTTCTATGGGATTGATGTTCAAATGTAGGTCTTAGCAATATGAAAGCCTAACTGCACTAGTTGCTACACTTGAGTCAATAAATGCTCTCAAAGTCCTTACACTCTTTCCTTGTCCTACCTCTATCGTCATACAAGGACATCGGCTGACTATTCGAGAAGTAGTTACATCCGATGTTTGGCACATGGCCATGTGATATTCTAAGGTTTCAAGTTTGACATCTAGGCCTAGTCACCTTAATTTATTTCATCTAATGTGCTCTCTAGCCTCTACTTGTGCTTCTTCTCTAACTTTCAACTCTTCTTCTTTTTGCTTCTTAGCTGTGTTAAGTCTCATTAGCATATCCTCCATAAGAGGTTCTTGATATAGCTTGACTCTACATCCACCTATATAGTTTGGCAAGGTATCACCTTCTAGAGTGCCCAATTGAATTGCACTGCTAGTGGAAATTCTATTAATGAGCATAGGTCCATATCCTCTTTTTTCCAATTTTTTGTGCATGTTGTTTTAGTGTATAAACCAACACTGGGTCTCCCTCTTTCAATCCTTTATCCTTAATGTGTGCATCAAAGTATGCCTTTTGCCTTTTCTTTGTAGCATAGATGCCTGCTGTTGCTCGTAGCCTAGTCTCATCTAAGTGTTCTAGATCAAAGATCCTAGAGGATAACTCATGTCCTTTCCTCTCATGCTCTTGTGCTACTTTTAAAGTTGGGATTAGAAAGTCCGATGGTAGCACAAAATTCTTTCCAAAGACCATATGAAATGAGGTGGCATTGAGTACTATTTTGTAAGCCACTCTGTAAGCCCAAACAACATGCTGAAGTTGTTTGTCCTAATCAGAGCATTTGTTATTTACGAGTTTGCTCTATACATTGCATAGGACCTTATTTGTGCTATTGTCTTGTCCATTAGCTTGTGGACGATAGCGGGTAGAATTATCATGTATCACCAAGAATTCTTGGAGAAGATTTTCAATGACTTCATTCAAGAAGTGCATGCCTCTATCGCTCACTAACTCTATTGGTAGTCCATATCTCGTGAACACATTCTCAAATAAGAACTTAGCTATAGTTTGAGCATCATTCCTTGTCGTGGCTTTTACTTCAACCCACTTTGTAAGGTAATCTATGGCTACAATAATGTACTCTGCATGGGAGTTTCTAGCCCGGGGGTTAATAGGACCTACAAAGTCTATACCCCACTTTGAGAATGCACGTCCTCCCATCATTGGTCTCAAAGGCATCTCGTCTTTTCTTATCGGATATTGTGCACGTTGGCATGTGTCACATTTCTTCACATAGGTAGGCACATCCATATGAAGAGTGAGCCACCAAAGTCCTAAGAATAGAATGGTCTTGATTACTCGCTCAGGCCTAAAGTGTCCACCTGCAACACCACTATGTGCAATTTCTAAGACTTTCAAATAATCTAATTCATGAATGCACGATCTTAAGTAACCATCTTTGCCTCTCCAATATAGGTTATCTCCTACTAAGACATAATCATGAACCTCTTGCTCCATGCTCCACTTTCTTGCTAGACTAGCCTCACCGGGTAGTGTTCCCGATCTCATGAATTCTACCAATGGAGCACTCGAGTCTGGAATCAAGGATTCGTGATAAAGGGTAGCATGCTCCACTGGAGGCCTCCCTTTGCACATTGGACAATTCTTAATCCATTCATGTATTTCTTTGTCCATACTAGGCCAATACACTCCTAAACTTTTTAGATTCTACAATGTTCGTATTTTGGAATAGTTATTTCCTAGCAATCCTTCATGGGCTTGTTGCAACCAACCAATATGTTCATCGTCCTCGACACTACAAGCTAATACACCCTCTGCATCTTGTTTGTACATGCTTCATGCCAATATTTGATATTTTTGTGATCGTACAATTTCATGTTTGTTTGTTTTCATGTTTTTATTTGCAGGTCCAAAGGTTAGGACAGGTACCAACTTATTTGCCCATTTAGGAACAACTTCTAAATTGAACAGATAAGCATTAAGTAGTTCATCTCACACTCCTTGTAGTTGCTCTCCTGAAGTGATGCGAGAAAGATGATCCACCCTGAGGTGGGTCCTACCTTTCCTCACAACAACTTCAAAGTCATTTCCCATTAGTACGAGGAACCATCTTACTAAGCGTCCTGTATTGCAAGGTTTATTGACCAAATATAATAAGGCTTGATGATCAGTATAAAACTTGAACTTATTGGCTAATAGATAGAGTGTCTAATTTTCTTCATGGCATAGAACATGCCTAAGACTCCCCTCTTGGTTGTTGTATAGTTTTGTTCAGCCGCATTTAGCTGTCTACTAGCATATGCTATAGGGAAATCCAAATTTCCTTCACTAGAGGGTTGTGCTAGCACACATCCAATTGCATATTGGATGCATCCACATGGACATGGAATGGTTTATTCCAATCAGGAGTAGTCAATATTGGTGTTGTGCACAAACGCCTCTTCAGCTCATTGAAGGAATTTTTGCATTCTTCATTCCTCTCAAAATTTATCAACAAGGCATAAAGAGGTTTAGCTATGATCGCATACATGTGGATAAATCTACGGTAATATCCACAATGGCCCATAAAGCCTTGTACCTCTTTAACATTGTGGATAAATCTACGGTAATATTGTGCTTTGCAGGAATAGCTCTGGATAAAACTGTTTGCATTTTTGCTTGAAGAATGATAAGAATGTTGGTTTCGTTACACTTCTTTTATACAGTTCTTATGCTTGCATAACATTGTGCCTACTCACTTGTTAAGTGGTCCTACTTAGGGCCCTCTTTGAAAACAAATTATTTAGAAACTCTCTTGAAGAAGGGAATTCGAGCCTAATGTTGCACTTTTGCTAACAATTCAGTTTTGAATACATAACACTCATGTTAAATTGCAATCTTTTTTGACTAGGAGCATAATGTAAATGATGGCAGAACCATAGGCTACATTCATCTCATGCTTTACATTGCAAAAGGTCCCACTCTCACTTGAAAATCAGAGCATGGAATCCTTGACACATAAGAGATAGACACTCTTGGTCTTAATAAGGCTCCTTGTTTTTTGGGGCTATCATTTTTCTTTTCTTTGCAAGGTAAGAAGATTTTCATGCAGACTTCTCTCTAGTAGAGCAAGTCTTGTAGCAATGGGTGCTCCCTGAAGTGGAAACTACAATTGGACTATAATGTTACTGTTTACTTATTTTTAGAAACAGTCTACTTGCTGTGTACGTTTACTTTCAGGTTTGGGAGCTTTTGGAGAAGGCATTTCCAGCCTTGTAAAATATTGCATAGTGGGAGGAATGCTGGGCTGACTGGCCCCCAAGGGGATTGTGTCGCCTAGCTGTAAAGACTGAAGATTTGTAGATTGAAGGATGGACTGAGGGCTTACAGTATTGCAGATTTGAAAGATTGAAGACTGATGTGGTGCAGGTTCAAAGATCAATGAAGAGTATGGAGACCTGAAGACTGCAAACTACAGAATGGAAGATTTGCAGACCTGAAGCTTCTCAGAATTGAAGACTCAAGCTTGAACCAGTTTAGTTGTGTATGATCCTTTCCTCTTAGCTTTGTCAAGGACGACAAAGTCTAGGGGGGGAGAGTGTTGGGTTGTAGGGTATGCACACACCCACAATTGTGCATAGGAACCCTCCCTAGACCATAATAATATCTCTTTTTGTATCTACTTAGGATTTCACATAAAAACCCTCCCTTAGACACTTTTTAATATTTTTCCAAAAAGTAAGGCTTTGGAGCCTTGTAAAGGCTCACATTTTTTGAAGAAAGGTGGAAAAATCCCCACGCGCACGTATTCTCTTTCATTTTGAAATTTGGTTGTTAGAAAAGATCTTTTTGAGATATGGAAGTCAGGCATGTGCTCCTTTTTGACTAGTCAAAAGGAGCACATGGGGAATTATGTTGAGCCTATAAATAGAGGCTCATTTCTTGTAAAAGGGGGGTTCCTTGGCCATGGCCTTGGCCATGGCCTTGGCCTCCATTTTGGTAATGGAAGAAGGTGTCATTTGGATTCATCCAAATCCTTGTGTGCAATGGGTTGGTCTTGGTGTATGGATTTGCATGTGTGTGTGCATGGTTGGGAGGATGTTCCCCTTGCTTCTTGTGATGTTGGCCATTGTTTCCATTGCTCCATGAGCGTGGGTGAACCTCTCCTCTCATTCTTTGCCCCAACTTGGAGAAGCTTCTCACTTCCATGTGAGGCGGTTAGGGTTTGTTGCTCCCCTTTTCTCAACACCTGGCCTCGACAACTCTGCTATAGCTCTGACTTTGTCCTCATCCATTGATATTCCATTCTTGGAAACAATGTGACCTAAGATCTTACCTTGACGTACCATGAACACACATTTTTTTGGGTTCAGACACACTCAATATTCTCTACACTTGTTGAAGATATATCTGAGCTCAGGGATGTGGTATCTTCTTTCTTGGGAATGAGCACATAAATCATCCACATATACTTTTAAGATCTTTCACAAGAACTCTTTGAAGACATGACACATGAGCTTTTGGAATGTTGCAGCTGCATTGGTGAGCCCAAATGGCATCACATGGAATGCAAAGATTCCCCATTCTATCGCAAACGCTGTTTTGTGTTGATCTTCTAGGGTGATGGCTACTTGGTTGTAACATGAAAATCCATCAAGGAAGCTATAAACTTCCGTGCCTGCAACACGCTCCAATAAATGTTATGTGATTGGAAGTGGATAGCTATCTCTGATTGTAGGGGCATTAACTTTTTTAAGATTAATACACACTCGCAACTTTCCATTCTTCTTGGGCACCACTACAATCTGAGACACACATTCAGTATGCTCAATCTCATATATGAATCCAGCTTCAATCAAGCTGTCAATTTCTTCTCTAGATTGACCGTGGTGGTGACCCCTAAGTGCTATAAGTACAAGGAGTTGGTTCCCGAATCTTGTACTATCTGTAGTTATCATAGGAAGGGCCTTAATAGGATCATCCCATAGACGTTATTTTTGCCAAAGTCACATATAGAAAAGGTGTGCTCAAACTCTAGACCACAAGTGGTTAGAGTTATCCCTTCTAGCAATCCTAGAGGTCTTTCAACATGGCCGTCTGTTATTTGAAGCTTCATTCTAGTTGGTCTTAAGGCGGGTTTGCCCCATTGCATCCACAAGGAGGTGGTTCCAATTGCAACACCAGCACCTGAATCTAAGATCGCTTTGGTTGTGTAACCTTGGTAGGTGATTGGAAGATAGGCATTACCTTCTTCGCCTTCACTCATGTCTCCTAGTTTGTCTAGGGGTATCTCTGGTACTTTTTGTTTAGAGCCTGCTTTTGGCATTTTGGAATCAAGTTCTGTAACCCTGATTCATCACATATTTCCATAGCTCTGGTTTTACTTTGAGCAGCTCTTCTACGGTGAGATGACACTGAACCTTAGTGTTCTTTATGACATCAGTGTTCCTTGGAACCACTGAGTCTTCCTTTCGTACCAATATTGTAGGAGCTCTGATCTGAAGAGATTCAGATTCCCATGAACTTCTGAATTGTGGAAACTCTTGTAAAGAATTAGATTCAAAATTTAATCTTTCATCTTCTTGTTGCTCTGCTTGGTCTCTATAGATAGATGGAATGGCTTGGGGAAATTGATCATGAAGGTCATCGATCTCAGGAATAGGAGGGGGATTACCCTTCTCCTTGGCCCATTTCTCTTCTTGTATTTCCCACAAGAACTCTTGAGAGTACTGTTGGATTGAAAGAGGTGTTTCATCATCTATGGAATCAGGAACATAAGATTTCATTTGTGGTGAAATTCCTCTTTCAACAACTCATTGAGCTTGTGGTGGTAAAGAAATCTGTGGCTTATTTACCAATTGCTCTAATCTTTCTAGTAAGCCCTGGAAATGCAAATCCGATTTGAGAGAGTTTTTCTGATTGAACAATTGTCTGGTCTCGAGCATATCCTGAGCTAGTTCTACCATTTTTATGCACATTTTTGTCTACTCAATCTCTAAATCTGCTCTAGGCTAGCTCTTGTCTAGATTTGCAGTTGTTGGCCTTTCTTGAAGTCGAGCCTGGTAGGCCTTAAACATCATGTTCAAGCCTTCTGGGGTTGGATCTGCAAGAACAAACCCTGGTTGTGGTTTATTTAGAGTGGGTGGTGGGGTGGGATGAGGTGGAGTGGATGGAGTTTCGGCATGTGAGTGGCTTTGAGATGCAATGTCTTCTGTTTTTCTTTCTACGTCTTTCAGGCTTTCCTCTAGTTCAGACAACTTTCTGTTCCACTTACGATTGGCCTTCTCCCTAGTATCCTTCCAAGTTCTTGTTTTCCTCTTACTAAGTTATCTTGATTCACTCGACTCTGATTGTTCAGCTAGTTTAGCCTGTTGTATGGCTTGTGCCCTAGTAAGTGCCTATATAGGAGCCACATTACTACTACTTGAACTCAAATCCACCACTAAGCCTACCACATTAATTGGTGTAACCTTGAGTGCACTAGAGGGATTCCTGGGACAATCTCTCAGGAGATGTTCTTTGTCGCACTGAGGACAAAAGCCTTGTATTATGATGTTTTTTCCTTGTCCTAGGGGTGAGTGGGGACATTCATGAATGAAATGGTCACCTTGACATCTAAAACATGGTCCTCTAGGGCTTGTGGTCTCATTTGTCTCGATTGGGGCCTGGGGTTAGGATTCATATACATGACATTGGAGTATTCTGGCTCCCAAGTTTGTTCCATAAGTGGTGCCTCATATTGATATGGAGAAGTCTCACTTTGCTCAGGTGACTCTATGTAATAATCTTGCAAACTATCTTCATGGGATTAGTCTGAACTATGAGCATGAGAGTCATTTTTTGAGACCAATGGGGTTAATGACACCAATGCTCTACTAGGGTTTTCCTCTCCACTGCATACTTAACTGGAATCACATTGATAGGAGCTGGTGTTTGGTTTCCTAGGACTGGTTGTGGCCTATATATTGCTGTTGTGGCCTATAATATGGATGTTGGTATTGATTCTGACACCTACCCTGCTGGTAAGGTTGCTGATAATTTTGTCTGACAACCAGCCTATTGTATGGACGATGAGCCGTATGGTTTGTGTATTTTCTCTCAATGGTGAATATGGAGCATTAGAGCATCCTTGGGGTTGAGCCATCATGGGGCCAACATTAGCCATGTGGTCTCCTCCACAGTTGTAACATGGCTTCAATAAGGTGACCCTTGATGTTTGTCTGTTTTGAACTCCTAGCTTCTTGGCCACTTGCTCAACTATCTCATCAATCTCAATGGAGGTTCTGGAAGTATGACTAGTAGAATTGTCAAAATCTTTATAGAGTTTTGACAATTCTAACTCCTCACCCAAGTTGTCTTCTATGTCAATGCACATCCGCACACTCTTCTATGGATCTAGGCTCGTTCAAGTACACATATGATCTCAACTTGCTGCTTAGTAAGCCATCTAAAAACAAGGCCACTTGTTTGGCTGGTGTGGGTAACTCTGGAATATCTAAGTATTGTCTGAACTATCTTCCTGCAAGCCGCAGTGTTTCTTGAGGTGTCTGCTTGAAGTTGTGGATAAGGATGATGTATTATGCCTAATGCCACTCTTGGAAAATTCTATAAGGAATTGAACTATGTTCTGATAACTACGAATGTTCAGGGCCTGAAACCAAGCTAAGGCAGTACCCTTGAGAACCAAACCAAATGCCTCAAACTGTGTGAACAAGTCCTCGACTTGTTCAGCTCTTAACACTTGTTTGAACTCGGCCAGTTGATCATAAGGATCTCCGAATCCATCAAAATATTTCTTCATTGCCTTAACCACTTGAGGATTTCTAAGGGTTCTTGAGTGCTCGTGGAGTCTAGGCAACAAAAAATCATGTTCATCTCTTTGATGCCTCTGAGCTCGGTGTCTCTCTCATTCAATTCTTTCACCTTCATGTCTTGATCTATCTCTGCCTACCGTGTGTGCAAAGCTGTTGACAGTATACGGGAAGAAGCAAGTACGGACACACATGCAGATCTAGCACTAAGGCAACCCTTCATTTTTTTTCAAAACCCTTACATCATTTTTAAGTGATTCTCATCACTAAAAACCCTTGTAAATATCATTTCACCTTTTTGTAGCTCCATTTTGTACAAGCCGAGGAGTCCTCGAGCTTGGGGAGTCTTAGAAGTAGTTGCCTGCCGATTTTCATAATTTTTAGATCTCGTTTGAGCCCTCAAATAAGCCCTGGAACCTAATTTTTAACTAGGCCGGACACTAGGTCTGGACAGGGCCAAAGCTAGTCAAAAACTATAAATAGAGCTAGAGAGCTCATTTTTGGGCTAGCTTCTTGTAGTTTGAGCTTGTATGAGAACTTTGTTGCAATAGAAGTGGTTCCATTGTCTTACTCTCTTTGTTCTTGCCGTGTGTGCACGTGTGCGTGTATGTGTGTGCATGCTTGTGTGCTATTCACTCACGCACTTGTGCTTCCACTTGCTCGTGGTCTTCATACCATCCTCACGTCTCCCCGGATTGACATTAAAGGAGGTGCTACTCATCGCTGAGCTACACCAAATTTTGGCGCCGTTGCCGGGGATCAAGCTTTGAGGACGAGCGTGTGATGGTAAGACGTAGAGAGGACGCGTTGGAATGGTAAGTAGTAGGTAAATTTCTTATTTTTCTCCATCTCCATCTTCATCTTCACCTCCTTCTCCATCTCCACCTCCACCTCCTTCTCCACTACATATTCCCTCTTCCTTATCATTCCCTCATTTGTTGTGTGCGAGTTTGAGAGAGAGCGAGTGTGTGTGCTTGTCTTTGTGTGTTTTTTGCATGTTTCTTGCAGGTGGCAGCTCCATCATCATCTCCAGCAAGCTCAGCAGGTACAGAATTTGTCTGCACAGTCCCCGAGGTGTTGAGCTCGAGCTATCGCGACACTCCAAAAATTTCACCCAATCAGGATTCTGAGTGCACCACAACACTACGCAGGCCTAGAGCTCCCAGGATCACTAGATAGAACAGAAAAATTCACCATATCCCGAGCTATCGCGACACCTCGAGGTATCGCGACACTTCACGACCTATTGCGACACCTCACGACCTATCGCGACACCTCACGAGCTATCGCGACACCTCACGAGCTATCGCGACACTTCACGACCTATCGCGACACCTCACGACCTATCGCGACACTCACAACCTATCGCGACACCTCACGACCTATCGCGACACTCACGACCTATCGCGACACTCACAACCTATCGCGACACCTCACGACCTATCGTGACACCTCACGAGCTATCGCGACACCTCACGAGCTATCACGACACCTCACGACCTATCGCGACACCTCACGAGCTATCGCGACACCTCACGAGCTATCGCGACACCTCACGAGCTATCACGACACTTCACGACCTATCGCGACACCTCACGACCTATCGCGACACTCACGACCTATCGTGACACTCACGACCTATCGCGACACCTCACCACCTATCGCGACACCTCACGACCTATCGCGACACTTCCCACCTATCGCGACACTTCCCACCTATCGCGACACTTCCCACCTATCGCGACACTTCCCACCTATCGCGACACTTTGACCTATCGCGACACCTCGACCCGACCTATCGCGATACACGGCCTTTAACGCATGAAAATTTAGGGTTAATTTTGAAAGAATTGGAGGGTAGTTGAGCTTAATTTTAGGCACCTTGGTATAACTCTAGAACCTTGGAAGTGGGCAAAAGACCTAGAAACCACAGAGGGATCTCCTGAACCCTGAGAGCCTGTTTTGACCCTTTAGTGCCTGAATGGTCATAACTTGACCATACGAACCCCGATTGATGAGATTTTGGTCTTGTTGGAAAGCTCGCTGAGAATCCTACGTGGACCTCGACTGGTTTTTGTAAGAATCATACGCGGAGTTTTAGAACATGCATTTTTAAGTTGACCTTTAGGTGGAATTAAGTGGTCCTCAGATTCAGGGGGTGCAGTGAGTCACTCCAAGGGGACTGAAAATATTGTGTGTCTTCCAATTACTTGTGGTAATAGAGCTACACTAACTGGTGAGCTTTTGCAGGAACTTTTTGTGCACTCAAGGCAATCCAAAGCAAGCTAGCAAGGGTGAGTACCAAGCTTGGGAGAAGGCTTCCTGGGCTTGTGTAGCAGTCTGGTCAACCAGCTAATTGAGGTTGGAAGATCTCTCAACCCTCCTTTGTCAATTCCTAGCCTAGGCTAAGTACGACTTAGGTGTGGTAATTAATTAGGGCAACGTTAGGCACGAATCAAGTCCAAGAGTATTAATCAACCAAGTGCAAGAAGTAAATAGGTCCTAAGTGCGAAAACCCTAAGGGACAAAAGGTAAACGGGAATCGATCACTTATCAAGTGCGGAAATTCACTTAAGTACTCCTGACGACGCGATTTCAGACAAGACCATAAACATAATATTCAACTCAAAAGAACAAAGTGATTGGTGCAAAATCAACCTGCAACGAGAGTGTGCTTGGGTCCCAGGGGGTAGATAAATCAGGCATATGAACCTTAGATCAGGCAGACACTTAGGCCGAGACAGACAAAGCCTCAGATCTTCTGAAGCTAGTGTCAATCACACTGCCAGGTCTTGGGCCCAACAGTTGAGTGATTACCCATACACTCCCAGATCAGAAACAAGTGATTCTGAGATGTCCTATCACATGGAGAGACCAGTAGGTAGTTCAGGGTTGGCGTATCTAGAAAAGCCAGAAGGACCATACAAGACTCAGCTGGAATACATCAGGACGAATCGTCTAGGTGCTCGCATCTACGAAGACGGACTGAGAAGATTGGTGGTCCAGATTAAGAACCCCGATCAACCCCATGGATTAGACCACCCGGTAGTCAAGTTTGAGAATGGAGCATACCTAGATAAAGAGGGGACTATATATGTAGTCACCACTCTTCCTGATAGAACTGATGAGTTTGGAAATGTGATTGCGGAGACCGACATGGGTGATATAGAGCAAGGGAACTTAGAGAGAGAGCCAAGAACTCCCCGTGGTAAATCTGTCTCGACCAGAATCATGACTCCAGAGTGGATTCCACAGGATAATAAAAGCATAGATCTGCTTTTAAACCGAGAAACCGATGAGGCTTTTTGGAGATATAAATCTTCTCAACCTCAGGAAGTGAGTGCCCTCACAATCTATGAGTTTAAAGACCCTGATAGCCCAGGCCAAGTAACCTACCTAGACAATGCATCAAAGAGAATCTTCGTGGTCACTGAGCATGGCAGACATGCCTACACATGGAAGGGTGAATTTGTTTTTCCCCAACCAAGGTCTAATGTGTCCTTTGGTCACCAAGGAGCTGGGACCTCCCAAGCTCATGGGGCTCAAAGAGATAGAAGTAGAGACAAACCTGAGGTAAGTTTTGCCAACTCCCTGGGAAGAGAAAGAACGGGAACAGAAAGGAATAGAGTGGAACCTGAGAGACATAGAACCCCAGGGAATCAAAGGTGTTGGATGTGATGGCTGGATACACTTAGAAGATCAAGCTGGTGCTGCAAAACCTGCTTCACACCTGCCCTCCTTTGACTCCATATATGCTTAGTAGACTCTTTGAGCTTTCAATTGACACCAAAATATGCTATATGTACTTTGGAAAAGGTTTGAGTAATGACTTGATCAAAACAGACTACTTTGCAAATCACAAGACTTGAAAACTTTCTATTTTGGTCTTGATACCTGCTCAGTGTTATGCTCAGTGTGACCAGTGTAGTTACAATTAGCAAAATTCCTTCTAGGGATATTCAATTAGCTTAGTAAGCTTCTATTTGCAAGTGGAATGAAAGGAAATGATAAACCACACTCAGAGAAATTACTTTAGCAAAATAAGGTGTACCCCCGATTTTTTAGGAGACTTACAGTCACAGACCAGTGATCACCCCGACTGAGATTTCTCTGTGATGGTGGATCCAATGGCTTTGAAACTTTGTAGGTGTATAGTAGACTTTGAACTGAATCCAATGCACTTTGAATCATCCAATTTGGTTCAGTAGAACTTGAGTTATGCCTCTTGGAAGTTGACAGAGTTGGAGGTAGTCACTCAGAGAAAACAGAGACTATGAATATATGTATATTGATTAAATCTAATGATTGTACATTCCCATTGGCATGTAATGTGATGCTCAATGGTACTCAGAGGTGTAGGCTATGGTGTAGCTCACACACACTCAATGATTGGCTCAGAATTGCCTCGGGAGGAGTGAAGATGCCCGCGACTTTTTCCTTGTACTTTTTATAGGAATTGAATGAGATTTTGAATTTCAAATCCAAGTTAATCTCCTAGAATCATGTACCTAAAAGTGAATGAGATATTCTCTCAATCATCCATCTACTTTCCCACGACTTTCTCAAGTAGGTGAGTTTACAAGAGTGGTTAAAGCCATATAGACTTTTACATGAGATAAATAGTAAGAACAGCAAGGCTATGTTCCTATGGTTCATTATTCAAGTGATATTCCTCATGAATTAATCCAAGCTAGGCTTCCAAGATCCAAGCTTTATGTTGAGTCTGCAATATTGGTATCCAAGCCAATGTGTGTAGGCTTGTTTTGCACCAACAGCTCCCCCTCAAGCCAAACACTTTGGCTCAAGTCTTCATCTCTAGTCTTCAATTATTTCCTGCAATCCAATCATGGATTTAAACCTGCATAGCTTGCTTCCATCCAGAGCTTTAGTAAGCAAATCTGCACATTGTATATTAGTAGACACATATGATAATTGAATTTCTTTGCTAAGTAACTTCTCCCTCACATAGTGGTAGTGAACCTCTATGTGTTTTGTCCTAGCATGATAAATTGGATTAGCTGCTAGGTGAAGAGAACTTGTGTTATCACCAAATATGATTGGTGGCCTTGTGTATAGGCCCAATTCTGAATATAATAGCTTCAACCATATGGCTTCTTGAGTGGCATTGGCTAGCCCTCTGTACTCTGCCTCAGTAGATGATAGAGCTACTGTGGGTTGTTTCTTGGATGACCAAGAAATTGGTTTATCACCTGCAAAACATATGTAACCAGATGTACTCCTCCTGTCGTCCTTGCAACCTGCCCAATCTGCATCTGAGTATACCTTAATATCAATGTCTGATGAATATGGAAAGTACAAACCATGATTTTGTGTTCCCTTTAGGTACTTTACTATCTTCTTGGCTGCCTCCAAATGTGGTACTCTTGGTTTATGCATAAATTGGCTAAGTACACTAACACCATATGATATATCAATCCTGGTCAAGGTAGCATAATTAAGACTACCTACCAAACTTTGGTAACCTGTAATATCCTTGAGTTCTTCTCCTTCATGTGTACTGAGTTTGTGGTTGACCTCCATAGGAGTGTTTGAGACCTTAGCTTCCTGCAAATTAAACTTCTTGACCATGTCTTGAATGTACTTCTTCTGAGTAATAAAGATACCTGAATTTGTGTAGACTAATTCAAGTCCTAGGAAGTACTTCAATAATCCAAGATCATTGATCTTGAATTCCTTCATCATTTGTCCTTTGATGTGTCTTATTCCCTGAACATCATTTCCTGTAATAATGATGTCATCAACATAGACACACAAGTATATTACCTCTGAATTGTTCCTCTTTATAAACAATGAGGTATCTGCTTTACTCATCACAAATCCTTGATCTAGGAGATAGGTTGTCAACCTGTAATTCCATGCTCTAGGTGCCTGCTTCAATCCATACAGAGCCTTCTTCAATTTACAAACATGATTTACCTTATTAGGATCCTCATAGCCAGGTGGTTGTGACATGTAGACTTCTTCAGATATCCATCCATTCAAGAATGCATTCTTCACATCCAATTGGTACATGTTCCAATTCTTGGATGCAGCTACACTCACCATAACTCTGATAGTTGGCATCTTGGCCACAGGAGAAAATGTCTCCTCATAATCAATGCCTTGGGTTTGTGCAAAACCCTTGGCTACCAACCTAGCTTTATACCTGTTTATTGAACCATCTGAGTTTCTTTTGAGTTTGTAGATCCATCTGGATCCTATCACCTTCATGGAGTCCTTCTTGGGTACCAAGTCCCAAGTATCACTCTCCTTGAGAGCCTCCATTTCTTCATTCATTGCTTCCTTCCATTCTGATTTAGTAATTGCTTCTTCAAATGTACCTGGTTCTTCATTCAAGATATCCTTTGCAAGATATACAAAGTGCTTGGTTACAAGTGAAGTATCATAACCATAGCTAATAGGTTTCTTCTTTTCTCTTTGAGATCTCCTCATAGCTTGAGTTGAGGATTCTGGATTGTCTTCTAGTTGCTTCATCTTCATCTTCCCTTTGGATTTCCAAGCCTTGAACTCTTCAATGTTGATGGTGTCTTCATCATCTGAGCTTGTGTCCTCTTTCTGAGTTGGTTCTTTCCTGATAAGCTTTGGAAAGTCTTCTTCCATATCATAAGGTAGGCTAACTTTCCTGCACTCATTTTCATACCATGAATCATTTTCATCAAATATGACATCTCTGCTTACCTTGAAGCCTTTGTTTGAGGGGTTATAAAACCTATATCCCTTCTGATTCAAATCATAACCAATGAAGATACATTTTTCAGCCTTAGGGTCTAGCTTTCCCCTTACCTGTGAGGGAATATGTACATATGCAACACACCCAAAGATTTTGCAATGATCCAGAGATGGTCTCTTACCATGCCAGCCTCATAGGGTGTCATTCCATCAAGTGTCTTTGATGGCAACCTGTTGATTAAGTATGTGGCAGTAGATACACTCTCTGCCCAAAGATAATTTGGTAATTTTTTCTCATTAAGCATAGACCTAGCTGTCTCTACAATGAGTCTATTCCTCCTTTCAGCTACCCCATTTTGTTCAGGTGAGTACCTTGTAGTAATCTCCCTCTCGATGCCTCTTTCCTGCAAGAAATCTTCAAAGTCATTGGAGAAGTATTCTCCACCACCATCTGACCTTAGCCTCTTCAAATGTCTACCTGTTTGATTTTCAACTAATGCAAGATACCTTTTGAAACAATTAAATACTTCATCCTTATGTTTCATGAAGTATAAGACAGTCCACCTGCTATAGTCATCAATAAAGGACACATAGTACCTTGATCCAGATATGGATGGCTCCTTGCTAGGTCCCCAAACATCTGTATGCACCAATTCCAAATAATCTTCATGCATAAAACCTTTCTTGGTATAGGGCAATCTGTGTGACTTACCAAATTGACAAGCCCCACACTTGTATATCATGTGTTGCTTGGATACATTAGGTATCCCAAGCACACATTGATCTCTACTCATTTGTTTTAGAGTCCTCTCTCCAATGTGACCTAATCTCTTGTGCCAAATCTCCAATTCTGATAGGGTTTGGTTCTTATAGTTGTACAAAGCAATACTCTTAGTGTCTTCAAGTTCAAAGGTAAACAATCTACCTGATTTCTCTCCCTTGGCTATCCTTCTGAATCCATGTCTTGGATCCTCCACATATGCACCATGTTGAGTGAACCTGACCTGTAGACCTTTTTCCACAATCTGACCTACACTCATCAGATTCTTGGTGATTGTTGGAACATACAACACTCTGCTTAGTAAATTCTGATTACCATCACTTGTTTTGACATTACCTACTTTAACAACTGAATGTTTAGTGTCATCACCTGTCTGCACTTGGTGCTTGCCTTTGGGTTCTTCCAAATCAGAGAGTAAGGCAACATTTCCACCTACATGGTTAGAGCAACCTGAATCAATATAGAATAAGTGATCATCATTGATACCTGATTTAGATGTCATGTTCATGATCAACAAGGAATCATCTTGATCCTCTGCATAATTGTTGTAATCCTTCCTATTCCTGTATCCACCTTGATAATTGCCATTGTGATTGTAGCTATTGTTGTAATTATTGTTGTAGCCATGGTAGCCTTGAGATTGGTTGAATCTGCCTCTGCCTTGAGAGTATCCTCCTTTTTGATGACCTCTTCCTCTTTGGTTCTTATAGTTTTTGTAGCATTCATCTGTAGTATGGTTAGACAAGCCACAAATATTGCATGGAGATTGATTGTAGGGTCTCCCCCTACCTGCCTTACCTCCTCTGCCCCTACCTCTAGATGATCTACCTCTCCCTGCATAGTTTGCTTGGGAGGTAGAGCCTTCTTCATCAACCTTCTTGCTTTTACCCTTGTCTTTAGTTTTCTTATCAGTATATAGGGCAGAGGGATTGTTACCTTTTGATTGCTCTCCATTCTTTGTGATCTTTGCTTCATGTGTAAAGAGTTGTCCAATCAGAGTTGTTAGATCAGGTGCTTGGATGTCCATGTATAAGTCCATTGCTGTGGTAAAGCTCTCCCACTTGTCATCTGCCTTTAGTCCATTGATCACTTGTCTGACTATCTGCTCTTCCTCAATTTCTTCTCCAGCACTTGCAAGTTGATCTGCAATGTCTTTGACTTTGGTGACAAAATCTGAGACACATTGTTTTGATTGCTTCCTAAGAGTTGTAAACTCAATCCATAGCTGATTCTTTCTGGCCCTTGTGCTTGATGAAAAATATGTTGACAAGGTTTCCCAAGTCTCTTGGGAAGTCTTACAATTCCTTATATGAGGTAGAAGGAAATCAGAAATAGAGTTTAGAAGATATGACCTTGCCAAAGCATCTTTTGCACACCATTGGTTGAGCCTCTCATGTTCATCCTTTGTAGGTAGGCCTCTGGTCTTGAATGAGGGCAACTCCTCATCTCCTGATATGTATCCATACAAGCTTCTCCCTTGTAGATAGGTCTTCATTCTCAATGACCAAGTGTTGGCATACAAAGCAACAAAGGAGTCATGCACAATACGGCAACAAGGCCAGATCATTTTTCCCATAGATTATGTACAACTCAAGTGATTTTAATCACTACACAAACATTGTAAATCCCGTTTTTGGTAGATTAGACTCCATTTTGTGCAAGCCGAGGAGTCCTCGAGCTTGAGGAGTATTAGAAGTACCCTCGTACCAATTTTCATAATTTTTAGACTTCGTTTGAGCCCTCAAATAAGCCCTGGAACCTAATTTTTAACTAGGCCGGACACTAGGTCTGGACAGGGACAAAGCTAGTCAAAAACTATAAAAAGAGCTAGAGAGCTCATTTTGGAGGTTAGATTGTAATTGAAACGAACTTGTAAGAGCTTGTGAAAGTAATCTAAAGCACTCCATTGATTCTCTCTCTTTGTCTTGCCGTGTGTACGCGTGTGTGTGTATGTGTGTGCATGCTTGTGTGCTTCTCACTCACGCACTTGTGTCGCCACTTGCTCGAGGTCTTCATACCATCCTCACGTCTTCCCGGATTGACATTAAAGGAGGTGCTACTCATCACTGAGCTACACCAAATTTTGGCGCCGTTGCCGGGGACCGAGCTTTGAGGACGAGCGTGTGATGGTAAGACGTAGAGTTGATGCGTTGGAGTTGTAGGTATTTTCTTCACTCTAATCGGTTTTCTTTTACTTTCTTCACCATCTTCATCATCATCATCACCATCTCCCACGTCCATCTCCATCATCGCGAAAATTTCAGTTTTTTGACTATATCCCCATCTCCATCTCATTTCCCTCATTTCACTTGTGAGAGAGAGCGAGAGAGCGAATTTGCATGCGCTGTTTTTGCATGTTTCTTGAGCTATTTTGCAGGTTTTTTGCTGTACCATCATCCCCAGCAGTGTGCGCAGGTACGACAGGCTCTGCACAGGTCCCGGGACGACAATCTCTGTCTATCGCGACAGACAGAAAATCTTAACATTTTGTGAATGCATGATTAGCACTGTAACCTACACCTTGAGGGCACTCTAGATCACTAGAAGTTTTTCAAAAATTTGCGTTTTTTCAGTCTATCGCGACAGACACCGTCTATCGCGACAGACACTGTCTATCGCGACAGACACCGTCTATCGCGACAGACAGAATTTCACGATAGACACCGTCTATCGCGACAGACAGAAATCCGCGACAGATACCGTCTATCGCGACAGACACCGTCTATCGCGACAGACAGAAATCCGCGACAGATACCGTCTATCGCGACAGACACCGTCTATCGCGACAGACAGAAATCCGCGACAGATACCGTCTATCGCGACAGACACCGTCTATCGCGACAGACAGAAATCCGCGACAGACACTGTCTATCGCGACAGACACCGTCTATCGCGACAGACAGAATTTCACGACAGATAGCGTCTATCGCGACAGACACCGTCTATCGCGACAGACAAAATTTCACGACAGATAGCGTCTATCGCGACAGACACCGTCTATCGCGACAGACAGAATTTCACGATAGACACTGTCTATCGCGACAGACACCGTCTATCGCGACAGACAGAATTTCACGATAGACACCGTCTATCGCGACAGACACCGTCTATCGCGACAGACAGCCCCCACGATAGATTGTGTCTATCGCGACAAACACCGTCTATCGCGATAGACAGGCATTTTCGGCAAAAAATTAAGGAGTGAATTTTTGGAAATTTAGGCTAAATTTTGGGCATATTTGCACTTTCATGTACTCATATACTTACGAAGGCCTTAGAAAATGCATTAAAACCCCCGAAAGGATCTGTTGTCTAGTTAACCCCCTAAACCCTGAACGGTCATAACTTTTTCATACGAAATCCATTTTCGGAGCTTTAGAGCTTGTCGGAAAGCTCGTGACATATACTACACGCCCTCAACTGTTTTTTATAAGAATAACGCGTTGATTTTCAGATAGGATATTTGGAAGTTGACACACAGAAGGGTAGAAACACCAAGGGAGCTCTAGAGGAAATTTTTAGCAATAAAAAAGGGGGAACAAGGGTCATTAAAAAAGTGTCTGAAATAAATTGTCTGTCAATTGAAAGGTCTACTTGGAGTTAATCTTGGGATTTATGCAGGCCTATTGAGAAGCAAGTGAGAGTATCCAAGCAAGGGTGTGGCGCACGCTTGAGAATCAACTTCTCGAGCACTAAAGAGCAAGGTTCGGCAAGAAAGGTCGGAATATTCTCAACTCCTCTTCGTCAATTCCTAGCTTAGGCTAAGAACGATTAGAAGTAGGAGTAAGTCAGGGCGACGATAGGCCACTATCAAGTTGAAGGCTACCTAAAAACTCAAGTTCAAGCTAAAAACTTAATCTCTGTACTGTCGACAACATAAAGGAAAAGAACCTAACGTGGAACGATCAACCTGAAAGTACGAAGAACATTCAAGTATTCCGGACGACGTAATAGCAGATAAGACTTTAAACACGAGGAATAACTAAAAAGAATCAAGTGACTGGTACCAATTGATCGGCAACGAGGTTGTACCCTGAAAAAAAAGGTTTGGGCTAATCCGTTGGGCATATGAACCTTAGATCAGGACGACACCTAGTAAGAGAGAGACAAAGCCTTAGGTCTTCAGAGGCTAGTGTCAACCACACTGCAAGGTCTTGGGCCCAGCAGTTGAGTCGCCACTCTCATTACCCTAGCTCTGATACCAGTGAGTCAGAGATGTCTCAAGGCCTGGACAGACCTACGGGAAGTTCAGGTGTGCCTTACTTGTACAGGGTAGAAGGCCCTTACAAAACACAGTTGGAATACCTTAGGACCAATCGATTAGGTGCTAGCATCTATGAGGACGGCCTAGGAAGATCTGTGGTCCAGATTAAAAACCCTGACCAATCCATAGGACTAGAGCACCCAGCTGTCAAGTTTGAAAACGGTGCATACCTGGACAAGGAAGGAACCATATACGTAGTCACCAGTCATCCAGATAGGACAGATGAATTTGGAAATGTAATTTCAGAAGCGGACTTAGGTGACTTGGAACAAGGAAACATGGGAGTGGAACCTAGAACCCCTCGAGGTAAATCAGTTCTCACTAGGATTATCACGCCTGAGTGGGTTCCCCAAGATAACAAGTGCATAGATTTGCTTCTCAATCGAGAAACGGACGAAGCCTTTTGGAGGTATAAACCGGATCACCCAATTGATATAGGAACAATCATGATCTATGAGTTTAAGGATCCGGATAGCCCAGGCAGAGTGACCTACCTAGATCATGCTTCAGAACGGATCTTTGTGGTGACAGAAAATGATAGGCATGCCTACACTTGGAAGGGCGAATTTATTTTCCCCCAACCAAGATCAAATGTATCCTATGGTCACCCTAGGGCTGGAACTTCCCAAGCTCATGGTACGCAAAGAGATAGAAGTAGGGATAGACCAGAAGTAAGTTTCGCCAACCCCGTGGGCAGAGAAAGAACGAGAACAGAGACGAATAGGGTAGAACTTGAGATGCATAGAGCCCACAGGAACCAAAGAAATGTAGATGGATTCCCTCTGCCGAGGCCTAGAGAGCACACAAGAACTTTAAGACCCACCCAGCTAGTTAAGTCCATGAAGAACTACTTTGACGGCACAGGAGATCCCTATGATCATGTGGCGGAGTTCAAGCAAGTCTTGAGAGCTGAACAAGTGGAGGATCTGTTCACGCAGTACAATGCCTTCGGTCTAACCCTTAGGAACACAGCACTTACGTGGTTTCAGCCATTAGATGAACTCAGGAGCATAGACCAACTCCTAGAAGCATTTATTATTGAGTTCTCCAAGAGTGGCATAAGACACAACACCTCCTCACTGATTCACAGCTTCAAGCAAACCCCTCAAGAGACTGTGAGACTTGCCGGAAGAAGATTTAGGCAATACCTTGAAAGATGTCCTGTTTCGGAGCTACCCACATCTGCTAAACAAGTAGCCTTATTTCTTGATGGATTGCTGAGTACGAAACTGAGATCCTATGTGTATCTGAAAGACCCCAGGACTATAGAAGAGTGTGTACGCATGTGCATTGACATTGAAGATAACCTAGGAGAAGAACTAGAGCTTTCCAAAATCTACAAAGATTCAGATGGTGCATCTAGTCACTCTTCCACACAATCCACATCAATTGAGGAACTCGCAGAGAAAGTGGCCCAGAAATTAGGAGTAACTAGCAAACAAATTCCAAGGTTTGCTCCTATAAAAAGGTGCTATACATGCGGTGGTGACCATATGGCGAACGTCTGTCCCATTATGGCTCAACCCCAAGTAAACCCTAGTAGCCAGTACTGCACCATAGAACGGAGATACACCAACCACACCGCACAAGATTGCCCATACAACAAGCAGGCGGTTAGGCAACCCTACCCTCAGCCCTACCAACAAGGCAGATACCAGAACCAGTACCCTCCACAACCATATGGCAGGCCACAACAAAATTTCCAACCTCAATATCAAAACCAACAAAGGCCTCAGCTTGTGCTAGTACAACAACCCCCAGCCCCAGCTAATGTGATTCCGGTAAAGTATACTGCTGCAGAAGAGAACCTGAATAGAGCTATAGTCCCTGTAACATCCTTGCTTTCTGAAAGTGACCCGAGTGACCATAGCTTTGACTCTACACATGTTGATAGCCCCCAGGCCTACTACATGCAGTCTCCTGAGCACGGTGAGTCCTATTATAGCGAAGAGACAAACGAACCTAGTTGGGAGTCAGATTACACGAACGTCATGTATACAAACCCCAACCCTAGGCCTCGATCTAGGCAGGTAAGACCTCCATTCCCAAGAGGACCGTGCTACAGATGCCAAGGAGATCACCTCATTCGTGATTGTCCCTTGCCTCCACCTACACAACCCCAGTCAGTGACGATCCAAGGCTTCTGCCAAGATTGTGGAAAAGAGCATCTCTTACGAGATTGCCCAAAGAACCCCAGTAATATGCCAAAAATCACGCCCATCAATGTTATTGAGTTAGTGGTAGATTCCAGCGGAAGTGTTACTTCCACTGCACCCGTACAGGTAGTCACGAGAGCTCAAGCAGTGAAGCAAAACCAAGGGGTAGGCAAGGAAAAGAGCCCAGACACTAGCGATACTGAGAGCCAAAATAAAAAGAGAACAAGAGCTTGGAGAGATAGCCGCGAACGCATGAAAAGGCAATGGGCAAAGAAGATGAGTGAACTTGAGGAAAGTCTACGAGAAACCAAGGCTAGAATCATAGAGATCACATCTCAACCGCACTCTCACACATTCCCACCGCTACCATCCACATCACCCTCCATCCCTTCACCCTCTAAGACAGCCCACGCAACCCACCCACCACCCCAAACAGGATCGGTATTAGCTGATCCCACTCCCGAAGACATAGACATGATGCTTAAAGCATATCAGGCCAGAATCCAAGAAGGGCCAAACGTCACGGATCATGACAAGTGCTATCCTAGAGCTGACCTAGAGATAGAAAGAACCAAACTGTGCGCGAAAATGGTCGCACTGGCTCAGACTATGTTTGAAGCCAGTCGCCTTTTCAATTACTCAGGCTCAGCCAAAACGCAATTACACTTGGATGGATTCCTAGAAAAGTTAGAGAGGATAATTGCAAGATCTGCCAAGGAAGAAAAAAATCAAGAGGGAGAGAAAGCAAGCAATAACATGAACCATCCCCCATCGGAAGTTTATGTGGCCAATTCCACTAAACCAGACAACTTCCCCTCCTTAGAAAGAATAGAGAGGCTAATTGCACACTCAGAAAAGGAACCTGCCCCTCAAAGAAAGGAAAGGGCGAGAGAACAGATAAGCAAGCCTCTTCAGGAAGCCCATGAGCCTCCTCAAGAAACTTATCTTCCCCCCCAAAAGGCAGATGAGCCTACTGCGAAAGCTCATGCACCTCCACAGGTTGCCTACATTCCTTCTCAGGGAGCGTATGAGCCTGTTCGGAAAAGTAATAGAATAAGTAACCCTCCCCAAGAAGCTTGTGCTCCAGCCATTTGCGAGAACGAGGAGAGGGTCAACAACAAAATAAGCCCTCCTTCCCAAGTTGCTTATGCGCCCAATTCTACGGAGCCAGACACTTCTTCTTCTATGAATCGGTTTGCACCAGACTTCCTACGAGAGATTCAAGAAGACAAATGGGATAACGAAAGCGAGGTCGCCCCTCCTTTTGAACTTGTGGATGATGCACACGACCAGTTCCCACAAGACATCCCATCTATTTACGGGGAACATGAGAGTACTCAGTCTCATGAGACATTGGATTTTGAGTCTAATTCCATACAGGAGCTACCCCACTTCACAGGCCCATGGGAGGCAAAGTCCACATGTATGAGAGCACCCACAGTCATGGTAAGGAACGACGATTCAGTCATACCTAGGAACACAGAGGTAGTGAAGAACACTAACGTGCAGTGTAATCTCAAGTTAGAAGAGCTACTCAAGGTTAGACCTGAATTATGGAAACATGTAGCCAAACAAGTTCCAGAGATAGCAAAACCTCGTTCCCAGGTAGGATCCCATGGGACAGTGCCAGAAATTCCCTTGGATAAGATAGGGGATATGTGTGAAGGTGAAGAAGGGAACACCTATCTGCCCATCACCTACCAGGAGTACACCACCAAGGCAATTTTGGACTCAGGTGCAGGAGTTGCAATTGCCACAACCTCCTTATGGAAACGTTGGGGCAAGCCGGCACTCAGGCCGACGAGAATGAAATTGCAGATGGCCGATGGTCACATAGAGAGACCCCTAGGATTGCTAGAAGGGATAACTCTCACCACTTGTGGTGTCGAGTTTGAACATAGTTTTGCTATATGTGACTTCAGCAAAAATCATGCCTATGAGATGATCTTGGGAAGACCATTTATGCGACAATTGCAAGTAGTACAGGATTGGGGAACCAACTCCTTGTATTTGCAACACTTGGGTGTTACGACCAAAGTCAATCTCAAGGATTATTCTCATAGAGATGTCCCTCCTATCCAATGGAATCCCATCCATAGAGCCAAAGATGATACAGAATCGGTGCATTCCATAGGGTCTGGATCCTCATGGATGCATGAAGATACTCACTTATGGATGTGCAAGGTAGCAGTAGAAGAAGAGAAGAGAGAGAAAGCCAGAGAGGTAGGTGCGAACGAAACTCATAGACCCATTCAAGACCCAGCCTATGCACCTATAGTCTTTCCAGATGAGGAGTTTGAACCCCATGGCTGGGCGGAAATTTTAGCAACAATGGACGTAGCCATCAATGAAGAACAATGGACACCTCACTGTGATGAGGATGGCTATGACATTTCAGTCTTCTCCATAGAGCCAATCATGGGAGAGGCAGTTTTAGAAGAATGCGAACCTAACCCTGATGCAATTGAGGATGCAAGTGACTCCGATCTAGAGTCAATCATTATGGATCCACCATTTGCATCAGATGAAGAATACTTCCATGAAATAGAATTTCAACCCCAGAGGCATGGAGAGGTTACAAATGATGTAAGATTAGCAACGCATATGACCCCTAAGGAAGAAGGAAAGAAACGAAAGAAGAGAGAAGCCTTACCAGAAGAGGAAGAATCTTTGTTTGAGGTCCCAGAAAATTTTAAGAAGTATGAGATAGATGACAGGAGAGTCATGATAACAATGCCTAAACGAGAGGCACAATCAGGAGAGGCCTATGATAACAAAGAAACCACCAAGAAAATAGTAGTGGCCATAGAAGAAGGAGAGGAGAGATGCACGTATATAGGCCATGACCTGACAGAAGAAGAAGAGCACGAATTGATTGCCTTGCTAAGAGAATACAGAGATGTATTCGCTTGGAGTTACAAGGACTTGAAAGGGGTTGACCCGGACATATGCTCGCACACCATCCCCATGACCTCAGATGCCAAACCCTCTAAGCAAAAGCCTTATACATATAATGATAATTACGCTGCTAAGATCAAGGAGGAGATAGATAGACTGGTCGAAGCTGGATTTATCTATGAAATTGAGCACACTGAATGGGTATCCCCCATCGTAGTGGTGCCCAAGAAGAATGGCAAGCTGCGTGTGTGCATTAACTTGAAAAAGGTTAATGCCGCCACGATTCGAGATAACTATCCGCTTCCCATCACAGAACATCTCTTAGAAAGAGTGGCAAGCAAGGAAGTGTACAGCTTCCTTGATGGATTTTCTGGCTACAATCAAGTAGCCATAGCTCCAGAGGATCAGCACAAGACAGCCTTTGCCACAGAATGGGGCATTTTTGCTTTTAGAGTAATGCCATTTGGGCTTACCAATGCACCAGCTACCTTCCAGAGGCTGATGTGCCATGTGTTTAAGGAGTTCCTGAGGAAGAGTTTAGAAGTCTATGTTGATGATCTTTGTGCTCATTCCAACATTAGACAAACCCATATCCCTGAACTCAGACAAATCTTTGACAAATGTAGAGAATATCAAGTCTTCCTGAACCCAGAAAAGTGCGTTTTTATGGTCAGGCAAGGCAAGATTCTAGGACACATAGTGTCAAAGAATGGCATATCTACAGACGAAGAAAAAGTGAGAGCCATAGCAGAGCTACCGAGGCCAAAGAATGTCAAGGAAGTACAAGCTTTCATGGGGCATTGTGGGTATTACCGACGTTTCATCCACATGTATGCTGTCATAGCAAAGCCCATGTACGGACTCTTGACAAACTTTGAGTGGACGGATGAATGTGAGAATTCCTTCCAAGAACTTAAACGAAGATTATGTTCAGCACCAATCTTGACCACGCCAGATTGGAATAAGCCATTCCATGTTCACGTGGATGCATCCAATTATGCTATTGGATGTGTGCTTGCACAACCTACTGGTGAAGGTAGTATGGATCTTCCAATTGCCTATGCCAGTAGACAGTGGAATGCGGCTGAACGGAATTACACCACTACAGAGCGAGAAGGATTAGGCATGGTATATGCAGTCAAGAAATTTAGACACTATTTGCTTGCAAATAAGTTTAAATTTTTTACTGACCATCAGGCTTTACTATATCTCGTAAATAAGCCATGCAATACAGGAAGATTAGTGAGATGGTTTCTCTTGCTAATGGAATATGACTTTGAGGTCGTGGTAAGAAAAGGTAGGACTCACTTGAGAGCAGATCATCTCTCTAGGCTCACATCGGGAGAAGCCCCACAAGGAGTGTCAGATGACCTTCCTGATGCTTACTTGTTTAATTTGGAAGTTATACCGCAGTGGGCCAAGCCATTGGTACCAGTATTGACATACGGGCCTAACCATCCAGTGGTAAACACACGGAATAGAGAGGTTGTAAAAGCCCAAAAGTACCACATCATGGCAGGAAGCATGTACAAGCACACAGATCAAGGGATCTTGGCTTGTTGCGTAGAAGAGGATGAGTACGCTAAATGGTTGCAATTAGCACATGTAGGTGCGTTAGAGCAACACCATTCAAAGCAACGAACTTTACAGACTCTAAAGAGATTCGGAGTGCATTGGCCAACTATGGAAGCTGATGTCCAAAAGTTGTGCAAGGAATGCCCAATCTGTTGCACTAAACCACCAGTGGAACATGCCACTCTCTATCAAGTATCCATTGTGCCAGATTGGAGCGAACCACTAGTATCATTCCTGAGGACAAACACATTCCCTCCAGACATGACTCTGGCTAGGAAAAGGAGTTTAGAACAAGAAGCCTTGGATTACTCACTCATTGGTGATAATCTATACAAACGCGGTAAGGATGGTTACCTGAGATTGTGTGTCCATGAGAGTGAATATCTTAAGATCTTGGAAACTGCTCACCAAGGTGTAGCAGGAGGACACTTTGGACCAGAACGGGTGATCAAAGCGATACTATTTGCGGGCTTCTGGTGGCCTACCCTTCACATGGATGCACATACCTATGTGAAACGGTGTGATGTCTGTCAGAGGACTCAGTATCCTATACGCAAAGATGAGATGCCACTGAAACCTATGATGGGTGGACGTGCATTCTCTAAGTGGGGAATAGACTTCGTAGGTCCTATTAATCCCCCAGCTAAGGGTTCTCATGCGGAATACATCATTGTGGCAACAGATTATCTCACCAAGTGGGTAGAGGTAAAAGCTACAACCAAGAACGATGCTCAAACAACTACCAAATTCTTGTTTGAGAATGTATTCACGAGATACGGGCTACCTATAGAGCTTGTAAGTGATAGAGGCACTCATTTCTTGAACGAAGTGATTGAGAATCTACTCCAAGAATTCTTGGTAATACACAAAAAGTCTGCCCCGTATCACCCTCAAGCTAATGGACAAGCTGAGAGCACTAATAAAATCTTATGCAATGTACTGACAAAGTTAGTGAACACTAAACGCTCTGATTGGGACAAACAGCTACACCATGCTGTTTGGGCATACCGAGTGGCCTACAAAACGATACTCCAAGCCACTCCCTTTCAGATGGTATTTGGCCAAAATGCTATGCTACCCTTGGACTTCCTGATCCCTACATTGAGAGTAGCACAAGAGCACGAATGGACAGGTCATGAGCTCTCCTCTAGGATCTTTGACCTTGAACGATTAGGAGAAACAAGACTGAGAGCCGCTGCAGGAATATATGCAGCCAAGAAGAGACAGAAGGCATATTTCGATGCCCATGTGAAGGATAAGGGCTTGAAAGCAGGAGATCTAGTTTTAGTCTATACACTGAAACAACACGCCAGGAAGCTAGAAAAGAGAGGCTACGGACCTATGATCATCAATAGGATCTCCACGAGCGGAGCAGTACAACTAGCCATGTTAGAGGGTGATGTTCTCCCAAACTATATTAGCGGATGCAGAGTCAAGTTGTATCAGGAACCCCTCACGGAGGAAATGCTCAGCCGACTCAACACTGCTAAGAAACGCAAAGAGGAAGAGAAGCGAATTAGAGAGGAAGCTCAAGCAGAAGCTTTAGAACGCATCAGAAGGATGAAATTACGAAGGCAAGGTAGAGAGCAGCCTAGAACAAATGACTATGCAGACCAAGGATTTCCTATGGCCATGTGTGAAGTTGCAGGAACAAGCTCGCATAGGATAATTGATAGACGTCCTTTCGTAACCTTAGATATAGGACAAGGAAAGAGTGCAAGGACCGTAAGAGCCTTGATTGACTCAGGTGCAGCCACTAGTGCTGCTAAATTGTCTTACTGCCAAGAATTACAATTGACTGTCAATCCTGTGGAAGCATATCTTATAGGATTGGGAGGAGTGGAAACCCCTTGCATGGGCGAGGCGGAACTTCCCCTTTACATTCATGATGAGGCAATGATAGTTAAAGTACTGGTGTGTCAAGATGAGGATCTTACTGAACCTCTAGTCTTGGGTCAAGATTGGATCTATGACCAAGCAGTCAATTTAAACCTAAGAAGTGGACTTCTCCAGGTTTGGGTCAATCATAGTCGAGTTACCGTAGAATTAGACAATGGAGCACTCAAGGAATTAGGAAAGGCACAGACTCCTGGTCCTTCCAGGGGTACACATGAAGATGACCATGCTGTTCTTGTTCAAAACCCTGTGTTGCAGAGGAATGACATTTGCAAAAAAGGAGTCAGGGATGCAACGGATCTCCCTTCTTTTCCAAAGGCCCGAAGGAGGCAGCAACCAAAGGCGGATCACAAGCAGAAGAAGCAGAGTACTACCTATGTCCGAGATCAAAAACACCTGCGCAGCAGAATGTCCCAGAAAATAATCCAGGTGTGGGTGCGGAAAGGCGAACGACCGGGTGCACCACCGTCAACTACGCGGGCAAAGCCTCTTATTAGTAACCAACAACACGACGCTAATAAGAAGTCTTTCAGAAATTCTTCTGCTAAAGTAAAATCTATTTGGGTGCCCAAGAAGTCGATGAAGGCAAGCCCACAATCTAGACAAATTTGGGTGCCTAAGGCTTGCTTGAAGGCACAAGTAGTTACGCCAAGGCCACAACCTATGCAGCATAACCCTTCTACGAGTACAACCAGAACTCCCTCGTGCTCAACACTTAGGAACACACCAAGACCCATGAGCATGCATAAAATCACTTATAAGTGGGTCCCTAAAAGGCCCCATTCCCAAACGGCGACACCGACACAGCTCTCTAGAGTCCCTACGAAACCGAAAGCAAAGCCCATCCACTGCATTTGGCAGTCTAAGACCTGTAATAAACCCCCCGACCCCGATTTGTAAATTCACCCCACTTACTAACGGCATTAGTCTCCTAGGAATACACAAACGTTAACTACACTCACTGTCTTCATGCACTTACTAACCACTAACTCATCACCTGCCTCATGTTAATGTTGTAACGGGGACAGCAACGGATTTATTCTATCCATTACGATGTTAACACATGCTTCTATATTCTCACAGTATCAGAAGACAAGCAGTAAAATGGCAGAAGCGACAGGTTCGGGCTCACAAGTGGGAATACTTACTGCGGGAATTGATGTGGATAGTATACCCGTGGATGTGCCCCCGACGGAACGACCAGTGGAGATGCTACACCTTCAGCAACTCCCGGTGCCAGATCCACCTACAGGCATCACGGAAAGAGTTCATGCCAATTCTCATTGGTTCAATGGCATGCCCGGTCCATTAGGTGAGGCCAAGTATATCTGGGAGTCTAAATGCGAGTATGACAGATCATGGGTGCGATTCCAATTTTTTCTCCAAGGAGTTCGAGACTTTACAGAACACCGAAGATCTACAGACCATATGGCAACGAGCAGGATTGGCGGAATATTTTGAAGCCCCACTACCTAAACCCGATCTCCTCCGATGTTACTATTTGGTCTCCACATTACAAGCTAATGAAGATAAGGACCAACCCGGATCATTTGTTCTCCCCTCATTGCTGGGCAACAACGAGTTGAAGAGGTTTGAACTTACTGTGGAGCTGGTAAGCGACGCTTTAAATATGCATGGCACGCATGTGCCCTCAGAAAAGGATGCTCTAGTTCCCACCAACATGAAGGACAGGAAACTAGTGAAGCTGAAAGACATGGCAGCACTCACCCCAAATGTGTCCATCCCTCTCCGAATGTGCATGCAACATTTCGCCTTCCCCGGTCAAGACCGATTCACGCAACCACACAAGAAGATCTGGTTTGCTCTCTACTTGGCGGAAGCAGGTGCGTTACCTATTAAGCTACCAGTGTGGATTATAGATCAGTTGTATGAAGCGAACAAACGGGCTTCTAGGAAATTAGTGGTGAACGGATGTTGTGCACTCACACGCATCATTTATGGATGCTTGGCATATGATGTCCCCATTGAGCGTGCCTTAACTTGGGCACAATTACAAATGTTTAAAAGGCTCAAGACATCCACACATCAGTCCAAGCGCATGAGGGGCACGATTCCGTGTGTCCAGACAAGGGAAGTCCTGACTACTCCTGAGGCATCACCATTAAGAGAGGGCACTGTACCTCCTTTTACCATTAGGATACCCAGGTCGGAATCTGACACTACGACACAACCCACCCCATCGGCTCCTCCGGTTACACCTGAATTCGAATTTGCTGCCACTGGAGAGGCTGAAGGACTGGACCCCCAGGAATTCGAAGCATTCCTACAAAGCACACAATTCTCTGATGTGGAGTTTTATTCAGAGGCAGAGGAGCAGGGCACATCCTCACGAAGAAGAAGAAAGTCTACAGACGGTAGACATGTCCATTGGAGTGACGCTCAGCAAAGCCAACAACACGGACACCCGGAAGAAGAAGAAGCATATGAAGAAGAGACCACTGAAGCCCCAGCATATACAGCAGAACTCCGAAGGCTGTATCAGATTATGGAAAGAGTGCGATCGCAGCAGTTACTCACTGAACAGAGCAGCAGAGTACTTATGACTCAGTTGTTGGAAGAAGCGGGAATTGACTCAGAGTACAGGGAAGGTCTCTTATTGATGGCAGAAACATATGGAGTTGTAGAAGCTGTGCGCACTGCCATTCAGAGGCCTTCAGTTCAATATGACCCACGAAGGTTCCAGACACGACCTCGCTCAGGTAAAAATATCCAAATTCCCGTTACAGTTGCAGAAGAGCCAACTACTACACCAACCTCCCAAACAGCTAGTCAACAGCACCCCACCACCCATGAGGAGTCCACCGAACCACTACCACCTACTCCCCCACCATCACCTACTCCCCCACCATCACCTACTTCCCATGCATCTTCCACGGTAAACACCCCACACTCATCTATAGGAAATGCATTGGACACCATGTTGGCTTGTATATCAAATTTAAGAACAGATTACATTCAGCTCCAGCAACAAAACGAACGCCTGCAAGCGCACTCAGCGACACTACAGCACCGCCTTGCGGTACTAGAAGAGGAGAACACTCGCCTCCACACACAATTCCACACCCTCCAAGAAGCCCACAATATATTGGAGGTACAGCTACAGAACGTAGATCAGGAAGCAGTGCAGGTGGTAGAAGGTCACCTACGGACACAGCTGGAACGCAACTCAAAACTTCAGCGAAATATGGCGCTACTTAAACGCCATCTTGCGGCTGCTCAGGAAGAGAACAGACGTCTGCAAATACAAAACCAAGAGAACCTGGAGGCAGCTATTGAGAGCACACCGGGGGCACCCATCAGCCCATCCAAGTTTCAAGCAGTGACCCCCGATAATATCAAGATTATATTGGAAGATTATGCCACGCTGCTCGAAGCACATGATAAGCTATCGGAGGAGCTAGGACAACTGAAGCAGGAACACCAACAAGGACCAACAGCTGCCCCTCCAACCACCCCCTCTGCGGCTTCGCTTCTCAACGCAGAGGCCATAAAAGATCTCCAGGAACAGGTAACTGAATTGCAAACACGCCTACTACAATATGAGAGGCCATCTTCCCCTCCGGAGGCTCCCACGGACGAAGAAGTTGTGCAAATTCCTGTGGAACAAACGTTTGATGAAGAATATGATCCGCAACCATTCCCAGGAGGCCAATAAACAGAAGAAGCGCAGGACACGTTCGAGGCACCACGGCTGCCATGGTTACGACAAGTGGAGGAAATCGGGAGTTCGCACGAAGAGCGCACCGTAGTGCAAAATCAGGCCATGAGGGTCATAGAGGAGACTGTGTTACAATCAGCTTACTTTCAGAACCTGTCATCGCGACGCCTGATTCTCTCATCGGAACTCCAGTACAGGCCATATTATATTCTCTTGGCTGATTATAATGCAGAAATACAAAGAGTCACGGGTCAGATTCCTACTTTTGCGACCCAATTTCAACCCGAAGACCTTCCTCCAGAGGTGCGAAAAGGCAAGATTCGTCAACCCACATGGCGGCAGAAACTTTTAGAGACCTATCCAGAAATGCTACGCACATGGAACAACGCGCCGTTGCACCTCCTGTACAACCCATGCTACGGTCCAGTCCCCCGCCGCAGGTCGTGGAAGGCATTTAATATCAGGGTACAGAACAATGCGCAATGCAAGGAATGGCTGAACTACCCGTACATCGCGCCACCACAAGGACCACCATCGGTAGCATATATGATGGGGACCATTCGCCACTGGATGCCGCGCTTGAAGCCCATGCAAGATGTAGCAGCGCAAATGATGCTTAAAATCTTAGATATGATGCAAGTAGTGCTGAAGACCTTTAGAAATGCAGCCGCACCACAGGTACGTCTTCCGGGGTTTAGCAATGGAAATTACGACTTGGTGTATGACATGAGCACCACCCCCAGTATCCGTGTGGCTTACGCTTGGCATGCACGCATCAAATACCTCCCCGCCTGCTACAAACAGACCTTCGAAGAAATGTTCAGATCAGGTTTCTGGGAGTATCACTCGGAGATTTTCGCACCAAAACCGACACATCTGCTTCAACTGTTTGCTTGTGAACAAGCAATGTATTCAGAGTACTACACCACCCCGCAACCAGAGACCCCCGGTGCAATAAATTGGGAGGCATTGGAAGCCGATCTAGCAAGAGGCTTAAGGATAGGAGAACATGAACTGGCCACCAATGTCATCCAATATTACATCGACCACCCGCGAGAACAAAGGTCTGTCAGGGGCGATAGACGCTAGGAAGGGGGGAGTGTTGGCATACAAAGCAACAAAGGAGTCATGCACAATACAGCAACAAGGCCAGATCATTTTTCCCATAGATTATGTACAACTCAAGTGATTTTAATCACTACACAAACATTGTAAATCCCGTTTTTGGTAGATTAGACTCCATTTTGTGCAAGCCGAGGAGTCCTCGAGCTTGAGGAGTATTAGAAGTACCCTCGTACCAATTTTCATAATTTTTAGACTTCGTTTGAGCCCTCAAATAAGCCCTGGAACCTAATTTTTAACTAGGCCGGACACTAGGTCTGGACAGGGACAAAGCTAGTCAAAAACTATAAAAAGAGCTAGAGAGCTCATATTGGAGGTTAGATTGTAATTGAAACGAACTTGTAAGAGCTTGTGAAAGTAATCTAAAGCACTCCATTGATTCTCTCTCTTTGTCTTGCCGTGTGTACGCGTGTGTGTGTATGTGTGTGCATGCTTGTGTGCTTCTCACTCACGCACTTGTGTCGCCACTTGCTCGAGGTCTTCATACCATCCTCACGTCTTCCCGGATTGACATTAAAGGAGGTGCTACTCATCACTGAGCTACACCAAGCCTGGTAATTATTTCTATCCAATTTGTCAATGAAGGAAGGGAAACCATCACCCATGATTACCTTATTTGCTCTGATACCACTGTTGGATGTGATGGCTGGATACACTTAGAAGATCAAGCTGGTGCTGCAAAACCTGCTTCACACCTGCCCTCCTTTGACTCCATATATGCTTAGTAGACTCTTTGAGCTTTCAATTGACACCAAAATATGCTATATGTACTTTGGAAAAGGTTTGAGTAATGACTTGATCAAAACAGACTACTTTGCAAATCACAAGACTTGAAAACTTTCTATTTTGGTCTTGATACCTGCTCAGTGTTATGCTCAGTGTGACCAGTGTAGTTACAATTAGCAAAATTCCTTCTAGGGATATTCAATTAGCTTAGTAAGCTTCTATTTGCAAGTGGAATGAAAGGAAATGATAAACCACACTCAGAGAAATTACTTTAGCAAAATAAGGTGTACCCCCGATTTTTTAGGAGACTTACAGTCACAGACCAGTGATCACCCCGACTGAGATTTCTCTGTGATGGTGGATCCAATGGCTTTGAAACTTTGTAGGTGTATAGTAGACTTTGAGCTGAATCCAATGCACTTTGAATCATCCAATTTGGTTCAGTAGATCTTGAGTTATGCCTCTTGGAAGTTGACAGAGTTGGAGGTAGTCACTCAGAGAAAACAGAGACTATGAATATATGTATATTGATTAAATCTAATGATTGTACATTCCCATTGGCATGTAATGTGATGCTCAATGGTACTCAGAGGTGTAGGCTATGGTGTAGCTCACACACACTCAATGATTGGCTCAGAATTGCCTCGGGAGGAGTGAAGATGCCCGCGACTTTTTCCTTGTACTTTTTATAGGAATTGAATGAGATTTTGAATTTCAAATCCAAGTTAATCTCCTAGAATCATGTACCTAAAAGTGAATGAGATATTCTCTCAATCATCCATCTACTTTCCCACGACTTTCTCAAGTAGGTGAGTTTACAAGAGTGGTTAAAGCCATATAGACTTTTACATGAGATAAATAGTAAGAACAGCAAGGCTATGTTCCTATGGTTCATTATTCAAGTGATATTCCTCATGAATTAATCCAAGCTAGGCTTCCAAGATCCAAGCTTTATGTTGAGTCTGCAATATTGATATCCAAGCCAATGTCTGTAGGCTTGTTTTGCACCAACAAAAGGAATATTGATGATTTTCCTTTTCCAAGGCCGAGAGAACACACTAGGACCCTGCGACCAACTCAACTGGTGAAGTCCATGAAGAATTACTTCGATGGCACGGGAGACCCTTATGTCCACGTGGCAGAATTTCGGCAAGTATTGAAAGCTGAACAGGTAGAGGACCTATTCACACAATATAATGCTTTCGGTCTAACCCTTAGGAACACTGCCCTTACGTGGTTTCAACCACTAAATGAGAGGCATTTCAGAAACATAGACCAGCTCTTAGAGGCATTTATTGTTGAGTTTTCTAAGAGTGGAATCAGGCATAACACCTCCTCACTAATTCATAGCTTCAAACAAACACCTCAAGAGACGGTCAGACTAGCTGGAAGAAGATTTAGACAGTACCTGGAGAGATGCCCGATGCCGGAGTTACCCACACCAACCAAACAAGTGGCCTTGTTCCTAGATGGATTGTTGAGCACTAAGCTCAGGTCATATGTGTACCTGAAGGACCCCAAAACGATAGAAGAGTGCGTGCGCATGTGCATAGACATTGAGGACAATCTAGGTGAGGAATTAGAACTATCAAAAATCTATAAGGATTCTGATAGCTCTAGTAACATGACATCTGGTCAATCCACATCCATCGAGGAACTTGCAGAGAAGGTAGCCCAAAAACTAGGTGTCTCTAGCAAGCAAATTCCAAGATTTGCCCCAGTTAAGCGGTGTTACAATTGTGGCGGTGAACATATGGCAAGTGTATGTCCCATTATGGCCCAACCCCAGGCGAATCCTAGTAGCCAGTACTGCACCATAGAGCGCAGGTACACCAACCACACTGCACAAGACTGCCCATATAACAAACAAACTGTTAGGCAAAATTATCCTCAGCCATATCCACAACATGGTAGATACCAGAATCAGTACCCACTACAACAATACAACAGACCACAGCAAACTTATCAACCACCTTACCAAGGGCAGCAGAGACCTCAACCAGTCCTAGTACAGCAACCCCCTGCTCCCACCAATGTGATCCCAGTGAAATATGCATCTACTGAAGAAAATCCGAATAGAGCCATACTCCCAGTCACCCCATTGCTATCAGACAGTGATCCAAGTGACCATAGTTTTGACTCCACACATATGGATAGCCCACAGGCTTACTACATGCAGTCACCCGAGCATAACGAGTCATACTATTATGAGGACCCAAGTGAAAATAGTGGGGAACCTGAGTATGCTAATGTCATGTACACAAACCCCAACTCTAGACCTCAAACTAGGCAGGTACGACCCCCATTTCCTAGAGGACCATGCTTCAGATGTCAGGGAGATCACCTTATACGTGATTGTCCACTGCCTGCCCCTACACAACCTCAACCAGTAACCATTCAGGGTTTCTGTCAAGACTACGAAAAAGAGCATCTCCTACGAGATTGCCCAAAGAACCCTAATAACATGCCTAAAATCACTCCTATCAATGTTGTTGGGTTAGTTGTAGACTCCACAGGGAGTGTGACTTCCACTGCACCTGTGCAGGTGATCACAAGAGCCCAGGCACTACAACAAAACCAAGGTGTTGGTCAGGAAAAGAGCCCCGAGGTGAGTGAAACAGAGAGCATAACCAAAAAGAGGACTAGAGCCTGGAAGGATAGTCGTGAAAGAATGAAAAGGCAATGGGCAAAAAAGATAAACGAACTTGAAGAAAGCTTGAGAGAAACCAAGGCAAAAATCATAGAGATCACATCTCAACCGCACTCTCACACATTCCCACCGCTACCATCCCCATCACCCTCCATTCCTCCACCCTCTAAAACACCCCACGTAACCCACCCACCACCCCGAGTAGGATCAGTATTAGCGGATCCCACTCCTAAAGGCTTGGACATGATGTTCAAGGCCTACCAGGCTCGACTTCACGAAGGGCCAACAGCTGCAAACCTAGACAAGAGTTACCCTAGAGCTGATTTAGAGATTGAACGGATGAAAATGTGCATGAAAATGGTAGAACAAGCTCAAGCTATACTTGAGACTAGTCAAAAGTTCAATCAGACAAACTCTGTCAAGCCGGATTTGCATTTCCAAGGCTTACTAGAAAGATTAGAGCAGTTGGTAAACAAATCACAAGTTTCTTTACCTCCACAGGCTCAACCAGTTGTTGAAAGAGGAAGCTCACCACCAATGGGAGCTTATGTTCCTAATTCCACGGATGCTGGAATACCTCCTTCAATTCAACAGTACTCTCAAGAGTTCTTGCGGGAAATACAAGAAGAGAAATGGGCCAAGGAGAAGGGTGATTCCCCTCCTATTCCTGAGATTGATGATCTTCATGATCAATTTCCCCAAGACATTCCGTCTATCTATGGAGATCAAACAGAGCAACAAGAGGATGAGAGATTAGATTTTGAATCTAATTCTTTACAAGAGTTGCCTCATTTCACAGGCCGATGGGAATCTGAATCCCTCCAGATCAGAGCTCCCACAATATTGGTGAGAAATGAAGACTCAGTGATTCCAAGGAACACTGATGTTGTGAAGAACACTAAGGTTCAATGTCATCTCACTGTGGAAGAGCTGCTCAAAGCCAAACCGGAGCTCTGGAATCATATGAAGGATCAGGTTCCAGAACTTGATTCCAATATGCCAAAAGTAGGCCCTAAGCAGAAAGTACCAGAGATACCTCTCGACAAGATAGGAGACATGAGCGAAGGTGAAGAAGGTAACACTTATCTTCCGATCACCTATCAAGGTTACACAACCAAAGCAATTGTGGATTCGGGTGCTGGTGTTGCTATTGCGACCACCTCCTTGTGGAAGCGATGGGGCAAACCCACCTTAAGACCAACGAGAATGAAACTTCAAATGGCAGATGGTCATTTTGAAAGACCTCTCGGATTGCTTGAAGGGATAACTCTAACCACTTGTGGTGTAGAGTTTGAACATACATTTGCTATATGTGACTTTGAGAAAAATAATGTCTACGAGATGATCCTAGGAAGACCCTTCCTACGACAATTGCAAATAGTACAGGATTGGGGAACCAACTCCTTGTACTTACAGCACTTAGGGGTCACCACCAAGGTCAATTTGAAGGATTACACCTTCAGAGATGTACCACCCCTACAGTGGAATCCTATCCACAAAACGAAAGAAGATTCTATCTCCGTTCATTATGGAAGTTCACCTGAACCATCATGGCTGCATGAAGATACTCACTTGTGGATGTGCAAGGTCGCAGAGGAAGAGGAAAAGCGCCTAAAAGCGAGAGAAGAAGAAACTCCCCCAGGAGATAGACCAATAAAAGACCCAGCCTATACACCGATGATATTTCCAGATGAGGAATTTGAGCCTCATGGTTGGGCAGAAATCTTAGCTACCATGGACATTGCAGTCAATGAAGAACAATGGACACCCCATTGTGATGAGGAGGGTTATGATATTTCAGTGTTCATGTGTCAGCCCTTGTTGGAAGAGTGTGATCCTAGTGAGTTCATAGAAGAAGAAGAGAATGACGATGATCTAGAATCCATTGTGATGGATACTTACTTTGACTCAGAGGAACACTACTTAGAAGACATAGGAGTGTTAACCCAAAAAGAAGAAGAACCCCTTGCGAGTATTAAAACGATAAATTCAAAGAAAGGAAGTGAAGGAGGTCAAAAGAAAAAGAAAAGGAAAGCAGTGAAACAAGAAGAGGAAGAATCATTGTTTGAAGTACTAGAAAATTTCAAGAAATATGAAGTGGAAGACCGAAAAATTTTGGTACGAATGCCTAAGAGAGAGGCCATTATAGGAGAAGCATATGACAATAAAGAAAAGACCAAAAAAATTGTAGTGACCATTGAAGGGAACGAAGAGCGATGTACGTACATAGGAGACGACCTAAGTGCAAAAGAAGAATTAGAGCTGGTAGCTCTATTAAGGGAATATAGGGATGTGTTCGCATGGCACTATAGAGACTTGAAAGGAGTAGATCCAGAGATTTGCTCTCATACGATTCCGATGACCGCTGATGCCAAGCCCACCAAACAAAAGCCCTACACATATAATGACAATTATGCAGCCAAAATAAAAGAGGAAATTGACAGGCTGATTGAAGCTGGATTCATCTATGAGATTGAGCACACTGAATGGGTGTCCCCCATTGTAGTGGTGCCCAAGAAGAATGGGAAATTGCGAGTGTGCATTAACCTTAAAAAAGTTAATGCCGCTACGATCAGAGATAGTTATCCACTTCCAATCACCGAACATCTATTGGAGCGTGTTGCAGGCAAGGAAGTTTACAGCTTCCTTGATGGATTTTCAGGTTACAACCAAGTAGCCATTGCCCCCAAAGATCAACACAAAACGGCCTTTGCCACAGAATGGGGAATCTTTGCATTTCGTGTGATGCCATTTGGGCTCACCAATGCACCTGCAACATTCCAAAGACTCATGTGTCATGTCTTCAAAGAGTTCTTGCGGAAGAGCTTAGAAGTATATGTGGATGATTTATGCGCTCATTCCCAAGGAAGAAGTTACCACATCCCTGAGCTCAGACAAATCTTCAACAAGTGTAGAGATTATCGAGTGTGTCTGAATCCAGAGAAGTGTGTGTTCATGGTACGACAAGGTAAGATCTTAGGTCACATTGTTTCTAAGAATGGAATTTCAACAGATGAAGACAAAGTAAGAGCAATAGCAGAGTTGCCCAGACCAAGGAATGTTAAAGAGGTACAAGCCTTTATGGGCCATTGTGGATATTACCGTAGGTTTATCCACATGTATGCCATCATAGCTAAACCTCTTTATGGGTTGTTAACAAATTTTGAGTGGAGCGAGGAATGCGAGACTTCCTTCAACGAGCTGAAGAGACATTTGTGCACAGCACCAATCTTGACCACACCAGATTGGAATAAGCCATTCCATGTTCACGTGGATGCATCCAATTATGCTATTGGATGTGTGCTTGCACAACCTACTGGTAAAGGTAATATGGATCTTCCAATTGCCTATGCTAGTCGACAATTGAATGCAGCTGAACGAAATTACACCACTACAGAGAGAGAAGGCTTAGGCATGGTATATGCAGTTAAGAAATTTAGACATTATTTGCTTGCAAATAAGTTTAAATTTTTTACTGATCATCAAGCATTGTTATATCTCGTAAACAAGCCATGCAATACAGGAAGATTAGTGAGATGGTTTCTCTTGCTCATGGAATATGACTTTGAAGTTGTGGTAAGGAAAGGTAGGACTCATTTGAGAGCTGATCATCTCTCTAGGCTCACATCGGGAGAAGCCCCACAAGGAGTATCAGATGACCTTCCTGACGCTTACTTGTTTAATTTGGAAGTGGTGCCGCAGTGGGCTAAGCCATTGGTACCAGTATTGACATACGGGCCTAACCATCCAGTGGTAAACACACGGAATAGAGAGGTTGTAAAAGCCCAAAAGTACCACATCATGGCAGAAAGTAGGCACAAGCACACAGATCAAGGGATCTTGGCTTGTTGCGTAGAAGAGGATGAGTACGCTAAATGGTTGCAATTAGCACATGTAGGTGCGTTAGAGCAACACTACTCAAAGCAACGAACTTTACAGACTCTAAAGAGACTCGGAGTGCATTAGCCAACTATGGAAGCGGATGTCCAAAAGTTGTGCAAGGAATGCCCAATCTGTTGCACTAAACTACCTGTGGAACACGCCACTCTTTATCAAGTATCCATTGTGCCAGATTGGAGTGAACCTCTAGTATCCTTCCTGAGGACAAACACATTCCCTCCAGACATGACTCTGGCTAGGAAAAGGAGTTTAGAACAAGAAGCCCTGGATTACTCACTCATTGGTGATAATCTATACAAACGCGGTAAAGACGGTTACCTGAGGCTATGTGTCCATGAAAGTGAATATCTTAAGATCTTGGAAACTGCTCACCAAGGTGTAGCAGGAGGACACTTTGGACCAGATCGGGTGATCAAGGCGATACTATTTGCGGGCTTTTGGTGGCCTACCCTTCACATGGATGCACATACCTATGTGAAACGGTGTGATGTCTGTCAAAGGACTCAGTATCCTATACGCAAAGATGAGATGCCACTGAAACCTATGATGGGTGGACGTGCGTTCTCTAAGTGGGGAATAGACTTCGTAGGTCCTATTAATCCCCCAGCTAAGGGTTCTCATGCAGAATACATCATTGTTGCAACAGACTATCTAACTAAGTGGGTAGAGGTAAAAGCCACGACGAAGAACGATGCTCAAACAACTGCTAAATTCTTGTTTGAGAATGTATTCACGAGATATGGGCTACCTATAGAGCTTGTAAGTGATAGAGGCACTCATTTCTTGAACGAAGTGATTGAAAATCTACTCCAAGAATTCTTGGTAATACACAAGAAGTCTGCCCCTTATCACCCTCAAGCTAATGGACAAGCTGAGAGCACTAATAAGATCTTATGCAATGTACTGACAAAATTAGTGAACACTAAATGCTCTGATTGGGACAAACAGCTGCACCATGCTGTTTGGGCATACCGAGTTGCCTACAAAATGGTACTCCAAGCCACCCCCTTTCAGATGGTATTTGGCCAAAACGCTGTGCTACCGTTGGACTTCTTAATACCTACGTTGAAAGTAGCGCAAGAGCACGAATGGACAGGACATGAGCTCTCCTCTAGGATCTTTGACCTTGAACGATTAGGAGAAACAAGACTGAGAGCAGCTGCAGGGATATATGCAGCTAAGAAGAGACAGAAGGCATACTTCGATGCCCATGTGAAGGATAAGGGTTTGAAAGCAGGAGATCTAGTTTTAGTCTACACACTGAAGCAACACGCAAGGAAACTAGAAAAGAGAGGCTACGGACCTATGATCATCAATAGGATCTCCACGAGCGGAGCAGTACAACTAGCCACATTAGAGGGTGATGTTCTCCCAAACTATATTAGCGGATGCAGAGTCAAGTTGTATCAGGAACCCCTCACGGAGGAAATGCTCAGCCGACTCAACACTGCTGAGAAACGCAAAGAGGAAGAAAAGCGAGTTCGAGAAGAAGCTCAAGCAGAAGCTTTAGAACGCATCAGAAGGATGAAGTTACGAAGGCAAGGTAGAGATCAGCCTAGAGCGAATGACTATGCAGATCAAGGATATCCTATGGCCATGTGTGAAGTTGCAGGAACAAGCTCACATAGGATAATTGATAGACGTCCTTTCATAACCCTAGATATAGGACAAGGAAAGAGTGCAAGGAACGTAAGAGCCTTGATTGACTCAGGCGCAGCCACTAGTGCTGTTAGAGTGTCTTACTGTCAAGAGTTACAGTTAACTGTCAGTCCCCTAGAAGCATATCTGATAGGATTAGGAGGTGTTGAAACCCCTTGCATGGGAGAGGTGGATCTTCCCCTCTACATACAAGAGGTCCTCATGACAGCAAAAGTGCTAGTGTGTGAAGACGAGGATCTGACCGAACCTCTTGTCTTAGGCCAAGACTGGATCTATGATCACGCAGTCAACCTCAACCTAAGAAGTGGACTTCTTCAGGCTTGGGTAGGCCAAAGCCATCTCACGATTGAATTAGAAAATCAAGCACTCAAACCAATAAAACAGGCATCAACTCCTGGTCCCTCCAGGAACCCACATGAAGATAACAATGTTGTTCTGGTACAAACTTCTATGGTGCAGAGGATTGTCAATCTTACTGAAGGTACAGAAGTCAATAAGGAGTTCCTAACTGATCCGAAGAAGATTCTAGAGGAGCAGACTGAACATCACTCAACACGAAGGAGGCTGCCGACCAAGAGGCAGGAGCGCCAACCCATGCAACATGGAGCATCTTGTGGCGTGAAGCAGATCTGGATACGCAAGGATGGGAAACTCACAACTCCAATAGCAGATTCTCAAGGAGACAAGAAATGAGCCTCACCATCAAGGAACAAAGTGAAGAAGCCCCCTAGGATAACCCCTAGGCATACCATTTCTATTTGGGTTCCTAAGCGGTCAATGAAGGCCATCCCTAATGCTAGACAGATATGGGTGCCCAAGGCCTGCTTACAATCCCAAATTACTTCACCTTCAGACACTAGGATGAAGCAACTTTCACAAGCACTCGTGGCCAACAACTCAGAAAACGAAAAGATACCTACACCTCTCACTGCCTCCACTCCCATCAACCCTAGGAATGCCTGGAAATGGGTACCCAAAAGGTCCCAAATACATCACACTCTCATCCAGAAATCTTCACCTGTCTTTAGCTCTAAGAGCTACGACTCCTCTATCAAAGTGTGGAGAATTAAACTGTGTACTAAACCCCTTGACCCAATTCTATAAATCCGTCTACTCTAACACAGGAGCATTCTGAGCCCATTGCATAACCAATGTATGCATCTAGGATGACTCTGACCTCTAATCACCACTCACACCCATCACAAACACTTCACCACTAACCACTGACCTCCGGGATTGTCATGTTAGTATTGTGAAGGGAACACCATTACAGCTTGTTTCCTATGCAACACTAATGTGCCTTTCGTCTTCCAGCAGATAAGCAACCTACTCTCATGGCAACAGCGGCAGGCACAAGCTCTCAGGCAGGATCTGGTGCTCCAATCAATTGGGATGCCATGCCGGTGGAGGCCCCACCAACAGCTCGACCTGAGGAGTTCGTGAATGTGCGGAGGATTCCTATTCCAGATCCACCAAATGGCCTAACCGAAAGAGTAAAGGGGCATTCTCACTGGTTCAACGAGATGCCAGGAGATTTGGGGGACGTGGATCATATCTGGGAGTCCAAGATGGAATGTGGAGGAGTGTGGTGGACCTTCCAATTCTTCTCACGAGAATTCGAAGCATTGCAAAATGCAGCTCCACTTCAAGATATCTGGCAAAAAGCAGGATTACAAACTTATTTCAGTGCAGCTCTGCCTAAACCAGATTTCCTCAGGTGCTACTACCTAATTGCCACGCTGAAGCCGACAGGGGATAAGGATCATTCAGGCACATTCTGGGTGCCCTCCTTGTCAAATCTGGAGGAAATGAGGAAGTTCGAATTGAATGTGACTTTAATCAGGGAAGCACTTCAGATGTATGGCACGCATGTACCTTCTGACCGTGACCCCTTGATACCGGAGTCGATGAAAAGCAATAGAATCAAGAAACTAAAAGAAATGTGCGCCCTCACCCCCAACATTGCCATACCTTTGCGGATGTGCCTCCAACACTTCGCATTTCCCGCTCAGGACCGTTTCACTCAACCTCACAAGAAAATATGGTATGGGCTATATCTAGCAGAGACTGGAAGCTTGCCCATTAAGATGCCGGTATGGATCTTAGACCAAGTGTATGAGGCAGGCAAGCGGGGTGTGAGGAAGCCCACTTTACATGGTTGTTGTGCGCTGACAAGAATTATCTATAGATGTCTTGCATATGATGTGCCAGTTGCCCGAGCTCTAAAGTATGCACAACTGGAGCTGTTCAAAGGGCGGAAGTCAGGGAGCCAGCCTGCAAAACGAATGCGTGGATCGCTCTCCCAGGTAACGATTCCTCAAGAAGCCACGACCGAAGCTTCTCCCCAACCAGAAGCTCAGGTCACACCTTTCACGATCCATCTTCAAGGAGTTCAAGCTGGGGAGGTGGTACAACCCGTTTCATCCGCCCCTCCACTACCTACTGATGCAGAGTTTGCATCTATGGCCACCTTCACAGAAGATCCAAACTTCGATTTTGAAAGATTCCTGCAGACGGTCCCCCTATCAGACAGTGAAGATTCCCCTGACAATGTTGATCCAGGTGCATCAGCCCAAAGAGAACAGCCACGGGGCGAGACGAGCAGAGTACATGGGGAAGAAGTGGCACAACATCCTCATGACCCAAACACACAAGTTCAGGAAGGTGCACAAAGAAATGACCCGGAAGACAGTGAAGAGGAGGCCCCTGCCTACACAGCACAACTCAGACGGCTGTACAAGACAATCAAGCAGGTACAGAGAAGACATAAGATGATAGAAGAGGCGAATAGAGCTCTAGTGAACCAGATGCTTCAAACCAAGAATGTCGACTCACACTTTGTGGAATCATTGAATCTATTGGCAGAGACATGTGGGATCGGGGAAGCATTGAGGACAATGGTCTATCAGGAAAACCCTGTCTATGATCAACAAAGGATTGATACACGGCCACGACGCGGGAAAATGATTCAAATGGAAGCCTCTACTGCCTTGCCTACTATAATTTCAGAGGATGTTCACATGACGAGCCCAAGTCCCACTGACGAACAAGAGGTAATTACACACGTACCATCTCCACTGCCACCTTCCTTCCACCCTTCAGAACCCTTCTCCACTATCCCTTCTGAACAACCGATATCCACCCTTCATGAAACCAATGTACACACTTCCGTTTTTACATCCTTCCCTTTACCCACATCCAGCACTTCCACCCAAATTTTTGAACCCCACACCGGTCATCCGGCCACCGATCAAACCATAATAGGTCACCCTTCCTATCTCCCCACCCTTGGACAATCACTTGCCACTAACCAGACCTCACCCCATCCTTTTCCATTCACCCACACCCAAACACTATCCACCACTTCCCTGGTAACTGCCTCATCCTCAACCCAAGTTACCCAACCGTCATTCTGGACGAACCTTGTAAATATACTCCAACAGGTGGATAATTATAATAAAAAGTCCCTTTCCCAACCCCACTCCCCCACATTCACTGCCACCACTATCACACCACCCACCATTCCTGTATTCACAGTGCACGAATCACACACTCTCACGTCCGATCCCATGGACATCTCACCATCCACAGGATCACCCACCACCACTGTTATTCCAACATCACCACGTATCATTTCACTCACGTCGCCATTTCCAAGCACTGTAGGCACAACATCCACTTTTCCCTTTCCCATCTCCCGACCCCTTCCATCTTCCACCTTTACCCCTGCACCCACTTCATTTAGTCATGCACTCAACACCATGCTCGAAGCTGCTGCCCAACTTAAACAGGAATACAGGTTACTAGAAGAAAACAATAAAGAACTCTGTACTTTGTCAGCCCATCTCCAGGCACGTGTCACTGCCCTGGAGTTATCTAATACGGAATTACAGCAGGAGGTGACTACCCTCCAACAATATCAGGTGGAGCTCGAGTCCACACATACAGAGAAGAGTAAAGTAACTGAAGAACAACTTAGAGATTAGCTAGCCCGTAACGCTAGACTACAACGAAACATGGCTCTACTCCGATGCCATTTAGCGGCTGCTCAAGAAGAAAACAAAAGACTACAACAACAAAATCAAGACAACCTCGAAGCAGCTATGGAAAATACTCCAGGGGCACCCATTGACCCGGCTAAATTCCAAGCCATCCCCTCAGAAAACATACAACAAATATTGGAAGCTTATGCCAATCTCTTGGAAGCACATGATCAGCTTGCTGACCAAGTCAAAGACCTACAGAAAGCCCAAGGGCCTACCCAACACCAACGAGAACTTAAAGAGATGGCCAACGCTGCAACCTCACCAGAGCCGGAATTATCAGTAACCAATGAAGTACTTGAGCTAAGGCAACAGGTTGCAGAGTTGAAAATCAAGTTGTTACAATATGAACGACCTCCTTCCCCACCTGAGCAACCCATAGAAGAAGAAGCAGTTATTATTCCAGTGGAGGAAGCATTTGAAGAGAACTATGAGCCTCAACCTTTTCCCGGAGGCACAATCACTGAGGAGGGACAGGACACTTATGAGGAACCTCCATCGGCATGGATGAAACAGGTAGAAGAAATGGGGCAGACTCATGAAGAACGTATCTCCTACCAGATGTTGGCCATGAAGACCATTGAAGAAACCATACTTCAATCAGACTACTTTAGACATCTGGCCCCTAGAAGACTAATAACCAGCTCAGAATTACAATATAAGCCATACTTTGTACTGTTGGCAGACTACAACGCCGAGATCAAACGTAAGACCAACAAGTACCCAACTTTCGCAACACAATTTGAACCTGAGGACATTCCAGAGGAGGCACGCAAAGGGAAAATACACCAACCCATCTGGAGGCAAAAGCTATTGGAAACCTATCCCGAGATGCTACGGACATGGGACCACGCACCCATGCATTTGAAGTATAACAATTGCTATGGACCAGTGCAACGGAGAAGAACATGGAAGTCATTCGCCATCAAAGTCAAGAACAACGCCAATTGCAAAGAATGGCTCAATTACCCTGCCATTGCACCCCCAAACAGCACGCCTACTGTAGCCTACATGATGGCTACCATCAGACATTGGCTTCCACGCCTCCACCCTATGCCAGATGTGGCTGCCCAGATGATGCTCAAGATCTTCGATATGATGCAGGTTGTGCTCAAAACTTTCCGAAATGTTTGTCATATTCAACCTCCGATTCTCGGGTTTGTGAATGGTAATTATGACCTGCTATATGATATGAGCACCACCCCAAGCATACGAGTTGCTTATGCATGGCACGCACGCATCAGATATCTCCCTGCCTGCTACAAGCAAACTTTCGATGAAATGTTCACCACGGGGTTCTGGGAAGCACACTCAGAGGTGTTCGCGCCACGGCCCACCCATTTGTTACACCTCTTTGCATGCGAACAAACCATGCACTCAGAACTCTACACAACGCCACAACCGGACATACCGAGTGCAGTCAATTGGGAGACCCTCCAGAGAGACTTGGTTCGGGGACTACGCATCAAGGAACAAGAAGTGGCAACCGACCTCCTGCAAGAGTACATTGATCAAACGGTGGAGCAGAGGTCTGTCAGAGGCGACAGACGCTAGGGGGGGGAGAGTGTTGACAGTATACGGGAAGAAGCAAGTACGGACACACATGCAGATCTAGCACTAAGGCAACCCTTCATTTTTTTTCAAAACCCTTACATCATTTTTAAGTGATTCTCATCACTAAAAACCCTTGTAAATATCATTTCACCTTTTTGTAGCTCCATTTTGTACAAGCCGAGGAGTCCTCGAGCTTGGGGAGCCTTAGAAGTAGTTGCCTGCCAATTTTCATAATTTTTTAGATCTCGTTTGAGCCCTCAAATAAGCCCTGGAACCTAATTTTTAACTAGGCCGGACACTAGGTCTGGACAGGGCCAAAGCTAGTCAAAAACTATAAATAGAGCTAGAGAGCTCATTTTTGGGCTAGCTTCTTGTAGTTTGAGCTTGTATGAGAACTTTGTTGCAATAGAAGTGGTTCCATTGTCTTACTCTCTTTGTTCTTGCCGTGTGTGCACGTGTGCGTGTATGTGTGTGCATGCTTGTGTGCTTCTCACTCACGCACTTGTGCTTCCACTTGCTCGTGGTCTTCATACCATCCTCACGTCTCCCCGGATTGACATTAAAGGAGGTGCTACTCATCGCTGAGCTACAAAAGCTTACCTGAGGTCTCTCTCTGGTTTTTTCTCGTCAGGTTTCATGAACCTTGGATGAGCCTGCTCCTTGGAAAATCAATTCACCTTGCCACGTGTATGCATGTCTGCCATGCTCTGTTACCAAGAACATTTTCTTCGATGTGTGATCTAGATAGACAAATTTTTCTGGTGTCTCAGGGTCTTTGAATTCATAGATGGCCATTATTGGGTTAGGTTTATCTAGTTCGAATCTCCAAAAGGCTTCCTCCATTTCTCTATTCAAGAATAATTCTATGTTTTTGTTGCCTTGGGGAATCAACTATGGAGTAATTACCCTCGTCAAGACATATTTTCCTCAAGGAATCTTGGGTTCTCGTCCTAGGTCTCCTTGCTCTAGGTCTCCTATCTTGTTCTCAAGAATGATGTTTCCAAACTCATCTATCCTGTCTGGTAAGCTAGTGACCACATACATGGTTCCTTCCTTATCAATGTACAAACCCTCTTTGAACTTGACCACTGGGTGTTCAAGTCCAAAAGGTTGATCTGGATTTTTGAGTTGGACCACCGATCACCTCAGGCCATCCTCATAGATGCATGCTCCTAATTGGTTGGTTCTGATATACTCCAATTGTGTCTTATAGGGACCCTCTGGTGTTTGTAAATCGGCAGTATCTGAGCTATGTGTGGATCTTTCCATGCTAAAAGAAATTTCTGAGTCACTTATCTCAGAACTTAGCATGTAGGAATAACCACTAAGTTGTTGTGCCCACGACCTAGCGGTATGGTTGACACTGGCCTAAGATGATCTAATGCTTTGCCTATCCTTGCCTAGGTGTCTACCAGATCTCAGGTTCATAAGCTTTATCTTTAAGTCCAAATTCTCCCCTTTGTATAGCTCAAAATCCTTTGGGGTCCCCTTGGTTTCCTAGTCCCACATGAGGGTAAACTTCAAAATACTATATCTATAATTCCACGTATTAGTTTTACCGTAACGAAATTTCCAATGAACACAAAATCACAACAAACGGATTTCGTATGAGAAAGTTATGCTAGTTCAGGGTTTTGGGGGTTAAAACTAGGAAATAGGATCCTTCTGGGATTACTTTAGAACAGGCGATACATGATACTTAGGAGGTATCGGTGATACTCAGGAGCAACGATACACGATACCAAAGTTGCACGACAACTTCCATGATACGATACTGCTATCAAACAATACGATACTAGAAGTGGTCACGATACGATACCTCTTGGTTCATGATACGATACCGACCTATCTCACGATACGATACTACTAGCAAGACGATACGATACTGCTAGCAAGACGATACGATACCAGGAGATCTAAGGCACGATATGATACCAAGTTCTACGCAATACGATACCTTCCAGATGATGCAATACCACTTGCTCTCACGATATGATACCGCTAACTAGACAATACCTCACTTATCATGATATGATACTGCTTGATGATCGTGATACAATACCACAAGCTTCACGATACGATACCACTCCAAGCGTGATTACCATAGCTCAACCTATCAATGCATGATACCTTGATGGTATCGCAATACCTCAAGGAGGTGATACGATACTCCGTAAGTATCGTGAGACATGGGAGTTCTAGTATCACGATACAAAAACTTAACCGGACATGATACTTTGAGTTTTTGACACCCAAATTCAAAAAATTTTGTGGATATGTGTACCTTATGCCCTTCTTGTCACTCTTATCTACCTTTAGATGCAAAAACTCTCACCTATTCCACGATATTGCACTCACGATACTAGATGCAGGTAGTCTCTGTTTGCGTGATACTTCACTCAGTATTCTGATGTTTTGAGAGGATTTCAAGACTATTTCTTCAGCATTTCAGCTCTGAACTCCTCTGTGCTTCTTGCTTGTAGCCACAGTTGAAAGACAAGGTGAATGTATAGTCAAAAGTGAAGAAAATTTGAGAAGATGAAGATGGAAGAAGATGGTGATGATGATGAAGGAGAAGAAAAACTCAAAAACTGAACTGAAAATGGTGATTTTTTTACCTTCTACATCTTACTGTCACACGCTCGTCATCCAAGCTCTCTCCCTAGAAACGGTGCCAAATTTGGTGTCACTCTAGCACAATGGCAAGTACCAACGTGAGGAGATACACCTCCTAAATGTCAATCCACAGAGACGTGAGGACTGGTATGAAGACCATGAGCAAGTGAAGGCACAAGTGCATGAGTGAAAGACACAAGCATGTACACACATACACACACATACGATAAGAGTAAAGAGTGGAACAATGGAAGGACTTCGATTACAAAAGAAATATATTACAAGAGCTCAAATCTCTAAGAATCTAACCTCAAAAATGAGCTCTCTAGCTCTTTTTATAGTTTTTTGAGTAGTTTTGGCCCTGTCCACACCCAGTGTCCGGCCTAGTGTTAAATGCGCTTTTGCCGTCAGAACGCGTTTAAGCTCTTTCCGAGTTCTTGGGAGTGGAAGGGGTTTGAATAATCAGAGGCCCTATACTTGATTTTCCCAAATCAACTCACTCACATGACCTTTCGTTCAAAACAACTCTGCTAACCCAATTTTCTAACAAACTCTGACTCGTTCCTTTACAGAATTACTATTCGTATTCCAATCAATACATCTCAGTACACAACGCCAGGATAAACATTATCGCAACACACACTTACAGTAAACAACTTACAAATTAACGATTGAGTACTTCACTTAATGTAAACATTACCGTGACCCAATCTTTACCGTATAGGTGCAGTTAATCAAACAAAGCAAAAAGACACAGCAGTACGCAAAATTCTCAAACACACACTACGAAAACTCCACAGAACGTCTCGCCCAGACAGACAGTCTGGCGATCTTTTGGTCGTCACCGAAAGTGTCTTTTCATTGCTTTATAAAAAGTTAGAACTCATCGCAACGACCTTTCGGTTTGTGCGGAATATGAAAAGGAAAAGGTTTACAATTGCCAATCCGGCGGCTTACACTGGCACGCACGGTGGACTTGAACCCGCAGGTACACAAAATTCTATGGTTCATCTATTATACCCTGTAGATACATTGTTCTAGCTAACTTAAAAGTTCTGGCAATTTTCTTTTTTAATGAATCTAACATCTGTTTTAGGATTTCGGGTTCTACTAGCTGAGCATCAGTTCTTACTGAACTGGTTGCAATTACCTGGCTCATCAAAATTTCTGCCTGTGTTTGCAGAAAGGCTTCCTGTAAGTAAAAATCATTTGATAAAGCTGCATCCCGGTTCACTTTCATGTCTGCAATCTGCTTATCAACTCTAGATAGTCTTTCTGCTTGAGCACCAAGTTGGTTTTCTCTTCTCTCCAATTCTTGATTTTGAAATTGTATGGTTCGGTAGTAAGCATATCTTTCTCGTCTTATGCCTGGTATCTCCTTCTGTAGTTGAGCGACCAACATCATCTGGCTTTTAAGAGCAGCATTGGATTCAAATAGGTTTGCAGTTGCAAACTCTAGCTTCGTATTGGTTTGCTTTAGTAAAGTCATCATTTCCTGTCCTTTTTGTACTGCTTCATCCAATTGTGCTCTAGTCTCTTCTAACAAATTTCCCAGTGCTATGCGGGCATCGTCTTTATCTTTGACTAACTGTTTTAATTGCAGGATCTCTGCATCAACAGCACATAACAAATCATCTTTTGCTTGAATCTCAGCTAACGCCTCATCATTCTGATTAATCAATGATTCCTATTCAGTAATTGTAGCCTGGAGCTGTAATATCTATTTGTGCAGAGCATGATTTTTTGCCTTTACTATATGTATTTCTTCCTAGAGTGGACTAATGTTTGCCTCAAGAATATCTACTTTATGCTGGAATCATCTATGAGATTATCAGTAATCTCCTTCATCTGGGCTGGTAGTTGCTGCGATAGATGAATCAACATCTGACCCATGGATGCGAGCTCAAAAATCATAGGAATCGAAGGAACCGGAAGAGGAGGACGTGGTTGAGATGAAGAAGTTAAAAGATGAGTGGAATCCGGTGGAGAGTAATTGAGTGAGGAGGATGAAGCGGTAGGTTCCTCAGGAGCAAGGGGTGGAACAGGAACAATGGATGGAGGAATGGGTTGTAGAGTATTAGCTGCTTCGGTAAGTTGCTGCGTAGTCACTTTGGGTTGGGCAATTGCAGATTCTACTACCGTAATCAATTCCTGAAAAAGTTATGCAATAATTACCTGCGTATCTTCTTGCACCTCTTGTTTGGATTACTGCTGAGAATCGTCCTTAGAAGATGTGACTTTAGAATCAGCAGAAACATTTTGATCATGTTGCTGGTTTGGAGATGATTGAGCTGATGAATCATGGTGCATTGATGTAGCTGTGCCGTGGAAAGTTTCTTCTTCATGTCCTTCTTCTTCATTGTTGTCTGCTTTATTTCCATCAGCAGATCCCTACACTTGACTGTCCGACGAACTAATCCTGATGCGTTTTCGGCAGAGGAGCTGGAAGATTTCTTCGTCATCTTCTTCGTCGTCTTCCAGTATCTGAGAAGATTCCTCATGATATAAGACTGGACCTCGTGGAGGTGGTTGTGCTGCTTGAATGGTCGGCAACAGAAAACTGAGTATGTGCGGAAGATGTGATTGTGGAAGTTCTCCTTTGTTAACCTGCTTTATGACCGAAACGCATTCACGATGAATGCGCCGAAAAAAATAGGAAGCAAATTTGATAGGCTCTCGAGCAGCCATATCAATTACCGAATAGAATGGACGAGATATCCCATATGTACGTTTCTGCAGGTTTAAGATGGCTACTAAAAATTGTAAAGCTGTTCTTTCAGGCTCAGGTCGACAGAGTATAGCATACTCATTTGAAGAGTACCTAGGGAACAATTGAATCATGGTAGCAATTGGCACATTTGGGCCATTCTCTCGACCTTCCGGAGAAAGTCGAAAAGCATCAGCAAATGACTGTAGAGTGATTACAGTACGAGATGGCAAAGAGGTAATTGGCCAACTCTGCTCCGTAGCAGGTGTGGCAGCGATGGCAGCAATGATCTGGGTGTAAAACGGGTGACATTCCACTGAATGCCAAGGCAATTCAGCAAAATTGGACAACCCACGGACGCGCAAGAACTCACCCACATCCGCAGGGAGTCCGTCACGGAACGCAGCGAAGTTGGCTAATGCTTCCATGATGCGTACGCAACGTAGCACAAAGACACAGTGAATACAGGAAACACAAAGCACACAGAGCACACAGTTACAATAGCGATTAACAGAGGAAAGAAGAAGATTAAGTAGGTACTTGGTAACATGAGGCGATCAAAAATGCTAATCATCGTGCAATGTTGAGATGATAACCTTCATAACTACGGTGTGCATGCATGAGTAGAATGAATAACAAAAGCGGCTATTATTCATGGTAATGTATCAAAATGAGGAGTTTATGATTTTTAAGCAACTAACACGCAAAACTAAAAAATAAAAGAAAAGAAAAGAATAAATATGCAGGCAACCGTAGAACACTTCAGTGCGAATCAGGCGCTTGATGATATGGCCGCAACTTTGAACCATTTATCACTTTTGGAAGAGGAAGTCCGGTCAAAGTAGTCAACTGAAAAGTAGCTGGGCCCACTTGTTCAGTAATCCGGTAAGGACCAAACCATTGTAATTTGAATTTTCCAGCAGAACGGTTTGATTTTGCATTATAAAACAGCACAAGTTGTCCTATCGTAAAAACTGGAGTTTTAAGATACCAATCATGTGTACGAGCTTGCCGCAACTGCACTTCTTGAAGAGTCAGAAAACTTTCCCAGCGATGCTCATCTAATTCTCTGAGTGTGTCCAACCGAAATGGTAAAGACTCTTCAGGTAACAATTGAGAGATGGCCACACGTAAGCTTGGTACTACAAGTTCCATTGGTGCAATTGCCTCCATTCCATATGCAAGTTTGAAAGGAGTCAGTCCAGTTGCAACCTTGTATGTAGTCCGGTATGCCCATAATACTGTAGGTAGTAACTGATCCCATCTTGCTGGTGATTCCACAATTAATTTTCGAAGCATAGTCAACAACATTTTGTTTGTACTCTCAGCTAAGCCATTAGCACGAGGATAATACAGTGAACTGAATTTATGCAGAATCTGAAAAGTGTGTGTTAACACTCGCATTAAATTGTTGACAAAGTGTATTCCCTGATCTGTTACAAGTTCCAAAGGTAATCCATATCGTGGGAATACATCTTTCATTAGACATTTTGCCACCGAAACAGCTGTGGCAGACCGTAAAGCCCAAGCTTCTGCCCATCTGATAGCATAATCTGTACATGTCAGAATATATCTGTTATTGCTAAGGATTGCTGGAGGTGTGATTGGTCCAATAAAGTCAAGACCCCATTTCTGAAAAGGTTCTAAAGGTAAGACAGGCTACGGAGGAAAGAAATGGCATTGTAAAGGCTGTCCAGATCGCTGACAATTGTCACATTGCTGCACAAATTGAGATACATCTCTGTACATAGTAGGCAACCAGAGCCCACTTTGCAGAATTTTTCGGTGCATTAAATCTGCTGCAAAATGTCCCCCAGAGGGTATTGAATGTGCTAGAGCGATTACTGAGTTAACTCCATGTGGAGGAATACAACGAAGTAAAACCCCAGTGTGATCCATATAATAGAACTCTCCGGCAATCAACCGAAATCTGCGACTGTAAACTATAATTTTTTTGCACATTGCAGGAGAAGTTTGAGAAGGAAGACATCCATCAGTAAGAAAGGTTAATAACTGATCATAGTAAGTAGGTGTCACAAGAGGTTGTGCAGATTCATCACTAGTTGTTTCAGTAACATAAATTGCTGGTGTGGTGTCATCAACACCGACTGGAGCTTCACCGGAATCTAACCAAGAGAGAAAATCTGCTAATGCATGTGCAGTGCCGGCTCGATGAATTACTTCATAATCGAATTCTTGTAACAATAAAACCCAACGCGCCAAGCGATCACCTAAATGCTGCTGCCGAACTAGATATACCAGCGCAGCATGATCTACATGAAAGACGAATTTTTGGCCTAGTAAATAATGCCAGAATTTCTTTACAGAATACACCAAACCAAGACATTCTCTTTCAGTTACTGAATAATTCTTTTCAGCAGTAGCAAGCCTTCGACTTGCATAATAGACCGTCCGAAACCACTTATCAGTTTGTTGCATTAAAACACTTCCAATGGCTATGTCTGATGCATCTACAAAAACATGAAATGGGCGTTCCCAATCAGGAGGTTGTAGAATTGGAACCTGCGTTAATAAAACTTTTAGACGATCAAATGCTATTTGATATTCTGGGGTCCAATCAAACTGTCGAGGAGTACTAGTTATTAGACGATTTAGGGGTATTGCCAAATGGGCAAGCCACCGTAAATATCGACCATGCCACCTAACTTGGCCCATGAATCGCATTACTTCTTTCGACGTAGTAGGCACAGGAGCTTCTAACACGGCTGTAATTTTTTCTAGATCAACTTGTATGCCCTGTGCAGATACAATGTGGCCAAGGAGTTTACCATAAGAAACCGCAAAGACAGATTTGGTAGGGTTCAAATAGAGTCGGTATTCTCGGCATTTTTCAAAGCAACACTGTAAATCATACAGGTGTGCAACCATCTTACCGAATAAAGAGAAATCATCTAGATATACTTGCATAAAAGAAGTGAGATAGGGTGAGAAGATTTCCTGCATACATCACTGAAAGGTGCTAGGATCATTCCTTGTTGGAGTTTATTGACCTCCAAAATATAGCAAGAAGTAGGTGGTTCCCCCTAAGAACAAATTGACCTTCTCACAAACTTCATTACAGAAAACCAGTCATCCTTGCAAAGCTTACTATTCTCTAATGGATTAGAATTTTCTAAAACTATTTTAACCACATATACTAGACACAAAGAGCTTTCCAACGAGCCAAATAACACTCAATTTGGATAAATACACAAGGTGATATGACCTCTGCAAGTTTGAGGTTTAATGGAGACCTTCAACAGAGGTGAAACTAGAGAACACACACTACTTGCAGAGAGTACTACTCTCATCTCACAAACCCAATGATTATGAAAATTTACAAGACGAAAGTAGACAGTAAGATCTTTCCAATGAGCTATCAAACATGTAATTTGGATACATACAAAGAGAGATACAAGCTTTGCAATCTCTGCATACAAAACTATAGCAACATAGAGATACACATATGCCTCTCTTGGACTTCCTACAAGATCACGACTTTTCTCCTCTTTTTATAGCATGGGAAACTAATCTAAAACCTTCCTAATACATCTAAATTCGTGCTAGACACTCGGGTGGAGGTATTACATGACTCTAGTGCTCAAATAAGCAAAGTATTGATGGACTTTGAGAACTATCCACATCGACCTTCCACTAGGACACCACTGCAGCTCCCTTGTGACTCACTAATTTGACTCACCATGTTCTAGAACTCACGTGGTATTTTTGCTATCTTTTATGAATAATATGAGCCTTCTTGAAGTATTTGAAGAACAAATGTTTGCAACATTCTCCTCCTCAAGTTTCAAAGGGTATTTCCTTCATGCCAAGAATATAGTTGAATTTTTGAAGCTTTGGTCAATCCAAGGATTTGGTGAAGATATCTGCAACTTGATCCTTTGTTCCCACAAAAGAAACTTGTACTTCATTGTTTATGGCCTTCTCTCGAACATAATGATAGTGAACCTCTATATGCTTTGTTCTAGCATGAAAAATAGGATTTGAGGTCATATGAATGCTACTCAAGTTATCCCCATATATCAGTGGTACATCAACCTGCACATTCAAGTCATGAAACAACTTTTTAAACCACATAACTTCAGTAGTAGCCAATGCTAAACCTCTATACTCAGCCTCTGTAGAAGATAAAGCAATTGTAGGCTATTTCTTTGAACTCCATGTTAATGCCTTGTTTCCTGCTATTACCACATATCCACTTGTGGATCTTCTGTCATCTTTGCTTCCAGCCCAATCTGCATCACTAAAGACTTTAAGAGTTAGATCAGCATCATGACTATAAAATAATCCTTCGTTCATGGTACCTTTCAAATACGTAAGCACTCTTTTCGCTGCATGCATATGAGGTACTCTAGGTTCATGCATAAACTGTGACAATACTCCCACTGCATAGCATATATCAGGTCTACTTTTTGTTGCATAACTCAAAGATCCTACCATGGATCTATATGCATTCATATCATGCAACTCATCACCTTCCTTTGCACTCAACTTTACATTACATTCTATTTGAGCAGAAACAAATTTACATTCCTGCATACCAAACCTTTTCAGCATATCACATATATACTCTCTTTGTATCAACCACATACCTTCATCGCCATACACAATTTCAATCCCAAGAAAGTATCTAAGAAAACCAAGATCTGAAATTTTAAATTCCTTTCCTAAATTACCTTTTATCTCTTCAATTGCTTTTGCATCATTCCCTGTAATCAACAAGTCATCCACATAAATGCATACATAGACACACATGTCATCTACATGTTTTACATAAAGTGAAGGATCAACATGACTCGCTGTGTATCCTTGCAGCATAAGATACTTTACCAACCTTGCATTCCATGCCCTTGGTGCCTGTTTAAGACCATACAATGCCTTCTTTAACATGCATACATGATTAGGGCATTTTGCATCCACATAACCATCTAGTTGTGACATATACACTTCTTCATTTAACTCACCATTAAGAAGGCATTCTTTATATCGAGTTGATATATATTCCATCTTTTACTTGCAGCTAAAGCCAACAAAGTTCTCACTGTTGCCATGTTTGCTACTGGACTAAATGTCTCCTCATAGTCCAATCCTTGAGTTTGATTATATCTTTTTGCTACAAGTCTAGCATTATATCTTGACACACTACCATCACTATTTGTTTTAATCTTAAAAACCCACTTGCAACCAATTACCTTTTGCTTTGGTGTCTTTGGAACTAAATTCCAAGTCTTGTTATCCTGTAGTGCTTCCATTTCTTCGCTCATTGCTTTCTCCCACTTTTCATCTCCTTTTGCCTCATCATAACATGTGGGTTCATTTTCTTGCTCAACTTTTGTCGTTAAAGCATAATGAGTATTCATGAAAGATTCATACGTATAACTTTGAGGTTGCTTACTCACTCTTGAAGTTCTTCTTACCTCCAACATAGATGCTCTTCCTTTCTTATTAGGAACCTTTGATGATTCTCCATAGTCACATACATCTCTAATTTCCTCTCCGTCATCATTAGCTTCAACAAGTTTGAGTTTACCTTTACTTTTAACACTAGGAGGTGAATCTTGCCTTAATCTTCCATTGAAAGGTAGCTCTCTTTCTTCATCCAAACTGCTTTTCTCATCACTTAAACTTCTTGTGAGCTGAGGTAAGCACTCATCTCCTTCACCTATATCTTCTTCATCTTCATTTATGACTTGCAAACTTTTCTTATCTACATACCATGAAAGTGATTCATCAAAATTTACATCTCTTGAAACAACCACCTTATTGGTATGAGGATTATAACATCTATATCTTCTTTGAGTATCTGCATAACCAATAAATATACACTTTTCTAATTTCACATCAAGTATTTATCTCACTTCACTAGGTACATGCACATAACATACACAACCAAATACTTTCAAATGACTTACACTTGATTTCCTTCCATGTCATACCTCATATGGTGTCAAATGATGAACTCCAGCAGTAGGTACTCTATTCATAATGTACACACTTGTGATAACAGCTTCAGCCCAAAAAGAATTAGGCAAACACATATCATTTAGCATGCTTCTAGATGCTTCTGCTATGATTCTGTTTCTTCTTTCTCTGACTCCATTTTGTTGTGGAGTATACCTGCATGTCACTTCTCTTTTGATACCTTCATCATACAAAAAATCAGTAAAAGCTTGAGAGAAATACTCTCCCCCTCCATCGGATCTTAGCTTCTTAACATATCTTCCTGTTTGCTTCTCGACAAATAATTTAAAATTTTTGAAACAATCAAAGACTTCACTCTTATGTTTAATGAAATACACAAATTTCATTCTACTATGATCATCAATGAATGATACATAATACTTATTACCAGCCAAGGATGCCTCTTTAGTAGGACCCCATACATCCGTGTGTATAAGTTCTAGCAATCCACTGCTTACATAGCTTGAATGCTTGAAAGGTTGTCTACTCTGCTTACCCATTTGACATGCTTCACATAGATGCACCATATGTTGCTTAGTAAGATCAGGTAATCCTTCAACAATCCTCTTCTTTGATAGCTCCTTTAACCTGTGTACATTCATGTGTCCAATCCTTTTGTGCCATAGATCAAGCTCTGCTATTCGATCCATACCATAAGAGAAATAGTTTGTATGATTTGGGTTTACCTTGAATCTAATCTACCTTGTTTTTTACCTTTAGCAATTAACCTCCTTTGCTTTGGATCCTCAATGAAGCAACCTGCATGATTAAATCTTATTTGCAAACCTTTTTCTACCATTTGACCAACTGACATCAAATTCTTAGTGATCGTTGGCACATAAAGTACATCCTTCAAGCAATTTGTCTTGCTCTTATCCTGCATAACAACATCTCCAACCTGCATAATCTTATGTGTTGTATCATCTCCTGTTTCAACATGACCTTTACATGAAGGATTATGCATATTAGAAAACCATGAAGCATCATGTGACATATGATTAGAGCAACCACTATCTACATACCATACATCACTATTGCAATTCATCTTAGTTTCTACATTCATCATAGGAAGAGAATCATAATCATCACTTTTACCTTCAACTGCATAATTTCCTTGTTGTTTACCTCTTCTTGAATAGCCTCCTCTTCGATTACCACCTTGATTGTTTTCATTTTGATAACAATCTTTGGCATAGTGTCCATACCTTCCACATATATAGCAATTGTTGTTATCTTCACTCATTTGTCTTTGATTGTAGTTGTAGTTGCCTCTCGTACCTCTCACGCTTGATCTTCCTCTTCCTCTTGTGTTGAAGAAGCCACTTGAAGTCCCTTGATCATCGCTCCTTCTTCCTCGACCTCTATTTGAACCTCTTCTTCCGCTGTTTCCACCTCTTGATGATCCTACATAAAGAGCTTGTCCTTGAGATCCTTTTTGATTTGAAGTCGAGCCATTTAGATTCATCTCCTCCTTGACCATAAGAGCAACAAGCTGATCAAAGTTTGGTAATTCTCCTCTAACATAAACTAAAGTAATGAATGGTTTCCATCTCTCATCATCCTTTAGTCCGTTGAGAGTATGTGCAACCAAGTCATTGTCCTCCACATGAGCTTGAATTGATCCTAGTTGATCTGTAATCTCTTCAACAAGTAATCATTGACCGATGTCCTTGTATCTTTCTTTATGTTATTCAACTCATTTTTGAGTTGAATCTTCCTTGCTCTTGTACCTGTAGCATACAACCTTTCCAATGCAAGCCAAACATCTCTACTTGTGTCTAGATCTTGTATGTGTCCTACCATTGAATCTTGAATATTTTGTGATAAAATGAATATAACCCTTTTGTCTCTTTCATTCCAAAGTCTAAACTCCCTCAATTGTTGCTGATTTGGATCCTCTGGTAATATAGGTTTGATATCCGTTCCATCAATCAAACCATACAAGCCTCTACCTTGCAAGTATGCTGTGATTCTAAATCTCCATGCTTGATAGTTGTTCTTATCAAGCTTCTCTATTTGTGCATGTTGATCGCCCATTTTTCAAAATGCTAAACTTCCTCCTTTAACCCTTCTTTTGGATATATGTGATAAGAAGAAGTATGAGATTTACCTTTGTAATAAATTCTATGCACCTTTCCTTGCTTGGATGTTGCTTGAGATGCTTCCTTGCTATCTCCTTCTACCTTTGTGTAGTGTCGATGATGAACCTCTTCTCCAATAGCTTCAAACTCTTCATCAAGGTATTATAACCTTCTCCAAGCTTCAATTCCTTGCTCTGATACCAATTTTGGAGTTTATTGACCTCCAAAATTTAGCAAGAAGTAGGTGGAACCCCCTAGGAACAAGTTGACATTCTCACAAACTTCATCACAAAAAACCAGTCATGCTTGCAGAGCTTACTATTCTCTAATGGAATAGAATTTTCTAAAAATCCTTTAACCACATATACTAGACACCAAGAGCTTTCCAATGAGCCAAAGAACACTCCATTTGGATAAATACACAAGGAGATATGACCTCTGCAAGTTTGAGGTTTAATGGAGACCTTCAGCAGAGAGTACTGCTCTCAGCTCACAAATCCAATGATTATGAAAATTTACAGGAAGAAAGTAGACAGTAAAAACTTTCAAATGAGCTATGAAACATGTAATGTGGATATATAATGAGAGAGATACAAGCTCTGCAATCTCTGCATACAAAACTATAGCAGCATAGAGATACACATATGCCTCTCATGGACTTCCCACAAGATCACAACTTTTCTCCTCTTTTTATAGCATGGGAAACTAATCTAAAACCTTCCTAATACATCTAAATTCGTGGTAGACACTTGGGTGGAGGTATTACATGACTCAAGTGCTCAAATAAGCAAAGTATTGATGGACTTTGAGAACTAGCCACATCGACCTTCCACTAGGACACCACTGCAGCTCCCTTGTGACTCACTAATTTGACTCACCATGTTCTAGAACTCACGTGGTATTTTTTGCTATCTTTTATGAATAATATGAGCCTTCTTGAAGTATTTGAAGACTTCCCAAAGGTATTTACATAATTTGAAACTTGTACCCTACATAAAACAAATGTTCGCAACATTCCTCAATCCAAACCACATGATTGTACAAGCAAAAACACCCCAATTCGTAATAAACGATGTTTTCGGTATATCTTGCTTAGCCATTCGAACCTGGTTATAACCACTATAACCATAAAGAAATGAATACATTTCATGCCGAGCCACTCTATCCAGCATTGTATCAAGAAATGGAAGAGGCAATGGATCAGGTACGGTGGCTGCATTCAATTTCCGGTAATCGACACATATTCGAAGCTGCTTGTTTTTCTTTGGTACGATTACAATCGGGGAGATCCATTCAGCGTGCTCAATGGGTACGATGAATCCTACCTTCAATAGGTGATCAAGTTCTACTTTGACCTGTGCTGCATAGTTAGGGTTCATATGGTAGCTGGGTTGTTTAATGGCTTGGCTTCTGGTTTGAGCACGACCCCATGCTGATAGATTCGAGGATCTAGACCTTTCATATCACGATAGTCCCATGCAAAAACATCAGAGAACTCACGAATAAGCTGTATCAAATCTGCTTGAAATGCTTCAGTCAATCCTTCCTTTATCTTGACAGGTCGTGGATTTACTTCATCTCCCAAATTATAGGTGATTAACTAATCTTCGGGAACATAGAATTGACGAGGTTTGCCTGGATCGTCAGCTGACTATAAAAGATGTTGTAGAGCGGCTTCTTCCATAGCAACAGTATCTTCGGTCTTCACTTCTTCGGTCACAGGCACCACTGTATAGGCTGCCGGACTCCAATTATCTATAATAGATTGCAGATCTACAGTGCCTAAGGAAATCAGATCTTCATTGTTCTTCAAAAATGCTTCTTCTTCATCGTTAGATAAGCCATCCAACATGTGGACTAGCTCTGCTACATATGGCCTAGCATGGAGTTCACAAGGCTGAGTGGCATCAAGTTTAACAACATATTTATGATGATTATCCTTAAATGTTAGTTCTTGTGCTGACCAATCCTGTATAACCTTAGCCTATTTTAACTAGGGTCGTCCGAAAAGAAGATTATAATCAAGACTAGACTCTGGTAGTTCTAAGACTACAAAATTCATCTTAATCGTTGTACCCTGCAAGGTTATCGGGACATTCTGTACGAGTCCTACCGGATGAACTCGAGATTGATCTGCCATTCTAACGAAAAATTGAACAGGCTCGATTTGCGTCCATCCCAACTTTTTACAAAGCGCTGTAGTGGCTATGTTTACACCAGACCCACCATCAATTAGTACTTGAGTAATTTTGTGATTTTTGTACCATACCATAATTAAAGGAACCGAATGATCCACCGTAGAATCAGCTTTCGGTTGTACCATTGCTGTCACTGGAAAGCAGGAAGATCCAGGACTGAGCTGTTGTTGGATTTGCTGTCGAACTCCCGGTACTAGTGCAAGTAACTGTCCAAGAGGGAGAGTAATGGACGCCTTAGATAAAATTTCCCATGCCTGATCTGCTTGAATTGTACTTTTCACCGGTTTTGAAGATGATGCGCCTGTTACAGAGATAGAATCTTGTTCCTGCAATCCTTCCTTTGGCAGCGAAACTTGGGTTATGGGAATGGGATCTGGAAACACTGTAGGCTCTTTGGTGGTCCATTGACTAGCTTTGTCATACATTCTCTGTTGTTCATGGATGCCAGGTTCAAACACTTATGCTGCTGGTTGTAATTGTTTACCAGATCTTGTTTGAATCAATGCTGCTTGAGTTTCTACTGGTGAAATATATACCATATTGGTCATAGGGTTCTGACGCTCTTTCTTCCTCTGATCATATTCAGCTGCATCTTTACAGAATCTACGTATGTGGCCTAACTCACCGCAAAAATGACAGCGAGGAGGTGGCAAAGAATTACCTTCCTGTGATATTCCTGTCTGCCAACGATTTGTATTGTAATTTGTATTTCGATGTCCTCTATAATTTCTGTATCCTTGTTGTTGATTATTTCTCATCTGAGGTGGGATATAATGAGTGGCCGGTTGCCCCGGTTCTTGTATGATAGCGTTCACAGTTGCTGGTCCCTGCACTTTGGCGTTATAAGCACAGTTTTCGGTGGAGTGTCCGGTTGTATTGCAGATAGTGCAATACATCTGATTAAGGGCACATGTGGCACTCGTATGCCCTGGATTCTTGCACTTAGTGCAGTACATTTGTCTAGCTGGATCCTCTGCAATAGTTTTACTAGCTTTTAACCACTCCAAGTCTTTGGTAAAACCTCCAACCTTATGCTCGAGCTACAAAGCCATTGCAATAACCGCATCTAATGTCATAACTCCCACACAACGGATTATCATAACTTGTCGGAGCTGCGGAGTCAACCCATTAATAAACCACTGAGTGATGACATCATCCGATAACTTAGCATGTGCCAGAGGTAGTTGTCTCAAATGAGTTATGAATAGGGTGGCATATTCCTGCACTGTTTGATTCAGCTTCTGTCTATTGTTCTGTAAGTAATCGAAAATTTTGGCAGGGTTCTTCTTTAGCCGAAATCTCTGCAAAAACGCATCCCTTACCGCTTCATAGGTGCCGAAATGGTTGATATCATATTCTGTAAGCCACCTCGCTGCTTCATTAACTAAGGTTGACTGGAATACTATGGCCTTGTATGCCGAATCAGGTGGATGGTTAAGTACTGCATAACTTATTTCAAAGGTGCGTACATGAGCATCAGGATCATCACCTAGAAATCCACCGAATTTGGTGTAAGTTACTCCTGTTGGAACTGGTCGAGGTGGAAGTAGTTGTTGCTGTTGTTGTTGTTGTTGTTGTTGTTGTTGTTGTTGCTGTTGCCCACTCATGGTGCTAGTGGCGGTACTGTTACTATTTCGTGAGTTTTGAGGATGTGGTTTCGGTTCTTCACAGTCTGTATGATTAGACTACTCTCCTTTCGGTTCGAAAATAGCACTCAACCTCTTACGAATTTCTAATTCGAATAGCCTATCCTCTTCTGCGGTATCAAATGTAGGCAAACTTGCTCCGAACAGTGGTGTCCGGGATGAAGATTCACCGAGAAGTTGTAGCTCAGTGATGAGTAGCACCTCCTTTAATGTCAATCCGGGAAGACGTGAGGATGGTATGAAAACCTCGAGCAAGTGAAGGCACAAGTGCGTGAGTGAGAAGCACACTAACATGCACACACATACACACACACACACACGGCAAGACAAAGAGTGAGAAGCAATGGAGTTCTTAGATTACTTTCAAAAAAGCTCTTACAAGTTCAAATCAATTACAAGCTAACCTCAAAAATGAGCTCTCTAGCTCTATTTATAGTTTTTGACTAGGTTTTGGCCGTGTCCAGACCTAGTGTCCGGCCTAGTTAAAAATTAGGTTCTCTACCCTATTTGGAGGTTCAAACGAAGTCTAAAAAATGTGAAAACTGACAGGTAGGTACTTCTAAAGCTCCTCAAGCTCAAGGACTCCTTGGCTTGCACAAAATGGAGCTACAAAATTATGAAATGGTATTTACAATGACTGCTAGTGATGAGAATCACTGTTGTAAAGATGTTGATTTGGAAAAATTTGAAGGCCTATCTGCCAGATTTGCGTCGACTGCTCTGTCTACTTAATCCTTCACCTCGCTCTGACTCTCTCCGCTGGCTTCCTTGTCTAGTCAGTCCTTGGGTGCCCATACTGCTCTCAACACCCCCCCCTCTCTCGCGTCTGTCGTCTCTGACAGACTCTTGTTGCTGGGAGTGCTGGATGTAATAGTCCACCACATGAGTGGCAAGTTGATGTTCTTGTATGCGTAGTCCTCTGGCCAAATCTGTCATCATGCGATCCCAATCAATTGGTCCTGGAATGTCCGGATGTGGCAGACGTAACTGATCCGCATGGATGGCTTGTTCTACTGCGAATAGATGTAGCAAATGTGTTGTTCTGGGAATGAAGATTTCCGAATGATATTCCCAGAATCCCGTAGAGAACATTTCCTCAAATGTCTGCTTGAAGCATGCGGGTAAGTACTTTATTCGTGCATGCCAGGCAAAGATTATATTGACCGAGGGAGTTTGGCTCATGTCGTAGACTAAATCCTTGTTACCTTGAGAGAATCCAGGGGCAGAGATGTATGGAGCTTGTACCTTCCGAAAGGTTTTGAAGACAATGGTCATGAGCTCGAATATTTTCATACACATTTTTGCTGCTATGTCGGGTACATTATTTAGACGTGTAGACCAGTGTCGAATTGTTGATATCATGTAGGCTACGGTTGGGGTCCCTCGAGGTGGAGCAAAGTATGGATAGTTAACCCAAGCCGAGCATTCTTTATTGTTGCGTACCTTGATTGCAAATGCCTGCCACGATCTGCGACGTACCATTGGGCAATAGCATGGATTATAATTGATATACAGTGGCATGGTTGCCCATGTGCTCATCATCTCAGGGTAATCGGTTAGTAGACGTGCACGCCAATTAGGTTGGAAGATCGAGCCAGCACGGGCATCTGCCGGTAAGTCCTCTGGCTCAAATTGAGTGGCGAATGTGGGCTCCTTCCCTGTATGCCTTTTAACTGCTGCATTATAATCATGTAGCAAGACAAAGTAAGGCATGTATTGCATCTCTGATGTTGTGATCAAACGTTGGTGGGATAGGTTCTGAAAGTATGAAGATCGAAGGACAGTTTCTTCCAGATTTGTGAGAGATTGAATTTGCACGGCAACGCGATCATCATGTGTCTTTCCTACTTTCTCGATCCTTTTAACCCAATCTAGAACTCCTATTTCTAAAGTGTCCTGTCCTTCCTTTGTTACCCGACCGCCGGGTGTGGGCATCGGCTCGTACGACTCTTCATAGCTGTCATCGACGGGGATTTCCACAACTGTATCAGGTTCTGGTTCTTCAGTGGGCGAGGGTGGCCTTTCATATGGTAAGAGGCGTGCTTGGAGTTCTGCCACCTGTTTCCGGAGGGTCTCTACTTCTTCTGTAGAGTGTTGCAAGATTATCGGCTCCTGTTGAGCTGTGGGGGCACTGGCTATCTGCTTCTTTAGATCTGCACATTAAACCTCTAACTTTTCATATGACTCCAAGAAATTTGCATGCTCTTCGAGTAAGATGCGAATGTCTTCAGATGGGACTGCTCTATACTTGGTAGGGCTAATGGTTGCTCCTGCAGTTCCTTCCGTAGCCGCTTCAAAGTTGTGTTGGTTTTGTTGCTGAAGCCTCTTGTTTTCTTCTAGTGCTGCTGCCATATGCTTCCTTAATAGCCCAAGATTGCGTCTAAGTGTAGCGTTGGATATCATTTGGGACTCGAGCATACTTTCCAGTTCCTTCACTGCTTGATCATCCACTGTCGATATTTTCGATTCCAATTTTGTGTGAGCCTGTTGGAAGGTGGTATGTTCTGCTAGAAGTGTTTGGTAATCATCTTCAAGAGTGTTGACTCTAGCTTGTGAAGAGATGGATAAGTATGTGTTTGAAGATGAAGAGGTGTTGCAAAATCCTTGATCTACACCAGCCAAATGAACTCCAGGAGTAGATGGTGGGCCCTTTTAGCTTGCCAATGGATGTATTAGACACCCTATGTACCTTGGAAGATCACTCTCAAAAAGATAGATCAAAACAGATAAGTTGGAGTTAGCTCAGAGGTGAAAACTTGCTATTCTTGGTTCATACACCTCTCCAGTGTTTTACATAATTCTCTGAGCACAGCAGCAATTAGCTTAATTCCTCTTGGGGAAGTCTAGGTAGCTTAAAGAGGTAACTTTCAAGAGTAATCCCATCAAAAATAACAAAGCACACACTGAGAATGAGTTTTAACAAGTGATGACATCATCCCGATTTTCACGGGCTGCTACAGAAATAGACCAGTGAGCAGAAAAATCACCATAACTCCAAATGTAGAACTTCAATGATTATGACAATTTTTATGATTATACTAGACAATAAGCTAAATCCAACAAGCTTTAAATCACTGAATTTGGGTAAGTAACCACTGAGAAACACCTCTGACAAGATGAGTGAAAAAGTCAGGTACCTGACAGAGAGGTGAAGATGAACAGACCCTATTGACTTCAAATGAACATAACTGAAGATTGAAACATCCAAATGACATGAAAATTTATGAGCATATAGTAGACTTATAGAGCTAACTTTACCAAGTTAAATCACTGAAAATGATGCACCAAGCTCAGAGAAAACATCTCTGCAAGCTGACTGCGAAAACTGAGAGTAATGGTAGTGAGTAGTACACTTCACAAGAACATGGAAAGATGAACACAAATAATCATGAAAATGAAAGTATATTGCTTGTACAATACAATTACTTACTGATACATATGTGTGCCTTGTAATCACACCTTGATATGGCATAAAGCTCAGCTCTTGGAGGTCTTCACATAGGTCTCTCTAACCACGACTAAAACTGCTATCTATTTATAGTTGAGTTTGGGAGGCTAACTTCCCTCAATCACTCTCCAATCAATCAATGATTGATTTGATTCTCTACCTACCACAAATCACGAATTCGTGGCTCCTCTTTCCATTCTTGATCAAGTGGACTCAACCACTTAAGATTCTCTTACTTTTACATTAAGTAAACTCTTCAAAAGTTACAAGAGGTAGTTCACAAGTGAACTTTACATAGTCTTCATTTTAAGGCTTTTTCTATGACTTTGTGGGACTCAAGCCAATACTTAGGCTTGTCATAGACTTGCTCCAACAGCTCCCCCTCAAGCCAAGTATGCTTGAGGTCTTCAATCTTCGAAGATTACCTGCAAACCAATCATAGCCTTGAATTTGCAAAGCTTTGTACCATCCAATGCTTTGGTTAGAATATCTGCACATTGTTGATGAGTGGACACATATTGATATTTGAATCTCTTTGCTTAGAACCTTCTCTCGTACATAGTGATAATGAACTTCAATATGTTTAGTCCTTGCATGAAAAATAGGATTAGCAGCCAAATGAATAGAACTCATATTGTCACCAAAAATAGTTGGAGTTCCAAACTCCAATCCAAGATCTTTGAACAATGTCTTCATCCACATAGCTTCTTGTGTAGCTATGGCAAGACCTCTATATTCAGCTCTAGTAGAAGAGAGAGCAACTGTGGGTTGCTTCTTGGATGACCATGAAATAAGCTTTGAACCTGCAAAGGTAAGATAACCTGAAGTGCTCCTTCTATCTTCCTTGGAGCCAGCCCAATCTGCATCAGAAAATAGCTTCAAACCTAAATCAGATACATAAGGATAATAAAGTCCTTCATTTATGGTTCCTTTGAGATACTTGAGAATCCTTTTGGCAGCATCCATATGTGGTTTCCTTGGTGTGTGCATAAATTGGCTTAGCACACTCACACTGTAACATATATCTACTCTTGTCAATGTGGCATAGTTGAGACTACCCACTAGACTTTGATATGATGTGAGGCCCTCTATGAGTTCACCTTCATGTGAGCTCAATTTGTGATTGACCTCCATTGGAGTACCTACAATCTTACAATCTTGCATCTTGAATTTTTCCAACATGTCCTTAATGTACTTCCTTTGAGTGAGAAACAAACCATGATCTTTGTAGACAACTTCCAAACCTAGGAAGTAGGTAAGTGAACCCAAATCACTTATCTTGAACTCTTCTCTCATCTGATCTTTGATCTTCTTCATACCATCTGCATCATTTCCTGTCAATATAATATCATCTACATATACACATAGGTAGATGACCTCGGAATTACTCTTTTTAATAAAGAGTGAAGGATCTGCCTTGCTTGGTTGAAAGCCTTTGTCCTGCAAGAATGAATCAAGCCTGAAATTCCAAGCTCTTGGAGCTTGCTTGAGACCATACAATGCTTTGTTAAGTTTACAAACGTAATCAGAATAAACTTGATTCTCAAAACCAGGTGGTTGTGCCATATATACCTCTACTGTTATCCAACCATTCAAGAATGCATTCTTTACATCTAGTTGAAGTATCTTCCAATTCTTGGAAGAGGCAATACTAAGCAAAACCCTAATAGTAGGCATCTTTGCCACAGGAGAGAAAGTCTCCTCATAATCAATTCCCTGAGTTTGTGCAAAGCCTTTTGCCACAAGCCTTGCCTTATACCTGTTAATTGAACCATTAGAATTCTTCTTGAGTTTATAGACCCATCTTGAGCCTATTACCTTCATGGATGAAGTCTTGGGCACCAAATCCCAAGTGTTGTTTTCCTCAAGTGCTTCAATCTCTTCCTTCATTGCATGCTTCCATTCTGTTTTTGCTTTGGCCTCTTCGAATGATGATGGCTCCTCTTGGTTTATGTCCTGTGCTATGTAGATAGAATGTTTAGTTACTAATGAGGTGTCAAACCCATACCTTTCTGGTTTTTTCTTTTCCCTCATAGATCTTCTTAGGCCATGATGTGATGATTCTGCCTCATGTCCAAGTTCTTGCAATTTTGCTTTACCTTTAGACTTCCATGCTTTGATCTTTTCCATCTGAGATTCTTCATCATCCTCTGAGGTGTCTTGTTCTTCAATCTTCGGTTGTTCTCTACCAAGCTTTGGAAAATCTTCTTCAAGATTATATGGTAAATTGACCTTCCTGCATGAATCTTCATACCATGAATTGTTCTCATCAAAAACTACATCTCTACTTACCAAGAATCCTTTGTTGGTAGGGTTGTATAACCTGTAGCCCTTTTGATTGTTGTCATATCCAATAAATACACACCTTTCTGCCTTTGGATCCATCTTGCCTCTAACCTGTGAAGGAACATGAGCAAAAGCAATACATCCAAAAATTTTACAATGATCTAAGCTTGGTCTTCTTCCATTCCAAGCCTCATATGGAGTCATCCCATCAAGGGATTTTGAAGGCAACCTGTTAATCAAGTAAGTGGCTGTAGATACAGCCTCAGCCCATAAGTAATTAGGTAAATGCCTTTCATTTAACATAGACCTTGCAGCTTCAACAATTGTCCTATTCCTCCTTTCTGCCACTCCATTTTGCTCAGGAGTGTACCTTGTAGTTACCTCTCTTTTGATTCCTCTTTCTTGAAGAAAAGAATCAAAATCATGGGAGAAGTATTCTCCCCCTCCATCTGACCTTAGCCTTTTTAGTGATTTACCTGTTTGATTCTCCACAAGAGCCAAATATCTTTTGAAACATGAAAAAACTTCATCTTTGTGTTTCATAAAGAATAGGATAGTCCATCTGCTGCAATCATCAATAAAGGAAACATAATACCTTGATCCAGATATTGAAGCTTCCTTGCTAGGTCCCCATACATCTGTACGAACCAACTCCAAGAGATCTCCATGCATATAACCTTTCTTCATGAATGGTAACCTGTGAGACTTTCCAAATTGACATGCACTGCACTTATAAATCATATGTTGTTTTGACAAATTAGGAAGTCCAAGTACACTTTGGTCCCTGCAGATTTGCTTTAATGACCTTTCACCAATATGTGCTAACCTTTTGTGCCATACTTCCAATTCTGTGAGTGTCTGACTACCATAATTAAAGAGAGCAATGTTTCTAGTGTCCTGTAATTCAAATGTGAACAATCTACCTGTCTTTTCACCTTTTGCAATTCTTCTGAATCCTTGACTTGGATCTTCAACAAATGCTCCTGCTTTTGTGAACCTGACTTGCAACCCTTTCTCTACTATCTACCCAACACTTATCAAATTCTTTGTAATGGTAGGGACATAGAGTACCTTACTGAGTAGGTTGATGTTTCCATCAGGTGCTTTGACATTGCCTATTTTCTCCACAGGATGTTTTGTATCATCTCCTGTTTGTACCTCATGCTTATTCCTTGGATCTTCTAAATCTGATAGGAGTGCCACATTTCCTGCCACATGATTTGAACAACCTGAATCTATGTAGAAAACATGCTCATCAGATTTACCTTGTGGCGTAGCCATGTTCATGATCAATAATGAATCCTCTTTGTTTGAGTCTTCTGTGTAGTTATTGTAGTCTCTCCTTCGTTTGTAGCCTCCTTGATAGTTTGAATGATTGTAGTTGTTGTAGTTGCCATGGTAGTTGTTGAACCTTCCTCTTGAGTAGCCATAACTTCCTCTATTGTATCCTCTGCCTCTTTGATTCCTGGAATTCCTAAAGCAATTTTCAGTTGTATGATTAGTTAATCCACAAATAGAACATGAGTTGGAGTCTTGGGATCTCCCCCTGCCTTGTCTACCTCCTCTTCCTCTACCTCTGCCATGTCTTCTTCTACCTGCATAGTTAGCTTGATATGTACCTGCTTCATCATCCACTTTCTTTGCCTTTCCTTTGTTATCTTTAGACTTGCTTTTATCCGTGTATAAAGCTGAAGATTGATTAATTTAGAGCTTTCTCCATTTTTGATAAGCTTTGCCTCTTGAGTAAGTAGTTGTCCAATGAGTGTGTTGAAATCAGGTACATGCATGTCCATGTACAAATCCATAGCTGTGGTGAATGCTTCCCACTTATCATCTGCCTTCAAGCCATTGATGACCTACCTTACAATTTGCTCTTCATCTATTACCTCTCCAATGCTTCCCAACTGATCCGCTATGTCCTTGAGCTTTGTGACAAAATCAGTCACATTTTGTTTGGGAGCCTTCTTGAGAGTTGTGAAATTCAGCCATAGTTGATGCTTCCTAGCTTTGATACTTGAAGAAAAGAAAGCTTCAAGTGCATCCCACACTTCCTGAGATGTCTTACAACTTCTAATGTGAGGCAACAAAAAATCTGAGATAGAGTTGAGGAGATAAGACCTTGCAAGTGCATCCTTGGAGCACCATGTGCTCAATCTTTCTTGCTCTTCTTGTGTTGGTTGACTTTTGTTCCTAAAACTTGGCATAACTTCATCTCCAGCCACATAACCATATAAACTTCTACCTTGGAGATAAGCTTCCATCCTTAATGACCAAGCTCAGTAGTTACCTCTGTCCAATTTGTCAATTGATGAAGGAAATCCATCTGCCATGTTGTCCAACCTTGCTCTGATACCACTGTGAAGAGATGGATAAGTATGTGTTTGAAGATGAAGAGGTGTTGCAAAATCCTTGATCTACACCAGCCAAATGAACTCCAGGAGTAGATGGTGGGCCCTTTTAGCTTGCCAATGGATGTATTAGACACCCTATGTACCTTGGAAGATCACTGTTGAGTGTTGGCATACAAAGCAACAGAGGAATCATGCACAATACGGCAACAAGGCCAGATCATTTTTTCCATGGATTATGTACAACTCAAGTGATTTTAATCACTACACAAACATTGTAAATCCCGTTTTTGGTAGATTAGACTCCATTTTGTGCAAGCCGAGGAGTCCTCAAGCTTGAGGAGTGTTAGAGGTACCATCGTACCAATTTTCATAATTTTTAGACTTCATTTGAGCCCTCAAATAAGCCCTGGAACCTAATTTTTAACTAGGCCGGACACTAGGTCTGGACAGGGCCAAAACTAGTCAAAAAACTATAAAAAGAGCTAGAGAGCTCATTTTTGAGGTTAGATTGTAATTGAAACAAACTTGTAAGAGCTTTTGAAACTAATCTAAAGAACTCCATTGATTCTCTCTCTTTGTCTTGCCGTGTGTGCGCGTGTGTGTGTATGTGTGTGCATGCTTGTGTGCTTCTCACTCACGCACTTGTGCCGCCACTTGCTCGAGGTCTTCATACCATCCTCACGTCTTCCCGGATTGACATTAAAGGAGGTGCTACTCATCACTGAGCTACACCAAATTTTGGCGCCGTTGCCGGGGATCGAGCTTTGAGGACGAGCGTGTGATGGTAAGACGTAGAGTTGACGCGTTGGAGTTGTAGGTATTTTCTTCACTCTCATCGATTTTCTTTTACTTTCTTCTCCATCTTCATTTCCATCATCATCATCACCATCTCCCACCTCCATCTCCATCATCGCGAAAATTTCTGTTTTTTGATCATATCACCTTCCCCACCTCATTTCCCTCATTTCACTTGTGGGAGAGAGCGAGAGAGCAATATTGTGTGTGCGTATTTTGCATGTTTCTTGAGTTTCATTGCAGGTTCTTGCTGTATCAGCATCCCCAGCAGTGTGCGCAGGTATGACAGGCTCTGCACAGGTCCCGGGACGACGACCTCTGTCTGTCGCGACAGACAGAAAAACTTTAAATTTTGTGAATGCATGTTTAGCACGGTAACCTACACCATTAGGGCACTCTAAAGCACTAGAAGTTTCTCAAAAATTTGCGTTTTTTCAGTCTATCGCTACAGACACAGTCTATCGCGACAGACACCGTCTATCGCGACAGACCGAAATTCCACGACAGACAGAAATCCACGATAGACCCCGTCTATCGCGACAGACACCGTCTATCGCGACAGACAGAGAACCACGACAGACAGCGTCTATCGCGACAGACACCGTCTATCGCGACAGACCGAAATTCCGCGACAGACACCGTCTATCGCGACAGACAGAGAACCACGACAGACAGCGTCTATCGCGACAGACACCGTCTATCGCGACAGACCGAAATTCCACGACAGACAGCGTCTATCGCGACAGACACCGTCTATCGCGACAGACACCGTCTATCGCGACAGACAGAAATCCACGATAGACCCCGTCTATCGCGACAGACAGAGAACCACGACAGACAGCGTCTATCGCGACAGACACCGTCTATTGCGACAGACCGAAATTCCACGACAGACAGCGTCTATCGCGACAGATACCGTCTATCGCGACAGACACCGTCTATCGCGACAGACAGAAATCCACGATAGACCCCGTCTATTGCGACAGACACCGTCTATCGCGACAGACAGAGAACCACGACAGACAGCGTCTATCGCGACAGACACCGTCTATCGCAACAGACCGAAATTCCGCGACAGACACCGTCTATCACGATAGAAAGACATTTTCGGCAAAAATTAAGGGGTAAATTTTTGAGAATTTAGGCTAAATTTTGGGCATATTTGCACTCTCAAGTACTCATATACTTACAAAGGCCTTAGAAAATGCATTAAAACCCCGGAAAGTTTCTGTTTGTCTAGTTAACCCCCTAAACCCTGAACGGTCATAACTTTTTCATACGAAATCCATTTTCTGAGCTCTAGGGCTTGTCGGAAAGCTCGTGACATATACTACACGCCCTCAACTGTTTTTTATAAGAATAACGCGTTGATTTTCAGATAGGATATTTGGAAGTTGACACACAGAGGGGTAGAAACACCAAGGGAGCTCTAGAGGAAATTTCTAGCAATACAAAAGGGGGAACAAGGGTCATTAAAAAAGTGTCTGAAATAATTTGTCTGTCAATTGAAAGGTCTACTTGGAGCTAATCTTGGGACTTATGCAGGTCTATTGAGAAGCAATTGAGAGCATCCAAGCAAGGGTTTTGCGCAAGCTTGAGAATCAACTTCTCGAGCATCAAAGAGCAAGGTTCGGCAAGAAAGGTCGGAATATTCTCAACTCCTCTTCGTCAATTCCTAGCTTAGGCTAAGAACGATTAGAAGTAGGAGTAAGTCAGGGCGACGATAGGCAGGCATCAAGTTGAAGACTACCTAAAAACTCAAGTTCAAGCTAAAAACCTAATCTCTGTACTGTCGATAACATAAAGGAAAAGAACCCAACGTGGAACGATCAACCTGAAAGTACGAAGAACATTCAAGTATTCCTGACAACGTAATAGCAAACAAGACCTTAAACACGAGGAATAACTAAAAAGAATCAAGTGACTGGTACCAATTGATCGGCAACGAGGTTGTACTCTGGGCAAAAATTGGGCTAATCAGTTAGGCATATGAACCTTAGATCAGGACGACACCTAGTAAGAGAGAGACAAAGCCTTAGGCCTTCAGAGGCTAGTGTCAATCACACTGCAAGGTCTTGGGCCCAGCAGTTGAGTCACCACTCTCATTACCCTAGCTCTGATACCAGCGAATCAGGGATGTCTCAAGGTATGGACAGACCTACGGGAAGTTCAGGTGTGCCTTACCTGTACAGGGTAGAAGGCCCTTACAAAACGCAGCTAGAGTACCTTAGGACCAACCGATTAGGTGCTAGCATCTATGAGGACGGCCTAGGAAGATCCGTGGTCCAGATTAAAAACCCTGATCAATCCATAGGACTAGAGCACCCAGCTGTCAAGTTTGAAAATGGTGCATACCTGGACAAAGAAGGAACCATATACGTGGTCACCAGTCACCCAGATAGGACAGATGAATTTGGGAATGTAATCTCAGAAGCAAACTTAGGTGACTTGGAACAAGGGAACATGGGCGCGGAACCTAGAACACCCCGAGGCAAGTCTGTTCTCACTAGGATTATCACACCTGAGTGGGTTCCCCAAGACAACAAGAGCATAGAATTACTCCTCAATCAAGACACTGACGAAGCCTTTTGGAGGTATAAATCTAATCAGCCAACTGATATAGGAAATATCATGATCTACGAGTTTAAGGATCCTGATAGCCCAGGTAGAGTGACCTACTTAGATCGCACCTCGGAAAGGGTCTTTGTGGTGACAGAGAATGATAGGCATGCTTGCACTTGGAAGGGTGAATTCATTTTCCCTCAACCAAGATCGAATGTATCCTATGGTCACCCTGGAGCTGGAACATCCCAAGCTCATGGAACTCAAAGAGACAAAAGTAGAGATAGACCAGAAGTAAGTTTTGTCAACCCAGTGGGCAGAGAAAGAACGAGGACAGAGACGAATCGGGTAGAACCTGAGATGCTTAGAGCTCACAGGAACCAAAGAAATGTAGATGGATTCCCTCTGCCGAGGCCTAGAGAGCACACAAGAACTTTGAGACCCACCCAGCTAGTTAAGTCCATGAAGAATTACTTTGACGGCACAGGAGATCCCTATGATCATGTGGCGGAGTTCAAGCAAGTCTTGAGAGCTGAACAAGTGGAGGATCTATTCACGCAGTACAATGCCTTCGGTCTAACCCTTAGGAACACAGCACTTACATGGTTTCAGCCATTGGATGAGCGCCAGTTCAGGAGCATAGACCAACTCCTAGAAGCATTTATTATTGAATTCTCCAAGAGTAGCATAAGACACAATACCTCCTCACTGATTCACAGCTTCAAGCAAACCCCTCAAGAGACTGTGAGACTTGCCGGAAGAAGATTTAGGCAATACCTTGAAAGATGTCCTGTTTCGGAGCTACCCACATCTGCCAAACAAGTAGCCTTATTCCTTGATGGATTGCTGAGTACGAAATTGAGATCCTATGTGTACCTGAAAGACCCTAGGACTATAGAAGAGTGTGTACGCATGTGCATTGACATTGAAGATAACATAGGGGAAGAACTAGAGCTTTCAAAAATCTACAAAGATTCAGATAGTGCATCTAGTCACTCTTCCACGCAATCCACATCAATTGAGGAACTCGCAGAGAAAGTAGCTCAGAAATTAGGAGTAACTAGTAAACAAATCCCACGGTTTGCCCCTATGAAAAGATGCTATACTTGTGGTGGCGACCACATGGCAAACGTCTGTCCCATTATGGCTCAACCCCAAATTAATCCTAGTAGCCAGTATTGCACCATAGAACGGAAGTACACCAATCACACTGCGCAAGATTGCCCATATAACAAGCAGGCAGTTAGGCAACCCTACCCTCAGCCATACCCGCAGCAAGGAAGATACCAGAACCCGTACCCTCCACAACCATATGGCAGGCCACATCAGCCGTATCAGCAACCCTACCAAAACCAACAAAGGCCTCAGCCAGTGTTAGCTCAACAACCCCCTGCCCCAGCTAATGTGATTCCGGTAAAGTATGCTGTTGCAGAAGAAAACCTGAATAGAGCTATAGTCCCTGTAACATCCTTGCTTTCGGAAAGTGACCCGAGTGACCATAGCTTTGATTCTACACATGTGGATAGCCCCCAGGCCTACTACATGCAGTCTCCTGAACATGGTGAGTCTTATTATAGCGAAGAGACAAACGAACCTAGTTGGGAGTCAGATTACACGAACGTCATGTATGCAAACCCCAACCCTAGGCTTCAACCTAGACAAGCAAGACCTCCATTCCCAAGAGGACCGTGCTATAGATGCCAAGGAGATCACCTCATTCGTGATTGCCCCTTACCTCCACTTACACAAAACCAGTCTGTGACGATCCAAGGCTTCTGCCAAGATTGTGGAAAAGAGCATCTCTTACGAGATTGCCCAAAGAACCCCAATAATATGCCAAAAATCACGCCTATCAATGTTATTGAGTTAGTGGTAGATTCCAGCAAAAGTGTTACTTCCACTGCACCCGTACAGGTAGTCACGAGAGCTCAAGCAGTGCAACAAAACCAAGGGGTAGGCAAGGAAAAGAGCCCAGACGCTAGCGATACTGAGAGCCAAAATAAAAAGAGAACAAGAGTGTAGCTCAGTGATGAGTAGCACCTCCTTTAATGTCAATCCGGGAAGACGTGAGGATGGTATGAAGACCTCGAGCAAGTGGCGGCACAAGTGCGTGAGTGAGAAGCACACAAGCATGCACACACATACACACACACGCGCACACACGGCAAGACAAAGAGAGAGAATCAATGGAGTGCTTTAGATTACTTTCACAAGCTCTTACAAGTTCGTTTCAATTACAATCTAACTTCAAAAATGAGCTCTCTAGCTCCTTTTATAGTTTTTGACTTTTTGGCCCTGTCTAGACCTAGTGTCCGGCCTAGTTAAAAATTAGGTTCCAGGGCTTATTTGAGGGCTCAAACGAACTCTAAAAATTATGAAAATTGGTACGATGGTACTTCTAATACTCCTCAAGCTCGAGGACTCCTCGGCTTGCACAAAATGGAGTCTATTCTACCAAAAACGGGATTTACAATGTTTGTGTAGTGATTAAAATCACTTGAGTTGTACATAACCCATGGGGAAAAATGATCTGGCCTTGTTGCCGTATTGTGCATGATTCCTCTGTTGCTTTGTGTGCCAACACTCCCCCCTTCCTAGCGTCTGTCGCCCCTGACAGACCTTTGTTCGCGCGGGTGGTCGATGTAATATTGGATGACATTGGTGGCCAGTTCATGTTCTCCTATCCTTAAGCCTCTTGCTAGATCGGCTTCCAATGCCTCCCAATTTATTGCACCGGGGGTTTCTGGTTGCGGGGTGGTGTAGTACTATGAATACATTGCTTGTTCACAAGCAAACAGTTGAAGCAGATGTGTCGGCTTTGGTGCGAAAATCTCCGAGTGGTACTCCCAGAAACCTGATCTGAACATTTCTTCGAAGGTCTGTTTGTAGCAGGCGGGGAGGTATTTGATGCGCGCATGCCAAGCGTAAGCCACACGGATACTGGGGGTGGTGCTCATGTCATACACCAGGTCGTAATTTCCATTGCTAAACCCCGGAAGACGTACCTGTGGTGCGGCTGCATTTCTAAAGGTCTTCAGCACTACTTGCATCATATCTAAGATTTTAAGCATCATTTGCGCTGCTACATCTGGCATGGGCTTCAAGCGCGGCATCCAGTGGCGAATGGTCCCCATCATATATGCTACCGATGGTGGTCCTTGTGGTGGCGCGATGTACGGGTAGTTCAGCCATTCCTTGCATTGCGCATTATTCTGTACCTTGATATTAAATGCCTTCCACGACCTGCGGCGGGGGACTGGACCGTAGCATGGGTTGTACAGGAGGTGCAACGGCGCGTTGTTCCATGTGCGTAGCATTTCTGGGTAGGTCTCTAAAAGTTTCTGCCGCCATGTTGGTTGACGAATCTTGCCTTTTCGCACCTCTGGAGGAAGGTCTTCTGGTTGAAATTGGGTCGCAAAAGTAGGAATCTGACCCGTGACTCTTTGTATTTCTGCATTATAATCAGCCAAGATAATATAATATGGCCTGTACTGGAGTTCCGATGAGAGGATCAGGCGTCTCGATGACAAGTTCTTGAAGTAGGCTGATTGTAACACAGTCTCCTCTATGACCCTCATGGCCTGATTTTGCACTACAGTGCGCTCTTCATGCGAGGTTCCTATTTCCTCCACTTGTCGTAACCATGGCGGCCGTGGTGCCTCGAACGTGTCCTGCGCTTCTTCTGTTTGTTGGCCTCCTGGGAATGGTTGCGGATCATATTCTTCATCAAACGTTTGTTCCACAGGAATTTGCACAACTTCTTCGTCCGTGGGAGCCTCCGGAGGGGACGATGGTCTCTCATATTGTAGTAGGCGTGTTTGCAATTCAGTTACCTGTTCCTGGAGATTTTTTATGGCCTCTGCGTTGAGAAGCGAAGCCGCAGAGGGGGTGGTTGGAGGGGCAGCTGTTGGTCCTTGTTGGTGTTCCTGCTTCAGTTGTCCTAGCTCCTCCGATAGCTTATCATGTGCTTCGAGCAGCGTGGCATAATCTTCCAATATAATCTTGATATTATCGGGGGTCACTGCTTGAAACTTGGATGGGCTGATGGGTGCCCCCGGTGTGCTCTCAATAGCTGCCTCCAGGTTCTCTTGGTTTTGTATTTGCAGACGTCTGTTCTCTTCCTGAGCAGCTGCAAGATGGCGTTTAAGTAGCGCCATATTTCGCTGAAGTTTTGAGTTGCGTTCCAGCTGTGTCCGTAGGTGACCTTCTACCACCTGCACTGCTTCCTGATCTACGTTCTGTAGCTGTACCTCCAATATATTGTGGGCTTCTTGGAGGGTGTGGAACTGTGTGTGGAGGCGAGTGTTCTCCTCTTCTAGTACCGCAAGGCGGAGCTGTAGTGTCGCTGAGTGCTCTTGCAGGCGTGCGTTTTGTTGCTGGAGCTGAATGTAATCTGTTCTTAAATTTGATATACAAGCCAACATGGTGTCCAATGCATTACCTATAGATGAGTGGGGGGTGTTTACCGTGGAAGATGCATGGGAAGGGAATTGGGGAAGGGAGACAGTGAATGATGTGTCTACGAAAGTTGTGTGTGTGGGTGAAATTGGTGGAGGGGGAATGGGAGGAGGTGAAACCGTGGGTGGAGGTGCCGTGGGTGGTGAAATGTCCATCCCTTCAGGAGTGGGTGTTAGTGTGGGGCCTGCCATATACACTGGTATGGTAGGTGGTGTGTGTGTGGAAGTGGTGAATAGATGTGAAGTGGGGTGGGGAGCTGAAAAGACAGGGAATGGTTGAGGGCCTGGTTGAAAAGCCCTCGCAAAGATGTCCTGGAGGGATTGTAGAAATGGAGAGAGGGATATCGGGGGTTGGGGTCGTAAATTTGAGGAGGGCTGAAAGGGTTGCGTGGTAGCAGGGAAGCCCATGAATGTGGATCTAGGGTCAGGATGACCCGTGGCTGAGGGCGTTGGGGATGGTTGCCCTAGGGCAGGGTCTAGAAGGGGTTCGGCGGATTGTGTAGTGTTGGGGTTGTCTTCGAAGATAGGATTATCAGTGGTAGAGAATAGGGTGGCACTGGAGATCGGAGTACGGAAGATGAAGGTGGGGTCGGTGGGTTGAGTAGTCGATGTGGTTTCTACTGTTTCTCTTCTAGGAGGTGATGGTGGGGGAGTAGTTGGTAGTGGTTCAGTGGACTCCTCATGGGTGGCTGGGTGCTGTTGGCTAGCTATCTGGGAGGTTGTTCTGATAGTTTCAGGTGTAGTAGTCGGCTCTTCTACAACTGTAACAGGAATTTGTATATTTTTACCTGGGCGAGGTCGTGTCTGAAACCTTCGTGGGTCATATTGAACTGAAGGCCTCTGAATGGCAGTGCGCACAGCTTCTACAACTCCATATGTTTCTGCCATCAATAAGAGACCTTCCCTGTACTCTGAGTCAACTCCCGCTTCTTCCAACAACTGAGTCATAAGTACTCTGCTGCTCTGTTCAGTGAGTAATTGCTGCGATCGTACTCTTTCCATAATCTGATACAGCCTTCGGAGTTCTGCTGTATATGCTGGGGCTTCAGTGGTCTCTTCTTCATACGCTTCTTCTTCTTCCGGGTGTCCGTGTTGTTGACTTTCCTGAGTGTCACTCCAATGGACATGTCTACCGTCTGTAGACTTTCTGCTTCTTCGTGAGGATGTGCCCTGCTCCTCTGCCTCTGAGTAAAACTCCACATCAGAGAATTGTGTGCTTTGTAGGAATGCTTCGAAATCCTGGGGGTCCAGTCCTTCAGCCTCTCTAGTGGCTGCAAATTCGAATTCAGGTGTGACAGGAGGAGCCGATGGGGTAGGTTGTGTCGTAGTGTCGGATTCCGACCTGGGTATCCTAATGGTAAAGGGAGGTACCGTGCCCTCTCTTAATGGTGATGCCTCAGGAGTAGTCAGGACTTCCCTTGTCTGGACACAAGGGATCGCGCCCCTCATGCACTTGGACTGATGTGTGGATGTCTTGAGCCTTTTAAACATTTGTAATTGTGCCCAAGTTAAGGCACGCTCAATGGGGACATCATATGCCAAGCATCGATAAATGATGCGTGTGAGTGCACAGCATCCGTTCACCACTAATTTCCTAGATGCCCGTTTGTTTGCTTCATACAACTGATCTATAATCCACACTGGTAGTTTAATAGGTAACGCACTTGCTTCCGCCAAGTAGAGAGCAAACCAGATCTTCTTGTGTGGTTGTGTGAATCGGTCTTGACCGGGGAAGGCGAAATGTTGCATGCACATTCGGAGAGGGATGGACACATTTGGGGTGAGTGCTGCCATGTCTTTGAGCTTCACTACTTTCCTGTCCTTCATGTTGGTGGGAACGAGAGCATCCTTTTCTGAGGGCACATGCGTGCCATGCATATTTAACGCATCGCTTACCAACTCCACAGTGAGTTCAAATCTCTTCAACTCGTTGTTGCCCAGCAATGAGGGAAGAACAAATGATCCGGGTTGGTCCTTATCTTCATTAGCTTGTAATGTTGAGACCAAATAGTAACATCGGAGGAGATCGGGTTTAGGTAGTGGGGCTTCAAAATATTCCGCCAATCCTGCTCGTTGCCATATGGTCTGTAGATCTTCGGTGTTCTGTAAAGTCTCGAACTCCTTGGAGAAAAATTCGAATCGCACCCATGATCTGTCATACTCGCATTTAGACTCCCAGATATACTTGGCCTCACCTAATGGACCGGGCATGCCATTGAACCAATGAGAATTGGCATGAACTCTTTCCGTGATGCCTGTAGGTGGATCTGGCACCGGGAGTTGCTGAAGGTGTAGCATCTCCACTGGTCGTTCCGTCGGGGGCACATCCACGGGTATACTGTCCACATCAATTCCCGCAGTAAGTATTCCCACTTGTGAGCCCGAACCTGTCGCTTCTGCCATTCTACTGCTTGTCTTCTGATTCTGTGAGAATATAGAAGCATGTGTTAACATCGTAATGGACAGAATAAATCCGTTGCTGTCCCCGTTACAACATTAACATGAGGTAGATGGTGAGTTAGTGGTTAGTAAGTGCACGAAGACAGTGAGTGCAGTTAACGTTTGTGTATTCCTAGGAGACTAATGCCGTTAGTAAGTGGGGTGAATTTACAAATCGGGGTCGGGGGGTTTATTACAGATCTTAGACTGCCAAATGCAGTGGATGGGCTTTGCTTTCGGTTTCGTAGAGACTCCAGAGAGCTGTGTCGGTGTCGCTGTTTGCGAATGGGGCCTTTTAGGGACCCACTTATAAGTGATTACCTGCATGCTCATGGGTCTTGGTGTGTTCCTAAGTGTTGAGCACGAGGGAATTCTGGTTGTACTCGTAGATGGGTTACGCTGCATAGGTGGTGGCCTTGGCGTAGCCACTTGTGCCCTCAAGCAAGCCTTAGGCACCCAAATTTGTCTTGATTGTGGGCTTGCCTTCATCGACTTCTTGGGCACCCAAATAGATTTTACTTTAGCAGAAGAATTTCTGAAAGACTTCTTATTAGCGTCGTGTTGTTGGTTACTAATAAGAGGCTTTGCCCGCGTAATTGACGGTGGTGCACCCGGTCGTTCGCCTTTCCGCACCCACACCTAGATTATTTTCTGGGACATTTTGCTGCGCCGGTATTTTTGATCTCGGACATAGGGAGTACTCTGCTTCTTCTGCTTGTGATCCGCCTTTGGTTGCTGCCTCCTTCTGGCCTTTGGAAAAGAAGGGAGTTCCGTTGCATCCCTGACTCCTTTTTTGCAAATATCATTCCTCTGCAACACAGGGTTTTGAACAAGAACAGCATGATGGAGAGTGTTAATCTCCAAAAGAACAAGTTAACCTTGAAGTTAGATCACTTCTATATCAAGGTTAACCTTAGACTCCACCAAACTTAGAGATCATCCACCAAATTATCAGAAATATTGAAAATTCTGAAAAATCAACTTCTCAGAAAAGTCTGCTGCAGATTAGTCACTCATTGACTAATCAATCCTGTAAAGTTTTTGATAAAACTTTGCACAACACTTCGCCTTAAGGTTACGCAACTTTGCCAAGTTAAATCTCTCAAAAAGATTAACCATACACTGAGAAATGTGTGAAACACTTTACCTATGTCTGAAAGTGCTTCTCTGCAATGGCGACTTTGACACCTGCAACTTCTTAGCACTGGTTCTCCCAACTCTGAACCCGTTTGATCAAGATCTTCTAGCCATAGATGGCTTACCTTCTAACTTAGATTTTAAGCCCTCACTTGTGTAAAACTTTACACTGTGGACTGAGCAATGATCATTTCATTGAAGATGAAATGTGCGCCAGATTTCTCGACTGTTAGAACATTCTTACATATGAATGTTCCTAAACAAAATTCTCACAGCCTGATTACAATTAACTTCTCAAATTTTAGCCATAGATAGATTAGCTATGGACTTAGATACGTGCAAAAGAATTTCTCCAAAGATTGAACACAGAAGGAGCAGACAGCAAAATATCGGGCGCAAAAATTCTCGATTTCTCAGAAAACTTACATCTAAGTGAGGATGGATAATTCACTCACTTTTCATGTGTCTAATAACACTAATTTCTCTCTCCCTATTCTCAAATCTCTTCTGCTCTCTTTGCCCGACATTTTCCAACATATTTATAGATGAATATATACAAGTGTATGACTAAAACAAAGGGTATAAGTCAGCTAATGTACATATGTGTACATATCTTTGAGTTTTCTGGAAATGTCCTTCCTTCAACCATCTGACTTTGTTTCCTTCTTGACTCCTTGACTTCATTTCTCCATAATCCTTCAATTGATGATTGTCATGCACCAACAGCTCCCCCTCAATCATTAATTGAGGTTCTTTTCTATCTTCTTTACTCCAGCCATATCCTTGAATCTTTGTAGTTTTGGTCCATCTAGACTTTTAGTCATCATATCTGCAACTTGATCTTTTGTGGGAGTGTGTATGACTTCAATCTCTTTCTCAATGACCTTCTCTCTCAGAAAATGATACTGTATTTCAATATGCTTAGTTCTAGCATGAAATACAGGATTAGCTGCCAAGTATAATGAACTCATATTGTCTCCACAAATAATAGGAGTACTCTGAATCACATCAAAAACTTTCAAAAGTGTCTTTAGCCATATTACCTCTTTTGCAGCTTCCACCATACCTTTATATTCTGCCTCTGTAGATGACAAAGCAACTGTATGTTGCTTCTTGGAACACCATGAAATCAATTTGTCTCCTACATAGCACAAGTATCCATGTGTTGATCTTCTATCATCCACATTACCTGCCCAATCTGCATCACTATATATCTTGATTCTTGTATTTGAAGTAAACCCATAGTACAACCCTTCTCTGAGTGTACCCTTGATGTACCTAAGTACTCTTTGTCCTGCAATCCAATGTTCCTTTCTAGGACAATGCATGAATTGTGAAAGCACACCAACTGCATATGACAAGTCAAGCCTTGTCAATGTAGCATAAATCAAGCTACCAACCAAACTTTGATAGAGTTTCATGTCTCTGAACTCTTCTCCTCCAAACCTAGACAATTTATGGTTTACTTCCAAAGGTGTAGGTGCAACTCTGCAATCTTCCATTTTAAATTTGGTTAGCAAATTTTTAAGATACCTTTCTTGAGTCACATATACTCCATGTTGAGTATAAGTGATCTCCATTCCCAAGAAGAATGATAGGTTCCCCAAATCACTGATTTTGAACTCTTTCTCCATCTGCTTTTTGATCATTTGTATCCCCTTATCATCTGTTCCTGTAAGTATTATGTCATCAACATAAATACACACATAGATAAACCCATCTTCACTTGCTTTGACTAGCAAGCTACTATCTGCCTTTGATGCTTGAAATCCAAGATCATTCAAGAATTTTACAAGCCTATAATTCCAAGCCCTTGGGGCTTGCTTCAACCCATACAGAGCTCTTTTGAGCTTACACACATAATTTGGACTCACTTGATCTTTGAACCCATCTGGTTGCTCCATGTAGACTTCATCTGAAATGTAACCATTCAAGAAAGCATTTTTAACATCTAATTGAGACAACTTCCAACCTTTACAAGCAGCAATTGCTATGAGTGTCCTGATGGTTGTCATCTTTGCCACAGGACTATAAGTCTCATCATAGTCCACTCCATATGTCTGTGCATACCCTTTCACAACAAGTCTAGCTTTGTACCTAGACACACTTCCATCTGCAAATCTCTTTGTTTTGTAAACCCACTTACATCCAATAATCTTTTGACTATTAGGTTTAGGAACCAAATCCCATGTTTGATTCTCTATCAATGCATCATACTCCTCTTGCATAGCATCTTCCCAATTCTTCTTCCCTTTGGCTTCTTCATATGTAGAAGGGTCTTCATCTGCTTTTACCAAATAAGCATAATCTTTAGTAGTTAAGAATGAAGTGTCATAGCTATACCTTGTAGGTTGCCATTTGTGCCTAGATGACCTCCTAACTTCTGCACTTCTTGAAGTTTCTGGTTCATCACATTCTGGATCAAACCTTGGCCTCTCTTCAACTTCAACCTGCACTTCATTACTCTCACTTTCATCAAGTAACTGAATCTTTGCTTTACCTTTCCTTTGATCCACCACTTCTTCATCATCTGCATGTACATTATATTTACCTGCATACCAAGTACCTTGCTCATCAAATGTAACATCCTTGGATACAATAAATTGCTTTGTGGATGGACTCCACAACCTGTATCCCATTTGCTTATCATCATAGCCAATGAATATATACTTTTCTGCCTTAGGCTCCAACTTATGCCTCAATTGAGATGGCACATATGCATATGCCAAGCATCCAAATATTCTGCAATGATCCAAGGTAGGTTTCTTACCCCACCAAGCTTCATATGGTGTCATACCCTGCAAAGCTTTACAAGGCAATCTATTAACCAAATATGTAGCTGTATTAACAGCCTCAGCCCACAAATAATTTGGGCAATTCTTTTCTTTCATCATGGATCTTGCAAACTCAACAAGAGTCCTATTTCTTCTTTCTGCTACCCCATTTTGTTGAGGAGAGTACCTGCAAGTAACTTCTCTCTTTATACCTGCATTCCACAAATAATCATTGAACTCATTTGAAAAATACTCTCCCCCTCCATCTGATCTTAGTCTCCTCAATTTTTGACCTGTAATCCTTTCTGCATATGCATGATAGTGTCTAAATGTATTAAACACTTCTGACTTTTCCTTAATCACATAAATTGTGATCCACCTGGTAGCATCATCAACATATATGACATAATATCTTGAACCATTTATACTAAAGTCCTTTGAAGGACCCCACACATCTGTATGCACCAATTCAAGTCTTTCTGAATACATAAATCCATGCTTGGAATAGGATTGCTTATGAGCCTTACCTAATTGACATGCCTCACATCTGTATGTCATGTGTTGACCTGCAATGTTAGGCATTCCAAGCACTGAATCATTGTTAATCATTTCTTTGATACCTCTTTCATTAAAGTGTCCAAGTCTTTTGTGCCAAAGATCCAATTCTGACACCTTCTGCTCTCCATATGTGAACATAGCATGTCCAACATTTCCTTGTACCTTCAATGTGAAAAGCCTTCCTTCTTTCTTTCCTGCAATAACTTGTTTATACCCTTGACTAGGGTCTTCCACATAAACTCCATCATTTGTGAACCTTACCTCATATCCTTTTTCCACAATTTGACCTACACTGATCAAATTCTTTGGAATTGTGGGAACATAAAGTACCTTACTCAGAAGAGTGCTCCCATCCTTAGCTTTGACTGAACCAATTGACTTTACCTTATGCTTTGTATTATCACCTGTCTGCACTGTATGATTAATTGCATTATGATCTAGGTCAGTCATCAAAGCAATATTTCCACTTAAGTGATTACTACATCCTGAATCAATATAGAACACTCTCATGTCCTCATGTGAGGTTTCACATGTATTCATAATGAGAGTCGAATCCTCCTTTTGATCTGATGCATAGTTGTAGTAGGTGTTATTATAGGATTGACTTTGGAAGTTTCTTCCACCACCTCTTCCAAAAGAATTCCTACCACCTCTACCTCTGAAGTTTCCTCTCTGAAATCTACCACCTCTTGCTCTTTGATTAAAGTTCTGATAATTACCATTGTTTTGATTATTATGCCAACAATCATGAGATAAATGATTGGTCTTACCACATATCCAACAAGCTCTTGCATTCTCTTTGTTGTTTCTGCCTCTTCCTCTACTTCTGCCATTTCCTCTTCCTCTTATGAAGTTTGCTTGGTTTGATGTACCTTCTTCTTCACCTAATTGTTGCTTCCCTTTGTTGACTTTCTTCTTGTCTTTAGAATACATTGCATGACCTGCACTCTTATCAACATCTCCTTTGATATCATTCTCAAAAGTTAGCATATGACCTAACAATTGATTCAAATCAGGAGTAAAGTGATCTAATGAAAGTTCTGTAGATAAAATGAAAGGCTTCCATTTCTCATCTCCTCTTAGCCCTGTGAGTATTTGTCTTACCAATTTGTCTTCTTCAATATCTTCATCCACTGCACCTAGAGAATCTGCAATGTCCTTCATCTTTGTCACATAATCAGAAATTGATTGTGAGGCCTTCTTCTTGAAGGTAGTAAACTCTGCCCATAGTGAAACCTTCCTTGATTTGGTTGTATTTTGGAAATGCTCTTCCAAAGCATTCCAAATGTCACAAGCACTTTCAAGTCCTCTAATGTGAGGAAGCAAATAGTCATTGACTGCCATGTAGATGATGCTTCTTGCTTGAGCATCCTTCTTCATCCAATTCTTCAAATCTGCAAGCTCCTCCCTAGTTGGAACACTAGGATCTCTGAATTCTGGCTTTTCTTCATCTCCTGTGATATATCCTATCAGATCTTTGCTCATAAGGTGAGCTTCCATCCTCATAGACCATGCAGGATAGTTCTCTCTATCCAATTTTTCAATTTGGAGACTATCTCCCATCTTTACTTCACCTGTAGCTTTAAATCTTTAACCTTTACAGATAATAAGTGTACCTTTACTTCGAATGTTGCTCCTTCTGATCCTTTTGATGCTCTTTGTATGTCTTCCTTTGATCTTTCTTCAACCTTTACCCTTCTGCACCTTCAAGATGTAAAGTTTTGTACTTCTGCAATAGTCAGAGTCTTCTTCACTTCAATTTTGACACAACCTGCTCTGATACCACTGATGGAGAGTGTTAATCTCCAAAAGAACAAGTTAACCTTGAAGTTAGATCACTTCTATATCAAGGTTAACCTTAGACTCCACCAAACTTAGAGATCATCCACCAAATTATCAGAAATATTGAAAATTCTGAAAAATCAACTTCTCAGAAAAGTCTGCTGCAGATTAGTCACTCATTGACTAATCAATCCTGTAAAGTTTTTGATAAAACTTTGCACAACACTTCGCCTTAAGGTTACGCAACTTTGCCAAGTTAAATCTCTCAAAAAGATTAACCATACACTGAGAAATGTGTGAAACACTTTACCTATGTCTGAAAGTGCTTCTCTGCAATGGCGACTTTGACACCTGCAACTTCTTAGCACTGGTTCTCCCAACTCTGAACCCGTTTGATCAAGATCTTCTAGCCATAGATGGCTTACCTTCTAACTTAGATTTTAAGCCCTCACTTGTGTAAAACTTTACACTGTGGACTGAGCAATGATCATTTCATTGAAGATGAAATGTGCGCCAGATTTCTCGACTGTTAGAACATTCTTACATATGAATGTTCCTAAACAAAATTCTCACAGCCTGATTACAATTAACTTCTCAAATTTTAGCCATAGATAGATTAGCTATGGACTTAGATACGTGCAAAAGAATTTCTCCAAAGATTGAACACAGAAGGAGCAGACAGCAAAATATCGGGCGCAAAAATTCTCGATTTCTCAGAAAACTTACATCTAAGTGAGGATGGATAATTCACTCACTTTTCATGTGTCTAATAACACTAATTTCTCTCTCCCTATTCTCAAATCTCTTCTGCTCTCTTTGCCCGACATTTTCCAACATATTTATAGATGAATATATACAAGTGTATGACTAAAACAAAGGGTATAAGTCAGCTAATGTACATATGTGTACATATCTTTGAGTTTTCTGGAAATGTCCTTCCTTCAACCATCTGACTTTGTTTCCTTCTTGACTCCTTGACTTCATTTCTCCATAATCCTTCAATTGATGATTGTCATGCACCAACACAACATGGTCATCTTCATGTGTACCCCTAGAAGGACCAGGAGTCTGTGCCTTTCCTAGCTCCTTGAGTGCTCCATTGTCTAATTCTACTGTAACTCGACTATGATTGAGCCAAACCTGGAGAAGTCCACTTCTTAGGTTTAGATTGACTGCTTGGTCATAGATCCAATCCTGACCCAAGACGAGAGGTTCAGTGAGATCCTCATCTTGACACACTAGTACTTTAACGGTCATTGCCTCATCGTGAATGTAGAGGGGAAGTTCCACCTCGCCCATGCAAGGGGTTTCCACGCCTCCCAATCCTATGAGATATGCTTCCACAGGATGGACAGTTAACTGCAACTCTTGACAGTAAGACAATTTAATAGCGCTAGTGGCAGCACCTGAGTCAATCAAGGCTCTTACGGTCCTTGCACTCTTTCCTTGTCCTATATCTATGGTTATGAAAGGACGTCTATCAATTATTCTATTCGAGCTTGTTCCTGCAACTTCACACATGGCCATGGGATATCCTTGATCTGCATGGTCAACTGTTGTAGTCATATCTCGGCCTTGTCTGCGTAACTTCATCCTTCTAATGCGTTCTAAAGCCTCTGCTTGAGCCTCTTCTCGAATGCGCTTTTCTTCCTCTTTGCGTTTCTTAGCAGTGTTGAGTCGGCTTAGCATTTCCTCCGTGAGGGGTTCTTGATATAACTTGACTCTGCAACCGCTAATATAATTTGGGAGAACATCACCCTCTAATGTGGCCAATTGTACTGCTCCGCTCGTGGAGATCCTATTGATGATCATAGGTCCGTAGCCTCTCTTTTCTAGCTTCCTCGCATGTTGTTTTAATGTATAGACTAAGACTAGATCTCCTGCTTTCAAGCCTTTATCCTTCACGTGGACATCAAAGTATGCCTTCTGTCTCTTCTTGGCTGCATATATCCCTACAGCGGCTCTCAGTCTTGTTTCTCCTAATCGTTCAAGGTCAAAGATCCTAGAGGAGAGCTCATGACCTGTCCATTCGTGCTCTTGTGCTACTCTCAATGTAGGGATCAGGAAGTCCAAGGGTAGCACAGCATTTTGGCCAAATACCATCTGAAAGGGAGTGGCTTGGAGTACCGTTTTGTAGGCCACTCGGTATGCCCAAACAGCATGGTGTAGCTGTTTGTCCCAATCAGAGCATTTAGTGTTCACTAATTTCGTCAGTACATTGCATAAAATCTTATTAGTGCTCTCAGCTTGTCCATTAGCTTGAGGGTGATAAGGGGCAGACTTCTTGTGTATTACCAAGAATTCTTGGAGTAGATTCTCAATCACTTCGTTCAAGAAATGAGTGCCTCTATCACTTACAAGCTCTATAGGTAGTCCATATCTCGTGAATACATTCTCAAACAAGAATTTGGCAGTTGTTTGAGCATCGTTCTTGGTTGTAGCCTTTACCTCTACCCACTTGGTGAGATAATCTGTTGCAACAATGATGTATTCCGCATGAGAACCTTTCGCTGGGGGATTAATAGGACCTACGAAGTCTATTCCCCACTTAGAGAATGCACGTCCACCCATCATAGGTTTCAGTGGCATCTCATCTTTGCGTATAGGATACTGAGTCCTCTGACAGACATCACACCGTTTCACATAAGTATGTGCATCCATGTGAAGGGTAGGCCACCAGAAGCCCGCAAACAATATTGCCTTGATCACCCGATCTGGTCCAAAGTGTCCTCCTGCTACACCTTGGTGAGCAGTCTCCAAGATTTTGAGATATTCACTTTCATGGACACATAACCTCAAGTAACCATCTTTACCGCGCTTATATAGATTATCACCTATGAGTGAATAATCCAGGGCTTCTTGTTCTAAACTCCTTTTCCTAGCTAGAGTCATGTCTGGGGGGAATGTGTTTGTCCGCAAGAATGATACTAGAGGTTCACTCCAATCTGGCACAATGGATACTTGATAGAGAGTGGCATGTTCCACAGGTGGTTTAGTGCAACAGATTGGGCATTCCTTGCACAACTTTTGGACATCCGCTTCCATAGTTGGCCAATGCACTCCGAATCTTTTTAGAGTCTGCATCGTTCGTTGTTTTGAATGGTGTTGCTCTAACGCACCTACATGTGCTAATTGCAACCATTTAGCGTACTCATCCTCTTGTACGCAACAAGCCAGGATCCCTTGATCTGTGTGCTTGTACATGCTGCCTGCCATGATATGGTACTTTTGGGCTTTTACTATCTCTCTATTCCGTGTGTTCACCACTGGATGATTAGGCCCGTATGTCAATACTGGTACTATTGGCTTGGCCCACTGCGGCACAACTTCCAAATTAAACAAGTAAGCATCAGGAAGGTCATCTGACACTCCTTGTGGGGCTTCTCCCGATGTGAGTCTAGAGAGGTGATCTGCTCTCAAATGAGTCCTACCCTTTCTTACCACAACCTCAAAATCATATTCCATTAGCAAGAGAAACCATCTTACTAATCTTCCTGTATTGCATGGCTTGTTTACAAGATATAACAATGCCTGATGATCAGTAAAAAATTTTAAACTTATTTGCAAGCAAATAGTGTCTAAATTTCTTGACTGCATATACCATGCCTAATCCTTCGCGCTCTGTAGTGGTGTAATTCCGTTCAGCCGCATTCAATTGTCTACTGGCATAGGCAATTGGAAGATCCATATTACCTTCACCAGTAGGTTGTGCGAGCACACATCCAATAGCATAATTGGATGCATCAACATGAACGTGGAATGGCTTATTCCAATCTGGTGTGGTCAAGATTGGTGCTGAACATAATCTTCGTTTAAGCTCTTGGAAGGAATTTTCGCATTCATCCGTCCACTCAAAGTTTGTCAGAAGTCCGTACATGGGCTTTGCAATGACAGCATACATGTGTATAAATCGTCGATAATAACCACAATGCCCCATGAAAGCTTGTACTTCCTTGACATTCTTTGGCCTAGGTAGCTCTGCTATGGCTCTCACTTTTTCTTCGTCGGTAGATATGCCATTCTTTGACACTATGTGTCCGAGAATCTTGCCTTGCCTGACCATAAAAACGCACTTTTCTGGGTTCAGGCAGACTTGGTATTCTCTACATTTGTCAAAGATTTGTCTGAGTTCAGGAATATGGGTTTGCCTAATGTTGGAATGAGCACAAAGATCATCAACATAGACTTCTAAACTCTTCCTCAGGAACTCCTTAAACACATGGCACATCAGCCTCTGGAAGGTCGCGGGTGCATTGGTAAGCCCAAATGGCATTACTCTAAAAGCAAAAATGCCCCATTCTGTGGCAAAGGCTGTCTTATGCTGATCCTCTGGAGCTATGGCTACTTGATTGTAGCCAGAAAATCCATCAAGGAAGCTGTACACTTCCTTGCCTGCCACTCTTTCTAAGAGATGTTCTGTGATGGGAAGCGGATAGTTATCTCGAATCGTGGCGGCATTAACCTTTTTCAAGTTAATGCACACACGCAGCTTGCCATTCTTCTTGGGCACCACTACGATGGGGGATACCCATTTAGTGTGCTCAATTTCATAGATAAATCCAGCTTCAACCAGCCTATCTATCTCTTCTTTGATCTTAGCAGCGTAATTATCGTTATATGTATAAGGCTTTTGCTTCGAGGGTTTAGCATCTGAGGTCATGGGAATAGTGTGTGAGCATATGTCTAGGTCAACCCCTTTCAAATCCTTGTAACTCCAAGCGAATACATCTCTGTATTCTCTTAGCAAGGCAATCAATTCGTGCTCTTCTTCCGCTGTTAGGTCATGACCTATATACGTGCATCTCTCCTCTCCTTCTTCTATGGCCACTACTATTTTCTTGGTGGTTTCTTTGTTATCATAGGCCTCTCCTAATTGTGCCTCTCGTTTAGGCATTCTTATCATGACTCTCCTGTCATCTATCTCATACTTCTTAAAATTTTCTGGGACCTCAAACAAAGATTCTTCCTCTTCTGGTAAGGCTTCTCTCTTCTTTCGTTTCTTTCCTTCTTCCTTAGGGGTCATATGCGTTGCTAATCTTACATCATTTGTAACCTCTCCATGCCTCTGGGGTTGAAATTCTACTTCATGGAAGTATTCTTCATCTGATGCAAATGGTGGGTCCATAATGATTGACTCTAGATCGGAGTCACTTGCATCCTCAAATGCATCAGGGCTAGGTTCGCATTCTTCTAGAACTGCCTCTCCCATGATTGGCTCTATGGAGAAGACTGAAATATCATAGCCATCCTCATCACAGTGAGGTGTCCATTGTTCTTCGTTGATGGCTACGTCCATTGTTGCTAAGATTTCTGCCCAACCGTGAGGTTCAAATTCTTCGTCTGGAAAAACTACAGGTGCATAGGCTGGGTCTTGGATTGATCTATGGGTTTCTTTCGCACCTACCTCTCTGGCTTTCTCTCTCTTCTCTTCCTCTACTGCTACCTTGCACATCCATAAGTGAGTATCTTCATGCATCCATGAGGATCCAGACCCTATGGAATGCACCGATTCTGTATCATCTTTGGCTCTATGGATGGGATTCCACTGGATAGGAGGGACATCTCTATGAGTGTAATCCTTGAGATTAACTTTGGTTGTAACACCCAAGTGCTGCAGGTACAAAGAATTGGTTCCCCAATCCTGTACCACTTGCAACTGTCGCATAAACGGTCTTCCCAAAATCATCTCATAGGCATGATTTTTGCTAAAGTCACATATAGCAAAACTATGCTCAAACTCGACACCACAAGTGGTGAGAGTTATTCCTTCTAGCAATCCTAAGGGTCTCTCTATGTGACCATCGGCCATTTGCAATTTCATCCTCGTTGGCCTGAGTGCCGGCTTGCCCCAACGCTTCCATAAGGAGGTAGTGGCAATTGCAACTCCTGCACCTGAGTCCAAAATTGCCTTCGTGGTGTAGTCCTGGTGGGTGATGGGAAGATAGGTGTTCCCTTCTTCACCTTCACACATATCCCCTATCTTATCCAAGGGAATTTCTGGCACTGTCCTATGGGATCCTACCTGGGAACGAGGTTTTGCTATCTCTGGTACTTGTTTGGCTACATGCTTCCATAATTCAGGTCTAACCTTGAGTAGCTCTTCTAACTTGAGATTACACTGCACATTAGTGTTCTTCACTACCTCTGTGTTCCTAGGTATGACTGAGTCGTCGTTCCTTACCATGACTGTGGGTGCTCTCATACACGTGGATTTTGCTTCCCATGGGCCTGTGAAGTGGGGTAACTCTTGTATGGAATTAGATTCAAAGTCCAATCTCTCGTGAGATTGAGTACTCTCATGTTCCCCGTAAATGGATGGGATGTCTTGTGGGAATTGGTCGTGTGCATCGTCCACAAGTTCAAAAGGAGGGGCGACCTCGCTTTCGTTATCCCATTTGTCTTCTTGAATCTCTCGTAGGAAGTCTGGTGCAAACCGATTCATAGAAGAAGAAGTGTCTGGCTCCGTAGAATTGGGCACATAAGCAACCTGGGAAGGAGGGCTTATTCTTCCGTTGGCTCTCTCCTTGCTCTCATAAATGGCTAGAGCACAAGCTTCTTGGGGAGGATTACTTATTCTATTACTTTTCCGAACAGGCTCATACGCTCCCTGAGAAGGAATGTAGGCAACCTGTGGAGGTGCATGAGCTTTCGCGGTAGGCTCATCTGCCTTTTGGGGGGGAAGATAAGTTTCTTGAGGAGGCTCATGGGCTTCCTGAAGAGGCTTGCTTATCTGTTCTCTCGCCCTTTCCTTTCTTTGAGGGGCAGGTTCCTTTTCTGAGTGTGCAATTAACCTCTCTATTCTTTCTAAGGAGGGGAAGTTGTCTGGTTTAGTGGAATTGGCCACATAAACTTCCGATGGGGGATGGTTCATGTTATTGCTTGCTTTCTCTCCCTCTTGATTTTTTTCTTCCTTGGCAGATCTTGCAATTATCCTCTCTAACTTTTCTAGGAATCCATCCAAGTGTAATTGCGTTTTGGCTGAGCCTGAGTAATTGAAAAGGCGACTGGCTTCAAACATAGTCTGAGCCAGTGCGACCATTTTCGCGCACAGTTTGGTTCTTTCTATCTCTAGGTCAGCTCTAGGATAGCACTTGTCATGATCCGTGACGTTTGGCCCTTCTTGGATTCTGGCCTGATATGCTTTAAGCATCATGTCTATGTCTTCGGGAGTGGGATCAGCTAATACTGATCCTGTTTGGGGTGGTGGGTGGGTTACGTGGGGTGTCTTAGAGGGTGAAGGGATGGAGGGTGATGGGGATGGTAGCGGTGGGAATGTGTGAGAGTGCGGTTGAGATGTGATCTCTATGATTCTAGCCTTGGTTTCTCGTAGACTTTCTTCAAGTTCACTCATCTTCTTTGCCCATTGCCTTTTCATGCGTTCGCGGCTATCTCTCCAAGCTCTTGTTCTCTTTTTATTTTGGCTCTCAGTATCGCTAGCATCTGGGCTCTTTTCCTGGCCTACCCCTTGGTTTTGCTGCAATGCCTGAGCCCTAGTGACTACCTGTACTGGTGCAGTGGAAGTGACACTTCCTGAGGAGTCTACCACTAACCCAACAACGTTGATAGGGGTGATTTTTGGCATGCTATTGGGGTTCTTTGGGCAATCTCGTAAGAGATGCTCTTTTCCGCAGTCTTGGCAAAAGCCTTGGATAGTCACGGACTGGGTTTGTGTAGGTGGAGGCAAGGGACAATCACGAATGAGGTGATCTCCTTGGCATCTGTAGCACGGTCCTCTTGGGAATGGAGGTCTTACTTGCCTAGGTTGAGGCCTAGGGTTGGGGTTTGCATACATGACGTTCGTGTAATCTGACTCCCAACTAGGTTCGTTTGTCTCTTCGCTATAATAGGACTCACCATGCTCAGGAGACTGCATGTAGTAAGCCTGGGGGCTATCCACATGGGTAGAATCAAAGCTATGATCACTTGGGTCATTTTCAGAGATCAAGGATGTTACTGGGACTATAGCTCTATTCAGGTTCTCTTCTGCAGCAGTATACTTTACCGGAATCACATTAGCTGGGGCTGGGGGTTGTTGTGCTAGCACAGGCTGAGGCCTTTGTTGGTTTTGATATTGAGGTTGGAAATTTTGTTGTGGCCTGCCATATGGTTGTGGAGGGTACTGGTTCTGGTATCTGCCTTGTTGGTAGGGCTGAGGGTAGGGTTGCCTAACCGCCTGCTTGTTGTATGGGCAATCTTGTGCGGTGTGGTTGGTGTATCTCCGTTCTATGGTGCAGTACTGGCTACTAGGGTTTACTTGGGGTTGAGCCATAATGGGACAGACGTTCGCCATATGGTCACCACCGCATGTATAGCACCGTTTTATAGGAGCAAACCTTGGAATTTGTTTGCCAGTTACTCCTAATTTTTGGGCCACTTTCTCTGCGAGTTCCTCAATTGATGTGGATTGTGTGGAAGAGTGACTAGATGCACCATCTGAATCTTTGTAGATTTTGGAAAGCTCTAGTTCTTCTCCTAGGTTATCTTCAATATCAATGCACATACGTACACACTCTTCTATAGTCCTGGGGTCTTTCAGATACACATAGGATCTCAATTTCGTACTCAGCAATCCATCAAGAAATAAGGCTACTTGTTTAGCAGATGTGGGTAGCTCCGAAATAGAGCACCTTTCAAGATATTGTCTAAATCTTCTTCCAGCCAATCTGACAGTCTCTTGGGGGGTCTGTTTGAAACTGTGAATCAATGAGGAGGTATTGTGTCTTATGCCGCTCTTAGAGAACTCTACAATAAATGCCTCTAGGAGTTGGTCTATGCTCCTAAACTGGCGCTCATCCAATGGTTGAAACCATGTAAGTGCCGTATTCCTCAGGGTTAGACCGAAGGCATTGTACTGCGTGAATAGATCCTCAACTTGTTCGGCTCTTAAGACTTGCTTGAACTCCGCCACATGATCATAGGGGTCTCCTGTGCCGTCAAAGTAATTCTTCATGGACTTAACTAGCTGGGTGGGTCTCAAAGTTCGTGTGTGCTCTCTAGGCCTCGGCAGAGGGAATCCATCTACATTTCTTTGGTTCCTGTGGGCTCTCAGCGTCTCAGGTTCTACCCTATTCGTCTCCGTTCTCGTTCTTTCTCTGCCCACTGGATTGGCAAAACTTACTTCTGGTCTATCTTTACTTCTGTCTCTTTGCATACCATGAGCCTGGGATGTTCCAGCTCCAGGGTGACCATAGGATACATTTGATCTTGGTTGGGGAAAAATAAATTCACCCTTCCAAGTGTAGGCATGCCTATCATTTTCTGTCACCACAAAGATTCGTTCTGAAGCATGATCTAGGTAGGTCACTCTGCCTGGGCTATCCGGATCCTTAAACTCATAGATCATGATTGTTCCTATATCAATTGGGTGATCTGGTTTATACCTCCAAAAGGCTTCGTCCGTTTCTCGATTGAGAAGCAAATCTATGCACTTGTTATCTTGGGGGACCCACTCAGGCGTGATAATCCTAGTGAGAACTGATTTACCTCTAGGGGTTCTAGGTTCCACTCCCATGTTTCCTTGTTCCAAGTCGCCTAAGTCCGTTTCTGAAATTACATTTCCAAATTCATCTGTCCTATCTGGATGACTGGTGACTACGTATATGGTTCCTTCCTTGTCCAGGTATGCACCGTTTTCAAACTTGACCGCTGGGTGCTCTAGTCCTATGGATTGGTCAGGGTTTTTAATCTGGACCACTGATCTTCCTAGGCCGTCCTCATAGATGCTTGCACCTAATCGGTTGGTCCTAAGGTATTCCAACTGTGTTTTGTAAGGGCCTTCTACCCTGTACAAGTAAGGCACACCTGAACTTCCCGTAGGTCTGTCCAGGCCTTGAGACATCTCTGACTCACTGGTATCAGAGCTAGGGTAATGAGAGTGGCGACTCAACTGCTGGGCCCAAGACCTTGTAGTGTGGTTGACACTAGCCTCTGAAGACCTAAGGCTTTGTCTCTCTCTTACTAGGTGTCGTCCTGATCTAAGGTTCATATGCCCAACGGATTAGCCCAAACTTTTTTTTTTTTTTTCAGAGTACAACCTCGTTGCCGATCAATTGGTACCAGTCACTTGATTCTTTTTAGATATTCCTCGTGTTTAAAGTCTTATCTGCTATTACGTCGTCCGGAATACTTGAATGTTCTTCGTACTTTCAGGTTGATCGTTCCACGTTAGGTTCTTTCCTTTATGTTGTCGACAGTACAGAGATTAAGTTTTTAGCTTGAACTTGAGTTTTTAGGTAGTCTTCAACTTGATAGTGGCCTATCGTCGCCCTGACTTACTCCTACTTCTAATCGTTCTTAGCCTAAGCTAGGAATTGACGAAGAGGAGTTGAGAATATTCCGACCTTTCTTGCCGAACCTTGCTCTTTAGTGCTCGAGAAGTTGATTCTCAAGCGTGCGCCACACCCTTGCTGGGATACTCTCACTTGCTTCTCAATAGGCCTGCATAAATCCCAAGATTAGCTCCAAGTAGACCTTTCAATTGACAGACAATTTATTTCAGACACTTTTTTAATGACCCTTGTTCCCCCCTTTTTTTATTGCTAAAAATTTCCTCTAGAGCTCCCTTGGTGTTTCTACCCTTCTGTGTGTCAACTTCCAAATATCCTATCTGAAAATCAACGCGTTATTCTTATAAAAAACAGTTGAGGGCGTGTAGTATATGTCACGAGCTTTCCGACAAGCCCTAGAGCTCCGAAAATGGATTTCGTCTGAAAAAGTTATGACCGTTCAGGGTTTAGGGGGTTAACTAGACAAACAGATCCTTTCGGGGGTTTTGATGCATTTTCTAAGGCCTTCGTAAGTATATGAGTACATGAAAGTGCAAATATGCCCAAAATTTAGCCTAAATTTCCAAAAATTCACACCTTAATTTTTTGCCGAAAATGCCTGTCTATCGCGATAGACGGTGTCTGTCGCGATAGACACAATCTATCGTGGGGGCTGTCTGTCGCGATAGACGGTGTCTGTCGCGATAGACAGTGTCTATCGTGGAATTCTGTCTGTCGCGATAGACGGTGTCTGTCGCGATAGACGGTATCTGTCGCGGATTTCTGTCTGTCGCGATAGACGGTGTCTGTCGCGATAGACGGTATCTGTCACGGATTTCTGTCTATCGCGATAGACGGTGTCTGTCGCGATAGACGGTATCTGTCGCGGATTTCTGTCTGTCGCGATAGACGGTGTCTGTCGCGATAGACGGTATCTGTCGCGGATTTCTGTCTGTCGCGATAGACGGTGTCTGTCGCGATAGACGGTATCTGTCGCGGATTTCTGTCTGTCGCGATAGACGGTGTCTGTCGCGATAGACGGTATCTGTCGCGGATTTCTGTCTGTCGCGATAGACGGTGTCTGTCGCGATAGACGGTATCTGTCGTGGGTCTCTGTCTGTCGCGATAGACGGTGTCTGTCGCGATAGACAGTGTCTGTCGCGATAGACGGTGTCTGTCGCGATAGACTGAAAAAATGCAATTTTTTGAGAAACTTCTAGTGATCTAGAGTGCCCTCAAGGTGTAGGTTACAGTGCTAAACATGCATTCACAAAATGTTAAGATTTTCTGTCTGTCGCGATAGACAGAGATTGTCGTCCCGGGACCTGTGCAGAGCCTGTCGTACCTGCGCACACCGCTGGGGATGATGGTACAGCAAAAAACCTGCAAAATAGCTCAAGAAACATGCAAAAACAGCGCATGCAAATTCGCTCTCTCGCTCTCTCTCACAAGTGAAATGAGGGAAATGAGGTGGAGATGGGGATATGGTCAAAAAACTGAAATTTTTGCGATGATGGAGATGGACGTGGGAGATAGTGATGATGATGATGGTGATGAAGGTGGTGAAGAAAGTAAAAGAAAATCGATGAGAGTGAAGAAAATACCTATAACTCCAACGCGTCAACTCTACGTCTTACCATCACACGCTCGTCCTCAAAGCTCGATCCCCGGCAACGGCGCCAAAATTTGGTGTAGCTCAGTGATGAGTAGCACCTCCTTTAATGTCAATCCGGGAAGACGTGAGGATGGTATGAAGACCTCGAGCAAGTGGCGGCACAAGTGCGTGAGTGAGAAGCACACAAGCATGCACACACATACACACACACGCGCACACACGGCAAGACAAAGAGAGAGAATCAATGGAGTGCTTTAGATTACTTTCACAAGCTCTTACAAGTTCGTTTCAATTACAATCTAACTTCAAAAATGAGCTCTCTAGCTCCTTTTATAGTTTTTGACTAGCTTTGGCCCTGTCCAGACCTAGTGTTCGGCCTAGTTAAAAATTAGGTTCCAGGGCTTATTTGAGGGCTCAAACGAAGTCTAAAAATTATGAAAATTGGTACGATGGTACTTCTAATACTCCTCAAGCTCGAGGACTCCTCGGCTTGCACAAAATGGAGTCTATTCTACCAAAAACGGGATTTACAATGTTTGTGTAGTGATTAAAATCACTTGAGTTGTACATAACCCATGGGGAAAAATGATCTGGCCTTGTTGCCGTATTGTGCATGATTCCTCTGTTGCTTTGTGTGCCAACAAAGAGCTTGGAGAGATAGCCGTGAACGCATGAAAAGGCAATGGGCAAAGAAGATGAGTGAACTTGAGGAAAGTCTACTAGAAACCAAGGCTAAAATCATAGAGATCACATCTCAACCGCACTCTCACGCATTCCCACCGCTACCATCCCCATCACCCTCCATCCCTCCACCCTCTAAGACACCCCACGTAACCCACCCACCACCCCAAACAGGATCAGTATTAGCTGATCCCACTCCTGAAGACATAGACATGATGCTTAAAGCATATCAGGCCAGAATCCAAGAAGGGCCAAACGTCACGGATCATGACAAGTGCTATCCTAGAGCTGACCTAGAGATAGAAAGAACCAAACTGTGCGCGAAAATGGTCGCACTGGCTCAGACTATGTTTGAAGCCAGTCGCCTTTTCAATTACTCGGGCTCAGCCAAAACGCAATTACACTTGGATGGATTCCTAGAGAAGTTAGAGGGAATAATTGCAAGATCTGCCAAGGAAGAAAAAAATCAAGAAAAAGATAAAGCAAGCAAAAACATGAACCATTCCCCATCGGAAGTTTATGTGGCCAATTCCACTAAACCAGACAACTTCCCCTCCTTAGAAAGAATAGAGAGGCTAATTGCACAATCAGAAAAGGAACCTACCCCTCAAAGAAAGGAAAGGGCAAGAGAACGGATAAGCCAGCCTCATCAGGAAGCCCTTGTGCCTCCTCAAGAAGCTTATCTTCCCCCCCAAAAGGCATATGAGCCTCCCTCGAAAGCTCACGTACCTCCACAGGTTGCCTACATTCCTTCTCAGGGAGCGTATGAGCCTGCTCGGAAGAGTAATAGAATAAGCAATCCTCCCCAAGAAGCTTGTGCTCCAGCCATTTACGAGAGCAAGGAGAGAGCCAACGATAGAACAAGCCCTCCTTCCCAGGTTGCTTATGTGCCCAATTCTACGGAGCCAGACACTTCTTCTTCTATGAATCGGTTTGCACCAGACTTCCTACGAGAGATTCAAGAAGACAAATGGGATAACGAAAGCGAGGTCGCCCCTCCTTTTGAACTTGTGGACGATGCACACGACCAATTCCCACAAGACATCCCATCTATTTACGGGGAACATGAGAGTACTCAGTCTCACGAGAGATTGGACTTTGAGTCTAATTCCATACAAGAGCTACCCCACTTCACAGGCCCATGGGAAGCAAAGTCCACATGTATGAGAGCACCCACAGTCATGGTAAGGAACGACGGCTCAGTCATACCAAGGAACACAGAGATAGTAACGAACACCAAGGTGCAACGCGATCTCGCTTTGGAAGAACTGCCTGAGGATAGACCAAACGCGCGGAAATATGTAGCCAGTCGAGTCACTGAAGTTGCAAAACCTCGTTCTCGGGTAGGATCCCATAGGACAGTGCCAGAAATTCCCTTGGATAAGATAGGAGATATGTGTGAAGGTGAAGAAGGGAACACCTATCTTCCCATCACCTACCAGGAGTACACCACCAAGGCAATTTTGGACTCAGGTGCAGGAGTTGTTATCGCTACCACCTCCCTATGGAAGCGTTGGGGCAAGCCAGCACTCAGGCCAACGAGGATGAAATTGCAGATGGCCGATGGTCACATAGAGAGACCCTTAGGATTGCTAGAAGGAATAACTCTCACCACTTGTGGTGTTGAGTTTGAGCATAGCTTTGCTATATGTGACTTCAGCAAAAATCATGCCTATGAGATGATTTTGGGAAGACCATTCATGCGACAGTTGCAAGTGGTACAGGATTGGGGGACCAATTCTTTGTACCTGCAGCACTTAGGTGTTACAACCAAAGTCAATCTCAAGGATTATTCTCATAGAGATGTCCCTCCTATCCAATGGAATCCCATCCATAGAGCCAAAGACGATTCAGAATCGGTGCATTCCATAGGGTCTGGATCCTCATGGATGCATGAAGACACTCACTTATGGATGTGCAAAGTAGCAGTAGAGGAAGAGAAGAGAGAAAAGACCAGAGAAATAGGTGCAAACGAAACCCATAGACCCATTCAAGACCCAGCCTATGCACCTGTAGTTTTTCCAGACGAGGAATTTGAACCCCATGGCTGGGCAGAAATTTTAGCAACAATGGATGTAGCCATCAATGAAGAACAATGGACACCTCACTGTGATGAGGATGGCTATGACATTTCAGTCTTCTCCATAGAGCCAATCATGGGAGAGGCAGTGCTAGAAGAATGCGAACCTAGCCCTGATGCATTTGAGGATGCAAGTGATTCCGATCTCGAGTCTATCATTATGGACCCACCATTTGCATCAGATGAAGAATACTTCCATGAAGTAGAATTTCAACCCCAGAGGCATGGAGAGGTTGCAAATGACGTAAGATTAGCAACACATGTGACCCCGAAGGAAGAAGGAAAGAATCGAAAGAAGAGAGAAGCCTTACTAGAAGAGAAAGAATCTTTGTTTGAGGTCCCAGAAAATTTTAAGAAGTATGAGATAGATGACAGGAGAGTCATGATAAGAATGCCTAAACGAGAGGCACAATCAGGAGAGGCCTATGATAACAAAGAAACCACCAAGAAAATAGTAGTGGCCCTAGAAAAAGGAGAAGAGAGATGCATGTATATAGGCCATGACCTGACAGAAGAAGAAGAGCACGAATTGATTGCCTTGCTAAGAGAATACAGAGATGTATTCGCTTGGAGTTACAAGGATTTGAAAGGTGTTGACCCCGATATATGCTCACACACTATCCCCATGACTTCAGACGCTAAACCCTCTAAGCAAAAGCCTTATACATATAACGATAATTACGCTGCTAAGATCAAAGAAGAGATAGATAGATTAGTTGAAGCTGGATTTATCTATGAAATTGAGCACACTGAGTGGGTATCACCCATCGTAGTGGTGCCCAAGAAGAATGGCAAACTGCGTGTGTGCATTAACTTGAAAAAGGTTAATGCAGCCACGATTCGAGATAACTATCCGCTTCCCATCACAGAACATCTCTTAGAAAGAGTGGCAGGCAAGGAAGTGTACAGCTTCCTTGATGGATTTTCGGGCTACAATCAAGTAGCCATAGCTCCAGAGGATCAGCATAAGACAGCCTTTGCCACAGAATGGGGCATTTTTGCCTTTAGAGTAATGCCATTTGGGCTTACCAATGCACCAGCTACCTTCCAAAGGCTGATGTGCCATGTATTTAAAGAGTTCCTGAGGAAAAACTTAGAGGTCTATGTTGATGATCTTTGTGCTCATTCCAACATTAGACAAACCCATATCTCGGAGCTCAGACAAATCTTTGACAAATGTAGAGAATATCAAGTTTGCCTGAACCCAGAAAAGTGCGTTTTTATGGTAAGGCAAGGCAAGATTCTAGGACACATAGTGTCAAAGAATGGCATATCTACTGACGAAGAAAAAGTGAGAGCCATAGCAGAGCTACCTAGGCCAAAGAATGTCAAGGAAGTACAAGCTTTCATGGGGCACTGTGGTTATTACCGACGATTTATACACATGTATGCTGTCATTGCAAAACCCATGTACGGGCTTCTGACTAACTTTGAGTGGACGGAGGAATGTGAGAATTCCTTCCAGGAGCTTAAACGAAGATTATGTTCAGCACCAATCTTGACCACGCCAGATTGGAATAAGCCATTCCATGTTCACGTGGATGCATCCAATTATGCTATTGGATGCGTTCTTGCACAACCTACTGGTGAAGGTAATATGGATCTTCCAATTGCCTATGCCAGTAGACAGTTGAATGCGGCTGAACGAAATTACACCACTACAGAGAGAGAAGGCTTAGGCATGGTATATGCAGTTAAGAAATTCAGACACTATTTGCTTGCAAATAAGTTTAAATTTTTTACTGATCATCAGGCATTGCTGTACCTCGTAAATAAACCATGCAATACAGGAAGATTAGTAAGATGGTTTCTCTTGCTCATGGAATATGACTTTGAAGTTGTGGTAAGGAAAGGTAGGACTCATTTGAGAGCTGATCATCTCTCCAGGCTCACATCGGGAGAAGCCCCACAAGGAGTATCGGATGATCTTCCTGATGCTTACTTGTTTAATTTGGAAGTTGTACCGCAGTGGGCCAAGCCATTGGTACCAGTATTGACATACGGGCCTAATCATCCAGTGATAAACACACGGAATAGAGAGGTTGTAAAAGCCAAAAGTACCACATCATGGCAGGAAGCATGTACAAGCACACAAATCAAGGGATCTTGGCTTGTTGCGTAGAAGAGGATGAGTACGCTAAATGGTTGCAATTAGCACATGTAGGTGCGTTAGAGCAACACCATTCAAAGCAACGAACTTTACAGACTCTAAAGAGATTCGGAGTGCATTGGCCAACTATGGAAGCAGATGTCCAAAAGTTGTGCAAGGAATGCCCAATCTGTTGCACAAAACCACCAGTTGAACACGCCACTCTGTATCAAGTATCCAATGTGCCAGATTGGAGTGAACCACTAGTATCCTTCCTGAGGACAAACACATTCCCCCCAGACATGACGCTGGCTAGGAAAAGGAGTTTAGAACAAGAAGCCCAGGATTACTCACTCATAGGTGATAATCTATATAAGCGCGGTAAAGATGGTTACCTGAGGTTATGTGTCCATGAAAGTGAATATCTCAAGATCTTGGAAACTGCTCACCAAGGTGTAGCAGGAGGACACTTTGGACCAGATCGGGTGATCAAGGCAATTTTATTTGCGGGTTTCTGGTGGCCTACCCTTCACATGGATGCACATACCTATGTGAAACGGTGTGATGTCTGTCAGAGGACTCAGTATCCTATACGCAAAGATGAGATGCCACTGAAACCTATGATGGGTGGACGTGCATTCTCTAAGTGGGGAATAGACTTCGTAGGTCCTATTAATCCCCCAGCTAAGGGTTCTCATGCGGAATACATCATTGTTGCAACAGACTATCTAACTAAGTGGGTAGAGGTAAAGGCTACGACAAAGAACGATGCTCAAACAACTGCTAAATTCTTGTTTGAGAATGTATTCACGAGATATGGGCTACCTATAGAGCTTGTAAGTGATAGAGGCACTCATTTCTTAAATGAAGTGATTGAAAATCTACTCCAAGAATTCATGGTAATACACAAGAAGTCTGCCCCCTATCACCCTCAAGCTAATGGACAAGCTGAGAGCACTAATAAGATCTTATGCAATGTACTGACAAAATTAGTGAACACTAAACGCTCTGATTGGGACAAACAGCTACACCATGCTGTTTGGGCATACCGAGTTGCCTACAAAACGGTACTCCAAGCCACCCCCTTTCAGATGGTATTCGGCCAAAACGCTGTGTTACCCTTGGACTTCTTGATCCCTACATTGAGAGTAGCACAAGAGCACGAATGGACGGGTCATGAGCTCTCCTCTAGGATCTTTGACCTTGAACGGTTAGGAGAAACAAGACTGAGAGCAGCTGCAGGAATATATGCAGCCAAGAAGAGACAGAAGGCATATTTCGATGCCCATGTAAAGGATAAAGGCTTGAAAGCAGGAGATCTAGTTTTAGTCTATACACTAAAACAACACGCCAAGAAGCTAGAAAAGAGAGGCTACGGACCTATGATCATCAATAGGATCTCCACGAGCGGAGCAGTACAACTAGCCACGTTAGAAGGTGATATTCTCCCAAACTATATTAGCGGTTGCAGAGTCAAGTTGTATTAGGAACCCCTCACGGAGGAAATGCTCATCCGACTCAACACTGCTAAGAAACGCAAAGAGGAAGAAAAGCGAGTTCGAGAAGAAGCTCAAGCAGAAGCCTTAGAACGCATCAGAAGGATGAAGTTACGAAGGCAAGGCCGAGATCAGACTAGAACAGATGACACTGCAGATCAAGGATATCCTATGGCCATGTGTGAAGTCGCAGGAACAAACCCGCATAGGATAATTGATCGACGTCCTTTCATAACCCTAGATATAGGACAAGGAACGAGTGCAAGGACCGTAAGAGCCTTGATTGACTCAGGTGCAGCCACTAGTGCTGTTAAATTGTCTTACTGTCAAGAGTTGCAGTTAACTGTCAATCCTGTGGAAGCATATCTCATAGGATTGGGAGGCGTGGAAACCCCTTGCATGGGCGAGGTGGAACTTCCCCTCTATATTCATGATGAGGCTATAGCAGTTAAAGTACTAGTGTGTCAAGACGAGGATCTCACTGAACCTCTTGTCTTGGGTCAAGATTGGATCTATGACCAAGCAGTCAACTTAAACTTAAGAAGTGGACTTCTTCAGGTTTGGGTCAATCATAGTCGAATTACAGTAGAGTTAGATAATGGAGCACTCAAGGAACTAGGAAAGGCACAGACTCCTGGTCCTTCCAGGGGTACACATGAAGATGACCATGCTGTTCTTGTTCAAAACCATGTGTTGCAGAGGAATGATATTTGCGAAAAAGGAGTCAGGGATGCAATGGAACTCCCTTCTTTTCCAAAGGTCAGAAGGAGGCAGCAACCAAAGGTGGATCAAAGGCAGAAGAAGCAGAGTACTACCTACGTCCGAGATCAAAAGTACCTGCGCAACAGAATGTCCCAGAAAGTAAACCAAGTATGGATGCGGAAAGGCGAACACCCGGTTGCACTCACGACAACCACACGGGCAAAACTTCTTACTAGTAACCAACAACGTGACGCCACTAAGAAGTCTGACAGAAATTCTTCTGCTAAAGTGAAATCCATTTGGGTGCCCAAAAAGTCGATGAAGGCTAGCCCACAATCAAGACAAATTTGAGTGCCTAAGGCTTGCTTGAGGGCACAAGTAGCTACGCCAAGGCCACAACCTATGCAGCATATCCCAACTACGCGTACAGCCCGTATTCACTCGTTCTCAACACTCAGGAACACACCAAGAACCAAGAGCACGCATGTAATCACTTGTAAATGGGTCCCTAAAAGGCCTCATATTCAAGCAGATACACCTATAATGTTCTCTAGCGCCTCTACGAAACCAAAGGAAAAACCCATCCACTGCATTTGGCAGCTTAAGACCTGTAATAAACCCCCCGACCCCAATTTGTAAGTTCACCCCCACTTACTAACGGCATTAGTCTCCTGGGAATACACAAACATTAACTACACACACTGTCTTCGTGCACTTACTGACCACTAACTCACCATCTACCTCATGTTAATGTTGTAACGGGGACAACAACGGATTTATTCTGTCCATTACGATGTTAACACATGACTCTATATTCTCACAGAATCAGAAGGCAAGCAGTAAAATGACAGAAGCGACAGGTTCGGGCTCACAAGTAGGGATACTTACTGCAGGAATTGATGTGGATAGTCTACCTGTGGATGTGCCACCAACTGAACGACCAGTGGAGCTGCAGCACCTTCAGCAAATCCCGGTGCCGGATCCACCCACAGGGATCACAGAAAGAGTCCACGCCCATTCTCATTGGTTCAATGGCATGCCAGGTCCATTAGGAGAGGCCAAGTACATATGGGAGTCTAAGTGCGAGTATGACAGATCATGGGTGCGATTCCAATTCTTCTCCAAGGAGTTCGAGACTTTACAGAACACCGAAGATCTCCAGACCATATGGCAACGAGCAGGGCTGGCAGAATACTTTGAAGCCCCGCTACCTAAACCCGATCTCCTCCGATGTTACTATCTGGTCTCCACATTACAAGCTAATGAAGAAAAGGACAAACCCGGATCATTTGTTCTTCCCTCATTGCTGGGCAACAACGAGTTAAAGAGTTTGAACTTACTGTGGAGTTGGTAAGCGACGCTTTGAATATGCACGGCACGCATGTACCCTCTGAAAAGGATGCTCTTGTTCCCACTAACATGAAGGATAGGAAACTATTGAAGCTTAAAGACATGGCAGCACTCACCCCAAATGTGTCCATCCCTCTTCGCATGTGAATGCAACATTTCGCCTTTCCCGGCCAAGACCGATTCACACAACCACACAAGAGGATCTGGTTCGCTCTCTACTTAGCGGAAGCAGGTGCGTTACCCATTAAGCTACCGGTATGGATTATAGATCAGTTGTATGAAGCAAACAAACGGGCTTCTAGGAAATTAGTGGTGAACGGATGCTGTGCAATCACACGCATTATTTACCGATGCCTAGCATATGATATCCCCATTGAACGTGCTTTAACTTGGGCACAATTACAAATGTTTAAAAGGCTCAAGACGTCCACACATCAATCCAAGCGCATGAGGGGTGCAATCCCTTGTGTCCAGACAAGGGAAGTTCTGACTACTCCTGAGGCATCACCACTAAGGGAGGCCACTGTACCTCCCTTTACCATCAGGATACCCAGGTCGGAATCTGACACTACGACACAAGCTACCCCATCGGCTCCTCCTGTTCCACCTGAATTCGAATTCGCTGCCACTGGAGATGCTGAAGGAATGGACCCCCAGGACTTCGAAGCATTCCTACAAAATACACAATTCTCTGATGTGGAGTTTTATTCAGAGGCAGAGGAGCAAGGCACATCCTCACGAAGAAGAAGAAAGTTTACAGACGGTTGACATGTACATTGGAGTGACGCTCAGCAAAGTCAACAACAAGGACACCTAGAAGAAGAAGGTGCGTATGAAGAGGAGACCACTGAAGCCCCAGCCTATACAGCAGAACTCCGAAGGCTGTATCAGATTATGGAAAGAGTGCGATCGCAACAACTACTCACCGAACAGAGTAGCAGAGTACTCATGACTCAGTTGTTGGAAGAAGCAGGAGTTGACTCAGAGTATAGGGAAGGTCTCTTATTGATGGCAGAAACATATGGGGTAGTGGAAGCAGTGCGCACTGCCATTCAGAGGTCTCCAATTCAATATGACCCACGAAGGTTCCAGACACGACCACGCTCAGGGAAGAATATCCAGATTCCCATTACAGTTGCAGAAGAGCCAACTATTACATCTGAACCTATCAGGACAAACTCCCAAGCAACCGAAACGGCTAGCCAACAGCACCCAGTCACCCATGAGGAGTCCGCCGAACCACTACCACCCACACCCCCACCATCACCTCCTAGAGCAGAAACAGTGGAAATCACCTCGACCACTCAACCCACCGACCCAACCTTCATCTTCCGTACTCCCATCTCTAGTTCCACCCTATTCTCTACCACTGATAACCCAATTTTTGAAGCCACCCCCATCACTACACAATCCACCGAACCGCTCCTAGAGCCTACCCTAGGGCAACCATCACCCATGCCCTCAGCCATAGGTCATCCTGACCCTAGATCCACATTCATGGGTTTCCCTGCTACCACACACCCCTTCCAGCCCCCCTCAAATTTACGACCTCAACCCCCGACCTCTCTCCCTCCATTTCTACAATCCCTCCATGACCTCCTTGCTAGAGCTTTTCAACCAGGGTCCCAACCATTTCCTGTCCTTTCAGCTCCCCACCCCACTTCGCATCTATTCACCACTTCCACACACACACCACCTACCATCCCAATGTATATGGCAGACCCCACACTCACACCCACTCCTGAGGGTATGGACATTTCACCACCCACGGCACCTCCCCCCACGATTTCACCTCCTCCCATTCCCCCTCCACCAATTTCACTCACACACACAACTTCAGTAGACACATCATTCACTGTTTCCCTTCCCCAATTCCCTTCCCATGCATCTCCCACTGTACACACCACCCACTCATCTATAGGAAATGCATTGGACACCATGTTGGCATGTATATCAAATTTAAGGACAGATTACATTCAGCTCCAGCAACAAAACGAACGCCTGCACGAGCACTCAGAGACACTACAGCACCGCCTTGCGGCACTAGAAGAGGAGAATGCTCGCCTCCACACACAGTTTCAAACTCTCCAAGAAGCTCATAGCCTATTGGAGGTACAGTTACAGAACGTAGATCAGGAAGCGGTGCAGGTGGTAGAAGGTCACCTACGGACACAGCTGGAACGCAACTCAAAACTTCAGCGAAATATGGCACTACTCAAACGCCATCTTGCGGCTGCTCAGGAAGAGAATAGACGCCTGCAAATACAAAATCAAGAGAACCTGGAGGCAGCTATTGAGAGCACACCGGGGGCACCCATCAGCCCATCCAAGTTTCAAGCAGTGACCCCCGATAATATCAAGATCATATTGGAAGACTATGCCATGCTGCTTGAAGCACATGATAAGCTATCAGAGGAACTGGGACAATTGAAGCAGGAACACCAACAACGACCAACAGCAGCCCCTCCAACCACCCCCTCTGCGGCTTCACTTCTCACAGACGCAGAGGCCATAAAAGATCTCCAGAAACAGGTCACTGAATTGCAAACACGCCTACTACAATATGAGAGACCATCTTCCCCTCCAGAGGCTCCCACGGACGACGAAGTTGTGCAAATTCCTGTGGAACAAACGTTTGACGAAGAATACGATCCGCAACCATTCCCAGGAGGCCAACAAACAGAAGAAGCGCAGGACACATTCGAGGCACCACGGCCCCCATGGCTACGTCAAGTGGAGGAAATCGGGACTTTGTACGAAGAGCGCACAGTAGTGCAAAATCAGGCCATGAGGGTCATAGAGGAAACTGTGTTACAATCGGCCTACTTTAAGAACCTGTCATCGAGACGCCTGATCCTCTCATCTGAACTCCAATACAGGCCGTATTATATTATCTTGGCTGATTATAATGCAGAAATACAAAGAGTCACGGGTCAGATTCCTACCTTTGCGACCCAATTTCAACCCGAAGACCTCCCTCCGGAGGTGCAAAAAGGCAAAATTCGTCAACCCACATGGCGGCAGAAACTTCTAGAGACATATCCAGAAATGCTGCGCACATGGAACAACGCGCCTTTACACCTCCTGTACAATCCATGCTACGGTCCAGTCCCACGCCGCAGGTCTTGGAAGGCATTCAATATCAAGGTACAGAACAACGCGCAATGCAAGGAATGGCTGAACTACCCGTACATTGCGCCACCACAAGGACCACCGTCAGTAGCATATATGATGGGAACCATTCGCCACTGGATGCCGCGCTTGAAGCCCATGCAAGATGTAGCAGCGCAAATGATGCTTAAAATCTTAGATATGATGCAAGTAGTCCTAAAGACCTTTAGAAATGCAGCCGCACCACAGGTACGTCTCCCGGGGTTTAGCAATGGCAATTATGACTTGGTGTATGACATGAGCACCACCCCCAGTATTCGTGTGGCTTACGCTTGGCATGCACGCATCAAATACCTCCCTGCCTGCTACAAACAGACCTTCGAAGAAATGTTCAGATCAGGTTTCTGGGAGTATCACTCGGAAATTTTCGCACCGAAGCCAACACATCTGCTCCAACTGTTTGCTTGTGAACAAGCAATGTACTCAGAGTACTATACCACCCCGCAACCAGAAACCCCTGGTGCAATAAATTGGGATGCATTGGAAGCTGATCTAGCAAGAGGCTTAAGGATAGGAGAACATGAACTGGCCACCAATGTCATCCAATATTACATCGACCATCCGAGAGAACAAAGGTCTGTCAGGCGCGACAGACGCTAGGAAGGGGGGAGTGTTGAGTGTTGGCATACAAAGCAACAGAGGAATCATGCACAATACGGCAACAAGGCCAGATCATTTTTTCCATGGATTATGTACAACTCAAGTGATTTTAATCACTACACAAACATTGTAAATCCCGTTTTTGGTAGATTAGACTCCATTTTGTGCAAGCCGAGGAGTCCTCGAGCTTGAGGAGTGTTAGAGGTACCATCGTACCAATTTTCATAATTTTTAGACTTCATTTGAGCCCTCAAATAAGCCCTGGAACCTAATTTTTAACTAGGCCGGACACTAGGTCTGGACAGGGCCAAAACTAGTCAAAAAACTATAAAAAGAGCTAGATCAGCTTCCAAAACTAGTCAAAAAACTATAAAAAGAAACTCACTGAGCTACAATCACTCTCAAAAAGATAGATCAAAACAGATAAGTTGGAGTTAGCTCAGAGGTGAAAACTTGCTATTCTTGGTTCATACACGTGTCCAGTGTTTTACATAATTCTCTGAGCACAACAGCAATTAGCTTAATTCCTCTTGGGGAAGTCTAGGTAGCTTAAAGAGCTAACTTTCAAGAGTAATCTCAGCAAAAATAACAAAGCACACACTGAGAATGAGTTTTAACAAGTGATGACATCATCCCGATTTTCACGGGCTGCTACAGAAATAGACTAGTGAGCAGAAAAATCACCATAACTCCAAATGTAGAACTTCAATGATTATGACAATTTTTATGATTATACAAGACAGTAAGCTAAATCCAACAAGCTTTAAATCACTGAATTTGGATAAGTAACCACTGAGAAACACCTATGACAAGATGAGTGAAAAAGTTGGGTACCTGACAGAGAGGTGAAGATGAACAGACCCTGTTGACTTCAAATGAACATAACTGAAGATTGAAACATTCAAATGACATGAAAATTTATGAGCATATAGTAGACTTATAGAGCTAACTTTACCAAGTTAAATCACTGAAAATGATGCACCAAGCTCAGAGAAAACATCTCTGCAAGCTGACTATGAAAACTAAGAGTAATGGTAGTGAGTAGTACACTTCACAAGAACATGGAAAGATGAACACAAATAATCATGAAAATGAAAGTATATTGCTTGTACAATACAATTACTTACTGATACATATGTGTGCCTTGTAATCACACCTTGATATGGCATAAAGCTCAGCTCTTGGAGGTCTTCACATAGGTCTCTCTAACCATGACTAAAACTGCCATCTATTTATAGTTGAGTTTGGGAGGCTAACTTCCCTCAATCACTCTCCAATCAATCAATGATTGATTTGATTCTCTACCTACCACAAATCACGAGTTCGTGGCTCCTCTTTCCATTCTTGATCAAGTGGACTCAACCACTTAAGATTCTCTTACTTTTACATTAAGTAAACTCTTGAAAAGTTACAAGAGGTAGTTCACAAGTGAACTTTACATAGTCTTCATTTTAAGGCTTTTTCTATGACTTTGTGGGACTCAAGCCAATAATTAGGCTTGTCATAGACTTGCTCCAACATAGCTTGTAGACGCTGAGATTCTGCTTGGAGGGCCACAGTGCGTTCTTCCAATTGATGGTATTCTTGTTGTAGTTGATGTGCACACTGAAGTAATGTAGTGAATGTGCTATTTACATTATGAGATGCAAGGGGAAAAGGGGTAGTGGAGGGGGAGAGGGTGGAATTGTGGGGAGAGGTGCTGTGGTGGGTGAAATGTCCATTGGGTCAGACAGAGTGGTGTGTACAGGGGCTACCATGTAGGTGGGTATGGTAGGTGAAGTGAGTGTGGTGTTCGTGTAGATTGATGTCGTTGCGAACATCGGAGAAATGTGCCTCTGAAACATTGGAGTGCTGATGGACTGCGCCACGAAGGATGGTTGTTGGGATGGTGCGGTTAGGTAGAATGAGGTGTAGGCGACAAATGGGAAGGGAGGGTCATGGAATGGAGGTATCCTTATTGGGGGATAGGTTGGGAAACACAGGGTGCCTTCTGTGGGTGCAGGGTTTCCAACCACACTGGGAATTATGGGATGGCCAATTAAGGGTTCGGAGGATAGAAGGGTTGAAATGTACAAGGGATTGGTGACGAAAGAGAAGAGGGTGTCTTGTGAGGTGGGTTCTCGAAATGAGAATGATGTGAATGAGGGTGGGTTATAAGTGAAGGTATAGGTGATGACTGTTGTTTCTTCCATGGTGGGAGGTGGTGGTGGGGGTGGAGAAGGTGGTGATGGGGGATGCTGGGGTGAGATGGGTGATGTCTGAACGAAGGTTTCAGCAGAGAGGTCAATGGTGGTGGTGGGGGTAGCTGTGGTTTCAATGGGTACTTCTTGTTCTGTGACGGGTATCCTGATAGTCTTACCTGCTCGTGGTAATGTGTCAACTCTGTGTTTGTCATACCTCACGAACTGGCGGACTGTTGTGTGGACAGCCTCCGGAACTCGTAAAGATTCTGACACTAATTTGAGGGTGTCAATAAAATGTTGATCCACCCCATCATCTGATAGCATTTCTTGCATCAAAGCTTGGCCTGACAAAAGAGAGAGTTGATGCCTTTCTTGTACTGCTTTGATTGTATCGTATAACCTTTGTAGCTGAGCTGTGTATGCAGGTGCACCTACAAGTTCTGGCACTTCTTGTTGCTCATCTTGATGCTCCTGATCATAATCCCCCTCATCTTCCTCCTGTTCTTCATCTTCATCATCCTCTTCATCCACTTCCACTGTGGTGACAGGTACTTGGGAGGTTGTCGCCTGCGGTTGAACATTCTCCACTTGTTGATCCTCTTCTGCCTCCAGTTCTACGTCTTGTAGCAATTGTTCGAAGTCTTCATTTGTGAGTTCTTCCAAGGGTGCGCCACCAGGAAATTCAAGATCAGTTGGGACAGGAGGAAATATCAAGTTAGGGCCATCGGTGCTGCGTCTTGGAAGTCGTAGTGTGAATGGATGAACTCTTCGAGGTGGAGGGGTAACGTCTGGTGTTAGGGTGGCTCCACGTGGTTGAGCACAAGGGACTTGGACAGTACCTCTCATCTTCTTAGAAGGGGGTCCAGTGGATGTCCTGCCTCTAAACTGCTCTACACGATTCCACATCAGGGCCCGTTGAATAGGGATGTCATAAGCCAAACACCTATAAATGATTCTCGTCAGAGCACAACATCCATATAAAACCTGTTTCTGCGGCCATCGTTTGTGGGCTAGGTGTATCTGATCAATTATCCAGTGGGGTAAGTTGATGGTGAGGCTCTGTGTCTCTGCCAGATACAAACTAAACCAAATCTTTTTGGGTGGCATGGTGAATCTATCTTGGGCAGGAAAAGCAAAGTGTTGCATGCACATGCGAAGGTGTATTGCAATATAAGGCGTCATGGACACCATGTCCTTGAGTTTGGTGAGGCTTCGATTCTTCATGTAATCCGGCACTAGGGTCTCCTTCTCTATAGGAATATGCATTCCGCGCATATCTAGGGCCTCTCTCACCAAGTTGTTGGATAACCTAAACCTCTTGAGCTCATTTCCTTTTGTTAGAGATGGGATCACAAATGAGCTTGCACCTTTTGGGTTCTTGTTTGGAGTCAAGGTGTTGATGAGATAGTAGCATCGCATGAAGTCAGGCTTTGGGAGCCGTGCGCTGAAATATGCATCCAATCCTGCCTTCTCCCATACCGAACGTAGACCTTCTGCATTTTGTAACTTCTCGAATTCTCTTCTAAAGAAATGGGATTTACCTTGCTTCCCATTGAAGTCCAACTTTGATTCCCATAGGTATGTTCCCTCTCCCAAGGGTCCTGCCACTTCACCAAACCAGTGGGAAGCTTTTCCTATGGGCATGGTATGGCCACTAGGAGGGGCCGCAATAGGTATGATTTTGATGGCCTGCAATTCTTCTGGTCTTTCATTTGTCTCATGCAAAACGGGTAAACTGTCTAAGTCCACCACTTGCTGGCTCGTTCCTGTTTGAGAGCTTGTTCCTGCAGCGTCAGCCATGTTGCGGAAATCACTGCCGATTTTGTGAGAATATAGAAACAGGTGTTAACATTGTAAAGGACAGTTTGTCCCCATTACAACATTAACATGAGGTTCGGGAGAGATTAGTAGGTTATTAAGTGCTCGGTGTATGTGTGTGTAGTTAGGAAGTGGGTAGACCTAGGAGCTAAGTGGAATGATGTAGTGTGAGAGTGTTAGTTAGTAGGTGGGCATGGATTTATAATTGGGGTCCGGGGTGTATTACACGTTTTAGGTTGCCAAATGCGGTTGATGGGTTTTGATCTTGAATGTGTGGAGACTCTAGAGAGTTTGATAGGAGTATCTACTTGAAAATGAGGCTTTTTAGGGACCCATTTATAATTGATTCTACTTGTGCACATGGAAGAACATGTGTCCGTGCGTGATGTATAAGAATGGGCATCGGATGTTCGAGTGAGTGAAACATGTTGTACTGGATGTGGCCTCGATGTAGCTATTTGAGCCCGCAAGCAAGCCTTAGGCACCCAGATTTGTCGTGATGGTGGGCTGGCCTTCATCGACTTCTTGGGTACCCAAATGAACTTTACTTTCACAGAAAAATTGATGAAAGACTTCTTATTAGTGTTGTGTTGTTGATTATTAATAAGAGGCTTGGGCCGTGGGGTTGGCGTGGTTACAACAGGGTGTTCGCCTTTCCGCACCCACACTTGTTTCAACGGCCGAGACATTCTGCTTTGCACGTGTTTTTGGCCTCCAGTATAGGTAGTACTCTGCTTGTTCTGTATTTGATCTGCCTTTGGTTGCTGCATCCCTCTGGCCTTTGGAAAAGAAGGGGGTGCCGTCTTATCCTTGATTCCATTGTTGAGACAATCCTCTTTCTGCATCATACAGTTTGGACAAGAATAGCATTGTCAACTTCATGTGCGCCCCTGGAAGGACTAGGAGTTCGTGCCTTACCTAGTTCTTTGAGTGCCTCATTTTCTAATTCAACCGTAATTCGACTCTGATTTACCCATACCTGAAGAAGTCCACTTCTTAGGTTTAGGTTGACTGCATGATCATAGATCCAATCTTGACCCAAGACAAGAGGCTTAGTGAGGTCCTCATCTTGACACACTAGTACTTTGACTGTCATTGCTTCGTCTTGAATATAGAGGGGAAGTTCCGCCTCGCCCATGCAAGGGGTTTCCACACCTCCTAATCCTATGAGATATGCTTCTATAGGATTGATGGTTAATTTCAACTTTTGACAGTACGAAAATTTAACAGCACTAGTGGTTGCACCTGAGTCAATCAAGGCTCTTACAGTCCTTGCACCCTTTCCTTGTCCTATCTCTAAGGTTATAAAAGGACGTCCATCAATTATCCTTTGAGAGCTGATACCTGAAACTTCACACATAGCCACATGATATCCTTGATCTGCATATGCATCTGTCCTAGGTTGCTCTCTACCTTGTCTTCTCATCTTCATTCTCCGGATGTGTTCCAATGCTTCTGCTTGAGCTTCTTCGCGAATTCGTTTTTCTTCTTCTTTGCGTTTCTTAGCAGTGTTGAGTCGACTTAGGATCTCTTCCGTCAGAGGTTCCTGATATAACTTGACTCTGCATCCGCTAATGTAGCTCGGGAGAACATCACCCTCTAAAGTGGCTAGTTGTACTGCTCCACTTGTGGAGATCCTATTAATGATCATGGGTCCATAGCCTCTCTTCTCCAATTTTCTCGCATGTTGCTTCAATGTGTAGACTAAAACTAAGTCTCCAGCCTTCAAGCCTTTATCCTTCACGTGGGCATCAAAGTATGCCTTCTGTCTTTTCTTAGCTGCATATATTCCCGCTGCCGCTCTTAGTCTTGTTTCACCTAGTCGTTCCAGATCAAAAATCCTCGCAGAGAGTTCATGACCCATCCACTTGTGCTCCTGTGCTACCTTCAATGTAGGTATCAAGAAGTCCAATGGTAGCACTGCATTTTGACCGAATACCATCTGAAAGGGTGTGGCTTGGAGTACCGTTTTATAGGCAACTCGGTATGCCCAAACAACATGGTGTAGCTGTTTGTCCCACTCAGAGCGTTTATTGTTCACTAATTTTGTCAGTACATTGCATAGGATCTTATTGGTGCTCTCAGCCTGGCCATTAGCTTGAGGGTGATAGGGGGCAGACTTCTTATGCACTACCAAGAATTCTTGGAGCAGATTTTCAATAACTTCATTCAAGAAGTGAGTGCCTCTATCACTAACTAGCTCTATAGGTAGCCCATATCTAGTGAACACATTCTCAAATAAAAACTTAGCTGTTGTTTGAGCATCGTTCTTCGTTGTGGCTTTTACTTCTACCCGTTTGGTTAGATAATCCGTGGCAACAATGATATACTCAGCATGTGAACCCTTAGCTGGGGGATTAATAGGACCAACAAAGTCTATTCCCCACTTAGAAAATGCACGTCCACCCATCATAGGTTTCAGTGGCATCTCATCCTTACGTATAGGATACTGAGTTCTCTGACAAACATCACACCGTTTCACATAGGTATGTGCATCCATGTGAAGGGTCGGCCACCAGAAGCCCGCAAATAGTATTGCCTTGATCACCCGATCTGGTCCAAAGTGTCCTCCTGCTACACCTTGGTGAGCAGTTTCCAAGATCTTGAGATATTCATTCTCATGGACACATAGTCTCAGGTAACCATCTTTACCACGCTTGTATAGATTATCACCAATGATTGAGTAATCTAGGGCTTCTTGTTCTAGACTTCTTTTCCTAGCCATAGTCATGTCTGGAGGGAATGTTTTCGTCCTCAGGAAGGATACTAGTGGTTCACTCCAATCTGGCACTATGGACACTTGATAAAGAGTGGCATGTTCCACAGGTGGTTTAGTGCAGCAGATTGGGCATTCCTTGCACAACTTCTGGACATCAGCTTCCATTGTCAGCCAATGCACTCCGAGTCTCCTTAGTGTCTGTAGGGTTCGTTGTTTTGAGTAGTGTTGCTCTAATGCACCTACATGTGCTAATTGCAACCATTTAGCGTACTCATCCTCTTCCACACAACAAGCCAAGATCCCTTGATCTGTGTGCTTGTACATACTACCTGCCATGATGTGATACTTTTGGGCTTTTACTACCTCTCTATCCTGTGTGTTTATTACAAGGTGGTTAAGCCCGTATGTCAATACTCGCACTAATGACTTAGCCCACTGCAGCACCACTTCCAAATTAAACAAGTAAGCATCAGGAAGGTCATCTGACACTCCTTGTGGGGCTTCTCCCGATGTGAGCCTAGAGAGATGATCTGCCCTCAAATGAGTCTTCCCTTTCCTTACAACAACCTCGAAATCATATTCCATTAGCAAGAGAAACCATCTTACTAGTCTTCCTGTATTGCATGGCTTGTTTACGAGATATAGTAGTGTCTGATGGTTAGTAAAAAATTTAAACTTATTTGCAAGCAAATAATGTCTAAACTTTTTAACTGCATATACCATGCCTAATCCTTCTCTCTCAGTAGTGGTGTAATTTCGTTCAGCTGCATTCAACTGTCTACTGGCATAGGAAATTGGGAGATCCATATTACCTTCACCAGTAGGTTGTGCGAGTACACATCCAATAGCGTAATTGGATGCATCCACATGAACATGGAATGGCTTGTTCCAATCTGGTGTGGTCAAGATTGGTGCTGAACATAATCTTCGTTTAAGCTCCTGGAAGGAATTCTCACATTCATCAGTCCACTCAAAGTTATTCAGAAGTCCGTACATGGGTTTTGCAATGATAGCATACATGTGAATGAACCGGCGGTAGTAACCACAATGCCCCATGAAAGCTTGTACTTCCTTGACATTCATTGGCCTAGGTAGCTCTGCTATGGCTCTCACTTTCTCTTCATCAGTGGATATGCCATTCTTTGATACTATGTGTCCCAGAATCTTGCCTTGTCTGACCATGAAAACACACTTTTCTGGGTTCAAGCAGACTTGATACTCTCGACATTTGTCAAAGATTTGTCTGAGTTCTGGTATATGTGTCTGTCTAATGTTGGAATGAGCACATAGGTCATCGACATAGACTTCCAAATTCTTCCTTAAGAACTCTTTAAACACATGGCACATCAGCCTTTGGAAGGTAGGTGGTGCGTTGGTAAGCCCAAATGGCATTACCCAAAAAGCGAATATGCCCCATTCAGTGGCAAAAGCCATCTTATGCTGATCTTCTAGAGCTATGGCTACTTGATTATAGCCCGAAAATCCATCAAGGAAGTTGTACACTTCCTTGCCTGCTACTCTTTCTAAGAGATGCTCTATGATAGGAAGCGGATAGTTATCTCGAATTTTGGCTGCATTGACCTTCTTCAAGTTAATGCATACACGCAACTTTCCATTTTTCTTGGGCACCACTACCCACTCAGCGTGCTCAATTTCATAGATAAATCCAGCTTCAACCAGTCTATCTATCTCCTCTTTGATCTTAGGAGCATAATTATCATTATATGTATATGGCTTTTGCTTGGAGGGTTTGGCATCTGAGGTCATGGGGATAGTGTGAGAGCATATGTCAGGGTCCACGCCTTTCAAATCCTTGTAACTCCAAGTGAATACATCTCTGTATTCTCTTAGCAAGGCTATTAGCTCTTGTTCTTCCTCTTTTGTCAGGTCATGGCCTATGTACGTGCATCTTTCTTCTCCTTCTTCGATGGCCACAACTACTTTCTTCGTGGTTTCTTTGTTATCATAGGCCTCCCCCAACTGCGCCTCTCGTTTAGGCATTCTGATCATGACTCTCCTGTCATCTATCTCATACTTCTTAAAATTTTTCGGGACCTCAAACAAAGACTCTTCCTCTTCTGGTGTGACTTCTCTCTTCTTTCTTTTCTTTCTTTCTTCCTTCGGGGTCACATGTGTGGCTAGCCTTACATCATTTGTTAGCTCTCCATGCCTCTGGGTTGAAATTCTACTTCATAGAAGTATTCTTCATCTGATGCAAAAGGTGGGTCCATAATGATTGACTCTAGATCGGAGTCACTTGCATCCTCAAATGCATTAGGGCTAGGTTCACACTCTTCTAACACTACCTCTCCCATGATTGGCTCTATGGAGAAGACTGAAATGTCATAGCCATCTTCATCACAGTGAGGTGTCCATTGTTCTTCATTGATGGCTACATCCATTGTTGCTAGGATTTCTGCCCAGCCGTGGGGTTCAAATTCTTCGTCAAGAAAGACTACAGGTGCATAGGCCGGGTCTTGAATGGATCTATGGGTTTCTTTTGCACCTATCTCTCTGGCTTTTTCTCTCTTCTCTTCTTCTACTGCTACTTTGCACATCCATAAGTGGGTGTCTTCATGCATCGATGAGGATCCTGATCCTATGGAATGCACCGACTCTGTATCATCTTTGGCTCTATGGATGGGATTCCATTGGATAGGAGGGACATCTCTATGAGAGTAATCTTTGAGATTCACTTTGGTCGTAACACCTAAGTGTTGCAGGTACAAGGAATTGGTTCCCCAATCCTGTACCACTTGCAACTGTCGCATAAAAGGTCGTCCCAAGATCATTTCATAGGCATGATTTTTGCTAAAGTCACATATAGCGAATGTATGCTCGAACTCAACACCACATGAGGTGAGAGTTATTCCTTCTAGCAAGCCTAAGGGTCTTTCTATGTGACCATCGGCCATCTGCAATTTCATCCTCGTGGGCCTGAGTGCTGGCTTGCCCCAAGGCTTCCAGAGGGAAGTGGTAGCAATTGCAACTCCTACACCTGAGTCGAGAATTGCCTTGGTTGTGTATCCTTGATGTGTAATGGGAAGATAAGTGTTTCCCTCTTCACCTTCACTCATATCTCCTATCTTGTCCAAGGGTATTTCTGGCACTGTTCTCTGGGATCCTACCTGGGAACGAGGTTTTGCTATCTCTGGTACTTGTTTGGCTACATGTTTCCATAGCTCTGGCCTTACTTTGAGTAGCTCTTCTAAGGTGAGGTTGCACTGAACTTTAGTGTTTTTCACTACCTCTGTGTTCCTAGGTATGACTGAGTCCTCATTTCGTACCATGACCGTGGGTGCTCTCATACAAGTAGACTTAGCTTCCCATGGGCCTGTGAAGTGGGGTAATTCTTGTAGAGAGTTAGACTCAAAGTCTAATCTTTCCTGAGATTGGGTGCTCTCCTGCTCCTCATAAATGGATGGGATGTCTTGTGGGAATTGGTCGTGTGCATCATCCACAAGTTCAATGGGAGGAGGGACTTCACTCTCTTTAGCCCATTTGTCTTCTTGAATCTCTTGTAGGAATTCTGGTGTGAACCGATTCATAGAAGATGATGTGACTGGTTCCGTAGAGTTAGGCACATAGGCTTCAGGCACATAGGCTTCCTGGGCAGGAAGACCTGCTCTTTCACTTGCCTTGTCCTTATGTTGAGAGGCGGGTTCCTTTTCTGATTGTGCAATTAGTCTCTCGATTCTTTCTAACAGTCCTTCAAAGTGCAACTGCGTCTTAGCTGAACTAGAGATGTTAAAGAGGCGACTGGCTTCAAACATGGTTTGAGCCAACTCCACCATCTTAGCACACATTTTAGTTCGTTCAAGCTCTAATTCTGCTCTAGGGTAGCACTTTTCATGATCAGTTACGTTTGGCCCTGCTTGGATTCTGGCCTGATATGCTTTAAGCATCATATTAAGGTCCTCGGGAGTGGGATCCGCTAGGACTGATCTCACTCTTGGGGGTGGTGGGATTAGGTGACGCGGGTTGGAAGGTGGCGGGTCGGATGGAGATGGGAATGGTGGAGGTGGGGTAGTGTGAGAGGGAGTTTGAGTTGTGAGTTCAGTTATCCTGGCCTTTGTTTCTCTGAGGCTTTCCTCGAGTTCACTCATCTTTTTTGCCCATTGCCTTTTCATTCTCTCACGACTATCTCTCCAAGCTCTAGTCCTTTTCTTGGTCATGCTCTCTGTTTCACTCACCTCTGGGCTCTTTTCCTGGCCTACCCCTTGGTTTTGCTTCAATGCCTAAGCTCTAGTGACTACCAGTACTGGTGCAGTGGAAGTGACACTCCCCGTGGAGTCTACCACTAACCCAATAACATTAATGGGAGTGATTTTTGGCATATTGCTGGGATTCTTTGGACAATCTCGTAAGAGATGCTCCTTTCCACACTCTTGGCAAAAGCCCTGGATCGTCACTGATTGGGGTTGTGTAGGTGGAGGCAAGGGACAATCACGAATGAGATGATCTCCCTGACATCTGTAGCATGGTCCTCTAGGGAATGGGGGTCTTACTTGCCTAGGTTGAGGTCTAGGGTTGGGGTTTGCATACATGACGTTTGTGTAATCTGACTCCCAACTAGGTTCGTTTGGCTCTTCACTATAGTAGGACTCACCATGTTCAGGAGGTTGCATGTAGTAGGCCTGGGGGCTATCAACATGTGTAGAATCAAAGCTATGGTCACTGGGATCACTTTCTGAAATTAATGGTGTTATTGGGACTATAGCTCTATTCAGGTTCTCTTCTGCAGCTGCATATTTTACTGGGATCACATTAGTAGGAGCAGGTGGTTGTTGTGCTAGCACTGGCTGGGGTCTCAGTTGGGCCTGATATTGCGGTTGGTAATTTTGCTGAGGCCTAGTATACTGTTGTGGTGGGTATGGACTCGGGTATCTGCCTTGTTGAGGGTATGGCTGAGGGTAGGTTTGCCTAACAGCTTGCTTATTGTATGGGCAGTCTTGTGCAGTGTGATTTGTGTATCTTCGTTCTATGGTGTAGTACTGGCTACTAGGATTTACTTGGGGTTGAGCCATAATGGGACATACATTTGCCATATGATCACCTCCACAAGTATAGCATCTTTTCACAGGGGCAAACCTTGGGATTTATTTGCTAGAGACACCTAGTTTTTGAGCTACTTTCTCAGCGAGTTCTTCAATCGATGTGGATTGCAGGGAAGAGAGGCTAGAGGCACTATTTGAATCTTTGTATATCTTGGAAAGCTCTAACTCCTCCCTAGGTTATCCTCAATGTCAATGCACATGCGTACACACTCCTCTATGGTCCTAGGGTCCTTCAGATACACATATGACCTCAATTTGGTACTTAGCAATCCATCCAAGAATAAAGCCACTTGCTTAGCTGGTGTGGGTAGCTCCAAAACAGGGCATCTCTCTAGGTATTGCCTAAATCTTCTTCCTGCAAGTCTCACGGTTTCCTGAGGGGTTTGCTTGAAGCTGTGAATTAGCAAGGAAGTGTTATGTCTTATGCCACTTTTAGAGAATTCGATAATGAATGCCTCTAGAAGTTGGTCTATGCTCCTGAACTGTCTCTCATTCAATGGTTGAAACCATGTAAGGGCTGTGTTCCTAAGGGTTAGACCAAAGGCATTGTACTGCGTGAATAGATCCTCCACTTGTTCAGCTCTCAAGACTTGCCTGAACTCAGCCACATGATCGTAGGGATCTCCAGTGCCATCGAAGTAGTTTTTCATGGACTTAACTAGTTGGGTCGGTCTCAGGGTCCTCGTGTGCTCTCTTGGTCTTGGTAGAGGGAACTCATCCGCATTTCTTTGATTCCTGGGAGCTCTAAGTACCTCAGGTTCTACTCTATTTGTTTCCGTCCTCGTTCTTTCTCTGCCCCCTAGGTTGGCAAAGCTTACTTCTGGCCTATCTCTACTTCTGTCTCTTTGAGTTCCATGAGCTTGGGATGTTCCAGCCCCATGGTGACCATGGGACACGTTCAATCTTGGTTGGGGGAAAATAAACTCACCCATCCTAGTGTAAGCATGTCTATCATGTTCTGTAACCACAAAGATCCTTTCTGAAGCGTGATCTAGATAGGTCACTCTGCCTGGGCTATCTGGATCTTTAAACTCATAGATCATGATTGTTCTTATATCAATTGGCCGATCAGATTTATACCTCCAAAAGGCTTCGTCAGTCTCTCGGTTTAGAAGCAGATCTATGCTCTTGTTGTCCTGGGGAACCCACTCGAGATTGAGGATTCTGGTAAGAACAGATTTCCCTCGAGGGGTCCTGGGCTCCCCTCCTACGTTCCCTTGTTCTAGGTCATCTATGTCCGTCTCAGGGATCACATTCCCGAATTCATCTGTCCTCTCCGGGTGACTAGTGACCACGTATATGGTTCCCTCTTTATCAAGGTATGCACCATTTTCAAACTTGACAACAGGGTGCTCTAGCCCAATAGATTGGTCTGGGTTTTTGATTTGGACCACGGATCTTCCTAGGCCGTCCTCATAGATGCTAACACCTAATCGGTTGGTCCTAAGGTATTCCAGCTGCGTCTTGTACGGGCCTTCTACCCTGTGCAAGTATGGCACTCCTGAACTTCCCGTAGGTCGGTCTATGCCTTGAGACATCTCTGATTCACTAGTCTCAGAGCTAGGGTAGTATGAGTGGTGGCTCAACTGTTGGGCCCAAGACCTAGCAGTGTGGTTGACACTAGCCTCTGAAGACCTAAGACTTTGTCTATCTCTCCCTAGATGTCGCCCTGATCTAAGGTTCATAAGCCTAATTGAATAGCCCAAATTTGCCCAAGTACAACCTCGTTGCTGAGTTCTTTTGTATCAGTTACTTGATTCTTTTTAGTGGTTATCGTGTTTATGCTCTTGTCAGAAATCACGTCATCAGGAATATTTGAGTTAATTTTCGCACTATAAGTTGATCGTTCCACGTTAGATTCTTTCCTTTAAGGTTATCGCATCACGAAGAGATTATGTTTAATCTTGAACTTGAGTGCATAGGTAGTCTTCAACTTGATTGATGCCTATCGTTGCCCTGACTTACTCCTAGCACTTCCCGCACTTAGCCTAAGCTACGAATTGATAGAGGGTGTTGAGGATTTTCCAACCTTGAGTTTCTTTCCTTGTGTTGTTGCCCTGGTGTGCCCAGGACGCGTGTTCCCAAGCTTGCACTTACTCTTGCTTAGAATGCCCTCAAGTGCTCTTACTGGACCTGTAAAAGTCCCCCGGTTAACTCAAGACTTAGATTCAAATGACACAATAGACCACCTTCATGCATGTAACTCACAGACCAAATTATCCTTTGCCTTTATGGAAAACAATCCCAAGGATCCCTCAGTTTTCCTACCTCGGGGTATGGTCAACTTCAAAATACCCTATCTAATACTTCCCACGAGCTTTCCAACAAAACAAGAATCACAGCAAACGGATTTCGTATGAGAACGTTATGTCAGTTCAGGCTTCAGGGATTAAAACAGGGTTCAAATAGGCTATCAAGCAAATAGGACTTCTCAAGTTATTTTCTTATGGCCTCCTTATGTGCTCTAGAGTGAAATGTTCATGCCCAAGATTAGCCTAAATCCTCAGATTAAAAAACCCTAAAAAATTGGCCGAAATTGGCTGTCAATCGCGATCGACTGGGCTGTCAATCGTGATGGACAGGGCTGTCTGTCGTGGCATGTCAGTCGCGATGGACACATGTCAATCGCGATTGATGGGTGTCAATCGTGATGGACAGGGGGTGTCGATCGCGATGGACAGGGGGTGTCAGTCGCGATGGACAGGGGGTGTCAGTTGCGATGGACAGAGGGTGTCGGTCGCGATGGACTCCTGTCGGTCACGATGGACTCCTGTCAGTCACGATGGACAGCTGTCAGTCGCGACGGACTGAAATTTTGGGTTTTTTCCGTGTTTTGTGTTGATCGGGGCTCTATACGTTGCGATGGTCAAGATTCTCATCAAAATGGGGTGTCAATCGCGATTTTTCTGTCGGTCGCGATGGACAGGGGTGTCCGTTGCGATGGACACGTGTCCGTCGGGGTCTGTCAGTCGCGATTGACTGGCTGTCTGTCGCGATGGACAGTGTCAATCGCGATTGATGCTATCAATCGCGATGGACTGAAAAAATGCAACTTTTTTAAAAATTTTTGTGGATCTCAGCTGTGCAAGGTCTCTAGTCTACTGTGGTGCACTTAGTTTTACCAAAAGATGAAGTTTTCTGTCAATCGCGCAGAGACAGTTCTGCACATTTTCGTACCTGCACAGCGTGCTGGGGATGATGGGATAGCCAATACCTGCAAGCAAACTCAAGAAACATGCAAAAAATAGCACACAATAGTTTTCTCTCTCGCTCTCTCTCACAAGTGAAATGAGGGAAATGAAAGGAGGAAGGAGATATAGTCAAAAAACTGAAACTTTTGCGATGATGGAGATGGAGGTGGAAGATGATGATGATGATGATGATGATGATGATGATGATGATGAAGTAAGGACAAGACAAAATAAGGAAAAGTAAAGAAATTACCTACAACGCCAACGTCACAACTCTACGTCTTACCATCACACGCTCATCCTCAAAGCTCGATCCCCGGCAACGGCGCCAAAATTTGGTGTAGCTCAGTGATGAGTAGCACCTCCTTTAATGTCAATCCGGGAAGACATGAGGATGGTATGAAGACCTCGAGCAAGTGAAGGCACAAGTGCGTGAGTGAGAAGCACACTAACATGCACACACATACACACACACGCGCACACACGGCAAGACAAAGAGTGAGAAGCAATGGAGTTCTTAGATTACTTTCAAAAAAGCTCTTACAAGTTCAAATCAATTACAAGCTAACCTCAAAAATGAGCTCTCTAGCTCTATTTATAGTTTTTGACTAGCTTTTGGCCATGTCCAGACCTAGTGTCCGGCCTAGTTAGAAATTAGGTTCTTTACCCTATTTGGAGGTTCAAACGAAGTCTAAAAAATGTGAAAACTGACAGGTAGGTACTTCTAAAGCTCCTCAAGCTCAAGGACTCCTTGGCTTGCACAAAATGGATCTACAAAATTATGAAATGGTATTTACAATGATTGTTAGTGATGAGAATTACTGTTGTAAAGATGTTGATTTGGAAAAATTTGAAGGCCTATCTGCCAGATTTGCGTCGACTGCTCTGTCTACTTAATCATTCACCTCGCTCTGACTCTCTCCGCTGGCTTCCTTATCTAGTCAATCCTTGGGTGCCCATACTGCTCTCAACAGAAGTATAACGATGTCACCGAAAAATTATAAATTTTCTGCAACCGTGACCGAACTGTCACCGGAATTAGTGGAACTTTCCCCAATCCAGGGTATTCTTTCACCTTCAATGACTTCTCTGGATAACACACCTCTATCCGTAGAGAGATTTGAATCTTGACCAGATGGTGTCGGATCAACTACACACTGCGTCCTTGTGGACTCCGAAGTTACTGTATCTTCTGCAGAATGCACCGAGATTTCACCAGAATTTATCGGAATTGCAGTATGTTCCACCGAAACGCTACCGGAATCACTACTAATGTGCTTCGCTTCTTCGACGACCAGACCTAACCGATCTATGCTTCTTCCTCTTGGGGGTGTCCTTTGCAAATTTGGTACCACCCAAGGCTGTCTGTACTTCGGATACGATTCGCCGGACCGAGTAACCAGCATATATCACCTTTTTCAACTCTTGCGTACTACTTCTACCTTACTGTCGATTCACAATCAATGGTTACCTTCCCACAATCACTTTGCAACAATCTGTTGCTACCTTCCGACAATCACTTTGCAACACTCCGGTGCCACTTTCCCACAACTAATTTGCAACATTCTGGTGCCACATTCCAACAGATGGCGCCAGTGTTAAACGCGCTTTTGCCGTCAGAACGCGTTTAAGCTCTTTCTGGGTTCTTGGGAGTGGAAGGGGTCTGAATAATCAGAGGCCCTATACTTGATTTTCCCAAATAAACTCACTCACATGACCTTTCGTTCAAAACAACTCTGCTAATACAATTTTCTGACAAACTCTGACTCGTTCCTTTACAGAATTACTATTCCTATTCCAATCAATACATCTCAGTACACAACGCCAAGATAAACATTACCGCAACACAGAATTACAGTAAACAACTTACAAATCAAGGATTCAATACTTCACTTAATGTAAACATTATCGTGACCCAATCTTTACCGTACAGGTGCAGATAATCAAACAAAGCAGAAAGACACAGCAGTACACAAAATTCTCAAACACACACTACAGAAACTCCATAGAACGTCTCGCTCAGACAGACAGTTTGGCGATCTTTTGGTCGTCACCAAAAGTGTCTTTTCATTGCTTTATAAAAATTTACAACTCATCACAACGACCTTTCGGTTCATGCAGAATATGAAAAGGAAAAGGTTTACAATTGCCAATCCGACGGCTTACACTAGTTAAAAATTAGTTTCCAAGGCTTATTTGGGGACTCAAACAAAGTCTAAAAATTATGAAAATTGGTAGGATGGTACTTTTAATACTCCTCAAGCTTGAGGAATCTTTGACTTGAACAATATGGAGTTGAAAAAATGGAAAATGGTATTTACAGTGGTTTTTAGGGATGAAAATCATATTTTTATAGGGATTTCTTCTGCAAATTTGACATGTGCTTCTTGGAGCTCCCTACATGCTCCTTCTTGTGTGTCTGCTTCCTTGATGAGCTTCCATGCTTGTGCTTGACCTTGAGTGTCAACAAATTGGCATTGGACCAAGGAGATATTTCACCTCTGGGTGGACATTGAGGGGGGTATTAGACATGGTCAATGGTCCACCCTTATGGAAGACTTGACATGATGCCAAGAAAGTAGTTCATCTTCATGTGGACATTGAATGGGGGTGTTAGACATGGCCAATGCTCCACTCTCATGGAAGACTTGGCATCATGTCAAGAAGGAAGTTCACCTTCAGGTGGACATTCAGGGGGGGTGTTAGATATGCTCAATACTTCACCCTTATGTCGCACCACCATTGTTCCATAACAATATATTTTGTAAGGCCCCCATTATGAGGATACGCCATGTGAGAGTTTTGGACATTGGTAGGTTCCTAACTTTGAGGTCAGATGAAGTCTAGAGTAGACCATAGATGGATAGTTAGGAAGGTTACTTCTAAGCCATTGGATTTTGGTTTGATCTGATGTGAGGATCAACCTAAATCAAGGGCTAGAAACAAAATTAGCTTTGTTAACTTGGGGGTCTATTTGATGTGGGCCATCAGATATAGACTTGATCCTGAGTGTGCATTAAGCAAGCTCAAGGGCTACAAAAAAATGGTTGTTAATCATGTCTTTCTACCATTGGATTTACCCCATATATCAATGGTGGAGATAACCTTTGGCATGGATCAAGCCACCACGACCCTAGAACATGGGTAGGCCAATTTAGGCTTGGAGGACCTTATAAGGATTATCCAGTCCCCATGTAGGATCATATTTTGTGGTATTTGGAACCATTAAGGTATCCATCTTAGTACCCATTTTGTTAGCCTATAGCCCTTCACCTAGATTCTATCCAGATCACCATATAAGCTTCATATAGGGAGTGCATGGGTGGATAGAACCATCTATATCTTGTGTAGTGTTTGAGCTCTATTGTATTAGAGTTATGAGTTTGAGTTAAATTGAGTTGAGTTCATCTTCTACTCATCTTGAGTCCACTTTCCATTACAACCATATCTCTTGTGTTATTCCCATGAGTAGCTATATCTCTCTTCCTCTCTAACCTTGATCCTATATATATGTGTGTTGTGGTAACCTCTACAAGTATTGGAGTTGCACCACTAGCCCACCACTTATCATTCATTTTGTTTTCTTACAATGGATGCATAAGGATACACAGTTATGGGTGTTAAGCTTGCAACAAAAGAAGACAAGAAACTAGAATCCAAAGACATAGGAGCCTTAGGAAACAATCGATCACTCCAAGACCCAACCTACATGCGTATGATCTTTCCAGATTAAGAATTTGAACATGTTTCAACAGAGATCTTACTGATAATGGACATAGCGACAAACAAAGAACAATGGACCCCTTTAAAGGATGGACTAAGAAAGTCATAGTGACAATTGAAGATGGAGAAGAAAGAAGCACATATATAGGATATGAACTAAGTGAGGAAGAAGAGCAAGAATTGATAAATCTACTTAGAGAGTATAAGGATGTGTTTGCATGGAACTACAAGGATCTGAAAGGTATGGATCTAGATATATGTTCTCATAGGATCTCCATGACTTTAGAAGCCAAACCAATGAAGCACAAGCCTTACACCTATAATGAGACTTATGCAGCAAAGATAAAAGAAGAGGCATATAGGTTGATATTTATCTATGGGATTCAACATACAAAATGGGTATCTCCCATTGTTGTTGTTCCCAAGAAGAATGATAAGTTGTGTATGTATTAACCTGTAGAAAGTTAATGTTCCCACTATATGAGATAGCCATTTGCTTCCTATTACTAAACATCTACTAAAGCATGTAGCAAGAAAGGAAGTTTACAGCTTCCTTGATGGGTTTTTAGGGTTCAATCAAGTAGCCATAGCCCCCGAGGATCAACAAAACATGCCTTTTGCCACATAATGGGGAATCTCTACATTTTGTGTCATGCCATTTGGGCTCAAAGATCCACTTGCTCCCTTCCAAAGAAAGGAAATATTGTTTGTAGTGAAGGCGTCCATGTAGATGCAAAGAAAATTAAAATAATTAAAGAATGGCCTATACCTCAATCTATGAATGATGTATGCTCTTTTCTAGGGTTAGCTAGTTTTTATATAAATTTTTCAAAGGTTTTTCTTATTTAGCACTCTGACTCACATTAATATTGAAGAAAAATTTAAAATTTGCATGGGGATTAGCACAAAAACAATCTTTTGAAAAACTCAAACATGCACTTTCTCATGCATCTATTTTGCAATTACCAGATTTTGCAATTACCAGATTTTGCACAACCTTTCCATGTAGTTAGAGATGCTACAGGTTTAGATATAGGTGTTGTATTAATGCAAAAGGATCATCCCATTGCATTTGAAAGTAGGAAACCTAAACATTCTGAAAAGAATTATAGTACATATGATAAAGAACTCTTAGTTGTTGTACATGCTCTAAATATTTGGAAATATTAACTCATGGGTTCTAAAGTTATAATCAAAATAGATCAACAGACTATTAAGCATTTATTAAATCAACCATTGATTTCTAAGGGACACATTAAACGGCCTTCATTCATACAAAAGTTTTAGCCTATGATTGAATATCAACTTGGCAAAGCTAATGTTGTAGTTGATGCCCTTATTCACTTCCCATCCCCACAAGCAGATATTGTTTCAATCAATAATATTTCTGATGTTCATATTCATTCATTTCATTATATGATTCCTACTTATGCATCTGATTTGTACTTTTCACAAACATGGAATGCTTTCAATAACTCTATAACATTTAGTGAGGATCACTAAACTTTTCATAATGGATTCTTGTATTTCCAACACAAGTTATGCATCAAACAAGGTTTTAAAGAATTTGTTATGAAAGGGATGCATGAACCACCATATATGGGTCATAGGGGCATACAAAGTACTATTTCCACATGTAAATAATTTTTCTTTTGGCCAAATATGGAAAAGGTTATTGCACAGGATGTTTCACATTGCATTGTGTGTCAATGTGTGAAACGACATCATGTTTCCCATACCTAATGGACCATGGGAACAAAGTTCTATGGATTTTATTACTGATCTTCCTACAACTCCATCTCATAATGATATGATTCGGGGTTAGTAAACAAGTGTATTTCATTCCTTGTAAAAAGACTCGTTCTGCACCTCAAGCTACTAAGTTATTTATTAGATGTATTTTTCCACATCATGATTTTCCAAAACTTATTCTTTCAATTCTAGATGTTTGTTTTTGTAATCACTTTTGGGTTGCATTATCTAAAAATTTAGGTTCTAAAATAGTCTTTAGCTCTGAATTTCATCTTGAAAGTAATGGGCAAAGTGAAGCTATGAATAGTACTATTTTAGAAATATTATGGTGTTATTATTTAGATAATCCAAGTAATTGGGATGAGAAAATTTCTTTACTATGGTTTGCATATAATAACACAACACATACCACTATTGGACATGCATCGTATAAGATTGTGTATGGTTAAACGCTTCCCACTCCCATGTCTATCACTCAAACTGATATCCCTCTGGCTCATTCTTTTGCCCAGGATCATATTTCTACACTTTGGGAGGTTCATGAGCACATTAAAAAGAGTCAAGAACATTACATGCACAATGTTAACAAGAAACGAGTGTAGCTAAAGAATTTAATGAAAATGATTTTGTATGGTTACGAATAATTAAAAGACATTTGAAAAAATATTTTACAACATCTAAACACTACTAGAATCGGGGGGGTAGCAACAACCCCCCAATTGAAAAAAAAGGGGCCTCATCGCTTATGCAATGCTCCTATCCCTTTTTTGAATTTACTAAAAAAAATAATGGGCATCATATAAGCGATAAGAAGCATCCCTTATGCGACCCTATTTTTAACCATTGCTAATAACATCGTATCAACACTAGTAGCAGCATCGGCAAACTGCCTGCGATGCTCCTGCATTGCATAAGTGATGCTCTGAATCATCAAAAAACAATTTGATTTCTCTTGGCACATTTGTGCCGGGATTGAGACGCGAGAGAGAGAGAGGGAGAGAGAGACTACAACGAGGATAGAGAGAGAGAGAGAGAGAAGTCAACCACACGTTAAACACACATACATGCACATTTACACACACACATATATACACACATACACACACATGCACACACACACACACACACACACACACACACACACATATATATATATATATATATATATATATATATATATATATATATATATATATATATATATATATATATATATATATATATATATATATATATATATATATATATATATATACATATGTGTGTGTGTGTATGTATATATATATATATATATATATATATATATATACATACATACATACACACACACACACACACATATATATATATATATATATATATATATATATATATATATATATATATATATATATATATATATATATATATATATATATATATATATATATATATATATATATATGTGTGTGTGTGTGTGTGTGTGTGTGTGTGTGTGTGTGAAACAGTATATATATTCATAACAATATATAAATATATATATTGTTATAAATATATATAATGCTATATATATATATATATATATATATATATATATATATATATATATATATATATATATATATATATATATATATATATATATATATATATATATATATATATATATATAGATATTGTTATACATACATACATACACACACATATGCATACACTCACATACATGTGTACACATGCACATACATAGACATACATATACATACACAGATGTGCATACATACACACACATGTGGATACATACACACATGTGCACATCTGAAAACACATATACACACACTAGACATACATATGCATACACACACACATAGAGACACACATACACACAAATACACAGACATGCATACATAATGCACATGCTTATGCATACATACATACTTACATGCATACACACACATACACACCCACTGACATGCATGTAAGTATGTATGTATGCATATGCATACATACATACTTACATGCATACACACACATACACACCCACATTCACATATACACACATACACACCTTTGCATATACACCTAGATACACATACCCACACATATATGTACTTACATATACATACACACATATACATACATGCATATACACACACATACACACATACATACACACATGCATATACACATATGCATGCATACACATATGCATGCATACACATATGCATGCATACACATATGCATGCATACACATATGCATGCATACACATATGCATGCATACACATATGCATGCATACACATATGCATGCATACACATATGAATGCATACACATATGCATGCATACACACATGCACATGTGTACACATAAATATACATATACACACACATACATATACATAAATGCACATCAGGTCACGTGCATACCTGCCCACAAACATATGCATATACTTACACACACGTAGTTACATACATGTATATACCTAGACATGCACAGAATAGCAGACACATAATTGTACGCATTAATTTACTTATACACACATATATACATATATATACACACACATATATATACACACACATATATATACACGCATACGTTTACATATTTATATACACACAGATAGAGACACATACTCACACATACACATGCATACACATATACATACACACATATGAAAACACACATACACATACTAAACATAAATATGCATGCACACACATAGAGACACACATACACACACATGCATACATAATGCATATGCATACATACATACATACATACATACATACATACATACATACATACATACATGCATACATACATACATACATACATACATACATACATACATACATACATACATACATACATACATACATACATGCATGCATACACACACATACACACCAACATACACATATACACACATACACACACTCACATATACACCTACATACACATACACACATATACATACTTACATATACATACACACATATACATACATGCATATACACACACATACATACACACATGCATATACACATATGCATGCATACACACATACATATACATATACATACATATACACAAACATACATATACGTATATGCACATTAGGTCACATGCATACCTGCCCACAAACATACACACATAGATACACACATGCATATACACATACGCATGCATACATAGTGCACAAATACACATGCATACACACATACATATACATACACATACATATACATGCATACATATATACACATACATATATTCCAACCCTAGGGTGCCTATGCATGTCCTCATAGGCACTTGTGCTTTGCTCTCATGATCTAGAGGTGGTATAGGTGTCTTGAAAATAGATAGATAAAAATAAATAAAAATATGTGTTATAATATCATGAAAAAAAAATTGTGAAAAGAAAACATACCTATGGGCAGATAGTTCTTTTCCTACATGTGGAGCTTCAGAAGAGCCCTCCTCTAGTCGTTGGGTAAGCATTTGGATCGTAAAATCCAACTCATCATCGGGCATCTCTGAGTACTCGTGCATGACGATCCGTAAGGTATCAGGCAAATATTTTCCTCTCATATGCGAGCCAAGTGGGAATATAGTGTATATAGGGAATGGATGGAGTTCAAAAGAAGAATGTGAGCATTTGTGACTCCTATTTGTGCCTTGTTCACTTGCAGTGTAAGTAAGTATAAGTTTTACATATAAATTGAAATAAATATTTCATGTTTTATTTACATGATTTTTTTTTTGTAGTGAGCATGATGAGAGGGATAAAAAATATGTACTTAGTTCGTTGGAGATAGAATTTGGGACTGGGTGGTCGCATAAGTGGTGTCTAAAAGAGATGTGAAGACTTATGGCTCATCATCATGATAATGCATGGTATGCATTGCTTTTATTTGCTATATTTATATGTGTAACTATATATATATATATATATATATATATATATATATATATATATATATATATATATATATATATATATATATATATATATATATATATATATATATATATATATATATATATATATACACACACAGAGACACATATATTATAAACATATATATACATATATATATACATATGTATTTACATATGTATTTATACACATCTTTATATACACGCATATATAAACACAAACGTACATGCACATCAGGTCACATGCATACATGTGTATGTGTGTATGTATATATATGTGGATACGTGTATGTGTGTCTGTGTATGTGTCTTTATGTATGTATGTATGTATATGAGAGAGAGAGAGAGAGAAAAGAGTGCAATCGGAGGTACGCACACATAGACACACACATACATGCACATTTACACACACACACATACACATGCATGCAGACACACACACATACATGAATACACACACATAGACACATACACATACTCACATACACATACACATACATAATCATATATACACATAGACAGACTCACATAGAAACCCTAATTCAAAAACACTAATTTTGATATTAGGGTTTTACAAACCCTAATTCAATCTTTTTGCCATATGGTTGAAGTATATGTACACATTGCATCTATTCCTCCCCCCATCTACTAGAGAGATGTATCTCCTCCTAACCTTATGCCTCTATATATAGCTACTCGAATCAACGAGGACCATAATATATATAAAGATACATACACATCATGTAGATACACATACATATATATAAAATGATGGAGTAGATGCATACACATCACACATATATGCCTACATGCACACATGTATACATATACACGCATACATATTTACATGTACACATTTACATATATACACATCACATATACATGCCTACATGCACACATGTATAATTATACATGCATACACAATTATAAACACACTTGCATATATTACAAAAATGCATATGCATACATAAACTTGTGCATACTAACACATGTATACATATATCACACACATGCACACACATACATGAGTTGGAGCAAGTATATGACAAGCCTAAGTATTGGCTTGAGTCCCACAAAGTCATAGAAGAAGCCTTAAAATGAAGACTTAATGTAAAACTGAAAGAATCTTAAGTGGTTGAGTCCACTTGATCAAAAAGGAAAAGAGGAGCCACGAATTCGTGATTTGTGGTAGGAAGAGAATCAAATCAATCACTAATTGATTGGAGAGTGATTGAGGAAGTTAGCCTCCCAAGCTCAATTATAAATAGATGGCAGTTTTAGTCATGGTTAGAGAGACCTATGTGAAGACTTCCAAGAGCTGAGCTTTATGCCATATCAAGGTGTGATTCCAAGGCACACATATGTATCAGTAAGTCCATTGTATTGTACAAGCAATATACTTTCATTTTCATGATCATTTGAGTTCATATTTCCATGTTCTTGTGAAGTGTACTACTCACTACCATATCTCTCAGTTTTCTGAGTCAGATTGCAGAGATGGTTTCTCTAAGTTTGGTGCATCATTTTCAGTGATTTAACTTGGTAAAGTTAGCTCTATAAGTCTACTATATGCTCACCAAATTTCATCTTCATTTGAGTGTTTCAATCTTTAGTTATTTTTAGTTGAAGTCAACAGTGTCTGTTCATTTTCACTTCTCTGTCAGGTACCCGCCTTTTTTACTCATCTTGTCAGAGTTGTTTCTCAATGTGTACTTACCCAAACTCAATGATTTAAAGCTTGTTGGATTCAGCAGTTGGTCTAGTATAAGCATACAAATTTGCATAATCATTGGATTCTTAAATCTAGAGTTATGTTCATTTGTCTGCTCACTGGTCTCATTACTGTAGCAGCCCGTGAAAATCGGGATGATGTCATCACTTGCTAAACATAATTCTCAGTGTGTGGTTCATTAGTTTTTATGACATTACTCTTGAAAGTTAGCTCTTTAAGTTAACTAGACTTCCCCAAGAGGAATTAAGCTAATTGCTGCTGTGATCAGAGAATTATGCAAAACACTGGACATGTGTATGAACCAAAATAGCAAGTTGTTCACCTCCGAGCTAACTCCAACTTATCTGTTTTGATCTATCTTTTTGAGAGTGATCTTCCCAGGTACATAGGGTGTCTAATACATCCATTGGCAAGCTAAAAGGGCCCACCATATACTCTTGGAGTTCATTTGGCTCGTGTAGATCAAGGATTTTGCAACACCTCTTCATCTTCAAGCACATACCTATCCATCTCTTCACAGTGGTATCAGAGCAAGGTTGGACAACATGGCAGATGGATTTCCTTCATCAATTGACAAATTGGACAGAGGTAACTACTCAGCTTGGTCATTAAGAATGGAAGCTTATCTCCAAGGTAGAAGTTTATGTGGTTATGTGGCTGGAGATGAAGTTATGCCAACTTTCAGGAACAAAAGTCAACCAACACAAGAAGATCAAGAAAGATTGAGCACATGGTGCTCCAAGGATGCATTTGCAAGGTCTTATCTCCTCAACTCTATCTCAGATTTTTTGTTGCCTCACATTAGAAGTTGTAAGACATCTCACGAAGTGTGGGATGCACTTGAAGCTTTCTTCTCTTCAAGTACTAAAGCTAGGAAGCAGCAACTATGGCTGGATTTCACAACTCTCAAGAAGGCTCCTAAACAAAATGTGACTGATTTTGTCACAAAGCTCAAGGACATAGCAAATCAGTTGCGAAGCATTGGAGAGGTAATAGATGAAGAGCAAATTGTAAGGCAGGTCATCAATGGCTTGAAGGCAGATGACAAGTGGGAAGCATTCACCACAGCTATGGATTTGTACATGGACATGCATGTACCTGATTTCAATACACTCATTGGACAACTACTTAATCAAGAGGCAAAGCTTATCAAAAATGGAGAAAGCTCTAAAGATAATCAGTCTTCAGCTTTATACACTGATAAAAGCAAGTCCAAAGATAACAAAGGAAAGGCAAAGAAAGTGGATGATGAAGCAGGTGCATATCAAGCTAACTATGCAGGTAGAGGAAGACATGGCAGAGGTAGAGGAAGAGGAGGTAGACAAGGCGGGGAGAGATCCCAAGACTACAACTCATGTTCTATTTGTGGATTAACTAATCATACAACTGAAAATTGCTTTAGGAGTTCCAGGAATCAAAGAGGCAGAGGATACAATAGAGGAAGTTATGGCTACTCAAGAGGAAGGTTCAACAATTATCATGGCAACTACAACAACTACAATCATTCAAACTATCAAGGAGGCTACAAAGGAAGGAGAGACTTCAATAACTACACAGAAGACTCAAACAAAGAGGATTCATTATTGATCATGAACATGGCTATGCCACAAGGTAAATCTGATGAGCATGTTTTCTACATAGATTCAGGTTGTTCAAATCATGTGGCAAGAAATGTGGCACTCCTATCAGATTTACAAGATCCAAGGAATAAGCATGAGGTACAAACAGGAGATGACACAAAACATCCTGTGGAGAAAATAGGCAATGTCAAAGCACCTGATGGAAACATCAACCTACTAAGTAAGGTACTCTATGTCCCTACCATTACAAAGAATTTGATAAGTGTTGGGCAGATAGTAGAGAAAGGGTTGCAAGTCAGGTTCACAAAAGCAGGAGCATTTGTTGAAGATCCAAGTCAAGGATTCAGAAGAATTGCAAAACTTGAAAAGACAGGTAGATTGTTCACATTTGAATTACAAGACAATAGAAACATTGCTCTCTTTAATTATGGTAGTCAGACACTCACAGAATTGGAAATATGGCACAAAAGGTTAGCACATATTGGTGAAAGGTCATTAAAGCAAATTTGCAGGGACCAAAGTGTACTTGGACTTCCTAACTTGTCAAAACAACATATGATTTATAAGTGTAGTGCAAGTCAATTTGGAAAGTCTCACAAGTTACCATTCATGAAGAAAGGTTATATACATGGAGATCTCTTGGAGTTGGTTCATACAGATGTATGGGGACCTAGCAAGGAAGCTTCAATATCTGGATCAAGGTATTATGTCTCCTTTATTGATGATTGCAGCAGATGGACTATCCTATTCTTTATGAAACACAAAGATGAAGTTTTTTCATGTTCCAAAAGATATTTGGCTCTTGTGGAGAATCAAACAGGTAAATCACTAAAAAGGATAAGGTCAGATGGAGGGGGAGAATACTTCTCCCATGATTTTGATTCTGTTCTTCAAGAAAGAGGAATCAAAAGAGAGGTAACTACAAGGTACACTCCTGAGCAAAATGGAGTGGCAGAAAGGAGGAATAGGACATTTGTTGAAGCTGCAAGGTCCATGTTAAATGAAAAGCATTTACCTAATTATCTATGGGCTGCGGTTGTATCTACAGCCACTTACTTGAGTAACAGGTTGCCTTCAAAATCCCTTGATGGGATGATTCCATATGAGGCTTGGAATGGAAGAAGACCAAGCTTATCTCATTGTAAAATTTTTGGATGTATTGCTTTTGCTCATGTTCCTTCACATGTTAGAGGCAAGATGGATCCAAAGGCAGAAAGGTGTGTATTTATTGGATATGACAACAATCAAAAGGGCTACATGTTATACAACCCTACCAACAAAGGATTCTTGGTAAGCAGAGATGTAGTTTTTTATGAGAACAATTCATGTTATGAAGATTCATGCAGGAAGGTCAATTTACCATATGATCTTGAAGAAGATTTTCCAAAGCTTGGTAGAGAACAACCAAAGATTGAAGAACAAGACACCTCAAAGGATGATGAAGAATCTGAGATGGAAAAGATCAAAGCATGGAAGTCTAAAGGTAAAGCAAAATTGCAGGAACTTGGACATGAGGCAGAATCATCACATCATAGCCTAAGAAGATCTATGAGGGAAAAGAAAAAACCAGAAAGGTATGGGTTTGACACCTCATTAGTAACTAAACATTCTATCTACATAGCACAGGACATAAACCAAGAGGAGCCATCATCCTTTGAAGAGGCCAAAGCAAAATCAGAATGGAAGCATGCAATGAAGGAAGAGATTGAAGCACTTGAGCAAAACAACACGGGATTTGGTGCCCAAGACTTCATCCATGAAGGTAATAGGCTCAATATGGGTCTATAAACGCAAGAAGAATTATGATGGTTCCATTAATAGGTCTAAGGCAAGGCTTGTAGCAAAAGGCTTTGCACAAACTTAGGGAATTGATTATGAGGAGACCTTCTCTCCTGTGGCAAAGATGCCTACTATTAGGGTTCTTCCAAGAATTGGAAGATACTTCAACTAGATGTAAAGAATGCATTCTTGAATGTTTGGATAACAGAAGAGGTATATATGGCACAACCACCTGGTTTTGAGAATCAAGTTTATCCTGATTATGTGTGTAAACTTAACAAAGCATTGTATGGTCTCAAGCAAGCCCCAAGAGCTTGGAATTTCAGGCTTGTTTCATTCTTGCAGGACAAAGGCTTTCAACCAAGCAAGGCAGATCCTTTACTCTTTATCAAAAAGAGTAACTTTGAGGTCATCTACTTATGTGTATATGTAGATGATATTATATTTACAAGAAATGATGCACATGGTATGAAGAAGATCAAAGATCAGATGAGAGAAGAGTTCAAGATAAGTGATTTGGGTTCACTTACCTACTTCCTAGGTTTGGAAGTCGTCTACAAAGATCATGGTTTGCTCTCACTCAAAGAAAGTACATTAAGGACATGTTTGGCAAAATTCAAGATGCAACATTGTAAGATTGCAGGTACTCCAATGGAGGTCAATCACAAATTGAGCTCACATGAAGGTGAACTCATAGAGGACATCACATCATATCAAAGTCTAGTGGGTAGTCTCAACTATGCCACATTGACAAGAGTAGATATATGTTACAGTGTGAGTGTGCTAAGTCAATTTATGCACACACCAAGGAAACCACATATGGATGCTACCAAAAGGATTCTCAAGTATCTCAAAGGAACCATAAATGAAGGACTTTATTATCCTTATGTATCTGATTTAGGTTTGAAGCTATTTTCTGATGCAGATTGGGCTAGCTCCAAAGAAGATAGAAGGAGCACTTCAGGTTATCTTACCTTTGCAGGTTCAAAGCTTATTTCATGGTCATCCAAGAAGCATCCCATAGTTGCTCTCTCTTCTACCAAAGCTGAATATAGAGGTCTTGCCCTAGCTACACAAGAAGCTATGTGGGTGAAGACATTATTCAAAGATCTTGGATTGGAGTTTGGAACTCCAACTATTTATGGTGACAATATGAGTTCTATTCATTTGGCTGCTAATCCTATTTTTCATGCAAGGACTAAACATATTGAAGTTCATTATCACTATGTACGAGAGAAGGTTCTAAGCAAAGAGATTCAAATATCATATGTGTCCACTCATCAACAATGTGCAGATATTCTAACCAAAGCATTGAATGGTACAAAGCTTTGCAAATTCAAGGGTATGATTGGTTTGCAGGTAATCTTGGAAGATTGAAGACCTCAAGCATACTTGGCTTGAGGGGGAGCTATTGGAGCAAGTCTATGACAAGCCTAAGTATTGGCTTGAGTCCCACAAAGTCATAGAAGAAGCCTTAAAATGAAGACTATATAAAGTTCACTTGTGAACTACCTCTTGTAACTTTTGAAGACTTTACTTAATGTAAGAGTGAAAGAATCTTAAGTGGTTGAGTCCACTTGATCAAAAAGGAAAAGAGCAGCCACGAATTCATGATTTGTGGTAGGCAGAGAATAAAATCAATCACTAATTGATTGGAGAGTGATTGAGGGAAGTTAGCCTCCCAAGCTCAACTATAAATAGATGGCAGTTTTAGTCGTGGTTAGAGAGACCTATGTGAAGACCTCCAAGAGCTGCGCTTTATGCCATATCAAGGTGTGATTCCAAGGCACACATATGTATCCGTAAGTCCATTGTATTGTACAAGCAATGTACTTTCATTTTCATGATCATTTGAGTTCATATTTCCATGTTCTTGTGAATACTACTCACTGCCATATCTCTCAGTTTTCTCAGTCAGATTGCAGAGATGGTTTCTCTGATTTTGGTGCATCATTTTCAATGATTTAACTTGGTAAAGTTAGCTCTATGAGTCTCATATATGATCACCAATGTTGATTTCATTTGGGTGTTTCAAGCTTCAGTTATGGTCAGTTGAAGTTAACAGTGTCTGTTCATTTTCACTTCTCTGTCAGGTACCCGACTTTTTGATGCATCTTGTCAGAGCTATTTCTCAGTTTGTACTTACCTACATTCAATGATTTAAATCTTGTTGCATTCATCAGTCTGTCTAGTATAAGCATACAAATTTTCATAATCATTGGATTCTTAAATCTAGAGTTATGTTCATTTTTCTGCTCACTGGTCTCATTACTATAGCAGCCCGTGAAAATTGGGATAATGTCATCACTTGCTAAACATCATTCTCAGTGTGTGGTTCATTATTTTTTATGAGATTACTCTTGAAAGTTATCTCTTTAAGTTAACTAGAATTCTCCAAGAGGAATTAAGCTTATTGCTGCTGTGCTCAGAGAATTATGCAAAACACTGGACAGGTGTATGAACCAAAATAGCAAGTTCTTCACCTCTAAGCTAACTCCAACTTATCTGTTTTGATCTATCTTTTTGAGAGTGATCTTCCAAGGTACATAGGGTGTCTAATACATCCGTTGGCAAGCTAAAAGGTCCCACCATATACTCCTGGAGTTCATTTGGCTGGTGTAGATCAAGGATTTTGCAACACCTCTTCATCTTCAAGCACGTATCTAAAGCATATACATCAGAACATATACACCTCTTCATCTTCATCTCTTCACAACATATACATGAAACACACATATGTGCATACTAACACATGTATACATATGATACACATGAATACATACACATATGCATACATACATGACAAAACTTTTGTCCTCAAAACTAAAGCTATATATAAAATTTTAGGCATACCCTTGAGATTCATGTTCTAACTTAAATCAACATGTTTTCATCTCTATGGTGGGATTCATCGATGTTCTAGTTGAATGAAAGAGAATCTATTATCTAATACCCATTCAAATGGTTCAAGTGATCAATCAATAGCCATAGTAGGATTTATTATGTAATCTACTCATATGTTTTCATTATTGCCATCATTTTGGCAAGACATCAATATAATCTCATCTTCATTATCCTTATTAATTTCATTTATTTCTTCTATTGTTAAATCTATGTTCTCATGAATATCATCTATTGATGGACTAATATCAATTACTGGTAATTCCTCTTCATCATCAATAGAATCAGCATATAGAGTATTATCCTCTTCATCGAGAACATTAGTATCGTTGTCATGTACAATGATTCTAATTTCTCTTTGAGATGTCGATGTATTAGTACCTGATGGTGAATCATCACGAGGAATTTCTTTGATCTCTGTAACAATAGATTGTTCAAACAATGACCTACCTCTAGGTTGAACATGAATGACTTGCCATCAAGGATGAGCATTAGGGTTTTCATAAAAAAATGCTTGTTCAATATGCCTAGGAAGAATATATGGGTTTCTAGTAGATCGCATTACCTTGGAAGAATCAATTGCCCAAAACTCAGATAATTCCTTTCTCAATGTGGAATTACTACCTTTATACTCGGCTCAAAACCATTCAAATCAAAATGACCTATCAAAATATATAAAAACAAAAAACCATTATTAGATGCTTAAAGAAATAATAAACTCTATCATAAAAAATATAATTATTTTTACCTGTTTGAATGTACGAAATGATATTTTGTAGATACCAACAATAGTTCCCATGTAATCAAGTTTGCCATCTATAAGGTTTGTGTCTTTGAGTTACGACGTGATAGTTGCTTGAAAGAAGCAACAATTCTAGAATGCTCTATTTTACATAAAGAATCAATAGCTTTGATTCTAATATGTTGTCCAAAATCCCACATATTAGTGAGCATTCGAGTCTCCAAAAGAAATTAAATTAGTAAAGAGAAACTAATATACATATATGTAAAAAAATAGAATATTATTAAAATAAAATAACCTTTTGTTCACAACCTATCATTAACTCTCTCTCTGCTCATCGAAGATTTCTTCATTATTTGCATTAGCTCGTTAAAAACGAGTATATAGCCAATCCATGAAAGAAGATATATTTGTAATCTCATTATTATCGAGATTACATCTATACCTTTTGTTTCTCAATCTTTTACTTTGGAGATTTTGAAGTTCCTGTTCATACTCACCAATGAATGCTTGCATGCATTCACTATTATATGCTACAAAAGTAGAAACATCATTTTTTTTCTTGTAATGTAAATAAAAATGGAACTACCTTAACTGATAATACCTCGTCTGTTATTTTTGAAGAAGACTCGTTGGTCCATGCATGTGGAGCTTCTTCATGAACTCTTTCAAGGTACTCACTAACATAGTGCATGCACTCATCAAGCATCCAACCCTTTGCCATGGATCCTTTTGGTTTCGCTCTTTGGCGCACATAACCTTTTAATATTCCCATAAATCACTCGACCCAAAACATCCATCGAGTGTTGACAACAACTGCAATCTCTATTTCATCCACAAGATGTATATATTTCTGTATGTACATATGTGTGTGTATGTATATATGTGTGTGTGTATGCATGTGTTTGTGTGTGTGTGTATGTATATATGTTTATGTGTGTATGTATTTTTTATGTATGTATGCATGTATGTGTGTGAGTGGATATGTGTATGTGTGTGTATGTATGTATGTATGTATGTACAATAAATAAATAAATATATATATATATATGGTATAAATATAAATATATATAGTTAGTTAGTTAGTTAGTTAGTTAGTTAGCTAGATATTGTATGGTGGAAAAAAATAAGACCTCAGACGTGGCAATTTTTTCATAGGCAACTACGTCTTCAGGAGTCATTTCCTCAGCATAATGTATACAAATTAATAGTTTATATTTATAACTCTCATATGTTTTATTAATTTTTTACATTTAATTTATGTATTTTTATTCTATTAAATAAACTGGCTACTGCAAAGAAGAGAATTGAGTCGGGTCATAGATCACACTTAGGTCAAATGGGCCATCATGGTTTTGTAGCTACATTTGTAAGTATATGTGTTATTGAAAGTATATTTTTTATTTTAGTTAAAATGCAAGAGACTAATATTTTTTATTTGTTTCAGTGTCGCAAAGGGATTATGGTCGATATCCTACAAAACATGAAATTGACTATGCTACACATTTTGGATATGGGCATTTGAGCGAGTATATGCAAGTTCATCTGGATGCTTTTATGAGTACTATTAAATTTCATATAGTTATTTTATTTTTATGGATGTCTTGTATGTTTTACTTATTTATTTTTGTTATATGTAATATAGGAGTATTATGGAGAGGCAAAAATGAATGAGGTGGAGAGACAAACATAGGAGGGACAATCTCGATCATCACAGAGTGCTTGCATCACTACCCATGATGCCACTACAAATACATCAGATCATGCACATGATCATGATGATGAGGATGAGGATGAGGTTCTTGATGATGAGGATGATCATGATTAGGATTCTTGATTATGACATTGGATATATTTTACATTGATATATATATATATATATATATATATATATATATATATATATATATATATATATATATATATATATATATATATATATATATATATAATTGATTCCAGTTATGTTTTGAATTGTGTCTATGGTATTAAGTAATGAAAAGTCTTGTTCTAATTATTTGTATTATTGTTTATATTTAGCATGTGAATTATTACTTTAATTATATAATTCATTCATATTTATGTGTGCTTGTGTGTGTATGTATGTGCATGTATGTGTATGTGTATATGTGTGTATATGCACATATGTGCATGTGTATGTGTGTGCATTGTGTGTACGTATATGCATGTATATGTGTATGTGTATGTGTATATGTGTGTATATGTATATATGTGCATGTGTATGTGTATATGTGTGTTATGTGTGTGTACGTATGCGCATGTATATGTGTATGTGTATATGTGTGTATATGTATGTATGTGCATATGTATGTGTGTATATGCATGTATGTGCATGTGTGTGTGTAAGTGTACGTGCGTATGTATGTGTATATGCATGTGCATGTGTATGTGTGTGTATATGTATGTATGTGCATGTATATATGTAAGTGTATGTGTATATGTGTGTATGTGTATATGTGTGTATGTGCATGTGTATGTGTGTGTATGTGCATATGTGTGTGGACGTATGTGCATGTATATGTGTGTATGTGTGTGTATGTATGTGCATGTATATGTGTGTATGTGTGTGTATATGTATGTATGTACATATGTATATGTGTATATGCATGTATGTGCATGTGCATGTGCATGTGTAAGTGTATATGCATATGTATGTGTATGTGCATGTGCATGGTATGTGTGTGTATATGCATGTATGTGCATGTATATGTGTAAGTGTATGTGTATATGTGTGTGTATGTACATGTATATGTGTATATGTATGCATGTGCATGTGTATGTGTGTGTGTGCATATGTGTGTGTATATATGTGCGTGTATATGTGTATATATGTGTCTGTGTCTGTATATGTACGTATGTGCATATGTATGTGTATAAACATATACGTGTATGTATATGCATGTGTATATGTATGAAACATGCATGTGCATGCATTTCCATTTGCATCCATGTGTATATGCATGCATGTGAATGTGCATATACATGTATTTAAGTATGTGTTAATGTGTGTATGTGTATGTGTATGTGTATATGCAATAATGCATGCATGCAAGTGCTTTTATGTGTTTGTAGAAATGTTTGTGCATATGCATATGTGTATGTGTGTGTATATATGTATGTGTGTGTATGTGTAAGTGTATGTGCATATGTATGTGTGTATATGTGTGTGTGTGTATGTGCATGTGTATATGTGTGAACGTGCATCTTCATGTATAAGCGTATATGTGCATATGAATAAGTGTGAGTATGCTAATTAATGAAAATAAGAATGGAAATTGTACTTACAATATTTAGGCATATTTTTTGCTTGGGTAACTTCTTGAATAACCTGCAATAAAGAGAGAGAGAGAGAGAGAGAGAGAGATCAAAAGAGAAAGAGAAAGAGAGATAATTCAAAGAGAAAGAGGTAGAAAGAAGAGAAACAGAGAGAGAGAGAGAATAAGATAAATATTAGACAAAAGAACAATTCAGCCAGTGATTGTTTCAACACATAAGCACAACACAATTGTGAATGTTGGAGAGCTCTTCAATCAGATACGTGTAGATGCCGATCGAAGAGCCTCCAATGTTTTTATTTTTTTGGGTCAAAAGACCATCATATAATTGATGCTAGACCGTTGTATATGTGTATTCAAAATCCATCACATAAGCGATGCTTTTTAACATCATTTATGCGACGCAAAAGGCATCACTTATGCGGTGCTTTTTTATTTTGTTGCTTTAGTGATGCTTAGTGCTATCATCATAATGCACGTCGCTTTACATATCAAAACTAACATCAAAGGTTTCATCATTTAACTGACACTGGGTGCTCGACACTTGTTGTGATGCTTGATTAATTATATAGCCACAAAATTGTGTCACATTCACCATCGTTATGCACCCGTATTCCTTGTAGTGGAAGGTTAAATTTGCACCATGTTATTATTTACCTTTTCATATTATTCAAAAAAATAATGAGAACTATCTCCTTACAAAATTCTTTTCATATAAGTTTATTGAAACCTTTTAAAGAAACTTTACCACTCACTCCTATTTTAGATGATCCTCCTTTACTTGAAGAGGATGCTGAAATTTTAATCCCACAGAAAATACTCGATTATGATATTACTACTACATGCATTGGTAAGCAATATCATAGATATTTAGTTAAATTTAAAAACCACTCACTTGAAGAATCTCAATGGATTCATAAGACCACTAACTCCACATTATGATCATTTGATTTCTGCATATCATTCATAGTCATATTAAGCTCTAGTTCTACAATTCCATTGATGTGTTTTTACATGGAACATGCTTATGATTGTTTAGTGATGGGACATGTGACTGATCATCCATGTCTATCTTATTCTTATCAATTGAGGTCAGTTTCTTGTCAAATGGAAGGCATGTTATACTTTATGGAATAATGGAATGTTATAGGGATTTTGATGTCTTGAGGTTTTTAATGTGATTGTGTTTTGCTTTAGCAGGTGAAGACTCATGAGGGTGTGAATGCAAGTGGACTTATTCAGATACTTTTGAAGATAGTTAAAAGATATTATTTTGGATATTCTTTTGTAAAAATAATAGATGACTTTAGAAAGGGACAATTTTGTAAAAATAGTAGATCATGATTTTATAAATAAAGCAGATTTTCATAAACGCATGCTTTTGGAAGCATCACCCTTATGTATCTTCTATTCAAGATGTAATGCAAAATAGATATAAATACACATAGTCTAATAGACTTGCCCATCAGAGGATGTGTGGGGAGATTGTACCCAATCTTGTGTTTGGGCTTGTATCTCTCTCTATTTTGTGAGTACTTTTGTGAGATTTCATTTTTGTACTATCCTCTATGTATTTGTGTCTGCAAGATCCACTCAATAAGCACTCAAGTAGTGAAAGATGTGCTTAATAACCTGCCAATGCTTGACACATGGGCAATGCATAAACATGCTCATCTGTGAGAGAGCAAATTGAATATGAGGCCGAGTTATGCATAAGTAAATCAAGCATCCAATCACCTGCTGGTAGACAATTGCATCAAACATATCTCTAGCATTATGAAGACTCAACCATAAACATGTTTCCATAAGAGTGGAAATAGGTTTGCAGTCTTCAAGGCCAAAATATAGCAATAATGTGTCAATATATTTTGTTTGACACAATGCTATTCCACCATCAACTTGCATAAATTGAATGCCCAAATAATGATGCAAATGCCCCAAATTTGGCATCTCAAATGATGCATGCAAATCAGCCTTCAATTCAACAATATGCTTCTCATTAGGACTAGTGAGTAGTGTTGATAGTCAAGGTCACACACAAGCAGCGAAGCGCATCAATGAAGTGGACGCACAAGAAGAAGGAGCATGTAGGGAGCTCCAAGAAGCACATGTCAAATTTTCATAGGAAATCCCTATAAAAATAGTGATTTTTGTCACTAAAAAACCATTGTAAATACCATTTTCTACTTTTACAACTCCATTTTGTTCAAGCCCTGGAGTCCTTGAGCTTAAGTATCATCCTACAAATTTTCATAATTTTTAGACTCTATTAGAGCCCCCAAATAAGCCCTAGAACCTAATTTTTAACTAGGCCAGACATTAGGTCTGGATAGGGCCAAAACCACTCAAAAAAACTATAAAAAGGGTTGGAGAGCTCATTTTTGGGGTTAGCTTGTTGTAAATTTGAGCTTTTGTAAGAGATTTCTTTTGTAATCAAAGTCCTTCCATTGTTCCACTCTTTTCTCTTACCTTGTGCGCATGTGTGTGTATGTGTGTGCATGTTTGTGTGCTTTCACTCACAGACTTGTTCCATCACTTGCTCATGGTCTTCATACCCATCCTCACATCTCCACGGATTGACATCTATGAGGTGTATCTCCTCACATTGGTACTTGCCATTGTGCTAGAGTGACACCACATTTGGCGTCGTTTCCAGGGAGAGAGCTTGGAGGACGAGCCTGTGACAGTAAGACGTAGAGTAGCTACGTTGGAAGGTAAAAAAATCACCATTTTCAGTTCAGTTTCTAAGTTTTTCTTCATCTCCATCATCATCACCACCGTCTCCTCTCATCTTCACCTTCTCTGAGTTTTTCGCTTTTTTGACTGTATATCCCCTATTTGTGCCTCGTCTTCTTCATTCTTGGCTATGCAAGGAGTTTAGAGAGAGTTCAAAGCTTAAGCATGGATGAAATACAGAGAATCACACTATTAAAACATCAAAAACTTGAGTGACAGTATCATGGAGTGACAAGGGCTGCACGTGGTATTGTGAGTGTCGTATCGTGAGATTGAAGGATGACTTTGCATATACAGACACATAGGAGTGACAAGGAGGACACAAGGTACACATATTTCAAAAATACTTGGGTTATTAGACATAGTATTTTGAAGTTGACCCTCAGGTTGGACTAGGAACGAAGGGGTTCCACAAGATTTTGAGCAATTCAAAGGAAAATTTTGGACTTGTAGACAAGGCTTATGAACCTAAGATCAAGTAGACACTTAGGAAGAGATAGATAAAGTACCAATCATCAGAGGCTAGTGTCAACCACACAACCAAGTCAGGGACTCACAACTCAGTGGTTAGCACTGCGTGATGAGTTCAGAGACGAGTGAGTCAAAAATGTCATTTAACTGGGAGAGACTCTTGGCTTCTGAAGACATGCATAGTTCAGTACCTAGGGAAGGTGTTATGTCTAGAGTGAAAAGGGAATATCAGATGTCTTTTCAATATGTGTCCACTAACTTGCAAGGGATACCCATCTACCATGATAGTAAACATAGGTCATTAGCAAGAATGATAAACACTACAGAATTAGAAATAGTTCCAAGACCAGTTCTCAAGTATGAAGGTGGAGTTTACATGGACAAGATGGGACAGATATATGTAGTAACCGAAAACCCTGATCAGATCTTTGAAATAGGAGAGTTAGAGGGACAAGGAACTTCTTGGAGAACCAACAGTGGAAATACAGTGACTACCCCAAGGGGCAAGTCTGTGGTGACTCAAGTCTTGAGAGGGGATTCGATACCTCAAGATGACTATCTAATGGATGTATACTTGGTGCATGGATCAAACCTATTCCCACAAACTGATTCATTGACATAAGGAGAAGGCATCAGCCCAACAACTATATACGAGTTAAGGGATCTGTAAAATCCATCTAGAGTTACATACCTAGACCAAAATCAAAGGAGATATTAGCTTGTAGATAAAGTGGATAGGTTTAGATTAAAGAACATGGGTCTGCCTATATTCCCTCCTCGAGATCAAGAAACTAGCTCACAAAACACATTCCAGACCCAACAAAGAATGGAAAATGCAATGTCAGGACAAATGAGCCAATGTATACCTAGCAGACCACAAGTATAATTCACCATGACAGGAATTAACTCCCACAACCAAAATAGGCAGGGAATGGGAAATATGAATAGACCTACCTTTAGGATGGAACCGCCCCAAGGTGTTCCCATCATAATTCGATCCTCAGAGCCCGACAAAAGACTGAGACCAATCAAACTGGCCAAATGTATGTGGAATCATTACGATGGCACATGAGAGCCCTATGACCACATTGCGGAATATAAGCAGGTGTTGCGAGCGGAGCAAGTGGATGACTTTTTTGTGCAATATGAATCCTTTGGGCTAACCCTCACGAGAATAGCCTTAACTTGGTTTTAATCTTTGGATCCAAATTGCTTTGGCCATATTGAACAATTCTTCCAAGAATTTATTGGGAAATTCACTAAGCAAGGGATTAAACAAAATTCATCATCCTTAATACATAGTTTCAAACAAGCTCCTAACGAGATAGTAAAAAATGCAGCACGAAGATTTAATCAATACATAACCCGATGCCCTGTGACAGAGAGACCTTCTCAGCAAAAAATGATATCCTTATTTTTAGAAGTTCTAATGAATGGAACATTGAGAATGTTAGTATACATAAAACGATTGCAAACTCTAAGTGAGTGTCTTCAAGAGTGCATAGATTTGGAAGACAACTTAGCTGAGGATCTCAAAATCACACAAGATCCTACCACAATAGAGGATACAAGGAGCAATGAGACTTCTAGTTCGAGCTATGTGGAGGAAGTGGCAGAGTTAGTGGCCAAGAAATTAGGGGTACAAGGACAAAGGAACTACCACCACTCTTCCTTGAGAGTGCCAATGTTAGGAAGTTTCACACGTTGCAATGGAGATTATCCATCTCATGTCTGCACCAGAGAAGGATTAGGGTTATCACAACCTTACCCTTACGATAGACAACCAACTCAGGAGCCTAACATTTACTCTTATAGTGAGCAGAAGTACAGCAACTATAACACCGAAAACTATCCAATGAATAGATAGCCACGACCATTTGTACCACCCCAATGTAGGCCATATGGGTACCCTCCTAGAGAACAAGGCAAAGAAGTTCCTATACCAAGACAACAACCACCCCACCCACTAGCTCCGATACAAGGGCAGAATCACAATACAAGTCGTTTGTCTTGAGTGTGGCAAAGAACAGCTCCTGAGAGATTGTCCCGGACATCCCTCTAGTTCACCAAAGGTTACACCCGTTAATGTAGTAGGATTAGTAGGGGATTCAAGTTCCAGTGGTGATAATGTTGCTCCTATACATGTAGTCACTAGGGCACAAGCCTTACAACAAACTAAACCAGTGGAGCAATCAGAGACAAGTGAGTCAGGAGAGCCTAGTAAGAGAAAAACAAGAACATGGAAGGATACTAGAGAGAAAGCCAATCATAAGAGGACCAAAAAGTTATTAGAGTTAGAAGCAAGCTTGAAAGATGAAAAAACAAAAATAGAAGATATTGCCTCTCAAAACCCCTTGCATGTCAAAACTCCATCCACACCACCTCATTCCCAACCTCATCCCCACCCACCAACCATTGTAAATAGACCACAACCAGGGTCTGTCCTTGTAGATCCAACCCTAGAACACTTGGACATGATGTTCAAGGCATATCAGGCTCGACTTCAAGAAGGGACAACACTTGTAAACCTAGACAAAAGCTACCCTAGAGCAGATTTAGAGATTGAACAGACAAAAATATGCATAAAAATGTTGGAACTAGCTCAAGCTATGTTCGAGGCCAATCAATTGTTCAATCAGACAAATGCTATTGCATCGGGTTTGCACTTCCAAGGCTTACTAGATAGATTAGAGCAGATGGTAAATAAACCACAAGTTTCTTTACCTCCACAGGCTCAACCAACTGTTGAAAGAGAAAGCTCGTCACCAAAGAAAGTCCATGTTCCTGACTCCATAGATGATGGAGAACCTCTTTCAATTCAATAACACGCTCAAAAGTTATTGGGGGAAATACAAGAAGAGAAATGGGCCAAGGAGAAGGATAATCCCCCTCCTATTCTTGAGATTGATGACCTTCATGATCAATTTCCACAAGACATTCTATCTATTTATGGAGACCAAGTAGAGCAACAAGAGGAAGAAAGTTCAAGATTTGAATCCAATGCTTTACAAGAGTTGCCATAGTTCACAGGGCCATGGGAATCTGAATCTCTCCAGATCAGAGCTCCCACAATATTGATCAGAAACAAAGATTCGGTGATTCCAAGAAACACTGAAGTCATGAAGAATGTTAGACGAAGCATTTTTTGAAGAGAAATATTTGTAAATATAAAAAAAATGTAGAAATATTTGTGCAAATGATGTAAAAATGAGTAAGGGTCTTCCTCATGTAATTTAGAATTATATGTATTTTTTCTAGAATTTTTGGAAGCTCTTTGATAGCATATTTTTAGATTAGTATGGAAAAGGACCAAAATTCAAGTGTGAAAAGGGACACTTGAAAATGTATAAAAGATAATTTCCTCTACTTTGAGAGGGTTGGTTGTATTATTTTTGCTATCCAAGTAATGTGAAGAGCTCTCCTACAAGAAATCGTGTTTTCTACTTCCATGTGATTTTCTTTGATTTGTTGAGTCTATTCTATGTGTGATCCATGGAATTTGCAAGCTTCAGTTGTGTATTTCTGATTAATGTGTATGAAGAGAGGTGATCCTTAGAGTATTGAGTGAGAAAGTGCTGAAGAATAGAGCAGGAGATGGAAATTATCAAATTTCACAGAATCATGATTGTCTCGTCTGAAGGTTACAGGTATCATTTTTTAGATTTGACTTCATAATTGTGATCTACTGAGAAAATAACACACTTTAGGCACCAAGATCATTGAAAATGATGTAGTATAGCTCAAGATAATCAAAACCCTAGAAAGTTCTCTTCATCTTCACCATTTCTCAAAAAAACAACCATTTTCCTCGTATTCTTAGATTCCATCAACTTAGAAGGGGTTGTGGTCTTTGTATACTTCTCGGATTAACAAATGTAAGATGTATTGTTGATCCTTTATGCTAATTGATTGGAGAGGACAACTCCAAAGGGTAACAACAAACATTTTTTGGCACCGTTGCCGGGGAAAAAGCAAAAGCTTCATTGAAGTTTGGACCTTGCTGGATCTTCCATTGTTGATGGTATTGAACACATTGAAAAGGTACTACTCTTTAATCAAGAAAAGGAAACATGAAAAGGTAGGTTTCTTTGCTTGTCTTTTGGGAAAAGGAAGCAAGAGTTAACCTTTTGAGATAGAGAAGTGATGAAATTCTTGCAAGTTGATAGTTGTTCATATCATTTTTAAGAGTAAAGTGCAGGTGTGTGAAAAATTGAATCAAGATTGTTGAAGGGAAGGTAAAATGTGACTATCTTTGCATTTGTAGAGTGCTTTTTGACCAAGTACCAAGTAAATTTTTTAGTCTTGGAAAAGATGACATGATTGCATTGAGGAAAGTCAAGTAAAGTAGCTATATGCAAATAGATAAGATCCATTTGTTTAGCTAAGGCAAAACAATAATCTTGAGAGAAGATTTAATTGCATTTTGAAAAGAAAAATGTTTGAGTTTATCTTTGCATGAATTGATAATTGCACATCTTAGCACATAATTCTTTGGAAAGCTCTACTCCTAAACTGATTAGATTGCAAGCATAGAAGAATATAACCAATCATGAAACAAAAGATCAGCGGATCTTTAAACAAGAAAACCCTAAGTGAAGTGTTTACCTTGATTTAGGGCAAAATACTAAAAAAATTCATAAAATTCATTAAAAAATTCAAACAAATTTCCGTTGGATAGGAGGATTGTTGTTGAATGTGGAGAAGAAAAAGTGGAAAAAAATTCAGAATATTGAAAGAAAATAAAAAATATCTAGAGTAGAAGTTACTATTTAAATTTCTTCAAAAAAGACTTTTTAAATGAGTTTGATGGTGTATAATTGTAGGTGACAAGTGATCTGGATTTGCAGAAGAACACTGGAGGGGATTAGGTGGAAAAAAAAGACAAAAAGTGCAAAAGTTGGAAGTTAAAAAAAAACACGATTCTCTTCACAGGATTGCGATTTTCTATAAGAAAAAGAATTTGATTTATTTTGCACTTTTGGGTATTGAGGTAAGTGATTGTAAGAGGTTTCATAACTTGAGGGAGTAAAGAAAATCAAAATTCAAAATATTAGTAAAAATTGAGCATCAAGTGATTAAATTGAGAGTTGGGTACAGAATCGCGATTTTCACCAGTAGGATAAAGGGAGTAAATTTTGTTGAAAAGATAAGAATTATGAATCAAAACCACAAAATTATTAAGGGGTAAGGATCATATAGTGAAAAGTGAAAATTCTGAGAAATTCACACAAAATCGCGATTGACTCAAGGCTATAAAAGCATGGAGAGTGAGAAAACAGGCTCATTTGAGTGAGAGGGAGAGTGAGAAAACTTGACAGAAGCGCGACTTTCTATAAATACAAGTTTTTGGATTTTTCTTGATCAAGCAAGCAAGGTAAAGGTATTTCAATAAATCTTTGCATGATTTCAAGTTTTTACATAATGATAACAACACAAAAACACAGAAAATTGTAAAACACACGGAATTGCGATTTTCAGATTTTTGAATTTTTCTTGAGAAAAAATCATATTTTTGCTAAAAATCTTTTATTGTATGTTAAAATTTTTAGAAGGCAATTCTATTTGAGAAACAAAAACCTAAAAAATAAGAACCAAAAAAAATTAGAAAATCTGCTCAGAATCGCGATTCTGTGATCAAACACAAAATCACGATTCTCTGATTTAAACACAAAATCGCGATTCCCAGAATGCGATTTTCATAAGAAAATCGTGTTTTTAACAATTGTGAGCAATAACGATTGTCTGGGAACAAAATCATGAAAATCACGATTCTCTCCACAGGATCGTGAAAATCACGATTCTCTCCATAGGATCGTGAAAATCAGGATTCTCTCCACAGGATCGGTGAAAATCACGATTCTCTCCATAGGATCGCGAAAATCACGATTCTTTCCACAGGATCGTGAAAATCATGATTCTCTCCACAAGATCATGAAAATCACGATTCTCTCCACAAGATTGTGAAAATAACGATTCTCTCCACAGGATCGTGAAAATCACGATTCTCACCATATGATCTTGGAAATCACGATTCTCTCCACAGGATCGTGAAAATCACGATTCTATTCATAGAATCATGGAAAACACGATTCCCTTCACAGAATCGTGAAAATCACAACTTTATCCACAGAATCGTGTAAAACATGATTCTATCCATAGGATCATGGTAAAACACGATTCTATCCACAAGATCGTGGAAAACACAATTTTATCCACAGAATCGTAAAAAACACGATTCTATCAATAGAATCGTGAGAAACACGATTCCATTCACAAAATTGTAGAAAATATAGAATATCCAAAGAATAGTGAAAAAGACAAGCCTTTTTCATAGAATCATGAGAAAATCTAGAATTTTCTCATGATTCCATTCACAAAATTGTAGAAAATATAGAATATCCAAAGAATAGTGAAAAAGAATAGAAACACGATTCCATTCACAAAATTGTAGAAAATATAGAATATCCAAAGAATAGTGAAAAAGACAAGCCTTTTTCATAGAATCATGAGAAAATCTAGAATTTTCTCAAAGATCACAGAAAAGACGATTCTATTCACAGGATCATGGAAAACACAATTCTCTTCATAGAATAGTGAATTAGTTGGATGATTTTGAGATCTGGTAATAAATTGATCACACCTTCCAAACAAGATTTAAAAAGGAAGGAGATAGAGCCAGTAATAGGAGATTTACAAGAAAAGGATTTAGGGCAGGAAAATAACATGGAAAAGTTAAATGAAACCAACGAACCCTCTGAAACTAGTGATTATAGAAATATTCTCAAATATATGTATACAAATAGGTTTGGAACCTATGTGTATCAGGATGGGATGCATAAGTTTCTCATTAGGTTGAGAAACTTAGAAGTTCCCCTAAATATAACACCACTGGCACAATTCAAGGATGGCAGATATGAGGATACACAGGGATGTGTATACATCTTCTCACAAGATCCAAAAAACTCTAATGATTTAGGGCAGTGTGGAGACAAGAGACCTTGGGATCAAAACCTAGGGCAACCTGACTTGCCAAGACAAAATGAAACTCACAATAATATTGAACAACAACAAGGTAGGAGAATACATACTTCCCCAAATCCTTTTGAAAGAGAAGCAGAAGGAATTAATGATTTTCCATTTAGAAGGAGATATCAATGGCAAAATCATGGAAGAATGCTTAGGCCCTATCAAGTAGCTAAATGCATGAAGAATCAATATGAAGGATATTCTAATCCTCATGCCCATGCTACAGAATTCAGACAATTAATTAGGGCAAAAGAAGTAGAGGATTACAAAGTACAATTTGAAGCATTTGGTCTAACCCTAACTGGACCTGCATTATCTTGGTTCATTCCTTTGAGAAAGGAAATGTATCCAGATATTGAATCTTTCCTTGAAGCCTTCATAGGGGAATTCTCAAAAACTGGAATAAAACATAGTACAACTACCTTGATACATAGTTTTAAACAGCAAAAAGATGAAAATGTCAGAGAGGCTGCTAGGAGATTCAAGCAATACATTGATAGATGTCCAAGAGAGGAGGTACCATCCATGGCAAGACAAGTATCTCTATTCATAGAAGGACTGAGAAGTGCCCAATTAAGAACCTTGGTGTATTATAGGAGATGCCCTGATCTAGGAGCATGTGTAAAGGAAGCAATAGACTTAGAGGATAACAGGGGACAAGATCTATTAGCATTTGATCAACCTAGAACAAATGAAGATAAAATCCCACCAGCAGAAGAATTAGCACAAGCCATTGCTAAAGCCTTAGAAGTTAGCACCAAGACAAATTTGATAAACACCAGGATAGCAACAAATAAAAAATGATATAATTGTGGAGAAAATCATTTGGTACAACAATGCCCATATAAAAAACTACAACATTTGCAAGATAGAAAAACACTCAAGTACTGCACACTAGAAAGAAAATGGACAAACCATACCAGAGAAGAATGCTTCTACAATAAACAACCCATTAAGGAAAAAGAATATGTGAACCAACATAATTTACAAAGAGAATCTGGATTTGTTGAGCAACCAAGACCTGTACTTGGGCAACAACCACCATTACCAACAAATGTGGTACCAGTCAAATAAACACCAATAGAAGAAGAAAGCTCAAGACTTAGATCATCTTATAGAGAGGATTATCATTGGAATGAAGGATATCAGGAAGAGTGGGAACGATATGAACAGAGGGAACCAGAATTGCAAGCCCTAGATTTGGGAAATGGGAGAATTGAAATGGATACAACCACATTCATGTACATAACCAATAACTACATGTCCAATCAGAAACCTCAGTTCAAAGGGAGTCAAAAGATAACTTGTTATAGATGTGGGGGGGAACATTTCATTAGAGATTTCCCACAACCTCCTACACTAAGAATAGAAGGAGCTTATTGCAAGGATTGTGGCAAGAAACACTTAATAAAGGATTGTCCAAGAAACCCTCAAAAACAACAGAACACATCTAGTAACATACCATTAAAAACAGTAAATATAATGGAGCAAGAAGAATCGAGTGACCATGATCAAGTAATTGTAAATGCTATAACAAGAGCACAAGATAAACAACAAGAAACAGCAAAAGAGACACATACACAGGAAAATAAGAAAATTCCATTTCCAAAAGAAAAGAAAAACAGACAAAAAGGGAGATGGGAAAGAAAAATGAGAATGGGTAAAAGTTTGGAAGAAGAGACTACGGAACAATCAAACAATAGCCAATCTCAGAATACACAAACTCAGCAAGAGACAAAAAATTCACAAAGTTTGGAAACTTTGATAAGAGCATACAAGGGAAAAATTCAAGAGGGACCAAATCCTACAGACCATGTGATGGCTTATCCTATGCCAGATATAGAGCATGAAAGGATGCAAAGATGCAAACAAATCATAGAAGAAGCACAACTCAGAATGGGGGAACCAGACAATTATCAAACAACAGTTGGGGAAACAAATGCAACAGAAACAAGGAAAACTATTAATCAAGAAGATAACTCACAAATAACATTCCAAATAAAACTAATAGTGTACAATTTTATACCACACCACAATGGAAGAGTTGGTAAAACAAAATCCTCACTTACAACACAATATGAATAAGTGGGAAGCAATGTCAAAGAATTTTGATCCAGAGCAACAAGAATTGGAAGAGTTGTTGTACATTCCTGTTGATAAAATAGGAGGATATTGTGAAGGAGAAGAAGGGAACTCAACTCTGAGAATACAATTTGGTAAAAATCATGCCAAAGCTATATTGGACAGTGGATCAGGAGTGGCTATCATGACTAAACAGACTTCGGAAAGATGGGGAAAAAATGAATTAGTACCCACTAAAATGAGATTACAACTTGCAGATGGACACATAGAAAAACCCCTAGGAATATGGGAAAAGGTGATTGTGGAAATATGTGGAATAGAAATAGAGCATACTTTTGCCATAGTGGAATTCCCACAATCCACTTCATATGAAATCATCCTAGGAAGACCATTTATGAGACAAATGCAAATTGTGCAAGATTGGGGTAATGATTTCCCATATCTTCAAAGCAATGGAAGGATAACCAAAGTAAATCTAAGAAATGGTCAATATTGTGACGTCCCCTCAAGAGTGGTTCAAAATACATCAAAATCAGGAGTTAAGTGAAGAATCAGAGATTGAAGATCATAATGAAACAGAATCGTCAATATGGAAATGCAATGTGATAAGGAACCTCACAGATAGAAAAAGAAGGTTAAGAAAAGAAGATTGTGTAGAAGAAAGGAAATCACAGGATGAGAGCTATATACCACAAAAATTTAAAGATGAAGAATTTGAGCCTTATGGTTGGAATCAGATTTTGACCACCATGGATCTAGCCAATGATGAGTATGTGGGAGTGAAATTCCAAGATGAAGAAGGATATGATATCTTTCACATAGGAATACAAATGATAAAAGTGTCAAAAATAGAAGAGGACTAGGAGGAAGGAATAATATTGAAAAATAGTAAAACACAATATTTGGAAGAAGTAGAAGCTACAGATGCAATAAAAGACAAAATCTCAGGCAAATATGAAAAAAATAAACACAAGGAAATAGAAATAGATCAAGAGGTTGAAAAAAATAAGGAAATAAAAAACAAAGACCAACAGTTTGATGTACCTTCAAATTTCAAGACTTATGAAGTGGAAGACAGACTACTTCTAAAAGTGAAACCAAAGAGAGAAAAGAAAAAAGGAGAGGCATATGACAATGAGGAACAAACTAAGAAGGTGATGATCACCCAGGAAGAGGGGGAAGAAAGACATATTGTAATAGCTGATGACATGACAAATCAAGAGGAGGAAGCATTAAGGAATTTGGTGAGAGATTATAGGGATGTGTTTGCATATAGTTACAAGGATTTGAAAGGAATTGACCCTAAAATCTGTGAGCATAAGATTCCTATTACACTTGATGCAAAACCTAGCAAACAAAGGCACTATACATTTAATGACAAATACTCTGCAAAAATAAAGGAAGAAATTGACAAGCTGCTGGCTGCTAATTTCATCTATGAGATTGAGTATACAGAGTGGATATCTCCTATAGTTGTGGTACCTAAAAAGAATGGGAAACTCACGGTATGCATTAACTTGAAAAAGGTGAATGCTGCAACTATAAGGGATAGCTATGCATTACCCATAATAGACCATCTTTTGGAAAGAGTTGCAGGTAAGGAGGTCTATAGTTTTTTGGATGGTTTTTCAGGATATAATAAGGTACCCATAGCTTTGGAAGACCAACATAAAACTCCCTTCTCCACAGAATGGGGAATCTATGCTTTTAGGCTTATGCCTTTTGGTCTAACTAATGCCGCAACAAATTTTCAAAGATTAATGTGTCACATATTCAAAGAATTCCTTAGAAATATCATGGAAATTTATGTGGATGATCTTTGCACTTTTTCATTAAAAAGACAAGATCATTTGAAGGATCTGGAAAATATATTCAAAAAATGTAGAACATAGAGAGTATGTCTAAATCCAGAGAAATCTGTGTTCCTTGTGAGGCAAGGGAGAATGTTGGGTCACATAGTCTCTAGAAATGGAATTTCAACTGATGAAAGAAACACCAAGGCCATAATGGAACTTCCAAGACAAACAAATGTAAAGGAACTTCAAACTTTCATGGGACATTGTGGTTATTATAGAAAATTTGTACACAAGTTTGCAGACATTGCAAAGCCCTTGTATGCTTTGATCACAAGATTTGAGTGGACCAAAGAGTGTGACCAGGCTTTTGAGACTTTAAAAACTTGTTTGGTAATAGCACCAATTCTAAAGACCCCATAGTGGGATAAAATTTTTCATGTCCATGTGGATGCTTCAAATTATGCTTTGGGATGTGTGTTAGCACAACCAATAGAAGGGAGCAAACTAGACTTTCCAGTTGCTTATGCTAGTAGGCAATTGAATTCAGCAGAAAAAAATTATACAACCACTGAGAGGGAAGGGTTGGGAATGATATTTGCTGTAAAAAAATATAGACATTATCTTTTAGCCAACAAGTTTAAATTCTTTGTGGATCACCAAGCTCTACTCTACTTAGTAAACAAACCATGTCATATAGGTAGGATAGTCAGATGGTTTCTCCTACTGATGGAATTTGAGTTTGAGGTAGTGTTCAGACAAGGAAAAACTCATTTGAGAGCAGACCATTTATCCATGATCCAAGTCAAAGAGCCAAGTTCACCTCTAGATGATGATTTACCAAATGCATATCTTTTTAAAATAGAAAGTATTCCTGAATGGGCCATGACTTTAGTACCTTTGCTAACCATGGGACCATGTAGAACATTTGAAAACAACACACATCTGATATTACAAAGTAGGAATTTTATGCTGCTAGCTGGACATTTGTATCATCTCAATCAGATGGGTATATTAGAATATTGTACCTCAGAAGAGGAGCAACAGGAGTATTTAAGAAGAGCGCATTGTTGGAATCCCTGTATTCATGCTTCCATGATAGTCACCCTAAACAATCTCAATAGGATGGGAGTACATTGGCCTAATAAAATACAAGATGTAAAAAAATATATTTCCAACTGCTGGGAATGCCAATCCTTGCAAAATTCAGAAGTTATAACCTTATACTGGTTTCAGAAAAATCTAGATTGGAGTGCAAACATAGTTGAGGAGTTGAAAAGAAACAAGAAGGGAAAGCAAGTAGGAGCCAGAGCATATTCAAAGAATCTACAAATGATTTCTGAAGAGTATCAACTGATAGGAGATCAATTGTACAAGAAAGGGATGGATATTTAAGAATCTGTGTTCCTGAAAATAAATATTTGGAAATGTTGGAGATGGCACATTTTGGAGTGGTAGGAGGACAATTTTCAAGTGAAAGAACTGCTAAACTCATATTATATTCTGGTTTTTGGTGGCCAACTCTATTTCCTGATGCCAGAACATATGTAAAAGATATGACATCCGTCAAAGATTGAGCCAACCAAATAAAAGAGACAATATGCCATTGATACCATTGATTTCAGTAAGAGCATTTAGTAAATGGGGGTTGGATTTCATTGGACCCATACACCCTCCAGCAAAACAATCCTATGCTGAATATATACTAGTAGCCACAGATTACCTGACTAAATGGGCAGAGCCTAGGGCTACAAAAAGGAATGATGCTCAAACCACTGCAAGATTTCTTTATGAAAATATAATCACCAGATTTGGATTACCAATTGAGTTGGTAAGTGATAGGGGGACTCATTTTTTGAACCAAATAATAGAAAACATAACTGAATATTTCATGATCAGTCATAGAAAGTCAGCCCCATATCACCCACAAGCCAATGGACTAGTAGAAAGTACTAATAAAGTACTTTGCACTGTATTGTCAAAATTGGTAAACACAAATAGGAATGATTGGGATTTGCAACTTAATCATGTCTTATGGGCCTACAGAGTGGCATACAAAATTGCACTTGGAACCATACCATTTAATTTGGTATATGGACAAAATGTAGTTCTGCCTTTAGAATTCCTTATTCCAACACTAAAAGTGGGTAGTCAATACAAGTGTACAGGACATGAATTGTCTGAGAGAATGGTGGAGTTGGAAAAGTTAGGAGCTTCTAGACTTCAAGCAATCATGAGTATATATGCAGACAAGAGAAGGCAAAAAGCTTATCATGATGTTCATATTAAAGAAAAAGACTTACAAGAAGGAGATCTAGTTTTGGCATACACAATAAAAGAACATCAGAAGAAATTCCAAAAAAAAGGACATGGGCCTTATGTTATCAATCAAATAAGTAACAGTGGAGCTATCCAATTAGCTAATATAGATGGCGAAATCATGCCAAACTTCATAAGTGGATGTAGAGTAAAAAGGTATGATCTTCCATTAACTGTTTCTGAATGGAGAAGAATACATCAAACTCAAAACAGGAAAAAAGAAGAGGAAAAGATTAGAAAGGAGGCTCAACAGGAAGCAAAGGAAAGGATAAGAAAAATCAAGGATCTTAGAGAAGTTCTTTTGTGTGAAACACCTCTAGGAGTAAGGGAGCATTTGCCTGTTATAGCAATGAATTTTCATGATGAAAAAATCAAGGTTTTGATAGATTCAGGTGCACAAGTAAATTTGATCAGTTTAGTTTTGTTGGATAAGTTTAACCTAAAAAGGGCTGAGAGTAAAACATTTATCAAAACTTTAGAAGGACAGGTAATACAAAGCATGTCTTCACCATCTATTAAAGTTAAGTTCAATGAAGAATATATGAAAATAGATTGTGAAGAATGGCCAGATCACATGATGACTGAGAAATTGATTTTGGGACAACCATGGCTAAGGCAAGGTAAAGTAATTTTGGATTTTGAAAAAATGAAGCTGAAGTTGACAGTAAATGACAAAAGGTTTTTAATGCTTTTGTTAAGTGTTGAAGAACAGGAAGATCAATAGGATGTCCATGCCTCAGACTTGGAAGGATTTACTTTTTCATTAGAAGACACAAAGTCATTACAAATAGAACCACTTTATGATCAAATTTACTTCAATAAAAAACATGAGAAAATTGAAGGAACAAAAGGTGTTGAAGAGACAAAAGAAAGGTTGCAAGTATGGAATGGTCAGAAGCATCTAGGCATCAAGACAAGAAGAATGTGGAAACAAAGTACATACAAGCACTGCTCATCAAAACAAATTCCCAGAACTAAATGGATATGGAAGCCAAAAACTTCCAAGTACAGCTTATCAAAAGAAGATGGTTTTATTCCTAGAACAAAGTCAACAGGAATCAAGTATTATTGGGTAAAAAAATTAGATCTGATTCAATGGAAAGGAAACAAGCAGGAAGATACTAAAATAGCTCAAAAAATTATAAAGAGTTACAAATGGAGGGAAAGACTTATCTGATACACACATGGGATTCTTGAAGAAATTCAGAATTTTACAAGAAGGAAATTATGACATCTTGGAAATTATTTCCATTTGACTCTACCTTATTCTCTTTCTAAGAAAGAAATAGGAGGGGAAGAGAGAGAAGTGGAGGAAATTATTATTATATTAAAAAAAAGGAGAAGAGAAAAAGAGAAAGAGAAAAATTCAATTAAAAAAAAGAGAGAAAAATTATCAATTCTTTTGTTTATATAAGTTATATTGCATAAGCAAGATATAGGGTGTAATTTAACATGTTTCTATTTTTTCATTCAATTTTTCTTTTTTCATTTGTTCTTTTTATTATTAAAAAATATATAAAAAAGAGTTGTTAAAAGGAAAGAGAGCACTAGACATCTTGCTACACATGTGATGATCACTTCAATTGAGTTTTTATCTGTGACACAAATGAGGAAGTCAAGATTCATCTCAAATTTTATTTTCATTCTCTTTCATTTTTATCTTAAGACAAATGTGATTTCATTTGTATTTACTGTGACTCATGTGGGTGGAGTCTTCTTTTTTGTGTGATGATATATTTTCTCCAGAATGGTGAATCCAAAGAAACTATCAATCCATGATTTCAAAGCAGACTTAGTAACTTTGTCTAGAGGACATTGGTTCTTAGACAGTGAAGCAACAATAGAACAAGTAGAGCTAGAGTCTGATGAAGAGCAAGAAATTCCAGAAGCAGAGAAGATAGTCAAAGAACTCAAGCAAACCCTTAGTATCATTGGTCAACACATTTTCACAGTAGGAGTTGGAGGTCACAAGTACACCATGTTGTGCCAGGAATTTTACAAATTTCAAAAAATTGCAGTCAATTACAAAAGATGGAAAGCATTAGGATTACACAAACTGTTGGATGAACCCTTATTTTTCATAGACTTTGAAAGAGTAGCACAGGTGATGAATAGTCTGTTGGAACTTGGAAAGGGCAATGATGCATATTTCAGGTGTTCAATCAAGGACAAGGAAAACAAAGAAGTGAATATTACTATAAAGGCAGAGCATATTAGGGTAGCCCTTCAGTTCTATTCAATGGGAACCAAGTTGGACAACAATTTTGTCAAGAAGAATAAAGCTACCTATGCAGGATATTCCAAATTCCTTGATTTTAAAGGAAAAGAGAATGAAGAGTATGCTATCAGAATGTTCCTCCAATATTTCTGTTTTTCAAAACTACCTAGATACACCATGCCACACAAACCAGTGACATTGATCATGTTCAATAATAAGGATAGAACCAAACCTTTTGGAGTGATGGATGTAACTCCATACATACATGATCAATTGAAGGAAGCAGCCAAACATTGGGAGCAAAGGAAGTTCATGAATGGAGCTCAATTTTTAACAAGAATTACAAATCATGCTCTATGAATGGAGGATCAGTTGAAGTTGGCTCCAGAAGCTCAATACTTTAGAAGTTTAATGTCAGGAATTAAAATCCCTTCTAAAATGATGACTATAAGGGAAGTGGAAGCCCAACCAAGCATGAGGGGAGCAGAGAGGAAAAGAAAGGGAGTCTCAGAAGAAGTCATTCCTGTAAAGAAAAGAAGATTGGATCCCAGAAAGGTAGAATTGGAACAGGTGGAAGCAACAAAGGAAGAGTATGAAGCTGCTCTAAAGGAAGTTCAATCTTCAAATGAACCTCATCCACCTCAGACAAGCAAGGAACAATTGTATACTTATTTGACTCAAGGAAACAATAAAAGGGCAGTATATGAAGCCCAGAATAAAAAAATGTTGGAAGACTACTCTTGTAAAGCAACCGATTGGATACAAGAAGAAGTGGAACACTATGAAGAGTTGCATGATCAGATGATGGCAGTAGAGACTGAAGAGGTTTTTGTTAAAAAGAAAGTAGAACTATTGGCTTACTTCAAGGAGTTACAAGGTCCTCCTGAAACTAGGACCACAATAGTAGTGAAGAAGAAGGTTCAGAAGAAACCTGTGCAGAAAAGGAACTTGACCAAGAAAAATAAAGAAAAAGCAGTAGAACCTGTACAACGGATGGAGACAGGAAAATTGGCAGCAGAAGAAAAGCAGCAGGAGGAATCCATTATTATAGAAGAACCAAGAATGGAAAAATCAGGGATAGCAGGTTCTTCACAGTTCTCTTCAGATTCAGAGAGTGACATTGAAAATTTTTCTGTTGAAAAGTTTGAATTTATCAGTACCTAGCACACCGAATGTGACAGTACAAGCCTCTGAAAAAATAAAACACCAGAAGATTTAAGTGAGAAGTCACAAGGAAAACAGGTCCAAGAAGAAGTAGTAAAACAGGTTAGTCCTGGAGAAGAAAAGACTATACTAAAAGGTAACGCAGTGATGGTGGAAGAAGAGGTTGAAGCAAGAAAAGAGTTCAGTAGTGGATTGGTGGACTCCGGGTTTAAAGTAGTTTGGACAAAACCTTCACAGCAAACCTATTTCAAATTTGATGAGGAAAAGTTAGAAGCAGAAAAAGAAGCTTAGCTTTGCAGCTCAATATACAAGAAAGAAGACAAAGATCAAATTAAGGAAACTGAGGAGGTATTAGAAAAAATGAATTCCAAAGAGGAGAAAGAAGGGAATATAGAAAAAGAAATAAAACAAAGCATAGAAGATACACTTTATGACCTAAATCATAATGAGGAGTTCATGACTACAGAAGATTAGGAAAAAGAAGAAGACTTGGATCTCATGGACATAGATGTTCAAGAGGAGGGACAAAAGGAACAGATAACCAATGATCAGATAAAGCTCTCTGTGGAGATTGATTCAATCTTAACTCTCAATAATAAAGCACAGGAAAAAGAAGGACAGGTCGTTGAAGAGAAACAACAAAGAATGGAGAAAAAGAAGGCAGAAGAGATAGAGACAATAAAAGAAATATCAGATCATGAGAAAGAAGAGGATCAGACATTAGCGTATGAGGAAGATGTTGTAGATAAAGAGGAAATGGAAGAAGAAAAGGGTTATGAAGAACAAAAGAACCAGGTTATAGAATATGAGGAAGAAGATGAAGAAGAGAATGACTGCAAAGAAGAAAAGCAGATAGAAGTTAAGCAGACGGAACTAGAAGCTGGATTAGAAACGATACCTAAAGATATCAGGTCTAGTTGTAAAGTAATCATGAGCAATATAGAGCAGTTCAGACCATCTAGCAGAAACATGATCATATCAGTAATGGTGGTTGAATCAGAGTTTGTGAAAGGTAGTAGAATCATTAATGAACAAAAGAAAGAAAAGGAACAATTAGAGGAAAAGCTGAAGATTGTACAGGAAAGAAATGAAGATTTCACCAAAAGAATAATCTCATTAGAAGAGCTCGAAGTGCAACAACAAAACAAAATTCAATTTCTTGACGAGAAATGTGCAAAGCAAATAGAGCATAGCAGCAAAATAGAAATGGAGCTGAAGAAAATAGAAGGAAGATACAGAACACTTCAAAGCTCATAGCAGATTATGGTTAAAGCAAATGAAGAGATAAACAAATTATTGATCGAAGAAGGTCAAATGAAGGATGAAAGTAAGATTGTACAGGTAACACAAGATGAGAGGGAGGAATTGAACAAAGAAATTCTAAGGCTACAAGCAGAACTGAAGGAAGCCAAGGAATTGGAAAAGCAAGCTAGTGTACATGCTGCCAGCTCAATGAGAGGTTATAATAAACTTCATTTGGATATAGCAAAAGAGAGGAGTGATTGGCAGTTGAGTATGTAAAAGGAAAGAAGTGAGTGGAAATCAAAAAGGGAGTTGTGGACATCTCAGAATAGAAGATTAATGTTGTTGGTGGAGGAGCTACAGAAAAAGCTAGAAAATCCACAAAGCCAGGTTGAAGAGCGGGTAGAGACTACACAAGCAGAAGAATATGAAGGGGAAGATGATAACAGAACTCAACATTTTGATGAACAAGAAAACAAAGCAGCAGATGAGGAGTACTCAGATGAGTTTGTTCAGAATCTTTTAACAGATACAGAATCGAGAATAGAATTTATCAGGAAAATGCATAATGAATATGAAGAACAAATTGTGAATTTTGCTCTCAACAAAGGAATAAATCCAGACCAACACCATTGGGAAGCAAATGTTCTAGGTATACCTTTTTGCATGATTATTGAAAGTATTAAAAATTACCAGCTTGCAAGGTTAGGATTGTCATCAAACAAGTATCTGGAATATGAAGAGGATATCAATGTAACTAAGGAATTGTTCGAAAAAGCCAATCCTAAATGGAGGAGCAGGTGGTTAGATGCTAACAAAGAATGCAAGAAAATTTGGAAAGAGGTGCCAATTGAGTTAAAGATAAATCCAGCCTATTGTCCAGTAGCAAGAAGAAGGGAATGGACTGTGTTTTGGGAAAGAAGAAATGCAGGACAGATTCCAACAAAATGGCTGAACTTTCCAAAGATAGCAGGACCTAAAGCAGGAACATGGCCAACAAAGAAATATATGGTTGAGAGAGCAGAGTCTGTCATATCTACATATAAAGATGTTAATGATCCAGCTTGTATTCTATTAAGCAGAGTTATGCGACTTATATTGGCATGTATAGAAACCTTTACGGATAGAGATGTCAGAACCCTCAATTACATTGGTTTCAATTCACCAATTGATGCCTTACTTTTTGATTTAAGTGAAACCCCCGACAGAATTTGTTTAATGGCCTATTATAGCAGGACAGTATTTTTGGGTAGTCACTATCTCCAAATTTTTGAAGATACTTTTGATTATGGATTTTTTGAAAGAGAATCGGGAATTTTTGGGAATTTATCAGCAGTTACTAAATCCAGACTCACAGCCTATGAAGCAGCATATATATAATACCTAAAGAAAGATGTGATAGATAAACCCTAAGCAGCATGAAAGACGGAGAAGAACGATGCACATACATAGGCAAAGACATATCAGTCGAAGAGGAAGAAAAACGCATACAACTGATCCGAGAATATCAAGACGTGTTCGCATGGACATATAAGGATCTCAAAGGCGTGGAACCCTCGATTTGTTCTCATAGGATACCGATGACAGCAGATGCAAAACCATCAAAACAATGCCCTTATACGTACAACGAGATCTATGCTGCTAAAATTAAGGAAGAAATAGACAAGTTACTAGCAGCAGGATTCATATATGAGATAGAACACACCGAGTGGGTATCGCCATTAGTAGTTGTGCCTAAGAAAAACGGGAAACTGAGAGTGTGCATTAACTTGAAGAAAGTGAATGCAGCCACCATACGTGACAGTTACCCACTATGCATCACTGACCATCTATTGGAAAGGGTCGCATGAAAAGAAGTTTATAGCTTCTTAGACGGATTCTCAGGATACAATCAAGTAGCTATTGCTACAGAGGATCAACATAAGACCGCATTCATGACCGAATGGGGAGTCTATGCTTTTAGAGAGATGCCTTTTGGACTCACTAATGCACCAGCTACTTTCCAACGATTGATGTGTCATGTTTTCAAGGAATTTCTAAAAAAGAGCATGGAAGTATATGTAGATGACCTATGTACATAGTCCAATCAAAGACACGATCATAGTCCAATCAAAGACCTATGTAGACAATACAGAGTCTGTTTAAACCCAGAGAAGTGTGTCTTCATGGCGAGACAAGGGAAAATCCTCGGACACATAGTCTCTAGGAATGGAATATCCACGGATGAGGACAAGATTAAGGTCATCTTAGAGCTTCGTAGACCAAAGAATGCAAAAGAGGTGCAAGCATTTATGGTACATTGTGGATATTACCGTCGCTTTATCCACATGTATGCCATAATAGCCAAACCTCTGTATGGGCTATTAACTCAATTCACTTGGACAGAGGAATGTGAGAGAGCATTCAATGAGTTGAAGAAGAGGCTTGGCATGGCTCCAATTCTAAAAACGCCAAATTGGAACAAGCCTTTTCATATTCATGTTGATGCTTCTAACTATGCAATAGGATGTATCTTAGCCCAACCAGCTGATGAAGGAAAATTAGATCATCCAATTGCCTATGCAAGCAGACAACTGAATCAAGCTGAAAGGAATTATACCACTACCGAGCGAGAAGGATTAGGAATGGTCTATGCAGTGAAGAAATTTAGACACTATCTCTTAGCCAACAAATTCAAGTTCTTCATTGACCATCAGGCTTTACTGTACTTAGTCAATAAACCTTGTAACACGGGAAGATTAGTAAGATGGTTCTTACTATTAATGGAGTTCGACTTTGAAGTCATAGTAAAAAAGGGGAACACCCATGTAAGAGCGGATCATCTTTCAAGGTTAACACACGGAGAACCACCAAGCGGAGTACCCGATGATCTGCCAGACACATATTTGTTCAATCTGGAAGTTTGTCCAAAGTGGGCAGAGAAATTAATTCCTATACTCACCCATGGCCCACAACATTATATCAATAAGAATAGCAGAAAGGAAATCCTCCAATCAAGAAACTTGCATATTATCACGAGAAGTGTGTACTATAAGGAACCCAATGGAGTTTTGCTAAGATGTGTCGAGGAGGGCAAACAAACGAAGCTAATTGAACAAGCACATGTGAACAAATGGAGAACACACCAAGCGACTCATGGAACCATCAGGGAATTAAAGAGATTAGGAGTATACTGGCCGGACATGCCCAAGGATGTCCATGACTACATAAGTAATTGTGCAGAATGCCAGGAGACAATCCTAGAGGATCATACGTCCATACCTTTCTCAACAATAGCACCCAAATTGGAGCAAAATATTAGTGAAATTCCTAAAGTCAAGAGAACATGAGGAAGGAGTTAGCTTGGCTAGAAAACGATCCCTAGAGGAGATGAGCAAAGACTATGTTCTCATGGGAAGAAACTTGTTTAGAAGAGGAAAAGACAACCAATTACGATTATGTGTTCATGAAGGAGAGTATTTACCCATATTAGAGATGGCACACGCCGGTGCAGCAGGAGGTCATTTTGCAGCCGACAGAACAACAAAAATGATTCTCTTCACAGGCTTGTGGTGGCCAACTTTACATATGGACGTTGAAACATATGTGCAAAGTTGTGAAACATGTCAAAGGGCTAAATACCTGGTTCGGAGAGATGACATGCCATTGAGACCTATGGTGTGTGCAGAGCATTCTCTAAATGGGGTATTGACTTCATAGGATCCATTAATCCACCAGCCAAAGGATCGCATGCTGAGTACATCATAGTAGCCACTGATTACTTGACAAAATGGGTAGAAGCGAAGGCTACTAGAAAGAACGATGCTCAAACCACTGCTAAGTTCCTTTTTGAACATATATTCACTCATTTCGGATTACCAATTGAGATTGTGAGTGACCGAGGAACGCACTTCCTTAACGAAGTAATAGAATCCCTAATGAATGAATTTTTAGTGATCCACAAGAAATCAGCCCCATACCATCCCCAAGCCAATGGTCAAGCGGAAAGTTCCAACAAGGTATTATGTATAGTATTGACAAAGATTGTCAATAATGGGAGATCTGATTGGGACAAACAATTACACCATGCGATTTGGGCCTTCCGAGTAGCATACAAGACTGCCATTGGAACTACTCCATTCAATTTAGTGTACGGGCAGAATGCAATTTTGCCAATTGATTTTTTAATCCCAACTTTGAGAGTAGCCCAACAGTATGAGTGGAACGGACATGAATTGTCCCAACAACTAGGCCAAATCGAGAAGTTACATGAAACTAGATTACAAGCGGTAGCAGGAATCTATGCAGCCAAGAGAAGACAAAAGGCATATTATGATGCACATATAAAAGACAAGGGACTTAAAGAAGGAGACTTAGTCTTGGTGTACACCTTAAAGCAACATGCCAAGAAGTTACAAAAACGCAGATATGGACCTTTGATCATCAATAGGATCTCTACTAGTGGAGCAGTTAATTTAGCCACTTTAGATGGAGACATTCTTCCTAACTACATAAGTGGATGCAGAGTTAAACGATTCATGGAGCCATTGACGGATCAAATGTTAGCACGTCTAGTAGGTGCTCAAAATAGGAAGCAAGAGGAAGAACGGATTAGAGAGGAGGCTCGACAAGAAGCCCTAGAACGCATCAAGAAAAGGAAAGAATGGATTAGGCAAAGAGATGAACGGTATTTCCAAGGAGAGTAATCTATCCCTATGGCTAACTACCAAGTCCATACATCTGACATGAATAGAGCTCACAGGTCACAACCTTACTTAAACCTAGGGATTGGAAAGACTGAACACAAATTGATAGATGCATTGATAGACTCAGGAGCAAGACTTAGTTGTATACGTGATACGGTCATAAAAGAGCTTCAAATGATTATGACCCCCACAAAAACTCAGATGATAGGAATTGGAGGTCAAATCATAGAATGCATGGGAGTAACTAACGCATCCCTCCACCTAGGAAATTCTTCCATGGAACAACGAGTCTTAGTGTGCAGAGATGAAGATTTAATAGAAGAATTAATCCTAGGATAGGATTGGATCATTGAGAATGAAGTCAGCATCAACCTAGCTCAAGGCTATATTTCAGCCAAGATAGGACACAAGGAAATTCTTGGTCTATTAGGAGAGAAGCCTTTACCACAACCAAAAACCATCGAGAGTGCAGAAGAACGCCAAGAAGAGCGAGTGGAACATGATTCCAGCCCCAATACCTCATAAACCAATCTAGAAGAAGCAGGAAGCCCAAACCCTAATGTGTCCAAGGAATCGATGATATCACCCTATTCAGTTGATGAACGGCCAAACAATAAGGAAACCAAATCTCATGAAGTCCCTCATACGACAGAAGGATCACCAACGTGGAAGACAACTTTCAGACATCCACATCAAGGGAAGAGCAAATTCAAATGGGTACGCAAAGATCAAGGGCAGAAATCAGAAACATCATCACCAAATCATGAGAAAAAGAAGAATAACAAGTCCGCATCACAAAAATCTAAAACTACAATACTCTTGCAAGTATGGCTCCCTAAGCCTTTGGTTGAAGCTCAGAAAGCACGACAATAGATATGGATTCCCAAGAAGGTGAAACAAGCAGCCAAGCAAAAATTACGCAATCAGGAGGATACTTTACATCAAAACGTTCGAATGACAAAGCAAAAACAGACTCATCCTTGAATCATGAAGAGCAGGACCTCTATTACTAGGACACTTGAGGAAACAAAGAAAACACATGAAGTCCGAGAAACCAAAGAAAGAAAACAACTTATCAAAGTGCCCACGAAAGGGATTTGGAAACCCAAGCGACTCCAAGGCGTGAACCATCGGAACAACGAAGTTTCCAATTGCACTCATGATGTATCACATGCACCTAAAGTATGCATAATAGAGCCACATTACAAGGCCAAGCATTCGGCACATGATATAAATGAGCACAGTAGGGGTGCACATTCTCCAAAAGGAGTTAGGGCATAGCTTCAACTCTCTTAGGAATGGACATACTAGGTACATGAATAAATGCTTCGGCTACACTAATGATTGTCTTCTTTCAAGAAAAGAAATAAAAAGATGTGGTAAGAGATCTCACCTACAGAACCAGGGGAAACTGAGTGATGGAACAACAACAAATCACTGCAATGCATTACATAGCTTTTATACTTTCCTTTGAAGCTAATGTGCTTTTCCTTACAAGTGCAGATGGCTTCTGAAGATTCTGAAGCAATAGTACAAGAGGAAGTATTGGAATTTCCCCTACAAAGTATCACGAAAGCAAAGGGACATTGGTTCAGGGAAGTTCAACTGGCTGGGGAGTACCTCTTCCTGGCAACTATCAAAATAATGGACACAGCTCACCAATTTCCAATCATGTCTCAGGATTTCAGAGTACTACATGGACTCTCGTCTACGATAGACATGATGAAGAAAGCAGGCATACACAAATATTTTGAACTGCCGATCTATAAGCCCGACTTCCAAAGATGCACTCAAGTTATGAATACACTACAGCCTGCACTACATGATCCTTTGGTGCCCGAAGCTAGAGTAATGGATGGCATAGGTGAATGGGTAGTCATCCAATTCACACATTATTTAATTAAGGAAGCATTCGGATGGAAGAAGGACGGTAGCACTGTCGTAAAGGAAGAGAGTCGTGGGGCCAAGACCCGAACATTCATAGACATTAACAGAGTTGATATAGAAGAGGCAGTTAGGCTCATCCACCAACACTTCTACTTCCCAAATATGCATCGGTATATGGCCCCTCAGAAGATAATTGTCCAACTGCTCTCACATGCAATCAAGCAGATTGGAAATCAAATCAATCTGACTCCCTACATACAAGAAAGACTATTCGAGGCAAAGAAGCAATGGAACAATAAGAAGTTCCTCAATGGCAGCGTCGCTCTGACAATATTGATTTACCACGCTTTAGGTATTAGAGAGCACCTGCAGGAAATGCCATCATTAACCGCTATGGTGAAGTGTGCCAAAGTCGCCACTGTTCCTAAAAAGAAAAGAGGAGTCAAGATAGTGGAAGAGGAGGGAACTTGCTCTCAACCCGGAATGAGAGGCACGAAGAGACTCAGGTAAGTCAAACAAGTAGAAGAGGAAGTTCCAGCCACAAAAAAGACACACGTACTTCCAAAGACAACGATTGAAGAGCATAGGCCAATTACAGAAGAAGATTTAACTAGGGCCCTGGAAGAAACGCATCAATATACAGAAGGGCAAGTCAATTTACCAGTGCAAGGGCACCATTATTAGCAGGCCCACCAAGAGATGCAAGTGAAAAAGAAACTCACAAGAGTACACCGTTACAGAGAAATAGGGTTGGATAATTCAAGCTCATCTTCGGATGCACAAGAAGACCCTAACACTTCATTATTGAATGTGGACATTCAAAGTGAATCAAAAGATGATGGACAATGGGAGGAGTTGAATGCCGTTGACTACGCGGAAGCAAACAAAGGAACAAAGGTAAATGACAACTCTGTCCACCCCACTAGAGACACCAAAAGCAAGAAGGCAAACCAAGAAGGGACACATGTCATCAAAATTAATGAGACTTCCACCATCCTTATCCAAGAGGCAACACCCATAAACGAGGTGTCAATAAAGATACCCAAAAAAGAGACTCAAGCAGCGACAGTAGAAGAAGAGGAACCCTTCACGCCAATTAGGGTTGTGGCAGAACCCTCCCCCATGGATGTCACATTTCAAGGGAGTGCCACAAAAGCTATGGGTTTGGATGAAGAAGAAAAAGTACAAAACATACAATTACAAATTAGACAACCACACAACGAAACTGTTCATGTCGAGAAAGGAAAAGATGTGCAAACCGGAGAAGCTCCAAGCATACCTAGGACATGGTTGAATGTCGACATCGCTCAGCTCAAGCCTGTGGTGCAGGACATGATCAGAACCGCACTGGACACACAACAATTAATGCTTGAGGCTGATGAAGACTATGATCAAGCGATGACGGACAAGCATGAGCTTCAAGAAAGGGGTAAGAATCTTTCGGCAGAATTGAAATTAGAAAGAGAGCACATAAAAAATAAAGAAAAGGAAGTCCAAGAAGCCAAACAGCACTGCAACGATTTGATGATAGAAAATGCCAAATTAAAAGAACAACTGCAAGAAGTACAAAAGAAATATGAAGCTAGCGAAGCCAAGAGGGCACGAATGAACGCCAGGAGTAAAATACTAGAATCACAAATAAAGGTATACATGGAGGAGGCAAAAAACTTAAGGAACCGAAACAAAGAGCTCATGACAGCTCTTCTGAGTGATCAGCTAGTAGAAGTTCAAGGAGGGCCAGAAAAGGATATCAAAGAATTGGAAGCCAAGATAGCTAAGTATGAAGATCAGCTCAAGCAAGAGCAAACAACCATTGCCGAATGGGAAGAGAGGTATATGGATGACACCACGGCTCTAAGAACTAAATGGAAAAAAGTTGAGAATCACTACCTTATGCAATGTAAAGAGGACACTGATCACCTTGATGTGGTAGCTAAAGAGCTACTCAAAAACAAGGAAACTATTGCTAAAGCCAAAAATGAAATTAAGCAACAAGAGGAGATCATAACGCAGTTGAGAGAGCAGCTCAAGCAGAAGTCAACTAAGGGGACACCAGTAGTTCCACAATCCGCAACGGCTACTAAGGAGACTGAGGTACGTCCTATCTCTCCCCCCTCACATCATTCACCAATAAGGGAGGAACAGGAGGTCCATATTGAACATAATACTCAGGACATAACAGAACTGAGCCGATCGGAAAGGGCACTACTGGTGTCCCAGCTTACTTCTGAGTTCGAAGATCAAATAATTCAGGTAATGAAAGAGGCCAAAATAGCAAGCACAAATCTGGATCAAATTTTGAAGCCTTTAAACGTACCATATGGCCTCCTTAAAGAACAAACGCGATACTATATAAAGACTACGATGAATAAGGATCCAGACACCAACCTCCAGTTCAGCCAAGATACATTCAAGTATACTCAAGAGGAATTTGAAAAGTCTAATCCCATATGGAGGTGGAAACTAATGGAAAAGAACCTTACATTGCGGGTACAATGGGAAGCTTCACCATACGTGCTTCAAGTCAATCCATCATTTTTCCCCGTACCCCGCAGACGCTCCTGGATGCAATTTTGGGACAGTCAGCACCAGGGAAGCATAAATAATCAATGGCTGAATTATCCATTGTTACCTAGTCCGCCACATAACTACCTACCAACGGAAGAGTACATGGTAAAAACAATGGAATTTTGGATCGCAAGATACTCGGCTGTCCCAGATTTAGCGGTCAAAATGACTAATAGAATTTTTGGTATGATCCTTACTGTAATCAAAGTCTTTCAGCACGCAAAATATACATTTTTGAACTTTATCGGCATTACGCAAGGATTTGAAGCACTCATTTTTTATCTTTCTACCATTCCGAGTCGCTTAACACTTATGGCGTATTATTCTCGACTTATGTTTTTGCCGTCAACCTATATGTAGACTTTCGAAGAAGCATTTTTCAGTGGCTTCTTCGAAATAGATTCGGAAATTTTCGTCAAAATGACTTCAAATCTTAATGCACGCCCGGTGGCTTATGAAACCAGCTTTTTTGCGGATCACTGCCAACCGCCAGAGGACGGAGTGAAGTCAAGCCAATGGAAAGATTTTATGATATGTCACGCCAATTTGCTGAATCAAAGAGAGCAAGCACCCATACAGACCTATTCACGTTGCCATAAAAAGCCTATCGGGGACGACAGAGTTCAAGAGGAGGGACGTGTGGAAGGGGAATCAACCAAGAAGAAAAGAAGAAGAAGCTCAAAGTCAAAAACTATGCAATAAAGAATACAGATCATAAAATGAAAGAACCACCCTTTGCCCAAAGCCCCATAGGGGCACACATCAGACAACAACATGAATCATCCAAGTCCTAAGGATTGGAATCAAAGATCAATAAGAAACAGGACATTTCATGGGAAGGACGGACCAGGGCCAAGAACTATACATGAAGAAGTGCAAGACAATAATTGCTAGGTAGTAATCCTTCCACTAATAGCGTGCGTTGTCAACAAAGTAAACAGGCTCAAAGCAATACAACAGGTCAAGTGTGTGAAGACAAAGACAAATCAGAAGACCAAAAGTTAGAAAGAGGCAGAGGCTGAAAAGTTGAAGAGAGTGACTAAGAACAACACATTCTTAGTCACTAATGGCGTGTGTGGTAGCCCGACTGAATACAACAATCCAGACTTGTGATATAAGGAATACCAAGGGGCAAACTAAAACAAAGGACATATCTCGAATAAGACAACCAATTGTCTGACAGTCCTTGTTGCCGCTTCGACCGCTGGGTGTGTGTATTCAGAACTCTTAAACAAGCTAAGGACAAGAAGCAAAGCCTGTCAAGGGACGACAGAGACAAAGAGCGGGAGAGTGTTGCAGAGCAAAGAAGCACAAAAGAAGAACCCCAAAATTTTCAAATTAATGGGCATGTTTTTTCTTCTTCAAAGTCTTAGAGAATTCCCTCAAGCCTTGTAAATGCACTAGAGGAGTCCTCTAGTTGCATAATCCCATCATATTGTAAAATATCCCTTGTAAATTAGTAGGAAATTCAATTTTTAGTAATAAAGTGCCGGTCTCTTGTGTGAAAGGACCAAATTTAGAGCACATGTATATAAGTCACTTGGTGACTCTTTGTAAGTACTTTTTGCTATTGTGAAAAAGGAGAGCTTTGAAATCTCGAATTTGATTCTTTCCTACAGATTTCCATCTTCTCTTTGATCTTCTATGTGTGTGTAATGCTTTGAATGTGTGTGTAGGACTGTTGTCTACCCCTCCCCACTGTTTTTGAGCTCCTGTAGTGTGTGTGTGAGCTGGTAGGAGTTGTGGTGTGAGTGTGGGTACTTCTCGCCATTAACTATTTTGGTCATAACTTAAAGCAGGGTTGTCAGAATCGAGTGAAACCACTTTCAATATATGTGTCTCATCCAGAGCTTTGAAACGAGTACCTTGTTGACTATATTCGGAGCTTGGAGCTGGGAGAAATCCTTGATTTACTGAAAACTACTATAAGAGGTATCGCGGTAGACACTTTCAGTCTTTCAGTGAGTTTGAGAGGTGGATTCGTCTTTTCTCATGCATATCAGCTGAACAACTTCATTTTCCATCATGTGTGCACATGTCTTCATATACTTGGTCAGGTCGTTTGATCAGATTGACATATAAGCGTGTGTCGATTTCCCACTATACGCACTTGTGTTGCAAATGAGGTTTATTCTCTTTGACACAAGTCCTTGAGTCTTCTTGACTCAGGTACACAATAACTATCTCTGATCGTAGCAACATTAACTTTCTTAAGGTTAATACACACTCGCAACTTTCCATTCTTCTTGGGCACCACTGTTGGTGCATTTTGCCCAAGCCTACATGCTTGATATATTTGATATTATCCTCATTTGTAAGTCACATGAGTAGTCATGTGAACACCTCTTGTAAAAGAGTACATTTTATCTCTTGTAAATGGAAAAAGAAAAAAGGAAAAGGATGGCTTACCTCATCCATGATGTAAAAGCAAATTCGTGGCTCCAACTACCAAAATCACGAATTTTTGAGCTGAGGGAATCTCTCCTAACTTTGGGGATCACTTTTAGGTGGAGCCATTCGAATTCGAATTCAAAACTCCCTCCAAGAATTGCTATAAAAGGAGCAAGAAGGAAGAGGCGATTAGCAAGCCTTGTACGTGACCACTTCATGTCATTTTGTAGAGATTGAAGAGCTTACTCCATAGCTCTATCATTCTACTCCCATTGTGCAAAGATTCATTGCCAATGTGGTTGTAATCATATGTGAATCTATACATTTATTATCATCTACCTCTCTGTTTTGTTCTCTGCTATACTCACTCAGAGCAGTAACTTCAGAAGGTCATATCTCGAGTTTTACTGAACATTTTTCAGTGTTTTAAAGTGCGTTGGATAGCTCTCACTGTCTAGTTTCTACCTATAAATTTTCAAGGTCATTGGATTTATACTTTTGGAGATATCTGCATTTTACTGCTTACTGGTCTATCTCTGCAGAGCCCCGAGAATTGTGGGAATGTTCCAGAACTTGATGAAACCTGTTCTCAGTGCTCAGTCCATCATTTGAAGTGTTTTAACTTGGAATAGGAAGCTTGCTAAGTCTATTTGCTATGCCCAAAAGGAATTTTTCTAATTCCTTCCAGGTTGAGAGCACTGTTCATTTTTTCCAGCAGGTGTATGTCCGAAAATAGCAAGTTTTGGGAGCTAGTCATTTCGCAACTTGTCGGTCTTGACTTAAACTTTTGGGATACATGTTCCAAAGTACTTGGCTGATATTTTGGTGGATTTAGGAAGCTCAAAGGGTCTACTAATCAACTCTGAAGTCTCAGTTGGCTGGTGTGAAGCTGGTTGTAGCGGCACCTACTCATCTTTGGATTGCATCCACCATCTCTCTTCACAGTGGTATCAGAGCATAGTCAAGCAACATGGGAGATGGATTTCCATCAACAATTGACAAATTGGATCGAAACAACTACCCGGCATGGTCTCTAAGGATGGAGGCTTACCTTCAAGGAAGGAATCTATATGGATTCATATCCGGAGATGAAGCAATGCCAACCATGAGGAACAAAGGGCAACCATCACATGAAGAAGTGGAAGGACTTTCGAATTGGTGTTCGAAGGATGCACTTGCAAGGTCCTATATTCTAAACTCAATCTCTGATTTTCTTTTACCTCATGTCAAGGGATGCAAGACATCAAGAGAAACCTGGAATGCACTTGCTTCTTTCTTCTCTTCCAACACTCGAGCAAGGAAGAACCAATTGTGGATGGAGTTCACAACAATGAAGAAAAGCCCGAAGCAAAATGTGACTGATTATGTCACAAAGATGAAGGAGATTTCCGACCAACTTGGAAGCATTGGAGAGGTAATTGAAGAGGAGCAAATCATAAGACAAATCATGAATGGAATCAAAGCAGACGACAAGTGGGAGTCATTCACAACAGCCATGGATTTATACATGGATATGCATGTACCCGACCTCAACACACTCATGGGCCAACTCTTCACTCATGAAGCAAAGATTAGCAAAGGTGGTGAGTCCTCAAGAGGTAATCAAACTTCTGCCTTATATTCTGATAAAGCTAAGGTCAAGGACAAGTCAAAGAATAGAAAGAATGAAGATGAAGGAAGCTCTTTCCAAGCAAACTTTGCAGGTAGAGGACGAGCTAGAGGAAGAGGCAGAAGTGGAAAGCAAGGCAGGGGGAGATTCCAATCATCTCAACCTTGCAACATATGTGGCTTATCTAACCATACTACTGAAGAATGTTTCAGGAACCCGAGGAACTCAAGAGGAAGAGGATTCAATAGAGGTGGCTATGGATCAAATAGAGGCAGGTACAATGGAGGCTACAACAACAACTACTACAACAACAATTACAACAACAACAACAACTATCAAAGTGGCCATAGAGGAAGAAGAGATTACAATAACTATGCAGAGGACCAAAGTCAAGAAGATTCATTATTGATTATGAATCTATCAACGAAGAAGGGTAAGGATGATGATCACATATTTTACATTGATTCGGGATGCTCGAACCATGTAGCAGGAAATGTGGCTTTACTTTCTGATTTGGAAGATCCTCATAACAAGCATGAAGTGCAGACAGGAGATGACACAAAGCACTCAGTGGAGAAGATAGGTAATGTGAAGACGTCAGATGGGAATATGAACCTCTTAAGCAAAGTCTTGTATGTCCCTACAATTACCAAAAATTTAATAAGTGTTGGACAGATTGTTGAAAAAGGATTGCAGGTTAGATTCAATCGATTTGGAGCATATGTTGAAGACCCAAGGCAAGGCTTTCGAAGGATTGCCAAAGGAGAAAAGACAGGAAGGCTTTTCACTTTTGAAGTGGAAGATACAAAGAACATAGCTTTGTTTAGCTATGGATCTCAAACTCTAACAGAGTTGGAGATATGGCACAAAAGGCTTGCTCACATTGGTGAGAGGACACTCAAACAGATTTGCAGGGACCAAAGTGTACTTGGTTTGCCTAATATCACAAGGCAACACATGATTTATAAGTGTGAAGCTTGTCAACTCGGCAAGGCTCATAGACAACCTTTCAATAAGAAAGGATATATGTATCAAAATCCTTTGGATCTAGTGCACACGGATGTGTGGGGTCCAAGTAAGGAGCCATCTATATCAGGCTCAAGATATTATGTGTCTTTCATAGATGATTGTAGCAGGTGGACCATTCTGTTTTTCATGAAGCACAAGGATGAAGTGTTTAATTGCTTTAAGAAGTATATTGCTCTTGTTGAAAATCAAACAGGTAGGACTTTGAAAAGACTCAGATCAGATGGTGGAGGAGAATACTTCTCTTCTGAATTTGATGCCTTCTTGCATGAAAGAGGCATTAAAAGGGAAGTCACTACAAGGTATACACCTGAACTCAATGGTGTAGCAGAGAGGAGGAATAGAGCTATCGTCGAAGCTGCAAGGTCCATGCTCAACGAAAAGGGATTGCCGAACTACCTATGGGCAGAGGCTGTGTCGACAGCCACATATCTCATAAATAGACTTCCATCTAAGTCACTAGATGGAACCACTCCATATGAAGTGTGGAATGGAAGAAGACCTAGTCTAGAGCATTGTAAAATCTTTGGATGCTTAGCCTATGCTCACATTCCTTCTCAAGTAAGAGGGAAATTGGATCCCAAGGCAGAGAAGTGTGTATTCATTGGTTATGATCAAAACCAAAAAGGATATAGATTGTACAATCCAACCAATAAAGGATTTTCTGTGAGTAGAGATGTAATTTTTGATGAAAACAAATCATGGTTTGATGATGACAGGAAAGTGAAGCTGCCATATGACTTGGATGAAGATTTTCCATCACTTCAACCAAAGGAGCCAAAGCAGATTGAAGAAAGTGATTCGGAGATTGACCTAGAAGACTTGGAAAGACTAAAGCTATGGAAGAACAAAGGTAAAGCAAAGATGCAGGATGCTACATATGGACCCGAGAGCTCACATCAACCACTTAGAAGGTCTTCGAGGGAGAAGAAGAAACCAGAGAGGTTTGGTTATGATACTTCTTTGGTCACCAAGCACTCAATCTACATTGCAAAGGATTCAACCAATGAAGAACCTACCACATTCGAAGAAGCACAAAGCAAGAAAGCTTGGAGAGATGCAATGGATGAAGAAATGGAAGCCTTGAAGGAGAATGACACTTGGGAGCTTGTACCTAACAAGCCATCTATGAAGATAATCGGATCTCGATGGATATACAAAATCAAGAAGAATCCAGATGGAAGTATAAATAGACACAAAGCAAGGCTAGTTGCTAAAGGGTTTGCTCAAACCCATGGTATTGATTATGAGGAGACTTTCTCTCCTGTTGCAAAAATGCCTACAATTAGGGTTCTCATTAGTCTTGCTGCATCTAGAAATTGGAATCTTTATCAACTTGATGTAAAGAATGCTTTCTTGAATGGATGGATTTCTGAGGAAGTGTATATGGCACAACCTCCTGGATATGAGGATGCACATCATCCTAACTATGTATGCAAACTAAAGAAAGCTTTGTATGGATTGAAGCAAGCTCCAAGAGCTTGGAATTTCAGATTGGTTACTTATTTGCAGGACCAAGGATTCAAAGCTAGCAAGGCGGATACCTCTTTGTTCATAAAGAGGAATGGATCTGAAGTGATCTATTTATGTGTGTATGTTGATGATATTATTATCACAGGCAATGATCTTTAAGGAATCAAACAGGTAAAGAGTCAAATGAAGGAGGAGTTCAAAATAAGTGACCTCGGACCACTCACTTATTTTCTTGGATTGGAGTTGATCTACACAGATTCAGGTATATACATCACACAAAGGAAGTATGTCCATGACATGCTCGTCAAGTTCAAGATGGAAAATACAAAGTGTGCAGGTACACCTATGGAGCAAAATCATAAGCTTAGTGCTTATGAAGGAGAGCCAATTGAAGACATCACAAGCTATCAAAGCTTGGTTGGAAGTTTGAACTATGCAACACTCACAAGGGTGGATATATGCTATAGTGTTAGCATATTGAGTCAGTTTATGCATAAGCCGAGAAGACCACATATGGAAGCGGCCAAGCGAGTCCTCAAGTACCTAAAGGGGACCATGAATGAAGGTTTGTTCTATTCATATACTTCAGATATTGAGCTAAAGGTCTACTCAGATGCAGATTGGGCCGGATCTAAAGATGATAGAAGAAGCACATCAGGGTATATATCATTTGCAGGTTCAAAAATCATTTCTTGGTCATCGAAGAAGCAACCAACCGTGGCATTATCTTCTACTGAAGCTGAATATAGAGGTTTGGCTAATGCAACTCAAGAAATCATGTGGTTAAAATCTTTGTACACAGATCTTGGACTTCATTCTTCAACACCTCACATTTTTGGTGACAACACAAGCTCACTACATCTAGCAGCTAATCCGGTATACCATGCTAGAACCAAGCATATTGAAGTCCACTACCATTATGTAAGGGAGAAGCTATTGAGCAAGGATATTCAACTATCCTATGTCTCTACAGATATGCAATGTGCAGACATGTTGACGAAAGCTCTTGATGGTACGAAGTTAAGTAGATTCAAGTTGATGATTGGCTTGCAGGAAATCAAAGACAATTGAAGACTTATTTGAAGGCCAAGCATGTTCGGCTTGAGGGGGAGCTGTTGGTGCATTTTGCCCAAGCCTACATGCTTGATATATTTGATATTATCCTCATTTGTAAGTCACATGAGTAGTCATGTGAACACCTCTTGTAAAAGAGTACATTTTATCTCTTGTAAATGGAAAAAGAAAAAAGGAAAAGGATGGCTTACCTCATCCATGATGTAAAAGCAAATTCGTGGCTCCAACTACCAAAATCACGAATTTTTGAGCTGAGGGAATCTCTCCTAACTTTGGGGATCACTTTTAGGTGGAGCCATTCGAATTCGAATTCAAAACTCCCTCCAAGAATTGCTATAAAAGGAGCAAGAAGGAAGAGGCGATTAGCAAGCCTTGTACGTGACCACTTCATGTCATTTTGTAGAGATTGAAGAGCTTACTCCATAGCTCTATCATTCTACTCCCATTGTGCAAAGATTCATTGCCAATGTGGTTGTAATCATATGTGAATCTATACATTTATTATCATCTACCTCTCTGTTTTGTTCTCTGCTATACTCACTCAGAGCAGTAACTTCAGAAGGTCATATCTCGAGTTTTACTGAACATTTTTCAGTGTTTTAAAGTGCGTTGGATAGCTCTCACTGTCTAGTTTCTACCTATAAATTTTCAAGGTCATTGGATTTATACTTTTGGAGATATCTGCATTTTACTGCTTACTGGTCTATCTCTGCAGAGCCCCGAGAATTGTGGGAATGTTCCAGAACTTGATGAAACTTGTTCTCAGTGCTCAGTCCATCATTTGAAGTGTTTTAACTTGGAATAGGAAGCTTGCTAAGTCTATTTGCTATGCCCAAAAGGAATTTTTCTAATTCCTTCCAGGTTGAGAGCACTGTTCATTTTTTCCAGCAGGTGTATGTCCGAAAATAGCAAGTTTTGGGAGCTAGTCATTTCGCAACTTGTCGGTCTTGACTTAAACTTTTGGGATACATGTTCCAAAGTACTTGGCTGATATTTTGGTGGATTTAGGAAGCTCAAAGGGTCTACTAATCAACTCTGAAGTCTCAGTTGGCTGGTGTGAAGCTGGTTGTAGCGGCACCTACTCATCTTTGGATTGCATCCACCATCTCTCTTCACAACCACTACAATGGGGGACACCCATTCAGTATGCTCAATCTCATAGATAAATCCAGCTTCAATCAGCCTATCGATTTCTTCTTTTATTTTAGCTGCATAAGTGTCATTATATGTGTAGGGCTTTTGTTTGGTGGGTTTGGCATCGGCGGTAATGGGGATCGTATAAGAGAAAATTTTTGGATCTACTCCCTTCAATGTTGGTGCAATTCAAGCCTTCACAATTTGGCTTGGATTACTTCATGAAGATAATACTTGAAGGAAGGACCATAGGAACTTATGCTTATAAGTTCTTACCATTTTACTCCTTGTAAAAGTCTAAATCACTTGGAATATGGATACACCTACTTGATTGAGTTGTGGAAAAGTAGGACATGTGATTGAGAGAATATCTCCTTACTTTTAGATGCTAGATTGAAGGGAGCCAAGAATTCAGGTTTGGATTCAAAATCCTTAGTCATCATATAAAAATGTGATCAAAAAGTCGCGTGAGATAGAGCGAGATTCTGAGCTTCATTTCTGCTAGTATTGAGTGTGTGAGTGTGCTACACCATAGCCCACACATCTCTACCTCATTAGGCAATGCTTGGCATGCCAATGAGTTTGTAAACCAATGTGAATTAATACATACTTTTATATCTATCACTTCTGTGTACTCTGAGTTTCAACCTTCAAGTCTGTCAACTTCAAAGAGGCATATCTCAGTGCCTACTCCACCAAATCAAGTGATTCAAAGCTTGGTAGATCCAGCTCAAAGCATACTACAAGCATACATTTTTTGAAGCAACTTGGTTCAGCCAATTTTGAGAAATCACGGTCGAAGTTCTCACTGGTATTTGTCTGCATACTTCCTAAAAAGTCGGGGATGTCCATAATTTTGCTAAAGTGATTTCTCTGAGTATAATTTATCATTTTATCTCATTCCACTTGCAAATGGTAGATTACTAAGCTAATAGAATACCTCTAGAAGGAATTTTGCCAATTGTAAGTGTATTGGTCATACTGAGCATAACTCTGAGCAGGTGTCAATACCAAAATAGCAAGTTTACTTGGATTTGTGAAGTATCAAGTAGTCTGTTTTGATTTGATCACTACACACATCATTTGCAAAGAACATATATGATCTCTTGGTATCATTTGGAAGCTAAGGGTGTCTACTAATCATATTTGGAGTCATTGAGGGCTGGTGCAAAGCAGGATTAGCAGCACCTACTCAATCTTCTAGAGGATCCATCCATCTTTCCCAACAGTGGTATCAGAGCTAACAAGGTAACATGGGAGATGGTTTTCCTTCATTCATTGATAAATTGAACAGGAACAATTATCAAGCCTGGTCTTTGAGGATGAAGACTTATCTACAAGGAAGAAGTCTATTTGGATTCATCTCAGGAGATGAGGAATTGCCCTCATTCAAAGCAAGGGGTCTACCCACCAAGGAAGAACAAGAAAGGCTTAATACATGGTGTGCAAAAGATGCATTGGCAAGGTCTTATCTTCTTAACTCTATATCTGATTTCCTTTTACCTCACATCAGGAATTGTAAGACTTCCCAAGAAACTTGGGAAACCTTGTCATCATATTTTTCATCTAATACAAGGGCCAGGAAGAATCAATTGTGGATTGAATTCACAACCCTTAGGAAGCAACCAAAGCAATCAGTCTCAGAATTTGTGACCAAGATCAAGGATGTGGCAGACCAATTAGCAAGCATAGGAGAGGAGATTGAAGAGGAACAAATAGTAAGGCAAGTAACCAATGGACTAAAGGCAGATGATAAGTGGGAAAGTTTCACCACTGCAATGGATCTCTACATGGATATGCATACCCCAGATCTCACAACTCTGATGGGCCAACTGTTCACACATGAAGCAAAGTTCACAAAGATTGGAGATACATCTAAAGGTAACACTCCTGCCCTATATACTGATAAAAAGGTTAAAGACAAAGGTAAAGGTAAAAAGCAAGAGGATGAAGGGTCTACCTCCCAAGCCAACTATGCAGGGAGAGGTAGATCTTCAAGAGGTAGGGGCAGAGGAGGTAAGCAAGGTAGGGGGAGACCCTACAATTCATCACCATGCAATATTTGTGGATTTTCTAACCACACCACAGATGAGTGCTATAGAAACTACAAAAATCAGAGAGGAAGAGGCTATCAAAGAGGTGGATACTCTCAAGGTAGAGGAAGGTTCAACCAACACCACGGCTACAATGGCTACAACAATAACTACAACAACAATTACAACAACAACCACAATGGTAACTACCAAGGAGGATTCAGAAATAGGAAAGACTACAACAACTACACAGAGGAGCAAGATGAATCCCTATTGATCATGAATATGACTTCCAAGTCAGGTATCAATGATGATCATCTATTTTATATTGATTCAGGGTGTTCTAACCATGTAGCTGGCAATGTGGCACTACTCTCTGATCTTGAGGAACCCAAGGGCAAACATCAAGTACAGACAGGTGATGATACTAAGCATTCTGTAGTAAAGATTGGAAATGTAAAAACTTTTGATGGTAACCAAAACCTATTGAGCAGGGTACTTTATGTACCAACTATTACCAAAAACTTAATGAGTGTTGGTCAGATTGTGGAGAAAGGTTTGCAGGTCAGATTCACTCAACATGGAGCATATGTGGAGGACCCAAGACATGGATTCAAAAGGATAGCCAAGGGAGAAAAATCAGGTAGATTATTTACTTGTGAATTAGAAGACACAAAGAATATTGCTTTGTATAGCTACAAGGACTAGACACTTTCAGAACTTGAAATGTGGCACAAGAGACTAGTGCACATAGGTGAAAGGACCTTGAAGCAAATGAGCAGAGATCAATGTGTGCTTGGGATACCTAATGTATCCAAGCAACACATGATTTACAAGTGTGGTGCTTGTCAATTTGGTAAGTCTCACAGGTTACCTTATACAAGGAAAGGTTTTATGCATGAAGACTACCTAGACTTGGTGCACACAGATGTTTGGGGACCTAGCAAGGATTCCTCCATTTCAGGATCAAGGTACTATGTGTCTTTCATTGATGATTATAGCAGATGGACTGTGTTATACTTTATGAAGCACAAGGATGAAGTGTTTAATTGTTTCAAAAGATATCTTGCACTAGTTGAAAATCAAACAGGAAGGAACTTGAAGAAGCTAAGGTCAGATGGAGGAGGTGAATACTTCTCAAATGAATTTGAGGACTTCTTGTAGGAAAGAGGCATCAAGAGGGAGATAACCACAAGGTACTCACCTGAACAAAATGGGGTAGCTGAAAGAAGGAATAGACTTATAGTTGAAACAGCCAGGTCCATGCTTAATGAAAAGAAGTTGCCAAATTATCTTTGGGCAGAGAGTGTATCTACTGCCACCTATCGCATAAACAGGTTGCCATCAAAGTCTCTTGATGGAATGACACCTTATGAAGCTTGGCATGGTAAGAGACCATCATTGGATCATTGCAAAATCTTTGGTTGTGTAGCATATGTGCATATTCCCTCACAGGTAAGAGGAAAGCTAGACCCTAAAGCAGAAAAATGTATTTTCATTGGTTATGACTTGATCAAAAAGGGGACAGATTCTACAACCCAACCAATAAAGGGTTCAAGGTAAGCAGAGATGTCATCTTTGATGAGAATGACTCATGGTATGAGAATGAATGCAGGAAGGTTAGTCTACCCTATGATTTGGAAGAGGAGTTTCCAAAACTCTCAAGGGAGGAACCAATCCAGAAGGAAGACTCAAGTTCAGAAGATGATGACACAATCAATCTTGAGGAATTCAAGGCATGGAAGTCCAAAGGCAAGTTAAAGATGAAGAAGCTTGAGGATATACCAGAATCTTCAGCTCAAGCAATGAGGAGATCTCAGAGAGAAAGTAAGAAGCCTATCAGATATGGGTATGATACATCTCTTATTACTAAGCATTCAATTTATCTTGCAAAGGACTTGTTACGTGAAGAACCAGGTTCATATGAAGAGGCAATTACCAAACTAGAATGGAAAGGAGCTATGGATGAAGAAATAGAAGCTCTCAAGGAGAGTGACACATGGGACTTGGTACCTAAGAAGGATTCTATGAAGGTGATAGGATCCAGATGGATCTACAAACTAAAGAGGAACTCTGATGGTACAATCAACAGGTACAAAGCTAGGTTGGTAGCTAAGGGTTTTGCACAAACCCAAGGCATTGATTATGAGGAGACATTTTCTCCTGTGGCTAAGATGCCAACAATCAGAGTATTGGTGAGTGTAGCTGCATCCAAGAATTGGAACATGTACCAATTAGATGTCAAGAATGCTTTCTTGAATGGATGGATATCTGAAGAAGTCTACATGTCACAACCACCTGGCTATGAAGATCCCAAGAAGGTAAATTGAAGAAGGCTTTATATGGCTTTATGTTTGTAAATTGAAGAAGGCTTTATATGGATTGAAGCAGGCACCTAGAGCATGGAATTATAGACTGACAACATACCTCCAAGACCAAGGGTTTACTATGAGCAAGGCAGACACTTCATTGTTTATCAAAAGAAGCAATTCAGAGGTAATCTATCTATGTGTTTATGTTGATGACATCATCATTACAGGTAATGATGTCCAAGGAATCAGAAGCATCAAAAATCAGATGATGAAGGAGTTCAAGATCAATGATCTTGGATTATTGAAATACTTTCTAGGACTTGAATTGGTTTATACTAATTCAGGTATACATATCACTCAGAGGAAGTATGTGCAGGATATGTTAAAGAAATTTGGCTTGCAGGATGCTAAAGTCTCTAGTACTCCAATGGAAGTCAACCTAAAGCTAAGTGCTCATGAAGGGGATGAAGTCCAAGACATTACAGGATATCAAAGTATGGTAGGTAGTTTGAATTATGCTACCTTGACTAGAATTGACATAGCATATGGAGTTAGTCTGCTAAGTCAATTCATGCACAAACCAAGAGTACCTCACCTTGAGGCTACAAAGAAGATCTTGAAGTATCTAAAGGGAACTCAGAACCATGGTTTGTACTTTCCTTATACCTCAGACATTGACATTAAAGTGTATTCAGATGCAGATTGGGTAGGATGCAAGGATGATAGGAGGAGCACATCAGGATACTTATCTTTTGCAGGTGATAAACCTATTTCTTGGTCAGCCAAGAAACAACCAACAGTGACATTGTCATCCACTGAAGCAGAGTATAGAGGGCTAGCCAATGCCACTCAAGAAGCTATTTGGTTAAAGCTTTTGTATATAGAGCTAGGCCTATACACTAGGCCCCCAATTATTTTTGGAGACAACACTAGCTCTCTTCACCTTGCAGCTAATCCTATATATCATGCCAGGACCAAACACATAGAGGTTCATTACCACTATGTGAGAGAGAAGTTGCTTAGCAAGGACATTCAGTTGACCTATGTGTCTACTAATATGCAATGTGCAGATTTACTCACTAAAGCTTTGGATGGAAACAAATTATGCAGATTCAAATCCATGATTGGATTGCAGGATGTGATTGAAGATTGAAGATGAAGACTTAAGCCAAAATGTTTGGCTTGAGGGGGAGCTGTTGGTGCAATTCAAGCCTTCACAATTTGGCTTGGATTACTTCATGAAGATAATACTTGAAGGAAGGACCATAGGAACTTATGCTTATAAGTTCTTACCATTTTACTCCTTGTAAAAGTCTAAATCACTTGGAATCTTATGGATACACCTACTTGATTGAGTCGTGGAAAAGTAGGACATGTGATTGAGAGAATATCTCCTTACTTTTAGATGCTAGATTGAAGGGAGCCAAGAATTCAAGTTTAAATTCAAAATCCTTAGTCATCATATAAAAATGTGATAAAAAATTTGCATGAGATAGAGCAAGATTCCGAGCTTCATTTCTGCTAGTATTGAGTGTGTGAGTGTGCTACACCATAGCTCACACATCTCTACCTCATTAGGCAATGCTTGGCATGCCAATGAGTTTGTAAACCAATGTGAATTAATACATACTTTTATATCTATCACTTCTGTGTACTCTGAGTTTTAACCTTCAAGTGTGTCAACTTCAAAGAGGCATATCTCAGTGCCTACTCGACCAAATCAAGTGATTCAAAGCTTGGTAGATCCAGCTCAAAGAATACTACAAGCATAAAAAGTTTGAAGCAACTTGGTTCAGCCAATTTTGAGAAATCGCGGTCGAAGTGCTCACTGGTATTTGTCTGCATACTTCCTAAAAAGTCGGGGATGTCCATAATTTTGCTAAAGTGATTTCTCTGAGTATAATTTATCATTTTATCTCATTCCACTTGCAAATGATAGCTTAGTAAGCTAATAGAATACCTCTAGAAGGAATTTTGCCAATTGTAAGTGTACTGGTCATACTGAGCATAACTATGAGCAGGTGTCAATACCAAGATAGCAAGTTTACTTGGATTTGTGAAGTATCAAGTAGTGTGTTTTGATTTGATCACTACACACATCATTTGCAAAGAACATATATGATCTCTTGGTATCATTTGGAAGCTAAGGGTGTCTAATAATCATATCTGGAGTCACTGAGGGCTGGTGCACCTACTCAATCTTCTAGAGGATCCATCCATCTTTCCCAACATTCAAGTCTCTGTAGTGCCATGCAAACATGACCGTATATTCCTTTAATAAGGCTACCAACTTTGCTTCCTCTTCTTTACTTAGGTCATCTCCTATGTATGTACATCTCTCTTTGTTCTCTTCAATGGTGACTATGATTTTTTTGGTCTTTTCTTTGTTATCATATGCATCTCCTGTTGTGGCCTCTCTCTTAGGTATTCGTACCAAAATTATTTGGTCCTCAACTTCGTATTTCTTCAAATTCTGTGGTAGTTCAAACAATGGTTCCTCCTCTTCCTGTTTCACTAATGTCCTTTTCTTTTTCTTTTGACCACCTTCACTCTCATCCTTTGAATTTACCGTTTTAATGCTTGTGAGAGGTTCTTCTTCTTTTTGTGTAAATTCTCCTATGTCTTCTAGATAGTGATTCTTTGAAATAAAGCAACTATCCATCACGATGGACTCTAGATCTTCATCATTCTCTTCTTCTTCTACTAAGTCACTAGGGTCACATTCTTCTAGCAAGGGCTAATACATGAACACTAAAATATCATATCCCTCCTCATCACAATGAGGTGTCCATTGTTCTTCATTGACCGCAATCTCCATGGTGGCTAAGATTTCTGCCCAACCATCAAGCTCAAATTCCTCATCTGGAAAGATCATTGGTGTATAGGCTGCGTCTCTAACTGGCCTATCTCCTTGAGAAGTTCCTTCTCCTCTTGCTTTTAAGCGTTTTTCCTCTTCCTTTGCAACCTTGCACATCCACATTGGAGTATCTTCATGCATCCAAGATGTATCAGATGAACTTTTAGAATGCACAGAGATTGAATCTTCTTGCTCCTTGTGGATAGGATTCCACCGGGTTGGTACATCTCTGAAGGTGTAATCCTTCAAATTGACCTTGGTTATGACCCCAAAGGGCTGCAAGTATAAGGAGTTTGTTCCCCAATCATGTACAACTTGCAGTTGTCGTAGGAAGGGTCTTCCTAGGATCATTTCGTAGGTATTAGTTTTACCAAAGTCACAAATAGCAAAGGTGTGTTTAAACTCTACACCACAAGTAGTTAGAGTTATCCCTTCTAGCAATCCTAGAGGCCTTTCCACATGGTTGTCACCCATCTGAAGCTTCATTCTAGTTGGTCTTAATGTGGGTTTACCCCATTGCTTCCACAAGGAGGTGGTTGCAATAACAACACCAGCTCCTGAATCTATGATCGCTTTGGTTGTGTAACATTGGTAGGTGATCGGAAGATAAGTATTACCTTTCTCACCTTTGCTCATGTCCCCTATTTTGTCTAGAGGGATCTCCAGTACTTCCTGTTTAGAGCTTGCTTTTGGCATTTTGGAATCAAGTCTTGGAACTTGATTTGCCACATGTTTCCATAACTTAGGTTTTACTTTCAGCAACTCTTCTAAAGTGAGATGACACTGAACCTTACTGTTCTTCAAGACTTTAATGCTTCTTGGAATCACCGAATCTTTGTTTCTGATATGGAGAGATTCAGATTCCCATGGGCCTATGAACTGTGGCAACTCTTGTAAAGAATTGGATTCAAATCCTGAACTTTCTTCCTCTTGTTGCTCTACTTGGTCTCCATAAATAGATGGAATGTCTTGTGGAAATTGATCATGAAGGTCATCAATCTCAAGAATAGGAGGGGGATTATCCTTCTCCTTGGCCCATTTCTCTTCTTGTATCTCCCTTAAGAACTTTTGAGCATGTTATTGAATTGAAAGAGGTTCTCCATCATCTATGGATTCAGGAACATAGACTTTCTTTGGTGATGAGCTTTCTCTTTCAGCAGTTGGTTGAGCCTGTGGAGGTAAAGAAACTTGTGGTTTATTTACCATCTACTCTAATATATCTATTAAGCCTTGGAAGTGCAAACCTGGTGTAATAGCATTTGTTTGATTGAACAATTGATTGACATCGAACATAGCTTGAGCTAGTTCGACCATTTTTATGCATATTTTTGTCCGTTCAATCTCTAAATCTGCTCTAGGGTAGCTCTTGTCTAGGTTTGCAGGTGTTGGACCTTCTTGAAGTCGAGCGTGGTATGCCTTGAACATCATGTCCAAGTGTTCTAGGGTTGGATCTACAAGGACAGACCCTGGTTGTGGTCTATTTACAATGGTGGGTGGGGATGAGGTTGGGGATGAGGTGGTGTGGATGGAGTTTTGATGTGCAAGGGGTTTTGAGAGGCAATATCTTATATTTTTGTTTTTGCATCTTTCAAGCTTTCTTCTAATTCTGATAACTTTTTGGTCCACTTACCATTGGCTTTCTCTTTAGTATCCTTCCATGTTCTTGTTTTTCTCTTACTAGGCTCTCGTGACTCACTTGGCTCTGATTGCTCAACTGGTTTAGCTTGTTGTAAGGCTTATGCCCTAGTGAGTGCATGTATAGGAGCCACATTATCGATATTGGAACTTTAATCCCCTACTAAGCCTACTACATTAACGCGTGTAACCTTTGGTGCACTAGAGGGATGTCCGGGACAATATCTCAAGAGTTGTTCTTTGCCACACTCAAGACGAAGGACTTGTATTGTGACATTCTACCCTTGTATCGAAGCTAGTGGGTGGGGTGGTTGTTGTCCTGGTATAGGTTGAGGTTGGCTATATCCTCCATGTTCATACGGTCTAGTTGTTCCTCATGGTCCTAGACATGGGTTATACCTAGGAACTTCTCTGCCTTGCTCTCTAGGAGGGTACCCGTATGGTCTACATTGGGGTGGTACAAATGGTTGTGGATGTCTATTCATTGGATAGTTTTCGGTGTTGTAGTTGATGTACTTCTGCTCACTATAAGAGTACATGTTAGGCTCCTGAGTTGGTTGTCTATCGTAAGGGTAAGATTGTGATAACCCTAATCCTTCTCTGGTGTAGACTAACATTGGCACTCTCAAGGAAGAGTGTTGGTAGTTCCTTTGTCCTTGTACCCCTGATTTCTTGGCCACTAACTCTGCCACTTCCTCCACATAACTCAAACTAGAAGTCTCATTGCTCCCTCTTTCCTCTGTTGTGGTAGGATCTTGTGTGATTTTGAGATCCTTAGCTAAGTTGTCTTCCAAATCTATGCACTCTTGAAGACACTCACTCAGAGTTTGCAATCATTTTATGTATACTAACATTCTCAATGTTCCATTCATTAGGCCTTCTAAAAATAAGGAAATCATTTTCTGCTGAGAAGGTCTCTCTATCACAGGGCATCGGATTACGTATTGATTAAATCTTCGTGCTGCATTTTTTACTGTCTCGTTAGGAGCTTGTTTGAAACTATGTATTAAGGATGGCGAATTGTGTTTAATCCCTCGCTTAGTGAATTCCCCTATAAATTCTTGGAAGAATTGTTCAATATGGCCAAAGCAATTTGGATCCAAGGATTGAAACCAAGTTAAGGCTATTCCTGTGAGGGTTAGCCCAAAGGATTCATATTGCACAAAAAAGTCATCCACTTGCTCCGCTCGCAACACCTGCTTATATTCTGCAATGTGGTCATAGGGCTCTCCTATGCCATCGTAATGATTTTGCATACATTTGGCCAGTTGGATTGGTCTCAGTCTTTTGTCGGGCTCTGGGGATCGAATTATGATGGGAACACCTTGGGGCAGCTCCGTCCAAAAGGTAGGTCTATTCATATTTCCCATTCCTTGCCTACTTTGGTTGTGGGAGTTAATTCTTGGCATGGTGAATTGTACCTATGTTCTGCTGGGTATACTACATTGGCTCATTTGTCCTGACATCACATTTTCCATTCTTTGTTGGGTCTGGAATGTGTTTTGTGAGGTAGTTTCTTGATCTCAAGGAGGGAATATAGGCACACCCATGAACTTTAATCTAAACCTATCTACTTCATCTACAGGCCAATATCTCCTTTGATTTTGGTCTAGGTATGTAACTCGAGATGGATTTTCTGGATCCCTTAACTCATATATAGTTGTTGGGCTGATGCCTTTTACTTGTGTCAATGAATCAGTTTGTAGGAGTAGTGATCCATGCACCAAGTATACATGCATCAGATAGTCATCTTGAGGTATCGAATCCCCTCTCAAGACTTGAGTCACCACAAACTTGCCCCTTGGGGTAGTCACTGTATTTCCACTGTTGGTTCTCCCAGAAGTTCCTTGTCCCTCTAACTCTCCTATTTCATTGATCTGATTAGGGTTTTTGGTTACTACATATATCTGGTGAAAGATCCCAATTCGCTACCTGCCACTCTCCTCCCAACCTTAAATAGCCCTTGCCCTTGACACCTCTAGAATCTTCTCTAAGGTCCAAACACTCCTCATATGGCCACTCTGAGGAGATGGATTAACCTTGAAGATCCATGCTAGAGTGGCTCCCCTGAGCTCTGGTCCTTGACCCGGCTAGGGTCCTCGACCAAATTGTGACGAGAGATGGTGGATGCAATCCAAAGATGAGTTGGTGCTGCTACAACCAGCTTCACACTAGCCAACTGAGACTTCATATTTGATTAGTATACCCTTTGAGCTTCCTAAATCCACCAAAATATCAGCCAAGTACTTTGGAACATGTATCCCAATAGTTTAAGTCAAGACAGACTAGTTGCGAAATGACTAGCTCCCAAAACTTGCTATTTTTGGGCATACACTTGCTGGAAAAAGAACAGTGCTCTCAACCTGGTAGGATTAGATACATTCCTTTTGGGCAAAGCAAATAGACTTAGCAAGCTTCCCAATCCAAGTTAAAACACTTACAATGATGGACTAAGCACTGAGAACAAGATTTATCAATTTCTGGAACATGCCCACCATTCTCGGGGCTTTGCAGAGATAGACCAATGAGCAGTAAAATGCAGATATCTCCAAAACTATAAATTCAATGACCTTTCAAATTTATATGCAGAACCTAGACAGTAAGAGCAATCCAACGCACGTTAAAAAACGGAAAATGGTTGCACAGAACTCGCGATATGACCTTCTGAAGTTACTGCTCTGAGTGAGTATAGCAGAGAACAAAACAGAGAAGTAGTTGATGATAAATGTATAGATTCACATATGATTACAACCATATTGGCAATGAATGTTTACACAATGGGAGTAGCATGATAGAGCTATGGAGTAAGCTCTTCAATCGCTACAAAATGACATAAAGTGGTCACGTACAAGGCTTGCTAATCGCCTCTTCCTTCTTGCTCTTTTTATAGCTATTCTTGGAGGGAGTTTTGAATTCGAATTCGAATGGCTCCACCTAAAAGTGATCCCCAAAGTTAGGAGATATTCCCTCAGCTCAAAAATTCATGAATTAGGTAGTTAGAGCCACGAATTTGCTTTTACATCATGGATGAGGTAAGCCATCCTTTTCCCTTTTCTTTTTTTCTATTACAAGAGATAAAAATGAACTCTTTTACAAGAGGTGTTCACATGACTACACATGTGACTTACAAATGATCATAATATCAAGCATATCAAGCATGTAGGCTTGAGTAAAATGCACCAACAGCTCCCCCTCAAGCCTAACATGCTTGGCCTCCAAATAAGTCCTCAATTGTTCTTGATTTCCTACAAGCCAATCATCAACTTGAATCTACCTAACTTTGTACCATCAAGAGCTTTAGTCAACATGTTTGCACATTGCATATCTGCAGAGACATAGGATAGTTGAATATCCTTGCTCATTAGTTTCTCCCTTACATAATGGTAGTGGACATCAATATGCTTGGTTCTAGCATGGTATACCGGATTAGCTGCTAGATGTAGTGAGCTTGTGTTGTCACCAAAAATGTGAGCTATTGAAGAATGAAGTCCAAAATCTGTGTACAAGGACTTTAACCACATGATTTCTTGAGTTGCATTAGCCAAACCTCTATATTCCGCTTCAGTAGAAGATAATTCCATGGTTGGTTGCTTCTTTGATGATCAAGAAATGATTTTTGAACCTGCAAATGATATATACCCGGATGTGCTTCTTCTATCATCTCTAGATCCGTCCCAATCTGCATCTGAGTAGACCTTTAGCTCAATATCTGAAGTATATGAATAAAACAAACCTTCATTCATGGTCCCCTTTAGGTACTTGAGGACTGTAGCCCAGTGATGAGTCGCACCTCCTTTAATGTCAATCCGGGAAGACGTGAGGATGGTATGAAGACCTCGAGCAAGTGAAGGCACAAGTGCGTGAGTGAGAAGCACACTAACATGCACACACATACACACACACGTGCACACAAGGTAAGACAAAGAGTGAGAATCGATGGAGTTCTTAGATTACTTTCCAAAAGCTCTTACAAGTTCATTTCAATTACAATCTAACCCCAAAAATGAGCTCTCTAGCTCTATTTATAGTTTTTGTCTAGCTTTGGCCCTGTCCAGACCTAGTGTCCGGCCTAGTTAAAAATTAGGTTCCAGGGCTTATTTGAGGGCACAAACGAGATCTAAAAAATACGAAAATTGGTAAGCAACTACTTCTAAGGCTCCTCAAGCTCGAGGACTCCTCGGCTTGCACAAAATGGAGCTACAAAAAGGTGAACAAGGTATTTACAGGGGTTGTTAGTGATGAGAATCACTTTTAATTGGTGTAAGGGTTTTGAAAAATTAAAGGGTTGCCTTAGTGCTAGATCTGCGTGAATGCTCGTACTTGCTTCTTCGTGAAGAAAATTATTGGCCTACTTGCCGGATCGTCGTTGACTGCCTTGTCTGCTTGTACTTTCCCTTCTCTCTGACTCCCTTCGTGAGCTTCCTTGCCTGGTGAGTCCTTCAGTTCCAACACCCCCCCCTCTCTCGCGTCTGTCGTCCCTGACAGACCCTTGTTGGGAGGGTCGTTGGACGTAGTATTCGACAACGTCTTGCGCTAAGTGATGTTCGGCAATCCTCAATCCTTTGGCCAAGTCTGTGAGTAGAGCATCCCAATCTACTAGCCCGGGAACCTCTGGATGTGGCATACATAACTTTTCTGAATGGAGAGCTTGTCCCACTGCAAACAATTGTAATAAATGTGAGGGCCTGGGAATGAAGATCTCTGAGTGATATTCCCAGAACCCTGTGACAAACATCTCTTCAAATGTCTGTTTGAAGCAGGCCGGTAGGTACTTTATGCGGGCATGCCATGCATAAACAACATTAATAGAGGGCGTTGTGCTCATGTCATAAACAAGATCCTGATTGCCTTCATTGAATCCGAGCACAGAGAGATGAGGTTCCTTAACATTCTTGAAGGTCCTGAAGGTGACCAACATGAGCTCAAAAATTTTCAAGCACATTTGGGCCATGACGTCTGGCACATTTTTAAACCTGACCCCCCAATGCCGAATCGTCAAGATCATATATCCTATGGTAGGTTGGCCTTTGGGAGGTGCTAAGTAAACATAATTAAGCCATTTCTCACATCCTTTGTTTGTCAGCACCGTTTTGGTGTATTCTGGCCATGACCTTCTTCGAAACACAGGGCAGTAGCATGGGTTGTATTTGATGTACAAGGGCATGTTATTCCATGTTCTGACCATTTCTGGGTAGGTTTCCAGTAAACGAATCCTCCACATTGGTTGATGAATATTGCCCTGCTTGGCACTCGCTGGGATGTCTTCCGGTGCGAATTGTGTGGCGGAGGTTAGTTCCTTTGAGGTATGTTGCTTTATTTCGGCATTGTAGTCCGCCATTAAGACACAGAAGGGAACATACAAATCGTCGGATGTGCCGATCCACCTATGATGAGAGAGGTTCCTAAAATAGTCCGATTTTATGACTAACTCTTCCAAGCGTGACATAGATGCTATTTGAACTGCTACCCTGTCATCATGGGTTGTGGCCAATTTTTCCAACTTCTGCATCCATTCAGGAGCCTCGATCTCAATGGTGTCCATGCCCTCTGCTGTTTGCTTGCCTCCAGGTGCTGGCATCGGAACATACGGGTCCTCAAAAGATTCCTCTACTTCGATGGGTACTAGGTCTTCAGGTTTTGGTTCCACCAAGGGGGAGGGTTGGCGTTCATATTCAAGGACTTTCTTTTGTAATTCTTCGAGTTGTGCTTTGAGCGCTGCTACTTCGTCAGTTGTGTCAGCGGTGGTTGGGACTTCTTTTGGTGGTTCTGGTGGAGCTGTCAATTGCCTTAGTAGTTCGTCTCTTTCTTTTTCTAAGGCTGCATGGGCTTCGAGGAGATCAGCATGGGTTTCCAATATGATTTGCATATTGTCCGAGGGAATGGCCTTGAATTTCTCCGGGTCAATTTCTTGTGGGGAACCTTCCATGGCTGCTTCCAAGTTCTCTTTGTTTTGTGTTTGAAGCCGTCTATTTTCTTCCAGGGCGGCAGACATATGCTTCCATAATAGAGCCATGTTGCGGCGGAGCTTGAGGTTCTCTGTGATTTGGGAGTGTAGCAGATCATCCATTCGTTGTCTTTCTTCCGCATCTGACTGCGGTGGATTTGCCACTAATTGCTCATGTTGTTCTTGCAATGCACTAAACTGCTGTTGTAAGAGCCTCTTTTCTTTCTCTAAGTCCATGAATCTTCCTTGTAATGTTTCATGACTCCTGAACAAACTTGTATGCTGAGCATCGAGGTGCTGATAGTGTTGCTGTAACTGAGACATGCACTGATACATGTTATTAAATACATTATTAATGGGGGTGGGTGCAGGAAGGGCGTTAAATGCAGGAGGAAAGGGAAAGGGGAAGGGAAGTGTGAATGCGGTGCTGGAAAATGGTGAAGTGGGTGGTGGGGGAATGGGAGATTGTGGCCGTATGGGGGGAGGGAGAGGTGCAGTGGAGGGTGATATGTCCATCAAATCCACGGTGGACGCAGTAGTGGGAGTGATTGTGAATAGTGGAATTGTGGGTGCAGTGATTGTGGTGAATGTGTATAGTGGTGTGTGCAGTTGTGAATATGAACTGCCCGGAAGTGTGAGAGGGGGAATGGGGATGTCAGTAGTTGCCGTTAGGATTACAGTGTTAGTGGAGGTGTATACAAGGGAGGTGTTGAGAGGGTGTGTGGGTTGATTGGCGGTTTGTGCTTCAGTCATGGCAGTTGACTCGGAGGCGGTGATGGTGGTTGTTACATTGGTAATGGGAGGTGAATGTGGTGGAGTGGGAGGCGGGGGTGGCAAGGGGGGTGATGGGGGTGCACTGGACACATGGGTCTCTTCAGTATCGTGCACAGTGTGTGCTGTGCCCGTGGTCGTGGCTGTCCCTTGTGTTTTGGATACTAAGACATTCATCTGTTTCCCTGCTCGTGGGGGACGTCTTCCGTATCTTCTTTCCGTTCTGCGTGATTGTGCCAGGGCAGTATGCACTGTCTCAGGTACTCCTAAAGCATCAGAGATCATATCCAGTGTGGCACGATATTGTTCGTCGACTCCTTCCTCCTCAAGGATTTGGTGCATGATAGCCTTTCCTGCTGCAAGGGATAACTTATGTTGTTGTTGGACCCTGTTGATGGTATCGTAGATCTTTTTCAACTCCTTTGTATATGCTGGGGCACCCTCTAGCTCCTGTATAACTTCTTGCTCATAGTCATGCGCCTCCTCATCGGAAAATCCTTCCTGTTCATCCTCTTGTTCTTCTTCTTCTTCATCCTCCACTTCCACCACTTCTGGTTGTCTTGGCTGGGGTTGTTCTGTAGTAGTTTGTTGTCCACTACCCTGCTCTGCTTCGACTTCCGCATTAACAGCTTCAATGATTCTGGCAACTTCTTCATCCGTTAGATCTTCCAAAGTGAATCCGTGAGGAAATTCCAGATTAGTAGGTACAGGTGGAAACACAAGATTAGGGCCATCTGCACTGTGCCTCGGTAACCTGATAGTAAATGGTTGCACTCGTCTGGGAAGCCTTGGAGTTGTTTCAGGTGTTAGGGTTGCACCGCGGGCTTGTGCACAAGGCATCTGGACAACGCCTCTCATCTTCTTTGAGGGAGGCCCTACAGCTGAAAGTCTGCGTTGAAACTCCTGTACCCTGGTCCAAATGAGTGCCCTCTGCACTGGTACATCATACGCGAGACATCTATACACGATCCTGGTAAGAGCACAGCATCCATACAGTACAGATTTTTGTTTCTTATACCACCTTTGATGAGCCAAGTGGATTTGGTCAATAATCCAGTGGGGCATATTGATTGTCAGCTCAAAAGCATCTGCCAAGTATAGACTAAACCAGATCTTCTTAGGTGGCATGGTGAACCTCTCTTGAGCGGGAAATGCGAAATGCTGCATGACCATTCGCAAGTGAATTGCAATTGTAGGCGTCATTGCCACCATGTCTTTTAACTTTGTCAGATTCCTATTCTTCATATTGTCGGGGACCATAGTCTCTTTCTCCGTAGGAATGTGCATACCTTTCATGTCCAGAGCTTCCCTTACCAAGTTGATAGTCAATCTGAAACGCTTGAGCTCATTGCCCCTTGTGAGAGATGGGAGGACAAAGGAACTGTATCCCTTTTTGTCTTTGCTCGGAGTAAGGGTGCTAATCAAATAAGAGCATCTTAGAAAATCCGGCTTTGGCAATTGGAATTTGAAGTACTCGTAGAGTCCTGCCTTCTTCCATATAGGTTTCAATCCTTCATTATTCTGCAGTCTCTCAAATTCCCTGGTGAAAAAGTGATATCTGCCCCAACGCCCATTGAATTCTATCTCGGCCTCCCACATATAAGTGCCTTCACCTAGGGGTCCTGCCACATCACTGAACCAATGAGAGTTTTTACTGACTGGCATAGTGTGCCCTTGTGGAGGATTCTGAACTGGTATGGCGTGTAATGCCCTCAATGCCGCTAGGCGTTCCTTCAATTCCTCCTGAACTGGGAGACTTTCAATGTCCACGACTTGGGGGCTGGTGCCTGCCTGAGAGCTAGTTCCTGCTGTATCTGCCATGTTACTTCTTGCCTCGTGATTCTGTGAGAATGTAGAAACAAGTGTTAACATTGTAAAGGACAAGATAGAACCGTTTTTGTCCCCGTTACAACATTAACATGGGGTTCGCGAGAGATTAGGGGGTTAGTAAGTGCTCGGTGCTTGTGTGTGTAGTTAGGGATTGGTTAGACCTAAGAGATAGGTGGAATGATGTAGTGTGAGAGTGACGTAGTTAGTAGGTGGGCATGGATTTACAACTTGGGTCCGGGGGTTTATTACAAGTTTTAGGTTGCCAAATGCAGTGGATGGGTTTATCTCTTGGTTTCGTAGAGACTCTGGAGAGCTTTATAGGGGTGTTGGCTTGAAAATGAGTCCTTTTAGGGACCCATTTACAAGTGATTCTATTCGTGCTCATGGGCCTTGGTGTGTTCCTGAGTGTTGAAACGAGTGGGTATCGGCTGTGCGAGTGAGTGGATCATGCTGTATAGGGCGTGGTCTTAGTGTAGCTATTTGAGCCCGCAAACAAGCCTTAGGCACCCAAATTTGTCTTGATTGTGGGCTAGCCTTCATTGACTTCTTGGGTACCCAAGTAGACTTCACATTAGCAGAAGAACTTCTGAAAGACTTCTTATTAGTGTCGTGTTGTTGGTTACTAATAAGAGGCTTTGCCCGTGTGGTTGGCTTGAGGGCAAACGGGTGTTCGCCTTTCCGCACCCATACTTGTTTCATTGGCTGAGACATTTTGCTGCGCAGGTACTTTTGATCTCCGACATAGGTAGTACTCTGCTTCTTCTGTATTTGATCCATCTTTGGTTGCTGCCTCCCTCTGGCCTTTGGAAAAGAAGGGAGTTCCGTTGCATCCCTGAATTCTTTTTTGCGATCATCATTCCTCTGCAACACATAGTTTTGGACAAGAACAGCATGATCATCTTCATGTGTACTCCTAGAAGGACCAGGAGTGTGTGCCTTTCCTAGTTCCTTGAGTGCTCCATTATCTAACTCCACTGTAATTCGAGTATGATTGACCCATACCTGAAGAAGTCCACTTCTTAGGTTTAGGTTTACTGCATGATCATAAATCCAGTCCTGACCCAAGACAAGAGGCTCAATGAGGTCCTCATCTTGACACACTAGTACCTTGACTGTCATTACTTCGTCTTGAATGTAGATGGGAAGTTCCACCTCGCCCATGCAAGGGGTTTCCACACCTCCCAATCCTATGAGATACGCTTCAATAGGATTGACAGTTAATGTCAACTCTTGACAGTAAGACAATTTAACCGCACTAGTGGCTGCACCTGAGTCAATCAAGGCTCTTACAGTCCTTGCACTCTTTCCTTGTCCTATATCTAAGGTTATAAAAGGACGTCGATCAACTATCCTATGAGAGCTAACACCTGAAACTTCACACATAGCCACATGATATCCTTGATCTGCATATGCATCTGTCCTAGTTTGCTCTCTACCCTATCTTCTTAATTTCATTCTCCGTATGCGCTCTAAAGCTTCTGCTTGAGCTTCTTCTCGAATTCGCTTTTCTTCTTCTTTGCGTTTCTTGGAAATATTGAGTCGATTTAGCATCTCTTCCGTCAGAGGTTCCTGATATAACTTGACTCTGCATCCGCTTATGTAGCTTGGGAGAACATCGCCTTCTAATGTGGCTAGTTGCACGGCTCCACTCGTGGAGATCCTATTTATGATCATAGGTCCATAACCACGCTTCTCTAATTTTCTCGCATGTTGTTTCAAAGTGTATACTAGTACTAGGTCGCCTGCCTTTAACCCTTTATCCTTGACATGGGCATCAAAGTATGCCTTTTGTCGTTTCTTAGCTGCATATATCCCTGTCGCCGCCCTCAGTCTTGTTTCTCCTAATCGTTCTAGGTCAAAAAGTCTTGAGGAGAGTTCATGACCCGTCCATTCATGCTCTTGTGCTACTTTCAGTGTTGGTATTAAGAAGTCCAATGGTAGCACTGCATTTTGGCCAAACACCATTTGAAAGGGAGTGGCTTGGAGTACCGTTTTGTAGGCAACTCGGTATGCCCAAACAGCATGGTGTAGCTGTTTGTCCCAATCAGAGCGCTTATTGTTTACTAATTTCATCAGTACATTGCATAAGATCTTATTAGTGCTCTCCGCCTGGCCATTAGCTTGAGGGTGATAGGGGGCAGACTTCTTATGTACTACCAAGAATACTTGGAGCAGATTTTCAATAACTTCATTCAAGAAGTGAGTGCCCCTATCACTTACTAGCTCTATTGGTAGCCCGTACCTGGTGAACACATTCTCAAATAAGAATTTAGCAGTTGTTTGAGCATCGTTCTTCGTTGTGGCTTTTACCTCTACCCACTTTGTTAGATATTCTGTGGCAACAATGATATATTCTGCATGGGAACCCTTAGCTGGGGGATTAATAGGACCTACGAAGTCTATTCCCCACTTAGAGAATGCACGTCCACCCATCATAGGTTTCAGTGGCATCTCATCTTTACGTATAGGATACTGAGTTCTCTGGCAAACATCACACCGTTTCACATAGGTATGTGCATCCATGTGAAGGGTCGGCCACCAGAAGCCCGCAAATAGTATTGCCTTGATCACCCGATCTGGTCCAAAGTGTCCTCCTGCTACACCTTGGTGAGCAGTTTCCAAGATCTTGAGATATTCACTTTCATGGACACATAGCCTCAGGTAACCATCTTTACCACGCTTATATAGATTATCACCAATGAGTGAGTAATCCTAGGCTTCTTGTTCTAAACTCCTTTTCCTAACCAGAGTCATGTCTGGAGGGAATGTTTTTGTCCTCAGGAAGGATACTAGTGGTTCACTCCAATCTGGCACTATGGACACTTGATAAAGAGTGGCATGTTCCACAGGTGGTTTAGTGCAGCAGATTGGGCATTCCTTGCACAACTTTTGGACATCAGCTTCCATCGTCGGCCAATGCACTCCGAGTCTTCTTAGTGTCTGTAGGGTTCGTTGCTTTGAATAGTGTTGCTCTAATGCACCTACATGTGCTAATTGCAACCATTTAGCATACTCATCCTCTTCCACACAACAAGCCAAGATCCCTTGATCTGTGTGCTTGTACATACTTCCTGCCATGATGTGGTACTTTTGGGCTTTCACTAACTCTCTATTTTGTGTGTTTACTACTGGATGGTTAGGCCCGTATGTCAATACTAGCACTAGTGGCTTAGCCCACTGTGGCACCACTTCCAAATTAAACAAGTAAGCATCAGGAAGGTCATCTGACACTCCTTGTGGGGCTTCCCCTGATGTGAGCCTAGAGAGATGGTCTGCTCTCAAGTGAGTCTTTCCTTTCCTTACCACAACCTCGAAGTCGTATTCCATTAGTAAGAGAAACCATCTTACTAATCTACCTGTATTACATGGCTTGTTCACAAGATATAGCAGTGCCTGATGGTCAATAAAAAATTTAAACTTATTGGCAAGCAAATAATGTCTAAACGTTTTAACTGCATATACCATGCCTAGTCCTTCTCTCTCCGTAGTGGTGTAATTTCGTTCAGCTGCATTCAATTGTCTACTAGCATAGGCAATTGGAAGATCCATATTACCTTCACCGGTGAGTTGTGCGAGCACACATCCAATAGCATAATTGGAAGCATCCACATGAACATGGAATGGCTTGTTCCAATCTGGTGTGGTCAAGATTGGGGCTGAACATAATCGTCGTTTAAGCTCATTGAAGGAATTTTCACATTCATCAGTCCACTCAAAGTTAGTCAAAAGTCCATACAGAGGCTTTGCAATGATGGCATACATATGTATAAATCGTCGGTAATAACCACAATGCCCCATGAAAGCTTGTACTTCCTTGACATTCTTTGGCCTAGGTAGCTCTGCTATGGCTCTCACTTTCTCTTCATCCGTGGATATGCCATTCTTTGACACTATGTGTCCTAGAATCTTGCCTTGTCTGACCATAAAGACGCACTTTTCTGGGTTCAAGCAGACTTGATATTCTCTACATATGTCGAAGATTTGTCTGAGTTCAGGAATATGGGTTTGTCTGATGTTGGAATGAGCACAAAGATCATCAACATAGACTTCTAAGTTCTTCCTCAGGAACTCTTTAAACACGTGACACATCAATCGTTGAAAGGTAGCAGGTGCATTAGTGAGCCCGAATGGCATTACCCGAAAGGCAAATATGCCCCACTCCGTGGCAAAAGTCGTCTTATGTTGATCCTCTGGAGAAATGGCTACTTGATTGTAGCCAGAGAATCCATCCAGGAAGCTGTACACTTCCTTGCCTGCTACTCTTTCTAAGAGATGCTCTGTGATAGGAAGCGGGTAGTTATCTCGAATTGTGGCTGCATTGGCCTTCTTTAAGTTAATGCATACACGCAGCTTTCCATTTTTCTTGGGCACCACTACGATGGGGGATACCCACTCAGTGTGCTCAATTTCGTAGATGAATCCAGCTTCAACCAGTCTATCTATCTCCTCCTTGATCTTAGCAGCGTAATTATCGTTATATGTATATGGCTTTTGCTTCAAGGGTTTGGCATCTGAGGTCATGGGGATAGTGTGTGAACATATGTCAGGGTCCACTCCCTTCAAATCCTTGTAACTCCAAGCGAATACATCTCTGTATTCTCTTAGCAAGGCTATTAACGCATGCTCTTCTTCCTCTGTTAGGTCATGACCTATGTACGTGCATCTCTCCTCTCCTTCTTCTAGGGCCACTACTATTTTCTTGGTGGTCTCTTTGTTATCATAGGCCTCTCCTGATTGTGCCTCTCGTTTAGGCATTCTTATCATGACTCTCCTGTTGTCTATCTCATACTTCTTAAAATTTTCTGGGACCTCAAACAACGATTCTTCCTCTTCTGGTGTGACTTCTCTCTTCTTTCTTTTCTTTCCTTCTTCCTTCGAGGTCACATGTGTGGCTAGTCTTACTTCACTTGTAAGCTCTCCATACCTCTGGGGTTGAAATTCTACTTCATAGAAGTATTCTTCATCTGATGCAAAGGGTGTGTCCATAATGATTGACTCTAGATCAGAGTCACTTGCATCCTCAAATGCATCAGGGCTAGGTTCACACTCTTCTAACACTGCCTCTCCCATGATTGGTTCTATGGAGAAAACTGAAATGTCATAGCCATCCTCATCACAGTGAGGTGTCCATTGTTCTTTATTGATGGCTACATCCATTGTTGCTAGGATTTCTGCCCAGCCGTGGGGTTCAAATTCTTCATCAGGAAATACTACAGGTGCATAGGCTGGGTCTTGAATGGGTCTATGTGTTTCGTTTGCACCTATTTCTCTGGCCTTTTCTCTTTTCTCCTCTTCTATTGCCACTTTGCACATCCATAAGTGGGTGTCTTCATGCATCCATGAGGATCCTGATCCTATGGAATGCACAGATTCCGTATCATCTTTGGCTCTATGGATGGGATTCCATTGGATAGGAGGGACATCTCTATGAGAGTAATCTTTGAGATTCACTTTGGTAGTAACACCTAAGTGTTGCAAGTACAAGGAATTGGTTCCCCAATCCTGTACCACTTGCAGCCGTCGCATGAAGGGTCGTCCCAAAATCATCTCATAAGCATGATTCTTGCTGAAATCACATATGGCGAAAGTATGCTCAAACTCAACACCACATGTAGTGAGAGTTATTCCTTCTAACAACCCTAGGGGTCTCTCTATGTGACCATCGGCCATCTGCAATTTCATCCTCGTGGGCCTGAGTGCTAGCTTGCCCCAACGCTTCCACAGGGAAGTGGTCGCAATTGCAACACCTGCACCTGAGTCTAGAATGGCCTTGGTGGTGTATCCTTGATGGGTGATTGGAAGATAGGTGTTTCCTTCTTCACCTTCACTCATATCTCCTATCTTGTCCAAGGGTATTTCGGGCACTGTTCTCTGGGATCCTACCTGGGAATGAGGTTTTGCTATCTCTGGTACTTGTTTGGCTACATGCTTCCATAGCTCTGGCCTTACTTTGAGCAGCTCTTCTAAGGTGAGGTTGCACTGAACCTTAGTGTTTTTCACTACCTCTGTGTTCCTAGGTATGACTGAGTCCTCATTTCCTACCATGACCGTGGGTGTTCTCATACAAGTAGACTTAGTTTCCCATGGGCCTCTGAAGTGGGGTAATTCTTGTAGAGAGTTAGACTCAAAGTCTAATCTTTCCTGAGATTGGGTGCTCTCCTGCTCCTCATAAATGGATGGGATATCTTGTGGGAATTGGTCATGTGCATCATCCACAAGTTCAATAGGAGGAGGGACTTCACTCTCTTTAGCCCATTTGTCTTCTTGAATCTCTCGTAGGAATTCTGGTGTGAATCAATTCATAGAAGATGATGTGTCTGGCTCCGTAGAGTTAGGCACATAGGCTTCAGGCACATAGGCTTTCTGGGTAGGAAGAATTGCTCTTTCACTTGCCTTGTCCTTATGTTGAGAGGTGGGTTCCTTTTCTGATTGTGCAATCAGCTTCTCTATTCTTTCTAACAGTCCGTCAAAGTGCAACTGTGTTTTTGCTGAACTAGAGATGTTAAAGAGGCGACTGGCTTCAAACATGGTCTGAGCCAATTCCACCATTTTAGCACAAATTTTAGTTCGTTCAAGCTCTAATTCTGCTCTAGGATAGCACTTTTCATGATCAGTCACGTTTGGCCCTTCTTGGATTCTGGCCTGATATGCCTTAAGCATCATGTTTAGGTCTTCGGGAGTGGGATCTGCTAGGACCGATCCTACTCTAGGGGGTCGTGGAATTGTGTGAGATGGGTTGGAAGGTGGCAGGTCGGATGGAGGTGGGAATGGGGGTGGTGGGGTAATGTGAGAGGGAGTTTGAGATGTGAGTTCAGTTATCCTGGCTTTGGTTTCTCTTATGCTTTCCTCGAGTTCACTCATCTTTTTTGCCCATTGCCTTTTCATTCTTTCCCGACTATCTTTCCAAGCTCTAGTCCTTTTCTTGGTTATGCTCTCAGTTTCACTAGCCTCTGGGCCCTTTTCCTGGCCTACCCCTTGATTTTGCTGCAATGCTTGAGCTCTAGTGACTACCTGTACAGGTGCAGTGGAAGTGACACTTCCTGTGGAGTCTACAACTAATCCAATAACGTTGATAGGAGTGATTTTTGGCATATTATTAGGATTCTTTGGGCAGTCTTGTAAGAGATGCTCCTTTCCACAATCTTGGCAAAAGCCTTGAATTGTCACTGACTGGGGTTGTGTAGGTGGAGGTAAGGGACAATCACGAATGAGGTGATCTCCCTGACATCTGTAGCATGGTCCTCTAGGGAATGGGGGTCTTACCTGCCTAGGTTGAGGCCTAGGGTTGGGGTTTGTATACATGACGTTTGTGTAATCTGACTCCCAACTAGGTTCACTCGGTTCCTCACTGTAGTAGGACTCACCATGTTCAGGAGATTGCATGTAGTAAGCCTGGGGGCTATGGACATGTGTAGAATCAAAGCTATGGTCACTGGGATCACTTTCAGAAAGCAATGGCGTGACAGGGACTATAGCTCTATTCAGGTTCTCTTCTGCAGCTGCATATTTTACAGGGATCACGTTGGATGGAGCTGGAGGTTGTTGGGCTAACACAGGCTGAGGCCTTTGATGGGCTTGATATTGTGGTTGGTAGGTTTGTTGGGGCCTAGCATACTGCTGTGATGGATATTGATTCTGATATCTTCCTTGTTGATATGGTTGAGGGTAGGGTTGCCTAACCGCCTGCTTGTTGTATGGGCAATCTTGCGCGGTGTGATTGGTGTACCTCAGTTCTATGGTGCAGTATTGGCTACTAGGATTTACTTGGGGTTGAGCCAAAATGGGACATACATTTGCCATATGGTCACCCCCACAAGTATAGCATCTTTTCACCGGGGCAAACCTTGGGATCTGTTTGTTAGTGACACCTAATTTCTGAGCTACTTTCTCTGCAAGTTCCTCAATTGATGTGGATTGCGTGGAAGAGAGGCTAGAGGCACTATCTGAATCTTTGTAAATCTTGGAAAGTTCTAACTCCTCCCCTAGGTTATCCTCAATGTCGATGCACATACGTACACACTCTTCTATGGTCCTAGGGTCCTTCAAGTACACATAGGATCTCAATTTGGTACTTAGCAATCCATCCAAGAATAAAGCCACTTGCTTAGCAGGTGTGGGGAGCTCCGAAACAGGACATCTTTCTAAGTATTGCCTAAATCTTCTTCCTGCAAGTCTCGCGGTCTCTTGAGGGGTTTTCTTGAAGCTGTGAATCAATGAGGAGGTATTATGTCTTATGCCACTCTTAGAGAATTCAATAATGAAAGCCTCTAGGAGTTGGTCTATGCTCCTAAACTGTCTCTCATTCAATGGTTGAAACCACGTAAGGGCTGTGTTCCTAAGGGTTAGACCAAAGGCATTATACTGCGTGAATAAATCCTCCACTTTTTCAGCTCTCAAGACTTGCCTAAACTCAGCCACATGATCGTATGGATCTCCCGTGCCATCGAGGTAGTTCTTCATGGACTTAACTAGCTGGGTTGGTCTCAAAGTCCTTGTGTGCTCTCTAGGTCATGGTAGAGGGAACTCATCCGCATTCCTTTGATTCATGTGAGCTCTAAGTACCTCAGGCTCTACTCTATTTGTTTCCGTCCTCGTTCTTTCTCTGCCCCCTGAGTTGGCAAAGCTCACCTCCGGCCTTTCTCTATGTCTGTCCCTTTGAGTTCCGTGAGTGTGGGAGGTTCAAGCTCCTAGGTGACCACAGGACACGTTCGATCTTGGTTGGGGGAAAACGAATTCACCCTTCCAAGTGTAAGCATGCCTATCATTTTCTGTAACCACAAAGATCCTCTCTGAAGCGTGATCTAAGTAGGTCACTCTGCCTGGGCTATCAGGATCTTTAAACTCATAGATCATGATTGTTCCTATATCAATTGGCTTGTCTGATTTATACCTCCAAAAGGCTTCATCGGTTTCGTGGTTTAGCAGCAGATCTATACTCTTACTGTCCTGTGGGATCCACTCGGGAGTGATGATCCTTGTTAGCACTCACTTTCCACGAGGGGTCCTAGGCTCTGATCCCATGTTTCCTTGCTCTAGGTCACCTAAGTCCGCTTCTGGGATCACGTTACCGAACTCGTCTGTACTCTCAGGATGACTAGTGACCACGTATATGGTTCCCTCCTTATCTAAGTATGCACCATTTTCAAACTTTACAGCGGGGTGCTCCAGTCGAATGGATTGGTGAGGGTTTTTAATCTGGACCACAGATCTTCCTAGGCTGTCCTCATAGATGCTTGCACCTAATCGGTTGGTCCTAAGATATTCCAACTGTGTCTTGTAAGAGCCTTCCACCCTATACAAATATGGCACACCTGAACTTCTTGTAGGTCTGTCCATACCTTGAGACATCTTTGATTCACTGGTATCAGAGCTAGGGTAATGCGAGTGGTGACTCAATTGTTGGGCCCAAGACCTCGCAGTATGATTGACGCTAGCTTTTGAAGATTTGAGACTTTGTCTATCTCTTACTAGATGTCGTCCTGATCTAAGGTTCATATGCCTAATTGAGTAGCCCAATTTTTGCCCAGAGTACAACCTCGTTGCCGATCAATTCGTATCAGTCACTTGATTCTTTTTTAGTGTGTTATCATGTTTATGATCTTGTCTGATATTGCGTCGTCAGGAATACTTGAGTATTTTTCATACTTTAAGTTGATCGTTCCACGTTAAATTCTTTTCCTTTAGGGTTCTCAATCGTACAAAGATTATGTAGTTATATTGAACTTGAGTATTTATGTAGTCTTCAACTTGATAGATGCCTATCGCCGCCCTGGCTTACTCCTATCACTAGTCGTTCTTAGCCTAAGCTAGGAATTGACAAAGGGAGTTGAGAATTTTCAACCTTTTGTTTCCTTCTTGGTTGCCCTTGAGTGCCCAGGAAGCGTGTTCCCAAGCTTGCACTTACTCTTGCTTAGAGTGCCCTTCGATGCTCTCAATAGATCTGTAAGAGTTCCAAAGTTAGCTCAAGACTTAAATACCAAATACAAAACCCTTCACTTTCATTCATGAATCACAAATACCAATTTGCATTGTGATTTTTTTTTGGAAAACAATTCTAGAGATCCCCTGAATTTTGTTCCCCCTGGGTATGGTCAACTTCAAAATACCCTATCTAATAATCCTGATCTTAATTTAACTATAACCAGTCGATGTTTTGGTTGTGCTCCCCACGAGCTTTCCAACAAAACAAGAATCACAGCAAACTGATTTCGTATGAGAAAGTTATGTCAGTTTAGGGTTCTGGTGCTAAAACAGGGTTCAAACAGGCTAACAGATCACAGGATTTTTCTCAAAAGCACATGTGTAGGGACCTCACAACTCACTAATTGCTAGACCAATATGCTCAAAAACTATCCCCAAAGCTTAGAATAAAAACCCTAATTTTTTTTTGGCCGAAAAGCCTGTCAATCGCGATCGGCAGGTCTGTCAATCGCGATTGACAGAGGTGTCCGTCGGGGTCTGTCGGTCGCGATCGACACGTCAGTCGCGATTGATAGTGTCAATCACGATCGACAGAGTCGGTCGTGAGTCCTGTCAATCGCGATCGACGGTGTCAATCGCGATCGACACTTTTTCCGAGTTTTTCGCCGTGAATTCAGTCGATCGGGGCTGTGTCCGTCGCGATGGACACATGGCTACGTGAAAAAGTCAATCAATCGTTGAAATTTAGTCGGCCGCGATCGACAGTGTCAATCGTGACTGACAGAGGTGTCGATCGTGGCTGTCGATCGCGATCGATGGTGTCAATCGCAATTGACAGGGTCCTACATGGCAGTCAATCGGTCGTGGGGTCTGTCGGTCGCGATCGACAGGTCTGTCGGTCGCGATTGACAGGGTCTGTCGGTCACGATCGACGGTGTCAATCGCGATTGACAGAGAAACACGGAATTTTTCAACTATTTTTAGTGATTTAGAATGTGCTCTTTGTGCTGGTCTTAGTGGTGCACTTTGTTTTACCAAATGGGCGTTTTTTCTGTCGATCGCGATCGACAGAGGCCGGCGACACAAAGACAGTTTCGACGAGTTTCGTACCTGCGCAGAGCGCTGGGGATGATGATTCAGCAAGAACCTGCGAAATGCTCAAGAAACATGCGAAAACAGTGCAAGCAATATCGCTCTCTCGCTCTCTCGCTCTCTCTCACAAGTAGAATGAAGGAAATGAGGTGGAGATGGTGATATGATCAAAACTGAAAATTTTCGCGATGATGGAGATGGTGATGATGATGATGGTGATGAAGATGGTGAAGAAAAAACAAGAAAATAGATGAAAGTGAAGAAAATACCTACAACTCCAACGCGTCAACTCTACGTCTTACCATCACACGCTCGTCCTCAAAGCTCGATCCCCGGCAACGACGCCAAAATTTGGTGTAGCCCAATGATGAGTCGCACCTCCTTTAATGTCAATCCGGGAAGACGTGAGGATGGTATGAAGACCTCGAGCAAGTGAAGGCACAAGTGCGTGAGTGAGAAGGACACTAACATGCACACACATACACACACACGCGCACACAAGGTAAGACAAAGAGTGAGAATCGATGGAGTTCTTAGATTACTTTCCAAAAGCTCTTACAAGTTCATTTCAATTACAAGCTAACCCCAAAAATGAGCTCTCTAGCTCTATTTATAGTTTTTGTCTAGCTTTGGCCCTGTCTAGACCTAGTGTCCGGCCTAGTTAAAAATTAGGTTCCAGGGCTTATTTGAGTGCTCAAACGAGATCTAAAAAATACGAAAATTGGTAAGCAACTACTTCTAAGGCTCCTCAAGCTCGAGGACTCCTCGGCTTGCACAAAATGGAGCTACAAAAAGGTGAACAAGGTATTTACAGGGGTTGTTAGTGATGAGAATCACTTTTAATTGGTGTAAGGGTTTTGAAAAATTAAAGGGTTGCCTTAGTGCTAGATCTGCGTGAATGCTCGTACTTGCTTCTTCGTGAAGAAAATTATTGGCCTACTTGCCGGATCGTCGTTGACTGCCTTGTCTGCTTGTACTTTCCCTTCTCTCTGACTCCCTTCGTGAGCTTCCTTGCCTGGTGAGTCCTTCAGTTCCAACAAGGACTCTCTTGGCCGCTTCCATATGTGGTCTTCTTGGCTTATGCATAAATTGACTCAATATGCTAACACTATAGCATATATCCACCCTTGTGAGTGTTGCATAGTTCAAACTTCCAACCAAGCTTTGATAGCTTGTGATGTCTTCAATTGGCTCTCCTTCATAAGCACTAAGCTTATGATTTTGCTCCATAGGTGTACCTGCACACTTGGTATTTTCCATCTTGAATTTGAGAGCATGTCATGGACATACTTCCTTTGTGTGATGTATATACCTGAATCTGTGTAGATCAACTCCAATCCAAGAAAATAAGTGAGTGGTCCGAGGTCACTTATTTTGAAATCCTCCTTCATTTGACTCTTTACCTATTTGATTCCTTCAAGATCATTGCCTATGATAATAATATCATCAACATACACACATAAATAGATCACTTCAGATCCATTCCTCTTTATGAACAAAGAGGTATCCTCCTTGCTAGCTTTGAATCCTTGGTCCTGCAAATAAGTCACCAATCTGAAATTCCAAGCTCTTGGAGCTTGCTTCAATCCATACAAAGCTTCTTTAGTTTGCATACATAGTTAGAATGATGTGCATCCTCATATCCAGGAGGTTGTGCCATATACACTTCCTCAGAAATCCATCCATTCAAGAAAGCATTCTTTACATCAAGTTGATAGAGATTCCAATTTCTAGATGCAGCAAGACTAATGAGAACCCTAATTGTAGGCATTTTTGCAACAGGAGAGACAGTCTCCTCATAATCAATACCATGGGTTTGAGCAAACCCTTTAGCAACTAACCTTGCTCTGTGTCTATTTATACTTCCATCTGGATTCCTCTTGATTTTGTATATCCATCGAGATCCAATTACCTTCACAGATGGCTTGTTAGGTACAAGCTCCCAAGTGTCGTTTTCCTTCAGGGCTTCCATTTCTTCATCCATTGCATCTCTCCAAGCTTTCTTGCTTTTTGCTTCTTCAAATGTGGTAGGTTCTTCATTGGTGAAATCCTTTGCAATGTAGATTGAGTGCTTGGTGACCAAAGAAGTATCATAACCAAACCTCTCTGGTTTCTTCTTCTCCCTTGAAGACCTTCTAAGTAGTTGATGTGAGCTCTCAGGTCCATATGTAGCATCCTGCATCTTTTCTTTACCTTTGTTCTTACATAGCTTTAGTCTTTCCAAGTCTTCTAGGTCAATCTCTAAATCACTTTCTTCAATCTGCTTTGGCTCCTTTGGTTGAAGTGATGGAAAATCTTCATCTAAGTGATATGGCAACTTCATTTTCCTGTCATCATCAAACCATGATTTTTTTTCATAAAAAATTACATCTCTACTCACAGAAAATCCTTTATTGGTTGGATTGTACAATCTATATCCTTTTTGGTTTTGATCATAACCAATGAATACACACTTCTCTGCCTTGGGATCCAATTTCCCTCTTACTTGAGAAGGAATGTGAGCATAGGCTAAGCATCCAAAGATTTTGCAATGCTCTAGACTAGGTCTTCTTCCATTCCACACTTCATATGGAGTTGTTCCATCTAGTGACTTAGATGGAAGTCTATTTATCAGATATGTGGCTGTAGACACAGCCTCTGCCCATAAGTAGTTTGGCAATCCCTTTTCGTTAAGCATGGACCTTGTATTCCCTTTTAATGCCTCTTTCATGCAAGAAGGCATCAAATTCAAAAGAGAAGTATTATCCTCCACCATCTGATCTGAGCCTTTTCAAAGTCCTACCTGTTTGGTTTTCAACAAGAGCAATATACTTGTTAAAGCAATTAAACACTTCATCCTTGTGCTTCATGAAAAACAGAATGGTCCACGTGCTACAATCATCTATGAAAGACACATAATATCTTGAGCCTGATATAGATGGCTCCTTACTGGGACCCCACACATCCGTGTGCACTAGATCCAAAGGATTTTGATACATATATCCTTCCTTATTGAAAGGTTGTCTATGAGCCTTGCCGACTTGACAAGCTTCACACTTATAAATCATGTGTTGCCTTGTGATATTAGGCAAACCAAGTACACTTTGGTCCCTGCAAATTTGTTTGAGTGTCCTCTCACCAATGTGAGCAAGCCTTTTGTGCCATATCTCCAAGTCTGTAAGAGTTTGAGATCCATAGCTAAACAAAGCTATGTTCTTTGTATCTTCCACTTCAAAAGTGAAAATCCTTCCTGTCTTTTCTCCTTTGGCAATCCTTCAAAAGCCTTGCCTTGGGTCTTCAACATATGCTCCAAATCGGTTGAATCTAACCTGCAATCCTTTTTCAACAATCTGTCCAACACTTATTAAATTCTTGGTAATTGTAGGGACATACAAGACTTTGCTTAAGAGGTTCATATTCCCATCTGATGTCTTCACATTACCTATCTTCTCCACTGAGTGCTTTGTGTCGTCTCCTGTCTACACTTCATGCTTGTTATGAGGATCTTCCAAATCAGAAAGTAAAGCCACATTTCCTGCTACATGGTTTGAGCATCCCTAATCAATGTAAAATATGTGATCATCATCCTTACCCTTCTTCACCGATAGATTCATAATCAATAATGAATCTTCTTGACTTTGGTCCTCTGCATAGTTATTGTAGTCCCTTCTTCCTCTATGGCCACTTTGATAGTTGTTGTTGTTGTAATGGTTTTTGTAGTAGTTGTTGTTGTAGCCTCCATTGTATCTGCCTCTATTTGATCCATAGCCACCTCTATTGAATCCTCTTCCTCTTGAGTTCCTTGGATTCTTGAAACATTCTTCAGTAGTATGATTAGATAAGCCACATATATTGCAAGGTTGAGATGATTGGAATCTCCCCCTGCCTTGCTTTCCACCTCTGCCTCTTCCTCTAGCTCTTCCTCTACCTGCAAAGTTTGCTTGGAAAGAGCTACCTTCATCTTCATTCTTCCTATTCTTTGACTTTTCGTTGACCTTAGCTTTATCGGAATATAAGGCAGAAGTTTGATTACCTCTTGAGGACTCACCACCTTTGCTAATCTTTGCTTCATGAGTGAAGAGTTGGCCCATGAGTGTGTTGAGGTCGGGTACATGCATATCCATGTATAAATCCATGGCTGTTGTGAATGACTCCCACTTGTCGTGTGCTTTGATTCCATTTATGATTTTTCTAATGATTTGCTCCTCTTCAATCACCTCTCCAATGTTTCCAAGTTGGTCGGAAATCTCCTTCATCTTTGTGACATAATCAGTCACATTTTGCTTCGGGTTTTTCTTCATTGTTGCGAATTCCACCCACAATTGCTTCTTCCTTGCTCGAGTGTTGGAAGAGAAGAAAGAAGCAAGTGCATTCTAGGTCTCTCTTGATGTCTTGCATCCCTTGACATGAGGTAAAAGAAAATCAGAGATTGAGTTTAGAATATAGGACCTTGCAAGTGCATCCTTCGAACACCAATTTGAAAGTCCTTCCACTTCTTCATGTGATGGTTGCCCTTTGTTCCTCATGGTTGGCATAACTTCATCTCCGGATATGAATCCATATAGATTCATCCCTTGAAGGTAAGCCTCCATCCTTAGAGACCATGCCGGGTGGTTGTTTCGATCCAATTTGTCAATTGTTGATGGAAATCCATCTCCCATGTTGCTTGACTATGCTCTGATACCACTGTGAAGAGAGATGGTGGATGCAATCCAAAGATGAGTTGGTGCTGCTACAACTAGCTTCACACCAACCAAATGAGACTTCAGATTTGATTAGTAGACCCTTTGAGCTTCCTAAATCCACCAAAAGATCAGCCAAGTACTTTGGAACTGTTGGAATACAATGTCATTTAGGACATTGTCCATGGTCAACTTGGTTCATATAACTCATTGTTTACAACATTAGTAGCAGTTCAGTATAACTCTTTGTACATCAAAAGGCGCGAACGCCGTGGATAGATGGATGTTTCTAAAGCCCCCGCCAGGGTTCAATCCCCGCATGCAGCACCTACGTGCGCCATCAAATCTTTTTAGCTTTTGCTTTATTAAAACGGCGACGAGAGCGCAAAGTTATTTTGACAAAAGTTTTTTATAATGTGCTTTTCATAACGGCGCGATTACAGTCATGGATGAACGCATAGCGATCGCGTAGCTTTTTTATTCGTGGAGCTTTATTATGAGCTTTTCAAAGTTGTACAAATACTATATAAAGAGGTGTTTGGGCTCACTTCTATTCATCCTTCACCTAGTATTCAACACAAGCTTGGAGCTTGGACCTCAATAGAGGTGGTGTTTCTTCTAGCACATGGGGCAGCCATGGTGCTAACTTGAAGCATGTTGAGGAGGAGCTATGGAGTTCTTCTTAATGATTCTTCTTGGAGAAGATGAAGGGTGTGCTCACACTCTAGCTCATGGAGAGGAGGTTATCTCTTGTTCATGGCAAGAAGACTTGGTCATTAGCAGCTTGATGGTGAGGATCGACCATCTACATGGTGTATTTAAAGATTATCTTCTACAGGAAGATATTAGGTTGAAGATTGTCTTCTATAAGAAGATGTCGGGCTACTTCAAAGACATGGGATGGTGCCATCTACATGGTGTATTTGAAGATTATCTTCTACAGGAAGATATCAGGTTGAAGATTGTCTTCTACAAGAAGATGTCGGACTACTTCAAAGATATTGGATGGTGTTTAACATAAGATTTACATCTTATGTTAAGTATTCAGGTACATATTCTCTTTATGCACACAGGTACTACTTGAATTTTATGGAGGCAGTGGCGTTCATATCAAGAGGAGTCCTATTCGGCATAGGTACAAGAGAAACAATACATATATGCTTTATGCATATTTTGATGAGATGTTTAAGAAGGTGTGTTCACATGAGTTTGAGGATTTCCTGCAGCAAACTTGTTAGCATTCTATTCTACTTTATAAGTATGTGATCTTTTCACACACGTATCTGACTTAGGGTCTTCCATAGCCTAAGTTTAGATGAGGGTTTGTTGATTATCAGTTTCACATTGATCCTTCCTCTTTCAGTCACTCATATTCACTCTTCTATAACCTATAAGGTCACACATCTCATATATATTCAGATTACTGCCCATACATCTGAATATGTTTGTTACATTGTACATTCACTCATTCATCTATTTCTCATCACATAGAGTGGTTGAGAGTTTTGCTCCCACATTGTACATTGAACATTGGTATATATGATACTATGAGTAAGCGATGGCTTACCTAACACCTTACACATGTTTTCTATTCTTTCTCTATCTTTATCTCATCATTTGTATGATTAAGTTGTGGTATGTTCATGTTTTGTCAATATTGAAGAATGCTGGAATTAATGTTGTACATAACTGGATCTATGGAACCATTGACCTGTGACATGAGCCAAGGGCCTACCTCACTTCCAACATTTGGTATCAGGGCACTAAGGTTTTGGTTTCAGAACTTTAGATCGTTGGCATCAATGCATTAAGGCTCATTCATATCTCAGGTTCCCAGAATTCCAGATTTACAACATATGATTTGAAAGCATCTTCTAACATTTGACATTTGACATACACACTTAATCTAGATGAGTAGAGATTTGAGAATTAGACATTTCAGTTACATGTGTATTCATCAGTGTGGAGTATGAAGTTGATGATCTGTTAGCAGCCGAATATTTTTGAAGAGTATGCAAATACTTTACAAAAGTATTGTTTGAAGACCCAGACTTGATGAAGAGAAGACTACTTCAAATTCAAGGAAGAACGATGGTTTAGGGAAGATGAAGAAATCAGATCAACATCAAATCACAGGTATCACTTTCTACTATCAGATTATCATTTGCAGGTCATATCTTAGAAGAGCAGTTATGAAGAGATTTTAAAGGTTTCAAGGAGTGCTTTTATACATTTTCATTCTTTGAAAGTTAAAGGCTACATCAAAACAAGTATCTAGAGGTTTTTCTAGAGAGTTTTGAGAGATCTCTTTCAAAGCAAGTTCATCTAAGAAGACAAATGTGAAGATGGGATGAGTTTTATGTTCAGCCAATTTTCTGTTGTAAGTTGGTTGGATATCCAAGTACAAATGTATCTAGAGAAGGTAACTCTAGAAGGGTAATTCATCATTCAGACAAACGATTGGTGAATTTAATCGTTTCAGACATTTGAAGCAGAATTTTGATTCAGAGATATGAGGAGATGATAAAACATGATTCTATATTCACTTCCATTTATATAGCATGTTTGTTTTATCTCTTACTCTTAAGTCTAGAGGAAGAGAAAAGTTCATTTGAAGAAGTCGAGTGTTTGCTACTTCAAGATGAAGAGAACAAAAGGTATGGAAGAGAAGTTTGAAAATGTTGACATCATCAGGTGGAAGAACGATGCAGAAGAAGAAAGTCCATCATTTCCAAAAGAAAAGTAAGGCTTCCTTTTCTCATATATTTTCCATATACTTTTCCTATTTTATCCTCTACACCCAAAGACAAGTCTACGAGAACATCTTGTTTAAAGAAGAAGCAGTTTTTTGTTTTGCATTACACTTGGTCATAATTTAGTATATTTGACAAAGAATTGCATTGAGAGAAACAAAAGCACTCATATGTGTATGAGTTATGTTGAAGCTTTTTAAGCAGGTAGCTTATATGTTCCCTCAAAGAATTCTTGGAGTGTCAATACAGAGCTACTTAGTATATGACAAGTTGCAGAGAAGTATATTTCTTCTTTATCTAACTCTTAAGGTAAAAGAGTTTTTTGTAGCAGATGTTGGAGACTTGGGTTGAGGTTTTATGTTTGGAAAAGGTTACCTCATATTCACTATTTTCAGAAAACTTCAGAAAATTCAGATTGTTGATGTACAAGTCAATGGAGAATCTACTTTCGATGATTGTCTAGTTTTTTGGATACATGCTTGTATTCAAATATGTGTTCCATTAGATCCTATTACTTGATTGAGAAGTGGAGTTAGCCAAAAGAAAGTCAAGCAGGTACTATCACATTTGACCCGGGTAAAATATGAAAGTTATGAAGTATCAACTTGTAGCTTTTGGAGTTCTCAAGGTGAGAAGTTTGTCCACTTATGTTTCAAGTAGGAATTGCAAATTCTTGGGAAGGATTTGTTTTAAGAAAATTTTTACAACTTTTTGAGAAGCATGAACACTTAAAGACATTCAGGTAATAAATCAAACATTCAGACATGAAGGTTTGATGAGAGCAGATTCTACACAGGAGAGTTCATAGATCTTGAATGATCATGAAGATCTTGAGTATTTATGAGTCAGTTGTCTATCCTTTGTTTATGAAGATTCTTAACATTGGAAGAAGTAAGTCAAAGATTCAAATTCTATCAGATTTGTGTTGCAGAGATAGAAATACTTGTTATGTTGCAGAAGGTTATGAATCCTATAATGCTTTCAGCAAGGTTTTGTTATGTTAGGATCAGCTAACCTTATTTTACAATATGGAAAGCTGATGACTTACAGTGAAAGCTATTAGCAACTGCAGTGCTAATAAAAAGGGTTCAGGGATTTTGTTTCAGGCATAGGTATTGATCACTGAACATCAGATTTATGAAGGAAGACGTTCCAGATTTCATAAAGTCTGATATATTTGAAGAAATCTGGATACTAGTGTTAAGTCATCCAAGGGGATGATGAAACATGAAGACTTATTTTCAGCCATATGTGAAAGAATGCAGATTCATACCTACAGGTATTCCTATATTTCCTTTGTCAGGTTCTCTTTATGTTCCAGCTTTGAAAGAAGAAAGAAGAAGAAGAATGTTTGGAGAAAGTTCCTGTTAGGATGTTCCTGTTCAGGAGAAGGTTCCAGAGTTCTATTTAAAGAGAAGCTTGATATTCAGAAGTGCACACATATATGTTTATACCAAGTTCTGAAGGAAAGAGGTATGAAGGATTTAAAGGATGAAGACATGATGACATCATAGATTTTTTGACTCATATTTCAGTTGATTTCAATGGAGTTGAGTTGATTTGACTTGAGTACAGATAGAGATGAACCAGCAATGTTCATAATACACTAAGTTGTGAGTTGACAGTCACAGGTTCCAGGATTCAGTTCCTGATTTTGTTTAGTGTATTTACATGACGCAGCAGAAGTACGTTGAGAAATTTTTTTTGGAAGGTAAAATGCAAATATATGGATCCTAGTGAATGTTTTCAGGTTTTTGAAGACAGGAGATAACAGGTTCATAGACAGTTCATGCTATATTTGTTGTCAAGCAATGATTGCTTGATGTGTACACTATTGGATATCCAGTTTGCATATTTTCTCAAGTATTATGGTTCATATTCAGGAAGTTCAGATTTTTTTGAAGAAAAGTCAAAATTCAGTTTTGAAGAAGACTTTTTCTGAAGTACGGAAGTACAAGCTTGAAGCTTGTGACAGGCTATAAAATGCTTATGATAATTTGCAGCTTTGACAGATTGCAGATTAGTCCAGGTTGTAGCATTGTGACATTACAGGGGGGATTGTTGGAATACAATGTCATATAGGACATTGTCCATGGTCAACTTGGTTCATATAACTCATTGTTTACAGCATTAGTAGCTGTACACTATATGTCTTTGTACATCAAAAGGCGCGAATGCCGTGGATAGGTGGATGTCCTCCCTAAAGCCCCCGCCAGGGTTCAATCCCCGCGTGCAGCAGCTACGTGCGACTTCAAATCTTTTTAGCTTTTGCTTTATTAAAACGGCGACGAGAGCGCAAAGTTATTTTGACAAAAGTTTTTTTTTAATGTGCTTTTCATAACGGCGCGATTACAGTCATGGATGAAGGCATAGCGATTGCGTAGCTTTTTTATTCGTGGAGCTTTATTATGAGCTTTTCAAAGTTGTACAAATACTATATAAAGAAGTGCTTGGGCTCACTTCTATTCATCCTTCACCTAATATTCAACACAAGCTTGGAGCTTGGACCTCAATAGAGGTGGTGTTTCTTTTAGCACATGGGGCAACCATGGTGCTAACTTGAAGCATGTTGAGGAGCAGCTATGGAGTTCTTCTTAATGATTCTTCTTGGAGAAGATGAAGGGTGTGCTCACACTCTAGCTCATGGAGAGGAGGTTATCTCTTGTTCATGGCAAGAAGACTTGGTCATTAGCAGCTTGATGGTGAGGATCGACCATCTATATGGTGTATTTAAAGATTATCTTCTACAGGAAGATATTAGGTTGAAGATTGTCTTCTACAAGAAGATGTCGAGCTACTTCAAAGACATTGGATGGTGCCATCTACATGGTGTATTTGAAGATTATCTTCTACAGGAAGATATCAGGTTGAAGATTATCTTCTACAAGAAGATGTCGGGCTCCTTCAAAGACATTGGATGGTGTTTAACATAAGATTTACATCTTATGTTAAGTATTCAGGTACATATTCTCTTTATGCACACAGGTACTATTTGAATTTTATGGAGGCAGTGGCGTTCATATCAAGAGCAGTCCTATTCAGCATAGGTACAAGAGAAACAGTACATATATGCTTTATGCATATTTTGATGAGATGTTTAAGAAGGTGTGTTCACATGAGTTTGAGGATTTCCTACAGCAAACTTGTTAGCATTCTATGCTACTTTATAAGTATGTGATCTTTTCACACACGTATCTGACTTAGGGTCTTCCATAGCCTAAGTTCAGATGAGGGTTTGTTGATTATCAGTTTCACCCTGATCCTTCCTCTTTCAGTCACTCATATTCACTCTTCTATAACCTATAAGGTCACACATCTCATATATATTCAGATTACTGCCCATACATCTGAATATGTTTGTTACATTGTACATTCACTCATTCATCTATTTCTCATCACATAGAGTGGTTGAGAGTTTTTCTCCCACATTGTACATTGAACATTGGTATATATGATACTATGAGTAAGCGATGGCTTACGTAACACCTTACACATGTTGTCTATTCTTTCTCTATCTTTATCTCATCATTTGTATGATTAAGTTGTGGTATGCTCATGTTTTGTCAATATTGAAGAATGCTGGAATTAATGTTGTACATAAGTGGATCTATGGAACCATTGACCTCTGACATGAGCCAAGGGCCTACCTCACTTCCAAGAGGAACATGTATCCCAATAGTTTGAGTCAAGAGAGACTAGTTGCGAAATGACTAGCTCCCAAAACTTGCTATTTTTGGACATACACCTGCTGGAAAAAATGAACAATGCTCTCAACCTGGTAGGAATTAGACAAATTCCTTTTGGGCATAGCAAATAGACTTAGCAAGCTTTCGAATACAAGTTAAAACACTTAAAATGATGGACTGAGCACTGAGAACAAGATTTATCAATTTCTGGAATATGCCCACCATTCTCGGGGCTCTGCAGAGATAGACTAGTGAGTAGTAAAATGCAGATATCTCCAAAGCTGTAAATTCAATGACCTTGAAAATGAATATCAGAAACTAAACAATAAGAGCTATCCAATGCACGTTAAAACAGGAAAAAAGGTATCAACTTGAATCTACTTAACTTTGTACCATCAAGAGCTTTAGTCAACATGTCTGCACATTGCATATCTGTAGAGACATAGGATAGTTGAATATCCTTGCTCATTAGCTTCTCCCTTACATAATGGTAGTGGACTTCAATATGCTTGGTTCTAGCATGGTATACCGGATTAGCTGCTAGATGTAGTGAGCTTGTGTTGTCACCAAAAATGTGAGGTGTTGAAGAATGAAGTCCAAGATCTGTGTACAAGGACTTTAACCACATGATTTCTTGCATTGCATTAGCCAAACCTCTATATTCCGCTTCAGCAAAAGATAATGCCACGGTTGGTTGCTTCTTTGATGACCAAGAAATGATTTTTGAACATGCAAATGATATATACCTGGATGTGCTTCTTCTATCATCTCTAGATCCGGCCCAATATGCATCTGAGTAGACCTTTAGCTCAATATCTGAAGTATATGAATAAAACAAACCTTCATTCATGGTCCCCTTTAGGTACTTGAGGACTCTCTTGGCCACTTCCATATGTGTTCTTCTTGGCTTATGCATAAACTGACTCAATATGCTAACACTATAGCATATATCCACCCTTGTGAGTGTTGCATAGTTCAAACTTCCAACAAGGCTTTGATAGCTTGTGATGTCTTCAATTGGCTCTCCTTCATAAGCACTAAGCTTATGATTTTGCTCCATAGGTGTACCTGATTCCATCTTGAATTTGACCAGCATGTCATGGACATACTTCCTTTGTGTGATGTATATACCTGAATCTGTGTAGATCAACTCCAATCCAAGAAAATAAGTGAGTGGTCAGAGGTCACTTATTTTGAAATCCTCCTTCATTTGACTCTTTACCTATTTGATTCCTTCAAGATCATTGCGTGTGATAATAATATCATCAACATACACACATAAATAGATCACTTCAGATCCATTCGTCTTTATGAACAAAGAGGTATCCGCCTTGCTAGCTTTGAATCCTTGGTCAATAAGTCACCAATATGAAATTCCAAGCTCTTGGAGCTTGCTTCAATCCATACAAAGCTTCTTTAGTTTGCATACATAGTTAGGATGATGTGCATCCTCATATCCAGTAGGTTGTGCCATATACACTTCCTCAAAAATCCATCCATTCAAGAAAGCATTCTTTACATCAAGTTGATAGAGATTCCAATTTCTAGATGCAGCAAGACTAATGAGAACCCTAATTGTAGGCATTTTTGCAACAGGAGAGAAAGTCTCCTCATAATCAATACCATGGGTTTGAGCAAACCCTTTAGCAACTAACCTTGCTTTGTGTCTATTTATACTTCCATCTGGATTCCTCTTGATTTTGTATATCCATCGAGATCCAATTACCTTCATAGATGGCTTGTTAGAAACAAGCTCCCAAGTGTTGTTTTCCTTCAGGCCTTCCATTTCTTCATCCATTGCATCTCTCCAAGATTTCTTGCTTTGTGCTTCTTCAAATGTGGTAGGTTCTTCATTGGTGAAATTCTTTGCAATGTAGATTGAGTGCTTGGTGACCAAAGAAGTATCATAACCAAACCTCTCTGATTTCTTCTTCTCCCTTGAAGACCTTCTAAGTGGTTGATGTGAGCTCTCGGGTCCATATGTAGCATCTTGCATCTTTGCTTTACCTTTGTTCTTCCATAGCTTTAGTCTTTCCAAGTCTTCTAGGTCAATCTCTGAATCACTCTCTTCAATCTGCTTTGGCTCCTTTGGTTGAAGTGGTGGAAAATCTTCATCCAAGTCATATGGCAGCTTCACTTTCCTGTCATCATCAAAATATGATTTATTTTCATAAAAAATTACATCTCTACTCATAGAAAATCCTTTATTGGTTGGATTGTACAATCTATATCCTTTTTGGTTTTGATCATAACCAATGAATACACACTTCTCTGCCTTGGGATCCAATTTCCCTCTTACTTGAGAAGGAATGTGAGCATAGGCTAAGCATCCAAAGATTTTACAGTGCTCTAGACTAGGTCTTCTTCCATTCCACACTTCATATGGAGTTGTTCCATCTAGTGACTTAGATGGAAGTCAATTTATGAGATATGTGACGGTAGACACAGCCTCTGCCCATAAGTAGTTTGGCAATCCCCTTTCGTTGAGCATGGACCTTGCAGCTTCGACAATAGCTCTGTTCTCCTCTCTGCTACACCATTGAGTTCGGCTGTATACCTTGTAGTGACTTCCCTTTTAATGCCTCTTTCATGCAAGAAGGCATCAAAATCAGAAGAGAAGTATTCTCCTCCACCATCTGATCTGAGCCTTTTCAAAGTCCTACCTGTTTGGTTTTCAATAAGAGCAATATACTTGTTAAAGCAATTAAACACTTCATCCTTGTGCTTCATGAAAAATAGAATGGTCCACCTACTACAATCATGTATGAAAGACACATAATATCTTGAGCCTGATATAGATGGCTCCTTACTTGGACCCCACACATCTGTGTGCACTAGATCCAAAGGATTTTGATACATATATCCTTTCTTATTAAAAGATTGTCTATGAGCCTTGCCGAGTTGACAAGCTTCACACTTATAAATCATGTGTTGCCTTGTGATATTAGGCAAACCAAGTACACTTTGGTCCCTGCAAATTTGTTTGAGTGTCCCCTCACCAATGTGAGCAAGCCTTTTGTGCCATATCTCCAACTCTCTAAGAGTTTGAGATCCATAGCTAAACAAAGCTATGTTCTTTGTATATTCCACTTCAAAAGTGAAAAGCCTTCCTGTCTTTTCTCCTTTGGAAATCCTTCGAAAGCCTTGCCTTGGGTCTTCAACATATGCTCCAAATCGGTTGAATCTAACCTGCAATCCTTTTTCAACAATCTGTCCAACACTTATTAAATTTTTGGTAATTGTAGGGACATACAAGACTTTGCTTAAGATGTTGATATTCCCATCTGATGTCTTCACATTACCTATCTTCTCCACTGATTTCTTTGTGTCATCTCCTGTCTGCACTTCATGCTTGTTATGAGGATCTTCCAAATCAAAAAGTAAAGCCACATTTCTTGCTACATGGTTTGAGCATCACGAATCAATGTAAAATATGTGATCATCATCCTTACCCTTCTTCACTGATAGATTCATAATCAATAATGAATATTCTTGACTTTGGTCCTCTGCATAGTTATTGTAGTCTCTCCTTCCTCTATGGCCACTTTGATAGTTGTTGTTGTAGTAGTTGTTGTTGTAGCCTCCATTGTATCTGCCTCTATTTGATCCATCGCCACCTCTATTGAATCCTCTTCCTCTTGAGTTCCTTGGATTCCTGAAACATTCTTTAGTAGTATGATTAGATAAGCCACATATATTGCAAGGTTGAGATGATTGGAATCTCCCCCTGCCTTGCTTTCCACCTCTGCCTCTTCCTCTAGCTCTTCCTCTACCTGCAAAGTTTGCTTGGAAAGAGCTACCTTCATCTTCATTCTTCCTATTCTTTGACTTGTCCTTGACCTTAGCTTTATCGGAATATAAGGCAGAAGTTTGATTACCTCTTGAGGACTCACCACCTTTGCTAATCTTTGCTTCATGAGTGAAGAGTTGGCCCATGAGTGTGTTGAGGTCGGGTACATGCATATCCATGTATAAATCCATGGCTGTTGTGAATGACTCCCACTTGTCGTGTGCTTTGATTCCATTTATGATTTGTCTAATGATTTGCTCCTCTTCAATTACCTCTCCAATGTTTCCAAGTTGGTCAGAAATCTCCTTCATCTTTGTGACATAATCAGTCACATTTTGCTTCGGGCTTTTCTTCATTGTTGTGAATTCCATCCACAATTGGTTCTTCCTTGCTCGAGTGTTGGAAGAGAAGAAAGAAGCAAGTGCATTCTAGGTCTCTCTTGATGTCTTGCATCCCTTGACATGAGGTAAAAGAAAATCAGAGATTGAGTTTAGAATATAGGACCTTGCAAGTGCATCCTTCGAACACCAATTTGAAAGTCCTTCCACTTCTTCATGTGATGGTTGCCCTTTGTTCCTCATGGTTGGCATAGCTTCATCTCCGGATATGAATCCATATAGATTCCTCCCTTGAAGGTAAGCCTCCATCCTTAGAGACCATGCCGGGTAGTTTTTTCGATCCAATTTGTCAATTGTTGATGGAAATCCATCTCCCATGTTGCTTGACTATGCTCTGATACCACTCTGAAGAGAGATGGTGGATGCAATCCAAAGATGATTTGGTGCTGCTACAACCAGCTTTACATCAGCCAACTGAGACTTTAGATTTTATTAGTAGACCCTTTGAGCTTCCTAAATCCACCAAAATATCAGCCAAGTACTTTGGAACATGTATCCCAATAGTTTAAGTCAAGACAAACTAGTTGCGAAATGACTAGCTCCCAAAACTTGCTATATTTGGACATACACCTGTTGGAAAAAATGAACAGTGACCTCAACCTGGTAGGAATTAGATAAATTCCTTTTGGGCATAGCAAATAGACTTAGCAAGCTTCCCAGTCCAAGCTAAAACACTTAAAATGATGGACTGAGCACTAAGAACAAGATTTATCAATTTCTGGAACATGCCCACTATTCTCGGGGCTCTGTACAGATAGACTAGTGAGCAGTAAAATGCAGATATCTCCAAAAGTGTAAATGCAATGACATTGGAAAGGTATATGCAAAAACTGGGCAGTAAGAGCTATTCAACGCATGTTAAAACACGGAAAAAGGTTGCATAGAACGCGAGATATGACCTTCTGAAGTTACTGCTCTGAGTGAGTATAGCAGAGAACAAAACAGATAGGTAGTTGATGATAAATGTATAGATTCACATATGATTACAACCACATTGGCAATGAATGTTTGCACAATGGGAGTAGAATGATAGAGCTATGGATTAAGCTCTTCACTCTCTACAAAATGACATGAAGTGGTCACGTACAAGGCTTGCTAATCGCCTCTTCCTTCTTGCTCTTTTTATAGCTATTCTTGGAGGGAGTTTTGAATTCGAATTCTAATGGCTCCACCTAAAAGTGATCCCCAAAGTTAGGAGATCCTCAGCTCAAAAATTCATGATTTAGGTAGTTAGAGCCACAACTTTGCTTTTACATCATGGATGAGGTAAGCCATCCTTTTTCCTTTTCTTTTTTTCTATTACAAGAGATAAAAATGAACTCTTTTACAAGAGGTGTTCACATGACTACACATGTGACTTACAAATGATCATAATATCAAGCATATCAAGCATGTAGGCTTGGATAAAATGCACCAACACAAATGCAGGTAGACCAATGGTAGACCATGGAGGTCTAAATAAATCTAACACTCTCTTCCCCTTCTAGGGATCATTGTCCTCAGTGATCAAGGAAGGAAAGTGTTTGCGAATCAGAGCTTCTGATTCCCAAGTAGCATCTGTGAGTGGACGGCTAGTCCATGCTACTAAATACTCTGGTATGGACCGATTTCTCAACTTCTGCTCCCTCTTATGAAGAACCTGAAATGGAACATCTGGCTGAGATGCCCTCTTTTCTAAAGCAATTAAACCATCTACACAATTCTCATCTTGAGAAATGTATGGTCTCAACTTGCTAACATGGAAAACTCGGTGTACTTTGCAATTATCTGGCAATTGCAATTTATATGCGACATCACTAATCTTCTTGATTACTATGCAAGGTCCACAAAATCTGGGTTTCTGACCCACTGTCAATGATGAACCAAATGGAACCTGTAAAAACACACGATCTCCCTCTTGAAACGTTCTTGGTGTTTGATGTCGATCTACAAATGCTTTCATCCTTTCAGCAGCTTGTTGGAGATTGAACTGAGCTATTTTTAAGTTATCTTGCATATCTGTCAAAAATTGTGAAGTACTCAGAGATTTCCTGGGTAACCCAATGGTAGTTGGTCTATGTGGAATAAATCCATAGATCACCTCAAAAGGTGCAAGCCTAGTAGTCTTGTGCTTCCAACTATTATAAGCAAATTCAACTAATGGGAGAAAACTATCCAAATCTGTTTGCTTTTCTGAAACATATGCCCGTAGCATATCTTCCAATATCTGATTAACTCTTTCGGTCTGACCGTCTGTCTGTGGATGCTCTCCACTACTCATCTTGAGTTGAACTTGAAGCTTATTGAACATGTGTTTCCAAAAATTTCTTGTAAACCTGGGATCCCTGTCTAAAACTATAGATCTCGATAGACCATGCAATCTAAAAATATTCTGAATAAATAGTTCCATGACTTGCGGAGCCTCCACTGATTCCTTTGTAGGAATAAAGTGTGCCATTTTTCTCAAACGATCAACCAATACAAGAATAGCATTCTTCTGTCGTGGTGTCCTAGGTAAACCCATTATGAAGTCCATGGAAATACTATCCCAACAGTACTGTGGTATCTCCAATGGCTGTAGCAGACATGGAGAACTAATTCTCTTTGCTTTATTCACCTGACATTTAAAACACCGACTTACATAATTGTTTACGTCCCTGACCATCTTTGGCCACCAAAAGGTACGTTTGATCAACTGCAAATTTTTCTCAATACCACGATGTCCTACACAACGTACATCGTGGTTCTCAAAAATAACCTCTTTTCCAAACTTCCCTTCTTGGGAATTAGGCACACAAATCTTTCCCTTTCTTTTGAGCAAACCTTGCTCCACTTGAAAATTTGAGAATGCTTGATCTTTATCATTTTGTGATAACTTGTTGATTATAGACTGACAATAATCATCTTCAATCTGTGAATCTTTGATCTCTTGGATCAAATCACTATCAAGAACTGTGAAGCTAATCTGATGCAAAATACGAGATAATGCATCTTCAACTGTATTCATTTCCCTTTTCTATATAGAATTTCCATATGAAATTCTTGCATCAACTCAGCCCATCTAGCCTGTCTCCCCCGAAGATCAGGCTGCGAACAAAAATACTTCAATGTGTGATGATCTGTGTATACTTTAAAAGTTGCACCATATAGATAGTGTCTCCAAATCTTCAAAGCATGAGCTATTGCATATAATTCTTGCTCATGGACAGGCCAGTTTCTCTGAGTTGGAGAAAGTTTCTTACTTTCAAAAGCTACTGGTCTGCCATCTTGAATCAAAACTCCACCAACTACGATGCCACTAGCATCGGTTTCTATTTCAAAAGGTTTTTGGGGATCTACCACCAATAAAATTGGGGCACTTGAAACTGCTTGTTTCAATGTGTCAAAAGCTTTCTGTTGTGCACTAGTCTAAACAAATTTTTGATTATTCTGTAACAAATCCTTCAATGGCGCAGCTATGTGCGAATAGCTGGCAATGAATTTCCTATAGAATCCCGATAATCCTAAGAATGATTGCAACTGGCGCTCATTCTGAGGAATCAGCCAACCAAGGATCACAGAAACTTTTTGTGGATCCATTCTAATTCCATTTGTAGAAATTATATGTCCTAAGTACTCAACCTTAGATAAACATAGCTCTGTCTTCTCTGGACTGAGGTACAAAATATTGTCATCCAACATTTGAAAAACTGTACGCAAATGACATTCATGTTCTTCCAAACTTTTACTATAAACCAACACATCATCTACAAAATCAACCACAAAGTGACCAATAAAAGGACAAAAAATATCATTCATGAGCATCATAAAAGTAGCTCGAGCATTAGTTAAACCAAGAGGCATTACAAGATACTCCTAATGACCAAATCTAGTACAAAAAGCTGTTTTATGTACATCATCATCCTTGACTCTTATTTGATGATAACCACTTTTTAAGTCTACTTTACTATATACAATAGCACCTCCTAGTGCATCCAGGATATCATCAATGCGAGGTATTGGATATCTATGTTTTATTGTAACTTTATTTAATGATCTAAAGTCTATACACATCTTGAAAGATCCATCCGTTTTGCGAACCAAAAGCACTAGGGCTGCAAAAGATGAATAACTAGATCTAATAAGTCCTTAGTCAAGATACTCCTCGACAGTACGATGTACTTCTGCCTCCTCTTGCAGACTCATTTGATACGGCTGTCTGGCTGGTGGATGAGCTCCTGGTACTAGCTCAATCCTATGCTCCACTTTTTCGTGAGGCAGAAGACCTAAATAACTCTGAAAGATACAAGTGGTTGAATTCAGTTTTCATTCTAGAAGCTAGCTGAGCCTCCAGACTAGTTTGAATCTGTAAATTTAACAACTCTTTATGCTCAAAATATAAGAAATACAAATACTTACACTCTGCTTTTACCATCGTAGAGGTAGATGCTCGTCTGTACACCTTGACGTCCGCTCTCCACGGATGATAATGCGGCGACCATTATGGTTGAATTGATATATGTGAGTTTGAAAATCAATAGTTGGCTTCTTACTTGCATGCCACTGTTTACTGAGGACGAGATCAAATCTAGCCAACCTGGCAATCTCGAAATCTAGCTCATCTCTATAAGTCTGTATCTAGACTGGTAATCCAACAACTCATCGATCCCAGATCTTAGATCCCTTCCCATCTACCAACTCTACCCTGTAGGTGTATGCAGATGGAGTAGTCTTCAACTTTAGTTTCTTGACTAAGGAAGACTTAATAACATTATGTGTGGATCCTATATCAAATAGAACTTTAACGAGATGTCCATGAACTTCCCCACTCATGACAACCAACTTGATGTCTAGAAACTGATACCCTTTCTGAGCTACTGGGGATAACACCACATCTAGAACATTCTTAACCTTCTTAGTCACTGTTATATTTAAGATGGGTCGTTTATCTTCAGATGGAGGATCCATCTCAGTGTCTGTAGCTAGAAGATCAAAATCTGAAGGAGATGATGGAGTGGATGGCGAGGACTGCTGCCTCTCCACCACCATTGCTGCAGATTTCTTCTTTTTCTTCTTAGGACACATCCTATAAGGATGTCGACCTAGGCATTCATAATAAAGACCCTCACGACGAGCCTTTTCTTTATGTTGCTGAGTCAAACTGGATCTCTGAAAAGCTCTATCTGCCATGGATGCACTTACTTTCCTCTTCCTACGACTCGAAGTCTGAATGACGTTCATCTGGCTATTAGATGCTGGAACTGAAGCTAAAGGCTTCTTGAATCTTGTCCAAGTATTCTTTTGTCCAGAAGGCTGCAATAGAGAGCGTCGTCCATCCTCCAACACCAAAGCAAGTTCTACTGCCTCATTTAGGGTATGGCAGCGCTCCTTGCGCACAAGTGGATGCAACCTCTCCCTAAGCCCAAGAACAAATTTATGCACCTGAAGAAAATCAGGCACCTGATCTGGAATCTTCAACAAGATTTCCCTATATTTGTCTGCATACTCCTGCACTGAAAGTTGTCTCTGCTGTAGGAAAAACCATGCATCTAGAGCCCTAGTATGCTCATGTGGAGGAACAAAATTATTGTAAAATATAACCTTAAGTCTGCCCAAGTGGCCGGTTCTATCTTTTCTTGCTCCATTTTCCTCCACCACCGATGAGAAACATCCATAAAACTATAAGTGGCATGTTGTATCTTCTGTTTTCCATCCTCAATATTACAAGTCAAAAACATTGTTCCCACTTACTTATCCATTGCTCCACCGCATCTGCCGTCCTGGCACTAACTTTTCCATGGTACTTAGGCGGATTAAATCTTTCACATGCCATTTGACATCTCTACCAGAAGAAGCCCACACATCTGTCAATGGTATTTGTGAACTAGATGGTTCAACAGATGGAACTTCCACCTGCATAGGTATGTCGATGGGTGGCACCTTTGGTTTGTTAAGTGCTTGGAGGATCTTCTGAAGGGTATCCTCCATGCCTCTAATTTTAGCATTGAGATTTGTAATCTCCATAGTATAAGGTCGCTCAAGCTCGACCTCTTCCATGGGAATTACAACCTCATCGAGATTCATTCTAAAAAAGAAAAACATAGAACAACTAATAAGTCATGTGAATGCAAAAAGGTAATACCAAAATAATGATATTCCTAATCAATAGGTCGCTCGTGTAAAACATGAATTACAAGATGAACTCTAGATCCTCTCTCAAGCCAATACATTGATCACACAACAAAACCCAAGTCCTATACAAGTCTACATGATGACAATACAAGCAACGACAAATTCCTAAAATACATCCGATCATAAGCGCCAAGTATAAGCTATACAAACTAATAAATGTCCAAAAATGCTAAAAAATGATCCTATACAAATTATCAATCTATTACATGTTAAATCCAAGTGATTTTTCTCTAAAAGTTACAATTTAAAGTCTTCGATAATTTCCTCTAACTTTTTATGTCAAAAAGTGCAATACCTGCAAAAAGACCAGAACATTAGAAATACTTAAATATATCCAAAAATGATGGTTTCTGGTATATAGATAGCCCTAGAAGTTAGCTTTGAGCTCCAAGTTCAATCAAATGAATTGGATCTATGGTCCTGAATTTATCATCAAAACTCTGCAAACCGGTACCTATGTATAGGAGGTTTTGGGAGTTATAGCTCCCAAGATCCACTGAGTAGACCTATCAAATGAATTCAAAATTCATTGAAATTCAGGTCATTGGAAAGATTATCTAAGCACCTATTTGTAAACCAAGTTCCACTTGAATATCACTCTCCAACTGAGAGAAACAAGCAAAATAGTGTGTGCAACACCTACACATTTTTCACTACTCAGAAATTAGACTAGAGGAAAGATTATAATCATAGACTCCTCACATGAATTCCAAATGACTTCAAATTTAGTGCGAACTAAGCGGACATAGCTGGAAAACATGTCCAAAAAAGTTTCTCCTAATTAGACATTCCATGAAAGTGAAATGGCATAATCACCAGACCTCTGTGCACTTCTCTAGCAAGTTCTTACCAGAGGGACCAGAGACCTAAAATAGCCTTTACACTCCTCATAACTTATCCAAATCATATGAATTTTATATATGTCTATTGGAACGGAATGCACCAGCACATATCCAAATTTCATAGCATTTGGACAAGTGGTGTGAGAGAACCACCCACGTTTCTACACACCTACAAAAAATTGCCAAACAGAATTCCCTGCACAATGACCAGAGAGAATTTCACTTTTCTCTTAACTCAAAAATCCAAATTTAATGAAATTTGGAGGACCAAAACTAAAGTAGGCAAGCATTAAAACCCAATAACAAACTCTCCAAATCGATATTTCCACAAAGAGATATGACTCTGACAAGACACCCCTATCAACATTCTAGAGAGTGTTCCAAGAGACAACAACTCTGAAGTGTTGGAAACGTTTGACCTACTAAAATAACTCCAAAAAACATAAAAAATGGTGCGTAGGTTAAAAACTATATCAGGTATCAGCATACAAATTTTCATGGCAATTGGATCTTCCTACATGACTTTATGATTATCACAACATGGAGTAGTACCATTTCAAGCTGCTCAAACAACAAATTAAAGATACATTCATGCTTTTTGCTATACATTTGAGCTAACTAACCTATAATAAAACCATATAATGAAGTTATATGCATAAATATGGCTTCATGAGTAATAAAAAAAATTCATGTGCAACAAATCATTCATCATGAATTTATTTATTTATAACAAGCAAATTATGCATTGGTTCTAGTTCTAACAAAACACACATAGCAAATTCTAAATGCTTAAATCAATAGAACTATATGTATATGTATATTGATTATTAGGACAAATTATTTGGTGAGTGCATGCAAATTATTGTCCATAGATTACTAAAATCATAATTTTTTTCTTTCAATGCATACATCCACTCACTCTCTTGTAAACGACTAGTTGTAATACTAATTGTATCTTTGAATTCATACAACTAAATTTCAATGAAGAAGAATAATAATAAATGTATTAATGAATGTCCATGTGTAGCTCAGTGATGAGTAGCACCTCCTTTAATGTCAATCTGGGAAGACGTGAGGATGGTATGAAGACCTCGAGCAAGTGGCGGCACAAGTGCGTGAGTGAGAAGCACACAAGCATGCACACACATACACACACACGCGCACACACGACAAGACAAAGAGAGAGAATCAATGGAGTTCTTTAGATTACTTTCAAAAGCTCTTACAAGTTTGTTTCAATTACAATCTAACCTCAAAAATGAGCTCTCTAGCTCTTTTTATAGTTTTTTGACTAGTTTTGGCCCTGTCCAGACCTAGTGTCCGGCCTAGTTAAAAATTAGGTTCCAGGGCTTATTTGAGGGCTCAAACGAAGTCTAAAAATTATGAAAGTTGGTACGATGGTACCTCTAACACTCCTCAAGCTCGAGGACTCCTCGGCTTGCACAAAATGGAGTCTAATCTACCAAAAACGGGATTTACAATGTTTGTGTAGTGATTAAAATCACTTGAGTTGTACATAATCCATGGAAAAAATGATCTGGCCTTGTTGCCGTATTGTGCATGATTCCTCTGTTGCTTTGTATGCCAACACTCAACACTCCCCCCTTCCTAGCGTCTGTCGCCCCTGACAGACCTTTGTTCTCTCGGATGGTCGATGTAATATTGGATGACATTGGTGGCCAGTTCATGTTCTCCTATCCTTAAGCCTCTTGCTAGATCAGCTTCCAATGCATCCCAATTTATTGCACCAGGGGTTTCTGGTTGCGGGGTGGTATAGTACTCTGAGTACATTGCTTGTTCACACGCAAACAGTTGGAGCAGATGTGTTGGCTTTGGTGCGAAAATCTCCGAGTGATACTCCCGGAAACCTGATCTGAACATTTCTTCGAAGGTCTGTTTGTAGCAGGCAGGGAGGTATTTGATGCGTGCATGCCAAGCGTAAGCCACACGAATACTGGGGGTGGTGCTCATGTCATACACCAAGTCATAATTTCCATTGCTAAACCCCGGGAGACGTACCTGTGGTGCGGCTGCATTTCTAAAGGTCTTCAGGACTACTTGCATCATATCTAAGATTTTAAGCATCATTTGCGCTGCTACATCTTGCATGGGCTTCAAGCGGGGCATCCAGTGGCGAATGGTTCCCATCATATATGCTACTGACGGTGGTCCCTGTGGTGGCGCAATGTACAGGTAGTTCAGCCATTCCTTGCATTGCGCGTTGTTCTGTACCTTGATATTGAATGCCTTCCACGACCTGCGGCGGGGAACTGGACCGTAGCATGGATTGTATAGGAGGTGCAAAGGCGCGTTGTTCCATGTGCGTAACATTTCTGGATATGTCTCTAGAAGTTTCTGCCGCCATATTGGTTGACGAATTTTGCCTTTTTGCACCTCTAGAGGAAGGTCTTCGGGTTGAAATTGGGTCGCAAAGGTAGGAATCTGACCCGTGACTCTTTGTATTTCTGCATTATAATCAGCCAAGATAATATAATACGGCCTGTATTGGAGTTCAGATGAGAGAATCAGGCGCCTCGATGACAGGTTCTTAAAGTAAGCTGATTGTAACACAGTTTCCTCTATGACCCTCATGGCCTGATTTTGCACTACTGTGCGCTCTTCGTGCGAACTCCCGATTTCCTCCACTTGACGTAACCATGGGGGCCGTGGTGCCTCGAATGTGTCCTGCGCTTCTTCTGTTTGTTGGCCTCCTGGGAATGGTTGCGGATCGTATTCTTCGTCAAACGTTTGTTCCACAGGAATTTGCACAACTTCTTCGTCCGTGGGAGCCTCTGGAGGGGAAGATGGTCTCTCATATTGTAGTAGGCGTGTTTGCAATTCAGTGACCTGTTTCTGGAGATCTTTTATGGCCTCTGCGTCTGTGAGAAGTGAAGCCGCAGAGGGGGTGGTTGGAGAGGCTGCTGTTGGTCGTTGTTGGTGTTCCTGCGTCAATTGTCCCAGTTCCTCCGATAGTTTATCATGTGCTTCAAGCAGCATGGCATAATCTTCCAATATAATCTTGATATTATCGGGGGTCACTGCTTGAAACTTGGATGGGCTGATGGGTGCTCCCGGTGTGCTCTCAATAGCTGCCTCCAGGTTCTCTTGATTTTGTATTTGCAGGCGTCTATTCTCTTCCTGAGCAGCCGCAAGATGGCGTTTGAGTAGTGCCATATTTCGCTGAAGTTTTGAGTTGCGTTCCAGCTGTGTCCGTAGATGACCTTCTACCACCTGCACCGCTTCCTAATCTACGTTCTGTAACTGTACCTCCAATATGCTATGAGCTTCTTGGAGAGTTTGGAACTGTGTGTGGAGGCGAGCATTTTCCTCTTCTAGTGCCGCAAGGCGGTGCCGTAGTGTCTCTGAGTGCTCATGCAGGCGTTCGTTTTGTTGCTGGAGCTGAATGTAATCTGTCCTTAAATTTGATATACAAGCCAACATGGTGTCCAATGCATTTCCTATAGATGCGTGGGTGGTGTTTATAGTGGGAGATGCATGGGAAGGGAATTGGGGAAGGGAGACAGTGAATGATGTGTCTACGGAAGTTGTGTGTGTGAGTGAAATTGGTGGAGGGGGAATGGGAGGAGGTGAAATCGTGGGGGGAGGTGCCGTGGGTGGTGAAATGTCCATACCCTCAGGAGTGGGTGTGAGTGTGGGGTCTGCCATATACATTGGGATGGTAGGTGGTGTGTGTGTGGAAGTGGTGAATAGATGCGAAGTGGGGTGGGGAGCTGAAAGGACAGGAAATGGTTGGGACCCTGGTTGAAAAGCTCTAGCAAGGAGGTCATGGAGGGATTGTAGAAATGGAGGGAGAGAGGTCGGGGGTTGAGGTCGTAAATTTGAGGGGGGCTGGAAGGGGTGCGTGGTAGCAGGGAAACCCATGAATGTGGATCTAGGGTCAGGATGACCTATGGCTGATGGTATGGGTGATGGTTGCCCTAGGGTAGGCTCTAGGAGCGGTTCGGTGGATTGTGTAGTGATGGGGGTGGCTTCAAAAATTGGGTTATCAGTGGTAGAGAATAGGGTGGAACTAGAGATGGGAGTACGGAAGATGAAGGTTGGGTCACTAGGTTGAGTGGTCGAGGTGATTTTTACTGTTCCTGCTCTAGGAGGTGATGGTGGGGGTGTGGGTGGTAGTGGTTCAGTGGACTCCTCATGGGTGACTGGGTGCTGTTGGCTAGCCGTTTCGGTTGCTTGGGAGGTTGTCCTAGTAGGTTCAGATGTAATAGTTGGCTCTTCTGCAACTGTAATGGGAATCTGGATATTTTTACCTGATCGTGGTCGCGTCTGGAACCTTCGTGGGTCATATTGAACTGGAGGCCTCTGAATGGCAGTGCGCACTGCTTCTACTACCCCATATGTTTCTGCCATCAATAAGAGACCTTCCCTAAACTCAGAGTCAACTCCTGCTTCGTCTAACAACTGAGTCATGAGTACTCTGCTACTCTGTTCGGTGAGTAGTTGTTGCGATCGCACTCTTTCCATAATCTGATACAGCCTTCGGAGTTCTGCTGTATAGGCTGGGGCTTCAGTGGTCTCCTCTTCATACGCTCCTTCTTCTTCTAGGTGTCCTTGTTGTTGACCTTGCTGAGCGTCACTCCAATGTACATGTCGACCGTCTGTAGACTTTCTTCTTCTTCGTGAGGATGTGCCTTGTTCCTCTGCCTCTGAATAAAACTCCACATCGGAGAATTGTGTGTTCTGTAGGAATGCTTCGAAATCCTGGGGGTCCAGTCCTTCAGCATCTCCAGTGGCAGCAAATTCGAATTCAGGTGGAACCGGAGGAGCCGATGGGGTAGCTTGTGTCGTAGTATCAGATTCCGACCTGGGTATCCTGATGGTAAAGGGAGGTACAGTGGCCTCCCTTAGTGGTGATGCCTCAGGAGTAGTCAGAACTTCCCTTGTCTGGACACAAGGGATCGCACCCCTCATGCGCTTGGATTGATGTGTGGACGTCTTGAGCCTTTTAAACATTTGTAATTGTGCCCAAGTTAAAGCACGTTCAATGGGGACATCATATGCTAGGCATCGGTAAATAATGCGTGTGATTGCACAGCATCCGTTCACCACTAATTTCCTAGAAGCCCGTTTGTTTGCTTCATACAACTGATCTATAATCCATACCGGTAGCTTAATGGGTAACGCACCTGCTTCCGCTAAGTAGAGAGCGAACCAGATCCTCTTGTGTGGTTGTGTGAATCGGTCTTGGCCGGGAAAGGCGAAATGTTGCATGCACATGCGAAGAGGGATGGACACATTTGGGGTGAGTGCTGCCATGTCTTTAAGCTTCAATAGTTTCCTATCCTTCATGTTAGTGGGAACAAGAGCATCCTTCTCAGAGGGTACATGCGTGCCGTGCATATTCAAAGCGTCGCTTACCAACTCCACAGTAAGTTCAAACCTCTTTAACTCGTTGTTGCCCAGCAATGAGGGAAGAACAAACGATCCGGGTTTGTCCTTTTCTTCATTAGCTTGTAATGTGGAGACCAGATAGTAACATCGGAGGAGATCGGGTTTAGGTAGCGGGGCTTCAAAGTATTCTGCCAGCCCTGCTCGTTGCCATATGGTATGGAGATCTTCGGTGTTCTGTAAAGTCTCGAACTCCTTGGAGAAAAATTGGAATCGCACCCATGATCTGTCATACTCGCACTTAGACTCCCATATGTACTTGGCCTCTCCTAATGGACCTGGCATGCCATTGAACCAATGAGAATTGGCGTGGACTCTTTCTGTGATCCCTGTGGGTGGATCCGGCACCGGGATTTGCTGAAGGTGCTGCAGCTCCACTGGTCGTTCAGTTGGTGGCACATCCACAGGTAGACTATCCACATCAATTCCTGCAGTAAGTATCCCTACTTGTGAGCCCGAACCTGTCGCTTCTGCCATTTTACTGCTTGCCTTCTGATTCTGTGAGAATATAGATTCATGTGTTAACATCGTAATGGACAAAATAAATCCGTTGTTGTCCCCGTTACAACATTAACATGAGGTAGATGGTGAGTTAGTGGTTAGTAAGTGCACGAAGACAGTGTGTGTAGTTAATGTTTGTGTATTCCCAGGAGACTAATGCCGTTAGTAAGTGGGGGTGAACTTACAAATTGGGGTCGAGGGGTTTATTACAGGTCTTAAGCTGCCAAATGCAGTGGATGGGTTTTTCCTTTGGTTTCGTAGAGGCGCTAGAGAACATTATAGGTGTATCTGCTTGAATAAGAGGCCTTTTAGGGACCCATTTACAAGTGATTACATGCGTGCTCTTGGTTCTTGGTGTGTTCCTGAGTGTTGAGAACGAGTGAATACGGGCTGTACGCGTAGTTGGGATATGCTGCATAGGTTGTGGCCTTGGCGTAGCTACTTGTGCCCTCAAGCAAGCCTTAGGCACCCAAATTTGTCTTGATTGTGGGCTAGCCTTCATCGACTTTTTGGGCACCCAAATGGATTTCACTTTAGCAGAAGAATTTCTGTCAGACTTCTTAGTGGCGTCACGTTGTTGGTTACTAGTAAGAAGTTTTGCCCGTGTGGTTGTCGTGAGTGCAACCGGGTGTTCGCCTTTCCGCATCCATACTTGGTTTACTTTCTGGGACATTCTGCTGCGCAGGTACTTTTGATCTCGGACGTAGGTAGTACTCTGCTTATTCTGCCTTTGATCCACCTTTGGTTGCTGCCTCCTTCTGACCTTTGGAAAAGAAGGGAGTTCCATTGCATCCCTGACTCCTTTTTCGCAAATATCATGCCTCTGCAACACATGGTTTTGAACAAGAACAGCATGGTCATCTTCATGTGTACCCCTGGAAGGACCAGGAGTCTGTGCCTTTCCTAGTTCCTTGAGTGTTCCATTATCTAACTCTACTGTAATTCGACTATGATTGACCCAAACCTGAAGAAGTCCACTTCTTAAGTTTAAGTTGACTGCTTGGTCATAGATCCAATCTTGACCCAAGACAAGAGGTTCAGTGAGATCCTCGTCTTGACACACTAGTACTTTAACTGTTATAGCCTCATCATGAATATAGAGGGGAAGTTCCACCTCGCCCATGCAAGGGGTTTCCACGCCTCCCAATCCTATGAGATATGCTTCCACGGAATTGACAGTTAACTGCAACTCTTGACAGTAAGACAATTTAACAGCACTAGTGGCTGCACCTGAGTCAATCAAGGCTCTTACGGTCCTTGCACTCGTTCCTTGTCCTATATCTAGGGTTATGAAAGGACGTCGATCAATTATCCTATGCGGGTTTGTTCCTGCGACTTCACACATGGCCATAGGATATCCTTGATCTGCAGTGTCATCTGTTCTAGTCTGATCTCGGCCTTGCCTTCGTAACTTCATCCTTCTGATGCGTTCTAAGGCTTTTGCTTGAGCTTCTTCTCGAACTCGCTTTTCTTCCTCTTTGCGTTTCTTAGCAGTGTTGAGTCGGATGAGCATTTCCTCCGTCAGGGGTTCCTGATACAACTTGACTCTGCAACCGCTAATATAGTTTGGGAGAATATCACCTTCTAACGTGGCTAGTTGTACTGCTCCGCTCGTGGAGATCCTATTGATGATCATAGGTCCGTAGCCTCTCTTTTCTAGCTTCTTGGCGTGTTGTTTTAGTGTATAGACTAAAACTAGATCTCCTGCTTTCAAGCCTTTATCCTTTACTTGGGCATCGAAATATGCCTTCTGTCTCTTCTTGGCTGCATATATTCCTGCAGCTGCTCTCAGTCTTGTTTCTCCTAACCGTTCAAGGTCAAAGATCCTAGAGGAGAGCTCATGACCCGTCCATTCGTGCTCTTGTGCTACTCTCAATGTAGGGATCAAGAAGTCCAAGGGTAACACAGCGTTTTGGCCGAATACCATCTGAAAGGGGGTGGCTTGGAGTACCGTTTTGTAGGCAACTCGGTATGCCCAAACAGCATGGTGTAGTTGTTTGTCCCAATCAGAGCGTTTAGTGTTCACTAATTTCGTCAGTACATTGCATAAGATCTTATTAGTGCTCTTAGCTTGTCCATTAGCTTGAGGGTGATAGGGGGCAGACTTCTTGTGTATTACCATGAATTCTTGGAGTAGATTTTCAATCACTTCATTTAAGAAATGAGTGCCTCTATCACTTACAAGCTCTATAGGTAGCCCATATCTCGTGAATACATTCTCAAACAAGAATTTAGCAGTCGTTTGAGCATCGTTCTTTGTCGTAGCCTTTACCTCTACCCACTTAGTTAGATAGTCTGTTGCAACAATGATGTATTCTGCATGAGAACCCTTAGCTGGGGGATTATAGGACCTACGAAGTCTACTCCCCACTTAGAGAATGCACGTCCACCCATCATAGGTTTCAGTGGCATCTCATCTTTGCGTATAGGATACTGAGTCCTTTGACAGACATCACACCGTTTCACATAGGTATGTGCATCCATGTGAAGGGTAGGCCACTCGAAACCCGCAAATAAAATTGCCTTGATCACCCGATCTGGTCCAAAGTGTCCTCCTGCTACACCTTGGTGAGCAGTTTCCAAGATCTTGAGATATTCACTTTCATGGACACATAACCTCAGGTAACCATCTTTACCGCGCTTATATAGATTATCACCTATGAGTGAGTAATCCTGGGCTTCTTGTTCTAAACTCCTTTTCCTAGCCAGCGTCATGTCTGGGGGGAATGTGTTTGTCCTCAAGAAGGATACTAGTGGTTCACTCCAATCTGGCACATTGGATACTTGATACAGAGTGGCGTGTTCAACTGGTGGTTTTGTGCAACAGATTGGGCATTCCTTGCACAACTTTTGGACATCTGCTTCCATAGTTGGCCAATGCACTCCGAATCTCTTTAGAGTCTGTAAAGTTCGTTGCTTTGAATGGTGTTGCTCTAACGCACCTACATGTGCTAATTGCAACCATTTAGCGTACTCATCCTCTTCTACGCAACAAGCCAAGATCCCTTGATCTGTGTGCTTGTACATGCTTCCTGCCATGATGTGGTACTTTTGGGCTTTTACAACCTCTCTATTCCGTGTGTTTATCACTGGATGATTAGGCCCGTATGTCAATACTGGTACCAATGGCTTGGCCCACTGCGGTACAACTTCCAAATTAAACAAGTAAGCATCTGGAAGATCATCCGATACTCCTTGTGGGGCTTCTCCCGATGTGAGCCTGGAGAGATGATCAGCTCTCAAATGAGTCCTACCTTTCCTTACCACAACTTCAAAGTCATATTCCATGAGCAAGAGAAACCATCTTACTAATCTTCCTGTATTGCATGGTTTATTTACGAGGTACAGCAATGCCTGATGATCAATAAAAAATTTAAACTTATTTGCAAGCAAATAGTGTCTGAATTTCTTAACTGCATATACCATGCCTAAGCCTTCTCTCTCTGTAGTGGTGTAATTTTGTTTAGCCGCATTCAACTGTCTACTGGCATAGGCAATTGGAAGATCCATATTACCTTCACCAGTAGGTTGTGCAAGAACGCATCCAATAGCATAATTGGATGCATCCACGTGAACATGGAATGGCTTATTCCAATCTGGTGTGGTCAAGATTGGTGCTGAACATAATCTTCGTTTAAGCTCCTGGAAGGAATTCTCACATTCATCCGTCCACTCAAAGTTTGTCAGAAGTCCGTACATGGGCTTTGCAATGACAGCATACATGTGTATAAATCGTCGGTAATAACCACAATGCCCCATGAAAGCTTGTACTTCCTTGACATTCTTTGGCCTAGGTAGTTCTGCTATAGCTCGCACTTTCTCTTCGTCAGTGGATATGCCATTCTTTGACACTATGTGTCCTAGAATCTTGCCTTGCCTGACCATGAAAACACACTTTTCTGGGTTCAGGCAGACTTGATATTCTCTACATTTGTCAAAGATTTGTCTGAGTTCAGGAATATGGGTTTGCCTAATGTTGGAATGGGCACAAAGATCATCAACATAGACTTCTAAATTCTTCCTCAGGAACTCCTTAAATACATGGCACATCAGCCTCTGGAAGGTGGCTGGTGCATTGGTAAGCCCAAATGGCATTACTCTAAAGGCAAATATGCCCCACTCTGTGGCAAAGGCTGTCTTATGCTGATCCTCTGGAGCTATGGCTACTTGATTATAACCCGAAAATCCATCAAGAAAGCTATACACTTCCTTGCCTGCCACTCTTTCTAAGAGATGTTCTGTGATGGGAAGCGGATAGTTATCTCGAATAGTGGCTGCATTAACCTTCTTCAAGTTAATGCACACGCATAGTTTGCCATTCTTCTTGGGCACCACTACGATGGGTGATACCCACTCAGTGTGCTCAATTTCATAGATAAATCCAGCTTCAACCAGTCTATCTATCTCTTCCTTGATCTTAGCAGCGTAATTATCATTATATGTGTAGGGCTTTTGCTTAGAGGGTTTGGCATCTGAGGTCATGGGAATGGTGTGTGAGCATATGTCAGGGTCAACACCTTTCAAATCCTTGTAATTCCAAGCGAATACATCTCTGTATTCTCTTAGCAAGGCAATCAATTCGTGCTCTTCTTCTTCTGTCAGGTCATGGCCTATGTACGTGCATCTCTCCTCTCCTTCTTCTAGGGCCACTACTATTTTCTTGGTGGTTTCTTTGTTATCATAGGCCTCTCCTGATTGTGCCTCTCGTTTAGGCATTCTTCTTCCTCTTCTGGTGAGGCTTCTCTCTTCTTCCGATTCTTTCCTTCTTCCTTCGGGGTCACACGTGTTGCTAATCTTACATCATTTGTAAGCTCTCCATGCCTCTGGGGTTGAAATTCTACTTCATAGAAGTATTCTTCATCTGATGCAAATGGTGGGTCCATAATGATGGACTCAAGATCGGAGTCACTTGCATCCTCAAATGCATCAGGGCTAGGTTCGCATTCTTCTAAAACTGCCTCTCCCATGATCGGCTCTATGGAGAAGACTGAAATGTCATAGCCATCCTCATCACAGTGAGGTGTCCATTGTTCTTCATTGATGGCTACGTCCATGGTTGCTAAAATTTCTGCCCAGCCATGGGGTTCGAATTCCTCGTCTGGAAAAACTACAGGTGCATAGGCTGGGTCTTGAATGGGTCTATGGGTTTCTTCTGCACCTACCTCTCTGGCTTTCTCTCTCTTCTCTTCTTCTACTGCTACCTTGCACATCCATAAGTGAGTGTCTTCATGCATCCATGAGGATCCAGACCCTATGGAATGCACCGATTCTGAATCATCTTTGGCTCTATGGATGGGATTCCATTGGATAGGAGGGACATCTCTATGAGAATAATCCTTGAGATTGACTTTGGTCGTAACACCTAAGTGCTGCAGGTACAAAGAATTGGTCCCCCAATCCTGTACCACTTGCAACTGTCGCATGAATGGTCTTCCCAAAATCATCTCATAGGCATGATTTTTGCTGAAGTCACATATAGCAAAGCTATGCTCAAACTCAACACCACAAGTGGTGAGAGTTATTCCTTCTAGCAATCCTAAGGGTCTCTCTATGTGACCATCGGCCATCTGCAATTTCATCCTCATTGGCCTGAGTGCTGGCTTGCCCCAACGCTTCCATAGGGAGGTGGTAGCGATAGCAACTCCTGCACCTGACTCCAAAATTGCCTTGGTGGTGTACTCCTGGTAGGTGATGGGAAGATAGGTGTTCCCTTCTTCACCTTCACACATATCTCCTATCTTATCCAAGGGAATTTCTGGCACTGTCCTATGGGATCCTACCCGGGAACGAGGTTTTGCAACTTCAGTGACTCGACTGGCTACATATTTCCGCGCGTTTGGTCTATCCTCAGGCAGTTCTTCCAAAGTGAGATCGCGTTGCACCTTGGTGTTCGTTACTATCTCCGTGTTCCTTGGTATGACTGAGCCGTCGTTCCTTACCATGAGTGTGGGTGCTCTCATACATGTGGACTTTGCTTCCCATGGGCCTGTGAAGTGGGGTAGCTCTTGTATGGAATTAGACTCAAAGTCCAATCTCTCGTGAGACTGAGTACTCTCATGTTCCCCGTAAATAGATGGGATGTCTTGTGGGAATTGGTCGTGTGCATCGTCCACAAGTTCAAAAGGAGGGGCGACCTCGCTTTCGTTATCCCATTTGTCTTCTTGAATCTCTCGTAGGAAGTCTGGTGCAAACCGATTCATAGAAGAAGAAGTGTCTGGCTCCGTAGAATTGGGCACATAAGCAACCTGGGAAGGAGGGCTTGTTCTATCGTTGGCTCTCTCCTTGCTCTCGTAAATGGCTGGAGCACAAGCTTCTTGGGGAGGATTGCTTATTCTATTACTCTTCCGAGCAGGCTCATACGCTCCCTGAGAAGGAATGTAGGCACCCTGTGGAGGTACGTGAGCTTTCGAGGGAGGCTCATATGCCTTTTGGGGGGGAAGATAAGCTTCTTGAGGAGGCACAAGGGCTTCCTGAAGAGGCTGGCTTATCCGTTCTCTCGCCCTTTCCTTTCTTTGAGGGGTAGGTTCCTTTTCTGATTGTGCAATTAGCCTCTCTATTCTTTCTAAGGAGGGGAAGTTGTCTGGTTTAGTGGAATTGGCCACATAAACTTCCGATGGGGAATGGTTCATGTTTTTGCTTGCTTTATCTTTTTCTTGATTTTTTTCTTCCTTGGCAGATCTTGCAATTATTCCCTCTAACTTCTCTAGGAATCCATCCAAGTGTAATTGCGTTTTGGCTGAGCCCGAGTAATTGAAAAGGCGACTGGCTTCAAACATAGTCTGAGCCAGTGCGACCATTTTCGTGCACAGTTTGGTTCTTTCTATCTCTAGGTCAGCTCTAGGATAGCACTTGTCATGATCCGTGACGTTTGGCCCTTCTTGGATTCTGGCCTGATATGCTTTAAGCATCATGTCTATGTCTTCAGGAGTGGGATCAGCTAATACTGATCCTGTTTGGGGTGGTGGGTGGGTTACGTGGGGTGTCTTAGAGGGTGGAGGGATGGAGGGTGATGGGGATGGTAGCGGTGGGAATGCGTGAGAGTGCGGTTGAGATGTGATCTCTATGATTTTAGCCTTGGTTTCTCGTAGACTTTCCTCAAGTTCACTCATCTTCTTTGCCCATTGCCTTTTCATGCGTTCACGGCTATCTCTCCAAGCTCTTGTTCTCTTTTTATTTTGGCTCTCAGTATCGCGAGCGTCTGGGCTCTTTTCCTTGCCTACCCCTTGGTTTTGTTGCACTGCTTGAGCTCTCGTGACTACCTGTACGGGTGCAGTGGAAGTAACACTTCCGCTGGAATCTACCACTAACTCAATAACATTGATAGGCGTGATTTTTGGCATATTATTGGGGTTCTTTGGGCAATCTCGTAAGAGATGCTCTTTTCCACAATCTTGGCAGAAGCCTTGGATCGTCACAGACTGGTTTTGTGTAAGTGGAGGTAAGGGGCAATCACGAATGAGGTGATCTCCTTGGCATCTATAGCACGGTCCTCTTGGGAATGGAGGTCTTGCTTGTCTAGGTTGAAGCCTAGGGTTGGGGTTTGCATACATGACGTTCGTGTAATCTGACTCCCAACTAGGTTTGTTTGTCTCTTCGCTATAATAAGACTCACCATGCTCAGGAGACTGCATGTAGTAGGCCTGGGGGCTATCCACATGTGTAGAATCAAAGCTATGGTCACTCGGGTCACTTTCCGAAAGCAAGGATGTTACAGGGACTATAGCTCTATTCAGGTTTTCTTCTGCAACAGCATACTTTACCGGAATCACATTAGCTGGGGCAGGGGGTTGTTGAGCTAACACTGGGTGAGGCCTTTGTTGGTTTTGGTAGGGTTGCTGATACGGCTAATGTGGCCTGCCATATGGTTGTGGAGGGTACGGGTTCTGGTATCTTCCTTGCTGCGGGTATGGCTGAGGGTAGGGTTGCCTAACTGCCTGCTTGTTATATGGGCAATCTTGCGCAGTGTGATTGGTGTACTTCCGTTCTATGGTGCAATACTGGCTACTAGGATTAATTTGGGGTTGAGCCATAATGGGACAGACGTTCGCCATGTGGTCGCCACCACAAGTATAGCATCTTTTCACAGGGGCAAACCGTGGGATTTGTTTACTAGTTACTCCTAATTTCTGAGCTACTTTCTCTACGAGTTCCTCAATTGATGTGGATTGCGTGGAAGAGTGACTAGATGCACTATCTGAATCTTTGTAGATTTTTGAAAGCTCTAGTTCTTCCCCTAGGTTATCTTCAATGTCAATGCACATGCGTACACACTCTTCTATAGTCCTAGGGTCTTTCAGGTACCCATAGGATCTCAATTTCGTACTCAGCAATCCATCAAGGAATAAGGCTACTTGTTTGGCAGATGTGGGTAGCTCCGAAACAGGACATCTTTCAAGGTATTGCCTAAATCCTCTTCCGGCAAGTCTCACAGTCTCTTGAGGGGTTTGCTTGAAGCTGTGAATCAGTGAGGAGGTATTGTGTCTTATGCCACTCTTGGAGAATTCAATAATAAATGCTTCTAGGAGTTGGTCTATGCTCCTGAACTAGCGCTCATCCAATGGCTGAAACCATGTAAGTGCTGTGTTCCTAAGGGTTAGACCGAAGGCATTGTACTGCGTGAATAGATCCTCCACTTGTTCAGCTCTCAAGACTTGCTTGAACTCCGCCACATGATCATAGGGATCTCCTGTGCCGTCAAAGTAATTCTTCATGGACTTAACTAGCTGGGTGGGTCTCAAAGTTCTTGTGTGCTCTCTAGGCCTCGGCAGAGGGAATCCATCTACATTTCTTTGGTTCCTGTGAGCTCTAAGCATCTCAGGTTCTACCCGATTCGTCTCTGTCCTCGTTCTTTCTCTGCCCACTGGGTTGACAAAACTTACTTCTGGTCTATCTCTACTTTTGTCTCTTTGAGTTCCATGAGCTTGGGATGTTCCAACTCCAGGGTGACCATAGGATACATTCGATCTTGGTTGAGGGAAAATGAATTCACCCTTCCAAGTGTAAGCATGCCTATCATTCTCTGTCACCACAAAGACCCTTTCCGAGGTGCGATCTAAGTAGGTCACTCTACCTGGGCTATCAGGATCCTTAAACTCGTAGATCATGATATTTCCTATATCAGTTGGCTGATTAGATTTATACCTCCAAAAGGCTTCGTCAGTGTCTTGATTGAGGAGTAATTCTATGCTCTTGTTGTCTTGGGGAACCCACTCAGGTGTGATAATCCTAGTGAGAACAGACTTGCCTCGGGGTGTTCTAGGTTCTGCGCCCATGTTCCCTTGTTCTAAGTCACCTAAGTTTGCTTCTGAGATTACATTCCCAAATTCATCTGTCCTATCTGGGTGACTGGTGACCACGTATATGGTTCCTTCTTTGTCCAGGTATGCACCATTTTCAAACTTGACAGCTGGGTGCTCTAGTCCTATGGATTGATCAGGGTTTTTAATCTGGACCACGGATCTTCCTAGGCCGTCCTCATAGATGCTAGCACCTAATCGGTTGGTCCTAAGGTACTCTAGCTGCGTTTTGTAAGGGCCTTCTACCCTGTACAGGTAAGGCACACCTGAACTTCCCGTAGGTCTGTCCATACCTTGAGACATCCCTGATTCACTGGTATCAGAGCTAGGGTAATGAGAGTGGTGACTCAACTGCTGGGCCCAAGACCTTGCAGTGTGATTGACACTAGCCTCTGAAGACCTAAGGCTTTGTCTCTCTCTTACTAGGTGTCGTCCTGCCCAGAGTACAACCTCGTTGCCGATCAATTGGTACCAGTCACTTGATTCTTTTTAGTTATTCCTCGTGTTTAAGGTCTTGTTTGCTATTACGTTGTCAGGAATACTTGAATGTTCTTCGTACTTTCAGGTTGATCGTTCCACGTTGGGTTCTTTTCCTTTATGTTATTGACAGTACAGAGATTAGGTTTTTAGCTTGAACTTGAGTTTTTAGGTAGTCTTCAACTTGATGCCTGCCTATCGTCGCCCTGACTTACCCCTACTTCTAATCGTTCTTAGCCTAAGCTAGGAATTGACGAAGAGGAGTTGAGAATATTCCGACCTTCCTTGCCGAACCTTGCTCTTTGATGCTCGAGAAGTTGATTCTCAAGCTTGCGCAAAACCCTTGCTTGGATGCTCTCAATTGCTTCTCAATAGACCTGCATAAGTCCCAAGATTAGCTCCAAGTAGACCTTTCAATTGATAGACAAATTATTTCAGACACTTTTTTAATGACCCTTGTTCCCCCTTTTGTATTGCTAGAAATTTCCTCTAGAGCTCCCTTGGTGTTTCTACCCCTCTGTGTGTCAACTTCCAAATATCCTGTCAGCTTTCCGACAAGCCCTAGAGCTCAGAAAATGGATTTCGTATGAAAAAGTTATGACCGTTCAGGGTTTAGGGGGTTAACTAGACAAACAGAAACTTTCCGGGGTTTTAATGCATTTTCTAAGGCCTTTGTAAGTATATGAGTACTTGAGAGTGCAAATATGCCCAAAATTTAGCCTAAATTCTCAAAAATTTACCCCTTAATTTTTGCCGAAAATGTCTATCTATCGCGATAGACGGTGTCTGTCGCGATAGACGCTGTCTGTCGCGGAATTTCGGTCTGTCGCGATAGACGGTGTCTGTCGCGATAGACGCTGTCTGTCGTGGTTCTCTGTCTGTCGCGATAGACGGTGTCTGTCGCGATAGACGGGGTCTATCGTGGATTTCTGTCTGTCGCGATAGACGGTGTCTGTCGCGATAGACGGTGTCTGTCGCGATAGACGCTGTCTGTCGTGGAATTTCGGTCTGTCACGATAGACGGTGTCTGTCGCGATAGACGCTGTCTGTCGTGGTTCTCTGTCTGTCGCGATAGACGGTGTCTGTCGCGGAATTTCGGTCTGTCGCGATAGACGGTGTCTGTCGCGATAGACGCTGTCTGTCGTGGTTCTCTGTCTGTCGCGATAGACGGTGTCTGTCGCGATAGACGGGGTCTATCGTGGATTTCTGTCTGTCGCGATAGACGGGGTCTATCGTGGATTTCTGTCTGTCGTGGAATTTCGGTCTGTCGCGATAGACGGTGTCTGTCGTGGAATTTCGGTCTGTCGCGATAGACGGTGTCTGTCGCGATAGACGCTGTCTGTCGTGGGTCTCTGTCTGTCGCGATAGACGGTGTCTGTCGCGATAGACAGTGTCTGTCGCGATAGACTGTGTCTGTCGCGATAGACTGAAAAAACGCAAATTTTTGAGAAACTTCTAGTGCTTTAGAGTGCCCTAATGGTGTAGGTTACCGTGCTAAACATGCATTCACAAAATTTAAAGTTTTTCTGTCTGTCGCGACAGACAGAGGTCGTCGTCCCGGGACCTGTGCAGAGCCTGTCGTACCTGCGCACTTTGCTGGGGATGCTGATACAGCAAGAACCTGCAATGAAACTCAAGAAACATGCAAAATACGCACACACAATATTGCTCTCTCGCTCTCTCCCACAAGTGAAATGAGGGAAATGAGGTGGGGAAGGTGATATGATAAAAAAAACAGAAATTTTTGCGATGATGGAGATGGAGGTGGGAGATGGTGATGATGATGATGGAAATGAAGATGGAGAAGAAAGTAAAAGAAAATCGATGAGAGTGAAGAAAATACCTACAACTCCAACGCGTCAACTCTACGTCTTACCATCACACGCTCGTCCTCAAAGCTCGATCCCCGGCAACGGCGCCAAAATTTGGTGTAGCTCAGTGATGAGTAGCACCTCCTTTAATGTCAATCCGGGAAGACGTGAGGATGGTATGAAGACCTCGAGCAAGTGGCGGCACAAGTGCGTGAGTGAGAAGCACACAAGCATGCACACACATACACACACATGCGCACACACGGCAAGACAAAGAGAGAGAATCAATGGAGTTCTTTAGATTACTTTCAAAAGCTCTTACAAGTTTGTTTCAATTACAATCTAACCTCAAAAATGAGCTCTCTAGCTCTTTTTATAGTTTTTTGACTAGTTTTGGCCCTGTCCAGACCTAGTGTCCGGCCTAGTTAAAAATTAGGTTCCAGGGCTTATTTGAGGGCTCAAACGAAGTCTAAAAATTATGAAAGTTGGTACGATGGTACCTCTAACACTCCTCAAGCTCGAGGACTCCTCGGCTTGCACAAAATGGAGTCTAATCTACCAAAAACGGGATTTACAATGTTTGTGTAGTGATTAAAATCACTTGAGTTGTACATAATCCATGGAAAAAATGATCTGGCCTTGTTGCCGTATTGTGCATGATTCCTCTGTTGCTTTGTATGCCAACACTCAACACCATGTACAACTGAATATTCACTCTTTATTCAATCATAAATGCATTCAACAAAATCAATCAATGAAGAATATCAATATCTAATGCATCCTAATAAAGTAGCTATGAACATGATCCTCTTCCTTTATTTTACATCATTTTCTATAAGAAATTTACGATTTGACATGATTTTTATGATTCTAAATGAAAATAAATATGAGGGAAATTATCTCCCATGAAAAGAAACCATGTCCCAAAACATCTATGAAAGAAATAAGAATTCATTCATGCCTAAGGACTCCCTCACGATACTATTCAGTCAACTTCCAAGCTCTGTACAGATGGTCGTATCTACTAAAAAACTATCAAGTAACGAAAGATCTTGAAGCAAGGAATCGATAGCACTTTGAATTTTTGAATTTGGATATTCCTAGCTCAAGCTATGGCCATTTTAGTGCACCTAGGTAGGAATTTCAGAAGTAAAACTCAGAGAAAAAACATGCTCTATCGACTTCTCTCTTTTTTACTCCTTGTATATGCACCGGCAGCGTGGACAGGGACATGAAGGATATGAAGTGGATTGAGTAAAGCATGTGCCTGCTATCAACGAGGTCTGGGGTTCCATTCCTCCGAGATCTTACCCTTCATAGCCTTGGATAATGAAGAAGGATATTCTTACCTCTTGTTAGAATAGCCGAGGGTGAAAAGTTCTTTTTGTTCAGGTCTGCTCGTGTCCCCAAAACAGCCAGCCCCATGAGAAAAAGCTCCTTGGTCTTCACGCAAGCTCCAAAAAGTTTTTTTCTTACTAAAATGCCTCTTCCAAGAAGATGATGAAGTGGCGTATCCTCTAAGACTTTCCCTTTTCTCACTCAAGCTCTGATACCAAATGAAAGATCCCAATTCGCTACCTGCCACTCTCCTCCAAACCTTAAATAGCCCTTGCCCTTGGCACCTCTAGAATCTTCTCTAAGGTCCAAACACTCCTCATATGGCCACTCTGAGGAGATGGAATAACCTCGAAGATTCGTGCTAGAGCCTTGGCTCCCCCGAGCTCTGGTCCTTGACCCGGCTAGGGTCTTTGACCAAATGCAGGTAGACCACTGGTAGAACATGGAGGTCTAAATAAATCTAACATCTGGCCCATCTTGTCCATGTAAACTCCACCTTCATACTTGACAACTAGTCTTGGAACTATTTCTAATTTTGTAGTGCAAGAATGACCTATGTATACTATCGAGGTAGATGGGTATCCCTTGCAAGTTAGTGGATACATATTGAAGAGACATCCGATATTCCCTTTCCACTCTAGACATAAAACCTTCCCTAGGTACTGAACTATGCATGTCTTCAGAAGCCAAGAGTCTCTCCCTATTAAATGACATTTCTGACTCACTCGTCTGTGAACTCAACACGTAGTGCTAACCACTGAGTTGTGAGTCCCTGACTTGGTTGTGTGGTTGACACTAACCTCTGATGATTTGGTACTTTATCTATCTCTTCCTAAGTGTCTACTTGATCTTAGGTTCATAAGCCTTGTCTCACTACAACAGATCGATGGTATACCGAGGTTTTTACTGAGGAAAATGAACGCGGCTTTATTTTCCGTGACGCCAGTGTAAAGATCGGTTTGCGCGTTGGTACCAAAGAGTCGGTATAGGCGTCGGTATATGCGTCGGTATATACGTCGGTATAAGCGTCGGTATATGCGTCAGTATATGCATCGGTAATCGGCTTCTGCTGCATCGCCTCCTGGGTGTACCGACGGTTATTCTGATGACACTATTGGGAGTACCGTCGCGTATACCGACGACCATACCTGTAAAATTTTTTTTGGGTAGAGTGTTTTGTCTTTTGCTACAGCAACATTACCATGATGTTGCTTAACAAAAGACAATACACTCTGCCCAAAAAAAACCGAGTACATGTGATATGTACTCTAATGACAACCGAAATATGATTTCATGAAATAGAGTATTATTGTACACAAAAGAGATAATCAGAATGAACAATGAACCATGTACAAAAGAAGTTATATATTTCAATAATGAAGCATGTACAAGAGTGTGGCAAACCACTGTCATATATGATGCTTTTACAAAATGTGGCAAAGCAAAGTATTGCCATATGGAAATCAAATACAAAATATTGGTCTTCCACTGCCATACACATGCAAAGAACGTTCCATATCAACAGTCCTGCAACAAAGAACATTAATGGAATGAGATAAATTCACATGAAAATTACAAACAAGTAAAAACCAAGTTTATAAATTAATTACCTCATCGCAAACACTCCCATGAAACTACCGCACCGCGTCCCTCCAAGTCTTGCAATAGTGCAGTCAACCCATGACTATATCCATAAGACTCCTCCGTTCGTGTTGGAGGACGACCCATTGCCAGCTCCTGAAACAAATATAAAAAGATTAGAGAAACATATATGAGAAATTTAACACAAATAAATTCAATAAATGAAATGGTACTTACAAACTCATGACGCATCGTGTCATATCCGCCGCTGCCCAAATGTGACAGTCGAATCGTGTCTAGACGTGTGGCTGCGGCATTTCGCTGTTGGCAATATCGATCAGGAGTCTGCTGCTGCTCATCACGAATCATGTCCCACTCCTGAGCATCTAACCACACAGGCTTTGGTAAGCCTTCTCTGAATGCATCACAAGCCTCAGATTGTCGATGCGACATGACCTCACATGCGGTGTGCATAATCCACTCTGAACTGACAATCGATTGTCCATCGGTCGGTCGGAACTCCTGGTAAATCGTCTGTGTGATATAATTCTTCTGATCTTTATCCTGTTCACTCCATTTCAACATGATGGAGTGTCCAAACTGGATGGAGCAAAGCTGTCGTATGCGTGCATGCATTGCTTTGCCAGCCACATCCATCACCAGAGCTCCATCTCGGATACTATACACCTTGGAGTCATCATGGTCATGAGCACCCCAAGGTGTACGTGGTGTACTGCGTGGTGTACTGTGTGGCGTACCTACATCTGAGGTACTCGTCCTAGGAGTAGAAGCGGGCGACACAATGTCCGTCGCACTGCCTCCACAACAACCGCCTCCTTCGCCTCCAGACCTACCTGTAGATCCACTCCTAGAACCTCCTGCTCCAGAGCATGACCTCGATCTACGAGACACGCTAGACCCTGTATCGCGTTGAGGTGTCGAACGCACATGTCTACTAGTAGACCCAGTAGGAGATGGCTGCAAAGATGGTCGTGGTGGAGTCACAAAGCTAGGAGACATACCTCCTAGGGGAGTAGCACCACCCGCAGGAGTGACACCAGCAGGAGTGACACTGGCGGGAGTGACACCGGCGGGAGTGAGGCCAGCGGGAGTGAGGCCGGCAGGAGTAAGGCCGCTAGAAGTGAGGCCGGGAGGAGTGCTACCACAAGCAATCCAATACTATGATGCAGCGGCCATATACGCAGGAGGAACCTGAGAGATGAGCTCCAAAAACTGCTCCTCTGTCATGGAATGTGGAGTGACTGGAGGACTGTCTCCCATCGTGCTCTATAATAAAAGAACTCAAATAATTAGCATGCGATAAGAAAAATAATATAGGGAATAAACAAAAAAAAACCAAAAATTAGTACGTACAAGTGTTTTATTCAAAAGTCCTCTATTCTAGCATCCTCTTGAAGATCCGATGCACCGAGAATATCTATCTCTATATTGATGGCTTCTAAATCGCTTGCTATGTTGGTTTCCTCCTGATCATCGTCTATTGCTTCGTCTTCTCGAACAATGACCTCTTCTTCAATGACCTCTTCTTCTCGAACAATGATCTCTTCCTCCTCAACTATCGAATGAATCTCTGAGTCCACTAGAGATGGACTTTCTTCTACATCTATGTTTTCAAAAATTTGTCTACTACGTGGAGCGACTTGTAAAACAAATAGCCACTCTGGGTCTTTTGAATCTGGCATAAAAACAACTTGCTCACAGTGTTTGGGAAGTACAAATGTATCCCTTTCATCTGTCCATAATCTTGTGGAGTCGACTTGAAGCAAACCGCTCTTATCTCGTCTCACTGTTGCGTTTCTTCCAGAGGTGACTACTTTGAACCATTTCACGTCAAAAACAAAGTAATCAAACTTTTTGAAAGATAGTTTCAAGATGTCTTGAATCACACCACAATAATCTAACTCGCCTGCTAGAGCATTATCATCTCTTGCACTCGCTCTACTTTTTTGCAAAAAATTCACCATCACTCCACTATCAAAAGTAGACCGGTTTTGATCGCTTTGTGCGATTCGAAAGTGTCGTGCATGAGACCATAGTGCACCGTATTTAATATACTCCCAATCACATCCTTTTGCGAGTTCTTCTTCTTCTTCAGAGATATCTTCACCCGCTGCCTTTGCTTGTGAAACCGCTGCATCTAGCCATCTGCTCGTTGGAAAAGGTGGGAGAGGTCGAAGATTTTCTGGAAGAGGCAAAAATCGAGTGGAACGATTTCTTCGAAACTGAGCTCTTTCCTTTGCGTTAGTTTCCTTGGCAAGTTCATACCTTTCTAACCACTTTTGCACAGGCTCAGAGTTAACTATGCAAAACTTCATTGCCTTCTCTCTGAAAGCTGCATCCATTTTTCTTTGCAATCCTTTACCTTGTGGTTCATCGCCTACGAGATGAACATCTTCATCATCGCTCCATAAGCGAGGCATTTCGGGATCCGATATACGTAGAAACTCAATTATGAATACAAGAGATTCTTGTACAAGCCATCCCTCTGCCATGCTACCCTCTGGACGTGCTCTCTGTCGAACAAACCCTTTTAATGTCTTCATAAAGCGCTCTAAGAAGAACATCTATCGACTATGGACAGTTCCTGCTATTGCAACTTCATCTACTACATGAACCAGTAAATGAAGTTGAATAGTGAGAATACTTGTGGTAAAGTATTTCTCTACCATACAAATAGCCTCGATAGCATTGAGTTTCGCACTCTCTATGCTATCTCTAATTATCTCTTTAGAAGATATCCACCGTACTAAAGAACTAATTTTATAAATGGTTTTTCGTACATCCTCTGAAAGACAATCTTTTAGGGCTACAGGGAGCACAAACTGTAAAAACTTGTGCCAATCATGAGACTTGAGCACAAACTGGGGCTACTGGGAGCACAAACTGCTTCAAGCGTCTCTTCCATATGGTCATTCTGTGTAATATTATTAGTGCTTGCTTCTACGTCTAAGTCCTTTTTTGCTCTCTTTTGTCCATGAGAGGTTACCAGTACAATGTCGTTAGGGTCCATCTGCTCACCTGGGGGACCATGCGAATGATAGCATAGGTTTTCCAGTCGACTCCTATCAAAGGATCCATACTCTCTAAGATGTGCAGTACAAATCCGTCGTTTCCGATAAATTTGATACCTGCACTGTGTGCAAGGACATGCCATTCTCTCTTCAGGATCCAAAGAAGCCATCTGCTACAATAAAGACATTTTAGAACATTTTTTTTTTATTAAACCTAAAAATCTAACTCTTAAAGACCTAAATACTTGAATACCTAAAAAAAACTTAAAACCCTAGTTTTAAAACCCTAATCTATATAGCTATCCTATTTTATCTATATATTCAGATTTTTTCTTGATTGATCCTATTATATATATATATATATATTTATTTATTTATTCAGATTTTTTTCCTCTTAATTAAGTTATATGTATGCCTAAACCCTAAAACCCTAATTTTAAAGATTTAGACCTAAATTATGTATATTTCTATACACATGTGTATATACATGTATATATGTATTATATGTATATGTGTATGTGTGTATATATGTTATGTACGTGTTAAAACCCTAAAACCCTAATCCAAATGACCTAGAACTAAAACATGTATATATATGTATGCATGTGTATATATATGTGTATATGTATATATGTGTGAATATAGATAGGTATATAAGTATGTGTGTTTGTGTATTGTATATATATTCACTCTATTTAAAATCATTAAATTTAAAGCTATTTTTATATTTTTAATCATATATATTTTATTTATTTATTTAAAATACTAGTTCTCATCATATTTTATTATCTATATAATTATCCTACCTTATATATATATGTTTATTTATATATTCAGATTTTTTTCCTTACTTAATTATATTTAATTATATATATTTAATTAAATTATTTAAAACACTAGTTCTTTTTATATTTATTTATGTATATAATTATCTTATTTTATATATTTATTTATTTATATATTCAGATTTTTTTCCTTACGTAATCCTATTTTTATATATTTAATTATAAATATTTAATTAAATTATTTAAAATACTAGTTCTTTTTATATTTATTTATGTATATAATTATTTTATTCTATATATATATTTATTTATATATTCAGATTTTTTTTCTTTACGTAATCCTATTTTTATATATTTAATTTTATATATTTAATTATATCTATTTAATTAAATTATTTAAAACACTAGTTCTTTTTATATTTATTTATGTATATAATTATCTTATTTTATATATATATTTATTTATATATTCAGATTTTTTTCCTTACGTAATCCTATTTTTATATATTTAATTTTATATATTTAATTATAAATATTTAATTAAATGATTTAAAACACTAGCTCTTTTTATATTTATTTATGTAGATAATTATCTTATTATATATATATATTTATTTATATATTCAGATTTTTTCCCTTACGTAATCCTATTTTTATATATTTAATTTTATATATTTAATTATATATATATTTAATTAAAACCCTAATCTTAAAATTCTAGATCTGAAATACTAAACCCTAAAACCCTAATCTTAAATATGTAGACCTAAAATATGTATATTTCTACATGTATATATGTATTACATGTGCATGTGTATGTGTGCATATATCTTATGTAGGTGTTATAACCCTAAAACCCTAATCTTAAATATTTAAATCTAAAATATGTATATTTTTGTATGCATGTGTATCTACATGTATGTATGTATTATATGTATATGTGAGTTTGTGTATATATGTTATCTACGTATTAAAATCCTAAAACCCTAATCAGAAAGACTTAGACTTAAATCTGAAATACTAAACCCTAAAACCCTAATCTTAAATATCTAGACCTAAAATATGTATATTTCTGTATACATGTGTATATACATGTATATATGTATTACATGTGTATGTGTATGTGTGCATATATGTTATGTAGGTGTTATAACCGTCAAACCCTAATCTTAAAGATTTAAATCTAATATATGTATATTTTTGTATGCATGTGTATCTACATGTATGTATGTATTATATGTATATGTGTGTTTGTGTATATATGTTATCTACATATTAAAATTCTAAAACCCTAATCAGAAAGACTTACACTTAAATATGAAATACTAAACCATAAAACCCTAATCTTAAATATCTAGACCTAAAATATGTATATTTCTGTATACATGTGTATATACATGTATATATGTATTACATGTGTATGTGTATGTGTGCATATATGTTATGTAGGTGTTATAACCCTAAAACCCTAATCTTAAATATTTAAATCTAAAATATGTATATTTTTGTATGCATGTGTATCTACATGTATGTATGTATTATATGTATATGTGTGTTTGTGTATATATGTTATCTACGTATTAAAATCCTAAAACCCTAATCAGAAAGACTTAGACTTAAATCTGAAATACTAAACCTTAAAACCCTAATCTTAAATATCTAGACCTAAAATATGTATATTTCTGTATACATGTGTATATACATGTATATATGTATTATATGTGCATGTGTATGTGTGCATATATGTTATGTAGGTGTTAAAACCCTAAAACCCTAATCTTAAAGATTTAACCCTAAAACCCTAATCCTATTTTTAAATATTTGAGGTAAAAAAAAACTTCAAAATAAAAATAGGATTATATGTGTGTATGTATGCATGTGTGTATATATGTGTGTGTATGTATGCATGTTGTAGCTCAGCGATGAGTAGCACCTCCTTTAATGTCAATCCGGGAAGACGTGAGGATGGTATGAAGACCTCGAGCAAGTGGAGGCACAAGTGCGTGAGTGAGAAGCACACAAGCATGCACACACATACACACACACGCGCACACACGGCAAGACAAAGAGGGAGAAGCAATGGAGTTCTTAGATTTCTTTCAAAAAGCTCTTACTAGTTCATTTCAATTACAATCCATTACAAGCTAACCTCAAAAATGAGCTCTCTAGCTCCTTTTATAGTTTTTGACTAGCTTTGGCCCTGTCCAGACCTAGTGTCCGGCCTAGTTAAAAATTAGGTTCCAGGGCTTATTTGAGGGCTCAAACGAGATCTAAAAAATACGAAAATTGGCAGGTAGATGCTTCTAAAGCTCCTCAAGCTCAAGGACTCCTTGGCTTGCACAAAATGGAGCTACAAAAATATGAAATGGTATTTACAATGGTGTTTAGTGATTAAAATCACTATTTGTGTAGGGATTTTCTCTGTTGATTTGTCATACACCTCTTTGAGCTCCCTACTGGCTCTTTCTTCTTGTGTGCTCAACTCCTTGATGTCTAAAAAATTTAGATGGCCTACTTGCCAGATCTTCTTTGACTGCCATGTCTGCTTGTGCTGTCCCTTCGCTCTGATTCTCTTTGTCTTGTGGCTCCTTCGGTTCTCTGACTGCTGCCAACACCCCCCCCACTCTCGCGTCTGTCGCCCCTGACAGACCCTTGTCTAGAGGGTTTTTGAACATAATATTGGACAACATCGGAGGCTAGGTGGTGTTCTTCTAGTCGTAAGCCGCGTGCTAGATGTGTGAGCAAATCATCCCAATTCACAGGTCCGGGAACATCTGGATGAGGCACCCTTAATTGTTCTGAGTAAATAGTTCTCTCCACAGCAAATAATTGGAGGAGATGTGATGGCCTCGGTATAAAGATTTCGGAGTGATATTCCCAGAATCCTGTGATGAACATCTCCTCAAATGTCTGTTTAAAGCAGGCTGGGAGGTACTTGATTCTGGCGTGCCAAGCATATATTACTTCAATTGATGGGGTGGTACTCATATCGTACACTAAATCCTGGTTTCCTGTCACAAAGCCTGCTCCTGAGAAGTGGGGGTCCTTAATGTTTTTAAACGTCCTAAAAGTGATCAGCATTAATTCGAATATTTTCATACACATCTGGGCCATCACATCTGGATTATTGCGTAGCCGAATACTCCAGTGACGGATTGTAGAAATCATGTAGTTCACCGTGGGGGGTCCTCGTGGAGGTGCTAGGTAAACGTAATTTAACCATTTTGCGCAGGCTTTGATATCTCTGACGACAATAGTGAATTCAGGCCAGGTGTGTCTTCGAAGAACTGGAATGTAACAAGGATTATATTTAATAAACAACGGCATATTATTCCAGGTTCGGATCATTTCAGGATACGTTTCCAAAAGCCTGATTCTCCAGGTGGGTTGATGGATGGACCCACGCTGAGCACTTTCCGGTATATCATCTTGACCAAATTGTGTAGCGAATGTAGGAGGCTTGCCACATTGACGTTGAATCTCAGCGTTGTAATCGGCCAGAAGTATGCAGTATGGCACATATTGGTCATTATTGGTGCCGATCCATCTATGATGAGACATGCTTCTGAAATATTCTGACTTTATGACAGTTTCTTCTAAGTTCGCTAGTGATTGGATCTGAATGGCCACCCGTTCTTTGTGGGTGTTTGCTGTCCTTTCCAGTGTCTGAAGCCACTCGGGTGCTTCCACTTCCAATGTGTCTAGTCCCTCTGAGGTTCGTCGCCCGCCTGGCATTGGCATAGGAACATACGGTTCTTCGTACGAATCATCAACCTCAATAGGGACCAACTCTTCTGGCTCTGGTTCTACCACTGGAGATAGCTGCCTCTCGTATGGCAGTAACCTCTTTTGTAATTCTGCTACCTGCTCTGTTAAGGCCTTTACTTCGTCTGAGGTAGAGGTTGATGGGACACTCTTCGGTTGTTCTTCCTGTTCCTTAAGCCTGCTCTGTAGTGTGTCACGTTCTCTTTCCAAGTCATCATGGGCTTCCAGGAGATCTGCATAGCTTTCCAAAATGGTTTTCATCGTCTCCGTGGGAACTGCTTTGAGCTGCTCTGGATCAACTCGTGGAGAGAGCCTTCCATTGCCGCTTCTAGATTCTCTTCATTTTGTTTTTGCAGTATTTTGTTCTCTTCCAGTGCTGTGGCCATATGTTTCCTGAGTAGCGCCAAGTTACGTTTGACTCGTAGGTTATCGGCCTGGTATACTTCGAGCAAGGCTTCTACTTGTTTGACGCCTGATTCTGTCGATGGTTGGGGTGCCTCCAATAGTGTTTGGTGAGCCTGCTCAAGCGTTGTATAACGTTGATTCACATCTGCATTTTCCTCTTCTAGAATTTTAAACTGCCTTTGTAAGTGCTGGTGATGTGTTGTCAGTTGTTGATACCGGCCGTCCAGAGCTCTGTACTCATTCTGAAGCTGATATACACATTGATTTAATGCTATAAATATGCTATTTACATTAAATGATGCTGGGAGGGGTGAAGATGCAGGGGGAATGGGGGCGGGAAAGGGAGTTGTGAATGATGTGGATGCAAGTGGAGATGTGGGTGGAGGGGGTATGGGAGATGGAGGTGGCATGGGGGGAGGGAGCGGTGCAGTGGCAGGAGATGTTTCCATAGTGTCCACTGTTTGAGTGACTGTGTAGATGGGGATCGTGGGTGGGGTGGATGTGACGTTAGTGAAGAGAGTGGTGAAAGTGGGCATGGTGACTCCCCCGAATTGGATTCCCGGAGAGAGTGGAATTCCCATGACGATTGTGGTGGTAGTAGACGTGGTGGTGCTAGTGTCATGTGGTGGAGTGAGTTGTGTAGTGAGAGGTGGGGATGGCGGTGACAGTGGTGCTTCCTGATGTTCGTCTGCTTGCGTTGTATCTCCCGGTGCTGACACATTGATATGAATTTGTTTCCCGGACCTCATGGGACGAGCGGGAACCCTTTTCTCAAATCTGTGAATGTAGGCCATTGCCTCATGAATGGCCTCATCCAATCCTACTGCATCGGCATGTAGGTTTATGGACTCAATGAACAAATCATCCACGCCTTCCTCTGCCAGCAAATCGTTCATGAGTTTCTTGCCTGCTTCAAGTGACATTTTATGCTGTTCTTGAACTAGCTTCATGGTTCGATATAGTCTTTTTATTTGTGCCGAATACGCTGGGGCACTTGCTAATTTGGAAAGCTCGTCATACTCTTGTTCTTCGTAGGCTTCTTCCTCTTGTTCTGTCTCTTGTTCATCTACGTCGACTTCTACCACTTCTGGTCGGGTGGGGGCTGCTATTGTTGTATGGGGTTGTGGTTCCTGAGCTCGCTCTGTTTCCGTTTCGAGATTAGAGTCGTAGATTAGTCTAGCCACTTCTTCATCAGTGAGATCGTTGAGAGTAAAGCCCTGTGGAAATTCCAAATCTGATGGGACGGGTGGAAAATACCAGATTGGGTTCATCTGTACTTGGTCTTGGTAGCCGGATGGTGAATGGCCTAATGTATCGTGTCTGGGAAGGGATAATTTCTGGTGTAGTGGTGGCTCCCCTTGGTTGAGCACAGGGTAATTGCACTCCCCCTCTCATCTTCTTTGATGGGGGACCTGCCGCTGATAGCCTTCTCTGGAATTCCTGGGCCCAGGGCCATATGAGTGCCCGCTGAATAGGCACGTCATAAGCCAGACATCGGTAGATTATCTTGGTTAGAGCACAACATCCGTGAAGCACATTTTTCTGCTTCTTGTTCCACCTTTGATGGGCTAGGTGAATCTGATCTATGATCCAATGTGGCACGTTGATGGGGAGGCTTTCTGTCTCTGCCAGATACAAGCTAAACCATATTTTCTTTGGGGGCATGGTGAATCTTTCCTGGGCGGGGAAAGCAAAATGCTGCATGACAGTCCGTAGGTGCAGGGCGATGGTGGGTGTCATCGCTACCATATCCTTCAGCTTATTAAGATCTTTATGTTTCATTCTGCCTGGAACCATTGTTTCCTTTTCCGTGGGGATGTGCATGCCATACATGCCCAATGCTTCTCGTACCAAATTGAGGGTCAGCTTGAATCTTTTAAGCTCATGACGCGGCAGCAGTGATGGTAACACAAAGGTGCTGTCGCCTCCCTTGGCCCTGCTTGGCGTGATGGTACTGATAAGATACGAACAACGTAAGAAATCCGGTTTTGGTAAGTGGGCCTGAAATAACTGTCCAAGCCTGCTTTGGTCCATACTGATTGCATGACTTCGGCGTTTTGATAGCTCTCAAACTCGCGCGTGAAAAAGTGGTAGCGTCCCCATTTACCATTAAACTCCAATTCAGCTTCCCAGAAATAGGTTCCATCACCCAATGGTCCAGCAACATCACTGAACCAATGAGCGTGTTTGCCCACTTGAGAGGTGTGCCCCTGGGGAGGGTCCTGAATTGGGAGCACATGCACAGCTTGAAGTTCTTGCGGTCTTTCGGTGAGATGGGGTTCGAGGAGGAGTGTTTCTATATCCACAATCTGTGCACTGGATCTGGCTTGAGAACTGGCACCTCCAGCTTCGGCCATGGCCCTGCTTGCTTGTTGGTTCTGTGAGAATATAGAACCAGGTGTTAACATTGTAATGGACAGAATAGACCCGTTGTTGTCCCTCTTACAACATTAACATGAAGTAGATGATGAGTCAGTGGTTAGTAAGTGCACGATGACAGTGTGTGTAGTTAATGCCTGGTTAGTCCTAGGAGCTAGATGGAAAGGTGCGCTGTCTGACTAATGCAGTTAGTAAGTGGAGATGAATTCACAGATTGGGGTCGGGGGGTTTATTACAAGTCTTAGGTTGCCAAACACCATGAATGGCTTTTGGTCTTGGTTTTGTGGAGATTCGGGAGGGTGGCATGAGTAATTCTACTGGGAGTTGTTGTGTCATCGGGACCCATTTACGAGTGAGTCTGTGCGTGCTTCTAGGCGGCAGTGTGTTCGAGTGTATCAGACAAGAGTGGGTGGCGGCTGCGTGAGCAAGTGAACTATCGCAAGCAAGCCTTAGGCACCCAAATTTGTCTTGATTGTGGGTCAGCCTTCATCGACTTCTTGGGTACCCAAATGGATTTCACTTTCTCAACATGGGTTTTAGGAGCCTTCTTATTAGCATCAAGTCGTTGATTACTAATAGGAAGTTGAGACCGTTGTTGCGGCTTCGTGATGGTCGGCAGCTCGTCTTTCCGCACCCACATTTGTTTCACCGGCTGAGTTATTCTGCTTCGCGCGTTCTTTTGATCTCTCGCCCGGAGAGTCTTCAGTGATTGATCTGCCTTTAGTTGCTGCCTCCTTCTGGCCTTTGGAAAAGAAGGGAGTTCCATTGTGGTTCTGACTCCTTTTTTGAGATCTTCATTCTTCTGCATCACATAGCCTTGGAAAAGAACATCATAGTCAACTTCATGTGTGCCCCTGGAGGGACCAGGAGTCCATGTCTTTTCTAGTTCCTTAAGTGCTCCATTATTTAGCTCAATTGTAATTCTAGTCTGATTCACCCATACCTGAAGAAGTCCACTTCTTAGGTTTAAGTTGACTGCTTGGTCATAGATCCAGTCTTGACCCAAGACAAGGGGTTCCGTGAGGTCCTCATCTTGACACACTAGTACTTTAACTGTCATTGCCTCATCATGAATATAGAGGGGAAGTTCCACCTCGCCCATGCAAGGGGTTTCCACGCCTCCCAATCCTATGAGATATGCTTCCACAGGATTGACAGTTAATTGCAACTCTTGACAGTAAGACAATTTAACCGCACTAGTGGCTGCACCTGAGTCAATCAAGGCTTTTACAGTCCTTGCTCTCTTTCCTTGTCCTATATCTAAGTTTATGAAAGGACGTCGATCAGTTATCCTATGTGAGCTTGTTCCTGCGACTTCACACATTGCCATATGATACCCTTGATCTGCATAGTCGTTTGTTCTAGGCTGATCTCTACCTTGCCTTCGCAGCTTCATCCTTCTGATGCGTTCTAAAGCTTCTGCTTGAGCTTCCTCTCGAATTCGTTTCTCTTCTTCCTTGCGTTTCTTGGCAGTATTGAGTCGACTTAGCATTTCCTCTGTGAGAGGTTCCTGATACAACTTGACTCTGCATCCGCTAATGTAGTTTGGGAGAACATCACCTTCTAACGTGGCTAGTTGTACTGCTCCACTCGTGGAGATCCTATTGATGATCATAGGTCCGTAGCCTCTCTTTTCTAGCTTCCTTGCATGTTGCTTCAATGTGTAGACTAAAACTAAGTCGCCTGCCTTTAAACCCTTATCCTTCACATGGGCATCAAAGTATGCCTTCTGTCTCTTCTTAGCTGCATATATCCCTGCAGCTGCTCTCAGTCTTGTTTCTCCTAATCGTTCAAGGTCAAAAAGTCTAGAGGAGAGTTCATGACCCGTCCATTCGTGCTCTTGTGCTACTTTCAGTGTAGGTATTAAGAAGTCCAAGGGTAGCACAGCGTTTTGGCCAAATACCATCTGAAAGGGGGTGGCTTGGAGTACCGTTTTGTAGGCGACTCGGTATGCCCAAACAGCATGGTGTAGCTGTTTGTCCCAAACAGAGCGTTTATTATTCACTAACTTGGTCAACACATTACATAGAATCTTGTTTGTGCTTTCGGCTTGCCCATTAGCTTGTGGGTGATAGGGGGCAGAATTCTTATGTACTACCAAGAATTCTTGGAGCAGATTTTCAATAACTTCATTCAAGAAGTGAGTGCCTCTATCACTAACTAGCTCTATAGGTAGCCCGTATCTAGTGAACACATTCTCAAATAAAAACTTAGCAGTTGTTTGAGCATCGTTCTTCGTTGTGGCTTTTACCTCTACCCACTTAGTTAGATAGTCTGTTGCAACAATGATATATTCTGCATGGGAACCCTTAGCTGGGGGATTAATAGGACCTACGAAGTCTATTCCCCATTTAGAGAATGCACGTCCACCCATCATAGGTTTCAGTGGCATCTCATCTTTACGTATAGGATACTGAGTTCTCTGACAAACATCACATCGTTTCACATAGGTATGTGCATCCATGTGAAGGATAGGCCACCAGAAGCCCGCAAATAGTATTGCCTTGATCACCCGATCTGGTCCAAAGTGTCCTCCTGCTACACCTTGGTGAGCAGTTTCCAAGATCTTAAGATATTCACTCTCATGGACACATAGTCTCAGGTAACCATCTTTACCACGCTTGTATAGATTATCACCAATGAGTGAGTAATCTTGGGCTTCTTGTTCTAGACTCCTTTTCCTAACCAGGGTCATATCCAGAGGGAAAGTTTTCGTCCTCAGGAAGGAAACTAGTGGTTCACTCCAATCTGGCACTATGGACACTTGATAAAGAGTGGCGTGTTCCACATGTGGTTTAGTGCAACAGATTGGGCATTCCTTGCACAACTTTTGGATCATCAGCTTCCATAGTTGGCCAATGCACTCCGAATCTCTTTAGGGTCTGTAAAGTTCGTTGTTTTGAGTAGTGTTGCTCTAACGCACCTACATGTGCTAATTGCAACCATTTAGCATAATCATCCTCTTCTACGCAACAAGCCAAGATTCCTTGATCTGTATGCTTGTACATGCTTCCTGCCATGATGTGGTACTTTTGAGCTTTCACAACCTCTCTATTTTGTGTGTTTACTACAGGATGGTTAGGCCCGTATGTCAATACTGGTACCAATGGCTTAGCCCACTGCGGTACAACTTCCAAATTAAACAAGTAAGCATCAGGAAGGTCATCTGATACTCCTTGTGGGGCTTCTCCCGATGTGAGCCTAGAGAGGTGATCTGCTCTTAAATGAGTTCTCCCTTTCCTTACCACCACTTCGAAGTCATATTCCATTAGTAAGAGAAACCATCTTACTAATCTACCTGTGTTGCAAGGTTTGTTTACCAAGTACAACAATGCCTGATGATCAATAAAAATTTTAAACTTATTTGCAAGCAAATAATGCCTAAACTTTTTAACTGCATATACCATGCCTAATCCTTCTCTCTCTGTAGTGGTGTAATTTCGTTCAGCTGCATTCAACTGTCTACTAGCATAGGCAATTGGAAGATCCATATTACCTTCACCAGTAGGTTGTGCAAGCACGCATCCGATTGCATAATTGGAGGCATCCACATGAACGTGGAATGGCTTGTTCCAATCTGGGGTAGTCAAGATTGGTGCTGAACACAATCGCTTCTTTAGCTCATTGAAGGAGTTTTCACATTCTTCCGTCCACTCAAAGTTAGTCAAAAGTCCATACAGAGGCTTTGCTATGATGGCATACATGTGTATAAACCGTCGATAATAACCACAATGCCCCATGAAGGCTTGTACTTCCTTGACATTCCTTGGCCTAGGTAGCTCCGCTATGGCTCTCACTTTCTCCTCATCAGTGGATATGCCATTTTTTGACACTATGTGTCCTAGAATCTTGCCTTGCCTGACCATGAAAACACACTTTTCTGGGTTCAAGCAGACTTGATATTCTCTACATTTGTCAAAGATTTGCCTGAGCTCATGTATATGGGTTTGTCTAATGTTGGAATGCGCACAAAGTTCATCAACATAGACTTCTAAATTCTTTCTCAAAAATTCTTTAAATACGTGACACATCAATCGCTGAAAGGTAGCTGGTGCGTTGGTAAGCCCAAATGGCATTACCCTAAAGGCAAAAATGCCCCATTCAGTGGCAAATGCCGTCTTATGCTGATCTTCTGGAGCTATGGCTACCTGATTGTAGCCCGAAAATCCATCAAGGAAGCTGTACACTTCCTTGCTTGCTACTCTTTCTAAAAGATGCTCTGTGATCGAAAGCGGATAGTTATCTCGAATTGTAGCTGCATTGACCTTCTTCAAGTTGATGCACACACGTAGCTTCCCGTTTTTCTTAGGCACCACTACAATGGAGGATACCCACTCAGTGTGCTCAATTTCATAGATAAATCCAGCTTCAACCAGTCTATCTATCTCCTCCTTGATCTTAGCAGCGTAATTGTCATTATATGTATAAGGCTTTTGCTTAGAGGGTTTGGCATCTGAAGTCATGGGGATGGTGTGTGAGCATATGTCTGGGTCAACACCCTTCAAATCCTTGTAACTCCAAGCGAATACATCTCTGTATTCTCTTAGCAAGGCTATTAACGCATGCTCTTCTTCCTCTGTTAGGTCATGGCCTATGTACGTGCATCTCTCCTCTCCTTCTTCTAGGGCCACTACTATTTTCTTGGTGGTTTCTTTGTTATCATAGGCCTCTCCGACTTGTGCCTCTCGTTTAGGCATTCTTATCATGACTCTCCTGTCGTCTATCTCATACTTCTTAAAATTTTCTGGGACCTCAAACAAAGATTCTTCCTCTTCTGGTGAGACTTCTCTCTTCTTTCGTTTCTTCCCTTCTTCCTTCGGGGTCACATGTGTCGCTAATCTTACATCATTTGTAAGCTCTCCATGCCTCTGGGGTTGAAATTCTATTTCATGGAAGTATTCTTCATCTGATGCAAATGGTGGTTCCATAATGATTGATTCTAGATCAGAGTCGCTTGCATCCTCAAATGCATCAGGGCTAGGTTCACACTCTTCTAACACTACCTCTCCCATGATCGGTTCTATGGAGAAGACTGAAATGTCATAGCCATCCTCATCACAGTGGGGTGTCCATTGTTCTTCATTGATGGCTACATCCATTGTTGCTAGGATTTCTGCCCAGCCATGGGGTTCAAATTCTTCATCAGGAAATACTACAGGTGCATAGGCTGGGTCTTGAATGGGTCTATGTGTTTCTTTCGCACCTACCTCTCTGGCTTTCTCTCTCTTCTCTTCTTCTACTGCTACCTTGCACATCCATAAGTGGGTGTCTTCATGCATCCATGAGGATCTTGATCCTATGGAATGCACCGATTCCGTATCATCTTTGGCTCTATGGATGGGATTCCATTGGATGGGAGGTACATCTCTATGAGAGTAATCTTTAAGATTGACCTTGGTCGTAACACCTAAGTGCTGTAGGTACAAAGAATTGGTTCCCCAGTCTTGTACCACTTGCAACTGTCGCATAAATGGTCTTCCCAAAATCATCTCATAGGCATGATTTTTGCTAAAGTCACATATGGCAAATGTGTGTTCAAACTCGACACCACAGGTGGTGAGAGTTATTCCCTCTAACAACCCTAGGGGTCTCTCTATGTGACCATCGGCCATCTGCAATTTCATTCTCATTGGCCTGAGTGCTGGCTTGCCCCAACGCTTCCATAGGGAAGTGGTGGCAATTGCAACTCCTGCACCTGAGTCCAAAATTGCCTTGGTGGTGTACTCCTGGTAGGTAATGGGAAGATAGGTGTTCCCTTCTTCACCTTCACACATATCTCCTATCTTATCCAAGGGTATTTCTGGCACTGTTCTCTGGGATCCTACCTGGGAACGAGGTTTAGCTATTTCTGGTACTTGTTTGGCGACATGTTTCCATAATTCAGGTCTAACCTTGAGTAGCTCTTCTAACTTGAGATTACACTGCACTTTGGTGTTCTTCACTACCTCTGTGTTCCTAGGTATGACTGAATCTTCGTTTCTTACCATGACTGTAGGTGCTCTCATACAGGTGGACCTTGCTTCCCATGGGCCTGTGAAATGGGGTAGTTCTTGTAAAGAATTAGACTCGAAGTCTAATCTTTCTTGAGATTGGATACTCTCCTGCTCTCCATAAATGGATGGGATGTCTTGTGGGAATTGGTCATGTGCATCATCCACAAGTTCAATGGGAGGAGGGACTTCACTTTCCTTAGCCCATTTGTCTTCTTGAATCTCGCGTAGGAATTCTGGTGTGAACCGATTCATAGAAGATGATGTGTCCGGCTCTGTAGAGTTAGGCACATAGGCTTCTTGAGCAGGAATGCTTACTCTTCCACTTGCCTTGCCCTTGTGTTGAGAGGCTGGTTCCTTTTGTGATTGTGCCATTAGATTCTCTATTCTTTCTAGGGAGGGGGGGTTGTTTGGTTCAGTGGAATTGGCCACATAAACTTTTGATGGGGGATGGGTCATGTTTTTGCTTACGTTCTCCCTTTCTTGATTTTTTTCTTCCTTGGCAGATCTTGCAATTATGCCCTCTAACTTCTCTAGAAGTCCATCCAAGTGTAATTGCGTCTTGGCTGAGCCCGAGTAATTGAAAAGGCGACTGGCTTCAAACATAGTCTGAGCCAATGCGACCATTTTTGCGCAAAGCTTGGTTCTTTCTATCTCTAGGTCAGCTCTAGGGTAACACTTGTCATGATCCGTGACATTTGGCCCTTCTTGGATTCTGGCCTGATATGCTTTAAGCATCATGTCTATACCTTCAGGAGTGGTATCAGCTAATACTGATCCTACTCTAGGGGGTGGTGGAATCGTATGAGGTGGGTTGGAATGTGGCCGATCGGATGGCGATGGGAATGGTGGAGGTGGGATAGTGTGAGAGGGAGTTTGAGATGTGAGTTCAGCTATCTTGGCTTTGGTTTCTCTTATGCTTTCCTCAAGTTCACTCATCTTTTTAGCCCATTGTCTTTTCATCCTTTCCCGACTATCTTTCCATGCTCTAGTCCTTTTCTTTGTTATGCTCTCGGTTTCACTAGCCTCTGGGTTCTTATCCTGGTTTACCCCTTGATTCTGCTGCAATGCCTGAGCTCTAGTCACTACCTGTACTGGTGCGATGGATGTCTCACTTCCTGTGGAGTCTACCACCAACCCAATAACATTAATAGGAGTGATTTTCGGCATATTATTAGGATTTTTAGGGCAATCTCGTAAGAGATGCTCCTTTCCACATTCTTGGCAAAAGCCCTGAATTGTTACTGACTGGGGTTGTGTAGGTGGAGGTAAGGGACAATCACGAATGAGGTGATCTCCTTGGCATCTGTAGCACGGTCCTCTAGGGAATGGGGGTCTTACCTGCCTAGGTTGAGGCCTAGGATTGGGGCTTGCATACATGACGTTTGTGTAATCTGACTCCCAACTAGGTTCATTTGGCTCTTCACTATAGTAGGACTCACCATGCTCAGGAGATTGCATGTAGTAAGCATGGGGACTATCGACATGTGTAGAATCAAAGCTATGGTCACTGGGGTCACTTTCAGAAAGTAGTGGTGTTAGAGGGACTATAGCTCTATTCAGGTTTTCTTCTGCTGCTCCATATTTTATTGGGATCGCATTAGCTGGGGCAGGGGGTTGTTGAGCTAACACAGGTTGAGGCCTTTGTTGGTTTTGGTATGGTTGCTGATAAGGTTGTTGTGGCCTACCATATGGTTGTGGAGGGTACGGGTTCTGGTATCTTCCCTGCTGAGGGTATGGCTGAGGGTAGGGTTGTCTAACCGCTTGCTTATTGTATGGGCAGTCTTGCGCGGTGTGATTGGTGTACCTCCGTTCTATGGTGCAGTACTGGCTACTATGATTTACTTGGGGTTGGGTCATAATGGGACATACATTCACCATGTGGTCGCCGCCACAAGTATAGCACCTTTTCACAGGGGCAAACCTTGGAATTTGTTTGCTAGTTACACCCAATTTCTGAGCTACCTTCTCTGCAAGTTCCTCGATTGATGTGGATTGGGTGGAAGAGAGGTTAGAGGCACTATCCGAGTCTTTGTATATCTTGGAAAGCTCTAACTCCTCCCCTAGGTTATCCTCGATGTCAATGCACATGCGCACACACTCTTCTATGGTCCTAGGGTCCTTCAAGTACACATAAGATCTCAATTTGGTACTTAGCAATCCATCCAAGAATAAAGCCACTTGCTTAGCTGGTGTAGGTAGCTCCGAAACAGGGCATCTTTCTAAGTATTGCCTAAATCTTCTTCCTGCAAGTCTCACGGTTTCTTGAGGGGTTTGCTTGAAGCTGTGAATCAGCGAGGAGGTATTATGCCTTATGCCACTCTTAGAGAATTCAATAATGAAAGCCTCTAGGAGTTGGTCTATGCTCCTGAACTGCCTCTCATTTAGTGGCTGAAACCATGTCAGGGCAGTGTTCCTAAGGGTCAGTCCAAAGGCATTGTACTGCGTGAATAGATCCTCCACTTGTTCAGCTCTCAGGACTTGCCTAAACTCAGCCACATGATCGTATGGATCTCCAGTGCCATCGAAGTAGTTCTTCATGGACTTAACTAGCTGAGTCGGTCTCAAAGTCCTTGTGTGCTCTCTAGGTCGGGGTAGAGGGAACTCATCCGTATTTCTTTGATTTCTGTGAGCTCTAAGTACCTCAGGTTCTACTCTATTTGTTTCCGTCCTCGTTCTTTCTCTGCCTCCTATGTTAGCAAAGCTGACTTCTGGTCTATCTCTACTTCTGTCTCTTTGCATTCCATGAGCTTGGGATGTTCCAGCTCCAGGGTGACCATAGGATACATTCAATCTTGGTTGGGGGAAAACGAATTCACCCTTCCAAGTGTAAGCATGCCTATCATTTTCTGTCACCACAAAGATCCTCTCCGAAGCGTGATCTAAGTAGGTCACCCTGCCTGGGCTATCAGGATCCTTAAACTCATAGATCATGATAGTTCCTATATCCATTGGCCGATCAGATTTATACCTCCAAAAGGCTTCGTAAGTCTCTCGGTTCAGAAGCAGATCTATGCTCTTGTTGTCTTGGGGAACCCACTCAGGTGTGATAATCCTAGCGAGAACAGATTTGCCTCGAGGGGTTCTAGGTTCTACACCCATGTTTCCTTGCTCCAAGTCACCTAAGTCCGCTTCTGAGATTACATTCCCAAATTCATCTGTCCTATCTGGGTGACTGGTGACTACGTATATGGTTCCTTCTTTGTCCATGTATGCTCCGCTTTCAAACTTGACAGCTAGGTGCTCTAGTCCTATGGATTGGTCAGGGTTTTTAATCTGGACCACGGATCTTCCTAGGCCGTCCTCATAGATGCTAGCACCTAATCGGTTGGTCCGAAGGTATTCCAACTGTGTTTTGTAAGGGCCTTCTACCCTATGCAAGTATGGCACACCTGAACTTCCCGTAGGTCTGTCCATGCCTTGAGACATCTCTGATTCACTGGTATCAGAGCTAGGGTAATGCGAGTGGTGACTCAACTGCTGGGCCCAAGACCTTGCAGTATGATTGACACTAGCCTCTGAAGACCTAAGGCTTTGTCTCTCTCTTACTAGGTGTTGTCCTGATCTAAGGTTCATATGCCTAACTGATTAACCCAATTTCTCCCAGGTACAACCACGTTTCTGAGTCCTTTTGTATCGGTTACTTGGTTCTTTTTATGTTGATTATCGTGTTTATACTCTTGTCTGATATCACTTCGTCAGGAATACTTGAGTTTAATTTCGCACTTTAGTTTGGTCGTTTCACGTTAAGTTCTTTTCCTTTTAAGGTTGTCGTTCGCACACACACACAGGTTCTCTCTTGACTTGCACTTGATTTCTTAGATAGTCTTTGATTTATCTCGTGCCTATCGTTGCCTGGAATTACTTCTAACACTACCCACACTTAGCCTAAACTAAAAATTGACAGAGGGTGTTGCGGGTTTTCCAACCTTGAGTTCCTTTCCTTGTATTGTTGCCCTGGTGTGCCCAGGACGCGTGTTCCCAAGCCTGCACTTACTCTTGCCTTGCGTACCCTTTGCTGCTCTCAAAGGACCTGTAAAAGGCCCACTGTTAGCTCAAGACTTAAATTCAAAAGACTGAACCAATCACTTTCATTCATGTAACACTTCACCAATTTGCACTATGACTTTTTGGACACAACTCTAGAGACCCCTGAATTTTTGTTCCCCCTGGGTATGGTCACCTTCAAAAGACCCTATCTAATATTCCTGATCACGGCAAACAGATTTCGTATGAGAAAGTTATGCCAGCTCAGGGTTTTGGGGCTAAAACAGGATTAAACTAGGTTAACAGGCAAACAGGAATTCGCGAGTTACTTGGGTCATGCCCTCGTAATGCAATACTACACCCTTGTGTTTGTCCCACACTTGGCCAAAATTTAAACCACTATTTTTGCCTTAAAAATTTGACCTATTTTGCCCTTCTAACGTGTTCGCAAAGTCTGTCGGTCGCGATTGACAGGTCAGTCGCGATCGACGTGTCGATCGCGATTGACAGGTCCGTCATGGCTGTCAGTCGCGATTGACTGGTCAGTCGCGATTGACACGTGGCCAAAAATTGAGTCGATCGTGGTCAAACAGTCGTTGACTCTGTCGATCATGATTGATGGGTTGATCGCGATTGACAAGTCGGTCGCGAGGGTCTGTCGGTCGTGGTCAAACAGTCATTGACTCTGTCGATCGCGATTGATGGGTCGATCGCGATTGACAAGTCGGTCCCGATTGACAGAGCCGTCGTGGTCTGTCCGTCGTGGTCAAATAATCGTTGACTGTGTCGGTCGCGATTGACAGAGCGGTCGTGGGCTGTCCGTCGTGGTCAAACAATCGTTGACTGTGTCGATCGCGATTGACAGAGCCGTCGTGGGCTGTCAGTCACGATTGACGTGTCGATCGTGATTGACAGGTGTGTCCGTCGTGGTTTGTCGGTCGCGATTGACAGAGCGATCGCGATTGACAAAATTCTGAGGAATTTCAAAAAACTAAACACATTTTTGGGAAGCTCTAGGCCTGTAGATCATGGTTTTGCACTTTGTTTGGTAATTTGAGCATTTTTTCTGTCGGTCGCGATTGACAGAGGTCGGCGACACAAAGATAGTTACTTCGAATTCCGTACCAACGCAGAGTGCTGGGGACGATGATGTGACCTGTACCTGTTAGACAGCTCAAGAAACATGCAAAAACAGCACACACAATTTCGCTCTCTCGCTCTCTCTCACAAGTGAAATGAGGGAAATGAGGTGGAGATGGTGATATGATCAAAACTGAAAATTTACGCGATGATGGAGATGGAGGTGGGAGATGGTGATGATGATGATGGTGATGAAGATGGTGAACAAAAAACAAGAAAATAGATGAAAGTGAAGAAAATACCTACGACTCCAACGCGTCAACTCTACGTCTTACCATCACACGCTCGTCCTCAAAGCTCGATCCCCGGCAACGGCGCCAAAATTTGGTGTAGCTCAGCGATGAGTAGCACCTCCTTTAATGTCAATCCGGGAAGACGTGAGGATGGTATGAAGACCTCGAGCAAGTGGAGGCACAAGTGCGTGAGTGAGAAGCACACAAGCATGCACACACATACACACACACGCGCACACACGGAAAGACAAAGAGGGAGAAGCAATGGAGTTCTTAGATTTCTTTCAAAAAGCTCTTACTAGTTCATTTCAATTACAATCCATTACAAGCTAACCTCAAAAATGAGCTCTCTAGCTCCTTTTATAGTTTTTGACTAGCTTTGGCCCTGTCCAGACCTAGTGTCCGGCCTAGTTAAAAATTAGGTTCCAGGGCTTATTTGAGGGCTCAAACGAGATCTAAAAAATACGAAAATTGGCAGGTAGATGCTTCTAAAGCTCCTCAAGCTCAAGGACTCCTTGGCTTGCACAAAATGGAGCTGCAAAAATATGAAATGGTATTTACAATGGTGTTTAGTGATTAAAATCACTATTTGTGTAGGGATTTTCTCTGTTGATTTGTCATACACCTCTTTGAGCTCCCTACTGGCTCCTTCTTCTTGTGTGCTCAACTCCTTGATGTCTGAAAAATTTAGATGGCCTACTTGCCAGATCTTCTTTGACTGCCATGTCTGCTTGTGCTGTCCCTTCGCTCTGACTCTCTTTGTCTTGTGGCTCCTTCGGTTCTCTGACTGCTGCCAACACATGTGTACATGTGTGTGTGTATGTATACATGTGTATACATGTGTGTGTATGTGTATGTGTGTGTATGTAGGCATGCATGTGTGTGCATGTGTGTGTACGTGTGTGTATGTATGCATGCATGTATGTGTATGTGTGTGTATGTGTATGCATGTGTATACATGTGTGTGTATGTATACATGCATGTGTGTATATGTGTGTATGTATGCATGTGTGTATATATGTGTGTATGCATGCATGCCGGTATATGTGTGTGTATGTATGCGTGCATGTGTGTATATGTGTGTATATATGCATGTGTGTATGTATGTGTGTATATGTGTGTGCGTATGTGTATGTATGCATATGTGTATATATGTGTGTGTATGTATGTGTGTATGCATGTGTGTGTATGTATGCATGTGTGTAAATTTATGTGTGTGTGTATGCATGCATATGTGTGTGTGTGTATGTAAGCATGCATGTGTGTATAGGTGTGTGTATGTAAGCATGCATGTGTGTACATGTATGTGTGTATGTATGCATGTGTAAATTAATGTGTATCTTCCTTTCTCTTCTCTCTCTCTTTCTTTCTTTCTCTCTCTCTCTCTCTCTCTCTCTCTCTCTTTCTCTCTCTCTCTCTCTCTCCCCCCTTCTCTCTCTATCAATAGCAAATGAAAGAATCACTTACAAGTATGTCCCTCTTTGAATCGTTGTCATCAAAGCATAATGTAGGTCGTCTCTCGTCCAATTCCAAACAATCGAGGCCAAAGAACTTCTGCAAAATCAACGAAAAGAGAAATTAGAAACCCTAAAGCATAGAGAAACACAAATGCTAATAGTACGCGCAGCACTTACCAAGATGTGAGATCTAAGCCGACAGAGAGTGTGTGTGTGTAGAGAGAGAGATCTGTGTGTGTGTGTGCACAAGACAATGCAGGTTCACGCGCGCAAGTTTGACAGTAGACCGACAGTACTCAAACACGCGCAAAAATGTGAAGTTTTGCTCTCGGGTTCGCGGTATGTTTAAAACTCGCCTCCAGTATAGGCGCCGGTATGGACGTTGGTATAAGCGTCAGTAGTTCCTAGTAAATTATCGCCGCTCATACCGACGCCTATACCGGTGCCTATACCAATGCTTATATCGGCGGCTACGGGCCACACCGACGACCCATTTAAAACGGTCATACCGACGGTCACTTGACCGTTGCTATCTCTTAGTGAGATTTTTCGAGGGCTATACCGACGCCGACTATGACCGTCGCTATATGCAGCGTTGTCGGCGCGAGAGCGACGGTCGGTGGATCAGGGCGACCGCCAAAAATACGGCACACTCAGGGTGCATAGAGCAAACTCAGGTATAGGAAAAAAGAAGGGACTCAAAGAAAATTCAATTATATGATTAGTAGCTTGATTCAATTCAGTTTTTCATAGTTGTTCCAAGCTCCTTCAGAAATAATTCAGAAACATTCGCAAATGAAAGTTCAACCATGTGTGTCTAGCGGCTTTAAGTGAAATACAGGAAATTTAGGGTAAGAGTACCTTAAGCAGATTTCTCATGCCAATATTTCGTCAAGATCATATACGATGAGTAACAATTTTCCTTATTATGGAATTCCTTCATTTAGAAAAATCTCATATGGAAATTAAAGAGCTTATATGCTCATTCATACACATCAAAAGCTTTTCAAATGCAACTAATTTCACGTGCAAATGCAAAGGTGGATTAGATCTTGTTTAACATCAAAATCAAGATGTTTATGCCTCTTCTTCCTCAAACATATCAATCACCCTTCATTCAAACAACAATTTTGCTCTAGCCAAAGCTAATTAAAATACTACGAGAATGACAATTTTTGAAACAAGGCACAATCGAAAGCTTAGACCTTTGAATGAGCTTGGATTCGTATGCATGCACAACTATCTCTTCTAATTTAGTATTTAATAAGTGAAGTGAAAGTGTAGAATGATATAACCAACTCTTGCATCGTTGTTCGAGGCACGATCCTTTGAAATCGCTGTATATAGATAGCATCGGTCATCTAAACTTCTCAACCTTCATAAAAGAAAATCAATTTGAATTTGAGCTTCAGTGCATATCCTAAGAAACATCACATGGAGTGGCTCGAGTTTCAGCATACATCATGTGTTCTGTTTCAACATAGAGGTTAGACATGGTAGTCATCGGAAGAGATCTCATGCTATTAAAAAGTTAATTATGTGTTTTCAGCACATGCTCTCAAGGCATGGAACTACGGAGAGGTTTATCAGAATTAATCATATTATAATATGAATGCTTTAGAAACCATGGTGTGCGAAAAAAACAACAACATATTAAGAATGCTATCAGAAGTCGCCCGAGCATCGAAAGCTCAGCATAATTCTCTGTGTCTGACAGAATTCCCTTCTTCTCTCATGTCACGTGTGCTTGTATGCTGTCATGGTGGGGAGATCAGAGCATACATATACGGGAGTTCGAATGATACTGGGCAATCAGCTCCTTTTCATAATAGTCCTGCATGATATTAAACAAAATGATGAGTACGCACTCCTCTCATACATCCACATCGATGATGAATCCCCATAGGACATGATATATTAAAAATGAAGAAGAAGCATAGGTTCTCGTCATCAGATGAGTCCAGGGTTGCGATACTCAGACACAAGCATCCTCCAAGCTTTGGTATCCTCCCTTACTCAGAATAGAGTGTTCCACTTCAGCAGTCTATGTCCTTCCATCCTTCGTGAAGAAAAGCTCCCAGATGCTCCCTTTATGGACTGTTGATCTCCCTATCTGCTCTACCTCTCTGTAGTGACGCCTTCCTTGGATGATCTTCTCGCAGCAGATATTTCTCTGTAGCGACACCTTCCTCGGATGATCTCCCCGTAGCAGATACCTCTCCTATTGTCCAGCCTTCTTCTTTCAAGCAAAAGCGTGCGTGCTTCCTTCCTTCACACTGTTTGCATTCAATCACAGAGTTCCCTGATGATGTCGGCTTCAATTAGCGATCATCAGATGTTTCCTCATTCCATAGTCAATATCTCCTCTCACAGATGGCTGTCTCTGTACGATTCAGTTCTTCTCTTTTCTTCTGTAGCGATGCCCTTCTCTCCAGTCGGACTTGTCTCCCTTGTTTCCTTTTCCAGCGTGAGATTATTGAAATATATGTCTCGTTGTCGGATGGAAGTAGCCAGAATTCATCGCCCGTGTCCCTCTGCGTCGTCTGTCATTAGCCAGAAAATCATCTCTATCGTCCTCCCATCTATCCGCCTTTAGTTAACTGCAGGTACATGCATGCTTTTTCCCCCTCTTTACGACTGCCTCCCTTTGATGCTAAATACACCTCTTCTCTGCATGCCCTTCAATCAGCGACGACTCTCCGTCTTTCCCACCTCAGATCATTACTTTTTGAGAATCCTGTCGTATTGGCCTTCCTTTTCCCTTTCACTATTATTGGCTTATAAAAAAAAACCATGTCGTGCGTGTTCCTTCATTCCTTTTCTAACTGTTCACTTTAAACATAGAATTTATGCCAATCCTTTTCCTTCTGCCTTACATACGCATCTCTCTTTATAATGTGAAGTAATCCATGTTACTAGATAAAGCAACAATAAATCACTTTATGTATAGAAAATGGATGCGTAAACAATTTCATATACATCTTGATCCAATTGCTATAATGCTTTGACTTTATTATAATAATGTCGTCATCTCCTGAAGTTATTTTATCCTTGGAATACAAGTTCCTATGCATCAAAACTTGATAAGTATGTCAGATCGCTTGTTGAAATTTGAAGGAACCCAACTTAAGGCCATCTCCACTCACTCCATGGGTACCAAGGACGAACCGAAAAAAATAAAGCTCGTTAAATCTGTTAATGAAAATTCTCGGAATGTGGATAATGTCCATCAGTTTTTCATCCCTTAATTTTATCATCGAGAGTTTGGTCAAGACATGTGAGTAGAGATGAATATCTCTACGACATCCACCCCCACCAAACCTGTGCTTCCTCCGGATGCGCCAAACGAAGACCTGTTTTCTGCATTGTGATAAAAATCAATTCCATAGCATAATATATGTGCATGGGTTTTAAAATCAAAGTGCCTTATGCAGGGCTGTATAATTAGCCCTATAAATGCATACTTTAAAATGCATACAGGAAAAACATGGTGCAATAAATAAAGGAAATGGCTTTTGATGGTGAGGTTGGTGCACTCACTCACATACATAGCAATGTGAAATTACATAAATCCTTACAGTCTCTCATATGTGCATGGATATAAATCAGTTCGTGCCTAGATGCATAGTCATATAGTGTGACCCTACCACATGCATACTTTATGTGCATTTTCAAAATTATGGTGCATAAGAGATATAAGCTTCTGATGAAGAGGTTTTCTATTTCCTGTACTTAGAATTTTCTCACAAATTTCATAATACCTGTTACAATTGATATTGGTGCAAATGAACGTGCACCTAAGGGCAAAACTCAATATGTGTTCATACATAATTTAATGCATACTTGAAATGCACGCTTAAATAAAATGGTGCAAAACTGGAAGTAAAAGGTTTTCATATTCTACTTTTGAAGAAAATCTTAGTTGTCCATAAATTCCCATTCTTCATCTTGAACCTAAAAAATATCTTGAAAACAAACTCGTGAAAAAACATAAGTATTAGCACATTTAAACCAAATTTTTCAATTCAAAACTTCTAGATAATTCATCTGTATAAACCCCCGAAGTAACATTAAGTCAAATTTTGTAGCTTCCATCAATTTTCTTTTTTTTTTTTGCTTGACCTACATTAAACCACTCAAAAACATTGATTAGAAAAGCAATATTTAAATCATTAATGAAATTCATAATTTTAATTTTGTAAAACAATTCCGATATAAATACCTCTTTGATACGGAAGTAGGTTATAACTCCCATTCATAATTATCTTTTGATGAGGGAGAGATACAACTCCCATATAAATACCTTTTTGTTGAGGAAGTAGGTTGTAACTCCCATTCATAATTATCTTTTGATGAGGGAGAGATACAACTCCCATATAAATACCTTTTTGTTGAGGAAGTAGGTTGTAACTCCCATATAAATATTAGCCATGGATAAAAACATTCAATAAACAATCATAAACTTGATCATAACATATCCTCTTATCAATTTGGCTTCTTGTACCAGTTTTGTCAAAATAACTTGTCAAACGCATTAGTAAGAAACAATAATTTTAACACAAAACATCAAAAATTTCTTGCATACATAACTCATTCTTCCTTTTAATGGTTTTTGTTGACTTCGTTATGTTTTGTGTAACTTGATTGATAATTTTTGCAAAAATTTCTTGTTCTTTTTCATTAAAATTTGTCTCATTGTTTGCATTCTCATGTGCATTACTTAGTTGTTTAGTTTTCTCAATTTTTCCTTTAGTATTAGATTGATTGCTAGTTTCAAGATTCACTTGTTCTTCCATCTTTTCAATTTTCCCATCTTCAAGTGATTGATCATCAGAATCAATTGAAATATTATGTAAATTTTCATATTTTCCTATTTTCTCATAAGTTGATCTCTCATGTTCTTGCTTATCATTTGGCTTAATATCTTGCATCATCAGTTCAACTTGTGGGTTATCCATCATATTATTGTCTTGATCATTAGATTTTGTGGTATTTTCACATTTTACTCTCCAGTGTTTTTTTACTTGTTTGTTTGATCTTGATCTTACTTGTTTTTGTTCAAAATATTTTACCATCTCACCTCTACCTAGGTTCAAGTGTAAAGGATCCTTCGTATGATAATCACATATTTTGTGTTCATTTTCTAATACCAAGTGTTGCCTACATGCTTTCTCATAGGCCATACAATTCCTATAAGTATGACCAAGTTGGTCACACCAGAAGCACCTTACAGTTCTCTTTGGTCTTTGATATAATGCCGTAGGATCAAATCTTCGATAATCGGGTAAAGGGTTTTGGTACATAGATCTACTTTGAACTTGTACTTGATATTTATCTTTGCATTTACATGTAGCACTTTCTTGTATTTGATTGTTTAATCTTGCAATGTTCTCGTTTAAACTTGTAATTTCCTGACCTATAGTTTTGAAGGAAGAGATTTCTTTTACATGCTTTGCTAATGTTTCCATCTGTTCATTTAAATTTGATAGTTCATAATGAAGAACTCCTTCTAAATTCCTAAACTCGTGATCAATGTGAGTATCTATTGACTTAAGATTTGCATTAAATTCAGATACTACTGTAGTTAAAATGGAAATAAACGAGTTTAAGGACTCAAACTTGGAATTAAGCTTTAATTCTATAGATGAAACTAATCGTGCTTCCATTTCATGCAGAAGGTTTTCAACATTCGAATTCATGTTTGTTTTTAACTATATGCAAGCCAGAAAATTTCAAATCTAAATACCTCGAATTTGTTTTCCGTCGGATGCACTTGAGTCGCAATGCCGTTTGTTCACGTCGGGTTCACCAAATGTCGGCGCGAGAGCGACGGTCGGTGGATCAGGGCGACCGCCAAAAATACGGCGCACGCAGGGTGCATAGAGCAAACTCAGGTATAGGAAAAAAGAAGGGACTCAAAGAAAATTCAATTATATGATTAGTAGCTTGATTCAATTCAGTTTTTCATAGTTGTTCCAAGCTCCTTCAGAAATAATTCAGAAACATTCGCAAATGAAAGTTCAACCATGTGTGTCTAGCGGCTTTAAGTGAAATACAGGAAATTTAGGGTAAGAGTACCTTAAGCAGATTTCTCATGCCAATATTTCGTCAAGATCATATACGATGAGTAACAATTTTCTTTATTATGGAATTCCTTCATTTAGAAAAATCTCATATGGAAATTAAAGAGCTTATATGCTCATTCATACACATCAAAAGCTTTTCAAATGCAACTAATTTCACGTGCAAATGCAAAGGTGGATTAGATCTTGTTTAACATCAAAATCAAGATGTTTATGCCTCTTCTTCCTCAAACATGTCAATCACCCTTCATTCAAACAACAATTTTGCTCTAGTCAAAGCTAATTAAAATACTACGAGAATGACAATTTTTGAAACAAGGCACAATCGAAAGCTTAGACCTTTGAATGAGCTTGGATTCGTATGCATGCACAACTATCTCTTCTAATTTAGTATTTAATAAGTGAAGTGAAAGTGTAGAATGATATAACCAACTCTTGCATCGTTGTTCGAGGCACGATCCTTTGAAATCGCTGTATATAGATAGCATCGGTCATCTAAACTTCTCAACCTTCATAAAAGAAAATCAATTTGAATTTGAGCTTCAGTGCATATCCTAAGAAACATCACATGGAGTGGCTCGAGTTTCAGCATACATCATGTGTTCTGTTTCAACATAGAGGTTAGACATGGCAGTCATCGGAAGAGATCTCATGCTATTAAAAAGTTAATTATGTGTTTTCAGCACATGCTCTCAAGGCATGGAACTACGGAGAGGTTTATCAGAATTAATCATATTATAATATGAATGCTTTAGAAACCATGGTGTGCGAAAAAAACAACAACATATTAAGAATGCTATCAGAAGTCGCCCGAGCATCGAAAGCTCAGCATAATTCTCTGTGTCTGACAGAATTCCCTTCTTCTCTCATGTCACGTGTGCTTGTATGTTGCCGTGGTGGGGAGATCAGAGCATACATATACGCGAGTTCGAATGATACTGCGCAATCAGCTCCTTTTCATAATAGTCCTGCATGATATTAAACAAAATGATGAGTACGCACTCCTCTCATACATCCACATCGATGATGAATCCCCATAGGACATGATATATTAAAAATGAAGAAGAAGCATAGGTTCTCGTCATCAGATGAGTCCAGGGTTGCGATACTCAGACACAAGCATCCTCCAAGCTTTGGTATCCTCCCTTACTCAGAATAGAGTGTTCCACTTCAGCAGTCTGTGTCCTTCCATCCTTCGTGAAGAAAAGCTCCCAGATGCTCCCTTTGTGGACTGTTGATCTCCCTATCTGCTCTACCTCTCTGTAGCGAGGCCTTCCTTGGATGATCTTCTCGCAGCAGATATTTCTCTGTAGCGACACCTTCCTCGGATGATCTCCCCGCAGCAGATACCTCTCCTATTGTCCAGCCTTCTTCTTTCAAGCAAAAGCGTGCGTGCTTCCTTCCTTCACACTGTTTGCATTCAATCACAGAGTTCCCTGATGATGTCGGCTTCAATTAGCGATCATCAGATGTTTCCTCATTCCATAGTCAATATCTCCTCTCACAGATGGCTGCCTCCGTACGATTCAGTTCTTCTCTTTTCTTCTGTAGCGATGCCCTTCTCTCCAGCCGGACTTGTCTCCCTTGTTTCCTTTTCCAGCCTGAGATTATTGAAATATATGTCTCGTTGTCGGATGGAAGTAGCCAGAATTCATCGCCCGTGTCCCTCTGCGTCGTCTGTCATTAGCCAGAAAATCATCTCTATCGTCCTCCCATCTATCCGCCTTTAGTTAACTGCAGGTACATGCATGCTTTTTCCCCCTCTTTACGACTGCCTCCCTTTGATGCTAAATACACCTCTTCTCTGCATGCCCTTCAATCAGCGACGACGTCTCCGTCTTTCCCACCTCAGATCATTACTTTTTGAGAATCCTGTCGTATTGGCCTTCCTTTTCCCTTTCACTATTATTGGCTTATAAAAAAAAACCATGTCGTGCGCGTTCCTTCATTCCTTTTCTAACTGTTCACTTTAAACATAGAATTTATGCCAATCCTTTTCCTTCTGCCTTACATACGCATCTCTCTTTATAATGTGAAGTAATCCATGTTACTAGATAAAGCAACAATAAATCACTTTATGTATAGAAAATGGATGCGTAAACAATTTCATATACATCTTGATCCAATTGCTATAATGCTTTGACTTTATTATAATAATGTCGTCATCTCGTGAAGTTATTTTATCCTTGGAATACAAGTTCCTATGCATCAAAACTTGATAAGTATGTCAGATCGCTTGTTGAAATTTGAAGGAACCCAACTTAAGGCCATCTCCACTCACTCCATGGGTACCAAGGACGAGCCGAAAAAAATAAAGCTCGTTAAATCTGTTAATGAAAATTCTCGGAATGTGGATAATGTCCATCAGTTTTTCATCCCTTAATTTTATCATGGAGAGTTTGGTCAAGACATGTGAGTAGAGATGAATATCTCTACGACAGCGTCGGTATGCCCCTCATATGTTGTAGTGTCTACAAGTCCAAAATTGTCCTTTGAATTGCTCAAAATCTTGTGGAACCCCTTGGTTCCTAGTCCAATGTGAGGGTCAACTTCAAAATACTATATCTAATAATCCACGTATTAATTTTACTATAAGCAATCAATGTTTTTGTAGTACTCCCCACGAGCTTTCCAACTAACCCAAAATCACTCCAAACAGATTTTGTACGAGAAATTTATGCCAGTTCATGGTTCTAGGGGTTAAAATAGGGAAATAGGACCTTCTTGGGAATACTTCAAAACAGGCGATACACGATACTGGGTGTGACGATACGATACCGGATGGTCACGATACGATACTTGTCTTTGGATGATAGCACTTCAAATGATACGATACCATCAAGGCGATACCAACTTCTGCGATATGATACTACTATCGAGACAATACGATACTAGAATTTACACTATACGATACCTCTGCATTCGACGATACGATACCAAGTTAGTGGATGATACGATAACTGACCACTACACCATACGATACCAGATTGATCATGATACGATACCAAGGTGACAGGTGATACGATACCAAAAATTTACACGATACGATACTGGAACTCTCACGATACGATACTGGTTCTATGGACGATACGATACCATAGGATTGGATGATATGATACCACTTTTTTGCATGATACGATACTAGAAGAGGCACGATACGATACCGAGTTGACGATACGATACCAACCATGCACGCGATACAATACCGTTTGGTCAATGGTATGATACCAGATTGATCATGATATGATACCAGGTGGATCATGGTACAATGCCATCGGGCGAGCACGATCGCGATACCAGCACTTGACAATACGATACCAGAATGGTATCGTGATACCTCAAGTGGGTGTGCACGATACGATACCTCGACAAGTATCGCGATTCACAAGAATTCTGGTATCGCAATACCAAAACTTGACCGGACACGATACTTGGAGATTTTGACACCCAAATTCAAAACTTTTTGCAGATATGTGTACCTTGTGTCCTCCTTATCAGTCTTATGTGTCTGTATATGCAAAGTCACACTTCCATCTCACGATATGACACTCGCGATACCAAGTGCAACCCTTATCACTCTGTGATACTGTCATTCAGTTTTTTGATGTTTTAACAATGCAATTCTCTGTATTTCACCCACGCTTAAGCTTTGAACTCCTTGCACAACCAAGAATGAAGAAGAAAAGGTGCAAATAGGGGATATACAGTAAAAAAAGCGAAAAAATCAGAGAAGGTGAAGATGAGAGGAGACGGTGGTGATGATGATGGAGATGAAGCAAAACTCAGAAATTGAACTGAAAATGGTGATTTTTTTACCTTCCAACGTAGCTACTCTATGTCTTACTGTCACATGCTCGTCCTCCAAGCTCTCTCCCTAGCAACGATGCCAAATTTGGTGTCACTCTAGCAGAATCACAAGTACCAGTGTGAGGAGATACACCTCATAAAGGTCAATCCGTGGAGATGTGAGGATGGGTATGAAGACCATGAGCAAGTGATGGCACAAGTGCGTGAGTGAAAGCACACAAACATGCACACACATATGCACACACGCGCACAAGGTAAGAGCAAAGAGTGGAACAATGGAAGGTCTTTGAATACAAATGAAATCTCTTACAAAAGCTCAAATCTACAACAAGCTAACCCCAAAAATGATCTCTCGAGCCCTTTTTATAGTTTTTTGAGTAGTTTTGGACCTATCCAGACCTTATGTCCGGCCTAGTTAAAAATTAGGTTCTAGGGCTTATTTGGGGGCTCAAATAGAGTCTAAAAATTATGAAAATTGGAAGGATGATACTTCTAATGCTTGTCAAGCTCAAGGACTCCTTGGCTTGAACAAAATGGAGTTGTAAAAATAGAAAATGGTATTTACAATGGTTTTAAGTGATAAAAATCACTATTTTTATAGGGATTTCTTATGAAAATTTGACATGTGCTTCTTGGAGCTCCCTACATGCTCCTTCTTCTTGTGTGTCCACTTCATTGATGCGCTTCGCTGCTTGTGTGTGACCTTGACTGTCAACACTCCCCCCCTTCTAGAGTCTGTCATCCCATATAGACCCTTGTTGTAGTGGGTGTTCCATGTAGTAAGTAGAGAGATAGTGTCCATCATGTATCCACAAGAGCGGTCCATCTTCCAATTGTAGCTTGGGCAGTTGTCTGGTTCATCATTTTGTCACGGCTACCTTTGTATGTACTTCTTCCTTGTATTCCAACTTGATGGTGTCTTTGTGAGCTTTCAAAAATTGTTAGCTACTCAAAAGAGGTTGTCAATGTTGGTTATGAGCAACTCTCGTGGTGGATTGCTTCCTTGCTCTTGTTGTTGTCACCGTGATGTCCTTTGGCTCTTCCAAAGATGGTTTTTTTTTTCATGCCAAGTACTTGTAACCCATAATGGATGATGGGTAAGTGCATTAGTGCATGGGTTGAAAAAGATAGGTGCCTTGTGCATGGCCTTGTAATATGGACCTATGTATGCATACTTGGGGAATACATTGGAAGAAATATGGTGCAAGAAGTTGGGTCTTGAGCAAAGTGCTCAAGGGTATGCCAATGAAGAGGTTTCCTAAACTATCATGGGTGTAATGTTGCCGAAGTAGGCGATCCTTACCATGGTGAAAGGTTGGTTGATGTTTATCTCTTCATGTTGTACTCCCATCACCGTGATTGATCGTTAACTTGTCTTTCTTGTTGACGGATGTCCTTGATGATGGTTCCCTGATGAGAATATTTGCACACTTGGTCCTATTTTGTCTACCTATTTTTTCTGTTTCTCTTTTTGTGCTCATGCCTTCCTTAAGGGATCCATTTGAGAATAGTGTTTGACTACATAGAGATCAACATTGACTTCTTCATCTATGGATGGTTGCTTGAATTTTTTATCCCTGGTGGTTGGTTCTTTGGTTTTGTGGGTGCTACTGGTGCTTTTGGCTTCCAAACCCATATCCTTGATGGTTGTGGTTTTATTACTAGCGAGGAGATGAATTTATCTTCTTTTGGTCTCTACCCTTGGTTTCGACTCTTGCTTCTCCGTGATTTTTTTGTTGAGATTTTTCTCGTGAGGGAGATCATATGGTTTTGTGTATGTAAGAGTGCCTTGGGTACCCACATTTGTAATCACCCTTGTTGAGCTACAGCTAATTTCTTTGGCACCCAAATTTGTACGTTATTATGGTCGACCTTCATCGATTGCTTTGGTACCCAAATTTGTCGACGATCTTGGGATTAATCTTGTCCTCATTTCTTGGTGTGTCTTTTAGCATGGTTAGCTTGCTTCGGTGGGAATGGTTGTGGCAAAGCTAGTGGTTGCTCTCCTTTTCCTACCCAAATCTGCTTCATGCCCTGAGCTTCTTTCTTCTTGAATTCGATCTATCTAGTTGATATAGTAGATGTCTTTTGGGCTTGCCTCTTTGGTCAAGTTATGCTTGCATTAGTCTGTGAAGAAGAAGAGAGGTTTGCTCGCCTTTGAGGTTTTGTTTCCATGATTGAGTCCTTTTTCTTCGTAGGGCTATTGACACACACAACATTTTCTTTGTGAAGATTAGTTTCGAAAGAACTAAGAGAATGTGTGACCTCTGGATTTCTGAGCATGCAATTGTCTGATTCTAAGGTAATACATTGTTCATGTACCCAAACTTGAAGAATTTGGCTTTTAAGGTTTAAGTTGACGGCATGGTCATAGATCGAGTCTTCACCTAGGAAAAGTGGTTCCGTAAGGTCCTCATCTTCACACACTAGCATTTTAACTCTCATCGGAACATCTTGAAGATAGATGGGAAGTTCCACCTCGCCCAAACAAGGGGTTTCCACACCTCCCAATCCTACGAGATAAGCTTCTATGGGATTGAGGTTCAATTGCAGATCTTGGCAGTATGAAAGTCTAACCGCACTAGTTGTTGCACTTGAGTCAATCAATGCTCTCACAATCCTTGCATTCTTCCCTTGTCCTACCGTGATGTTCACAAAGGGAGGTTGATCAATTATTCGAGAAGAAATTTCCCTTGATGTTTGACACATGGCCATGTGGTATCTTGGGGCCTCAAGATTGACATCTAGGCCTAGGCATCTTAACTTGTTTCTCCTAATGCGTTCTCTAGTCTCTGCCTGTGCTTCTTCTCTAAACCTTAAATCTTCTTCTTTTCGCTTCTTAGCAGTGTTTAGTCTCTTTAGCATATTCTCTATAAGAGGTTCTTGATATATCTTGACTCGACAACCACTAATATAGCTCGACAAGACATCACCTTCTAGTGTGGCCAATTGAACAGCATCGCTAGTGGAAATTCTATTAATGATCATGGGTCCGTATCCTTGTTTTTCCACTTTATGGGCATGTTTCTTTAGGGTATAACCCAACACTAGGTCTCCCTCTTTCAAGCCTTTATCTTTGATATGTGCATCAAAGTATGCCTTTTGCCTTTTCTTTGCAGCATAGATGCCTATCGCCGCTTGTAGCGTTGTCTCACCTAAGCATTCTAGATCAAAGATCTTAGAGGATAACTCGTGTCCATTCCACTCATGCTCTTGTGCTACTTTTAAAGTTGGGATTAGGAAGTCCAAAGGTAGCACAACATTTCGTCCAAAGACCATCTGAAATGGGGTGGCATTGAGTACCGTTTTGTAGGCAACTCAGTAAGCCCAAACAACATGATGAAGCTGTTAATCCCAATCAGAGCGCTTATTATTTACCAATTTTGTCAATACATTACATAGGATCTTGTTTGTGCTCTCAGCTTGTCCGTTAGCCTGTGGATGATAGGGGGAAGACTTCTTATGTATCACCAAGAACTCTTGGAGGAGATTTTCGATGACTTCATTCAAGAAATGTGTTCCTCTATCACTTACTAACTCTATTGGAAGTCCATATCGTGTGAACATGTTCTCAAATAAGAACCTTACCGTCGTTTGAGCATCATTCTTTGTTGTGGCCTTGACTTCTACCCACTTTGTAACGTAGTAGGTGGCTACAATAATGTATTTGGCATGGGAGTTTCTAGTTGGGGGGTTAATAGGACCTACAAAGTCGATACCCCACTTTGAGAATGCACGCCCTCCCATCATTGGCCTCAAAGGCATTTCATCATTCCTTATTGGATATTATGCACATTGGCATGTATCACATTTCTTCACATAGGTATGCGCATCCATATGAAGAGTGGGCCACCAAAGTCTTGAGAATAGAATAGTCTTAATTACTCGGTCATGACCAAAATGTCTCCCTGCAACACTCGTATGGGCAGTTTCTAAGATTTTCAAATAGTTTGATTCATGAATGCACAAACTTAAGTAAGCATCTTTGCCTCTTCGGTATAGATTTTCTCCTGCTAAGGCATAGTCTTGAGCCTCTTGCTCCATGCTTCGTCTTCTTGCTAGACTAGCCTCGTTCGGTAATGTTCCTGATCTCTTGAATTCTACCAATAGAGCACTCCAATCTAGAATTAATGATACATGATAAAGGGTAGCATGCTCCACTGGGGGCCTCTCTTGGCACATTGGACAATTCTTAATCTATTAATGTATTTATTTGCACACGCTAGGACAATACATGCCTAAACGTTTTAGATTCTGCAGTGTTCATTGTTTAGAATAGTGATTCCCTAGAAATTCTTCATGGGCTTGTTGCAACGAGCTATTGTGTTCATCGTCCTCCACACAACAAGCTAGAACACCTTCCGTATCTTGGTTATACATGCTTCCTACCAATATTTGATAGTTTTGTGATCTTACAATTTCATCCCTGTTTGTCTTCACATTCTTATTTGTAGGTCCAAAGGTTTGGACTGGTACCAAATTATTTGCCCATTTAGGAACAACTTCTAGATTGAACAGATAAGCATCGGGAAATTCATCAGACACTCCCTGCGGTGGCTCTCCTAAAGTGATGCGAGAAAGGTGATCCGCTCTGAGGTGGGTCTTACCTTTCTTAACAGCCACTTCAAAGTCATACTCCATTAGTAAGAGGAACCATCTTACTAAGCATCCGGTATTGCAAGGTTTATTGACCAAATATAATAAGCCTTGATGATAAGTGAAAAACTTAAACTTGTTGGCCAATAGATAGTGTCTAAACTTTTTTAAAACATAGACCATGCCTAAGCCTTCTCTCTCAGTTGTTGTATAGTTTCGTTTAGTTGGGTTCAGTTGTCTACTAGCATATGCTATAGGCAAATCTAGATTTCCTTCTCCTATGGGTTGTGATAGCACACACCCTATTGCATGATTGGATGCATCTACATGGACATGGAATGGCTTATTCCAATCAAGAGCGGTCAGTATTGGTGCTGAGCACAAACATCTTTTTAGCTCATTGAAGGATTTTTCACATTCATCATTCCACTCAAAATTGGTGACCAAGGCATAAAGAGGTTTGGCTATGATTGCATACATGTGGATAAATCCGCGGTAATATCCACAATGGCCCATAAAGGCTTGTACCTCTTTAACATTCCTTGGCCTAGGCAACTCATCTATGGCTCTAACTTTGTCCTTGTCTGTTGATATTCCGTTCTTGGAAACAATATGACCTAAGATCTTACCTTGTTGTACCATGAACACACACTTCTTTGGGTTCAGACACACTTGATATTCTCTACACTTGTTGAAGCTCTATCTGAGCTCAAGGGTGTGGTAGGGAATGAGCACATAAATAGTCCACATATACTTCTAAGCTCTTTTGCAAGAATTCCTTGAAGACATGACAAATCAGCCTTTGGAATCTTGCAGGTGCATTGGTGAGCCCAAATGGCATCACGCGAAATGCAAAGATTCCGCACTCTATGGTGAAATCCGTTTTGTGTTGATCTTCTGTGGCAATGGCTACTTGGTTGTAACCTGAAAATCCATCAAGGAAGCTATAAACTTCCTTGCCTACAACACGCTCTAATAAATGTTCAATGATCGGAAGCGGATAACTATCTCTGATCCTAACAACATTAACTTTTTGAAGGTTAACACACACTCGCAACTTTCCATTCTTGGGCACCACTACAATGGGGAACACCCATTCAGTATGCTCAATCTTAGATAAATCCAACTTAAATCAGCCTATCGATTTCTTCTTTTATTTTAGCTACATAAGTGTCATTATATGTGTATGGCTTTTGTTTGGTGGGTTTGGCATCGCCGGTCATGGTGATCGTATGAGAGCAATGTTGCTACTCCCTTGAAGTCTCTATACTGCCACGCAAACACCTCCCTATATTCCCTTAATAAGGCTACCAACTCTGCTTCCTCTTCTTTACTTAGGTCTTCTCCTATGTACGTACATCTCTCTTCGTTCTCTTCAATGGTGACTATGATTTTTTTATATTTTCTTTGTTATCATATGCTTCTCCTGTTGTGGCCTCTCTCTTAGGCATTCATACCAAAATTTTTCGGTCCTCAACTTCGTATTTCTTGAAATTATCTCGTACTTCAAACAATGGTTCCTCCTCTTCCTGTTTCACTAATGTCCTTTTCTTTTTCTTTTGACCACCTTCACTCTCATGCTTTGAATTTACTGTTTTAATGCTTGTGAGAGGTTCTTCTTCTTTTTGTGTAAGTACTTCTATGTCTTTTAGATAGTGCTTCTCTGAAATAAAGCCACTTTCCATCACGATGGACTCTAGATCGTCATCATTCTCTTCTTCTTCTACTTAGTCACTAGGGTCACATTCTTCTAGCAAAAGCTGGCACATGAACACTGAAATATCATATCCCTCCTCATAACAATGAGGTGACCATTGTTCTTCATGGACTGCAGTGTTCATGGTGGCTAAGATTTCTGCCCAACGATGAGGCTCAAATTCCTCATCTGGAAAGATCATTGGTGTATCATATGAACTTTTAGAATGCACAGAGATTGAATCTTCTTGCTCCTTGTGGATAGGATTCCACTGTAGGGGTGGTACAGCTCTGAAGGTGTAATCCTTCAAATTGACCTTGGTTGTGACCCCTAAGCACTGCAAGTATAAGGAGTTAGTTCCCCAATCCTGTACAACTTGCAGTTGTCATAGGAAGGGTCTTCCTAGGATCATTTGATAGGTATTAGTTTTACCAAAGTCATATATGGCAAAAGTGTGTTCAAACTCTACACCACAAGTGGTTAGAGTTATCCCTTTTAGCAATCTTAGAGGCATTTCCACATGGCCATCATCCATCTGAAGCCTCATTCTAGTTGGTCTTATTGCGGGTTTACCCCATTGCTTCCACAAGGAGTTGGTTGCAATAGAAACACCGGCACCTGAATCTATGATCGCTTTGGTTGTCTAACCTTGGTAGGTGATCAGAAGATAAGTATTACCTTCTTCACCTTTGCTCATGTCCCCTATTTTGTCGAGAGGTATCTCCAGTACTTTCTGTTTAGAGCTTGGTATTGGCATTTTAGAATCAAGTTCTGGAACCTGATTTGCCACATGTTTCCAGAACTCAGGTTTTACTTTGAGCAACTCTTCTAAAGTGAGATGAAATTGAACCTTAGTGTTCTTCACGACTTCAGTGTTTCTTGGAATCACCGAATCTTTGTTTTTGATCAATATTGTGGGAGCTCTGATCTGGAAAGATTCAGATTCCCATGGGCCTGTGAACTGTGGCAACTCTTGTAAAGAATTGGTTTCAAATCCTGAACTTTCCTCCTCTTGTTTCTCTACTTGGTCTCCATAAATAGATGGAATGTCTTGTGGAATTTGATCATGAAGGTCATCAATCTCAAGAATAGGAGGGGGATTATCCTTCTCCTTGGCCCATTTCTCTTCTTGTATTTCTCGCAAGAACTTTTGAGCATGTTATTGAATTGAAAGAGCTTCTCCATCATCTATGGAGATAGGAACATAGAATTTCTTTGGTGATGAGCTTTCTCTTTCAATAGTTGGATGAGCCTGTGGAGGTAAAGAAACTTGTGGTTTATTTACCATCTGCTCTAATATATCTAGTAAGCCTTGGAAGTGCAAACCCAGAGTAATAGCATTTGTTTGATTGAACAATTGATTGGCCTCGCACATAGCTTGAGCTAGTTCCACCATTTTTATGCATATTTTTGTCCGTTTAATCTCTAAATCTGCTCTAGGGTAGCTTGGTATGCCTTGAACATCATGTCCAAGTGTTCTGGGTTGGATCTGCAAGGACAGACCCTAGTTGTGGTCTATTTACAATGGTTGGTGGGTGGGGATGAGGTGGTGTGGATGGAGCTTTGACATGCGAGGGGTTTTGAGAGGCAATATCTTCTATTTTTGTTTTTGTCATCTTTCAAGCTTTCTTCTAATTCTGATAACTTTTTGGTCCACTTACGATTGGCTTTCTCTCTAATATCCTTCCATGTTCTTGTTTTGCTCTTACTAGGCTCTCCTGACTCACTTGGCTCTGATTTCTCAACTAGTTTAGCTTGTTGTAAGGCTTGTGCCCTAGTGACTGCATGTATAGGAGCCACATTATCGCTACTAGAACTTGAATCCCCTACTAAGCCTACTACATTAACGGGTTTAACCTTTGGTGCACTAGAGGGATGTTCGGGACAATCTCTCAGGAGCTGTTCTTTGCCACTCAAGACAAAGGACTTGTATTGTGACATTCTACCCTTGTACCTTCTAAAAATAAGGATATCATTTTTTTGGTGAGAAGGTCTCTCTGTCACAGGGCATCGGGTTACGTATTGATTAAATCTTCGTGCTTCATTTTTTATTGTCTCGTTAGGACCTTACTTGAAACTATGTATTAAGGATGACAAATTGTGTTTAATCCCTTGCTTAGTGAATTCCTAATAAATTCTTGGAAGAATTGTTCAATATGGCCAAAGCAGTTTGGATCGAAGGATTGAAACCAAGTTAAGGCTATTCCTGTGAGGGTTAGCCCAAAGGATTCATATTGCACAAAAAAGTCATCCACTTGCTCTGCTCGCAACACCTGTTTATATTTTGCAATGTGTTCATAGGGCTCTCCTGTGCCATCCTAATGATTTCGCATACGTTTGGCCAGTTGGATTGGCCTCTGTCTTTTGTTGGGCTCTAGGGATCGAATTATGATGGGAGCACCTTGGGGCGGTTCTGTCCTAAAGGCACGTCTATTCATATTTCCAATTCCCTACCTAGTTTGGTTGTGGGAGTTAATTCCTGGCATGGTGAATTGTACCTGTGGTCTGCTGGGTATACTACATTGGCTCATTTGTCTTGACATCGCATTTTCCGTTCTTTGCTGGGTCTGGAATGTGTTTTGTGAGGTAGTTTCTTGATCTCGAGGAGGGAATATAGGCAGGCCCATGTACTTTAATCTAAACCTATCTACTTCATCTACAAGCCAATGTGTCCTTTGATTTTGGTCTAGATATGTAACTCTAGATGGATTTTCTGGATCCCTTCACTCGTATATAGTTAATGGGCTGATGCCTTCTCCTTATGTCAATGAATCAGTTTGTAGGAGTAGGTCTGATCCATGCACTAAGTATACATCCATCAGATAGTCATCTTGAGGTATCGAATCCCCTCTCAAGACTTTAGTCACCACAGACTTGCCCCTTGGGGTAGTCACTGTATTTCCATTGTTGGTTCTCCGAGAAGTTCCTTGTCCCTCTAACTCTCCTATTTCATTGATCTGATCAGGGTTTTCGATTACTATATATATCTGGCCCATCTTGTCCATGTAAAATCCACCTTCATACTTGACAACTGGTCTTGGAACTATTTCTAATGGGTTGAGGTCTTTGTTGGGCCTGATATTATGGCTGGTAGGGTTGCTGGGGCCTAGCAAACTGTTTTGGTGAGTACTGGTTCTGGTATCTTCCTTGTTGTGGATGTGGCTGAGGGTAATTTGGTCTGACAGCTTGTTTGTTATAAGGGCAGTCTTGTGCGGTGTGGTTGGTGTATCTTCGCTCTATTGTGCAATACTGGCTACTAGGATTCACTTGGGGTTGCTCCATAATAGGACACACACTCGCAAAATGGTCATCCCCACACGTGTAGCATCATCTTCCTGGGGTAAATCGAGGTATCTGTTTGCCAGAGACACCTAATTTCTGAGCTACTTTCTCTGCAAGCTCCTCAATAGACGTGGATTTCCTAGAAGAGAGGCTGGTAGAGCTATCTGAATCTTTGTAGATCTTTGAAAGCTCGAGCTCCTCTCCTAAATTATCCTCTATGTCTATGCACATGCAAACACACTCTTCTATGGTTCTAGCGTCCTTCAAGTAGTTAGAGAATTCGGTGATGAAAGCCTCTAGAAGTTGGTCTATGGTCCTGAAATGCCTCTCATTTAATGGTGAAACCATGTAAGGGCTGTGTTCCTTAGTGTCAGACCAAAGGCATTGTATTGCGTGAATAGGTCCTCAACTTGTTCAGCCCTCAAGACTTGCCTAAACTCGGCCACATGATTGTATGGATCTCCAGTGCCATCAAAGTAATTCTTCATGGATTTAACTAGCTGTGTAGGTCTCAAAGTCCTCGTGTGTTCTCTAGGTCTTGGTAGAGGGAATTCATCTGCATTTCGTTGGTTTCTTGTGGCTCTAGTCCTTTCAGTTTCCATTCTATCCATTTTCGCTCTCGTTCTTTCTCTCCCCAATGGGTTGGCAAAACTCACTTTTAGCCTATCTCTACTTCTGTCCCTTTGAGCTCCATGAGCTTGGGACGTTCTCGCTCCTGGGTGGTCATAAGAGACGTTAGATGTTGGTTGGGGGAAAACAAATTCACCCTTCCAAGTGTAGGCATGCCTACCATGCTCTGTGACCACATAGATCCTCTCTCAAGTATTGTCTACGTAGGTCACTTTGCCTGGGCTATCAGGATCTTTGAACTCATAGATTGTGAGTGCTCCAACCTCATTTGGTTGATCAGGCTTATACCTCTAAAAGGCTTCATCAGTATCCCGATTTAAGAGCAGATCTATGCTTTTATTGTCCTGGGGAATCCACTCTGGTGTGATGATTCTAGTGAGGACTGATTTGCCTCGAGGGGTTTTAGGCTGACCACCCATGTTCCCATCCTCTAGGTCGCCTAAGTCCGTCCCTGGGATCACATTCCCAAATTCGTCTGTCCTATCTGGGTGACTGGTGACTACATATATGGTCCCTTCTTTGTCCAGATATGCACCATTTTCAAACTTGACTGCTGGATGTTCGAATCCAATGGGTTGGTCAGGGTTTCTAATCTAGACTACAGATCTTCCTAGGCTGTCCTCATAGATGCAAGCACCTAATCGGTTTGTCCTAAGGTATTCGAGTTGTGTGTTGTAAGGGCCTTCTACCCGGTGGTAGTATGGCACTCCTGAACTTCTCGTGGGTCTCTCCATACCATGAGACATCTTAGACTCGCTAGTTTCAGAGCTAGGGTAGTGCGAATAATGGCTCAACTGATGGGCCCAAGACCTAGCAGTATGATTGACACTAGCCTCTGAAGACCTAAGACTCTGTCTATGTCTCCCTAGGTGTCGTCCTGATCTAAGGTTCATATGCTTAATTGAGTTGCCCCAATTTTCCAAGTACAACCTCGTTGCTGAATCCTTTTGTATCAATTACTTGGTTCTTTTTTAGTTGATTATCATGTTTTATGATTGTTTGTTATTGATCTTTGGAGTTGTCCTCTCCAATCATTTAGCATAAAGAATCAACAATACATCTTTATTTTGTCAATCCTGGAAGCATTCATGAGACCACAGCCCCTTCTAGATGATAGAATCCAAGAAATAAGAGAATAATGGCTGGATTTCTGAGAATGGTGAAAATGAAGAGGAATTTCTAGGGTTTGGATTATCTTGAGCAAATCTCCACCATTTTCTACAATCTTGGTGTCTAATACATGCTACTTCATGAGCAGAACACAATTATGAAGTCAAATCTCAAAAATATTACCTGCACCATACAGACGAGACAATTGCGATTCTGTGAAAACAGACGATTTTCATCTCCAGCACCTTTCTTCATCAACTTATCACTCAACACATCAGTATTCAGCTCTCTTCATACACATTCAACAGAATTACACAATAGAAGCTCACAAATCTCCATAGATACACAAGAATTAGACTCACAAATCAAAGAAACCACACAAAGAGGAGAAAACACGATTTTCAGCAGAAAACTCCTTCTCTATTCACTTGGATAGCATGTAAACAAATGATTAACCAACCCCCTCATAATAGAGGAAATTATCTTATATACATTTTCAAGTGTCCCTTTTCACACTTGAATTTTGGTCCTTTCCTTTATTATTCTAAAAATATACTATCTAGGAGTTTCCAAAAATTCTAGGAAAATTACATAAGATTCTATCTTACATAAGGAAGACTCTTCCTTATTTTTACAACAATTGCATAAATATTTTTACAAGTTTTTGTCATTTTACAATTATTTTTCTTCAAAAAGGCTTCCAAAAATACATCTTCTAACATCCTTCCCCTCCTAAACCTTTTGGCTCCTGACAAAAGACTTTCCTGCTCTTCTGCACTGATAGCTTTTCTTCACTTCTTCTTTCTTTGATAGACTTGGGACAGCAAGTCATGACTTTTCCTTTCTATAATGTTTAGATTATTGACCATTTCAAACAATGCCTTTCTCCATTGTACTGCAGCTTCTGGTTTATCAATGATGTCCTTTTTCAAGTACTCTGTATAGGCGGCTTCATATGCTGTGAGTCTGGACTTAGTAACAACTGACAAATTTCCAAAAATCTCAGATTCTCTTTCAAAAAACCCGTAATCAAATGCATCTTCAAAAATTTGTAAGTAATGACTGCCCAAAAATATCACTCTGCTGTAATATGCCATTAAGCAGATTCTATCAGGTGTTTTGCTCAGATCAAACAATAATGCATCTGTTGGAGAATTGAAGCCAATATAATTTAATGTTCTGATATCTGTGTCGGTGTATGTTTCTATACAGGCCAAAATTAATCTCATTATTCTGATAAGTAGAATGCATGTAGGGTCGTTTACATCTTTGTATGTAGCTATTACGGACTCAGCTGTATTCACCATGTAACTCTTTGTACGCCATGTGCCTGCCTTTGGACCAGCTATTTTTGGGAAATTCAACCACTTAGGTGGAATTTGACCTTCTCTTCGTCTTTCCCAAAAAATTGTCCATTCTCTTCTTCTTGCCACTGGACAGTAAGTTGGATTAATTTTTAGATGAAGAGGTGCCTCCTTCCAAATTTTCCTACATTCTTTGTTGGCATCCAACCACTTGTTCCTCCACTTTGGATTGGCTCTTTCAAATAATTCTTTAGTCACATTGATATCCTCTTCGTACTCAAGATATTTGTTTGGAGGTAGCCCAACTCTGGCCAACTGATAGTTCTTGATACTCTCCATGATAATACACAATGGTGTACCCAATCCATCTGCGGCCCAATGATGCTGATCTGGATTAATCCCCTTATTTAATGCAAATGTGACAATTTGTTCTTCATACTCATCATGCATTTTCTTGATAAACTCCATTCTGGCATCTCTATTTGTCAGCATTTTTTTTACAAAATCTTCTGAATATTCTCCTTCTGATCTTTTATCTGCTGGTTCACTGTCACGTTGTATTCCATCATTATTTTCTACCCCATATTCTTCTGTATATGTGGTCTCCACATGTGTTTCTCCCTGAACTTGTGGCTTATCCAATTTTTTCTGTAATTCCTCTATTGTCATCATCAGACTCCATTCTGTTTTGCCCATAGCTCTCTTTCTTTTTTCCATTCATTCTGTTCCTTTTCTCTCCTTGTCTGCCAATCACTTCTTTCTTTTTCCATATCCATGTGTAACTTGTTATATCCTCTCATTGATATAGCAGCATGTATACTAGCCTGCTTTTCTAGTTCCTTGGCTTCTTTCAATTCTCTTTGTAATCTCTGAATCTCTTTGTGTAATCCTTCCTTTTCTTCCTCTGTCATCTAAGCTGTCTGACTCTCCTCCTTTAACTGACCTTCCTCCAATAGTAGCTTGTTGATTTCTTCATTTGCTTTAGTCAAAATCTGATAAGAAGTCTGCAATGTTCTATATCTCCCTTCAATCTTTCTCAACTCCTTTTCTAATTTAGTATTCTGCTCTGTTAGTTTTACACTCTTTTCTTCTAGATATTGAATCTTATTTTGCTTCTGCACTTCCAATTCTTCCAAAGCAATTATTTTGTTTGTAAATTCCTCATTTTTCTCTTGCACCTTCCTCAGTTGTTCTAACATTTGCTCCTTCTCCCTTTTGTGCTCTTTAATAATCATACTACCTTTCTCAAATTCGAACTCTGCTACCATCCCCGAAATGATCATGTTCCAGCTTGAAGGTCTAAACTGTTCAATGTTATTCATAATAATTTGACATGCTGATCTTATATTCTTTGGTATTCTTTCCAATCCCCCTTCCATTTCCATTTGTTTAACTTCTAGTTGTTTGTCCTCTTTGCATTCACTCTCCTCTTCCTCTTCTTCTTCATATTCTATAATCTTGGCCTTGTTTTCTTCATTGCTTGGATGAGTTTTCAATGTTTCTGAATCTGCCATGTCTTCTTGAGCACCTAAATTCTTCTGCTCTAAAACATCTGAAGTCAGCTTTATTTTCTGTACCTTTTCTTTCTCCATCACCTGTTGCTTCTCTTCAGAGAGGTGTCCTTCCTTTATTTGTATCTCCTTTTCCTGGCTTAAAGTTTCCTGGAACAAATTATATTCAATTTCCCCAACAGAGTTTCCCTGACATTTACCTGTTTGTTCTTCTTGTCCTTCCTTTTCCTGGGCTAGAACTGATTCAGTCTCCTCAAAAATTTTAACTTGATCATTAACTTTCTCTTCTTCATGTTCTTCTTCCTGCTCATCAATGTCCATGAGATCCATTGCTCCCTCTTGTTCTTGGTCCTCATTGGTTGTAAATTCTTCATTGTTCTTCAAATCATGCAGTACATCTTTTATACTCTGAATAATCTCCTTTTCCACTACTCCTCCTGTGACTTCTTGACTATTGCCTTTCACTACTATTTCCTCTTCTTCCTGAATTTGATCTTGATCTGCACCTTTTTGATTTATAACTGGACTGCTTAGCTGTGCCTTTTTGTCTATGTCTGCTATGCTCTCATCTAATTTGAAGTAAGTTTGTGAGGGTTTTGTCCATATGGATTTCATCCCAGTATGCACCAGTCCACAACTGACTTCTTCTCTTATTTCCTTTTCCTTTTCTATCATAACTGCTTTTCCCTTCATCAACCTTATTTCATCTTCAGAACTAAGCTGTTTTCCTACCTGTTCCTGAATCTGCTTCTCCTGAGACTTCATCTTCAATTCTTCAGGTGTTTTCTGTTTCTTAGAGGCCTGTGTAATTACATTAGGAGTATTTGGTATTGACAAATTTAGACTCTTTAGTAAAAAGCTCTCAATATCACTTTCAGAATCAGAGGAAAAATGTGAAGGTCCTCCTCTTTCTGGTTCTGTGGGTCTTGATGCTTCTACCACAGTGGATGGCTTCTGTGTTTCTTCCATTATTACTTCCTCCCTTTCTTTGGTGATAACAGTTTCAACTACTGATTTGCCCTTTCCCTTCTTGGTCAACTTCTTCTTTTGCACTGGTTTCTTTGGAACCTTCTTTTTCACCACAACAGTGGTTCTGGTCTCTGGAGGTCCTTGCAATTCCTTGAAGTAGGCTAACAACTCAACTTCCTTTCTAACAAACACCTCTTCTGTTTCAGCTGTCATCATTTGATCATGGAGTGCTTCATAATGCTCCACCTCCTCTTGAACCCAATCTGTAGCCTTGCATGAGTAATCTTCCAGCATCTTCTGATATTGTGCCTCATACATAGCTCTTTTGTTATTTCCTTGGGTTAAATAAGTATACAATTGTTCTTTGCTTGTTTGGGGTGGATGAGGTTCACTAGAGGATTGAACCTGCTTCTGTGCCTCTTCATGTTCTTCTTCTGTGGCTTCCTCCATCTCTAGTTCAACCTTCCTTGGGTCCAACCTCCTTTTCTTTACAGGAATCACTTCCTCAGATATCATCTTTCTTTTCATTCATGTTCCCCTCATGCGGGTTTGTCCTTCTATTTCCCTCTCAGCCATTTTCCTTGGAGGACTCTTGATTCCTGACATCAGGCTTCTAAAATCTCTAGAGCCAGTTTCAATTGATCTTCCATCCCTAGGTGTAGCTCAGCGATGAGTAGCACCTCCTTTAATGTCAATCCGGGGAGACGTGAGGATGGTATGAAGACCACGAGCTAGTGGAAGCACAAGTGCGTGAGTGAGAAGCACACAAGCATGCACACACATACACGCACACGCGCACACACGGCAAGAACAAAGAGAGTAAGACAATGGAACCACTTCTATTGCAACAAAGTTCTCATACCAGCTCAAACTACAAGAAGCTAGCCCAAAAATGAGCTCTCTAGCTCTATTTATAGTTTTTGACTAGCTTTGGCCCTGTCCAGACCTAGTGTCCGGCCTAGTTAAAAATTAGGTTCCAGGGCTTATTTGAGGGCTCAAACGAGATCTAAAAATTATGAAAATTGGCAGGCAACTACTTCTAAGGCTCCCCAAGCTCGAGGACTCCTCGGCTTGTACAAAATGGAGCTACAAAAAGGTGAAATGATATTTACAAGGGTTTTTAATGATGAGAATCACTTAAAAATGATGTAAGGGTTTTGAAAAAAAATGAAGGGTTGCCTTAGTGCTAGATCTGCATGTGTGTCCGTACTTGCTTCTTCCCGTATACTGTCAACACTCTCCCCCCCCTAACGTCTGTCGCCTCTGACAGACCTCTACTCCACCGTTTGATCAATGTACTCTTGCAGGAGGTCGGTTGCCACTTCTTGTTCCTTGATGCATAGTCCCCGAACCAAGTCTCTCTGGAGGGTCTCCCAATTGACTGCACTCGGTATGTCCGGTTGTGGCGTTGTGTAGAGTTCTGAGTGCATGGTTTGTTCGCATGCAAAGAGGTGTAACAAATGGGTGGGCCGTGGCGCGAACACCTCTGAGTGTGCTTCCCAGAACCCCGTGGTGAACATTTCATCGAAAGTTTGCTTGTAGCAGGCAGGGAGATATGTGATGCGTGCGTGCCATGCATAAGCAACTCGTATGCTCGGGGTGGTGCTCATATCATATAGCAGGTCATAATTACCATTCACAAACCCGGGAATCAGAGGTTGAATATGACATACATTTCGGAAAGTTTTGAGCACAACCTGCATCATATCGAAGATCTTGAGCATCATCTGGGCAGCCACATCTGGCATAGGGTGGAGGCGTGGAAGCCAATGTCTGATGGTAGCCATCATGTAGGCTACAGTAGGCGTGCTGTTTGGGGGTGCAATGGCAGGGTAATTGAGCCATTCTTTGCAATTGGCGTTGTTCTTGACTTTGATGGCGAATGACTTCCATGTTCTTCTCCGTTGCACTGGTCCATAGCAATTGTTATACTTCAAATGCATGGGTGCGTGGTCCCATGTCCGTAGCATCTCGAGATAGGTTTCCAATAGCTTTTGCCTCCAGATGGGTTGGTGTATTTTCCCTTTGCACGCCTCCTCTGGAATGTCCTCAGGTTCAAATTGTGTTGCGAAAGTTGGGTACTTGTTGGTCTTACGTTTGATCTCGGCGTTGTAGTCTGCCAACAGTACAAAGTATGGCTTATATTGTAATTCTGAGCTGGTTATTAGTCTTCTAGGGGCCAGATGTCTGAAGTAGTCTGATTGAAGTATGGTTTCTTCAATGGTCTTCATGGCCAACATCTGGTAGGAGATACGTTCTTCATGAGTCTGCCCCATTTCTTCTACCTGTTTCATCCATGCCGATGGGGGTTCCTCATAAGTGTCCTGTCCCTCCTCAGTGATTGTGCCTCCGGGAAAAGGTTGAGGCTCATAGTTCTCTTCAAATGCTTCCTCCACTAGAATAATAACTGCTTCTTCTTCTATGGGTTGCTCAGGTGGGGAAGGAGGTCGTTCATATTGTAACAACTTGATTTTCAACTCTGCAACCTGTTGCCTTAGCTCAAGTACTTCATTGGTTACTGATAATTCCGGCTCTGGTGAGGTTGCAGCGTTGGCCATCTCTTTAAGTTCTCGTTGGTGTTGGGTAGGCCCTTGGGCTTTCTGTAGGTCTTTGACTTGGTCAGCAAGCTGATCATGTGCTTCCAAGAGATTGGCATAAGCTTCCAATATTTGTTGTATGTTTTCTGAGGGGATGGCTTGGAATTTAGCCGGGTCAATGGGTGCCCCTGGAGTATTTTCCATAGCTGCTTCGAGGTTGTCTTGATTTTTTTGTTGTAGTCTTTTGTTTTCTTCTTGAGCAGCCGCTAAATGGCGTCGGAGTAGAGCCATGTTTCGTTGTAGTCTAGCGTTACGGGCTAGCTGATCTCTAAGTTGTTCTTCAGTTACCCTACTCTTCTCTGTATGTGTGGACTCGAGCTCCACCTGATATTGTTGGAGGGTAGTCACCTCCTGCTGTAATTCCGTATTAGATAACTCCAGGGCAGTGACACGTGCCTGGAGATGGGCTGACAAGTACAGAGTTCTTTATTGTTTTCTTCTAGTAACCTGTATTCCTGTTTAAGTTGGGTAGCAGCTTCGAGCATGGTGTTGAGTGCATGACTAAATGAAGTGGGTGCAGGGGTAAAGGTGGAAGATGCAAGGGGTCGGGAGATGGGAAAGGGAAAAGTGGATGTTGTGCCTACAGTGCTTGGAAATGGCGACGTGAGTGAAATGATACGTGGTGATGTTGGAATAACAGTGGTGGTGGGTGATCCTGTGGATGGTGAGATGTCCATGGGATCGGACGTGAGAGTGTGTGATTCGTGCACTGTGAATACAGGAATGGTGGGTGGTGTGATAGTGGTGGCAGTGAATGTGGGGGAGTGGGGTTGGGAAAGGGACTTTTTATTATAATTATCCACCTGTTGGAGTATATTTACAAGGTTCGTCCAGAATGACGGTTGGGTGACTTGGGTTGAGGATGAGGCAGTTACCAGGGAAGTGGTGGATAGTGTTTGGGTGTTGGTGAATGGAAAAGGATGGGGTGAGGTCTGGTTAGTGGCAAGTGATTGTCCAAGGGTGGGGAGATAGGAAGGGTGACCTATTATGGTTTGATCGGTGGCCGGATGACCGGTGTGGGGTTCAAAAATTTGGGTGGAAGTGCTGGATGTGGGTAAAGGGAAGGATGTAAAAACGGAAGTGTGTACATTGGTTTCATGATGGGTGGATATCGGTTGTTCAGAAGGGATAGTGGAGAAGGGTTCTGAAGGGTGGAAGGAAGGTGGCGGTGGAGATGGTACGTGTGTAATTACCTCTTGTTCGTCAGTGGGACTTGGGCTCGTCATGTGAACATCCTCTGAAATTATAGTAGGCAAGGCAGTAGAGGCTTCCATTTGAATCATTTTCCCACGTCGTGGCCGTGTATCAATCCTTCGTTGATCATAGACAGGGTTTTCCTGATAGACCATTGTCCTCAATGCTTCCCCGATCCCACATGTCTCTGCCAATAGATTCAATGATTCCACAAAGTGTGAGTCGACATTCTCGGTTTGAAGCATCTGGTTCACTAGAGCTCTATTCGCCTCTTATGTCATCTTATGTCTTCTCTGTACCTGCTTGATTGTCTTGTACAGCCGTCTGAGTTGTGCTCTGTAGGCAGGGGCCTCCTCTTCACTGTCTTCCGGGTCATTTCTTTGTGCACCTTCGTGAACTTGTGTGTTTGGGTCATGAGGATGTTGTGCCACTTCTTCCCCATGTACTCTGCTCGTCTCGCCCCGTGGCTGTTCTCTTTGGGCTGATGCACCCGGATCAACATTGTCAAGGGAATCTTCACTGTCTGATAGGGGGACCGTCTGCAGGAATCTTTCAAAATCGAAGTTTGGATCTTCTGTGAAGGTGGCCATAGATGCAAACTCTGCATCGGTAGGTAGTGGAGGGGCGGATGGAACGGGTTGTACCACCTCCCCAGCTTGAACTCCTTGAAGATGGATCGTGAAAGGTGTGACCTGAGCTTCTGGTCGGGGAGAAGCTTCGGTCGTGGCTTCTTGAGGAATCGTTACCTGGGAGAGCGATCCACGCATTCGTTTTGCAGGCTGGCTCCCTGACTTCCGCCCTTTGAACAGCTCCAGTTGTGCATACTTTAGAGCTCGGGCAATTGGCACATCATATGCAAGACATCTATAGATAATTCTTGTCAGCGCACAACAACCATGTAAAGTGGGCTTCCTCACACCCCGCTTGCCTGCCTCATACACTTGGTCTAAGATCCATACCGGCATCTTAATGGGCAAGCTTCCAGTCTCTGCTAGATATAGCCCATACCATATTTTCTTGTGAGGTTGAGTGAAACGGTCTTGAGCGGGAAATGCGAAGTGTTGGAGGCACATCCGCAAAGGTATGGCGATGTTGGGGGTGAGGGTGCACATTTCTTTTAGTTTCTTGATTCTATTGCTTTTCATCGACTCCGGTATCAAGGGGTCGCGGTCAGAAGGTACATGCGTGCCATACATCTGAAGTGCTTCCTTGATTAAAGCCACATTCAATTCGAACTTCCTCATTTCCTCCAGATTTGACAAGGAGGGCACCCAGAATGTGCCTGAATGATCCTTATCCCCTGTCGGCTTCAGCGTGGCAATTAGGTAGTAGCACCTGAGGAAATCGGGTTTAGGCAGAGCTGCACTGAAATAAGTTTGTAATCCTGCTTTTTGCCAGATATCTTGAAGTGGAGCTGCATTTTGCAATGCTTCGAATTCTCGTGAGAAGAACTGGAAGGTCCACCACACTCCTCCACATTCCATCTTGGACTCCCAGATATGATCCGCGTCCCCCAAATCTCCTGGCATCTCGTTGAACCAGTGAGAATGCCCCTTTACTCTTTCGGTTAGGCCATTTGGTGGATCTGGAATAGGAATCCTCCGCACATTCACGAACTCCTCAGGTCGAGCTGTTGGTGGGGCCTCCACCGGCATGGCATCCCAATTGATTGGAGCACCCGAGCCTGCCTGAGAGCTTGTGCCTGCCGCTGTTGCCATGAGAGTAGGTTGCTTATCTGCTGGAAGAAGAAAGGCACATTAGTGTTGCATAGGAACAAGCTGTAATGGTGTTCCCTTCACAATACTAACATGACAATCCCGGAGGTCAGTGGTTAGTGGTGAAGTGTTTGTGATAGGTGTGAGTGGTGATTAGAGGTCAGAGTCATCCTAGATGCATACTTTGGTTATGCAATGGGCTCAGAATGCTCTTGTGTTAGAGTAGACGGATTTACAGAATTGGGTCAGGGGGTTTAGTACACAGATTAATTCTCCACACTTTGATAGAGGAGTCGTAGCTCTTAGAGCTAAAGACAGGTGAAGATTTCTGGATGAGAGTGTGATGTATTTGGGACCTTTTGGGTACCCATTTCCAGGCATTCCTAGGGTTGATGGGAGTGGAGGCAGTGAGAGGTGTAGGTATCTTTTCGTTCTCTGAGCTGTTGGCCACGAGTGCTTGTGAAAGTTGCTTCATCCTAGTGTCTGAAGGTGAAGTAATTTGGGCTTGTAAGCAGGCCTTGGGCACCCATATCTGTCTAGCATTAGGGATGGCCTTCATTGACCGCTTAGGAACCCAAATAGAAATGGTATGCCTAGCGGTTATCCTAGGGGGCTTCTTCACTTTGTTCCTTGATGGTGAGGCTCGTTTCTTGTCTCCTTGAGAATCTGCTATTGGAGTTGTGAGTTTCCCATCCTTGCGTATCCAGATCTGCTTCACGCCACAAGATGCTCCATGTTGCATGGGTTGGCGCTCCTGCCTCTTGGTCGGCAGCCTCCTTCGTGTTGAGTGATGTTCAGTCTGCTCCTCTAGAATCTTCTTCGGATCAGTTAGGAACTCCTTATTGACTTATGTACCTTCAGTAAGATTGACAATCCTCTGCACCATAGAAGTTTGTACCAGAACAACATTGTTATCTTCATGTGGGTTCCTGGAGGGACCAGGAGTTGATGCCTGTTTTATTGGTTTGAGTGCTTGATTTTCTAATTCAATCGTGAGACGGCTTTGGCCTACCCAAGCCTGAAGAAGTCCACTTCTTAGGTTGAGGTTGACTGCGTGATCATAGATCCAGTCTTGGCCTAAGACAAGAGGTTCGGTCAGATCCTCGTCTTCACACACTAGCACTTTTGCTGTCATGAGGACCTCTTGTATGCAGAGGGGAAGATCCACCTCTCCCATGCAAGGGGTTTCAACACCTCCTAATCCTATCAGATATGCTTCTAGGGGACTGACAGTTAACTGTAACTCTTGACAGTAAGACACTCTAACAGCACTAGTGGCTGCGCCTGAGTCAATCAAGGCTCTTACGTTCCTTGCACTCTTTCCTTGTCCTATATCTAGGGTTATGAAAGGACGTCTATCAATTATCCTATGCGAGCTTGTTCCTGCAACTTCACACATGGCCATAGGATATCCTTGATCTGCATAGTCATTCGCTCTAGGCTGATCTCTACCTTGCCTTCGTAACTTCATCCTTCTGATGCGTTCTAAAGCTTCTGCTTGAGCTTCTTCTCGAACTCGCTTTTCTTCCTCTTTGCGTTTCTCAGCAGTGTTGAGTCGGCTGAGCATTTCCTCCGTGAGGGGTTCCTGATACAACTTGACTCTGCATCCGCTAATATAGTTTGGGAGAACATCACCCTCTAATGTGGCTAGTTGTACTGCTCCGCTCGTGGAGATCCTATTGATGATCATAGGTCCGTAGCCTCTCTTTTCTAGTTTCCTTGCGTGTTGCTTCAGTGTGTAGACTAAAACTAGATCTCCTGCTTTCAAACCCTTATCCTTCACATGGGCATCGAAGTATGCCTTCTGTCTCTTCTTAGCTGCATATATCCCTGCAGCTGCTCTCAGTCTTGTTTCTCCTAATCGTTCAAGGTCAAAGATCCTAGAGGAGAGCTCATGTCCTCTCCATTCGTGCTCTTGCGCTACTTTCAACGTAGGTATTAAGAAGTCCAACGGTAGCACAGCGTTTTGGCCAAATACCATCTGAAAGGGGGTGGCTTGTGTTAGCAGCAGACAAGGGAGTCAACGAAGATCTGGCAAATAGGCCAGTAATTTTCCTCATGAAGAAGCAAGTACGGGCACTCACGCAGATCTAGCACTAAGGCAACCTTTAAATTTTCAAATCCTTTACACCCATTCAAAGTGATTTTCATCACTAAACACCATTGTAAATACCAATTCATCTTTTTGTAGCTCCATTTTGTGCAAGCCAAGGAGTCCTTGAGCTTGAGGAGCTTTAGAAGTATCTACCTGCCAATTTTCATATTTTTTAGATATCGTTTGAGCCCTCAAATGAGCCCTGGAACCTAATTTTTAACTAGGCCGGACACTAGGTCTGGACAGGGCCAAAACTTAGCCAAAAACTATAAAAAGAGCTAGAGAGCTCATTTTTGAGGTTAGATTGTAATTGAAACAAACTTGTAAGAGCTTTTGAAAGTAATCTAAGAACTCCATTGATTCTCCCTCTTTGTCTTGCCGTGTGTGCGCGTGTGTGTGTATGTGTGTGCATGCTAGTGTGCTTCTCACTCACGCACTTGTGCCGCCACTTGCTCGAGGTCTTCATACCATCCTCACGTCTTCCCGGATTGACATTAAAGGAGGTGCTACTCATCACTGAGCTACACCAAATTTTGGCACCGTTGCCGGGGATCGAGCTTTGAGGACGAGCGTGTGATGGTAAGACGTAGAGTTGACGCGTTGGAGTTGTAGGTATTTTCTTCACTCTCCTCGATTTTCTTTTACTTTCTTCGCCATCTTCATCACCATCATCATCATCACAATCGCCCACCTCCACCTCCATCATCCTGAAAATTTCTGTTTTTTCGATCATATCACCTTCCCCACCTCATTTCCCTCATTTCACGTGTGAGAGAGAGCGAGAGAGCGATATTGTGTGTGCGGATTTTGCATGTTTCTTGAGTTTCATTGCAGGTTCTTGCTGTATCATCATCCCCAGCTTCCTGCGCAGGTACGAAAATCATCGAAACTGTCTCGCGGTCGCAGGCTTCTGTCGATCGCGACTGACAGAAATTTTTGGCTTTTCACAAAAGTGAGTACACCATTAGAACAAGCACAAGGAGCACATCCTAAAACACTAAAAACAGTAGAAAAATTCTGAGGTTTTCTGTCAATCGCGACCGACAGCCTCTGTCAATCGCGACCGACAGACCCTGTCAATCGCGACCGACAGACTCTGTCAATCGCGATTGACAGACCTCCACGATCGTCTGACTGCCACGTAGGACCCTGTCAATCGCGATTGATACCATCGATCGCGATCGACAGCCACGACCGACACCTCTGTCAATCGCGATTGACACCGTCGATCGCGATCGACTGAAATTCCACGATTGATTGACTTTTACGCGTAGCCACGTGTCCATCACGACTGATAGGCCCCCGATTGACTGAAATTTCGGCGAAAAAACCGGAAAACATGTCGATCGCGATTGATACTGTCGATCGCGATTGACAACCACGATCGACTCTGTCGATCGCGATTGACAGACCTGTCGATCGCGTCTGATAGCCCCGACGGACACCTCTGTCAATCGCGATTGACAGACCTGTCGATCGCGATTGACAGGCTTTTCGGCCAAAAATTAGGGTTTGATTTTGTTCAAAAGTTGAGATAATTTTGGGGCAAAATAGTCAATCTATTAGCATTTTGGGAGGTTCCTACACTTGTGATTTGGAGAAAATCCTAGGATCTGTCGGCCAGATTGAATCTTGTTTTAACCCCCTAAACCCTGAACAGTCATAACTTTTTCATACGAAATCAATTTTTTGAGCTCTAGGGCTTGTTGGAAAGCTCGTGGCATATACTACAGACCCTCAACTGTTTTTTATAAAGATAATGCATTGATTTTCAGATAGGGTATTTTGAAGTTGACCATACCCAGGGGGATCAAAGTCAGGGGTCCTTAGGATTGTTTTCTTGAAAATCACTATGCAAGTTTGTGTTTGTGCTACAGGAATGAAAATAATTGGTTCTGTCTTTGGAACTCAAATCTCAAAGCTAACTTTGGAACTCTTACAGATCTATTGAGAGCATCGAAAGGCGTTCTAAGCAAGTGTAAGTGCGAGCTTGGGAACACATTTCCTGGGCACTCAAGGGCAACCGAACAGGAAACAAAAGGTTGGAAACTTTTAACCCCCTCTGTCAATTCATAGCCTAGGCTAAGAACGACTAGAGGTAGGAGTAAGTCAGGGTGACGATAGGCAGGTATCAAGTTGAAGACTGCCTAAAAACTCAAGTTCAAGCTAAAAACCTAATCTCTGTACTGTTGATAACATAAAGGAAAAGGACCTAACGTGGAACGATCAACCTAAAAGCACGAAGAACATTCAAGTATTCCTGACGACGTAATATCAGACAAGACCTTAAACACGAGGAATAACTAAAAAGAACCAAGCGACTAATATAAAGTAACCAGCAACGAGATTGTACTCTGGGCAAAGAATTGGGCTACTTAGATAGGCATATGAACCTTAGATCAGGACGACATTTAGTAAGGGAGAGACAAAGCCTTAGGTCTTCAGAGGCTAGTGTTAACCACACTGCTAGGTCTTGGGCCCAGCAGTTGAGCCACCACTCGTACTACCCTAGCTCTGAGAACAGTGAGTCAGAGATGTCTCAAGGCATGGTCAGGCCTACGGGAAGTTCAGGAATGCCATATTTGTACAGGGTAGAAGGCCCTTACAAAACACAGCTGGAATACCTTAGGACCAACCGATTAGGTGCTAGCATCTATGAGGGCGGCCTAGGAAGATCTGTGGTACAAATTAAGAATCCTGATCAATCCATAGGACTAGAGCACCCAGCAGTCAAGTTTGAAAATGGTGCATACCTGGACAAAGAAGGAACCATATATGTAGTCACTAGTCACCCAGATAGGACAGATGAATTTGGGAATGTAATCTCAGAAGCGGACTTAGGTGACTTGGAACAAGGAAACATGGGTGTAGAACCTAGAACCCCTCGAGGCAAATCTGTTCTCACTAGGATTATCACACCTGAGTGGATTCCCCAAGACAACAAGAGCATAGAGTTGCTCCTCAATCGAGAAACTGATGAAGCCTTTTGGAGGTATAAATCTAATCAGCCAACTGATATAGGAAATATCATGATCTATGAGTTTAAGGATCCGGATAGCCCAGGTAGAGTGACCTACTTAGATCACACCTCGGAAAGGATCTTTGTGGTGACAGAAAATGATAGGCATGCTTACACTTGGATGGGTGAATTCATTTTCCCCCAACCAAGATCGAATGTATCCTATGGTCACCCTAGAGCTGGAACATCCCAAGCTCATGGAACTCAAAGAGACAGAAGTAGAGATAGACCAGAAGTAAGCTTTGTCAACCCAGTGGGCAGAGAAAGAATGAGGACGGAGACGAATCAAGTAGAACCTGAGATACTTAGAGCTCACAGGAACCAAAGAAATGTGGATGGATTTCCTCTGCCGAGACCTAGAGAGCACACAAGAACTTTGAGACCGACCCGGCTGGTTAAGTCCATGAAGAATTACTTTGATGGCACAGGAGATCCCTATGATCATGTGGCGGAATTCAAGCAAGTCTTGAGAGCTGAACAAGTGGAGGATCTATTCACACAGTACAATGCCTTCGGTCTAACCCTTAGGAACACAACACTTACATGGTTTCAGCCATTGGATGAGCGACAATTCAGGTGTATAGACCAACTCCTAGAAGCTTTCATTGTAGAGTTCTCTAAGAGTGGCATAAGACACAATACCTCCTCACTGATTCACAGCTTCAAGCAAACCCCTCAAGAGACCGTGAGACTGGCAGGAAGAAGATTTAGGCAATACCTTGAAAGATGTCCGGTTTTGGAGCTACCCACATTTGCCAAACAAGTAGCCTTATTCCTTGATGGATTGCTGAGTACGAAATTGAGATCCTATGTGTATCTGAAGGACCCTAGGACTATAGAAGAGTGTGTACGCATGTGCATTGACATTGAAGATAACTTAGGGGAGGAACTAGAGCTTTCCAAAATCTACAAAGATTCAGACAGCGCATCTAGTCACTCTTCCACGCAATCCACATCAATTGAGGAACTTGCAGAGAAAGTAGCTCAGAAATTAGGTATAACGAGCAAACAAATCCCAAGGTTTGCTCCTGTGAAAAGGTGCTATACATGCGGTGGTGACCATATGGCGAATGTCTGCCCTATTATGGCACAGCCCCACGTAAATCCTAGTAGCCAGTACTGCACCATAGAACGGAGATACACCAATCACACCGCACAAGATTGCCCATACAACAAGCAGGCAGTTAGGCAACCCTACCCTCAACCCTACCAACAAGGCAGATACCAGAACCAAAATCCACCACCACAATATGCTAGACCCCAACAAACCTACCAACCACAATATCAGGCCCAACAGAGACCCCAACCGGTGCTAGTTCAACAGCCTCCAAACCTAGCTAATGTGATTCCGCTAAAGTATACTGCTGCAGAAGAGAACATGAATAGAGCCTTAGTCCCGGTAACATCCTTGCTTTCTGAAAATGACCTCAGTGACCATAGCTTTGATTCTACACAGGTTGATAGTCCCCAGGCATACTACATGCAGTCTCCAGAACATGGTGAGTCCTACTATAGTGAAGAGCCAAATGAAATAAGTTGGGAGTCAGATTACACAAACATCATGTATGCAAACCCCAACCCTAGGCCTCAACCTAGGCAAGTAAGACCTCCATTCCCAAGAGGACCATGCTACAGATGCCAAGGAGATCACCTCATTCGTGATTGCCCCTTACCTCCACCTACACAACCCCTGTCAGTGACGATCCAAGGCTTTTGCCAAGATTGTGGAAAAGAGCATCTCTTACGAGATTGCCCTAAAAATCCTAATAATATGCCAAAAATCACTCCCATTAATGTGATTGGGTTGGTTGTAGATTCTTCAGGAAGTGTCACTCCCACTGCACCAGTACAGGTAGTCACTAGAGCCCAAGCACTGCAGCAAAACCAGGGTGTAGGTCAGGAAAAGGGCCCAGAGGCTAGTGAAACCGAGAGCGTGACAAAGAAAAGGACTAGAGCGTGGAAAGATAGTCGAGAAAGAATGAAAAGACAATGGGCTAAAAAGATGAGTGAACTTGAGGAAAGCATAAGAGAAACCAAAGCGAGGATAACTGAACTCACAGCTCAAACTCCCTCTCATATTACCCCGCCTCCACCACTCCCATCTCCCTCCGACCCACCACCTTCCAACCCACCTCATACTACTCCACCACTCCCCAAAGTAGGATCGGTCCTAGCAGATCCCACTCCCGAAGACCTTAATATGATGCTTAAAGCATATCAGGCCAGAATCCAAGAAGGGCCAACCATAACCGATCATGAAAAGTGCTACCCTAGAGCCGAGCTAGAGCTTGAACGAACTAAAATTTGTGCTAAGATGGTGGAATTGGCTCAGACCATGTTTGAAGCCAGTCGCCTCTTTAACATCTCTAGCTCAGCTAAGACGCAGTTACACTTTGACGGACTGCTAGAAAGAATAGAGAGGCTAATTGCACAATCAGAAAAGGAACCTGTCCCTCAAAGAAAGGAAAAGGTAAGAGAACGGATAAGCCAGCCTCTTCAGGAAGCCCATGTGCCTCCTCAAGAAGCTTATCTTCCCCCCCAAAAGGCAGATGAGCCTCCCTCGAAAGCTTACGTACCTCCACAGGTTGCCTACATTCCTTCTCAGGGAGCGTATGAGCCTGTTCGGAAAGGTAATAGAATAAGTAACCCTCCCCAGGAAGCTTGTGCTCCAGCCATGTATGAGAACGAGGAGAGAGCCAACGATAGAATAAGCCCTCCTTCCCAGGGTGCTTATGTGCCTAATTCTACGGAGCTAGACACCTCTTCTTCTATGAATCGGTTTGCACCAGACTTCCTACGAGAGATTCAAGAAGATAAATGGGATAACGAAAGTGAAGTCGCCCCTCCCTTTGAACTTGTGGATGATGCACACGATCAATTCCCACAAGACATCCCATCTATTTACGGGGAACATGAGAGCACTCAGTTTCACGAGAGATTGGACTTTGAGTCTAATTCCATACAAGAGCTACCCCACTTCACAGGCCCATGGGAAGCAAAGTCCACATGTATGAGAGCACCCACAGTCATGGTAAGGAATGACGACTCAGTCATACCTAGGAACACGGAGGTAGTAAAGAACACCAAGGTGCAGCGCGATCTCACTTTGGAAGAACTACCTAAGGATAGACCAAAAGCGCGGAAAGATGTAGCCAGTCAAGTAACTGAAGTTGCAAAACCTCGTTCCCAGATAGGATCCCATAGGACGGTGCCCGAAATTCCCTTGGATAAGATAGGAGATATGTGTGAAGGCGAAGAAGGGAACACCTATCTTCCCATCACCTACCAGGAGTACACCACCAAGGCAATTTGGGACTCAGGTGCAGGAGATGCAATTGCCACCACTTCCCTATGGAAGCGTTGGGGCAAGCCGGCACTCAGGCCAACGAGAATGAAATTGCAAATGGCCGATGGTCATATTGAGAGACCCTTAGGATTGCTAGAAGGAATAACTCTCACCACTTGTGGTGTCGAGTTTGAGCATACATTTGCCATATGTGACTTCAACAAAAATCATGCCTATGAGATGATTTTGGGAAGACCATTTATGCGACAGTTGCAAGTGGTACAGGATTGGGGGACCAATTCTTTGTACCTGCAACACTTAGGTGTTACGACCAAAGTCAATCTCAAGGATTATTCTCATAGAGACGTCCCTCCTATCCAGTGGAATCCCATCCATAGAGCCAAAGATGATACAGAATCGGTGCATTCCATAGGGTCAGGATCCTCTTGGATGCATGAAGACACCCACTTATGGATGTGCAAGGTAGCAGTAGAGGAAGAGAAGCGAGAAAAGGCCAGAGAAATAGGTGCAAACGAAACTCATCGACCCATTCAAGACCCAGCCTATGCACCTGTAGTGTTTCCGGATGAAGAATTTGAACCTCACGGTTGGGCAGAAATCTTAGCAACAATGGACGTAGCCATCAATGAAGAACAATGGACACCTCACTGTGATGCGGATGGCTATGATATTTCAGTCTTCTCCATAGAACCAATCATGGGAGAGGCAGTTCTAGAAGAATGCGAACCTAGCGCTGAGGCATTTGAGGATGCAAGTGACTCCGACCTATGTTGGATGTGATGGCTGGGTACAATCAGAAGATCAAGTTGGTGCTGCTAGACCTGCTTCACACCTGCCCTCTCTTCTTTTCAGATTTGATTTGGAGACTCCTTGAGCTTCCAAATGACACCAAGAAACTATATATGTGCTTTACAAAGTGATTGAGAAATGATCAAATCAAAACAGATAAGTTTGAACCTTCATAAGTCCAAAAACTTGCTATTTCTGTAATGACACCTGTTCAGTCCTAAGCTCAGTGTGTCCAGCACACTTACAATTGGTCTAATTCCTTCTGGGAGTATTAAATTAACTTAACAAGCTATCATTAGCAAGTTAAATCACTCCAAATGACAAACTATACACTGAGCATGATGTTTAGCAAACTCAGGGACACCCCCGATTTTTTAGGAATCACACAGAGATATACCAGTGATCACTTCGACAGCGATTTCTCCCAATTGGCTGAATAGATTGACTTGAAACTTTGTAGTGTTGTAGAATACTTTGAGCTGGTTCCAATGAGCCCTGGATCATCAAATTTGGTTCAGTAGATCTTGAGATATGCTTCTTGGAAGTTGACAGAGTTGGAGGTAGTCACTCAGAGAAAACAGAGACTATGAATATATGTATATTGATTAAATCTAATGATTGTACATTCCCATTGGCATGTAAAGTGATGCACAATGGTACTCAGAGATGTAGGCTATGGTGTAGCTCACACACACTCAATGATTGACTCAGAATTGCCTCGGGAGGAGTGAAGGATGCCCGCGACTTTTGACTTGTAGCTTTTATAGAGATTGAGTAAAATTTTGAATTTCAAATCTATGTCAATCTCCTTGAATCATGTACCTAAAAATGAATGAGATATTCTCTCAATCATTCACCCACTCAATCAATCAAATTTTCCACGACTTCCTCTGTTAGGTGTGATTACATGAGTGGTTAAAGTCATATAGACTTTTACATGAGATAAAAAGTAAAAATCACTAAGACTAGGTTCACATGATTATTGACTCTTGTGAATGTATCATCCAAGGGTTCAATCTTTTATGCTTTCCAAGGGTTCAATAGTCCAAGCTTTAAGTTGGGTCTTCAAAGGCACACAACAAAGCCAAGTGTTAAGGCTTGTTTGCACCAACAGCTCCCCCTCAAGCCAAACACTTGCTTGAGTCTTCATCTTTAATCTTCAATGATATCCTGCAATCCAATCATGGATTTAAACCTGCATAGCTTGCTCCCATCCAAAGCTTTTGTAAGCAAATCTGCACATTGAATATTAGTGGACACATATGATAATTGGATTTCTTTGCTAAGTAGTTTCTCCCTCACATAGTGGTAATGCACCTCTATGTGTTTTGTCCTAGCATGATACACAGGATTAGCAGCTAGATGAAGTGAACTTGTATTATCACCAAATATGATAGGTGGCCTTGTGTATAGGCCCAATTCTGAATAGAGTAACTTTAACCATATTGATTCTTGAGTGGCATTGGCTAGCCCTCTGTACTCTGCCTCAGTAGATGATAGAGCCACTGTGGGTTGTTTCTTGGATGACCAAGAAATAGGTTTATCACCTGCAAAGCACATGTAACCAGATGTACTCCTCCTGTCATCCTTGCAACCTGCCCAATCTGCATCTGAGTATACCTTGATATCAATGTCTGATGAATATGGATAATACAAACCATGATTTTGTGTTCCCTTTAGATACTTTACTATCTTCTTGGCTGCCTCCAAATGTGGTACTCTTGGCTTATGCATAAATTGGCTAAGTATACTCACACCATATGAGATATCAATCCTAGTTAAGGTAGCATAATTGAGACTACCTACCAAACTTTGGTAACCTGTAATATCCTTGAGTTCTTCTCCTTCATGTGCACTGAGTTTGTGGTTGACCTCCATAGGAATGTTTGAGACTTTAGCTTCCTGCAAATTAAACTTCTTGACCATGTCCTGAATGTACTTCTTCTGAGTAATGAATATACCTGAATTTGTGTAGACCAATTCAAGTCCTAGGAAGTACTTCAATAGTCCAAGATCATTGATCTTGAATTCCTTCATCATTTGACCTTTGATGTGTCTAATCCCTTGAACATCATTTCCTGTAATAATGATGTCATCAACATAGACACACAAGTATATTACCTCTGAATTGTTCTTCTTTATAAACAATGAAGTATCTGCTTTACTCATCACAAATCCTTGATCCAAGAGATAGGTTGTCAACCTATAGTTCCATGCTCTAGGTGCCTGCTTCAATCCATACAGAGCTTTCTTCAATTTGCAAACATGATTTACCTTATTGGGATCTTCATAGCCAGGTGGTTGTGACATGTAGACCTCTTCAGATATCCATCCATTCAAGAATGCATTCTTCACATCCAATTGGTACATGTTCCAATTTTTGGATGCAGCTACACTCACCATAATTCTGATAGTTGGCATCTTTGCCACAGGAGAAAATGTCTCCTCATAATCAATGCCTTGGGTTTGTGCAAAACCCTTGGCTACCAACCTAGCTTTGTACCTGCTTATTGTACCATCTGAGTTCCTTTTGAGTTTGTAGATCCATCTGGATCCTATGACCTTCATGGAGTCCTTCTTGGGTACCAAGTCCCAAGTATCACTCTCCTTGAGAGCCTCCATTTCTTCATCCATTGCTTCCTTCCATTCTGGTTTAGTAATAGCTTCCTCAAATGTACCTGGTTCTTCACTTAAGATATCCTTTGCAAGATATACAGAGTGCTTGGTTACAAGTGAAGTATCATATCCATACCTAATAGGTTTCTTCTTTTCCCTTGAAGATCTCCTCATAGCTTGAGTTGAGGATTCTGGATTGTCTTCAAGTTGCTTCATCTTCATCTTCCCTTTGGATTTCCAAGCTTTGAATTCTTCAATGTTGATGGTGTCTTCATCATCTGAGCTTGTGTCCTCATTCTGAGTTGGTTCTTGCCTGACAAGCTTTGGAAAGTCTTCTTCCATATCATAAGGTAGGCTAACTTTCCTGCACTCATTATCATACCATGAATCATTTTCATCAAAGATTACATCTCTGCTTACCTTGAAGCCTTTGTTTGAGGGGTTATAGAACCTGTATCCTTTCTGATTCAAATCATAACCAATAAAGATACACTTCTCAGCCTTAGGGTCTAGCTTTCCCCTTACCTGTGAGGGAATATGCACATATGCAACACACCCAAAAATCTTGCAATGATCTAGAGAAGGTCTCTTACCATGCCAAGCCTCATAGGGTGTCATTCCATCAAGTGCCTTTGATGGCAACCTGTTGATTAAGTATGTGGCAGTAGATACACTCTCTGCCCAAAGATAATTTGGTAGTTTCTTCTCATTAAGCATAGACCTAGCTGTCTCCACAATGAGTCTATTTCTTCTTTCAGCTACCCCATTTTGTTCTGGAGAGTACCTTGTGGTAATCTCCCTCTTGATGCCTCTTTCCTGCAAGAACTCTTCAAAGTCATTGGAGAAGTATTCTCCACCACCATCAGACCTTAATCTTTTTAAATGTCTACCTGTTTGATTCTCTACTAATGCAAGATACCTTTTGAAGCAATTAAATACTTCATCTTTATGTTTCATGAAGTACAAGACAGTCCATCTGCTATAATCATCTATAAAAGATACATAGTACCTTGATCCAGATATGGATGGCTCCTTGCTTGGTCCCCAAACATCTGTATGCACCAATTCCAAGTAATCTTCATGCATAAATCCTTTCTTGGTATATGGCAACCTGTGTGACTTACCAAATTGACAAGCCCCACACTTGTATATCATGTGTTGCTTGGATACATTAGGTATCCCAAGCACACATTGGTCTCTGCTCATCTGCTTTATGGTTCTCTCTCCAATGTGACCCAATCTCTTGTGCCACATCTCCAATTCTGATAGGGTTTGGTCCCTATAGTTGTATAAGGCAATACTTTTAGTATCCTCAAGTTCAAAGGTAAACAATCTACCTGACTTCTCTCCCTTGGCTATCCTTCTGAATCCATGTCTTGGATCCTCCACAAATGCACCATGTTGAGTGAACCTGACCTGTAGACCTTTTTCAACAATCTGACCTACACTCATCAGATTCTTGGTGATTGTTGGAACATACAATACTCTGCTAAGTAAATTCTGATTACCATCACTTGTTTTGACATTTCCTACTTTAACCACTGAGTGTTTAGTATCATCACCTGTCTGCACTTGGTGCTTGCCTTTAGGTTCTTCCAAATCAGAGAGTAAGGCAACATTCCCAGCTACATGGTTAGAGCAACCTGAGTCAATATAGAACAAATGATCATCATTGATACCTGATTTAGATGTCATGTTCATAATCAACAAGGAATCATCTTGATCCTCTGCATAATTGTTGTAATCCTTTCTGTTCCTATATCCTCCTTGATAATTGCCATTGTGATTGTAGCTATTGTTGTAATTGTTGTTGTAGTTATTGTTGTAGCCATGGTAGCCTTGAGATTGATTGAACCTGCCTCTGCCTTGGGAGTATCCTCCTCTTTGGTGACCTCTTCCTCTTTGGTTCTTGTAGTTTTTGTAACATTCATCTGTAGTATGATTAGACAAGCCACAAATATTGCATGGAGATTGATTATAGGGTCTCCCCCTACCTGACTTACTCCTCTGCCCCTACCTCTAGATGATCTACCTCTCCCTGCATAGTTTGCTTGGGAGGTGGATCCTTCATCATCAACCTTCTTGCTTTTACCCTTATCTTTAGACTTCTTATCTGTATATAGGGCAGAGGGATTGTTACCTTTTGATTGCTCTCCATTCTTTGTGATCTTGGCTTCATGTGTAAAGAGTTGTCCAATCAAAGTTGTTAGATCAGGTGCTTGAATGTCCATGTACAAGTCCATTGCAGTGGTAAAGCTCTCCCACTTGTCATCTGCTTTGAGTCCATTGATCACTTGTCTAACAATTTGCTCTTCTTCAATCTCTTCTCCAACACTTGCAAGTTGATCTGCTATATCTTTGACTTTGGTGACAAAATCTGAAACACATTGTTTTGATTGCTTCCTAAGAGTTGTAAACTCAATCCATAGCTGATTCTTTCTAGCCCTTGTGCTTGATGAGAAGTATGTTGACAAGGTCTCCCAAGTCTCTTGGGAAGTCTTACAGTTCCTAACATGAGGTAGAAGGAAATCAGAGATAGAGTTTAGAAGATATGACCTTGCTAAAGCATCTTTAGCACACCATTGATTAAGTCTCTCATGCTCATCCTTTGTAGGTAGGCCTCTGGTTTTGAATGAGGGCAACTCCTCATCTCCTGATATGTATCCATACAAGCTTCTCCCTTGTAGATAAGTCTTCATTCTTAATGACCATGCCTGGTAGTTATTCCTATCCAATTTGTCAATAAAGGAAGGGAAACCATCACCCATGATTACCTTGTTTTGCTCTGATACCACTGTTGGATGTGATGGCTGGGTACAATCAGAAGATCAAGTTGGTGCTGCTAGACCTGCTTCACACCTGCCCTCTCTTCTTTTCAGATTTGATTTGGAGACTCCTTGAGCTTCCAAATGACACCAAGAAACTATATATGTGCTTTACAAAGTGATTGAGAAATGATCAAATCAAAACAGATAAGTTTGAACCTTCATAAGTCCAAAAACTTGCTATTTCTGTAATGACACCTGTTCAGTCCTAAGCTCAGTGTGTCCAGCACACTTACAATTGGTCTAATTCCTTCTGGGAGTATTAAATTAACTTAACAAGCTATCATTAGCAAGTTAAATCACTCCAAATGACAAACTATACACTGAGCATGATGTTTAGCAAACTCAGGGACACCCCCGATTTTTTAGGAATCACACAGAGATATACCAGTGATCACTTCGACAGCGATTTCTCCCAATTGGCTGAATAGATTGACTTGAAACTTTGTAGTGTTGTAGAATACTTTGAGCTGGTTCCAATGAGCCCTGGATCATCAAATTTGGTTCAGTAGATCTTGAGATATGCTTCTTGGAAGTTGACAGAGTTGGAGGTAGTCACTCAGAGAAAACAGAGACTATGAATATATGTATATTGATTAAATCTAATGATTGTACATTCCCATTGGCATGTAAAGTGATGCACAATGGTAATCAGAGATGTAGGCTATGGTGTAGCTCACACACACTCAATGATTGACTCAGAATTGCCTCGGGAGGAGTGAAGGATGCCCGCGACTTTTGACTTGTAGCTTTTATAGAGATTGAGTAAAATTTTGAATTTCAAATCTATGTCAATCTCCTTGAATCATGTACCTAAAAATGAATGAGATATTCTCTCAATCATTCACCCACTCAATCAATCAAATTTTCCACGACTTCCTCTGTTAGGTGTGATTACATGAGTGGTTAAAGTCATATAGACTTTTACATGAGATAAAAAGTAAAAATCACTAAGACTAGGTTCACATGATTATTGACTCTTGTGAATGTATCATCCAAGGGTTCAATCTTTTATGCTTTCCAAGGGTTCAATAGTCCAAGCTTTAAGTTGGGTCTTCAAAGGCACACAACAAAGCCAAGTGTTAAGGCTTGTTTGCACCAACAACCTAGAGTCAATCATTATTGACCCACCATTTGCATCAGATGAGGAATACTTCTATGAAGTAGAATTTCAACCCCAGAGGCATGGAGAGCTTACAAACGATGTAAGATTAGCAACACAGGTGACCCAGAAGGAAGAAGGGAAGAAACGAAAGAAGAGAGAAGTCTCACCAGAAGAGGAAGAATCTTTGTTTGAGGTCCCAGAAAATTTTAAGAAGTATGAGATAGATGACAGGAGAGTCATGATAAGAATGCCTAAACGAGAGGCACAAGTAGGAGAGGCCTATGATAACAAAGAAACTACCAAAAAAATAGTAGTGGCCCTAGAAGAAGGAGAGGAGAGATGCACGTACATAGGCCATGACCTAACAGAAGAAGAAGAGCATGCATTAATTGCCTTGCTAAGAGAATACAGAGATGTATTCGCTTGGAGTTACAAGGATTTGAAAGGTGTTGACCCGGACATATGCTCACACACCATTCCCATGACCTCAGATGCTAAACCTTCTAAGCAAAAGCCCTATACATATAACGATAATTACGCTGCTAAGATCAAAGAAGAGATAGATAGACTGGTTGAAGCTGGATTTATCTATGAAATTGAGCACACCGAGTGGGTATCCCCCATTGTTGTGGTGCCCAAGAAAAATGGCAAGCTGCGTGTGTGTATTAACTTGAAAAAGGTTAATGCAGCCACAATTCGAGATAACTATCCGCTTCCCATCACAGAACATCTCTTAGAAAGAGTGGCAAGCAAGGAAGTGTACAGCTTCCTTAATGGATTTTCGGGCTACAATCAAGTAGCCATAGCTCCAGAGGATCAGCATAAGACAGCCTTTGCCACAGAATGGGGCATTTTTGCTTTTAGAGTAATGCCATTTGGGCTTACCAATGCACCAGCTACCTTCTAGAGGCTGATGTGCCATGTGTTTAAGGAGTTCCTGAGGAAGAGTTTAGAAGTCTACGTTGATGATCTTTGTGCTCATTCCAACATTAGACAAACACATATCCCTGAGCTCAGACAAATCTTTAACAAATGTAGAGAATATCAAGTCTGCCTAAACCCAGAAAAATGTGTTTTCATGGTCAGGCAAGGCAAGATTTTAGGGCACATAGTGTCAAAGAATGGCATATCTACCGACGAAGAGAAAGTGAGAGCCATAGCAGAGCTACCTAGGCCAAAGAATGTCAAGGAAGTACAAGCTTTCATGGGGCATTGTGGCTATTACCGACGATTTATACACATGTATGCTGTCATTGCAAAGCCCATGTACGGACTCCTGACTAACTTTGAGTGGACGGATGAATGTGAGAATTCCTTCCAGGAGCTTAAACGAAGATTATGTTCAGCACCAATCTTGACCACACCAGATTGGAATAAGCCATTCCATGTTCACGTGGATGCATCCAATTATGCCATTGGATGTGTGCTTACACAACCTACTAGTGAAGGTAATATGGATCTTCCAATTGCCTATGCCAGTAGACAATTGAATGCGGCTGAACGGAATTACACCACTACTGAGCGAGAAGGATTAGGCATGGTATATGCAGTTAAGAAATTTAGACACTATTTGCTTGCAAATAAGTTTAAATTTTTTACTGATCATCAGGCATTGCTATACCTCGTAAACAAGCCATGCAATACAGGGAGATTAGTGAGATGGTTTCTCTTGCTAATGGAATATGATTTTGAGGTTGTGGTAAGGAAAGGTAGGACTCATTTGAGAGCTGATCATCTCTCCAGGCTCACATCGGGAGAAGCCCCACAAGGAGTATCGGATGATCTTCCGAATGCTTACTTGTTTAATTTGGAAGTGGTGCCACAGTGGGCTAAGCCATTGGTACCAGTATTGACATACGGGCCTAACCATCCAGTGGTAAACACAAAGGAATAGAGAGGTTGTAAAAGCCCAAAAGTACCACATCATGGCTGGAAGTATGTACAAGCACACAGATCAAGGGATCTTGGCTTGTTGCGTAGAAGAGGATGAGTACTCTAAATGGTTGCAATTAGCACATGTGGGTGCACTAGAGCAACACCATTCAAAGCAACGAACTTTACAGACCCTAAAGAGACTCGGAGTACATTGGCCAACTATGGAAGCTGATGTCCAAAAGTTGTGCAAGGAATGCCCAATCTGCTGCACTAAACCACCAGTGGAACACGCCACTCTTTATCAAATATCCATTGTGCCAGATTGGAGCGAACCTCTAGCATCCTTCCTGAGGACAAACACATTCCCTCCAGACATGACTCTGGCTAGGAAAAGGAGTTTAGAACAAGAAGCCCTGGATTACTCACTCATTGGTGATAATCTATACAAACGTGGTAAAGATGGTTACCTGAGACTGTGTGTCCATGAGAGTGAATATCTTAAGATCTTGGAAACTGCTCACCAAGGTGTAGCAGGAGGACACTTTGGACCGGATCGGGTGATCAAGGCAATACTATTTGCGAGATTCTGGAGGCCTACCCTTCACATGGATGCACATACCTATGTGAAACGGTGTGATGGCTGTCAGAGGACTCAGTATCCTATACGCAAAGATGAGATGCCACTGAAACCTAGATGGGTGGACGTGCGTTCTCTAAGTGGGGAATAGACTTCGTAGGTCCTATTAATCCCGCAGCTAAGGGTTCTCATGCGGAATACATCATTGTTGCAACAGACTATCTAACTAAGTGGGTAGAGGTAAAGGCTACGACAAAGAACGATGCTCAAACAACTGCTAAATTCTTGTTTGAGAATGTATTCACGAGATATGGGCTACCTATAGAGCTTGTAAGTGATAGAGGCACTCATTTCTTGAACGAAGTGATTGAAAATCTACTCCAAGAATTCTTGGTAATACACAAGAAGTGTGCCCCCTATCACCCTCAAGCTAATGGACAAGCTGAGAGCACTAATAAGATCTTATGCAATGTACTGACGAAATTAGTGAACACTAAACGATCTGATTGGGACAAACAGCTACACCATGCTGTTTGGGCATATCGAGTTGCCTACAAAACGGTACTCCAAGCCACCCCCTTTTAGATGGTATTTGGCCAAAACGCTGTGCTACCTTTGGACTTCTTAATACCTACGTTGAAAGTAGCACAAGAGCACGAATGGACAGGTCATGAGCTCTCCTCTAGGATCTTTGACCTTGAACGATTAGGAGAAACAAGACTGAGAGCCGCTGCAAGAATATATGCAGCCAAGAAGAGACAGAAAGCATACTTCGATGCCCATGTGAAGGATAAAGGTTTGAAAGCAGGAGATCTAGTTTTAGTCTATACACTGAAACAACACGCAAGGAAGCTAGAAAAGAGAGGCTACAGACCTATGATCATCAACAGGATCTCCACGAGTGGAGCAGTACAATTGGCCACATTAGAGGGTGATATCCTCCCAAACTATATTAGCGGTTGCAGAGTCAAGTTGTATCAGGAACCCTCACGGAGGAAATGCTCAGCCGACTCAACACTGCTAAGAAACGCAAAGAGGAAGAAAAGCGAGTTCGAGAAGAAGCTCAAGCAGAAGCTTTAGAACGCATCAGAAGGATGAAGTTACGAAGGCAAGGTAGAGATCAGCCTAGAGCGAATGACTATGCAGATCAAGGATATCCTATGGCCATGTGTGAAGTTGCAGAAACAAGCTCGCATAGGATAATTGATAGACGTCCTTTCATAACCCTAGATATAGGACAAGGAAAGAGTGCAAGGAACGTAAGAGCCTTGATTGACTCAGGCACAGCCACTAGTGCTGTTAGAGTGTCTTACTGTCAAGAGTTACAGTTAACTGTCAATCCTGTGGAAGCATATCTCATAGGATTGGGAGGCGTGGAAACCCCTTGCATGGGCGAGGTGGAACTTCCCCTCTACATTCATGATGAGACAATGACAGTTAAAGTACTAGTGTGTCAAGATGAGGACCTCACGGAACCTCTTGTCTTGGGTCAAGACTGGATCTATGACCAAGCAGTCAACTTGAACCTAAGAAGTGGACTTCTTCAGGTATGGGTCAATCATAGTCGAGTTACAGTAGAATTAGACAATGGAGCACTCAAGGAACTAGGAAAGGCAGAGACTCCTGGTCCTTCCAGGGGTACACATGAAGATGACCATGCTATTCTTGTCCAAAACTATGTGTTGCAGAGAAATGATATTCGCAAAAAAGGAGTCAGGGATGCAACGGAACTCCCTTCTTTTCCAAAGGCTAGAAGGAGGCAACAACCAAAGGTGGATCCAAGGCAGAAGAGGCAGAGTACTACCGATGCCGGAAATCAAAAGTACCTGCGCAGTAGAATGTCCCAGGAAGTAAACCAAGTGTGGGTGCGGAAAGGCGAACACCCGGTTGCACTCGCGCCAACCACACGGGCAAAGCCTCTTATTAGTAACCAACAACACGTCACTAATAAGAAGTCTTTCGGAAATTCTTCTGCTAACGTGAAATCTATTTGGGTGCCCAAGAAGTCGATGAAGGCTAGCCCACAATCAAGACAAATTTGGGTGCCTAAGGCTTGCTTGCGGGCGCAAGTAGCTACGCTGAGGCCACAACCTATACAGCTTAACCCATCGACTCGTACAGCCAGTATTCACTCGTTCTCAACACGCAGGAACACACCAAGGCCCATGAGCATGCATATAATCAATTGTAAATGGGTCCCTAAAAGGCCTCATTTTCAAACCCAGATACCGATAAAGCTCTCTAGAGTCTCTACGAAACCAAAAACAAAGCCCATCCATTGCATTTGGCAGCCTAAGACCTGTAATAAACCCCCCGACCCCAATTTGTAAATTCATCCCCACTTACTAACTTCATTAGTCTCCTAGGACTACCCAAGCATTAACTACACACACGTGCACCGAACACTTACTAACCCATTATTCGCTCCCGACCCTCATGTTAATATTGTGATGGGAACAACAACAGTCCTCCCTTGTCCTGTACAATATTAACACATGTTTGTATATTCTCACAGAGACAGACAGCAAGAAGTAAAATGGCAGATACAGTAGGAACTAGCTCCCAGGCCGGCACCAGCCCCCCAGTGGTGGACATCGAAAGCCTTCCAGTCGAGGAGGAATTAACGGAAAGACCAGCGGCATTACGAGCATTGCATGCCATACCAATCCAGAATCCTCCACAGGGTCACACCATGCCGGTGGGCAAAACCTCACACTGGTTCAGTGACGTTGCTGGACCCTTGGGTGAAGGCACATACATGTGGGAGTCCGAGGTAGAGTTCAATGGACGTTGGGGCAGATACCATTTCTTTACGAGGGAGTTTGAAAAGCTGCAGAATAATGAAGGACTGAAGTCGATATGGAAGAAGGCTGGGCTTTATGATTACTTCAAGTTCCAACTACCAAAGCCGGATTTTCTAAGGTGCTCATACTTAATTAGTACCCTCACTCCCAGCAAAGACAAGAAAGGATACAGTTCCTTTGTGCTCCCATCACTCACAAGGGGCAACGAGCTGAAGCGTTTCCGCTTGACTATCAACTTGGTGAGAGAAGCACTCTACATGAGAGGTATGCACATCCCAACAGAGAAAGAGACTATGGTTCCAGACAATATGAAGAACAAGAATCTGACGAAGTTGAAGGACATGGTTGCGATGACACCTACGATTGCCATCCACTTACGCATGGTCATGCAACATTTCGCCTTCCCCGCGCAGGAGAGGTTCACAATGCCTCCCAAAAAGATCTGGTTTAGCCTCTACCTGGCGGATGCTTTTGAGTTGACCATCAATATGCCCCACTGGATTATCGACCAGATTCATATGGCTCATCAGAGATGGTATAAGAAGCAAAAATCTGTGCTGTATGGTTGCTGTGCACTTACAAGAATTGTATACAAATGTCTCGCATATGACGTACCGGTGCAGAGGGCTCTGATCTGGTCCAGAGCACAGGAATTTCAACGCAGATTGTCAGCTGTAGGGCCTCCCTCAAAGAAGATGAGAGGCGCCGTCCAGATGCCTTGTGCACAAGCTCGCGGTGCAACCCTGACGCCTGAGACAACCCCAAGGCTTCCCTGATGAGTGCAACCATTTACTATCAGGTTACCCAGGCACAACACAGATGGCCCTAATCTTGTGTTTCCACCAGTACCAACTGATCTGGAATTCCCGCATGGATTCACTCTGGAGGATCTAACGGACGAAGAAGTTGCAAGAATCATAGATGCTGTAAATGCGGAAGTTGAAGAAGAGCAAGCCGGTGGACAGCAAACTGCCCCAAACCAAGCCCAGCCCAGCCAACCGGACGTAGTCAATGTGGACGATGAAGAAGAAGCTCATGAGGAGGCACAGGGTGGACAATCAGAAGCAGAAGAACAAGAGTATGATCAAGAAGCCCTACAAGTACTGGAAGGTGCCCCCGCCTATACTAACGCATTAAAGAAGCTCTACGATACGATGAACCGAGTCCAAGAGCAATACAGGCTATCATTAGCTGCAGGTAAAGCCCTCATGAACCAGATTCTGGAGGAGGAAGGCGTGGACGAGCAATACCGTGCCACCCTGGAAATGATATCAGATGCTTTGGGAGTACCTGAAACGGTGCACACTGCACTAGCGCAATCACGAAGGACAGAGAAAAGATATGGAAGACGCCCCCCACGAACAGGAAAACGAATGAATGTATTAGGTTCAGGACCACAAGGCACCCCCACAACCACTGGCACAACACACACTGTTCACGACACCGAGGAAGCCCACACATCGAGTGCACCTCCATCACCTCCCTTGCCACCTTCTCCCCCACATCCACCCCATTCACCTTCCTCTACCACGGTAACCTCTACTGTCACCACCTCCGAACCCACTACACACACCGACGCACAAACCATCAGTCAACCCACATGCTCTATTTCCACTGAACACATAAGTCTAACCACAGCCACGGTAAACCCCACTACTTCCATCACACTTCCTGGGAGTTCACAATTTTACACACCTCTATACACGTTCACAACTATCACCGCCACCACAATCCCCATGTTCAAAGTCAGTTCCCATCACTGCCTCCACTTTTGAATCCATGGAGGTATCACCCACATCTGCACCTCTCCCACCCCCCATTTACCCACAACCTCCCATTCCCCCACCTCCCCCCTCACCCTTCTCCAGCACTGCATCCACAATTCCCTTTCCCTTTCCCTTCCCCGCTGCATTCAACACCATTTCTCCCACCATTCCTTTTAATAATGTATGTAATAATATGTATCAATGCATGTCCCAACTTCAGCAACACTACCAACACCTTGACAACCAACATACAAGGCTCTTCCGAAGCCACGAAGATCTCCAAGCATGATGTAAGGATCTTGAAGAGCAGAAGCAGCTACTACAACAGCAGCACGTGACATTACAGGAGCAATACGCACAATTAGAAGCCAACCCACCCCAAGCAGATGATGAAGAACGACGACATAGGGACGAGCTGCTACATTCTCAGATCACGGAAAACCTGAAGCTTCGATAGAACTTGGGCCTCCTACGCAAGCATATGTCTACAGCGCTAGAGGAGAATAAAAGATTACAGAAACAGAACGAAGAAAACCTGGAGGCGGCCATGGAGGGTTCCCCACAGGAAATTGACCCAGAGCGATTCAAGGCCATTCCCTCTGAGAATATGAAGGTGGTGTTAGAAACTCATGCAGATCTAATGGAGGCCCATGCCGCTTTAGAAAAAGAGAGAGATGAGTTACGAAGACAGTTGGCCACCCGACAGACAGAACCCAGCCAGAGCACAACCGCAGAAGATACAGCTGAAGAGGTCACTAGACTCCGGGCAGAACTCGAGGAATTACGCAGCAAGGTCATGCAATACGAGCGTCAGCCCTCCCCTCTGGTAGAGCCCGAACCTGACGATCTTGTGCCAATTGAAGTGGAAGAAACATTCGAGGATCCCTATGTCCCGATGCCAACACCCGGAGGTAAGCGCACAGAACAGGGCATGGACACAATTGAAATTGAGGCACCTGAATGGATGCAAAAGTTAGAGAAAGTAGCCACGACACATGATGACAGGGTGGCAGTCCAAATCGCATTGATGTCAAAATTGGAGGAGGTTGTAATAAAATCCGATTATTTTAAGAATCTCTCACACCACAGGTGGATCGGCCCATCGGACGACCTGTATGTTCCTTTGTGCGTGCTAATGGCAAATTATAATGCGGAGATCAAGCACCACACCTCAAGGGAACCAACCTCTGCCACACAATTTGCACCTGACGACATCCCCGAAAGCGCCAAGCAGGGACATATTCGCCAACCCACGTGGAGAATTCGGCTGCTGGAAACATACCCGGAAATGGTAAGAACATGGAACAACATGCCATTGTACATCAAATATAAACCATGTTATTGCCCTGTATTTCAAAGGAGATCATGGACGGAGTACACACAAACAGTGCTAACAATTAAAGGATGTGAGAAGTGGCTCAATTATGTGTACTTCGCACCCCCTAAGGGTCCACCTACTATTGGATATATGATTTCGACGATTCGGCATTGGGGGGTCCGTTTCAAGAATGTACCTGATGTCATGACTCAGATGTGCCTGAAGATTTTCGAACTTATGCTGGTCACCTTCAGGACCTTCAAAAATGTCAAGGAACCGCATCTCTCAGCACTAGGATTTAATGAAGGTAACCAGGACCTTGTATACGACATGAGCACAACCCCATCGATTAATGTTGTGTATGCATGGCACCCTCGCATCAAATATCTACCGGCCTGCTTCAAACAAACGTTTGAAGAGATGTTTGTCACGGGATTCTGGGAATATCACTCCGAGATATTCATTCCCAGACCATCCCATCTCTTGCAGTTGTTTGCAGTGGAACAAGCTCTACATTCCGAAAAGCTACGTATACCACATCCAGAGGTTCCCGGGCCAGTAGACTGGGATGCTCTACTCACAGATCTGGCCAAAGGATTGAGAATCGCCGAACACCACTTAGCGCAGGATGTCGTCGAGTACTACATTCAGAAACCCACACAACAAGGGTCTGTCAGGGACGACAGACGCGAGAGAGGGGGGGGTGTTAGCAGCAGACAAGGGAGTCAACGAAGATCTGGCAAATAGGCCAGTAATTTTCCTCATGAAGAAGCAAGTACGGGCACTCACGCAGATCTAGCACTAAGGCAACCTTTAAATTTTCAAATCCTTTACACCCATTCAAAGTGATTTTCATCACTAAACACCATTGTAAATACCAATTCATCTTTTTGTAGCTCCATTTTGTGCAAGCCAAGGAGTCCTTGAGCTTGAGGAGCTTTAGAAGTATCTACCTGCCAATTTTCGTATTTTTTAGATATTGTTTGAGCCCTCAAATGAGCCCTGGAACCTAATTTTTAACTAGGCCGGACACTAGGTCTGGACAGGGCCAAAACTTAGCCAAAAACTATAAAAAGAGCTAGAGAGCTCATTTTTGAGGTTAGATTGTAATTGAAACAAACTTGTAAGAGCTTTTGAAAGTAATCTAAGAACTCCATTGATTCTCCCTCTTTGTCTTGCCGTGTGTGCGCGTGTGTGTGTATGTGTGTGCATGCTAGTGTGCTTCTCACTCACGCACTTGTGCCGCCACTTGCTCGAGGTCTTCATACCATCCTCACGTCTTCCCGGATTGACATTAAAGGAGGTGCTACTCATCACTGAGCTACAGCTTGGAGTACCGTTTTGTAGGCAGCTCGGTATGCCCAAACAGCATGGTGCAGCTGTTTGTCCCAATCAGAGCGTTTAGTGTTCACTAATTTCGTCAGTACATTGCATAAGATCTTATTAGTGCTCTCAGCTTGTCCATTAGCTTGAGGGTGATAAGGGGCAGACTTCTTGTGTATTACCAAGAATTCTTGGAGTAGATTTTCAATCACTTCGTTCAAGAAATGAGTGCCTCTATCACTTACAAGCTCTATAGGTAGCCCATATCTCGTGAATACATTCTCAAACAAGAATTTAGCAGTTGTTTGAGCATCGTTCTTCGTCGTGGCTTTTACCTCTACCCACTTAGTTAGATAGTCTGTTGCAACAATGATGTATTCTGCATGAGAACCCTTAGCTGGGGGATTAATAGGACCTACGAAGTCTATTCCCCACTTAGAGAACGCACGTCCACCCATCATAGGTTTCAGTGGCATCTCATCTTTGCGTATAGGATACTGAGTCCTTTGACAGACATCACACCGTTTCACATAGGTATGTGCATCCATGTGAAGGGTAGGCCACCAAAAGCCCGCAAATAGTATCGCCTTGATCACCCGATCTGGTCCAAAGTGTCCTCCTGCTACACCTTGGTGAGCAGTTTCCAAGATCTTAAGATATTCACTTTCATGGACACATAGCCTCAGGTAACCGTCTTTACCGCATTTGTATAGATTATCACCAATGAGTGAGTAATCCAGGGCTTCTTGTTCTAAACTCCTTTTCCTAGCCAGAGTCATGTCTGGAGGGAATGTGTTTGTCCTCAGGAAGGATACTAGAGGCTCACTCCAATCTGGCACAATGGATACTTGATAAAGAGTGGCGTGTTCCATAGGTGGTTTAGTGCAACAGATTGGGCATTCCTTGCACAACTTTTGGACATCCGCTTCCATAGTTGGCCAATGCACTCCGAGTCTCTTTAGAGTCTTGTAGCTCAGTGATGAGTAGCACCTCCTTTAATGTCAATCCGGGAAGACGTGAGGATGGTATGAAGACCTCGAGCAAGTGGCGGCACCAGTGCGTGAGTGAGAAGCACACAAGCATGCACACACATACACACACACGTGCACACAAGGCAAGACAAAGAGTGGGAATCAATGGAGCTTTTTAGATTACTTTCAAAATGCTCTTACAAGTTCGTTTCAATTACAATCTAACCTCAAAAATGAGCTCTCTAGCCCTTTTTATAGTTTTTGACTAGCTTTTGGTCCTGTCCAGACCTAGTGTCCGGCCTAGTTAAAAATTAGGTTCCAGGGCTTATTCGGGGGCTCAAACGAGATCTAAAAAATACGAAAATTGGTACGCAACTACTTCTAAGGCTCCTCAAGCTCAAGGACTCCTTGGCTTGCACAAAATGGAGCTACAAAAAGGTGAAATGATATTTACAATGATTGTTAGTGATAAAAATCACTGTTGTTGTAGGGATTTCTTCTAGTGATCTGCCATACATATCTTCGAGCTCCCTACTTGCTCTTCCTCTCTGCATGTCCATCCCTTTGATTTGCATTAATGTCTTGGAAAAATATTGGCCTACTTGCCAGATCTTCTTTGACTGCCCTGTTTGCTAGTGCTGTCCCTTCGCTCTGACTCCCTTCTTTGACTTTCATGTCTTGTACATCCTGGTGTACCAAGGCTACTGCCAACACCCCCCCCACTCTCGCGTCTGTCGCCCCTGACAGACCCTTGTCTAGCTGCTTTTTGGACGTAGTATTGTACAACATCAGCGGCGAGGTGGTGTTCTTCTAACCTGAGTCCCCTTGCTAGATCTGTCAGCAATGCATCCCAATTGACTGGCCCTGGGACATCTGGATGTGGCACCCGTAACTGCTCTGAGTGAATGGTTCGCTCCACAGCAAATAAATGGAGGAGATGTGAGGGTCTGGGTACAAATATTTCTGAGTGGTATTCCCAGAACCCTGTTATGAACATCTCTTCGAATGTTTGTTTAAAGCAGGCTGGGAGGTATTTTATTCTGGCGTGCCAAGCGTATATCACCTCTATGGAAGGAGTGGTGCTCATGTCATAAACTAAATCTTGGTTTCCTGTAAGGAATCCGACGCCTGAGAAGTGTGGGTCCTTGATATTCTTGAATGTCCTGAATGTAATAAGCATTAACTCAAAAATTTTCATGCACATCTGGGCCATTACATCAGGGGTATTCCTTAATCGGATGCTCCAGTGCCGTATAGTGGAAATCATGTAATTGACGGTGGGGGGCCCTTGAGGGGGTGCTAGATAGACGTAGTTTAACCATTTGGCGCATCCCTTGATAGTCTTGACTGCAATGGTAAACTCTGGCCATGTGCGTCTGCGGAGTACAGGAACATAGCAAGGGTTATATTTAATAAAAAGAGGCATATTCGTCCAGGTGCGAACCATCTCCGGGTAGGTTTCGAGGAGTCGGATCCTCCAAGTGGGTTGATGAATGGATCCTTTTTTGGCGCTCTCTGGGATATCATCTGGCCCAAATTGTGTAGCAAACGTTGGAGGTTTGCCACATCTATGTTGGATTTCTGCATTGTAGTCCGCCAGGAGTATACAATAGGGCACGTATTGATCATCATTGGTTCCGATCCATCTATGGTGGGACATGCTGCGGAAGTATTCTGATTTAATAATAGTGTCCTCTATCTTTGCCATAGATTGGATTTGAACTGCCACTCGATCTTCATGAGTTGATGCCGTTTTCTCTAGAGTTTGGAGCCACTCAGGTACTTCGATTTCTAGCGTATCCATTCCTTCGGCGGTTTGTTCACCACCTGGGATTGGCATAGGAACGTAAGGTTCCTCATACGTCTCATCTACCTCGATAGGTACCAAATCCTCGGGTTCTGGTTCGACAACTGGAGAGGGTTGCCTTTCATGTGTGAGTAATCTTGCCTGTAATTCGGCCACCTGCTCTTTCAATGCCTTGACTTCCTCTGAAGTCGTGGTCGTTTCCGTGACTTTGGGTGCTGTCTGCTGCTCTTGGAGTTGATTGCGCAGCGCATCACGTTCCCTTTCCAAGTCATCATGAGCTTCTAATAGATCTGCATAGCTGTCCAAGATGGTCTTCATTGTCTCTGAGGGCACAGCTTTAAACTGCTCTGGATCAATTTCGTGTGGAGAGCCTTCCATTGCTGCTTCTAGATTTGCTTCATTTTGCTGCTGCAGTCTCTTGTTTTCCTCAAGGGCAGCCGCCATGTGTTTTCTGAGAAGTGCCAGGTTACGCCGGACTTTGAGATTATCGGCTTGGTATACCTCGAGCAAAGCTTCTAGTTGTTTGGCACCTGATTCTGTCGATGGTTGGGGTGCCGCCAATAATGTTTGGTGAGCCTGCTCAAGCGTCGTGTAGCGTTGATTCAGTTCTGCATTTTCTGTTTGTAGAATGTGAAACTGTCTTTGTAAGTTCTGATGGTGCGTTTCCAGTTGCTGGTACCGGTTGTCCAGAGCTTTGTACTCATTCTGGAGCTGGTATACACATTGGTTTAATGCTAAAAATATGTTATTTACATTAAATAATGCTGGGAGGGGTGAAGATGCAGGGGGAATGGGGGCGGGAATGGGAGATGTGAATGATGTGGATGTAAGTGGAGATGTGGGTGGAGGGGGTATGGGTGATGAAGGTGGCATGGGGGGAGGGAGTGGTGCGGTGGCTGGTGATGTTTCCATCGTGTCAACTGTTTGAGTGACGGTGTAGATGGGAATCGTGGGTGGAGTGGATGTGACATCGGTGAACAGGGTGGTGAAGGTGGGCATGGTGACTCCCCCGTATTGGATTCCCGGAGAGAGTGGGATGCCCATGACAATGGTAGTGGTAGTGGATGTGGTAGTGCTAGTGTCCTGTGGTGGAGTGAATTGTGTAGTGTGAGGTGGGGATGGTGGTGACAACGGTGCTTCGTGATATTCTTCTGCTTGCGCTGACTCGCCTGGTGCTGATGTATCGATGTGAATTTGCTTTCCGGACCTCCTGGGACGAGCAGGAACTCTTTTTTCAAACCTGTGGATGTAGGCCATTGCCTCATGGATGGCCTCGTCCAGTCCTACAGCGTCGGCATGAAGGTTCATGGACTCAATGAACAACTCATCCACACCTTCCTCAGCTAGCAAGTCGTTCATGAGTCTTTTGCCCTGTTCTAGAGACATCTTATGCTGTTCCTGAACCAGTCGCATGGTTCGATATAGTCTCTTGATTTGTGCCGAATATGCTGGGGCACTTGCTAACTCGGAGAGTTCGTCATATTCTTGATGTTGTTCTTCGTCGGCTTCTTCTTCGTCTCCTCCTGCCTCTTGTTCATCTACATCGACTTCTACAACTTGGGGTTGGGTGGGGGCCGATGTTGTTTTGGGTTGTGGTTCCTGAGCTCGCGCTGCTTCCGCTTCGAGGTTAGAGTCATAGATTAATCTGGCAATTTCTTCATCCGTGAGGTCCTCAAGAGTAAATCCCTGCGGGAATTCCAAATCGGATGGAATGGGTGGAAACACCAGATTAGGCCCCTCCGTGCTTGGTCGTGGTAACCGGATTGTGAATGGCCTAACTCGTCGTGTCTGGGGAGGGGTGATTTCTGGTGTAGCGGTAGCTCCCCTTGGTTGGGCACAGGGTAGTTGGACTCCCCCCCTCATCTTCTTTGATGGGGGACCTGCTGCTGATAGTCTTCTTTGGAATTCTTGGACTCGGGACCATACGAGTGCCCGCTGAACAGGCACGTCATAAGCCAAGCATCTATAGATTATTCTGGTCAGAGCACAACACCCGTGGAGCACATTCTTCTGTTTTTTGTTCCACCTTTGATGCGCTAGGTGGATCTGGTCTATGATCCAGTGTGGCACATTGATGGGCAGGCTTTCGGTTTCTGCTAGATATAAACTGAACCATATTTTTTTCGGGGGCATTGTGAATCGTTCTTGGGCGGGAAACGCAAAATGTTGCATGATGGTTCGCAGGTGAAGCGCAATGGTAGGTGTCATCGCCACCATGTCCTTGAGCTTATTAAGATCCTTGTGCTTCATTCGACCTGGAACCATGGTTTCCTTTTCTGTTGGGATGTGCATGCCATACATACCCAACGCTTCTCTTACCAGATTGAGGGTCAACTTGAATCTTTTGAGCTCATTACCCGGCAGCAGTGATGGCAACACAAAGGTGCTGTCGCCGCCCTTGGCTCTGCTTGGCGTGATGGTACTGATCAGATAAGAGCATCGTAAAAAATCCGGCTTTGGTAAGTGAGTCCTGAAATAACTTTCCACCCCTGCTTTGACCCAAACTGATCTCATGACTTCGGCATTTTGGTAGCTTTCAAATTCGCGTGTGAAAAAGTGGTATCGACCCCATTTGCCATTGAACTCCAATTCTGCTTCCCAGAAGTAGGTTCCATCGCCCAGTGGTCCAGCAACATCACTGAACCAATGCGCATGCTTACCTACTTGAGAAGTGTGTCCTTGAGGAGGATCCTGGATGGGGAGCACATGCACTTCTTGGAGCTCTTGCGGTCTTGCAGTGAGACGTGGCTCAAGGAGAAGTGTTTCTATGTCCACTATCTGGGGACCAGATCTGGCTTGAGAGCTGGTACCTGCTTCTGCCATGGCCCTGTTTGCTGATTGGTTCTGTGAGAATATAGAACCAAGTGTTAACATTGTAATGGACAAAATAAATCCGTTGTTGTCCCCGTTACAACATTAACATAAGGTAGATGGTGAGTTAGTGGTTAGTAAGTGCATGAAGACAGTGTGTGTAGTTAGTGATTGTGTTGACCTAGGAAACTATTGCAGTTAGTAAGTGGGTTATGAATTTACAAATTGGGGTCGGGGGGTTTATTACAGGCCCTAGGCTGCCAAATGCAGTGAATGGGCTTTGCTTTCGGTTTCGGAGAGTCTCTACAGAGCCTTCTCGGTGTCGTGGTTTGAAGATGAGGCCTTTTTGGGACCCATTTACAATTGATTACATGTACGCTCTTGGGTTTTGGTGTGTACATGAGTGTCGAGAACGAGTGAAATCTGGCAGTATGCGTCGCTGCGTTATGCTGTTTAAGTTGTGGTCTCAGCGTAGCTACTTGTGCCATCAAGCAAGCCTTAGGCACCCAAATTTGTCTTGATTGTGGGCTTGCCTTCATCGACTTCTTGGGCACCCAAATAGATTTTGCTTTAGCAGAAGAATTTCTGAAAGACTTCTTATTAGCGTTGCGTTGTTGGTCACTAATAAGAGGCTTTGCCCCTGTAGTTGACGGTGGTGCAACCGGTCGTTCGCCTTTCCGCACCCATACCTGTTCTATTTTCCGGGCTGTTCTGCTGTGCAGGTACTTTTGATCTCTGACATAGGTAGTACCCTGCTTCTTCTGCCTTAGATCCACCTTGGGTTGCTGCCTCCTTCTAGCCTTTGGAAAAGAAGGGAGTTCCGTTGCCTCCCTGACTCCTTTTGCGCAAATATCATTCCTCTGCAACACATAGTTTTGGACAAGAACAGCATGGTCATCTTCATGTGTACCCCTGGAAGGACCAGGAGTCTGTGCCTTTCCTAGTTCCTTGAGTGCTCCATTGTCTAATTCTACTGTAACTCGACTATGATTGACCCAAACCTGGAGAAGTCCACTTCTTAGGTTTAGATTGACTGCTTGGTCATAGATCCAATCCTGACCCAAGACGAGAGGTTCAGTGAGATCCTCATCTTGACACACTAGTACTTTAACGGTCATTGCCTCCTCGTGAATGTAGAGGGGAAGTTCCACCTCGCCCATGCAAGGGGTTTCCACGCCTCCCAATCCTATGAGGTATGCTTCCACAGGATGGACAGTTAACTGTAACTCTTGACAGTAAGACAACTTAACAGCGCTAGTGGCAGCACCTGAGTCAATCAAGGCTCTTACGGTCCTTGTACTCTTTCCTTGTCCTATGTCTATGTTTATGAAAGGACGTCTATCAATTATTCTATTCGAGCTTGTTCCTACAACTTCACACATGGCTATGGGAAATCCTTGGTCTGCATAGTCATTCGCTCCAGGCTGATCTCTACCTTGCCTTCGTAATTTCATCCTTCTGATGCGTTCTAAAGCCTCTGCTTGAGCTTCTTCTCTAATTCTCTTTTCTTCCTCTTTGCGTTTCTTAGCAGTGTTGAGTCGGCTGAGCATTTCCTCCGTGAGGGGTTCCTGGTACAACTTGACTCTGCATCCGCTAATATAGTTAGGGAGAACATCACCCTCTAATGTGGCCAATTGTACTGCGCCACTTGTGGAGATCCTATTGATGATCATAGGTCCGTAGCCTCGCTTTTCTAGCTTCCTTGCGTGTTGTTTCAGTGTATAGACTAAGACTAGATCTCCCGTTTTCAAGCCTTTATCCTTCACGTGGGCATCAAAGTATGCCTTCTGTCTCTTCTTGGCTGCATATATCCCTGCAGCGGCTCTCAGTCTTGTTTCTCCTAATCGTTCAAGGTCAAGGATCCTAGAGGAGAGCTCATGACCTGTCCATTCGTGTTCTTGTGCTACTCTCAATGTGGGGATCAAGAAGTCCAAGGGTAGCACAGCGTTTTGGCCGAAAACCATCTGGAAGGGGGTGGCTTGGAGTACCGTTTTATAGGCAACTCGGTATGCCCAAACAACATGGTGTAGCTGTTTGTCCCAATCAGAGCGTTTAGTGTTCACTAGTTTCGTCAATACATTGCATAAAATCTTATTAGTGCTCTCAGCTTGTCCATTAGCTTGAGGGTGATAAGGGGCAGACTTCTTGTGTATTACCAAGAATTCTTGGAGCAGATTTTCAATCACTTCGTTCAAGAAATGAGTGCCTCTATCGCTTACAAGCTCTATAGGTAGCCCATATCTCGTGAACACATTCTCAAACAAGAATTTGGCAGTTGTTTGAGCATCGTTCTTGGTTGTAGCTTTTACCTCTACCCACTTGGTGAGATAATCTGTTGCCACAATGATGTATTCCGCATGAGAACCCTTAGCTGGGGGATTAATAGGACCTACGAAGTCTATTCCCCACTTAGAGAATGCACGTCCACCCATCATAGGTTTCAGTGGCATCTCATCTTTGCGTATAGGATACTGAGTCCTCTGACAGACATCACACCGTTTCACATAGGTATGTGCATCCATGTGAAGTGTAGGCCACCAAAAGCCCGCAAATAGTATTGCCTTGATTACCCGATCTGGTCCAAAGTGTCCTCCTGCTACACCTTGGTGAGCAGTTTCTAAGATCTTAAGATACTCACTTTCATGGACACACAGTCTCAGGTAACCATCTTTACCACGCTTATATAGATTATCACCTATGAGTGAATAATCCTGGGCTTCTTGTTCCAAACTCCTCTTTCTAGCTAGAGTCATGTCTGGAGGGAATGTGTTTGTCCTCAGGAATGATACTAGTGGTTCGCTCCAATCTGGCACAATGGATATTTGATAGAGAGTGGCATGTTCCACAGGTGGTTTAGTGCAACAGATTGGGCATTCCTTGCACAACTTTTGGACATCCGCTTCCATGGTTGGCCAGTGCACTCCGAATCTCTTTAGAGTCTGTAAAGTTCGTTGTTTTGAATGGTGTTGCTCTAGTGCACCTACATGTGCTAATTGCAACCATTTAGCGTACTCATCCTCTTCTACGCAACAAGCCAAGATCCCTTGATCTGTGTGCTTGTACATGCTTCCTGCCATGATGTGGTATTTTTGGGCTTTTACAACCTCTCTGTTCCGTGTGTTTACCACAGGATGGTTAGGCCCGTATGTCAATACTGGTACCAATGGCTTGGCCCACTGCGGCACCACTTCCAAATTAAACAAGTAAGCATCAGGAAGGTCATCTGACACTCCTTGTGGGGCTTCTCCCGATGTGAGCCTAGAGAGATGATCGGCTCTCAAATGAGTCCTACCTTTCCTTACCACAACCTCAAAATCGTATTCCATTAGCAAGAGAAACCATCTCACTAATCTTCCTGTATTGCATGGCTTGTTTACAAGATACAACAACGCCTGATGATCAGTAAAAAATTTAAACTTATTTGCAAGCAAATAGTGTCTAAATTTTTTAACTGCATATACCATGCCTAATCCTTCGCGCTCTGTAGTGGTGTAATTCCGTTCAGCCGCGTTCAATTGTCTACTGGCATAGGCAATTGGAAGATCCATATTACCTTCACCAGTAGGTTGTGCCAGCACACACCCAATAGCATAATTGGATGCATCAACATGAACATGGAATGGCTTATTCCAATTTGGTGTGGTCAAGATTGGTGCTGAACATAATCTCCGTTTAAGTTCTTGGAAGGAATTCTCACATTCATCCGTCCATTCAAAGTTTGTCAGAAGTCCGTACATGGGCTTTGCAATGACAACATACATGTGTATAAATCGTCGATAATAACCACAATGCCCCATGAAAGCTTGTACTTCCTTGACATTCTTTGGCCTAGGTAGCTCTGCTATGGCTCTCACTTTTTCTTCATCGGTAGATATGCCATTCTTTGACACTATGTGTCCTAGAATCTTGCCTTGCCTGACCATAAAAACGCACTTTTCTGGGTTCAGGCAGACTTGATATTCTCTACATTTGTCAAAGATTTGTCTGAGTTCAGGAATATGGGTTTGCCTAACGTTGGAATGAGCACAAAGATCATCAACATAGACTTCTAAACTCTTCCTTAGGAATTCCTTAAACACATGGCACATCAGTCTCTGGAAGGTAGCTGGTGCGTTGGTAAGCCCAAATGGCATTACTCTAAAAGCAAAAATGCCCCATTCTGTGGCAAAGGCTGTCTTATGCTGATCCTCTGGAGCTATGGCTACTTGATTGTAGCCAGAAAATCCATCAAGGAAGCTGTACACTTCCTTGCCTGCCACTCTTTCTAAGAGATGCTCTGTGATGGGAAGCGGATAGTTATCTCGGATTGTGGCTGCATTAACCTTCTTCAAGTTAATGCACACACGCAGCTTGCCATTCTTCTTGGGCACCACTACGATGGGGGATACCCATTCAGTGTGCTCAATTTCATAGATAAATCCGGCTTCGACCAGTCTATCTATCTCTTCCTTGATCTTAGCAGCATAGTTATCGTTATATGTATAAGGCTTTTGCTTAGAGGGTTTGGCATCTGAGGTCATGGGGATGGTGTGTGAGCATATGTCAGGGTCAACACCTTTCAAATCCTTGTAACTCCAAGCGAATACATCTCTGTATTCTCTTAGCAAGGTAATCAATTCATGCTCTTCTTCCGCTGTTAGGTCATGACCTATGTACGTACATCTCTCCTCTCCTTCTTCTAGGGCCACTACGATTTTCTTGGTGGTTTCTTTGTTATCATAGGCCTCTCCTGATTGTGCCTCTCGTTTAGGCATTCTTATCATGACTCTCCTGTCATCTATCTCGTACTTCTTAAAATTTTCTGGGACCTCAAACAAAGATTCTTCCTCCTCTGGTAAAACTTCTTTCTTTCTTCGTTTCTTTCCTTCTTCCTTCGAGGTCATATGTGTTGCTAATCTTACATCATTTGTAACCTCTCCATGCCTCTGGGGTTGAAATTCTATTTCATGGAAGTATTCTTCATCTGATGCAAATGGTGGGTCCATAATGATTGACTCTAGATCGGAGTCACTTGCATCCTCAAATGCATCAGGGCTAGGTTCGCATTCTTCTAGAACTGCCTCTCCCATGATTGGCTCTATGGAGAAGACTGAAATATCATAGCCATCCTCATCACAGTGAGGTGTCCATTGTTCTTCATTGATGGCTACATCCATTGTTGCTAAAATTTCTGCCCAGCCATGGGGTTCAAATTCCTCGTCTGGAAAAACTACAGGTGCATAGGCTGGGTCTTGGATTGATCTATGGGTTTCTTTCGCACCTACCTCTCTGGCTTTCTCTCTCTTCTCTTCTTCTACTGCTACCTTGCACATCCATAAGTGAGTATCTTCATGCATCCATGAGGATCCAGACCCTATGGAATGCACCGATTCTGTATCATCTTTGGCTCTATGGATGGGATTCCATTGGATAGGAGGGACATCTCTATGAGAATAATCTTTGAGATTGACTTTGGTCGTAACACCCAAGTGTTGCAAATACAAGGAGTTGGTTCCCCAATCCTGTACCACTTGCAATTGTCGCATAAATGGCCTTCCCAAAATCATCTCATAGGCATGATTTTTGCTGAAGTCACATATGGCAAAGGTATGTTCAAACTCGACACCACAAGTGGTGAGAGTTATTCCTTCTAGCAATCCTAGGGGTCTCTCTATGTGACCATCGGCCATCTGCAATTTCATTCTCGTCGGCCTGAGTGCCGGCTTGCCCCAACGCTTCCATAAGGAGGTGGTGGCAATTGCAACTCCTGCACCTGAGTCCAAAATTGCCTTGGTGGTGTACTCCTGGTAGGTAATGGGAAGATAGGTGTTCCCTTCTTCACCTTCACACATATCTCCTATCTTATCCAAGGGAATTTCTGGCACTGTCCTATGGGATCCTACCCGGGAATGAGGTTTTGCAACTTCAGTTACTCGACTGGCTGCATATTTCCGCGCATTTGGTCTATCCTCAGACAGCTCTTCCAAAGTGAGATCGCATTGCACCTTGGTGTTCGTTACTACCTCCGTGTTCCTCGGTATGACTGAGTCGTCGTTCCTTACCATGACTGTGGGTGCTCTCATACATGTGGACTTTGCTTCCCATGGGCCTGTGAAGTGGGGTAGCTCCTGTATGGAATTAGACTCAAAGTCCAATCTCTCGTGAGACTGAACACTCTCATGCTCCCCGTAAATAGATGGGATGTCTTGTGGGAATTGGTCGTGTGCATCGTCCACAAGTTCAAAAGGAGGGGCGACCTCACTTTCGTTATCCCATTTGTCTTCTTGAATCTCTCGTAGGAAGTCTGGTGCAAACCGATTCATAGAAGAAGAAGTGTCTGGCTCCGTAGAATTAGGTACATATGCTACCTGGGAAGGAGGGCTTATTCTATCGTTGGCTCTCTCCTCGTTCTCGCAAATGGCTGGAGCACAAGCTTCTTGGGGAGGATTACTTATTCTATTACTTTTCCGAACAGGCTCATACGCTCTCTGGGAAGGAATGTGGGTTACTTGTGGAGGTACATATGCTTTCGAGGGAGGCACCTGTGACCTTTGGGGAGGAAGATAGGCTCCTTGAGGAGGCCCACGGGCTTCCTGAAGAGGCTGGCTTATTCGTTCTCTTGCCCTTTCCTTTCTTTGAGGAGTAGGTTCCTTTTCTGACTGTGCTATTGGCCTCTCTATTCTTTCTAAGGAGGGGAAGTTGTCCGGTTTAGGGGAATTGGCCACATACACTTCGGATGGGGAAGGATCCATTTTTTTGCTTGCCTTCTCTCTCTCTTGATTTTTTTCGTCCTTGGCAGATCTTGCAATTATTCTCTCTAATTTCTCTAGGAATCCATCCAAGTGTAATTGCGTTTTGGCTGAGCCCGAGTAATTGAAAAGGCGGCTGGCTTCAAACATAGTCTGAGCCAGTGCGACCATTTTCGCGCACAGTTTGGTTCTTTCTATCTCTAGGTCAGCTCTAGGATAGCACTTGGCATGATCCGTGACGTTCGGCCCTTCTTGGATTCTGGCCTGATATGCTTTGAGCATCATGTCTATGTCTTCAGGAGTGGGATCAGCTAATACTGATCCTACCCTAGGGGGTGGTGGAATTTGATGAGGCGGTGGGGAAGGTGGTGAGTCGGATGGAGATGGGAGTGGTGGAGGCGGGGTGATGTGAGAGGGAGTTTGAGCTGTGAGTTCAGTTATCCTCGCTTTGGTTTCTCTTATGCTTTCCTCAAGCTCACTCATCTTTTTAGCCCATTGTCTTTTCATTCTTTCCCGACTATCTTTCCATGCTCTAGTCCTTTTCTTTGTTATGCTCTCGGTTTCACTAGCCACTGAGTTCTTATCCTGGTTTGTCTCTTGGTTTTGCTGCAATGCCTGAGCTCTAGTGACTACCTGCACTGGTGCAGTGGAAGTGACGCTTCCTGAGGGATCTACAACCAAACCAATCACATTGATCGGAGTGATTTTTGGCATATTATTGGGGTTCTTAGGGCAATCTCGTAAGAGATGTTCTTTTCCACAATCTTGGCAGAAGCCTTGGATAGTCACTGACTGGGGTTGTGTAGGTGGAGGCAAGGGACAATCACGAATGAGATGATCTCCTTGGCATCTGTAGCACGGTCCTCTTGGGAATGGAGGTCTTACTTGCCTAGGTTGAGGCCTGGGGTTGGGGTTTGCATACATGACGTTCGTGTAATCTGACTCCCAACTAGGTTCGTTCGGCTCTTCACTATAGTAGGACTCACCATGTTCTGGAGACTGCATGTAGTAAGCCTGGGGGCTATCCACATGGGTAGAATCAAAGCTATGGTCACTTGGGTCACTTTCCGAGATCAATGGGGTTACTGGTACTATGGCCCTATTCAGGTTTTCTTCTACAACAGCGTACTTTACTGGAATCACGTTAGCGGGGTTTGGGGGCTGTTGAGCTAGTACTGGTTGGGGTCTCTGTTGGGCCTGATATTGTGGTTGGTAGGTTTGTTGGGGTCTAGCATATTGTGGTGGTGGATTTTGGTTTTGGTATCTGCCTTGTTGGTAGGGTTGCGGGTAGGGTTGCCTAACTGCCTGCTTGTTGTATGGGCAATCTTGTGCGGTGTGATTGGTGTATCTCTGTTCTATGGTGCAGTACTGGCTACTAGGGTTTACTTGGGGTTGAGCCATAATAGGGCAGACATTCGCCATATGGTCACCACCGCATGTATAGCATCTTTTCACAGGGGCAAACCTTGGGATTTGTTTGCCCGATACACCTAATTTCTAAGCTACCTTTTCGGCAAGTTCCTCAATTGATGTGGACTGCGTGGAAGAGTGACTAGATGCACTATCTGAATCCTTGTAGATTTTGGAAAGCTCTAGTTCTTCCCCTAGGTTATCTTCAATGTCAATGCACATGCGTACACACTCTTCTATAGTCCTAGGGTCCTTCAGATACACATAGGATCTCAATTTCGTACTCAGCAATCCATCAAGGAATAAGGCTACTTGTTTAGCAGATGTGGGTAGCTCCGAAATAGGGCACCTTTCAAGATATTGTCTAAATCTTCTTCCGGCCAATCTGACAGTCTCTTGGGGGGTCTGTTTGAAGCTGTGAATCAATGAGGAGGTATTGTGTCTTATGCCGCTCTTAGAGAACTCTATAATGAATGCCTCTAGGAGTTGGTCTATGCTCCTGAACTGACGCTCATCTAATGGCTGAAACCATGTAAGTGCTGTATTCCTAAGGGTTAGACCGAAGGCATTGTACTGCGTGAACAGATCTTCCACTTGTTCAGCTCTCAAGACTTGCTTGAACTCCGCCACATGATCATAGGGATCTCCTGTGCCGTCAAAGTAATTCTTCATGGACTTAACTAGCTGGGTGGGTCTCAAAGTTCTTGTGTGCTCTCTAGGCCTCGGCAGAGGGAATCCATCTACATTTCTTTGGTTCCTGTGGGCTCTATGCATCTCAGGTTCTACCCTATTCGTCTCTGTTCTCGTTCTTTCTCTGCCCACTGGGTTGGCAAAGCTCACTTCCGGTCTATCTCTACTTCTGTCTCTTTGCATACCATGAGCTTGGGAAGTTCCAGCTCCAGGGTGACCATAGGATACATTTGATCTTGGTTGGGGGAAAATGAATTCACCCTTCCAAGTGTAGGCATGCCTATCATTTTCTGTCACCACGAAGATCCGTTCTGAAGCATGATCTAAGTAGGTCACTCTGCCTGGGCTATCCGGATCCTTAAGCTCATAGATCATGATATTTCCTATGTCTGTTGGCTGATTAGGCTTATACCTCCAAAAGGCTTCATCAGTTTCTCGATTGAGGAGCAACTCTATGCTCTTGTTGTCTTGGGGGACCCATTCAGGCGTGATAATCCTAGTGAGAACTGATTTACCTCGAGGGGTTCTAGGTTCCGCACCCATGTTCCCTTGTTCCAGGTCACCTAAGTCTGCATCTGAGATTACATTCCCAAAGTCATCTGTCCTATCAGGGTGACTAGTGACTACATATATAGTTCCTTCTTTGTCCAGGTATGCACCATTTTCAAACTTGACAGCTGGGTGCTCTAGTCCAATGGATTGATCAGGATTTTTAATCTGGACCACGGATCTTCCTAGGCCGTCCTCATAGATGCTAGCACCTAGTCGGTTGGTCCTAAGATATTCCAGTTGTGTTTTGTAAGGGCCTTCTACCCTGTATAAATAAGGCACTCCTGAACTTCCCGTAGGTCTGTCCATGCCTTGAGACATTTCTGACTCACTGGTCTCCGAGCTAGGCTAATGAGAGTGGTGGCTCAACTGCTGGGCCCAAGATCTTGCAGTGTGATTGACACTAGCCTCTGATGACCTAAGGCTTTGTCTTTCTCTTGCTAGGTGTCGTCCTGATCTAAGGTTCATATGCCTAACTGATTAGCCCAAATTTTTGCCCAGAGTACAACCTCGTTGCCGATCAATTGGTATTAGTCACTTGATTCTTTTTAGTTATTTTAGCACGTTTGAGTTCTTGTCTGATATCACGTCGTCGGAATACTTGAGTGTTCTTCGTACTTTCAGGTTGATCGTTCCACGTTAGGTTCTTTTCCTTTAGGTTATCGACAGTACAGTAACTAAGTTTTTAGCTTGAACTTGAGTTTTTTAATAGTCTTCAACTTGATAACTGCCTATCGTCCACCTGACTTACTCCTACCTCTTCTCGTTCTTAGCTTGAGCTAGGAAATGACAGAGGGGGTTGAGAATATTCCAACCTTACTTGTTGGTCCCTTGCTTTATGGTGCTCAAGAACCCGGTTCTCAAGCTTGCAAAGAAACCTTGCTTTGTACGCTCTCAGTTGCTCTCGATGGACCTATAAAAGTCCCACGGTTAGCTCAATGCTTAGATTCCAAGGACACAACCAACCACTTTCATTCATTAAACACACATGTGCATTCTGACTTTTAGGAAAATAATTCTAAAGACCCCTGACTTTGAGCCCCCTGGGTGTAGTATATGCCACGAGCTTTCCAACAAGCCCAAGAGCTCAAAAATTGGATTTCGTATGAAAAAGTTAGGACTGTTCAGGGTTTAGGGAGTTAAATCAGAATTCAATACAAGCTAACAGTCAAACAGGAATACTCGAGTAGCTTGTGGCACGGCCTCGCGATGCAATACTACACCCTAGTGTTTGTCCCACACTCAATCAAAATTTAGACCAATAATTTTGCCTTGAAAATTTGACCTAATTTGCCCTTCTAACGCGTTCGCAAAGTCTGTCGGTCGCGATTGACAGGTCAGTCGCGATCGACGTGTCGATCGCGATAGACAGGTGGCCGAAAAGTCAATCAATCGTGGTCAAAGCGTCGTTGACTCTGTCGGTCGCGATTGATGAGTCGATCGCGATTGACAGGTCGGTCGCGAGGGTCTGTCGATCGTGGTCAAACAGTCGTTGACTGTGTCGGTCGCGATTGACAGAGCCGTCGTGGTCTGTCCGTCGTGGTCAAACAGTCGTTGACTGTGTCGGTCGCGATTGATGAGTCGATCGCGATTGATGGCTCGATCGCGATTGATAGGTGTCACGCGTATGGTCAGTCGGTCGTGGTCAATCGGTCGTTGACTCTGTCGGTCGCGATTGACAGAGCCGTCGTGGGCTGTCGGTCGCGATTGACGTGTCGATCGCGATTGACAGGTCTGTCCGTCGTGGTTTGTCGATCGCGATTGACAGAGCGATCGCGATTGACAGAAATCTGTGGAATTTCAAAAAACTAAACACATTTTTGGGAAGCCCTTGGCCTGTAGGTCATGGATATGCACTTTGTTTAGCAATTAGAGCAATTTTTCAGTCGGTCGCGATTGACAGAGCTCGGCGACACACAGACAGCTACTCAGATTTCCGTACCTGCGCAGGGTGCTGGGGATGATGATGCGGCCTGTACCTGTAGAATACTCACAAAACATGCAAAAAACAGCACATGCAAATTCGCTCTCTCGCTCTCTCTCACAAGTGAAATGAGGGAAATGAGGTGGAGATGGGGATATAGTCAAAAAACTGAAATTTTCGCGATGATGGAGATGGAGGTGGAAGATGGTGATGATGATGATGGTGATGAAGATGGTGAAGAAAGTAAAAGAAAATCGATGAGAGTGAAGAAAACACCTACAACTCCAACGCGTCAACTCTACGTCTTACCATCACACGCTCGTCCTCAAAGCTCGATCCCCGGCAACGGCGCCAAAATTTGGTGTAGCTCAGTGATGAGTAGCACCTCCTTTAATGTCAATCCGGGAAGACGTGAGGATGGTATGAAGACCTCGAGCAAGTGGCGGCACCAGTGCGTGAGTGAGAAGCACACAAGCATGCACACACATACACACACACGTGCACACAAGGCAAGACAAAGAGTGGGAATCAATGGAGCTTTTTAGATTACTTTCAAAATGCTCTTACAAGTTCGTTTCAATTACAATCTAACCTCAAAAATGAGCTCTCTAGCCCTTTTTATAGTTTTTGACTAGCTTTTGGTCCTGTCCAGACCTAGTGTCCGGCCTAGTTAAAAATTAGGTTCCAGGGCTTATTTGGGGGCTCAAACGAGATCTAAAAAATACGAAAATTGGTACGCAACTACTTCTAAGGCTCCTCAAGCTCAAGGACTCCTTGGCTTGCACAAAATGGAGCTACAAAAAGGTGAAATGATATTTACAATGATTGTTAGTGATAAAAATCACTGTTGTTGTAGGGATTTCTTCTAGTGATCTGCCATACATATCTTCGAGCTCCCTACTTGCTCTTCCTCTCTGCATGTCCATCGCTTTGATTTGCATTAATGTCTTGGAAAAATATTGGCCTACTTGCCAGATCTTCTTTGACTTCCCTGTTTGCTAGTGCTGTCCCTTCGCTCTGACTCCCTTCTTTGACTTTCATGTCTTGTACGTCCTGGTGTACCAAGGCTACTGCCAACAAGTCTGTAAAGTTTGTTGCTTTGAGTAGTGTTGCTCTAACGCACCTACATGTGCTAATTGCAACCATTTAGCGTACTCATCCTCTTCTACGCAACAAGCCAAGATCCCTTGATCTGTGTGCTTGTACATACTTCCTGCCATGATGTGGTACTTTTGGGCTTTTACAACCTCTCTATTCCGTGTGTTTACCACTGGATGGTTAGGCCCGTATGTCAATACTGGTACCAATGGCTTAGCCCACTACGGCACCACTTCCAAATTAAACAAGTAAGCATCAGGAAGGTCATCTGATACTCCTTGTGGGGCTTCTCCCAATGTGAGCCTAGAGAGATGATCAGCTCTCAAATGAGTCCTACCTTTCCTTACCACAACTTCAAATTCATATTCCATGAGAAAGAGAAACCATCTCACTAATCTTCCTGTATTGCATGGCTTGTTTACGAGATATAACAATGCTTGATGATCAGTAAAAAATTTAAACTTATTTGCAAGCAAATAATGTCTAAATTTCTTAACTGCATATACCATGCCTAAGCCTTCTCTCTCTGTAGTGGTGTAATTTCGTTCAGTTGCATTCAATTGTCGACTAGCATAGGCAATTGGAAGATCCATATTACCTTCACCAGTAGGTTGTGCAAGCACACATCCAATAGCATAATTGGATGCATCCACGTGAACATGGAATGGCTTATTCCAATCTGGTGTGGTCAAGATTGGTGCTATGCACAAACGTCTCTTCAGCTTGTTGAAGGAAGTCTCGCATTCCTCGCTCCACTCAAAATTTGTTAACAACCCATAAAGAGGTTTAGCTATGACGGCATACATGTGGATAAACCTACGGTAATATCCACAATGGCCCATAAAGGCTTGTACCTCTTTAACATTCCTTGGTCTGGGCAACTCTGCTATTGCTCTTACTTTGTCTTCATCTGTTGAAATTCCATTCTTAGAAACAATGTGACCTAAGATCTTACCTTGTCGTACCATGAACACACACTTCTCTGGATTCAGACACACTCGATAATCTCTACACTTGTTGAAGATTTGTCTGAGCTCAGGGATGTGGTAACTTCTTTCTTGGGAATGAGCGCATAAATCATCCACATATACTTCTAAGCTCTTCCGCAAGAACTCTTTGAAGACATGACACATGAGTCTTTGGAATGTTGCAGGTGCATTGGTGAGCCCAAATGGCATCACACGAAATGCAAAGATTCCCCATTTTGTGGCAAAGGCCGTTTTGTGTTGATCTTCGGGGGCAATGGCTACTTGGTTGTAACCTGAAAATCCATCAAGGAAGCTGTAAACTTCCTTGCCTGCAACACGCTCCAATAGATGTTCGGTGATTGGAAGTGGATAACTATCTCTGATCGTAGCGGCATTAACTTTTTTAAGGTTAATGCACACTCGCAATTTCCCATTCTTCTTGGGCACCACTACAATGGGGGACACCCATTCAGTGTGCTCAATCTCATAGATGAATCCAGCTTCAATCAGCTTGTCAATTTCCTCCTTTATTTTGGCTGCATAATTGTCATTATACGTGTAGGGCTTTTGTTTGGTGGGCTTGGCATCAGCGGTCATCGGAATCGTATGAGAGCAAATCTCTGGATCTACTCCTTTCAAGTCTCTATAGTGCCATGCGAACACATCCCTATATTCCCTTAATAGAGCTACAAGTTCTAATTCTTCTTTTGCACTTAGGTCGTCTCTGTTGGTGCAAAACAAGCCTTAACACTTGGCTTTGTTGTGTGCCTTGAAGACTCAACATAAAGCTTGGACTATTGAACCCTTGGAAAGCATAAAAGTTTGGACCCTTGAAGGATGTATTCATGTGAACCATATACCATAGGAACACATGCCTATGCTTTATTATCTTTTATCCAATGTAAAAGTCAATGTGACTTAACTCACCTCTTGTAATCTCACCCACCTTCAAAAGTCGTGGAAATTAGAAGTTATGGATGGAGAGAATATCTCCATGTGATTAGATGAGAGATTTGAGGGAGCCTACATTTGAATTTCAAATTCAAATCTCAAGTGATGACTTATAAAAGACTATGAAAAAGTCGCGGGTCTTGTCACACTCTTCCCGAGGCTAATCCAAGCAAAATTGTGAGTGTGTGAGAGCTACTATTGAGCCTACACCTCTGAGTACCATTGGGCATCACTCTACATGCCAATGGGAATGTACATTTTATAGATTCAATACATATACTCATAGTCATTATCTCTGTGTTTTCTCTGAGTGACTACCTCCAAGTCTGTCAACTTCAACAGGGCATATCTCAAGATCTACTGAACCAAATTGGATAATCCAGGGCTCATTGGAACCAGCTCAAAGCATTTTACAACACTACAAAATTTCAAGTAATTCTATTCAGTCAATTGGGAGAAATCTCAGTCGAGACAGACACTGGTATTTTTCTGTGTTGTTCCTAAAAAGTCGGGGGTGTCCCTGATTTTGCTAAAGATCATGCTCAGTGTATAGTTTGTTAATTGGAGTGATTTAACTTGATAATGGTAGCTTGTTAAGTTAATTTAATACTCCCAGAAGGAATTAAACCAATTGCAAGTGTGCTGGTCACACTGAGCTTAGAACTGAGCAGGTATCAATACAGGAATAGAAAGTTTTTGGAGTTGTGAAGGTTCAAAATCATCTGTTTTGATTTGGTCATTACTCAATCATTTTGTAAAGCACATATATAGTTTCTTGGTGTCATTTGGAAGCTCAAGGAGTCTCCTAACCATATCTGAAGAGAAGAGAGGGCAGGTGTGAAGCAGGTCTAGCAGCACCAACTTGATCTTCTGATTGTACCCAACCATCACATCCAACAGTGGTATCAGAGCAAATAAGGTAATTATGGGTGATGGTTTCCCTTCCTTCATTGACAAATTGGATAGAAATAACTACCAGGCATGGTCATTAAGAATGAAGACTTATCTACAAGGGAGAAGCTTGTATGGATACATATCAGGAGATGAGGAGTTGCCCTCATTCAAAACCAGAGGCCTACCTACAAAGGATGAGCATGAGAGACTTAATCAATGGTGTGCTAAAGATGCTTTGGCAAGGTCATATCTTCTAAACTCTATCTCTGATTTCCTTCTACCTCATGTTAGGAACTATAAGACTTCCCAAGAGACTTGGGAGACCTTGTCAACATATTTCTCATCAAGCACAAGGGCCAGAAAGAATCAGCTATGGATTGAGTTTACAACTCTTAGGAAGCAATCAAAACAATGTGTCTCAGATTTTGTCACCAAAGTCAAAGACATTGCAGATCAACTTGCAAGTGTTGGAGAAGAAATTGAAGAAGAGCAAATAGTCAGACAAGTGATCAATGGACTCAAAGCAGATGACAAGTGGGAGAGCTTTACCACTGCAATGGACTTGTACATGGACATTCAAGCACCTGATCTAACAACTCTGATTGGACAACTCTTTACACATGAAGCAAAGATCACAAAGAATGGAGAGCAATCAAAAGGTAACAATCCCTCTGCCCTATATACAGATAAGAAGTCTAAAGACAAGGGTAAAAGTAAAAAAGTTGATGAAGAAGGATCCACCTCCCAAGCAAACTATGCAGGGAGAGGTAGATCATCTAGAGGTAGGGGCAGAGGAGGTAAGTCAGGTAGGGGGAGACCCTATAATCAATCTCCATGCAATATTTGTGGCTTGTCTAATCATACTACAGATGAATGCTACAAGAACTACAAGAATCAAAGAGGAAGAGGTCACCAAAGAGGAGGATACTCTCAAGGCAGAGGCAGGTTCAATCAATCTCAAGGCTACCATGGCTACAACAATAACTACAACAATAATTACAACAATAGCTACAATCACAATGGCAATTATCAAGGAGGATACAGGAACAGAAAGGATTACAACAATTATGCAGAGGATCAAGATGATTCCTTGTTGATTATGAACATGACATCTAAATCAGGTATCAACATTAGGGAAAAAAATGAACCCTGCATGGGCCTTTTGGATTAAGGAGTGATTAGTGATGGACCAATGAGAGGAGGGTGGTGGACACAGTCTATAGCCTATAAATCACTAGGCTGAAGGGGGATGAGGGGACAGGATTCCCCTATGTTCAGGTTTTGCCTCTAGAGAGAGAAAGGAATCTCGTAACTTACCTGGGCCCAAAAATTCAAAATTTTCAAAAAGTTATAAAACTCATCATAACACCATTTAATGGTCCCCCAACCACTTTTTAGGATCAAAAGTGCTATTTTTGGGTTCTAAATCAAAATCCATGCATGAACTGAAGTGAAAAAAGTGACTTTTTCAAAAATAACTCAAAATGCAACTTTCTCCCTCCAAAACCTCCCATTTTCATACCCAGGTCCCAAAAAGTCATCTCTTTCCACTACTTTCTCTCCCTAGCACACCATTGCAGCTCCTGCATCTCCATTTCTTTCTCTATGCATCATCTTCTTTGAATTCCTACTGTCATTTCCATAGCCTGATCTCCAATGGAGAAACCTAAATCTCATAGACGTCCAAAAGATGAGGTTATCGCGATAAAATGTCACAATATCAAGGCTCCAGAAGGATTTTGGTTAGGACAGGAGTTCTGCAAAGGTGCATGGGTGTACATGCAACCCTCTGGTGTTGGTCCTCACCGTGTGAGAGATCGTGGAAACTTGGATCTTCATTGGAAAGGGAAGTTACTAGGCTTCAAAAAGCTCAAAAATGGTGAAACTGTTGCCATTGTACAACATGTGTTCACAATGTCAACCATGAAATTGGAAAACTCAAACAAAATGAGATATCCTATCAACTGTAAGTATTACTCATTGACTTTTGTCCAAATTTCAGAATATACCTAGCTAAGTTGTGTATTTTTTTGTTGTAGACATATTTCCTTCTACCTTGGTGGAAGAACAACCACTTCATAGTCTTACAGGTACTTTCCAAGCATTGCATGCAGATGTTGGGTCGATAGTCTTTCCACAAGCCCGTCCTGCTCAGCTATTATGTGAGAGAGTTTTCTTTTACACACATACATATGTTGTACCCTCTTCATCAAATGATTTTGGCAAGTTAGAGATGATTAAGGTAGATTCTCTCTTAAAGCTTGAGTGGCCGCAACCTGATGTATGGACATTAACATCTTTGAAGCATAAGATGGTGATGGACATACACAACTCTTTGAAATTTACAAGAGTTTCAAGATCTATAGGATTACATTGGTGTGTTCCTGTTCATTGTTTTGTACATTTATTTCAGATATTCACAATTCTAGAGACGTCAACAATGTTCATGTTAAAAGATATCACGTATGAGCAGGTAGAGTGTTTGCTAGGTGAAAAATGGGGACTTGTAGAAGGATGCACCAAAGGGGATAGATACATTTGTAAAATTGGTGCAAGAGGCATAGGATTTCGATACTTGAAACATCGTACTTCATTGTACATTAGATTCTATTATGATCGTTGGATGTGTAAACTTGGTGAATGGATACCATTACAAAGTTCTGAGGGTGTTTTAATTTCATTTGAAATTAAGATAAATCTACCCAACAATGAAATGGAAGTTATTTCAGTAAATCATCATTGGACTCTTGCCAACGTGAGAGAACATCTAGTAATCATGGGATTTGAGGATCTGGATCAATCAAAGTTCAGAATACAAGGGCATAAGGTAAGTAGCATATGGTATTTCTTCTTTTGTTTATACAAATTCTTACACTCAAATATGTTCATTTAAAGTTTTCTATTTGTCTGCAGATTGGTAAGAGGTTGGAGGATAAAATTAAAGTCCTCCTTGAATGGAGTGTGGATGGAACTCAACTTTCATTGTCATAGCTCAAGGACTATTTGAGTGCTACAGTGTACACACACCTATGTTCCATTTATAATCCTACATCTGCAACAATGTATTTAACATGCAAGACATGTAGCATGTAAAATTTTTTGATCTCAATATGATGTACAATTTGCCAAATCTTTGGTTTTTCCAATGGCAATTTATTATAATTTTAAAGTTCTGAGAATTTTTTTTTTCTATTGTGTTGTCGTGTATCTTATTCTGGTTAATGATTCTGTTCAATCTTTTTATGAGCAAAAGTTTTTTTTCTGAGAGTTCTGTGCATGATTGTTTTATTTGAAGGTATCAGTTTTAGTTTTAAAATGGGTCCCACTCACTTTAAAATTTTGAAACTACTATAAAAGCAACACTTATTCTCTCATTTCTCACTTTTGCAACCAAGAAGAGCTACAATCACTAGCAGAGTACGCACACAAGCTAGCATCACGCGCAATGGCTGCCGCATCCTCCAGTACCCTGCAACTCAAACGTCCACGTGAACTCTTCAATGAGTTCTTGGAATCAACTGAGTTCAAAGGTCAGAACCACTTGTATGACCTACTGTCTAGGGTCCCTGATCTAGACAAAACAATTCAACTGAACTCTGATGTGCTCAAGGAAATCATAGAGTTCCTTGAGTACTACATCTTGCGTTTTTCTATAGAAATACCGCCTTATGAGGGTAAATGGGTTCCATGTGACCTTCTACTCTACATACATAGAGGCGATGAAGCCTTCATGAAGCGCCTTAAGCGCTTCATGGCAATTGCGGAAACTGCTGGGCACTTACTAGATGACTCTGTGCCATTAGTAAAAAAACTTAACAAAAAGAAGAGGATGGGTACAAAGTACCTATCCTACACTGCAACAACATATTTTATTATTAATGAGGAGCCGGAACCTACACCTGTTGAGCTCCCCAACCTTGCCACTGGGGGTTTTGTTAAGGAGAAGAATGAGCCTCAACCAGAGGCCATAAATTTTTCCAAAGAAAGCATTACAATCCACCAAGAATTCCCTGGTGGTGTTGAGGATAAACTACATGTGCAATCAAGCATGGAGGAGGCCCCTCCTTCAAATCTCAACCCCTCTGAGCCCACATTACCAGAGGTGGAACTTGAATATCTCTCCTGCATCGTTGTGGATGGAGAGGAATTTATTCTACTCCATGACATTGAGAAGGCATTCGGTCTACGTCTAGATGAATGCTTGAGTATTTTCTCCACAATGTCAGATGTTCCACTTGACAACACATCTGACATACTTGAAAAGAAGTCCATCCCACTTGGGGATTCTGTGGCAGACACCATATCAATGGTGTGTGCTGATATTTTAAATGATGACAACAATTCTACTACAGAGGAGGAGTTCAGTGCAGCACAGGAGAGGATACTGAAGCAAAAAATTCCTACATCCCATGTAGCAGAGCAGAGTGGCATGGCCCACTCTAGCATTGATCTTGATGCCCCTGGAAGAGGGGAGGAAGAAGACAAGCTTCATGATGTAAGTGGTAATTGAATTAAATAAATCGATAATTTTAAGTTAACATTGTAAGAGCTTGAATTCTCATTTGTTCTTAACAGGAAGCAATTGAGCTCGACAAGTTCGCAGCAAGGTCTGGTGGGGATCGAGCTTCTCGTGGGAGTGGTGCATCCTTGGCAAACTACATCGGAAAGTTGCCAAAGGATGATTTTGTTATCATACACAAAGACTACAGTCCCGATGGGCACTTCATCACTTGGTGCTTGAAGGCCCTTAGCAAGATTTTGTGTTTATGTACAATTACCCAAGGCACTAATTGTGTCATTTTGGTTAGGAAATCCTTAGTTGTAACTACTTTAGGACTTAATTTTAGAGGGAAAGTATTAGGGCAAATAGGTATCGCCATGAGTCTTGGAATGCAAGACCCCCATGTAATATCAAGATCTGTATTGACTTACCAGCTGCCTCAATCTCTCCAAAGGAGAAGGAAAGTTGTGGAGAAATTGAAGGCAGCTGAGAAATGATGTAATGTCTTGATAATACAAGCTTTTTTTTTCATCATTTGTCTAGTTCTGTTTATGAATGTGCTAAAAAATTGAACTTATCTTCTCTCCACAAATTGTATCTAATTGGGGGTCTTTGTATTTTTCTTTGGTCCTCTGTATGATTATATGCTTAAAAAAGGCCAAAAAAGCCCCAGCCACAGAAACGCGGGAAACAGCCCTGCAAAATTTTTGCAGGGCTGTTTCCCGCGTTTCTGTGGCTGGGGCTTTTTTGGCCTTTTTTAAGCTTTTTAGGTGCTACAATACATAGGAAACAATGTAATTTCAGATTTTCAATTGGTTTTGGTATTATCAGGACCAGAAGTTTTCAGTAGGGTATAAACTCAGCCTTTAGTAGCTAAAGATCTCAATTCCTATAGGGTATAACCTCTTAATACCTAGACCCTTGCATCTCTACCATATGTCTTATGCTTACCAAAGACCAAATATTGCAAAAAAAAACCCCAGCCACAGAAACGCGGGATTCAGCCCTGCAAAAATTTTGCAGGGCTGAATCCCGCGTTTCTGTGGCTGGGGGTTTTTTGGTATTAAAAAGACATGATGCACACCAGTATGTAGAAAAGGAACATATCTAGTCATAAAACAATAGGCAAGTGCATGCATGTTTAACTGAATCCATATATAACTGACTGAAAGAGAGAGCGAGAGTGAGAGAGAAAAAAGAGACAAAGAATATAAGTCAAAACAAAATTTTCTATTATCCATTGTATTACATCGCAAAGTAGCCTATCATAGGGTATAATATACACATCATGGGTTATTTCCTCTAATTCTTCTTGCTAGCTGAATGTCCTTCGGTTGTATGGTTACTCTCTTGGCATGGATAGCACAGAGGTTAGAGTCCTCAAGCATGGAGATGAGGTAGGCCTCAGCTGCCTCTTGAAGTGCTTCAAGTGCTATCCCTTGTATTCTTAGACCTGTTTGGTAGCTTTGTAGTTCCTCTTTCACTACCCTTGCAAAAGCTCTTCGTGGTATGAGTAGTTCAACGGACTTTTGGTAGTGTCGTATCTCTGCAAAAGCCCTGCAGTGCTTCCTTCGTCTTTGTGGAGCTCTTGGGTTGGGAGGTATGTTTGGCTGGCGTTGAGGTCGACGTCGAGGTTGATAGTTTTTTTTTCTCCGATGTACACGATGTGAGGGCCCAGCTTCATCTTGCACATTTTGTTGTTGATGTGGTTGTTGACTTTGCTCTCTTTCCTCCTCTGTTGGTATTTGCCCTTGTCCTTGTGGAAGTGTCTTACCTCCATGTGTCACCCTATGGCTCGTTGGTATTTGCATATCATTCCATGGTGGTTGATTGTTGCTTTCCTCATATGGGGATGACTCTTCGTCGCTCTCTGGTACACTCCTTCTGATCAACTTCTGTTTGGGTCTTGATTTGATGGGTGTCCTTGTTGGTGGCTCATCCTCTGATCGTCCTGGAGTATAATAATCTTGTCTATTGGAAACTTCATTTTCTCGCACTGAATTGCTCCCAGGTGGTGTGCCATTGTGTGACACAGGCACAGATGTGCTCTGGGAACCACTTCGAGGCCTTTGGGGGGGTTGCAACCATGGTGGGCGTTGTGTCCCTAGATGAGGGCTAGGAAAGAAGACGCGATCTTTCCTTGCAGTTTGCTTGGTGCGTGCCATTCTCTTGAGTTGCAAAAAGTGTGAAATGAAGTGAGTTCTCTCTATTTATAGAGTTTTTTAAAAAACTGTTTGTTCACACTAGAACGGACAAAACCTGTTTAAAACCATACAGAATATTATATATTAAATAATAACACATTGAAATCAAGATTACAATAATCATATGTATTACCACATAATGGGAAATAGCGAATTCACTTTACTTCCAAGCTGAGCCTTCTCGTTGTCTCCTTGCACGCCACTGAGCATGATGAAGAGGACCTAACGATGACTTCCATTTCTCACTGGCAATGTTGTGTTGCATCTTTCTTGCAAGTTTTGCCAATTTTGAATCCCTAAGTCGTTCCACAAAAAACTTTCTCGAGAATGTAGTGCGGTAAAACCAATTAAACATCTCCTCCATGTAGTTTGATTGCATTGGGCCACCACCATGTCGGGTGTTTTTGAAGTAGACACCCCTCGCTTTGTAGTGTGACTTTTCCATTCCTTGGGTACTGAAAATCTCTAATGACCCATATCGATGCATGAAAAAAGCTCCATGTGCAAACAAAATATGCTAAAAATTGTTAAGTACATTGGAAAAAGGTAAGTGCAATGAACACTTGTAGAAGAAGATTACACTTACAATGTAGTGTGTTATATTGCTCTCTCCCCAACATTGAATGAAACACTTGGTGAACTCCACTAATGTTTCTTGAAACATTTGACGTTGAATAGCACTAGACCTAGTCAGACCCATTAAGCCTACAACCTTATCAAAGCTTGACCAAACTTTCTTTCTCTTATTACAAAGATCAACTTGAGAGTCATTGTCTGTTGTGATCATGCATAGGTCTTTCCACAGCTCATAACGTTCATTATTTTGAGTGCTAGTACCTCTTCTAAAAAAATGTCTTGCTTTATTCCCTGTCATTGACACTTGTTGCAAGCTATCTTGAGATTCTCCAACTTTCTTAACAACTAGGGTTACATTTCCACCATGACAACCAATTGAATTAAGAAGTTCCTCCAATTTCTTTATAGCTTGAATAGATTTATCAACTGGCTTCATGGCAAATGCGTATTCTATATGGAGCTTCAGTAGTCTATCAAAAATTCTCATGAAGGCATGCAAGGTGCAAAAGTGGACATTGACTAAAGGGAATGGAATAATGGGATTCCAATCCTTATCTGACATGTCACGATTAGGTGTACCTAACATGGGACACCTCATTAAAGGTGTATCCCATTCAGCAGATGGAGTTGCATCTGTGTCATCAACTAAATCATCTATGTTGTTTTGTTTTCTCTTTGTTCGTTTATAACCTCGTGTACAATATGGACAAGGATAGAGAGTAGATGCACCTTGTTTGCACCCTAACATGCATTTGATAGTCTTTAAGTCTCCACCTAAGTGCCACTCTACTTCAAAATCACCAAGGCTTTCTACATTGATTTTGGAACCATGAATTTGAGAAGTTATCACCTCTGTGATCCATGGGATCCTATTGAAAATCCATGTAAGAACATCATTGGATTCTTTAGGTACTTCAATAGCACCTAACCACCATATATCTTTCTCTGATTGGACACTATATGTAAAGTGATGGGTAGATTCTTCACTATCATCAATAATAGCATGGGCCATAGCTTCGTTCATGAGTGTCACACTAAGTCTCTCCATACGGCGTCCCTTTATGATTTGACATTCGTCTAGCTTCAATACAAACTTGAGTTTGGAACCAAAATCTACATCAAATAACAAACATTATATTATTAAAAATACTATGAATGTCATTATCAAAACAATGGATATACCTTGAAGTGTGGATTTGTAAAATTTAACCATTTCCTTTTGGAGCCTCTCCAAATTGACAAATATGTTGTTGTACTTTGTGTAGATGAATCCCTGTCTAGATGTGTTTTTCAACTCTTTCTTTGATGTAGATGAATGATAAATGGATGCAGGCATAACATCTTCTATATGCAGGTAATTGCCAAGAGTATTGGCTACATCCTCATTGGTTATCTTCTTCCTCACAGATACCTTGTAAGGGCATGGAAAAATGCTCTGGAAAATACCTTTGTTTTGTAGAGCCTGCTTCAAAAGATTGTACAATGCAGTGTACGCTCTAGTACTAACACCTGCTTCATCACATACCATTTGTACCTCACTAGGACTAATAATATCTTCTAAGTTGCCTGCAAAATCTTTAATCACTTGGGTTTTGATGTGATTTCCTATTGGTGACTCCAAGATCATAAGCACATGTTTGTTGCTAAGACAAGAATTCAGAAAGTTCAATTGATCCTCCATTGTTGAGGAAGCACTCGCATCTTCAACAAATGACCTGCACAATAAGAATCTCAATCTAAAAGTCTTTTAACATAACTAAACAAAGGAAATACATACCTAAGTGCGTAAACACGTCGCTTCCGTGCTCCACCACCAGTTGAAAGAGCTTGAAAGGATGATAATGGTCGTTTCCTAAATCTCATCCCAAGTGGAGTCTCTTTTAGTTGTGTAAGATTGGCTTTCAACTTTGTAATTGTGCTCTCCTTTTCTTCCACATCTTGTTTGAGACTATTATTGTGCTCATCCAAAGATTTGATAGCACTTTCTAAAGTGTGTATAGCACTCTCTAAACTGTGTATCCTGAAATGGTTGTGATGACATTGTTGCATCCAATAATTTGCTATAGATGTAGAATGGTTAGACAATCGCTTGCAATAGCCTAGGAGTCCATCTTCACCGGAACCAAGGAATTGTAGAAATGTGGAGATAGTATGGAATCTAGGGTGAACATTAGCCATTGGATCCAAGGGATACAAAGCACCATGGACCCAAAGATCAATATTCTTCTCTCCAGCTGCACGTCGTGCATTTTGAGAATCTATGTCATTGCTACCTCTAGTTGTTGGTGCAAATTCTGTAGGAACACGAACATGTACACTCTTTGAGTGAGGAGCACGCGCTGGTGCTGGTGTCATGTTCGTAATACATGTGAGCACCATGATGTTCCAAAACTCCAGCACCGAATGGGAAGAAGCACAGAGATGGCTGGAATGGCTAGTACAGTAGCTATGTGCAAGAAAAAAAGTGTGTTTTGGTATGTGGATAGGTCAAAATGACTTTTTTCAGTATGTTAGAGGGAAAATGAGTTTTTTTCAAAAATTCATGTTTTGGGGCAACCAAAGTTACGAGTTTGATGATGTGGCACTTAACTTTTGGAGGGATTTTGAAAAAAGTATGTTTTTTAAGTATTTTTTATAAAAATAAGTCTAAAAAAATTAAGTTCTGACATATACATAAAAGTATGGGCCATTTTGAATAAAGAATAGCTGAAAAAGAGACTTTTTCAGAAAACTCATTTTTTTATTCATAAAGATGGACGGATTTGATGAGGTGGAAAGTGGTTTTTCTCTCTCTCTATGTGCAGAAGAGAGAGAAGGTCCTAGCTCAGCCTAAAAAAAAGCCTACTTCAGCCTACCAAAAAGTGCTCTATTAAATGCACTTTGTCCCCTTAACAAAGTACAAGATTAAGCTTAATCCCTAAAAATTAGGAATCCTTACAAGGCCCATGCAGGGTTCACTTTTTTTCCTAATGATGATGATCATTTGTTCTATATTGATTCAGGTTGCTCTAACCATGTAGCTGGGAATGTTGCCTTACTCTCTGATTTGGAAGAACCTAAAGGCAAGCACCAAGTGCAGACAGGTGATGACACTAAACATTCAATGGTTAAGGTAGGTAATGTCAAAACAAGTGATGGTAATCAGAATTTGCTAAGCAGAGTATTGTATGTCCCAACAATCACCAAGAATCTGATGAGTGTAGGTCAGATTGTTGAAAAAGGTCTACAGGTCAGGTTCACTCAACATGGTGCTTATGTGGAGGATCCAAGACATGGATTCAGAAGGATAGCCAAGGGAGAGAAATCAGGTAGACTATTTACCTTTGAACTTGAAGATACTAAGAACATTGCCTTGTACAACTATAAGGACCAAACCCTATCAGAATTGGAGATGTGGCATAAGAGATTGGGTCACATTGGAGAAAGGATGGATGGATATCTGAAGAGGTCTACATGTCACAACCACCTGGCTATGAGGATCCCAATAAGGTAAATCATGTTTGCAAATTGAAGAAGGCTCTGTATGGATTGAAACAGGCACCTAGAGCATGGAACTATAGGTTGACAACCTATCTCTTGGATCAAGGATTTGTGATGAGTAAAGCAGATACTTCATTGTTTATAAAGAAGAACAATTCAGAGGTAATATACTTGTGTGTCTATGTTGATGACATCATTATTACAGGAAATGATGTTCAAGGAATTAGACACATCAAAGGTCAAATGATGAAGGAATTCAAGATAAATGATCTTGGATTATTGAAGTACTTCCTAGGGCTTGAATTGGTCTACACAAATTCAGGTATATTCATTACTCAGAAGAAGTACATTCAAGACATGGTCAAGAAGTTTAATTTGCAGGAAGCTAAAGTCTCAAACATTCCTATGGAGGTCAATCACAAACTCAGTGCACATGAAGGAGAAGAACTCAAGGATATTACAGGTTACCAAAGTTTGGTAGGTAGTCTTAATTATGCTACCTTAACTAGGATTGATATCTCATATGGTGTTAGTGTACTTAGCCAATTTATGCATAAGCCAAGAGTACCACATTTGGAGGCAGCCAAGAAGATAGTAAAGTACCTAAAGGGAACACAAAATCATGGTTTGTATTATCCATATTCATCAGACATTGACATCAAGGTATACTCAGATGCAGATTGGGCAGGTTGCAAGGATGACAGGAGGAGTACATCTGGTTACATATGCTTTGCAGGTGATAAACCAATTTCTTGGTCATCCAAGAAACAACCCACAGTAGCCCTATCATCTACTGAGGCAGAGTACAGAGGGCTAGCCAATGCTACTCAAGAAGCAATATGGTTGAAGCTACTATATTCAGAATTGGGCCTATACACAAGGCCACCAATCATATTTGGTGATAACACAAGTTCACTTCATTTAGCAGCTAATCCTGTGTATCATGCTAGAACAAAACACATAGAGGTGCATTACCACTATGTGAGGGAGAAATTACTTAGCAAGGAAATCCAATTATCATATGTGTCCACTAATATTCAATGTGCAGATTTGCTTACAAAAGCTTTGGATGGGAGCAAGCTATGCAGGTTTAAATCCATGATTGGATTACAGGATATCATTGAAGACTAAAGATGAAGACTCAAGTAAGTGTTTGGCTTGAGGGGGAGCTGTTGGTGCAAAACAAGCCTTAACACTTGGCTTTGTTGTGTGCCTTGAAGACTCAACATAAAGCTTGGACTATTGAACCCTTGGAAAGCATAAAAGTTTGGACCCTTGAAGGATGTATTCATGTGAACCATATACCATAGGAACACATGCCTATGCTTTATTATCTTTTATCCAATGTAAAAGTCAATGTGACTTAACTCACCTCTTGTAATCTCACCCACCTTCAAAAGTCGTGGAAATTAGAAGTTATGGATGGAGAGAATATCTCCATGTGATTAGATGAGAGATTTGAGGGAGCCTACATTTGAATTTGAAATTCAAATCTCAAGTGATGACTTATAAAAGACTATGAAAAAGTCGCGGGTCTTGTCACACTCTTCCCGAGGCTAATCCAAGCAAAATTGTGAGTGTGTGAGAGCTACTATTGAGCCTACACCTCTGAGTACCATTGGGCATCACTCTACATGCCAATGGGAATGTACATTTTATAGATTCAATACATATACTCATAGTCATTATCTCTGTGTTTTCTCTGAGTGACTACCTCCAAGTCTGTCAACTTCAACAGGGCATATCTCAAGATCTACTGAACCAAATTGGATGATCCAGGGCTCATTGGAACCAGCTCAAAGCATTTTACAACACTACAAAATTTCAAGTAATTCTATTCAGTCAATTGGGAGAAATCTCAGTCGAGACAGACACTGGTATTTTTCTGTGTTGTTCCTAAAAAGTCGGGGGTGTCCCTGATTTTGCTAAAGATCATGCTCAGTGTATAGTTTGTTAATTGGAGTGATTTAACTTGCTAATGGTAGCTTGTTAAGTTAATTTAATACTCCCAGAAGGAATTAAACCAATTGCAAGTGTGCTGGTCACACTGAGCTTAGAACTGAGCAGGTATCAATACAGGAATAGAAAGTTTTTGGAGTTGTGAAGGTTCAAAATCATCTGTTTTGATTTGGTCATTACTCAATCATTTTGTAAAGCACATATATAGTTTCTTGGTGTCATTTGGAAGCTCAAGGAGTCTCCTAACCATATCTGAAGAGAAGAGAGGGTAGGTGTGAAGCAGGTCTAGCAGCACCAACTTGATCTTCTGATTGTACCCAACCATCACATCCAACAGTCTCCTATGTACGTACATTGCTCTTCGTTCCCTTCAATGGTCACTACAATTTTTTTAGTCTTTTCTTTATTGTCATATGCTTCTCCTATAATGGCCTCTCTCTTAGGCATTCGTACCAAAATTTTTCGGTCTTCCACTTCATATTTCTTGAAATTTTCTGGTGCTTCAAACAATGATTCTTCCTCTTCTTGTTTCACTGCTTTTCTTTTCTTTTTCTTTTGACCTCCTTCACTTCCTTTCTTTGAATTTATCGTTTTAATACTCGCAAGGGGTTCTTCTTCTTTTTGGGTTAACACTCCTATGTCTTCTAAGTAGTGTTCCTCTGAGTCAAAGTAAGTATCCATCACAATGGATTCTAGATCATCGTGATTCTCTTCTTCTTCTATGAACTCACTAGGATCACACTCTTCCAACAAGGGCTGACACATGAACACTGAAATATCATAACCCTCCTCATCACAATAGGGTGTCCATTGTTCTTCTTTGACTGCAATGTCCATGGTAGCTAAGATTTCTGCCCAACCATGAGGCTCAAATTCCTCATCTGGAAATATCATCGGTGTATAGGCTGGGTCTTTTATTGGTCTATCTCATGGGGGAGTTCCTTCTTCTCTCGCTTTTAGGTGCTTTTCCTCTTCCTCTGCGACCTTGCACATCCACAAGTGAGTATCTTCATGCAGCCAGGATGGTTCAGGTGAACTTCCAGAATGCACGGAGATAGAATCTTCTTTCGTTTTGTGGATAGGATTCCACTGTAGGGGTGGTACATCTCTGAAGGTGTAATCCTTCAAATTGACCTTGGTGGTGACCCCTAAGTGCTGTAAGTACAAGGAGTTGGTTCCCCAATCTTGTACTATTTGCAATTGTCGTAGGAAGGGTCTTCCTAGGATCATCTCGTAGACATTATTTTTCTCAAAGTCACATATAGCAAATGTATGTTCAAACTCTACACCACAAGTGGTTAGAGTTATCCCTTCAAGCAATCCGAGAGGTCTTTCAAAATGACCATCTGCCATTTGAAGTTTCATTCTCGTTGGTCTTAAGGTGGGTTTGCCCCATCGCTTCCACAAGGAGGTGGTCGCAATAGCAACACCAGCACCCGAATCCACAATTGCTTTGGTTGTGTAACCTTGATAGGTGATCGTAAGATAAGTGTTACCTTCTTCACCTTCGCTCATGTCTCCTATCTTGTCGAGAGGTATCTCTGGTACTTTTTGCTTAGGGCCTACTTTTGGCATATTGGAATCAAGTTCTGGAACTTGATCCTTCATATGATTCTAGAGCTCCGGTTTGGCTTTGAGCAGCTCTTCCACAGTGAGATGACATTGAACCTTAGTGTTCTTCACAACATCAGTGTTCCTTGGAATCACTGAGTCTTCATTTCTCACCAATATTGTGGGAGCTCTGATCTGGAGGGATTCAGATTCCCATCGGCCTGTGAAATGAGGCAACTCTTGTAAAGAATTAGATTCAAAATCTAATCTCTCATCCTCTTGTTGCTCTGTTTGATCTCCATAGATAGACGGAATGTCTTGGGGAAATTGATCATGAAGATCATCAATCTCAGAAATAGGAGGGGAATCACCCTTCTCCTTGGCCCATTTCTCTTCTTGTATTTCCCGCAAGAACTCTTGAGAGTACTGTTGAATTGAAGGAGGTATTCCAGCATCCGTGGAATTAGGAACATCAGCTCCCATTGGTGGTGAGCTTCCTCTTTCAACAACTGGTTGAGCCTGTGGAGGTAAAGAAACTTGTGATTTGTTTACCAACTGCTCTAATCTTTCTAGTAAGCCTTGGAAATGCAAATCTGGCTTGACAGAGTTTGTCTGATTGAACTTTTGACTAGTCTCAAGTATAGCTTGAGCTTGTTCTACCATTTTCATGCACATTTTCATCCGTTCAATCTCTAAATCAGCTCTAGGGTAACTCTTGTCTAGGTTTGCAGCTGTTGGCCCTTCGTGAAGTCGAGCCTGGTAGGCCTTGAACATCATGTCCAAGCCTTCAGGAGTGGGATCCGCTAATACTGATCCTACTCGGGGTGGTGGGTGGGTTACGTGGGGTGTTTTAGAGGGTGGAGGAATGGAGGGTGATGGGGATGGTAGCGGTGGGAATGTGTGAGAGTGCGGTTGAGATGTGATCTCTATGATTTTTTGCTTGGTTTCTCTCAAGCTTTCTTCAAGTTCGTTTATCTTTTTTGCCCATTGCCTTTTCATTCTTTCACGACTATCCTTCCAGGCTCTAGTCCTCTTTTTGGTTATGCTCTCTGTTTCACTCACCTCGGGGCTCTTTTCCTGACCAACACCTCCGTTTTGTTGTAGTGCCTGGGCTCTTGTGATCACCTGCACAGGTGCAGTGGAAGTCACACTCCCTATGGAGTCTACAACTAACCCAACAACATTGATAGGAGTGATTTTAGGCATGTTATTAGGGTTCTTTGGGCCCATAAAGCAAATGAGTAGAGATCAATGTGTGCTTGGGATACCTAATGTATCCAAGCAACACATGATATACAAGTGTGGGGCTTGTCAGTTTGGTAAGTCTCACAGATTGCCATATACCAAAAAAGGTTTTATGCATGAAGACTACTTGGAATTGGTGCATACAGATGTTTGGGGACCAAGCAAAGAGCCATCCATATCAGGATCAAGGTACTATGTATCTTTTATTGATGACTATAGCAGATGGACTGTTTTGTACTTCATGAAACATAAAGATGAAGTATTTAATTGTTTCAAAAGGTATCTTGCATTAGTTGAGAATCAAACAGGTAGACATTTGAAGAGGTTAAGATCTGATGGTGGTGGAGAATACTTCTCCAATGACTTTGAAGACTTCTTGCAGGAAAGAGGCATCAAGAGGGAGATTACCACAAGGTACTCACCTGAACAAAATGGGGTAGCTGAAAGAAGGAATAGACTCATTGTGGAGACAGCTAGGTCTATGCTTAATGAGAAAAAATTACCAAATTATCTTTGGGCAGAGAGTGTATCTACTGCCACATACTTAATCAACAGGTTGCCATCAAAGACTCTTGATGGAATGACACCCTATGAGGCTTGGCATGGTAAGAGACCATCTCTCGATCATTGCAAGATCTTTGGGTGTGTTGCATATGTGCATATTCCCTCACAGGTAAGGGGAAAGCTAGACCCTAAGGCTGAAAAGTGTATTTTCATTGGTTATGATTTGAATAAAAAAGGATACAGGTTCTATAACCCCTCAAACAAAGGCTTCAAGGTAAGCAGAGATGTCATCTTTGATGAAAATGATTCATGGTATGATAATGAGTGCAGCCTACCTTATGATATGGAAGAAGACTTTCCAAAGCTTGTCAGGCAAGAACCAACTCAGAAGGAGGACACAAGCTCAGATGATGAAGACACCATCAACATTGAAGAGTTCAAAGCTTGGAAATCCAAAGGGAAGATGAAGATGAAGCAACTTGAAGACAATCCAGAATCCTCAACTCAAGCTATGAGGAGATCTTCAAGAGAAAAGAAGAAACCTATTAGGTATGGGTATGATACTTCACTTGTAACCAAGCACTCTGTATATCTTGCAAAGGATATCTTAAGTGAAGAACCAGGTAGATGCTCTTTCCCGCAGTCTTGATAGAAACCCTGAATGGTTACTGGTTGAGGTTGTGTAGGGGCAGGCAGTGGGCAATCACGTATAAGGTGAACTCCCTGACATCTGAAGCATAGTCCTCTAGGAAATGGGGGTCGTACTTGCCTAGGTTGAGGTCTAGAGTTGGGGTTTGTGTACATGACATTAGCATACTCAGGTTCCCCACTATTTTCACTTGGGTCCTCATAATAGTATGACTCGTTAGGCTCGGGTGACTGCATGTAGTAAGCCTGTGGGCTATCAATATGTGTGGAGTCAAAACTATGGTCACTTGGATCACTGTCTGATAGCAATGGGGTGACTGGGACTATGGCTCTATTCGGATTTTCTTCAGTAGATGCATATTTCACTGGGATCACATTGGTTGGAGCAGGGGGTTGCTGCACTAGGACTGGTTGAGGTCTCTGCTGCCCTTGATAAGGTGGCTGATAAGTTTGCTGTGGTCTGTTGTATTGTTGTGATGGGTACTGATTCTGGTATCTACCATGTTGTGGATATGGCTGAGGATAATTTTGCCTAACAGCTTGTTTGTTATATGGGCAGTCTTGTGCAGTGTGGTTGGTGTACCTGCGCTCTATGGTGCAGTACTGGCTACTAGGATTCGCCTGGGGTTGGGCCATACTGGGACATACACTTGCCATATGTTCACTGCCACAATTGTAACACCGCTTAACTGGGGAAAATCTCAGAATTTGCTTGCTAGAGACACCTAGTTTTTGGGCTACCTTCTCTGCAAGTTCCTCGATGGATGTGGATTGACCAGATGTCATGTTACTAGAGCTATTAAAATCCTTATAGATTTTTTATAGTTCTAATTCCTCACCTAGATTGTCCTCAATGTCTATGCACATGCGCACGCACTCTTCTATCGTTCTGGGATCCTTCACGTACACATATGACCTGAGCTTAGTGCTCAACAATCCATCTAGGAACAAGGCCACTTGTTTGGCTGGTGTGGGTAACTCCGGCATCGGGCATCTCTCCAGGTACTGTCTAAATCTTCTTCCAGCAAGTCTGACCGTCTCTTGAGGTGTTTGTTTGAAGCTATGAATTAGTGAGGAGGTGTTATGCCTGATTCCACTCTTAGAAAACTCAACAATAAATGCCTCTAAGAGCTGGTCTATGTTTCTGAAATGCCTCTCATTTAGTGGTTGAAACCACGTAAGGGCAGTGTTCCTAAGGGTTAGACCGAAAGCATTATATTGTGTGAATAGGTCCTCTACCTGTTCAGCTTTCAATACTTGCCGAAATTCTGCCACGTGGTCATAAGGGTCTCCCGTGCCATCGAAGTAATTCTTCATGGACTTCACGAGTTGAGTTGGTCGCAGGGTCCTAGTGTGTTCTCTCGGCCTCGGCAAAGGAAAATCGTCAGTATTCCTTTGATTCCATGGGGTTCTATGTCTCTCAGGATCCACTCTATTCCTTTCTGTTCCCGGTCTTTCTCTTCCCAGGGAGTTGGCAAAACTTACCTCAGGTTTGTCTCTACTTCTATCTCTTTGAGCTCCATGAGCTTGGGAGGTCCCAGCTCCTTGGTGACCAAAGGACACATTAGACCTTGGTTGGGGAAAAACAAATTCTCCCTTCCATGTGTAGGCATGTCTGCCATGCTCAGTGACCACGAAGATTCTCTCTGATGCATTGTCTAGGTAGGTTACTTGGCCTGGGCTATCAGGGATCTATGCTTTTATTATCCTGTGGAATCCACTCTCGAGTCATGATTCTGGTCAAGACAGATTTACCACGGGGAGTTCTTGGCTCTCTCTCTAAGTTCCCTTGCTCTATATCACCCATGTCGGTCTCCGCAATCACATTTCCAAACTCATCAGTTCTATCAGGAAGAGTGGTGACTACATATATAGTCCCCTCTTTATCTAGGTATGCTCCATTCTCAAACTTGACTACCGGGTGGTCTAATCCATGGGGTTGATCGGGGTTCTTAATCTGGACCACCGATCTTCTCAGTCCGTCTTCGTAGATGCGAGCACCTAGACGATTCGTCCTGATGTATTCCAGCTGAGTCTTGTATGGTCCTTCTGGCTTTTCTAGATACGCCAACCCTGAACTACCTACTGGTCTCTCCATGTGATAGGACATCTGAGAATCACTTGTTTCTGATCTGGGAGTGTATGGGTAATCACTCAACTGTTGGGCCCAAGACCTGGCAGTGTGATTGACACTAGCTTCAGAAGATTTGAGGCTTTGTCTGTCTCGGCCCAAGTGTCTGCCTGATCTAAGGTTCATATGCCTGATTTATCTACCCCCTGGGACCCAAGCACACTCTCGTTGCAGGTTGATTTTGCACTAATCACTTTGTTCTTTTGAGTTGAATATTATGTTTATGGTCTTGTCTGAAATCGCGTCGTCAGGAGTACTTAAGTGAATTTCCGCACTTGATAAGTGATCGATTCCCGTTTACCTTTTGTCCCTTAGGGTTTTCGCACTTAGGACCTATTTACTTCTTGCACTTGGTTGATTAATACTCTTGGACTTGATTCGTGCCTAACGTTGCCCTAATTAATTACCACACCTAAGTCGTACTTAGCCTAGGCTAGGAATTGACAAAGGAGGGTTGAGAGATCTTCCAACCTCAATTAGCTGGTTGACCAGACTGCTACACAAGCCCAGGAAGCCTTCTCCCAAGCTTGGTACTCACCCTTGCTAGCTTGCTTTGGATTGCCTTGAGTGCACAAAAAGTTCCTGCAAAAGCTCACCAGTTAGTATAGCTCTATTACCACAAGTAATTGGAAGACACACAATATTTTCAGTCCCCCTGGAGTGACTCACTGCACCCCCTGAATCTGAGGACCACTTAGTTCCACCTAAAGGTCAACTTAAAAATGCATGTTCTAAAACTCCGCGTATGATTCTTACAAAAACCAGTCGAGGTCCACGTAGGATTCTCAACGAGCTTTCCAACAAGACCAAAATCTCATCAATCGGGGTTCGTATGGTCAAGTTATGACCATTCAGGCACTAAAGGGTCAAAACAGGCTCTCAGGGTTCAGGAGATCCCTCTCTGGTTTCTAGGTCTTTTGCCCACTTCCAAGGTTCTAGAGTTATACCAAGGTGCCTAAAGTTAAGCTCAACTACCCTCCAATTCACTCAAAATTAACCCTAAATTTCCATGCGTTAAAGGCCGTGTATCGCGATAGGTCGGGTTGAGGTGTCGCGATAGGTCGAAGTGTCGCGATAGGTGGGAAGTGTCGCGATAGGTGGGAAGTGTCGCGATAGGTGGGAAGTGTCGCGATAGGTGGGAAGTGTTGCGATAGGTCGTGAGGTGTCGCGATAGGTGGTGAGGTGTCGCGATAGGTCGTGAGTGTCGCGATAGGTCGTGAAGTGTCATGATAGCTCGTGAGGTGTCGCGATAGCTCGTGAGGTGTCGCGATAGGTCGTGAGGTGTCGCGATAGGTCGTGAGGTGTCACGATAGCTCGTGAGGTGTCGCGATAGGTCGTGAGGTGTCGCGATAGGTCGTGAGTGTCGCGATAGGTCGTGAGTGTCACGATAGGTCGTGAGGTGTCGCGATAGGTCGTGAGTGTCGCGATAGGTCGTGAGGTGTCGCGATAGGTCGTGAAGTGTCGCGATAGCTCGTGAGGTGTCGCGATAGCTCGTGAGGTGTCGCGATAGGTCGTGAGGTGTCGCGATAGGTCGTGAAGTGTCGCGATACCTCGAGGTGTCGTGATAGCTTGAGATATGGTGAATTTTTCTGTTCTATCTAGTGATCCTGGGAGCTCTAGGCCTGCGCAGTGTCGTGGTGCACTCAGAATCCTGATTGGGTGAAATTTTCGGAGTGTCGCGATAGCTCGAGCTCAACGCCTCGGGGACTATGCAGACAAATTCTGTACCTGCTGAGCTTGCTGGAGATGATGATGGAGCTGCCACCTGCAAGAAACATGCAAAAAACACACAAAGACAAGCACACACACTCGCTCTCTCTCAAACTCACACACAACAAATGAGGGAATGATAAGGAAGAGGGAATATGTAGTGGAGAAGGAGGTGGAGGTGGAGATGGAGAAGGAGGTGAAGATGAAGATGGAGATGGAGAAAAATCAGAAATTTACCTACTACTTACCATTCCAACGCGTCCTCTCTACGTCTTACCATCACACGCTCGTCCTCAAAGCTCGATCCCCGGCAACGGCGCCAAAATTTGGTGTAGCTCAGCGATGAGTAGCACCTCCTTTAATGTCAATCCGGGGAGACGTGAGGATGGTATGAAGACCACGAGCAAGTGGAAGCACAAGTGCGTGAGTGAGAAGCACACAAGCATGCACACACATACACGCACACGCGCACACACGGCAAGAACAAAGAGAGTAAGACAATGGAACCACTTCTATTGCAACAAAGTTCTCATACCAGCTCAAACTACAAGAAGCTAGCCCAAAAATGAGCTCTCTAGCTCTATTTATAGTTTTTGACTAGCTTTGGCCCTGTCCAGACCTAGTGTCCGGCCTAGTTAAAAATTAGGTTCCAGGGCTTATTTGAGGGCTCAAACGAGATCTAAAAATTATGAAAATTGGCAGGCAACTACTTCTAAGGCTCCCCAAGCTCGAGGACTCCTCGGCTTGTACAAAATGGAGCTACAAAAAGGTGAAATGATATTTACAAGGGTTTTTAGTGATGAGAATCACTTAAAAATGATGTAAGGGTTTTGAAAAAAAATGAAGGGTTGCCTTAGTGCTAGATCTGCATGTGTGTCCGTACTTGCTTCTTCCCGTATACTGTCAACACTAGGACATGATAAATGATTCTTGTTAAGAACTGGGCTCCATTCATGAATTTCTTCTGTTCCCAGTGTTTTGCTGCTTCTTTCAGTTGTTCATGGATGTATGGTGTGACATCCATTACTCCAAAGGGTTTGGTTCTATCCTTGTTGTTGAACATCAACAATGTCACAGACTTATGTGACATGGTATACCTTGGTAGCTTTGGAAAGCAAAAATACTGTAAGAACATCCTTGTGGCATATTCTTCATTCTCTCTTCCTTTAAAGTCAGTGAATTTTGCATACCCTGTATAAGTTTCCTTATTCTTTTTTACAAAGGTTGGATCAAGCTTGGTTCCCATTGGGTAGAATTGTAATGCTGCTCTGATATGTTCTGCCTTGATAGTGATACCCACCTCCTGATTATCCTTGTTCTTGACTTTGCACCTGAAATAGGCATCATTCCCTCTTCCTATTTCCATCAGACTGCTCATTACTTGTGCCACTCTCTCAAAATCAATGAAAAAGATAGGCTCCTCCGATATTTTGTGCAACCCTACTGCCTTCCATCTTTTCATATTGACAGCAACTCTTTGGAACCTGTAGAACTCGTGACACAACATTATATTTATATCCTCCTACTCCCACTGTGAATATGTGCTGACCAATTATGCTTAGGGTCTCCTTGAGTTCCTTCACCACCTTCTCAGCTTCTGGAATTTTTGGCTCTTCATCTGACTCCAGGTCCACCTGTTCTTCCACAGCTTCACTGTCTAGAAACCAATGGCCTCTTGATAGAGTGACTGATTCTGCCTTGAAGTCATGAATTGATAACTCCTTTGTATTCACAATTCTAAAGAAAATAAAATACACAAAGGAAAACTCCACCCACATGAGTCACAAGAAATCAAAGAGTAATATTTATTTTGAGATGGCATGACATAAGAATGAAAATAAAATCCCAAATAAATTATGTTTCTTCAGAAAGACTTAAAAAGTGATCATTACAGGTGTAGCAAGATGTCTAGTGCAGTCCCTTTTCCTAACCACTCTTTTGGAAAAAAAAAACAAATATTTATCAATGATAGAAACAAAAATTAATTAATAAAAAATAAAAAATAAATAGATCTCTACTACTCTTCTACCTAGATCTTGCTTTGTGCTATATAATTTTTGTAAAAACGGAAAATAAACAATTTTCTCAATTTTTCTTTCTCTCTCTTTTTTTTTGTTTGTTTTTTTTTTTCCAACAATGATTGCTTCTGTTTTTTCTTTATAGATATATTTTCTCTCCTTTTTTTTTAATAATAATTTTTTTTTTCTATTTCTTTTCTTCCCCTCTTAATTCTCTTTTTTAGAAAAGAAAATCAGGTTAAATATATATTTTTTTCATAATTTTTCAACATGTTATGATTTTCTAAATATAGATCAAATCTAGATGATCTTTTTTTCCACTAGAACAACTCTGATTTTTTAACCCAATACTTCCTGACTCCAATTGTTCTGGCTTCAGGCAAACAACCATTCCCTTTGTATAAGCATTTTGTAGGAGTTTTTGGTCTCCATATCCATTTTGTCCTTGATATCTGTTTTGATGAGCAGACCTCTTGTAGACTTTGCTTCCATGTGCTTCGTGTTCTGATGCTTTGATTCTTTGGACAATGCCATGATTGCCATCTTCTTCCTATCTCTCCACCCTTCTTTGTTCTTCCAATCTTTTGCTGATTTTGATTACATGAAGCTTGATCTTTTAACATTTGTATTGGTAATGTTTGTGTATCTTCAAATGCAAAAGTGAATCCTTCCAAGTGTATATCATGAACATCTGATTGAATTTCTTGTTTTTCATTACTCAATACAAATATTAAAAACCTTTTGTCATTTATGTTCAATTTAAGCTTCATTTTTTCAAAATCCAAGATCACTTTACCTTGTTGGAGCCATGGTTGACCTAAAATCACTTTTTCAGCCATCAAATGATCTGGCCATTCTTCACAGTCTATTTTCATATATTCTTCATTGAACTTTACTTCAATAGTCAGTGAAGACATGCTCTGTACTATTTGACCCTCCAAAGTTTTGATTAGGGTTCTACTTTTAGTTCTCTTTATGTTGAATTTACTTACCAAAGCTTAACTAATCAGATTTACTTGTGCTCCAGAATCTATCAAAACCCTAATGCTTTCATTTTGAAAATCCATTACCATCACAGGGACATGTTCCTTTGGTTTGAGAGGAGTTTCACACAGACAGACTTCCCTAAGCTCTTTGATTTTTCTTATCCTTTCCATAGCTTCCTGTTGAGCTTCTTTTCTAATGTCTTCCTCTTCTCTTTTCCTGTTTTGAGCTTGTTGCAACCTTCTCCATTCATCAACAGTTAATGGGCAATCATACCTCTTAACTCTACATCCACTTATGAAGTTTGGCATGATTTCTTCGTCTATGTTAGCTAGTTGAATGGCTCCACTATTGATTATCTGATGTATAATATATGGTCCATGTCCTTTTTTCTGGAACTTTTTTTGATGTTCTCTGACTGTGTAAGCCAACACTAGATCTCCTACCTGTAGATCTTTCTCTTTTATGTGAACATCATGATAAGCTTTTTGCCTTTTCTTGTCAACATATAAACTCATAATGGCTTGGAGTCTAGATGCTCCCAATTTTTCCAATTCTATTACTCTCTCTGATAGTTCATGTCCAGTCCAATTGTAGTGACTTCCTACTTTTAATGTTGGAATAAGGAATTCCATGGGTAAAACTGCATTTTGTCCATATACTAGATTGAATGGTGTGTTTCCTATTGCAGTTTTATAAGCCACTCTATAAGTCCATAGGACATGATTAAGTTGTAGATCCCAATCATTCCTGTTTGTGTTTACTAGTTTTGATAGCACAGTACAAAGTACCTTATTAGTACTTTCTGCTAACCCATTGGCTTGTGGGTGATATGGGGCTGACTTTCTATGACTGATCAGGAAATATTCAGTGATGTTTTCTATGATTTGGTTTACAAAATGGGTTCTCCTATCACTTACTAGTTCAATTGGAAGTCCAAATCTGGTGATAATGTTTTCATATAGGAATCTGGCAGTAGTATGAGCATCATTTCTTCTTGTGGCTTTGGCCTCAGCCCACTTTGTCAGGTAGTCTGTAGCCACTATGATGTATTCAACATGGGTTTGCTTTGCTGGAGGATGTATAGGTCCAACGAAATCCAACCCCCATTTACTAAAGGCTCTGGCTAAAATTAATGGAACTAATGGCATATCATTTCTTCTATTTGGTTGACTCACCCTTTGACAGACACACACCTTTTCACATAGGTTCTTGCATCAGGAAATAGCGTTGGCCACCAAAAGCCAGAATATAAAATGAGTTTAGCAGTTCTGTCACTTGAGAAGTGTCCTCCTGCCACTCCAGAGTGTGCCATTTCCAACATTTCCAGATATTTACTCTGAGGAACACAAATTCTTAGGTATCCATCCATTCCTCTCTTATACAACTGTTCTCCTATCAATTGATATTCTTCAGAAATTACTTGTAAATTTTTTGAATCTGTACCAGTTGTCACTTGTTTTCCTTTCTTTTTCCTTCTCAGTTCCTCAATGATATTTTCACCCCACTCTGGATTTTTTTGGAACAAATATAGAGTTATGAATTCTGAATCTTGCAATATGTGGCACTTCCTACAATTAGCAATGTACTTTGTTACATCTTGAATTTTATTAGGCCAATGTACCCCCATCCTATTGAGATTACTTAGGGTGACTACCATAGAAGCATGAGTGAAAGGATTCCAATGATGAGCTCTCCTCAGATATTCTTGTTGCTCTTCCTCAGGAGTGCAATATTCCAATATGCCTGTGTGGTTGAGATGGTACAAATGCCCAGCTAGTAACATAAAGTTCCTGCTTTGTAACACTAAGTGTGCATTGTTCCCAACTGTTCTGCAAAGTCCCATGGTTAACAATGGTACTAAAGTCATGGCCCACTCAGGAACACTCTCTACCTTAAACAGATTGGTGTCTGGCAGATTGTCATCTAAAGGTGAACTGGGTTCTTTAGACTGAATTCGAGATAAATGATCTGCTCTCAAGTGTGTTTTCCCTTGTCTGACCACCACTTCAAACTCAAATTCCATTAGCAAAAGAAACCATCTGACTATTCTCCCTGTGTGACAAGGTTTATTTACCAAATATAACAAAGCTTGATGGTCTACAAAGAACTTAAACTTGTTGGCCAAAAGGTAATGTCTGAATTTTTTTAGAGCAAATACCATGCCCAATCCCTCTCTTTCAGTGGTTGTGTAATTTTTCTCTACTAGATTCAATTGTCTACTAGCTTAGGCCACTGGAAAATCTAACTTGCTTCCTTCTATTGGTTGTGCTAACACACATCCCAAAGCATAATTTGAAGCATCCACATGGACATGAAAAATTTTATCCCATTGAGGTGTTTTCAGAATTGGGGCTGTTACCAAACAAGTTTTTAGAGTTTCAAAGGCTTGGTCACACTCCTTAGTCCACTCAAACTTTGTAATTAGGGCATATAAGGGTTTAGCTATGTCAGCAAATTTGTGTACAAATTTCCTATAGTACCCACAATGTCCCATGAAAGTTTGAAGTTCCTTTACACTTGTTGGTCTTGGAAGCTCTATTATGGCCTTTATTTTCTTCTCATCAGTTGAAATTCCATTTTTAGAGACTATATGACCCAGCATTTTCCTTGTCTTACAAAGAATACACATTTTTCTAGATTTAAACATACTCTGTAGGTTCTGCATTTCCTAAATATATTTTCTAAATCCTGCAAGTGATCTTGTCTTTTTAATGAAAAAGTACAAAGATCATCTACATAGATTTCCATTACCTTTCTCAGGAACTCTTTGAAGATATGACACATCAATCTCTGAAAAGTTGCTGGAGCATTGGTTAACCCAAAGGGCATAACCCTAAAAGCATAAATTCCCCATTCTGTGGAGAAGGCAGTTTTATGTTGGTCTTCCAATGCTATGGGAACCTGGTTGTATCCTGAAAAACCATCTAAAAAACTATAAACCTCCTTCCCTACAACTCTTTCTAGAAGATGATCTGTTATAGGCAGTGGATAGTTATCCCTTATAGTTGCTGCATTTACCTTTTTCAAGTTAATGCATACCCTAAGTTTCCCATTCTTCTTTGGTACCACAACTATAGGAGATATCCATTCTATATACTCAATTTCTTAGATGAAATTGGTAGCTAATAGCTTGTCAATTTCTTCCTTTATTTTTGCAGAGTATTTATCATTGAATGTGTAATGTCTCTGTTTACTAGGTTTTGCTTCAGGTGTAATAGGAATCTTATGCTCACAGATTTTAGGATCAATACCTTTCAAATCCTTATAGCTATAAGTAAACACATCCCTATAATTTCTTGCCAAGTTTCTTAATGCCTCCTCTTCTTGACTTGTCATATCATCAGCCACTACAATGTGTCTTTCTTCTCCCTCCTCATGAGTGATCATAATCTTTTTAGTTTGTTCCTCATTATCATAAGCCTCTCCTTTCTTCTTTTCCCTCTTTGGTTTCCTTTTGAGAAGTAATCTGTTTTCCACTTCATAAGTCTTAAAGTTTTCTGGTACATCAAACTGTTGCTCTTTGTTCATTTCCCTTGTCTTCTTCTCATCCTCCCGATTTTCTTCTATTTGCTTGTGTTTGTTTTTCTTGTACTTGCCTGAGATTTTATCCTTAATAGCATCTTCAGCTTTTACTTCCTCCAAAAATTGTGTCTTCCCTTTTTCTAATATCATTTCTTGTTCTTTGTCCTCTTCTGTTCCGGATACCTTTATCATTTGTATTCCAATGTGAAAAACATCATATCCTTCCTCATTTTGAAATTCCACTCCTACATATTCATCACTGGCTAGATCCATGGTAGCCAAAATTTGATTCCACCCATAGGGCTCAAATTCCTCATCCTTGAATTGTTGTGATACATAGTTCTCATCTTGTAACTTCCTTCCTTCCACACAATCCTCTCTTCTTAACCTCCTTTTCCTACTGGTAAGATTTCTTATCATATTGCACTTCCATACTGATGATTCAGCCTCATCCGGGTCTTCCATTTCTGATTCCTCACTCAACTCTTGATTCTGATGAATTTTATACCATTCTTGAGGAGATATGTCACAGTAGTGCCCATTTCTTAGATTTACATTGGTTATTCTTCCTTTGCTCTGCAGGTATAAGCAATCATTACCCCAATCTTGTACAATTTGCATTTGTCTCATGAATGGTCTTCCTAGGATAATTTCATATGAAGTGGATTGTGGGAATTCAACTATAGCAAAGGTATGTTCTATCTCTATCCCACATATGTCCACAATCACTTTTTCCCATATTCCTAGGGGTTTTTCTATGTGTCCATCTGCAAGTTGCAATCTCATTTTTGTGGGTAATAATTCATTTTTTCCCCATTTCTCCCAAGTTTTTTTAGTCATGATGGCCACTCCTGATCCACTATCCAGAATAGCTTTGGCCTGGTTTTTACCAAATTGTATTTTTAAGGTTGAGTTTCCCTCTTCTCCTTCAAAATATCCTCCTATCTTATCAATGGGAATATACCACAACTCCTCCATTTCCTGTAGTTGTGGGTGAAGATTTTCTGATGTTGTTTCCCAATTTTTCATTTGTTTCTGGAGGTGAGGATTTTGTTTCATTAACTCTTCCCATGTGGTATGGTAAAGAATTGTACATCATTTATCTATATTCACCTGGAGTGTTACTTGTGGGTTTTCTTCCTTGATACTATTTCCTCTTGTTTTTGTTACTTCAGATTCCTCAATTGTTTTTTGAGAATTGTCTTCTCCCCCCATTTTGAGTTGCACTTCCTGTATGATTTGTTTACACTTCTGCATCCTTTCATGTTCTAAATCTGGCATAGGATAAGCCATTGTATGATCAGTAGGGCTTGGTCCCTCTTGAATTCTTCCTTCGTATGCTTTTATTAGAGTGTCTAGACTTTGTGAATTTCCTATCTCCAATTGGGTTTGTGTCTTTTGAGGAGAAGTACTGTTTGATTGTTCCCTATTTTCTTCTTCAATATTTTTACCCATTTTTTGTTTCCTTTCCCATTTCCCTTTTTGTCTATTTTTCTTCACCTTTGAGATTGAACCTTCATTCTGTTCCTTAGTTGTTCTTTGTTGTTTTGTTTGTGACCTTGTTATAGCATTTACATTTACTTGGTCAATGTCACTCAATTCTTCCTGTTCCATGATACTGACTGCTTTTAGTGGTATGTTATTAGGTGTGTTTTGTTGTTTTTGAGGATTTTTTGGGAAATCCTTTATCAAATGCTCCCTGCCACAATCCTTGCAATATGCTCCTTCTATTCTTAATGTAGGAGGTTGTGGACAGTCTCTAATGAAATGATCTCCCCCACACCTATAACAAGTTATCTTTGGTCTCCCTTTGAATTGAGGTTTTTGATTGGACATATAATTATTGGTTATATACATGAAAGTGGCAGTGTCCATCTCAATTCTTCCGTTTCCCAAGTCTAGGGCTTGTAATTCTGGTTCTCTTGATTCATAACCTTCCCATTCTTCTTGATATCCTTCATTCCATTGATAATCCTCCTTGTATGGTGACTTTGTTCTTGAGTTTCCCTCCTCTATTGGTGTGTATTTGATTGGTACCACATTTGTTGGTATAGGAGGTTGTTGCCCAAGCACAGGTCTTGGTTGCTCAATATACACTGATTCTCTTTGGCTCCCATAGTCTCTCTCCTTTATGGGTTGTTTATTATAGAAGCATTCCTCCCTGGTATGATTGGTCCATTTCCTCTCTAGTGTACAATATTTGAGTGTTTTTCTTTAATCTTGCAAATGTGGAGGCTTTTGATATGGGCAATGTTGTACCGGATGACTTTCTCCACAATTATAGCATTTTTTATTTGTGTTTATCCTAGAATTTATCAAATTGGCTTTAGTGCTTACCTCTAGGGCTTTAGCAATGGCCTGTGCCAATTCTTCTGCTGGAGGAATTTTATCTTCATTTGATCTGGGTTGATTAAATGCTAATAGATCTTGGCCTCTGTTATCTTCCAAATCTATTGCTTCTTTTACACAAGCTCCTAGATCAGGGCATCTCCTGTAGTACACTAGGGTCCTTAATTGAGCACTTCTTAATCCTTCTATGAATAGGGATACTTGTCTAGCCATGGAAGGTACTTCTTCTTTAGGAAATCTGTCAATATATTGCTTAAATCTCCTGGCTGCCTCTCTGACATTTTCATCTTTTTGTTGTTTAAAACTGTGTATCAGAGTGGCTGTGCTATGTTTTATTCCGGTCTTTGAGAATTCCCCAATAAAGGCTTCTAGGAAGGATTCAATATCTAGGTACATTTCTTTTCTCAAAGGGATGAACCAAGATAATGCTGGTCCTGTTAGGGTTAGACCAAATGCTTCAAATTGAACTTTGTAATCTTCCACCTCCTCAGCTCTAATTAATTGCCTAAACTCTGCAGCATGAGCATGAGGATCAGAATACCCTTCATATTGATTTTTCATGCATTTGGCTACTTGATATGGTCTAAGCATTCTACCCTGAGGTTGCCAATGATGTCTTCTTCTTAGTGAAAATTCATTATACCCTTCTGGTTCCTTTTCAAAGGGATTTGGGGAAGCCTGTGTCCTCCTCCCTTGTTGTTGCTCAGTACTAGTGTGATTTTCATGTGGTCTAGGTAAATCTGGTTGTCCTATGTTATGTTCCCAAGGTCCTTTGTCAGCACATTGTCCTAAGTCATTTGTATTTTCTGGGTCTTGGGAGAAGATGTACACACACCCTTGCCTATCCTCATATCTACCATCTTTGAACTGAGCTACTGGTGTTATGTTTAGGGGAACTTCTAAGTTTCTCAATCTAATGAGAAACTTATGCATTCCATCCTGATATACATAGGTGCCAAACCTATTTGTGTACATGTATTTGAGGATATTTCTATAATCCCTAGTTTCAATGGGCTCATTTGTTTCATTTAAATTTTCCATGTTGTTTTCTTGCCCTAAATTTCTTTTTTGCACTTCCCCTACTACTGACTCTATCTCCTTCGTACCTAGGTCTTACTTAGTATGTGAATTTAGTTTGTTCCCAGACCTAAGGATCATTCACCTAATTTTCACGATTCTGTGGTCAAAACCGTGTTTTTCACGATTTTGTGCTTAAAATCGTGTTTCTCACGATTTTCTAACTAAGCTAGTGTTTTTTCACCATTTTATGACTAAAATCGTGTTTTTCACGCTTTTCAACTCAAAATCGTGTTTTTCACGATTTTGTGTTCAAATTATTGTTTTTCACGATTCTCTACTCAAAATCGTGTTTTTCACGATTTTGTGTTGAAATTAGTGTTTTTCACGATTCTCTACTAAAAATTGTGTTTTTCACGACACTGTGCTCAAAATCGTGTTTTCCACGATTTTGTGCTCAAAATCGTGTTTTTCACAATTCTGTGCCCAAAATCGTGTTTTTCACGATTCTGTGCCCAAAATCCTGTTTTTCGCGATTTTGTGCTCAAAATCATGTTTTCCACGATTCTGTGCTCAAAATCGTGTTTTCCACGATTCTATGCCCAAAATCGTGTTTTTCGCAATTCTGTGCTCAAAATCGTGTTTTTCGCGATTCTGTGCTCAAAATCGTGTTTTCCACGATTTTGTGCTCAAAATCGTGTTTTTCGCGATTCTGTGCCCAAAATCATGTTTTTCGCGATTCTGTGCCCAAAATCGTGTTTTTTGCGATTCTGTGCTCAAAATCGTGTTTTCCACGATTTTGTGCTCAAAATCGTGTTTTTCACGATTCTGTGCCCAACATCGTGTTTTTCGCGATTTTGTGCTCAAAATCGTGTTTTCCACGATTTTGTGCTCAAAATGGTGTTTTTCGCGATTTTGTTCCCAGACAATCGTGATTGTTCACAATTGTAAATAACACGATTTTCTTATGAAAATCGCGTTCTGGGAATCGCAATTTTGTCCCTAGTTCAGAGAATCACGATTTTGTGTTTGACTACAGAATCGCAATTTTGAACACTTTTTTGAAGATTTTAAAGTATTGATTTTCAAGTTTTTCTTTCTTCTATTAGAATCGCCCTATCAAGTTTTTACCATGCAATGAAGAAGATCATCCAAAAGATAATATTTTCTTACTAAAAATTAAAAACTCAAAAAATCGCGATTTCGTGATTTTGATATTTTCCTACTTTTCTGTGCTTAATGATCAAGAAAATTTAAAGGCATGTAATTGAAATGATATAGAAACCACTCACCTTGCTTGCTTGACTCAAAAAACTCTTCAAGACCTGAATTTGCAGAAGATCGCGATTTTTCCTTGCTCTCTCTCTCTCTCACACTCACTCAAATGAATTTTTCTTTCAATTCCAGGTTTGTTTAGTGTCCAGAAAATCGCGATTTTGTGTGATTTCCACTCTTCCTCACTCTTTCACTTGTCCAACTTCACTTACTCAATCTTGATGACATCTCTTGCAATTATCTTTCTCCAAAAACCCAAATATGCTGAAAATTCCAGAAAATTTCCCTTACAGAAAATTGCGATTTTGTGCAAAAAATCGTGTTTTTTCTATACTTCTTATTTTGTGCAAATTTGAGTATTCTTCTCTCTTGTTCCCCTTCAGTACCCTTTACCAACTCCAATTCAACAATCACCTGCAATTTTACCTCATAGTCACAACATTATTCAGAAAATCGCGATGTTGTTCAGAAAATCGTGTTTTTTCAAATTTTCTCATTTTTTGACAAATTTTTGCTTTTCTTTCACTTGGTCTCTATTACTCTTATCCACAAAGCTTCAGTCCAACTTCCTAAGAAGAAAAGAAATTTTTTTGATTGTTTTTAATGAATTTTTTGCATTTTTTTTTAGTATTTTGCCCTAAATTAAGATAAACACTTCACTTAGGGTTTCTTCTTTGGTGATCTACTGATCCTGTGTTCCTTGATTGGTTATACTCTCTTATGGCTTAGCTATCAAAACAGTTAATGAGAAAAACTTTCCAAAGAGAATGTGCTATGAAGTGCAAGTATCAATTTTTGCAAAGATAAACTCAAACACATTTTTTTTCAAAATGCAAATCAGCTATGTTTCTCAAGATTTATGCTTTATTTGGTTAACAAATGGATCTTTTCTACTTGCATCTAGCTACTTTACTTGACTTTTCCTTAGTGCAACCATGTTATCTTCCCAAGATCAACAATATTGCCTAGTACTTGGTAAAAAAGAACTCTAAAAATGCAAGAATAGACACATGTTACCTCATCTTCAGCTTTCTTGATTCAAATTTTTCACACACCTGCACTTTTGCTTCAAAAAATGAAATGAGCAACTATCAATTTACAAAAATTTTAGCACTTCCTATTCTAAAAGATGATCTATTGCTTTCTTTTCCCAAAAGACAAACAAAAACCATCTACCTTTTCATGTTCACATTTCTCGATTAAAGAGTGTTACCTTTTCCATGTGTTTGTTACCATCACCAATAGAAGATCCAGCAAGGTCCAACTTCAATGAAGCTTTTGAAATACTTCCCCGACAACGGCACCAAAAAATGTTTGTTATTGATCTTTGGAGTTGTCCTCTCCAATCATTTAGCATAAAGAATCAACAATACATCTTTATTTTGTCAATCCTGGAAGTATTCATGAGACCACAACCCCTTCTAGATGATAGAATCCAAGAAATAAGAGAATAATGGCTGGATTTCTGAGAATGGTGAAAATGAAGAGGAATTTCTAGGGTTTGGATTATCTTGAGCAAATCTCCACCATTTTCTACAATCTTGGTGTCTAATACATGCTATTTCATCAGCAGAACACAATTATGAAGTCAAATCTCAAAAATATTACCTGCACCATACAGACGAGACAATTGTGATTCTGTGAAAACAGACGATTTTCATCTCCAGCACCTTTCTTCATCAACTTATCACTCAACACATCAGTATTCAGCTCTCTTCATACACATTCAACAGAATTACACAATAGAAGCTCACAAATCTCCATAGATACACAAGAATTAGACTCACAAATCAAAGAAACCACACAAAGAGGAGAAAACACGATTTTCAGCAGAAAACTCCTTCTCTATTCACTTGGATAGCATGTAAACAAATGATTAACCAACCCCCTCATAATAGAGGAAATTATCTTATATACATTTTCAAGTGTCCCTTTTCACACTTGAATTTTGGTCCTTTCCTCTATTATTCTAAAAATATACTATCTAGGAGTTTCCAAAAATTCTAGGAAAATTACATAAGATTCTATCTTACATAAGGAAGACTCTTCCTTATTTTTACAACAATTGCATAAATATTTTTACAAGTTTTGTCATTTTACAATTATTTTTCTTCAAAAAGGCTTCCAAAAATACATCTTCTAACAATGATCTTGTCTGATATCATGTCGTCAGGAATATTTGAATGATTTTCCACACTTTAAATTGATCGTACCACGTTAAGTTCTTTCCTTTCAAGTTATCGGTCACACACAAGTTATCTCTTGACTTGAACCTGATTTCTTAGATAGTCTTTAACTTGTCTCGTGCCTATCATTGCCCTCAAGTACTTCCAACACTCTGTGCTCTTAGCCTAGGCTAGGAATTGACAGAGGAAGTTGAGAATCTCCAACCTTAAGTCTCTTTTCCTGGTTGCCCTTGTGTGCCCAAGAAGTGCGTTCCCAAGCTTGCACTTACTCTTGCTTAGAATGACTTTCTATGCTCTCAATAAAGGTATAACAATCCCAAAGTTAGCTCAAGACTTAAAGTCAATTGACACAAGAAAGCATGTTCATTCATACAATTCAGAGATCAAATTGTTATTTGGCTTTGTGGAAAATAACCCTAAAGATCCCCTAGTTTTCTTCCCCCATGAGCTTTCCAACGAGCCTAAGATCACCCTGAACGGATTTCGTATGAGGAAGTTATGAATGTTCAGAGTTCTAGGGTTAAAACAAGGTTCAATTATGCTAACAAGTAAATAGGACTTCTCGAATTACTTTATGTAGCGACCTCACAATGCTCCACTAAACCTTAATTGCTCCCCACACATTAGCCAAAAATAGACCAATATTTTTTGCCCTAAAAAATTGGCCAAATTCGCCCATCAATCGCGATCGAGTGGTCTGTCAAACGTGATTGATATGTCAGTCGTGATCGACGTGTCGATCGCTATTGACAGGTCCGTCGTGGCTGTCAGTCGCGATTGATGGGTCAATTGCGATTCACACGTGGCCCGAAAATTTAGTCAGTCGTGGTCAAAGGATCGTTGACTAGGTCGGTCGCGATTGACTGGTCGATCACGATTGATGGGTCAATCGCGATTGACACGTGTCACGCGAGGGTCTCTATCAGTCATGGTCAAACCATTGTTGACTCTATCGATCGCGATTGATAGGTCTATCGGGACCGTCGGTCGTGATTGATGGGTCGATCGTGATCGATAGGTTGATCGCGATTGACACGTGGTGCGCATAAAGTCTGTCGGTCGTGGTCAGTCGGTCGTTGACTCTGTCGGTCCCGATCAACATGTCGGTGGCGATTGACAAGTCCGTCAGCAAGTGTCTGTCGTCGTTTATCGATCGCGATTGACAGAAAACAGAGGAATTTTACAATTTTAAACACACTTTTGGAATGCTCTAGGCCTACACATCATGTTTATGCACTTGGTTTTGCAAAAAGGTCAATTTTTTTGTTGGTCACGATTGACAGAGGTCAACGCCTAGGGACTTGCACAGTGAAAAATTTTACCTGCTAGAGTTAGTACAACTGCTGGGGATGCTGATTCTTGCAAAAAATCTCAGAAAACACAGAATAGCACAAGCACACACTCACTCTCTCGCTCTCTCTCACAAGTGAAATGAGGGTAATGGTGAGGGAATGGTGATATGACCAAAAAATGGAAAATTTCGCGATGATGGAGATGGAGGTGGGAGATGGTGATGATGATGGTGATGAAGATGGTGAAGAAAACAAAAGAAAATAGATAAAAGTGAAGAAAATACCTATGACTCCAACGCCTCAACTCTACATCTTACCATCACACAGTCATCCTCAAAGCTCGATCCCCGGCAACGGTGCCAAAATTTGGTGTAGCTCAGTGATGAGTAGCACCTCCTTTAATGTCAATCCGGGAAGACATGAAGATGGTATGAAGACCTCGAACAAGTGATGGCACAAGTGTGTGAGTGAGAAGCACACTAACATGCACACACATACACACACGCACACGGCAAGAACAAAGAGAGAGACAATGGAATTCTTTTAGATTACTCAAAGTGCTCTTACAAGTTTAATTCTACAACAAGAAAACCTCAAAAATGAGCTCTCTAGCTCTTTTTATAGTTTTTTAACTAGTTTTGGCCCTGTCCAGACCTAGTGTCCGACCTAGTTAAAAATTAGGTTCTAGGGCCTATTTGAGGGCTCGAATGGAGTCTAAAAATTATGAAAATTGATAGGTAGGTACTTCTAATGCTCCTCAAGCTCAAGGACTCCTTGGATTGCACAAAATGGAGCCGAAACTATCCAAAAATAGTATTTACAATGTTAAGGTAGTGATGAAAATCACTGTTCAAATGAGGTTTGGTTGGAAAATTTGGATGGCCTATTTGCCAGATCTTCGTTGACTACTTTGTCTGCTTGTGCCTTCTCTCCACTCTAACTCTCTTCTTTGGCTTCCTTGTCTTGTGAGCCCTTGGGTGCCTTGACTACTGCCAACACCTTCTAGATTCATACCGAAAGCGAGTACCTCAACTCATACACAGAAGAAACAACATCGACTCATTTTGGAGAAAGTTCTGTGCATTTTCGTACTCTCTACAACAATTCTACAAGAAAGATTAAGGGATCACAATAGGACGTCGACAGTAGCCACAAAAGATCATGTCAAGATTCATCTTTCTTGCAATGATACACCCGAACCACATCCATTTGGTTGCAATAGTCTACGTCAAGAGCCGACTGGTGCGCCACCATTTGTCGAGGAGTCATGGCCAAATTTCGAAGAAGAACCACAGTGACATCACAACGATGGAAGAGAAAGAGTGAGCCCTATATCACGTGTCATAGAATAAGCAGGCATGAGGAGCCCTTCAGCCTGATCCCTCCATGATCATAGCAGAGATCTGCCTGAGGCATGGATAGAGTCATGCACAAAAGGAAAGAAAAGGAGATACCCATCCCTCTTTCCAAGGAAAACAACAACACTAAGAAATGACAGAGATGGGGTTGATGCCCAAAGTGGATGTGAAGTGGAGGTGTAAATGTGAGAGACTAAGAGAGAGAAGGGGGTTAGGAGACTGTTCTTGTGCTTCAAACAAACATGAACTAAAACTATGCTACTAAAAACAAGAAAATGGGGAGCAATTGGCCCAAAGGAAGGGTGAAGGTGCCATGCACAAACTCAAATCCTACGTAATTGAGCAAAAAAGATTGCAACACAATACTTTACCACATGTTCTTGAGCTCTCCAAGTGATGAAAGGCCGACCATCCCCAGCAACGGCACCAAAAAGTGTTGAGGTTGTAGCAAGGAACGCCCAAAACCCTCACCACCTTACATGGAAGCAAGAAGGAAGGCTCAAGAGTGACTCTCCTCTCATCCATCCCTACCTCCCACATGTTCAAGCCATTGGCAACAACCCCATGCTTTGCCACATGCTTGAAAACAAGGAGAATAGGGAGTCAAGGATCCTAGTCCGTGAGGAAAATACAAGAGAACGCAACTACTCTACTCACACAAAGGAGAGACATGCATAGGAACACACACACCACTCTCACACACTCAGAAGACACAATACATGTAGATGTAAATATTCTTCTTGGAGTAAATGAGAGCTTCTTCCATTGACAAGAGATATTACATGAGAGCACGTCGACCAAAAGCTCTCCCTTTACAAAAATGATCTTATATTTTTAGGCTAAGCTCTATTCCCCATGTGCCTCTTTGAAAAGTAAAAAAGGTGATTCTCTCTCTAACTGCCATATCTTCTAGGATATTCTAAGATCAAAATGGTAACAACCAAATCCCAATGAAGGGCATGCATGGGTTTTTCACGTGGAGAATCTTCTAGAGGAGCCACAAAAGTGAGAGCTTCTCAAGTCTAATATCCTATAGTATGAGGAAATATTAAAAAGTGTTTTTAGGAGAGTGTTCACATGTGACACTCAAATATATACAAAAAGGTTATTTCTCATGGTCTAGGGAGGGTTCTTATGCACCATAGAGGGTGTGTGCATATCCTTCAACCCAACAGAAGTTTATAGCTTCCTTGATGGATTTTCAGGTTACAACCAAGTAGTCATTGCCCCAGAAAATCAACACAAAACGGACTTCCCCACAGAGTGGGGAATCTTTGCATTTCGTGTGATGCCATTTGGGCTCACCAATGCACATACAACATTCCAAAGGCTCATGTGTCATGTCTTCAAGGAGTTCTTGCGAAACAGCTTAGAAGTATATGTGGATTATTTATGTGCTCATTCCCAAGAAAGAAGGTACCACATGTCTGAGCTCAACCAGATCTTCAACAAGTGTAGAAAATATCGAGTGTATCTGAACCTAGAGAAGGGTGTGTTCATGGTACGACAAGGTAAGATCTTAGGTCATATTGTTTCTAAGAACGGAATATCAACACACGAGGACAAAGTTAGAGCCATAGCTGAGTTGCCGAGGCCAAGGAATGTTAAAGAGGTATAAGCCTTTATGGACCATTGTGGATATTACCATAGATTTATCCACATGTATACAATCATAGCCAAACCTCTTTATGCCTTACTGACCAATTTTGAGTGGAATGATGAATGTGAAAAATCCTTCAATGAGCTAAAAAGATGTTTGTGCTAAGCACCAATACTAACCACTCTGGATTGGAATAAGCCATTCCATGTCCATGTAGATGCATCCAATCATGCGATAGGTTGTGTGCTAGCACAACCCATAGGAGAAGGAAATCTAGATTTGCCTATAGCATACAATAGTAGACAATTGAACGCAACTGAACGAAACTATACAACAACTGAGAGAGAAGGTGTTGGCAGTAGCTAGAAGCATAGAAGACGCGGAAGCATGTGAAGACAGAGCATAAAGAAGTAGCCAGGAGCCAGTCAAATTATTTTTTCAAACAAATATGTTTCAAAATACTTTTCAAAAACCTCCAACAATGATTCTCATCACTTTTGTACCATATGTAACATAGAAAAACTGTTTCTGTAATTTGTAGCTCCATTTTGTGCAAGCCGAGGAGTCCTCGAGCTTGAGGAGCGTAGGTAGAACGAGCCTACCAATTTTGGGTATTTTTAGATCTCGTTTACCCTTTCAAATAGCATCGAGAACCTATTTTTTAACTATGCCGGTCACTATATGTGAAACCGGTCAAAACTAGTCTAGAATCTATAAAAAGAGCTAGAGAGCTCATTTTTGAGGTTAGCTTGTATGAGTAGAGAAGAGATTAGAGCTATTTTGGGCTTGTATTTGAGATCTTGAGTAATAGAGTCTACTTTCCTACCTTCCATTGTGTATTGCTTGTCTCTTCCTTGTGTGTGTATGTGTGTGTGCATCTCTATGCTTCTCACCTTCACTATCACTACATCTCACGTTCACGATCTTCATATCACTCCTATCTCTTCCGCGGATTGACATTAAGGAGTTGGAGCTTGTTAAGGTGGTTCTCACCATTGTGCTAGAGCAACACCAAATTTGGCGTTGTTGCTGGGGATCGAGTCTAAGACGAATGTGTGATGGTAAGAGTATAGCAAGAAGTGGCATTGGAAGGTAAAAATTTCAGTTTTTGTTGTTGTTTTTAGTTAGTTTTTGGTGTTTTTTATCTCCCCCACACTCCATCTTCATCACCACATCTTCTTCCACTTCGAAAAAATCAAAAAATTCACCATATCCACCCATTCTCCTCATTTCCCCTCATTTGTGCATGCGAGAGAGAGAGAGCTTTTGTGCTTGTGTGTGCTTTTGTGTTTTTGAGTTTTCTTGCAAGTACAGAGCTCCAGTGCATCAGGAAAGCTTGCAAAAGGTAAAATTTCACTTTTTGTCAGAAATCTGCCATGTGTGTCAAACCATCGCGATGGTCTGCCAACTTTGGCATTTTTGGTAAGCGACCACACTACGAGGTAGGCGACACAAGCGCACACACAAATCTAAAGTTGCATTTCAAAAATTGACACTTTGGTGGACCATCCCGATTGGCTCAAACCATCACGATTGTGTTACACCATCGCGATTGGCTCACGCCATCGTGACAGCTCAGTCGGACCATCGCGACGGTCTCACACCATCGCGACGGCTCACTTGAGCAATCCCGACAGTCTCACACCATAGCGACGGCTCACTTGAGCCATCGCGACGATCCCATTGACCCCACGCCATCATGATTGGCTCATGCCATCGCGCCGATCTTGCCACGTGTCAAGCCAGACCATCGTGATGGTGCCAGGTACACCATCGGGACGATGCAAAATTAGACCATTGTGATTGGCTCACGCCATCATTCCCATGACCATCGCAACGGTTCACTCGGACCATCGCGAAGGTTCGTGTTGACCGTTGACTGATGCCATCACAATTGTTTGCCCAATTGGACCATCATGATGCCTCACCCCAACCATCGTGACGGTTCACTTCTGACCATCGCGAAGGTTTGTGCACCATGCCATCACGACGGTTCATTTGACCATCGCGCCGATCTCAGACCATCGCGATTGTCCATCCTAAATGCCAATTTTAGGGTTTGATTTTTTGGGCAAATTTGGGGTTATTTTAAGAAAATTTTTGGGTGATTAGACTCATAGGAGACCCCTTAGCTCATATTTGGAGAAAAACCTGTTTGTTAGTTTTTACCCCCGAGGGCCTAAACAGTCATATCTTTTTCATCCGAAGTCCGTTTTTTGAGCTTTATAGCTCGTTAGAGGTTAACATTGTTGGGACTAGACAAGCCAGGGGGCAGCATTAAAAGTGGGGCAAGGGAAGAAAGGAGGTTTAAAGGTGTATATACTCAAGTGCTTGATCATTCATTTGAGAATTGGTCTAAAGATTGAATTTTTATAGGTATAGCAAGGATAAACAAAGCAAGGCAATGAGGGACGCAAAGCTTGGGAAGTGCAACTTCTTGGGCATCAGAGCACTCAAAGCAGCTGACTTGAGGTTGGAAGATTACTCAACCCCCTCAATCAGTTATAGGCTAAATGGTAGCATTGTAGATTTACGACGGTAGCAATGAATTAAGTTCAAGAGACCTAATTTTATCAAGTCCAAGACTAAAGATAAAGGTGTGTGACACGAAAACCTAAAGGAAAGAACTTAAGTCTGACGGAACGGGAACTCAAAAATATAACTGAAAGTCGATTCCTGACGCTTACAGTTAGACAAAACAAGAACTCAAAGGAATTTAAAAAGAAGCAAGAAATTACTAACAAAGAACCATTGACGATCAAAGAGTACTAGGAAGTAAATTCATGAACCTTAGATCGGGCAAGCATATAGGTAAGTCAGACCGACGAAGCCTTAGATCATTAGAAACAAGTGTAGGAACTACTGCACGTTCGTGGGCACAACAATTGAATAATAATTATCCCTACGAGTTGAGCTCAGATATGAGTGAGTCGGAAATGGCTTTTAGCACTGAAAGACTAGAAGGAGGATCGAACATAGCATACCTCGAAAGACCAAAAGGACCCTATAGAACGTAGTTAGAATTTCTCTGAACCAACTGCTTAGGTGCTCGCATCTACGAGGATGGTTTGCAAAGACAAGTAGTACAAATGCACAACCCTGATCAACCCATTAGATTGGAACATCCTATGGTGAAATTCGAGAGAGATGCGTACATAGACAAAGAGGGAACGATGTACATCATAATTACTCAGCCAAACAATACCAACGAGTTTGGTGTAATTCAGTTAGATACGGAAGCGAGGATCCAAGGAAAGGAACCAGTAGGAGAAGAACCCAGAACACCTAGAGGGAAGTCTGTACTAACAAGAGTGCTAATCCCAGAATGGACCCCTCAGGATAACAGAAGCATAGAATTGTTTGTAAATAAAGAAATAGATGAAGCATTTTGGAGGTACCGAATGGAACAACCTAGTGAGGTAGGCTCCATCACGATTTACGAATTCAAGCACCCAGATACACCTAGAAAGGTTGTATATCTGGATGAAACTTCAGAACGGGTATTTGTAGTACCAGACCATGCGAGAAATACCTACACATGGAGAGGCGAGTTAGTATTTCCTCCATTACGAGCTAATGTAAATGCGAGCCATCAAGGTGTTGGAACATCCTAAGCCCAGGGTGCTCAAAGAGAGAAAAACAAAGAGAGACCGGAAGTAAGTTTCTACCATCCCATAGGGAGAGATAGAACCAACATAGACACTGATAGAGTGGAAAGACAAAGGGGACAAAGAATACCAGGTGGTAGAGATGATTTTCCTCTACCTAGACCACGTGAGCACCCAAGAATATTGAGACCCACTCAATTAGTAAAGTCAATGAAAAACTACTTCGATGGCTGTTGGCAGTAGCCTTGGTACATCAGGACCTACAAGACGTGAAAGTCAAAGAAGGGAGTCAGAGCGAAGGGACAGCACAAGCAAACAGGGCAGTCAAAGAAGATCTGGCAAGTAGGCCAATATTTTTTCAAGACATTAATGCAAATCAGAGAGTTGGACATGCAGGGAAGAAGAGCAAGTAGGGAGCTCGAAGATATGTATGGCAGATCACTAGAAGAAATCCCTACAACAACAGTGATTTTTATCACTAACAATCATTGTAAATATCATTTCACCTTTTTGTAGCTCCATTTTGTGCAAGCCAAGGAGTCCTTGAGCTTGAGGAGCCTTAGAAGTAGTTGCGTACCAATTTTCGTATTTTTTAGATCTCGTTTGAGCCCCCAAATAAGCCCTGGAACCTAAATTTTAACTAGGCCGGACACTAGGTCTGGACAGGGCCAAAAGCTAGTCAAAAACTATAAAAAGAGCTAGAGAACTCATTTTTGAGGTTAGATTGTAATTGAAACGAACTTGTAAGAGCTTGTGAAAGTAATCTAAAGCACTCCATTGATTCTCTCTCTTTGTCTTGCCGTGTGTGCGCGTGTGTGTGTGTATGTGTGTGCATGCTTGTGTGCTTCTCACTCACGCACTTGTGTCGCCACTTGCTCGAGGTCTTCATACCATCCTCACGTCTTCCCGGATTGACATTAAAGGAGGTGCTACTCATCACTGAGCTACACCAAATTTTGGCGCCGTTGCCGGGGATCGAGCTTTGAGGACGAGCGTGTGATGGTAAGACGTAGAGTTGACGCGTTGGAGTTGTAGGTATTTTCTTCACGCTCATTGATTTTCTTTTACTTTCTTCACTATCATCATCACCATCATCATCATCACCATCTCCCACGTCCATCTCCATCATCGCGAAAATTTCAGTTTTTTGACTATATCCCCATCTCCACCTCATTTCCCTCATTTCACTTGTGAGAGAGAGCGAGAGCGAATTTGCATATGCTGTTTTTTGCATGTTTTGTGAGCATTCTGCAGGTACAGGCCGCATCATCATCCCCAGCACTCTGCGCAGGTACGGAATTCTGAGTAACTGTCTGTGTGTCGCCGAGCTCTGTCAATCGCGACCGACTGAAAAATTGCTCTAATTGCTAAACAAAGTGCATATCCATGACCTACAGGCCTAGAGCTTCCCAAAAATGTGTTTAGTTTTTTGAAATTCCACAGATTTCTGTCAATCGCGATCGCTCTGTCAATCGCGATCGACAAACCACGACGGACAGATCTGTCAATCGCGATCGACACGTCAATCGCGACCGACAGCCCACGACGGCTCTGTCAATCGCGACCGACAGAGTCAACGACCGATTGACCACGACCGACTGACCATACGCGTGACACGTGTCAATCGCGATCGAGTAGTCAATCGCGACCGACTCATCAATCGCGACCGACACAGTCAACGACTGTTTGACCACGACGGACAGACCACGACGGCTCTGTCAATCGTGACCGACACAGTCAACGACTGTTTGACCACGATCGACAGACCCTCGCGACCGACCTGTCAATCGCGATCGACTCATCAATCGCGACCGACAGAGTCAACGACGCTTTGACCACGATTGATTGACTTTTCGGCCACGTGTCAATCGCGACTGACCAGTCAATCGCGACTGACAGCCACGACGGACCTGTCAATCGCGATCGACACGTCGATCGCGACTGACCTGTCAATCGCGACCGACAGACTTTGCGAACGCGTTAGAAGGGCAAATTAGGTCAAATTTTCAAGGCAAAGTGATTGGTCTAAATTGTGATTAAGTGTGGGACAAACTCTAGGGTGTAGTATTGCATCGTTAGGCCGTGCCACAAGCTACTCGAGTATTCCTGTTTGACTGTTAGCTTGTATTGAATCCTGATTTAACTCCCTAAACCCTGAACTGGCCTAACTTTTTCATACGAAATCCAATTTTTGAGCTCTTGGGCTTGTTGGAAAGCTCGTGGCATATACTACACGCCCTCAACTATTTTTTATAAAGATAATGCGTTGATTTTCAGAGAGGGTATTTTGAAGTTGACCATACCCAGGGGGCTCAAAGTCAGGGGTCTTTAGAATTATTTTCCTAAAAAGTCACAATGCAAATATGTGTATATGTTACATGAATGAAGTTGTTGGTTATGCCCTTGAATCTAAGCATTGAGCTAACCGTGGGACTTTTATAGGTCCATTGAGAGCAACAGAGAGCGTACAAAGCAAGGTTTCTTTGCAAGCTTGAGAACCGGGTTCTTGAGCACCATAAAGCAAGGGATCAACAAGTAAGGTTGGATTATTCTCAACTCCCTCTATCATTTCCTAGCTCAAGCTAAGAACGAGTAGAGATAGGAGTAAGTCAGGTTGACGATAGGCAGTTATCAAGTTGAAGACTACCTAAAAAACTCAAGCTCAAGTTAAAAACATAATCTCTGTACTATCGATAACCTAAAGGAAAAGAACCTAACGTGGAACGATCAACCTAAAGTACGAAGAACATTCAAGTGTTCCTGACGACGTGATATCAGACAAGACCATAAACACAATAATTAACTAAAAAGAACCAAGTGACTGGTACCAATTGATCGACAACGAGGTTGTACTCTGGAAAAAAATTGGGCTAATCAGTTAGGCATATGAACCTTAGATCAGGACGACATTTAGCAAGGGAAAGACAAAGCCTTAGGTCTTCAGAGGCTAGTGTCAATCATACTGCAAGGTCTTGGGCCCAGCAGTTGAGTCACCACTCTCATTACCCTAGCTCGGATACCAGTGAGTCAGAGATGTCTCAAGGCATGGACAGACCTACGGGAAGTTCAGGAGTGCCTTATTTGTACAGGGTAGAAGGCCCTTACAAAACACAGCTGGAATACCTTAGGACCAACCGATTAGGTGCGAGCATCTATGAGGATGGCCTAGGAAGATCTGTGGTCCAGATTAAAAACCCTGATCAATCCATAGGACTAGAACACCCAGCTGTCAAGTTTGAAAACGGTGCATACCTGGACAAGGAAGGAACCATATACGTAGTCACCAGTCATCCAGATAGGACAGATGAATTTGGAAATGTAATTTCAGAAGCGGACTTAGGTGACTTGGAACAAGGGAACATGGGTGCGGAACCTAGAACCCCTCGAGGTAAATCAGTTCTCACTAGGATTATCACGCCTGAATGGGTCCCCCAAGACAACAAGAGCATAGAGTTGCTCCTCAATCGAGAAACGGATGAAGCCTTTTGGAGGTACAAGTCTAATCAGCCAACAGACATAGGAAACATCATGATCTATGAGTTTAAGGATCCGGATAGCCCAGGCAGAGTGACCTACTTAGATCATGCTTCAGAACGGATCTTTGTGGTGACAGAAAATGATAGGCATGCCTACACTTGGAAGGGTGAATTTATCTTCCCCCAACCAAGATCAAATGTATCCTATAGTCACCCTGGGGCTGGAACTTCCCAAGCTCATGGTACACAAAGAGACAGAGGTAGGGATAGACCAGAAGTAAGTTTCGCCAACCCTGTAGGCAGAGAAAGAACGAGAACAGAGACGAATAGGATAGAACCTGAGATGCATAGAGCCCACAGGAACCAAAGGAATGTAGATGGATTCCCTCTGCCGAGGCCTAGAGAGCATACAAGAACTTTGAGACCCACCCAGCTAGTTAAGTCCATGAAGAATTACTTTGACGGCACAGGAGATCCCTATGATCATGTGGCAGAGTTCAAGCAAGTCTTGAGAGCTGAACAAGTGGAAGATCTGTTCACGCAGTACAATGCCTTTGGTCTAACCCTTAGGAACACGGCACTTACATGGTTTCAGCCATTAGATGAGCGTCAGTTCAGGAGCATAGACCAACTCCTAGAGGCTTTCATTGTAGAGTTCTCTAAGAGTGGCATAAGACACAATACCTCATCATTGATTCACAGCTTCAAGCAAACTCCTCAAGAGACCGTGAGACTTGCAGGAAGAAGATTCAGACAATATCTGGAAAGGTGCCCTATTTCGGAGTTACCCACATCTGCTAAACAAGTAGCCTTATTCCTTGATGGATTGCTGAGTACGAAATTGAGATCCTATGTGTATCTGAAGGACCCTAGGACTATAGAAGAGTGTGTACGCATGTGCATTGACATTGAAGATAACCTAGGGGAAGAGCTAGAGCTTTCCAAAATCTATAAAGACTCAGATAGCGCATCTAGCCACTCTTCCACGCAATCTACATCAATTGAGGAACTCGCTGAGAAGGTAGCTCAGAAATTAGGTGTAACTAGCAAACAGATCCCAAGATTTGCCCCAGCGAAGAGGTGCTATACGTGTGGTGGCGACCACCTGGCGAATGTCTGCCCTATTATGGCTCAACCCCAAGTAAACCCTAGTAGCCAGTACTGCACCATAGAACGGAGATACACTAATCACACCGCACAAGATTGCCCATACAACAAGCAGGCAGTTAGGCAACCTTACCCCCAGCCCTACCAACAAGGAAGATACCAGAACCAGTACCCTCCATCACCACAATATGTCAGACCCCAACAAACCTACCAACCACAATATCAGGCCCAACAGAGACCCCAACCGGTGCTGGCTCAACAGCCTCCAAACCCCGCTAACGTGATTCCAGTAAAGTATGCTGTTGCAGAAGAAAACCTGAATAGGGCCATAGTACCAGTAACCCCATTGATCTCAGAAAGTGACCCAAGTGACCATAGCTTTGATTCTACACATGTCGATAGTCCCCAGGCTTACTACATGCAGTCTCCAGAACATGGTGAGTCTTACTATAGTGAAGAACCAGGTGAACCTAGTTGGGAGTCAGATTACACGAACGTTATGTATGCAAACCCCAACCCCAGGCCTCAACCTAGGCAAGTAAGACCTCCATTCCCCAGAGGACCGTGCTACAGATGCCAAGGAGATCATCTCATTCGAGACTGTCCCTTGCCCCCACCTACACAACCCCAGTCAGTGACTATCCAGGGTTTTTGCCAAGATTGTGGAAAAGAGCATCTTTTACGAGATTGCCCAAAGAACCCCAATAATATGCCAAAAATCACTCCGATCAATGTGATCGGTTTGGTTGTAGAATCCTCAGGAAGCGTCACTTCCACTGCACCAGTGCAGGTAGTCACTAGAGCTCGGGCATTGCAGCAAAATCAAGGGGTAGGCCAGGAAAAGAGCCCAGATGCTAGCGATACTGAGAGCCAAAATAAAAAGAGAACAAGAGCTTGGAAAGATAGTCGGGAAAGAATGAAAAGACAATGGGCTAAAAAGATGAGTGAACTTGAGGAAAGCATAAGAGAAACCAAAGCTAGGATAACTGAAATCACCTCTCAAATCCCCTCTCACAATACCCCGCAGCCATCCCTACCATCTCCATCTGACCCACCGCCTTCCCCACCACGTCATACGATTCCACCACCCCCCAGGGTAGGATCAGTGTTAGCCAATCCCACTCCTGAAGACATAGACATGATGCTCAAAGCATATCAGGCCAGAATACAAGAAGGGCCAAACGTCACGGATCATGCCAAGTGCTATCCTAGAGCGGACCTAGAGATAGAAAGAACCAAACTGTGCGCGAAAATGGTTGCATTGGCTCAGACTATGTTTGAAGCTAGTCGCCTTTTCAATTACTCGGGCTCAGCCAAAACGCAATTACACTTGGATGGATTCCTAGAGAAGTTAGAGGAAATAATTGCAAGATCTGCCAAGGAAGAAAAAAATCAAGAAAAAGATAAAGCAAGCAAAAACATGAATCATTCCCCATCGGAAGTGTATGTGGCTACTTCCACTAAACCAGACGACTTCCCCTCCTTAGAAAGAATAGAGAGGCTAATCGCACAATCAGAAAAGGAACCTAACCCTCAAAGAAAGGAAAGGGCAAGAGAACGGATAAGCCAGCCTCTTCAGGAAGCCCATGTGCCTCCTCAAGGAGCCTATCTTCCTCCCCAAAAAAAGTCACAGGAGCCTCCCTCGAAAGCTTACGTACCTCCACAGGTAACCCACATTCCTTCCCAGAGAGTGTATGAGCGTGCTCGGAAGAGTAATAGAATAAGCAATCCTCCCCAAGAAGCTTGTGCTCCAGCTATCTATGAGAACGAGGAAAGAGCCAACGATAGAATAAGCCCTCCTTCCCAGGTAGCATATGTACCTAATTCTACAGAGCCAGACACTTCTTCTTCTATGAATCGGTTTGCACCAGATTTCCTACGAGAGATTCAAGAAGACAAATGGGAAAACGAAAGCGAGGTCGCCCCTCCTTTTGAACTTGTGGACGATGCACATGACCAATTCCCACAAGACATCCCATCAATTTACGGGGAACATGAGAGTACTCAATCTCATGAGAGATTGGACTTTGAGTCTAATTCCATACAGGAGCTACCCCACTTCACAGGCCCATGGGAAGCAAAGTCCACATGTATGAGAGCACCCACAGTCATGGTAAGGAACGACGATTCAGTCATATCTAGGAACACGGAGATAGTAAAGAACACCAAAGTGCAGCGCAATCTCACTTTGGAAGAACTGCCCAAGGATAGACCAGAAGCGTGGAAATATGTAGCTAGTCGAGTAACTGAAATTGCAAAACCTCATTCCCGGGTAGGATCCCATAGGACAGTGCCAGAAATTCCCTTGGATAAGATAGGAGATATGTGTGAAGGTGAAGAAGGGAACACCTACCTTCCCATCACCTACCAGGAATACACCACCAAGGCAATTTTGGACTCAGGTGCAGGAGTTGCAATTGCCACCACTTCCCTTTGGAAGCATTGGGGCAAGCCAGCACTCAGACCAACGAGGATGAAATTACAAATGGCCGATGGTCACATAGAGAGACCCCTAGGATTGCTAGAAGGAATAACTCTCACCACTTGTGGTGTCGAGTTTGAACATACCTTTGCCATATGTGATTTCAGCAAAAATCATGCCTATGAGATGATTTTGGGAAGACCATTCATGCGACAGTTGCAAGTGGTACAGGATTGGGGAACCAATTCTTTGTACCTGCAGCACTTAGGTGTTACAACCAAAGTCAATCTCAAGGATTATTCTCATAGAGATGTCCCTCCTATCCAATGGAATCCCATCCATAGAGCCAAAGATGATACAGAATCTGTGCATTCCATAGGATCAGGATCCTCCTGGATGCACGAAGACACTCACTTATGGATGTGCAAAGTAGCAGTGGAGGAAGAGAAGAGAGAAAAGGCTAGAGAAATAGGTGCAAACGAAACCCATAGACCCATTCAAGACCCAGCCTATGCACCTGTAGTTTTTCCAGACGAGGAATTTGAACCCCATGGCTGGGTAGAAATTTTAGCAACAATGGATGTAGCCATCAATGAAGAACAATGGACACCTCACTGTGATGAGGATGGCTATGATATTTCAGTCTTCTCCATAGAGCCAATCATGGGAGAGGCAGTTCTAGAAGAATGCGAACCTAGCCCTGATGCATTTGAGGATGCAAGTGACTCCGATCTAGAGTCAATCATTATGGACCCTCCATTTGCATCAGATGAAGAATACTTCCATGAAGTAGAATTTCAACCTCAGAAGCATGGAGAGGTTACAAATGATGTAAGATTAGCAACACATATGACCTCGAAGGAAGAAGGAAAGAAACGAAGAAAGAAGGAAGTTTTACCAGAGGAGGAAGAATCTTTGTTTGAGGTCCCAGAAAATTTTAAGAAGTACGAGATAGATGACAGGAGAGTCATGATAAGAATGCCTAAACGAGAGGCACAATCAGGAGAGGCCTATGATAACAAAGAAACCACCAAGAAAATAGTAGTGGCCATAGAAGAAGGAGAGGAGAGATGCACGTATATAGGTCATGACCTAACAGAAGAGGAAGAGTACGAATTGATAGCCTTGCTAAGAGAATACAGAGATTATTCGCTTGGAGTTACAAGGATTTGAAAGGTGTTGACCCGGACATATGCTCGCACACCATCCCCATGACCTCAGATGCCAAACCCTCTAAGCAAAAGCCTTATACATATAACGATAATTATGCTGCTAAGATCAAGGAGGAGATAGATAGACTGGTTGAAGCTGGATTTATCTATGAAATTGAGCACACTGAATGGGTATCCCCCATCGTAGTGGTGCCCAAGAAGAATGGCAAGCTGCGTGTGTGCATTAACTTGAAAAAGGTTAATGCCGCCACGATTCGAGATAACTATCCGCTTCCCATCACATAACATCTCTTAGAAAGAGTGGCAGGCAAGGAAGTGTACAGTTTCCTTGATGGATTCTCGGGCTACAATCAAGTAGCCATAGCTCCAGAGGATCAGCATAAGACAGCCTTTGCCACAGAATGGGGCATTTTTGCTTTTAGAGTAATGCCATTTGGGCTTACCAATGCACCAGCCACCTTCCAGAGGCTGATGTGCCATGTGTTTAAGGAGTTCCTGAGGAAGAGTTTAGAAGTCTATGTTGATGATCTCTGTGCTCATTCCAATGTTAGACAAACCCATATTCCTGAACTCAAACAAATCTTTGACAAATGTAGAGAATATCAAGTCTGCCTGAACCCCGAAAAGTGTGTCTTTATGGTCAGGCAAGGCAAGATCCTAGGACATATAGTGTCAAAGAATGGCATATCTACTGACGAAGAAAAAGTGAGAGCCATAGCGGAGTTACCTAGGCCAAAGAATGTCAAGGAAGTACAAGCTTTCATGGGGCATTGCGGTTATTATCGACAATTTATACACATGTATGCTGTCATTGCAAAGCCCATGTACGGACTCTTGACAAACTTTGAGTGGACGGATGAATGTGAGAATTCCTTCCAAGAACTCAAACGAAGATTATGTTCAGCACCAATCTTGACCACACCAGATTGGAATAAGCCATTCCATGTTCATGTTGATGCATCCAATTACGCTATTGGATGTGTGCTTGCACAACCTACTGGTGAAGGTAATATGGATCTTCCAATTGCCTATGACAGTAGACAATTGAATGCGGCTGAACGGAATTACACCACTACAGAGCGCGAAGGATTAGGCATGGTATATGCAGTCAAGAAATTTAGACACTATTTGCTTGCAAATAAGTTTAAATTTTTTACTGATCATCACGCATTATTATATCTTGTAAACAAGCCATGCAATACAGGAAGATTAGTGAGATGGTTTCTCTTGCTAATGGAATATGACTTTGAGGTTGTGGTAAGAAAAGGTAGGACTCACTTGAGAGCCGATCATCTCTCTAGGCTCACATCCGGAGAAGCCCCACAAGGAGTGTCAGATGACCTTCCTGATGCTTACTTGTTTAATTTGGAAGTGATGCCGCAGTGGGCCAAGCCAATGGTACCAGTATTGACCTACGGGCCTAACCATCCAGTGGTAAACACACGGAATAGAGAGGTTGTAAAAGCCCAAAAATACCACATCATGGCAGGAAGCATGTACAAGCATACAGATCAAGGGATCTTGGCTTGTTGCGTAGAAGAGGATGAGTACGCTAAATGGTTGCAATTAGCACATGTAGGTGCACTAGAGCAACACCATTCAAAACAACGAACTTTACAGACTCTAAAGAGATTCGGAGTGCACTGGCCAACCATGGAAGCGGATGTCCAAAAGTTGTGCAAGGAATGCCCAATCTGTTGCACTAAACCACCTGTGGAACATGCCACTCTCTATCAAATATCCATTGTGCCAGATTGGAGTGAACCTCTAGTATCATTCTTGCGGACAAACACATTCCCCCCAGACATGACTCTAGCTAGGAAAAGGAGTTTAGAACAAGAAGCCCTGGATTATTCACTCTAGGTGATAATCTATATAAGCGCGGTAAAGATGGTTACCTGAGATTATGTGTCCATGAGAGTGAGTATCTTAAGATCTTAGAAACTGCTCACCAAGGGGTAGCAGGAGGACACTTTGGACCAGATCGGGTGATCAAGGCAATAATGTTTGCGGGCTTCTGGTGGCCTACCCTTCACATGGATGCACATACCTATGTGAAACGGTGTGATGTCTGTCAGAGGACCCAGTATCCTATACGCAAAGATGAGATGCCACTGAAACCTATGATGGGTGGACGTGCATTCTCTAAGTGGGGAATAGACTTCGTAGGTCCTATTAATCCCCCAGCTAAGGGTTCTCATGTGGAATACATCATTGTGGCAACAGATTATCTCACCAAATGGGTAGAGGTAAAAGCTACAACCAAGAACGATGCTCAAACAACTGCCAAATTCTTGTTTGAGAATGTATTCACGAGATATGGACTACCCATAGAGCTTGTAAGTGATAGAGGCACTCATTTCTTGAACGAAGTGATTGAAAACCTACTCCAAGAATTCTTGGTAATACACAAGAAGTCTGCCCCTTATCACCCTCAAGCTAATGGACAAGCTGAGAGCACTAATAAGATTCTATGCAATGTACTGACGAAATTAGTGAACACTAAACGCTCTGATTGGGACAAACAGCTACACCATGCTGTTTGGGCATACCGAGTTGCCTACAAAACGGTACTCCAAGCCACCCCCTTTCAGATGGTATTCGGCCAAAACGCTGTGCTACCCTTGGACTTCCTAATCCCTACATTGAGAGTAGCACAAGAGCACGAATGGACAGGTCATGAGCTCTCCTCTAGGATCTTTGACCTTGAACGATTAGGAGAAACAAGACTGAGAGCCGCTGCAGGGATATATGCAGCCAAGAAGAGACAGAAGGCATACTTTGATGCCCACGTGAAGGATAAAGGCTTGAAAACGGGAGATCTAGTCTTAGTCTATACACTGAAACAACACGCAAGGAAGCTAGAAAAGAGAGGCTACGGACCTATGATCATCAATAGGATCTCCACAAGTGGTGCAGTACAATTGGCCACATTAGAGGGTGATGTTCTCCCTAACTATATTAGCGGATGCAGAGTCAAGTTGTACCAGGAACCCCTCACGGAGGAAATGCTCAGCCGACTCAACACTGCTAAGAAACGCAAAGAGGAAGAAAAGAGAATTAGAGAAGAAGCTCAAGCAGAGGCTTTAGAACGCATCAGAAGGATGAAATTACGAAGGCAAGGTAGAGATCAGCCGGGAGCGAATGACTATGCAGACCAAGGATTTCCCATAGCCATGTGTGAAGTTGCAGGAACAAGCTCGAATAGAATAATTGATAGACGTCCTTTCATAACCATAGACATAGGACAAGGAAAGAGTACAAGGACCGTAAGAGCCTTGATTGACTCAGGTGCTGCCACTAGCGCTGTTAAGTTGTCTTACTGTCAAGAGTTACAGTTAACTGTCCATCCTGTGGAAGCATACCTCATAGGATTGGGAGGCGTGGAAACCCCTTGCATGGGTGAGGTGGAACTTCCCCTCTACATTCACGAGGAGGAAATGACCGTTAAAGTACTAGTGTGTCAAGATGAGGATCTCACTGAACCTCTCGTCTTGGGTCAGGATTGGATCTATGACCAAGCAGTCAATCTAAACCTAAGAAGGGGACTTCTCCAGGTTTGGGTCAATCATAGTCGAGTTACAGTAGAATTAGACAATGGAGCACTCAAGGAACTAGGAAAGGCACAGACTCCTGGTCCTTCCAGGGGTACACATGAAGATGACCATGCTGTTCTTGTCCAAAACTATGTGTTGCAGAGGAATGATATTTGCAAAAAAGGAGTCAGGAATGCAACGGAACTCCCTTCTTTTCCAAAGGCTAGAAGGAGGCAGCAACCCAACGTGGATCAAAGGCAGAAGAAGCAGGGTACTACCTATGTCAGAGATCAAAAGTACCTGCACAGCATAATGGCCCAGAAAATAAACCAGGTGTGGGTGCGGAAAGGCGAACAACCGGTTGCACTACCGCCAACTACAGGGGCAAAGCCTCTTATTAGTGACCAACAACACAACGCTAATAAGAAGTTTTTCAGAAATTCTTCTGCTAAAGTAAAATCTATTTGGGTGCCCAAGAAGTCGATGAAGGCAAGCCCACAATCAAGACAAATTTGGGTGCCTAAGGCTTGCTTGATGGCACAAGTTGCTACGCTGAGGCCACAACCTAAACGGCATAACGCAGTTATGCATGCTGCCAGATTTCACTCGTTCTCGACACTCATGTACACACCAAAACCCAAGGACGGGCATGTAATCAATTGTATATGGGTCCCAAAAAGGCCTCGTTTTCAAACCACGACACCGAGAAAGCTCTGTAGAGACTCTCCGAAACCGAAAGCAAAGCCCATTCACTGCATTTGGCAGCCTAGGGCCTGTAATAAACCCCCCGACCCCAATTTGTAAATTCATAACCCACTTACTAACTGCAATAGTTTCCTAGGTCAACACAATCACTAACTACACACACTGTCTTCATGCACTTACTAACCACTAACTCACCATCTACCTTATGTTAATGTTGTAACGGGGACAACAACGGATTTATTTTGTCCATTACAATGTTAACACTTGGTTCTATATTCTCACAGAACCAATCAGCAAACAGGGCCATGGCAGAAGCAGGTACCAGCTCTCAAGCCGGATCTGGTCCCCAGATAGTGGACATAGAAACACTTCTCCTTGAGCCACGTCTCACTGCAAGACCGCAAGAGCTCCAAGAAGTGCATGTGCTCCCCATCCAGGATCCTCCTCAAGGACACACTTCTCAAGTAGGTAAGCATGCGCATTGGTTCAGTGATGTTGCTGGACCACTGGGCGATGGAACCTACTTCTGGGAAGCAGAATTGGAGTTCAATGGCAAATGGGGTCGATACCACTTTTTCACACGCGAATTTGAAAGCTACCAAAATGCCGAAGTCATGAGATCAGTTTGGGTCAAAGCAGAGCCAAGGGCGGCGACAGCACCTTTGTGTTGCCATCACTGCTGCCGGGTAATGAGCTCAAAAGATTCAAGTTGACCCTCAATCTGGTAAGAGAAGCGTTGGGTATGTATGGCATGCACATCCCAACAGAAAAGGAAACCATGGTTCCAGGTCGAATGAAGCACAAGGATCTTAATAAGCTCAAGGACATGGTGGCGATGACACCTACCATTGCGCTTCACCTGCGAACCATCATGCAACATTTTGCGTTTCCCGCCCAAGAACGATTCACAATGCCCCCGAAAAAAATATGGTTCAGTTTATATCTAGCAGAAACCGAAAGCCTGCCCATCAATGTGCCACACTAGATCATAGACCAGATCCACCTAGCGCATCAAAGGTGGAACAAAAAACAGAAGAATGTGCTCCACGGGTGTTGTGCTTTGACCAGAATAATCTATAGATGCTTGGCTTATGACGTGCCTGTTCAGCGGGCACTCGTATGGTCCCGAGTCCAAGAATTCCAAAGAAGACTATCAGCAGCAGGTCCCCATCAAAGAAGATGAGGGGGGGAGTCCAACTACCCTGTGCCCAACCAAGGGGAGCTACCGCTACACCAGAAATCACCCCTCCCCAGACACGACGAGTTAGGCCATTCACAATCCGGTTACCACGACCAAGCACGGAGGGGCCTAATCTGGTGTTTCCACCCATTCCATCCGATTTGGAATTCCCGCAGGGATTTACTCTTGAGGACCTCACGGATGAAGAAATTGCCAGATTAATCTATGACTCTAACCTCGAAGCGGAAGCAGCGCGAGCTCAGGAACCACAACCCAAAACAACATCGGCCCCCACCCAACCCCAAGTTGTAGAAGTCGATGTAGATGAACAAGAGGCAGGAGGAGACGAAGAAGAAGCCGACGAAGAACAACATCAAGAATATGACGAACTCTCCGAGTTAGCAAGTGCCCCAGCATATTCGGCACAAATCAAGAGACTATATCGAACCATGCGACTGGTTCAGGAACAGCATAAGATGTCTCTAGAACAGGGCAAAAGACTCATGAACGACTTGCTAGCTGAGGAAGGTGTGGATGAGTTGTTCATTGAGTCCATGAACCTTCATGCCGACGCTGTAGGACTGGACGAGGCCATCCATGAGGCAATGGCCTACATCCACAGGTTTGAAAAAAGAGTTCCTGCTCGTCCCAAGAGGTCCGGAAAGCAAATTCACATCGATACATCAGCACCAGGCGAGTCAGCGCAAGCAGAAGAATATCACGAAGCGCCGTTGTCACCACCATCCCCACCTCACACTACACAATTTACTCCACCACAGGACACTAGCACTACCACATCCACTACCACTACCATTGTCATGGGCATCCCACTCTCTCCGGGAATCCAATACGGGGGAGTCACCATGCCCACCTTCACCACCCTGTTCACCGATGTCACATCCACTCCACCCACGATTCCCATCTACACCGTCACTCAAACAGTTGACACGATGGAAACATCACCAGCCACCGCACCACTCCCTCCCCCCATGCCACCTTCATCACCCATACCCCCTCCACCCACATCTCCACTTACATCCACATCATTCACATCTCCCATTCCCGCCCCCATTCCCCCTGCATCTTCACCCCTCCTAGCATTATTTAATGTAAATAACATATTTTTAGCATTAAACCAATGTGTATACCAGCTCCAGAATGAGTACAAAGCTCTGGACAACCGGTACCAGCAACTGGAAACGCACCATCAGAACTTACAAAGACAGTTTCACATTCTACAAACAGAAAATGCAGAACTGAATCAACGCTACACGATGCTTGAGCAGGCTCACCAAACATTATTGGCGGCACCCCAACCATCGACAGAATCAGGTGCCAAACAACTAGAAGCTTTGCTCGAGGTATACCAAGCCGATAATCTCAAAGTCCGGCGTAACCTGGCACTTCTCAGAAAACACATGGCGGCTGCCCTTGAGGAAAACAAGAGACTGCAGCAGCAAAATGAAGCAAATCTAGAAGCAGCAATGGAAGGCTCTCCACACGAAATTGATCCAGAGCAGTTTAAAGCTGTGCCCTCAGAGACAATGAAGACCATCTTGGACAGCTATGCAGATCTATTAGAAGCTCATGATGACTTGGAAAGGGAACATGATGCGCTGCGCAATCAACTCCAAGAGCAACAGACAGCACCCAAAGTCACGGAAACGACCACGACTTCAGAGGAAGTCAAGGCATTGAAAGAGCAGGTGGCCGAATTACAGGCAAGATTACTCACACATGAAAGGCAACCCTCTCCAGTTGTCGAACCAGAACCCGAGGATTTGGTACCTATCGAGGTAGATGAGATGTATGAGGAACCTTACGTTCCTATGCCAATGCCAGGTGGTGAACAAACCGCCGAAGGAATGGATACGCTAGAAATCGAAGTACCTGAGTGGCTCCAAACTCTAGAGAAAACGGCATCAACTCATGAAGATCGAGTGGCAGTTCAAATCCAATCTATGGCAAAGATAGAGGACACTATTATTAAATCAGAATACTTCCGCAGCATGTCCCACCATAGATGGATCGGAACCAATGATGATCAATACGTGCCCTATTGTATACTCCTGGCGGACTACAATGCAGAAATCCAACATAGATGTGGCAAACCTCCAACGTTTGCTACACAATTTGGGCCAGATGATATCCCAGAGAGCGCCAAAAAAGGATCCATTCATCAACCCACTTGGAGGATCCGACTCATCGAAACCTACCCGGAGATGGTTCGCACCTGGACGAATATGCCTCTTTTTATTAAATATAACCCTTGCTATGTTCCTGTACTCCGCAGACGCACATGGCCAGAGTTTACCATTGCAGTCAAGACTATCAAGGGATGCGCCAAATGGTTAAACTACGTCTATCTAGCACCCCCTCAAGGGCCTCCCACCGTCAATTACATGATTTCCACTATACGGCACTGGAGCATCCGATTAAGGAATACCCCTGATGTAATGGCCCAGATGTGCATGAAAATTTTTGAGTTAATGCTTATTACATTCAGGACATTCAAGAATATCAAGGACCCACACTTCTCAGGCGTCGGATTCCTTACAGGAAAGCAAGATTTAGTTTATGACATGAGCACCACTCCTTCCATAGAGGTGATATACGCTTGGCACGCCAGAATAAAATACCTCCCAGCCTGCTTTAAACAAACATTCGAAGAGATGTTCATAACAGGGTTCTGGGAATACCACTCAGAAATATTTGTACCCAGACCCTCACATCTCCTCCATTTATTTGCTGTGGAGCGAACCATTCACTCAGAGCAGTTACGGGTGCCACATCCAGATGTCCCAGGGCCAGTCAATTGGGATGCATTGCTGACAGATCTAGCAAGGGGACTCAGGTTAGAAGAACACCACCTCGCCGCCGATGTTGTACAATACTACGTCCAAAAAGCAGCTAGACAAGGGTCTGTCAGGGGCGACAGACGCGAGAGTGGGGGGGGTGTTGGCAGTAGCCTTGGTACATCAGGACCTACAAGACGTGAAAGTCAAAGAAGGGAGTCAGAGCGAAGGGACAGCACAAGCAAACAGGGCAGTCAAAGAAGATCTGGCAAGTAGGCCAATATTTTTTCAAGACATTAATGCAAATCAGAGAGTTGGACATGCAGGGAAGAAGAGCAAGTAGGGAGCTCGAAGATATGTATGGCAGATCACTAGAAGAAATCCCTACAACAACAGTGATTTTTATCACTAACAATCATTGTAAATATCATTTCACCTTTTTGTAGCTCCATTTTGTGCAAGCCAAGGAGTCCTTGAGCTTGAGGAGCCTTAGAAGTAGTTGCGTACCAATTTTCGTATTTTTTAGATCTCGTTTGAGCCCCCAAATAATCCCTGGAACCTAAATTTTAACTAGGCCGGACACTAGGTCTGGACAGGGCCAAAAGCTAGTCAAAAACTATAAAAAGAGCTAGAGAACTCATTTTTGAGGTTAGATTGTAATTGAAACGAACTTGTAAGAGCTTGTGAAAGTAATCTAAAGCACTCCATTGATTCTCTCTCTTTGTCTTGCCGTGTGTGCGCGTGTGTGTGTGTATGTGTGTGCATGCTTGTGTGCTTCTCACTCACGCACTTGTGTCGCCACTTGCTCGAGGTCTTCATACCATCCTCACGTCTTCCCGGATTGACATTAAAGGAGGTGCTACTCATCACTGAGCTACAATGGCACAGGATATACCTATGACCATGTTGCGGAGTTTAAGCAAGTGCTACGAGTAGAGCAAGTAGAAGACATGTTCATGCAATATAACGCTTTTGGACTCACGTTAAAGAATACAGCTTTAACTTGGTTCCAACCATTGCAACAAAGGCAGTTTAGAGATATCCATCACTTTTTAAAATCATTCATCACGGCATTCTCTAAAAGTGGAATCAGACATGACGCGTCTTCGTTGATTCATAGTTTCAAACAAATCCCTCAGGAAATAGTTAGACTAGCAGGACGTAGGTTTAGATAATATGTGGAGAGATGTCCAATGCAAGAGTTACCCTCACAGGCCAAGCAAGTATCACTATTTTTAGATGGCCTCTTGAGCTCTAAACTACTCTCCTATGTATACTTGAAAGAATCCAGAACATTAGAGCAATGTGTGAGAATTTGTATAGACATTGAGGACAATCTTGGAAATGAATTGAAACTCTCAAAAGTTTATAAGGACTCAGACTGTTCATCTCTAGCATCCTCAAAACTGTCGAGTTCGATAGAGGACCTAACAAAAAAAGTGGCCCAGAAACTAGGAGTTTCTAGCAAACAAATGCCTAGGATAACAACAAACAAGTGTTGTTATACCTGTGGTGGTGATCATATGGCAAATGTGTGTCCCAATGTAACACAACCACAAGCCAACCCTAGTGGAAAATACTGTACAATTGAGAGACAATACACAAATCACACAGCTCAGAACTGCCCATACAACAAATAAGCGGTATGACAAAGCTACCTGGGGGCATACCCGCAACTAGGTAGGTATCAAGGCCAATACAACACTCAGCCTTATTACTATAGGCCTCCTCAAAACTACCCTTATCAGGCTCAACAGAGACCTCAACTTGTCTTATCTAAGCAGCCACCCCCACTAGCTAATGTCATCTTAGTCAAATACGCTGCTGCAGAAGAGAACCTAAACATGGCTTTAGTGCCTTCTTCACCTTTGATTACAGAAAGTGACCCCAATTCAAACAGTTTTGACTCCACTCATGTAGATATCCCACCCGCATATTACACAAAGTCACCAGAACATGTGGAAACATACCAATACGATAGTCCACCGATGGAACCCAGTTGGGAGCTCGATTACGCCAATGTGATGTATGCAAACCCTAATCCGCAGCCCCAATTTAGACAAAAAAGACCACAAGGCCCTAGAGGACCATGCTTTAGGTGCCAAGGAGATCATTCACACATAATCAAAGATTTTCCTAAGAACCCTGTTAATGCTTCGAATGTGATATCGATCAACATGATAGGTATTGTACACAACGCAGATGGATCCAACCCTACATACGTGCCTATCCAAGCTATAACAAGAGCCCATGTGCTCTTACAAAATCAACAACTTAATCAAGGGAAAATAGCTGAGAGTAGCGAAGTTGGAGAGTCCAGTAGTAAAAAGACAAAATCTTGGAAGGATTCAAGAGAAAGAATTAAGAGAAAATGGAGTAAAAAGATTACTGAATTGGAAGGAAGTTTAAAGGAATCCAGAGCCAAAATCCTAGAATTGACTTCTCAAGAATTTAATCAGGAGAACCTAACCCAGAAATCAGGATCAGTTCTAGCGGAACCCATACCAAAAAACCTAGATATGATGTTTTATGCATATCAGGCAAGAATAAAGGAAGGACCTCAAATAGCAGAAATGAGTAAGAATTATCCTAGAGCTGACTTCAAAATTGAGAGAACGAAACTCTGTATGAAGATGGTAGAATTAACACAAGCAATGTTTGAAGCCTCTAGATATCTTAATTGGAATAACATGGCAAAATCGGAATTACACTTTCAAGGACTAATGGAGAGGCTAGAATACTTGATCGATATAAAGGAGAAAAAGAATCAGCATAGGAACCCTATTGCCTCAGAAACACAAGAAAAGGATGCACCATCCCTGTCTCAAGTACCAAACACAGAAGGTGAAGAAAACCTGTCTTCCATACATAAGTATTCACACAAATTCCTAAGAGAAATCCAAGAAGAGAAATGGAGAAAAGAACAAGGAACTCATCCTCCTATTCAAGAAATAGATGACTTGCAAGAACAATTTCCCCAAGACATTCCCTCTATTTACGATGAAGTAGAGGAAGAACAATTGAGTGAACACACAGGATTTGAATCTAATTCTTTGCAAGAATTACCTCAGTTCACAGGACCTTGGAAATCCAAGTCTATTAGCATGAGAGCACCCACTATACTAGTGAGGAATGAAAATCAGTGATACCTAGGAACATGGAAGTGATCAAGAATACCAAAGTACAATGTCACCTCACTCTAGAGGAATTGAAGACCTATTAGGATGAAGCTACAAATGGCTCACGGACATATAGAAAAAACCATTAGGCTTACTAGAAGGCATATCTCTCACCACTTGTGGTGTGGAGTTTGAACATACTTTTTCTATATGTGACTTTAGCAAAAATCAAGCCTATGAGATGATTTTAGGACGACCATTCATGCGTCAATTCCAAATCGTACAAGATTGGGGAACTAATTCTTTGTACTTGCAACATTTAGGAGTGACTACCAAAGTCAATCTTAAAGATTATTCTCATCGAGATGTACCCCCAATATAATGGAATACCATCCATAAGACACAAGAAGAAATGGAATCGGTACACTCATTGGAATCACATCCCTCATGGTTGCACCAGGACACTCATCTATGGATGTGTAAAGTAGCCAAACAGGAGGAAGAATGGTTAGAAGCCAGGACCTTAGGTTTAGAACAACATCCACGAACTCTTCAAGACCCAGCTTATGCACCTATAGTATTTCCATACGAGGAATTCGAGCCTCATGGTTGGGAAGAAGTTTTAGCAACAATGGATGTAGCTATCAATGAAGAACAATGGACACCCCACTGCAATGAGGATGGCTATGACATTTCAATCTTTGCGATAGAGCCAATCATGTGTGATTACCTTATTGAAGAATGTGAACCTAGCACTGATGCATTCGAAGACGCAAGCGACTCTGATCTAGAGTCAATTGTTATGGATCCACCTTTTGCATCAGATGAAGAATACTTCTACGAAGTAGAAACTTACCCTCAGAGACACGGAGAGGTTAAAAATGAGGTGAGGTTAACCACACAAGTGACTGCCAAAAGTGATGGTAAGAAAAGAAAGAAGAAAGAAACTATGTCAGAAGAAGACGAATCTTTGTTTCAAGTTCCCGAAAATTTCAAGAAGTATGAAATAGAAGATAGAAGAATCATGGCAAGAATGCCTAAAAGAAAAGCCGATGTTGGAGAAGTATATGATAATCGAGAGAAAACCAAAAAAATCATAGTCACCATAGAAGGAAAAGAAGAGAAATGTACATACATTGGAAATGATTTGACGACTGAAGAAGAAGAGTTAATTGCCCTATTGCGAGAATATAGAGACATATTCGCCTCAAGTTGCTAAGAATTGAAAGGAGTAGACCCGGATATATGCTCTAATAGAATCCCTATGACTCCAGATGCGAAACCAAGAAAATAGAAACCATACACGTACAATGATAACTACGCTGCTAAGATTAAAGAAGAAATCAATTGCTTGATAGAAGAAGGATTCAGTTACAAAATTGAGCATACTAAATGGGTATCCCCCATTGTGGTAGTGCCCAAGAAGAATGGAAAATTGTGTGTGTGTAGTAACCTTAAAAAAGTTAATGCCGCCACGATTAGAGACAGTTACCCTCTTCCTATCACGGAACATCTATTGGAAAGAGTTGCGGGCAAGGAAGTTTATAGCTTTCTTGATGGTTTTTCAGGCTATAATCAAGTAGCCATTGCTCCAGAAGATCAACACAAGATGGCTTTTGCCATAGAAGGGGGCATATTCACATTTCGTGTGATGCCTTTTGGGCTCGCAAATGCACCTGCCACTTTCCAGCGACTCGTGTGTCATGTTTTTAAGGAATTCTTACGCAAGAATTTGGAAGTATATGTCGATGAAATATGTGCACATTCGAATATGAGGCAGACTCATATCCCAGAACTAAGGCAAATATTTGACAAATGTCGAGAATATGAGGTTTGTCTAAACGCAGAAAAGTGTATTTTCATGGTTAGACAAGGCAAAATTCTAGGACATATTGTGTCAAAGAATGGGATCTCTACAAATGAAGAAAAGGTGAAAGTAATTGCAGATCTACCTAGACCAAATAACGTGAAAGAGGTACAAGCATTTATGGGTCATTGCCCTTATTATAGGAGATTCATACACATGTATGAAATCATAGCCAAGCCTTTGTACTCTCTTTTGACCAAGTTTGAATGGACAGATGAGTGTGAGACTTCATTCAACAAACTTAAACGATGTTTCTGCTCAACACCTATATTGACAACCCCATATTGGAGCAAGCCATTCCATGTACATGTGGATGCTTCGAAGTATGCCATAGGATGTGTGTTAGCACAACCCACAAATGAAGGTAATATAGATCTCCCCATAGCTTACACGAGTAGACAGTTGAACGCAGCAGAAAGAAATTACACCACGACGGAACGAGAAGGATTAGGAATGATCTACGCGGTAAAGAAATTCAGGCATTATTTGTTGGCAAATAAGTTCAAGTTCTTCACGGATCATCAAGCGTTATTGTACTTAGTCAACAAGCAAGATCAACCTAGACAACTGGGCATAGTCATCATCTATGAATTCAAAGATCCTGAGATACGAGGCAAAGTTGTCTACATGGATAACACATCAGAGAAGATATTCTTGGTAACGGAACATGATAGACATGCATATACTTGGAAGAGTGAATTGATTTTCCCTCCACCAAGATCCAATGTTTCCCATGGCCTCCAAGGAGTAGGATCATCCCAAGCTCATGAAGCCCTGAGAGAAAGAAATAGAGAGAGACTTGAGGTAAGTTTCGCCCACCTTGTGGGCAGGAATAGATCAGGAGTTGAAAATGAAAGACCTGAAAGAGAGAGACATCAAGCACATAGGCAACAAAGAGATGAACAGGGTTTTCCATTGCCTAGACCCCGAGAGCACACAAGAGCCCTTAGACCCACTCAAGTGATCAAGGCAATGAAAAATTATTTTGACGGGACAGGAGATCCTTATGATAATGTGGCCGAGTTCAAACAAGTGTTAAGAGCTGAACAGGTTGAGGATTTGTTCACCCAGTACGAGGCATTTGGTTTGACTCTTAAGGGCACTGCCTTAGCTTGGTTTCAACCACTAAGTAGTTGCAACTATCACGATATAGACTCTATAAGGATTTTGATAGTTCTACTAGTCATACTTCAAAAATCTCCACGAAAATAGTTGAGATAGCTGAGCAAGTTGCCAAGAAGCTGGGAGTCCAAAATAGACAAACACAAAGAGTCACCTCATTGAACTGATGTTATACCTACAGAGGGGACCACATGGCTAACATATGCCCAATGCAAAACCAAAACATTAGAGAAAGGAATGCTCCATATTGCACTATTGAGAGAAAATACACGAACCACACGGCTCAAGATTGTCCCTACAATAGGCAGGCTGTTAGACAAACTTATCAGCAACCTTACCAACAAGGTAGGTATCAGAACCAATACCAATAGCCATATTATCAACCACAACAGCAATATCAGGCACAATATAGGCCACAACTAGTCTTGGGAAACCAACCACCAGCTCTTGCTAATGTGATTCCAGTCAAGTATGCCATGGGAGAGGTAAATCCAAATAGAGCATTGGTCCCACTAACCCCATTGATACCAGAGAATGACTCTCATGTTCATAGTTCAGACTACTCCCATGAAGGTAGTCCACATGCTTCTTTGTGCCAACTTGGAGAAGCTTCTCAGAGGCGGTTAGGGTCTATTGCTCCCCTTTTCTCAACAATTTGGCACCGTTGCCGGGGACGTCGGCCTTTAGCCGTTGGTTTTTCCAAGTTTGCATGTCCATACTTCGTGAGATGCACCTTGACACTTGGAGGAGGATGAATACGTGTGGCCTTCGGTTGGCCTAGGGTACCTCTCATTTGTTAAGTTTTGAGAAGTTTAGTTCTTTATTTTTGTTTGTTGCATGAAAACATCCCCTAACCCCCTTCTCTCTCTCTCTCCCTTATACACAAATACACACCTCCACACTCACACACATTGGACATCACTCTCCATCTCTGTCACCTCTTTGTAGTGACTGTCTTGGGTAGAGGGATGAGGGGCATCACCTTTTTCTTGCCCTCTCCTTTTGTTCAAAATTTTTAAGAAAATCATAAAAAAAGAAGAGGAACCAAGTTTTGAGAACTGTGGACTTCAAAATCCCACGAAGTCACTCTTTTCACTCTCTTCTAAATACCTTACGTATGGGGGGGGGCCTAAATATCACACTCTTTTCTTGCATTTAGTACAGATGGGTTTAGGTAGGTAACACGAATTAACTCTATCATGAATGACCACTTCGTTGGGCCTCCTTCTAGAGCATCTGGGTTCTGAGCTTCCTCTTGCTCCTCGGCATGGTGAGCTTCACTCCATGCTGAGCTGATTTGAAGCTTCCCTGTTGGCAATGGTGGCTGTGGGAGCGAGCAAGGCTCTCACTTCGGCCTGGCAACAACCCACCGGCGTGCTAGCCCTCTGGCTCCTCCATTGGACCCTATGGTAATGGGTAGTGTCCACCACTCAGGATCTCGCACTAAGCTTCATTTGGGCTGGCAAGACTCTATCGTGCGCATCCCTACGACTGTTTTTGCTCTGTGTTGTTTTCCTTATCTTTATTGTGTGACTTCTTGTGCCGACCACATTTTTGCATCGCTCGGGGGCCTTTCAAGGTCTTGCCTAGTGTGTTTGGGCAGGTTTCTTCCTCTGTGTGAAGGTTAAGCCTCGGCTCTCCATGTCCGTGGTTGAGTTATGGCTTCCTATCTGTTTAAAGATGAAGCTATCGCAAGAGCACTGCTCTTGGACCTATTTCTCTAAGGTCGTGGCTTTGCAAGCTCTCTCTCTTCCCCCCTAGTACTGCCCTAAGCCTCTACATTCGTTGCCTCTCCTCACTACACCATATTTCGGAAACGGAGGCAACCTCATCACGATCATGTTCCAACCTCTGCAAACCTCCCGATCATGGGGTAGTCCATACGAGAAATTCTTGCGATTGCTTGCCGTCTTGGAGAAACCTTGATGCATGAATTGATGATTGACCCCATGCCATTTCTATACCTTCAACAAATCTATTTCTTGTCTGATAACGCCCAAGGAAGTGTTGCACCAACTATTTCTGTTCGCACGACTGAGATATTTGCAAGGGCAATGTATGCTATGCAAAGCGGAGTGTCGGCTTGCTGTCTCTTACACAAGGATGGGGTTGCGCTTGTTTATTGGAATGTTTGACCCTTTTTGTGGCCCATTCCTTTCTACACTGCCATAATGCTGGTGTTGGGATCTCACCAGTTTGCTCTTCCTTCATCCTAGCCTTCTTGCGGCACCTGCGTTCTGCCTCCCCATTTTGATTCACCTCTATGGCAAGATACAATTTCAAGTCACTATGCTATCCGAAAGACTCTATGCTCAGGTGTCGATTTTTTAGATATAAGTCCATGTCATAGATTGGCTTTTTTCAAAGCTTGGTTGCCTCATTCCACATGCATTACAATTTTTCTACCACCGAAGAAGCTATTCCAAGTCTGGCACAGAGCACTGCGGTCGACCTTTGCAGATGCTGGTAGACACCGGCTGCTGCAATCTACAAACAGAACAATAGGAGTGGGAATGATGCCAATGAGGCCTGTCGTCTTGGGAGTTCAGCACACACTCTCCACTTCCGCAATTGCTCTGTGGATCTCTTTTGACGGTACCAAGATGTGAATCTGCCAGTGAACCAATGTTTTGATAAGCTAGTGCGCAACACTATCACTGTGGTAGAATGCTTAAATGTTAACTGATGTGCATTTTGATAACATTACTTTTGGATATGCTCGATTGTTCAGTTGATCAGGTGTTTTGATCGCTTCTCCTATCTACAGAGTGATAATGGGCTTGTGCTGGACAATTCTGTGAAAATGCCTTCATTATAGTAAGACATTCGAAGCATAATTGGTTTATGATCACTCACACTTCTCGACTCTAACGATTTCAACCTTGTCACCAAGGTGGTTGTCTCTGTAATGAACTCTTCGATCATCCTAGCTCTTGCCTATTTCCTTTGTACTGCTCCAACAGGAATGGTAGTTGATATCCTTCTTGCCACTATCCTCACTGTCCTCTTTATCACATTAGAATTGTTTGCATAAGCCCAAGAAAGATCATACGGCTAGTTCGGAAGATTGCACTTTTCAAGTGGCATATTAGTGCTATTGTTCTTTGACTTTATGTACGCTCAGATGTTTGTTTCCTTTTGTTTATCATTCACTTCCCAAAATCTTTGGAATTAATTTTGTAGGGAGTGGGAAAGGAGTGCAAATGTTTCAGGTATAAAAACACATGTTCTGGCTCTTCAAGGAGCTCTTACGCTTGGAAAAGGATTTTTTTTGGAACTTCCAAGATGGTTGCACCGATGTGGTCTGTCATAACATCATGTGATAAATCTATTTCTGTACTCAGTTGAGTCTCACCTACTTATGGAAAATAGTGTAAGAAGAAAACAAACTATAGGACACATGTTTGGAAAATACGACTATTTGAACATCACTCTGTCACGGTTCAGTATTTATTGGTCATGTGTCCACATGATGAATTTATTTGAGTATTGGTCCCTAAATGTTCATGTGTATGCTCACCAACTAATGAACATGATGAATGCTTGGTATGTCTTGACTATGTTTTTGAGATCTTCTCAGGTTTTGGAATTCCCTCAAAGCTACTTCAAGGACAAATTATCTAAGGGATCGATATGGGCAAAACAAGGTTTGTTAGTGTGACGAAATTGAAATATGTGATAAAAAATTTTTTAAGTCACCTGGTAGGAACGTTTTGACTGAATGCCTCAACAAACATAGTAGTACTAGTTTGGCACTCATTTCTCCTCCGCTTCATGGTTGGTGTTGACCGAACATGCTATTATAATATAGTCAACGCATTCCTATTCTATTTTCATCTATATACAGTTATGATACCTGAATGGATTTGATGAATCTGCATAGTATTATGTTCAGATTGGGAGAAGGCAAGGTCACTATGGAAGAGTTTATCATTGGTTGTTCCCAGAATTTGTTTAAAATGCAGTGATCCTGAAAAACCCACGTGGTATTGGTCGATGAATTCCAAGTCTGTCCAGCCATTAGAACAGGAAGCTCTATTTAGGAACTTCTTTCTAGATGTGTAAGATCTATAGGACTAGATGTCCTCCGAAGTGAAGAATGCTCATAATGATGCTTAATCCTCCTCATGCAGAACACACCCTCTGATTTGTAGGCATCCTCATAATGTATGATTGTTTGTCTGTCCACATATGTTTTGCAGGTTTTGGCAACATGGTAAGAATAATGTTTGGAGTTATGTGACTGTCTCGCAAGAGGATGATTGTGTCCATGGACCTTGTCACATGGAGAATATAATTGACTTTGCTAGGTGTTGTTGCTTGGTTGTATACAGGTTGCAAGTCTTAATGTCGCCTCCAGGATTGGAGATTTAGAACTAAGAAGTGTTTTCGATATGTTTCATAATCCCTGAGTTTTGAAACACATGTGTGAGGCACTTTTCATTGTCTGTTTCACATTGCAACTGGTCACACCTGCTTTTACTTCATAATTTGGGGGCTGGGGCTAGCAATGTTCGAACTCATTTCTAGCAAAGAAAGAGTAACTCTTGAATATGCTTTTGAGGATGTTTGCGTCCATAGGCTTGGACCACATCCAAGAAACCTAGTGAGTAATGCACTTCTGCATCACTCTGATGACACAATGTCTATAGTGAATTCGTTTCATGAATAGGAGATTTATGTCCATAATTTCACAAATAGAAAAGGATTCTTTAGTGGCTCGAATAATGCTCGAATCTCTGAGTGTTACAGACCAAATCTGGAATGACTGAGGCCTTTGAGGCTAGCTGTTATGTTGCCAGCTACTACCATGATCCCGGATGTTTTAAACTGAGAGGATCAATATTGTTGAGGTTAACAAATGGCTTGAAGTAGGAAGTAAGACTATTAATGAAGTGTGAAAGTCATGAGGGTTCTAGAGATTGTTTTTTTGCTAGGGAAATAACTCCTTGGTTTTACAATTCTCATTTAAGGCTTATTTTTTAATACATGGCATGCCAACACACTCAGAACTTCAGCATTGATCCTTCTTACCTCCTATAGATGATTTGAAACTGTGCTTTGCAGGAATAACTCTAGATAGTTGTTTGAATTTCATGAATGCTTGTAAAATGATAGGAGCCAGAATGCTCCACTATTGTCTAATCATTTTGAGAACACATAATACTCATGCTAATCTTGCTAATATGAGCATAGTATAGATGATGGTAGCAACATAAGTTAATCATGAAACCACATTCATCTCATGCTACACAATGCAATATGTCACACACTCACTTAGAAATGATAGATTTTGACATCACAGAGATATAAGAGATAGGAACTATTACTCCTTACTGAGATCCTTGCCTTTTTTTTTGGGCCATCGTTTTTTTTGAATTGCAGGAGCAAGAAGATTTTCACGTGGACTTCTCTCTAGTAGAGCAAGTCTTGTAGCAATGGATGCCCTGAAGTGGGAACTACAATTGGACTAAAATGTTATTATTTACTTCTTTTAGAAACATTCTACTGGTTGTGTATGTTTACTTTCAGGTTCGGGAACTTCTAGAAAAGGCATTTCCAGCCTTACAAAAGACTGCATAGTGGGATGGATGTTGGGCTCACTGCCCCCCAAGGGGATTGTGTCGCTCAGCTCTGAAGACTGAAGATTTTCTGATTGAAGGAAGGACTGACGACTTGCTGATTTGAAGACTATGAAGACCTGCAGCCTGAAGATTGCAGATGGACTGAAGTAATTGCAAATTTTTTGAAGAAACTAAAGATTTCAACTTGAAACAATTCAGTTATGTATGATCTTCTTCCCTTAGCTTTGTCGAGGACGACAAAGTCTAGGGAGGGGAGAGTGTTGGGTTATAGGGTATGCACACACCCACAATTGTGCATAGGAACCCTCCCTAGACCAAAATAATATCTCTTTTTGCGTCTACTTAGGATTTCACATAAAAACCCCCCCTTAGACACTTTTTAGTATTTCTCCTAAAAGTAAAGCTTTGGAGCCTTGTAAATGCTCACATTTTTGAAGAAATGAAGAAAACTCCCCACGCGCACGTATAGCCTGAGACATGGTTGTTAGAATATTTTCCAAGATCCTTTTGAGATATGTTAGTTAGGCATGTGCTCCTTTTTGACTAGTCAAAAGGAGCACATGGGGAATTGTGTTGTGCCTATAAATAACAGGCTCATTTCTTGTAAAGGGAGGTCCCTTGGCCATGGCCTTGGCCTCCATTTCGGTAATGGAAGAAGGTGTCATTTGGTTTCATCTAAATCCTTGTGTGCAATGGCGTTGGTCTTGGTGTATGGATTTGCATGTGTGTGTGCATGGTTGGGAGGATGTTCCCCTTGCTCCTTGTGATGTTGGCCATTGTTGCCATTGCTCCATGAGCGTGGGTGAACCTCTCCTCTCATTCTTTGCCCCAACTCGGAGAAGCGTCTCACTTCCATGTGAGGCGGTTAGCGTCTGTTGCTCCCCTTTTCTCAACACATGGGTATATCCACTCAAAGCAAAGTCCGAAGTGTTCATGTGTGTCAAACAATTTTTGGTCTTGGCTGAAAATCTGTCAGCATATAAAATGGGCACCCTCCATTCCAATGGAGGGGGGAAATATATGTCTTCTGATTTTAATGCATTTCTCGCTGAACGTGGGATAAAACACCAGTGTATAGTGTCGTATACACCTCAACAGAATGGATTTGCTGAATGAAAGAATAGGTCACTAATGGAGATGGCGAGGTGTATGGTTAAGAGTCAGGCTCTACCACATAGTTTCTGGCTTGAGGCTGTCATGTGTGCAGCATATGTACTGAACAGGTGTCCCACAAAAGAACTGCAATCTATCACACCATATGAGGGTTGGCATGATCGCAAGCCATCTGTTGCTCATCTGCGTGTTTTTGGTTGTTTGGCATATGGATTAGTGCCTGAACAACATCGTAGAAAATTGGATGATAAAGCAATAAAATGTATTTTTGTTGGGTACATTTCTGAAAGTAAAGGCCATCGTCTGTATCATCCACAGACTAAATGCATTCTAGTTAGCCGTGATGTTATTTTTGTGGAAGATGTTATTCAGCCATTGCTTTCATGTACTAAGGAGACATATGTTAGCTCCAAAGACATGTATGATACTTTGATGCCTCTTTTTACAAGTGGACTGATGCAGATTTACATGATGCACTTGTTGATGAGAGGGTTGATATTGAGGAGGCAAAAACTATGCCAAAATGGCTGGTGCAGACTTTGTGTGATAGCAAATTAGATGCACCTCTATCATATCGTACTCATTCAGGCTCTCATAGTGCCTCTTTTGCATCAGATTGCCATGCTATGGCTGCATCTAGTCCCTATGATGAGAATGAGCCTGTTTTGTTTGATGAAGCACAACATTCAGAAAATTGGATGGCTGCTATGCAATCTGAATATGATGCAATAATGAAGAATGGTACTTGGTCTTTATGTGACTTGCCTCCTGGCAAGTAGGCCATTGGCACTAAGTGGGTATACAAGCTGAAACATAAACCTGATGGTACAGTTGATAGGTATAAGGCTAGGCTTGTTCCAAAGGGTTATGCACAGGAAAGAGGCATTGATTTTGATGAGACCTTTGCACCTACATGTCGTATAACTACTGTTTGGAGCATTTGTGCACTTGCAGCCCATCATGATTGGAATGTACATCAGTTGGACATTAAAACTACATATTGAATGGTGACTTGCATGAAGAAGTGTATGTTTTCCAGCCCCGTGGCTTTGTGCAGAAAGGGCATGAGAACCAGGTGTGCAGGTTAAAGAAGGCATTATATGGTTTAAAGCAAGCACCACATGCTTGGTATGAGAAGATACATGCCTATCTGATTGCACATGGTTTTGAGAACGGTCTAACTGAGAGCATCTTATATGTTAAGCGTGATAATGATGTGCTTCTAATCATTGTTGTCTATGTTGACAACATGCTGCTCATTGGTCCTATTGAGAAGCATATTGCTGATTTTAAGGCTAATTTGCATGCCTCATTTGAGATGTCTGATTTGGGGCATTTGCATCACTATTTGGGCATTCAGTTTATGCAAGTTGATGGTGGAATGGCTTTGTGTCAAACGAAATATATTGACATATTATTGCAGCATTTTGGCCTTGAAGATTGCAAGCCTATTGCCACTCCTATGGAGACAGGTTTACGTTTGAGTCTTCATGATGCTGGAGATGCATTTGATGTTGTTATCTATCAACAAGCTGTTGGATGCTTGATTTACTTATGCATTACTCGGCTAGATATTCAGTTTGTTGTCTCAAAGATGAGCAGATTTATGCATTGCCCAGGAGTCAAACATTGGCAAGCGGTTAAGCGCATCTTTCGCTACTTGAGTGGTACTCGGCTACTTGAGTTGTTTTATCCCAAGGGGGGATCAGTACCGCCATATTTGCATGCTTTTTTTTACTTTGATTGGGTTGGTTTCTATGACACTCATGTGTCTACTAGTGGCTTTTGCTTCATGCTTGGTAGCTCATGTATATCTTGGTTGAGCAAGAAGCAGCCTACTGTGGCCACTTCCAGTTGTGAGGCTGAGTATAGGGCAGCGTTCACAGCTACTGTTGAGTGTGTGTGGCTCAGACACCTTATGGATGATTTGGGTGTTGATCAGTCTTCTGCAACCACCATCTTCACTGATAGTCAGAGCCCATTGGCAGTTGCAAGGAACCTTGTGTTCCATGCTCGCACTAAGCACATTGAGGTGCATTATCATTATGTCAGGAGAGCTTCTCTACTAGGGAGATCAGCTTGGCATATGTGCCCACGCAGGAGAACATCGCAGACCTTTTCACGAAGGCTCTACCTAGGGAGAAGTTTGAAGCTTTCCGCAAAGCTTTGGGCTTACTTACTTTCGTGGAGTGATCTCCACATAGCTTGGCACTTCCTTATACATGAGTGCGAGCTCCTTGTTCACCACATCACTCCGAGGGGGGATTTGTTGATATATTTAGGTAGTGATGTGTGTGAACACTCTAGGACCGCCGGGGCACTTTTTTCCCTCTTTAGGAGGTTTTTATCCCCCGGCTTGTATATACGCCTATGGCCCTAACGGGCTACTTATCTTTGTACATTCTCTAGTAGTACATTCAGTCTTATGTGTTGTTCTCCAAGCTTCTTCTTCTTCCTTGTGTTGTTTGCTTGCTTCCGCAAACATCGAACTCCAACATATGTACCTTGGAAGATCACTCTCAAAAAGATAGATCAAAACAGATAAGTTGGAGTTAGCTCAGAGGTGAAGAACTTGCTATTTTGGTTCATACACCTGTCCAATGTTTTGCATAATTCTTTGAGCACAGCAGTAATTAGCTTAATTCCTTTCAAGGAAGTCTAGTTAACTTAAAGAGCTAACTTTCAAGAGTAATCTCATAAAAAATAATGAACCACACACTGAGAATGATGTTTAACAAGTGATGACATCATCCCGATTTTCACGGGCTACTACAGTAATGAGACTAGTGAGCAAGAAAATGAACATAACTCAAGATTTAAGAATCCAATGATTATGAAGATTTGTATGCTTATACTAGACAGTATGCGGAATTCAACAAGATTTAAATCATTGAATTTTGTATAAGTACACACTAAGAAACATCTCTGATAAGATGCATAAAAAAGTCGGGTACCTGAGAGAGAAGTGAAAATGAACAGATAGGGTTGCCTTCAACTGAACATAACTAAAAATTGAAACACTCAAATGAAATGAAAATTTATGATCCGACTGAGAAAACTGAGAGATATGGCAGTGAGTAGTACACTTCACAAGAATATGGAAATATGAACTCAAATAATCATGAAAATGAAAGCATATTGATTGTACAATACAATGGACTTACTGATACATATATGTGCCTTAGAATCACACCTTGATATGGCATAAAGCTCAGCTCTTCGAGGTCTTCTCTGAGGTCTCTCTTACCATGACTAAAGCTGGCATCTATTTATTGAGCTTGGGAGGCTAACTTCCCTCAATCACTCTCCAATCAATTAATGACCGATTTGATTCTCTATCTACCACAAATCACAAATTCATGGCTCCTCTTTCCCTTTTTGATCAAGTGGACTCAACCACTTAAGATTCTTTCACTTTTACATTAAGTAAAGTCTTCAAAAGTTACAAGAGGTAGTTCACAAGTGAACTTTACATTGTCTTCATTTTAAGGCTTCTTCTTTGAATTTGTGAGACTCAAGCCAATACTTAGGCTTGTCATATACTTGCTCCAACATGATTTACATGAATGAAAATGGTATATTGTGTCAATTGAGTTTAAGTCTTGAGCTAACTTTGGAAGTTTTATAGGTCCACTAAGAGCATAAAAAGGCACTCAAGGCAAGAGTGAGTGTAGGCTTGGGAACACACTTCTTGGGCTTACCAAGGCAAGGGATAAGCAACTTGAGGTTGGATAATTCTCAACTCCCTTTGTCAATTCGTAGCCTAGGCTAAGTACGAGTTGTGCTAGAAGTAAGATAGGGTGACGATAGGCATCTATCAAGTTGAAGACTACCTAAGCACTCAAATTCAAGTTGAAAAATAATCTCTTTGTGATCGATAACTTTAAAGGAAAAAGAATTTAACGCGGTGCGATCAATTTAAAGTGTGGAAAATCACTCAAATATTTCTGATGACGTGATATCAGACAAGCTCATAAACACGATAATCAACTAAACAAGAACCAAGTGACTGATACAAATTGATCTACAACGAGGTTGTACCTTGGGTAAAAATTGGGATTGCTCACTTAGGCATATGAACCTTAGATTAGGACAACATCTAGGGAGAGATAGACAAAGCCTGAGGTCTTCAAATGCTAGTGTCAATCACATTGCTAGGTCTTGGGCCCAGGAGTTGACTAATCATTCACCCTACCCTAGCTCTAAAACTAGTGAATCAGAGATGTCTCAAGGTATGGAGCGACCCATAGGAAGTTCAGGAGTGGCATACTTGCAAAAGGTTGAAGGTCCCTACAAGACTCAACTGGAATACCTTAGGACCAACCGATTGGGTGCTTGCATCTATGAGGACGGCCTAAGAAGATTCATGGTCCAAATCAAAAACCCTGACCAACCCATTGGACTTGAACATCTAGCAATCAAGTTTGAAAATGGTGCATACCTGGACAAAGAAGGAACCATGTATGTGGTCACCACCTACCCAGATAGGACAGATGAATTTGGTAATGTGATCCCAGAAACAGACATAGGTGACCTAGAGCAAGGAACATAGGTGGAGAGCCTAAAACCCCTCAAAGCAAATCAGTTCTCACTAGAATTATCACACTAGAGTGGGTTCCCCAAGACAATAAGAGCATAGATCTGCTCTTACACCGAGAGACCGATGAAGCCTTTTAGAGGTATAAGCCTGATCAACCGAATGAGGTGGGAATGATCACAATCTATGATTTCAAAGATCCTGATGGCCCAGGCAAAGTGACCTACTTAGACAATACTTCAAAGAGGATCCTTGTGGTCACAGAGCATGGTGGGCATGCCTACACTTGGAAGGGTGAATTTATTTTTCCACTGCCAAGATCTAATGTCTCTTATGGCCACCAAGGAGCTGGAACATCCCAAGCTCATGGGGCTCAGAAGGGCAGAAGTAGAGATAGGCTAGAGGTAAGTTTTGCCAACCCCTTGGGAAGAGAAAAGATGAGAACAGAGACGGATAGAATGGAAACTGAGAGACCTAGAGCCCCAAGAAACCAAAGAAATGCGGATGATTTTCCCTTGCCAAGGCCTAGAGAACACACAAGGACCTTGAGGCCAACAGAGCTAGCTAAGTCCATGAAGAACTACTTCGATGGCAATAGAGACCCATACAATCATGTGGCCAAGTTTAGGCAAGTCTTGAGAGCTAAACAAGTTGAGGATCTATTCACGCAATATAATTCTTTTGGTCTAACCCTTAGGAACATAGCCCTTACATGGTTTCAACCACTAAATGAGAGACAATTCTGGAACATAGACCAACTTCTAGAGGCTTTCATTACCAAATTCTCTAAGAGTGGCATAAGGCATAATACTTACTCACTTATTCACAGCTTCAAGCAGACACCTCAAGAGACCATTAGACTTGCAGGAAGAAGGTTTAGGAAATATCTAGAGAGATGTCGTGTTCTTGAGTTACCCACACCAGCCAAACAAGTGGCTTTATTCCTAGATGGACTGTTCAGTACAAAGTTGAGATCATATGTGTACTTGAAGGACCCTAGAACCATAGAAGAGTGTGTATGTATGTGCATTGACATTGAGGATAACCTAGGGGAGGAATTAGAACTTTCAAAAATCGATAGAGATTCAGATAGTTCTACTAGCCTCACTTCCATGCAATCCACATCTATTGAGGAACTCACTAAGAAAGTAGCTCGGAAGTTAGCAGTCTCAAGCAAACAAATACCAAGGTTTGTCCCAGTGAAAAGATGCTATACTTGTGGAGGTGAAAAGATCCTATACTGCACCATAGAATGGAGATACACTAATCACACCACACAAGATTGCCCATACAATAAGCAAATGGTTTAGGCAAACCTACCCTCAGCCGTACCCTCAACAAGGAAGATACCAGAACTAGTACCCACCACAACAATATGGCAGACCCCAACAACCCTATCACCAACCCTACCAAACCCAGCAAAGGCCTCAGCGTGTGTTAGCTCAACAACCTCCTACCCCAACCAATGTGATTCCAGTAAAGTATGCAACCGCAGAAGAAAATTTGAATAGAGCCATAGTGCCAGTAACTCCATTACTTTTAGAAAGTGAACCAAATGATCATAGTTTTGACTCTACTCACATTGATAGCCCCCAGGCATACTACATGCAGTCACATGAACATAGTGAGTCCTACTATTGTGAGGAACCGAGTGAACCTAGTTGGGATCCAGAGTATGCAAATATCATGTACACAAATCCCAACCCTAGTCCTCAACCTAGGCAAGTAAGACCCCCATTTCCTAGAGGACCATGCTATCGATGTCAGGGAGATCACCTCATTCGTGATTTCCCTATGCCTGCACCTACACAACCCCAATCCATGACAATTCAAGGTTTTTGTCTCAATTGTGGGAAAGAGCATCTCTTGTGAGACTGTCCTAAGATCCCCAATACCATGCCGAAAATCACTCCTATCAACGTTATTGGGTTAGTGGTAGACTCCACAGGCAGTGTGACTTCTACTACACCATTGCAAGTGGTCGTCAGAGCTCAGGCATTGTAGTAGAACCAAGGTTTAGGCCAAGAAAAGAGTGCCCAGGTTAGTGAAATTGAGATCATAACCAAGAAACAGACGAGAGCCTGGAAAGATAGTCGGGAAAGGATGAAAAGACAATGGTCTAAGAAGATGAGCAAATTAAAAGAGAGCATAAGATAAACAAAAGCCAAAATTGTTGAACTCACCTCTCAAACACACTCTCACATACCACCACCACCTTCATCCCTACCCCCTTCAAACCCACAGCATACAATTCCACTACCCCCTAGAGTAGGATCAATATTGGTTGACTCCACTCCTAAAGACATAGACATGATGTTGAAGGCATATCAGGCCAGAATCCAAGAAGATCCAAACGTGATAGATCATGAAAAATCTTACCCTAGAGCTGATTTAGAGATAGAGAGAACCAAGCTTTGTGCTAAAATGGTAGCATTGGCTCAGACTATGTTTGAAGCCAACTACCTTTTCAACTACTCTTGCTCAACTAAGGCACAGTTGCATTTTGATGGACTATTAGAGAAGTTAGAGAGCATAATTGCAAGATCTACCAAGGAAGGAAACTCCCAAGGAAGAGATGAGGCAATAAAAGAATAAGCATTCCCCCCCAGGAAGCTTATGTGCCTAATTCCACTGAACCGAACACCTCTTCTTCTATGAATAGGTATTCACCAGAATTCCTGCGAGAGATTCAATAAAGAGAAATGGGCTAAAGAGAGTGAAGTCCCTCCTCCCATTGAACTTGTGGATGATGTGCATGATCAATTCCCACAAGACATTCCTTCTATTTATGGAGAGCAAGAGAGTACCCAATCTCATGAGAGATTAGAATTTGAGTCTAATTCCTTACAGGAATTTCCCCAATTCACAAGCCCATGGGAAGCCAAGTCTACTCCACGATCATGGTAAGAAACGAAGACTCGATCATACGTAGGAACACGGAGGTAGTGAAGAACACTAAAGTGCAGTGCAATCTCACTTTAGAAGAGCTACTCAAGGTTCTGCTAGAGTTATGGAAACATGTAGCCAATCAAGTGCCAGAAGTAGAAAAACCCCATTCCCAGGTAGGATCTCATAGAACAGTGCCTGAAATACCCTTGGACAAGATAGAAGACATGAGTGAAGGTGAATAAGGGAACACCTATATTCCCATTGCCCATCAAGGATACACAACCAAGGAAATTTTGGACTCAGATGCAGGAGTTGCAATTGCTACCACCTCCTTATGGAAGCGTTGGGGCAAGCCAGCACTCAGGCCAACGAGAATGAAACTGTAGATGGCCAGTGGTCACATTGAGAGACCCTTAGGATTGCTAGAAGGAATAACTCTCACTACATGTGGTGTGGAGTTTGAGCATACTTTTGCTATATGTGACTTTAGCAAAAATCATGCCTATGAGATGATTCTAGGAAGACCATGTATGCGACAGTTGCAAGTGGTACAAGATTGGGGAACCAATTCTTTGTATTTGCAACACTTAAGTGTTACAACCAAAGTCAATGTCAAGGATTACTCTCATAGAGACGTACCGCCTATTCAGTGGAATTCCATCCATAGAGCTAAAGATGATACAGAATCACTGCATTCCATAGGATCAGGATCTCATGGATGCATGAAGACACTCACTTGTGGATGTGTAAAGTAGTAGTAGAAGAAGATAAGAGAGAAAAAGTTAGAGAGATAGGTGCAAAGGAAACCCATAGATCAATTCAAGACCCAGCCTATGTACTTGTAGTATTTCCTGACAAAGAATTTGAACCTCACGGCTGGGGAGAAAGTTTAGCAACAATGGATGTAGCCATCAATGAAGAACAATGGACACCCCACTGTGATGAGGATGGCCATGAAATTTCAGTCTTCTCAATAGAGCCAATCATGGGTGATTTATTGAAGAATGTGAACCTAGCATTGATGCATTTGAGGATGCAAGTGACTCCGATCTAGAGTCAATCATTATGGACTCACCTTTTGCATCAGATGAGGAGTATTTCTATGAAGTAGAAGTTCACCCTCAAAGACATGAAGAGCTCACAAACGATGTAAGGTTAAGCACACAAGTGACCCCTAAGAACGAAGGAAAGAAAATAAAGAAGAGAGAAGTCACACCCGAGGAGGAAGAATCTTTCTTTGAGGTCCCTGAAAACTTTAAGAAGTATGAAATAGATGATAGGAGAGTCATGATAAGAATGCCTAAATGTGAGGCACAATCAGGAGAGGCCTATGATAACAAAGAAACCACCAAGAAAATAGTTGTAGCAATAGAAGAAGGAGAAGAGAGATGCACTTACATAGGACATGACCTGATGGAAGAAGAGCTCAAGTTGATAACCTTGCTAAGAGAATACAGAGATGTATTCGCTTGAGCTACAAGGACTTGAAAGGTATAGGCCCTGACATATGCTCACACACTATCCCCATGACCTTAGATGCCAAACCCTCAAAACAAAAGCCATACACATATAATGATAATTATGCTGCCAAGATCAAAGAAGAGATAGATCGCTTGGTTGAAGTTGGATTCATCTATGAAATTGAGCACACTAAGTGGGTATCCCCCATTGTAGTTGTGCTCAAGAAGAATGGAAAGCTACATGTATGCATTAACTTGAAGAACATTAATGCAGCCACTATTCGAGATAACTATCCACTTCCTATCACTGAGCATCTATTAGAAAGGGTATCAGGCAAGGAAGTATACAGCTTCCTTGATGGATTTTCTAGCTATAATCAGGTAGCCATTGCCCCAGAAGATCAGCATAAGACAACATAGAGTGGGGCATATTCGCCTTTAGAGTAATGCCATTTGGTCTCACCAATGCGCTAACTACCTTTCAGAGACTAATGTGTCATGTATTTAAAGATCTTTTGAGGAAGAATTTGGAAGTCTATGTTGATGATCTCTATGCTCATTCCAACATTAGACAAACACATATACCTGAACTCAGGCAAATCTTTGACAAATGTAGAGAATATCAAGTGTGCCTGAACCCAGAAAAATGTGTTTTCATGGTCAGGCAAGGCAAGATTCTAGGACACATAGTGTCAAAGAATGGCATATCCACAGATGAGGAGAAAGTGAGAGCTATTGCAGAGCTACCTAGGCCAAGGAACGTCAAAGAAGTAGAGGCTTTCATGGGGCATTGTGGTTATTACTGATGTTTTATACACATGTATGCCATCATTGCAAAGCCTCTGTACGGACTTTTGACCAATTTTGAGTGGACTGATGAATGTGAGAAATCTTTCAATGAGCTTAAATGACAATTGTGTTCAACACCAATCTTGACGACACCAGATTGGAACAAGCCAATGTTCACATAGATGCATCCAATTATGCTATTGGATGTGTGCTTGCACAACCTACTTGTGAAGGTAATATGGATCTTGCAATTGCCTACGCTACTAGACAATTGAATGCAGCTGAATGAAACTATACGACCACCAAACGAGAAGGATTAGGCATGATATATGTGGTTAAAAAGTTTAGAAACTATTTGCTTGCAAATAAGTTTAAATTTTTTATTGATCATCAAGCACTGTTGTACTTGGTAAACAAGCCATGCAACACAAGCAGATTAGTAAGATGGTTTCTCTTACTAATGGAATATGACTTTGAGGTTGTGGTGAAGAAAGGCAAAACTCATTTGAGAGCAGACCATCTCTCGAGGCTCACATCTGGAGAGGCCCCACAAGGAGTAGCAGATGACCTTCCTGATGCTTACTTGTTTAATTTGGAAGTCGTACCTCAGTGGGCTAAGACATTAGTGCCAGTATTGACATACGGACCTAACCATTCAGTAATAACCACTCAAGATAGGGAGGTAGTAAAAGCCTAGAAGTACCATATCATGGCTTGGAGTATGTACAAACATACTGACCAAAGGATATTGGCTTGTTGTGTGGAAGAGGAGGAGTACGTGAAGTGGTTGCAATTACCACATGTGGGTGCATTAGAGCAACACTATTCGAGGCAAAAAACTTTACAGACACTAAGGAGACTCGGAGTGCATTGGCGGACTATGGAAGCTGATGTCCATAAGTTGTGCAAGGAATGCCCAATCTGCTACACTAAACCACCAGTGGAACATGCCACTCTTTATCAAGTGTCTTTAGTGCCAGATTGGAGTGAACCTTTAGTAGCCTTTTTGAGGACGAGAACCTTTCCCCAAAAGACGAAGGAGCTTAGAACAAGAAGCTTTAGATTATACTCTCATTGGAGATAATCTATACACAAGAGGAAAAGATGGGTATCTTAGGTTATGTGTCCATGAGAGCAAATACCTCAAGATATTGGAAACTGCTCACCATAGTGTAGCAGGAGGACATTTTGGATCAGAGCGGGTGATCAAGGATATACTATTTGCAGGTCTTTGGTGGCCAACCCTTCACATGGATGCACATACCTATGTGAAGAGGTGTGAGGTTTGTCAGCGAACTCAGTATCCTATACACAAGGATGAGATGCCATTGAAACCTATGATGGGTGGACGTGCATTCTCTAAGTGGGGAATAGACTTCGTTGGTCTTATTAATCTCCCAACTAAGGGTTCACATGTTGAATATATCATTGTGGCCACAGACTATCTAACCAAGTGGGTAGAAGTAAAAGCCACCACAAAGAACAATGCTCAAACGACAGCTAAGTTCTTATTTGAGAATGTGTTCAATAGATACGGTCTACCTATCGAGCTAGTAAGTGATAGAGGCACTCACTTCTTGAATGAAGTTATTGAAAATCTTCTCCAAGATTTCTTGGTAGTACACAAGAAGTCTACCCCCTATCACCCACCAGCTAATGGACAAGCGGAAAGCACCAATAAGATTTTATGCAATGTATTGACAAAATTGGTTAATAATAAGCGCTCTGATTAGAACAAATAGCTACACCATGCTGTTTGGGCATACTGAGTGGCCTATAAAACGGTACTCCAAGCCACACCCTTTCAGATGGTATTTGGCCAAAATGCAGTGCTACCATTGGACTTCTTGTTACCTACATTAAAAGTGGCATAAGGAACATGACTGGACAGGACATGAACTCTGTTCTAGGATCTTTGATCTTGAACGGCTAGGTGAAACGAGTCTGAGAGCAACCGCAGGGATTTATGCAGCTAAGAAAAGACAAAAGGCATACTTTGATGCCCATGTGAAGGATAAGGGCTTGAAGGAAGGAGAGCTAGTCCTAGTCTACACTTTGAAGCAACATGCATGGAAATTAGAGAAGAGAGGCTATGGACCCATGATTATCAATAGGATCTCCACAAGTGGAGCAGTTCAATTAGCCACTCTAGAAGGCGACATCCTACCAAGTTACATCATTGGGTGCAGAGTCAAGTTATATCAGGAACCCCTCATAGAGGAGATGTTAAATTGACTCAATACTGCAAAGAAACATAAAGAAGAGGAAAAGTGAATTCGAGAAGAAGCACATGCAGAAGCATTGGAATGTATCCAAAGAATGAAATTGAGAAGATAGGGTAGAGATCAGCCTAGGACAGATGCCTATGTAGCTCAAGGATATCATATGGCTATGTGTGAAGTCTCAAGTGTAAGTTCCCATCGAATAATTGATCGACGTCCTTTTGTAACCTTAGAGATAGGACAAGGGAAGAGCGCAAGGACTGTACGGGCCTTGATTGACTCAGGTGCAGCCACTAGTGCTGTTAAACTCTCTTACTGTCAAGAATTAACCCAAGACGTTCTTATGAAAGTTAAGGTGCTAGTGTGTCAAGACGAGGACCTCATTGAGCCTCTCGTCTTGGGTCAAGACTAGATCTATGATAACCTGAACATAAGAAGTGGACTTCTTCAGGTCTGGGTAAATCAGAACCGCACTGCACTTGAGTTAGAAAATGAAGCACTCAAGGAACTAGGAAAGGCACAACCTCCTAGTCCTTCCAAGAGTACACATGAAGATGACAATGCTATTCTTGTCCAAAAGTATGATGCAGAGGGATGATTGTCTCAACAAAGAAGTCAAGGATACGATGGAACTCCCTTCTTTTCCAAAGTTCATAGGGATACAATAACCAAAGGTGGATCAAATGCAGAAGAAGCAGATGCCTATGCTCAAAGCCAAAAGAAATGAGGATGCCCAATTATGGATGTGTAAAGAAGCCAAGAAGGAGGATAATAAAAGGCAGCTTTGGCCAATAGGACATCTAATTATCGACCAGTAGAAGAACCAATGTATATGCCTCAAATCTTTCCGGATGAAACATTTGAACCGCATGGATGGATGGAAATCTTAGCAACCTTGGATGTATGTGTGAATGAAGAAGTTATAACGATGAATGAATGTGTAGATGAAGAAGGCTATGATGTAAACTTATACATGGTTGTCCTGCAAGAGGTGGAAGCAAGGGAACTTGTAGAAAAGGAGTGGAAAGAGGAATATGAGAGTATAGAAATGGAACCAAAATTTGATTCTAAAGAATGTTACCTAGAAGCTATTCGAACTGGAGACAAGTGTGGAATGACCAAAGTATTAGCAATAGATGAAGTCCCTATAGTACCTAAGCAAGAGGAAAGTGTAAGTGAAATCGGACCAAACCCTGACCTTTTTGAGGTTTCGGAGCATTTTAAAACGTACGAAGTAGAAGAGAGAAAGATAGCCATTCAAATGCCTAAGAGAGAGGCTAAAGAAGGAGAAGCATACGACAACAAAGAACAAACTAAAAAGATCATAGTAACAGTGGAGGATGGAGAAGAGAGATGTACATACATAGGTAAATATGTGTCAACAAAGGAGGAAGAAGAGTTAATACAGTTGATCTGGGAATATAGGGATGTATTTGCCTGGACTTATAAGGATCTGAAGGGTGTGGAACCCTCGATTTGTTCCCATAGAATACCAATGTCATCGGAGGAAAAACCATATAAATAATGGAGAGTTCCAATAAGGTGTTATGCACAGTATTGACAAAGATAGTCAATAGTGGAAGGTCTGACTGGGACAAACAATTGCATCATGCAATTTGGGCCGTCCGCGTTGCTTACAAGACTGCCATTGGAACTACCCCATTCAATCTAGTGTATGGACAAAACACAATCCTACCGATCGATTTTTTAGTGCCTACTTTGAGAATAGCCCAACAATATGAATGGACAGGACACGAATTGTCCAAGCAGCTAGACCAAATTGAAAAATTACATGAGACCCGAATACAAGCTATTGCAGGAATTTATGCAGCCAAAATAAGGCAAAAGGCATACTACGATGCTCACATAAAAGACAAAGGACTAAAAGAAGGAGACTTGGTCCTAGTCTACACCTTGAATCAACATGCCAAGAAATTACAAAAATGTGGATATGGACCTCTAATAATTAATAGGATCTCCACGAGTGGAGATGTTAATCTAGCTACTCTAGATGGAGACATTCTCCCTAATTACATTAGTGGTTGTCGAGTAAAGCGTTATATGGAGCCAGTGACAGACCAAATGCTAGCACGTCTTGTAGGTGCGCAAAATAGGAAGAAAGAGGAAGAACGGATTAGAGAAGAAGCACGACAAGAAGCCTTAGAACGTATTAAGAGATGAAAGGAGTGGATAAGGCACCGAGATGAACGGTATCTACAAGGAGAAGAGCCTATTCCCATGGCTAATTACCAGATTCATAAGTTCGAGAAGAATATTGTCAATGTGTCCCAGCCTTACTTAAATCTAGGAGTTGGAATGACCGAGTACCAGTTAATAGATGCCTTGATAGATTTAGGAGCAGCACTCAGTTGCATGCGAAGTACAATCATCAAGGAGCTCAAAGTGGATATGTCACTCACTAAAGCACACATGATAGGCGTAGGAGGTCAAGTTATAACATGCAAAGGAGAAGCCACCGTATCCTTCCACCTAGGAAATTCAACTATGGAACAACGAGTCCTAGTATGCAGAGATGAGGATCCAATCGAAAGCTTGATATTAGGACAAGACTGGATCATTGAGAATGAGGTGAGCATCCACCCAGTGCAAGGATACATTTTAGCCAAAATAGGGCATAAAGAAATCTTTAGTCTACTAGGAGAGAATCCCTCGCATAGAGAAAAAATCAACCAAAGTGATGAACAAACCTTAAAAGCGCACATAACAAATGATTCCATCACGCATCAATCGGAAGCAGGTTCGAAGGATGCGAGGAAGGAAATCTCCATGACACCCAGGGAGGAAGTAGATTCACTCCACTTAACGGATGAGCAAAAGAGAGCCAAGAAGGAGAATGTTCTAGAAGCATCCTATGAAGGAGATAGATCCGCAACAGGGAAACCAACTTTCAGTAACCCACATTCAAGAAACATTAAGCTCAAATGGGTTCGCAAGGACCAAGTGAAGGAATCAAAAAAGGTAATACCAGTTCATGTCAACCTTCATGCGGAGTTTGGGACGAAAGAAAGATGCTCTACACCAAAGATAGAACCGAAGCGACTTTTGAGAGTATGGCTTCCGCAGCTTTTGGTAGATGCTCAAAGGACAAGACAACTAATGTGGATCCCAAAGAAGGTCAGACAACTGGCCAACCAAGAGATAAGTGGATGGGAAGAATCATTCCACCGACACAATGGGACAACAAAGCCAAGAGAGATTCGTCATAGAAACATGAAGAGGAAGACCTCCATCACGTGGACAACTGAAGGGAAAGACAATCCACATGCAACACGAGAAAACAAAACGAAGGAAAAGCCTAAAACAACTACTACAAAATGGATATGGAGGCCGAAGCAACAACCGGAACCAAACTATCAAAACTTAATAAAGTCCGCTTGCACGCATGAAGCATTCCATGCAACCAAAGTATGCATGATAGGGCCACATTACACGGCCAGGCATTCGGCACATGATGTACTTACGAGAGTTAGTGGTGCACGTTCCCCACTTGGGGATAGGTCATAGCTTCTACTTCCAAAGGAATGGATCTACGGTGTAAATAAATAAATGCTTCGGCTACACTAACTCTTGTTTTCTGACAGGAATGAAAATGAAAAATTATGCGGTAAGAGATCTTACTCTTACAGTCAAGGGGAACGAAGCGACGCATAGAACGAAAACTACTACAACACACAAGCACTTGTGCTATGTCTTCTATAGAAGCTAATACTCCTGTCATTACAAGTGCAGATGGCTTCTGAAGATTCTAAAGCAGCCATTTAGGAAGAAGTGTTGGAATTTTCCTTACAGAGTGTGACAAAAGCAAAAGGACACTGGTTTAGGGATGACCAACCTGCAGGAGATTACTTATTTTTGGTCACCATCAAAATCATGGATATTGATCATCAGTTCCCAGTCATGTCCAAAGACTTCAAGGTAGTACATGAACTCACATCAACTATGGATATTATGAAGAAAGCTGGCATTCATAAATACTTTGAGTTGCCGATATACAATCTTGACTTTCAGCGATGTGCGCAAGTCATGAATACGTTGCAGCGGGCCCTACATGATCCATTAGTACCTAAAGCTAGGGTTTTAGATGCAGTCAGTGAATGGGTCATAATACAATTCACACATGATCTAATAAAAGAAGCTTTTGGATGGGAGAAGGACGGGACCACAGTTTTGAAAGAAGAAAGCCGAGGAGCCAAGACGCGAACCTTCGACGACATTAATCGTATTGACATTGAAGATGAAGTGAGGCTTATTCATCAACATTTTTGTTTCCCAAACATGCACTTGTAAGCCGCCTGATTGGCAATTGTAAATCTTTTCCTTTTCATATTCTGCATGCACCGAAAGGTCATTGCATAGAGTTGTATCCATTTATAAATCAATGAAAGGACGCTTCGGTGATGACCAGAAGAATTGCCAAACTGTCTGTCTGGGCGATACGTTTTGTGGAGTTTCCGTTGTGTTATGTTGGAGAATTCTTAATAGTACTGTGTTATTTCGCTTGTTGTTTGATTATCTTCAGTGGTGTTTAACGTTGTTCCAGTAAGTAAGTCTTGTGAGTCTGTATTACGGTAATGAATAGCTTTTGCGCTGTGTGATGAGAACGTATCAATCAGAGCATAATCGGTAAGATTGTGGAAGAACTAGCAATAGTCTGAGTACAGATAGTAATAAGTGAGAGAACAAATCAGAGTCCGGAGATTAATTCGTATTAACAGAGATTTAAACATTAAGGCACTGTGGTGTGAGTGATTAATTGGGAAAATCAAGTATAGGGCCTCTGTTTATTCAGACCCCTTCCACTCCCAAGAATCCGAAAAGAGCTTAAACGCGTCTCTAACAGCAACGTGCGTTTAACACTGGCGCCATCTGTGGGAAAGTGGCAACAGAGTGTTGCAAAGTGATTGTGGGAAGGTGACCATAGATTGTGAATCGACAGTAAGATAGAGTAGTACGTAAAGTGTTGCAAAGGTGATATATGCCGGTTACTCGGTCCGGCGAGTCGTATCCGAAGTATAGGAGAAACCGACAGCCTTGGGCGGTACTAAATCTGTTAGGGACTCCCCCAGGAGGTAGAAGCATAGATCGGTTAAGTCCATTCGTCGAAGAAACGAAGCACATTAGCAATGATTCCGATAGCATTCCGGTAGAACATACTGCAATTCCGGTAGATTCTGATCTAATTTCGGCACAGTCTGCAGAAGATACAGTAACTTCGGAGTCTACAAGGACGCAGTGTGTAGTGAAGTATTTCGATGGCGATGCACCACACTGCACTCACCTTCTCGAGAGCTCCACGACGATATGCTCGAAGTAGAAAACCGAGCTCTTGACGCCACACATAGTACTCCGCACAGAGGGTGTAGAATACGCAGAAAACGCAGTACACAGGGGAGCACGAAGACAGACCTCTTAGGTCTTACAAATGCGGTCGAACTTCCAGTCTGTGACTGACCAGGCCACTATATGTTTTATTAAAGAACATATACAAAGAAGTGTCCGGTGGCCATTTGGCCTTTCACATGGACACTAACGGTAACAATCTCCCACTAAAGGCCAATATGGCCAGAGTAACTATGGGAGAAAAAAGAAAGGATGATAAAGAATACCTGAGTGCAAGTATACAAACTATACCTCCCACCTGATGGGCATGTTACACAGTATACAAGTGACTGCGTAAGATCAAGAATCAAGTAACCCCCATCAAGTGACAACAGTGTCTAAAGCTATCCTGTGGTAGAGCTTTAGTCAAAGCATCTGCATCATTATCTCGAGTGTGAACCTTCTCAAGAATAATGCTCTCAGTGGCTAAGCAATCTCTAATGAAGTGATACCTCACCTCAATGTGCTTGGTCTTTGCATGATAGACCGGATTCTTAGCCAAAGCAATGGCACTCTGACTATCACTGAGCAAGTGAGGTACATGTTGAGGTAAACCCATATCACAAGCAAGACGAGAAAGCCACAATGCTTCCTTACATGCCTCACTTGCTGCAACATACTCTGCTTCTGTGGTGGAAACAGCTGTACATTGTTGAAGAGGAGATCTCCAAGAGATAGCACCTCCAGCAAAATGAAAAATGTACCTTGATGTAGACTTACGATTGTCTACACAACCAGCATAGTCAGAATCTCTGTAACCAATAATGGATGCTTTCCCTCTACCTAAGCATAGACACTTGTCCTTAGTGCCACTCAGATATCTCAAAATCATTTTGACCGCTTCCCAATGTTTCTTGCCAGGATTAGACATATATCTGCTCACAAATCCCACTGCAAATGCAATGTCTGGTCTCGTAGCTACCATAGCATACATGAGACTACCAACAGCAGACTGATAGGGAATTTTGGTCATGAATTCCTTTTCCTCATCTGATTTGGGGCAGTCATCCTTGCTCAATTTCACATATGTGGGTAAAGGTGTACTCAATGCCTTTCCACCCTGCATATTGAATCGATAAAGTACTTTGGATATGTACTCACTTTGAGACAAGTATATGCATCTTTTACTCCTATCACGAGTAATGCGCATGCCAAGGATATGTTTGGCATCCCCCAAATCCTTCATATCAAATGTCTGACTCAACTTCTTTTTGAGAATTGACAAATCATAAGAGGACTTCCCAGCAATCAACATATCATCGACGTAAAGCATCAAGGATATCAAGCTGCCATTAGAACATCTCTTTGTGTAGAGACAATGATCCTCATTGCTCCGAGAATAGCCTTGGGACTTCATAAAAGCATCAAAATTTTGGTACCATTGTCTAGGAGACTGTTTAAGTCCATACAAGCTCTTCTTGAGCTTACAAACTAGACTTTCCTTGCCCGGAACTACATAACCCTCTGGTTGTTCCATATAGATCTCATCTGTAAGATCTCCATGCAAGAAAGCTGTTTTCACATCCATTTGGACTAGCTCTAAGTCCTCCATTGCAACGAATCCAAGCAACATGCGCAAAGTAGTCATCTTGACCACTGGCGAGAAGATTTCCTCAAAATCAACACCATGTTGTTGCTTAAAACCCTTTGCAACAAGTCGTGCTTTATATTTTGGAGAAGCACTATCTGATGTGAATTTTAGCTTATATACCCATTTACATGGTAAAGCTTTCCTGCCCTTTGGCAAAGGTACTAAGTCCCAAGTACCATTCTTGTGAAAAGAATCCAACTCACTCTTCATGGCACGCTCCCACTTGACATGATCCTCTATCTGCATAGCCTCTTTGTAGCAAGAGGGCTCACCGGCATCTGTTAGCATAACAAAATCTAAACCTGGAACATATCTATCAGGTGGATATGAGACACGTGCAGAACGTCTCAATGGTTGCTGAACAGGAACATGTGCAGACTGATCTGAATGGACATTCTCTTGAACATCCCTATGTGCAGCATTTTTATGCATGCTAACCGGAGGACTAGTATCCTCAAACACCACTCTTCTCACTTCAACCTCCTTAATCGGCTGTTTATGCATCTTAGACTCATTAAAATTGACATCACTACTTCTGATCACTGACCGTGTTTCAGGATCCCATAAGCGATATCCAAATTGTCCTTCTCGACCATATCCAAGAAAAATGCATTTCTTTGACTTATGGTCCAACTTCTGTCTAAGATTCTTGGGTATATGAACATATGCTTCACACCCAAAAACTCGAAGATGATCATAATATGGTGGTTTCCCTGTCCATAACTCTTGTGCCACTTTCAGACCTTTGGCAGTACTAGGTGAAAGGTTAATCACATGAACTGCAGTCAATACTGCTTCTGCCCAAAAACCTTGTGAGAGGTTTGCATGATGCAACATAGAGACTACTCTATCTTGAATAGTTCTATTCATCCTCTCAGCTACACCATTCTGTACTGGGGTATAAGGAGCTGTAAACTCTCTACGAATCCCTCCACATTGACAGAAAAGGCTGAATTCATGTGAGGTATACTCACCCCCGTTATCTGAACGTAAAGCCTTAAGCTTAGTTCCTTTTTCAGTCTCAACTGAAGCAAGCCATTTTCTGAAAGTAGGGAATACATCATCCTTCGATTTGATAGGATATACCCAGACTTTTCTAGTAGCATCATCTATGAAAGTGACAAAGTAAAGAGAACCACCTAAGGACCTAGTGGGCATAGGACCACACACATCTGTATGAACAAGATCTAAAGGCTGAATTGAAGAGTCAATGTGCGTTTTATGCACATTTCTGGTTTGTTTTCCATATTGACAATGCTCACAAAATGGAAAATCAGAGAAAGATAACACAGGTAAATAGCCAGAACGAGAAAGATTTTCCATTCCACTACGAGATATATGGCCCAAACGACCATGCCAAATACAAGCCATAGGCTGTTCAGTAACAGCTAACAAGTGTTCTTTCTGTGATACAAATAAAGGGTAAAGTGAGCCAACTTTCCTTCCTTTTGCAATAACCATATTGCCCTTTGATATACGAAAGGACTGAGCATAGAAGACCACCTTGTAACCAAGGTCATCAAGTTGACCAACTGACATCAAACTGCGTGATAACTGAGGTACATGGCGTACATTATGCATATTAAATTTTGAACCGTCAATGAACTGCACAACCACATCTCCAATCCCCACAACATCACACTGGTAAGAGTCACCAAGTCTCAGGGTACCAAGAGACTTTGCTGCATAATTAGAGAACCATTCTCTATGTGGTGTCACATGGAAAGAAGCACCAGAATCTAGCAGCCAAGTGTGGGAAAGAGAATCAGCCATAAGTGCCTCAGATGGCACAGTACTATCAAGTGTCAACACATCAGCATCATCAGAAATAGCATTAATTTCTTCAATCTTCACAGTCGAAGTAGATGGTGCAGGTAACTGTTTAACATGCCCATCAACATTTTGTCCTTTACCTTTAGCATTCTTTAATGCATAACAGTCTTTCTTCATGTGTCCTTTCTTATGACAATAATGGCATTCAATATCCCTCTTCCTTGATTTACTTCTGCTCTTATTCCGTTGACCATTCTTTTCCTTGTTCTTGCTCCTGCCACGTTGTTGATTCTTTCCTTGGTAAGAATCACGAACATTATATGCATCTCCACTCTGAGTGCCAACCATAGATTTTCTACGAATCTCCTCACTCAAGAGTGCTCCACATATGTCATCATAGACGAGTTTACCACCTGGTGCACTATTGCTAATAGCTGTGCAAAATGTATCCCATGATGATGGCAGGGTGCATAACAGCAATACTGCTTTCATTTCATTGTCCATATCCATTTTCTGAGCCTGTAACTGGGAGAATATGGCATCAAACTCATTTAGATGAGCAGCAACACTATCTGTGTCCTTCATACGAAGGTCGTATAATTTTCTCATCAGATATACTTTATTTGATGCCGTCTCTTTTTCATATGTATTGCATAACTTCTTCCAAAGCTCCTCTGCACTTTCACAGTCTAATACTGTAAATTAAACATTATCTGCTAGGTGCAAGCGAATGGTAGACCTGGCCATTTCATCTAACTCATCCCAATCATCTTCATCCATGTCAGCAGGCTTCTTTGAAATCCCATTTACTGGCTTCCATTGCCTTCTTTGAATCAGCACATCTTTAATCTGATTCTTCCATAGAGCAAAGTTTGTGCCATCAAATTTTCGGATCTCAAAATGGTCTTTGCCCTGCAAGTTATAGCTCCTCCTCGGAACGCTAGCACTAGACCCTGATCCACCAGATGTGCCTGAGACCTCTGATGCCATGATCGTAGAGAACTGAATAGAATGATAATGGAGCTAGAAGAGTCCAAACACCAACAAATAAGTGTATCAAGGAGTAAATCGACCACTATATAGTTGACTAAACCAGAAATCTGGAAAAATTTTGCCAGAGTATCCTCTGCAAAATTAGCATATGACCAGTGTCAAAGTATCATAAAACTGCAAGTACTGACATGTCTACCTGCATAGTGAATCACTGACTCCACTGCATATAATCAGTTACCCAATAGAAGCCAACTAGGCTTATCGAGCACCTATGAACAACTATCATACATCTCCTATGGCGAGGCTGGGTAAGTCTTCCACCTGCATCACCGAAGAGACCCCGACATCTGGGTGTCTCCCAGTTAAGAAAACCTCACCACGACCCTCTTTATCAAACGTAAAAGGCTTTATGCAAAGAATGTAACCGCTATATCAATGCCCACATGGACGTACATAAGCGGTATCCACAGAAACGTACATAGTGTGTATGTGCTCAATATATGCAGTAAAATGACACTGAAAGGCTGAATACACAGCCCAAAAACTAGCCAATAACACCTGCACGTGTCTGTCAACTCTGTTTAGGCTTTAAAAAACCTGCATAAATTTGCAGCGACTGCTCCCACCAAAACTGAAAACCCTTCGAGAAACCTGTAGTTTTACGAGTGTGGCTGAAAATACAGCCCCAAAGGTTGATATTTATTGTCTGAGAAGTACAACGAACACTCTTCTTGATATTCTTGGACCTGTGTGAAGAGAACTACGTGCGAAAGTACTCCGAAATGGCTCCAAAAACACCCCAAAATTGCTTCAAAAATAGGCTTTAAAAGCAAAAATGAAGCTTTGAGGGACCAAAACTTGTTCAAGGTAATGTCAACCTTAGTCTTTCCCCTTCTTCAAACACCACAAGAGTGTAGCTTAGTGGCAAGAGATTGCCACGGCTAAGCGAGCTCTGGGGGGAACAGTACTGGGATGGGTGACCTCCCGGGAAGTACCGGGAACCTCTATATTCCTTGATCGTTGAGGTCCTCCCTCGCGCGCAGCCAACGGCGCCAACGGTGACTTCGGTGACTCGGATGACAAGGTATGCCAAGGTCTATGCCTTGGTCGCCGCCTTACTCGTAAGCCTTGGAGAAAGCCTGGGGCGGGGTGCTCGCTTCGCTCGCACAAAAGGAACAAATCTTTTTTTCTGCCTCGAACAGCTCTGATACTAGTGAAGTATTTCGATGGCGATGCACCACACTGCACTCACCTTCTCGAGAGCTCCACGACGATATGCTCGAAGTAGAAAACCGAGCTCTTGACGCCACACATAGTACTCCGCACAGAGGGTGTAGAATACGCAGAAAACGCAGTACACAGGGGAGCACGAAGACAGACCTCTTAGGTCTTACAAATGCGGTCGAACTTCCAATCTGTGACTGACCAGGCCACTATATGTTTTATTAAAGAACATATACAAAGAAGTGTCCGGTGGCCATTTGGCCTTTCACATGGACACTAACGGTAACATGTAGTTGATCCGACACTGTCTAGTCAGGATTCGAACCCCTCTGAGGATAGAGGTGTCTTGCCCAGAGAGGTCATTGAAGGTGAAAGAATACTCTAGGTTGGGGAAAGTTCCACTAATTCCGGTGGCAGTTCGGTCCCAGTTGCAAAGAATTTACAAGTTTTCGGTGACAGTGTGATATTGCGTGGTGAATCTTCATTCCGGACACCACTGTTCGGGGTAAGCTTGCCTACGTTTGATACCACAGAAGAGGATAGGCTATTTGTATTAGAAATTCGTAAGAGGTTGAGCACTATTTTCGAATCGGAAGGTGAGCAGTCTGATCATACATACTCTGAAGGACCAAAAACACATCCTCAGAACTCAGGAAATAGTAATAGTACCGCCACTAGCACCATGAGTGGGCAACAACAACAACAACAACAACAACGAAAACAAAAACAACAACAGCCAATTCCACTCCGGCCAGTTCCAACAGGAGTAACACTGACACAAAGTTCAGTGGATTTCCAGGTGATGATCCTGATGCTCATGTACGCACCTTTGAAATAAGTTATGCAGTGCTAAACCATCCACCTGATCCGGCATACAAGGCCATAGTATTCCAGTCAACATTAGTTAATGAAGCAACAAGGTGGCTTACAGAGTATGATATCAACCATTTTGGCACCTATGAAGCGGTAAGGGATGCGTTTTTGTAGAGGTTCCGACTGAAGAACAACCCTGCCGAAATTTTTGATTACTTGCAAAACAATAGACAGAAGCTGTACCAAACAGTGCAGGAATATGCCACCCTGTTTAGAACTCATTTGAGACAACTACCACCGGCCCATGCTAACCTGTCGGATGATGTCATCACTCAGTGGTTTATTAAAGGTTTGACTCCGCAGCTTAGACAGATTATGATCATCCGTTGTGTGGGAGCTATGACATTAGATGCGGTTATTGCAATGGCTTTGCAGCTCGAGCATAAGGTTGGAGGCTTTACCGAAGACCTGGAGTGGTTGAAAGCCAGTAAAACTGTTGCAGAGGATCCGGCTAGACAAATGTACTGCACTAAGTGCAAGAATCCAGGGCATACCAGTGCCATGTGTGCCCTTAATCATATGTATTCCTCTATCTGCAATACCAACGGACATTCCACTGAAAACTGTGCGTATAATGCCAAAGTGCAGGGACCAGCAATTGTAAATGCCATTATACAAGAACCAAGGCAGCCGGCCACCCATTATGTACAACCTCAGATGAGAAATAATCAGCAGCAAGGATACAGGAATTATCGAGGACAGCGGAATACAAATTACAATACAAATCGTTGGCAGACGGGAACATCACAGGAAGGTACTTCTTTGCCACTCCCTCCCTGTCATTTTTGTGGTTAGTTGGGTCACATTCGCAGATTCTATAAAGATGCAGCCGAATATGATCAAAGGAAGAAAGAGCGTCAGAACTCGATGACCAATATGGTCTATATCTCACCAGTGGAAACTCAAGCAGCAGTGATTCAAACAAGATCTGGTAAGCAGTTACAACTAGCAGCAGAAGTGTTTGAACCTAGCATTCATGAACAACAGAGAATGTATGACAAAGCTAGTCAATGGACCACCAAAGAGCCTACAGTGTTTCCAGATCCAATTCCGGTGACCCAAGTTCCATTGCCAAAGGAAGGATCGCAGGACCAAGATTCTACCCCAGTAACAGGTGCATCATCTTCAGAATCGGTGAAAAGTACAATTCAAGCAGATCAGACATGGGAAATTTTATCTAAGGCGTCCTTTACTCTCCCTCTTGGACAGTTACTTGCACTAGTGCCGGGAGTTCGGTAGCAATTCCAGCAACAGCTCAGTGCTGGATCCTCTTGCATTCCAGCGACCACAACGGTACAACCGAAAGCTGATTCTACAGTGGATCATTTGGTCCCCTTAATTACAGTATGGTACAAAAATCACAAGATTACTCAAGTACTAATTGATGGTGGGTCTGGTGTAAACATAGCCACTGCAGCGCTTTGTAAAAAGTTAGGGTGGACACAAATCAAGCCTGTTCATTTTTTCGTTAGAATGGCAGATCAATCTCGAGTCCATCCGGTAGGACTCGTACGGAATGTCCCGATAACTTTGCAGGGTACAACATTTAAGATGACTTTTGTAGTCTCAGAACTACCGGAGTCTAGTCTTGACTATAATCTCCTTTTCGGATGACCCTCGTTAAAACAGGCTAAGGTTATACAGGATTGGTCAGCACAAGAACTAACATTTAAAGATAATCATTGTAAATATATTGTCAAACTAGATGCCATTCAGCCTTGTGAACTCCATGCCAGGCCATATGTAGCAGAGCCGGTCCACATGTTGGATGGCTTATCTGACAATGAAGAAGAAGCATTTCTGAAGAACAATGAAGATCTGATTTCCTTAGGTACTGTAGATCTGCAATCTGTTGTAGACAACTGGAGTCCGACAGCCTGTACGGTGGTGCTTGTGACCGAAGAAGTGGAGACAGCAGATACTCTTGCTATGGATGAAGCCGCTCTACAACAACTTTTACAGTCAGCGGACGATCCAGGGAAACCTCGTCAATTCTATGTTCCCGAAGATCAGTTAATTACCTATAATTTGGGAGACGAAGTAAATCCGTGACCTGTCAAGATAAAGGAAGGATTGTCTGAGGTGTTTCAAGCAGATTTGATCCAGCTTCTTCGTGAGTTCTATGATGTTTTTGCATGGGATTATCGTGATATGAAAGGTCTGGATCCTCGCATCTATCAGCATCGGGTCATGCTCAAACCAGAAGCAAAGCCAATTAAACAACCCAGCTACTGTATGAACCCTAACTATGCAGCACAGGTCAAAGCAGAACTTAATCGCCTATTAAAGGTAGGATTCATGGTACCCATTGAGCACGCTGAATGGATCTCCCCAATCGTGATCGTACGAAAGAAAAACAAGCAGCTCCGAATATGTGTTGATTACCGGAAATTGAATGCAGCCACCGTACCTAATCCATTTCCTCTTCCATTTCTTGATACAATGCTGGATAGAGTGGCTGGGCATGAGATGTATTCATTTCTCGATGGTTATAGTGGTTATAACCAGGTCCGAATGGTTGAGCAAGATATATTGAAAACAGCGTTTATTATGAATTGGGGTGTTTTTGCTTGTACAGTCCAGTGGTTTGGGTTGAGGAATGCTCCTAGTACCTTTCAGCATTGTATGTAGGAAATATTTTCACGCTACCTTACTTCTTTTATGCAAGTATATCTAGATGACTTCTCTTTATTCGATAAGATGGTAGCACACCTGTATCATTTACAGTGTTGCTTTGAGAAATGTCGTGAATACCGACTTTGCCTGAACCCCATCAAATCTGTCTTTGCGGTTTCTTGTGGTAAACTCCTTGGCCACATTGTATCTGCACATGGCATACAAGTTGATCCAGATAAAGTTGCAGCTGTATTGGAAGCACCTCTGCCTACTACGCCGAAAGAAGTGATGCGCTTCATGGGTCAAGTCAGGTGGCATGGTCGACATTTACGATGGCTTGCCCATTTGGCAATACCCCTAGATCGGCTAATAACTAGTACTCCTCGACAGTTTGATTGGACTCCGGAATGTCTAACTACATTTGATCGTCTAAAAGGATTATTAACGCAGGTTCCAATTTTACAACCTCCTGATTGGGAACGCCCGTTCCACGTCTTCGTCGATGCCTCAGATATCGCAATTGGAAGTGTTTTAATGCAGCAATCTGATAAGTGGTTCAAGCCTGTTTATTACGCAAGTCGTCGACTCGCTCCTACTGAAAAGAATTATTCAGTGACTGAAAGAGAATGTCTCGGTTTGGTGTATTCTGTAAAGAAATTCCGGCATTATTTGCTATGCCAAAAATTCATCTTTCATGTAGATCATGCTGCGCTGGTGTATCTGGTTAGGCAGCAGCATTTAGGTGGTCGCTTGGAACATTGGGTTTTATTGTTACAAGAGTTCGATTATGAAGTGATTCATCGACCCGGCACTGCACATGCATTAGCAGATTTTCTCTCTCGTTTGGATTCCGGTGAAGCTCCGGTCGGTGTTGATGACACCACACCAGCAATTTATGTTACTGAAACAACTAATGATGAATCTGTAGAACCTCCTATGACACCTACCTACTATGATCAGTTATTAACCTTTCTTACTGATGGATGTCTTCCTCCTCAAACTTCCCCTACAATGCACCGGAAAATTGCAGTTTACAGTCGCAGATTCCGGTTGATTGCCGGACAGTTATATTATATGGATCACACTGGGATCTCGCTTTGTTGTATTCCTCCACATGAAGTAAACTCGGTTATCGCTCTGGCACATTCAATAACCTCCGGCGGACATTTTGCAGCAGATTTAACGCACCAAAAAATTCTACAAAGTGGGCTCTGGTGGCCTACTATGTACAAAGATGTATCTCAGTTTGTGCAGCAGTGTGACAATTGTCAACGATCTGGACAGCCTTTACAATGCCATTTCTTTCCTCTACAGCCTGTCTTACCTTTGGAACCTTTTCAGAAATGGGATCTTGACTTTATTGGATCAATCACACCTCCATCAATCCTTAGCAATAATCGCTACATTCTAACATGTACAGATTATGCTACCAGATGGGCAGAAGCTTGGGCTTTACAGTCCGCTACAGCTATTTCGGTAGCAAAGTGTCTGATGAAGGATGTATTTCCACGATATGGATTACCTTTGGAAATTGTAACAGATCAAGGAACGCACTTTGCTAACAGTTTAATTCGAGTGTTAACGCATACTTTTCAGATTCTGCATAAATTTAGTTCACCGTATTATCCTCGTGCTAATGGCTTAGCTGAAAGTACCAACAAGACCTTGTTGAGTATGCTTCAAAAATTGATTGTGGAATCACCAAAAAGATGGGATCAGTTACTACCTACAGTATTATGGGCATACCAAACTACCTACAAAGTAGCAACCGGACTAACTCCTTTCAAGCTTGCATATGGGCTGGAAGCCATTGCTCCAATGGAAGTTGTAGTGCCCAGTTTACGCGTGGCCATCACTCAGAAGTTGATACCCGAAGAGTCTTTGCCATTTCGGTTGGACACACTTAGAGAACTGGATGAGCATCGCTGGGAAAGTTTTTTGACTCTTCAAGAAGTGCAGTTGCGGCAAGCTCGTACTCATGATCGGTATCTCAAAACTCCGGTTTTTACGGTGGGACAACTTGTGTTGTTTTATAATGCTAAATCAAATCGAGCGGTTGGAAAATTGAAATTACGATGGTTCGGTCCTTACCAGATTAGTGAACAAGTGGGCCCAGCTACTTTTCGGTTGACTACTTTGACCGGAATTCCTCTTCCTAAAGTGATAAATGGTTCAAAGTTGCAGCCGTATCATCAAGCACCTGATTCGCACTGAAGTGTTCTGTGGTTGCCCGCGTATTTTTTTTCTGTTTCTTTTCTTTTCTTTTCCTTTTTTTAGTTTTGCGTGTTAGTTGAATAAAGACCATAAACTCCTCGTTTCGCTACATAACCATGAATAATCGCCGCCTTTTGTTATTGATTCTGCTCATGCATGCATACTGTAGTTATGAAGGTTATCATCTCAACATCGCGCGATGATTAACAATTTTGATTGCCTCCAGCTTCCAAGTATCTACTTAATCTTCTTCTTTTCGTTGTTAATCGCTATTGTGTCTTTGTGTTTTGTGTGCTTTGTGCTCTCTGTAATCCCTGTGTATTCGTGCTATTTTGTGTGGGATCATGGAAGCTCTAGCAAATTTTTCTACCTTCTGTGATGGAATCCCTCCGGACGTGAGTGAATTCTTGCGTGTCCGAGGTTTGTCCAACTTCGCTGAATTGCCCTGGCATTCAGTAGACTGTCATCCATACTATGCTCAGATTATCACTGCTATTGCCACCATACCTACTACGGAGCAGAGTTGGCCTATAACGTGTTTCCCCTCTCGTGTCGTAATCACCCTACAGTCATTTGCTGATGCTTTCCGACCCTCTCCGGAAGGACGAGAGAATGGTCCCAACCTTCCAATCGCTAATCGCTGCGATGAATCAATTGTTTCCCAGGCACTCTTTGAATGAGTATGCCATACTCTGTCGCCTTGAGCCTGAACGAACAGCTTTGCAATTTTTAGTAGTCATATTGAACTTATAGAAACAAACTTATGGGATTTCTCGCCCATTCTACTCGATGATTGATATGGCTGCTAGAGAGCCTATCAATTTTGCTTCTTACTATTTCCAGCGCATTCACTGTGAATGCGTTACGATCATAAAACACGTTTAACAAAGGTGATCTGCCACGTTCACGTTTACTGCACATCCTTACTTTTTTGTTTCCAGCCCTCCAAGCAGCGCAACCGCCTCCACGAGCTCCAATTTTATATCATGAAGAATCTACTCAAATACTTGAAGACGACGAAGAAGATGATGAAGAAATCTTCCAGCTCCTCCGCCCGAAAACGAATCCGGATCAGTTCGTCTGACAGTCAAGTGCAAGGATCTGCCGCTGGAAATAAAGCAGACAAAAATGAAGAAGAGATTTTCCACGACACTCCTACATTGATTCACCATGATTCATCCGCTCAGTCATCTCCAAACCAGCAACAAGATCAGAGTGTTACTGCTGATTCTGGAGACACATCTTCTAAGGAAGAATCTCAGCAGCACTCCCAACAAGATTTGCAAGAAGATACGCAGGTTATTGTTGCCGAAGTTTTGGTAGCTTTGATTGCGGCACTAGATTCTGCAGTTGCCCAACCTCAAGTGACTATGCAGCAAGCCACGGAAAAAGTATTGGTGGCTAACACTTTGCAACCCACTCCTCCACCCATACCTCCACTTAAACCTATTGTCCCCATTCCACCGATTGTACCTGAAGCACCAGATTCATCATCCTCTTCACCTAACTATTCTCCACCTAATTCCCATCAACTCCTGACAGCTTCTTCATCTCAACAACGTCCTCCTCTTCTGTTTCCTTCAATTCCTATGTTTACTGAGCTCGCATCCATGGGTCATATGTTGATCCAACTATCGCAGCAACTACCAGCACAGATGAAAGAAATTACTAATAATCTCAGAGAAGAATTCCAACATAAAGTCGATGTTCATGAGGCAGATATTAATCCACTCCAAGAAGAGCTAGTTGTAGTAAAAGCAGAAAATCATGCCCTGCACGAACAGATTCAATGCCTTCAAGAACAGCTTACCGAACAGAATTCATTGATCAGTCAAAGAGATGCTACATTGGCTGAAGTAACAGTCAAAGATGATTTATTAAGTGTTGTCGATGCTCAAATTGTCCACTTAACACAGTTAGTACAGGATAAACAGGATGCTCGTATAGCATTGGGAAACTTGTTGGAAGAAACTAGAGTGCAGTTGGATGAAGCCGTGCAGAAAGGACAAGAACTGATAAATTTACTAAAGCAAACCAATACAGAGCTCCAGTTCGCAAATGCAACCCTGACTGAATCAAATTCTGCTCTTAAAATGCAGATGATGTTAACCGCTCAGCTCCAAAAAGAAGTTCAAGCGATCTGAAGAGAGCGAGATGCTTATTACCAGACCATCCAATTTCAGAATCAAGAATTGGAGAGAAGAGAGAACCAATTGGGTGCTCAAGCAGAACGATTATCTAGAGTTGATAAACAAATTTAAGACATGAAAGTGAACCGTGATGCAGCTTTGGCAAATGACTTTTATCTAGAGGAAGCCTTTCTGCAAACACAGGCAGAACTTTTGATGACACAAGTAATTACAGCTAGCTCTGTTCGTCCTGACGCTCAGTTAGTCGAACCACACATTTTGAAGAAAATGCTGGATAGCATGAAGCAGAAAATTGCCAGAACGTTTAAATTAGCTAGAACAATGTATTTGCAGGGTATAATAGATGAGCCATAAAATTTTGTATCTCTGCGGGTTCAAGTCCACCGTGCATGCCAGTGTAAGCCGCCGGATTGGCAATTGTAAATCTTTTCCTTTTCATATTCTCCACGAACCGAAAGGTCGTTGCGTAGAGTTGTATCCATTTATAAATCAATGAAAGGACGCTTCGGTGACGACCAAAAGAATCGCCAGACTGTCTGTCTGGGCGATACGTTCTGTGGAGTTTCCGTTCTGTTATGTTGGAGAATTCTGAGTAGTATTGTGTTATTTCACTTGTTGTTTGATTATCTTCAGTGGTGTTTAACGTTGTTCCAATAAGTAAGTCTTGTGAGTCTGTATTACGGTAATGAATAGCTTCTGTGTTGTGTGATGAGAACGTATCAATCATAGCATAATCGGTAAGATTGTGGAAGAACTAGCAATAGTCTGAGTACAGATAGTAATACGGTGAGAGAACGAATCAGAGTCTGGAGATTAATGCATATTAATAGAGATTTAAACATTAAGGCACTGTGGTGTGAGTGATTAATTGGGAAAATCAAGTATAGGGCCTCTGTTTATTCAGACCCCTTCCACTCCCAAGAACCCGAAAAGAGCTTAAACGCGTCTCTGACGGCAACGCACGTTTAACACACCGGTATACGGCTCCACAAAAGATAGTGTTACAAATGTTGTCACACGCTATCAAGCAAATCGAGAATCAAGTCAACATGACTCCCTATATTCAGGAAAGACTCTTTAAAGCCAAAAGGCAATGGGGCTCTGAAAAGTTTTTGAATGGCAGCAGCGCTCTGACTATATTGATATATCATGCATTGGGCATTCGAGAGCACATAAGAGACATTCCATCATCGGAAGTGTTAGTCGGCCGCCGGATTGGAAGTGTATAACTGAAATCTTTTTTTCACACGCGCGAAAGGTTGTTATGCAGAAACTTTGTAATATTTTATATAAAGCAATGAAAAGAGATGCTCAGTGACGTTCGAGAGATCACCAGACTGTCTGTCTGGGTGATTGAACGGAGCGCTACTGTAGTGTTAATTTGTCTAATTCCAAGTGTTTGGAGTTTTCTGAGTAATCTGTTCACTCCTTATCTGGTCTGTTATTTGTGTCTATGGTCTATCGATCTCTGTTGCGGTTGTGAGTATCATCTACATCCAGTAGATCATTTGGTCTATTGTCTGAAGTGAATCGTCTGCAAATCCTTATTGCGATTGTTGTGTTAAGTTCGCGTATTGCGGTAGTACTCGTTCTTGGAATGTTCTGCTAGTTGTTTGGTGAAGTCTGTGTAACTATGGTAGTGTTTCTAACACTATGCGGGATTGTGTTGTCTTCAACATTGAGATCTGTCATCATACGGTAAGGGTTAAGCCACAGTAAGGATTTCTTGGGTTGCGTACTGAACCTTCAGTACGGTGTATCTGAAACACTTGAATTCTCTGTGTCTTCGGATGTTGATCAGATTGTGGTACCTATTTGGTAAAGGTTGAACGATTACTCTTGTCTCTGGTATTTTCAATAAGTTTATGTGCAGATGCAATATAGCATCTTAGCGTATTCGGTACACGTTGGCTGAGCTAAACCGTGAACTGTAAATGTCTAAGTACAACAGAATCTTGATAGAGCTCTCAGCATCAATATATTGCTGTGTGTAAGTGGTTAGTTTGGGAACTAAGTATAGGGCCTCTGTCTAACAGACCCCTTCCACTCCCAAGAACCCAATAATCGTTTAAACGCGCTACTGACAGTTAGTCTCACGTTTTAAGCGTTTAACACTGGTGCCGTCTGGGGGAAAGTGGCAACAGATCAGATTGTTGCAAACCAGTTGTGGAAACGTGACTGTAGATTGTAAATCGACATTACTAGTACGCGATTAGTACCAAAAGATGATACATGCCAGTTACTCGATCCGGTGAAACGTATCTAAAGAACAGACAGCCTTGGATACCTAATTTGCTAAGGACGCCTCCAGGAGGTAAAAGCGCAGTTGTCAAGAAAGTAAAGAACGTTAGTAGTGATTCCGGTCATATTCGGGTGGAACATACTACATCTCTGGTAGATTCCGGTACGATTTCAACCCAGTTTGTCGAAGAGATAGTAACTCCAGAATCTACCAGGATGCAACCTGAAGTTAGTTTAACAACATTGGGTAAAGATTCCAATTTGTTTACGAATAGAAATGCTTTAGCCAAAGAAATTAGTAAGGGAGAAAAAGCACCCTATATTGGTGAAAAATCGACACATTCCGGTGATATTTCGGTAACAGTTGCTGAACCATCGCAGTTTTCCGACGACGGTTTATCATTTTTTGGTGAATCTTCAGCCCAGTCACCGCTATTGGGAGTAAGATTTCCTACAGTTGACATCAAGCAGGAAGGTAGCTTGTTTGAAGCTGAGATTCGAAACATACTGAACAAGATTATCGACCCGGAAAAAGCACCAGCTGACGATACAGATTCCGACGGTTCAGATACTCAGCCTCGGGATACAGAAGATAGTCACAATATAACCATCAGCACGATGAACGGGCAACAACAACAACAACAACAGTAGCAGCAACAGTAGCAGCATCAGCAACAACAACAACTATGCCCTCCCAGGCCGACTCCAACAAGAGTGACGTACACCAAATTTGGTGGATTTCCAGGTGATGACCCAGATGCTCATGTACGCACATTTGAGATAAGTTACGCAGTGCTCAATCATCCACCTGATCCGGCGTATAAAGCTATTGTCTTCCAATCTACATTGGTTAATGAAGCAGCTAGATGGCTTACAGAATATGATATTAACCATTTCGACACCTATGAAGCAGTAAGGGATGCATTTCTACAAAGATTCAGGCTAAAGAAGAATCCAGCCAAAATTTTTGACTACTTGCAAAACAATGGACAAAAGATAAATCAAACAGTGCAGGAATATGCCACTCTATTCAGAACCCATTTGCGGCAATTGCCACCAGCACATGCCAACCTGCCGGATGACGTTATTACTCAATGGTTTATCAATGGTTTGACTCCACAACTTAAATAGATTATGATCATACGCTGTGTAGGAGTTATGACGCTAGATGCAGTGATTGCAATGGCTTTGCAGCTTGAAAACAAGGTTGGAGGATTTACAGAAGACTTGGAATGGTTAAAGGCAAATAAAAATGTTGCAGAAGACCCGACCAAAGATGTACTGCACCACATGCAAGAATTCAGGCCATACTAGTGCCACTTGTGCACTTAATCAGTTGTTTTGCGCTATCTGCAACACGACCGGACATACCACCGAGAACTGTGCATACAATGCCAAAGTGCAGGGAACCGCAACAGTGAATGCAATTATACAGGAACCAGGACAGCCAGCCAATCACTACATACCTCCGCAAATGAGAAACAACCAGCAACAAGGTTATCGAAATTACAGAGGACAGAGAAATAATAACTACAATGCAAATCGCTGGCAGGCCGGACCAGCACCGAAAAATCCCAAATTGCTACCACCGCGCTGTCATTTTTGTGGTGAATTTGGCCACATTAAAAGATTTTGTAAGGATGCAGCTGAGTATGATCAGAGGAAGAAAGAACGTCAAAACCCAATGACTAATATGGTACAAATCACACCAATAGAAATGCATGCTGCAGTAATTCAGACCCGATCCGGTAAATAACCGCAACCAGTAGCAGAAATATTTGAACCAGGCATACGTGAACAATATATGATGTATGATAAGGCTAGCCAATGGACCACCGCCGAACCTCCAGTGTTCCCAGATCCTATTCCGGTGACCCAAGCTCCATTAACCAAGGAAGGAACACAAAAACAGGATTCTAATTCAGCAGCAGGCACATCATCTTCAGCAAGCGCATCCTTCAGAATCTGTGGAAAATACAATTCAATCACAAAAGGCCTGGGAAATTTTATCTAAAGCATCCATCACTCTTCCTCTGGGCTAATTACTTGCACTAGTACCGGGAGTTCGACAACAATTCCAACAACAGTTCAGTCCTGTGCCTTCTTGCATTCCAGCAACAGCAACAGTGCAACCGGAACCTGATTCTACGTTCGATCATTCAATTCCTTTAATTACGGTATGGTATAAAAATCATAAAATCACACAGGTACTAATTGATGGAGGATCTGGTGTCAACATTGCTACTGCTGCACTGTGTAAAAGGTTAGGGTGGACCAAAATCGAACCAGTTCAGTTTTTTGTCAGAATCGCCGACCAATCAAGAGTTCATCCAGTAGGACTTGTGCGAAATGTACCAATAACTTTACAAGGTGCAACATTTAAAATGACCTTTGTCGTACTAGAATTACCGGAATCCACCCTTGATTATAATCTCCTTTTCGGTCGTCCTTGGCTAAAGCATGCTAAGATGATACAAGATTGGTCTACACAGGAACTCACTTTCAAAGATAATAATCGTAAATACATTGTAAAATTAGATGCTATACAACCTTGCGAGTTGCATGCTAGACCGTATTTTGCAAAACCAGTCCATATGCTAGATGGGTTGTCAGATGAAGAAGAAGAAGAGTTTCTAAAAAATAACATTGATTTGATCTCCCTAGGAACTGTTGATCTACAATCTGTTGTAGATAATTGGAATCCTGCAGTTTGTACGGTGATGTCTGTAATAGAAAAAGATACGAAAGAAGATAAGGCTACCATAGATGACGCTGATCTACAACAACTTTTTAAGCCAACTGAGGATACAGAGAAGCCTCGACAATTCTATGTTCCAGAAGATCAGCTGACCACCTACAATTTACGGGATGAAGAAAATCCACATCCTGTTAAGATAAAGGAAAGCTTACCTGAGTTATTTCAAGCAGATTTAATCCAACTAGTTTGGGAATTTTCTGATGTATTTGCATGGGATTACAAAGATATGAAGGGTCTGGACCCGCGCATCTATCAACAGAGGGCCATGCTGAAGCCGGAAGCAAAACCACTTAAGCAACCCAGCTACCGGATGAATCCGAACTATGCATCACAGGTAAAGGTAGAACTTGATAAGCTACTCAAAGTCGGATTCATTGTACGAGTAGAGCATGCTGAATGGATCTCACCAATTGTTATTGTCCCTAAAAAGAATAAGCAGTTACGAATATGTGTGGATTACCGGAAATTGAATGCAGCTACGGTGCCTGATCCATTTCCACTACCTTTTCTTGACACAATGCTTGATAGAGTATCAGGACATGAAATGTATTCATTCTTGGATGGGTACAGAGGGTATAATCAAGTTAGAATGGCTGAACAGGATATACCAAAGACCGCTTTCATTACCAATTGGGGTGTTTTTGCTTGTAATGTTATGTGGTTTGGATTAAGAAATGCCCCCAGTACGTTCCAAAGGTGTATGCAGGAAATATTTTCTCCTTACCTTACCACTTTTATGCAAGTATACCTTGATGATTTTTCGATTTTTGGTAAGATGATAGCACACCTGTTCCATTCACGGTGCTACTTTGAAAAGTGCAGAGAATACAGACTCTATTTGAACCCAAACAAATCTGTGTTTGCGGTTTCATGTGGAAAGCTACTTGGCCACATTGTATCTGCACAGGGTATACAGGTGGATCCAGATAAAATCACAGCTGTGTTAGAAGCACCTGTACCCACTACACCTAAGGAAGTAATGCGCTTCATGGGCCAAGTAAGATGGCATGGCCGACACTTACAATGGCTTGCTCATTTGGCAATACCACTGAACCGATTGATAACCAAGACTCCTCGACAATTTCAGTGGACCCCGGACTGTCAAATTGCTTTTGATCGTCTAAAGGGATTACTAACATAGGTTCCAATCTTACAACCTCCTGACTGGGATCGCCCATTTCATGTATTTGTTGATGCTTTAGATATAGCAATTGGCAGCGTTCTAATGCAACAAATCGATAAGTGGTTCAGACCAGTGTACTATGCAAGTCGAAGATTGGCCCCTGCTGAAAAGAATTACTCTGTAACAGAAAGAGAATGTCTAGGTCTAGTATATTCTGTCAAGAAATTCAGACATTATTTGTTGGGCCGTAAATTTGTAGATCATGCTACACTTGTCTATCTAGTTCGGCAACAGCATCTAGGAGGTCGATTAGCGCGATGGGTTCTGCTTTTACAAGAGTTTGACTATGAAGTTATTCATCGGCCAGGTAGTTCACATGCCTTAGCAGATTTTCTTTCTCGCTTAGATTCCGGTGAAGCTCCGATCGGTGTAGATGACACAACACCAGCAATTTATGTTTCTAAACCGACTAATGATGAAATTGTAGACCCAACTGTGCCATCTACATATTATGATCAGATCTTGACCTTCCTCATTGATGGATACCTTCCCCCTCAGACTTCTCCTGCAATACGAAGGAAAATTTCAGTTTTCAGTCGCCGATTTCGGTTGATTGCTGGGGAATTATACTATATGGATCACACTGGAGTTTTACTTCGTTGTATTCCACCACATGAAGTTAACTCAGTCATTAATTTGGCTCACTCAATTCCTTCGGTGGACATTTTGTTGCAGATTTAACACTCCGAAAAATTTGCAGAGTGGACTTTGGTGGCCTACTATGTACAGGGATGTATTGCAATTTGTCAAAAAATGTGATAATTGTCAAAGATCTGGACAACCGTTACCACGCCATTATTTCCCTCTACAACCTGTCCTACCATTGGAACCTTTTCAGAAGTGGGGTCTAGATTTCATTGGCCCTATTACACCACCAGCAATCCTCAGTAATAATCGTTATATTTTGACATGTACAGATTATGCTACCAGATGGGCAGAAGCCTGGGCTTTACGGTCTGCCACAGCTGTTGCGGTAGCCAAGTGTCTATTGAAAGATGTCTTTCCACATTTTGGCTTACCGTTGGAACTTGTTACAGATCAAGGCACTCATTTTGTCAACAATTTAATGAAAGTACTCACACATTCGTTCCAGGTCACGCATAAGTTTAGTTCTCCTTATTATCCTCATGCTAATGGATTGGCTGAAAGTACAAACAAGAATTTGTTGAATATGCTTCGAAAATTGATTCTAGACGCACCGGAAAGATGGAATCAATTATTACCTGCAGTATTATGGGCATACCGGACTACATACAAGGTAGCCATAGGATTAACCCCTTTCAAACTAGCTTATGGATTGGAAGCCATAGCACCGATGGAGATAGTTGTGCCAAGTTTATGAGTAGCAATTACTCAGAAATTGCTACCTGAAGAATCTCTGTCATTTCGGTTGGATACACTCAGAAAATTAGACGAGCATCGATGGCACAGTTTTTTGACTATTCAGGAAGTACAGCTAAGACAAGCTCGAACACATGATCGATATCTAAGGACTCCAATTTTTTCGGTGGGACAACTGTACTCTTTTACAATGCAAAGTCGAATCGCTCTGCTGGCAAATTCAAGTTACGATGGTTTGGTCCCTACCGGATTGCTGAACAAGTGGGCCCAGCAACTTTTTGGTTGACCACTTTGACCGGAATTCCTCTTCCAAAGGTGATAAATGGATCAAAGTTGCAGCCGTATCAACAAGCATCTAATCCACACTGAAACATTTTGCGGTTGGCCGCGTCTTTTGGCGTTCTCTTTTTTTTATTATTTTCTTTTCTTTTCTTTTTTGCGTGCTTAATACAATAAGTCTGTAAATATCCGCGTTTTGATACCTAATTATGTCCACAGCCGCCCTGCCCTTTCCAGCTACTCATACATGCACACTGAAGTTAAGAAGTTATCATCTCAACGTCGCACGATGATTAGTGATTTTGATTTCTCTCCCCGGCAACGCATCTACTTAACCTTTTCTGTTTCGCCGAAAATCGCTATTGTGTTTGTGTGATTTGTGTCATTGTGCGTACCCTGTGTTCTGTGTACTTGTGATTGCTTTCTCTGTGTGCGCCATGGAAGCTTTGGCTAACTATGCTGCTTTCCGTGATGGACTCCCTGCCGATGTAGGAGACTTCCTACGCATCCGTGGGCTATCCAATTTCGTTGACCAGCCTTGGCATTCAGTGGAATCCCACCCCTTCTTTGCCCAGATCATCTCCGCCATCGCCAACACACCTGCCACCGAGCAGAGTTGGCCAATCACCTCCCTACCATCCCGTACACTGACCACCTTCCAAACTTTTGTTGAGTCATTTCGACTCCCTTCGCAAGGTCGGGAAAATGGCCCGAACCTCCCCGTAGCAACCATGATACAATTATTTCCTAGGTATTCATCAAACGAATACGCAATCCTTTGTCGACCGGAACATGAGAGATCCGCCCTTCACTTCTTAGTAGCTATCCTGAACCTACAGAAACGTACTTATGGAATATCTCGTCCATTCTACTCCACCATAGACTTAGCCGCCCGAGAACTAGTGAATTTTGTGTCCTACTTCTTCCACCGCATTCACAAAGAATGCGTGACAATCATCAAACATGTAAACAAGGGAGGAATGCCAAGGTCGAGACTCCCTCATATCCTATCCTTCCTGTTTCCGGCCATTCTTGCAGCACAACCACCACCCAGAGGCCCGGTCGTATGCCATGAAGAGTCTGTGCAATTATTGGAGGATGATGAAGAAGACGAAGAAGAACTAAATCACTCTTCCACCGGAAGAGAATCAGGATCAGTTCATCTCAAAGTGAAGCCCAGGGATCAGCCTTCCACGACAAGAAAAGGAACAAGAAAAGCAAGACGAAGAAACCTTCCACGACACCGCCACATCTATGCAGCACGAATCATCCGCGCAGACATCTTCAGAAGGGCAACAAGAACAGGAGGATCACACTGAAGCCGACACAAGCTCGTCAGAAGAGGCATCACAACAACAATCGGAGCCGGAAAAACAAAGAGATGAAGAACAGGTCATTAAGGATATTTTCGACGAACTGCTTAGAGCAGTAGAATCTACAATTGCTGATACCGCCGACACTGCACAACAAACCATAGATAAGGTAACACAGTCTCACTCTGTCCTTCCCACTCCCCCACCGGAGCCGCCACTCAACCCCATTATCCCTATCCAACCCATCCACCCCAACGAACCCACTGCCTCTTCTTCCTCATCCCCCAATTACTCTCCACCGAACTCCCAGCAGCTGCTCACCGCATCCTCATCCCAACCTCGACCTCAGCTGCCACTTCCTTCAATCCCTACGATCTCTGAACTTGCAAACATGGGCCAACTGTTAATTCAGTTATCATAGTAATTGCCAATCCAGATGAGAGAAGTCACTGATAACATTCGAAATGAGTAACAACATAAGGTGGATGTCCTAGAAGCAGATATCACGCCTCTACAGGAAGAGATAGATGCGGTCAAAGCAGAAAACCATCAGCTGCAATCCCAAATTACCCATCTCCAAGCCCAGCTTGCAGAATAGCAGACAATTGCCAATCAGAGAGATACAGCACTGGCAGATCTCCACCAAAAGGACAAGTTATTAAGCGAAGCACAAGCCGAAATCAGTAAAATGAAGCAAGAGTTACAGGATAAAGAAGATGCAAGAATCGCATTAGGAAATCTGCTCAAAGAAACCAGAGTTCAACTAGACGAAGTGGTACAAAAAGGCCAAGAACAACACGATCTGGCAATGAAGACAGCGGAAGAACTACAAAGATACAAGGATCAATTAGCTGATGTAAATAATATGCTCAAATGTTATTTGTCAAAAGAAGCTCAAACATAGAAGGTAATAACAGATCTCCACAGAGAAAGGGACGCATACTCCAGAACCATACAGTTCTAGAATCAAGAGATCGAAAGAAGGGAAAATCACCTGGACAATCAAAAAGAAAGAGTAATCAGTATGGAGAAGCAGGTTGCAGAAATGAAGATATCCAGAGATGCGGCTTTGTCCAACGAATTCTACCTACAAGAAGCTTTTCTGCAGATGCAAGCAGAGATTTTGCTCACCGAAGCCATTGCATTAAGTTTTGTAAGAGTAGATGCACATTTAGTAGAACCGGATACCCTCAAACAAATGTTAGAAACTCTAAAGAAAAAGATCGCCCGCACCTTTAGATTAGTAAGAAATATGTACTTAGAAGGCATTATAGATGAACAGTAGTTTTGTAAAACCTGCGGGTTCGTGTCCACCGTGCGTGCCAGAGTGTTAGTCGGCCGCCAAATTGGATGTGTATAACTGAAATCTTTTTTTCACACGCGTGAAAGGTTGTTACGCAGACACTTTGTAATCTTTTATATAAAGTAATGAAAAGAGATGCTCAGTGACGGTCGAGAGATCACCAGATTGTTTGTCTAGGTGATTGAACGGAGCGCTACTGTAGTGTTAGTTTGTTTAATTCCAAGTGTTTGGAGTTTTCTGAGTAATCTGTTCACTCCTTATCTGGTCTATTATCTATGTCTGTGGTCTATCGATCTCTGTTGCGGTTGTGAGTATCATCTACATCTAGTAGATCATTCGGTCTGTTGTCTGAAGTGAATCGTCTGCAAATCCTTATTGCGATTGTTGTGTTAAGTTCACATATTGCGGTAGTACTCATTCTTGGAATGTTCTACCAGTTGTTTGGTGAAGTCTGTGTAACTGTGGTAGTGTTTCTAACACTGTGCGGGATCGTGTTGTCTTCAGCATTGAGATCTGTCATCATACGGTAAGGGTTAAGCTATAGTAAGGATTTCTTGGGTTGCATACTGAACCTTTAGTACGGTGTATCTGAAACACTTGAATTCTCTGTGTCTTCGGATGTTGATCGGATTGTGGTACCTATTCGGTAAAGGTTGAACAATTACTCTTGTCTCTGGTATTTTCAGTAAGTTTATGTGGAGATGCAATATAGCATCTTAGCGGATTCGGTACACGTTGGCCGAGCTAAACCGTGAACTGTAAATGTCTAAGTACAACAAAATCTTGATAGAGCTCTCAGCATCAGTATATTGCTGTGTGTAAGTGGTTAGTTTGGGAACTAAGTATAGGGCCTCTGTCTAACAGACCCCTTCCACTCCCAAGAACCCAATAATTGTTTAAACGTGCTACTGACAATTAGTCTCGCATTTTAAGCGTTTAACAGAAGTCATGGCAAAATATGCAAGGGCTGCCACCGTCCCTAAAAAGAAAAAAGCAGTAAAGGTCATTGAAGAGCTAAAAACTAGTTCCCAACCTAAGATGAGAGGTACAAAGAGGCTGAGAGAAATGATGTAGGCAGAAGTAGAAATCCCAGCCACAAAAAGGGCACATGTGCTCTCGAAGACAAGGGTTGAAGAGCACTGACCAATTACCGAAGAGGAATTAACAAGCGCACTGGAAGATACACATAAATACACTGAGGGTCAAATCAATCTACCAGTGCAGGGACACCATTACTTATAAGCTCACAAAGATACGAAAGTGAAAAAGAAGCTAACCAAGGTACATCGATACAAGGAAATAGGGTTGGATAATTCAAGCTCATCTTCAGATACGCAAGAAGAGACAGACACCACCCTATTAAATATGGACATTCGAAGCAAGTCAAAAGATGATGGACAATGGAAGGAGTTAAATGAAGTAAACTAAAATGCAGAAGAAGAGGGCACAAAGGTAAATGACAACCCTATCAACCACAATCAAGACCCTGAAGGCAAAGAGGTATCCCAAGAAGGGATACATGTCATCAAAATAAATGAGACCTCCAAAATTCAAATCCAAGAGACTACGATCACAGGCGAGGGATCATTCAACACTCCCAAGAAAGAACCAAAAGAAACAATGGTGGACGAATCAGAACCATTCACCCCAATAAGAGTAGTGGCTGAGCCCTCCCCGATGGATGTTACATTTCAAGGGAGTGCCATAAAGATTATCAACCTAGGAGATGAAGGTAAAGAATCAGAAGTGGAGCTTCAAATCAGACAACCCCACAATGAAACTAAACATGTAGAACATGGGAAGGATGTACAAACAGGGGAAGCTCCAAGCATCCCAAAGACATGTTTGAATGTAGATGTCGCTCAGCTCAAGCCATTCGTCCAACATATGATAAAAACTGCTATGGACATGCAACAATTCGTGCTCGAGGTTGATGCGGATTATGAGAAAGCAATGCAGAAAAAGCATCAACTTCATGAAATGGGTAAGAGCCTCTCCGTCCAATTGAGTTTAGCACAAGAGCAAATCACACATAAAAAGAACGAAGTCCAAGAGGCCAAGCAAAAGTGTAAAACACTAGAGACAGAAAATCAGAAGCTAAAATACCAACTAATGGATTTACAAAAGAAAGTTGAAGCTAGAGAGGCCGAGAAAACACGGATGAATGCAAGATGCAAAATCTCGGAATCACAAATCAAAATATAGATGGATGAAGCAGAGAATTTAAGGATAAGGAACAAGGAGCTGATGATAGCTATTATATGTAATCAACCTATAGAAGCTCCAGAAGTACCAGAGCAGGACACAAAAGTCTTGGAGGAAAAATTAGTCAGGTATGAAGATTAGCTCAAGCAGGAGCAAGCAACTATTGCAGAATGGGAAAAGCGATATATGGATGATACCGCGACACTAAGGACGAAGTGGAAGCCCGCTGAAAATAGGTGCCTAGCGCAGTGTAAAGAAGACCTTGATCAACTCGCTATCATAGGCGAAGAGCTCATTAAAAACAAAGAAACAATTTTGAAGGCAAACAAAGAGATTAAGCTAAAGGATGAAATGATTAAGCAATTACAAGATCAGCTAGCACAAAAGGCAACTGATGGGACACCAGCAGTTCCAAAATCCACAGCGGCTACTGAGGAGATTGAGGTACATCCTCTCTCTCCCCCCTTACATCATTCGCCGATAAGGGAGGAAACGGAGATCCAATCTGAACGTAATCATCGGGATATTGCATAACTAAACCGAAATGAGAGGGCATTGCTGGTGTTCCAGCTTACTACAGAATTTGAAGATCAAATAATAAAGGTCATGAAGGACACTCAGATTGAAAGCAAAAATTTAGAACAAATATTGAAGCCATTTAATGTACCATATGGACTCCTTAAAGAGCAAACACGGCAATATATAAAGACCACGACAAATAAAGAGCCTGACAACAACCTCCAGTTCCGCAATAATACATTCAAATATACTCAAGAGCAATTTGAAAGAGCTGACCCTATATGGAGGTGAAAACTTTTGGAAAAGAACCCTATGCTTCGGGTAAAATGGGAAGCATCGCCATATGCCCTTCAAGTAAACCCATCTTTTTGTCCAGTAGCACACAGATGATCCTAGTCGCATTTTTGGGAAGGACAGTGCCATGGTATCATAAATAATCAATGGCTCAATTATCCACTACTACCAAGTCCACCACATAATTATCTACCAAGGGAAGAGTACATGGTGAAAACCATGGAATTTTGGATTGCTCGATATGCGACTGTACCGGATTCGGCCGTTAAAATGACTAATAAGATTCTCAGTCTGCTACTTACAGTTATTAAAGCCTTCCAACATGCCAAATATACATGAACTTCATCGGCATTACACAGGGATCTGAAGCACTTGTTTTTTATCTTTCAACTATCCCGAGCCGATTAACCATTATGGCATACTATTCAAGGCTTATGTTCCTGCCAAGCACGTATATGCAGAATTTTGAAGAAGCATTTTTCATCAGATTCTTTGAAATTGATTCTGAAATTTTTCTACAAATGACTTGAAATCTTAATGCAAGAATGGTGGCCTATGAAACAAGCTTCTTTGCAGATCACAGATAGGCACCAGAAGATAGCGTACAATCAAGCCAATGGAAAGAATTCATGATATGTCACGCCAATCTGCTTAATCAACGAAAGTAAGCAGCAATCCAAACGTACTCACATCACCACAAAAAGCCTGTTGAGGATGACAGAGTTTAGGAGGAGGGACGTGTGGAAGGGGAATCAAGCAAGAAGAGAAGAAGAAGAAAATCAAAGACCAAAACTGCTCAGTAGAGAATGAAGATTATAAAGTAAAAGAACCACCCTCTGCCCAAAGCCCCGTAGGGGCACGCATTAGGCAACAACGCCAAACACCCAGGTCCTGAGGAATGGAATTAAAGAAGAATAACAACCATGACATTTCATGGGAAGGACGGACTAGGGCTAGGAAGTATCTATGAAGAAGTGCAAGACAATACTTGGCAGGTAATAATCCTCCTACTGATAGTGTGCGATGGCAGAAAATAAACAGGCTCAAAGCAATACATCAGGTCAGATGTGTGAAGACAAAGACAAATCAGAAGACCAAAAGCTAGAAAGAGGGAGAGGCTGAAACGTTGAAGAGAGTGACTAAGAATATCACATTCTTAGCCACTAATGGCATGCGTGGTAGCCCGACTTAATAGAGCAACCCAACTTTGCGATATAAGGAATACTAAGGGGATTATAGAAGTAAAGGACCAACTTCACATAAAATAACAAACTGTCTTACAGTCCTTATCGCTTCTTCGACCACTGGGTGCGTGTATTCAGAAGACTTAGACAAGTATAACCAAGAAGCAAAAGCCTGTCAAGGGACGACAGAGACAAAGAGGGGGAGAGTGTTGCAGAGCACAGAAGCACAAAAGGGGAGCCCCAAAATTTTCAAATTAATGGGCATATTTTTCTTCTTCAAGGTCTTAGAAAATTCCCTCAAGCTATGTAAATGCACTAGAGGAGTCCTCTAGATGCATAATCCCAAATCATTGTATTATATTCCTTGTAGATTAGTAGAAATTCACCTTTTAGTTAATAAAGTGCCGGTCTCTTGTGTGGAAGGACCATTTCTAGGGCACATGTATATAAGTCGTTTGGTGACTCTTTGTAAACACTTTTTGCCATTGTGAAGAAGGAGAGCTCCTGAATTTCGAATTTTCTTCTTTCTTGCAGTTTTTCATCTTCTCTTTGATCTTTTATGTGTGTGTAATGCTTGGAATGTGTGTGTAGGATTGTTATCTACCCCTTCCCACTGTTTTTGAGCTACTGTAGTGTGTGTGTGAGCTAGTAGGAGTTGTGGAGTGAGTGTGGGTGTTTCCCACCATTCACTGTTTTGGTCATAACTTGAAGCACGGTTGTCAAAATTGAGTGAAACTACCACCACTAGATGCGTCTCGTCGAGAGCTTCGAAAATGAACCCACTATTGACCATATTCGAAGTTTGAAATTGGGAGAAATCCTCAATTTAGTGAAAACTACTGTAAGTGGTATCATGGCAAGCATTTTCAGTAGTTAAGTGAGATTGAGAGGTAGATTAGTCTTTTCTCATGCATGTAACCTAAACCACTTCATTGTCCATCGCGTGTGCACACGTCCTTATACACTTGGTTAGGTTTGTTGATCAGATTCATAATTGTGTGCCAATCCACCACTATATGCACTTGTGTGGCAGGCGAGATTTAGTCTCTTTGGCACAATTCCCTAAGGAATTGTGACTTAGGTACACAATGTGCTTCTCACCCACACACTTGTGCCTTCACTTGCTCGAGGTCTTCATACCATCCTCATGTCTTCCTGGATTGACATTAAAGGAGGTGCTACTCATCACCGAGCTACATCCAATTTTGGCACCGTTGTCGGGGATTTGAGCTTTGAGGATGAGTGTGTGATGGTAAGATGTATAGAGGATGCATTGGAAAGGTAAGTAGTAGGTTAATTCTTATTTTTCACTAACTTTTTTCCCCATCTTCATCTCCATTTCCATCCCCATCTCCGCTCCACACCATCTCCATCTTCCTTTCATATTCCCACTTCCCTTTCATTCTCCTCATTTGCTTGGTGAGAGTTTGAGAGAGAGCGAGTGTGCATTGTTTTGTTTGTGTGTTTTTTGCATGATTCTTGTAGGTTGTAACATCCTCACCATCTCTAGCAAGCTCAGTAGGTACTCAAATTCTTTGCGCAAGCCCCGAGGCATCGAGCTTGATGTTGGCAGCAGCCAGAGGCATAGAAGACGCGGAAGCATGTAAAGATAGAGCAGGGAGCCAGTCAAATCAATTTTTCAAAGATTTATGTTTTATAAATTTTCTTCAAAACCTCCAACAGTGATTTTCATCACTATTGTAACATATGTAACATAGAAAAAACCCTTTTTGTAATTCATAGCTCCATTTTGTGTTAGCCGAGGAGTCCTCGAGCTTGAGAAGCTTAGGTAGAATGAGCGTACCAATTTTGGTTATTTTTAGACACCGTTTACCTTGTCAAATAGTGCATAGGACTTGTTTTTTAACTATGTCGGTCACTAGATGTGAAACCAGTCAAAACTAGTCTAGAATCTATAAAAAGAGCTAGAGAGCTCATTTTTGAGGTTAGCTTGTTGGAGTAGAGAAGAGCTTAGAGATATTTTGAGCTTGTAAGAGTGTTCTTGAGTAATAGAGTTGATTTCTCACCTTCCATTGTGTCTTGCTTGTCTCTTCGTAGTGTGTGTGCATGTGTGTGTGCATCTCTATGCTTCTCACCTTCACTCTCACTTCATCTCACATTCACGATCTTCATATCACTCCTATCTCTTTCGTGGATTGACATTAAGGAGGTGGAGCTTCTTAACGTGGTTCTCACCATTGTGCTAGAGCAACACCAAATTTGGCACCGTTGCCGGGGATCGAGTCTAGGACGAATGTGTGATGGAAAGAGTATAGCAAGAGGTGGCGTTGGAAGGTAAAAATTTCAGTTTTTGTTGTTGTTTTTAGTTAGTTTTCAGTGTTTTTCACCTCCCCCACACTCCATCTTCATCACTGCATCATCATCTCCAACTCCAAAAAAATCAGAAAATTTACCATATCCACCCATTCTCCTCATTTCCCCTCATTTGTGCATGTGCAAGAGAGAGAGAGCTTTTGTGCTTGTGTGTACTTGTGTGTTTTTTAGTTTTCTTGCAGGTATAGAGCTCCAGTGCATTAGGAAAGCTTGGAAAAGGTAAAAATTCACTTTCTGTCAGGGATCTGCCATAGGTGTCAGACCATCGCGATGGTCTGCCAACTTCGGTATTTTTGGTAAGCGAGTTCATAAGCATGTAGGCGACCCTTGCGTGTGTAGGAATCCATTTTTGCATTTGCAAAATTCACACTTTGGTGGACCATCGCGATTGGCTCAGACCATTGCGATTGTGTCACACCATCGCGATTGGCTCACGCCATCGCGACGGCTCGGCCGGACCATCGCGACGGTCTCACACGATCGCGATGGCTCACTTGAGCCATCACGAGGGTTCACTTGGACCATCACGACGATCCCGTCGACCCCACGCCATCGCGATTGGCCCATGCCATCGCCTCGATAGTGCCACGTGTCAAATTAGACCATCGCGATTGCTCACTAGCCACGCCATCACGACGAGACCCTTACACCATCGTAACAGCTCAAAATTTGGACCATCGCGATTGGCTCACGCCATCCCATCTGTGACCATCACGACGGTTCACGTTGACCGTTGACTGACACCATCGTGATTGTTCACTCAATCGGACCATCGCGACGCCTCACCCCGACCATCGCGATTGCTCACATTTAGACCATCGCGACCGTGCACTTCAGACCATCGTGACGGTTCGCGCACACGCCATCGCGACGGTTCGCCTAGACCATCGCGACGGTCCCAGACCATCGCGATTGCTCACCCAAACGCAAATTTTAGGGTTTGATTTTCTGACCAATTTTGGGGCTAATTTTTGAAAATTTTTGGATCATTGCACTCATAGGAGACCCCTTAGCTCATATTTGGAGAAGAACCTGTTTGTCAGTTTTTACCCTCCGAGAGCCTGAACGATCATATCTTTTTCATCCGAAGTCCGTTTTTTGAGCTTTATAGCTCGTTAGAAAGCTCTTTACGAGTACTACGTGACCTCAACTGCTTTTTTCATAAAGAATACGTTGATTTTTAGATAAGCTAATTTGAGGTTGACATAGTTGGGACTAGGAAGCTAGGGGGCAATCATTGGAATTTTGGGCAAAAGGGAAAGGACTTTTAAAAGTGTATATACTCAAGTGCTTAATCATCCATTTGTGAAATTGGTCTAATATTGGATTTTTCCAGGTCTAGCAAGGGCAATCAAGGGCAAACAAAGCAAGGCAAAGCAAAGCAGTGAAGAACGCAAAGCTTGGGAAGCGCGGCTTCTTGGGCATCAGAGCAACCAGAAAAGCTGACTCGAGGTTGGAAGATTACTCAACCCCCTCAGTCAATTCTTAGCTTAGGCTAAAACGGTAGCTTTGTGGATTAACGACGATAGGAACACCTCAAGTATAAGAGACTTAAATTTATCAAGTCTAAGACTAAAGATAAAGGTTTGCGATACGAAAAACCTAAGGGAAAGAACCTAAGTCTGACGGAACGAGAACTCAAAGTACCACAGAAAGTCGAATTCCTGACGCATACATCTAGACAAGAATCTAAAGGGATTTAAAAAGAATCAAGAAAGTAAAAACAAGGAACATTGACAACCAAAGAAGTGCCGCGAAGTAAATTCATTTTTGTCATTTATGTTCAATTTAAGCTTCATATTTTCAAAATCCAAGATCACTTTACCTTGTTGAAGCCATGGTTGACCTAAAATCACTTTTTCAGTCATCAGATTATCTGGCTATTCTTCACAGTCTATTTTCATATATTCTTCATTACACTTTACTTCAATAGTTAGTGAAGACATGCTTTGTACTATTTGACCTTCCAATGTTTTGATTAGGGTTCTACTTTCCTTTCTTTTTATGTTGAATTTACTTACCAGGGCTGAACTAATCAGATTTACTTGTGCTCTAGAATCTATCAAAACCCTAATGCTTTCATTTTGAAAATCCATTATCATCACAGGGACATGTTCCTTCGGTTTGAGAGGAGATTCACACAGACAGACTTCCCTACGCTCATTGATTTTTCTTATCCTTTCCATAGCTTCCTGTTGAGCTTCTTTTCTAATGTTTTCCTCTTCTCTTTTCTTGTTTTGAGCTTGTTGCAACCTTCTCCATTCATCAACAGTTAATGGGCAATCATACCTCTTAACTCTACATCCACTTATAAAGTTTGGCATGATTTCTCCGTCTATGTTAGCTAGTTGAATGGCTCCACTGTTGCTTATCTGATGTATAATATATGGTCCATGTCCTTTTTTCTGGAACTTTTTCTAATGTTCTCTGACTGTGTAAGCCAACACTAGATCTCCTACCTGTAGATCTTTCTCTTTTATGTGAACATCATGATAAGCTTTTTGCCTTTTCTTGTCCACATATAAACTGATAATGGCTTGGAGTCTAGATGCTCCCAACTTTTCCAATTCCATTACTCTTTCTGATAGTTCATGTCCAGTCCAATTATAGTGACTCCCTACTTTTAATGTTGGAATAAGGAATTCCATAGGTAAAACTGCATTTTGTCCATATACTAGATTGAATGGTGTGTTCCCTATTGCAGTTTTATAAGCCACCCTATAAGCCCATAGGACATGATTAAGTTGTAGATCCCAATCATTTCTGTTTGTGTTCACTAATTTTGATAGTACAGTACAAAGTACTTTATTAGTACTTTCTGCTAGCCCATTGGCTTGTGGGTGATATGGGGCTGACTTTCTATGACTGATCAAAAAATAATCATTGATGTTTTCTATGATCTGGTTTACAAAATGGGTCCCTATCACTTACTAGTTCAATTGGAAGTCCAAATCTGGTGATAATGTTTTCATATAGGAATCTGGCAGTAGTATTAGCATCATTTCTTTTTGTGGCTTTGGCCTCAGCCCACTTTGTCAGGTAATATGTAGCCACTATGATGTATTCAGCATGGGATTGTTTTGCTGGAGGATGTATAGGTCCACTGAAATCCAATCCCTATTGACTAAAGGCTCTGGCTGAAATTAATGGAACCAATGGCATATCATTTCTTCTGTTTGGTTGACTTACCCTTTGACAGACATCACACCTTTTTACATAGCTTCTTGCATCCGAAAATAACGTTGGCCACCAAAAGCCAGAATATAAAACGAGTTTAGCAGTTCTGTCACTTGAAAAGTGTCCTCCTGCCACCCCAGAGTGTGCCATTTCCAACATTTCCAGATATTTATTCTCAGGAACACAAATTCTTAGGTATCCATCCATTCCTCTCTTATACAACTGTTTCCCTATCAATTGATATTCCTCAGAGATTACTTGTAAATTTTTTGAATCTGTACCAGCTATCACTTGTTTTCCTTTCTCCCTCCTTCTCAATTCTTCAATGATACTTTCACTCCAATCTGGATTTTCCTGGAGCCAATATAGAGTTATGAATTCTGAATCTTGCAATATTTCGCACTTCTTGGAATTGGCAATGTATTTTGGTACATCTTGAATTTTATTAGGCCAATGTACCCCCATCCTATTGAGATTACTTAGGGTGACTACCCTAGAAGCATGAGTGCAAGGGTTCCAATGGTGAGCTCTCCTCAGATATTCTTGTTGCTCCTCCTCAGGAGTGCAATATTCTAATATGCCTGTGTGGTTGAGATAGTACAAATGCCCAGCTAGTAACATAAAGTTCCTGCTTTGCAATACTAGATGTGCATTGTTCCCAACTGTTCTACAAGGTCCCATGGTTAATAATGGTACTAAAGTCATGGCCCACTCAGGAACACTTTCTACCTTAAACAGATAAGTGTTTGGCAGATTGTCATCTAAAGGTGAACTGGGTTCTTCACACTCGATTCGAGATAAATGATTTGCTCTCAACTGTGTTTTCCCTTGTCTGGCCACCACTTCAAACTCAAATTCCATAAGCAACAGAAACCATCTGACTATTCTCCCCGTGTGACAAGGTTTATTTACCAAATATAACAAAACTTGATGGTCTACAAAGAATTTGAACTTGTTGGCCAAAAGGTAATGACTGTATTTTTTTATAGCAAATACCATGCCCAATCCTTCTCTTTTAGTGGTTGTGTAATTTTTCTCTGCTAGATTCAATTGTCTACTAGCATAGGCCACTGGAAAATCTAACTTGCTTCCTTCTATTGGTTGTGCTAACACACATCCCAAAGCATAATTTGAAGCATCCACATGAACATGAAAAATTTTATCCCATTGAGGTGTTTTCAGAATTGGTGCTGTTACCAAACAAGTTTTTAGAGTTTCAAAGGCTTGATCACACTCCTTGGTCCACTCAAACTTTGTAATTAGGGCATATAATGGTTTTGCTATGTCAGCAAATTTGTGTACAAATTTCCTATAGTACCCACAATGTCCCATGAAAGTTTGAAGTTCCTTCACACTTGTTGGTCTTGGAAGCTCTATTATGGCCTTTATTTTCTTTTCATCAGTTGAAATTCCATTTTTAGAGACTATATGACCCAGCATTCTTCCTTGTCTGACAAAGAATACACATTTTTCTGGATTTAAACATACTTTGTAGGTTCTGCATTTCCTGAATATATTTTCTAAGTCCTGCAAGTGATCTTGTCTTTTTAATGAAAAAGTACAAAGATCATCTACATAGATTTCCATTACCTTTCTCAGGAACTCTTTGAAGATATGACATATCAATCTCTGAAAAGTTGCTGGAGCATTAGTTAACCCAAAGGGCATAACCCTAAAGGCATAAATTCCCCATTCTGTGGAGAAGGCAGTTTTATGTTGATCTTCCAATGCTATGGGGACCTGGTTGTATACTGAAAAACCATCTAAAAAACTATAAACCTCCTTCCCTGCAACTCTTTCTAGGAGATGATCTGTAGGCAGTGGATAATTATCCCTTATAGTTGCTGCATTTACCTTTTTCAAGTTAATGCATACCCTAAGTTTCCTATTCTTTTTTGGTACCACAACTATAGGAGATATCCATTCTGTATACTCAATTTCATAGATGAAATTGGCAGCTAATAGGTTGTCAATTTCTTCCTTTATCTTAGCAGATTATTTATCATTAAATGTGTAATGTCTCTGTTTACTAGGTTTTGCTTCAAGTGTAATAGGAATCTTATGCTCACATATTTTAGGATCAATACCTTTCAAATCCTTGTAGCTATAAGCAAATACATCCCTATATTTTCTTGCCAAGTTTCTTAGTGCCTCTTCTTCTTGGGTTGTCATGTCATCAGCCACTACAATGTGTCTTTCTTCTCCCTCCTCCTAAGTGATCATGATCTTTTTAGTTTCTTCCTCATTATCATAAGCCTCTCCTTTCTTCTTTTCCCTCTTTGGTTTCCTTCTGAGAAGTAATCTATTTTCCACTTCATAAGTCTTGAAATTTTCTGGTACATCAAACTGTTGATCTTTATTCATTTCCCTTGTCTTCTTCTCATTCTCCTGGTTTTCCTCTATTTCCTTGTGTTTATTTTTCTTGTACTTACCTGAGATTTTATCCTTAATAGCATCTTCAGCTTTTACTTCCTCCAAAAATTGTGTCTTTTCTTTTTCTAATATCATTTCTTCTTCTATGTCCTCTTCTGTTCTGGATACCTTTATCATTTGTATTCCAATGTGAAAAATATCATATCCTTCTTCATTTTGAAATTCCACACCTACATATTCATCACTAGCTAGATCCATGGTAGCCAAGATTTGATTCCACCCATAGGGCTCAAATTCCTCATCCTTGAATTGTTGTGGTACATAATTCTCATCTTGTAACTTCCTTTCTTCCACACAATCCTCTCTTCTTAATCTCCTTTTCCTATTGGTCAGATTTCTTATCATATTGCACTTCCATACTGATGATTCAGTCTCATCCTGGTCCTCCATTTCTGACTCCTCACTCAACTCTGGATTCTGATGAATTTTATACCATTCTTGAGGGGATATGTCACAGTAATGCCCATTTCTTAGATTCACTTTGGTTATTCTTCCTTTGCTTTGCAAGTATAAGCAATCATTACCCCAGTCCTGCACAATTTGCATTTGTCTCATGAATGGTCTTCCTAGGATAATTTCATATGAAGTAGATTGTGGGAATTCAACTATAGCAAAAGTATGTTCTATCTCTATTCCACATATGTCCACAATCACTTTTTCCCATATTCCTAAGGGTTTTTCTATATGTCCATCTGCAAGTTGCAATCTCATTTTTGTGGGTAATAATTCATTTTTTCCCCATTTCTCCCAAGTTTGTTTAGTCATGATGGCCACTCCTAATCCACTATCCAAAATAGCTTTGGCCTGGTTTTTACCAAATTGTAGTTTTAAAGTTGAGTTTCCCTCTTCTCCCTCACAATATCCTCCTATCTTATCAATGGGAATATACCACAACTCCTCCATTTCCTGTAGTTGTGGGTGAAGATTTTCTGGTGTTGTCTCCCATTTTTTCACTTGGCTGTGTAAGTGAGGATTTTGTTTCATTAAATCTTCCCATGTGGTGTGATACAGAATTGTGCAACTTTTGTCTACATTCACTTGGAGTGTTACTTGTGGGTTTTCTTCCTTGATACTCTTTCCTCTTGTTTTTGTTGTCTCAGATTCCTCAATTGTTTTTTGAGAATTGTCTTCTTCCCCCATCTTGCGTTGTACTTCCCGAATGATTTGTTTACACTTCTGCATTCTTTCATGTTCTAAGTCTGGCATCGGATAAGCCATTGTATGATCAGCAGGGCTTGGTCCCTCTTGAATTCTTCTTTTGTATGCTTTTATTAGAGTGTCTAGACTTTTTGAATTTCCTATTTCCAACTGGGTCTGTGTCTTTGGAGGAGAAGTATTGTTTGATTGTTCCCTATTTTCTTCTTCAATATTTTTACTCATTTTTTGCTTCCTCTCCCATTTACCTTTTTGTCTATATTTCTTTACCTTTGAGATTGAACCTTCATTTTGTTCCTTAGTTGTTCTTTGTTGTTTTGTTTGTGACCTTGTTATAGCATTTACATCCACTAGATCAATGTCACTCATTTCTTCCTATTCCATGATACTGACTGCTTTTAGTGGTATGTTATTAGGTGTGTTTTGTTGTTTTTGAGGATTTTTTGGACAATCCTTTATCAAATGCTCCCTGCCACAATCCTTGCAATATGCTCCTTCTATTCTTAATGTAGGAGGTTGTGGACAATCTCTAATAAAATGATCTCCCCCACACCTATAACAAGTTATCTTTGGTCCTCCTTTGAATTGAGGTTTTTGATTGGACATGTATTTATTGGTTATATACATAAAAGTGGCAGTGTCCATCTCAATTCTTCCATTACCCAAATCTAAAGCTTGTAATTCTGGCTCTCTTGATTCATAACCTTCCCATTCTTCTTGATATCCCTCATTCCATTGATAATCTTCCTTGTATGGTGACTTTGTTCTTGAGTTTCCCTCCTCTATTGGTGTGTATTTGATTGGCACCACATTTGTTGGTATAGGAGGTTGTTGCCCCAGCACAGGTCTTGGTTGCTCACTGTACACTGATTCTCTTTGGCTCCCATAGTCTCTCTCCTTTATGGGTTGTTTATTATAGAAGCATTCCTCCCTGGTATGGTTGGTCCATTTCCTCTCTAGTGTACAATATTTGAGTGTCTTTCTGTCTTGCAAATGTGGAGGCTTTTGATATGGGCAATGTTGTATCAGATGACTTTCTCCACAATTGTAGCATTTTTTATTTGTTTATCCTGGAGTTTATCAAATTGGTTTTAGTGCTTACCTCTAGGGCTTTAGCAATGGCCTGAGCCAACTCTTCTGACGGAGGAATTTTATCTTCATATGATCTGGGTTGATCAAATGCTAACAGATCTTGGCCTCTATTATCCTCCAAATCTATTGCTTCTTTTACACAAGCTCCTAGATCAGGGCATCTTTTGTAGTACACTAGGGTTCTTAATTGAGCACTTCTCAATCCTTCTATGAATAGGGATACTTGTCTAGCCATGGAAGGTACTTCCTCTTTAGGGCATCTATCAATATATTGCTTAAATCTCCTGGCTGTCTCTCTGACATTTTCATCCTTTTGTTGTTTAAAACTGTGTATCAGAGTGGCTGTGCTATGTTTTATCCCTGTCTTTGAGAATTCTCCAATAAAGGCTTCTAGGAAGGATTCAATATCTAGGTACATTTCTTTTCTCAAAGGGATGAACCATGATAATGCTGGTACTGTTAGGGTTTGACCAAATGCCTCAAATTGAACTTTGTAATCTTCCACCTCCTCAGCTCTAATTAATTGCCTAAACTCTGCAGCATGAGCATGGGGATCTGAATACCCTTCATATTGATTTTTCATACATTTGGCTACTTGATATGGTCTAAGCATTCTACCCTGAGGTTGCCAATGATGTCTTCTTCTGAGTGAAAATTCATTATATCCTTCTGGTTCCTTGTCAAAGGGATTTGGGGAAACATGTGTCCTCCTCCCATGTTGCTGCTCAGTACTAGTGTAGTTTCCATGTGGTCTAGGTAAATCTGGTTGTCCCATGTTATGTTCCCAAGGTCCTTTGTCAGCACATTGCCCTAAGTCATTTGAATTTTCTGGGTCTTGGGAGAAGATATACACACACCCCTGTCTATCCTCATACCTGCCATCTTTGAACTGAGCTATAGGTGTTATGTTTAGGGGAGCTTCTAAGTTTCTCAATCTAATGAGAAACTTATGCATCCCATCCTGATATACATAGGTGCCAAACCTATTTGTATACATGTACTTGAGGATATTTCTGTAATCCCCAGTTTCAATGGGCTCATTTGTTTCATTTAAATTTTCCATGTTGTTTTCTTGCCCTGAATTTCTTTCTTGCCCTTCCCCTATTACTGACTCTACCTCCTTCCTTGCTAGGTCTTGCTTATTAAGTGAATTTAGTTTGTTCCCAGACCTAAGGATCATTCAGCTAATTTTCACGATTTTGAACTCAAAATTGTGTTTTTCACGATTTTGTGTTCAAGCTAGTGATTTTTCTGTGTTTTTCACGACTTTGTACTTAAAATCGTGTTTTTCACGATTTTGTGTCCAAAATCGTGTTTTTCAAGATTTTGTACTCAAAATCGTGTTTTTCACGATTTTCTAACTAGAATAATGTTTTTCACGATTTTGTGACTAAAATCGTGTTTTCCACGATTTTGTACTTAATATCGTGTTTTTCACAATTTTGTGCTCCAAATCGTGTTTTTCATGATTTTGTACTTAAAATCGTGTTTTTCACGATTTTGTGTCCAAAATCGTGTTTTTCACGATTTTGTACTCAAAATCGTGTTTTTCACAGTTTTCTGACTAGAATAATGTTTTTCACGATTTTGTGACTAAAATCGTGTTTTCCACGATTTTGTACTTAAAATCGTGTTTTTCACGATTTTGTGCTCCAAATCGTGTTTTTCACGATTTTGTACTTAAAAAATTGTGTTTTTCACGATTTTGTGTCCAAAATCGTGTTTTTCACAATTTTGTATTCAAAATCGTGTTTTTCACGATTTTCTAACTAGAATAATGTTTTCCACGATTTTGTGACTAAAATCGTGTTTTCCACGATTTTGTACTTAAAATTGTGTTTTTCACGAGTTTGTGCTCAAAATCGTGTTTTTCACGATTCTCTAACTATGATAATGTTTTTCCCACGATTTTCTACCTAGGAAAGTGTTTTTCACGATTTTGTGTCCAAAATCGTGTTTTTCACGACTTTGTACTTAAAATCGTGTTTTTCACGAATCTGTGCTCAAAATCGTGTTTTTCACTATTCTGTGCTCAAAATCGTGTTTTTCACGATTCTGTGCTCAAAATCGTGTTTTTCACGATTCTGTGCTCAAAATCGTGTTTTTCACGACTTTGTGCTCAAAATCGTGTTTTTCATGACTTTGTGCTCAAAATCGTGTTTTTCACGATTTTGAACTTAAAATCGTGTTTTTCACGATTTCAAGATTTTGTGCTCAAAATCGTGTTTTTCACGATTTTGTGCTCAAAATCGTGTTTTTCACGATTTTGTTCCCAGACAATCGTGATTGCTCACAATTGTAAATAACACGATTTTCTGATGAAAATCGTGTACTGGGAATTGCGATGTTGTTCTTTGTGCTCAAAATCGCGATTTTGTGTTGACTTCAGAATAGCGATTTTGAACAATTTTTTGAACTTTTTCAAGTTCTGATTTTCAGATTTCTCTTTCTTCTAATAGAATCGCCTTATTGAATTTTTAACATGCAATGAAAGAGATTTATTAGAAAATACTTTTTTCCTACTGAAAACCCAAAAAATCAGAAAGTCGCGATTCCGAGGTTTTGGCTATTTCCTATTTTTTGGTGCTATATGATCACTCTAATGCAAAAATATGTACTCAAAAATGATACTAAGACTTTTTACCTTGCTTGATTGGTTAAAAGTTTCTCCAAAGGTGGCTGGTTGCAGAAAGTTGCAATTTTGCTCGATTTTGCTCACTCTCTCTCTCCCTCACTCTCACTCAAATGAATTTTTCTCTCAACTCCAGGTTTTTATAGTGTCCAGAAAATCGCGATTTTGTGTGATTTCCACAATTCTTCCCTCTTCCACTTGTCGAATCTTTACGTACCCAATCTTGATGACATCTTTTGCAATTGTCTTTCTCAAGGAACCCAAATATGCTAGAAATTCCAAAAATTTTCCCTTACAGAAAATCACGATTTTGTGCAGAAAATCGTGTTTTTTTCTGTAGATCTTATCTTGTGTAAATTTGAGTATTCTTTCTTCTTGTTCTCTTTCAATACCCTCTACCCATTGCAATTCAACAAACTTCTGTACTTTTTCATCAAAATCACAACCTTACTCAGAAAATCGCGATTTTGTGCAGAAAATCGTGTTTTTTCTAAACTTCTGATTTTCTGAAAATTTGAGTATTCTTTTCTCTTGTTCCCCTTCAGTATCCTTTACCAACTCCAATTCCACAATCACCTGCAATTTTACCTCATAGTCACAATAATTAATCAGAAAATCGCGATGTTGTATAGAAAATCCTGTTTTTCAAATCTGCTAATTTTTGACAAATTTTTTGCTTTTCTCTTACTTGGTTCCTATTACTCTTATCCACAAAGCTCCAGTCCAGCTTCCTAATAAGAAAAGAAATTTGTTTGGTTGTTTTTGATGAATTTTATGAATTTTTTTAGTTTTTTTACCCTAAAATAAAGGTGAACACTTTACTTAGGGTTTCTTGTTTGGTGATCTACTGGTCCTATGTTCCTTGATTGGTTATGATTTCTTATGGCTCTGCGATCACAACAGTTCATGAGAAAATTTTTCCAAAGAAAATGTGCTATGGAACGCAAGCAATTTTTACAAAGATAAACTCAATCACATATTTCTTTTCAAAATGCAGATCAACTCAAGATTTATGCTCAGATTTGGTTAACAAATGAATCTTTTATACTTGCATCTAGCTACTTTAACTGACTTTTCCTTAGTGCAACCATGTTATCTTCCCAAGATCAACAATATTGCCTAGTACTTGGTCAAAAAGAACTCTAAAAATGCAAGAATAGACACATTTTACCTCATCTTCAGCTTTCTTGGCTCAAATCTTCCACACACCTGCACTTTTACTTCAACAATGTAATGAGCAACTATCATTTACAAAAATTTCAACACTTCCAATTCTAAAAGATGATCTATTGCTTTCTTTTCCCAAAAGACAAACAAAAGACATCTACCTTTTCATGTTCACATTTCTTGATTAAAGAGTGTTACCTTTTCCTTGTGTTTGTTACCATCATCAATAGAAGATCCAGCAAGGTCCAACTTCAATGAAGCTTTTGAATTACTCCCCGGCAACGGCGCCAAAAAATGTTTGTTATTGATCTTTGGAGTTGTCCTCTCCAATCATTTAGCATAAAGAATTAACAAGACATCTTTATTTTTGTCAATCCTGGAAGTACTCTTGAGACCACAGCCCCTTCAAGATAATAGAATCCAAGAAATAAGAGAATAATGGCTGGGATTCTGAGAATAGTGAAGATGAAGAAGAAATTTCTAGGGTTTGGATTATCTTGAGCAAATCTCCACCATTTTCTACAATCTTGGTGTCTATTGCATGCTATTTTATCAGCAGAACACAATTATGAAGTCAAAATAAAAAAATATCACCTGGATCATACAGAGGAGACAATCGTGATTCTATGCAAACAGACGATTTTCAGCTCCAACACCATTCTTCATCAACTCATCACTCAACACAACAATATTCAGCTCTCCTCATACACATTCAACAGATTTACACAATAAAAGCTCACAAATCTCCATGGATACACATGAATAAGACTCACAAATCAAAGAAACCACACAAAAGAGGAGAAACACGATTTTCAGCAGAAAACTCCTTCTCTATTCACTTGGATAGCATGTAAACAAATGATTAACCAACCCCCTCATAATAGAGGAAATTAGCTTATATACATTTTCAAGTGTCCCTTTTCACACTTGAATTTTGGTCCTTTCCTCTGTTATATGCTATCTAGGAGTTTCCAAAAATTCTAGAAAAAATACATAAGATTCTATCCTACATAAGGAAGACTCTTCCTTATGTTTACAACAATTGCATAAATATTTTTACAAATTTCTATCATTTTACAATTATTTTCCTTCAAAGAAGGTTTCCAAAAATGCATCTTCCAACAACAACAGAAGCATAGAGTTGTTTGTAAATAAAGAAACTGATGAAGCATTTTGGAGATACAGAACGAAACAACCTAGCGAGGTTGGCTCCATCATAATCTATGAGTTCAAGGACCCGGATACACCTAGAAAGGTTGTATACCTGGATGAGACTTCAGAAAGAGTATTTGTGGTGCCAGACCACGCTAGAAATACATACACATGGAGAGGTGAATTGGTATTCCCTCCATCACGAGCAAATGGAAACACGAGCCAACTAGAGGTAGGAACATCCTCAGCCCATGGCATGCAAAGAGAAAAGAACAAAGAAAGACCGGAAGTAAGCTTTAATCATCCCATAGGAAGAGATAGAACCACCGTAGACACGGAAAGAGTGGAAAGACAAAGAATGCCAGGTGGTAGAGATGATTTTCCTCTACCTAGACCACGTGAACACGCAAGAATACTAAGACCCACTCAGTTAGTTAAGTCCATGAAAAATTACTTTGATGGGACAGGAGATCCCTATGACCATGTCGCAGAATTCAAGCAAGTACTAAGAGCAGAACAAGTCGAAGACATGTTCACGCAATATAACGCATTCGGACTAACGTTAAAGAAAACCGCTTTAACTTGGTTCCAACAATTGCAACAAAGGCAATTTAGAGACATCCATCACCTTTTAGAGTCATTCATCACTGAATTCTCTAAAAGTGGAATCAGACATGACACGTCTTTGTTGATTCATAGCTTCAAACAGACCCTTCAGGAAACAGTAAGATTGGCAGGACGAAGGTTTAGACAATATGTTGAAAGATGTCCAGTACAAGAGTTACCTTCACAGGCCAAGCAAGTATCATTGTTCCTAGATGGCTTGTTGAGCTCTAAACTACGCTCCTATGTGTACTTAAAAGAACCCAGAACGCTAGAGCAATGTGTAAGGATTTGTATAGACATTGAAGAGAACTTAGGAGACGAGTTGGAACTCTCAAAGGTCTATAAGGACTCAGATTGTTCTTCTCTAGCATCCACAAAATTGTCTAACTCAATAGAGGACCTAGCAGAAAAGTGGCCCAGAAACTAGGAGTTTCTAGTAAACAGATGCCTAGGGTAACAACAAACAAGCGTTGTTACACCTGTGGTGGTGATCACATGGCAAATGTGTGTCCCAATGCAACACAACCGCAAGCCAACCCTAGTGGCCAATACTGTACGATCGAGAGAAGATACACGAATCATACGGCTCAGGACTGCCCATACAACAAACAGGCAGTGAGACAGAACTACCCACAAGCATATGCACAGCCAGGTAGGTATCAAGGCCAATACAATGCTCAGCCTTATTACTATAGGCCTCCTCAGAACTACCCTTATCAGGCACAACAGAGACCTCAACTTGTTTTAGCTCAGCAGCCACCCCCACCAACGACTGTCATCTCAGTCAAATATGCTGCTGCAAAAGAGAACCTAAGTAAGGCCTTAGTGCCTTCTTCACCTTTGATCACAGAGAGTGATCCGAACTCAAACAGTTTTGACTCCACTCATGTAGATAGTCCACCCGCTTATTACACGGAGTCACCAAAACACGTGGAAACATATCATTATGATAGTCCACCAGTGGAACCGAGTTGGGAGCCCGACTATGCTAATGTGATGTACACAAACCCAAATCCACGGCCCCAAGTAAGACAACAGAGACCACAGGGCCCTAGAGGACCATGCTTTAGGTGCCAAGGAGATCATTTCATAAAGGATTGTCCACATCCTCCAATAGCAGGACAGTCACAGTACTATAATATACAAGGTTTTTGTGTCGATTGTGGTAAAGAGCACGTAATCAAAGATTGTCCTAAGAACCCTGCAAACGCTTCAAATTTGACACCGATCAATGTGATAGGTATTGTAAACAATGCAGATGGATCCAACCCTACATATGTGCCTATCCAAGCTATAACAAGAGCCCAGGCGCTCTTACAGAACCAACAACTTAATCAGGAGAAAGTAGCCGAGAGTAGTGAAGTTGCAGAATCTAGTAGTAAAAAGATGAAATCTTGGAAAGATTCTAGAGAAAGAATTAAGAGAAAATGGAGTAAAAAGATAACAGAGTTGGAAGGAAGTGTAAAAGAGTCGAGAGCCAAAATCCTAGAATTGACTTCACAAGAATTAAATCAAGAGAACCCAGCTCAGAAATCACGATCAGTTTTAGCGGAACCCATACCAGAAAATCTAGACATGATGTTTCGTGCATATCAGGCTAGATTAAAAGAGGGACCTCAAGTAGCTGAAATGAGTAAGAACTACCCTCGAGCAGACTTAGAAATAGAGAGGACTAAACTTTGCATGAAGATGGTAGAATTAGCACAAGCTTTGTTCGAAGCCTCTAGATATCTTAATTGGAATAACATGGCAAAACCGGAATTACACTTTCAAGGATTAATGGAGAGGCTAGAATATTTGATAGATAGCAAAGAGAAAAAGGATCAGCATAGGAACCCTATTGTCTCAGAGACACCGGAAAAGAATGCACCATCCTTGTCTCAAGTACCCAATACAGAAAGTCAAGACAACCTATCTTCCATACATAGGTACTCACATGAATTTTTGAGAGAAATCCAAGAAGAGAAGTGGAGAAAAGAACAAGGCACCCATCCTCCTATTCAGGAAATAGATGACTTGCAGGAGCAATTTCCCCAAGACATCCCCTCTATTTACGATGATGTAGAGGAAGAACAACTGAGTGAACACACAGGATTTGAATCCAATTCCTTACAAGAATTACCTCAGTTCACAGGACCTTGGGAAGACAAGTCTTAGCATGAGAGCACCCACGATAATAGTGAGGAATGAAGAATCAGTAATCCCTAGAAACACGGAAGTGATCAAGAACACTAAAGTACAGTGTAATCTCACTCTAGAGGAGTTGTTAAAAGTTAAAACAGAACTGTGGAAACATGTAGCAAATCAATTCCCTGAGCTTGCTACAACTTCCTCTCAGATAGGATCACATAAGAAGGTACCAGAGATACCCGTAGAAAAGATCGGAGATGTAAGTGAAGGAGAGGAAGGTAACACTTATCTTCCAATAACCCATCAGGGCTACACCACGAAAGCCATCTTAGATTCCGGAGCCGGAGTAGCCATCGCTACCACCGCTTTATGGAAACGTTGGGGTAAGCCAGCACTCAGACCTACCAGGATGAAACTACCAATGGCTGATGGACACAAAGAAAAACCATTAGGCTTACTAGAAGGCATATCTCTCACCACTTGTGGTGTGGAGTTTGAGCATACCTTTGCCATTTGTGATTTTAGTAAAAATCATGCTTATGAGATGATATTGGGACGACCATTCATGCGTCAGTTGCAAATTGTACAAGATTGGGGAACTAATTCTTTGTACTTGCAACATTTAGGAGTGACTACTAAAGTCAATCTTTGTAGCTCAGTGATGAGTAGCATCTCCTTTAATGTCAATCCGGGAAGACATGAGGATGGTATGAAGACCTCGAGCAAGTGAAGGCACAAATGTGTGAGTGAGAAGCACACCAACATGCACACACATACACACACACGTGCACACACATCAAGAACAAAGAGAGTAGGACAATGGAATCACTTCTATTACCAACAAGTTCTCATACAAGCTCAAAACTACAAGAAGCTAGCCCCAAAAATGAGCTCTCTAGCTCTATTTATAGTTTTTGACTAGCTTTGGCACTGTCCAGACCTAGTGTCCGGCCTAGTTAAAAATTAGGTTCTAGGGCTTATTTGAGGGCTCAAACGAGATCTAAAAAATATGAAAATTGGCAGGCAACTACTTCTAAGGCTCCCCAAGCTCGAGGACTCCTCGGCTTGTACAAAATGGAGCTACAAAAAGATGAAACAATATTTACAAGGGTTTCTAGTGATGAGAATCACTTTTATAATGATGTAAGGTTTGGAAAAATTTTAATAGGTTGCCTTAGTGCTAGATCCGCATGCATGCCCATACTTGGCTTCTTCCCATATGATGCCAACACTCTCCCCCCCCTAGCATCTATCGCCTCTGACATACCTCTGCTCCCCGGTTTGATCAATGTATTGCTGTAGTATGTCTATTGCCAATTCTTGTTCTTTAATCCGCAGTCCCTTGACCAGGTCTCTCTGCAGGGCCTCCCAGTTAACTGCACCAGGCATGTCGGGTTGGGGCATGGTGTAGAGCTCTGAGTGCATTGTTTGTTCGCAGGTGAATAATTGTAGCAGATGAGTGGGGCGTGGCGCGAACACTTCTGAGTGTGCTTCCCAAAAACCGGTGGTGAACATGTCATCAAACATTTTCTTGTAACAAGTAGGAAGATATCGTATTCTTGCATGCCACGCATAAGCCACTCGGATACTTGGGGTCGTGCTCATATCGTAAAGTAAGGCGTAGTTACCATTGATGAAGCCTGGAATTGGTGGCTGAATATTACGTACATTCCGAAAAGTCTTTAGCACCACTTGCATCATGTCCAAAATTTTGAGCATCATTTGCACGGCAACATCGATCATGGGGTGGAGGCGTGGCATCCAATGTTGGATGGTAGCCATCATGTATGATACGGAGGGTGTGCCTGTTGGGGGTGCGATGGAGGGGTAATTCAGCCATTGTTTGCAATTTGCATTATTCTGAACCTTGATAGCAAATGCTTTCCATGATCTTCTTCTCTACACTGGCCCAAAGCAAGGGTTATACCTCAAATGCATGGGAGCATGATCCCATGTGCGTAGCATCTCCGGATAGGTTTCCAATAATTTTTGTCTCCAAATTGGTTGAAATACGGCCCCTTTCTTGGCTTCCTCTGGAATATCCTCTAGTTCGAACTGTGTTGCAAAAGTAGGGTACTTGTTGGTTTTGCATTTGATTTCCGCATTGTAGTCTGCCAACAATACAAAGTAGGGCTTATATTGCAACTCTGAACTAGTTATCAGTCTTCTAGAGGCGAGGTGTCTGAAATATTCTGATTGCAGTATGGTTTCTTCAATGGTCCTCATGGCCAGCATTTGAGTGGAGATACGTTCCTCATGAGTTGTCCCCATTTCCTCTACTTGTTTCATCCATGCCGCAGGGGGTTCCTCATATGTGTCTTGACCTTCCTCCGTGATTCTGCCTCCTGGAAGAGGTTGAGGCTCATAGGTGTCTTCAAATGTTTCCTCCACTGGGATGATTACTGCTTCTTCTTCTATTGGTCGATCAGGTGAAGAGGGGGGTCGTTCATATTGTAACAACTTGATCTTTAACTCTGCTACTTGTTGTCGTAGCTCAAGTACCTCATTGGCTGTGGAAGAGTTTGGCTCTGGTGAAGTAGCAGCATTGACCATCTCTTTATGTTCTAGTGGATGTGGTGTAGGCACTTGGGATCTTTGTAGTTCCTTTACTTGGTCGGCCAGCTGATCATGTGCCTCTAAGAGGTTGGCATAGGTTTCCAATATTTGTTGTATGTTCTCTCAAGGGATGGCCCAGAAGCTAGCAGGGTCAATGGGTGCTCCAAGGGTGTTTTCAATGGCTGCTTCTAAATTCTCCTGGTTTTGTTGTTGTAGTCTTCTGTTCTCTTCTTGAACCACTGCTAAGTGGCGGCGAAGTAAGGCCATGTTTCTTTGGAGTCTAGCATTTCGGCCCAGCTAATCTCTGAGTTGTTCCTCCATGGCCTTACCCGTCTCCGTATACTTGGCTTCCAGCTCTGCCTTCGATTGTTGGAGGGCGGTCACTTCCTGTTGTAGTGCTATATTACTTAGCTCCAAGGCATGGACACGTGCCTGGAGTTGAGCCGAGAGATTGCACAGCTTTGTGTTATTCTCTTCCAGTAATTTATACTCTTGCTTAAGTTGTGTGGCCGCTTCAAACATGGTGTCTAGTGCGTGACTAAATGATGTGGATGCAGGGTTAGAGGTGGAAAATGCAAGGGGTCGGGAAATGGGGAAGGGAAAAGTGGATGATGTGCCTATGGGTGAAGTGAAATGTGATGATGTTGGAACAAATGTGGTGGTGGGTGCTCTTGTGGATGGTGAAATGTCCATGGGATCGGACGTGATAGTGTGTGAAGTGTGAATTGTGAATACAGGAATGGTGGGTGGTGTGTTAGTGGTGGTAGTGAATGTGAGGGAGGTGGGTTGGGAAAGGGACTTTTTATTATAATTCGCTATTTGTTGAAATATATTTACAAGGCTTGTTAAGAATGGAGGTTGGGTGATGGATGTTGGTTCTGAGAAGGTCAAAAGGGGCTCAGTGGTGCGGGGTTGGGAAAGTGGAATAGTATTGGTAGACGGAAATGAGTGTGTTAAGGTTTGGGTAGTGGCAAGTGGCTGTCTGAAGGCTGGGAAATCTAATGGGTGACCTATTATAGCTTGATCGGTGGCGGGGTGACCTATATGGGGTTCAAAAAATTGGATGGAACTAGTGGATGTAGGTAAAGGGAAGGATGGAGAACTGGTGGTGTGTAGAACGGGTTCACCATGGGTGGATACTGGCTGTTCAGGAAGGCTAGTGGTGAGGGGTTCTGAGGGCTGGATGGGAGGTGATGGGGGAGATGGTATCTGAGCATGTACATCTGGTTCATCACTGTTGGTTGGGCTGGCCATGTGAACATCTTCTTGAGTGATAGTAGGCAGTGCGGTAGAGACTTCCATTTGAATCATTTTTCCCCTTCGCGGTCGCGTATCGATCCTTCGTTGGTCATATTGTGGGGTATTACGATATACCATGGTCCTCATGGCTTCCACTATCCCACAGGTCTCCGCCAAAAGATTCAATGATTCTACAAAATGCGGGTCCACATTCTCCGCTTGCAGCATCTGGTTCACCAATGCTCTATTTGCTTCCTCTGATAGCCTATGTCTCTTTTGTACTTGCTTGATCGTCTTGTATAGCCGTTTGAGTTGGGCCGTGTAGGCAGGGGCCTCTTCCTCACTTTCTTCTGATTCATTCCTCTGCATCTCTCCCTACCCATGTGCACCTCCCTCCTGTGTTTGTTGTGCCTCATCTTCCCAATGCACCCTTCTAGCCGCACTCTGTGTCCGTCCTCTCTGGGATGATGATTCGGGGCCGTCCGTGTATGAGAAGAACTCACTCTCAGATAAGTGAGCTATCTGCAAGAAGCTTTCAAAGGTAGTGGAGCCATGGATGCAAACTCCACATCTGTGGGTAGTGGGGGGGCTGATGGAGTGGGTTGTACCATGCTTCTTGATTGGGGTCCCTGAAGATGGATTGTGAATGGGGCTACTTGTGCCTCTTCTCTAGGGGAAGCTTCTGTGGTGGCCTCACGAGGAATTAGAACCTGTGAAAGTGATCCACGCATTCTTTTCGCAGGTTGAACCCCTGACTTCCGCCCCTGGAAGAATTCCAATTGTGAGTACTTGAGGGCTCGTGCAATTGGCACATCATAAGCCAGGCACCTGTAGATGATTCTTGTAATGGTGCAGCAGCCATTCAAAGTAGGCTTCCTCACTCCTCGCTTGCCTACTTCATATAACTGATCAAGGATCCATACTGGCATTTTCATAGGTAAGCTCCCGGTCTCTGCTAGGTATAACCCTGTTGGAACTGAAGGACTCACTAGGCAAGGAAGCTTAAGAAGGGAGTCAGAGAGAAGAGAAGGCACAAGCAGACAAGGGAGTCAACGACGATCTGGCAAGTAGGACTCACTAGGCAAGGAAGCTTAAGAAGGGAGTCAGAGAGAAGAGAAGGCACAAGCAGACAAGGGAGTCAACGACGATCTGGCAAGTAGGCCAATAATTTTCTTCATGAAGAAGCAAGTACGAGCATTCACGCAGATCTAGCACTAAGGCAACCTTTAATTTTTCAAAACCCTTACACCAATTAAAAGTGATTCTCATCACTAACAACCCCTGTAAATACCATGTTCACCTTTTTGTGGCTCCATTTTGTGCAAGTCGAGGAGTCCTCGAGCTTGAGGAGCCTTAGAAGTAGTTGCTTACCAATTTTCGTATTTTTTAGATCTCATTTGAGCCCTCAAATAAGCCCTGGAATCTAATTTTTAACTAGGCCGGACACTAGGTCTGGACAGGGCCAAAGCTAGTCAAAAACTATAAAAGGAGCTAGAGAGCTCATTTTTGGGGTTAGCTTGTAATAGTTTGGAACTTGTATGAGCTTTCTGAAAGTAATCTAAAGAACTCCATTGCTTCTCACTCTTTGTCCTTCCTTGTGTGCGCGTGTGTGTGTATGTGTGTGCATGTTAGTGTGCTTCTCACTCACGCACTTGTGCCTACACTTGCTCGAGGTCTTCACACCATCCTCACGTCTTCCCGGATTGACATTAAAGGAGGTGCTACTCATCACTGAGCTACACCAAATTTTGGCGCCGTTGCCGGGGATCGAGCTTTGAGGACGAGCGTGTGATGGTAAGACGTAGAGTTGACGCGTTGGAGTTGTAGGTATTTTCTTCACTTTCATCTATTCTCTTGTTTTTTCTTCACCATCTTCATCACCATCATCATCATCACCATCTCCCACCTCCATCTCCATCATCGTGAAAATTTTCAGTTTTGATCATATCACCATCTCCACCTCATTTCCTTGATTCTACTTGTGAGAGAGAGCGAGAGAGCGATATTGTGTGCTGTGATTTTGCATGTTTCTTTGAGCTTTCTTGCAGGTACTGCCATTATCATCATCCCCAGCAGTCTGCTCAGGTACGAAAACGTACGGTCCTATCTCTGTGTCGCCGACCTTTGTCGATCGCGATCGACAGAAAATTCGAGCATTTGGTAAAACAAAGTTCACCACTAGCACAAGCATGATGAGCACATCCTAAATCATTAAAAACAGTAGAAAAATTCCGAGGTTCTCTGTCAATCGCGACCGACACCGTCGATCGCGATCGACAGCCGCGATCGACAGACCCTGTCAATCGCGACCGACAGACTTCACGACCGACTGACTGCCACGTAGGACCCTGTCAATCGCGATTGACACCGTCGATCGCGATCGACAGCCACGACCGACACCTCTATCAGTCGCGATTGACAACGTCGATCGCGACCGACTGAATTTCAACGATTGATTGACTTTTATGCGTAGCCACGTGTCCATCGCGACGGACACATCCCCGATTGACTGAATTCACGGCGAAAAACCCAGAAAAAGTGTCGATCGCGATTGACACCATCGATCGCGATTGACAGGACTCACGACCGACTCTGTCGATCGCGATTGACACTGTCAATCGCGACTGACGTGTCGATCGCGACCGACAGGCCCCGACGGACACCTCTGTCAATCGCGATTGACAGACCTATCGATCGCGATTGACAGACCTGTCGATCGCGATTGACAGGCTTTTCGGCCAAAAAATTAGGGTTTTTTTCCTAAGCTTTGGGGATAGTTTTTGGGCATGTTGGTCTAGCAATTAATGAGTTGTGAGGTCCCTACACATGTGCTTTTGAGAAAAAAAAATCCTGTGATCTGTTAGCCTGTTTGAACCCTGTTTTAGCACCAAAACCCTGAACGGTCATAACTTTTTCATACGAAATCCATTTTTTGAGCTCTAGGGCTTGTCGGAAAGCTCGTGGCATATCCATTGATTTTCAGATAGGGTATTTTGAAGTTGACCATACCCAAGGGGAACAAAATTCAGGGATCTCTAGAATTGTTTTCCAAAAAATCATAGTGCAAATTGGTGTTTGTATTACATGAATGAGAGTGATTGGTTCTGTTTTCCAATTTAAGTCCTGAGCTAACCTTGGAACTCCTACAGATCCATTGAGAGCATCAAAGGACAATCTAAGCAAGAGTAAGTGCAAGCTTGGGAACACGCTTCCTGGGCACTCAAGGGCAACCAAGAAGGAAACAAAAGGTTGGAAATTCTCAACTCCCTTTGTCAATTCCTAGCTTAGGCTAAGAACGACTAGTGATAGGAGTAAGCCAGGGCGGCGATAGGCATTTATCAAGTTCAAGACTACCTAAATACTCAAGTTCAAGATAACTACATAATCTCTGTACGATTGAGAACCCTAAAGGAAAAGAATTTAACGTGGGACGATCAACTTAAAGTACAAAAAATACTCAAGTATTCCTGACGACGCAATATTAGACAAGATCATAAACATGATAACACTCTAAAAAAGAATCAAGTGACTGATACCAATTGATCGGCAACGAGGTTGTACTCTGGGCAAAAAATTGGGCTACTTAAATAGGCATATGAACCTTAGATCAGGAAGACATCTAGTAAGGGATAGACAAAGCCTTAGGTCTTCAGAGGCTAGTGTCAACCACACGGCTAGGTCTTGGGCCCAACAGTTGAGCCACCACTCATACTACCCTAGCTCTGAGACCAGTGAATCAGAGATGTCTCAAGGCATGGACAGACCTACGGGAAGTTCAGGAGTGCCATACTTGCACAGAGTAGAAGGCCCTTACAAAACATAGTTGGAATACCTTAGGACCAACCGATTAGGTGCTAGCATCTATGAGGACGGCCTAGGAAGATCCGTGGTCCAGATTAAAAATCCTGACCAGTCCATTGGACTAGAGCACCCAGCTGTCAAGTTTGAAAACGGAGCATACTTGGACAAAGAAGGAACCATATACGTAGTCACCAGTCACCCAGATAGGACAGATGAATTCGGAAATGTGATCTCAGAAGCGGATTTAGGTAACTTGGAGCAAGGAAATACGGGTGTAGAACCTAGAACCCCCCGAGGCAAATCTGTTCTTACGAGAATTCTCACTCCTGAGTGGATTCCCCAAGACAACAAGAGCATAGATCTGCTTCTGAACTGAGAGACTGATGAAGCCTTTTGGAGGTATAAATCTGATCGGCCAAATGATATAGGAACAATCATGATCTATGAGTTTAAAGATCCTGATAGCCCAGGCAGAGTGACCTACCTAGATCACGCCTCAGAGAGGATCTTTGTGGTTACAGAAAATGATAGGCATGCTTACACTTGGAAGGGTGAATTCGTTTTCCCCCAACCAAGATCGAACGTGTCCTTTGGTCACCCAGGAGCTGGAACCTCCCACGCTCATGGAACTCAAAGAGACAGACATAGAGAAAGGCCAGAGGTGAGCTTTGCCAACTCAGGGGGCAGAGAAAGAACGAGGACGGAAACAAATAGAGTAGAGCCTGAGGTACTTAGAGTCCCAGGACATCGAAGAAATATCGATGATTTCCCTCTACCACGACCTAGAGAGCATACAAGGACTTTGAGACCAACTCAGCTAGTTAAGTCCATGAAGAACTACTTCGATGGCACGGCAGATCCATACGACCATGTGTCACTCTAGCACAATGGTGAGTACCAACGTGAGGAGATACACCTCATAAATGTCAATCCGTGGAGACGTGAGGACCGGTATGAAGACCAAGAGCAAGTGAAGTGCACAAGTGCGTGAGTGAAAGCACACAAGCATGCACACACATACACACACACGCGCACAAGGTAAGAGCAAAGAGTGGAACAATGGAAAGCTTTGATTACCAAAGAGCTCTCTTACAAAACTGAAATCTACAACAAGCTAACCTCAAAAATGAGCTCTCCAGCCCTTTTTATAGTTTTTGAGTGGTTTTGGCCCTATCCAGACCTAGTGTCCGGCCTAGTTAAAAAATAGGTTCCAAGGCTTATTTGGGGGCTCAAACTGTGTCTAAAAATTATGAAAATTGGTAGGATGGTAGTTCTAATACTCCTCAAGCTCGAGGACTCCTCGGCTTGAACAAAATGGAGTTACAAAAAATGGGAAATGGTATTTACAATGGTTTTTAGTGATAAAAATCACTATTTTTATAGGGATTTCTTTTGAAAATTTGACAGGTGCTTCTTGGAGCTCCCTACTTGCTCCTTCTTCTTGTGTGTCCACTTCCTTGATGCACTTCCATGCTTTGTCCTTGACCTTGAGCTTCAACACTCCCCCCCTCTTGAGTCTGTCATCCCTGACAAACCCTTGTTGTATTGGTCGTTCCATGTAGTACGTTGAGAGGTAGCGTCCTTTGCGTCCAACAGGGATGATCCCTTTTCCCAATGAAACCGGGTCGTTTGTCCGGTTCTTCACTTTGCCACTGTTATCTCTTGCAGTTTGTAGTCCCTTTGTACGTACTTCTGCCTTGTATGCCATCTGGATGATGCATTTGTGAGTTTTCCAAAACTGCTAGCTGCTCAAAGGAGGTGGTCAATGTTGATTGTGAGCAACTCTCAGTGGTGGATGGCTTCCTTGTTCTTGTTGTTGTCATCTTGATGTCGTCTGGTTCGTCCAAAGATGGATTTTCATAGTTTTCATGCCAAGTACTTGTAACCCGTAATGAATGGTGGGTCAGTGCATTAGTGCATGGGTTGAACAAAATATGTGCCTTGTGCATGGCCTAGTAATGTGGCCCTACGTATGCGTACTTGGAAAATGCATGGCAAGAAGTATGGTGCAAGAGATTGGGGCTTGAGCTAAGTGCTCAAGGGTATGCTGACAAAGAGGTTTCCTAATCTATCATGGTTATAGTGTTGTTGAAACATACACGTCTTACCATGGTGAAGGGTCCGTTGATCTTCATCTCTTTGTGTTGTAGTTCCATCATGGTGTTTGACCCTCGGCTTGTCCTTTTTGTTGATGGATGTTCTTGTTGAAAGTTCACTGATGAGCATTTTCAAGCACGTCCTCTTCTTTGCACAGTCCCCCTTTTTTTTTTTTTTTTTTTTTGTTGTTTTGGAACACGATGGCATCAAACAAGAAGAAAGAGGTTAGTGTCAATAACATATTTTGCATGTGAAAATTGTGTCTCATGTGCCTGCGATTTCTCAATTGTGTCTATGCACGGCGATGTAATGTGGCCCTATGTTGATGCATACTTTGGAAGTGCATGACCTCAATGATGCAAAAGACAAGGTTATGCCAAAGGCACATGGTTGCTACACGTCGAGGCCTTTGATGTTACTCGCATAGTTGATGCATTCTTTGTTTGGAGGTGTCGATTGGATCTCGAAATGATGTTATCCTCCTAATGGAAACCCATTTCCGAATAGTATTTGGCCCTGTAGAGATCACCTCAGGCCAGTTCTTCTTTGGATGCTGTCCAAACTTTGGTATCCAGTGTGGTTGGCCCCTTGGTTCTGTGGATGTTGCCTGTGCTTTTGGCTTCCAAACCCATATCCTAGGTGAGTGCCTACCTTTTTTTGTAGAAGGGTTGAGTTTAGCTTCTTTTGGTCTATGTCTGTTCTTATCCTTTGCTTTCCTTGGCTTCTTTGTTGAGGCCTTTCGCATGGTGGGGAGCATAGGTCTTTGTACGTGTAAGAGCTTCTTGGGTACCCACATCTGTAATCGCCCTTGTTGAGCTGTAGCTAATTTTTTAGGCACCCAAATTTGTGCCTGATTGTGGTCGGCCTTCATTGATAACTTCGGTACCCAAATTTGATGGATTCTTCGTGCTTGACCCTGTCGTAGGTGCTTGGTCCTTCTGTAGTCATGGTCGATCTGGTTGGGTGGGAGTCCTTGAGGCAACATCGATGGTTGTACGCCTTCCTTTACCCAGATCTGTGTCATGCCCAACACTTTTTTCTTCTTGAGGGCTCTTTGTCTATTTGATAGACTGGTTGTCTTGCACTGTTTTGCTTGCTTCTGAGGTTGAGCTCCTGTGGATGCTTTGCTCTTTAAAAAACAAGAAGAAGGTTCATCTTGCCTTTGCAACTGTCCTTCCGTGATTGCGTCCATCTGGATCATAGAGCTTTTGACATCTACAACATCTTGTTCAAGAAGATTAGCCTTAGAGGAACAAAGAGAGTGTGTGGTGTCAGTTTCAGTGGACATGCGATTCTCCAATTCTAATGTAATGCATTGATCATATACCCAAACTTGAAGAAGTTGACTTGAAAAAATTATTTGAAAAAAAGAGAAGAGAAAAAAATCATTGCTGAAAAAAAAAAAGAGAGAAAAAAATCATTGTTGGAAAAAAAGAGAAAGAAAAATTGTTTATTTTTTGTTGTTTTTTACAAAAATCATATGTCACAAAGCAAGATATAGGTAGAAGAATAGTAGAGATCTATTTATTTTTCATTTTCTTTTTTTTATTTTTTGTTAGTTAGTTTTTTTAGTTAACTTTTTGTTTTCTATCATTTGATAAATGATTTGTTTTTCCAAAAGAGTGGTGAGGAAAAGGGACTGCACTAGACATCTTGCTACACCTGTGATGATCACTTTTTGAGTCTTTCCTGGAGAAATGGAACTTATTTTGGATTTTATTTTCATTCTTATGTCATGACATCTAAAAATAAATCCCTACATATTACTCTATGATTTCTTGTAACTTATGTGGGTAGAGTTTTTCTTTGTGTATTTTATTTTCCTCAGAAAATGGTGAATACAAAGGAGTTGCCAATTCATGACTTCAAGGCAGAATCAGTGGTTCTATCAAGAGGCCATTGGTTTCTGGACAGTGAAGCTGCGGAGGAACAGGTGGACCTAGAGTCAAATGAAGAATCAGAAATTCCAGAAGCTGAGAAGGTGGTGAAAGAACTTAAGGAGAACCTAAACATCATTGGTCAGCACATATTCACAGTGGGAGTAGGAGGATATAAGTATACAATGTTGTGCCAGGAGTTCTACAGGTTCCAAAGGGTGGCAGTCAATATGAAAAGATGGAAGGCAGTAGGCCTGCACAGAATATTGGAGGAGCCTATTTTTTTCGTTGATTTTGAGAGGGTATCACAAGTAATGAACAGTTTGACAGAAATAGGAAGAGGGAATGATGCCTATTTCAGATGCAAAGTCAAAAACCAGGATAATCAGGACGTAGGTATCACTATCAAGGCAGAACATATCAGAGCAGGACTACAATTCTACACAATGGGAACCAAACTTGACCCTAGTTTTGTCAAAAAGAATAAGGAAACTTACACAGGATATGTAAAATTCACTAACTTTAAAGGAAGGGAGAATGAAGAATATGCTGTAAGGATGTTTTTACAGTACTTTTGTTTTCCAAAATTACCAAGATATACCATGCTGCATAAGTCAGTGACATTATTGATGTTCAACAACAAGGACAGAACCAAACCTTTTGGAGTATGTATGTCTCACCATACATCCATGAACAGCTGAAGGAAGCAGCAAAACACTAGGAGCAGAAGAAGTTCATGAATGGAGCCCAGTTCTTAACAAGAATCATTTATCATGTTCTAGGGATGGAAGATCAACTGAAATTGGCTCCAGAGGCACGATATTTCAGAAGTCTTATGGCTAGAATCAAGAGTCCTCCAAGGAAAATGACTGAAAGGGAAACAGAAGGACAAACCCACATGAGGGGAACAGGTATGAAAAGGAAGATGATATCTGAGGAAGTAATTCCTGTAAAGAAAAGAAGGTTGGATCCAAGGAAAGTGGAACTAGAAATGGAGGAAGCTACAAAAGAGGAACATGAGGAGGCACAGAAACAGGTTCAATCCTCTAGTGAACCTCATCCATCCCAAATAAGCAAAGAGCAATTATACACCTATTTAACCCAAGGAAACAACAAAAGAGCTATGTATGAGGCACAATATCAGAAAATGCTGGAAGACTACTCATGCAAAGCTACAGACTGGGTTCAGGAGGAGGTGGAGCACTATGAAGCACTCCATGATCAAATGATGACAGCTGAAACTGAGGAGGTGTTTGTCAGGAAAGAAGTCGAGTTGCTGGCCTATTTCAAGGAATTGCAAGGACCTCCAGAGACCAGAACCACTGTTGTGGTGAAAAAGAAGGTTCCAAGGAACCCAATACAAAAGAAGAAATTGACCAAGAAGGGAAAGGGCAAATCCATAGTTGAAACTGTTGTCACCAAAGAGAGGGAGGAAGTAATCATGGAAGAAACACAAAAGCCATCCATGGTGGAAGAAGTATCAAGACCCACAGAACCAGAAAAAGGAGGTCTCACAGTCCTTACACTCTTTCCTTGTCCTACCTCTATAGTCACAAAGGGTCGTCGATCAATTATTTGAGAAGTAGTTATGCCCGATTTTTGGCACATGTCCATGTGATATTTTGGAGCTTTTGTGTTGACATCTAGGCCTAGCCGCCGTAGCTTATTTCTTCTGATGCGTTCTCTCGCCTCTGCTTGTGCTTCTTCTCTAACCCTTAACTCCTCTTCTTTTCGCTTCTTAGCAGTGTTGAGTCTCATGAGCATTTCCTCTGTAAGAGGTTCTTGATATAACTTGACTCGGCATCCACTAATATAGTTTGGTAGGATATCACCTTCTAAAGTGGCCAATTGAACTGCACCGCTAGTGGAGAGTCTATTAATGATCATGGGTCCATATCCTCGTTTCTCCAATTTGCAGGCATGTTGCTTTAGCGTATAAACCAGCACTAGATCTCCTTCCTTCAAGCCTTTATTCTTTACATGGGCATCAAAGTATGCCTTTTGCCTTTTCTTTGCAGCATAAATGCCTGCTGCTGCTCGTAGCCTCGTCTCACCTAAGCGTTCTAGATCAAAGATCCTGGAAGACAACTCATGTCCATTCCACTCATGCTCTTGTGCTACTTTCAAGGAAGGGATTAGGAAGTCTAATGGTAGCACATCATTCTGTCCAAAAACCATCTGAAATGGGGTAGCCTTGAGTTACCGTTTTGTAGGCAACTCGGTATGCCCAAACAGCATGATGAAGTTGTTTGTCCCAGTCAGAGCGTTTATTATTTACAAGTTTCGTCAATACGTTACATAGGATCTTATTCGTGCTCTCGGCTTGTCCGTTAGCTTGTGGGTGATAGGGGGCAGACTTCTTATGTATCACCATGAATTCTTGAAGGAGATTTTCAATGACCTCATTCAAGAAGTGCGTACCTCTATCACTAACCAACTCTATTGGTAACCCGTACCTAGTGAACACATTTTCGAATAAGAACTTAGCCGTCGTTTGAGCATCATTCTTTGTCGTGGCTTTTACTTCCACCCACTTTGTAAGGTAATCTGTGGCTACAATGATGTATTCTGCATGGGAGTTTCTAGCTAGGGGGTTAATAGGACCAACAAAGTCTATGCCCCACTTCGAGAATGCGCGTCCTCCCATCATTGGCCTTAAAGGCATCTCGTCTTTTCTTATCGGATATTGGGCACGTTGGCATGTGTCACATTTCTTCACATAAGTATGTGCATCCATATGAAGAGTGGGCCACCAAAGTCCTGAGAATAGAATGGTCTTAATTACTCTGTCAGGCCCAAAATGTCCACCTGCAACACTACTATGTGCAGTTTCTAAGACCTTCAAATAGTCTGATTCATGAACGCACAGTCTTAGGTAACCATCCTTGCCTCTTCGATATAGGTTGTTTCCTATCAAGGCATAGTCTTGAGCCTCTTGCTGCATGCTCCGTTTTCTTGCAAGACTAGTCTGATTGGGTAATGTTCTCGATCTCATGAACTCAACCAATGGAGCACTCCAATCTGGGATTAATGACACATGATAAAGAGTGGCATGCTCCACTGGGGGTCTCTTCTGGCACACTGGACAATTTTGGATCCACTCCTGTATTTCTTTGTCCATGCTAGGCCAATACACTCCTAACCGTTTTAGATTCTGCAATGTTCGTTGTTTAGGGTAGTGATTTCCTAGAAGTCCCTCATGGGCTTGTTGCAACCAACTAGTATGTTCATCGTCGTCGACACAACAAGCTAATACGCCCTCGGTATCTTGCTTGTACATACTTCCGGCCAATATTTGATACTTTTGTGATTTTACAATTTCTTCTTTGCTTGTTTTCACATTCTTATTTGCAGGACCGAAGGTTAGGACTGGTACCAACTTGTTTGCCCATTTAGGAACAACTTCTAAATTGAACAGATAAGCATCGGGCAATTCATCAGACACTCCTTGCGGTGGCTCTCCTGAAGTGATGCGAGAAAGATGGTCTGCCCTAAGATGGGTTCCACCTTTCCTGACAACAACTTCAAAGTCGTATTCCATTAGTAAGAGGAACCATCTTACTAAGCGGCCTGTATTGCAAGGTTTATTGACCAAATATAGTAAAGCTTGATGATCAGTGAAAAACTTGAACTTATTGGCCAATAGATAGTGTCTAAACTTCTTCACAGCGTATACCATGCCTAAGCCTTCTCTCTCCGTTGTGGTATAATTTCGTTCAGCTGCATTTAATTGCCTACTAGCATATGCTATCGGCAAATCTAGGTTTCCTTCACCTGTTGGTTGTGCTAGCACACATCCTATTGCATGATTGGAGGCATCTACATGGACATGGAATGGTTTACTCCAATCAGGAGTGGTCAGTATTGGTGCTGAGCACAAGCGTCTTTTTAGCTCGTTGAAGGAATTCTCGCATTCCTCGTTCCACTCAAAATTTGTTAACAACCCATAAAGAGGTTTAGCTATGATGGCATACATGTGGATAAACCTACGGTAATATCCACAATGGCCCATAAAGGCCTGTACCTCTTTAACATTTCTTGGTCTTGGCAACTCTGCTATCGCTCTTACCTTGTCTTCATCTGTTGAAATTCCATTCTTAGAAACAATGTGACCTAAGATTTTACCTTGTCGTACCATGAACACACACTTCTCTGGGTTCAGACACACTCGATAATCTCTACACTTGTTGAAGATTTGTCTGAGCTCAGGGATGTGGTAACTTCTCTGTTGGGAATGCGCACATAAATCATCCACATATACTTCTAAGCTCTTCCGCAAGAACTCTTTGAAGACATGACACATGAGCCTTTGGAATGTTGCAGGTGCATTGGTGAGCCCAAATGGCATCACACGAAATGCAAAGATTCCCCATTCTGTGGCAAAGGCCGTTTTGTGTTGATCTTCGGGGGCAATGGCTACTTGGTTGTAACCTGAAAATCCATCAAGGAAACTATAAACTTCCTTGCCTGCAACACGCTCCAATAGATGTTCGGTGATTGGAAGTGGATAACTATCTCTGATCGTAGCGGCATTAACTTTTTTAAGGTTAATGCACACTCGCAATTTCCCATTCTTCTTGGGCACCACCACAATGGGGGACACCCATTCAGTGTGCTCAATCTCATAGATGAATCCAGCTTCAATCAGCCTGTCAATTTCCTCCTTTATTTTGGCTGCATAATTGTCATTATATGTGTAGGGCTTTTGTTTGGTGGGCTTGGCATCAGCGGTCATCGGAATCGTATGAGAGCAAATCTTTGGATCTACTCCTTTCAAGTCTCTATAGTGCCATGCGAACACATCCCTATATTCCCTTAATAGAGCTACAAGCTCTGCTTCTTCTTTTGCACTTAGGTCATCTCCTATGTACGTACATCGTTCTTCGTTCCCTTCAATGGTCACTACAATTTTTTTGGTCTTTTCTTTATTGTCATATGCTTCTCCTATAATGGCCTCTCTCTTAGGCATTCGTACCAAAATTTTTCGGTCTTCCACTTCATATTTCTTGAAATTTTTTGGTACTTCAAACAACGATTCTTCCTCTTCTTGTTTTACTGCTTTTCTTTTCTTTTTCTTTTGACCTCCTTCCTTTGAATTTATCGTTTTAATACTCGTGAGGGGTTCTTCTTCTTTTTGGGTTAACACTCCTATGTCTTCTAAATAGTGTTCCTCTGAGTCAAAGTAAGTATCCATCACAATGGATTCTAGATCATCGTCATTCTCTTCTTCTTCTATGAACTCACTAGGATCACACTCTTCCAACAGGGGCTGACACATGAACACTGAAATATCATAACCCTCCTCATCACAATGAGGTGTCCATTGTTCTTCATTGACTGCTATGTCCATGGTAGCTAAGATTTCTGCCCAACCATGAGGTTCAAATTCCTCATCTGGAAATATCATCGGTGTATAGGCTGGGTCTTTTATTGGTCTATCTCCTGGGGGAGTTCCTTCTTCTCTCGCTTTTAGGCGCTTTTCCTCTTCCTCTGCGACCTTGCACATCCACAAGTGAGTATCTTCATGCAGCCATGATGGATCAGGTGAACTTCCAGAATGCACGGAGATAGAATCTTCTTTCGCTTTGTGGATAGGATTCCACTGTAGGGGTGGTACATCTCTGAAGGTGTAATCCTTCAAATTGACCTTGGTGGTGACCCCTAAGTGTTGTAAGTACAAGGAGTTGGTTCCCCAATCCTGTACTATTTGCAATTGTCGTAGGAAGGGTCTTCCTAGGATCATCTCGTAGACATTATTTTTCTCAAAGTCACATATAGCAAATGTATGTTCAAACTCTACACCACAAGTGGTTAGAGTTATCCCTTCAAGAAATCCTAGAGGTCTTTCAAAATGACCATCTGCCATTTGAAGTTTCATTCTCGTTGGTCTTAAGGTGGGTTTGCCCCATCTCTTCCACAAGGAGGTGGTCGCAATAGCAACACCAGCACCTGAATCTACGATTGCTTTGGTTTTGTAACCTTGATAGGAGATCGGAAGATAAGTATTACCTTCTTCACCTTCGCTCATGTCTCCTATCTTGTCAAGAGGTATCTCTGGAACTTTTTGCTTAGAACCTACTTTGGGCATATTGGATTCAAGTTCTGGAACCTGATCCTTCACATGATTCCAGAGCTCAGGTTTTGCTTTGAGCAGCTCTTCCACAGTGAGATGACATTGAACCTTAGTGTTCTTCACAACATCAGTGTTTCTTGGAATCATTGAGTCTTCATTTCTTACCAATATTGTGGGAGCTCTGATCTGGATAGATTCAGATTCCCATGGGCCTATGAAATGAGGCAACTCTTGTAAAGAATTAGATTCAAAATCTAATCTTTCATCTTCTTGTTGCTCTGCTTGGTCTCCATAGATAGACGGAATGTCTTGGGGAAATTGATCATGAAGATCATCAATCTCAGGAATAGGAGGGGAATTACCCTTCTCCTTAGCCCATTTCTCTTCCTGTATTTCTCGTAAGAACTCTTGAGAGTACTGTTGAATTGCAGGAGGTATTCCAGCATCCGTGGAATTTGTTGGTGCAAAACAAGCCTTAACACTTGGCTTTGTTGTGTGCCTTGAAGACTCAACATAAAGCTTGGACTATTGAACCCTTGGAAAGCATAAAAGTTTGGACCCTTGAAGGATGTATTCATGTGAACCATATACCATAGGAACACATGCCTATGCTTTATTATCTTTTATCCAATGTAAAAGTCAATGTGACTTAACTCACCTCTTGTAATCTCACCCACCTTCAAAAGTCGTGGAAATTAGAAGTTATGGATGGAGAGAATATCTCCATGTGATTAGATGAGAGATTTGAGGGAGCCTACATTTGAATTTGAAATTCAAATCTCAAGTGATGACTTATAAAAGACTATGAAAAAGTCGCGGGTCTTGTCACACTCTTCCCGAGGCTAATCCAAGCAAAATTGTGAGTGTGTGAGAGCTACTATTGAGCCTACACCTCTGAGTACCATTGGGCATCACTCTACATGCCAATGGGAATGTACATTTTATAGATTCAATACATATACTCATAGTCATTATCTCTGTGTTTTCTCTGAGTGACTACCTCCAAGTCTGTCAACTTCAACAGGGCATATCTCAAGATCTACTGAACCAAATTGGATGATCCAGGGCTCATTGGAACCAGCTCAAAGCATTTTACAACACTACAAAATTTCAAGTAATTCTATTCAGTCAATTGGGAGAAATCTCAGTCGAGACAGACACTGGTATTTTTCTGTGTTGTTCCTAAAAAGTCGGGGGTGTCCCTGATTTTGCTAAAGATCATGCTCAGTGTATAGTTTGTTAATTGGAGTGATTTAACTTGCTAATAGTAGCTTGTTAAGTTAATTTAATACTCCCAGAAGGAATTAAACCAATTGCAAGTGTGCTGGTCACACTGAGCTTAGAACTGAGCAGGTATCAATACAGGAATAGAAAGTTTTTGGAGTTGTGAAGGTTCAAAATCATCTGTTTTGATTTGGTCATTACTCAATCATTTTGTAAAGCACATATATAGTTTCTTGGTGTCATTTGGAAGCTCAAGGAGTCTCCTAACCATATCTGAAGAGAAGAGAGGGCAGGTGTGAAGCAGGTCTAGCAGCACCAACTTGATCTTCTGATTGTACCCAACCATCACATCCAACAGTGGTATCAGAGCAAATAAGGTAATTATGGGTGATGGTTTCCCTTCCTTCATTGACAAATTGGATATAAATAACTACCATGCATGGTCATTAAGAATGAAGACTTATCTACAAGGGAGAAGCTTGTATGGATACATATCAGGAGATGAGGAGTTGCCCTCATTCAAAACCAGAGGCCTACCTACAAAGGATGAGCATGAGAGACTTAATCAATGGTGTGCTAAAGATGCTTTGGCAAGTTCATATCTTCTAAACTCTATCTCTGATTTCCTTCTACCTCATGTTAGGAACTGTAAGACTTCCCAAGAGACTTGGGAGACCTTGTCAACATATTTCTCATCAAGCACAAGGGCCAAAAAGAATCAGCTATGGATTGAGTTTACAACTCTTAGGAAGCAATCAAAACAATGTGTCTCAGATTTTGTCACCAAAGTCAAAGACATTGCAGATCAACTTGCAAGTGTTGGAGAAGAAATTGAAGAAGAGCAAATAGTCAGACAAGTGATCAATGGACTCAAAGCAGATGACAAGTGGGAGAGCTTTACCACTGCAATGGACTTGTACATGGACATTCAAGCACCTGATCTAACAACTCTGATTGGACAACTCTTTACACATGAAGCAAAGATCACAAAGAATGGAGAGCAATCAAAAGGTAACAATCCCTCTGCCCTATATACAGATAAGAAGTCTAAAGACAAGGGTAAAAGTAAAAAAGTTGATGAAGAAGGATCCCCCTCCCAAGCAAACTATGCAGGGAGAGGTAGATCATCTAGAGGTAGGGGCAGAGGAGGTAAGTCAGGTAGGGGGAGACCCTATAATCAATCTCCATGCAATATTTGTGGCTTGTCTAATCATACTACAGATGAATGCTACAAGAACTACAAGAATCAAATAGGAAGAGGTCACCAAAGAGGAGGATACTCTCAAGGCAGAGGCAGGTTCAATCAATCTCAAGGCTACCATGGCTACAACAATAACTACAACAATAATTACAACAATAGCTACAATCACAATGGCAATTATCAAGGAGGATACAGGAACAGAAAGGATTACAACAATTATGCAGAGGATCAAGATGATTCCTTGTTGATTATGAACATGACATCTAAATCAGGTATCAATGATGATCATTTGTTCTATATTGATTCAGGTTGCTCTAACCATGTAGCTGGGAATTTTGCCTTACTCTCTGATTTGGAAGAACCTAAAGGCAAGCACCAAGTGCAGACAGGTGATGACACTAAACATTCAGTGGTTGAGGTAGGTAATGTCAAAACAAGTGATGGTAATCAGAATTTGCTAAGCAGAGTATTGTATGTCCCAACAATCACCAAGAATCTGATGAGTGTAGGTCAGATTGTTGAAAAAGGTCTACAGGTCAGGTTCACTCAACATGGTGCTTATGTGGAGGATCCAAGACATGGATTCAGAAGGATAGCCAAGGGAGAGAAATCAGGTAGACTATTTACCTTTGAACTTGAAGATACTAAGAACATTGCCTTGTACAACTATAAGGACCAAACCCTATCAGAATTGGAGATGTGGCACAAGAGATTGGGTCACATTGGAGAAAGGACCATAAAGCAAATGAGTAGAGATCAATGTGTGCTTGGGATACCTAATGTATCCAAGCAACACATGATATACAAGTGTGGGGCTTGTCAGTTTGGTAAGTCTCACAGATTGCCATATACCAAAAAAGGTTTTATGCATGAAGACTACTTGGAATTGGTGCATACAGATGTTTGGGGACCAAGCAAAGAGCCATCCATATCAGGATCAAGGTACTATGTATCTTTTATTGATGACTATAGCAGATGGACTGTTTTGTACTTCATGAAACATAAAGATGAAGTATTTAATTGTTTCAAAAGGTATCTTGCATTAGTTGAGAATCAAACAGGTAGACATTTGAAGAGGTTAAGATCTGATGGTGGTGGAGAATACTTCTCCAATGACTTTGAAGACTTCTTGCAGGAAAGAGGCATCAAGAGGGAGATTACCACAAGGTACTCACCTGAACAAAATGGGGTAGTTGAAAGAAGGAATAGACTCATTGTGGAGACAGCTAGGTCTATGCTTAATGAGAAAAAATTACCAAATTATCTTTGGGCAGAGAGTGTATCTACTGCCACATACTTAATCAACAGGTTGCCATCAAAGACTCTTGATGGAATGACACCCTATGAGGCTTGGCATGGTAAGAGACCATCTCTGGATCATTGCAAGATCTTTGGGTGTGTTGCATATGTGCATATTCCCTCACAGGTAAGGGGAAAGCTAGACCCTAAGGCTGAAAAGTGTATTTTCATTGGTTATGATTTGAATCAAAAAGGATACAGGTTCTATAACCCCTCAAACAAAGGCTTCAAGGTAAGGAGAGATGTCATCTTTGATGAAAATGATTCATGGTATGATAATGAGTGCAGCCTACCTTATGATATGGAAGAAGACTTTCCAAAGCTTGTCAGGCAAGAACCAACTCAGAAGGAGGACACAAGCTCAGATGATGAAGACACCATCAACATTGAAGAGTTCAAAGCTTGGAAATCCAAAGGGAAGATGAAGATGAAGCAACTTGAAGACAATCCAGAATCCTCAACTCAAGCTATGAGGAGATCTTCAAGAGAAAAGAAGAAACCTATTAGGTATGGGTATGATACTTCACTTGTAACCAAGCACTCTGTATATCTTGCAAAGGATATCTTAAGTGAAGAACCAGGTACATTTGAGGAAGCTATTACTAAACCAGAATGGAAGGAAGCAATGGATGAAGAAATGGAGGCTCTCAAGGAGAGTGATACTTGGGACTTGGTACCCAAGAAGGACTCCATGAAGGTGATAGGATCCAGATGGATCTACAAACTCAAGAGGAACTCAGATGGTACAATAAACAGGTACAAAGCTAGGTTGGTAGCCAAGGGTTTTGCACAAACCCAAGGCATTGATTATGAGGAGACATTTTCTCCTGTGGCCAAGATGCCAACTATCAGAATTATGGTGAGTGTAGCTGCATCCAAGAATTGGAACATGTACCAATTGGATGTAAAGAATGCATTCTTGAATGGATGGATATCTGAAGAGGTCTACATGTCACAACCACCTGGCTATGAGGATCCCAATAAGGTAAATCATGTTTGCAAATTGAAGAAGGCTCTGTATGGATTGAAACAGGCACCTAGAGCATGGAACTATAGGTTGACAACCTATCTCTTGGATCAAGGATTTGTGATGAGTAAAGCAGATACTTCATTGTTTATAAAGAAGAACAATTCAGAGGTAATATACTTGTGTGTCTATGTTGATGACATCATTATTACAGGAAATGATGTTCAAGGAATTAGACACATCAAAGGTCAAATGATGAAGGAATTCAAGATAAATGATCTTGGATTATTGAAGTACTTCCTAGGGCTTGAATTGGTCTACACAAATTCAGGTATATTCATTACTCAGAAGAAGTACATTCAGGACATGGTCAAGAAGTTTAATTTGCAGGAAGCTAAAGTCTCAAACATTCCTATGGAGGTCAATCACAAACTCAGTGCACATGAAGGAGAAGAACTCAAGGATATTACAGGTTAGCAAAGTTTGGTAGGTAGTCTTAATTATGCTACCTTAACTAGGATTGATATCTCATATGGTGTTAGTGTACTTAGCCAATTTATGCATAAGCCAAGAAAACCACATTTGGAGGCAGCCAAGAAGATAGTAAAGTACCTAAAGGGAACACAAAATCATGGTTTGTATTATCCATATTCATCAGACATTGACATCAAGGTATACTCAGATGCAGATTGGGCAGGTTGCAAGGATGACAGGAGGAGTACATCTGGTTACATATGCTTTGTAGGTGATAAACCAATTTCTTGGTCATCCAAGAAACAACCCACAGTAGCCCTATCATCTACTGAGGCAGAGTACAGAGGGCTAGCCAATGCTACTCAAGAAGCAATATGGTTGAAGCTACTATATTCAGAATTGGGCCTATACACAAGGCCACCAATCATATTTGGTGATAACACAAGTTCACTTCATTTAGCAGCTAATCCTGTGTATCATGCTAGAACAAAACACATAGAGGTGCATTACCACTATGTGAGGGAGAAATTACTTAGCAAGGAAATCCAATTATCATATGTGTCCACTAATATTCAATGTGCAGATTTGCTTACAAAAGCTTTGGATGGGAGCAAGCTATGCAGGTTTAAATCCATGATTGGATTACAGGATATCATTGAAGACTAAAGATGAAGACTCAAGCAAGTGTTTGGCTTGAGGGGGAGCTGTTGGTGCAAAACAAGCCTTAACACTTGGCTTTGTTGTGTGCCTTGAAGACTCAACATAAAGCTTGGACTATTGAACCCTTGGAAAGCATAAAAGTTTGGACCCTTGAAGGATGTATTCATGTGAACCATATACCATAGGAACACATGCCTATGCTTTATTATATTTTATCCAATGTAAAAGTCAATGTGACTTAACTCACCTCTTGTAATCTCACCCACCTTCAAAAGTCGTGGAAATTAGAAGTTATGGATGGAGAGAATATCTCCATGTGATTAGATGAGAGATTTGAGGGAGCCTACATTTGAATTTGAAATTCAAATCTCAAGTGATGACTTATAAAAGACTATGAAAAAGTCGCGGGTCTTGTCACACTCTTCCCGAGGCTAATCCAAGCAAAATTGTGAGTGTGTGAGAGCTACTATTGAGCCTACACCTCTGAGTACCATTGGGCATCACTCTACATGCCAATGGGAATGTACATTTTATAGATTCAATACATATACTCATAGTCATTATCTCTGTGTTTTCTCTGAGTGACTACCTCCAAGTCTGTCAACTTCAACAGGGCATATCTCAAGATCTACTGAACCAAATTGGATGATCCAGGGCTCATTGGAACCAGCTCAAAGCATTTTACAACACTACAAAATTTCAAGTAATTCTATTCAGTCAATTGGGAGAAATCTCAGTCGAGACAGACACTGGTATTTTTCTGTGTTGTTCCTAAAAAGTCGGGGGTGTCCCTGATTTTGCTAAAGATCATGCTCAGTGTATAGTTTGTTAATTGGAGTGATTTAACTTGCTAATGGTAGCTTGTTAAGTTAATTTAATACTCCCAGAAGGAATTAAACCAATTGCAAGTGTGCTGGTCACACTGAGCTTAGAACTGAGAAGGTATCAATACAGGAATAGAAAGTTTTTGGAGTTGTGAAGGTTCAAAATCATCTGTTTTGATTTGGTCATTACTCAATCATTTTGTAAAGCACATATATAGTTTCTTGGTGTCATTTGGAAGCTCAAGGAGTCTCCTAACCATATCTGAAGAGAAGAGAGGGCAGGTGTGAAGCAGGTCTAGCAGCACCAACTTGATCTTCTGATTGTACCCAACCATCACATCCAACAGTCTCCTATGTACGTACATTGCTCTTCGTTCCCTTCAATGGTCACTACAATTTTTTTAGTCTTTTCTTTATTGTCATATGCTTCTCCTATAATGGCCTCTCTCTTAGGCATTCGTACCAAAATTTTTCGGTCTTCCACTTCATATTTCTTGAAATTTTCTGGTGCTTCAAACAATGATTCTTCCTCTTCTTGTTTCACTGCTTTTCTTTTCTTTTTCTTTTGACCTCCTTCACTTCCTTTCTTTGAATTTATCGTTTTAATACTCGCAAGGTGTTCTTCTTCTTTTTGGGTTAACACTCCTATGTCTTCTAAGTAGTGTTCCTCTTAGTCAAAGTAAGTATCCATCACAATGGATTCTAGATCATCGTGATTCTCTTCTTCTTCTATGAACTCACTAGGATCACACTCTTCCAACAAGGGCTGACACATGAACACTGAAATATCATAACCCTCCTCATCACAATGGGGTGTCCATTGTTCTTCTTTGACTGCAATGTCCATGGTAGCTAAGATTTCTGCCCAACCATGAGGCTCAAATTCCTCATCTGGAAATATCATCGGTGTATAGGCTGGGTCTTTTATTGGTCTATCTCATGGGGGAGTTCCTTCTTCTCTCGCTTTTAGGCGCTTTTCCTCTTCCTCTGCGACCTTGCACATCCACAAGTGAGTATCTTCATGCACGGAGATAGAATCTTGCCATGATGGATCAGGTGAACTTCCAGAATGCACGGAGATAGAATCTTCTTTCGCTTTGTGGATAGGATTCCACTGTAGGGGTGGTACATCTCTGAAGGTGTAATCCTTCAAATTGACCTTGGTGGTGACCCCTAAGTGTTGTAAGTACAAGGAGTTGGTTCCCCAATCCTGTACTATTTGCAATTGTCGTAGGAAGGGTCTTCCTAGGATCATCTCGTAGACATTATTTTTCTCAAAGTCACATATAGCAAATGTATGTTCAAACTCTACACCACAAGTGGTTAGAGCTATCCCTTCAAGAAATCCTAGAGGTCTTTCAAAATGACCATCTGCCATTTGAAGTTTCATTCTCGTTGGTCTTAAGGTGGGTTTGCCCCATCTCTTCCACAAGGAGGTGGTCGCAATAGCAACACCAGCACCTGAATCTACGATTGCTTTGGTTTTGTAACCTTGATAGGAGATCGGAAGATAAGTATTACCTTCTTCACCTTCGCTCATGTCTCCTATCTTGTCAAGAGGTATCTCTGGAACTTTTTGCTTAGAACCTACTTTGGGCATATTGGATTCAAGTTCTGGAACCTGATCCTTCACATGATTCCAGAGCTCAGGTTTTGCTTTGAGCAGCTCTTCCACAGTGAGATGACATTGAACCTTAGTGTTCTTCACAACATCAGTGTTTCTTGGAATCATTGAGTCTTCATTTCTTACCAATATTGTGGGAGCTCTGATCTGGATAGATTCAGATTCCCATGGGCCTATGAAATGAGGCAACTCTTGTAAAGAATTAGATTCAAAATCTAATCTTTCATCTTCTTGTTGCTCTGCTTGGTCTCCATAGATAGACGGAATGTCTTGGGGAAATTGATCATGAAGATCATCAATCTCAGGAATAGGAGGGGAATTACCCTTCTCCTTGGCCCATTTCTCTTCCTGTATTTCCCGTAAGAACTCTTGAGAGTACTGTTGAATTGCAGGAGGTATTCCAGCATCCGTGGAATTTGTTGGTGCAAAACAAGCCTTAACACTTGGCTTTGTTGTGTGCCTTGAAGACTCAACATAAAGCTTGGACTATTGAACCCTTGGAAAGCATAAAAGTTTGGACCCTTGAAGGATGTATTCATGTGAACCATATACCATAGGAACACATGCCTATGCTTTATTATCTTTTATCCAATGTAAAAGTCAATGTGACTTAACTCACCTCTTGTAATCTCACCCACCTTCAAAAGTCGTGGAAATTAGAAGTTATGGATGGAGAGAATATCTCCATGTGATTAGATGAGAGATTTGAGGGAGCCTACATTTGAATTTGAAATTCAAATCTCAAGTGATGACTTATAAAAGACTATGAAAAAGTCGCGGGTCTTGTCACACTCTTCCCGAGGCTAATCCAAGCAAAATTGTGAGTGTGTGAGAGCTACTATTGAGCCTACACCTCTGAGTACCATTGGGCATCACTCTACATGCCAATGGGAATGTACATTTTATAGATTCAATACATATACTCATAGTCATTATCTCTGTGTTTTCTCTGAGTGACTACCTCCAAGTCTGTCAGCTTCAACAGGGCATATCTCAAGATATACTGAACCAAATTGGATGATCCAGGGCTCATTGGAACCAGCTCAAAGCATTTTACAACACTACAAAATTTCAAGTAATTCTATTCAGTCAATTGGGAGAAATCTCAGTCGAGACAGACACTGGTATTTTTCTGTGTTGTTCCTAAAAAGTCGGGGGTGTCCCTGATTTTGCTAAAGATCATGCTCAGTGTATAGTTTGTTAATTGGAGTGATTTAACTTGCTAATGGTAGCTTGTTAAGTTAATTTAATACTCCCAGAAGGAATTAAACCAATTGCAAGTGTGCTGGTCACACTGAGCTTAGAACTGAGCAGGTATCAATACAGGAATAGAAAGTTTTTGGAGTTGTGAAGGTTCAAAATCATCTGTTTTGATTTGGTCATTACTCAATCATTTTGTAAAGCACATATATAGTTTCTTGGTGTCATTTGGAAGCTCAAGGAGTCTCCTAACCATATCTGAAGAGAAGAGAGGGCAGGTGTGAAGCAGGTCTAGCAGCACCAACTTGATCTTCTGATTGTACCCAACCATCACATCCAACAGTCTCCTATGTACGTACATTGCTCTTCGTTCCCTTCAATGGTCACTACAATTTTTTTAGTCTTTTCTTTATTGTCATATGCTTCTCCTATAATGGCCTCTCTCTTAGGCATTCGTACCAAAATTTTTCGGTCTTCCACTTCATATTTCTTGAAATTTTCTGGTGCTTCAAACAATGATTCTTCCTCTTCTTGTTTCACTGCTTTTCTTTTCTTTTTCTTTTGACCTCCTTCACTTCCTTTCTTTGAATTTATCGTTTTAATACTCGCAAGGTGTTCTTCTTCTTTTTGGGTTAACACTCCTATGTCTTCTAAGTAGTGTTCCTCTTAGTCAAAGTAAGTATCCATCACAATGGATTCTAGATCATCGTGATTCTCTTCTTCTTCTATGAACTCACTAGGATCACACTCTTCCAACAAGGGCTGACACATGAACACTGAAATATCATAACCCTCCTCATCACAATGGGGTGTCCATTGTTCTTCTTTGACTGCAATGTCCATGGTAGCTAAGATTTCTGCCCAACCATGAGGCTCAAATTCCTCATCTGGAAATATCATCGGTGTATAGGCTGGGTCTTTTATTGGTCTATCTCATGGGGGAGTTCCTTCTTCTCTCGCTTTTAGGTGCTTTTCCTCTTCCTCTGCGACCTTGCACATCCACAAGTGAGTATCTTCATGCAGCCATGATGGATCAGGTGAACTTCCAGAATGCACGGAGATAGAATCTTCTTTCGCTTTGTGGATAGGATTCCACTGTAGGGGTGGTACATCTCTGAAGGTGTAATCCTTCAAATTGACCTTGGTGGTGACCCCAAAGTGTTGTAAGTACAAGGAGTTGGTTCCCCAATCCTGTACTATTTGCAATTGTCGTAGGAAGGGTCTTCCTAGGATCATCTCGTAGACATTATTTTTCTCAAAGTCACATATAGCAAATGTATGTTCAAACTCTACACCACAAGTGGTTAGAGTTATCCCTTCAAGAAATCCTAGAGGTCTTTCAAAATGACCATCTGCCATTTGAAGTTTCATTCTCGTTGGTCTTAAGGTGGGTTTGCCCCATCTCTTCCACAAGGAGGTGGTCGCAATAGCAACACCAGCACCTGAATCTACGATTGCTTTGGTTTTGTAACCTTGATAGGAGATCGGAAGATAAGTATTACCTTCTTCACCTTCGCTCATGTCTCCTATCTTGTCAAGAGGTATCTCTGGAACTTTTTGCTTAGAACCTACTTTGGGCATATTGGATTCAAGTTCTGGAACCTGATCCTTCACATGATTCCAGAGCTCAGGTTTTGCTTTGAGCAGCTCTTCCACAGTGAGATGACATTGAACCTTAGTGTTCTTCACAACATCAGTGTTTCTTGGAATCATTGAGTCTTCATTTCTTACCAATATTGTGGGAGCTCTGATCTGGATAGATTCAGATTCCCATGGGCCTATGAAATGAGGCAACTCTTGTAAAGAATTAGATTCAAAATCTAATCTTTCATCTTCTTGTTGCTCTGCTTGGTCTCCATAGATAGACGGAATGTCTTGGGGAAATTGATCATGAAGATCATCAATCTCAGGAATAGGAGGGGAATTACCCTTCTCCTTGGCCCATTTCTCTTCCTGTATTTCCCGTAAGAACTCTTGAGAGTACTGTTGAATTGCAGGAGGTATTCCAGCATCCGTGGAATTTGTTGGTGCAAAACAAGCCTTAACACTTGGCTTTGTTGTGTGCCTTGAAGACTCAACATAAAGCTTGGACTATTGAACCCTTGGAAAGCATAAAAGTTTGGACCCTTGAAGGATGTATTCATGTGAACCATATACCATAGGAACACATGCCTATGCTTTATTATCTTTTATCCAATGTAAAAGTCAATGTGACTTAACTCACCTCTTATAATCTCACCCACCTTCAAAAGTCGTGGAAATTAGAAGTTATGGATGGAGAGAATATCTCCATGTGATTAGATGAGAGATTTGAGGGAGCCTACATTTGAATTTGAAATTCAAATCTCAAGTGATGACTTATAAAAGACTATGAAAAAGTCGCGGGTCTTGTCACACTCTTCTCGAGGCTAATCCAAGCAAAATTGTGAGTGTGTGAGAGCTACTATTGAGCCTACACCTCTGAGTACCATTGGGCATCACTCTACATGCCAATGGGAATGTACATTTTATAGATTCAATACATATACTCATAGTCATTATCTCTGTGTTTTCTCTGAGTGACTACCTCCAAGTCTGTCAACTTCAACAGGGCATATCTCAAGTTCTACTGAACCAAATTGGATGATCCAGGGCTCATTGGTACCAGCTCAAAGCATCTTACAACACTACAAAATTTCAAGTAATTCTATTCAGTCAATTGGGAGAAATCTCAGTCGAGACAGACACTGGTATTTTTCTGTGTTGTTCCTAAAAAGTCGGGGGTGTCCCTGATTTTGCTAAAGATCATGCTCAGTGTATAGTTTGTTAATTGGAGTGATTTAACTTGCTAATGGTAGCTTGTTAAGTTAATTTAATACTCCCAGAAGGAATTAAACCAATTGCAAGTGTGCTGGTCACACTGAGCTTAGAACTGAGCAGGTATCAATACAGGAATAGAAAGTTTTTGGAGTTGTGAAGGTTCAAAATCATCTGTTTTGATTTGGTCATTACTCAATCATTTTGTAAAGCACATATATAGTTTCTTGGTGTCATTTGGAAGCTCAAGGAGTCTCCTAACCATATCTGAAGAGAAGAGAGGGCAGGTGTGAAGCAGGTCTAGCAGCACCAACTTGATCTTCTGATTGTACCCAACCATCACATCCAACAGTGGTATCAGAGCAAATAAGGTAATTATGGGTGATGGTTTCCCTTCCTTCATTGACAAATTGGATAGAAATAACTACCATGCATGGTCATTAAGAATGAAGACTTATCTACAAGGGAGAAGCTTGTATGGATACATATCAGGAGATGAGGAGTTGCCCTCATTCAAAACCAGAGGCCTACCTACAAAGGATGAGCATGAGAGACTTAATCAATGGTGTGCTAAAGATGCTTTGGCAAGGTCATATCTTCTAAACTCTATCTCTGATTTCCTTCTACCTCATGTTAGGAACTGTAAGACTTCCCAAGAGACTTGGGAGACCTTGTCAACATATTTCTCATCAAGCACAAGGGCCAAAAAGAATCAGCTATGGATTGAGTTTACAACTCTTAGGAAGCAATCAAAACAATGTGTCTCAGATTTTGTCACCAAAGTCAAAGACATTGCAGATCAACTTGCAAGTGTTGGAGAAGAAATTGAAGAAGAGCAAATAGTCAGACAAGTGATCAATGGACTCAAAGCAGATGACAAGTGGGAGAGCTTTACGACTGCAATGGACTTGTACATGGACATTCAAGCACCTGATCTAACAACTCTGATTGGACAACTCTTTACACATGAAGCAAAGATCACAAAGAATGGAGAGCAATCAAAAGGTAACAATCCCTCTGCCCTATATACAGATAAGAAGTCTAAAGACAAGGGTAAAAGTAAAAAAGTTGATGAAGAAGGATCCACCTCCCAAGCAAACTATGCAGGGAGAGGTAGATCATCTAGAGGTAGGGGCAGAGGAGGTAAGTCAGGTAGGGGGAGACCCTATAATCAATCTCCATGCAATATTTGTGGCTTGTCTAATCATACTACAGATGAATGCTACAAGAACTACAAGAATCAAAGAGGAAGAGGTCACCAAAGAGGAGGATACTCTCAAGGCAGAGGCAGGTTCAATCAATCTCAAGGCTACCATGGCTACAACAATAACTACAACAATAATTACAACAATAGCTACAATCACAATGGCAATTATCAAGGAGGATACAGGAACAGAAAGGATTACAACAATTATGCAGAGGATCAAGATGATTCCTTGTTGATTATGAACATGACATCTAAATCAGGTATCAATGATGATCATTTGTTCTATATTGATTCAGGTTGCTCTAACCATGTAGCTGGGAATGTTGCCTTACTCTCTGATTTGGAAGAACCTAAAGGCAAGCACCAAGTGCAGACAGGTGATGACACTAAACATTCAGTGGTTAAGGTAGGTAATGTCAAAACAAGTGATGGTAATCAGAATTTGCTAAGCAGAGTATTGTATGTCCCAACAATCACCAAGAATCTGATGAGTGTAGGTCAGATTGTTGAAAAAGGTCTACAGGTCAGGTTCACTCAACATGGTGCTTATGTGGAGGATCCAAGACATGGATTCAGAAGGATAGCCAAGGGAGAGAAATCAGGTAGACTATTTACCTTTGAACTTGAAGATACTAAGAACATTGCCTTGTACAACTATAAGGACCAAACCCTATCAGAATTGGAGATGTGGCACAAGAGATTGGGTCACATTGGAGAAAGGACCATAAAGCAAATGAGTAGAGATCAATGTGTGCTTGGGATACCTAATGTATCCAAGCAACACATGATATACAAGTGTGGGGCTTGTCAGTTTGGTAAGTCTCACAGATTGCCATATACCAAAAAAGGTTTTATGCATGAAGACTACTTGGAATTGGTGCATACAGATGTTTGGGGACCAAGCAAAGAGCCATCCATATCAGGATCAAGGTACTATGTATCTTTTATTGATGACTATAGCAGATGGACTGTTTTGTACTTCATGAAACATAAAGATGAAGTATTTAATTGTTTCAAAAGGTATCTTGCATTAGTTGAGAATCAAACAGGTAGACATTTGAAGAGGTTAAGATCTGATGGTGGTGGAGAATACTTCTCCAATGACTTTGAAGACTTCTTGCAGGAAAGAGGCATCAAGAGGGAGATTACCACAAGGTACTCACCTGAACAAAATGGGGTAGCTGAAAGAAGGAATAGACTCATTGTGGAGACAGCTAGGTCTATGCTTAATGAGAAAAAATTACCAAATTATCTTTGGGCAGAGAGTGTATCTACTGCCACATACTTAATCAACAGGTTGCCATCAAAGACTCTTGATGGAATGACACCCTATGAGGCTTGGCATGGTAAGAGACCATCTCTGGATCATTGCAAGATCTTTGGGTGTGTTGCATATGTGCATATTCCCTCACAGGTAAGGGGAAAGCTAGACCCTAAGGCTGAAAAGTGTATTTTCATTGGTTATGATTTGAATAAAAAAGGATACAGGTTCTATAACCCCTCAAACAAAGGCTTCAAGGTAAGGAGAGATGTCATCTTTGATGAAAATGATTCATGGTATGATAATGAGTGCAGCCTACCTTATGATATGGAAGAAGACTTTCCAAAGCTTGTCAGGCAAGAACCAACTCAGAAGGAGGACACAAGCTCATATGATGAAGACACCATCAACATTGAAGAGTTCAAAGCTTGGAAATCCAAAGGGAAGATGAAGATGAAGCAACTTGAAGACAATCCAGAATCCTCAACTCAAGCTATGAGGAGATCTTCAAGAGAAAAGAAGAAACCTATTAGGTATGGGTATGATACTTCACTTGTAACCAAGCACTCTGTATATCTTGCAAAGGATATCTTAAGTGAAGAACCAGGTACATTTGAGGAAGCTATTACTAAACCAGAATGGAAGGAAGCAATGGATGAAGAAATGGAGGCTCTCAAGGAGAGTGATACTTGGGACTTGGTACCCAAGAAGGACTCCATGAAGGTGATAGGATCCAGATGGATCTACAAACTCAAGAGGAACTCAGATGGTACAATAAACAGGTACAAAGCTAGGTTGGTAGCCAAGGGTTTTGCACAAACCCAAGGCATTGATTATGAGGAGACATTTTCTCCTGTGGCCAAGATGCCAACTATCAGAATTATGGTGAGTGTAGCTGCATCCAAGAATTGGAACATGTACCAATTGGATATAAAGAATGCATTCTTGAATGGATGGATATCTGAAGAGGTCTACATGTCACAACCACCTGGCTATGAGGATCCCAATAAGGTAAATCATGTTTGCAAATTGAAGAAGGCTCTGTATGGATTGAAACAAGCACCTAGAGCATGGAACTATAGGTTGACAACCTATCTCTTGGATCAAGGATTTGTGATGAGTAAAGCAGATACTTCATTGTTTATAAAGAAGAACAATTCAGAGGTAATATACTTGTGTGTCTATGTTGATGACATCATTATTACAGGAAATGATGTTCAAGGAATTAGACACATCAAAGGTCAAATGATGAAGGAATTCAAGATAAATGATCTTGGATTATTGAAGTACTTCCTAGGGCTTGAATTGGTCTACACAAATTCAGGTATATTCATTACTCAGAAGAAGTACATTCAGGACATGGTCAAGAAGTTTAATTTGCAGGAAGCTAAAGTCTCAAACATTCCTATGGAGGTCAATCACAAACTCAGTGCACATGAAGGAGAAGAACTCAAAGATATTACAGGTTACCAAAGTTTGGTAGGTAGTCTTAATTATGCTACCTTAACTAGGATTGATATCTCATATGGTGTTAGTGTACTTAGCCAATTTATGCATAAGCCAAGAGTACCACATTTGGAGGCAGCCAAGAAGATAGTAAAGTACCTAAAGGGAACACAAAATCATGGTTTGTATTATCCATATTCATCAGACATTGACATCAAGGTATACTCAGATGCAGATTGGGCAGGTTGCAAGGATGACAGGAGGAGTACATCTGGTTACATATGCTTTGCAGGTGATAAACCAATTTCTTGGTCATCCAAGAAACAACCCACAGTAGCCCTATCATCTACTGAGGCAGAGTACAGAGGGCTAGCCAATGCTACTCAAGAAGCAATATGGTTGAAGCTACTATATTCAGAATTGGGCCTATACACAAGGCCACCAATCATATTTGGTGATAACACAAGTTCACTTCATTTAGCAGCTAATCCTGTGTATCATGCTAGAACAAAACACATAGAGGTGCATTACCACTATGTGAGGGAGAAATTACTTAGCAAGGAAATCCAATTATCATATGTGTCCACTAATATTCAATGTGCAGATTTGCTTACAAAAGCTTTGGATGGGAGCAAGCTATGCAGGTTTAAATCCATGATTGGATTACAGGATATCATTGAAGACTAAAGATGAAGACTCAAGCAAGTGTTTGGCTTGAGGGGGAGCTGTTGGTGCAAAACAAGCCTTAACACTTGGCTTTGTTGTGTGCCTTGAAGACTCAACATAAAGCTTGGACTATTGAACCCTTGGAAAGCATAAAAGTTTGGACCCTTGAAGGATGTATTCATGTGAACCATATACCATAGGAACACATGCCTATGCTTTATTATCTTTTATCCAATGTAAAAGTCAATGTGACTTAACTCACCTCTTGTAATCTCACCCACCTTCAAAAGTCGTGGAAATTAGAAGTTATGGATGGAGAGAATATCTCCATGTGATTAGATGAGAGATTTGAGGGAGCCTACATTTGAATTTGAAATTCAAATCTCAAGTGATGACTTATAAAAGACTATGAAAAAGTCGCGGGTCTTGTCACACTCTTCCCGAGGCTAATCCAAGCAAAATTGTGAGTGTGTGAGAGCTACTATTGAGCCTACACCTCTGAGTACCATTGGGCATCACTCTACATGCCAATGGGAATGTACATTTTATAGATTCAATACATATACTCATAGTCATTATCTCTGTGTTTTCTCTGAGTGACTACCTCCAAGTCTGTCAACTTCAACAGGGCATATCTCAAGATCTACTGAACGAAATTGGATGATTCAGGGCTCATTGGAACCAGCTCAAAGCATTTTACAACGCTACAAAATTTCAAGTAATTCTATTCAGTCAATTGGGAGAAATCTCAGTCGAGACAGACACTGGTATTTTTCTGTGTTGTTCCTAAAAAGTCGGGGGTGTCCCTGATTTTGCTAAAGATCATGCTCAGTGTATAGTTTGTTAATTGGAGTGATTTAACTTGCTAATGGTAGCTTGTTAAGTTAATTTAATACTCCCAGAAGGAATTAAACCAATTGCAAGTGTGCTGGTCACACTGAGCTTAGAACTGAGCAGGTATCAATACAGGAATAGAAAGTTTTTGGAGTTGTGAAGGTTCAAAATCATCTGTTTTGATTTGGTCATTACTCAATCATTTTGTAAAGCACATATATAGTTTCTTGGTGTCATTTGGAAGCTCAAGGAGTCTCCTAACCATATCTGAAGAGAAGAGAGGGCAGGTGTGAAGCAGGTCTAGCAGCACCAACTTGATCTTCTGATTGTACCCAACCATCACATCCAACAGAATTAGGAACATAAGCTCCCATTGGTGGTGAGCTTCCTCTTTCAATAACTGGTTGAGCCTGTGGAGGTAAAGAAACTTGTGGTTTGTTTACCAACTGCTCTAATCTTTCTAGTAAGCCTTGGAAATGCAAATCCGGTTTGACAGAGTTTGTCTGATTGAACTTTTGACTAGTCTCAAGTATAGCTTGAGCTTGTTCTACCATTTTCATGCACATTTTCATCCGTTCAATCTCTAAATCTGCTCTCGGGTAACTATTGTCCAAGTTTGCAGTTGTTGGCCCTTCTTGAAGACGAGCCTGGTAGGCCTTGAACATCATGTCCAAGCCTTCTGGGCTTGGATCTGCAAGAACAGACCTTGATTGCGGTCTATTTACAATGGGCGGTGGGGTGGGGTGAGGTGGAGTGGATGGAGCTTCGGTATGTGAGGGGCTTTGAGATGCAATGTCTTCTATTTTTGTTTTGGTATCCCTTAGGCTTTCTTCTAGCTCGGATAGCTTTTTGTTCCACTTGCGATTAGCCTTCTCTCTGGTATCCTTCCATGTTCTTGGTTTCCTCTTACTAGGTTCTCCTGCCTCACTTGACTCCGATTGCTCAGATGGTTTTGCTTGTTGTGCAGCCTGTGCCCTAGTAACTGCCTGTACAGGAGCCACATTACTACTACTTGGACTTGAATCTTCCACTAAGCCTACCACGTTGATGGGTGTAACCTTGGGTGCACTAGAGGGATTCCTGGGACACTCTCTAGGAAGATGCTCCTTGCCGCACTCAGGACAAAAGCCTTGTATTGTGACGTTTTGTCCTAGTCCCAGAGCTGGTTGGTGGGGACATTCACGAATGAAATGATCACCCTGACATCTAAAGCATGGTCCTCTAGGGGCTTGTGGTCTTACTTGTCTCACTTGGGGCCTAGTATTTGGATTTGTATACATGACATTGGAGTATTCTGGCTCCCAATTTTGTTCCATAGGTGGTGTCTCATATTGACACTGAGAAGTCTCACTTTGCTCAGGTGACTCTATATAATAAGCATGTGGACTATCTTCATGGAAGTAGTCTGAACCATGAGCGTGAGAATCATTTTCTGAGACCAATGGGGTTAGTGGCCCCAATGCTCTACTATGGTTCTCCTCCGCCATCGTATATTTAACTGGGATCACATTGGCAGGAGCTGGCGGTTGGTTTCCTAGGACAGGTTGTGGCCTATATGGTGCTTGATATTGCTGCTGGTATTGCGGTTGATATTGTTGTGGCCTATAATATGGCTGTTGGTACTGATTCTGATACCTACCTTGCTGGTAAGGTTGCTGATAATTTTGTCTAACAGCCTGTTTGTTATAGGGACAATCTTGGGCCGTATGATTTGTGTATTTTCTCTCAATGGTGCAATACAGAGCATTAGGGTTTCCTTGGGGTTGAGTCGTCAACGGACAAACATTAGCCATGTGGTCTCCTCCACACGTATAACATCGCTTCACTGAGGTGACCCTTGGCATTTGTCTATTTTGGACTCCTAGCTTTTTGGCCACTTGCTCAGCTATCTCATCTATCTCAGTGGAGGTTCTAGAGGTATGACTGGTAGAACTATCAGAGTCCTTATAGAGTTTGGATAGTCCTAACTCCTCACCCAAGTTGTCTTCTATGTCAATGCATATCCGTATACACTCTTCTATGGATCTAGGCTCTTTCAAGTATACGTATGACCTTAGTTTTGTGCTCAATAGGCCATCTAAAAACAGTGCCACCTGTTTGGCTGATGTGGGTAATTCTGGTACAGGGCATCTTTCCAGGTACTGTCTAAACCTTCTTCCTGCAAGTCGCACTATTTCTTGGGGTGTCTGCTTGAAGCTGTGGATCAAGGATGATGTGTTATGCCTGATGCCGCTTTTGGAAAATTCCACAATGAATTCTTCTAGCAGCTGACCTATCTCTCTATAGTTGCGACTGTTTAGAGGTTGAAACCAAGCTAAGGCAGTACCCTTAAGAGTCAAACCAAATGCCTCGAACTGGGTGAATAAGTCTTCAACCTGTTCAGCTCTTAGCACTTGTTTGAACTCCGCCACATGATCATAAGGATCTCCAATTCCATCAAAGTAGTTCTTCATTGTCTTAACCACTTGAGAGGGTCTAAGGGTTCTTGAGTGCTCTCGTGGTCTAGGCAATGGGAAATCATGATCATCTCTTTGATGCCTATGTACTCTTTGTCTCTCCCTTTCAAGTCTTTCCGTTCCATATCCTGATCTGTCTCTGCCTACAGTGTCTGCAAAGCTTACCTCCAGTCTCTCTCTAGTTCTTTCTCTCTAGGTTTCATGAGCCTTGGATGATCCGGCTCCTTGGAGGCCCTGGGAAACATTAGATCTTGGTGGAGGGAAAATTGATTCACCTTGCCAAGTGTAAGCATGTCTGTCATGATCTGATACTAAGAATAATTTCTGAGATGTGTGATCTAGATAGACAGCTTTCCCTGGTGTCTCTGGGTCCTTGAATTCATAGATGGTGACTACTGGGCTGGGTTGATCTGGCCTAAATCTCCAAAAGGCTTCCTCCGTTTCTCTATTCACGAATAGTTCTATGCTTTTATTATCTTGAGGAATCCATTCTGGAGTGAGCACTCTGGTTAAGACTGACTTACCTCTAGGGGTCTTGGGTTCTCCTCCTAGGTCTCCTTTCTCTAGGTCTCCTATCTCGTTCTCAGGAATGATATTTCCAAACTCATCTGTCCTATCTGGTAAGTTGGTAACCACATACATGGTTCCTTCCTTATCAATGTAAGCACCCTCTTCAAACTTGACCACTGGGTGTTCAAGTCCAAAGGGTTGGTCAGGATTTTTGAGTTGAACCACTGATCGCCTTAGACCATCCTCATAGATGCGAGCACCTAATTGGTTGGTCCTGATATACTCCAATTGGGTCTTATAGGGACCTTCTGGTGTCTGTAAATAGGCAGTGCCTGAGCTACATGTGGGTCTTTCCATGCTAAAAGACATTTCCGAGTCACTGGTTTCTAAACTTCGTGTGTAAGGATAACCACTAAGCTGTTGAGCCCAAGACTTGGCTGTATGGTTGACACTAGCCTCAGATGATTTGATGCTTCTTCTATCCTTGCCTAACTGTCTGCCAGATCTCAGGTTCATAAGCCTTGGCTTCTAGTCCCAAAGTTCTCTTATATTGCTCAAAATCCTTTGGAACACCTTGGTTTTCTAGTTTCCCTGAGGGTCAACTTCAAAATACCCTATCTAATAATCCTGGTATTATTTTTACTGTAACCAGTCGATGTTTTGGTTGTACTCCCCACGAGCTTTCCAACAAAACCAAAATCATAGCAAACGGATTTCGTATGAGAAAGTTATGCCAGTTCAGGGTTCTGGGGTTTAAAACAGGGAAACAGGATCTCTCTGGGAACTCAGAACAGGCGATACGATACCAGATTTTCCACGATACGATACCTTTGTCTTACACGATACCCCTTCAGACGATACCACCTAGACGATACGATACCACTAGGATAACTGCGATCGCGATACCAACCTCACGATACGATATCTCAAGGTGCACGATACGATACCAGAATCTCAGGCGATACGATACTGTGACCGTTGCGATACGATACCACGGGATTGGACGATACGATACCGTTGAGGCGATACGATACTGAAATTGGAGGCGATACGATATCTCTAATTTTGCACGATACGATACTTGATTAGTTGGCGATACAATACCAGTGATTAGGACGATACGATACCACTCCAACCGCGATACGATACTGCTTGTGCCACGCGATACGATACCACAAAGTGCACGATACGATGCCAGAAATTTGACGCGATACGATACTAGTATAGCCCACGATACGAAACCACCGGGGCGACCGCGATCGCGATACCAACACTTGACGATACGATACCAGAATGGTATCGCGATACCTCAAGTGGGCATGCACGATACGATACCTCAACAAGTATCGCGATACACGGGAGTTCTGGTATCACGATATCACAACTCAACCGGACACGATACTTGGAGATTTTGACACCCAAATTCAAAAATTTTTGCAGATTTGTGTACCTTGTGTCCACCTTGTCACTTCTATCAGCCTGTAGATGCAAAGTCACTCTCCAAAGTCACGATACAACGCTCGCGATACCAGGCACTCTTCCTCTCACGCCGCGATACCACCGCTCAGATTCTGGTGTTTTTGAGAGTTTTTTAGTGTTTTTCTTCAGCGTTTTTGGTTCTCAGCTCCTCCTAAGCTTGTTCCTCACGGCCACGAGTAAAAAACGAGTGAATGTAGTGGCGAAAATGGAAAAAATCAGAGAATACGAAGAGGGAAGAAGATGATGATGAAGGTGAAGATGATGAAGAAGAAAAAACTCAGAAACTAAACTGAAAATGGTGATTTTTTACCTTCCAACGTCGCTACTCTACGTCTTACCGTCACACGCTCGTCCTCCAAGCTCTCTCCCCGGCAACGGCGCCAAATTTGGTGTCACTCTAGCACAATGGTGAGTACCAACGTGAGGAGATACACCTCATAAATGTCAATCCGTGGAGACGTGAGGACCGGTATGAAGACCAAGAGCAAGTGAAGTGCACAAGTGCGTGAGTGAAAGCACACAAGCATGCACACACATACACACACACGCGCACAAGGTAAGAGCAAAGAGTGGAACAATGGAAAGCTTTGATTACCAAAGATCTCTCTTACAAAACTGAAATCTACAACAAGCTAACCTCAAAAATGAGCTCTCCAGCCCTTTTTATAGTTTTTGAGTGGTTTTGGCCCTGTCCAGACCTAGTGTCCGGCCTAGTTAAAAAATAGGTTCCAGGGCTTATTGGGGGGCTCAAACTGTGTCTAAAAATTATGAAAATTGGTAGGATGGTAGTTCCAATACTCCTCAAGCTCGAGGACTCCTCGGCTTGAACAAAATGGAGTTACAAAAAATGGGAAATGGTATTTACAATGGTTTTTAGTGATAAAAATCACTATTTTTATAGGGATTCCTTTTGAAAATTTGACAGGTGCTTCTTGGAGCTCCCTACTTGCTCCTTCTTCTTGTGTGTCCACTTCCTTGATGCGCTTCCATGCTTTGTCCTTGACCTTGAGCTTCAAAACCATGTGGCTGAGTTTAGGCAAGTCTTGAGAGTTGAACAAGTGGAGGATTTATTCACGCAATATAATGCCTTTGGTCTAACCCTTAGGAACAGCACTTATGTGGTTTCAACCATTGAATGAGAGACAGTTCAGGTGCATAGACCAACTCCTAGAGGCCTTCATCACTGAATTCTCTAAAAGTGGCATAAGGCATAATACTTCCTCCTTAATACATAGCTTCAAGCAGACCCCCCAAGAGACAGTTAGACTGGCAGGAAGAAGGTTTAGAAAATATCTAGAGAGATGTCCTATCCCTGAGTTACTCACTCCAGCCAAGCAAGTGGCATTATTCCTGGATGGACTACTGAGTACAAAATTGAGATCATATGTGTACTTGAAAGACCCTAGGACCATTGAAGAGTGTGTACGCATGTGCATAGATATAGAGGATAACCTAGGGGAAGAGCTAGAACTCTCCAAAATTTACAAAGATTCAGATAGTGCTTTTAGCCTCTCTTCCACCCAATCCACATCAATTGAGGAACTTGCAGAAAAAGTAGCTCAAAAATTAGGTGTCACTAGTAAACAGATCCCAAGGTTTGCCCCAAGGAAAAGATGTTATACTTGTGGTGGCGACCACATGGCGAATGTATGTCCCATTATGGCTCAACCCCAAGTAAATCCTAGTAGCCAATACTGCACCATAGAACGGAGGTACACCAATCACACCGCCCAAGATTGCCCATACAACAAGCAAGCAGTTAGGCAACCCTACCCTCAGCCATACCCTCAACAAGGTAGATACCAGAACCGGTACCCACCTCAGCAGTATACTAGGCCTCAACAAACCTACCAACCGCAATATCAAGCCCAACAAAGGCCTCAGCCTGTGTTAGCACAACAACCGCCTACCCCAGCTAATGTGATTCCAATAAAATATGCAGCTGCAGAAGAGAACCTGAATAGAGCTATAGTCCTTGTACCACCATTGCTTTCTGAAAGTGACCCGAGTGACCATAGCTTTGATTCGATGCATATTGACAGCCCCCAGGCCTACTACATGCGATCTCCGGAACATGGTGAGTCCTACTATAGTGAAGAGCCAAATGAATCTAGTTGGGAGTCTGATTACACAAATGTCATGTATGCAAATCCCAACCCTAGACTCCAATCGAGGCAGGCAAGACCCCCATTTCCAAGAGGACCATGCTACAGATGTCAAGGAGATCACCTCATTCGTGATTGCCCCTTACCTCCACCTACACAACCCCAGTCAGTGACAATCCAGGGTTATTGCCAAGAGTGTGGAAAGGAGCATCTCTTCCGAGATTGCCCAAAGAACCCAAATAATATGCCAAAGATTACTCCTATCAATGTTGTAGGGTTAGTGGTAGATCCCACAGGGAGTGTCACTTCCACTGCACCCATACAGGTAGTCACTAGAGCTCAAGCATTGCAGCAAAATCAAGGTGCAAACCAGGAAAAGAACCCAGAGGCTAGTGAAACTGAGAGCGTAACCAAGAAGAGGACTAGAGCCTGGAGAGATAGTAGAGAAAGAATGAAGAGGCAATGGGCAAAAAAGATGAGTGAACTTGAAGAAAGCGTACGAGAAACTAGAGCCAGGATAACTGAACTCACCTCTCAACCCCTCTCTCAAACTACTCCACCACCACCATTCCCGTCTCCATCCGACCCGCCACCTTCCAACCCACCTCATACGATCCCATCGCCCCCTAGAGTAGGATCAGTCCTAGCAGATCCCACTCCCGAGGACCTAAACATGATGCTTAAAGCCTATCAGGCCAGAATCCAAGAAGGGCCAAACGTAACTGATCATGAAAAGTGTTACCCTAGGGCAGAACTAGAGCTAGAACGAACCAAAATTTGTGCCAAAATGGTGGAGTTGGCTCAGACCATGTTTGAGGCCAGTCGCTTATTTAACATCTCTAGTTCAGCAAAGACACAGTTGCACTTTGATGGACTGTTAGAAAGAATAGAGAAGCTGATTGCACAATCAGAAAAGGAACCCGCCTCCCAACACAAGGGCAAGGCAAGTGATAGAGTAGGTCCACCTGCGCGGGAAGCCTACGTGCCTGAAGCCTATGTGCCTGAAGCCTATGTGCCTAACTCCACGGAGCCAGACACATCATCTTCTATGAATCGATTCACACCAGAATTCCTATGAGAGATTCAAGAAGAGAAATGGGCTAAGGAAAGTGAAATCCCTCCTCCTATTGAACTTGTGGATGATGCACGCGACCAATTCCCACAAGACATTCCATCCATTTATGAGGAGCAGGAGAGCACCCAATCTCAGGAAAGATTAGACTTTGAGTCTAATTCTCTACAAGAATTACCCCACTTCACAGGCCCATGGGAAACTAAGTCTACTTGTATGAGAGCGCCCACGGTCATGGTACGAAATGAGGACTCAGTCATACCTAGGAACACAGAGGTAGTGAAAAACACTAAGGTTTAGTGCAACCTCACCTTAGAAGAGCTACTCAAAGTAGGGCCAGAGCTATGGAAACATGTAGCCAAACAAGTACCAGAGATAGTAAAACCTCGTTCCCAGGTAGGATCCCAGAGAACAGTGCCAGAGATACCCTTGGATAAGATAGGAGACATGTGTGAAGGTGAAGAAGGGAACACCTATCTTCCCATTACCTATGAGGGGTACACCACCAAGGCCATTCTAGACTCAGGCGCAGGTGTTGCAATTGCTACCACTTCCCTATGGAAGCGTTGGGGCAAGCCAGCACTCAGGCCAACGAGAATGAAATTGCAGATGGCCGATGGTCACATAGAGAGACCCTTAGGCTTGCTGGAAGGAATAACTCTCACTACATGCGGAGTTGATTTTGAGCATACTTTCGCCATATGTGATTTCAGCAAGAATCATGCTTATGAGATGATCTTGGGAAGACCCTTTATGCGACAGTTGCAAGTGGTACAGGATTGGGGAACCAATTCCTTGTACCTGCAACACTTAGGTGTTACGACCAAAGTAAATCTCAAAGATTACTCTCATAGAGATGTCCCTCCTATCCAATGGAATCCCATCCATAGAACCAAAGATGATACGGAATCTGTGCATTCCATAGGGTCAGGATCCTCATGGATGCATGAAGACACCCACTTATGGATGTGCAAAGTAGCAGTAGAAGAAGAGAAGAAGAGAAGAGAGAAGAAGCCAGAGAGATAGGTGCAAAAGAAACACATAGATCAATTCAAGACCCAGCCTATGCACCTGTAGTATTTCCTGATGAAGAATTTGAACCCCATGGCTGGGCAAAAATCTTAGCAACAATGGATGTAGCCATCAACGAAGAGCAATGGACACCCCACTGTGATGAAGATGGCTATGACATTTCAGTCTTCTCCATAGAGCCGATCATGGGAGAGGCAGTGTTAGAAGAGTGTGAACCTAACCCTGATGCATTTGAGGATGTGAGTGACTCCGATCTAGAGTCAATCATTATGGACCCACCTTTTGCATCAGATGAAGAATACTTCCATGAAGTAGAATTTCAACCCCAGAGGCATGGAGAGCTTACAAATGATGTAAGATTTGCCACACATGTGACCCCGAAGGAAGAAGGAAAGAAACGAAAGAAGAGAGAAGTCTCATTAGAAGAGGAAGAATCTTTGTTTGAGGTTCCCGAAAATTTCAAGAAGTATGAGATAGACGACAGGAGAGTCATGATTAGAATGCCTAAACGAGAGGCGCAATCGGGCGAGGCCTATGATAACAAAGAGACAACCAAGAAAATAGTGGTAGCCCTAGAAGAGGGAGAGGAGAGATGTACTTATATAGGCCATGACTTGACGGAAGAAGAAGAGCACGAATTGATAGCCTTGCTAAGAGAATACAGAGATGTATTCGCTTGGAGTTACAAGGATTTGAAGGGTGTTGACCCAGACATATGCTCACACACCATCCCCATGACCTCAGATGCCAAACCCTCTAAGCAAAAGCCATATACATATAACGATAATTACGCTGCCAAGATCAAAGAGGAGATAGATAGATTGATTGAAGCTGGATTTATCTATGAAATTGAGCACACTGAGTGGGTATCCCCCATTGTAGTGGTGCCTAAGAAAAATGGGAAGTTACGTGTATGCATTAACCTGAAGAAGGTCAATGCAGCCACAATTCGAGATAACTATCCGCTTCCTATCACAGAACATCTCGTAGAAAGAGTAGCAGGCAAGGAAGTGTACAGCTTCCTTGATGGATTTTCGGGCTACAATCAAGTAGCCATAGCTCCAGAAGATCAGCATAAGACGGCTTTTGCCACTGAATGGGGCATATTCGCCTTTCGGGTGATGCCATTTGGGCTTACCAATGCACCAGCTACTTTCCAGAGGCTAATGTGTCATGTATTTAAAGAGTTCCTGAGGAAGAACTTAGAGGTCTATGTTGACGATCTTTGTGCGCATTCCAACATTAGACAAACCCATATACCTGAACTCAGGCAAATCTTTGACAAATGTAGAGAATATCAAGTCTGCTTAAACCCAGAAAAGTGTGTTTTCATGGTCAGGCAAGGCAAGATTCTAGGACACATAGTGTCAAAAAATGGCATATCCACTGATGAAGAGAAAGTGAGAGCCATAGCAGAGCTACCTAGGCCAAGGAATGTCAAGGAAGTATAGGCTTTCATGGGGCATTGTGGTTACTACCGCTGGTTCATTCACATGTATGCTGTCATTGCAAAGCCCATGTACGGACTTCTGACTAACTTTGAGTGGACTGATGAATGTGAGAATTCCTTCCAGGAGCTTAAACGAAGATTATGTTCAGCACCAATCTTGACTACACCAGATTGGAATAAACCCTTTCATGTTCATGTGGATGCATCCAATTATGCTATTGGGTGTGTACTCGCGCAACCTACTGGTGAAGGTAATATGGATCTTCCAATTGCCTATGCTAGTAGACAATTGAATGCAGCTGAACAAAATTATACAACCACCGAACGAGAAGGATTAGGCATGGTATATGCGGTTAAAAAGTTTAGACATTATTTGCTTGCAAATAAGTTTAAATTTTTTACTGACCATCAGGCACTGCTATATCTCGTGAACAAGCCCTGCAATACAGGTAGATTAGTAAGATGGTTTCTCTTACTAATGGAATACGACTTCGAGGTTGTGGTAAGGAAAGGTAGGACCCATTTGAGAGCGGATCATCTCTCTAGACTCACATCGGGAGAAGCCCCACAAGGAGTGTCAGATGACCTTCCTGATGCTTACTTGTTTAATTTGGAAGTGGTGCCACAGTGGGCCAAGCCACTAGTGCCAGTATTGACATACGGGCCTAACCATCCAGTAGTAAACACACAAAATAGAGAGGTAGTGAAAGCCCAAAAATACCACATCATGGTAGGAAGTATGTACAAGCACACAGATCAAGGAATCTTGGCGTGTTGTGTAGAAGAGGACGAGTACGCTAAATGGTTGCAAGTAGCACATGTAGGTGCATTAGAGCAACACTATTCAAAGCAACGAACCTTACAGACACTAAGGAGATTTGGAGTGCATTGGCCGACTATGGAAGCTGATGTCCAAAAGTTGTGCAAGGAATGCCCAATCTGCTGCACTAAACCACCTGTGGAACATGCCACTCTTTATCAAGTGTCCATAGTGCCAGATTGGAGTGAACCACTAGTATCCTTCCTGAGAACAAAAACATTCCCTCCAGACATGACTCTGGCTAGGAAAAGGAGTTTAGAACAAGAAGCCCAGGATTACTCACTCATTGGTGATAATCTATATAAGCGTGATAAGGATGGTTACCTGAGACTATGTGTCCATGAAAGTGAATATCTCAAGATCTTGGAAACTGCTCACCAAGGTGTAGCAGGAGGACACTTTGGACCAGATCAGGTGATCAAGGCAATACTATTTGCGGGCTTCTGGTGGCCGACCCTTCACATGGATGCACATACCTATGTGAAATGGTGTGATGTCTGTCAGCGAACTCAATATCCTATACGCGAAGACGAGATGCCACTGAAACCTATGATGGGTGGACGTGCATTCTCTAAGTGGGGAATAGACTTCGTAGGTCCTATTAATCCCCCAGCTAAGGGTTCCCATGCTGAATATATCATTGTTGCCACGGATTATCTAACCAAGTGGGTAGAGGTAAAAGCCACAACAAAGAACGATGCTCAGACAACTGCTAAATTCTTGTTTGAGAATGTGTTCACCAGATACGGGCTACCTATAGAGCTAGTCAGTGATAGGGGCACTCACTTCTTGAATGAAGTTATTGAAAATTTGCTCCAAGAATTCTTGGTAGTACATAAGAAGTCTGCCCCCTACCACCCACAAGCTAATGGGCAAGCCGAAAGCACAAACAAGATACTGTGCAATGTGTTGACCAAGCTAGTGAATACTAAACGCTCTGATTGGGACAAACAGCTACACCATGCTGTCTGGGCATACCGAGTCGCCTACAAAACGGTACTCCAAGCCACCCCCTTTCAGATGGTATTTGGTCAAAACGCGGTACTACCGTTGGACTTCTTAATACCTACATTGAAAGTAGCACAAGAGCAAGAATGGATGGGTCATGAACTCTCCTCAAGACTTTTTGACCTTGAACGATTAGGAGAAACAAGACTGAGGGCGGCTGCAGGGATATATGCAGCCAAGAAACATCAGAAGGCATACTTTGATGCCCACGTTAAGGATAAAGGTTTGAAGGCAGGTGACCTAGTACTAGTCTACACTCTGAAACAACATGCGAGAAAACTAGAGAAAAGAGGCTATGGACCCATGATTATTAACAGAATCTCAACAAGTGGAGCAGTGCAGCTAGCCACATTAGAAGGCGATGTTCTTCCAAGTTACATTAGTGGATGCAGAGTCAAGTTGTATCAGGAACCTCTCACAAAGGAAATGCTAAGTCGACTCAATACTGCTAAGAAATGCAAAGAAGAAGAAAAACGAATTCGAGAAGAAGCCCAAGCAGAAGCTTTAGACCGTATACGGAGAATGAAATTAAGAAGACAAGGTAGAGAGCAACCTAGGCCAAGCACATATGCAGATCAAGGATATCACATGGCTATGTGTGAAGTTTCACGTATCAGCTCTCATAGGATAATGGATCGACGTCCTTTTATAACCTTAGACATAGGACAAAGAAAGGGCGCAAGGACTGTAAGAGCCTTGATTGACTCAGGTGCAGCCACTAGTGCTGTTAAATTGTCTTACTGTCAAGAGTTGAAACTAACTGTCAATCCTATAGAAGCATATCTCATAGGATTGGGAGGGGTGGAAACCCCTTGCATGGGCGAGGTGGAGCTTCCCCTCTGCATTCAGGACATGTTAATGACAGTTAAGGTATTAGTGTGCCAAGACGAAGACCTCACGGAGCCTCTTGTGTTGGGTCAGGACTGGATCTATGATCATGCAGTCAACCAAAACCTAAGAAGTGGACTTCTTCAGGTATGGGTCAATCATAGTCGAATTACAGTAGAGTTAGATAATGGAGCACTCAAGGAACTAGGAAAGGCACACACTCCTGGTCCTTCCAGGAGTACACAGGAAGATGACCATGCTGTTCTTGTCCAAAACTATGTGTTGCAGAGGAATGATGTTCGCAAAAAAGGAGTCAGGGATGCAACGGAACTACCTTCTTTTCCAAAGGCCAGAGGGAGGCAGCAACCAAAGGTGGATCAAAGGCAGAAGAAGCAGAGTACTACCTATGTCGGACATCAAAAGTACCTGCGCAGCAAAATGTCTCAGCTAATGAAACAAGTGTGGGTGCGGAAAGGCGTACACCCGGTTGCACTCAAGCCAACCACACGGGCAAAACCTCTTATTAGTAATCAACAATACAACACTAATAAGAAGTCCATAAATTCTTTTGCAAAAGTAAAGTCTATTTGGGTACCCAAGAAGTCAATGAAGGCCAGCCCACAATCACGACAAATCTGGGTGCCTAAGGCTTGCTGGCAGGCTCAAATAGCTACACCAAAGCCAAACCCTATCCAACATGTTCCACTCACTCGAACATCTGAGGCCCACTCTCACACATCTCGCACTAACATGTATTCTTCCATGAGCACGAATAGAATCACTTGTGAATGGGTCCCTAAAAGGACTCATTTTCAAGCCAACACCCCTATAAAGCTCTCCAGAGTCTCTACGAAACCAAGAGCAAAACCCATCCACTGCATTTGGCAACCTAAAACTTGTAATAAACCCCCGGACCCAAGTTGTAAATCCATGCCCACCTACTAACTACGTCACTCTCACACTACATCATTCCACCTAGCTCTTAGGTCTAACCAATCCCTAACTACCCACACAAGCACCGAGCACCTACTAACCCCCTAATCTCTCCCGAACCCCATGTTAATGTTGTAACGAGGACAAAAATGGTTCTATCTTGTCCTTTACAATGTTAACACCTGTTTCTACATTCTCACAGAATCACGAGGCAAGAAGTGACATGGCAGATACGGTAGGAACTAGCTCCCAGGCAGGCACCAGCCCCCAAGTCCTGGACATTGAAAGTCTCCCAGTTGAGGAGGAGTTGAAGGAACGCCGTGCGGCATTGAGGGCATTACACGCCATACCAGTTCAGAACCCTCCACAAGGGCACACGATGCAAGTCAGTAAGAACTCTCATTGGTTCAGTGATGTGGCAGGACCCCTAGGTGAAGGCACTTATATGTGGGAGGCCGAGATAGAATTCAATGGGCGTTGGGGCAGGTATCACTTTTTCACCAGGGAATTTGAAAGACTGCAGAATAATGAAGGATTGAAACCTATATGGAAGAAGGCAGGACTCTACGAGTACTTCAAATTCCAATTTCCAAAGCCGGATTTTCTAAGATGCTCTTATTTGATTAGCACCCTTACTCCGAGCAAAGACAAAAAGGGATACAGCTCCTTTGTACTCCCATCTCTCACAAGGGGCAATGAGCTCAAGCGTTTCAGATTAACTATCAACTTGGTAAGGGAAGCTCTAGACATGAAAGGTATGCACATCCCTACGGAGAAAGAGACTATGGTCCCCGACAATATGAAGAACAGGAATCTGACAAAGTTAAAAGACATGGTGGCAATGACGCCTACAATCGCCATTCATTTGCGAATGGTCATGCAGCACTTTGCATTTCCCGCCCAAGAGAGGTTCACAATGCCACCTAAAAAGATATGGTTTAGTTTATACTTGGCTGATGCTTTTGATTTGACAATCAACATGCCTCACTGGATTATCGACCAAATCCACTTGGCTCATCAAAGGTGGTATAAAAAACAAAAGTCTGTACTGTACGGATGCTCTGCTCTAACCAGGATTGTGTACAGATGTCTAGCTTATGATGTACCAGTACAGAGGGCTCTCATTTGGACCAGAGTGCAGGAGTTTCAACGCAGACTGTCAGCTGCAGAGCCTCCCTCAAAGAAGATGAGAGGCATTGTCCAGATGCCTTGTGCACAAGCCCGCGGTGCAACCCTAACACCTGAAACGACTCCAAGGCTTCCCAGACGCGTGCAACCATTTACTATCAGGTTACCCAGGCACAGCACAGATGGCCCTAATCTTGTGTTTCCACCTGTACCTACTGATCTGGAATTTCCTCACGGATTCACTTTGGAAGATCTAATGGATGAAGAAGTTGCCAGAATCATTGAAGCTGTCAATGCAGAAGTCGAAGCAGAGCAGGGTAGTGGACAACAAACTGCTACAGAACAACCCCAGCCAAGACAACCAGAAGTGGTGGAAATAGAGGATGAAGAAGAAGAAGAACATGAGGATGAATAGGAAGGATTTTCTGACGAGGAGGCGCATGATTATGAGCAAGAAGTTATACAGGAGCTAGAGGGTGCCCCAGCATATACAAAGGAGTTGAAAACGCTCTACGATACCATCAACAGGGTCCAACAACAACATAAGTTATCCCTTGCAGCAGGAAAGGCTATCATGCACCAAATCCTTGAGGAGGAAGGAGTCGACGAACAATATCGTGCCACATTGGATATGATCTCTGATGCTTTAGGAGTACCTGAGACAATGCATACTACCCTGGCACAATCACGCAGAACGGAAAGAAGATACGGGAGACGCCCTCCACGAGCAGGAAAACAGATGAATGTCTTAGTATCCGAAACACAAGGGACAGCCACGACCACGGGCACAACACACACTGTGCACGATACTGAAGAGACCCATGTGTCCAGTGCACCCCCATCACCCCCCTTGCCACCCCCACCTCCCACTCCACCACATTCACCTCCCATTACCAATGTAGCAACCACCGTCACCGCCACCGAGTCCACTGCCATGACTGAAGCACAAACCGCCAATCAACCCACACACCCTCTCAACACCTCCCATGTATACACCTCCACTAACACTGTAATCCTAACGGCAGCTACTGACATCCCCATTCCCCCACTCACACTTCCGGGCAGTTCATATTCACAACTGCACACACCACCGTACACATTCACCACAATCACTGCACCCACAATTCCACTATTCACAATCACTCCCACTACTGCGTCCACCGTGGATTTTATGGACATATCACCCTCCACCGCACCTCTCCCTCCCCCCATACGGCCACAATCTCCCATTCCCCCACCACCCACTTCACCATATTCCAGCACATCATTCACACTTCCCTTCCCCTTTCCCTTTCCCTCTGCACTTAACACCCTTCCTGCATCCACCCCCCATTAATAATGTATTTAATAACATGTATCAGTGCATGTCTCAGTTACAACAACACTATCAGCACCTCAATGCTCAGCATACAAGTTTGTTCAGGAGTCATGAAGCATTACAAGGGAGATTCATTGACTTAGAGAAAGAGAAGAAACAATTACAACAGCAGTTTAGTGCATTGCAAGAACAACATGAGCAATTAGTGGCAAATCCACCGCAGCCAGATGCCGAAGAAAGACAACAAATGGATGATCTGCTACACTCCCAAATCACAGAGAACCTCAAGCTCCGCCGCAACATGGCTCTATTACAGAAGCATATGTCTGCCACCCTGGAAGAAAATAGACGGCTTCAAACACAAAACGAAGAGAACTTGGAAGCAGCCATGGAAGGGTCCCCACAAGAAATTGACCCGGAGAAGTTCAAGGCCATTCCCTCGGATAATATGCAAATCATATTGGAAACCCATGCTGATCTCCTTGAAGCCCATGCAGCCTTAGAAAAGGAAAGAGACGAACTACTAAGGCAATTGGCAGCTCAACCAGAACCACCCAAAGAAGTTGCAAAAGATGTTGTTGAGTACTACATCTAAAAACCCACACAACACTGGTCTGTCAGGGACGACAGACGCGAGAGAGGGGGGGGGGGTGTTGGAACTGAAGGACTCACTAGGCAAGGAAGCTTAAGAAGGGAGTCAGAGAGAAGAGAAGGCACAAGCAGACAAGGGAGTCAACGACGATCTAGCAAGTAGGACTCACTAGGCAAGGAAGCTTAAGAAGGGAGTCAGAGATAAGAGAAGGCACAAGCAGACAAGGGAGTCAACGACGATCTGGCAAGTAGGCCAATAATTTTCTTCATGAAGAAGCAAGTACGAGCATTCACGCAGATCTAGCACTAAGGCAACCTTTAATTTTTCAAAACCCTTACACCAATTAAAAGTGATTCTCATCACTAACAACCCCTGTAAATACCATGTTCACCTTTTTGTGGCTCCATTTTGTGCAAGCCGAGGAGTCCTCGAGCTTGAGGAGCCTTAGAAGTAGTTGCTTACCAATTTTCGTATTTTTTAGATCTCATTTGAGCCCTCAAATAAGCCCTGGAACCTAATTTTTAACTAGGCCGGACACTAGGTCTGGACAGGGCCAAAGCTAGTCAAAAACTATAAAAGGAGCTAGAGAGCTCATTTTTGGGGTTAGCTTGTAATAGTTTGGAACTTGTATGAGCTTTCTGAAAGTAATCTAAAGAACTCCATTGCTTCTCACTCTTTGTCCTTCCTTGTGTGCACGTGTGTGTGCATGTGTGTGCATGTTAGTGTGCTTCTCACTCACGCACTTGTGCCTACACTTGCTCGAGGTCTTCACACCATCCTCACGTCTTCCCGGATTGACATTAAAGGAGGTGATACTCATCACTGAGCTACAAACCCATACCAGATCTTCTTATGAGGCTGGGTGAACCGGTCTTGCGCTGGAAATGCGAAGTGTTGAAGGCACATCCGTAATGGTATGGCGATGTTGGGGTGAGGGCACACATTTCTTTCAACTTCTTGATTTTGTTGTTCTTCATCGACTCTGGTATCAAAGGATCTCGATCGAAGGGTACATGGGTGCCATACATCTGAAGGGCCTCCCTGATTAAAGTGATATTCAACTCAAACTTCTTCATTTCTTCATGGTTTGATAGAGAGGGCACCAGGAATGTGCCTGAATGATCTTTGTCTCCTGTCGCCTTGAGAGTTGCAATCAAGTAGTAGCACCGAAGAAAATCAGGTCTAGGCAAGGCTGCACTAAAATAATCTTGCAATCCCGCTTTTTTCCAAATATCTTGAAGAGGGGCAACATTTTGCAATGCTTCAAATTCTCGTGAGAAGAACTGAAAGGTCCACCACACTCCTCCACATTCCAACTTGGATTCCCAGATATGATCTACATCTCCCAAATCTCCTGGCATCTCATTGAACCAATGAGAATGCCCCTTTACTCTTTCTGTCAGGCCACTTGGTGGATCCGGAATGGGAATTCTTCTCACATTCAAAAGCTCTTCAGGCCTTGCTGTCAGTGGGGCCTCCACAGGCATGGTATCCCAATTGCTTTGAGTGCTAGTGCCTGCCTGAGAGCTCGTGCCTGCTGCTGCTGCCATGGGAATCGGGTGCTTATATGCTAGAAGAAGAAAGGCACATTAGTGTTGCATAGGAAACAGGATGTAATGGTGTTCCCTTCACAATACTAACATGACAATCCTGAAGGTTAGTGGTTAGGGTGAAGTGTTCCTGATAGATGTAAGTGATGGTTAGTGGTTAGTGTACTCCTAAATGCATATTGTGGACATGCAAAGTACTCAGAATGCACCTACATCAGAGTGGATGGATTTACAAAATTGGGACTGGGGGTTTGATATAGGGTCCAAGTCTCCAAACTTGATAGAGGATTCGTAGCTCTTAGAACCTGTTACTAGAGTTGTGGTTTTTCCTTCCTTGCGCATCCAGATCTGCTTCGCGCCACTTTGGAACCTTCTTTGGAACAGCTGGGAACTCCTCATTGACTTTTGTACCTTCGGTAAGATTGACAATCCTCTGCACCATAGAACTTTGGACAAGTACAACATTGTTATGTTCATGTGGGTTCCTGGAGGGACTAAGGATTGGTGCCTTTTCTACTTTTTGAGTGTTGGTTTTTCTAATTCAATCATAAGGCGGCTTTGGCCTACCCAAGCCTGAAGAAGTCCACTTCTTAGGTTGAGGTTGACTGCGTGATCATAGATCCAGTCTTGGCCCAGGACGAGAGGTTCGGTAAGATCCTCGTCTTCACATACTAGTACTTTTGCTGGCATGAGGACCTCTTGAATGTAGAGGGGAAGTTCCACCTCTCCCATGCAAGGGGTTTCAACACCTCCTAATCCTATCATATATGCTTCTAGGGGTTTTACCTCCAATTGCAACTGTTGGCAATAAGAAAGCCGAACTGCACTAGTGGCCGCTCTTGAATCAATTAAAGCTCTCATGATCCTTGCACTCTCTCCTTGTCCTACTTCTAGGGTCACAAAAGGTCGTCGATCAACTATCTTACGGGCCAGTTCACTCGAAGCCTCGCACATGGCCATGTGATAACCTAGAGCTTCATGAGCGTCAATCATGGGTTGATCTCTACCTTGCCTTCTCAATTTCATTCGTCGAATGCGTTCTAAAGCTTTAGCCTGTGCTTCTTCTCGAATTCTCTTTTCCTCATCCTTACGTTTCTTTGCAGTAACGAGTTGATTGAGCATTTCTTCAGTTAGGGGTTCTTGATATAACTTGACTCTACATCCGCTTATGTAACTTGGTAGTATGTCACCCTTAAGAGTGGCTAGTTGTACTGCTCCACTTGTGGAGATCCTATTGATAATCATTGGTCCATAGCCTCTTTTCTCTAATTTTTGTGCATGTTGCTTCAATGTGTAGACTAGGACTAGGTCTCCTGCTTTCAAGCCTTTATCCTTCACATGTGTATCAAAATACGCCTTTTGCCTCTTCTTCGTTGCATAGATTCCTGCTGCAACTCTCAATCGTGTCTCACCTAGACGTTCAAGATCAAAGATTCGAGAGGAGAGTTCATGGCCTGTCTAGTCATGCTCTTGTGCTACTTTCAATGTATGTATCAAAAAGTCCAAGGGTAGCACCGCATTTTGACCAAACACCATCTGAAAGGGTGTGGCTTGGAGTACCGTTTTATAGGCAACTCGGTATTGCCCAAACAGCGTGGTGTAGCTGTTTGTCCCAATCAGAGCGTTTGTTATTCACCAATTTAGTCAGCACATTGCATAAGATCTTATTTGTGCTCTCGGCCTGACCATTAGCTTGTGGATGATAGGGAGCAGACTTCTTATGTATCACCAAGAATCCTTGGAGAAGGTTTTCTATGACTTCATTCAAGAAGTGTGTGCCTCTATCACTCACCAACTCTATTGGCAATCCGTACCTCGTGAACACATTTTCAAATAAGAACTTTGCTGTTGTTTGAGCATCATTTTTTGTAGTGGCTTTCACTTCTAACCACTTGGTTAGATAGTCTGTGGCCACGATTATATACTCAACATGTGAACCCTTAGCGGGGGGATTAATAGGACCCACAAAGTCTATTCCCCACTTAGAGAATGCACGTCCACTGTTTGTTATTGATCTTTGGAGTTGTCCTCTCCAATCATTTAGCATAAAGAATCAACAAGACATCTTTATTTTGTCAATCCTGGAAGTATTCTTGAGACCACAGCCCCTTCAAGATAATAGAATCCAAGAAATAAGAGAATAATGGCTGGAATTCTGAGAATAGTGAAAATGAAGAGGAAATTTCTAGGGTTTGGATTATCTTGAGCAAATCTACACCATTTTCTACAATCTTGGTGTCTATTCCATGCTATTTTATCAGCAGAACACAATTATGAAGTCAAAATAAAAAAATATCACTTGCATCATACAGACGAGACAATCGCGATTCTCTGTAAACAGACGATTTTCAGCTCCAGCACCATTCTTCATCAACTCATCACTCAACACAACAGTATTCAGCTCTCTTCATACACATTCTACAGATTTACACAATAGAAACTCACAAATCTCCATGGATACACATGAATAAGACTCACAAATCAAAGAAACCACATAGAAGAGGAGAAACACGATTTTCAGCAGAAACTCCTTCACTATTCACTTGGATAGCATGTACTCAAATGATTAACCAACCCCCTCATAATAGAGGAAATTAGCTTATATACATTTTCAAGTGTCCCTTTTCACACTTGAATTTTGGTCCTTTCCTCTATTATTCTAAAAATATGCTATCTAGGAGTTTCCAAAAATTCTAGAAAAAATACATAAGATTCTATCCTACATAAGGAAGACTCTTCCTTATTTTTACAACAATTGCATAAATATTTTTACAAATTTCTATCATTTTACAATTATTTTCCTTCAAAAAGGTTTCCAAAAATGCATCTTCCAACATCCTTCCCCTCCTAAGCCTTTCGGCTCCTGACGATAGATTTTCCTGCTCCTCTGCACTGATCACTTTTCTTCATTTCTTCTTTCTTTGATATACTTGTGACAGCAAATCATGACTTTTTCTTTCTGTTATATTTAGATTGTTGACCATCTCGAATAACGCCTTTCTCCATTGTACTGCAGCTTCGGGTTTATCTATGACATCCTTTTTCAAGTATTTTGTATAAGCGGCTTCATATGCAGTAAGTCTGGATTTTGTAACAACTGATAGGTTTCCAAAAATCTCTGATTCTCTCTCAAAAAACCCGTAATCAAAGGCATCTTCAAAAATCTGTAAGTAATGATTGCCCAAAAATATCACTCTGCTGTAATATGCCATTAAACAGATTCTGTCAGGCGTTTCGCTCAAATCAAATAATAAGGCGTCTATTGGAGAATTAAAGCCGATATAATTCAAGGTTCTAATATCTGTGTCAGTATAAGTTTCTATACAGGCCAAAATTAACCTCATTATTCTTATAAGTAGTATGCAAGCAGGGTCATTGACATCTTTGTATGTAGTTATTACAGACTCAGCAGTATTCACCATATAACTCTTGGTAGCCCATGTGCCTGCCTTTGGACCTGCTACTTTCGGGAAATTCAACCACTTTGGTGGAATTTGACCTTCTCTTCTTCTATCCCAAAAAGTTGTCCATTCTCTCCTTCGTGCCACTGGGCAATAGGCTGGATTGATCTTTAAATGAAGAGGTGCCTCTTTCCAGATTTTCCTACATTCTTTGTTGGCATCCAACCATTTATTTCTCCACTTAGGGTTGGCTCTCTCAAATAGTTCTTTAGTGACATTGATGTCCTCTTCATACTCAAAGTATTTGTTTGGAGGTAGCCCAACTCAGGCCAACTGATAATTCTTTATACTCTCCAAAATCATACATAATGGTATTCCCAATCCATCTGCTGCCCAGTGATGCTGATCTGGATTGATTCCTTTATTTAATGCAAATGTGATGATTTGTTCTTCATACTCATCATGCATCTTTCTGATGAACTCCATTCTAGAATCTCTACTTGTCAGCAATTTCTTCACAAAATCCTTTGAATATTCTTCTTCTGATCTTTTGTCTGCTGGTTCATTGTCATGTTGTATTCCTGCAATATTGTCTACCCCATATTCTTCTGCATGTGTGGTTTCCACATGTGTCTCTTCTTGGATTTGTGGCTTATTCAATTTCTTCTGCAATTCTTCTATAGTCAACATCAGACTCCCATTCTGTTGTGCCCATAATTCTCTTTCTTTTTTCCACTCATTCTGTTCCTTTTCTCTCTTTGTCTGCCACTCACCTCTTTCCTTTTCCATATCCAAGTATAGCTTATTATACCCTCTCATAGACGTAGCAGCATGTGTACTAGCCTGCTTTTCTAATTCTTTGGCTTCTTTCAATTCTCTTTGTAGTCTCTGAATCTCTTTATGTAGTCCTTCCTTTTCTTCATCTGTCATCTGTGTTGTCTGACTTTCCTCCTTCAACTGTCCTTCCTCCATCAGTAGCTTATTGATTTCTTCATTAGCTTTAGTCAAAATTTGATAGGAAGTTTGTAGAGTTCTATATCTCCCCTCATTCTTTCTCAACTCTTTTTCCAATTTATTGTTCTGCTCTGTTAGTTGCATACTCTTTTCTTCCAAGTATTGAATCTTGTTTTGCATCTGTACTTCCAGCTCTTCCAAAGCAATTATTTTATTGGAAAACTCCTCATTCTTCTCTTGCACCTTCCTTAGTTGCTTTGCCATATGCTCCTTTTCCCTTTTATGCTCTTTAATAACCATACTGCCTTTTTCAAATTCTGACTCTGCTACCATCCCTAAAATGATCATACTTCGGCTAGAAGGTCTGAACTGTTCAATGTTATTCATAATGAGTTGACATGCTGATCTAATACTCTTTGGGATTCTTTCCAGTCCTCCTTCTATTGCTATTTGTTTGGGTTCTAGCTATTTGTCCTCTTTGCATTCACTCTCCTCTTCCCCTTCTCCCTCATATTCTATAATTTTGGCCTTGTTTTCTTCATGGCTTGGCTGAGTGTCCAATCTTTCTAAATCTGCCATGTCTTCTTGAACACCTAAACTCTTTTGCTCCAAAACATCTGAGATCAGCTTTATTTCTTGTACTTTTTCTTTCTCCAATACTTGTTGAGTTTCTTCAGAAAGATATCCTTCCTTTGTTTGCATCTCCTTTTCCTGGCTTAGAGTTTCCTAGAACAAATTGTATTCAGTTTCCTCACTAATATTTCCCTGACATTCACCTGCTTGTACTTCTTGTCTTTCCTTTTCTTGGGCTAGAACTGATTCAGCTATTTGGAAATCTTTCACCTGATCATTACTTCTCTCCTTTTTGTGTCCTTCCTCCTGCTCATCAATGTCCATGAGGTCCATTGCTACCTCTTGTTCTTGATACTCATTGGATGTGAATTCCTCATTGTTCTTCAAATCATGCAACACATCCTTTATACTCTGAATGATCTCTTTTTCTACTACTTTCCCTATGACTTTTTGAACATTGCCTCCCTCAAATATTTCCTTTGCCTCTTGTAGTGGATCTTGATCTGTGCCTTTTTTTTGTAACTGAGCTGCACACTTTTGCCTTCTTGGCTATTTCTTCTATGCTCTCATCCAGTTTAAAGTAGGTCTGTGAGGGTTTTGTCCATATAGATTTCATCCCAATATGCACTATTCCACAACTAACTTCTTCCCTTATTTCACTTGCTTGTTCTATCATTACTGCCTTTCCCTTCATTATTCTTCTTTCATCTTCTAGACTAAGCTGTTTTTCTGCCTGCTCCTGAAGTGGTTTCTCCTGAGACTTCTTCTTTAATTCCTCAGATGTCTTTTGTTTCTCAGAGGTCTGTATAATGACATTGGGAGTATTTGGTATTGACAAATTTAGACTTTTTAACAAAAAGCTCTCAATATCACTGTCAAATGCAGATGAGAAGTGTGAAGGTCCTCCTACTTCTAGTTCTGTGGGTCTTGATACTTCTTCCACCATGGATGGCTTCTGTATTTCTTCCATGATTACCTCCTCCCTCTCTTTGGTGACAACAGTTTCAGTTATGGATTTGCCCTTTCCTTTCTTGGTCAATTTCTTCTTTTGTACTGGCTTCTTTGGAACCTTCTTTTTTACCACCACAGTGGTTCTGGTCTCTGGAGGTCCTTGTAATTCCTTAAAATAGGCTAGCAATTCAACCTCTTTTCTGACAAACACCTCCTCTGTTTCAGCTGTCATCATTTGATCATGGAGAGCTTCGTAGTGCTCCACCTCCTCCTCAATCCTGTCTGTAGCTTTGCATGAATAGTCTTCTAGCATTTTCTGGTATTGTGCTTCATACATAGCTCTCTTGTTATTCCCTTGGGTTAGATAGGTGTATAGTTGCTCTTTGCTTGTTTGGGGTGGATGTGGTTCACTAGAGGCTTGAACCTGTTTCTGTGCCTCATGTTCCTCTTTTGTGGCTTCCTCCATTTCTAGTTCCACCTTCCTTGGGTCCAACCTTCTTTTCTTTACAGGAATTACTTCTTCAGCTATCATTTTCCTTTTCATACATGTTCCCCTCATGCGGGTTTGTCCTTCTGTTTCTCTTTCAGTCATTTTCCTTAGAGGACTCTTGATTCGAGCCATAAGATTTCAGAAATACTGTGCTTCTGGAGCCAATTTCAGTTGATCTTCCATCCCTAGAACATGATAAATGGTTCTTGTTAAGAACTAGGCCCCATTCATGAACTTCTTCTGCTCCCAGTGTTTTGCTGCTTCCTTTAGTTGTTCATGGATGTATGGTGAGACATCCATTACTCCAAAAGGTTTGGTTCTATCTTTGTTATTAAACATCAATAATGTCACTGACTTATGTGGCATTGTATATCTTAGTAATTTTGGAAAACAAAAGTATTGTAAGAACATCCTTAAAGCATATTCCTCATTCTCCCTTCCTTTGAAATCAGTGAATTTTGCATATCCTGTGTAAGTCTCCTTATTCTTTTTAACAAAACTTGGGTCAAGTTTGGTTCCCATTGTGTAGAATTGTAGTGCTGCTCTGATATGTTCTGCCTTGATAGTAATACCTACTTCCTGATTATCCTTGTTTTTGACTTTGCATCTGAAATAGGCATCATTCCCTCTTCCTATTTCTGTCAAACTGTTCATTACCTGTGATACTCTCTCAAAGTCAATGAAAAAGATAGGCTCCTCCAATATTCTGTGCAGTCCTACTGCCTTCCATCTTTTCATGTTGACTGCCACTCTTTGGAACCTGTAGAATTCTTGACACAACATTGTATACTTGTATCCTCCTACCCCCACCGTGAATATGTGTTGGCCAATTATATTTAGGGTCTCCTTAAGTTCCTTCACCACTTTCTCAGCTTCTGGAATTTCTGATTCTTCCTCTGACTCTAAGTCCACCTGTTCCTCCATAGCTTCACTATCCAGAAACCAATGGCCTCTTGATAGCACAATTGATTCTGCCTTGAAGTCATGAATTGGCAGCTCCTTAGTGTTCACCATTTTCTGAGGAAACTAAAATAAAGAAAAACTCTACCCACATAAGTTGCAAGAAATCAAAGAGTAATATGTAGGAATTTATTTTCAGAAGTCATGTCATAAGAATGAGAAACCCAAAATAAACTCCATTTCTTGAGGAAAGACTCAAAAAGTGATCATCACAAGTGTAGCAAGATGTCTAGTGCACTCCCTTTTCCTAACCATTCTTTTGGAAAGATAAATCATGTATCAAATGATAGAAAACAAAAAATTAACAAAAAATTAACTAAAGAACTAACTAACAAGAAATAAAAACATAAAAAATAAATAGATCTCTACTATTCTTCTCCCTAGATCTTGCTTTGTGACATATGATTTTTGTAAAAAACAAGAGAAAGTAAACAATTTTTCACAATTTCTCATTCTCTTTTTTTTCAACAATGATTTTTTTTTCTCTCTCTTTTTTTTCAGCAATGATTTTTTCTCCTTTTTTTTTTCTTCCCCTCCTAATTCTCTTTTTAGAAAAGAAAATCAGGTCTAATATGTATTTTTTTTTCATAATTTCTATGATTTTCTAGATATAGTTCAAATCCGGATGATCTTTCTTCCACTGGAACAATTCTGATTTTTTAACCCATTCTTTCCTGACTCCAATTGGTCTGGTTCCCAGCAGCCAATCATTCCCTTTGGATAAGTATTTTGTAGGAGCTTTTGGTCTCCTTATCCCTTTTTTCCTTGATTCTTGTTTTAATGAGTAGACCTGCTGTAGACTTTGATTCCATGTGCTTTTTGCTCTGATGCTTTGATTCTTTGAACCCTGCCATGATTGCCATCTTCTTCTTATCTCACCACCCTTCTTTGCTCCTCCACTCCTTTGCTGATTTAGATCATATGAAGCTTGATTATTTAACATTTGTATTGGTAATGTCTGTGTATCCTCAAGTGCAAAAGTGAATCCTTCAAAGTGTATATTATGCACATCTGATGGAATTTCCTGTTTTTCATTACTCAATAGAAATATTAGAAACCTTTTGTCATTTATGTTCAATTTAAGCTTCATTTTTTCAAAATCCAAGATCACTTTACCTTGTTGAAGCCATGGTTGACCTAAAATCACTTTTTCAGTCATCAAATTATCTGGCCATTCTTCACAGTCTATTTTCATATATTCTTCATTAAATTTTACTTCAATAGTGAGTGAAGATATGCTCTGTACTATTTGACCTTCCAATGTTTTGATTAGGGTTCTACTTTCTTTCCTTTTTATTTTGAATTTACTTACCAGGGTTGAACTAATCAGATTTACTTGTGCTCCAGAATCTATCAAAACCCTAATGTTTTCATTTTGAAAATCCATTATCATCACAAGGACATGTTCCTTTGGTTTGAGAGGAGATTCACACAGACAGACTTCCCTAAGCTCATTGATTTTTCTTATCCTTTCCATAGCTTCCTGTTGAGCTTCTTTTCTAATGTCTTCCTCTTCTCTTTTCCTGTTTTGGGCTTGTTGCAACCTTCTCCATTCATCAACAGTTAATGGACAATCATACTTCTTAACTCTACATCCACTTATAAAGTTTGGCATGATTTCTCCGTCCATGTTAGCTAGTTGAATGGCTCCACTGTTGCTTATCTGATGTATAATATATGGTCCATGTCCTTTTTTCTGGAACTTTTTCTAATGTTCTCTGACTGTGTAAGCCAGCACTAGATCTCCTATCTGTAGATCTTTCTCTTTTATGTGAACATCATGATAAGCTTTTTGTCTTTTCTTGTCCACATATAAACTCATAATGGCCTGGAGTCTAGATGCTCCCAACTTTTCCAATTCTATCACTCTTTCTGATAGTTCATGTCCAATCCAATTATAGTGACTTCCTACTTTTAATGTTGGAATAAGGAATTCCATAGGTAAAACTGCATTTTGTCCATATACTAGATTGAATGGTGTGCTCCCTATTGCAGTTTTATAAGCCACTCTATAAGCCCATAGGACATGATTAAGTTGTAGATCCCAATCATTTCTATTTGTGTTTACTAATTTTGATAGTACAGTACAAAGTACTTTATTAGTACTTTCTGCTAGCCCATTGGCTTGTGGGTGATATGGGGCTGATTTTCGATGACTGATCAAGAAATATTCAGTGATGTTTTCTATGATATGGTTTATAAAATGGGTCCCCTTATCACTTACTAGCTCAATTGGAAGTCCAAATCTGGTGATAATGTTTTCAAATAGGAATCTGGTAGTAGTATTAGCATCATTTCTCTTTGTGGCTTTGTCCTCAGCCCACTTTGTCAGGTAGTCTGTAGCCACTATGATGTATTCAGCATGGGATTGTTTTGCTGGAGGATGTATAGGTCCAATGAAATCCAATCCCCATTTGCTAAAGGCTCTGGCTGAAATTAATGGAACCAATGGCATATCATTTCTTCTATTTGGCTGACTGTTGGAAGCAGTCAGAGGCACAGTCAGAGGCACAGACAACGTGGAAGCATGTAAAGACGGAGCAGGGAGCCAGTCGGATCATTTTTTCAAACAACTATGTTTTTATTACCTCTTCAAAGATCCAACAGTGATTTTCATCACTCTTGTAACATATGTAATATAGACAAAACCCCATTTTCTAATTCATAGCTCCATTTTGTGCAAGACGAGGAATCCTCGAGGTTGAGGAGCTTAGGTAGAATGCGCGTACCAATTTTCGTTATTTTTAGACATCGTTTACCCTTCCAAATAGCCTCTAGGACCTATTTTTTAACTATGCCGGTCATTAGATGTGAAACCGGTCAAAACTAGTCTAGAAACTATAAAAAGAGCTAGAGAGCTCATTTTTGAGGTTGGTTCATGTTAGCTTGTTTGAGTAGAGAAGAGCTTAGAGCTATTTTGAACTTGTAAGAGTGTTCTTGAGTAATAGAGCTAATTTCCCACCTTCCATTGTGTCTTGCTTGTCTCTTCGTAGTGTGTGTGTATGTGTGTGTGCATCTTTGTGCTTCTCACCTTCACTCTCACTTCATCTCACGTTCACGATCTTCATATCACTCCTATCTCTTCCGCGGATTGACATTAAGGAGGTGAAGCTTCTTAACGTGGTTCTCACCATTGTGCTAGAGCAACACCAAATTTGGCGCCGTTGCCGGGGATCGAGTCTAGGACGAATGTGTGATGGTAAGAGTATAGCAAGAAGTGGCGTTGGAAGGTAAAAATTTCAGTTTTTGTTGTTGTTTTTACTTAGTTTTTAGTGTTTTTCACCTTCCCCATACTCCATCTTCATCATCGCATCATCATCTTCATCTCCAAAAAAATCAGAAAATTCACCATATCCACCCATTCACCTCATTTCCCCTCATTTGTGCATGCGAGAGAGCGAGAGAGAACTTTTGTGCTTGTGTGTGCTTGTGTTTTCTTGAGTTTTCTTGCAGGTACAGAGCTCCAGTGCATCAGGAAAGCTTGGAAAAGGTAAAATTTTACTCTCTATCAAAGATCTGCCGAGTGTGGCGGACCATCGCGATGGTCTGCAACTTTCGGAATTCTTGGTAGGCGACCACACCACGAGGTAGGCGACCATTGCGCATCTACGAATCCACAGGCGCATCTCAAAAATTCACACTTTGGTGGACCATCGCGATTGGCTCAGACCATCGCGATTGTGTCGCACCATCGCGATAGGCTCACGCCATCGCGACGGCTTGGCCGGACCATCGCGACGGTCTCGGACCATCGCGACGGTTCACTTGAGCCATCGCGACGGTCCACTTGGACCATCGCGATTGTTCAGCTGACCCTGGACCATCGCGATTGGCTCACGCCATCGCCACGACAGTGCCACGTGTCAAGATAGACCATCGCGACGGTTCGTTTTTCGGACCATCGCGACAGCCCAAAATCGGACCATCGCGATTGGCTCACGCCATCGCACTTGTGACCATCGCGACGGTTCAGTTCGGACCATCGCAATTGTCCACCTTTGACCGTTGATCGCGCCATCGCGATTGTCCGCCTGATCACGCCCTCGCGATGGTTCATTTTTCGGGCCATCGCGACGGTTCGACCTCACGCCATCGCGATCGCTCACTACTGGACCATCGCGACGGTCCATTTCCACGCCATCGCGATCGTTCAAATCTCACGCCATCGCGACGGTTCACTTCGGACCATCGCGATTGTCCACCTTTGACCGTTGACCGCGCCATCGCGATTGTCCGCCTGATCACGCCCTCGCGACGGTTCATTTTTCGGGCCATCGCGACGGTTCGACCTCACGCCATCGCGATCGCTCACTACTGGACCATCGCGACGGTCCATTTCCACGCCATCGCGATCGTTCAAATCTCACGCCATCGCGACGGTTCACTTCGAGCCATCGCGACTGTCCAAACTCCACGCCATCGCGACGGTTCGCTTGGACCATCGCGACGGTCCCAGACCATCGCGATTGTGCACCCCCATCGCAAATTTAGGGTTCCATTTTTTGACCAATTTTGGGGGTATTTTTGAGAAATTTTTGGACCATTAGATTCATAGGAGACCCCTTAGCTCATATCTGAAGGAAAACCTGATTGTCAGTTTTTACCCCCCAGGGCCTGAACGCTCATAACGTTTTCATCCGAAGTCCGTTTTTTGAGCTTAATAGCTCGTTGGATACGTCTATTTTTAGGTAAGCTATTTTGAGGTTCACCTAGTTTGGGACTAGGAAGCCAGGGGGCAAGTATTGAAATTTTGGGCAAAAGGGAAGGGACCTAAAAGGTGTATATACTCAAGTGTTTGATCATCCAACTGTGAATTGGTCTAATATTGGATTTTTCCAGGTCTAGCAAGGGCAATCAAAGGCAAGCAAGCAAGGCAGTGAAGACAGCAAAGCTTGGGAAGCGCGGCTTCTTGGGCATCAGAGCAACCAGAAAAGCCGACTCGAGGTTGGAAGATTACTCAACCCCCTCAGTCAATTCTTAGCTTAGGCTAAACGTTAGCATTGTGGATTAACGACGATAGGAACGCCTCAAGTTCAAGATACTTAATTCTTTCAAGTTCAAGACTACAAGTAAAGGTGTGTGTGACGAAAACCTAAAGAAAAGAACCTAAGTCTGACGGAACGAAAACTCAAAATTATAACGGAAAGTCGAATTCCTGACGCATACATTAAGACAAGAATCTAAAGAAATCTAAAAAGAATCAAGAAAGTAATAACAAAGAACCATTGACGATCTAAGTGCGTAATTGAGTGTGCAAGGAAGAAAATTAATGAACCTTAGATCTGTTGGTGCATTTTGCCCAAGCCTACATGCTTGATATATTTGATATTATCCTCAATTGTAAGTCACATGAGTAGTCATGTGAACACCTCTTGTAAAAGAGTACATTTTATCTCTTGTAAATGGAAAAAGAAAAAAGTAAAAGGATGGCTTACCTCATCCATGATGTAAAAGCAAATTCGTGGCTCCAACTACCAAAATCACGAATTTTTGAGCTGAGGGAATCTCTCCTAACTTTGGGGATCACTTTTAGGTGGAGCCATTCGAATTCGAATTCAAAACTCCCTCCAAGAATTGCTATAAAAGGAGCAAGAAGGAAGAGGCGATTAGCAAGCCTTGTACGTGACCACTTCATGTCATTTTGTAGAGATTGAAGAGCTTACTCCATAGCTCTATCATTCTACTCCCATTGTGCAAAGATTCATTGCCAATGTGGTTGTAATCATATGTGAATCTATACATTTACTATCATCTACTTCTCTGTTTTGTTCTCTGCTATACTCACTCAGAGCAGTAACTTCAGAAGGTCATATCTCGAGTTTTACTGAACATTTTTCAGTGTTTTAAAGTGCGTTGGATAGCTCTCACTGTCTAGTTTCTACCTATAAATTTTCAAGGTCATTGGATTTATACTTTTGGAGATATCTGCATTTTACTGCTTACTGGTCTATCTCTACAGAGCCCCGAGAATTGTGGGAATGTTCCAGAACTTGATGAAACTTGTTCTCAGTGCTCAGTCCATCATTTGAAGTGTTTTAACTTGGAATAGGAAGCTTGCTAAGTCTATTTGCTATGCCCAAAAGGAATTTTTCTAATTCCTTCCAGGTTGAGAGCACTGTTCATTTTTTCCAGCAGGTGTATGTCCAAAAATAGCAAGTTTTGGGAGCTAGTCATTTCGCAACTAGCCTGTCTTGACTTAAACTTTTGGGATACATGTTCCAAAGTACTTGGCTGATATTTTGGTGGATTTAGGAAGCTCAAAGGGTCTACTAATCAACTCTGAAGTCTCAGTTGGCTGGTGTGAAGCTGGTTGTAGCGGCACCTACTCATCTTTGGATTGCATCCACCATCTCTCTTCACAGTGGTATCAGAGCATAGTCAAGCAACATGGGAGATGGATTTCCATCAACAATTGACAAATTGGATCGAAACAACTATCCGGCATGGTCTCTAAGGATGGAGGCTTACCTTCAAGGGAGGAATCTATATGGATTCATATCCGGAGATGAAGCAATGCCAACCATGAGGAACAAAGGGCAACCATCACATGAAGAAGTGGAAGGACTTTCGAATTGGTGTTCGAAGGATGCACTTGCAAGGTCCTATATTCTAAACTCAATCTCTGATTTTCTTTTACCTCATGTCAAGGGATGCAAGACATCAAGAGAAACCTGGAATGCACTTGCTTCTTTCTTCTCTTCCAACACTCGAGCAAGGAAGAACCAATTGTGGATGGAGTTCACAACAATGAAGAAAAGCCCGAAGCAAAATGTGACTGATTATGTCACAAAGATGAAGGAGATTTCCGACCAACTTGGAAGCATTGGAGAGGTAATTGAAGAGGAGCAAATCATAAGACAAATCATGAATGGAATCAAAGCAGACGACAAGTGGGAGTCATTCACAACAGCCATGGATTTATACATGGATATGCATGTACCCGACCTCAACACACTCATGGGCCAACTCTTCACTCATGAAGCAAAGATTAGCAAAGGTGGTGAGTCCTCAAGAGGTAATCAAACTTCTGCCTTATATTCTGATAAAGCTAAGGTCAAGGACAAGTCAAAGAATAGGAAGAATGAAGATGAAGGAAGCTCTTTCCAAGCAAACTTTGCAGGTAGAGGAAGAGCTAGAGGAAGAGGCAGAGGTGGAAAGCAAGGCAGGGGGAGATTCCAATCATCTCAACCTTGCAACATATGTGGCTTATCTAACCATACTACTGAAGAATGTTTCAGGAATCCAAGGAACTCAAGAGGAAGAGGATTCAATAGAGGTGGCTATGGATCAAATAGAGCTAGGTACAATGGAGGCTACAACAACAACAACTACTACAACAACAATTACAACAACAACAACAACTATCAAAGTGGCCATAGAGGAAGAAGAGATTACAATAACTATGCAGAGGACCAAAGTCAAGAAGATTCATTATTGATTATGAATCTATCAACAAAGAAGGGTAAGGATGATGATCACATATTTTACATTGATTCGGGATGCTCGAACCATGTAGCAGGAAATGTGGCTTTACTTTCTGATTTGGAAGATCCTCATAACAAGCATGAAGTGCAGACAGGAGATGACACAAAGCACTCAGTGGAGAAGATAGGTAATGTGAAGACATCAGATGGGAATATGAACCTCTTAAGCAAAGTCTTGTATGTCCCTACAATTACCAAAAATTTAATAAGTGTTGGACAGATTGTTGAAAAAGGATTGCAGGTTAGATTCAATCGATTTGGAGCATATGTTGAAGACCCAAGGCAAGGCTTTCGAAGGATTGCCAAAGGAGAAAAGACAGGAAGGCTTTTCACTTTTGAAGTGGAAGATACAAAGAACATAGCTTTGTTTAGCTATGGATCTCAAACTCTAACAGAGTTGGAGATATGGCACAAAAGGCTTGCTCACATTGGTGAGAGGACACTCAAACAGATTTGCAGGGACCAAAGTGTACTTGGTTTGCCTAATATCACAAGGCAACACATGATTTATAAGTGTGAAGCTTGTCAACTCGGCAAGGCTCATAGACAACCTTTCAATAAGAAAGGATATATGTATCAAAATCCTTTGGATCTAGTGCACACGGATGTGTGGGGTCCAAGTAAGGAGCCATCTATATCAGGCTCAAGATATTATGTGTCTTTCATAGATGATTGTAGCAGGTGGACCATTCTGTTTTTCATGAAGCACAAGGATGAAGTGTTTAATTGCTTTAAGAAGTATATTGCTCTTGTTGAAAACCAAACAGGTAGGACTTTGAAAAGACTCAGATCAGATGGTGGAGGAGAATACTTCTCTTCTGAATTTGATGCCTTCTTGCATGAAAGAGGCATTAAAAGGGAAGTCACTACAAGGTATACACCCGAACTCAATGGTGTAGCAGAGAGGAGGAATAGAGCTATTGTCGAAGCTGCAAGGTCCATGCTCAATGAAAAGGGATTGCCGAACTACCTATGGGCAGAGGCTGTGTCGACAGCCACATATCTCATAAATAGACTTCCATCTAAGTCACTAGATGGAACCACTCCATATGAAGTGTGGAATGGAAGAAGACCTAGTCTAGAGCATTGTAAAATCTTTGGATGCTTAGCCTATGCTCACATTCCTTCTCAAGTAAGAGGGAAATTGGATCCCAAGGCAGAGAAGTGTGTATTCATTGGTTATGATCAAAACCAAAAAGGATATAGATTGTACAATCCAACCAATAAAGGATTTTCTGTGAGTAGAGATGTAATTTTTGATGAAAACAAATCATGGTTTGATGATGACAGGAAAGTGAAGCTGCCGTATGACTTGGATGAAGACTTTCCCTCACTTCAACCGAAGGAGCCAAAGCAGATTGAAGAAAGTGATTCGGAGATTGACCTAGAAGACTTGGAAAGACTAAAGCTATGGAAGAACAAAGGTAAAGCAAAGATGCAGGATGCTACATATGGACCCGAGAGCTCACATCAACCACTTAGAAGGTCTTCGAGGGAGAAGAAGAAACCAGAGAGGTTTGGTTATGATACTTCTTTGGTCACCAAGCACTCAATCTACATTGCAAAGGATTCAACCAATGAAGAACCTACCACATTCGAAGAAGCACAAAGCAAGAAAGCTTGGAGAGATGCAATGGATGAAGAAATGGAAGCCTTGAAGGAGAATGACACTTGGGAGCTTGTACCTAACAAGCCATCTATGAAGATAATCGGATCTCGATGGATATACAAAATCAAGAGGAATCCAGATGGAAGTATAAATAGACACAAAGCAAGGTTAGTTGCTAAAGGGTTTGCTCAAACCCATGGTATTGATTATGAGGAGACTTTCTCTCCTGTTGCAAAAATGCCTACAATTAGGGTTCTCATTAGTCTTGCTGCATCTAGAAATTGGAATCTTTATCAACTTGATGTAAAGAATGCTTTCTTGAATGGATGGATTTCTGAGGAAGTGTATATGGCACAACCTCCTGGATATGAGGATGCACATCATCCTAACTATGTATGCAAACTAAAGAAAGCTTTGTATGGATTGAAGCAAGCTCCAAGAGCTTGGAATTTCAGATTGGTTACTTATTTGCAGGACCAAGGATTCAAAGCTAGCAAGGCGGATACCTCTTTGTTCATAAAGAGGAATGGATCTGAAGTGATCTATTTATGTGTGTATGTTGATGATATTATTATCACAGGCAATGATCTTGAAGGAATCAAACAGGTAAAGAGTCAAATGAAGGAGGAGTTCAAAATAAGTGACCTCGGACCACTCACTTATTTTCTTGGATTGGAGTTGATCTACACAGATTCAGGTATATACATCACACAAAGGAAGTATGTCCATGACATGCTCGTCAAGTTCAAGATGGAAAATACCAAGTGTGCAGGTACACCTATGGAGCAAAATCATAAGCTTAGTGCTTATGAAGGAGAGCCAATTGAAGACATCACAAGCTATCAAAGCTTGGTTGGAAGTTTGAACTATGCAACACTCACAAGGGTGGATATATGCTATAGTGTTAGCATATTGAGTCAGTTTATGCATAAGCCGAGAAGACCACATATGGAAGCGGCCAAGCGAGTCCTCAAGTACCTAAAGGGGACCATGAATGAAGGTTTGTTCTATTCATATACTTCAGATATTGAGCTAAAGGTCTACTCAGATGCAGATTGGGCCGGATCTAAAGATGATAGAAGAAGCACATCAGGGTATATATCATTTGCAGGTTCAAAAATCATTTCTTGGTCATCGAAGAAGCAACCAACCGTGGCATTATCTTCTACTGAAGCTGAATATAGAGGTTTGGCTAATGCAACTCAAGAAATCATGTGGTTAAAATCTTTGTACACAGATCTTGGACTTCATTCTTCAACACCTCACATTTTTGGTGACAACACAAGCTCACTACATCTAGCAGCTAATCCGGTATACCATGCTAGAACCAAGCATATTGAAGTCCACTACCATTATGTAAGGGAGAAGCTAATGAGCAAGGATATTCAACTATCCTACGTCTCTACAGATATGCAATGTGCAGACATGTTGACGAAAGCTCTTGATGGTACGAAGTTAAGTAGATTCAAGTTGATGATTGGCTTGTAGGAAATCAAGGACAATTGAAGACTTATTTGGAGGCCAAGCATGTTAGGCTTGAGGGGGAGCTGTTGGTGCATTTTGCCCAAGCCTACATGCTTGATATATTTGATATTATCCTCAATTGTAAGTCACATGAGTAGTCATGTGAACACCTCTTGTAAAAGAGTACATTTTATCTCTTGTAAATGGAAAAAGAAAAAAGTAAAAGGATGGCTTACCTCATCCATGATGTAAAAGCAAATTCGTGGCTCCAACTACCAAAATCACGAATTTTTGAGCTGAGGGAATCTCTCCTAACTTTGGGGATCACTTTTAGGTGGAGCCATTCGAATTCGAATTCAAAACTCCCTCCAAGAATTGCTATAAAAGGAGCAAGAAGGAAGAGGCGATTAGCAAGCCTTGTACGTGACCACTTCATGTCATTTTGTAGAGATTGAAGAGCTTACTCCATAGCTCTATCATTCTACTCCCATTGTGCAAAGATTCATTGCCAATGTGGTTGTAATCATATGTGAATCTATACATTTACTATCATCTACTTCTCTGTTTTGTTCTCTGCTATACTCACTCAGAGCAGTAACTTCAGAAGGTCATATCTCGAGTTTTACTGAACATTTTTCAGTGTTTTAAAGTGCGTTGGATAGCTCTCACTGTCTAGTTTCTACCTATAAATTTTCAAGGTCATTGGATTTATACTTTTGGAGATATCTGCATTTTACTGCTTACTGGTCTATCTCTGCAGAGCCCCGAGAATTGTGGGAATGTTCCAGAACTTGATGAAACTTGTTCTCAGTGCTCAGTCCATCATTTGAAGTGTTTTAACTTGGAATAGGAAGCTTGCTAAGTCTATTTGCTATGCCCAAAAGGAATTTTTCTAATTCCTTCCAGGTTGAGAGCACTGTTCATTTTTTCCAGCAGGTGTATGTCCAAAAATAGCAAGTTTTGGGAGCTAGTCATTTCGCAACTAGCCTGTCTTGACTTAAACTTTTGGGATACATGTTCCAAAGTACTTGGCTGATATTTTGGTGGATTTAGGAAGCTCAAAGGGTCTACTAATCAACTCTGAAGTCTCAGTTGGCTGGTGTGAAGCTGGTTGTAGCGGCACCTACTCATCTTTGGATTGCATCCACCATCTCTCTTCACAAGATCAGGGAGACACATAGGTAAGTCGGACCAACGAAGCCTTAGATCATCAGAGACAAGTGTAAGAACTACTGCTCGATCGTGGGCTCAGCAATTGAATAGTAATTACCCCTACGAGAGCTCAGATACTAGCGAATCAGAAATGGCATTTAGCATAGAAAGACCAGAAGGAGGGTCTAATGTAGCATACTTAGAAAAACCTGAAGGACCCTATAGAACGCAACTAGAGTTTCTCCGAACCAACCGATTAGGTGCTCGCATCTATGAGGATGGTTTGCAAAGGCAAGTGGTGCAACTGCACAACCCTGATCAACCCATTGGATTGGAAAGACCAGTGGTGAAATTCAAGAGAGACGCGTACATAGACAAAGAAGGAACCATGTACGTCCTAAGTACACAGCCAAACGATACTAATGAGTTTGGCACAATTCAATTAGAGACGGAAGCAAAATTTCAAGGAAAAGAACCGTTAGAAGAACCTAGAACACCTAGAGGGAAATCCGTATTAACAAGAGTACTCATCCCAGAGTGGATCCCTCAAGATAACAGGAGCACCGAGTTGTTTGTAAATAAAGAGACAGATGAAGCCTTTTGGAGGTACAGAAAGGAACACCCTGGTGAGATAGGCATCATTACAATTTATGAATTCAAGGACCCAGATACACCTGGAAAGGTTGTATACCTGGATGAGACTTCAGAAAGAGTCTTTGTGGTGCCTGACCGCGCTAAAAACACATACACATGGAGAGGTGAATTGGTATTCCCTCCATCGAGAACGAACATGAATACAAGTCAACAAGGGGCAGGAACATCCTCAGCCCATGGAAATCAAAGAGAAGGAAATAAAGAGAGACCGGAAGTAAGCTTTAATCATCCCATAGGGAGAGATAGAACAACCATGAACACTAATAGAATGGATAGACAAAGAGATCATGGAATACCAGGTGGTAGAGATGATTTTCCTCTACCTAGACCACGCGAACACGCAAGAGTATTGAGACCCACTCAATTAGTGAAATCCATGAAGAATTACTTTGATGGGACAGGAGATCCCTATGACCATGTTGCAGAATTCAAGCAAGTACTAAGAGCAGAACAAGTCGAGGACATGTTCACACAATACAACGCATTTGGGCTAACGTTAAAGAATACCGCTTTAACTTGGTTCCAACCATTGCAACAAAGGCAATTTAGAGACATCCATCACTTTTTAGAGTCATTCATCACTGAATTCTCTAAAAGTGGGATTAGACATGACACGTCTTCGTTGATTCATAGCTTTAAACAAACCCCTCAGGAAACAGTAAGACTGGCAGGTCGTAGGTTCAGACAATATGTCGAACGATGTCCAATGCAAGAGCTACCCTCACAAGCCAAACAAGTATCATTGTTCCTAGATGGCTTGTTGAGCTCTAAACTACGCTCCTATGTGTACCTAAAAGAACCCAGAACACTAGAGGAGTGTGTAAGAATATGTATAGACATCGAGGACAACCTAGGAGATGAATTAGAACTTTCAAAGGTCTATAAGGACTCAGATTGTTCTTCTCTAGCATCCACAAAATTGTCTAATTCGATAGAGGACCTAGCAGAAAAAGTGGCCCAAAAACTAGGAGTTTCTAGTAAACAGGTGCCCAAGCTACCAACTAATGTACGTTGTTACACTTGTGGTGGAAATCATTTGGCAAACGTGTGCCCCAATGCACCACAACCTCAAGCCAACCCTAGTGGCCAATATTGTACAATTGAGAGAAGATACACGAATCATACGGCTCAGGACTGCCCATACAACAAAAAAACCGTGAGACAGAACCACCCGCAAACATACCAGCAGCCAGGTAGGTATCAAGGCCAATACAATGCTCAGCCTTATTACTATAGGCCTCCTCAGAACTACCCATACCAGGCTCAACAGAGACCTCAACCTGTCTTAGCTCAGCAGCCACCCCCACCAGCGAATGTCATCTCAGTCAAATACGCTACTGCAGAAGAGAACCTAAGTAGTGCCTTAGTGCCTTCTTCACCCTTGATCACAGAAAGTGACCCGAACTCAAACAGTTTTGACTCTACTCATGTAACTAGTCCACCCGCTTATTACACGGAGTCACCAGAACATGTGGAGACGTATCGTTATGATAGTCCACCAATGGAACCTAGTTGGGAGCCAGATTATGCTAATGTGATGTACACAAACCCAAATCCACGGCCCCAATTGAGACAACAAAGACCACAGGGCCCTAGAGGATCATGCTTTAGGTGCCAAGGAGATCACTTCATAAAGGATTGTCCACATCCCCCAATAGCAAGGCAATCACAGTACTATAACATACAAGGCTTTTGTGCCGATTGTGGCAAAGAGCATATAATCAAAGATTGTCCTAAGAACCCTGTTAATGCTTCGAATGTGACACCGATCAACGTGATAGGTATTGTAAACAACGCAGATGGATCCAACCCTACATACGTACCTATCCAAGCTATAACAAGAGCCCAGGTGCTCCTACAAAACCAACAGCTTAATCATGAGAAAGTAGCCGGAACTAGTGAAGTTGCAGAATCTAGCAGTAAAAAGACAAAATCTTGGAAAGATTCTAGAGAAAGATTCTAGAGAAAGAATCAAGAGAAAATGGAGTAAAAAGATAAGTGAGTTGGAAGGAAGTTTGAAGGAATCTAGAGCCAAAATCCAAGAATTGACTTCACAAGAATTAAACCAAGAAATCCCTGCTCAAAAATCAGGATCAGTTTTGGCGGAACCCATACCAGAAGATCTAGACATGATGTTTCGTGCATATCAGGCTAGAATAAAAGAGGGACCTCAAGTAGCTGAAATGAGCAAAAACTACCCTCGTGCTGATCTAGAAATTGAGAGAACTAAACTTTGCATGAAGATGGTAGAACTAGCACAAGCTTTGTTCGAAGCCTCTAGATATCTTAATTGGAATAACATGGCAAAACCGGAATTACACTTTCAAGGACTAATGGAGAGGCTAGAATACTTGATCGAAAGCAAAGAGAAAAAGGATCAGCATAGGAACCCTATTGTCACAGAGACACAGGAAAGGAATGCACCATCCGTGTCTCAAGTGCCCAATACAGAAAGTCAAGATAACCTATCTTCCATACATAGGTACTCACATGAATTTTTGAGAGAAATACAAGAAGAGAAATGGAGTAAAGAACAAGGAACTCATCCTCCTATTCAAGAAATAGATGACTTGCAGGAACAATTTCCCCAAGACATCCCCTCTATATATGATGATGTAGAGGTGGAACAACTGAGTGAACCCACAGGATTTGAATCTAATTCTTTACAAGAATTACCTCAGTTCACAGGACCTTGGGAAGCAAAGTCTATTAGTATGAGAGCACCCACGATAATAGTGAGGAATGAAGAATCAGTGATCCCTAGGAACACGGATGTGATCAAGAATACTAAAGTACAGTGTAATCTCACTCTAGAGGAATTGTTAAAGGTAAAACCAGAATTGTGGAAGCACGTAGCAAATCAATTCCCTGAGCTTGCTACCACACCCTCTCAGATAGGATCACATAAGAAGGTACCAGAGATACCCGTGGAAAAGATTGGAGACGTAAGCGAAGGAGAGGAAGGTAACACATATCTTCCAATAACCCATCAGGGCTACACCACGAAAGCCATCTTAGATTCAGGAGCCGGAGTAGCCATCGCTACCGCCGCTTTATGGAAACGTTGGGGTAAGCCAGCATTAAGACCCACCAGGATGAAACTACAAATGGCTGATGGACACATAGAAAAACCATTAGGCTTACTAGAAGGCATATCTCTCACCACTTGTGGTGTAGAATTTGAGCATACTTTCGCCATTTGTGACTTTGCGAAAAATCGTGCTTATGAGATGATATTGGGACGACCATTCATGCGTCAGTTGCAAATTGTACAAGATTGGGGAACTAATTCTTTGTACTTGCAACATTTAGGAGTGACTACTAAAGTCAATCTTAAAGACTATTCACACAGAGATGTACCCCCAATACAATGGAATACCATCCATAAGACACCAGTAGAGACGGAATCCGTGCACTCATTAGAATCAGATCCTTCTTGGTTGCATGAGGATACCCATTTATGGATGTGTAAAGTAGCCAAACAAGAGGAAGAACGATTAGAAGCAAGTACCTTAGGTGCAGAACAACATCCACGAACCCTTCAAGATCCAGCATATGCACCCGTAGTATTTCCAGACGAAGAGTTTGAACCCCATGGTTGGGCAGAAATACTAGCAACCATGGATGTAGCCGTCAATGAAGAACAATGGACACCCCACTGTGACGAGGATGGCTATGACATTTCAGTTTTCACAATAGAGCCAATCATGTGCGATGCAATTTTAGAAGAATGTGAACCTAACACTGATGCATTTGAGGATGCAAGCGATGTTGATTTAGAATCAATTATCATGGACCCGCCCTTTGCATCAGAGGAGGAATATTTCTACGAAGTAGAGACTCACACTCAGAGACACGAGGACATTACGAACGAGGTGAGGTTAGCCACAGAAGTGACTAACAAGAGTGAAGGTAAGAAAAGAAAGAAGAAAGCAACCATGTCAGAAAAAGAAGAATCTTTATTTGAAGTACCCGAGAACTTCAAGAAATATGAAATCGAAGATAGAAGAATCATGGTACGAATGCCTAATAGAAAGGTGAATGACGGACAAGTATACGATAACCGAGAGAAAACCAAGAAAGTAATAGTTGCTATCGAAGGAGAAGAAGAAAAATGTACATACATAGGGCATGATTTGACGAAGGAAGAAGAAGAAGAATTAGTTGCCCTATTGCGCGAATATAGAGATGTTTTTGCGTGGAGTTACAAAGATTTGAAAGGAGTAGATCCAGATATATGTTCTCATAGAATCCCTATGACTCCAGATGCAAAACCTACGAAACAGAAACCGTACACGTATAATGATAACTACGCTGCTAAGATTAAGAGGAGATAGATCGCTTGATAGAAGCAGGATTTATTTACGAAATTGAGCATACCGAATGGGTATCCCCCATTGTGGTTGTGCCCAAGAAGAATGGAAAATTGCGTGTGTGTATTAACCTTAAAAAAGTTAATGCCGCCACGATTAGAGATAGTTATCCTCTTCCTATCACGGAACATCTATTGGAAAGAGTTGCGGGCAAGGAAGTTTACAGCTTCCTTGATGGATTCTCAGGCTATAACCAAGTAGCCATTGCTCCAGAAGACCAACACAAGACGGCTTTTGCCACTGAATGGGGCATATTTGCATTTCGTGTGATGCCATTTGGCCTAACAAATGCACCCGCCACTTTCCAACGACTCATGTGTCATGTTTTTAAGGAATTCTTACGCAAGAGCTTGGAAGTTTACGTCGATGACTTATGTGCTCATTCAAATGTAAGACAGACGCATATCCCAGAGTTAAGACAAATATTTGACAAATGTCGAGAATATCAAGTTTGTTTGAACCCAGAAAAATGCGTTTTCATGGTCAGACAAGGCAAAATTCTAGGGCACATTGTGTCAAAAAATGGAATCTCCACGGATGAGGAAAAGGTGAAGGTAATTGCGGATCTACCCAGACCAACTAATGTGAAAGAGGTACAGGCATTTATGGGCCATTGCGGTTATTATAGGAGATTCATACACATGTATGCAATCATAGCCAAGCCTTTGTACTCTCTTTTAACCAATTTTGAGTGGACAGATGAATGTGAAAATTCATTCAATGAACTTAAACGACGTTTGTGCTCAGCACCTATATTGACTACCCCAGATTGGAGTAAGCCATTCCATGTACATGTGGATGCATCCAATTACGCCATAGGATGTGTGTTAGCACAACCCACGAATGAAGGTAACATAGATCTCCCCATAGCTTACGCGAGCAGACAATTGAACGCAGCAGAAAGAAATTACACCACAACGGAACGAGAAGGATTAGGAATGATCTACGTTGTAAAGAAGTTTAGGCACTACTTGTTGGCCAACAAATTCAAGTTCTTTACAGATCATCAAGCCCTATTATACTTAGTCAACAAACCATGTAACACAGGACGATTGATACATTGGTTTCTATTACTCATGGAATATGATTTTGAAGTCGTAGTCAGGAAAGGAAAGACACATCTTAGAGCTGACCACCTCTCAAGATTAACCTCAGGAGAAGCTCCTCAAGGAATAGCGGATGAATTACCAGATGCATACTTGTTTAACCTTGAGATAGCACCAGAATGGGCTAAGCCTATAGTCCCTATTCTGACATATGGACCCAAGAATCCTAGGATAAAGATCAAAGAAGGAGAGATTACCAAGTCTCAGAGATACCAAATCATGGCAAGAAGCATATATAAACAGGATAATCAAAAAATTCTTGCTTGTTGTGTAGATGAATCAGAACATGCGAATTGGTTGCAATTAGCACACATAGGTGCATTAAAGCAACATCATTCAAAACATCGAACATTACAGACTCTGCATAGATTAGGAGTATATTGGCCTACGATGGAAGCAGATGTCTACAAGTTGTGTAAAGAATGCCATGTTTGTTGTGAAAGACCACCAGTAGAGCATGCTACATTATATCACGTGTCTCTCACACCAGACTGGAGTGAACCTTTAGTGACATACTTGAGGACGAACACATTCCCTCAAGGAATGACCTTAGCACGACAACGCAGTCTAGAGCAGGAAGCTCAAGATTATTCACTTATTGGCGATAACCTATACAAAAGAGGACGAGATGGATATCTAAGACAATGCGTTCATGAAAGCGATTATCTGAGCATACTAGAGACTGCACACCAAGGTGTTGCAGGAGGTCACTTTGGACCAGATAGGATAGTCAAAGCCATTCTCTTTGCAGGATTATGGTGGCCCACTCTTCACATGGATGCACATACCTATGTAAAGAGATGTGATGTGTGCCAAAGAACTCAGTTTCCTACTCGCAGAGATGAAATGCCATTGAAACCCATGATGGGCGGACGTGCATTTTCTAAGTGGGGTATAGACTTTGTAGGACCCATCAACCCCCCTGCAAAAGGTACACATGCGGAATACATTATTGTTGCCACAGATTATCTAACCAAATGGGTAGAGGCAAAAGCCACAAAAAAGAATGATGCACACACAACTGCAAAATTCTTATTTGAGAATGTCTTTACAAGATATGGATTGCCTATAGAGTTAGTGAGCGATCAAGGCACTCACTTTCTAAACCAAGTCATTGAATATTTGTTACAGGATTTTATGGTGATTCACAAGAAATCTGCACCATATCATCCTCAAGCCAATGGTCAGGCTGAAAGCACTAACAAGATACTTTGTAACGTACTGACGAAACTCGTGAACAACAAACGTTCAGATTGGGACAAACAGTTACACCACGCTGTTTGGGCATATCGAGTGGCCTACAAGACCGTACTCAATGCAACTCCCTTTCAGATGGTTTTTGGTCAGAATGCAATGCTTCCTTTGGACTTCTTGATACCGACCCTTAAGGTTGCACAAGAACATCAATGGACCGGCCATGAATTATCAGCAAGAATAATGGACTTGGAACGATTAGGAGAAACCAGGCTGAAAGCAGCAGCAGGAATATACGCAGCGAAGAAGCGACAGAAAGCATATTTTGATGCACATGTGAAAGATAAAGGCCTAAAAGAAGGAGATTTAGTTCTAGTGTATACGCTGAAACAGCACGCACGGAAGTTAGAAAAGCGAGGTTATGGACCTATGATCATTAACAGACTTTCGACTAGTGGAGCAGTACAGTTAGCCACCTTAGAAGGAGATATAATGCCTAATTACATTAGTGGCTGTAGAGTCAGGCTATATCAAGAACCTCTTACTGAGGATATGCTTAGACGACTCACGTTGGCAAAGAAGCGTAAGGAGGAAGAAAACAGAATACGAGCTGAAGCTCAGGCAGAAGCCATAGAACGCATTAAGCGCATGAAGCTAAGAAGACGAGGACTAGGGAGAGAACAGTATAACCATCTGGAAACATCACCCAGATATCCCATGGCCATGTGTCAAGTAAAGCCAACCACTCATCCTAGCATAGTGGACAGGAGACCATTCATTACAGTTAGGCTAGAGCACGGCAACCCTTGCCAAGAACTCAGGGCTTTAATTGACTCAGGTGCTGCAACTAGTGCGATTAGATGGTCCCACTATAAGGATTCAGGAATAGAAATGCGGCCAATTGAGGCATACCTCATAGGCTTAGGAGGCATGGAAACCCCTTGCATGGGTGAGGTGGACCTTCCTATCCTCATTAAGGATGTGACCATGACAGCGAAGCTACTAGTGTGCCATGATGACGACTTGATAGAACCCCTAATCCTTGGCCAAGATTGGCTATACGATCACTCAGTGGACTTAAATCTTAGACAAGGCTCCTTACAGATTGGAACCTTAGAGCAGAAGCGAGTGATACCGCTTGACTTCCCTAATGGCATTCCGATTGAGGTTTGTAACCCTAGACCCCATGAAATACATGCGACGGAAGACCGGAAGATCTTCCCAGTCACGTTACGTCTACACCAACCCACTCGGGCTCGGCTATGGACAGTTGTCAATCAGAAGGACGACAGGAGATCTTCCCTGGGACTTCCTACAAACTAGAAGGGGCAGCTACCCAACCGCTAGGGCAGATGGACACAATCAGCGGTCAGGTGGGTTGCATCAGCGGCCAAATGAGCACGACACCCTGCGGTGCTCATCCTTCCAAACTTGTTGCGGACTGGCCTAGATTAAAGTTAAAGAACGAATCACTTCCTAACGGGCAGGTCACGCAAGTGTTGGATCTCCCTTCTTTTCCAAAGCAGAGTGTCCATCCGACCTCTCAACCGCAACCACAACAGAGTCAACCACGACGAAGGAACCCAGACCGACGGCAGTATCAGAAGACACCACAAGGAAAGCAGTATAGGCCACCCAAAGGAAGCGGCATCAGACAAATATGGGTGACAAAAGGACAAAAAGCACCGAAGAACTCCAACCAAGCAGAGATCGACAAGAAAAAGGCAGGGCAGAAACAGAATCAGTACCCACCATCCCCTCGACCTTCTTCTACAGGTCCGAGCATTCGACAAATTTGGATCGCCAAGAAATACCTTACCCATAGACCCACACCCACGCAGATTTGGGTACCCAAACCATGTATCATAGCTCAACCCTTAAGCCATGTAATATATACCCCTCACAAATCTTTCCATCCCTCAATACCACCACACCCGATACTACCTTTTGCCCCTCAGCAGAAACCCACCACCCACTCAAGGACTCTTAGGAAATGTATACCGAAGAATGTCCAACCGTCTTCCCCTAACCCTTTGTCTAACTACCCCCCGACTAACATACAACCTTGTAATAAATCACTAACCTTTAAACCTTGCATAAATTCACCCACCATCATAACACATCACTCTTAATCTCATCTCATCAAGAAATGTATGCATGATCTGAAACGTGTAGGTGTCTAGAGACCTGCACTAGTGCTGCAAAAAGCATTGCATCCATCACATCACAGCACTTGGCTACACGGGTTACGCATCAGTTATGGAAAGGGATTGCGGTCTCACTTTAATGGGATCATAATTAATTTCCATGCTAATGTGTTAATCTTTTGTAGCAGATCTTTCTCATTAGCGCATCAGTCATCATGCAAACCGACGAAGGACCATCAGACGCAGGCCCCAGCGTAGCTGCAGTGCCCCTCAATGTTTTACGAGCAGAATCCCACCCGGCTGCTCCACCGCCAGAATTCCAAGGATTTCCAGGGCCCATGCCGATCGATAACCCACCTATGGGCTACACAGAAAAGATACACCGTAACTCTCACTGGTTTCAGGGACTTGCAGGACCCTTAGCGGATGCGGATTTTATATTTGAATCTAATTTGACGTTTGATGACCGCACTTGGGGAAAATACCAATTCTTCTCCAGAGAGTTTGAAGGCCTACAGAACACTCAGGACTTAACTCACGTTTGGGCCAGAGCCGGCTTCACGGAGTATTTCAGTGATCCTCTGCCCAAACCTGACTTTTATAGGTGTTATTATTTAATCACTACTTTGCTGGCCTCAGAGAATAAGGATATCCCAGGAACTTTTATTTTGCCTTCCTTAGTGGATGATCCACCTTACAAAAGATTTTATCTTTCGAAGGATTTAATCAGAGCTGCCATCAAGATTCATGGAACTCACACGCCCATAGATCGAGAAAGATTAGTTCCAGACCCTATGAAACGTGGGGATGTCACGAAGTGGGAGGAGATCTCAGCAATTACACCTGAGCTGTCAAAGCCGCTACGGATATGCATGCAACATTTTGCATTCCCCGCTCAGGACAGATTCACCATGCCACATAAAAGAATATGGTTTGGATTGTACTTAGCCTGTACTGGACCTCAGACTGTCGATCTGGCGAGCTGGATCATTGATCAAATGTATTTGGCACAACACAGATGGGAACGAAAGAAAGTGCTTAATGGATGTTGTGCGCTGACAAGAATTGTTTACATGTGCTTGGCTTATGACTTGCCAATTGAACGTGCATTAACAGGAGAAGAGCTGAAGCCATTCAAAGGAACGACGAAGAAAGCCAGGAAGCCCAGCAGAGCACGGGCAGGTAAGCGCATGAGAGGCACTATTCCTTGCCTTCAAGTGCCAGAGTCACCATCACCACAACCCTCCCCAGAGCAATCACCGACAGAAGCCGCTCCCACAGTACAACCCATTCGAATAAGGTTATCTAGACCAGTGGTAACGGAGGGCACTACTAGTACCGTTGCACCTCAGGCAGCTACAACAACAGAACCCACCACCACGACAGCAGAAGCTCCCACCACTATTGGTGCGGAAGCCTTTTCTTTCCCAATACCACACCTGGAGGCAGAACCAATAAACACAACGTTCGATTTTGAAATGCCTGATGCATTCTCCAATGAATTTCAGTACTCCGAGGCACAAATGTTCTCTCAAGAATTTGAAAGGCCAAGTTACCCTACCACACCGCGGGATCAGCCACAGGGACAAGTGGTGTCGAGCTCTGATGACGAAAGAACAACCACGGATGACGACGAAGGTGATGACAAAGCCAGCCAGGGCACGCATGATTCCCAAGAACAAGGACAGACAGATGGCCAAGGCCAACAAACCGATGCACACGGTGACACCAGCACGCACGAAGAGGAGACTTTCGAAGCAGCAGCTTACACGCTGGCAATCAAGAAATTATATGGTACGATGGAGAAAGTCTGGGCACGGAAGAAATTGACTGAAGAAGAGAGCCAAACCATAATCGAACAAGAACTCATCTCCGGAGGGTTTGAAGAAGTTTACATCAGAGGGTTCAGAGAATTAGTCAAATCCATTGGCCCGGTCGAAGCACTGAGATATTTACAAAGGAAGCCACTCCCCCAATATGACCCTTGCAGAGTTCGCTTGTTATCGAAGCCCAGTGAATATATTCGAGTTCCGGTAGGTGCTCAATCATCCCACCAGGCGCAAGATGCACGCCTACGTCCGGAAAGATCCTTCACCGACGAAGCTATCCTAGTCGACTCCCCGCCACGTACTACCGTTGTACATACTACCACTATCCTTGAAATAACATCCACACCTTCTACTCCTCTCTCACCTCATGTTTCACCAACTCATCCTGTATCCCCCGCAAACCCACCTGCTCCTCCAACAAGCACACCAGTCCATGGCAACATAGCCACAGCCTTTGCCCTGCCCATTCATGCCACCATGCCCGCACCCACCCCACCTCGTCTACGTGTGTAGCTCAATGATGAGTAGCACCTCCTTTAATGTCAATCCAGGAAGACGTGAGGATGGTATGAAGACCTCGAGCCAGTGGCGGCACAAGTGTGTGAGTGAGAAGCACACTAGCATGCACACACATACACACACGCGCACACACAGCAAGACAAAGAGTGAGAATCAATGGAGTTCTTCAATTACTTTCAAATGCTCTTACAAGTTTGTTTCAATTACAAGCTAACCTCAAAAATGAGCTCTCTAGCTCTTTTTATAGTTTTTGACTAGGTTTTGGCCCTGTCCAGACCTAGTGTCCGGCCTAGTTAAAAATTAGGTTCCAGGGCCAATTTGAGGGCTTAAACGGAGTCTAAAAAATACGAAAATTGATATGTAGGTACTTCTAAGGCTCCTCAAGCTCAAGGACTCCTTGGCTTGCACAAAATGGAGCTACAAAAATATGAAATGGTATTTACAATGATTGTTAGTGATAAGAATCACTGTTAAAAGATGTTGATTTGGGAAAATTTGAAGGGCCTATCTGCCAGATTTGCGTCGACTCCTTTGTCTACTTACTCCTTCACCTTGTTCTGACTCTCTCCGCTGGCTTCCTTGTCTAGTCGGTCCTTGGGTGCCCATACTGCTCTCAACACCCCCCCCTCTCTCGCGTCTGTCGTCCCTTACAGACCCTTGTTGTTGGGAGTGTTGGATGTAATATTCCACAACCTGAGTGGCAAGCTGATGTTCTTGTATGCGTAGTCCTCTGGCTAAATATGTCATCATACGATCCCAATCGATGGGTCCTGGAATGTCCGGATGTGGCAGACGTAACTGATCGGCATGGATCGCTTGTTCTACTGCGAATAGATGTAGCAAATGTGTGGGTCTGGGAATGAAAATTTCGGAATGGTATTCCCAGAATCCCGTAGAGAACATTTCCTCAAATGTCTGCTTGAAGCATGCGGGCAAGTACTTTATTCGTGCATGCCAAGCAAAGATGATAGTGACCGAGGGGGTTTGGCTCATGTCGTAGACTAGATCCTTGTTGCCTTGAGAGAATCCAGGGGCAGAGATGTATGGAGCTTGGACATTCCGAAAGGTTTTGAAGACAATGGTCATGAGCTCGAATATCTTCATACACATTTTCGCTGCTATGTCGGGTACATTATTTAGGCGTGTGGACCAGTGCCGAATTGTTGATATCATGTAGGCTATGGTTGGGGTCCCTCGAGGTGGAGCGAAATATGGGTAGTTAACCCAAGCCGAGCACTCTTTATTGTTGCGTACCTTGATTGCAAATGCTTGCCAGGATCTGCGACGTACCACTGGACAATAGCATGGATTATACTTGATATATAGTGGCATGGTTGCCCAAGTACTCATCATCTCTGGGTAATCGGTGAGTAGACGTGCACGCCAATTAGGTTGGAAGATCGAGCCAGCACGTGCATCGGTCGGTAAATCCCCTATCTCAAATTGAGTGGTGAATGTGGGCTCCTTCCCTGTATGTCTTTTGACTTCTGCATTATAATCATGTAGTAAGACAAAATAAGGCATGTATTGCGACTCTGATGTTGTGATTAACCGTTGATGGGATAAATTTTGAAAGTAGGAAGACCGAAGGACAGTTTCTTCCAGATTTGTGAGAGATTGCATTTGCACGGCCACACAATCATCATGTGTCTTACCCACTTTCTCGACCCTTTTGACCCAATCTGGAACTTGAATTTCTAACGTGTCTTGTCCTTCTTCCATAGTTCGACCACCAGGCGTCGGCATAGGCTCGTATGGCTCTTCATAGCTGTCATCGACGGGGATTTCCACTACTGTTTCAGGTTCTGGTTCTTCAATGGGCGAGGGTGGCCGTTCATATGGGAGGAGACGTGCTTGGAGTTCTGCCACCTGTTTCCGGAGGGTCTCCATTTCTTCTGTAGAGTGTTGCAAGATTACCGGCTCCTGTTGAGCTGTGGGGACACTGGCTATCTGTTTCTTGAGATCTGCACATTCAGTCTCTAGCTTTTCATATGACTCCAAGAAATTTGCATGCTCCTCAAGTAAGATGCGAATGTCTTCTGATGGAACTGCTCTATATCTGGTAGGGCTAATGGTTGCTCCTACGGTTCCTTCCATAGCCGCTTCAAAGTTGTCTTGGTTTTGTTGTTGAAGTCGTTTGTTCTCTTCTAGTGCTGCGGCCATATGCTTCCTTAATAGCCCAATGTTGCGTCTGAGTGTAGCGTTAGAGATCATTTGCGCTTGAAGCACTGTTTCTAGTTCCTTGACTGCTTGGTCATCTACAGTTGATGTCTTTGATTCCAATTCGGAGTGAGCCTGCTGTAGTGTGGTATGCTCGGTTAGGAGCGTCTGGTAGTCAGCTTCAAGAGTGGTGACTCTAGCTTGCAGACGTTGAGATTCTGCCTGGAGGGTAGCAGTGCGTTCTTCCAATTGATGGTACTCTTGTTGCAGTTGATGTGCACACTGAAGTAAGGTGTTGAACGTGCTATTTACATTATGAGATGCAAGGGGAAACGTTTGAAATGCAGGGGAGGTGGGATTGGGTAGGGGGGTAGTGAATGTTGTGTGTGCCAATGATGTGAGTGGTGAGGTGGGGGGCAAGGGGGGGGAAGATGGTGGAATTGTGGGGAGAGGTGCTGTGGTTGGTGAAATGTCCATTGGGTCAGACAAGGTGGTGTGTACAGGGGCTACCATGTACGTGGGTATGGTAGGTGAAGTGAGTGTGGTGTTCGTGTAAATTGATGTCGTTGCGAACATCGGAGAAATGTGCCTCGGAAACATTGGAGAGCGGGTGAACTGCTCCACAACGGACGGGTATTGGGGTGGCGCGGTCAGGTTGAAAGAGGTGTAGGGGCCAGATGGGAAGTGGGGGTCATGGAATGGAGGTACCCGTATTGGGGGATAGGTCGGGAAACACAGGGTGCCTTCTGTGGGTGCTGGGTTTCCAACTACACTTGGAATTATGGGATGGCCAGTCATGGGTTCAGAGGATAGACGGGACGAAGTGTACAAGGGATTGGTGACGAAGGAGAAGAGGGTGTCTTGTGAGGTGGGTTCTCGAAATGAGAATGATTTGAATGAGGATGGGTTATAAGTGAAGGTAGAGGTGATGACTGTCGTTTCTTCCAAGGTGGGAGGTGGTGGTGGGGGTGGAGAAGGTGGTGATGGAGGATGCTGGGGTGAGATGGGTGATGTCTGAACGAAGGTTTCGGTGGAGAGGTCAGTGGTGGTTGTGGGGGTGGCTGTGGTCTCAATGGGTACTTCTGGTTCTGTGACGGGTATCCTGATAGTCTTACCTGCTCGTGGTAACGTGTCCACTCTGCGTTTGTCATACCTTACGGACTGGCGGACTGCGGTGTGGACAGCCTCCGGAACTCCTAAAGAGTCTGACACTAATTTGAGGGTGTCAATGAAGTGTTGGTCCACCCCTTCATCTGATAGCATTTCTTGCATCAAAGCTTGACCTGATACCAGAGAGAGTTGATGCCTTTCTTGTACTGCTTTGATTGTGTCGTATAGCCTTCGTAGTTGAGCTGTATATGCTGGTGCACCTACAAGTTCTGGCACTTCTTGTTGCTCCTCTTGGTGCTCTTGATCATACTCCTCCTCATCATCCTCCTGTTCTTCATCTCCGTCATCCTCTGCATCCACTTCAACAGGTGCGACAGGTGCTTGGGAGGTTGTGGCCTGCGTTTGTACGTTTTCCGCTTGTTGTGCCTCTTCTGCCTCCAGCTCTACATCTTGTAATAGTTGTTCGAAATCTTCATTAGTGAGTTCTTCCAAAGGTGCACCACTAGGAAATTCGAGATCGGTTGGGATGGGAGGGAATATCAAGGTGGAACCATCGGTGCTGCGTCTTGGAAGTCGGAGTGTGAATGGTCGGACTCTTCGGGGTGGCGGGGTGACGTCTGGTGTTAGGGTGGCTCCACGTGGTTGAGCACATGGGACTTGGACCGTGCCTCACATCTTCTTAGAAGGGGGTCCAGTGGATGTCCTGCCTCGAAACTACTCTACCTGATTCCACATCAGGGCCCGTTGGATTGGAATGTCATAAGCCAAACACCTATAAATGATTCTTGTCAGAGCACAGCAACCATATAAAACCTGTTTCCGCGGCCAGCGTTTGTGAGCTAGGTGTATCTGATCAATTATCCAGTGGGGTAGGTTGATGGTGAGGCTCTGTGTCTCTGCCAGATACAGGCTAAACCAAATCTTTTTGGGCGGCATGGTGAATCGATCTTGTGCCGGGAAAGCAAAGTGTTGCATGCACATGCGAAGGTGTATTGCAATATTAGGCGTCATGGATACCATGTCCTTGAGTTTGGTGAGACTTCGATTCTTCATGTAATCCGGTACTAGGGTTTCCTTTTCTGTAGGAATATGCATTCCGCGCATATCTAGAGCCTCTCTCACCAAATTGTTTGATAGCCTGAACCTCTTGAGCTCATTCCCCTTTGTCAGAGATGGAATCACAAATGAGCTTGCACCTTTTGGGTTCTGATTTGGAGTCAAGGTGTTGATGAGATAGTAGCATCGCATGAAGTCAGGTTTTGGGAGTCGGGCACTGAAATAGGCACTCAATCCTGCTTTTTCCCATATCGGACGTAGACCTTCCGCATTTTGTAATTTCTCAAATTCTCTTGTAAAGAAATGGTATCTGCCTTGCTTTCCATTGAAGTCCAACTCTGATTCCCATAGGTACGTTCCTTCACCCAAGGGTCCTGCCACCTCGGTAAACCAATGGGAAGTCTTTCCCACGGGCATGGTGTGGCCTCGCGGAGGGTCCGCAATAGGTATGATTTTGACGGCCTGCAATTCTTCTGGTCTTTCAATTGTCTCAGGCAAAACGGGTAAACTGTCCAAGTCCACCACTTGCGGGTTTGTTTCTGTGTGAGAGCTAGTTCCTGCTGCCTCCGCCATGTTGAAAATGTCGCAGCTGATTCTGTGAGAATATATGAATAAACGTTAACATTGCAATGGACACAAAAATGACATGGTGTCCCTTGTTACAACATTAGCTTAAAGTTCGGGAGTGGTTAGGGGTTAATAAGTGCTCGGTGCTGGTGTGTGTAATTAGGAGTTAGGTAGACCTAAGAGCTAAGCGAAATGATGTGATGTGAGAGTGAAGCGGTTAGTAGGTGGTCATGGATTTACAATCGGGGTCCGGGGGTTTGTTACAAGTCTTGGGCTGCCAAATGCAGTGGATGGGTTTTGCTCGTGGTTCCGTAGAGATTCTCGAGGGCTTTATAGGTGTGTCAGTTTGAACATGAGGCCTTTTAGGTACCCATTTACAACTGATTCTGTTCGTGCTCATGTGCCTTGGTGTTGAAAATGAGTGGATGTAGGCTGTGCGAGTGAATGGATCATGCTGTGTAGGGTGTGTTCTTGGTGTAGCTATTTGAGCCCGCAAACAAGCCTTAGGCACCCAAATTTGTCTTGATTGTGGGCTAGCCTTCATCGACTTCTTGGGCAGCCAAATAGATTTCACGTTAGCAGAAGAATTTCCGAAAGACTTCTTATTAGTGTCGTGTTGTTGGTTACTAATAAGAGGCTTTGCCCGTGTGGTTGGCTTGAGTGCAACCGGGTGTTCGCCTTTCCGCACCCACACTTGTTTCACTTGCTGGGACATTTTGCTGCGCAGGTACTTTGGATCCCCGACATAGGTAGTACTCTGCTTCTTCTGCCTTTGATCCACCTTTGGTTGTTGCCTCCTTCTGGCCTTTGGAAAAGAAGGGAGTTCCTTTGCATCCCTGACTCCTTTTTTGCGAATATCATTCCTCTACAACACATAGTTTTGGACAAGAACAGCATGGTCAACTTCATGTGCACCCCTGGAGGGACCAGGAGTCTGTGCCTTTTCTAGTTCCTTGAGTGCTCCATTATCCAACTCTACTGTAATTCGACTATTATTGACCCATACCTGAAGAAGTCCACTTCTTAGGTTTAAGTTGACTGCTTGGTCATAGATCCAGTCTTGACCCAAGACAAGAGGTTCAGTGAGATCCTCATCTTGACACACTAGTACTTTAACTGTCATTGCCTCATCATGAATGTAGAGGGGAAGTTCCACCTCGCCCATGCAAGGGGTTTCCACGCCTCCCAATCCTATGAGATACGCTTCCACAGGATTGACAGTTAACTGCAACGCTTGACAGTAAGACAATTTAACAGCACTAGTGGCTGCACCTGAGTCAATCAAGGCTCTTACGGTCCTTGCACTCGTTCCTTGTCCTATATCTAGGGTTATGAAAGGACGTCGATCAATTATCCTATGCGAGCTTGTTCCTGCAACTTCACACATGGCCATAGGATATCCTTGATCTGCATAGTCATCTGTTCTAGTCTGATCTCGGCCTTGCCTTCGTAACTTCATCCTTCTGATGCGTTCTAAAGCTTCTGCTTGAGCTTCTTCTCGAATTCGCTTTTCTTCCTCTTTGCGTTTCTTAGCAGTGTTGAGTCGGCTGAGCATTTCCTCCGTGAGGGGTTCCTGATACAACTTGACTCTGCAACCGCTAATATAGTTTGGGAGAACATCACCCTCTAACGTGGCTAGTTGTACTGCTCCGCTCGTGGAGATCCTATTGATGATCATAGGTCCGTAGCCTCTCTTTTCTAGCTTCCTGGCGTGTTGTTTCAGTGTATAGACTAAAACCAGATCTCCTGCTTTCAAACCCTTATCCTTCACGTGGGCATCAAAGTATGCCTTCTGTCTCTTCTTGGCTGCATATATTCCTGCAGCGGCTCTCAGTCTTGTTTCTCCTAATCGTTCAAGGTCAAAGATCCTAGAGGAGAGCTCATGACCTGTCCATTCGTGCTCTTGTGCTACTTTCAACGTAGGAATCAGGAAATCCAAGGGTAGCACAGCGTTTTGGCCGAATACCATCTGAAAGGGGGTGGCTTGGAGTACCGTTTTGTAGGCAAATCGGTATGCCCAAACAGCATGGTGTAGCTGTTTGTCCCAATCAGAGCGTTTAGTGTTCACTAATTTCGTCAGTACATTGCATAAAATCTTATTAGTGCTCTCAGCTTGTCCATTAGCTTGAGGGTGATAGGGGGCAGACTTCTTGTGTATTACCAAGAATTCTTGGAGTAGATTTTCAATCACTTCATTTAAGAAATGAGTGCCTCTATCACTTACCAGCTCGATAGGTAGCCCGTATCTTGTGAATACATTCTCAAACAAGAATTTGGCAGTAGTTTGAGCATCGTTCTTTGTCGTAGCTTTTACCTCTACCCACTTGGTGAGATAATCTGTTGCAACAATGATGTATTCCGCATGAGAACCTTTAGCTGGGGAATTAATAGGACCTACGAAGTCTATTCCCCACTTAGAGAATGCACGTCCACCCATCATAGGTTTCAGTGGCATCTCATCTTTGCGTATAGGATACTGAGTCCTTTGACAGACATCACACCGTTTCACATAGGTATGTGCATCCATGTGAAGGGTAGGCCACCAGAAGCCCGCAAATAGTATCGCCTTGATCACCCGATCTGGTCCAAAGTGTCCTCCTGCTACACCTTGGTGAGCAGTTTCCAAGATCTTAAGATATTCACTCTCATGGACACACAGTCTCAGGTAACCATCTTTACCGCGTTTGTATAGATTATCACCAATGAGTGAGTAATCCAAGGCTTCTTGTTCTAAACTCCTTTTCCTAGCCAGAGTCATGTCTGGAGGGAATGTGTTTGTCCTCAAGAATGATACTAGAGGTTCACTCCAATCTGGCACAATGGATACTTGATAAAGAGTGGCGTGTTCCACGGTGGCTTAGTGCAACAGATTGGGCATTCCTTGCACAACTTTTGTACATCAGCCTCCATAGTTGGCCAATGTACTCCGAGTCTCTTTAGGGTCTGTAAAGTGCGTTGCTTTGAATGGTGTTGCTCTAGAGCACCTACATGTGCTAATTGCAACCATTTAGCGTACTCATCCTCTTCTACGCAACAAGCCAAGATCCCTTGATCTGTGTGCTTGTACATGCTTCCTGCCATGATGTGGTACTTTTGGGCTTTAACTACCTCTCTATTCCGTGTGTTTACTACTGGATGGTTAGGCCCGTATGTCAATATTGGTACCAATGGCTTAGCCCACTGTGGTACAACTTCCAAATTAAACAGGTAAGCATCAGGAAGGTCATCTGCTACTCCTTGTGGGGCTTCTCCCGACATGAGCCTAGAGAGATGATCTGCTCTTAAATGAGTTCTACCCTTCCTTACCACAACTTCAAAGTCATATTCCATGAGCAAGAGAAACCATCTTACTAATCTTCCTGTATTGCATGGCTTGTTTACAAGATATAACAATGCCTGATGATCAGTAAAAAATTTAAACTTATTTGCAAGCAAATAGTGTCTAAATTTCTTAACTGCATACACCATGCCTAATCCTTCTCGCTCTGTAGTGGTGTAATTCCGTTCAGCCGCATTCAATTGTCTACTGGCATAGGCAATTGGAAGATCCACATTACCTTCACCAGTAGGTTGTGCAAGCACACATCCAATAGCATAATTGGATGCATCAACATGAACATGGAATGGCTTATTCCAATCTGGTGTGGTCAAGATTGGTGCTGAACATAATCTTCGTTTAAGCTCCTGGAAGGAATTCTCACATTCATCCGTCCACTCAAAGTTAGTCAGAAGTCCGTACATGGGCTTTGCAATGACAGCATACATGTGTATAAATTGTCGGTAATAGCCACAATGCCCCATGAAAGCTTGTACTTCCTTGACATTCTTTGGCCTAGGTAGCTCTGCTATGGCTCTCACTTTCTCTTCGTCAGTAGATATGCCATTCTTTGACACTATGTGTCCTAGAATCTTGCCTTGCCTGACCATAAAAACGCACTTTTCTGGGTTCAGGCAGACTTGATATTCTCTACATTTGTCAAAGATTTGTCTGAGTTCAGGAATATGGGTTTGTCTAATATTGGAATGAGCACAAAGATCATCAACATAGACTTCTAAACTCTTCCTCAGGAACTCCTTAAACACATGGCACATCAGCCTCTGGAAGGTAGCTGGTGCATTGGTGAGCCCAAATGGCATTACTCTAAAGGCAAAAATGCCCCATTCTGTGGCAAAGGCTGTCTTATGTTGATCCTCTGGAGCTATGGCTACTTGATTGTAGCCCGAAAATCCATCAAGGAAGCTGTACACTTCCTTGCCTGCCACTCTTTCTAAGAGATGTTCTGTGATGGGAAGCGGATAGTTATCTCGAATTGTGGCTGCATTAACTTTTTTCAAGTTAATACACACGCGCAGCTTGCCATTTTTCTTGGGCACCACTACGATGGGGGACACCCATTCAGTGTGCTCAATTTCATAGATAAATCCAGCTTCGACCAGTCTATCTATCTCTTCCTTGATCTTAGCAGCGTAATTATCATTATATGTGTAGGGCTTTTGCTTAGAGGGTTTGGCATCTGAGGTCATGGGAATGGTGTGTGAGCATATGTCAGGGTCAACACCTTTCAAATCCTTGTAACTCCAAGCGAATACATCTCTGTATTCTCTTAGCAAGGCAATCAATTCGTGCTCTTCTTCTTCTGTCAGGTCATGGCCTATGTACGTGCATCTCTCCTCTCCTTCTTCTAGGGCCACTACTATTTTCTTGGTGGTTTCTTTGTTATCATAGGCCTCTCCTGATTGTGCCTCTCGTTTAGGCATTCTTATCATGACTCTCCTGTCATCTATCTCATACTTCTTAAAATTTTCTGGGACCTCAAACAAAGATTCTTCCTCTTCTGGTGAGGCTTCTCTCTTCTTTCGATTCTTTCCTTCTTCCTTCGGGGTCACATGTGTTGCTAATCTTACATCATTTGTAACCTCTCCATGCCTCTGGGGTTGAAATTCTACTTCATGGAAGTATTCTTCATCTGATGCAAATGGTGGGTCCATAATGATTGACTCTAGATCGGAGTCACTTGCATCTTCAAATGCATCAGGGCTAGGTTCGCATTCTTCTAGTACTGCCTCTCCCATGATTGGCTCTATGGAGAAGACTGAAATGTCATAGCCATCCTCATCACAGTGAGGTGTCCATTGTTCTTCATTGATGGGTACGTCCATTGTTGCTAAAATTTCTGCCCAGCCATGGGGTTCAAATTCCTCGTCTGGAAAAACTACAGGTGCATAGGCTGGGTCTTGAATGGGTCTATGAGTTTCGTTTGCACCTATTTCTCTGGCCTTTTCTCTCTTCTCTTCCTCTACTGCTACTTTGCACATCCATAAGTGGGTGTCTTCATGCATCCATGAGGATCCTGACCCTATGGAATGCACAGATTCCGTATCATCTTTGGTTCTATGGATGGGATTCCATTGGATAGGAGGGACATCTCTATGAGAATAATCCTTGAGATTGACTTTGGTTGTAGCACCCAAGTGTTGCAAATACAAGGAGTTGGTTCCCCAATCCTGTACCACTTGCAACTGTCGCATAAATGGTCTTCCCAAAATCATCTCATAGGCATGATTTTTGCTGAAGTCACATATAGCAAAACTATGCTCAAACTCGACACCACAAGTGGTGAGAGTTATTCCTTCTAGCAATCCTAAGGGTCTCTCTATGTGGCCATCGGCCATTTGCAATTTCATCCTCGTGGGCCTGAGTGCCGGCTGCCCCAACGCTTCCATAGGGAAGTGGTGGCAATTGCAACTCCTGCACCTGAGTCCAAAATTGCCTTGGTTGTGTACTCCTGGTAGGTGATGGGAAGATAGGTGTTCCCTTCTTCGCCTTCACACATATCTCCTATCTTATCCAAGGGAATTTCTGGCACTGTCCTATGGGACCCTACCCGGGAACGAGGTTCTGCAACTTCAGTTACTTGACTGGCTACATATTTCCGCGCTTTTGGTCTATTCTTAGGCAGTTCTTCCAAAGTGAGATCGTGCTGCGCCTTGGTGTTCTTTACTACCTCCGTATTCCTTGATATGACTGAGTCGTCGTTCCTTACCATGACTGTGGGTGCTCTCATACACGTGGACTTTGCTTCCCATGGGCCTGTGAAGTGGGGTAGCTCTTGTATGGAATTAGACTCAAAGTCCAATCTCTCGTGAGACTGAGTACTCTCATGTTCCCCGTAAATAGATGGGATGTCTTGTGGGAATTGGTCGTGTGCATCATCCACAAGTTCAAAGGGAGGGGCGACTTCACTTTCGTTATCCCATTTGTCTTCTTGAATCTCTCGTAGGAAGTCTGGTGCAAACCGATTCATAGAAGAAGAAGTGTCTGGCTCCGTAGAATTAGGCACATAAGCAACCTGGGAAGGAGGGCTTATTCTATCGTTGACTCTCTCCTTGTTCTCATAGATGGCTGGAGCACAAGCTTCCTGGGGAGGATTACTTATTCCATTACTCTTCTGATCAGGCTCATACACACCCTGAGAAGGAATGTAGGCAACCTGTGGAGGTACGCAAGCTTTCGAGGGAGGCTCATGTGCTTTTTTGGGAGGAAGATAAGCTTCTTGAGGAGGCACATGGGCTTCCTGAAGAGGCTGGCTTATCCGTTCCCTTGCCTTTTCCTTTCTTTGAGGGGTAGGTTCCTTTTCTGATTGTGCAATTAGCCTCTCTATTCTTTCTAGCAGTCCATCAAAATGTAACTGCGTCTTAGCTGAGCTAGAGATGTTAAAGAGGCGGCTAGCTTCGAACATGGCTTGAGCCAATTCTACCATCTTAGCACAAATTTTAGTTCGTTCAAGCTCTAGCTCGGCTCTAGGGTAGCACTTTTCATGATCGGTTATGGTTGGCCCTTCTTGGATTCTGGCCTGATATGCTTTAAGCATCATATTAAGGTCTTTGGGAGTAGGATCTGCTAGGACTGATCCTACTCTAGGGGGTGGTGTGATTTGATGAGGCGGTGGGGAAGGTGGTGGTACGGATGGAGATGGGAGTGGTGGTGGTGGAGTAGTGTGAGAGGAAGTTTGAGTTGTGAGTTCGGTTATTCTGGCTCTTGTTTCTCTTACGCTTTCCTCGAGTTCACTCATCTTTTTTTCCCATTGCCTTTTCATTCTTTCCCGACTATCTTTCCAAGCTCTAGTCCTTTTCTTGGTTATACTCTCGGTTTCACTAGCCTCTGGGCCCTTTTCCTGGCTTGCCTCTTGGTTTTGCTGCAATGCCTGAGCTCTAGTGACTACCTGTACTGGTGCAGTGGAAGTGACACTTCCTGAGGAATCTACGACCAAACCAATCACATTGATAGGAGTGATTTTTGGCATATTATTGGGGTTCTTTGGGCACTCTCGTAAAAGATGCTCTTTTCCACAATCTTGGCAAAAGCCTTGGATCGTCACGGACTGAGTTTGTGTAGGTGGAGGTAAGGGGCAATCACGAATGAAGTGATCTCCCTGACATCGGTAGCATGGTCCTCTAGGAAATGGTGGTCGTACCTGCCTAGGTTGAGGCCTAGGGTTGGGGTTTGCATACATGACATTTGTGTAGTCTGACTCCCAACTAGGTTCATTCGGCTCTTCACTATAGTAGGACTCACCATGTTCTGGAGACTGCATGTAGTAAGCCTGGGGGCTATCAACATGTGTAGAATCAAAACTATGGTCACTGGGGTCATTTTCCGAAAGCAAGGATGTTACTGGAACTAAGGCTCTATTCAGGTTCTCTTCTGCAGCCGTGTACTTTACCGGAATCACATTAGCTGGAGCTGGGGGTTGTTGTGCTAACACAGGCTGAGGTCTTTGTTGGTTTTGATATGGTTGCTGATAGGGTTGCTGTGGCCTGCCATATGGCTGTGGAGGGTACTGGTTCTGGTATCTTCCTTGTTGAGGGTATGGCTGAGGATAGGGTTGCCTAGCCGCCTGCCTGTTGTATGGGCAATCTTGCGCAGTGTGATTGGTGTACTTCCGTTCTATGGTGCAGTACTGGCTACTAGGATTAACTTGGGGTTGAGCCATAATGGGACAGACGTTCGCCATGTGGTCGCCACCACACGTATAGCATCTTTTCACAGGGGCAAACCTCGGAATTTGTTTGCTAGACACGCCTAGTTTTTGTGCCACTTTCTCTGCGAGTTCCTCAATTGATGTGGATTGCGTGGAAGAGTGACTAGAAGCACTATCTGAATCTTTGTAGATTTTGGAAAGCTCTAGTTCTTCCCCTAGGTTATCTTCAATGTCAATGCACATGCGTACACACTCTTCTATAGTCCTAGGGTCCTTCAGATACACATAGGATCTCAACTTCGTACTCAGCAATCCATCAAGGAATAGGGCTACTTGTTTAGCAGATGTGGGTAGCTCCAAAACAGGGCACCTTTCAAGGTATTGTCTAAATCTTCTCCCCGCCAATCTGACAGTCTCTTGGGAAGTCTGTTTGAAGCTGTGAATCAATGATGAGGTATTGTGTCTTATGCCACTCTTAGAGAATTCAATAATAAATGCTTCTAGGAGTTGGTCTATGCTCCTGAACTAGCGCTCATCCAATGGCTGAAACCATGTAAGTGCGGTGTTCCTAAGGGTTAGACCGAAGGCATTGTACTGCGTGAATAGATCCTCCACTTGCTCAGCTCTCAAGACTTGCTTGAACTCCGCCACATGATCATAGGGATCTCCTGTGCCATCAAAGTAATTCTTCATGGACTTAACTAGCTGGGTTGGTCTCAACGTTCTTGTATGCTCTCTAGGTCTCGGCAGAGGTAATCCATCCACATTTCTTTGGTTCCTGTGAGCTCTAAGCGTCTCAGGTTCTACCCTATTCGTCTCCGTCCTCGTTCTTTCTCTGCCCACTGGGTTGGCAAAGCTTACTTCTGGTCTATCTCTACTTCTGTCTCTTTGAGTTCCATGAGCTTGGGATGTTCCAGCTCCCGGGTGACCATAGGATACATTCGATCTTGGTTGGGGGAAAATGAATTCACCCTTCCAAGTGTAAGCATGCCTATCATTTTCTGTCACCACAAAGATCCTTTTCGAAGTGTGATCTAAGTAGGTCACTCTACCTGGGCTATCCGGATCCTTAAACTCATAGATCATGATAGTTCCTATATCAGTTGGCTGATTAGCTTTATACCTCCAAAAGGCTTCTTCAGTTTCTCGATTGAGGAGCAACTCTATGCTCTTATTATCCTGGGGAATCCATTCCGGTGTGATAATCCTAGTGAGAACTGATTTACCTCGAGGGGTTCTAGGTTCCGCACCCATGTTCCCTTGTTCCAAGTCACCTAAATCCGCCTCTGAGATTACATTCCCAAATTCATCTGTCCTGTCTGGGTGACTGGTGACTACGTATATGGTTCCTTCTTTGTCCAAGTATGCACCGTTTTCAAACTTGACTACTGGGTGCTCGAGTCCAATGGATTGATCAAGATTCTTAATCTGTATCACAGATCTTCCTAAGCCGTCCTCATAGATGCTGGCACCTAATCGGTTGGTCCTAAGGTACTCCAACTGTGTTTTGTAAGGGCCTTCCACCCTGTACAAGTAAGGCACTCTTGAACTTCCCGTAGGTCTGTCCATGCCTTGAGACATCTCTGACTCACTGGTCTCAGAGCTAGGGTAGTACGAGTGGTGGCTCAACTGCTGGGCCCAAGACCTAGCAGTGTGGTTAACGCTAGCCTCTGAAGACCTAAGGCTTTGTCTCTCCCTTACAAGATGTCATCCTGATCTAAGGTTCATATGCCTATCTAAGTAGCCCAATTCTTTGCCCAGAGTACAACCTCGTTGCTGGTTACTTTATATTAGTCACTTGATACTTTTTAGTTATTTCTCGTGTTTAAGGTCTTGTCTGATATTACAACGTCAGGAATACTTGAATGTTCTTCGTGCTTTTAGGTTGATCGTTCCACGTTAGGTTCTTTCCTTTATGTTACCGACAGTACAGAGATTAGGTTTTTAGCTTGAACTTGAGTTTTTAGGTGGTCTTCAACTTGATACCTGCTTATCGTCGCTCTGACTTACTCCTACCTCTCGTCGTTCTTAGCCTAAGCTAGGAATTGATAAAGGGAGTTGAGAATTTCCAACCTTTTGTTTCCTTCTTGGTTGCCTTGACTGCCCAGGAAGTGTGTTCCCAAGCCTGCACTTACTCTTGCTTAGAACGCCTTTCGATGCTCTCAAAGGATCTGTAAAAGTTCCAAAGTTAGCTTAAAGATTTAAATTCCAAAGACAAAACCAATGATTTTCATTCCTGTAGCACACACACTAGCTTGCATAGTGATTTTTAAGAGAACAATTCTAAAGACCCCTGACTTTGATCCCCCTGGGTATGGTCAACTTCAAAATACCCTATCTGAAAATCAATGCATTATCTTTATAAAAAACAGTTGAGGGCGTGTAGTATATGCCACGAGCTTTCCAACAAGCCCTAGAGCTCAAAAAATGGATTTCGTATGAAAAAGTTGTAACCGTTCAGGGTTCTAGAGTTACGACAGGGTTCAAACAGGATCACTGTGCAACAGGTTTTCCCCAAGTTGTTTTCCTAAAGCTTCCTAATGTGCTCTAGAGTAAAATGTTTGTGTCCAAAATTAGCCCAACTCTTCAATTAACAATCCCTAGAAATTTGGCTAAAATTGGCTGTCAATCGCGATGGACAGGGCTGTCAATCGCGATGGACACTCAGTCAATCGCGATAGACAGAGAGTTCAGTCAATCGCGATGGACAGGCAATCAATCGCGATGGACAGGGCTGTCAATCGCGATGGACACTCAGTCAATCGCGATGGACAGAGAGTTCAGTCAATCGCGATTGACAGGGTGTTCAGTCAATCGCGATGGACAGTCAGTCAATCGCGATGGACAGAGAGTTCAGTCAATCACGATGGACAGGCAATCAATCGCGATGGACAGGGCTGTCAATCGCGATGGACACTCAGTCAATCGCGATGGACAGAGAGTTCAGTCAATCGCGATGGACAGGCAATCAATCGCGATGGACAGGGTGTTCAGTCAATCGCGATGGACAGTCAGTCAATCGCGATGGACAGAGAGTTCAGTCAATCGCGATGGACAGGCAATCAATCGCGATGGACAGGGTGTTCAGTCAATCGCGATGGACAGGCAATCAATCGTGATGGACAGGGGGTTCAGTCAATCGCGATGGACAGGCAATCAATCGCGATGGACAGGGGGTTCAGTCAATCGCGATGGACAGGCAATCGGTCGCGATGGACTGGCAGTCAATTGCGATGGACAGAGCTGTCAATCGTGATGGACAGGGCTGTCAATCGCGATGGACTGAAATTTTGCAAGATTTCCAAAAATTTTGGTGGAAAGGTGGTGTGCAGGGTCTCTAGTCCACTGTGGTGCACTCAGATTTACCAAAAGGTGAGAATTTCTGTCAATCGCGATCGACAGAAGTCGGCGACTGCGATACAGTTTCGTCGAGTTTCGTACCTGCGCAGGAAGCTGAGGATGGTGATGTGACCTGTACCTGCAAGATAGCTCAAGAAACATGCAAAAACAGCACACGCAATTTCGCTCTCTCGCTCTCTCTCACAAGTGAAATGAGGGAAATGAGGTGGAGGTGGGGATATAGTCAAAAAACTGAAATTTTTGCGATGATGGAGATGGAGGTGGAAGATGGTGATGATGATGATGATGATGATGGTGGTGAGGTAAGAAAGAGAAAATTAGGAAAAATAAAGAAATTACCTACAACTCCAACGCGTCAACTCTATGTCTTACCATCACACGCTCGTCCTCAAAGCTCGATCCCCGGCAACGGCGCCAAAATTTGGTGTAGCTCAATGATGAGTAGCACCTCCTTTAATGTCAATCCGGGAAGACGTGAGGATGGTATGAAGACCTCGAGCCAGTGGCGGCACAAGTGTGTGAGTGAGAAGCACACTAGCATGCACACACATACACACACGCGCACACACAGCAAGACAAAGAGTGAGAATCAATGGAGTTCTTCAATTACTTTCAAATGCTCTTACAAGTTTGTTTCAATTACAAGCTAACCTCAAAAATGAGCTCTCTAGCTCTTTTTATAGTTTTTGACTAGGTTTTGGCCCTGTCCAGACCTAGTGTCCGGCCTAGTTAAAAATTAGGTTCCAGGGCCAATTTGAGGGCTTAAACGGAGTCTAAAAAATACGAAAATTGATATGTAGGTGCTTCTAAGGCTCCTCAAGCTCAAGGACTCCTTGGCTTGCACAAAATGGAGCTACAAAAATATGAAATGGTATTTACAATGATTGTTAGTGATAAGAATCACTGTTAAAAGATGTTGATTTGGGAAAAATTGAAGGGCCTATCTGCCAGATTTGCGTCGACTGCTTTGTCTACTTACTCCTTCACCTTGTTCTGACTCTCTCCGCTGGCTTCCTTGTCTAGTCGGTCCTTGGGTGCCCATACTGCTCTCAACAACGTGTTAACCCCTTCATCCCTTCATCCTTCCCATCCTTCCCCCCACCTTTAAGACACCCTTTCACCTTTCTAACCCCACTAACCTTCTCACCAGTTTCACCTCCCCGACCCACTATAACCCCTATTTCCCCTTTTCACCAAGCTGCTCCAGCCATCCCCCCTGTAAATTACTCTACATTTGTAAATCCTGTCTTCACACCTACACAACCACCCACATACACACCGCTTTTCACAGTCACCGCACTTGACACGTCCAATGACATGGACATCTCACCACCCACCGCACCAGCACCCACTCCACTCACAGCACCATCATATTTAGGTACGTCACAATTTTCCACGATCACCACTGCATCCACCTTCCCAACCCCATTCCCCATTCCCGCTGCATCTACTTCCACTGCATCCTCACTTAGCACTCCATTACTATTATCGCCAACCATAGACACTGCACTTCAACAAATGTTCACATGCATGTCACAAGTACGAGATGAGTTCGCATCTCTTGGCAACAACTATCAACAGCTGCAGAGGACGACAAATGAATTACAGTCGCAGCTTAATTCATTATCAATCGAGAATGCCTCTTTAAATACGCGATACCAAGAACTAAGGGAGGCATATCATAAGCTAGAGCTAGAAAGTGAAGAGAAAACAAAAGAAGCCACTGCTGATCTGGACAACCTGCTTCGAGCCCAAACAATTAGGAACACGACGCTGACCAGGAATATGGGCTTACTCAGGAGACACCTAGCCGCAGCAAAAGAGGAGAACCAGAGACTCCAAGAGCAGAATAGAGAGAATTTGGAAGCGGCATTAGACCATCCAGAACAACCCTTAAGTCCTAGCAGATTCAAGGCAATCCCATCTGAATCGATGCGGATGTTGCTAGATGACCATGTTCGACTGCTAGAGGACTATGATCGAATGAACGAAGAGCATCAGAAGTTAAAGGAAGATCACAAGCTACTACAGCTCAGAGAACCGACACCACAACAAGTACAAGTAGCAGCAGAAGTACCAGAACCTGTGGACCCTGCTCTTGACATCTTAGAAGAACTCAACGCATTACGGGCCCAGGTAGCCACTCTCCAATCACGCATAGATGTATACGAAGCACCACCACGGCCTGACTCCCCACCGGAGATCCCAGCTGACAACGAGAACATAACCATTCCGGTGGAGGAAACGTTTGAAGAAGCATACGAGCCAATACCCATCCCAGGCGGACAGGTCACGGCCGAAGGCCAGATGACCTATGAACTTCCTACCCCCGCGTGGATGAAGACAATTGAGGAACTTGGAACGACACATTCAGCCAGAGTAGAGGCACAGTTGCATGCCATGTGTTGAAGCTCAAGTTCAAGGACAAAGCATGGAAGCACATCAAAGAAGTGGACATAGAAGAAGAGAGAGCAAGTAGGGAGCTCCAAGAAGTGTATGTCAAATTTTCAGAAGAATCCCCTACAAAAATAGTGATTTTCATCACTAGAAACCATTGTAAATACCATTATCTATTTTTAGTAACTCCATTTTGTTCAAGCCGAGGAGTCCTCGAGCTTGAGGAGTATTAGAAGTACCATCGTACCAATTTTCATAATTTTTAGACTTCGTTTGAGCCCTCAAATAAGCCCTGGAACCTAATTTTTAACTAGGCCGGACACTAGGTCTGAACAGGGCCAAAACTAGTCAAAAAACTATAAAAAGAGCTAGAGAGCTCATTTTTGAGGTTAGCTTGTTGGAGAATAGAACTTTTGTAAGAGAACTCTTTTGCAATCTAAGCTTTCCATTGTTCCTCTCTTTGATCTTACTTTGTGCGCGTGTGTGTGTATGTGTGTGCATGTTTGTGTGCTTTCACTCACGCACTTGTGCCTTCACTTGCTCGTGGTCTTCATACCGGTCCTCACGTCTCCGCGGATTGACAAGTAAAGGAGGTGGTGCTTACGCTTGAGCTACACCAAATTTTGGCGCCGTTGCCGGGGAGAGAGCTTCGAGGACGAGCGTTGTGATGGTAAGATCGTAGATTTGCGACGTTGGAAGGTAAAAAAACTGTCATTTCAGTTCATTTTCTGTTTTTTCCTCTTCATCTTCATCATCATCATCATCTCCACCTTCTTCCATCTTCTTCTTCACAGAAATTTCTTGTTTTTAGTGCATTTTCACCATTTTCATACCATTTTTCATGCATTATTGTGTGGGAAGGAGTTAGGAGGTGCAAGGGAGAGCAAGCGCTGCATTTGTTTTTATGATTTTCTGCTCATACGGAGCTCGCCATAGCCGGCGCTCAGAAATTTGAATTTCCCGCCAAAAAACGCGATTCTGTGAAAATTCAAAATTTTTTGAAAAATCACGATTTTCAGTTTTCCCGCCTAAAAGTGGTTGAAAAAAATCGCGATTCTGTGTTTTTCTCAAAAAAAAAAAAAAAACACGATTCTCTGCTCAAAATCGCGATTCTCACCAATCACGATTTTCAGCAAAAACACGATTTTGTGAAAAAGGCGATTCTGTGAAAACACGATTTTTTGCTCAAAATCGCGATTTTCAAAAACACGATTCTGTGCTCAACATCGCGATTTTCATGTGAAAAATACGATTTTCAAAAACACGATTCTCTGCTCAAAATCGCGATTCTCACCAATCACGATTTTCAGCAAAAAACACGATTTTGTGAAAAACACGACTTTCTGCTCAAAATCGCGATTCTCACAAATCACGATTTTCAGCCAAAAATACGATTTTGAGAAAAACACGATTCTGTGGGACAAAATCGCGATTTTCAAGTCAAAAACACGATTTTGAGAAAACACGAATTTTTGCTCAAGATCGCGATTTTCATGTCAAAAACACGATTCTGAGAAAACACGATTTTCAGTCAGAAACACGATTTTGTGATCAACATCGCGATTTTCAGAAACACGATTTTGTGATCAACATCGCGATTCTCAGAAACACGATTTTGTGATCAACATCGCGATTCTCTGAAACACGATTTTGTGATCAACATCGCGATTCTCTGAAACACGATTTTGTGATCAACATCGCGATTTTCAAATCACGATTTTCTGCTCAAAATCGCGATTTTCAAAAACACGATTTTGTGCTCAACATCGCGATTTTTTTGACTTCACAGCATCGCGATTTTCAGAAAGTTCACAAAATCGCGATTTTCTCCAAAGGTCCTGTTTGCCTGTTTTGACCCCCAGGAGCCTGATTTGACATAACTTTCTCATCCAAAGTCCATTTTTTGAGCTCTATAGCTTGTTGGAAAGCTCGTTTCAAATCCTACACGATCTCAACTATTTTTTTCAAGAATAATGCGTTGATTTTGAGATAGGATAATTTGAAGTTGACCCTCAGGTGGGACTAGGGAACCAAGGGGGCTCTAAAGAATTGTGAACCATACCAAAGGGAAAATTTGGACTCTTGACTAAAGCTTATGAACCTGAGATCTGGTAGACACTTAGGCAAGGATAAACAAAGCATTAGATCTTCTGAGGCTAGTGTCAACCATACATCCAAGTCTTGGGCACAACAACTAAGTGGTCATCTTTTACTCAGATCAGACACAAGTGATTCAGAAATGTCTTTTAGTATGGGAAAACCTGCAGGTGGCTCAGGGACTGCCCATCTACAAACACCGGAAGGTCCCTATAAGACACAGTTGGAATATATTCGGACCAACCAATTAGGTGCTCGCATCTATGAGGATGGTCTGAGGCGATCAGTGGTCCAACTCAAAAATCCAGATCAATCCTTTGGACTTGAACACCCGGTGGTCAAGTTCGAAGAGGGTTCATACATTGATAAGGAAGGAACCATGTATGTGGTTACCAACCAACCAGATAGGACCGATGAGTTTGGAAATATCATTCATGAGAATGAGATAGGAGACCTAGAACAAGGAAACGTAGGACAAGGACCCCAGACTCCTAGAGGTAAGTCAGTTTTGACCCGAGTGATCACTCCGGACTGGATCCCTCAAGACAACAAAAGCATAGAACTATTTTTGAATAGAGGAACAGAGGAAGCCTTTTGGAGGTTCAAGCCAGATCAACCTAGCCAATTGGGCATAGTTATCATCTATGAATTCAAAGATCCTGAGATACCAGGCAAAGTTGTCTACCTGGATAACACATCAGAGAAAATTTTCTTGGTAACGGAACATGATAGACATGCATATACATGGAAGAATGACATGATTTTCCCCCCACCAAGATCCAATGTTTCCCATGGCCTCCAAGGGGTAGGATCATCCCAGGCTCATGAAGCCCAGAGAGAAAGAACTAGAGAGAGACCTGAGGTAAGTTTTGCACACACCGTGGGCAGGAATAGGTCAGGATTTGAAAATGAAAGACCTGAAAGAGAGAGACATCAAGCACATAGGCAACAAAGAGATGAACAGGATTTTCCATTGCCTAGACCCCGGGAGTACCCAAGAACCCTTAAACCCAGTCACGTGATCAAGGCAATGAAGAACTATTTCGATGGGACAGGGGATCCTTATGATCATGTGGCCGAGTACAAACAAGTGCTGAGAGCCGAACAAACTGAGGACTGGTTCACCCAGTACGAGGCATTTGGTTTGACCCTTAAAGGCACTGCCTTAGCTTGGTTTCAACCATTGAGTAGAAGCAGCTATCGCAATATAGGTCAACTGCTAGACGAATTCATTGTAGAATTTTCCAAGAGTGGTATCAGGCATAACACATCGTCCCTGATCCATAGTTTCAAGCAGACACCCCAAGAAACAGTGCGACTAGCAGGTAGAAGGTTCAGACAGTACCTAGAAAGATGCCCTGCTCCAGAGCTACCCACACCAGCCAAACAAGTGGCTTTGTTTTTAGATGGCTTATTGAGCACAAAGTTAAGATCCTATGTATACTTGAAAGATCCTAGATCCATAGTAGAGTGTGTGCGGACGTGCATAGACATAGAAGATAACTTGGGTGAGGAGTTAGGATTGGCCAAACTCTACAAAGATTCAGATAGTTCTACTAGTCATACTTCAAAGATCTCCACAGAAATAGAAGAGATAGCTGAGCAAGTTGCCAAGAAGCTGGGAGTCCAAAATAAACAAACACAGGGAGTCACTTCATTGAATCGGTGCTATACTTGCGGAGGTGACCACATGGCTAACGTATGCCCAATGCAAAACCAAAACATTAGAGAAAGGAATGCTCCATATTGCACTATTGAGAGAAAATACACAAACCACACGGCTCAAGATTGTCCCTACAATAGGCAGGCTGTTAGACAAAATTATCAGCAACCTTACCCACAAGGTAGGTATCAGAATCAATACCAACAGCCATATTACAGACCACAACAGCAATATCAGGTACCATATAGGCCACAACCTGTCTTGGTAAACCAACCACCAGCTCCAGCCAACGTGATTCCAGTCAAGTATGCTGTGGGAGAGGAAAATCCACATAGAGCTTTGGTGCCACTAACCCCATTGATACCAGATAACGACTCTCATGCTCATAGTTCAGACTACTCCCATGAAGGTAGTCCACATGCTTATTACACAGAGTCACCTGAACATAGTGAGATTTACTCGTATCAATATGAGGCACCGCCTATGGAGCAAAATTGGGAGCCAGAATACTCCAATGTCATGTACACAAATCCTAACCCTAGGCCCCAGTTGAGACAAATGAGACCACAAGCCCCTAGAGGATCTTGTTTCAGATGTCATGGTGACCATTTCATTCGTGACTGTCCCCACCCACCATCTCCGAGTCAAGGACAGGCTATCACAATACAGGCTTTTTGTCCTCATTGTGGCAAAGACCATCTCCCCAGAGATTGTCCAAGAAACCCCTCTAGTGCACCCAAGATTACACCCATTAATGTGGTAGGCTTAGTGGCAGATCCAAGTTTAAGTAGTAGCCATGTGGCTCCTATACAAGCTGTCACTAGAGCACAAGCCTTAAAACAGGATAAACCAGTAGAACAATCAGAGTCGAGTGAATCGGGAGAGCCTAGTAAGAGGAAAACAAGAACATGGAAGGATACCAGAGAGAAGGCCAATCGCAAGTGGAATAAAAAGTTATCGGAACTAGAAGAAAGCTTAAAAGAAGCGAAAACAAAAATAGAAGACATTGCATCTCAAAGCCCCTCGCATGCCGAAACTCCATCCACTCCACCTCATCCCACCCCACCACCCATTGTAAATAGACCGCAACCAGGGTCTGTTCTTGCAGATCCAACCCCAGAAGGCTTGGACATGATGTTCAAGGCCTACCAGGCTCGACTTCAAGAAGGGCCTACAGCGGCAAACCTAGACAAGAGTTACCCTAGAGCAGATTTAGAGATTGAACGGATGAAAATGTGCATGAAAATGGTAGAACAAGCTCAAGCCATACTTGAGACTAGTCAAAAGTTCAATCAGACAAACTCTATCAAATCGGATTTGCATTTCCAGCGCTTACTAGAACGATTAGAGCAGTTGGTAAACAAACCACAAGTTTCTCTACCTCCACAGGCTCAACCAGTTATTGAAAGAGGAAGCTCACCACCAAGGGGAGCTTATGTTCCTAATTCCACGGATGCTGGAATACCTCCTTCTATTCAACAGTACTCTCAAGAGTTCTTGCAGGAAATACAAGAGGAGAAATGGGCCAAGGAGAAGGGTAATTCCCCTCCTATTCCTGAGATTGATGATCTTCATGATCAATTTCCCCAAGACATTCCATCTATTTACGAAGATGAAGCAGAACAAGAAGACGAAAGATTAGATTTTGAATCTAATACCTTAGAAGAACTGCCTCAATTTCCAGGCCCATGGGAATCTGAATCACTCCAGATTAGAGCTCCCACAATACTAGTAAGAAATGAAGACTCAGTGGTTCCAAGGAACACGGATGTCGTGAAGAACACTAAGGTTCAGTGTCATCTCACTGTAGAAGAGTTGCTCAAAGCAAAACCTGAGTTATGGAATCATGTGAAGGATCAGGTCCCAGAACTTGAGTCCAATATGCCAAAAGTAGGCTCTAAGCAAAGGGTACCAGAGATACCTCTAGACAAAATAGGGGACATGTGTGAGGGTGAAGAAGGTAATACTTATCTTCCAATCACCTACCAAGGTTACACAACCAAAGCAATCATAGATTCAGGTGCTGGTGTTGCTATTGCGACCACCTCCTTGTGGAAGCAATGGGGCAAGCCCACATTAAGACCAACTAGAATGAAGCTTCAAATGGCTGATGGTCATTTTGAAAGACCTCTAGGATTGCTAGAAGGGATCACTCTAACCACTTGTGGTGTAGAGTTTGAGCACACATTTGCTATATGTGACTTTGAGAAAAATAATGTCTTTGAGATGATCCTAGGAAGACCCTTCCTACGACAATTGCAAATAGTACAGGATTGGGGAACTAACTCCTTGTACTTACAGCACTTAGGGGTCACCACTAAGGTCAATTTGAAGGATTACACCTTCAGAGATGTACCACCCCTACAGTGGAATTCTATCCACAAAGCAAAAGAAGATTCCATCTCTGTGCATTCTGAAAGTTCACCTGATCCATCATGGCTGCATGAAGATACTCATTTGTGGATGTGCAAGGTTGCAAAGGAAGAGGAAAAACGTTTAAAGGCAAGAGAAGAAGGAACTTCGTTAGGAGATAGACCAGTTAGAGACCCAGCCTACACACCGATGATCTTTCCAGATGAGGAGTTTGAGCCTCATGGCTGGCCAGAAATCTTAGCCACCATGGACATTGCTGTCAATGAGGAACAGTGGACACCTCATTGTGATGAGGAGGGTTATGATATCTCAGTGTTCATGTGTCAACCCTTGCTAGAAGAATGTGACCCTAGTGATGTCATAGAAGAGGAAGAGAATGACGATGATCTGGAGTCTATTGTGATGGATAGTTGCTTTAACTCAGAGCAGCACTATTTAGAAGATATAGGAGTGTTCACCCAGAAAGAAGAAGAACCTCTCACAAGTATTAAAACAGTAAACTCAAAGGATGGAAGTGAGAGTAGTCAAAAGAAAAAGAAAAGAAAAGCAGTGAAACAAGAAAAGGAGGAATCATTGTTTGAAGTACCAGAAAACTTCAAGAAATATGAAGTTGACGACCGCAAAATTTTGGTACGAATGCCTAAGAGAGAGGCCATCATAGGAGAATCATATGATAATAAAGAAAAGACCAAGAAGATTGTAGTGACCATTGAAGAGAACGAAGAGAGATGCACATATATAGGAGATGACCTAAGTGCAAGAGAAGAAATGGAGCTCATAGCTCTATTAAGGGAATATAGGGATGTGTTTGCATGGCACTATAGAGACTTGAAAGGGGTAGATCCAAGAATTTGCTCTCATACTATCCCCATGACTACTGATGCTAAGCCCACCAAACAGAAGCCCTACACATATAATGATACCTATGCAGCCAAAATCAAAGAAGAAATTGATAGGTTGATTGAGGCTGGATTCATCTATGAGATTGAGCATACCGAATGGGTGTCCCCCATTGTTGTGGTACCCAAGAAGAACGGGAAGTTGCGAGTGTGTATTAACCTTAAAAAAGTTAATGCCGCTACGATTAGAGATAGTTATCCACTTCCAATCACAGAACACCTATTGGAGCGTGTTGCAGGCAAGGAAGTTTATAGCTTCCTTGATGGATTTTCAGGTTACAATCAAGTAGCCATTGCCCCAGAAGATCAACACAAAACAGCTTTTGCTACAGAGTGGGGAATCTTTGCATTTCGGGTGATGCCATTTGGGCTCACCAATGCACCTGCAACATTCCAAAGGCTCATGTGTCATGTCTTCAAAGAGTTCTTGCGAAAGAGCTTAGAAGTGTATGTGGATGATTTATGTGCTCATTCCCAAGAAAGAAGGGTTCACATCCCTGAACTCAGACAAATCTTCAACAAGTGTAGAGAATATCGAGTGTGTCTGAACCCAGAAAAGTGTGTGTTCATGGTGCGTCAAGGTAAAATCCTCGGTCATATTGTTTCTAAGAATGGAATCTCAACGGATGAAGATAAGGTACGAGCCATAGCCGAGCTGCCAAGGCCAAGGAATGTTAAAGAGGTACAAGCCTTTATGGGCCATTGTGGATATTACCGTAGGTTTATCCACATGTACGCGATCATAGCTAGACCCCTTTATGCCTTGTTGTCTAATTTTGAGTGGAACGACGAATGCGAGAATTCTTTCAATGAACTGAAGAAACGTTTGTGCACAGCACCAATACTGACCACTCCTGATTGGAATAAACCATTCCATGTCCATGTGGATGCATCCAATCATGCCATAGGATGTGTGCTGGCACAACCCACAGGTGAAGGGAATTTAGATTTGCCCATAGCATATGCTAGTAGACAACTAAACCCAGCCGAAAGAAATTATACCACAACCGAGCGAGAAGGGTTAGGCATGGTATATGCTGTAAAGAAGTTTAGACACTATTTATTGGCCAACAAGTTCAAGTTCTTCACTGATCATCAAGCTTTGTTATATTTGGTCAATAAACCTTGCAATACTGGACGCTTAGTAAGATGGTTCCTCTTACTAATGGAGTATGACTTTGAAGTTGTTGTCAGGAAAGGTAGAACCCACCTTCGGGCAGATCACCTTTCTCGCATTACTTCAGGAGAGTCACCACAAGGAGTGTCTGATGAACTACCTGATGCTTACCTGTTCAATTTGGAAGTTGTTCCTAAATGGGCAAATAAGTTGGTACCAGTCCTAACCTTCGGCCCTGCAAATAAGAATGTGAAAACATCACAAGAAGAAATTGTAAAATCACAAAAATATCACATATTGGCAGGAAGCATGTACAAACAAGATACTGAGGGTGTATTAGCTTGTTGTGTCGAGGATGATGAACATAGTAGTTGGTTGCAGCAAGCTCATGAGGGATTGCTAGGAAATCACTATTCTAAACAACGAACATTGCAGAATTTGAAACGTTTAGGAGTGTATTGGCCTAGCATGGACAAAGAAATACATGAGTGGATCAAGAATTGTCCAATGTGTAGAGAGAAACCACCAGTGGAGCATGCGACCCTTTATCAAGTATCATTAATTCCAGATTGGAGTACTCCATTGGTAGAGTTTATGAGATCGGGAAGATTACCCAAAGAGGCCAGTCTAGCAAGAAGACGAAATATGGAGCAAGAGGCTCAAGGCTATGCCTTAGTAGGAGAAAACCTATACCGAAGAGGTAAAGATGGTTACTTAAGACTGTGCGTTCATGAATCAGACTATTTAAGGGTCTTAGAGACTGCACACAGTGGTGTTGCAGGTGGACATTTTGGCCCTGACCGAGTGATTAAAACCATTCTATTCTCAGGACTTTGGTGGCCCACTCTTCATATGGATGCACATACCTATGTGAAGAAATGTGACACATGCCAACGTGCACAATATCCAGTGAGAAAAGACGAGATGCCCTTGAGGCCAATGATGGGAGGACGTGCATTTTCGAAGTGGGGCATAGACTTCATAGGTCCTATTAACCCCCCAGCTAGAAACTCCCATGTAGAATACATCATTGTAGCCACAGATTACCTTACAAAGTGGGTAGAAGTCAAAGCCACAACAAAGAATGATGCTCAGACTACGGCTAAGTTCTTATTCGAGAATGTGTTCACGAGATATGGACTACCAATAGAGTTGGTGAGCGATAGAGGCACACACTTCTTGAATGAAGTCATTGAAAATCTTCTCCAAGAATTCTTGGTGATACATAAGAAATCCGCCCCCTATCATCCACAAGCCAACGGACAAGCCGAGAGTACCAATAAGATCCTCTGTAACGTATTGACAAAATTGGTAAATAATAAACGCTCTGATTGGGACAAACAACTTCATCATGCTGTTTGGGCTTATCGAGTTGCCTACAAAACGGTACTCAACACCACCCCATTTCAGATGGTCTTCGGACAGAACGCTGTGCTACCATTAGATTTCTTAATCCCTGCCTTAAAAGTAGCACAAGAGTATGAGTGGAATGGGCATGAATTGTCCTCTAGGATCTTTGATCTCGAACGCTTGGGTGAAACGAGGCTACGAGCGGCAGCAGGCATCTACGCTGCAAAGAAGAGGCAAAAGGCATACTTTGATGCACACATCAAGGATAAGGGATTGAAAGAGGGAGATTTAGTGTTGGTATACACACTAAAACAACATGCCCGTAAGTTGGAAAAAAGAGGTTATGGACCCATGATCATTAATAGAATTTCCACTAGTGGTGCAGTTCAGTTGGCCACTCTAGAAGGAGATATCTTGCCAAACTATATTAGTGGCTGTAGAGTCAAGCTATATCAAGAACCTCTTACTGAGGATATGCTAATGAGACTCAACACTGCGAAGAAGCGAAAAGAAGAAGAGTTAAGAGTGAGAGAAGAAGCACAGGAAGAGGCCAGAGAGCGTATTAGGCAAAATAAGTTAAGGCGATTAGGCCTAGATGTCAACTCAAAAGCCCCAAAATATCACATGGATATGTGTCAAAAGTCAGGCATTGCGACTTCTCAGGTCATTGACCGAAGACCCTTTGTGACCATAGAGATAGGACAAGGGAAGGGTGCAAGGACGGTGAAAGCATTGATTGACTCAGGTGCAGCAAGTAGTGCAGTTAAACTTTCCTACTGCCAAGACTTGGGGTTGAACATCAATCCCATAGAAGCTTATCTCATAGGATTGGGAGGTGTGGAAACCCCTTGTTTGGGCGAGGTGGAACTTCCCATCTACCTTCAAGATGTTCCAATGAAAGTCAAAGCGCTAGTATGTCAAGATGAGAACCTTACAGAACCACTTGTCTTGGGTCAAGATTGGATCTATGACCATGCAGTTAACTTAAACCTAAGAAGTCAAATTCTTCAAGTTTGGGTACATGAACAATGCATTACATTAGAATTAGAGAACTGCATGCTCCTAGATCATGGCACCACACACTCTCTTAGTTCTTCCAAGACTAATCATATGAAAGAAGATGTTGTATGTGTCAAAAGCTCTATGATGCAGAAGGAGTCAATCGTGGAAGACCAGGTTCGAAGGCGGGTGGATCTTTCTTCTTCTCCAAAGACTCAAGTAGCCACAGTAGTGAGCCCACCACACAAGCAAACACAACCGTTCACGACAACTGCTACATCAAATAGAAAGACACCATTCGATAAAAAAGCGGTTCCGGGCATGAAGCAGATCTGGGTACGCAAAGGAGAGCAACCACCAGCCTTACCCCCACAAATCCCATCCATGCACACTAACCAAGCCAGAAGACGAAGGAAGCAGCTCAGACAAGCTCCGTCACAAGATATCCAACAAGTTTGGGTGCCTAAGAAGTTAGCTGCAGCTCAACAAGGGCAATTATAGATGTGGGTACCTAAGAAGATCCTACACCCACAACAACCTTTGTTCTCCCACATGCAAAAGGTTTCAACAAAGAGGCCAAAAAGAGAAAAGGGTAAGAACCACGTACAGAGACCAAAGGAAGATCAAATCAGCTCTTCAACATTAGTAGGAAGACATGCAAAAAGGATATGGGTTTGGAAGCCAAAAGTGCAAGTAGCCTCCACCGAACCAAAGCATCAACCACACTGGATACCACAGTTCAGAAAGCATCCAAAGAGAAAGACGCCTGAAGTGACCTCTACAGTGCCAAATGGACTCCAATAAGGAGGATTACATCAGTTCGAGACTCATAGATACCTCCACTAAGGCCGGCATCAACCTCCACAAATAACATCGAAAGCCTCGAACGAGCAACAACCATGTGCTCCTTGCACAACCCTGTCTTTTGCACCATTTAGGTCATGCATTTCCAAAGTATGCATTAATATAGGGCCACATTACACGGCCGTGCATAGACACACTTGAGAATCCCATGCACAAGAGCACAGTGACATACGTCAAACATTTCTATTGATACTAACTTTTGTGTTCTTGTTTTGTGATATCCTGTTCCTCAAAAAAAAAAAAAAAAAAAAAAAAAAAAGAGAGAAGTGGGAGAGAGCTTGTTCCCAGTGTGTCTCGGCCAGCAGTGAGATTATTGCTGCCTTATCTGGTAGAGGACAAGCATTTGGCATGAACATGGCATCTACAGCTATGATTTTCTCTTACCATGGTAGGAATGAAGAGCTTGAAGGTCCGCAACTTGCGTGATGCTTAACTACTTCATGTACCAGAGCATCCAAGGAGATATCTGCAAAAGGTAGTTCTGGAGGAGAAGACTCCTGCATATGGTGAGCTAAAGAGTATATGTGAAACACAGCTTGGTGTAGTTACCCGATGTTGCTTGCCAAGGAATATAAAGCAATTCAATTCTCAGTATTTCCTGAACCAGTATGGAACAGTAGCACTGGTGAATGGTCTATGTCAATCAGCATGGTAATCTCTTAGAAACCGGCACGTGTCCAATATTCCTCTGAGTGTCAATATAGGGAAGTGAACGTGCATGAGCCCAAGCTCAGAAATGCACATTGTTAGTGACAAATGTTGCTTTGAAAAGAGGAGAGGGGATCCACCACGCAAAAGATCTCATCAGTGGACAATCAACATGGACATTCATCAACAAGGTTCCATCCCAAAGGCAGAGTGTACAACACGAAGAGGCAAACATCCATCAACCTTCGCCATGGTAAGTATCTTTACTCTGGAAACACCATAACCATGATAGTTTAGGAAACCTCTTCGTCAGCATACCCTTGAGCACTTAGCTCAAGACCCGCAATTTTTGCACCATACTTCTTCCAATGCATTTTCCAAGTAAGCATGCGTAGGGCTACATTACAAGGCCGTGCACAAGGCACATACTTTTTTCAACCCATGCACGAACACACTTACCCATCACTCAATATGGGTTATGAGTACTTGGCTTGACTACTATGAAGATCAACTTTGGAAGATCTAGAAAACATCAACGGAGACTCACAACGACACAGTCATGCTGGAATACAAGGTAGAAGCACATACCAAGAGACTACAACCTGCAAAGACTCACAGTGATAGATGAAGAACGTCGGACGACTTGTGTTCAAACAGAAGGGACACTCCCTCTCAAGGCACTACTTGGAACAATCACTACAACAAGGGTCTGTCAGGGACGACAGACTCGAGAGGGGGGGGAGTGTTGAAGCTCAAGGTCAAGGACAAAGCATGGAAGCACATCAAAGAAGTGGACATAGAAGAAGAGAGAGCAAGTAGGGAGCTCCAAGAAGTGTATGTCAAATTTTCAGAAGAATCCCCTACAAAAATAGTGATTTTCATCACTAGAAACCATTGTAAATACCATTATCTATTTTTAGTAACTCCATTTTGTTCAAGCCGAGGAGTCCTCGAGCTTGAGGAGTATTAGAAGTACCATCGTACCAATTTTCATAATTTTTAGACTTCGTTTGAGCCCTCAAATAAGCCCTGGAACCTAATTTTTAACTAGGCCGGACACTAGGTCTGGACAGGGCCAAAACTAGTCAAAAAACTATAAAAAGAGCTAGAGAGCTCATTTTTGAGGTTAGCTTGTTGGAGAATAGAACTTTTGTAAGAGAACTCTTTTGCAATCTAAGCTTTCCATTGTTCCTCTCTTTGATCTTACTTTGTGCGCGTGTGTGTGTATGTGTGTGCATGTTTGTGTGCTTTCACTCACGCACTTGTGCCTTCACTTGCTCGTGGTCTTCATACCGGTCCTCACGTCTCCGCGGATTGACAAGTAAAGGAGGTGGTGCTTACGCTTGAGCTACACCATGGCCATGATTGAAGAGAGAATCTTACAATCCCCCTTCTTTGCTCATTTGGCCCCCCGACGCTATATATCTGGGCATGAGCTGCTGTTGAGTGTTGGCATACAAAGCAACAGAGGAATCATGCACAATACGGCAACAAGGCCAGATCATTTTTTCCATGGATTATGTACAACTCAAGTGATTTTAATCACTACACAAACATTGTAAATCCCGTTTTTGGTAGATTAGACTCCATTTTGTGCAAGCCGAGGAGTCCTCGAGCTTGAGGAGTGTTAGAGGTACCATCGTACCAACTTTCATAATTTTTAGACTTCGTTTGAGCCCTCAAATAAGCCCTGGAACCTAATTTTTAACTAGGCCGGACACTAGGTCTGGACAGGGCCAAAACTAGTCAAAAAACTATAAAAAGAGCTAGAGAGCTCATTTTTGAGGTTAGATTGTAATTGAAACAAACTTGTAAGAGCTTTTGAAAGTAATCTAAAGAACTCCATTGATTCTCTCTCTTTGTCTTGCCGTGTGTGCGCGTGTGTGTGTATGTGTGTGCATGCTTGTGTGCTTCTCACTCACGCACTTGTGCCGCCACTTGCTCGAGGTCTTCATACCATCCTCACGTCTTCCCGGATTGACATTAAAGGAGGTGCTACTCATCACTGAGCTACACCAAATTTTGGCGCCGTTGCCGGGGATCGAGCTTTGAGGACGAGCGTGTGATGGTAAGACGTAGAGTTGACGCGTTGGAGTTGTAGGTATTTTCTTCACTCTCATCGATTTTCTTTTACTTTCTTCTCCATCTTCATTTCCATCATCATCATCACCATCTCCCACCTCCATCTCCATCATCACGAAAATTTCTGTTTTTTGATCATATCACCTTCCCCACCTCATTTCCCTCATTTCACTTGTGGGAGAGAGCGAGAGAGCAATATTGTGTGTGCGTATTTTGCATGTTTCTTGAGTTTCATTGCAGGTTCTTGCTGTATCAGCATCCCCAGCAGTGTGCGCAGGTATGACAGGCTCTGCACAGGTCCCGGGACGACGACCTCTGTCTGTCGCGACAGACAGAAAAACTTTAAATTTTGTGAATGCATGTTTAGCACGGTAACCTACACCATTAGGGCACTCTAAAGCACTAGAAGTTTCTCAAAAATTTGCGTTTTTTCAGTCTATCGCGACAGACACAGTCTATCGCGACAGACACCGTCTATCGCGACAGATAGAGACCCGCGACAGACACCGTCTATCGCGACAGACAGAGAACCACGACAGACAGCGTCTATCGCGACAGACACCGTCTATCGCGACAGACCGAAATTCCACGACAGACAGCGTCTATCGCGACAGACACCGTCTATCGCGACAGACAGAAATCCACGATAGACCCCGTCTATCGCGACAGACAGAAATCCACGATAGACCCCGTCTATCGCGACAGACACCGTCTATCGCGACAGACAGAGACCCACGACAGACCCCGTCTATCGCGACAGACAGAAATCCACGATAGACCCCGTCTATCGCGACAGACACCGTCTATCGCGACAGACAGAGAACCACGACAGACAGCGTCTATCGCGACAGACACCGTCTATCGCGACAGACCGAAATTCCGCGACAGACAGCGTCTATCGCGACAGACACCGTCTATCGCGACAGACAGAAATCCACGATAGACCCCGTCTATCGCGACAGACAGAAATCCACGATAGACCCCGTCTATCGCGACAGACAGAGAACCACGACAGACAGCGTCTATCGCGACAGACACCGTCTATCGCGACAGACCGAAATTCCGCGACAGACAGCGTCTATCGCGACAGACACCGTCTATCGCGATAGACAGACATTTTCGGCAAAAATTAAGGGGTAAATTTTTGAGAATTTAGGCTAAATTTTGGGCATATTTGCACTCTCAAGTACTCATATACTTACAAAGGCCTTAGAAAATGCATTAAAACCCCGGAAAGTTTCTGTTTGTCTAGTTAACCCCCTAAACCCTGAACGGTCATAACTTTTTCATACGAAATCCATTTTCTGAGCTCTAGGGCTTGTCGGAAAGCTCGTGACATATACTACACGCGTTTTTTATAAGAATAACGCGTTGATTTTCAGATAGGATATTTGGAAGTTGACACACAGAGGGGTAGAAACACCAAGGGAGCTCTAGAGGAAATTTCTAGCAATACAAAAGGGGGAACAAGGGTCATTAAAAAAGTGTCTGAAATAATTTGTCTGTCAATTGAAAGGTCTACTTGGAGCTAATCTTGGGACTTATGCAGGTCTATTGAGAAGCAATTGAGAGCATCCAAGCAAGGGTTTTGCGCAAGCTTGAGAATCAACTTCTCGAGCATCAAAGAGCAAGGTTCGGCAAGGAAGGTCGGAATATTCTCAACTCCTCTTCGTCAATTCCTAGCTTAGGCTAAGAAAGATTAGAAGTAGGAGTAAGTCAGGGCGACGATAGGCAGGCATCAAGTTGAAGACTACCTAAGAACTCAAGTTCAAGCTAAAAACCTAATCTCTGTACTGTCGATAACATAAAGGAAAAGAACCCAACGTGGAACGATCAACCTGAAAGTACGAAGAACATTCAAGTATTCCTGACAACGTAATAGCAAACAAGACCTTAAACACGAGGAATAACTAAAAAGAATCAAGTGACTGGTACCAATTGATCGGCAACGAGGTTGTACTCTGGGCAAAAATTGGGCTAATCAGTTAGGCATATGAACCTTAGATCAGGACGACACCTAGTAAGAGAGAGACAAAGCCTTAGGTCTTCAGAGGCTAGTGTCAATCACACTGCAAGGTCTTGGGCCCAGCAGTTGAGTCACCACTCTCATTACCCTAGCTCTGATACCAGTGAATCAGGGATGTCTCAAGGTATGGACAGACCTACGGGAAGTTCAGGTGTGCCTTACCTGTACAGGGTAGAAGGCCCTTACAAAACGCAGCTAGAGTACCTTAGGACCAACCGATTAGGCGCTAGCATCTATGAGGACGGCCTAGGAAGATCCGTGGTCCAGATTAAAAACCCTGATCAATCCATAGGACTAGAGCACCCAGCTGTCAAGTTTGAAAATGGTGCATACCTGGACAAAGAAGGAACCATATACGTGGTCACCAGTCTCCCAGATAGGACAGATGAATTTGGGAATGTAATCTCAGAAGCGAACTTAGGTGACTTGGAACAAGGGAACATGGGCGCGGAACCTAGAACACCCCGAGGCAAGTCTGTTCTCACTAGGATTATCACACCTGAGTGGGTTCCCCAAGACAACAAGAGCATAGAATTACTCCTCAATCAAGACACTGACGAAGCCTTTTGGAGGTATAAATCTAATCAGCCAACTGATATAGGAAATATCATGATCTACGAGTTTAAGGATCCTGATAGCCCAGGTAGAGTGACCTACTTAGATCGCACCTCGGAAAGGGTCTTTGTGGTGACAGAGAATGATAGGCATGCTTACACTTGGAAGGGTGAATTCATTTTCCCTTAACCAAGATCGAATGTATCCTATGGTCACCCTGGAGCTGGAACATCCCAAGCTCATGGAACTCAAAGAGACAAAAGTAGAGATAGACCAGAAGTAAGTTTTGTCAACCCAGTGGGCAGAGAAAGAACGAGGACAGAGACGAATCGGGTAGAACCTGAGATGCTTAGAGCTCACAGGAACCAAAGAAATGTAGATGGATTCCCTCTGCCGAGGCCTAGAGAGCACACAAGAACTTTGAGACCCACCCAGCTAGTTAAGTCCATGAAGAATTACTTTGACGGCTTAGGAGATCCCTATGATCATGTGGCGGAGTTCAAGCAAGTCTTGAGAGCTGAACAAGTGGAGGATCTATTCACGCAGTACAATGCCTTCGGTCTAACCCTTAGGAACACACCACTTACATGGTTCCAGCCATTGGATGAGCGCCAGTTCAGGAGCATAGACCAACTCCTAGAAGCATTTATTATTGAATTCTCCAAGAGTGGCATAAGACACAATACCTCCTCACTGATTCACAGCTTCAAGCAAACCCCTCAAGAGACTGTGAGACTTGCCGGAAGAAGATTTAGGCAATACCTTGAAAGATGTCCTGTTTCGGAGCTACCCACATCTGCCAAACAAGTAGCCTTATTCCTTGATGGATTGCTGAGTACGAAATTGAGATCCTATGTGTACCTGAAAGACCCTAGGACTATAGAAGAGTGTGTACGCATGTGCATTGACATTGAAGATAACCTAGGGGAAGAACTAGAGCTTTCAAAAATCTACAAAGATTCAGATAGTGCATCTAGTCACTCTGATGGAGAATGTTAATCTCCAAAAGAACAACTTATTCTTGTGATTAGAGCACCTCTATACCAAGAATAAGTCAAAACCTTTCACACATTTAGAGGATTAACTTCTGATTATCAAAAGATGAACAAATCTGTGAAGAAGATGATACACAGAAAAGTCTGCTGCACTATTTCCTTATATTGACTTATCAAACGTGTAAAGTTTTTAATGAAACTTTGTACGAATCATCTCCTAGAGATTGCGCAACTATTCCAAGTTGAATTACTCCAAAAGATTAAGTGTAGCTTGAGAAATCAACTTCTCAAGTTACCTATGTCAGAAACTGTACTTCTGAGAAGTCGATTCAGACACCCCTAACTTCTTAACTTTGATTCTCACAATATCTAACCCGTTTTGCCAAATGCTTTTAGCCACGAGTAGATCACCTTCCAACTTAAAGATTAAGTGCTTGCTTGCACAAAACTTTAAACTATGGAGTGAGCACTGACCAAAAGATTAAACACGAGATTTGCGCCTGTTTTAGAGAACTGTAGACATTCAACACATATGAATGTTCCTATTCACAATTCTCCTAGCCTGTTTACAATTGGACTCTGAAATTCAGGTCACAGGCTCATTAACTAACAACTTAGATATCCTCAAAAGGATTTTGCTAATGATCAAACACAGAAGGAGCAGACACGAAAAGATCGGGCGCAATATTTCTTCATTAACTCAGAAGATTACAACTGAGTTATGAGAGCAAACACACATTCACTTTCCACTATCTCATAGCTTCTATCTCCTAAATTCTTGACTTGTAACTAATGTCACATATGCTCTCATGTGCTCTCCATGTGCTCTCATGTGCTCTCCATGTGCTCTCATGTGCTCTCCATGTGCTCTCATGCATTCCCCGACTTTTCTCAAGGTATTTATAGATAATTTGTACATACTTCTTACTGAACAAAAGATCTAAGTCATCTATGACTATGCTAATGTACATATGTGTACAAGACACCATTCTGACTTCTTCTTCATTTTGCAAATGTCTTCCTTTGCTTCATTCTGACCATAAGCATTCTCCAAGATCTGTATAATCACCAATTTGTGATTGGTTTGCTCCAACAGCTCCCCCTCAATCACTAATTGTGATTATTCCATTCTTCTTCACTCCTGCCATCTCCTTGAATCTCTGTAGCTTAGGTCCATCCAAGCTTTTTGTCATCATATCTGCCACTTGTTCTTTTGTTGGAGTGTACATCACTTCAATCTCTTTATCAAGTACCTTTTCCCTCAAGAAATGATACTGTATCTCTATATGCTTAGTCCTGGCATGAAAAACAGGGTTAGCTGCCAAATACAAAGAACTCATATTGTCTCCAAAAATTATTGGAGTACTATGATCAATCTCAAAACTTTTCATCAAGGTCTTCAACCATATGACTTCTTTTGCAGCTTCTACCATTCCCTTATACTCAGCTTCTGTGGATGATAAAGCAACTGTGTGTTGCTTCTTTGAACACCAAGACACTAACTTGTCTCTAACATAACATAGATATCCATGAGTAGACCTTCTATCATCTGAGTCACCTGCCCAATCTGCATCACTAAACACTTTGATTCTTGTGTCAGAAGTGAAACCATAGTACAAACCTTCACTTAGGGTTCCTTTGATATATCTGAGTACCCTTTGGGCTGCAATCCAATGAGTCTTCTTTGGACAATGCATAAATTGTGACAACACACCTACTGCATATGATAGGTCTGGCCTTGTCAAGGTAGCATAGATTAGACTACCTACCAAACTCTGATATTTCTTCATGTCATTGAACTCTTCACCTCCATACCTGCTTAACTTATGATTTACCTCCAATGGTGTAGTTGAGGTCTTGCAATCTTCCATGTTAAACTTGATCAAAAGATTCTTCAAATATCTTTCTTGTGAAACATATACTCCATGTTGAGTATACACAATCTGCATTCCTAGAAAATAAGATAAGTTTCCCAAGTCACTTATCTTAAACTCCTTCTCTATTTGCTTCTTGAGTTCATTGATTCCTTGAGCATCTGTTCCTGTAACAATAATATCATCAACATAAATGCACATGTAAATATATCCATTTTCACTTGCCTTCACTAGCAAGCTACTATCTGCCTTTGATGCTTGAAATCCACACTCATTCAAGAACTTGACCAATCTGTAATTCCAAGCTCTTGGGGCTTGCTTCAACCCATATAAAGCTCTCTTGAGCTTACACACATAATCTGATCCAATTGACTCCATGAAGCCTTCTGGTTGCTCCATATATACTTCATCTGCAATGTAACCATTAAGAAATGCATTCTTCACATCCAATTGTGATAATTTCCATCCCTTGCAAGTAGCAATAGCAATCAATGTCCTAATTGTAGACATCTTAGCAACAGGACTAAAGGTTTCATCATAATCTACCCCATAAGTTTGGGCATAACCTTTAACCACAAGTCTAGCCTTGTATCTAGACACCTTACCATCTGCAAACCTCTTTGTTTTGTATACCCACTTGCATCCAATGACTTTCTGATTCTTTGGTCTTGGTACTAATTCCCAAGTTTCATTTTCAAGTAGAGCATCATACTCTTCTTGCATTGCCTTCTCCCAATTCTGTTTACCTTTGGCTTCTTCATAAGTGGTTGGATCTTCTTCTGTTTTCACAATGTAAGCATAATCTCTTGTTGTTAGGAAAGATGTATCATAGCTATACCTTATAGGCTCTTTCCTTTCCCTTGTAGATCTCCTGATTTCTGCACTTCTTGATGTTTCAGCCTCATTTGATTCTGGATCAAATCTTGGCCCTTCTTCTACATGATCCTGCACTCTACATCTAGAGTCAACTTCATCAACAATTTCTTCACAAACTTTTACCTTTGCCTTTCCTTTCCTTTGAATTTCTTCAACACCTGTATACTCATTTGGTGATCCTGTATACCATGTGTTTTGCTCATCAAATGTTACATCTTTAGTAACAAGAAATTGCTTTGTGGATGGACTCCACAACCTGTAACCCATTTGTCTATCATCATATCCAATAAACACATACTTCTCTGCTTTTGGTTCTAACTTATGTCTTAATTGTGAAGGAACATAAGCATATGCAATACATCCAAATACTTTACAATGATCAAGACTAGGCTTCTTACCCCACCATGCTTCATAAGGGGTTCCTCCATCCAAAGCTTTGCAAGGCAACCTATTCACAAGGTATGTTGCAGTGTTAATGGCCTCTGCCCATAAGTAATTTGGACAATTCTTTTCCTTCATCATGGCTCTTGCAAATTCTACAAGAGTCCTATTCCTCCTTTCTGCTACTCCATTTTGTTGAGGGGAGTACCTGCAAGTCACTTCTCTTTTGATACCTGCATTCCACAAATAATCATCAAATTCTTTTGAGAAATACTCTCCCCCTCCATCTGATCTTAACCTCTTTAGCTTTTGTCCTGTGATCCTTTCTGCATAAGCATGGAAATGTTTGAATGTCTTGAAGACTTCTGATTTATCCTTGATTACATACAAAGTAATCCACCTGGTTGCATCATCAACAAACAACACATAATATCTGGATCCATTTATGCTATAGTCCCTTGAAGGTCCCCATACATCTGTATGAACCAATTCAAGCATATTTGAATACTTGTACCCTGATTTGTTATAAGAACTTTTATGTGCTTTACCTAATTGACAAGCTTCACACTTGTACACCATATGTTGACCTTCAATGTTTGGCAGTCCAAGCACCACCTGATTCTTTGACATCTCCTTTATAGCTCTCTCATTGAAATGACCTAGCCTTTTATGCCATAGGTCTAATTCAGATACCTTTTGACCTCCATAGGTAAACAATGCATGTCCCACATTACCTTGGACTTTGAGAGTGAACAATCTTCCTTCCTTTTTCCCTGCAATTATGGTTCTATATCCCTGATTTGGATCTTGTACATAGACACCATCATTTGTAAATCTTACTTCATATCCTTTCTCCACAATTTGCCCTACACTTATCAAATTTTTAGGAATAGTAGGAACATAAAGTACCTTACTCAGAAGTGTACTTCCACTCTTTGTCTTCATTGATCCAATGCTCTCCACTTTATGTTTAGTATTGTCACCTGTTTGAACTGTATGTCCATTCACCCTTGCTTCCATATCAGTCATCAAGGATAGGTTCCCACTCAGATGGTTGCTACATCCTGAGTCAATATAGAACACTCTTTGATCTTCTCCCATTGATTCATGAGTTGCATTCAAGATAAGAGTCATGTCATCCTTCTGATCTGATGCATAATTGTAATAATTATTGTTGTAGGACTGAGATTGGAAGTTTCTTCCACCTCCTCTACCATATGATGTCCTACCACCTCTTCCTCTGAAATTGCCTCTTTGGTTTCTGCCTCCTCTACCTCTTTGACTATAATTCTGATTGTTGTATCCTCCACTTTGATTGTTATACCAACAATCATTTGCCAAATGATTTGTTCTGCCACAAATCCAACAAGCTTTAGCATTATCTTTGTTCTTACCTCCTCTTCCTTTACCTCTGAAATTTGTCTTCCCTTTTGTGAAGTTAGCTTGATTTGAATTTCCTTCATCATCATTTGATTGCTTTCCCTTGCCATTCTTTTTCTTGTCTTTGGAATACATAGCTTGACTTGTACTTCTATCATTGTCTCCTTTAAGATCCTGCTCAAAGGTTAGCATGTGTCCTAGCAATTGATTAAGGTCAGGAGTAAAGTGATCAAGTGACAATTCTATGGACAATATAAAAGGCTTCCACTTCTCATCACCTCTTAGACCTGTAAGTATTTGTCTTACCAACTTTTCTTCTTCAATATCTTCATCCACTGCTCCCAAGCTATCTGCAATATCTTTCATCCTTGCCACATAATCTGAAATTGATTGTGAGCTCTTCTTCTTGAAGTTTGTGAACTCAGCCCATAGTGAGGACTTCCTTGACTTAGTTGTATTTTGGAAATGCTCTTCCAAGGCATTCCAAACATCTGTAGCACTTTCCAAACCTCTGATGTGAGGTAGAAGATAATCATTTACAGCCATGTAGATGATGCTCCTTGCTTGAGCATCCTTTCTCATCCAAGTCTTCAACATTGCAAGTTCTTCCCTAGTAGGAATACTTGGATCTGCAAATTCTGGTTTTTCTTCTTCTCCTGTAATAAATGATATAAGGTCTTTGCTCATGAGGTGTGCTTCCATCCTCATGGACCATGCTGGATAGTTCTCCCTATCTAGCTTATCAATCTGCAAGCTTTCTCCCATCTTGTATCCACCTGTGTATTGAAATCTTCAAGCTTTACAAACAATGTATGTACCTTTACTTCGAATTGAACTCCTTTTGCCTTTCTTGATGTCAATTTGTCTTCTCCTCGAGCTTTGACTCCAAGCTTTCACTTCTTGATCCTTCAAATGTTGAATCTCTTGAATCTGCAGCAGTCGAGATCCTCCTTTTCTTCAAATTGATGTCTCCTGCTCTGATACCACTGATGGAGAATGTTAATCTCCAAAAGAACAACTTATTCTTGTGATTAGAGCACCTCTATACCAAGAATAAGTCAAAACCTTTCACACATTTAGAGGATTAACTTCTGATTATCAAAAGATGAACAAATCTGTGAAGAAGATGATACACAGAAAAGTCTGCTGCACTATTTCCTTATATTGACTTATCAAACGTGTAAAGTTTTTAATGAAACTTTGTACGAATCATCTCCTAGAGATTGCGCAACTATTCCAAGTTGAATTACTCCAAAAGATTAAGTGTAGCTTGAGAAATCAACTTCTCAAGTTACCTATGTCAGAAACTGTACTTCTGAGAAGTCGATTCAGACACCCCTAACTTCTTAACTTTGATTCTCACAATATCTAACCCGTTTTGCCAAATGCTTTTAGCCACGAGTAGATCACCTTCCAACTTAAAGATTAAGTGCTTGCTTGCACAAAACTTTAAACTATGGAGTGAGCACTGACCAAAAGATTAAACACGAGATTTGCGCCTGTTTTAGAGAACTGTAGACATTCAACACATATGAATGTTCCTATTCACAATTCTCCTAGCCTGTTTACAATTGGACTCTGAAATTCAGGTCACAGGCTCATTAACTAACAACTTAGATATCCTCAAAAGGATTTTGCTAATGATCAAACACAGAAGGAGCAGACACGAAAAGATCGGGCGCAATATTTCTTCATTAACTCAGAAGATTACAACTGAGTTATGAGAGCAAACACACATTCACTTTCCACTATCTCATAGCTTCTATCTCCTAAATTCTTGACTTGTAACTAATGTCACATATGCTCTCATGTGCTCTCCATGTGCTCTCATGTGCTCTCCATGTGCTCTCATGTGCTCTCCATGTGCTCTCATGCATTCCCCGACTTTTCTCAAGGTATTTATAGATAATTTGTACATACTTCTTACTGAACAAAAGATCTAAGTCATCTATGACTATGCTAATGTACATATGTGTACAAGACACCATTCTGACTTCTTCTTCATTTTGCAAATGTCTTCCTTTGCTTCATTCTGACCATAAGCATTCTCCAAGATCTGTATAATCACCAATTTGTGATTGGTTTGCTCCAACACACTCTTCCACGCAATCCACATCAATTGAGGAACTCGCAGAGAAAGTAGCTCAGAAATTAGGAGTAACTAGTAAACAAATCCCACGGTTTGCCCCTGTGAAAAGATGCTATACTTGTGGTGGCGACCACATGGCGAACGTCTGTCCCATTATGGCTCAACCCCAAATTAATCCTAGTAGCCAGTATTGCACCATAGAACGGAAGTACACCAATCACACTGCGCAAGATTGCCCATATAACAAGCAGGCAGTTAGGCAACCCTACCCTCAGCCATACCCGCAGCAAGGAAGATACCAGAACCCGTACCCTCCACAACCATATGGCAGGCCACATCAGCCGTATCAGCAACCCTACCAAAACCAACAAAGGCCTCAGCCAGTGTTAGCTCAACAACCCCCTGCCCCAGCTAATGTGATTCCGGTAAAGTATGCTGTTGCAGAAGAAAACCTGAATAGAGCTATAGTCCATGTAACATCCTTGCTTTCGGAAAGTGACCCGAGTGACCATAGCTTTGATTCTACACATGTGGATAGCCCCCAGGCCTACTACATGCAGTCTCCTGAGCATGGTGAGTCTTATTATAGCGAAGAGACAAACGAACCTAGTTGGGAGTCAGATTACACGAACGTCATGTATGCAAACCCCAACCCTAGGCTTCAACCTAGACAAGCAAGACCTCCATTCCCAAGAGGACCGTGCTATAGATGCCAAGGAGATCACCTCATTCGTGATTGCCCCTTACCTCCACTTACACAAAACCAGTCTGTGACGATCCAAGGCTTCTGCCAAGATTGTGGAAAAGAGCATCTCTTACGAGATTGCCCAAAGAACCCCAATAATATGCCAAAAATCACGCCTATCAATGTTATTGAGTTAGTGGTAGATTCCAGCGGAAGTGTTACTTCCACTGCACCCGTACAGGTAGTCACGAGAGCTCAAGCAGTGCAACAAAACCAAGGGGTAGGAAAGGAAAAGAGCCCAGACGCTAGCGATACTGAGAGCCAAAATAAAAAGAGAACAAGAGCTTGGAGAGATAGCCGTGAACGCATGAAAAGGCAATGGGCAAAGAAGATGAGTGAACTTGAGGAAAGTCTACGAGAAACCAAGGCTAAAATCATAGAGATCACATCTCAACCGCACTCTCACGCATTCCCACCGCTACCATCCCCATCACCCTCCATCCCTCCACCCTCTAAGACACCCCACGTAACCCACCCACCACCCCAAACAGGATCAGTATTAGCTGATCCCACTCCTGAAGACATAGACATGATGCTTAAAGCATATCAGGCCAGAATCCAAGAAGGGCCAAACGTCACGGATCATGACAAGTGCTATCCTAGAGCTGATCTAGAGATAGAAAGAACCAAACTATGCGCGAAAATGGTCGCACTGGCTCAGACTATGTTTGAAGCCAGTCGCCTTTTCAATTACTCGGGCTCAGCCAAAACGCAATTACACTTGGATGGATTCCTAGAGAAGTTAGAGGGAATAATTGCAAGATCTGCCAAGGAAGAAAAAAATCAAGAAAAAGATAAAGCAAGCAAAAACATGAACCATTCCCCATCGGAAGTTTATGTGGCCAATTCCACTAAACCAGACAACTTCCCCTCCTTAGAAAGAATAGAGAGGCTAATTGCACAATCAGAAAAGGAACCTACCCCTCAAAGAAAGGAAAGGGCGAGAGAACGGATAAGCGAGCCTCTTCAGGAAGCCCTTGTGCCTCCTCAAGAAGCTTATCTTCCCCCCAAAAGGCATATGAGCCTCCCTCGAAAGCTCACGTACCTCCACAGGTTGCCTACATTCCTTCTCAGGGAGCGTATGAGCCTGCTCGGAAGAGTAATAGAATAAGCAATCCTCCCCAAGAAGCTTGTGCTCCAGCCATTTACAAGAGCAAGGAGAGAGCCAACGATAGAACAAGCCCTCCTTCCCAGGTTGCTTATGTGCCCAATTCTACGGAGCCAGACACTTCTTCTTCTATGAATCGGTTTGCACCAGACTTCCTACGAGAGATTCAAGAAGACAAATGGGATAACGAAAGCGAGGTCGCCCCTCCTTTTGAACTTGTGGACGATGCACGCGACCAATTCCCACAAGACATCCCATCTATTTACGGGGAACATGAGAGTACTCAGTCTCACGAGAGATTGGACTTTGAGTCTAATTCCATACAAGAGCTACCCCACTTCACAGGCCCATGGGAAGCAAAGTCCACATGTATGAGAGCACCCACAGTCATGGTAAGGAACGACGGCTCAGTCATACCAAGGAACACGGAGATAGTAACGAACACCAAGGTGCAACGCGATCTCACTTTGGAAGAACTGCCTGAGGATAGACCAAACGCGCGGAAATATGTAGCCAGTCGAGTCACTGAAGTTGCAAAACCTCGTTCCCGGGTAGGATCCCATAGGACAGTGCCAGAAATTCCCTTGGATAAGATAGGAGATATGTGTGAAGGTGAAGAAGGGAACACCTATCTTCCCATCACCTACCAGGAGTACACCACCAAGGCAATTTTGGACTCAGGTGCAGGAGTTGCTATCGCTACCACCTCCCTATGGAAGCGTTGGGGCAAGCCAGCACTCAGGCCAACGAGGATGAAATTGCAGATGGCCGATGGTCACATAGAGAGACCCTTAGGATTGCTAGAAGGAATAACTCTCACCACTTGTGGTGTTGAGTTTGAGCATAGCTTTGCTATATGTGACTTCAGCAAAAATCATGCCTATGAGATGATTTTGGGAAGACCATTCATGCGACAGTTGCAAGTGGTACAGGATTGGGGGACCAATTCTTTGTACCTGCAGCACTTAGGTGTTACGACCAAAGTCAATCTCAAGGATTATTCTCATAGAGATGTCCCTCCTATCCAATGGAATCCCATCCATAGAGCCAAAGACGATTCAGAATCGGTGCATTCCATAGGGTCTGGATCCTCATGGATGCATGAAGACACTCACTTATGGATGTGCAAGGTAGCAGTAGAAGAAGAGAAGAGAGAGAAAGCCAGAGAGGTAGGTGCAGAAGAAACCCATAGACCCATTCAAGACCCAGCCTATGCACCTGTAGTTTTTCCAGACGAGGAATTCGAACCCCATGGCTGGGCAGAAATTTTAGCAACCATGGACGTAGCCATCAATGAAGAACAATGGACACCTCACTGTGATGAGGATGGCTATGACATTTCAGTCTTCTCCATAGAGCCGATCATGGGAGAGGCAGTTTTAGAAGAATGCGAACCTAGCCCTGATGCATTTGAGGATGCAAGTGACTCCGATCTTGAGTCCATCATTATGGACCCACCATTTGCATCAAATGAAGAATACTTCTATGAAGTAGAATTTCAACCCCAGAGGCATGGAGAGCTTACAAATGATGTAAGATTAGCAACACGTGTGACCCCGAAGGAAGAAGGAAAGAATCGGAAGAAGAGAGAAGCCTCACCAGAAGAGGAAGAATCTTTGTTTGAGGTCCCAGAAAATTTTAAGAAGTATGAGATAGATGACAGGAGAGTCATGATAAGAATGCCTAAACGAGAGGCACAATCAGGAGAGGCCTATGATAACAAAGAAACCACCAAGAAAATAGTAGTGGCCCTAGAAGAAGGAGAGGAGAGATGCACGTACATAGGCCATGACCTGACAGAAGAAGAAGAGCACGAATTGATTGCCTTGCTAAGAGAATACAGAGATGTATTCGCTTGGAATTACAAGGATTTGAAAGGTGTTGACCCTGACATATGCTCACACACCATTCCCATGACCTCAGATGCAAAACCCTCTAAGCAAAAGCCCTACACATATAATGATAATTACGCTGCTAAGATCAAGGAAGAGATAGATAGACTGGTTGAAGCTGGATTTATCTATGAAATTGAGCACACTGAGTGGGTATCACCCATCGTAGTGGTGCCCAAGAAGAATGGCAAACTACGCGTGTGCATTAACTTGAAGAAGGTTAATGCAGCCACTATTGGAGATAACTATCCGCTTCCCATCACAGAACATCTCTTAGAAAGAGTGGCAGGCAAGGAAGTGTATAGCTTTCTTGATGGATTTTCGGGTTATAATCAAGTAGCCATAGCTCCAGAGGATCAGCATAAGACAGCCTTTGCCACAGAATGGGGCATATTTGCCTTTAGAGTAATGCCATTTGGGCTTACCAATGCACCAGCCACCTTCCAGAGGCTGATGTGCCATGTATTTAAGGAGTTCCTGAGGAAGAATTTAGAAGTCTATGTTGATGATCTTTGTGCCCATTCCAACATTAGGCAAACCCATATTCCTGAACTCAGACAAATCTTTGACAAATGTAGAGAATATCAAGTCTGCGTGAACCCAGAAAAGTGTGTTTTCATGGTCAGGCAAGGCAAGATTCTAGGACACATAGTGTCAAAGAATGGCATATCCACTGACGAAGAGAAAGTGCGAGCTATAGCAGAACTACCTAGGCCAAAGAATGTCAAGGAAGTACAAGCTTTCATGGGGCATTGTGGTTATTACCGACGATTTATACACATGTATGCTGTCATTGCAAAGCCCATGTACGGACTTCTGACAAACTTTGAGTGGACGGATGAATGTGAGAATTCCTTCCAGGAGCTTAAACGAAGATTATGTTCAGCACCAATCTTGACCACACCAGATTGGAATAAGCCATTCCATGTTCACGTGGATGCATCCAATTATGCTATTGGATGCGTTCTTGCACAACCTACTGGTGAAGGTAATATGGATCTTCCAATTGCCTATGCCAGTAGACAGTTGAATGCGGCTGAACAAAATTACACCACTACAGAGAGAGAAGGCTTAGGCATGGTATATGCAGTTAAGAAATTCAGACACTATTTGCTTGCAAATAAGTTTAAATTTTTTACTGATCATCAGGCATTGCTGTACCTCGTAAATAAACCATGCAATACAGGAAGATTAGTAAGATGGTTTCTCTTGCTCATGGAATATGACTTTGAAGTTGTGGTAAGGAAAGGTAGGACTCATTTGAGAGCTGATCATCTCTCCAGGCTCACATCGGGAGAAGCCCCACAAGGAGTATCAGATGATCTTCCTGATGCTTACTTGTTTAATTTGGAAGTTGTACCGCAGTGGGCCAAGCCATTGGTACCAGTATTGACATACGGGCCTAATCATCCAGTGATAAACACACGGAATAGAGAGGTTGTAAAAGCCCAAAAGTACCACATCATGGCAGGAAGCATGTACAAGCACACAGATCAAGGGATCTTGGCTTGTTGCGTAGAAGAGGATGAGTACGCTAAATGGTTGCAATTAGCACATGTAGGTGCGTTAGAGCAACACCATTCAAAGCAACGAACTTTACAGACTCTAAAGAGATTCGGAGTGCATTGGCCAACTATGGAAGCAGATGTCCAAAAGTTGTGCAAGGAATGCCCAATCTGTTGCACAAAACCACCAGTTGAACACGCCACTCTGTATCAAGTATCCAATGTGCCAGATTGGAGTGAACCACTAGTATCCTTCCTGAGGACAAACACATTCCCCCCAGACATGACGCTGGCTAGGAAAAGGAGTTTAGAACAAGAAGCCCAGGATTACTCACTCATAGGTGATAATCTATATAAGCGCGGTAAAGATGGTTACCTGAGGTTATGTGTCCATGAAAGTGAATATCTCAAGATCTTGGAAACTGCTCACCAAGGTGTAGCAGGAGGACACTTTGGACCAGATCGGGTGATCAAGGCAATTTTATTTGCGGGTTTCTGGTGGCCTACCCTTCACATGGATGCACATACCTATGTGAAACGGTGTGATGTCTGTCAGAGGACTCAGTATCCTATACGCAAAGATGAGATGCCACTGAAACCTATGATGGGTGGACGTGCATTCTCTAAGTGGGGAATAGACTTCGTAGGTCCTATTAATCCCCCAGCTAAGGGTTCTCATGCGGAATACATCATTGTTGCAACAGATTATCTCACCAAGTGGGTGGAGGTAAAGGCTACGACAAAGAACGATGCTCAAACAACTGCCAAATTCTTGTTTGAGAATGTATTCACGAGATATGGACTACCTATAGAGCTTGTAAGTGATAGAGGCACTCATTTCTTAAATGAAGTAATTGAAAATCTACTCCAAGAATTCTTGGTAATACACAAGAAGTCTGCCCCTTATCACCCTCAAGCTAATGGGCAAGCTGAGAGCACTAATAAGATCTTATGCAATGTACTGACGAAATTAGTGAACACTAAACGCTCTGATTGGGACAAACAGCTACACCATGCTGTTTGGGCATACCGAGTTGCCTACAAAACGGTACTCCAAGCCACCCCCTTTCAGATGGTATTCGGCCAAAACGTTGTGCTACCCTTGGACTTCCTGATTCCTACATTGAGAGTAGCACAAGAGCACGAATGGACAGGTCATGAGCTCTCCTCTAGAATTTTTGACCTTGAACGATTAGGAGAAACAAGACTGAGAGCAGCTGCAGGAATATATGCAGCCAAGAAGAGACAGAAGGCATACTTTGATGCCCACGTAAAGGATAAGGGTTTGAAAGCAGGATATCTAGTTTTAGTCTATACACTGAAACAACACGCAAGGAAGCTAGAAAAGAGAGGCTACGGACCAATGATCATCAATAGGATCTCCACGAGCGGAGCAGTACAACTAGCCACGTTAGAAGGTGATATTCTCCCAAACTATATTAGTGGTTGCAGAGTCAAGTTGTATCAGGAACCCCTCACGGAGGAAATGCTCAGCCGACTCAACACTGCTAAGAAACGCAAAGAGGAAGAAAAGCGAGTTCGAGAAGAAGCTCAAGCAGAAGCTTTAGAACGCATCAGAAGGATGAAGTTACGAAGGCAAGGTAGAGATCAGCCTAGAGCGAATGACTATGCAGATCAAGGATATCCTATGGCCATGTGTGAAGTTGCAGGAACAAGCTCGCATAGGATAATTGATAGACGTCCTTTCATAATCCTAGATATAGGACAAGGAAAGAGTGCAAGGAACGTAAGAGCCTTGATTGACTCAGGTGCAGCCACTAGTGCTGTTAGAATGTCTTACTGTCAAGAGTTGCAGTTAACTGTCAACCCTGTGGAAGCGTATCTCATAGGATTGGGAGGCGTGGAAACCCCTTGCATGGGCGAAGTGGAACTTCCTCTCTACATTCATGATGAGGCTATGACAGTTAAAGTACTAGTGTGTCAAGATGAGGATCTCATTGAACCTCTAGTCTTGGGTCAAGATTGGATCTATGACCAAGCAATTAATTTAAACCTAAGAAGTGGACTTCTCCAGGTTTGGGTCAATCATAGTCGAGTTACAGTAGAATTAGACAATGGAGCACTCAAGGAACTAGGAAAGGCACAGACTCCTGGTCCCTCCAGGGGTGCACATGAAGTTGACCATGCTGTTCTTGTCCAAAACTATGTGTTGTAGAGGAATGATATTCTCAAAAAAGGAGTCAGGGATGCAACGGAACTCCCTTCTTTTCCAATGGCCAGAAGGAGGCAGCAACCAAAGGAGGATCAAAAGCAGAAGAAGCAGAGTACTACCCATGCCGGAAATCAAAAGTACCTGCGCAGCAAAATATCTCAGCAAGTGAAACAAGTGTGGGTGCGGAAAGGCGAACACCCGGTTGCACTCCAGCCACGCACACGGGCAAAGCCTCTTATTAGTAACCGACAACACGACACTAATAAGAAGTCTTTCGGAAATTCTTCTGCTAACGTGAAATCTATTTGGGTGCCCAAGAAGTCGATGAAGGCTAGCCCACAATCGAGACAAATTTGGGTGCCTAAGGCTTGCTTGAGGGCACAAGTAGCTACGCCAAGGCCACAACCTATGCAGCATATCCCAACTACGCGTACAGCCCGTATTCACTCGTTCTCAACACTCAGGAACACACCAAGAACCAAGAGCACGCATGTAATCACTTGTAAATGGGTCCCTAAAAGGCCTCTTATTCAAGCAGATACACCTATAATGTTCTCTAGCGCCTCTACGAAACCAAAGGAAAAACCCATCCACTGCATTTGGCAGCTTAAGACCTGTAATAAACCCCCCGACCCCAATTTGTAAGTTCACCCCCACTTACTAACGGCATTAGTCTCCTGGGAATACACAAACATTAACTACACACACTGTCTTCGTGCACTTACTAACCACTAACTCACCATCTACCTCATGTTAATGTTGTAACGGGGACAACAACGGATTTATTCTGTCCATTACGATGTTAACACATGACTCTATATTCTCACAGAATCAGAAGGCAAGCAGTAAAATGGCAGAAGCGACAGGTTCGGGCTCACAAGTAGGGATACTTACTGCAGGAATTGATGTGGATAGTCTACCTGTGGATGTGCCACCAACTGAACGACCAGTGGAGCTGCAGCACCTTCAGCAAATCCCGGTGCCGGATCCACCCACAGGGATCACAGAAAGAGTCCACGCCAATTCTCATTGGTTCAATGGCATGCCAGGTCCATTAGGAGAGGCCAAGTACATATGGGAGTCTAAGTGCGAGTATGACAGATCATGGGTGCGATTCCAATTTTTCTCCAAGGAGTTCGAGACTTTACAGAACACCGAAGATCTCCAGACCATATGGCAACGAGTAGGGCTGGCAGAATACTTTGAAGCCCCGCTACCTAAACCCGATCTCCTCCGATGTTACTATCTGGTCTCCACATTACAAGCTAATGAAGAAAAGGACAAACCCGGATCGTTTGTTCTTCCCTCATTGCTGGGCAACAACGAGTTAAAGAGGTTTGAACTTACTGTGGAGTTGGTAAGCGACGCTTTGAATATGCACGGCACGCATGTACCCTCTGAGAAGGATGCTCTTGTTCCCACTAACATGAAGGATAGGAAACTATTGAAGCTTAAAGACATGGCAGCACTCACCCCAAATGTGTCCATACCTCTTCGCATGTGCATGCAACATTTCGCCTTTCCCGGCCAAGACCGATTCACACAACCACACAAGAGGATCTGGTTCGCTCTCTACTTAGCGGAAGCAGGTGCGTTACCCATTAAGCTACCGGTATGGATTATAGATCAGTTGTATGAAGCAAACAAACGGGCTTCTAGGAAATTAGTGGTGAACGAATGCTGTGCAATCACACGCATTATTTACCGATGCCTAGCATATGATGTCCCCATTGAACGTGCTTTAACTTGGGCACAATTACAAATGTTTAAAAGGCTCAAGACGTCCACACATCAATCCAAGCGCATGAGGGGTGCGATCCCTTGTGTCCAGACAAGGGAAGTTCTGACTACTCCTGAGGCATCACCACTAAGGGAGGCCACTGTACCTCCCTTTACCATCAGGATACCCAGGTCGGAATCTGACACTACGACACAAGCTACCCCATCGGCTCCTCCGGTTCCACCTGAATTCGAATTTGCTGCCACTGGAGATGCTGAAGGACTGGACCCCCAGGATTTCGAAGCATTCCTACAAAACACACAATTCTCCGATGTGGAGTTTTATTCAGAGGCAGAGGAACAAGGCACATCCTCACGAAGAAGAAGAAAGTCTACAGACGGTCGACATGTACATTGGAGTGACGCTCAGCAAGGTCAACAACAAGGACACCTAGAAGAAGAAGGAGCGTATGAAGAGGAGACCACTGAAGCCCCAGCCTATACAGCAGAACTCCGAAGGCTGTATCAGATTATGAAAAGAGTGCGATCGCAACAACTACTCACTGAACAGAGCAGCAGAATACTCATGACTCAGTTGTTAGACGAAGCAGGAGTTGACTCTGAGTTTAGGGAAGGTCTCTTATTGATGGCAGAAACATATGGGGTAGTAGAAGCAGTGCGCACTGCCATTCAGAGGCCTCCAGTTCAATATGACCCACGAAGGTTCCAGACGCGACCACGATCAGGTAAAAATATCCAGATTCCCATTACAGTTGCAGAAGAGCCAACTATTACATCTGAACCTACCAGGACAACCTCCCAAGCAACCAAAACGGCTAACCAACAGCACCCAATCACCCATGAGGAGTCCACCGAACCACTACCACCCACACCCCCACCATCACCTCCTAGAGCAGGAACAGTAAAAATCACCTCGACCACTCAACCCACTGACCCAACCTTCATCTTCCGTACTCCCATCTCTAGTTCCACCCTATTCTCTACCACTGATAACCCAATTTTTGAAGCCACCCCCATCACTACACAATCCACCGAACCGCTCCTAGAGCCTACCCTAGGGCAACCATCACCCATGCCCTCAGCCATAGGTCATCCTGACCCTAGATCCACATTCATGGGTTTCCCTGCTACCACGCACCCCTTCCAGCCCCCCTCAAATTTACGACCTCAACCCCCGACCTCTCTCCCTCCATTTCTACAATCCCTCCATGACCTCCTTGCTAGAGCTTTTCAACCAGGGTCCCAACCATTTCCTGTCCTTTCAGCTCCCCACCCCACTTCGCATCTATTCACCACTTCCACACACACACCACCTACCATCCCAATGTATATGGCAGACCCCACACTCACACCCACTCCTGAGGGTATGGACATTTCACCACCCACGGCACCTCCCCCCACGATTTCACCTCCTCCCATTCCCCCTCCACCAATTTCACTCACACACACAACTTCCGTAGACACATCATTCACTGTCTCCCTTCCCCAATTCCCTTCCCATGCATCTCCCACTGTAAACACCACCCACGCATCTATAGGAAATGCATTGGACACCATGTTGGCTTGTATATCAAATTTAAGGACAGATTACATTCAGGTCCAGCAACAAAACGAACGCCTGCATGAGCACTCAGAGACACTACGGCACCGCCTTGCGGCACTAGAAGAGGAAAATGCTCGCCTCCACACACAGTTCCAAACTCTCCAAGAAGCTCATAGCATATTGGAGGTACAGTTACAGAACGTAGATCAGGAAGCGGTGCAGGTGGTAGAAGGTCATCTACGGACACAGCTGGAACGCAACTCAAAACTTCAGCGAAATATGGCACTACTCAAACGCCATCTTGCGGCTGCTCAGGAAGAGAATAGACGCCTGCAAATACAAAATCAAGAGAACCTGGAGGCAGCTATTGAGAGCACACCGGGGGCACCCATCAGCCCATCCAAGTTTCAAGCAGTGACCCCCGATAATATCAAGATTATATTGGAAGATTATGCCATGCTGCTTGAAGCACATGATAAACTATCGGAGGAACTGGGACAATTGACGCAGGAACACCAACAACGACCAACAGCAGCCTCTCCAACCACCCCCTCTGCGGCTTCACTTCTCATAGACGTAGAGGCCATAAAAGATCTCCAGAAACAGGTCACTGAATTGCAAACACGCCTACTACAATATGAGAGACCATCTTCCCCTCCAGAGGCTCCCACGGACGAAGAAGTTGTGCAAATTCCTGTGGAACAAACGTTTGACGAAGAATACGATCCGCAACCATTCCCAGGAGGCCAACAAACAGAAGAAGCGCAGGACACATTCGAGGCACCACGGCCCCCATGGTTACGTCAAGTGGAGGAAATCGGGAGTTCGCACGAAGAGTGCACAGTAGTGCAAAATCAGGCCATGAGGGTCATAGAGGAAACTGTGTTACAATCAGCTTACTTTAAGAACCTGTCATCGAGGCGCCTGATTCTCTCATCTGAACTCCAATACAGGCCGTATTATATTATCTTGGCTGATTATAATGCAGAAATACAAAGAGTCACGGGTCAGATTCCTACCTTTGCGACCCAATTTCAACCCGAAGACCTTCCTCCAGAGGTGCAAAAAGGCAAAATTCGTCAACCAACATGGCGGCAGAAACTTCTAGAGACATATCCAGAAATGCTACGCACATGGAACAACGCGCCTTTGCACCTCCTGTACAATCCATGCTACGGTCCAGTTCCCCGCCGCAGGTCGTGGAAGGCATTCAATATCAAGGTACAGAACAACGCGCAATGCAAGGAATGGCTGAACTACCCGTACATTGCGCCACCACAGGGACCACCGTCAGTAGCATATATGATGGGAACCATTCGCCACTGGATGCCCCGCTTGAAGCTCATGCAAGATGTAGCAGCGCAAATGATGCTTAAAATCTTAGATATGATGCAAGTAGTCCTGAAGACCTTTAGAAATGCAGCCGCACCACAGGTACGTCTCCCGGGGTTTAGCAATGGAAATTATGACTTGGTGTATGACATGAGCACCACCCCCAGTATTCGTGTGGCTTACGCTTGGCATGCACGCATCAAATACCTCCCTGCCTGCTACAAACAGACCTTCGAAGAAATGTTCAGATCAGGTTTCTGGGAGTATCACTCGGAGATTTTCGCACCAAAGCCAACACATCTGCTCCAACTGTTTGCGTGTGAACAAGCAATGTACTCAGAGTACTATACCACCCCGCAACCAGAAACCCCTGGTGCAATAAATTGGGATGCATTGGAAGCTGATCTAGCAAGAGGCTTAAGGATAGGAGAACATGAACTGGCCACCAATGTCATCCAATATTACATCGACCATCCGAGATAACAAAGGTCTGTCAGGGGCGACAGACGCTAGGAAGGGGGGAGTGTTGAGTGTTGGCATACAAAGCAACAGAGGAATCATGCACAATACGGCAACAAGGCCAGATCATTTTTTCCATGGATTATGTACAACTCAAGTGATTTTAATCACTACACAAACATTGTAAATCCCGTTTTTGGTAGATTAGACTCCATTTTGTGCAAGCCGAGGAGTCCTCGAGCTTGAGGAGTGTTAGAGGTACCATCGTACCAACTTTCATAATTTTTAGACTTCGTTTGAGCCCTCAAATAAGCCCTGGAACCTAATTTTTAACTAGGCCGGACACTAGGTCTGGACAGGGCCAAAACTAGTCAAAAAACTATAAAAAGAGCTAGAGAGCTCATTTTTGAGGTTAGATTGTAATTGAAACAAACTTGTAAGAGCTTTTGAAAGTAATCTAAAGAACTCCATTGATTCTCTCTCTTTGTCTTGCCGTGTGTGCGCGTGTGTGTGTATGTGTGTGCATGCTTGTGTGCTTCTCACTCACGCACTTGTGCCGCCACTTGCTCGAGGTCTTCATACCATCCTCACGTCTTCCCAGATTGACATTAAAGGAGGTGCTACTCATCACTGAGCTACACCTGCAGTATAAACCGTACTTCATGTTAATGGCTGAATATCAGCTAGCTATAGAGAAAGAAACCGGCATGAAACCCACGCATGCTACACAATTCGAGCCGGCGGACTTGCCACCAAATGCGCAAAGAGGAGAGATCCATCAACCTGATTGGCGCAAAGATCTCCTACAAAAGTACCCAGAAATGATGAGCACATGGGTGAAAGCGCCTTTACATTTAAAGTATAATCCTTGCTGGGGACCAGTACCACGACGCCGTTCCTGGATAGCCTTCGCTATCAAAGTCCAAAACAATAGGCAATGTCAGGATTGGTTAAATTACCCCTACTTCAAGCCACCCACCGAGTTACCCACTGTTGGCTATATGATGGCTACAATCCGTCACTGGCTCCCTCGCCTGAAGCATATGGATGATATCGCAGCGCATATGACTGTCAAAATTTTTGACATGATGCAAATGATATTTAAAGTCTTCCGACGCGTCAAGGCACCGCATGTAAACACCCCGGGATTTGAGCATGGTAACTTTGATCTAGTATATGACATGAGCACAACGCCATCGCTCCGGGTGTGTTATGCCTGGCACTGTAGAATAAAATACCTACCGGCGTGCTACAAGCAAACATTTGAAGAGATGTTCACCACCGGATTTTGGGAATACCATTCCGAGGTATTCATCAGCAGGCCCACACATTTATTGCAACTTATTGCCTGTGAGCGAATGGTTTATTCCGCGCACTATCAACTCCCGCCACCCGACGAACCTCAACCAATCGACTAGGAGAAACTCGAGGCTGATCTGGCCCGAGGCATTCGAGTATCTGAGCACACCCTCGCTCACGACCTCCTACAAAACTACATCCGGCAGACCGCACAACAAGGTTCTGTCGAGGACGACAGAAGCGAGAGGGAGGGGGGTGTTGGAAGCAGTCAGAGGCACAGTCAGAGGCACAGACGACGTGGAAGCATGTAAAGACGGAGCAGGGAGCCAGTCGGATCATTTTTTCAAACAACTATGTTTTTATTACCTCTTCAAAGATCCAACAGTGATTTTCATCACTCTTGTAACATATGTAATATAGACAAAACCCCATTTTCTAATTCATAGCTCCATTTTGTGCAAGACGAGGAATCCTCGAGCTTGAGGAGCTTAGGTAGAATGCGCGTACCAATTTTCGTTATTTTTAGACATCGTTTACCCTTCCAAATAGCCTCTAGGACCTATTTTTTAACTAGGCCGGTCACTAGATGTGAAACCGGTCAAAACTAGTCTAGAAACTATAAAAAGAGCTAGAGAGCTCATTTTTGAGGTTGGTTCATGTTAGCTTGTTTGAGTAGAGAAGAGCTTAGAGCTATTTTGAACTTGTAAGAGTGTTCTTGAGTAATAGAGCTAATTTCCCACCTTCCATTGTGTCTTGCTTGTCTCTTCGTAGTGTGTGTGTATGTGTGTGTGCATCTTTGTGCTTCTCACCTTCACTCTCACTTCATCTCACGTTCACGATCTTCATATCACTCCTATCTCTTCCGCGGATTGACATTAAGGAGGTGAAGCTTCTTAACGTGGTTCTCACCATTGTGCTAGAGCAACACTGACTTACCCTTTGACAGACATCACACCTTTTTACATAGGTTCTTGCATCAAGAAATAGCGATGGCCACCAAAATCCAGAATATAAAATGAGTTTAGCAGTTCTGTCACTTGAAAAGTGTCCTCCTGCCACTCCAGAGTGTGCCATTTCCAACATTTCCAGGTATTTATTCTCAGGAACACAAATTCTTAGGTATCCATCCATTCCTCTCTTATACAACTGTTCTCCTATCAATTGATATTCCTCAGAGATTATTTGCAAATTTTTTGAATCTGTACCAGCTATCACTTGTTTTCCTTTCTCCTTCCTTCTCAATTCTTCAATGATATTTTCACTCCAATCTGGAGTTTTCTGGAACCAATATAGAGTTATGATTTCTGAGTCTTGTAATGTTTGGCACTTCTTGCAATTGGCAATGTATTTTGATACATCTTGAATTTTATTAGGCCAATGTACCCCCATCCTATTGAGATTACTTAGGGTTACTGTCCTAGAAGCATGAGTGCAAGGGTTCCAATGATGAGCTCTCCTCAGATATTCTTGTTGCTCCTCCTCAGGAGTGCAATATTCTAGTATGCGTGTGTGGTTGAGATGGTACAAATGCCCAGCTAGTAACATAAAGTTCCTACTTTGCAAAACTAGGTGTGCATTATTCCCAATTATTCTACAAGGTCCCATGGTTAATAATGGTACTAAAGTCATGGCCCACTCAAGAACACTTTCTACCTTAAAGAGATAAGTGTCTGGCAGATTGTCACCTAAAGGTGAACTGGGTTCTTCAGACTGGATTCGAGATAAATGATCTGCTCTCAAGTGTGTTTTCCCTTGTCTGACCACTACTTCAAACTCAAATTCCATAAGCAAAAGAAACCATCTGACTATTCTTCCTGTGTGACAAGGTTTATTTACCAAATATAATAGAGCTTGATGGTCTACAAAGAACTTAAACTTGTTGGCCAAAAGGTAATGTCTGTATTTTTTTACAGCAAATACCATACCCAATCCCTCTCTTTCAGTGGTTGTGTAATTTTTCTCTGCTAGGTTCAATTGTCTACTAGCATAGGCCACTGGAAAATCTAACTTGCTTCCTTCTATTGGTTGTGCTAACACACATCCCAGAGCATAATTGGAAGCATCCACATGAACATGAAAAATTTTGTCCCATTGAGGTGTTTTTAGAATTGGGGCTGTTACCAAACAAGTTTTTAGAGTTTCAAAGGCTTGGTCACACTCCTTGGTCCACTCAAACTTTGTGATTAGGGCATATAAGGGTTTTGCTATGTCAACAAATTTGTGTACAAATTTCCTATAGTATCCACAATGTCCCATGAAAGTTTGAAGTTCCTTTACACTTGTTGGTCTTGGAAGCTCTATTATGGCCTTTATTTTCTTCTCATCAGTTGAAATTCCATTTTTAGAGACTATATGACCCAGCATTCTTCCTTGTCTCACAAAGAATACACAATTCTCTAGATTTAAGCATACTCTGTAGGTTCTGCATTTCCTGAATATATTTTCTAAGTCCTACAGGTGATCTTGTCTTTTTAATGAAAAAGTACAAAGATCATCTACATAGATTTCCATTACCTTTCTCAGGAACTCTTTGAACATATGACACATCAATCTCTGAAAAGTTGTTGGAGCATTAGTTAACCCAAAGGGCATAACCCTAAAGGCATAAATTCCCCATTCTGTGGAGAAAGCAGTTTTACGTTGGTCTTCCAATGCTATGGGAACTTGGTTGTATCCTGAAAATCCATCTAAAAAACTGTAAACCTCCTTCCCAGCAACTCTTTCTAGAAGATGGTCTGTTATAGGCAGTGGATAGTTGTCCCTTATAGTTGCTGCATTTACCTTTTTCAAGTTAATGCATACCCTAAGTTTCCCATTCTTTTTTGGTACCACAACTATAGGAGATATCCATTCTGTATACTCAATTTCATAGATGAAATTGGTAGCTAATAGCTTGTCAATTTCTTCCTTTATCTTAGCATAGTATTTATCATTAAATGTGTAATGTCTCTGTTTACTAGGTTTTGCTTCAGGTGTAATAGGAATCTTATGCTCAAACATTTTTGGATCAATACCTTTCAAATCCTTGTAACTATAAGCAAATACATCCTTGTATTTTCTTGCCAAGTTTCCGAGTGCCTCTTCTTCTTGGGTTGTCATGTTGTCAACCACTACAATGTGTCTTTCTTCTCCCTCCTCCTGAGTGATCATGATCTTTTTAGTTTCTTCCTCATTATCATAAGCCTCTCCTTTCTTCTTTTCCCTCTTTGGTTTCCTTCTGAGAAGTAATCTATTTTCCACTTCATAAGTCTTGAAATTTTCTGGTACATCAAATTGTTGGTCTTTGTTCATTTCCCTTGTCTTCTTCTTATTTTCCTGATTTTCTTTTGTTTCATCGTGTTTGTTTTTCTTGTACTTACCTGAGATCTTATCCTTAATAGCATCTTCAACTTTTACTTCCTACAAAAATTGTTTCTTTCCTTTTTCTAATATTATTTCTTCTTCTATGTCCTCTTCTGTTTTGGATACCTTTATCATTTGTATTCCAATGTGAAAAATATCATATCCTTCTTCATTTTGAAATTCCACTCCTACATATTCATCACTGGCTAGATCCATGGTAGCCAAAATTTGATTCCACCATAGAGCTCAAATTCCTCATCCTTAAATTGTTGAGGTACATAATTCTCATCTTGTAGCCCTCTTTCTTCCACACAATCCTCTCTTCTTAATCTCCTTTTCCTATTGGTCAGATTTCTTATCATATTGCACCTCCATACAGATGATTCAGCTTCATCCTGGTCCTCCATTTCTGATTCCTTACTCAACTCTTGATTCTGATGAATTTTATACCATTCTTGAGGGGGTATGTCACAGTAGTGCCCATTTCTTAGATTTACCTTGGTTATTCTTCCTTTGCTCTGTAGGTATAAGCAATCATTACCCCAATCTTGTACAATTTGCATTTGTCTCATGAATGGTCTTCCTAGGATAATTTCATATGAAGTAGATTATGGGAATTCAACTATAGCAAAGGTATGTTCTATCTCTATCCCACATATGTCCACAATCACTTTTTCCCATATCCCTAGGGGTTTTTCAATGTGTCCATCTGCAAGTTGCAATCTCATTTTTGTGGGTAATAATTCACTTTTTCCCCATTTCTCCCAAGTTTGTTTGGTCATGATGGCCACTCCTGATCCACTATCCAAAATAGCTTTGGCCTGGTTTTTACCAAATTGTATTTTTAAAGTTGAATTTCCCTCTTCTCCCTCACAATATCCTCCTATCTTATCAATGGGAATATACCACAACCCCTCCATTTCCTGTAGTTGTGGGTGAAGATTTTCTGCTGTTGTCTCCCATTTTTTCACTTGGTTCTGTAGGTGAGGATTTTGTTTTATTAAATCTTCCCATGTGGTGTGATACAGAATTGTGCATCTTTTGTCTACATTCACTTGGAGTGTTACTTGTGGGTTTTCTTCCTTGATACTCTTTCCTCTTGTTTTTGTTGTCTCAGATTCCTCAACTGTTTTTTGAGAATTGTCTTCTTCCCCCATTTTGAGTTGTACTTCCCGAATGATCTATTTACACTTCTGCATTCTTTCATGTTCTAAGTCTGGCATAGGATAAGCCATTGTATGATCAGCAGGGCTTGGTCCCTCTTGAATTCTTCCTTTGTATGCTTTTATCAAAGTGTCTAGACTTTTTGAATTTCCTATTTCCAACTGGGTCTGTGTCTTTGGAGGAGAAGTATTGTTTGATTGTTCCCTATTTTCTTCTTCAATATTTTTACGCATTTTTTGCTTCCTCTCCCATTTCCCTTTTTGTCTATTTTTCTTCACCGTTGAGTTTGATTCTTCATTTTGTTCCTTAGTTGTTCTTTGTTGTTTTGTTTGTGACCGGGTTATAGCATTTACATCCACTAAGTCAATGTCACTCACTTCTTCCTGTTCCATGATACTGACTGCTTTTAGTGGTATGTTATTAGGTTTGTTCTGTTGTTTTAGAGGATTTTTTGGGCAATCCTTTATCAAATGATCCCTGCCACAATCCTTGCAATATGCTCCTTCTATTCTCAATGTATGAGGTTGTGGACAATCTCTAATAAAATGATCTCCCCCACACCTATAACAAGTTATCTTTGGTCCTCCTTTGAATTGAGGTTTTTGATTGGACATGTAATTATTGGTTATATACATGAAAGTGGCAGTGTCCATCTCAATTCTTCCATTTCCCAAGTCTAAAGCTTGTAATTCTGGCTCTCTTGATTCATAACCTTCCCATTCTTCTTGATATCCCTCATTCCATTGATAATGTTCCTTGTATGGTGTCTTTGTTCTTGAGTTTCCCTCCTCTATTGGTGTGTATTTGATTGGCACCACATTTGTTGGTATAGGAGGTTGTTGCCCAAGCACAGGTCTTGGTTGCTCACTATACACTGATTCTCTTTGGCTCCCATAGTCTCTCTCCTTTATGGGTTGTTTATTATAGAAGCATTCCTCCCTAGTATGGTTGGTCCATTTCCTCTCTAGTGTACAGTATTTGAGTGTCTTTCTGTCTTGCAAATGTGGAGGTTTTTGATATGGGCAGTGTTGTATCAGATGACTTTCTCCACAATTGTAGCATTTTTTATTTGTGTTTATCCTGGAGTTTATCAAATTGGTTTTAGTGCTTACCTCTAGGGCTTTAGCAATGGCCTGAGCCAACTCTTTTGCTGGAGGAATTTTATCTTCATATGATCTGGGTTGATCAAATGCTAGCAAATCTTGGCCTCTATTATCCTCCAAATCTATTGCTTCTTTTACACAAGCTCCTAGATCAGGGCATCTCCTGTAGTACACTAGGGTTCTTAATTGAGCACTTCTCAACCCTTCTATGAATAAGGATACTTGTCTAGCCATGGAAGGTACTTCCTCTTTAGGGCATCTATCAATATATTGCTTAAATCTCCTGGCTGCCTCTCTGACATTTTCATCTTTTTGTTGCTTAAAACTATGTATCAAAGTGGTTGTGCTATGTTTTATCCCAGTCTTTGAGAATTCTCCAATAAAGGCCTCTAGGAAGGATTCAATATCTAGGTACATTTCTTTTCTTAAAGGGATGAACCATGATAATGCTGGTCCAGTTAGGGTTAGACTAAATGCCTCAAATTGAACTTTGTAATCTTCCACCTCCTCCGCTCTAATTAATTGCCTAAACTCTGCACCATGAGCATGGGGATCTGAATACCCTTCATATTGATTTTTCATACATTTGGCTACTTGATATGGTCTAAGCATTCTACCCTGAGGTTGCGAATGGTGTCTTCTTCTGAGTGGAAATTCATTATATCCTTCTGGTTCTTTGTCAAAGGGATTTGGTGAAGCATGTGTCCTCCTCCCATGTTGTTGCTCAGTATTAGTGTAGTTTTCATGTGGTCTAGGTAAATCTGGTTGTCCCATGTTATGTTCCCAAGGTCCTTTGTCAGCACATTGCCCTAAGTCATTTGAATTTTCTGGGTCTGGGGAGAAGATGTACACACACCCTTGCCTATCTTCATACCTACCATCTTTGAACTGGGCTACAGGTGTTATGTTCAGGGGAGCTTCTAAGTTTCTCAATCTAATGAGAAACTTATGCATCCCATCCTGATATACATAGGTACCAAACCTATTTGTATACATGTACTTTAGAATATTTCTGTAATCCCCAGTTTCAATGGGCTCATTTGTTTCATTTAAATTTTCCATGTTGTTTTCTTACCCTAAATTTCTTTCCTGAGCTTCCCCTACTCCTGACTCTATCTCCTTCCTTCCTAGGTCTTGCTTGGTAAGTGAATTTAGTTTGTTCCCAAACCTAAGGATCATTCAGCTAATTTTCACGATTTTGAACTCAAAATTGTGTTTTTCACGATTTTGTGTTCAAACTAGTGTTTTTTCACCAATTTCTGTTGAAAATCGTGTTTCCCACGATTTTCTACCTAAGAAAGTGTTTTTTCACGATTTTGTGACTAAAATCATGTTTTCCACGATTTTGAACTCAGAATCGTGTTTTTCACGATTTTGTGTTCAAGCTAGTTATTTTTTACTATTTTCTGTTGAAAATCGTTTTTTTCACGATTTTCTAACTAGGGTTGTGTTTTTCCACAATTTTGTGACTAAAATCATGTTTTTCACGATTCTGTGCTCAAAATCGTGTTTTTCACGACTTTGTGCTCAAAATCGTGTTTTTCACGATTCTATGTCCAAAATCGTGTTTTTCACGATTTTGTGCTCAAAATCGTGTTTTTCATGATTTTGTGTTCAAGCTAGTTATTTTTTACTATTTTCTGTTGAAAATTGTGTTTTTCACGATTTTCTGTTGAAAATCGTGTTTTTCACGATTTTCTAACTAGGGTTGTGTTTTTCAAAAATCGTGTTTTTCACGATTCTGTGCTCAAAATCGTGTTTTTCACGACTTTGTGCTCAAAAACGTGTTTTTCACGATTCTGTGTCCAAAATCGTGTTTTTCACGATTTTGTGCTCAAAATCGTGTTTTTCATGATTTTGTGTCCAAAATCGTGTTTTTCACGATTTTGTGCTCAAAATCGTGTTTTTTGCTCAAAATCGTGTTTTTCACAATTTTGTGCTCAAAATCGTGTTTTTCACGATTTTGTGTTCAAGCTAGTTATTTTTTACTATTTTCTATTGAAAATCGTGTTTTTCACGATTTTCTAACTAGGGTTGTGTTTTTCCACGATTTTGTGACTAAAATCGTGTTTTTCACAATTCTGTGCTCAAAATCGTGCTTTTCACGACTTTGTGCTCAAAATCGTGTTTTTCACGATTCTGTGTCCAAAATCGTGTTTTTCACGATTTTGTGCTCAAAATCGTGTTTTTTGCTCAAAATCGTGTTTTTCACGATTTTGTGCTCAAAATCGTGTTTTTCATGATTTTGTGTCCAAAATCGTGTTTTTCACGATTTTGAACTCAGAATCGTGTTTTTCACGATTTTGTTCCCAGACAATCATGACTGCTCACAATCGTGCTTTTCACGACTTTGTGCTCAAAATCGTGTTTTTCACGATTCTGTGTCCAAAATCGTGTTTTTCACAATTTTGTGCTCAAAATCGTGTTTTTTGCTCAAAATCGTGTTTTTCACGATTTTGTGCTCAAAATCGTGTTTTTCATGATTTTGTGTCCAAAATCGTGTTTTTCACGATTTTGAACTCAGAATCGTGTTTTTCACGATTTTGTTCCCAGACAATCATGACTGCTCACAATTGTAAGTAACACGATTTTCTGATGAAAACCGTGTTCTGGGAATCGCGATGTTGTTCTTTGTTCTGAAAATCGCGATTTTGTGTTGACCTCAGAATCGCGATTTTGAACAAATTTTTTTTTTTTGAAATTTTTGAAGTGTTGATTTTCAGTTTTCTCTTCTTTCTAATAGAATCGCCTGATTGATTTTCTAACATGCAATGAAAGAGATTTCTTAAAAAATACTTTTTTCCTAGTGGAAACCCAAAAGAACAGAAGATCGCGATTCCGTGATTTTTAGTTTTTTCCTATTTTTGTTGTTCAAAAACCACTCAAATGCAAGAATATGCACTCAAAAATGATGTTCAGAGTCTTTACCTTGCTTGCTTGGTTGAAAGTTTCTCCAAAGCTTGAATTTTGCATAAAGTCGCGATTTTGGCTGCTCTCTCTCTCTCTCTCACACTCACTCAAATGAATTTTTCTTTGAATTACAGGTTTTTATAGTGTCCAAAAAATCGCGATTTTGTGTGATTTTCACAATTCTTCACTCTTCCACTTGTCCAATCTTTACTTGTCCAATCTTGATGATATCTTTTGCAATTTTCTTTTCTCAAAGCACCCAAGTATGCTAAAAATTCCAGAAATTTTCCTTACAGAAAATCGCGATTTTGTGCAGAAAATCGTGTTTTTTCTGAAGATCTTATTTTGTGCAAATTTGAGTATTCTTTCTTCTTGTTCTCTTTCAATACCTTCTTTCCTTTGTAATTCACCAAACTCTTGTACTTCTACACCAAAATCACAACCTTGCTTAGAAAATCGCGATTTTGTGCAGAAAATCGTGTTTTTTCTAAACTTCTGATTTTATGCAATTTTGAGTATTCTTCTCTCTTGTTCCCCTTCAGTATCCTTTACCAACTCCAATTCCACAATCACCTGCAATTTTACCTCATAGTCACAATCAATGATCAGAAAATCGCGATGTTGTACAGAAAATCGAGTTTTTTTCAAATCTGCTAATTTTTGAAAAAATTTTTGCTTTTCTCTTACTTGGTCCTTCTTACTTTTATCCACAAAGCTCCAATGCAACTTCCTAAGCAGAAAAGAAATTTGTTTGGTTGTTTTAGATGAATTTTATGATTTTTTTTTTAGTATTTTGCCCTAAAATAAAGGTGAACACTTTACTTAGGGTTTCTTGTTTGGTGATCTACTGATCCTATGTTCCTTGATTGGTTATGATTTCTTATGGCTCAGCTATCACAACAGTTCATGAGAAAGTTTTTCCAAAGAAAATGTGCTATGAAATGCAAGCAATTTTTGCAAAGATAAACTCAATCACATATTTTTTCAAAATGCAGATCAACTCAAGATTTATGCTCAGATTTGGTTAACAAATGAATCTTTTTTACTTGCTTCTAGCTACTTTAACTGACTTTTCCTTAGTGCAACAATGTTATCTTCCCAAGATCCGCATTGGTGCCTAGTACTAGGTCAAAAAGAACTCTAAAAATGCAAGAATAGACTCATGAATCTTTTCTACCTGCATCTAGCTACTTTAACTGACTTTTCCTTAGTGCAACCATGTTATCTTCCCAAGATCAACCATGGTGCCTAGTACTTGGTCAAAAAGAACTCTAAAAATGCAAGAATAGACACATGTTACCTCATCTTTAGCTTTCTTGGCTTAAATCTTCCACACACCTGCACTTTTACTTCCCCAATGTAATGAGCAACTATCAATTTACAAAAATTTCAGCACTTCCAATTCTAAAAGATGATCTATTGCTTTCTTTTCCCAAAAGACAAACAAAAGACATCTACCTTTTCATGTTCACATTTCTTGATTAAAGAGTGTTACCTTTTCCTTGTGTTTGTTACCATCATCAATAGAAGATCCAGCAAGGTCCAACTTCAATGAAGCTTTTGAATTACTCCCCGACAACGGCGCCAAAAAATGTTTGTTATTGATCTTTGGAGTTGTCCTCTCCAATCATTTAGCATAAAGAATCAACAAGACATCTTTATTTTGTCAATCCTGGAAGTATTCTTGAGACCACAACCCCTTCAAGATAATAGAATCCAAGAAATAAGAGAATAATGGCTGGAATTCTGAGAATAGTGAAAATGAAGAGGAAATTTCTAGGGTTTGGATTATCTTGAGCAAATCTATACCATTTTCTACAATCTTGGTGTCTATTCCATGCTATTTTATCAACAGAACACAATTATGAAGTCAAAATAAAAAAATATCACCTGCATCATACAGACGAGACAATCGCGATTCTGTGTATACAGACGATTTTCAGCTCCAGCGCCATTCTTCATCAACTCATCACTCAACACAACAGTATTCAGCTCTCTTCATACACATTCTATAGATTTACACAATAGAAACTCACAAATCTCCATGGATACACATGAATAAGACTCACAAATCAAAGAAACCACATAGAAGAGGAGAAACACGATTTTTAGCAGAAACTGCTTCACTATTCACTTGGATAGCATGTACTCAAATGATTAACCAACCCCCTCATAATAGAGGAAATTAGCTTATATACATTTTCAAGTGTCCCTTTTCACACTTGAATTTTGGTGCTTTCCTCTATTATTCTAAAAATATGCTATCTAGGAGTTTCCAAAAATTCTAGAAAAAATACATAAGATTCTATCCTACATAAGGAAGACTCTTCCTTATTTTTACAACAATTGCATAAATATTTTTACAAATTTCTATCATTTTACAATTATTTTCCTTCAAAAAGGTTTCCAAAAGTGCATCTTCCAACATCCACCCATCATAGGCTTCAAAGGCATCTCATCCTTGCGTATGGGATACTGGGTTCGCTGACAAACCTCACACCTCTTCACATAGGTATGTGCATCCATGTGAAGGGTGGGCCACCAAAATCCTGCAAATAGAATTGCCTTGATCACCCTATCTAGACCGAAGTGTCCTCCTGCTACACCTTGGTGAGCAGTCTCTAATATCTTGAGGTATTCGCTCTCATGAACACACAGTCTTAGGTAACCATCTTTACCACGTTTGTATAAATTATCACCAATGATTGTGTAATCCAAGGCTTTTTGTTCCAAACTTCTTTGTCTGGCCAAAGTCATGTCTTGAGGGAATGTTTTCATCCTCAAGAAGGCTACTAATGGTTCACTCCTATCTGGCACTAAAGACACTCGATAAAGAGTGGCATGTTCCACTAGTGGTTTAGTGCAACAGATTGGGCATTCTTTGCACATTCTATGGACATCAACTTCCATGGTTGGCCAATGCACTCCTAGTGTCCTCAGGGTCTGTAGGGTTCGTTGTTTTGAGTAGTGTTGCTTTAATGCACCTACATGTGCTAATTGCAACCACTTAGCGTACTCGTCCTCTTCCACACAACAGGCCAATACTCCTTGCTCCGTATATTTGTACATACTTCTTGCCAAGATATGATACTTTTGAGCTCTTACTATCTCTCTATCTTCTGTGTGCATTACTGGGTGATTAGGACCGTATGTCAATACTGGCACTAATGGCTTAGCCCACTACGGTACAACTTCCAAATTAAACAAGTAAGCATCAGGTAGGTCATCTGACACTCCTTGTGGGGCCTCTCCAGATGTGAGCCTAGAGAGATGGTCTGCCCTCAAATGAGACCTGCCTTTCCTCACTACTACCTCAAAGTCATATTCCATTAGTAAGAGAAACCATCTTACTAATCTGCTTGTATTACATGGCTTGTTTACCAGGTACAGTAGAGCTTGGTGATCAGTAAAAAATTTGAACTTATTTGCAAGCAAATAGTGTCTAAACTTTTTAACCGCATATACCATGCCTAATCCTTCTCGTTCGGTTGTGGTATAGTTCCGTTCAGCTGCATTTAACTGTCTGCTAGCATAGGCAATTGGAAGATCCATATTACCTTCGCCTATAGGTTCTGAGAGTACACACCCAATAGCATAATTGGATGCATCTACATGAACATGAAAAGGCTTATTCCAATCTAGTGTGGTCAAGATTGGTGCTGAACATAATCGCCGTTTAAGCTCATTGAAGGAATTCTCACATTCATCAGTCCACTCAAAGTTAGTCAGAAGTCCGTACATGGGCTTTGCAATGACAGCATACATGTGAATGAACTGGCGGTAGTAACCACAATGCCCCATGAAAGCCTGTACTTCCTTGACGTTCTTTGGCCTAGGTAGTTCTGCGATGGCTCTCACTTTCTCTTCATCAGTGGATATGCCGTTCTTAGACACTATGTGTCCTAGAATTTTGCCTTGCCTGACCATGAAAACACACTTTTCTGGGTTCAGGCAGACTTGATATTCTCTGCATTTATCAAAGATTTGTCTGAGTTCAGGTATATGGGTCTGTCTAATGTTGGAATGAGCACAAAGATCATCAACATAGACTTCCAAATTCTTCCTCAAGAACTCTTTAAACACGTGACACATTAATCTTTGAAAGGTAGCAGGTGCATTGGTAAGCCCGAATGGCATTACCCGAAAGGCAAATATGCCCCACTCTATGGCAAAAGCCGTCTTATGCTGATCTTCTGGTGCAATGGCTACCTGATTGTAGCCAGAGAATCCATGCAGGAAGTTGTACACTTCCTTGCCTGCTACCCTTTCTAATAGATGCTCAGTAATAGGAAGTGGATAACTGTCTCTAATCGTGGCAGCATTAACTTTTTTAAGGTTAATACACACACGCAATTTTCCATTCTTCTTGGGCACAACCACAATGGGGGATACCCATTCAGTGTGCTCAATCTCATAGATAAACCCAGCTTCTACCAATCTATCTATCTCCTCCTTGATCTTAGCAGCGTAGTTATCATTGTATGTATAGGGCTTTTGCTTAGATGGTCTAGCATCTGAGGTCATGGGAATCGTGTGTGAGCATATGTCTGGGTCGACACCTTTCAGGTCCTTGTAGCTCCAAGCGAATACATCTCTGTACTCTCTTAGCAAAGCTACCAACTCTTGCTCTTCTTCTTCCGTCAGGTCATGCCCTATGTAGGTGCATCTTTCTTCTCCCTCTTCTATGGCGACAACTATTTTCTTGGTAGTTTCCTTGCTATCATAGGCCTCTCCTGCTTGTGCCTCACGTTTAGGCATTCTTATCATGACACTCCTATCGTCTATCTCATATTTTTTAAAGTTTTCAAGGACCTCAAACAAGGATTCTTCTGCCTCCGGAGTGACTTCCTTCTTCTTTCTTTTCTTTCCTCCACTCTTAGTGGCTACTTGTGTGGCTAACCTCACATCATTCGTGATTTCTCCGTGTCTCTGGGGGTAAGCTTCAACTTCATAGAAGTATTCTTCATTTGATGCAAAAGGTGGGTCCATAATGATTGACTCTAAGTCGGAGTCACTTGCATCCTCAAATGTATCAGGGCTAGGTTCGCATTCTTCTAAAACTGCATCTCCCATGATTGGCTCTATTGAGAAGATTGAAATGTCATAGCCATCCTCATCACAGTGGGGTGTCCACTGCTCTTCATTGATGGCTACATCCATTGTTGCTAAAATTTCTGCCCAGCCGTGAGGCTCAAACTCTTCGTCAGGAAAAACTACAGGTGCATAAGTTGGGTCTTGAATTGATCTATGGGTTTCTTTTGCACCTACCTCTCTGGCTTTCTCTCTCTTCTCTTCTTCTACTGCTACCTTACACATCCATAAGTGAGTGTCTTCATGCATCCATGAGGATCCGGATCCTATGGAATGCACAGACTCAGTCTCATCTTTGGCTCTATGGATGGGATTCCATTGAATAGGCGGTACGTCTCTATGAGAGTAATCCTTGAGATTGACTTTGGTTGTAACACCTAGATGTTGCAAATACAAGGAATTGGTTCCCCAATCCTGTACCACTTGCAATTGCCACATAAATGGCCTTCCCAAAATCATCTCGTAGGCTTGGTTTTTGCTAAAGCATATAGAAAAAGTATGCTCAAACTCAACACCACATGTAGTGAGAGTTATTCCTTCTAGCGATCCTAAGGGCCTTTCAATATGACCATCGGCCATCTGCAATTTCATTCTCGTTGGCCTGAGTGATGGCTTGCCCCAAAGCTTCCATAAGGATGTGGTAGCAATTGCAACTCCTGCAGCAGAGTCCAAAATTGCCTTGGTTGTGTATCCCTGATGGGTAACTGGTAGATAGGTATTTCCTTCCTCTCCTTCACTCATGTCTCCTATCTTATCCAAGGGTATTTCTGGTACTGTTCTGTGGGATCCTACGTGGGAACGAGATTTGGTTAGGTTTGGCACTTCTTTGGCTACGTGTCTCCACACTTCTGGCTTAACTTTGAGTAGCTCTTCTAAAGTGAAATTGCACTGCACTTTAGTGTTTTTTACTACCTCAGTATTCCTAGGTATGATCGAATCCTCATTTCTTATCATGACCGTGGGCGCTCTCATGCATGTTGACTTAGTTTCCCATGGGCCTGTGAACTGGGGTAGTTCCTGTAAGGAATTAGACTCAAAGTCTAACCTCTCATGAGGGTGGGCACTTTCCTGTTCTTCATAGATAGAAGGGATGTCCTATGGGAATTGATCATGTGCATCATCCACAAGTTCAATGGGAGGAGGGACTTCACTTTCCTTTGCCCACTTCTCTTCTTGAATCTCTCTCAAGAACTCTGGTGAATACCTATTCATAGAAGAAGAAGTGTCTGGTTCAGTGGAGTTAGGCACATAAGCTTCTTGGGGAGGAATGCTTATTCTATCACTTGCCCTCTCCTTAGCCTGGGAGGTGGCTCCTTTTCCAGACTTTGCAAGTAACCTCTCCAATCTATCCAATAGACCATCAAAGTGCAATGCTGTTCTGATGGGGTTAGAGCCATTGAACAAGCGACTGGCTTCAAACATGGCTTGTGCCAATTCAACCATTTTAGCACAAAGCTTTGTTCGCTCTATCTCTAGATCGGCTCTAGGGTAACATTTCTCATGATCTGTTACATTGGGCCCTTCTTGGATTCTGGCCTGATATGCTTTAAGCATCATGTCTAGATATTCAGGAGTGGGATCGGCTAGGACTGATCCTACTCTGGGTGGTGGGTGGGTTAAGGGTGGTGTCTTGAAAGGTTGGGGAATGGAAGAAGATGGATTGGCGGGTAAAGGGAAAGGTGGTGGAGGGGTGGTGTGAGAGTGGTTTTGAGATGCGAGTTCACTTATCTTTGCTTTGGTTTCTCTCAAGCTTTTTTCAAGTTCGCTCATTTTCTGTGACCATTGTCTTTTCATTCTCTCCTGGCTATCTCTCCATGCTCTTGTCCTTTGCTTGGTTATACTCTCTGTCTCACTAACCTCTGAACTCTTTTCCTGCTGTTGCAGAGCTAAAGAGCGCAGAAAGCAGAGAAAAAAGACGGGCCCCAAAATTTTTCCGATTTGGACACACAATTTTTGTAACATTACCACTTTTGTATATATTTTCCGTTGTAAATGCACTAGAGGAGTCCTCTAGATGCATCCCCTCAGAAGATTAGTGAATTACCCATGTACATTAGTAGGAAGTTAGCAATTTAGTGAATAAAGTGCCGGTCTCTTGTGTGAAAGGACAAAACTTAGGGCACTAGTATATAAGTCAAAAGTGACTCATTGTAAAGGACTTCTGGTCATTGTGAAGAAGAGCACTTCTGAAATTTCGAGTTTGCCTCTTCCTTGCTGATTTTGATCTTCATTTTTGCTCATGTATGTGTGTGTGATGCTTGGAATGCAAGTGTAAGACTGTTGTCTACCCCTTCCCCCTTGTTTTGAGTGGCTGTAGTGCGTGCGTAAGCTAGGAGAAGCAAAAACGCGGGTGTTAGTAGTTCCCGTAATTCACTGTTTCTGCCATAACTTGCAGCAGAGTGGTCAGAATTGAGTGAAACCACCACCGTTGGATTCGTCTCGTCGAGAGCTTCGAAACGAGTACCCTATTGCCTATGTTCGGAGTTCTGGGCTGGGAGAAAACCTCAAAAAACCAAAACTGCTGAAAGTAGGTTTGCGGCAACACTTCCAGTTTTCTTTAGTAGGTGCGGGTAGTATTGGTCTTTTCTCTTGCTTGGATAGTTAACTCACTTCATTTTCTATCACGTGTGCAAATGTCTTCATACACTTGGTAAGTCACTCCTTCGGATTGATAATTAAATGTGTGCAAAGAACTCCACTATATGCACTTGTATTGCAATCGAGGTATAGTCTCATTGGTACAAGTCCTTGAGTCATTGCGGCTCGAGTACACACGTTTTTGGCGCCGTTGCCGGGGAGGCACTCCACCAAGTTGCCTTCGTGATAGTTAGAGAGCAAGTGTGATCGAATCGTACTTGTAGAGGTGAATTTGTCCATTGACGAGTAGTATTCCATTTCAGCACTTGTCACTTCTCATCCTTGAGGTGTGTGTGATAAGTTTTAGGTTTAGGTGTAGGAGGAGGGAAGAGAAGGAGGAGTTAGGGTTAGGTTAGAAGGAGAGGAGAAGTGAGGAGAAGAGGAGTAGGAGTAGCCAAAAATTCCCAAAACTACCAAAAAAATTAGCAAATTTCAAATTCTGTCAAAAAGTATAAAAAACCAAAAATTTGGCTCATTTGACACTTCACTGTGTGCTGGTATCGTCTGTTAGCAGCGACTGGTATCGCGAGTGAAGTATCGTGGAATTCAGGCTCTTAAGGCTAGAGATTGTGCTCGAAGTGCAAGCAAGGATAGATAGAGGTGAGATTCTACTCAGATTATTTGCCAAAAACTCTCTAAAAATGCATAAACATGTAATTAAGGAAATGCGCAGTATCGTGGGAGGGGGAAACTGATTTCTTTGCCAACTTTTTGTGTAACACAGAGGTATAGGAGGGAAGAGGAGAGTAAGAAGAGCAAGGGGGTAAAAAAATCTTTGGAAAAACTTGCATTTTGGCTTGAGTATCGCGATCGGTTGAGTTTTGGTATCGCGATACCAAAATTCCCTTGTATCGCGATACTCGCCGAAGTATCGTATCGCTTGATACCTGCCTTGGTATCGCGATACCATTTTTGGTATCGTGACCCCGAGTTGGTATCGCGATCGTACATTTTCTGTGGTATCGTATCGCTTGATACCGATCTTGGTATCGCGATACCATTGTTGGTGTCGTGTCGCTAAGTTGGTATCGCGATCGCGCTTACTGCAGAGGTATCGTATCGTCCGGTACTAATACTTGGTGTCGCGACACCATTGTGGTGTCGTATCGCCTAAAGTTTCTAGTATCGCGACCTCACCTTACCGAGTGGTATCGTATCGTTTGATACGGTGGTATCGCGACACGATTTTAGTATCGCGACACTGCTTCTGTATCGCGATCGGGCCCTCTCAAGTGTCGTATCGTCGACTGCTTGTCTTGGTATCGCGACACTACTTCGGTGGTATCGTATCGCCAAGATTAGTATCGCGATCTCACTTACTGCGGTGGTATCGTAACGTCTCCTGTCAAGGATCGTATCGCGACACCACATTCAGATCGTATCGCCTCTTATCTCCAGTATCGTAACGTCTACTTTGCCGGTATCGTATCGTGGTATTTCCCAGTGAAGTATCGCGACACAATATCTGGTATCGTATCGTCTGGCACTAAAACCTGGTATCGCGACACCAGACTGATATCGTATCGTCTGGGTGTCTGGTATCGTATCGTTTGGAGCTCTGGTATCGTATCGCCGAGAGCAGTATCGCCAGGAAGTGGTATCGCCGAGATAAACCCTTTCTTTAGTCAGACACTTTGAACCTTTAGGAGAGCTAACCAAGGGAAGTCTAAGAAGCATAAAGGGAGGCTTAGGTGTGTGGATGAACTTGAGGTCAGGAAGAGTGCTAAGTTGCCGAAGGAGTGTCATCTCTTCTATAGGAAGCACTGCTCAGGTCAGTCACCACTCCATCTACTCAGAGACCTCTAGTGAATCTGAGGAAGACATACCCATGGCATCTGAAGACATGCAAGGTCCAGCACCACATAGGAACTTCATGTCTACAGTGGAAGGCGAGTACCGCACTGCCTTACAATATGTGTCCACAAATGCCCAGGAGATTCCAATCTACCTGGATGGCTTAAACAGGTCCGTTGCCAGAATGGCAACAGTACAAGATGTCACCATCATACCACGACCTGCTGTCAAGTACGAGGGAGGTGCTTACATTGACAAAATGGGTCACATCTATATAGTAACTGAATTTCCAGAGAAGATCAATGAAAGAGGAGAGTTCATGGATCCCAACAACCTTGAAGAGTTAGTGACCACCCCTAGAGGCAGATCGCAAGTATCACGGGTCTTGAGAGGAGACTTGATACCTCAAGACGACTACTTGTTGGAAGTCTACATGATTCAAGGAGCAGACTTATTGCTTCAAACTGACGTCCCTGTTCAAGGAATCGGAGAGAGCCCCATGACATTCTATGAGTTGAAAGACCCAGATGACGAAACTAGACTCACTTACCTAGATAAGACTCAAAGAAGATATTGGCCTGTAGGTGCCCTAGACAAGGCTCGGCTGAGATATATGGGTGCGCCTGTATTTCCTCAGAGGGAGCAGGCAACTACCTCACAAAATCCTTTTGGAAATCAACAAGAGACGGAACACACCACATCAGGACAGACTAGTCAAAGAAGTGTGCCCAACCGTACTCATGTACAGTTTGCAACTCCAGGTGAGCACACTCATAATCAGACTCACACAGGGATGGGGAACCATTTCCGACCACCGGTCAGACCTCGACCACCTGTGGGAGGACAGCCAGGAATACCACCATTACGACTAGCTGTCCCGGTTTTCCCTGTAATGCCCAGACCACCTGAACCAATGAGGAGATTGAGACCAATCCAAGTAGCGAAGTTTATGAGAAACCATTACGATGGATCAGGGGAACCATATGATCATATTGCCGAATTTAAACAAGTTCTAAGAGCAGAACAAGTAGAGGACTTCTTTGTGCAGTATGAGTCTTTTGGACTCACCCTCACAGGAACAGCTCTAACTTGGTTCCAACCTCTAGATCCCAATCGATTTGGAAACATGGAACAATTCTTTCAAGAATTTATAGGAGAATTTACAAAAAGAGGGATTAAACACAATTCTGCATCTTTAATCCATAGCTTTAAACAAAACCCTAATGAAACTGTGAAGACTGCTGCCCGAAGATTCAACCAATACGTGGATAGATGTCCTACGGCTGAGAGACCGACTCAACAAAAGATGATTTCATTGTTTTTAGATGGACTCTCTAACGGGACCCTAAGAACCCTAGTGTATGTAAAAAGGTTGCAAACATTGAGTGAGTGTCTTCAAGAGTGCATCGACTTGGAAGATAACCTTGCTGAAGATCTCAAAGGTACTACCGACCTCACAAAATCAGAAGACTCAAGAAGCACAGTGACGTCCAATTCTAGTAATATGGAAGAACTAGCAGAACTATTAGCTAAGAAACTAGGAGTTCAAGGACAGAGAGCTTACCAATATCCAGCTCAAAGAGTGCCTATGATGAGGAGGTGTAACTTATGTGGAGGAGAACACCCCACACACTTGTGTACCAGAGGAGGAGCCGGTGCACAACCCATGTATCCACACAACAGACAGCAACAACAAGGGACTTCTTCATACTGTCACATCGAGCAAAAATATACCAATCATACAACTGAGAACTGTCCCTTTAATAGGCAAACACGACCTGTCAATCCACCACAATACCGACCTTATGGATACCCACCTAGAGAGCTTGGTAGGGAGATGCCTAGATACAATCCGTATCCGGTAGGAGCTCCAAGACAGTACGAGCAAGCACCGTACCCACCACCACAACCAGTGTTGGGACCCCAACTGTCACAACCTCAACAAGTTGTACCTGTGAAGTATACTCAACCAGAAGAAAACTTGGAGAGAGCCATAATACCAGCTTCAATAGCGACCAATGTAGAATCAACCAACCAAGGGTATGAACCTCCACCAGGAGAGTACTATCCATATGAAGCCAACATGATGGAATATGAACCAGCATATGACATGGCCTATTATGGATATGAAGGATTTGATCAGAATTATGGAGCGGAAACTGCAACTTTAATGTATACAATGCCCAAAACACAGCAACCATTGAGACCTCCCATTAGACCACCAGTGCAGAGAGGACCGTGTTATAGATGCAGAGGGGACCACTTCATTCGGGAGTGTCCTCGACCTTACAACCCCCCACCACCCAGGGTTTGGGAAGGATATTGTAGTGATTGTGGGAAAGAGCATCTTTTCAGAGATTGCCCTAAGAACCCTACAAAAACTCAAGGTCCTGCACCAATCAATGTAATAGAGGTCATAGAAGAATCTGGAAGTGATAAGGAGTACACTGTACCGCTGAAAGCTATTACTAGAGCTCAAACAAAACAACAAAAAGAAAATAAACCGGAAGAAAAACCAGAGCACAATAAAACAGTAGAACCAAACATTCAAGTAGTCGAGGATTCAGAGAACTCATGTGAGAATACCCAAAACACCAAAGTACAAAAATGGAAAGAAAGACGAGAAAAGCTCAAAGAGAAATGGGTAAGAAACAAGGGCCAAAACAGCAAAAAACAAGCAAAAGTTCCTAGAAAACATAACGAACAACAAACGCATAAGGAGATCCCTGAATCCCCACCAATCAACTCTGAGGCAAAGAAGCCAGAATCAATTCTAGCGGACCCAAAACCCGAGGATTTGGACATGTGGCTAAAAGCATACCAAGCTAGAATCAAAATGGGACCAAACCTAGAACAACATGAAAGACTCTATCCTCAAGGGGAATTAGAGAAAGAAAGACTGGCGATATGCAAAAAACTCATAGAAGTAGCACAGGCGACTCTAGAAAAGACTATCCCAATTTTGCCTGAAACAAGGATCGCACAGGAACTATATGAAGAGTGTATACAACCTAGGAATAAGGAACCTAGTCGGGAAGATGATCGAAATGAACGAATGAAATCTCAAGAAGAACAGGTATCCACAATACCCGACCTAGAGGAAGATTGGTCCAAAGACTTGTGGAAAAGAATTAGAGAAGAGCAATGGAAAAAGGATGGAATCAGTCCACCTCCTTTTGAGGAAATAATTGGAGCAGAAAGTCACCATGATCATAACCTAGAGGAAGCATATGAGGAAGTGTCAAGATTTGATAAAGGAAGAGAGGAAACCATGAGCATCTCAACGCTGCCTAACTACATGGGAGAATATGAAAGAGAGTCGATAATAATACGAGCACCCACAGTGCATGGGAAAGAAAAAGGAAACTCAGAAGAAAGTTCACACAATCTAACAGAACTTAAGAAAACAAAGGTGCAATGCAAATTGACGGTGGAAGAGCTGCTTCAACTTAGACCACATCTATGGAGACAGCTGGCAAATCAAATAGAACAACCGGCAGAGACAGGAGAAATGAAAGGAAAGGAAAAAGAAAACCACTCCAAAATACGAGTTCCAGTTGATAAAGTGGGAGAATTTAGTGAAGGAGATGAAGGTAACACGTGCTTACCTGTCACCTACAATGGGTACATGACCAAGGCCATCTTAGACACTGGAGCCGGAGTAGGAATTGCAACGAAGGAAATTTGGGAAAAGTGGGGTAAACCAGCCTTACGACCCACTCGCATGAAGCTACAATTAGCAGATGGACATGTAGAGAGACCCTTAGGAATATTGGAAGGAATTAGGTTAACCACGTGTGGGGTAGAGTTTGAACACACATTGGCCATATGTAAGTTTGAAAAAGCAAACAATTATGAAATGATATTAGGACGACCATTCATGCGACAGATGCGAGTAGTACAAGATTGGGGCAGAGATTCATTATATCTCCAACATCAAGGGAACACTACCAAGATAAACCTGCACACATTCGCTTATCGGGATGTCCCTCCATTACAATGGAATCCAGTCCACAAAGAAGAAGATGACCTATCCATTCACAGCGCTGGATCAAGTGACCAATCTTGGATGCACGAGGATGCCCAGTTGTGGATGTGCAAAGAAGCCAAGAAGGAGGAGTGTAAAAAACAAATGTGGCCAATAGGGCACCCTAATTATCGATCGGTAGAAGACCCCGATTACATGCCTCAAATTTTTTCAGATGAACTCTTTGAACCACATGGTTGGATGGAAATCCTAGCCACATTAGACGTTTGTGTGAATGAAGAAGTATTGACGATGAACGACTGTATAGACGAGGAAGGATATGATGTGAGCCTCTACATGGTGGTCCTCCAAGAAGTAGAAGCAGGAGAAATTGTAGAGGAAGAGGAGAAAGAAGAGTATGAAAGCATAGAAATGGAACCAGAGTTCGACTCTGAAGAACAATATTTAGAAACTATGCAGAAAGAATCAAAAGAAAAAACGACAGAAGTCTTAGCAATTGAGACTGTCCCAAGAATGCACGAGCATAGAGAGGACACAAGTAAAGTGGAACCTGAACCAGACCACTTCGAAGTTCCAGAACATTTTAAAAGATACGAAGTGGAAGAAAGGAAAATAGCAACTCAAATGCCTAAACGAGAAGCACGAGACGGAGAAGCCTATGATAACAAAGAACAAACCAAAAAAGTGGTTGTAACGATAGAAGACGGAGAAGAGAGGTGCACGTATATTGGAAATGATGTATCGGAAGAAGAAGAAGAGGAACTCATCCACCTTATCCGAGAATATCGAGATGTATTTGCTTGGACGTACAAAGACCTTAAGGGTGTAGAACCTAGCATATGCGCTCATCGAATCCCTATGACTGCAGATGCGAAACCTTCTAAACAACGCCCTTATACATATAACGAGGTTTATGCAGCCAAAATCAAGGAAGAAATTGACAAACTACTAGCGGCAGGATTCATTTATGAGATTGAACACACAGAATGGGTATCGCCACTAGTTGTAGTGCCCAAGAAAAACGGAAAATTAAGGGTGTGTATCAACTTAAAAAAAGTAAATGCTGCAACTATACGCGACAGTTTTCCTTTACCCATCACAGACCATCTTTTGGAAAGAGTTGCCGGCAAGGAGGTCTATAGCTTCTTGGATGGATTCTCTGGTTACAACCAAGTAGCTATTGCAACTGAGGACCAGCATAAAACCGCATTCGCGACTGAATGGGGAATCTATGCATTTAGAGTGATGCCTTTCGGGCTCACTAATGCGCCAGCCACCTTCCAACGATTGATGTGTCATGTTTTTAAAGAATTTCTGAGAAAAAGCATGGAAGTATATGTAGATGATCTGTGTACATACTCAAATCAACGACCAGAACACATACCGGAACTGCAGAAAATATTCAACAAATGTAGGCAGTATAGAGTTTGCTTGAACCCAGAAAAATGTGTCTTCATGGTAAGACAAGGAAAAATCCTAGGACACATTGTTTCAAAGAATGGAATATCTACAGATGAGGATAAGATTAAAGTCATATTGGACTTACCAAGACCCAAGAATGCGAAGGAAGTGCAAGCCTTTATGGGACACTGTGGATATTACCGTAGGTTTATTCACATGTATGCCGTAATAGCTAAACCCTTATACGGTCTATTAACTCAGTTCACGTGGACGGACGAGTGTGAGAAGGCCTTCAACGAGCTTAAGAAGAGGCTGAGTACAGCCCCAATTCTGAAGTCACCAAATTGGAGCAAGCCTTTCCATATTCATGTTGATGCTTCTAACTATGCAATTGGATGTATCCTTGCTCAACCGGCCGATGAAGGAAAGCTTGATCATCCAATCGCTTACGCGAGTAGACAATTAAACCAAGCAGAGAGAAATTACACGACTACTGAAAGAGAGGGCTTAGGAATGGTCTACGCAGTAAAAAAGTTTAGACATTACCTCTTAGCCAACAAATTCAAATTCTTCATTGACCATCAAGCTTTGTTGTACTTAGTCAATAAGCCTTGCAACACAGGGAGATTGGTACGATGGTTCTTGTTACTAATGGAGTTTGACTTTGAGGTAGTGGTCAAAAAAGGAAACACACATGTGAGAGCAGACCACCTTTCTAGATTAAAACACGGAGAGCCACCTAGCGGAGTACCCGATGATTTACCTGATACGTATTTGTTTAATCTTGAGGTATGTCCAAAGTGGGCGGAACGACTAATTCCTATACTCACCCATGGCCCTCAACACTCAATAAATAAGGATAGCAAAAAAGAGATTCTTCAAACAAGAAATTTACACATTGTTGCGGGAAGTATGTATTATAAGGAAACAAACGGTGTCTTATCAAGATGTGTCGAGGAGGACGAACAGAAGCAATTAGTTCACCAGGCACACATAAACAAGTGGAAAACCCATCAAGGAATGCAGGGAACAATACGAGAATTAAAGAGGTTAGGCGTATATTGGCCTGATATGTCCAAGGACGTTCACGAGCATGTGAGTAATTGTGGGGAATGCAAAGAAACTAGCCCTGAGGATCACGTGTCCTTACCATTCTCTACCATAGCGCCTAATTGGAGTAAATCATTAGTGCAATTCCTCAAAACCAAAGAGCACGAAATAGGAGCTAGCCTAGCAAGGAAGCGATCCCTAGAAGAATTGAGCAAAGATTATGTGATAATAGGAAAACAGCTGTTCAAAAGGGGAAGAGACAATCAACTCAGATTGTGCGTGCATGAAGGAGAGTATCTTCCCATACTAGAAATGGCACACGCAGGAGCTGCGGGAGGACATTTTTCAGCAGATAGAACGGTCAAGATGATTCTCTTTGCAGGCTTGTGGTGGCCAACTCTACATATGGATGCTGAAACATATGTGAGAAGTTGCGAAATATGCCAGAGAGCGAAATATCCCGTTCGAAGAGACGACATGCCTTTAAGACCCATGGTTTGTGCAAGAGCATTTACCAAGTGGGGAATTGACTTCATAGGACCCATCAATCCACCAGCCAGAGGATCACACGCAGAATACATCATAGTAGCCACCGATTACCTGACTAAATGGGTAGAAGCCAAGGCTACCAGAAAGAATGATGCTCAAACAACTGCAAAATTTCTCTTTGAACATATTTTCACGCGTTTTGGATTACCTATTGAGATTGTGAGTGATCGAGGAACACACTTCCTAAATGAGGTAATAGAATCACTTATGAATGAATTCCTAGTAATCCATAAGAAATCTGCCCCATACCATCCCCAAGCCAATGGACAGGCTGAAAGTTCCAACAAAGTACTATGTACGGTATTGACAAAGATTGTCAATAATGGAAGGTCAGATTGGGACAAACAATTGCTTCATGCAATTTGGGCCTTCCGAGTGGCATATAAAACGGCCATTGGAACTACACCTTTCAACCTAGTGTATGGGCAGAATGCAATCTTGCCAATTGACTTCTTAGTGCCTACATTAAAAGTAGCTCAACAATATGAGTGGAGCGGTCATGAATTGTCTCAGCAATTAGATCAAATCGAAAAGCTGCATGAGACTAGATTGCAAGCGGTAGCAGGCATCTATGCCGCTAAACGGAGACAAAAGGCATACCATGACTTACATATTAAAGATAAGGGACTCAAAGAAGGTGATTTAGTCTTGGTGTACACCCTAAAACAGCACGCAATGAAGCTCCAAAAACGCGGATATGGTCCCCTGATCATAAATCGAATCTCCACTAGTGGTGCAGTCAATCTCGCCACACTAGACGGAGACATTCTTCCCAATTACATCAGTGGATGCCGAGTGAAACGATTCATGGAGCCTCTGACCAATGAAATGCTAGCTAGACTGTTGGGAGCCCAAAGTAGGAAAAGGGAAGAAGAGCGAATACGAGAAGAAGCGAGACAGGAAGCCCTCGAACGCATCAGGAAACGGAAAGAATGGATGAGGCAAAGAGACGAACGCTATCTCCAAGGTGAAGAACCTATCCCTATGGCTAATTATCGAGTCAATAACCCTGATACGAATGGTGTGTACAATGCAAAGCCTTACTTAAACTTAGGGATTGGTCAGACGGAGTATAAATTGATAGACGCATTAATCGACTCAGGAGCAGGACTTAGTTATGTACGAAACAAGGTCATAAAAGATCAGCAGTTGAAGGTGAATCCCACAAGTGCACGGTTGATAGGGGTGGGAGGTCAAACCATAGAATGCATTGGAACGACAAACATATCTCTACACATAGGAAATTCCTCCATGAGACAGAGAGTGTTAGTCTGCAACGATGAGGACCTGATAGAAGACTTGATTTTAGGACAAGACTGGATTATCGAGAATGAAGTATGTATCCATCTAGCTCAAGGGTATATCTCTGCCAAAATAGGGCACAAAGAAATATTTAGCTTACTAGGAGAGAAGCCACTGTGCCAACCTAAGATTGTGGAAAATTCGGAGAATAGCTTAGGCAAGGAACCACAAAGGGAACCCTGTACCCAAGCCCCTGGAGTCAATATGAAAACAGCAGAGACCTCAAATGCAAGGATGACCGCAGAGGGACCTGAACATTCCCAAACGGTCAAGAAAAGTTCAACCACTACCCAAAACTATCAACAGGCTACCCAACCGATCTATTGGAGAACCTCAAGCACAGGTTCCGGTCAGACACAACACAAATACAAATGGGTGCGCAAGGATCCAATGAGCATTCAAGGACAACCAACACCCAACCCAGAACCAGCAAGAGGAGTAACCAAGTCTATGGAAAAAGTAGTGCAAATTTGGGTTCCGAAACCCTTACTCGAAGCTCAGAGAGGCCGACAACAGATATGGATTCACAAGAAGGCTGCTCGGATTGCAGAGAAAGCTAGGACAACCCAAGAACATACCTCTTTTCAAGAAAGACGAAGCAGCAGACCCAGGCAATCTCAACAGCGAACCCTAGGCACAGATTTTGGTACTCTGAGTCAGATCAAACCAACACCAGCCAATCAAGGATGCAACAAAAGAACATGTATCAGAAGGATGACCACGACTCAGATATGGAGACCGAAGAAAGTGCAAAGAAAAACTTCACCATTTGACAACCCCAATTGCACTCATGAAGTACACAATGCACCTAAAGTATGCATAATAGGGCAACCTTACACGGCCACGCATTTGGCACATGATGCTCCAAACAAGATTAGTGGTGCACATTCTCCCAGGGAGATTAGCTCTCAGCTTGAACTCAAATAGGAATGGATCTACAGTGTAAATAAATAAAAGCTTCGGCTATGCTAACAGTTGTTCTCTTTCAGGAAAATGAAAAAGAAACTAAAGAGGTGGTAAGAGATCTCAACTATGGGGTTATGAGAACGGAGTGAAGAGCGATGATACTCAGAAATGCACCACACTACTGCATTCTTTGGTATGAAACTAATATACTTCACTTACAAGTGCAGATGGCTTCTGAAGACTCTGAAGCTACGATCCAAGAGGAGGTCCAGGAATTTCCTCCTCAATGTCTTACGAAAGCAAAAGGACATTGGTTCAGAGATGAGCAGCCGGTTGAGGAGTATCTCTTCTTGGCCAACATAAAGATCATGGACACAGAGCATCATTTTCCGATCATGTCCCAGGACTTTAAGATTTTACATGGGCTGCCATCCACGATCGACATCATGAAGAAAGCCGGAATTCATAAGTATTTTGAACTACCGATCTATAAACCGGACTTTCAACGTTGTACACAAGTCATGAACACCCTTCGACCAGCACTACATGATCCATTGGCACCAGAAGCCACTGTGATGGACAAGAATGGAGAATGGGTGGTGATTCAGTTTTCCCATGATTTAATCAAAGAAGCATTCGGATGGGAAAAGGATGGTGTCAACACGGTCAAGGAAGAGAGTCGTGGTGCAAAAACAAGAACCTTCGTAGACATTAATAGGGTGGACATCGAAGAAGAAGTCAGATTGATTCACCAACATTTCTGCTTCCCAAGTATGAACAGATACACGGCACCTCAAAAATTCATTGTGCAATTATTGTCTCATGCCATAAAACAGATCGGCAATCAAATAAACCTTACACCCTATGTGCAAGAAAGATTGTTCGAGGCGAAGAAGAAATGGGAAAATAAGAAATTCCTCAACGGAACGACGGCCCTAACCATCATGATTTACCATGCATTGGGCATGCGAGAGTACTTACAAGAGATGCCATCTTCGATGGAGTTGGCTCAATTTGTCAAGGCAGCCACTGTACCGAAACAGAAGAAAGGTGCAAAGATCGTAGAAGAAGCAGAAACAAGCTCGCAACCCCGAATGAGAGGCATAATGAGAGGCACAAAACGACCTCGAGAAGTCCAACAAGTAGAAGAAGAGGTACCAAAATCAAAGAGAGCCCATGTACTACCGAAAACAACTACCCAAGGGAATAGACAAATTACGAAGGAAGAGCTGACTCAAGCACTGGAAGAGACCCATCAATATACAGAAGGGCAAGTTAATTTGCCAGTGCAAGGTCACCACTATAAGCAATCACAACAAGCAACAGACCAGAAAGCCAAGCTCACAAAAGTCCATAGATATAAAGAAATAGGCTTGGATAATTCTAGTTCGGTCTCGGAGAAACAAGAAGAACCAGACACTTCATTGCTTAATGTCGATATTCAAAGCGAATCAAAAGATGATGGACAGTGGGAGGAATTAAATGAAGTGGACTATGGCGCAACCCAAGACGGACACAAAGAACAGGATCAGACAAAAGAGGTAGACACAAATGCTACTAAACAGCCGGAAGAAGAAGAAAGGCAACAACCTGTTCAATCAAAAGACGCCTCCACTACCCATGTCAAAGAAGGGAAATCCGATAATGAGGAACCATTAGTGCTATCAGAGGATAAGCCTCAAGAAGAAGGACATGATGAAGAACCCTTCACTCCATTAAGGGTTGTGGCAGAACCATCCCCCATGGACGTCACGTTTCAAGGAAGTGCCACGAAATCTAAGGATCAAGGTAAAGACAACGAAGAATTGAATGTACAACTACAAGTCCGACAACCACATAAAGAAACTATTCATGTGGAAAAAGGGAAAGATGTACACACAGGAGAAACCCCAAGTATACCAAGGACATGGCTAAACGTCGATATAGCTCAGCTCAAGCCTGTGGTGCAGGATATGATTCGAACTGCACTAGACACTCAACAGTTAATGCTTGATGCTGATGAAGATTACGATCAGGCCATGCGTGAAAAGCAGGAGCTTCAAAAAGAAGGTGTGGATCTGGCTAATAGGTTATCAAAAGCCGAAGCTCAAGCCTTAAAGAAACACGAGGAAATAAAGAAGACCAAAACACAATGCCAGATGTTAGAAAAGGAGAATGCCCAACTAAAAGAACAAATCTTGGAGCTCACGAAGAAATTAGATATGACAGAAAAAGAGAAGACAAGGATCAACGCTCGTGGTAAAATAATCGAATCACAGCTCAAGGTGAGTATGGAGGAAGCGGAAAATTTAAGGAACAGGAACAAGGAACTCATGACCGCTCTCCTCAATGATCAACCACCAGCAGAAACTAATCATTCAACGGAGGACATAAAAGAACTGGAAGAAAAGATCACCAAGATGGCAGATCAGCTCAAACAGGAGCAAGACACCATTGCTGACTGGGAGCAACGGTATATGAACGACACTGCAGCTCTACGCAAGAAATGGAAAAAAGCAGAAAATGACTATTTCAGACAATGCAAAGAAGACACGGATCACATGAATATAGTTGCTCAAGAATTGATCAAACATCAGGAGACGATTGCCAAGGCTGAAGCAGAATTAAAGAATAAAGATGACATCATTAAACAGCTGCAGGAGCAGATTGAGCTAAAAAAGAAACAAGGGACACCAGTAGTTCCTCCAGAAACCACGGCTACTGTGGAGGAAGAGGTACGTCCTCTCTCTCCCCCCTTGTATCATTCTCCAATAAGGGCGGAAACGGAGGTTCCACTAGAACCTAACACACGCGACATTGCAGAATTGAGCAGACCAGAAAGGGCACTACTGGTGTCCCAGCTCACTGCCGAATTTGAAGATCAAATAGTTCAGATAATGAAAGAGGCTCAGATTGAGCATAAACAATTGGATCAAATTTTGAAGCCATTCAACGTACCATACGGCCTACTTAAAGAACAGACGCGGCAGTATATAAAATCTGCAACGAATAAGGATCCAGACCACAACCTCCACTTTAAACATGACACGTTCAATTACACTCAAGAGGAGTTCGAGAGAGCAGATCCGATATGGAGACGAAAGCTTTTGGAAAAGAATCCTACATTGCGGGTACAGTGGGAAGCATCTCCATATGCACTTCAAGTCAATCCATCTTTTTGCCCTGTACCCCGCAGACGATCTTGGGCGCAATTTTGGGAAGGACAGCGCCAAGGCAATATTAATAACCAGTGGCTCAATTATCCATTACTACCTAGTCCGCCACATAACTACCTACCGACAGAAGAATATATGGTCAAAACAATGGAATTTTGGATTGCAAGATATGCTACAGTTCCGGACTTAGCCGTCAAAATGACCAACAAAATATTCAGCATGCTTATTACAGTTTTGAAGGTGTTCCAGCATGCTAAGTACACATTTTTAAATTTCATCGGCATTACGCAGGGCTCAGAAGCATTAATTTTTGATTTATCTACTATTCCCAGCCGACTAACTATCATGGCATATTATTCTCGTCTCATGTTTTTGCCATCGACGTATATGCAGACGTTTGAAGAAGCATTCTTCACAGGCTTCTTTGAAATTGATTCAGAAATTTTTGTAAAGATGACTTCAAATTTAAATGCAAGACTGGTGGCCTATGAAACTAGCTTCTTCGCTGATCACAGACAGGCGCCAGAAGACGGAGTGAAGTCAAAGCAATGGAAGGAATTTTTGATATGTCATGCAAATCTGCTAAACCAACGAGAGCAAACAGCCATCCAAACCTACACGCGTCGCCTCAGAAAGCCTGTCGAGGACGACAGAGTTCAGGAGGAGGGACGTGTAGAGGGACAATCAAGCAAAAAGAAAAGAAGAAGAAGGTCCAAGTCCAAAAATGCGCAGTAAAAGATAAAACATCAAATGATCAAGGACCACTCTCTGCAGGAAGCCCCGCAGGGGCGCAACACCCATCTCTGCACAGAGCCCCGCAGGGGCACGCACCAGGCTACAAAGCTAAACCCCAGGGTCCCGAGTAGTGGACTTTTCAAACATCAAAGTAGGACCAAAAGTTAGAAAGGGGTAGAGGCTGAAAAGTTGAAGAGGGTGACTAAGAACAGCACATTCCTAGTCACTGGTGGCGTGCGTGGCAACCCGAGTCAACAGGCAAGACAACTACATCAGGCTCTCGAGTTGTAGAGCTTGAATCAAGAAGGCCATCGAATCTGCATGTCTGTTTAACTGCAGACAACACTGACCAAGGGGAGCGTGCAGTGGAAAAGCTGAAGCGCCTCTAAAACGTAATGCAAGATCAAGAAGCAGACAACACTACCCACGGGACGCGTTCGCGAAGCAAAGTCTGTCAAGGGACGACAGAGACGAAGAGGGGGAGAGTGTTGCAGAGCTAAAGAGCGCAGAAAGCAGAGAAAAAAGACGGGCCCCAAAATTTTTCCGATTTGGACACACAATTTTTGTAACATTACCACTTTTGTATATATTTTCCGTTGTAAATGCACTAGAGGAGTCCTCTAGATGCATCCCCTCAGAAGATTAGTGAATTACCCATGTACATTAGTAGGAAGTTAGCAATTTAGTGAATAAAGTGCCGGTCTCTTGTGTGAAAGGACAAAACTTAGGGCACTAGTATATAAGTCAAAAGTGACTCATTGTAAAGGACTTCTGGTCATTGTGAAGAAGAGCACTTCTGAAATTTCGAGTTTGCCTCTTCCTTGCTGATTTTGATCTTCATTTTTGCTCATGTATGTGTGTGTGATGCTTGGAATGCAAGTGTAAGACTGTTGTCTACCCCTTCCCCCTTGTTTTGAGTGGCTGTAGTGCGTGCGTAAGCTAGGAGAAGCAAAAACGCGGGTGTTAGTAGTTCCCGTAATTCACTGTTTCTGCCATAACTTGCAGCACAGTGGTCAAAATTGAGTGAAACCACGACCGTTGGATTCGTCTCGTCGAGAGCTTCGAAACGAGTACCCTATTGCCTATGTTCGGAGTTCTGGGCTGGGAGAAAACCTCAAAAAACCAAAACTGCTGAAAGTAGGTTTGCGGCAACACTTCCAGTTTTCTTTAGTAGGTGCGGGTAGTATTGGTCTTTTCTCTTGCTTGGATAGTTAACTCACTTCATTTTCTATCACGTGTGCAAATGTCTTCATACACTTGGTAAGTCACTCCTTCGGATTGATAATTAAATGTGTGCAAAGAACTCCACTATATGCACTTGTATTGCAATCGAGGTATAGTCTCATTGGTACAAGTCCTTGAGTCATTGCGGCTCGAGTACACACCTGCCATACTCGTTGAGTTTGCTGCAAGGCTTGGGCTCTAGTGACCACATGCACTGGGGCTGTGGATGTTATACTTCCCGTAGAGTCTACCACTAACCTAATGACGTTGATAGGAGTGATTTTAGGCATGTTATTAGGGTTCTTTGGGCAATCTCGTAGGAGATGCTCTTTTTCGCAGTCTTGACAAAAACCCTGAATTGTCACTGGTTGGGGTTGTGTAGGGGCAGGTAGTGCACAATCACGTATAAGGTGATCTCCCTGACATCTGAAGCATGGTCCTCTAGGAAATGGGGGTCGTACTTGCCTAGGTTGAGGTCTAGAGTTGGGGTTTGTGTACATGACATTAGCATACTCAGGCTCCCCACTATTTTCACTTGGGTCCTCATAATAGTATGGCTCATTATGCTCAGGTGACTGCATGTAGTAAGCCTGTGGGCTATCAATATGTGTGGAGTCAAAACTATGGTCACTTGGATCACTGTCTGATAGCAATGGGGTGATTGGGACTATGGCTCTGTTCGGATTTTCTTCAGCAGATGCATATTTCACTGGGATCACATTGGTTGGAGCAGGGGGTTGCTGCACTAGGACTGGTCGAGTTCTCTGCTGCCCTTGATAAGGTGGCTGATAAGGTTGCTGTGGTCTGTTGTATTGTTGTGGTGGGTATGGCTGAGGGTAATTTTGCCTAACAGTTTTTTTGTTATATGGGCAGTCCTGTGCAGTGTGGTTGGTGTACCTTCGCTCTATGGTGCAGTACTGGCTACTAGGATTCACCTGGGGTTGGGCCATAATGGGACATACATTTGCCATATGGTCACCTCCACAAATGTAGCACCGCTTAACTGGGGCAAATCTTGGAATTTGTTTGCTAGAGACACCTAGTTTTTGAGCTACCTTCTCTGCAAGTTCCTCAATGGATGTGGACTGACCAGATGTGAGACTACTAAAGCTATCCGAATCCTTATAGATTTTTGATAGATCTAACTCCTCGCCTAGATTATCCTCAATGTCTATGCACATGCGCATCCATTCTTCTATAGTTCTGGGGTCCTTCAAATACACATATGACCTAAGCTTGGTGCTCAACAAGCCATCTAAGAACAAAGCCACTTGCTTGGCTGGTGTAGGTAACTCAAGCATCGGGCACCTCTCTAGGTATTGCCTAAACCATCTTCCTGCTAGTCTGACCGTCTCTTGAGGTGTTTGCTTGAAGCTATGAATTAGTGAGGAAGTGTTGTGCCTTATGCCACTCTTAGAAAACTCAATGATAAATGCCTCTAGGAGCTAGTCTATGTTTCTGAAATGCCTCTCGTTCAGTGGTTGAAACCACGTAAGGGCAGTGTTCCTAAGGGTTAGACCAAAAGCATTATATTGTGTGAATAGGTCTTCTACCTGTTCAGCTTTCAAGACTTGCCTAAATTCTGCCACATGGTCATAAGGGTCTCCAGTGCCATCGAAGTAATTCCTCATGGACCACCAGTTGAGTTGGCCTCAGGGTCCTAGTGTGTTCTCTTGGCCTTGGCAAAGGAAAATCATCAACATTTCTTTGGTTCCTTGGGTCTCTAAATCTCTCGGTTTCTTCTCTATCCGTCCCTGTTCTCCTTCTTTCTCTTCCCTGGGGGTTGGCAAAGCTTACTTCAGGTCTATCTCTACTTCTATCTCCTTGAGCTCCATGAGCCTGGGAGGTGCCAGCTCCTTGGTGACTGTAGGACATATTGGACCGTGGTTGGGGAAAAACAAATTCACCCTTCCATGTGTAGGCATGTTTGCCATGCTCGGTGACCATGAAGATCCTCTCTGATGTATTGTCTAGGTAGGTTACTTTGCCTGGGCTATCAGGGTCTTTAAACTCATAGATTGTGAGAGCACTTACTTCCTGAGGCTGGGCAGGTTTATACCTCCAAAAAGCCTCATCAGTTTCTCGGTTTAAAAGCAAATCTATGCTTTTATTATCCTGTGGAATCCACTCTGGAGTCATGATTCTGGTCAAGACAGATTTACCACAGGGAGTTCTTGGCTCTCTCTCTAAATTCCCTTGCTCTATATCACCCATGTCGGTCTCCGCAATCACATTTCCAAACTCATATGTTCTATCAGGAAGAGTGGTGACTACATATATAGTCCCCTCTTTATCTAGGTATGCTCCATTCTCGAACTTGACTACCGGGTGTTCTAGTCCATGGGGTTGATTGGGGTTCTTAATCTGGACCACAGATCTTCTCAGGCCGTCTTCGTAGATGCGAGCACCTAGACGATTAGTCCTGATGTATTCCAATTGAGTCTTGTAAGGTCTTTCTGGCTTTTCTAGATAAACCACCCTTGAAGTACCTACAGATCTCTCCATGTTATAGGACATCTCAGAATCACTTGTTTCTGATCGGGGAGTGTATGGGTAATCACTCAACTGCTGGGCCCAAGACCTAGCAGTGTGATGGACACTAGCTTCACAAGATCTGAGGCTTTGTCTGTCTCGGCCTAAGTGTCTGCCTGACCTGAGGTTCATATGCCTGGTTTATCTACCCCCTTGGTCCCAAGTACACCCTCGTTGCAAATGAATTTGTACCAATAACTTTGTTCCTTTTAGTTGATTAATATGTTAAGCACTTGTTCAAGATCACGTCGTCAGGAATATTTAAGTGAAGTTCGCACTTGATAAGTGATCGATTCGAGTTTACTTTTGTCCCTTAGGGTTTTCCTACTTAAGACTTACTTACTGCTTGCACTTAGCTGATTAGTTCTCTTGGACTTGATTCGTGCCTAACATTGCCCTAATTAATTACCAAACCTAAGTCGTACTTAGCCTAGGCTAGGAATTGACAAAGGAGGGTTGAGAGAACTTCCAACCTTAATCCTCCGGTTGCTCAGACTGCTGCACAAGCCCAGGAAGCCTTCTCCCAAGCTTGGTACACACCCTTGCTAGCTTTCTTTGAATTGCCTCGCTTCCACACAATGTTCCTGCAAAAATTCACAAGTTAATATAGCTCCTTTACCACAATGTATTGAAAGACACACATCAACAATTACTGGCCCCCCCCTTGAAGTAACTCACTGCACCCCCAAAACCTTATGACCACCTAGTCTCACCTAAAGGTCAACTTAAAAATACATGTTCCAAAACCTGAAGATGGAGATGGAGATGGAGAATAATCAGAAATTTACCTACTACTTACCATTCCAACGCGTCCTCTCTACGTCTTACCATCACATGCTCGTCTTCAAAGCTCGAATCCCCGGCAACGGTGCCAAAATTTGGTGTAGCTCAGTGATGAGTAGCACCTCCTTTAATGTCAATCCAGGAAGACATGAGGATGGTATGAAGACCTCGAGCAAGTGAAGGCACAAATATGTGAGTGAAAAGCACACAAACATGCACACACATACACACACACACGCGCACACACGGCAAGAACAAAGAGAGTAAGACAATGGAATCACTTCTATTATAAACAAGTTCTCATACAAGCTCAAAACTACAAGAAGCTAGCCCAAAAATGAGCTCTCTGACTCTATTTATAGTTTTTGACTAGCTTTGGCCCTGTCCAGACCTAGTGTTCGGCCTAGTTAAAAATTAGGTTCCAGGGCTTATTCGAGGGATCAAACGATATCTAAAAAATATGAAAACTGGCAGGCAACTACTTCTAAGGCTCCTCAAGCTCGAGAACTCCTCAGCTTGTACAAAATGGAGCTACAAAAAGGTGAAATGATATTTACAAGGGTTTTTAGTGATGAGAATCACTTTTAAAATGATGTAAGGTTTGGAAAAATTTAATGGGTTGCCTTAGTGCTAGATCTGCATGTATGCGGTACTTGCTTCTCCCCATATGATGCCAACACCATTCCACTTGAGGACACATTCAAAGACAATTATGAACCTCAACCTCTCCCAAGAGGCAGAGTCACTGACAAAGGACAAGACACATACGAGGAGCCCCCTCCTGCATGGATGAAACAAGTAGAAGAGATGGGGCCAAATCACGAAGAGCGTATATCCACTCAGATGCTGGCCATGAAAACTATTGAGGAGGCAATATTTCAATCAAAATATTTCAGGCACTTGGCTCCTAGGCGACTGATAACTAGTTCAGAGTTACAATATAAGCCCTACTTTGTACTATTGGAAGACTACAAAGCTCAGATCAAACGAGTCACCAATAAGTATCCTTCTTTTGCAACACAGTTCCTGTTGGAGAAACAATCACTAATTGGACATATATTTAAAGTTCAAATCTTAGGAAGAAAACCCCATGCCTATGTGAAGGGACAAATTCACAAATGTATTATACTTGTAAAGTTAGTTCACTTTAGTTCTAGAAGTTTTTTAAAAATCACGGGAATGAGAAAGTCTATATAAGTTAGTTAGTATTAACTGACGCGAAGAGAGAAGAAGAAGGAGGAAGACAATAAGAAAGTGAGAAGAACTCATTTTTGTATGACTGAGTATAGTCGGGCTTCTCTGAGTGAGAAAGCATCTGTAAAACTTCTGAGTTTTTTATAGTTATGAGAAGAACTGAGTAAAGTTCTGTGTATGAGTCTCTCTTCATCATCTCCATGTTTGTCTACTGTGTGATGAATTCAAAAGTTCAAGTTTTCTGAGCAATTCGATGCCTGGCATCGAATCTTGGCTCAAAAGTCATTTTTTCATTCTCTGTGTGTTAACTGTTGTTGAATTTTTTAAAAATATGAAGTTTGTGGAGCAACTCGATGCCTGGCATCGAGTTTGAGCATAAAGTCGATGCCTGGCATCGACTTCTAGCATACAAGTGGTCTTCTTCATGTGTGTGTAAAAGAGAGTATTTCTGGTGCAGAAAAAGGGCCTAAAAAAGCTCAAAGTCGATGCCCGGCATCGACTTGGACTGAAATTCGATGCCAGGCATCGAATTTTTTATTTTTGGACATCAGGAATACTAAAACAGGCAAAAATTTCCAGTTTTGGAAGGTCATACAGGGTCATCTTGTGAGGGCCATAACTTGAGTTCTAGAGATCCATTTGGTGCATATGATAGCTTGTTGGAAAGCTCTACTCTTCTAGTTTCAGCCTATAAAGTTTCATGGAGAAAGCATACTTGAGCTAGGAGAAATTAGCAAACTACTGAAGGTATGTCATTTCGGTGACTAGGAATTTCTGTAGAAGCAAAGTTCTCACTTTAAGCTATCATTTCTCAAAGTTTGGAGTGGCAATGAGTTAATGGTGACCATAGAGGTGTTCTAGTGTCACATTAATTCATTTCTTGTGGTGTTTTATACATCAACAAGTGGTATCAGAGCAGAAAGATTCTCGAGAGCAGAAGACGACAAAGGTACGAGAAGTTTTGTAAAGTTTTCCATTAAAGTTTGAAAGGTGAAGCATTTGAAGACACAAGGCATCAAAAGATTACTTTCGAAGTATCCTCATACACAAAGAACTTCAAAAGGTATTATCCTTTATCCTTTAAGCTCACAGGTTGCAGCAGAAGGAAAGAACTATGGCAGATCATATCTCCATTGACAAACTGGACAGAGATAATTACCCCGCATGGGTAATGAGAATGGAAGCCTTACTTATGAGTAAGGATCTCATGGTATATGTAACAGGTGAAGAAGAGAAGCCAGTATTTGAAGATGAAAGCCGACCAAAGAAAGAAGAACTTGATGCTTTAAAGCATTGGCAGAAGAAGGATGCAAGTGCAAAAGCCTACATCTACAATACAATCTCAGATCATTTGCTACCACACATCAGAGGATTGGAATCATCAGAAGATATATGGAATGCATTGGAATATCATTTCCAAAGCACTACTAAAGCACGGAAAGCAAGTCTATGGTCAGAGTTTACAACATTCAAGAAGAAGCCAAGTCAAACTATTAGTGATTATGTCACTAAGATGAAGGATCTAGCAGATAGTCTTGGATCCATAGATGAAGATGTTGAAGATCACAGATTGATTGCTCAACTACTTGCAGGCTTGAGAGGGGATGAAAGGTGGAAACCTTTTGTCTTATCAACAGAACTTTCATTAAATCATTATGTTCCAGATTTGAATCAGTTGCTTGGTTTGATGCTCACATATGAGCAAGACTTGAAGGGAGATGGAGATAAAGGTCAAAGTTCTGCAATGTACATGAAGAATAAGAAGAAAGGAGACAAAGGTAAAGCAAAGGATGAAGAGGAGTCTAATTCTCAAGCTTATTATGCAAGAGGTAAAGGCACTGGCAGAGGAAGAGCAAGAGGCTTTGGAAGAGGAAGAGGTAATCAAAATAACAACAAAAAGGCTTGTTGGATCTGTGGATTGAATAATCATTTGGCTCATGACTGTTGGCACAACCAACAAGGATCAAACCAGAATCAAAACAACAATAGCAGAGGTCGAGGTGGAAGATATCAAAGTAATTTTCAAAGAGGTAGACAAAGTCAAAGAGGAGGCAATGGTAGAGGTGGAGGAAGAAGTTGGGGACAGAATCAATCCTACAACACCACCTACTACAACTATGCAAATGACACACAGAATGAAAGTCATACATCATTAATGATGAACTCAATCAACACATCAGACAAAGAAGATCTAAAGGTATTTTACATTGACTCTGGATGTTCTAATCATTTGTCAGGAAACATAGAATTGATGTCAGATTTGGAAAAAGGCATTTCTAGTCACACAGTTCAAACTGGTGATAATACAAGACATAGTGTACATTCAATTGGAAAAGTGAAATGCAAGAGTGGAGCAGATTTGCTAACCAATGTTTTGTATGTTCCTACAATACCTAAAAACTTGATTAGTGTGGGACAGATAGTTGAAAAAGGTTTTCAAGTTAGGTTTACAAATGAAGGAGTATTTGTGGAAGATCCAGAGAATGGATATAATCAGATTGTCTCTGGTAAGAAAGAAGGTAGACTCTTTACTTTAAGAGTGCAAGGGAACATTGGTCAAGCTTTGCTCACACATGGTGAAGCAGTGATTACAGAACTTGATCTCTGGCATAAGAGATTAGGTCATTTCAATGAAAGAGGAATTAAAGCTATGGTTGCTAATCAGTCTGTACTAGGATTACCAAATGTGCAAAGTCAACATATGGTTTATAAATGTGAAGCATGTCAAATGGGTAAAGCACACAGGTTACCATTTCAAAAGAAAGGATTCAAACATGATGGAGTACTTGAGCTCATTCATACAGATGTATGGGGACCAACAAAAGAAGGATCTATCAGTGGCTCAAGGTATTATGTTCTTTTCATTGATGATGCTACAAGATGGATAACATTATATGTTTTGAAGGAAAGATCAGAAGTGTTTGGAGCTTTCAAGCATTTTCATGCATATGCAGAGAGAGTAACAGGTCAAAAGCTTAAAAGACTGAGGTCTGATGGAGGGGGAGAATATTTCTCCCAAGAGTTCAATGATTATCTTTGGAATGCACGTATTAAGAGAGAAATAACTTGTAGGTATACACCACAACAAAATGGTGTAGCAGAAAGAAGGAACAGGACTTTGGTTGAGTTTGCTAGAGCTATGTTGAAGGAGAAGAATTGTCCAAATTATCTTTGGGCTGAAGCTGTAAATACAGCTACATATCTTGTGAATAGATTACCATGTGCAGCTCTGAATGGAATGACTCCATATGAAGCTTGGTGGGGTAAGAAACCAACACTAGATCATTGTAGACTGTTTGGATCAATTGCATATGCTTATGTGCCATCACAACTTAGGCATAAACTTGAACCAAAGGCAGAAAAATATGTGTTCATTGGTTATGATGAAAAGCAGATGGGTTACAGATTGTGGAATCCTCTAACCAAACAATTTATTGTTTCTAGAGATGTTACATTTGATGAACAGAAAAGTTGGTATGCAGATCAAAGTCATACAGCTGAAGAATTTGAAGAAGAGGTAAGAAGATGTGAGAAAGGAAAATCAATTGTGCAGGTGAATAGAGATGAAGACTATATGCAAGCAAGTACATCCAGAAGTGGATTAACAAGAAGGAATGAAGAAGCTCCTATATTTGATGAAGAGGTGTATCCAGACACTTATGAAGAATGTGAACCAAGAAGGTCAAGCAGGACTAGAAGACAACCAGAAAGGTATTCTTATGATACTTCTTACATAACTCAGAAGAACTATGCATATATGGTCAAAGATGATGAAGAACCTCAGAACTATGATGAAGCTAAAGGTAAAAAGCAATGGGAAGAAGCAATGAAGGAAGAGTTCAATGCACTAGAGGAGAACAAGACATGGGAACTTGTTCCTAAACCAAATGGTAAGAAAGTAATTGGAAATAAATGGGTTTATAAAGTGAAGAAGCTTGCAGATGGAAGTATAGCCAGATACAAAGCTAGATTGGTGGTGAAAGGCTATGCCCAGACCTATGGCATAGATTATGATGAGACATTCAGTCCTGTAGCTAAGATGTCAACTATAAGGACAATCATTGCTATTGCAGCTTCAAAAGGATGGACCCTAAGTCAATTGGATATAAAAAATGCATTCTTGAATGGATACATATCAGATGAAGTATACATGGAACAACCTCAAGGGTTTATAGATTCCAGGTATCCAAATTTTGTTTGCAGGTTGAGAAGAGCATTGTATGGATTGAAGCAAGCTCCAAGAGCTTGGAACTATAGACTGGTGAAGTATCTCAATGATCTTGGATATCAAAGTTCAAAAGCAGATTCAAGTCTACTTATCAAAAGAACAGAGGAAGGTACAATCTACATTTGTATTTATGTAGATGACATTATAATCACAGGTACTTCAGATGAAGGAATCAAAGAGGTAAAGAGATTACTTGAAAAAGAATTCAAGATCAGTGACCTAGGAAAGTTATCATACTTTCTTGGAATGGAAGTTACTTATACAGATCATGGCATATATGTGTCACAAGAAAGATATCTTCTAAATCTATTGAAGAAGTTTGATATGGAAAATTGCAGAGAAGCTTCAACTCCACTTGAAGTTAATCACAAGCTCAGTAAATATGATGGTGCAGACTACAAAGATATGAGGAAGTATCAATCTCTTGTGGGTAGTTTGATTTATGCTACACTAACAAGACCTGATCTTAGTTATGCAGTGGGAGTTTTGTCACAATTCATGCATTGTCCAAAGGACCCACATTGGATTGCAGGTCAAAGAGTTCTCAGATATATCAAAGGAACTATAAAGGAAGGATTATATTATCCTTTTACATCAGATTTGAAGTTGAGAGCCTACAGTGATTCAGATTGGGCAGGTAATCAAGATGACAGAAGATCAACTCATGGTTACATGATATACATTGGTGATAAGCTTGTAAGTTGGTGTTCCAAGAAACAACATGCAGTAGCATTATCATCAACTGAAGCAGAGTACAAAGGACTTGTGGAAGCAGCTAAGGAAGTCATATGGATGCAGACATTGTTCAAGAGCTTAGGCATTGATCAAGGTACACCTACAATACATGGAGATAATATGAGTTCACTTTATCTTGCAGCAAATCCAGTATTTCATGCAAGGACAAAGCACATAGAGATACAGTATCATTTTCTCAGAGAAAAGGTAATGGAGAAGGAGATTGAAGTGGAATACATTTCTACTAAAGATCAGTTAGCAGACATAATGACAAAGAGCTTGGATGGTGTGAAGACCAGCAGATTCAAAAGCATGGCAGGAGTAAAAGAAAAGAAGAAGATATGAAGAAACAGGGAATGTCAATTAGTGATTGAGGGGGAGCTGTTGGAGAAACAATCACTAATTGGACATATATTTAAAGTTCAAATCTTAGGAAGAAAACCCCATGCCTATGTGAAGGGACAAATTCACAAATGTATTATACTTGTAAAGTTAGTTCACTTTAGTTCTAGAAGTTTTTTAAAAATCACGGGAATGAGAAAGTCTATATAAGTTAGTTAGTATTAACTGACGCGAAGAGAGAAGAAGAAGGAGGAAGACAATAAGAAAGTGAGAAGAACTCATTTTTGTATGACTGAGTATAGTCGGGCTTCTCTGAGTGAGAAAGCATCTGTAAAACTTCTGAGTTTTTTATAGTTATGAGAAGAACTGAGTAAAGTTCTGTGTATGAGTCTCTCTTCATCATCTCCATGTTTGTCTACTGTGTGATGAATTCAAAAGTTCAAGTTTTCTGAGCAATTCGATGCCTGGCATCGAATCTTGGCCCAAAAGTCATTTTTTCATTCTCTGTGTGTTAACTGTTGTTGAATTTTTTAAAAATATGAAGTTTGTGGAGCAACTCGATGCCTGGCATCGAGTTTGAGCATAAAGTCGATGCCTGGCATCGACTTCTAGCATACAAGTGGTCTTCTTCATGTGTGTAAAAGAGAGTATTTCTGGTGCAGAAAAAGGGCCTAAAAAAGCTCAAAGTCGATGCCCGGCATCGACTTGGACTGAAATTCGATGCCAGGCATCGAATTTTTTATTTTTGGACATCAGGAATACTAAAACAGGCAAAAATTTCCAGTTTTGGAAGGTCATACAGGGTCATCTTGTGAGGGCCATAACTTGCGTTCTAGAGATCCATTTGGTGCATATGATAGCTTGTTGGAAAGCTCTACTCTTCTAGTTTCAGAATATAAAGTTTCATGGAGAAAGCATACTTGAGCTAGGAGAAATTAGCAAAATACTGAAGGTATGTCATTTCGGTGACTAGGAATTTCTGTAGAAGCAAAGTTCTCACTTTAAGCTATCATTTCTCAAAGTTTGGAGTGGCAATGAGTTAATGGTGACCATAGAGGTGTTCTAGTGTCACATTAATTCATTTCTTGTGGTGTTTTATACATCAACAGTTCCAACCAGAGGACATCCCGAAAGAAGCCAAAAAAGGTGCCATATTTCAACCAATTTGGCGGCAAAAGTTATTGGAGACCTATCTAAAAATGCTACGAACATGGGATCATGCTCCAATGCACTTAAAGTATAACCCTTGCTTTGGACCAGTGCAACGAAGAAGATCATGGAAAGCATTTGCCATAAAAGTTCAGAACAATGCTAATTGCAAACAATGGCTCAATTACCCCTCCATTCCACCACCAACAGGCACACCAACCGTAGCCTACATGATGGCTACTATCAGACACTAGATGCCATGCTTACAACCCATGCCTGATGTCGCTGCTCAGATGATGTTGAAGATCTTGGACATGATGCAGATAGTACTCAAGACTTGTCGCAATGTATGCAACATCTAGCCTCTGATCCCGGGCTTTATAAATGGTAATTATGACTTCCTCTATGATATGAGCACCACCCCTAGTATCTGGGTTGCTTATGCTTGGCATGCAAGGATCAGATATCTCCCTGCTTGCTATAAGAAAACATTTAAAGATATGTTTACCACTGGGTTTTGGGAATCTCACTCAGAAGTGTTCGCGCCATGACCAACGCATCTTCTACAACTATTTGCATCCGAACAGACAATGCACTCAGAGCTATATACAACACCACAACCTCACATTCCGGGCACGGTTAATTAGGATGCTCTTCAAAGAGATCTTGTTAAGGGACTTAGAATCAAAGAACAGGAGCTAGCCACCGACATAATCCAACATTACATTGATCACTCCGCGGAGCAAAGGTATGTCAGAGACGACAGACTTTGGCATCTAAGAAGAAGCAAGTAAGGGCATACATGCAAATCTAGCACTAAGGTAACCAATCAATTTGTTTCAATCCTCAGACTATTTTAAAAGTGATTCTCATCACTGAAAACCATTGTAAATACCGTTTCATCAGTTTTTAGCTCCATTTTGTGCAAGCCAAGGAGTCCTCGAGCTTGAGGAGCTTTAGTAGTATTTTCCTACCAAGTTTCATAATTTTCAGAGCTCGTTTGAGCCTCCAAAATAGCTTAGGTACCTAATTTTTAACTAGGTCGGACACTAGGTCTGAACAGGACCAAAGCTAGTCAAAAACTATAAAAAGAGTTAGAGAGCTCATTTTTGAGCTAGCTTGTAGATTTGAACTTGTATGAGAACTTTGTTGCAATAGAAGTGATTCCATTGTCTTTCTCTCTTTGTTCTTGCCGTGTGTGCGCATGTGTGGCGATACTTGGGAGTGTCGCGATACTTGGGAGTGTCGCGATACCTGGGAGTGTCACGATAGGTCGAGGTGTCGTGATACCTGGGAGTGTCGCGATACCTCGAGGTGTCACGATAGGTCGAGAAATGGTGAATTTTTCTGTTCTGTCTAGTGATCCTAGGAGCTCTAGGGCTGCGTAGTGTCGTGCTGCACTCAGAATCGTGATTGGGGCAACTTTTCGATGTGTCGCGATAGCTCGAGCTCGACGCCTCGGAGTTTGCGCAGACAGAATCCGTACCTGCTAAGCTTGCTCGAGATGATGATGAAGCTGAAACCTGCAAGAAACATGCAAAAACACACACAAACAAGAACACACACTCGCTCTCTCTCAAACTCGCACAAGGCAAATGAGGGAAATGATTTTGGAAGTGGGAATATAAGGTGGAGAAGGAGATGAGGATGGAGATGGAGATGGAGAAAAATCAGAAATTTACCTACTACTTACCATTCCAACGCGTCCTCTCTACGTCTTACCATCACACGCTCGTCCTCAAAGCTCAAATCCTCGGCAACGGTGCCAAAATTTGGTGTAGCTTAGTGATGAGTAGCACCTCCTTTAATGTCAATCCGGGAAGACATGAGGATGGTATGAAGACCTCGAGCAAGTGAAGGCACAAATGTGTGAGTGAGAAGCACACCAACATGCACACACATACACACACACGTGCACACACAGCAAGAACAAAGAGAGTAGGACAATGGAATCACTTCTATTACCAACAAGGTCTCATACAAGCTCAAAACTACAAGAAGCTAGCCCAAAAATGAGCTCTCTAACTCTATTTATAGTTTTTTACTAGCTTTGGCCCTGTCCAGACCTAGTGTCCAACCTAGTTAAAAATTAGGTTCTAGGGCTTATTTGAGGGCTCAAACGAGATCTAAAAAATATGAAAATTGGCAGGCAACTACTTCTAAGGCTCCCCAAGCTCGAGGACTCCTCGGCTTGTACAAAATGGAGCTACAAAAAGATGAAACGATATTTACAAGGGTTTCTAGTGATGAGAATCACTTTTATAATGATGTAAGGTTTGGAAAAATTTTAATAGGTCTCCTTAGTGCTAGATCCGCATGCATGCCCATACTTGGCTTCTTCCCATATGATGCCAACAATCTTAAAGACTATTCCCATAGGGATGTACCCCCAATACAATGGAACACCATCCATAAGACACAGGAAAAAACAGAATCAATACACTCTTTGGAGTCAGACCCCTCATGGTTACATGAGGACACTCATCTATGGATGTGTAAAGTTGCAAAACAAGAGGAAGAACGGTTAGAAGACAGGACCTTAGGTGCAGAACAACATCCACGAACCCTTCAAGACCTAGCATATGCACCTGTAGTATTTCCAGACGAAGAGTTTGAACCCCATGGTTGGGCAGAAATCCTAGCAACCATGGACGTAGCCATCAATGAAGAACAATGGACACCCCACTGTGACGAGGATGGCTATGATATCTCAGTTTTCACGATAGAGCCAATCATGTGTGATTCCGTTTTAGAAGAGTGTGAGCCGAACACTAATGCTTTCGAGGACACGAGTGATTTTGATTTAGAGTCAATTGTTATGGACTCACCTTTTGCATCAGAAGAGGAATATTTCTACGAGGTAGAGACTTATCCTCAGACACACGAAGAAATTACTAAGGAGGTGAGGTTAGCCACTCAAGTGACTAGCAAGAGTGAAGGCAAGAAAAGAAAGAAGAAAGAAACCATGTCAGAAGAAGAAGAATCTTTGTTTGAGGTTCCCGAGAACTTCAAAAAGTATGAAATAGAAGATAGACGAATCATGGTACGAATGCCTAACAGAAAAGCTGACAATGGAGAAGTATATGATAATCGCGAGAAAACCAAGAAAATAATAGTTGCCATGGAAGGAGAAGAAGAGAAATGTACATACATCGAGCATGATTTGACGAAGGAAGAAGAAGAAGAATTAGTTGCCCTATTGCGCGAATATAGAGATATGTTTGTTTGGAGTTACAAAGATTTGAAAGGAGTAGACCCGGATATATGTTCTCATAGAATCCCTATGACTCCAGATGCAAAACCGACAAAACAAGAACCATACACGTACAATGATAATTATGCTGCGAAGATTAAAGAGGAGATAGATTGTTTGATAGAAGCAAGATTTATTTACGAAATTGAGCATACCGAATGGGTATCCCCCATTGTGGTTTTGTTCAAGAAGAATGGAAAATTTTGTGTGTGTATTAACCTTAAAAAAGTTAATGCCACCACGATTAGAGACAGTTATCCTCTTCCTATCACAGAACACTTATTGGAAAGAGTTGCGGGCAAAGAAGTTTACAGCTTCCTTGATGGATTCTCAGGCTATAATCAAGTAGCCATTGCTCCAAAAGATCAACACAAGACGGCTTTTGCCACAGAATGGGGCATATTTGCATTTCGTGTGATGCCTTTTGGGCTCACAAATGCACCCGCCACTTTCTAGCGACTCATGTGTCATGTTTTCAAGGAATTCTTACGCAAGAATTTGGAAGTTTATGTCGATGACTTATGTGCACATTCAAATGTAAGACAGACACATATCCCAGAGTTAAAACAAATATTTGACAAATGTTGAGAATATCAGGTTTGTTTGAACCCAGAAAAATGCGTTTTCATGGTCAGACAAGGCAAAATTTTAGGACACATTGTGTCAAAGAATGGAATCTCTACGGACGAAGAGAAAGTGAAAGTAATTGCCGATCTAGCCAGACCAACTAACGTGAAAGAGGTACATGCATTTATGGGCCATTGCGGTTATTATAGACGATTCATACACATGTATGCAATCATAGCCAAGCCTTTGTACTCTCTTTTGATCCATTTTGAATGGACAAACGAATGCGAGAATTCATTCAATGAACTCAAACGATGTTTGTGCTCAACACCTATATTGACAACCCCAGATTGGAGTAAGCCATTCCATGTACATGTGGATGCATCCAACTACGCCATAGGATGTGTGTTAGCACAACCCACGAATGAAGGTAATATAGACCTCCCCATAGCTTACGCAAGCAGACAATTGAACGCAGCAGAAAGAAATTACACCACAACGGAACGAGAAGGATTAGGAATGATCTACGCAGTAAAGAAATTCAGGCATTACTTGTTGGCCAACAAATTCAAGTTCTTTACAGATCATCAAGCCCTATTGTACTTAGTCAACAAGCCATGTAACACAAGACGATTAATACATTGGTTTCTATTACTCATGGAGTACGATTTTGAAGTAGTAGTCAGGAAAGGAAAGACACATCTCAGAGCTGACCACCTCTCAAGATTAACCTTAGGAGAAGCTCCTCAAGGAATAATGGATGAATTACCAGATGCATATTTGTTTAACCTTGAGATAGCACCAAAATGGGCTAAGCCGATAGTCCCTATTCTCACATATGGACTTAAGAATCCTAGGATAAGGATCAAGGAAGGAGAGATTACAAAGTCTCAAAGATACCAAATCATAGCAGGAAGTATATATAAAAAGGATAATCAAAAGATTCTTGCTTGTTGTGTAGATGAATTGAAACATGCGAATTGGTTGCAATTAGCACATGTAGGTGCATTAAAGCAACATCATTCAAAACATCGAACATTACAGAGTCTGCATAGACTAGGAGTATACTGGCCTACGATGGAAGCAGATGTCTACAAATTGTGTAAAGAATGCCCTATCTGTTGTGAAAGACCACCCGTAGAACATGCTACATTATATCACGTGTCTCTCACACCAGATTGGAGTGAACCTTTAGTGACGTACTTGAGGACGAAAACATTCCCTCAAGGAATGACCTTAGCACGACAACGAAGTCTAGAGCAGGAAGCTCAAGACTATTCACTTATTGGCGATAATCTATACAAACGAGGACGAGATGGATACCTAAGACAATGTGTTCATGAAGGCGATTATCTAAGCATACTAGAGACTGCACACCAAGGTGTTGCAGGAGGTCATTTTGGACCCGATAGGATAATCAAAGCCATCCTCTTTGCAGGATTATGGTGGCCCACTCTTCACATGGATGACATACCTATGTAAAGAGATGTGATGTATGCCAAAGAACTCAATTTCCTACTCGCAGAGATGAAATGCCATTGAAACCCATGATGGGCGGAGGTGCATTTTCTAAATGGGGTATAGACTTTGTAGGACCCATTAACCCTTGCAAAAGGTACACATGCGGAATACATTATTGTTGCCAAAGATTATCTTACCAAATGGGTAGAGGCAAAAGCCACAAAAAAGAATGATGCACACACGACTGCAAAATTCTTATTTGAAAATTTCTTTACAAGATATGGATTGCCTATAGAGTTAGTGAGCGATCGAGGAACTCACTTTCTAAACCAAGTCATTGAATATTTGTTACAGGATTTTATGGTGATTCACAAGAAATCCGCACCATATCATCTTCAGGCCAATGGTCAAGCTGAAAGCACGAACAAGATCCTTTGTAATGTACTAACGAAACTTGTGAACAACAAACGTTCAGATTGGGACAAATAGTTACACCATGCTGTTTGGGCATATCGAGTGGTCTACAAGACTGTACTCAATGCAACTCCCTTTCAGATGGTTTTTGGTCAGAATGCTGTGCTTCCTTTGGACTTCTTGATACCAACCCTTAAGGTTGCACAAGAACACCAGTGGACCGGCCATGAATTATCAGCAAGAATAATGGACTTGGAAAGATTAGGAGAAACCAGGCTGAAAGCAGCAGCAGGAATATACGCAGCTAAAAGGCGACAGAAAGCATATTTTGATGCACATGTGAAAGATAAAGGCTTGAAAGAAGGAGATTTAGTTCTAGTATATACTCTGAAACAGTATGCACGGAAGTTAGAAAAGTGAGGTTATGGACCTATGATCATTAACAGACTCTCAACAATTGGAGCAGTACAATTAGCCACCTTAGAAGGAGACATAGTGCCTCATTACATTAGTGGCTGTAGATTCAAGCTATATCAGGAACCTCTTACTGAGGATATGTTTAGATTACTCACGTTGGCAAAGAAGCGTAAGGAGGAAGAAAATAGAATACGAGCTGAAGCTCAGGCAGAAGCTATAGAACGCATTAAGCACATGAAGTTAAGAAGACAAGGACTAGGGAGAGAACATTATAACCATCTGGAAACATCACCCAGATACCCCATGGCCATGTGTCAAGTAAAGTCAACCACTCATCCTAGCATAGTGGACAAGAGACCATTCATTACAGTCAGGCTAGAGCACGGCAACCCTTGCCAAGAGCTCAGGGCTTTAATTGATTCAGGTGCTACGACTAGTGCGCTTAGATGGTCCCACTATAAGGACTCAGGAATAGAAATGCGGCCAATTGAGGCATACCTCATAGGGCTAGGAGGCATGGAAACCCCTTGCATGGGTGAGGTGGACCTTCCTATCCTCATACACGATGTGACCTTGACAGTAAAGCTACTAGTGTGCCATGATGACGACCTGATAGAACCCCTAATCCTTGGCCAAGATTGGCTATACGATCACTGAGTGGACCTAAATCTTAGACAAGGCTCCTTAGAGATTGGAACCTTAGATCAGAAGCGAGTGATACCGCTTGACTTCCCTAATGGCATTCCGACTGAGGTTTGTAACCCTAGACCCTATGAAATTCATGCGACGGAAGACAGGAAGATCTTTGGTCAGATCAGTCACGTTACGTCTACACCAACCCACGCGGGCTTGGCGATGGACAATTGTCAATCTAAAGGACGTCAGGAGATTTTTCCTTGGGCTTCCTGCAAACTAGAAGGGGTAACCACCCAACAAATGGGTCAGGAGGGTTACATCAACGGACAAATGGACACTATCACCTACGGTGCCCATCCTTCCACACTTACTTCGGACTGGCCTAGATTAAAAGTACAAAATGGAGCACTTCCTAATGGGCAGGTTTCGCAAGTGTTGGACCTCCCTTCTTTTCCAAAGCAGAGTGTCCATTCGACCTCTCAACCTCAACCACAAAAGAGTCAACCACGACGAAGGAACCTAGACCGACGACAACATCAGACGACACAAGGAAGAAAGATGCAGTCTCAGTATCATAAAGCAAGAGGCACAAGACAAATATGGGTGCCAAAAGGACAGAAACCACCAACAAATTTCAACAATGCAGACAACGATAAGAAGAAGTCAAGGCAGAAGCAGAAACAGTATCCAAGATCTCCTCGACCTTCTTCTACGACTACAAACATTCGACAAATTTGGATCGCCAAGAAGTACCTTATGAACCGACCCACAACCACGCAGATTTGGGTACCCAAAGAGTGTATTATAGCTCAACCCTCAAGCCTTGTAATATACACCCCTCAGAAATCTCTTCAACCCTCAATACCACCACGTCCGATCTCAACTTTTGTCCCTCCGCAGCGACCTATCACCCGATCACAAACTCTTAGGAAGTGGATACCGAAACATATCCAGAAGTCTTCTCCTAACCCTTTGTCTAACATAACTACCACCCCGACTAATCTACAACCTTGTAATAACTCATTCATGACTGAACCTGTTATAAATCCACACACTATAACCCAACCTGTAATAACATCTCATCAAAGAACTGCATGCAATATCTGAAAACATATAGGTGTCTAGAGACCTGCACTAGTTCTGCAAGAAGCATTGCATCAATCACATCACAACACTTGGCTACACGGGTTACACATCGGCTATGGAAAGGGATTGCGGTCTCACCTTAATGGGATCATAATTAATTTCCATACTAATGTGCTAATCTTTTGTAGCAGATCTTTTCCATTAGCACGTCAATCATCATGCAAACCGAAGAAGGACCATCTGAAGCTGGAACCAGTATACCCAGGGCTACTATTAGTGATTTACTCGCTGAGCCCCATCCGACGGCTCCACCGCCAGAATTTCAAGGTTTCCCAGGACCGATGCCTATTGATGATCCTCGTAGAGGGTATACTGAGAAGATTCATCATAATTCTCACTAGTTTCAAGGGCTAGCAGGACCCTTGGCGGATGCTGAGTTTATATTTGAGGGTAATTTGACTTTTGATGACCGTACCTGGGGCAAATATCAGTTTCTCTCAAGAGAGTTCGAAGGGCTACAGAACACACAAGACTTATCACATGTTTGGGCAAGAGCCGGCTTCACAGAGTATTTCAATGACCCTTTGCCTAAACCTGACTTCTACAGATGCTATTACTTAATCACCACTTTGATAGCTTCGGAGAACAAGGATATGCCAGGCACCTTCATCTGGCCATCCTTAGTGAACGATCCACCATATAAAAGATTTTATCTTTCTAAAGATCTGATTCGAGCTGCCATCAAGATTCATGGAACCCACACGCCCACAGAGTGAGAAAGGTTAGCTCCAGACCCTATGAAACGTGGGGATGTTACAAAGTGGGAGGAGATTTCGGCGATCACACCTGAGCTTTCAAAACCACTGCGGATATGTATGCAGCATTTTGCTTTCCCCGCTCAGGACAGATTCACAATGCCTCACAAACGAATATGGTTTGGTTTGTATTTATCTTGTATTGGACCCTAGAAAGTTGATCTAGCTAGCTGGATCATTGATCAAATGTATTTAGCACAACATAGATGGGAAAGAAAGAAAGTCATCAATGGATGTTGCACACTGACTAGAATTGTATATATGTGCTTAGCATATGACTTGCCGATCGAACGTGCATTGACTAGTGAGGAGCTGAAACCATTTAAAGGAACAACGAAGAAAGCTAGGAAGCCTAGCAAAGGAAGAGCAAGAAAGCGAATGAGAGGAACTATCCCCTGCCTTCAGGTGCTAGAATCACCCTCACCACAACCGTCTCCTGAACAGTCTCCTACTGAACCCCCTGTACAACCCATTTGCATAAGGTTATCAAGACCAGTTACAACGGAGGGCACTACCAGCACAATCACTACTCAAGCAGCCACAGTCCCAGGACCTACCACCACTACAATAGAAGTTCCCACCACTATTGGTGCGGAAGCTTTCTCTTTTCCGATACCCCATTTAGAAGCAGAATAAGCAGACACCACATTTGATTTTGAGACGCAGGATGTATTTTCAAATGAATTTCAGTTTTCAGAAGGCCAAATCTTCTCTCAGGAATATGAAAGGCCAAGTTACCCAACCACGCCCCGAGACCAACCACAAAGACAAATAGTGTCTACTTCCGAGGAAGAAAGAACGGAAACCGGCGAAGAGGAAGGTGATGACGAAGCCAGCCAGGGCACTCACGAATCCCAAGAGCATGGACAAACAGACGAACAAGGACAACAAACCGACACCCAAGGTGACACGAGCACACACGAAGAAGAAACCTTCGAAGCGGCAGCTTATACACTAGCCATCAAAAAGTTATACCGTACTATGGAAAAGTTTTGGGCGCGTAAGAAGTTGACTGATGAAGAGAGCCAAACACTCATAGAACAAGAGCTTGTCTCGGGCGGGTTCGAAGAAGTATACATCAGAGGTTTCAGAGAGCTTGTCAAATCAGTTGGATCCACTGAAGCCTTAAGATATTTGCAGAGGAAACCATTACCATAGTATGATCCTCGCAGAACCTAGTCTACCCCCTAACACATCCACCTTTCTATCCAACCCATTTCTCCATCCACCTTTTCCATCCTTCCCCACACCTCCAAGACCCCTTTTCCCATTCCCACCTCCATTAACCTTCTCCCCAGTCTCACCTCCCCGACCCACCGTAACTCCTCTTTCCCCTTTTCACAATGCCATCCAAGACAACCCCTCTATAAATTACTCCTCAACCTTTGTAAATCCTGTATTTACACCCACACACTTGTGGAGAATGAGTTCTCCTATGCGCAACGGAAGTGTGTAGTGAACCCTTGTATGTCCAGCACTTGGACAAACATCTGCACCTTAGATAGCTTGCTGCTCTCAATACAAAACTCAAATGGACTTCAGAATTTAGACAATCAAAGAACACAAAGAGGGCTTTCTAGCAAGCTGTAAATGACTTAATTTGGACAAGTTTTGATTAGGAAACACAACTGTCAAAGATGAACTACCTATCCACACAAGTATGCTAAAGAACTGAGCTTCACTCTCGGATTGATAGCTCTCTGAATATATATCTTTTGAGCAAGATATTTGGTATAGAGAAATTAGACACAAATAGCTTTCCAACAAGCTAAAAATCAAGTAATCTGGATGAGTTTTGATTAGGAAACTCAACTCACCAAAATAGACCACCTCCACACATAAGTACACTATAAAATTGGACTTTACTCTATGATAGATATCTCACAGAATATGAACGATCTGAATGATATATTTGAGACAGTAAAAGTAGATTCCAAGAGCTTTCCAACAAGACAAAAATCATGCAATTTAGATATGTTTTGGCCGGGAAACTGAACCGACCAAAATAGACTACCTATCTACACAGGTATACTGAAACACTGGACTTCACTCTTTCACTAATATCTCACAAATACATAAGCTTTCAAAGAGATATTTGATATGAAGAAACAACACAAGGTAAGCTTTCCAATGAATGTTTAAACGCACAAAATGGTTACATATCCACGGAGATATGAGCTCTGCAACAGAGCTGTGTACAAACTGACGTGCAGCTGGAAGGAGTCTAAGGGAAAACCAAAATGACAAAATGGCTAGATCCGACTACTGAGAGCTCTTGCCTCTTTCTCTCCTTGTTTTGAATGTGCTCCCACTTCACTTTTGTAACCAATCAGCATGTGAAGAAGTTTGTGCCTCCTTCTTAACTCACCACTTTCTCCACTTCATGCTACTAACTACAAGGCAAGATATTGTATCTCTTTCTCATCATGAATTTTGACTAGAATTTTTCTTTTATTATTTTTTTCTTTTTTCCTCCACTTTTTCTTTATCTTTATATTTGGTAAATTTATCCAAGCATGGCTCATATGAAAATGAGCTTGCACATTTATCTTCAACACTCCCCCTCAAGCTCATTTGGGAGTTATCTTCATCCATGTCCTTCAAATTTATCGCATCCTTGAAATCTTTGAGTTTAGAAGCATCCAAGAACTTTGTAAACATATCTGCAACCTGCTCTTTGGTTCTGATGAACTTTACCTCCACATCTTTGCTCAGCACCTTCTCCCTTACATAGTGGTAGTGGACCTCTATGTGCTTGCTCCTTGCATGAAACATAGGATTGCTTGCCAAGTAGATACTTGACATGTTATCACCATATATAGGGATGGCTCCAACTTGCACTCCAAGATTAGCCAAAAGCTTTTTAATCCACATTGCTTCACATGTGGCAAATGCTAATCCTCTATATTCAGCCTCCATAGATGAAAGTGCAACAGTAGGTTGTTTCTTTGAGCTCCATGTGATAGGTTTGCTTCCTATCATGAACACATAACCTGAGGTTGATCTTCTATCTTCCTTTGAGCCTGCCCAATCAACATCACTAAAGCCTTTGACCTGCAGTTCTTCATGAAACTTGTAAAACAAAACATGATTAACTGTATGCTTTATGTATCTCAACACTCTCTTGGCTGAATTTAAGTGTTCACTTGTCGGGGCTTGCATAAACTGAGAAAGTACACCAACAACATAAGAAAAATCAAGTCTTGTAATGTTTGCATAGATCAATGATCCTACAATGCTTCTGTATGTCGTTACATCTTCCAATGGTTCTCCATCATTTGAACAAATCTTTGTATTTGTGTCCATGGGTTGAGTGAGTGGTTTGCATTCACTCATTCCAAATCTGAAAAGAACATCCAACAAGTACTTCCTTTGCATCAAGTAGATTCCACTCTTTCCATAAACAACTTCAATTCCTAAAAAATATTTCAGCTCTCCAAGATCTGAAATTTTAAACTCCTTACCAAGCTTCCTTTTGATATCTTTAATCCCTGTAACATCGTTTCCTATTATGATGAGGTCATCGCCATATATGCAAATATATACCTCTCTATTTTCTTCCTTCTTCATGTACAACGAAGGATTTGCACTACTTGGGTTGTATCCACACTTAGTTAGATACTCTACCAATCTCTGATTCCATGCTCTTGGTGCTTGCTTCAAGCCATAAAGTGCCTTCTTCAACCTGCAAACAAAATCTGGATGGTTTTCATCTTCAAATCCAACCGGTTGACTCATGTATACCTCTTCTTGTAGTTCTCCATTGAGAAAGGCATTTTTTATGTCAAGTTGATATAATGGCCATCTCCTTGAAGCACCAATTGCTATTAGGGTTCTAATAGTTCCCATCTTTGCAACGGGGCTGAAAACTTCATCATAATCTATGCCTTGTGTTTGTTTAAATCCTTTGGCAACTAATCTAGCTTTATATATAGCTAGTGAACCATCAGCATTCCTCTTTACTTTAAACACCCATTTGTTTGGAACAATCTGCATACCTTCTTTCTTTGGCACTAGCTCCCATGTGTGATTATCTTTGAGAGCTTTGATCTCCTCTTTCATAGCTTGCTTCCATTCCTTTTGTGTGCAAGCTTCTTCATATGTCTCAGGCTCTTTGTCTTTGATAACTTGCATCATGTATGCAAAATGTGTCGCCATAAAACTATCATAACTCAACCTTTGAGTTGGATACCTTGTCCTTGAAGATCTTCTTTCATTGCCTTTAGAGAGTTGCTTCTTTAACCTATTTAGCTTTACCATCGGAGTGATTACCTCTTCATATTCTTCTTCACTTGCATCTACCTCACTGTTTGGAGTAGCACTTGCCTCTTTGGCTCTACTATGAGCTGAATTTGGAGACAAAGAATGACTCCCCCTCCATGTTGAACATTCTTCATTTGATGTAGATGCCTCTGGACCTGAAGCCTTTGTGCTTGATTGTTGAGCTTCTCTTTGATTTGTTCGTGCATAATCATCACAATCTTCTTCAAGAACCTTTTCCTTTCCTTTATCTTCATACCATGGTCTTAGTTCATCAAAGACCACCTCTCGCGAGACTCTTAATTCCTTTGTTCTAGGGTTGTAGCACTTGTATCCTTTTTGCTCCATTGAGTAGCCGATGAAAATGCATTTTTCTGACCTTGGTTCCATCTTTGTTCTAACTTCTTGTGGAATGTGAACAAAGCAAACACATCCAAACACTTTGAGGTGTGTAAGATCAGGTTTCTTACCGGAATATACCTCTTTTGGAGTCAAGTGATGTATTCCCGATGTTGTGCACCTATTCATCAAGTAAATGGCGGTTGTGGTAGCTTCAACCCAATAGTACAATGGTACCTTCATCTCGTTGAGCATGCATCTTGCAATTTCAGCAATTTGCCTATTTTTCCTCTCAGCTACTCCATTTTGTTGTGGTGTATACCTACAAGTGAATTGCCTTTTGATCCCATTCTCTTGTAGAAAATCTGAAAATTCTTTGGAGAAGTATTCTCCTCCACCATCGGACCTTAAGGTTTTGATAGACCTTCCTGTTTCCTTTTCAACTTCAACTTTGAATCTTTTGAATATAGAAAACACCTATGATTTTTGCTTCATACAAAACAACCATACCTTTCTTGAGTGATCATCAATGAAGGTGAAAAAAAATCTATTACCAGCCATTGATGCCTCTTGGGTTGGTCCCCATACATCCGTATGTATCAAGTCCAAGACATTTGGAGCCACATAATTGCTTCTCTTGAATGGCTGCCTCGTTTGCTTTCCTAGTTGACAAGCTTCACATAACTCATGTAGTCCAATGCTATTAAATTTTGGAAGACCTCTTACCACTTCATGTTTACTCATGTCCTTCAGCTTTGGAATGTTGATGTGTCCTATTCTTTTGTGCCATAAGTCCAGCTATGAAATCTTCTTGTTCCCACATTGAATGTACATGACCTTTCCATGTGGATGTTGGACGTCCAAAGTGAACATCCTTCCTTCTCTTCTACCTCGAGCAATGACCTTGAAGCCTTCCTTTGGATTCTTTATGAAGCACCCATTCTCATTGAATATGATATGATAACCCTTCTCTACCATTTGTCCTACTGAAATCAAGTTCTTTGAAATTGTAGGAACATGAAGAACATTAGATAGTACCTTTGCTCTGCTTGTATCTCCAAGCCTTATATCTCCAATGTGTTCAATCATGTGTTGAGTATCATCACCTGTTTCGACACATCCTTTTCCACTTGGTACCTGTAGATTAGTGAACAAGCTTCCTTGGCATGACATATGGTTACTACAACCTGAATCAATGTACCATTTTTTGTCATCTTCACAAGAGCTTCTATACTCATGTCTCATTGTAAGTAGTGTGTCCTTGCTTCCTTCACTTGAGGTGCTTGCATAATTGATTTGGCTCCTTTGATTGCCTCCATTTGGTCTTCCATTCTTCAGCCAACAATCACTAGCATAGTGTCCTAATTTACCACAATCATAGCATGTTATATCTTTATGAGAATTGTAGGAGCTTCAGCCTCTTCCTCTACTTCTACCTCGACCTCTTCCTTGTGTGTTGGCATTTGATGCATCCTTGTTGTCTTCCAAATTGTTTTGATTGTAGTTGGAGTGGTTGTGACCTCTTCCTTTTCCTCTTGAGCCTCCTCTTGAGTTTCTTCCTTTGCCTCGACCTGCATATAACATTTGGTTGTGGCTGTCCTTTCCTTTGGGACCACCGAAGCTCTCAACCCCCTTTGTCAATTCCTAGCTTATGCTAAGTGCGACATAGGTTTGGTGAGTAATTAGAGCGATGCTAGGCACGAATCAAGTTCAAGAGGACTAATCAACTAAGTGCAAGCATTGTTGGAGATAGACGTCTGCGGAAGCACGCGAACAGCACAAGGAAGAAGAAGAAGCTTGGAGCACAAACACACAATACTGAATGTATTATTAGAGAATGTACAAAGATAAGTAGCCCATTAGGGCAACAGGCGTATATACAAGCCGGGGAAAAGAAACCTCCTAAAGAGGGAAAAAAGTGCCCCGACGGTCCTAGAGTGTTCACACACATCACTACCTAAATATATCAACAAATCCCCCTTGGGAGTGATGCGGTGAACAAGGAGCTGGCACTCATGTATAAGGAAGTGCCAAGCTATGTGGAAATCACTCCACAAAAGGAAGTAAGCCCAAAGCTTTGCGAAAAGCTTCAAACTTCTCCCTAGGCAGAGCCTTCGTGAAAAGGTCTGCAATGTTCTCCTGCGTGGGCACATATGCCAAGCTGATCTCCCCAGCAGAGAACCTCTCCCTGACATAGTGATAATGCACCTCAATGTGCTTAGTGGGAGCATGGAACACAGGGTTCCTCGCAACTGCCAATGCACTCTGACTGTTAGTGAAGATGGTGGTGGCAGAAGACTGGCCAACACCCAAATCAGCCATAAGGCGTCTGAGCCACACACACTCAACAGTCGCTGTGAAAGCTACCCTATACTCAGCCTCACAACTGGAAGTGGCCACAGTAGGCTGCTTCTTGCTCAACCAAGATATACATGAGCTACCAAGCATGAAGCAAAAACCACTGGTGGACACACGAGTGTCATAGCAACCAGCCCAGTCTGAGTCAGAAAAAGCATGCAAATCTGGCGGTAGTGATCCCCCCTTGGGATAAAACAACCCAAGTAGCCGAGTACCACTCAAGTAGCGAAAGATGCGCTTAACCGCTTTCCAATGCGTGACTCCTGGGCAATGCATAAACCTGCTCATCTGTGAGACAGCAAACTGAATATCTGGCCGAGTAATACATAAGTAAATCAAGCATCCAACAGCCTGCTGATAAAGAACAGCATCAAATGCATCTCCAACATCATGAAGACTCAATCGTAAACCTGTCTCCATAGGAGTGGCAATAGGCTTACAGTCTTCAAGGCCAAAACGCTGCAATAATGTGTCAATATATTTCGTTTGACACAAAGCCATTCCACCATCAACGTGCATAAACTGAATGCCCAAATAGTGATGCAAATGCCCCAAATCAGACATCTCAAATGAGGCATGCAAATCAGCCTTAAAATCAGCAATATGTGTCTCAATAGGACCAGTGAGCAGCATGTCATCAACATAGACAACAATGATCAGAAGCACATCATTAGCACGTTTAACATATAAGGTGCTTTCAGTTGGACTGTTCTCAAAACCATGTGCAATCAGATAGGCATGTATCTTCTCATACCAAGCACGTGGTGCTTGCTTTAAACCATATAATGCCTTCTTTAACCTGCAAACCTGGTTTTCATGCCCTTTCTGCACAAAGCCACGGGACTGAAAAACATACACTTCTTCATGCAAGTCACCATTCAGAAATGCTGTTTTAATGTCCAACTGATGTACATTCCAACCATGATGGGCTGCAAGTGCACAAATGCTCCGAACAGTAGTCATACGGCATGTAGGTGCAAAGGTCTCATCAAAATCAATGCCTCTTTCCTGCGCATAACCCTTTGCAACAAGCCTAGCCTTATACCTGTCAACGGTACCATCAGGTTTACGCTTCAGCTTGTATACCCACTTAGTGCCAATGGCCTTCTTGCTAGGAGGCAAGTCACATAAGGACCATGTACCATTCTTCATTATAGCATCATATTCAGATTGCATAGCAGCCATCCAATTTTCTGAATTCTGTGCTTCATCAAAAGAAACAGGCTCATTCTCATCACAGAGACTAGATGCAGCCATAGCATAGCAATCTGATGCAAAGGAGGCACCATGAGAGCCTGAACGAGTACGATATGACAAAGGTGCATCTAATTTGTTGTCACGCAAAGTCTGCACCAGCCATTTTGGCATAGTTTTTGCCTGCTCAATATCAGCTCTCTCATCAGCAAGTGCATCATGTAAATCTGCATCAGAAATGGAATGATCTGCATATATGAAACCTGCAAAGGCTGAGAAGTTGCCTCATTAGGACCAGCACTAGCCTGTCCACCTGTAAACAGAGGCATCAAAGTATCATACATGTCTTTGGAGCTAATAGATGTCTCCTTAGTACATGAAAGCAATGGCTGAATAGCATCTTCCACAAAGACAACATCACGGCTAACTAGAATGCGTTTAGTCTGTGGATGATACAGACGATATCCTTTACTTTCAGAATTGTACCCAACAAAAATACATTTTAGTGCCTTATCATCCAATTTTCTGCGATGTTGTTTAGGCACTAATGCATATGCCAAACAACCAAAAACACGCAGATGAGCAACAGATGGCTTGCGGTCATGCCAAGCCTCATATGGAGTGATAGACTGCAACGCTTTAGTGGGACACCTGTTCAGTACATATGCTGCACACATGACAGCCTCAAGCCAGAAACTATGTGGTAAAGCCTGACTTTTGACCATGCACCTCGCCATCTCCATGAGTGACCTGTTCTTTCGTTCAGCAACTCCATTCTGTTGAGGTGTATACGGTACTGTACACTGGTGTTTTATCCCACGTTCAGCCAGAAATGCATTAAAATCTGAAGACATATATTCCCCCCCTCGATCAGAACGGAGGGTGCCCATTTTACATGCTGACAGATTTTCAGCCAAAACCAAAAACTGTTTGAAGCACATGAACACTTCGGACTTTGCTTTGAGTGGATATACCCATGCATGCCTGGAAAAATCATCAATGAAAGTCACGAAGTAAAGGTAATTTCCAAAAGAGGGTGTCTGCATAGGACCACAGACATCACTATGTACAAGCTGCAATTTCTGCGTAGCCCGAACTGAACCATCTTTTGGAAAGGAAGAACGCTGCATTTTGCCCAAAATACAGCCTTCACAAACATGTTTTCCAGGTGCCTCAAGTTTGGGCAAAGAGGACACCATTTCAGATTTCTGTAGGCGTAACAAACTAGCAAAATTCAGATGACCAAAGCGTGCATGCCAAAGCTTTGCATCTGACATAGCCTGAGAATCATGAACTGCACATGCCAAATCATTCACAGATCTTTCATAGTCTATGAGCTTATACAACCCACGACATAAGATGCCAGAAGCAATAATCACATCACCATTTGAGAGATCATGGACTGTACACCTGTCATCAACGAATTTCACAACCAAGCCAATCTTGGCTAATGCAGAAACTAATAACAGGTTCTTTTTGATCCCTGGCACAAATAAAGCATCTGACAAAGTGAAAGAACTACCATCAGCAGTAGTCAGAATGATCTTACCAACTCCCATAACAGGATAAGAGGAGTTATTGGCGCATGTGATAGTATTCCCTGTAGGGGCAGGCTCGAGTGAAGAGAAGAAACTACGCTGCGAGGTAATATGTTTGGTCGCCCCACTGTCAAAGTACCAAACATCTGAGTCTACTGCAGACATGCACTGATCATGAGAAGATGGGTCAAAACTGCAGATAGTAGTAAACGCCCATTCTTCTTCCTGCACAAGATTTGCAGACTCTGTTTTTGGTGTAGAGGCCTCTGCAACAACCATTCCAGCCTCTTTCTTCTTTGCCTCTTTAGCAGCCAGTTTTGGACAGTTCTTTATAATATGATCATTTCCTTTACAGTACTTGCAGAACAATTTCTGCTTTTCTGATTTCTTTTCATCTTTATCCTGGTTCTTCGATTGTGCAGCATTTGCAGATTTTTGCTTACTAGTAGAAGAGCTCCATTTTCCTTTGCCCTTCTGTTGAAGCTCAAGGTCAAGGACAAAGCATGGAAGCGCATCAAGGAAGTAGACACACAAGAAGGAGGAGCAAGTAGGGAGCTCCAAGAAGCACCTGTCAAATTTTCAGAAGAAACCCCTACAAAAATAGTGATTTTTATCACTAAAAACCATTGTAAATACCATTTTCCATTTTTGTAACTCCATTTTGTTCAAGCCGAGGAGTCCTCGAGCTTGAGAAGTATTAGAACTACCATCCTACCAATTTTCATGATTTTTAGACTCCGTTTGAGCCCCCAAATAAGCCCTGGAACCTATTTTTTAACTAGGCCGGACACTAGGTCTGGACAGGACCAAAACCACTCAAAAACTATAAAAAGGGCTGGAGAGCTCATTTTTGAGGGTAGCTTGTTGTAGATTTCAGTTTTGTAAGAGAGCTCTTTGGTAATCGAAGCTTTCCATTGTTCCACTCTTTGCTCTTACCTTGTGCGCGTGTGTGTGTATGTGTGTGCATGCTTGTGTGCTTTCACTCACGCACTTGTGCCATCACTTGCTCGCGGTCTTCATACCGGTCCTCACGTCTCCACGGATTGACATTTATGAGGTGTATCTCCTCACGTTGGTACTCACCATTGTGCTAGAGTGACACCAAATTTGGTGCCGTTGCCGGGGAGAGAGCTTGGAGGACGAGCGTGTGACGGTAAGACGTGGAGTAGCGACGTTGGAAGGTGAAAAATCGCCATTTTTCAGTTCAGTTTCTGAGTTTTTCTCCTTCTTCATCTTCATCATCATCACCATCTCCTTCCCTCTTCATATTCTCTGATTTTTTCCATTTTCGCCACTACATTCACTCGTTTCTTACTCGTGGCTGTGAGAAACAAGCTTAGGAGGAGCTGAGAACCAAAAGCGCTGAAGAAAATCACTTGGAAAACCTCTCAAAACTCCAAAAATTCAATTCAGTATCGCGCGGACTGAAGCGACCTGCGCCTGGTATCGCGAGCATCATATTGTGATTTTGGAGGGTGACTTTGCAACCACAGGCTGATAGGAGGGACAAGGAGGACACAAGGTACACAAACCTGCAAAAATTTTTGAATTTGGGTGTGAAAATCTCCAAGTATCGTGTCCGGTTGAGATTTGGTATCGCGATACCAGAACTCCCGTGTATCGCGATACTTGTCGAGATATCGCATCGTGCCTGCCCACTTGAGATATCGCGATACCATTCTGGTATCGTATCGTCAAGTGTTGGTGTCACGATCGCGGTCACCCCGGTGGTATCGTATCGTGCCATCCTTGGTATCGTATCGTTGATTGTGCAGTATCGTATCGTCGGGTACTTATTTTTGGTAACGCGATACCATTCTGGTATCGTGCGCTGAAGTTGGTATCGCGATCTTACCTTACCTAGCAGTATCGTATCGCCCACTTTCCCAAGGGTATCGCGATACCATTCTGAGGTCGTATCGCCCTGGTCCTCTCGTATCGTATCGTCGAAGTTTTAGTATCGTATCGCCTACTTCCCAAGGTAGTATCGCGACACTTGAAATAGTATCATATCGCCAAGACTAGTGGTGTCGTATCGTTTCCTTACCAGGAAGTGTATCGCGATACCATTTTTGGTGTCGTATCGTGGCAAACCCTTGGTATCGTATTGTGATGTTGGTATCGTGATTCCAGTAATTCCGGTGGTGTCGTATCGTCTAAAGTGGTATCGTGAAAAAAAAAGAGGTATCGTATCGGGGAAAATCTGGTGTCGTATCGCCTGTTCTGAGTTCCCAGAGAGATCCAGTTTCCATGTTTTAAACCCCAGAACCCTGAACTGGCATAACTTTCTCATACGAAATCCGTTTGCTGTGATTTTGGTTTTGTTGGAAAGCTCGTGGAGAATACAACCAAAACATCGACTGGTTATGGTTAAATTAATACCAGGATTATTAGATAGGGTATTTTGAAGTTGACCCTCAGGAAAATTGGAAAACCAAGGTGTTCCAAAGGATTTTGAGCAATAGAAGAGAACTTTGGGACTAGAGACCAAGGCTTATGAACCTGAGATCTGGCAGACACTTAGGCAAGGATAGACAAAGCATTAGGTCATCTGAGGCTAGTGTCAACCATACGGCCAAGTTTTGGGCTCAACAGCTTAGTGGTTATCCTTACACACGAAGTTCAGAAACCAGTGACTCGGAAATGTCCTTTAGCATGGAAAGACCCACACGTAGCTCAGGCATTGCCTGTTTGCAGACACCAGAAGGTCCCTATAAGACCCAATTGGAGTACATCAGGACCAACCAATTAGGTGCTCGCATCTATGAGGATGGTCTAAGGCGATCAGTGGTTCAACTCAAAAATCCTGACCAACTCTGTGGACTTGAACACCCAGTAGTCAAGTTTGAAGAGGGTGCTTACATCGATAAGGAAGGAACCATGTATGTGGTTACCAACTTACCAGATAGGACAGATGAGTTTGGAAATATCATTCCTGAGAATGAGATAGGAGACCTAGAGCAAGGAGACCTAGGAAGAGAACCCAAGACCCCTAGAGGTAAGTCAGTCTTAACCAGAGTGCTCACTCCAGAATGGATTCCTCAAGATAATAAAAGCATAGAATTATTCGTGAATAGAGAAACGGAGGAAGCCTTTTGGAGATTTAGGCCAGATCAACCCAGCCCAGTAGTCACCATCTATGAATTCAAGGACCCAGAGACACCAGGGAAAGCTGTCTATCTAGATCACACATCTCAGAAATTTTTCTTGGTATCAGATCATGACAGACATGCTTACACTTGGCAAGGTGAATCAATTTTCCCTCCACCAAGATCTAATGTTTCCCAGGGCCTCCAAGGAGCCGGATCATCCAAGGCTCATGAAACCCAGAGAGAAAGAACTAGAGAGAGACCGGAGGTAAGCTTTGCAGACACTATCGGCAGAGACAGATCAGGATATGGAACGGAAAGACTTGAAAGGGAGAGACATAGAGCTCATAGACATCAAAGAGACGATCAGGATTTCCCATTGCCTAGACCACGAGAACACTCAAGAACTCTTAGACCCTCTCAAGTGGTTAAGACAATGAAGAACTACTTTGATGGATTTGGAGATCCTTATGATCATGTGGCGGAGTTCAAACAAGTGCTAAGAGCTGAACAGGTTGAGGACTTATTCACCCAGTTCGAGGCATTTGGTTTGACTCTTAAGGGTACTGCCTTAGCTTGGTTTCAACCTCTAAACAGTCGCAACTATAGAGAGATAGGTCAACTGTTAGAAGAATTCATTGTGGAATTTTCCAAGAGTGGTATCAGGCATAACACATGATCCTTGATCCACAGCTTCAAGCAGACACCCCAAGAAACAGTGCGACTCGCAGGAAGAAGGTTTAGACAGTACCTAGAAAGATGCCCTGTACCAGAATTACCCACATCAGCAAAACAGGTGGCACTGTTTTTAGATGGCCTATTGAGCACAAAATTAAGATCATATGTATACCTGAAAGAGCCTAGATCCATAGAAGAGTGTATACGGATATGCATTGACATAGAAGACAACTTGGGTGAGGAGTTAGGACTATCCAAACTCTATAAGGATTCGGATAGTTCTACCAGTCATACCTCTAGAGCCTCCACTGAGATAGATGAGATAGCTGAGCAAGTGGCCAAAAAGCTCGGAGTCCAAAATAGACAAATGCCAAGGGTCACCTCAGTGAAGCGATGTTATACGTGTGGAGGAGATCACATGGCTAATGTCTGCCCCATGATGACTCAACCCCAAGGAAACCCTAATGCTCTATATTGCACCATTGAGAGGAAATATACAAATCATACGACCCAAGATTGTCCCTATAACAGGCAAGCTGTTAAACAAAATTATCAGCAACCTTACCAACAGGGTAGGTATCAGAATCAGTACCAACAACCATATTATAGGCCACAACAATATCAACCTCAATACCAGCAGCAATATCAGGCACCATATAGGCCACAACCAGTCCTAGGAAACCAACCGCCAACTCCTGCCAATGTGATCCCAGTTAAATATACGATGGCAGAGGAGAACCATAATAGAGCATTGGTGCCACTCACCCCATTGGTCTCAGAAAATGATTCTCACGCTCATGGTTCAGACTACTTCCATGAAGATAGTCCACAGGCTTATTATATAGAGTCACCTGAGCAAAGTGAGACTTCTCAGTACCAATATGAGACACCACCTATGGAACAAAATTGGGAGCCAGAATACTCCAATGTCATGTATACGAATCCAAATCCTAGGCCCCAATTGAGACAAGTAAGACCCCAAGCCCCTAGAGGACCATGCTTTAGATGTCAGGGCGATCATTTCATTCGTGAATGTCCCCACCAACCAGCTCTGGGACTAGGACAAAACATCACAATACAAGGCTTTTGTCCTGAGTGTGGCAAGGAACATCTTCCTAGAGAGTGTCCGAGAAACCCCTCTAGTGCACCCAAGGTTACACCCATCAATGTGGTAGGCTTAGTGGCAGATTCAAGTCCAAGTAGTAATAAGGTGGCTCCTGTACAGGTAGTTACTAGGGCACAGGCTACACAACAAGCAAAACCATCTGAGCAATCGGAGTCAAGTGAATCAGGAGAGCCTAGTAAGAGGAAACCAAGAACATGGAAGGATACCAGAGAGAAGGCTAATCGCAAGTGGAACAAAAAGCTATCCGAGCTAGAAGAAAGCCTAAGGGATACCAAAACAAAAATAGAAGACATTGCATCTCAAAGCCCCTCGCATGCCGAAGCTCCATCCACTCCACCTCATTCCACCCCACCACCCATTGTAAATAACCCACAGCCAGGGTCTGTTCTTGCATATCCAACCTCAGAAGGCTTGGACATGATGTTCAAGGCCTACCAGGCTCGTCTTCAAGAAGGGCCAACAACTGCAAACCTAGACAAGAGTTACCCTAGAGCAGATTTAGAGATTGAACGGATGAAAATGTGCATGAAAATGGTAGAACAAGCTCAAGCTATACTTGAGACTAGTCAAAAGTTCAATCAGACAAACTCTGTCAAATCGGATTTGCATTTCCAGGGCTTACTAGAAAGATTAGAGCAGTTGGTAAACAAACCACAAGTTTCTTTACCTCCACAGGCTCAACCAGTTATTGAAAGAGGAAGCTCATCACCAATGGGAGCTTATGTTCCTAATTCCACAGATGCTGGAATACCTCCTTCAATTCAACAGTACTCTCAAGAGTTCTTGCGGGAAATACAAGAAGAGAAATGGGCCAAGGAGAAGGGTAATTCCCCTCCTATTCCTGAGATTGATGATCTTCAAGATCAATTTCCCCAAGACATTCCGTCTATCTATGGAGACCAAGCCGAGCAACAAGAAGATGAAAGATTAGATTTTGAATCTAATTCTTTACAAGAGTTGCCTCATTACACTGGCCCATGGGAATCTGAATCTCTCCAGATCAGAGCTCCCACAATATTGGTAAGAAATGAAGACTCAGTGATTCCAAGAAACACTGATGTTGTGAAGAACACTAAGGTTCAATGTCATCTCACTGTAGAGGAGCTGCTCAAGGCAAAACCGGAGCTATGGAATCATGTGAAGGATCAGGTTCCAGAACTTGAATCCAATATGCCAAAAGTAGGCTCTAAGCAAAAAGTTCCAGAGATACCTCTCGACAAGATAGGAGATATGAGCGAGGGTGAAGAAGGTAATACTTATCTTCCAATCACCTATCAAGGTTACACAACCAAAGCAATCGTAGATTCAGGTGCTGGTGTTGCTATTGCGACCACCTCCTTGTGGAAGCGATGGGGCAAACCCACATTAAGACCAACTAGAATGAAGCTTCAAATGGCAGATGGTCATTTTGAAAGACCTCTAGGATTGCTTGAGGGGATAACTTTAACCACATGTGGTGTAGAGTTTGAACATACATTTGCTATATGTGACTTTGAGAAAAATAATGTCTACGAGATGATCCTAGGAAGACCCTTCCTACGACAATTGCAAATAGTACAGGATTGGGGGACCAACTCCTTGTACTTACAGCACTTAGGGGTCACAACCAAGGTCAATCTGAAGGATTACACCTTCAGAGATGTACCACCCCTACAGTGGAATCCTATCCACAAAGCGAAAGAAGATTCCATCTCTGTGCAGTCTGGAAGTTCACCGGATCCATCATGGCTGCATGAAGATACTCACTTGTGGATGTGCAAGGTCGCAGAGGAAGAGGACAAGCGCCTAAAAGCGAGAGAAGAAGGAACTTCCCCAGGAGATAGACCAATAAAAGACCCAGCCTATACACCGATGATATTTCCAGATGAGGAATTTGAACCTCATGGTTGGGCAGAAATCTTAGCTACCATGGACATAGCAGTCAATGAAGAACAATGGACACCTCATTGTGATGAGGAGGGTTATGATATTTCAGTGTTCATGTGTCAGCCCCTGTTGGAAGAGTGTGATCCTAGTGAGTTCATAGAAGAAGAAGAGAATGACGATGACCTAGAATCCATTGTGATGGATACTTACTTTAACTCAGAGGAACACTACTTAGAAGACATAGGAGTGCTAACCCAAAAAGAAGAAGAACCCCTCACAAGTATTAAAACGATCAACTCAAAGGAAGGAAGTGAAGGAGGTCAAAAGAAAAAAAAAAGAAAAGCAGTGAAACAAGAAGAGGAAGAATCATTGTTTGAAGTACCAGATAATTTCAAGAAATATGAAGTGGAAGACCGAAAAATTTTGGTACGGATGCCTAAGAGAGAGGCCATTACAAGAGAAGCATATGACAATAAAGAAAAGACCAAAAAAATTGTAGTGACCATTGAAGGGAACGAAGAACGATTTACGTACATAGGAGATGACCTAAGTGCAAAAGAAGAAGCAGAGCTTGTAGCTCTATTAAGGGAATATAGGGATGTGTTCGCATGGCAGTATAGAGACTTGAAAGGAGTAGATCCAAAGATTTGCTCTCATACGATACCGATGACCGCTGATGCCAAGCCCACTAAACAAAAGCCATACACATATAATGACAATTATGCAGCCAAAATAAAGGAGGAAATTGACAGGCTGATTGAAGTTGGATTCATCTATGAGATTGAGCACACTGAATGGGTGTCCCCCATTGTAGTGGTGCCCAAGAAGAATGGGAAATTGCGAGTGTGCATTAACCTTAAAAAAGTTAATGCCGCAACAATCAGAGATAGTTATCCACTTCCAATCACCGAACATCTATTGGAGCGTGTTGCAGGCAAGGAAGTTTATAGCTTCCTTGATGGATTTTCAGGTTACAACCAAGTAGCCATTGCCCCCGAAGATCAACACAAAACGGCCTTTGCCACAGAATGGGGAATTTTTGCATTTCGTGTGATGCCATTTGGGCTCACCAATGCACCTGCAACATTCCAAAGGCTCATGTGTCATGTCTTCAAAGAGTTCTTGCGGAAGAGCTTAGAAGTATATGTGGACGATTTATGTGTGCATTCCCAACAGAGAAATTACCACATCCCTGAGCTCAGACAAATCTTCAACAAGTGTAGAGACTATCGAGTGTGTCTGAACCCAGAGAAGTGTGTGTTCATGGTACGACAAGGTAAAATCCTAGGTCACATTGTTTCTAAGAATGGAATTTCAACAGATGAAGACAACGTAAGAGCGATAGCAGAGTTGCCAAGACCAAGAAATGTTAAAGAGGTACAGGCCTTTATGGGCCATTGTGGATATTACCGTAGGTTTATCCACATGTATGCCATCATAGCTAAACCTCTTTATGGGTTGTTAACAAATTTTGAGTGGAATGAGGAATGCGAGAATTCCTTCAACGAGCTAAAAAGACGCTTGTGCTCAGCACCAATACTGACCACTCCTGATTGGAGTAAACCATTCCATGTCCATGTAGATGCCTCCAATCATGCAATAGGATGTGTGCTAGCACAACCAACAGCTAAAGGAAACCTAGATTTGCCGATAGCATATGCCAGTAGGCAATTAAATACAGCTGAACGAAATTATACCACAACGGAGAGAGAAGGCTTAGGCATGGTATACGCTGTGAAGAAGTTTAGACACTATCTATTGGCCAATAAGTTCAAGTTTTTCACTGATCATCAAGCTTTACTATATTTGGTCAATAAACCTTGCAATACAGGCCGCTTAGTAAGATGGTTCCTCTTACTAATGGAATACGACTTTGAAGTTGTTGTCAGGAAAGGTAGAAACCATCTTAGGGCAGACCATCTTTCTCGTATCACTTCAGGAGAGTCACCGCAAGGAGTGTCTGATGAGTTGCCCGATGCTTATCTGTTCAATTTAGAAGTTGTTCCTAAATGGGCAAATAAGTTGGTGCCAGTCCTAACCTTCGGACCTGCAAATAAAAATGTGAAAACAAGCAAAGAAGAAATTGTAAAATCACAAAAGTATCAAATATTGGCCGGAAGTATGTACAAGCAAGATACTGAGGGCGTATTAGCTTGTTGTGTCGAGGACGATGAACATATTAGTTGGTTGCAACAAGCCCATGAGGGATTGCTAGGAAATCATTACTCTAAACAACGAACATTGCAGAATCTAAAACGTTTAGGAGTGTATTGGCCTAGCATGGACAAAGAAATACCGGAGTGGATCCAGAATTGTCCAGTGTGCCAGAAGAGACCCCCAGTGGAGCATGCCACTCTTTATCATGTGTCATTAATCCCAGATTGGAGTGCTCCACTGGTTGAGTTCATGAGATCGGGAACATTACCCAATCAGGCTAGTCTTGCAAGAAAACGGAGCATGGAGCAAGAGGCTCAAGACTATGCCTTAGTAGGAGACAACCTATATCGAAGAGGTAAGGATGGTTACCTAAGACTGTGCGTTCATGAATCAGACTATTTGAAAGTCTTAGAAACTGCACACAGCGGTGCTGCAGGTGGACACTTTGGGCCTGACCGAGTAATTAAGACCATTTTATTCTCAGGACTTTGGTGGCCCACTCTTCATATGGATGCACATACTTATGTGAAGAAATGTGACACATGCCAACGTGCCCAATATCCGATAAGAAAAGACGAGATGCCTTTAAGGCCAATGATGGGAGGACGCGCATTCTCGAAGTGGGGTATAGACTTTGTTGGTCCTATTAACCCCCCAGCTAAAAACTCCCATGCAGAATACATTATTGTAGCCACAGATTACCTTACAAAGTGGGTGGAAGTAAAAGCCACGACAAAGAATGATGCTCAAACGACAGCTAAGTTCTTATTCGAAAATGTGTTCACTAGATATGGGTTACCAATAGAGTTGGTCAGTGATAGAGGTACGCACTTCTTGAATGAGGTCATTGAAAATCTCCTTCAAGAATTCATGGTGATACACAAGAAGTCTGCCCCTTATCACCCACAAGCTAACGGACAGGCCGAGAGCACGAACAAGATCCTATGTAACGTATTGACGAAACTTGTAAATAATAAACGCTCTGATTGGGACAAACAACTTCATCATGCTGTTTGGGCATACCGAGTTGCCTACAAAACGGTACTCAATGCTACCCCATTTCAGATGGTCTTTGGACAGAATGTCGTGCTACCATTGGACTTCTTAATCCCAGCCTTGAAAGTAGCACAAGAGCATGAGTGGAATGGACATGAGTTGTCTTCCAGGATCTTTGATCTAGAACGCTTAGGTGAGACGAGGCTACGGGCAGCAGCAGGCATTTATGCTGCAAAGAAAAGGCAAAAGGCATACTTTGATGCCCATGTAAAGGATAAAGGATTGAAGGAAGGTGATCTAGTGCTGGTTTACACGCTAAAGCAACATGCTCGCAAATTGGAGAAACGAGGATATGGACCCATGATCATTAATAGACTCTCCACTAGCGGTGCTGTTCAATTGGCCACTTTAGAAGGTGATGTCCTACCCAACTATATTAGTGGATGCCGAGTCAAGTTATATCAAGAACCTCTTACAGAGGAAATGCTCACGAGACTCAACACTGCTAAGAAGCGAAAAGAAGAGGAGTTAAGGGTTAGAGAAGAAGCACAAGCAGAGGCTAGAGAGCGCATCAGAAGAAATAAGTTACGGCGGCTAGGCCTAGATGTCAACACAAAAGCTCCAAAATATCACATGGACATGTGCCAAAAATCGGGCATAACTACTTCTCGAATAATTGATCGACGGCCCTTTGTGACTATAGAGGTAGGACAAGGAAAGAGTGTAAGGACTGTGAGAGCATTGGTTGACTCAGGAGCAGCAACTAGTGCAGTTAGACTTTCATACTGCCAAGACCTGCAATTGGACATCAAGCCCATAGAAGCCTATCTCATAGGATTAGGAGGTGTGGAAACACCCTGTTTGGGCGAGGTGGAACTTCCCGTCTACCTTCAAGATGTTCCAATAAAAGTCAAAATGCTAGTGTGTCATGATGAGGACCTCACAGAGCCACTTGTCTTGGGTCAAGATTGGATTTACGACCATGCTGTCAACTTGAACCTAAGAAGTCAACTTCTTCAAGTTTGGGTATATAATCAATGCATTACATTAGAATTGGAGAATCGCATACCCACTGAAACTGACACCACACACTCTCTTTGTTCCTCTAAGGCTAATCTTCTCGAACAAGATGTTGTAGATGTCAAAAGCTCTATGATCCAAACGGACGCAATCACGGGAGGACAGTCGCAAAGGCAAGATGAACCTTCTTCTTGTTTTTTAAAGAGCAAAGCATCCACAGGAGCTCAACTTCAGAAGCAAGCCAAACAGTGCAAGACAGCCAGTCTATCAAATAGACAACGAGCCCTCAAGAAGAAAGAAGTGTTGGGCATGACACAGATCTGGGTAAAGAAAGGCGTACAACCATCGATGTTGCCTCAAGGACTCCCACCCAACCAGATCGACCATGACCACAAAAGGACCAAGCACCTACGACAGGGTCAAGCACGAAGAATCCATCAAATTTGGGTACCGAAGCTATCAATGAAGGCCGACCACGATCAAGTACAAATTTGGGTGCCTAAAAAATTAGCTACAGCTCAACAAGGGCGATTACAGATGTGGGTACCCAAGAAGCTCTTACACGTACAAAGACCTATGCTCCCCGCCATGCAAAAGGTCTCAACAAAGAAGCCAAGGAAAACAAAGGATAAGAACAGAGCACAAAGACCAAAAGAAGATAAACTTAACCCTTCTACAAAAATAGGCAGGCATTCACCCAGGATATGGGTTTGGAAGCCAAAAGCACAAGCAACATCCACAAAACCAAGGGGTCAACCACACTGGATACCAAAGCTTGGACAGCATCCAAAGAAGAATTGGCCTGAGGTGATCTCTACAGGGCCAAATACTATTCGGAAATGGGTTCCCATTAGGAGGATTACATCATTTCGAGATCCAATCGACACCTCCAAACAAAGAATTCATCAAGTATACAAGTAACATCAAAAGCCTCGACCAGCAGCAACCATGTGCCTTTGGCATAACCAAGTCGTTTGCACCATTCAGGTCATGCACTTCCAAAGTATGCATCCATATAGGGCCACCTTACATGGCCGTGCATAGACACAATTGAGAAATCCCAGGCACATGAGACACAATTTTCACATGAAAAATATGTTATTGATACTAACCTCTTTCTTCTTGTTTGATGCCATTGTTCCAAAAAAAAAAAAAAAAAAAAAAAAAAAAAAACTATGTGCTTGAACGTGCTCATCAGCGAACTTCCAGCAAGGACATCCCTCAACCAAAAGGACAAGTCGACGGTCAACATCATGAGGGAACCACAACACGAAGAGATGAAGATCAACGGACCCGTCACCATGGTAAGACGTGTATGTTTCAACAACACTATAACCATGATAGATTAGGAAACCTCTTCGTCAGCATACCCTTGAGCACTTAGCTCAAGACCCAATCTCTTGCACCATGCTTCTTGCCATGCATTATCCAAGTACGCATACGTAGGGCCACATTACAAGGCCATGCACAAGGCACATAATTTGTTCAACCCGTGCACTAATGCACTTAACCATCATCCATTATGGGTTACAAGTACTTGGCACGAAAACTATGAAAGCCATCTTTGGAAGAATCAGAGGACATCACAGTGACCACTACAAGAACAAGGGAGCCATCCACCACCGAGAGTTGCTCACAATCAACATTGACCACATCCTTTGAGCAGCTAGCAGTTTTGGAAAACTCACAAATGCACCACCCAGATGGAATACAAGGCAGGAGTACGTACAAAGGGACTACAAACTGCAAGAGATAACAGTGGCAAAGTGAAGAACCAGACAAACGACCAGGATACATTGGGAAGAGGGATCACCCTTGTTGGATGCAAAGGACGCTACCTCTCAACGTACTACATGGAACGACCACTACAACAAGGGTCTGTCAGGGACGACAGACTCAAGTGGGGGGGGAGTGTTGAAGCTCAAGGTCAAGGACAAAGCATGGAAGCGCATCAAGGAAGTAGACACACAAGAAGGAGGAGCAAGTAGGGAGCTCCAAGAAGCACCTGTCAAATTTTCAGAAGAAATCCCTACAAAAATAGTGATTTTTATCACTAAAAACCATTGTAAATACCATTTTCCATTTTTGTAACTCCATTTTGTTCAAGCCGAGGAGTCCTCGAGCTTGATTTTTTAACTAGGCCGGACACTAGGTCTGGACAGGACCAAAACCACTCAAAAACTATAAAAAGGGCTGGAGAGCTCATTTTTGAGGGTAGCTTGTTGTAGATTTCAGTTTTGTAAGAGAGCTCTTTGGTAATCGAAGCTTTCCATTGTTCCACTCTTTGCTCTTACCTTGTGCGCGTGTGTGTGTATGTGTGTGCATGCTTGTGTGCTTTCACTCACGCACTTGTGCCATCACTTGCTCGCGGTCTTCATACCGGTCCTCACGTCTCCACGGATTGACATTTATGAGGTGTATCTCCTCACGTTGGTACTCACCATTGTGCTAGAGTGACACCTTCTGACTAGCCAGGAAAGCTTGATCTGCAACACGCATAATGGACCTGTTCTGCCTGGACTGATCTTCCTGCAACAGAACAGAGACTAATTCCTCAAATGACAAGGCATTCAGATTGCCTTTCATCATCAACCGAAGAGTAGAGGCAAAACTCTGATATGAATCAGGAAGACCATTCAGAACGGTCTGCAGAAGTGAGCTATCTGGTATAACCTCATTAGCAGAATTCAATTGTTCCTTCAGGTCTTTGATCTTTGTAAGAAAACTGTCCATAGAATCACCTTCATTCATGTGCTCACTCTCCAACTGTTTTCGGAGGTAAGCAACACGAGCCTCATTCCTAGCCTGGTACAAAGTGGTAAGTGTATCCCAAGCATCCTTTGTTGTTCTGCAAGATCGAATGTGAGGAATAATGGCACGTTTGACAGACAAGGCTATCAATGCATGTGCCTGGGCATCTCTGCCATCCCAACGAATCTGCTCTGCAGTAGGTGCAACAAAAACAGCAGCACGAACAGGAATCTGCGGAATATCATCTTCGACACCATCTTTATCAGCTCCAGTACCTCCAGCACTTGTATTTGTAGTACCTGTAGTCGCAGGTGTAACAGGACGTCTTTCAACACCCTGCACAATGTTCCACAGTCCTTTTGCAACCAGTACATGTCGCATCATATAAGCCCATAATGGGTAGTTGGTACCATCCAACTTATCCTCAACAGCCAACATACGGAATACATCACTGCTTTCAGCCATGGCTGGTGACTAAAATACCTTGATGCAGAAAATTGACTGTATCTCAAAAAGTTGAACGAAACTGCCCAGATGAGTTCTGCTAGACCTGTAGCAGACTTCGAGACGCTTAAACTGGCAAACAGAAACTTGTATATACCTTTGGCACAAAAGGACGAAATAGCCTGCACAAGCGCTGCGATAGTGCGTTCGGAGGCCGAAACGAGCTCAGATCGCGATTTCGGCACCACAGAGCGAAGCAGTTTTGATCTCGGAAACACCCTGAGTATGCTCACCAAATTTCGTGCGAATCTGAGACTGCAAACGGAGGAGTGTCGACGGCGCCCTAGAAGAAGCGACGACCTGCTCTGATACCAATTGTTGGAGATAGACGTCTGCGGAAGCACGCGAACAGCACAATGAAGAAGAAGAAGCTTGGAGCACAAACACACAATACTGAATGTATTACTAGAGAATGTACAAAGATAAGTAGCCCATTAGGGCAATAGGCGTATATACAAGCCGGGGGAAAAAAACCTCCTAAAGAGGGAAAAAAGTGCCCCGGCAGTCCTAGAGTGTTCACACACATCACTACCTAAATATATCAACAAGCATTAAGTAGGCCTTAAGTATGAAAACTATAAGGGAAAAAAGTAAACTTAAAACGAGCAAGCATCAAGTGCAAAATTCACTTAAGTATTCTTGGCGACGTGATTTCAAACAAGAGCTTAACATAATAATCAACTGAAAGGAACAAGTGACTGATCCGAATTAATCTACAACGAGATTGTACTTGGGCTAGAGGGAAGAAAACTCAGGCATATGAACCTTAGGTCAGGAAGACACTTAGGTGGAGAGAGACAAAGCCTCAGATCTTCTGAAGCTAGTGTCAATCACACTGCTAGGTCTTGGGCCCAGTAGTTGAGTGATTACCCATACACCCCAAGATCAGAAACAAGCGATTATGAGATGTCCTATAACATGGAGAGACCAGTAGGTAGTTCTGGAGTGGCAAACCTAGAAAAGCCAGAAGGACCTTACAAGACTCATTGGAATATATCAGGACCAATCATCTAGGTGCTTGCATCTACGAAGACGGCCTGAGAAGATTTGTGGCCCAGATTAAAAACCAAGACCAACCCCATGGACTAGAACATCCGGTAGTCAAGATAAAAAATGGAGCATATCTAGATAAAGAAGGAACAATTTATGTGGTCACCACCCTTCTAGATAGGACAAACGAGTTCGGCAATGTGATCGTAGAGACTGACATGGGTGATATAGAGCAAGGGAACTTAGGAAGAGAGTCAAGGACTCCCCGTGGCAAATCAGTCCTGACAAGAATCATCACCCCAGAGTGGGTTCCCCAGGACAATAAGAGTATAGACCTGCTCCTAAACCGAGAGACCGACTAGGCTTTTTGGAGATACAAATTGGATCATCTTGAAGAAGTAGGAATGCTCACAATATGCAAATTCAAGGATCCTGATTCCCCAAGCAAAGTGGCCTACTTAGACAACACATCATAGAGAGTATTCGTGGTCACAGAGCATGGTAGGCATGCCTACACTTGGAAGGGTGAATTCATTCTTCCCCAACCAAGATCTAATGTCTCTTATAGCCACCAAGGAGCTGGAACATCCCAAGCTCATGGAGCACAAGGAGACAGGAATAGAGATAGACCTCAGCTAAGCTTTGCCAACCCAATAGGAAGAGAACGAACGAGAACGGAGTCAGATAGAGTGGAGACTGAGAGACCTAGATACCCTAGAAACCAAAGACATGCTGATGATTTTCCATTACCAAGGCCTAGAGAACACACTAGGACCTTGAGGACAACTTAGCTAGTTAAGTCAATTACTTCGATGGCACAGGAGACCCATATGATCATGTGGCAGAGTTTAGACATGTCTTGAGAGCCGAACAAGTTGAGGATTTATTCACACAGTACAATGCTTTTGGTCTAACCCTTAGGAACACAGCCCTTACATGGTTTCAACCACTAAACAAAAGACAATTCAGGAACACAGACCAACTTCTAGAGGCCTTCATTACCGAATTCTCTAAGAGTGGTATACGACATAATACTTCCTCACTAATTCACAGCTTCAAACAGACACCTCAAGAGACTGTTAGACTCACAGGAAGAAGGTTTAGGCAATACCTAGAGAGATGTCCGATTCCAGAGCTACCCACTCCAGCCAAACAAGTGGCCTTATTCTTAGATGGATTATTGAGTACCAAGTTGAGATCTTATGTGTACTTGAAGGACCCTAGAACCATAGAAGAATGTGTGCGCATGTGCATAGACATTGAGGATAATCTGGGAGAGAGCTGGAGCTTTCAAAACTCTACAAAGATTCAGATAGCTCTAGTAGCCTCACTTCCGGTCTATCCACATCTATTGAGGAACTTGCAGAGAAGGTAGCTCAAAAACTAGGTGTCTCTAGCAAACAAATTCCAAGATTTGCCCCAGTTAAGCGGTGCTATACTTGTGGAGGAGACCATATGGCAAATGTATGTCCCATTATGTCTCAACCCCAAGTGAACCCTAGTAGTCAATACTACACCATAGAACGGAGATACACCAATCACACTACGCAAGATTGCCCATACAATAAGCAAGCACTTAGGAAAACGTATCCACAGCCCTACCCTCAACAAGGAATATATCAAAACCAGTACTCACCATAGCAGTACGATAGGCCCCAGTAACCCTATCAGCCACCCTATCAAGGGCAGGAGAGACCTCAACTAGTTCTAGCACAGCAACCCCCTACCCCAACTAATGTGATTCCAATGAAATATGCATCTGCAAAAGAAAATCTAAACAGAGCCATAGTCCTAGTAACACCATTGCTATTAGAAAGTGACCCAAGCGATCATAGTTTCGACTCTACCCATATTGATAGCCCACAGGCTTACTACATGCAGTCACCCGAGCATCATGAGTCATACTATTATGAAGAACCTAGTGAATCTAGTTGGGAGCTAGATTACGCGAATGTCATGTATGCAAACCCCAACTCTAGACCTCATCATAGGCAGATAAAACCTCCATTTCCTAGAGGGCCATGCTTTCGATGTCAATGAGATCACCTCATTCGTGATTGCCCTCTACCAACACCTACACAAACCCAATCTGTGACAATTCAGGGCTTTTGCCCAAATTGTGGAAAAGAGCATTTGCTGCGAGACTGTCCAAAGAACCCCATCAACATGCCAAAAATCGCTCCTATCAATGTTATTGGGCTAATAGTAGACTCTACAGGAAGCATAACTTCCACGTCCCCAGTGCAAGCGGTCACTAGAGCTCAAGCCTTGTAGCAAACTCAAGGTGTGGGGCAGGAAAAGAGTTCTGAGGTTAGAGAGATAGAGAGTGTAACCAAGAAAAGGAAAAGAGCTTGGAGAGATAGCTGGAAGAGAATGAAAAGACAATGGTCACAGAAAATGAGCAAACTTGAGGAAAGCTTGAGAGAAACAAAAGCAAAGATAAGTGAATTCGCATCTCAAACCCACTCTCACACCACACCACACCACCACCATCATTTCCCTCCCCCTCCAACCCATCACCTTCTATTCCGCAAACTTCCGATCCACCACACATAACCCACCCACCACCCAGAGTAGGATCAATCCTAGCTGATCCCACTCATGAGGATCTAAACATGATGCTTAAAGCATACTAGGCCAGAATCCAAGAAGGGCCAAACGTGATAGATCATGATAAATGTTACCCTAGAGCTGATCTAGAAATAGAGAGAACAAAACTTTGTGCTAAAATGGTAGAATTGGTGCAAGCCATGTTTGAAGCCAGTTGCATGTTCAATGGCTCTAACTCCACTAGAACACCATTGCACTTTGATGGTCTATTAGATAGATTGGAAGGGTTACTTGCAAAGTCTAGAAAAGGAGCCACCTCCCAGGCTAAGGAGAGGGCAAGTGATAGAATAAGCATTCCTCCCCAGGAAGCTTATGTGTCTAACTCCACGGAACCAGACACCTCTTCTTCTATGAATTGGTATTCACCAGAATTCCTGTGAGAGATTCAAGAAGAGAAATGGGCTAAAGAAAGTGAAGACCCCCCACCAATTGAGCTTGTGGATGATGCAAACGATCAATTCCCACAGGACATTCCTTCCATCTATGGAGAACAGGAGAGTGCCCAATCTAATGAGAGGTTAGATTTTGAGTCTAATTCCTTGCAAGAATTACCCCATTTCACATGCCCATGGCAAACTAAGTCCACTTGCATGAGGACCCCCATGGTTATGATAAGAAATGAAGACTCTATCATACCTATGAATACGGAGGTAATAAGGAATACTAAAGTGCAGTGCAATCTCACTTTAGAGGAGTTACTCAAGCTCAGGCCAGAATTGTGGAAACATGTAGCCAAACAAGTGCCACACATAGCAAAACCTCATTCCCAGGTAGGATCTCATAGAACAGTGCCAGAAATACCATTGGATAAGATAGGGGGCATGAGTGAAAGAGAAGAAAGAAACACCTATCTTCCCATTACCCATCAGGGGTACACAACCAAGGCAATCTTGGACTCAGGTGCAGGAGTTGCAATTGCTACCACTTCCCTCTAGAAGCGTTGGGGCAAGCCAACACTCATGCCAACTAGAATGAAACTACAGATGGCTGATGGTCACATTGAGAGGCCCTTAGGATTGCTAGAAGTAATAACTCTCACTACATGTGGTGTTGAGTTCAAGCATACTTTTGCTATATGTGACTTTAGCAAAAATCAGGCCTATGAGATGATTTTGGGAAGACCATTTATGCGGCAGTTGCAAGTGGTACAGGATTGGGGAACCAATTCCTTGTATTTGCAACACTTAGGTGTTAAAACCAAAGTTAATCTCAAGGATTTCTCTCATAGAGATGTGCCCCCTATTCAATGGAATCCCATCCATAGAGCCAAAGATGATACGGAATCAGTGCACTCCATAGGATCTAGATCCTCATGGATACATGAAGACACCCACTTATGGATGTGCAAAGTAGCAATGGAAGAAGAGAAGAGAGAAAAGTCAAGAGAGGTAGGTACGAAGGAAACTCATAGATCAATTCAAGACCCATCGTATGCACATGTATTGTTTTCGGATGAAGAATTTGAACCTCATGGTTGGGCAGAGATCTTAGCAAAAATGGATAGGTCGAGGTGTCGCGATACTTGGGAGTGTCGCGATACCTGGGAGTGTCGCGATACCTGGGAGTGTCATGATAGGTCAAGGTGTCACGATACTTGGGAGTGTCGCGATACCTGGGAGTGTTGCGATACCTGGGAGTGTCGCGATAGGTCGAGGTGTCGCGATACCTGGGAGTTTCACGATAGGTCGAGGTGTCGCGATACTTCGGAGTGTCACGATACCTAGGAGCGTAGCGATAGGTTGAGGTGTCGCGATACTTGGGAGTGTCGCGATACCTGGGAGTGTCGCGATACCTGGGAGTGTCGCGATAAGTCGAGGTGTCGCGATACCTAGGAGTGCCGCGATACCTCAAGGTGTCGCGATAGGTCAGGATATGGTGAATTTTTCTGTTCTGTCTAGTGATCCTAGGAGCTCTAGGGCTGCGCAGTGTCGTGGTGCACTCAGAATCGTGATTGGTGCAACTTTTCGATGTGTCGCGATATCTCGAGCTCGACGCCTCAAAGTTTGCGCAGACAAAATCCGTACCTGCTCAGCTTGCTGGAGATGATGATGAAGCTGAAACCTGCAAGAAACATGCAAAAACACACACAAACAAGAACACACACTCGCTCTCTCTCAAACTCGCACAAAGCAAATGAGGGAAATGATTTGGAAGTGGGAATAAAAGGTGGAGAAGGAGATGAGGATGGAGATGAAGATGGAGATGGAGATGGAGAATAATCAGAAATTTACCTACTACTTACCATTCCAACGCGTCCTCTCTACGTCTTACCATCACACGCTCGTCCTCAAAGCTCGAATCGCCGGCAAAGGCACCAAAATTTGGTGTAGCTCAGTGATGAGTAGCACCTCCTTTAATGTCGATCTGGGAAGACATGAGGATGGTATGAAGACCTCGAGCAAGTGAAGGCACAAATATGTGAGTGAGAAGCACACAAACATGCACACACATACACACACGTGCACACACGGAAAGAACAAAGAGAGTAAGACAATGGAATCACTTCTATTATAACCAAGTTCTCATACAAGCTCAAAACTACAAGAAGCTAGCCCAAAAATGAGCTCTCTAGCTGTATTTATAGTTTTTGTCTAGCTTTGGCCCTGTCCAGACCTAGTGTCCGGCCTAGTTAAAAATTAGGTTCCAGGGCTTATTCGAGGGATCAAACGAGATCTAAAAAATATGAAAATTGGCAGGCAACTACTTCTAAGGCTCCTCAAGCTCGAGGACTCCTCGGCTTGTACAAAATGGAGCTACAAAAAGGTGAAATGATATTTACAAGGGTTTTTAGTGATGAGAATCTCTTTTAAAATGATGTAAGGTTTGGAAAAATTTAATGGGTTGCCTTAGTGCTAGATCTGCATGTATGCCGTACTTGCTTCTCCCCATATGATGCCAACACTCTCCCCCCCCCTAGCGTCTGTCGTCTCTGACAGACCTCTGCTCCACGGTTTGATCAATGTACTGTTGGAATATGTCGGTTGCCAATTCTTGTTCTTTAATCCGTAGTCCCCGGACCAAATCTCTTTGCAGGGCATCCCAATTTACTGTTCCAGGCATGTCAGGTTATGGCGTGGTGTAGAGCTTTGAGTGCATTGTTTGTTCACATGCGAATAGTTGTAGTAGGTGGGTTGGGCGGGGCGCGAACACTTCTGAGTGTGCTTCCCAGAACCCCGTGGTGAACATGTCATCAAACGTTTGCTTGTAGCAAGCAAGGAGATACCTTATTCTTGCGTGCCATGCATAAGCAACTCATATGCTCGAGGTTGTGCTCATATCATAAAGTAGGTCATAGTTACCGTTGATGAAGCCCGGAATTGGCGGCTAGATATTACGTACATTTCGAAAAGTCTTTAGAACCACTTGCATCATGTTCAAAATTTTGAGCATCATCTGTGCAGCGACATCTGGCATGTGCAGGCATGGCATCCAATGTCTGATGGTAGCTATCATATATGCTACTGTAGGTGTGCCTGTTGGTGGTGCGATCAAGGGGTAATTCAACCATTGTTTGCAATTTGCATTGTTCCGAACCTTTATAGCAAATGCTTTCCATGATCGTCTTCTTTGTACTGGTCCGAAGCAAGGGTTATACTTCAAATGCATGGGAGCGTGGTCCCATGTTCTAAGCATTTTCGGATAGGTTTCGAGTAACTTTTGCCTCCAGATGGGTTGGAATATGGCCCCTTTTTTGGTTGCCTCTGGAATATCCTCTGGTTCGAATTGTGTTGCGAACGTGGGGTACCTCTTAGTGACTCTTTTGATTTCTGCATTGTAGTCGGCCAATAATACAAAATAGGGTTTATATTGTAATTCAGAACTAGTTATCAATCTTCTAGGGGCCAGGTGTCTGAAATACTCTGATTGAAGTATGGTTTCTTCAATGGTCCTCATTGCTAGCATCTGAGTGGAGATACGTTCCTCCTGAGTTGTCCCCATTTCTTCTACCTGTTTCATCCATGCCGAAGGGGGCTCTTCATAAGTGTCTTGTCCTTCCTCCGTGATTCTGCCTCTTGGAAGGGTTTGAGGCGCATAGTTGTCTTCAAATGTTTCCTCCACTGGAATGATTACTGCTTCTTCTAGTGGTTGATCAGGTGGAGAAGGGGGTCGTTCATACTGTAACAACTTGATCTTTAATTCTACCACTTGTCGTCGTAGCTCAAGTACCTCATTGGTTGTTGAAGATTCAGGCTCTGGAGAAGTGGCTGCATGGACCATCTTTTTAGCTTCTGGTGGTTGTGGTGTAGGCACTTGGGATCTCTGTAGCTCTTTTACTTGGTCAACCAGCTGATCATGTGCTTCTAAGAGGTTGGCATAGGTTTCCAAGGTTTGTTGTATGCTTTCTGAAGGGACGGCCCGGAAGCTAGCGGGGTCGATGGGTGCCCCTGGAGTATTCTCTATGGCGGCTTCGAGGTTGTCTTGATTTTGTTGTTGTAATCTCTTATTTTCTTCTTGGGCAGCCGCTAGGTGTCGTCGGAGTAGAGCCATGTTTCTTTGTAGCCTTGCATTACGGGCTAGCTGATCTCTCAGTTGTTCCTCCATAGCCTTACCCGTCTCCGTATACTTGGCTTCCAGCTCTGCATGCAATTGTTGGAGGGCGGTCACTTCGTGTTGTAATGTTGTATTACTTAACTCCAAGGCATTGACCCGTGCCTGGAGGTGGGAGGACAGAGTACACAGCTCCTTATTGTTTTCTTCCAATAATCTGTATTCTTCCTTAAGCTGGGGAGCAGCTTCGAACATGGTGTCCAATGCATGATTGAATGACGTGGATGTAGAAGTGGAGGTGAAAGATGCAGGGGGTCGAGAAATGGGAAAGGGAAAAGTGGATGTTGTGCTGACAGTGGGTGTGTGTGGTGATGTGTGTGAAGTTACAAGTGGTGATGTTGAGACAAATGTGGTGGTGAGTGGTCCTGCGGAAGGTGAAATGTCCATAGGATCGGACGTGATGGTGTGTGAAGTGTGAATCGTGAATACGGGAATGGTAGGTGGTGTGTTAGTGGTGGCAATGAATGTGAGGGAGGTGGGTTGGGAAAGGGATGTTTTATTATAATTCTCTATTTGTTGAAGTATATTTACAAGGCTTGTTAAGAATGGAGGTCGGCTGATGGGTGTTGGTTCTGAGAAGGTCCAGAGGGCCTCAGTGGTGCGGGGTTGGGAAAGAGGGATAGTATCGGTAGACGGGAATGAGTGTGTTAAGATTTGGGTAGTGGCAAGTGGCTGTCCGAGGGCTGGGAAATATGAAGGGTGACCTATTATAGTTTGGTCGGTGGCGGGGTGGCCTATATGGGGTTCAAGAAGCTGGCTGGAACTAGTGGATGGAGGTAAAGGGCAGGATGGAGAAATGGTGGTGTGTGGTTTAGTTTCACTAATGGCTATTACTGGTTGTTTAGGAATACTGGTAGTGAGGGTTTTAGAGGGCAGAATGGGAGGTGATGGTGGAGATGGTATCTGTGTATTTACCTCTGGTTCATCAATGTTAGCTGGGCTAGCCATGTGAACATCTTCTTGGGTGGTGGTAGGGAGGGTTGTAGAGACTTCCATTTGAATCATCTTCCCCCTTCGTGGTCGTGTATCGATTCTTCGTTGATCGTATTGAGGAGGGTTGCGATGTAACATGATCCACATAGCTTCTATAATCCCATATGTCTCCGCCAAAAGGTTCAATGATTCTACAAAGTGGGGATCCGCGTTCTCCGCTTGCAACATCTGGTTCACTAGTGCTCTATTTGCCTCTTCTGATAGCTTATGTCTTTTTTGTACCTGCTTGATTGTTTTGTAGAGCCTTTTAAGTTGTGCAGTGTAAGCAGGGGTTTCCTCCTCACTCTCCTCAGATTCATTCCTCTGCATCTCCTCTTGTTCGTGTGTGCCTCCTGCCTGAGTGTGTTGTGCCTCATCTTCCCAATGTACCCTTCTTGCCTCACTCTGTGGCCGTTCTCTTTGGGATGATGATCTGGGACCGTCATTGTCAAAAAATAATTCACTCTCAGACAAGTGTGTTGTTTGTAAGAAGCTTTCAAAGTGAAAGGATGGATCTGTTGCCAATGTAGCCATGGATGCAAACTCAGCATCTGTGGGTAGTGGGGGGGCTGATGGAGTGGGTTGTACCAAGTCTCTTGATTGTAGTCCTTGGAGATGGATCGTGAAAGGGGCTACTTGTTCTTCTTCTCTACAGGAGGTCTCTGTGGCAATTTCGCAAGGAATCAGAACCTGTGAAAGTGATCCACGCATTCTTTTAGTGGGTTGAACCCCTGATTTCCGCCCCTAGAAGAATTCCAATTGTGAGTACTTGAGGGCTCGTGCAATTGGCACATCATAAGCCAGGCATCTGTAGATGATCCTTGTAATGGCGCAGCAGCCATTCAAAGTAGGCTTCCTCACTCCTCGCTTGCCTGCTTCATATAACTGATCAAGGATCCATACTGGCATTTTCATAGGTAAGCTCCCGGTCTCTGCTAGGTATAACCCATACCAGATCTTCTTATGAGGCTGGGTGAACCGGTCTTGCACTGGAAATGCGAAGTGTTGAAGGCACATCCGTAGTGGTATGGCGGTGTTGGGGGTGAGGGCACACATTTCTTTCAACTTCTTGATTTTGTTGTTCTTCATCGACTCCGGTATCAAGGGATCCCGGTCAGAGGGTACATGAGTGCCATACATCTGAAGGGCTTCCCTGATTAAAGTAATATTCAACTCAAACTTCTTCATTTCCTCCTGGTTTGATAGAGAGGGCACCAGGAATGTGCCTGAATGATCTTTATCTCCTGTCGCCTTCAGTGTGGCAATCAAGTAGTAGCACCTCAAAAAATCAGGTCTAGGTAAAGCTGCACTAAAATAATCTTGCAACCCCGCTTTTAGCCAAATATCTTGAAGAGGAGGTGCATTCTGTAAGGTTTCAAATTCTCTTGAGAAGAATTGAAATGTCCACCAGACTCCTCCAAATTCCAACTTGGACTCCCATATGTGGTCTGCATCTCTCAAATCTCCTGGCATCTCGTTGAACCAATGAGAATGCCCCTTCACTCTTCCGAGATAGGAATTCTTCTCACATTCAAAAGCTCTTCCGGCCTTGCTATCAGTGGCGCTTCCACAGGCATGGTATCCCAATTGCTTTGAGTATTAGTGCCCGCCTGGGAGCTTGTTCCTGCTACAGATGCCATGACACTTCTGATGCCTATCTGCTAGAAGAAGGAAGGCACATTAGTGTTGCATAGGAAACAGGATGTAATAGTGTTCCCTCCACAATACTAACATGACAATCGAGATGGTTAGTGGTTAGAGATGAAGTGTTTGTGATAGATGTGAGTGGGGATTAGTGGTTAGTGTCATTCTAGATGCATACTTTGGATATGCAAGGTACTCAGAATGCATCTACTTCAGAGTGGATGGATTTACAAAATGGGTCTGGGGGTTTGATACAGGGTTTAATTCTCCAGACTTTGTTTGAGGATTCGTGGCTCCTTGAGCTGATGATGGTTAAAGGTTCATGGACTAGATTGTGCTCGATTTGGGACCTTTTGGGTACCCATTTCCAGACATTCCTAGGTTTGACCGAGTGCGTGTTAGAGTGGGATGTAAATAGAGTTCCTAAGTTGTTTGCCAAGAAGACTTGTGCGTGTTGAATTGTGCTAGTGACTAGAGTTGGAGCTATTTGGGCTCGTAAGCAGGCCTTGGGCACCCGTATCTGCCTAGCATTGGGGCTAGCCTTCATTGACCGCTTAGGGACCCAAATAGACAAGGTATGCCTAGAGTGTCGACTAGGGATCTCCTTCGTTTTAGTCCTTGACAGTGTGGCTTGCTTGATGCTCTTTTGAGACCCTGTCTTTGGGGCCGTGATTTTTTCCCCCTTGCGTATCCATATCTGTTTCATGCCACGAGGCACTTCATACTACCAAAGTTGGTGTTCATGCTTCTTGTTCATCGGTCTCCTCAGTGTCGGGTGTTGCTGGACCTTCCCCTTGAGATTCTTCTCTGGAATAGATGGGAGTTCCTCCTTGACTTCTGTACCTTTGGCAAGAGTGACAATCCTATGCACCATAGAACTTTGGACAAGAATAACATTATCTTCATGTGGGTTCCTAGAGGGACCAGGAGTTGGTGCCTGTTCTAATGGTTTGAGTGCTTTCTTTTCTAATTCAATCATAAGGCAGCTTTGGCCTACCCAAGCCTAAAGAAGTCCACTTCTTAGGTTGAGGTTGACTGCGTGATCATAGATCTATTCTTGGCCTAGGACGAGAGGTTCAGTAAGATCCTCGTCTTCACATACTAGTACTTTTGCTGGCATGAGGACCTCTTGAATGTAGAGGGGAAGTTCCACCTCTCCCATGCAAGGGGTTTCAACACCTCCTAATCCTATCAGATATGCTTCTAGGGGTTTTACCTCCAATTGCAACTGTTAGCAATACGAAAGCCGAACTGCACTAGTGGCCGCTCCTGAATCAATTAAAGCTCTCACGGTCCTTGCACTCTCTCCTTGTCCTACTTCTAGGGTCACAAAAGGTCGTCGATCAACTATCTTACGGGCCAGTTCACTTGAAGCCTCGCACATGGCCATGTGATAACCTAGAGCTTCATGGGCGTCAGTCATGGGTTGATCTCTACCTTTCCTTCTCAATTTCATTCGTCGAATTTGTTCTAAAGCTTCAGCCTGTGCTTCTTCTCGAATTCTCTTTTCCTCATCCTTACGTTTATTTGCAGTATTGAGTCGATTGAGCATTTCTTCAGTTAAGGGTTCTTGATATAGCTTGACTCTACATCTGCTTATGTAACTTGGTAGTATGTCGCCCTCTAAAGTGGCTAGTTGTACTGCTCCACTTGTGGAGATCCTATTGATAATCAGTGGTCCATAGCCGCTTTTCTCTAATTTTCGTGCATGTTGTTTCAATGTGTAGACTAGGACTAGGTCTCCTGCTTTCAAGCCTTTATCCTTCACATGTGTATCAAAATACGCCTTTTGCCTCTTCTTGGCTGCATAGATTCTTGCTGCAGCTCTCAATCATGTCTCCCCTAAACATTCAAGATCAAAGACTCTAGAGGAGAGTTCATGGCCTGACCAATCATGCTCTTGTGCTATCTTTAACGTAGGTATCAAAAAATCCAATGGTAGCACTGCATTCTGGCCAAACACCATCTGAAAGGGTGTGGCTTGGAGTACCGTTTTGTAGGCAACTCGATATGCCCAAACAGCATGGTGTAGCTGTTTGTCCCAATCAGAACGTTTGTTATTCACCAATTTAGTCAGCACATTGCATAAGATCTTATTTGTGCTCTCATCCTAGCCATTAGCTTGTGGATAATAGGGGGCAGACTTCTTGTGTATCACCAAGAACTCGTGAAGAAGATTTTCAATGACTTCATTTAAGAAGTGTCCCTCTATCACTAACTAACTCTATAGGTAGTCCGTATCTAGTGAACACATTTTCAAATAGGAACTTTGTTGTTGTTAGAGCATCGTTCTTCATAGTGGCTTTCACTTCTACCCACTTGGTTAGATAGTCTGTGGCCACAATGATATACTCGGCATGTGAACCCTTAGCTGGGGGATTAATAGGACCAAAAAAGTCTATTCCCCACTTAGAGAATGCACGTCCACCCATCATAGGTTTCAATGGCATCTCATCCTTGCGTATGGGATACTGAGTTCGCTGACATACCTCACATCTCTTCACATAGGTATGTGCATCCATGTGAAGAGTTGGCCACCAAAGACCTGCAAATAAAATTGCTTTGATCACGCGATCTGGTCCAAAATGTCCTCCTGCTACACCTTGGTGAGTAGTCTCTAATATCTTTAGATATTCGCTTTCATGAACACACAGTCTTAGGTAACCATCTTTACCATGTTTGTATAAGTTATCACCAATGATTGTGTAATCCAAGGCTTCTTGTTCCAAACTTCTTTGTCTGGCCAAAGTCATATCTTGAGGGAATGTTTTCGTCCTCAAGAAGGCTACTAATGGTTCACTCCAATCTGGCACTAAAGACACTCGATAAAGAGTGGCATGTTCCACTGGTGGTTTAGTGCAGCAGATTGGGCATTCCTTGCACATTCTATGGACATCAACTTCCATGGTTGGCCAATGCACTCCTAGTCTCCTCAGTGTCTCTAGAGTTTGTTGTTTTGAATAGTGTTGTTCTAATGCACCTACATGTGCTAATTGCAACCACTTAGGGTACTCGTCCTCTTCCACACAACAGGCTAATACTCCTTGTTCCGTATGTTTGTACATACTTCCTGCCAAGATATGATACTTTTGAGCTTTTACTATATCTCTATCTTCTGTGTGCATTACCGGGTGATTAGGCCCGTATGTCAATACTGGCACTAATGGCTTAGCTCACTGAGGTACAACTTCCAAATTAAACAAGTAAGCATTAGGTAAGTCATCTGATACTCCTTGTGGGGCCTCTCCTGATGTGAGCCTTGAGAGATGATCTACTCTCAGGTGGGTCTTGCCTTTCCTCACCACAACCTCAAAGTCGTATTCCATTAGTAAGAGGAACCATCTTACCAATCTGCCTGTGTTGCATGGCTTGTTTACCAAGTACAACAGAGCTTGATGATCAGTAAAAAATTTAAAATTATTTCCAAGCAAATAGTGTCTAAACTTTTTTACTGTGTATACCATGCCTAACCCCTCTCGTTCAGTGGTGGTATAATTTTGTTCAGTTGCATTCAGTTGTCTACTGGCATAGGCAATTGGAAGATCCATATTACCTTCACCCGTAGGTTGTGCTGTGCTAGCACGCATCCAATTGCATAATTGGATGCATCTACATGGACATGGAATGGCTTATTCCAATCTGGTGTGGTCAAGATTGGTGCTGAACACAATCTTCGTTTGAGCTCCATGAAAGAATTCTCACATTCCTCAGTCCACTCAAAGTTAGTCAGAAGTCCATACATGGGCTTTGCAATGACAACATACATGTGAATGAACCGGTGGTAGTAACCACAATGCCCCATGAAAGCCTGTACTTCCTTGACGTTCTTTGGCCTAGGTAGTTCTGCGATGGCTCTCACTTTCTCTTCGTCAGTGGATATGCCGTTCTTAGACACTATGTGTCCTAGAATTTTGCCTTGCCTGACCATGAAAACACACTTTTCTGGGTTCAAGCAGACTTGATATTCTCTGCATTTATCAAAGATTTGTCTGAGTTCAGGTATATGGGTCTGTCTAATGTTGGAATGAGCGCAAAGATCATCAACATAGACTTCCAAATTCTTCCTCAAGAACTCTTTAAACACGTGACACATTAATCTTTGAAAGGTAGCAGGTGCATTGGTAAGCCCGAACGGCATTACCCGAAAGGCAAATATGCCCCACTTTGTGGCAAAAGCCGTCTTATGCTGATCTTCTGGTGCAATGGCTACCTGATTGTAGCCAGAGAATCCATCGAGGAAGCTATACACTTCCTTGCCTGCTACCCTTTCTAATAGATGCTCAGTAATAGGAAGCGGATAACTGTCTCTAATTGTGGCGGCATTAACTTTTTTAAGGTTAATACACACACACAATTTTTTATTCTTCTTGGGCACAACCACAATGGGGGATACCCATTCAGTGTGGTCAATCTCATAGATAAACCCAACTTCTACCAATCTATCTATCTCCTCCTTGATCTTAGCAGCCTAGTTATCATTGTATGTATAGGGCTTCTGCTTAGATGGTCTGGCATCTGAGGTCATGGGAATCATGTGTGAGCATATGTCTGGGTCGACACCTTTCAGGTCCTTGTAGCTCCAAGCGAATACATCTCTGTACTCTCTTAGCAAAGCTATCAACTCTTGCTCTTCTTCTTTTGTCAGGTCATGTCCTATGTAGGTGCATCTTTCTTCTCCTTCTTCTACGGCTACAACTATTTTCTTAGTAGTTTCCTTGATATCATAGGCCTCTCCTGATTGTGCCTCATGTTTAGGCATTCTTACCATGACTCTTCTATCTTCTATCTCATACTTCTTGAAATTTTCCGGCACCTCAAACAAGGACTCCTCTTCCTCCGGTGTGGCTTCTTTCTTCTTTCTTTTCTTTCCTTCACTCTTGGTGGTCACTTGTGTGGTTAATCTCACCTCATTCATGAGCTCTTCATGTCTGTGAGGGTGAACTTCTACCTCATAGAAGTATTCTCCCTCTAATGCAAACGGTGGGTCCATGATGATTGACTCTAGGTCAGAGTCACTTGCATTCTTAAATGCATCAGGGCTAGGTTCGCATTCTTCTAACACTGCATCTCCCATGATCGGTTCTATTGAAAAGACTGAAATGTTGTAGCCATCCTCATCACAGTGGGGTGTCCATTGTTCTTCATTGATGGCTACATCCATTGTTTCTAAAATTTCAGCCCAGCCGTGAGGCTCAAATTCTTCGTCAGGGAAAATTACGGGTGCATAGGCCGGGTCTTGGATTGATCTATGGGTTTCCTTTGCACCTATCTCTCTGGCTTTCTCTCTTTTCTCCTCTTCTACTGCCACTTTGCACATCCATAAGTGGGTGTCTTCATGCATCCATGAGGATCCTGATCCTATGGAATGCACTGACTCCGTGTCATCCTTGGCTCTATGGATGGGATTCCATTGAATGGGCGGTACGTCTCTATGAGATTAATCCTTGAGATTGACTTTGGTTGTAACACCTAAGTGTTGTAAGTATAAGGAATTGGTTCCCGAATCCTGTACCACTTGCAATTGCCGCATAAATGGCCTTCCCAAAATCATCTCGTAGGCTTGGTTTTTGCTAAAGTCGCATATAGCAAAAGTATGCTCAAATTCAACACCACATGTAGTGAGAGTAATGCCTTCTAGCAATCCCAAGGGCCTCTCAATATGGCCAATGGCCATCTGCAATTTCATTCTCGTCGGTCGGAGTGCTGGCTTGCCCCAACGCTTCCATTGGGAAGTTGTAGCAATTGCAACTCCTGCACCTGATTCCAAAATTGCCTTGGTTGTGTATCCCTGATGGGTAACTGGGAGATAGGTATTTCCTTCTTCTCCTTCACTCATGTCTCCTATCTTATCCAATGGTATTTCAAGCACTGTTCTATGAGATCCTACCTGGGAACGCGATTTCGCTATGTTTGGCACTTGTTTGGCTACATGTTTCCACACTTCTGGCTTAACTTTGAGTAGCTCTTCTAAAGTGAGATTGCACTGCACTTTAGTGTTCTTTACTACCTCTGTATTCCTAGGTATGATTGAATCTTCGTTTCTTATCATGACTGTGGGTGCTCTCATGCAAGTTGACTTGGTTTCCCATGGGCCTGTGAACTGGGGTAGTTCCTGTAAGGAATTAGACTCAAAGTCTAACCTCTCATGAGGGTGGGCACTTTCCTGTTCTTCATAGATAGAAGGGATGTCCTGTGGGAATTGATCATGTGGGTCATCCACAAGTTCAATGGGAGGAGGGACTTCACTTTCCTTTGCCCACTTCTCTTCTTGAATCTCTCTCAGGAACTCTGGTGAATACCTATTCATAGAAGAAGAAGTGTCTCGTTCAGTGGAGTTAGGCACATAAGCTTCCTGGGGAGGAATGCTTATTCTATCAATTGCCCTCTCAGCCTGGGAGGTGGCTCCTTTTCCAGACTTTGCAAGTAACCTCTCCAATCTATCCAATAGACCATCAAAGCGCAATGCTGTTCTGATGGGTTAGAGCCATTGAACAAGCTATTGGCTTCAAACATGGCTTGCGCCAATTTGACCATTTTAGCACAAAGCTTTGTTTGCTCTATCTCTAGATCGGCTCTAGGGTAACATTTCTCATGATCTGTTACATTGGGCCCTTCTTGGATTCTGGCCTGATATGCTTTAAGCATCATGTCTAGATCTTCAGGAGTGGGATCCGCTAGGACTAATCCTACTCTGGGTGGTGGGTGGGTTAAGGGTGGTGTCTTGAAAGGTTGGGGAATGGAAGAATATGGATTGGCGGGTAAAGGGAAAGGTGGTGGAGGGGTGGTTTGAGAGTGGTTTTGAGATGCGAGTTCACTTATCTTTGCTTTGGTTTTTCTCAAGCTTTCTTCAAGTTCGCTCATTTTCTGTGACCATTGTCTTTTCATTCTCTCCCGGCTATCTCTCCATGCTCTTGTCCTTTTCTTGGTTATACTCTCTGTCTCACTAACCTCAGAACTCTTTTCCTGCCTTACTCCTTGAGTTTGCTGCAAGGCTTGGGCTCTAGTGACCACATGCACTCGGGCTGTGGAAGTTATACTTCCCGTAGAGTCTACCACTAACCCACTGACGTTGATAGGAGTGATTTTAGGCATGTTATTAGGGTTCTTTGGGCAATCTCAAGGAGATGCTCTTTTCCGTAGTCTTGATAGAAACCCTGAATTGTCACTGGTTGGGTTTGTGTAGGGGCAGACAGTGGAGAATCACGTATAAGGTGATCTCCCTGACATCTGAAGCATGGTCCTCTAGGAAATGGGCGTTGTACCTGCCTAGGTTGAGGTCTAGAGTTGGGGTTTGTGTACATGACATTAGCATAGTCAGGCTCCCCACTATTTTCACTTGGGTCCTCATAATAGTATGACTCGTTATGCTCGGGTGACTGCATGTAGTAAGCCTGTGGGCTATCAATATGTGTGGAGTCAAAACTATGGTCACTTGGATCACTCTCTGATAGCAATGGGGTGACTGGGACTATGGCTCTGTTTGGATTTTCTTCAGCAGATGCATATTTCACTGGGATCACATTGGTTGGAGCAGGGGGTTGCTGCACTAGGACTGGTTGAGGTCTCTACTGCCCTTGATAAGGTGGTTGATAAGGTTGTTGTGCTCTGTTGTATTGTTGTGGTGGGTACTGATTCTGGTATCTACCCTGTTGTGGATATGGCTGATGGTAATTTTGCCTAACAGTTTGTTTGTTATATGGGCAGTCCTGTGTAGTGTGGTTGGTGTACCTTCGCTCTATGGTGCAGTACTGGCTACTAGGATTCACCTGGGGTTGGGCCATAATGGGACATACATTTGCCATATGGTCACCTCCACAAGTGTAGCACCGCTTAACTGGGGCAAATCTTGGAATTTGTTTGCTAGAGACACCTAGTTTTTGAGCTACCTTCTCTGCAAGTTCCTCAATGGATGTGGACTGACCAGATGTGAGACTACTAGAGCTATCCGAATCCTTATAGATTTTTGATAGCTCTAACTCCTCGCCTAGATTATCCTCAATGTCTATGCACATGCGCACACATTCTTCTATAGTTCTCGGGTCCTTCAAATACACATATGACCTAAGCTTGGTGTTCAACAAGCCATCTAAGAACAAATCCACTTGCTTGGCTAGTGTGGGTAACTCAGGCATCGGGCACCTCTTTGGGTATTGCCTAAACCGTCTTCCTGCTAGTCTGACCGTCTCTTGAGGTGTTTGCTTGAAGCTATGAATTAGTGAGGAAGTGTTGTGCCTTATTCCACTCTTAGAAAACTCAATGATAAATGCCTCTAGGAGCTGGTCTATGTTTTTGAAATGCCTCTCATTCAGTGGTTGAAACCACGTAAGGGCAGTGTTCCTAAGGGTTAGACCAAAAGCATTATCTTGTGTGAATAGGTCCTCTACCTGTTCAGCTTTCAAGACTTGCCTAAATTCTACCACATGGTCATAAGGGTATCCAGTGCCATCGAACTAATTCTTCATGGACTTCAACAGTTGAGTTGGTCTCTGAGCCCTAGTGTGTTCTCTACGCCTTGGTAAAGGGAATTCATCAGCATTTCTCAGGTTCCTTGGGGCTCTAGGTCTCTCGGTTTCTTCCCTATCTGTCCCTGTTCTCATCCTTTCTCTTCCTAGGGAGTTGGCAAAGCTTACCTCAGGTCTGTCTCTACTCCTATCTCCTTGAGCTCCATGAGCCTGGGAGGTGCCAGCTCCTTGGTGACTGTAGGACATATTGGACCGTGGTTGGGGAAAAACAAATTCACCCTTCCATGTGTAGGCATGTCTGCCATGCTCGGTGACCACGAAGATCCTCTCTGATGTATTGTCTAGGTAGGTTACTTTGCCTGGGCTATCAGGGTCTTTAAACTCATAGATTGTGAGAGCACTAACTTCCTGAGGCTGGGCAGGTTTATACCTCCAAAAAGCCTCATCAGTTTCTTGGTTTAAAAGCAAATCTATGCTTTTATTATCCTGTGGAATCCACTCTGGAGTCATGATTCTGGTCAAGACGGATTTACCACGGGGAGTTCTTGGCTCTCTCTCTCTAAATTCCCTTGCTCTATATCACCCATGTCGGTCTCCGCAATCACATTTCCAAACTCATCTGTTCTATCAGGAAGAGTGGTGACTACATATATAGTCCCCTCTTTATCTAGGTATGCTCCATTCTCAAACTTGACTACCGGGTGTTCTAGTCCATGGGGTTGATCGGGGTTCTTAATCTGGACCACAGATCTTCTGAGGCCGTCTTCGTAGATGCGAGCTGCTAGACGATTAGTCCTGATGTATTCCAATTGAGTCTTGTAAGGTCCTTCTGGCTTTTCTAGATAAGACACCCCTGAACTACCTACATGTCTCTCCATGTTATAGGACATCTCAGAATCACTTGTTTCTGATCGAGGAGTGTATGGGTAATCACTCAACTGCTGGGCCCAAGACCTAGCAGTGTGATTGAAACTAGCTTCGGAAGATCTAAGGCTTTGTCTGTCTCGGCCTAAGTGTCTGCCTGACCTGAGGTTCATATGCCTGGTTTATCTACCCCCTTGGTCCCAAGTACACCCTCGTTGCAGGTGAATTTGTACCAATCACTTTGTTCTCTTTAGTTGATTAATATGTTAAGCACTTGTTCAAGATCACGTCGTCAGGAATATTTAAGTGAAGTTCGCACTTGATAAGTGATCGATTTGAGTTTACTTTTGTCCCTTAGGGTTTTCGCAGTTAAGACTTACTTAATGCTTGCACTTAGTTGATTAGTTCTCTTGGACTTGATTCGTGCCTAACGTTGCCCTAATTAATTACCACACCTAAGTCGTACTTAGCCTAGGCTAGGAATTGACAAAGGAGGGTTGAGAGAACTTCCAACCTCAATCCTCTAGTTGCTCAGACTGCTGCACAAGCCCAGGAAGCCTTCTCCCAAGCTTGGTACACACCCTTGCTAGCTTGCCTTGGAATGCCTTGCTTGCACACAATGTTCCTTCAAAAGTTTCTCAAGTTAATATAGATCCTTTACCACAATGGATTGACTGACACACATCAGCGATTACAGGCCCCCCTTGGAGTAACTCACTGCACCCCCAAAATCTTATGACCACCTCATTCTATCGAATGGCAAATACAAGGAATTGGTTCCCCAATCCTGTACCACTTGCAATTGCCGCATTAATGGCCTTCCCAAAATCATCTCGTAGGCTTGGTTTTTGCTAAAGTCGCATATAGCAAAAGTATGCTCAAACTCAACACCACATGTAGTGAGAGTTATTCCTTCTAGCAATCCTAAGGGCCTTTCAATATGACCATCGGCCATCTGCAATTTCATTCTCGTTGGCCTGAGTGCTGGCTTGCCCCAATGCTTCCATAAGGATGTGGTAGCAATTGCAACTCCTGCACCTGAGTCCAAAATTGCCTTGGTTGTGTATCCCTGATGGGTAACTGGTAGATAGGTATTTCCTTCCTCTCCTTCACTCATGTCTCCTATCTTATCCAAGGGTATTTCTAGTACTGTTCTCCTACGTGGGAACGAGATTTGGTTAGGTTTGGCACTTCTTTGGCTACGTGTTTCCACACTTTTGGCTTAACTTTGAGTAGCTCTTCTAAAGTGAGATTGCACTGCACTTTAGTGTTTTTTACTACCTCAGTATTCCTGGGTATGATCGAATCTTCATTTCTTATCATGACCGTGGGCGCTCTCATGCATGTTGACTTAGTTTCCCATGGGCCTCTGAACTGGGGTAGTTGCTGTAAGGAATTAGACTCAAAGTCTAACCTCTCATGAGGGTGGGCACTTTCCTGTTCTTCATAGATAGAAGGGATGTCATGTGGGAATTGATCATGTGCGTCATCCACAAGTTCAATGGGAGGAGGGACTTCACTTTCCTTTGCCCACTTCTCTTCTTGAATCTCTCTCAAGAACTCTGGTGAATACCTATTCATAGAAGAAGAAGTGTCTGGTTCAGTGGAGTTAGGCACATAAGCTTCCTGGGGAGGAATGCTTATTCTATCACTTGCCCTCTCCTTAGCCTAGGAGGTGGCTCCTTTTCCAGACTTTGCAAGTAACCTCTCCAATCTATCCAATAGACCATCAAAGTGCAATGCTGTTCTGATGGGGTTAGAGCCATTGAACAAGCTATTGGCTTCAAACATGGCTTGCGCCAATTCAACCATTTTAGCACAAAGCTTTGTTCGCTCTATCTCTAGATCGGCTGTAGGGTAACATTTCTCATGATCTGTTACATTGGGCCCTTCTTGGATTCTGGCCTGATATGCTTTAAGCATCATGTCTAGATCATCAGGAGTGGGATCGGCTAGGACTGATCCTACTCTGGGTGGTGGGTGGGTTAAGGGTGGTGTCTTGAAAGGTTGGGGAATGGAAAAAGATGGATTGGCGGGTAAAGGGAAAGGTGGTGGAGGGGTGGTGTGAGAGTGGTTTTGAGATGCGAGTTCACTTATCTTTGCTTTGGTTTCTCTCAAGCTTTCTTCAAGTTCGCTCATTTTCTGTGACCATTGTCTTTTCATTCTCTCTTGGCTATCTCTCCATGCTCTTGTCCTTTTCTTGGTTATACTCTCTGTCTCACTAACCTCAGAACTCTTTTCCTGCCCTACTCCTTGAGTTTGCTGCAAGGCTTGGGCTCTAGTGACCACATGCACTGGGGCTGTGGATGTTATACTTCCCGTAGAGTCTACCACTAACCCAATGACGTTGATAGGAGTGATTTTAGGCATGTTATTAGGGTTCTTTGGGCAATCTCGTAGGAGATGCTCTTTTCTGCAGTCTTGACAGAAACCCTGAATTGTCACTAGTTGGGGTTGTGTAGGGGCAGGCAGTGGACAATCACGTATAAGGTGATCTCCCTGACATCTGAAGCATGGTCCTCTAGGAAATGGGGGTCGTACCTGCCTAGGTGGAGGTCTAGAGTTGGGGTTTGTGTACATGACATTAGCATACTCAGGCTCCCCACTATTTTCACTTGGGTCCTCATTATAGTATGACTCGTTATGCTCGGGTGACTGCATGTAGTAAGCCTGTGGGCTATCAATATGTGTGGAGTCAAAACTATGGTCACTTGGATCACTATCTCATAGCAATGGGGTGACTGGGACTATGGCTCTGTTCGGATTTTCTTCAGTAGATGCATATTTCACTGGGATCACATTGGTTGGAGCAGGGGGTTGCTGCACTAGGACTGGTTGAGGTCTCTGCTGCCCTTGATAAGGTGGCTGATAAGGTTGTTGTGGTCTGTTCTATTGTTGTGGTGGGTACTGATTCTGGTATCTACCATGTTGTGGATATGGCTGAGGGTAATTTTGCCTAACAGTTTGTTTGTTATATGGGCAGTCCTGTGCAGTGTGGTTGGTGTACCTTCGCTCTATGGTGCAGTACTGGCTACTAGGATTCACTTGGGGTTGGGCCATAAAGGGACATACATTTGCCATATGGTCACCTCCACAAATGTAGCACCGCTTAACTGGGGCAAATCTTGGAATTTGTTTGCTAGAGACACCTAGTTTTTGAGCTACCTTCTCTGCAAGTTCCTCAATGGATGTGGACTGACCAGATGTGAGACTACTAGAGCTATCCGAATCCTTATAGATTTTTTATAGCTCTAACTCCTTGCCTAGATTATCCTCAATGTCTATGCACATGCACACACATTCTTCTGTAGTTCTGGGGTCCTTCAAATACACATATGACCTAAGCTTGGTGCTCAACAAGCCATCTAAGAACAAAGCCACTTGCTTGGCTAGTGTAGGTAACTCAGGCATCGGGCACCTCTCTAGGTATTGCCTAAACCATCTTCCTGCTAGTCTAACTATCTCTTGAGGTGTTTTCTTGAAGCTATGAATTAGTGAGGAAGTGTTGTGCCTTATGCCACTCTTAGAAAACTCAATGATAAATGCCTCTAGGAGCTGGTCTATGTTTCTGAATTGCCTCTCATTCAGTGGTTGAAACCACGTAAGGGCAGTGTTCCTAAGGGTTAGACCAAAAGCATTATATTGTGTGAATAGTTCCTCTGCCTGTTCAGCTTTCAAGACTTGCCTAAATTTTGCCACATGGTCATAAGGGTCTCCAGTGCCATCGAAGTAATTCTTCATGGACTTCACCAGTTGAATTGGCCTCAGGGTCCTAGTGTGTTCTCTCGGCCTTGGCAAAGGAAAATCATCAGCATTTCTTTGGTTCCTTGGGTCTCTAAATCTCTCGGTTTCTTCTCTATCCGTCCCTGTTCTCCTTCTTTCTCTTCCCTGGGGTTTGGCAAAGCTTACTTCAGGTCTATCTCTACTTCTATCTCCTTGAGCTCCATGAGCCTGGGAGGTGCGAGCTCCTTGGTGACTGTAGGACATATTGGACCGTGGTTGGGGAAAAACAAATTCACCCTTCCATGTGTAGACATGTCTGCCATGCTCGGTGACCACAAAGATCCTCTCTGATGTATTGTCTAGGTAGGTTACTTTGCCTGGGCTATCAGGGTCTTTAAACTCATAGATTGTGAGAGCACTTACTTCTGAGGCTGGGCAGGTTTATACCTCCAAAAAGCCTCATCAGTTTCTCGGGTTAAAAGCAAATCTATGTTTTTATTATCTTGTGGAATCCACTCTGGAGTCATGATTCTGGTCAAGACGGATTTACCACGGGGAGTTCTTGGCTCTCTCTCTAAATTCCCTTGCTCTATATCACCCATGTCGGTCTCCGCAATCACATTTCCAAACTCATCTGTTCTATCAGGAAGAGTGGTAACTACATATATAGTCCCCTCTTTATCTAGGTATGCTCCATTCTCGAACTTGACTACCAGGTGTTCTAGTCCATGGTGTTGATCGGGGTTCTTAATCTGGACCACATGTCTTCTCAGGCCATCTTCGTAGATGCGAGCACCTAGACGATTAGTCCTGATGTATTCCAATTGAGTCTTGTAAGGTCCTTCTGGCTTTTCTAGATAAGCCACCCCTGAACTACCTACAGGTCTCTCCATGTTATAGGACATCTCAGAATCACTTGTTTCTGATCGGGGAGTGTATGGGTAATCACTCAAATGCTGGGCCCAAGACCTAGCAGTGTGATGGACACTAGCTTCAGAAGATCTGAGGCTTTGTCTGTCTCGACCTAAGTGTCTGCCTGACCTGAGATTCATATGCCTGGTTTATCTACCCCCTTGGTCCGAAGTACACCCTCGTTGCAGGTGAATTTGTACCAATCACTTTGTTTCTTTTAGTTGATTAATATGTTAAGCACTTGTTCAAGATCACGTCATCAGGAATATTTAAGTGAAGTTCGCACTTGATAAGTGATCGATTCGAGTTTACTTTTGTCCCTTAGGGTTTTCGCACTTAAGACTTACTTACTGCTTGCACTTAGTTGATTAGTTCTCTTGGACTTGATTCCTGCCTAACGTTGCCCTAATTAATTACCACACCTAAGTCGTACTTAGCCTAGGCTAGGAATTGACAAAGGAGGGTTGAGAGAACTTCAAACCTCAATCCACCGGTTGCTCAGACTGCTGCACAAGCCCAGGAAGCCTTCTCCCAAGCTTGGTACACACCCTTGCTAGCTTGCTTTGAATTGCCTTGCTTGCACACAATGTTCCTGCAAAAATTCACAAGTTAATATAGCTCCTTTACCACAATGTATTGAAAGACACACATCAACAATTACTGGTCCCCCCCTTGAAGTAACTCACTGCACCCCCAAAACCTTATGACCACCTAGTCTCACCTAAAGGTCAACTTAAAAATACATGTTCTAAAACTCCGAGTTCGTATGGTGAAGTTATGACCATTCAGGCACTTAGGGGTCAAAACAGGCTCTCAGGGTTTTGGAAATTCCTCCCTGGTTTCTAGGTCTTTTGCCCACTCCTAAGGCTCTAATGTTATCCCAATGTGTCCAAATGTAATCCCAAATATACCTCAATTCACTCAATTAATTCACTCTAAAATTTTATGCGTTAAGCCCATGTATCGTGATAGGTCGGGTCGAGGTGTCGCGATAGGTCGAGGTGTCGCAATACTTGGGAGTGTCACGATAGGTCGAGGTGTCGCGATACTTGGAAGTGTCGCAATACCTGGGAGTGTCGTGATAGGTCGAGGTGTCGTGATACCTGGGAGTGTCACGATAGGTCGAGGTGTCACGATACTTGGGAGTGTCGTGATACCTAGGAGTGTCGCGATACCTGGCAGTGTCGCGATAGGTTGAGGTGTCACGATACCTGGGAGTGTCGCGATAGGTCGAGGTGTCGCGATACTTGGGAGTGTTGCGATACCTAGGAGCATCACGATAGGTCAAGGTGTCGCGATACTTGGGAGTGTCTCGATACCTGGGAGTGTCGCGATACCTGGGAGTGTCGCGATAAGTCGAGGTGTCGCGATACCTGGGAGTGTCACGATACCTCGAGGTGTCGCGATAGGTCGGGATATGGTGAATTTTTCTGTTCTGTCTAGTGATCCTAGGAACTTTAGGGCTGCGCAGTGTCGTGGTGCACTCAGAATCATGATTGGTGCAACTTTTCCGTGTGTCGTGATAGCTCGAGCTCGACGCCTCGGAGTTTGCGCAGACAGAATCCGTACCTGCTGAGCTTGCTGGAGATGATGATGAAGCTGAAACCTGCAAGAAGCATGCAAAAACACACACAAACAAGAACACACACTCGCTCTCTCTCAAACTCGCACAAAGCAAATGAGGGAAATGATTTGGAAGTGGGAATATAAGGTGGAGAAGGAGATGAGGATGGAGATGAAGATGGAGATGGAGATGGAGAATAATCAGAAATTTAGCTACTACTTACCATTCCAACGCGTCCTCTCTACGTCTTACCATCACACGCTCGTCCTCAAAGCTCAAATCCCCGGCAACGGCGCCAAAATTTGGTGTAGCTCAGTGATGAGTAGCACCTCCTTTAATGTCAATCCGGGAAGACATGAGGATGGTATGAAGACCTCGAGCAAGTGAAGGCACAAATATGTGAGTGAGAAGCACACAAACATGCACACACATACACACACGCGCACACACGGAAAGAACAAACACAGTAAGACAATGGAATCACTTCTATTATAACCAAGTTCTCATTACAAGCTCAAAACTACAAGAAGCTAGCCCAAAAATGAGCTCTCTAGCTCTATTTATAGTTTTTTGACTAGCTTTGGCCCTGTCCAGACCTAGTGTCTAGCCTAGTTAAAAATTAGGTTCCAGGGCTTATTCGAGGGATCAAACGAGATCTAAAAAATATGAAAATTGGCAGGCAACTACTTCTAAGGCTCCTCAAGGTCGAGGACTCCTCGGCTTGTACAAAATGGAGCTACAAAAAGTTGAAATGATATTTACAAGGGTTTTTAGTGATGAGAATCACTTTTAAAATGATGTAAGGTTTGGAAAAATTTAATGGGTTGCCTTAGTGCTAGATCTGCATGTATGCGGTACTTGCTTTTCCCCATATGATGCCAACACTATTCCACTTGAGGACACATTCAAAGACAATTATGAACCTCAACCTCTCCCAGGAGGCAGAGTCACTGAGGAAGGACAAGACACATATGAGGAGCCCCCTCCTGCATGGATGAAACAAGTAGAAGAGATGGGGCCAAATCATGAAGAGCGTATATCCACTCAGATGCTAGCCATGAAAACTATTGAGGAGGCAATACTTCAATCAAAATATTTCACGCACTTGGCTCCTAGGCGACTGATAACTAGTTCAGAGTTACAATATAAGCCCTACTTTGTACTATTGGAAGATTACAATGCTCAGATCAAACGAGTCACCAATAAGTATCCTTCTTTTGCAACACAGTTCCAACCAGAGGACATCCCAAAAGAAGCCAAAAAAGGTGCCATATTTCAACCAATTTGGCGGCAAAAGTTATTGGAGACCTATCTAAAAATGCTACGAACATGGGATCATGCTCCAATGCACTTAAAGTATAACCCTTGCTTTGGGCCAGTGCAACGAAGAACATCATGGAAAGCATTTGCCATAAAAGTTCAGAACAATGCTAGTTGCAAACAATGGCTCAATTACCCCTCCATTCCACCACCAACAAGCACACCAACCGTAGCCTACATGATGGCTACTATCAGACACTGGATGCCATGCTTACAACCCATGCCCGATGTCGCTGCTCAGATGATGTTGAAGATCTTGGACATGATGCAGATAGTACTCAAGACTTTTCACAATGTATGCAACATCTAGCCTCTGATCCCGGGTTTATAAATGGTAATTATGACTTCCTCTATGATATGAGCACCACCCCTAGTATCCGGGTTGCTTATGCTTGGCATGCAAGGATTAGATATCACCCTGCTTGCTATAAGAAAACATTTAAAGATATGTTTACCACTGGGTTTTGGGAATCTCACTCGGAAGTGTTCGCGCCATGACCAACGCATCTTCTACAACTATTTGCATGCGAACAGACAATGCACTCAGAGCTATATACAACACCACAACCTCACATTCCGGGCGCGGTTAATTAGGATGCTCTTCAAAGAGATCTTGTTAGGGGACTAAGAATCAAAGAATAGGAGCTAGCCATCGACATAGTCCAACATTACATTGATCACTCCATGGAGCAAAGGTCTGTCAGAGACGACAGACTTTGGCATCTAAGAAGAAGCAAGTAAGGGCATACATGGAAATCTAGCACTGAGGTAACCAATCAATTTTTTTCAATCCTCACACTATTTTAAAAGTGATTCTCATCACTGAAAACCATTGTAAATACCGTTTCATCTTTTTGTAGCTCCATTTTGTGCAAGCCAAGGATTCCTCGAGCTTGAGGAGCTTTAGTAGTATTTTCCTACCAACTTTCATAATTTTCAGAGCTCGTTTGAGCCTCCAAAATAGCTTAGGTACCTAATTTTTAACTAGGCCGAACACTAGGTCTGAACAGGACCAAAGCTAGTAAAAAACTATAAAAAGAGTTAGAGATCTCATTTTTGAGCTAGCTTGTAGATTTGAACTTGTATGAGAACTTTGTTGCAATAGAAGTGATTCCATTGTCTTTCTCTCTTTGTTCTTGCCGTGTGTGCGCATGTGTGTGTATGTGTGTGCATGTTTGTGTGATTCTCACCCACACACTTGTGCCTTCACTTGCTTGAGGTCTTCATACCATCCTCATGTATTCCCGGATTGACATTAAAGGAGGTGCTAGTCAGCACTGAGCTACACTCCCCTACTGAATAATTAGTAGAAAAAATTATTTATCACTTTCAGTATATGATTCATCATAATAGATATAGTCAAGTTGTGATAACCATAAAAGAACTAAAGCGCCATCCTTATGGCCATCAAACCATAGAAATTGATAATTTTTAATACCAATCTTGGAATGTATGGCATCAGATTGGGCAGACACAATGGATTTTACCACCTTTGCAAGGTTATCTTCTTCAAATTGCATCTTTTGAAGTACTTCATCATGTTGTCAAATCTTGTTTTGAGCACCTTGAAGTTTCTGTAGCAAGAGCTCTAGCTGTTGCTCGAGTGGTACCTTGGGTAGAGGTGATTCACCAAAATCCTCCACAGTGTTCGTAGGGTTCATGGGTATGAACAAAAAAAAAAACTTTGTTGGATATGTGAAAATAATTTTGAGATTGCTTGAATTAAAATGTAAAAGGAACAGTGATTGTTGGGAATTAAAAAAGCAAGGGAGAGATGCAAGTTGTGTTAAATATAAGAAAAGAGAACTAGACTGACAACACAAAGAGATAGTGTAGTTGTAAAACACTTCCCTTGTGAGAGTGAGGTTGTGGGTTCAAATCCTCCCTCCTTGGTGAATATAAAACTCCTTATTGCCACTCATTAATTAAAAGGTGTTTGTGCATAGCCAACGACTACCAATGGTTGCCATGGGTGTCAAGGAAGCCAAAGATGCCAAAGTTATACCTTAGTTATGTCTAAGCTCTATGCCTTAGCCAATGCCCTAGTCGACACCTTGGAGTAAGCCAAAGGTCGTAGGTTTAAACATAGGTGTAAATGTAGGTTCAAGTTGGAATTGGAGCTAGAGCTAAAACAAAAACAGGAACCAAAGCCAAAACTGAAACTAAGATAGAGACAAAGACAAGGACAAGAATCAGAATCGGAACCGAAAACCAGAAACAAAAACAAAAATGGAGACGGATAGCAAAACAGAGATCGAATGCCAAAACAAATGGAAAGAGACCCCTTCGTAGTGATGCGCGCAAAGCTCTGATACCACTATTACCATGATCTTAAATTACGCTCACACAAAGGATATGGGTGCTAAAAAACACATTAAAAAATAGATATGTGAAGAGATGAGACAAAACACAAGATTGGGTGCAATCTCCCCCCACACACTCTGTTTCGACAATCACAGAGTGCATGTATTTATAGGATTTATCATTATCTCAAAAATAGTAGTTACAATGAGGTGGCTTTGAAAAGCATGCGTGAAAGTAAAAGTTGCTCTCTTTTGTTGAGAGCTTCTTTTATTAACAAAACTTACGGTCTACGGGGATCCTTATCCTAACCACTAGTTTTACTAACTACTTCTAAAAATAGAACCCTCTACGTGAGTTTATTTAGAAACTATATAAAATATAACTTCGATTATTGATGTTTGCACTTTCATGCCTTTCATGCCCTCATGAACCTTCAACTGCTATATCAAAACACCTAAAACAAATTAATAAATTAATAAATTAACACTCCAATAATTACGTGTTCAACACATTCCATAATTCATAATAGAACGTATTACCAAGTGAATATACAAAGATAAGTGACTCATTAGGGTTATAGGCATATATACATGCCAGGGGAAAAAAACCTCCTAAAGAGGGAAAAAAGTGCCTCGAGGATCCTAGATCATTCACACACACTACCAAAATATATCAAAAAATCCCCCTTGGGAGTGATGCAGTGAGCAAAGAGTTGGAACTCATTTATAAGGAAGTGCCAAGCTATGTGGAGTCAATCCACAAAAGGAAGTAAGCCCAAAGCTTTGTAGAAAGCTTCAAAGTTCTTCCTCTGCAAAGCCTTTGTGAAAAGGTCTACAACGTTCTCATGTGTGGGCTCATATGCCAAACTAATCTCTCCAATAGAGAACCCCTCCCTGACATAATGATAGTGCACTTGAATGTGCTTAGAGTGAGCATGGAACACAGGGTTTCTCACAACTGCTAATGTGCTCTGACTGTCAATGAAGATGGTAGTGGTAGAAGATTGACCAACACCCAAATCATCCATAAGGCATCTGAGCCACACACACTCAACAATCATTGTGAAAGCTTCCCTATACTCAGCCTCACAACTGGAAGTAGCCACAATAGACTGCTTCTTGGTCAACCAAGATATGTATGAGCTACTAGGCATGAAGCAAAAAGCACTTGTGGACACACGAGTGTCATAGAAACCAACCAAGTCAGAGTCATTAAAAACATGTAAATTTGGTGACAGTGATCCCCCCCTTGGGATAAAACAATCCAAGTAGTCGGGTACCACTCAAGTAGTGAAAGTTGCTCTTAACCGCCTGCCAATGCTTGAAACATGGGCAATGCATAAATATGCTCATCTATGAGACATCAAACTGAATATTAGCCCGAGTTATGCATAAGTAAATCAAGCATCCGATAGCCTATTGATAGAGAACAACATCAAAAGCATCTCCAGCATCATGAAGACTCAATCATAAATATGTTTCCATAGGATTGGCAATAGGCTTGAAATTTTCAAGGCTGAAATGCTACAATAATATAATGTTTTTTCTTGGCATGGTCGCAAGCCAAATCTATAGCTCATCTGTTAATAGGTGTCCCACCAAAGCACTGCAGTCTATCACTCCATTTGAGGCTTGTCTCGGATATCAATTGTTTGACACAAAGCTATTACACCATCAATGCATAAAATGAATGCCTAAATAAGGATGCAAATGCCCCAATATGACATCTCAAATGAGGCATACAAATCATCCTTAAAATCAGCAATATGCTTCTCATTAGGACCAACGAGCAGCATGCCATCAACATAGATGTTAGAAGAAGCATTTTTTTGAAGGAGAATTATTTGTAAAATGTCAAAAAATTGTAGAAATATTTATACAAATAATGTAAAATTGAGGAAGAGTCTTCCTCATGTAAATTAAAATCATATGCATTTTTTCTAGAATTTTTGGAAGCTCTTTGATAGCATATTTTTATATTAGAAGGGAAAAGGACCAAAATTTAAGTGTGAAAAGGGACACTTGAAAAAGTATAAAAGATAATTTCCTCCATTTTGAGAGGGTTGGTTGTATTATTTTTGCAATCCAAGTAATGTGAAGAGCTCTCCTGCAGAAAATTGTGTTTCTCCCTTTCATGTTATTTCTCTTGATTTGTTGAGTCTATTCTTTGTGTAATCCATGGAATTTGTAAGCTTTAGTTGTGTATTTCTGAGTAAGATGTATGAAGAAAGGTGATTTACAAATTTGAAAAAATTACAGTTAATTATAAAAGATGGAAAGCAGTAGCGTTACACGGACTACTGGATGAACCTCTTTTCTTTGTAGATTTTGAAAGAGTATCACAAGTTATGAACAGTCTACTGGAAGTTGGCAAAGGCAATGAAGCATATTTCAGATGTTCAGTCAAGGACAAAGAGAACAAAGAGGTACATTACTTTAAAAGCAGAACACATCACGGCACCTCTCCAATTCTATCCCATGGGAACTAAATCAGATAATAGTTTTGTCAAGAAGAATAAAGCAACCTATGCTGGATATTCCAAATTTGCATATTTCAAAGGAAAAGAGAATGAAGAATATGCTATCTGGATGTTTCTTCAATATTTGTATTTTCCAAAGTTGCCAAGATACACCATGCCACATAAGCCAATGACACTGATTATGTTCAATAATAAGGACATGACCAAGCCATTTGGAGTAATGGATGTAACTCCCTACATCCATGATCAATTGAAGGAAGCATCAAAGCATTGGGAGCAAAGGAAGTTCATGAATGGAGCACAATTCTTAACAAGGATTATATATCATGTTTTAGGTATGGAGGACCAACTGAAATTGGCTCTAGAAGCTCAATATTTCTGAAGTTTGATGTCAGGAGTTAAAAGTCCTTCAAAGATAATGTCCATAAGAGAAGCAGAAGCCCAAAAAATCATGCGGGGATCAAAAAGGAAAAGGAAAGGTGTATTAGAAGAAGTTATTCTAGTAAAGAAGAGAAGATTGGATCCCACGAAAGTAGAATTGGAACAAGAGGAAGCAACAAAAGAAGAGCATGAAGCTGCTCAGAAGGAAGTACTATCTTCAAAGGAACCTCATCCACCTCAAACAAGTAAGAAACAGTTGTATGCTTATCTAACTCAAGGAAATGATAAAAGAGCAATTTATGAAGCCCAGTATCAGAAGTCATTGGAGAATTATTCGTGTAAAGCAACTGATTGGATACAAGAAGAAGTGGAACATTATGAAGAACTACATGATCAGATGATGGCTGCAGAAATTGCAGAGGTGTTTGTCAAAAAGGAAGTGGAATTGTTGGCATATTTTAAGAAATTACGAGGTCCTCTAGAAACCAGAACTACAGTGGTAGTAAAGAAGAAAGCTTAGAAAATACATGTCCAGAAAAGGGAGTTAACCAAAAAGAATAAGGGAAAAGTAGTTGAACATGTGCTGGGATAGATGGATGGATGCTCCAAGAGACTGCGTAGGTACTGCTAAACCTGCTTTGTACCAGCCCTCTTTTGCTTCAGAGATGATAAGTAGACCTTCTTAGCTTTCCAATAACACCAAAAAATGGCCTATGTACTTTGGAAGTGATGTGTGTAATGATTGAACCAAAACAGATAACTTTGAAGTTCACAAACTCAAGAAAACCTTCTATTTATGTCTTGACACCAGCTGGATGTTTTACTCAGTGTGACCAGCACAGTAGAAATTGATAAACTTCCTTCTAGGGGTATTCAATTAGCTTAGTAACCTACCATTTTCAAGTATAATGATGTAAAAAGATAAACTATGCTAAGAGAAATCAATTTAGGAAGTTTAGCTATACCCCCGACTTTTTAGGACTGTAGCAGAAATTGACCAGAGTTCACCTCGACGCAGATTTCTCTGAAATGGCTGAATAGAATTACTTAAAACTCTGATAGCATGTAGATGACTTTGAGAGGAATCCAACAAGCCTTGAATCACTTGATTTGGTGAAGAAATGACTGAGATATGCCCTTGACAAGTTGACAGACTTTTGAGTAGACTAACAGAGAACTCAGAGATTAATGATATAAATGTATCTATTAATGAACACATGGTGTTGAAGCTCAAAGTCAAGGACAAAGCATGGAAGCACATCAAAAGGTGGACACACAAGGAAAGGGAGCAAGTAGGGAGCTCCAAGAAGTGTATGTCAAATTTTCAGAAGAATCCCCTACAAAAATAGTGATTTTCATCACTAAAAACCATTGTAAATACCATTATCTATTTTTAGTAACTCCATTTTGTTCAAGCCGAGGAGTCCTCGAGCTTGAGGAGTATTAGAAGTACCATCGTACCAATTTTCATAATTTTTAGACTTCGTTTGAGCCCTCAAATAAGCCCTGGAACCTAATTTTTAACTAGGTCGGACACTAGGTCTGGACAGGGCCAAAACTAGTCAAAAAACTATAAAAAGAGCTAGAGAGCTCATTTTTGGGGTTAGCTGGAGAGAGAATAGAGACCCACCATCTCCGAGTCAAGGACAGACTATCACAATACAGGCTTTTTGTCCTGAGTGTGGCAAAGACCATCTCCCCAGAGATTGTCCAAGAAACCCCTCTAGTGCACCCAAGATTACACCCATCAATGTGGTAGGCTTAGTGACGGATTCAAGTTCAAGTAGTAGCAATGTGGCTCCTATACAAGCTGTCACTAGAGCACAAGCCTTAAAACAGGATAAACCAGCAGAACAATCAGAGTTGAGTGAATCAGGAGAACCTAGTAAGAGGAAAACAAGAACATGGAAGGATACCAGAGAGAAGGCCAATCGCAAGTGGAATAAAAAGTTATCGGAACTAGAAGAAAGCTTAAAAGAAGCAAAAACAAAAATAGAAGACATTGCATCTCAAAGCCCATCGCATGCCGAAACTCCATCCACTCCATCTCATCCCACCCCACCACCCATTGTAAATAGATCGCAACCAGGGTCTGTTCTTGCAGATCCAACCCCAGAAGGCTTGGACATGATGTTCAAGGCCTACCAGGCTCGTCTTCAAGAAGGGCCAACAGCTGCAAATCTAGACAAGAGTTACCCTAGAGCGGATTTAGAGATTGAACGAATGAAAATGTGCATGAAAATGGTAGAACAAGCTCAAGCTATACTTGAGACTAGTCAAAAGTTCAATCAGACAAACTCTGTCAAAGGGGATTTGCATTTCCAGGGCTTACTAGAACGATTAGAGCAGTTGGTAAACAAACCACAAGTTTCTTTACCTCCACAGGCTCAACCAGTTATTGAGCACACATTTGCTATATGTGTGCTAGAAGGGATAACTCTAACCACTTGTGGTGTAGAGTTTGAGCACACATTTGCTATATGTGACTTAAGAAAAATAATGTCTATGAGATGATCCTAGGAAGACCCTTCCTACGACAATTGCAAATAGTACAGGATTGGGGAACTAACTCCTTGTACTTACAGCACTTAGGGGTCACCACCAAGGTCAATTTGAAGGATTACACCTTTAGAGATGTACCACCCCTACAGTGGAATTCTATCCACAAAGCGAAAGAAGATTCCATCTTGTGCATTCTGAAAGTTCACCTGATCCATCATGGCTGCATGAAGATACTCATTTGTGGATGTGCAAGGTCGCAAAGGAAGAGGAAAAACGTTTAAAGGCAAGAGAAGAAGGAACTTCGCTAGGAGATAGACCAGTTAGAGACCCAGCCTACACACCGATGATCTTTCCAGATGAGGAGTTTGAGCCTCATGGCTGGCCAGAAATCTTAGCCACCATGGACATTGCTGTCAATGAGGAACAGTGGACACCTCATTGTGATGAGGAGGGTTATGATATCTCAGTGTTCATGTGTCAACCCTTGCTAGAAGAATGTGACCCTAGTGATGTCATAGAAGAAGAAGAGAATGACGATGATCTGGAGTCTATTGTGATGGATAGTTGCTTTAACTCAGAGCAGCACTATCTAGAAGATATAGGAGTGTTCACCCAGAAAGAAGAAGAACCTCTCACAAGTATTAAAACAGTAAATTCAAAGGATGGAAGTGAGAGTAGTCAAAAGAAAAAGAAAAGAAAAGCAGTGAAACAAGAAAAGGAGGAATCATTGTTTGAAGTACCAGAAAACTTCAAGAAATATGAAGTTGACGACCGCAAAATTTTGGTATGAATGCCTAAGAGAGAGGCCATCATAGGAGAATCATATGATAATAAATAAAAGACCAAGAAGATTGTAGTGACCATTGAAGAGAACGAAGAGAGATGCACATATATAGGAGATGACCTAAGTGCAAGAGAAGAAATGGAGCTCGTAGCTCTATTAAGGGAATATAGGGATGTGTTTGCATGGCACTATAGAGACTTGAAAGGGGTAGATCCAAGAATTTGCTCTCATACTATCCCCATGACAGCTGATGCTAAGCCCACCAAACAGAAGCCCTACACATATAATGATACCTATGCAGCCAAAATAAAAGAAGAAATTGATAGGTTGATTGAAGCTGGATTCATCTATGAGATTGAGCATACCAAATGGGTGTCCCCCATTGTTGTGGTACCCAAGAAGAACGGGAAGTTGCGAGTGTGTATTAACCTTAAAAAAGTTAATGCCGCTACGATTAGAGATAGTTATCCACTTCCGATCACAGAACACCTATTGGAGCGTGTTGCAGGCAAGGAAGTTTATAGCTTCCTTGATGGATTTTCAGGTTACAATCAAGTAGCCATTGCCCCAGAAGATCAACACAAAACAGCTTTTGCTACAGAGTGGGGAATCTTTGCATTTCGTGTGATGCCATTTGGGCTCACCAATGCACCTGCAACATTCCAAAGGCTTATGTGTCATGTCTTCAAAGAGTTCTTGCGAAAGAGCTTAGAAGTGTATGTGGATGATTTATGTGCTCATTCCCAAGAAAGAAGGTTTCACATCCCTGAGCTCAGACAAATCTTCAACAAGTGTAGAGAATATCGAGTGTGTCTGAACCCAGAAAAGTGTGTGTTTATGGTGCGTCAAGGTAAAATCTTAGGTCATATTGTTTCTAAGAATGGAATCTCAACAGATGAAGATAAGGTACGAGCCATAGCGGAGCTACCAAGGCCAAGGAATGTTAAAGAGGTACAAGCCTTTATGGGCCATTGTGGATACTACCGTAGGTTTATCCACATGTACGCGATCATAGCTAGACCCCTTTATGCCTTGTTGTCTAATTTTGAGTGGAACGATGAATGCGAGAATTCTTTCAACGAACTGAAGAAACGTTTGTGCACGGCACCAATACTCACCACTCCTGATTGGAATAAACCATTCCATGTCCATGTGGATGCATCCAATCATGCCATAGGATGTGTGCTAGCACAACCCACAAGTGAAGGAAACTTAGATTTGCCCATAGCATATGCTAGTAGACAGCTCACTGCAGCTGAACGGAACTATACCACAACTGAGCGAGAGGGCTTAGGCATGGTATATGCTGTGAAGAAGTTTAGACACTATTTATTGGCCAACAAGTTCAAGTTTTTCACTGATCATCAAGCTTTGTTATATTTGGTCAATAAACCTTGCAATACTGGACGCTTAGTAAGATGGTTCCTCTTACTAATGGAATATGACTTTGAAGTTGTTGTCAGGAAAGGTAGAACCCACCTTCGGGCAGATCACCTTTCTCGCATCACTTCAGGAGAGTCACCGCAAGGAGTGTCTGACGAATTACCCGATGCTTATCTGTTCAATTTGGAAGTTGTTCCTAAATGGGCAAATAAGTTGGTACCAGTCCTAACCTTTGGCCCTGCAAATAAGAATGTGAAAACATCACAAGAAGAAATTGTAAAATCACAAAAATATCACATATTAGCAGGAAGCATGTACAAACAAGATACTGAGGGTGTATTAGCTTGTTGTGTGGAGGATGATGAACATAGTAGTTGGTTGCAACAAGCCCATGAAGGAATGCTAGGAAATCACTATTCTAAACAACGAACATTGCAGAATCTGAAGCGTTTAGGAGTGTATTGGCCTAGCATGGACAAAGAAATACATGAGTGGATTAAGAATCGTCCAAGGTGCAGAGAGAGACCCCCAGTGGAGCATGCGACCCTTTATCAAGTGTCATTAATTCCAGATTGGAGTGCTCCATTGGTAGAGTTTATGAGATCGGGAAGATTACCCAAAGAGGCTAGTCTAGCAAGAAGACGAAGCATGGAGCAAGAGGCTCAAGGCTATGCCTTAGTAGGGGACAACCTATACCGAAGAGGCAAAGATGGTTACTTAAGACTATGCGTTCATGAATCAGACTATTTAAAGGTCTTAGAGACTGCACACAGCGGTGTTGCAGGTGGAAATTTTGGTCCTGACCGAGTGATCAAGACCATTCTATTCTCAGGACTTTGGTGGCCCACTCTTCATATGGACGCACATACCTATGTGAAGAAATGTGACACATGCCAACGTGCACAATATCCAGTTAGAAAAGACGATATGCCCTTGAGGCCAATGATGGGAGGACGTGCATTTTCGAAGTGGGGCATAGACTTCATAGGTCCTATTAACCCCCCAGCTAGAAACTCCCATGCAAAGTACATCATTGTAGCCACAGATTACCTTACAAAGTGGGTAGAAGTCAAAGCCACAACAAAGAATGATGCTCAGACTACGGCTTAGTTCTTATTCGAGAATGTGTTCACGAGATATGGACTACCAATAGAGTTGGTGAGCGATAGAGGCACACACTTCTTGAATGAAGTCATTGAAAATCTTCTCCAAGAATTCTTGGTGATACATAAGAAATCTGCCCCCTATCACCCACAAGCTAACGGACAAGCCGAGAGTACCAATAAGATCCTCTGTAACGTATTGACAAAACTGGTAAATAATAAACGCTCTGATTGGGACAAACAACTTCATCATGCTGTTTGGGCTTATCGAGTTGCCTACAAAACGGTACTCAACGCCACCCCATTTCATATGGTCTTCGGACAGAACGTTGTGCTACCATTAGATTTCTTAATCCCTGCCTTAAAAGTAGCACAAGAGTATGAGTGGAATGGGCATGAATTGTCCTCTAGGATCTTTGATCTCGAACGCTTGGGTGAGACGAGGCTACGAGCGGCAGCAGGCATCTACGCTGCAAAGAAGAGGCAAAAGGCATACTTTGATGCACACATCAAGGATAAGGGATTGAAAGAGGGAGATCTAGTGTTGGTATACACACTAAAACAACATGCCCGTAAGTTGGAAAAAAGAGGATACGGACCCATGATCATTAATAGAATTTCCACTAGTGGTGCAGTTCAGTTGGCCACTCTAGAAGGAGATATCTTACCAAACTATATTAGTGGTTGTAGAGTCAAGCTATATCAAGAACCTCTTACTGAGGATATGCTAATGAGACTCAACACTGCTAAGAAGCGAAAAGAAGAAGAGTTAAGAGTGAGAGAAGAAGCACAGGTAGAGGCCAGAGAGCGTATTAGGCGAAATAAGTTAAGGCGATTAGGCCTAGATGTCAACTCAAAAGCCCCAAAATATCATTTGGATATGTGTCAAAAGTCAGGCATAGCGACTTCTCAGGTCAATGACCGAAGACCCTTTGTGACCATAGAGATAGGACAAGGGAAGGGTGCAAGGACGGTGAAAGCATTGATTGACTCAGGTGCAGCAAGTAGTGCAGTTAGAATTTCCTACTGCCAAGACTTGCAGTTGAACATCAATCCCATAGAAGCTTATCTCATAGGATTGGGAGGTGTGGAAACCCCTTGTTTGGGCGAGGTGGAACTTCCCATCTACCTTCAAGATGTTCCAATGAAAGTCAAAGCGCTAGTATGTCAAGATGAGAACCTTACAGAACCACTTGTCTTGGGTCAAGATTGGATCTATGACCATGCAGTTAACTTAAACCTAAGAAGTCAAATTCTTCAAGTTTGGGTACATGAACAATGCATTACATTAGAATTAGAGAACTGCATGCTCCTAAATCATGGCACCACACACTCTCTTAGTTCTTCCAAGACTAATCATATGAAAGAAGATGTTGTATGTGTCAAAAGCTCTATGATGCAGAAGGAGTCAATCGTGGAAGACCAGGTTCGAAGGCGGGTGGATCTTTCTTCTTCTCCAAAGAATCAAGTAGCCACAGTAGTGAGTCCACCACACAAGCAAACACAACCGTTCACGACAACTGCTACATCAAATAGAAAGACACCATTCGATAAAAAAGCAGTTCCGAGCATGAAGCAGATATGGGTATGCAAAGGAGAGCAACCACCAGCCTTGCCCCCACAAATCCCATCCATGCAAACCAACCAAGCCAGAAGACGCAGGAAGCAGCTCAGACAAGCTCAATCACAAGGTATCCAACAAGTTTGGGTGCCTAAGAAGTTAGTTGCAGCTCAACAAGGGCAATTACAGATGTGGGTACCTAAGAAGCTCCTACATCCACAACAACCTTTGTTCTCCCACATGCAAAAGGTTTCAACAAAGAAGCCAAAAAGAGAAAAGGGTAAGAACCACGTACAGAGACCAAAGGAAGATCAAATCAGCTCTTCAACATTAGTAGGAAGACATGCAAAAAGGATATGGGTTTGGAAGCCAAAAGTGCAAGTAGCCTCCACCGAACCAAAGCGTCAACCACACTGGATACCACAGTTCAGAAAGCATCCAAAGAGAAAGACGCCTGAAGTGACCTCTACAGTGCCAAATGATGTTCTAAAATGGACTCCACTAAGGAGGATTACATCAGTTCGAGACTCAATGGATACCTCCACCAAGGTCGGCATCAACCTCCGCAAATAACATCGAAAGCCTCGAACGAGCAACAACCATGTGCTCCTTGCACAACCCTGTCTTTTGCACCATTCAGGTCATGCATTTCCAAAGTATGCATTAATAAAGGGCCACATTACACGGCCGTGCATAGACACACTTGAGAATCCCACGCACAAGAGCAGAGTGACATATGTCAAATATTTCTATTGATACTAACTTTTGTGTTCTTGTTTTGTGATATCCTTTTCCTCCAAAAAAAAAAAAAAAAAAAAAAGAGAAAGAAAAGTGGGAGAGAGCTTGTTCCTAGGTTTGGCTTATGAAACATGAATGAGTCATGCTTAGTTGAAGGTGGAACTGTTGATTACTAGGCATTTATCAATTTGGATAGAAGTGTGTCTCGGCCAGCAGTGAGATTATTGCTGCCTTATCTGGTAGATGACAAGCATTTGGCATGAACATGGCATCTACAACTATGATTTTCTCTTACCATGGTAGGAATAAGAGCTTGAAGGTCCGCAACTTGAGTGATGATTAACTACTTCATGTACCAGAGCATCCAAGGAGATATCTGCAAAGGGTAGTTCTGGAGGGGAAGACTCCTGCATATGGTGAGCTAAAGAGAATATGTGAAACTCAGCTTGGTGTAGTTACCCGATGTTGCTTACCAAGGAATATAAAGAAATTCAATTCTCAGTATTTGACAAATGTTGCTTTGAAAAGAGGAGAGAGGATCCACCACTCAAAAGATCTCATCAGTGGACAATCAACATGGACATTCATCAACAATGTTCCATCCCAAAAGGCCGAGTGTACAACACGAAGAGACAAACATCCATCAACCTTCTCCATGGTAAGTATCTTTACTCTGGAAACACCATAACCATGATAGTTTAGGAAACCTCTTCGTCAGCATACCCTTGAGCACTTAGCTCAAGACCCGCAATTTTTGCACCATACTTCTTCCAATGCATTTTCCAAGTAAGCATGCGTAGGGCTACATTACAAGGCCGTGCACAAGGGCACATACTTTTTTCAACCCAGGCACGAACACACTTACCCATCATTCATTATGGGTTATGAGTAGTTGGCATGACTGCTCTCAACATCATCTTTGGAAGAGCTAGCGGACGTCATGGGAACAACATCCATATCTCGGAAGCAAATTGAAGCCAGTAGTTGCTCCAAATCACTCTTGACAACCTCTTTTGAGCAACTTGCAGTTTTGAAAGCTCACAACGAAACATTCTTGCTGGAATCCAAGGAACCAGCTCATACAACGGATGGACACCACCTCTCAAAGCACTACATGGAACAGCCCTTCCAACAAGGGTCTGTCAAGGACGACAGACTCGAGAGGGGGGGAGTGTTGAAGCTCAAAGTCAAGGACAAAGCATGGAAGCACATCAAAAGGTGGACACACAAGGAAAGGGAGCAAGTAGGGAGCTCCAAGAAGTGTATGTCAAATTTTCAAAAGAATCCCCTACAAAAATAGTTATTTTCATCACTAAAAACCATTGTAAATACCATTATCTACTTTTAGTAACTCCATTTTGTTCAAGCCGAGGAGTCCTCGAGCTTGAGGAGTATTAGAAGTACCATCATACCAATTTTCATAATTCTTAGACTTCGTTTGAGCCCTCAAATAAGCCCTGGAACCTAATTTTTAACTAGGCCGGACACTAGGTCTGGACAGGGCCAAAACTAGTCAAAAAACTATAAAAAGAGCTAGAGAGCTCATTTATGGGGTTAGCTGGAGAGAGAATAGAGCTTTTGTAAGAGAACTCTTTGCAATCTAAGCTTTCCATTGTTCCTCTCTTTGATCTTACTTTGTGCGCTTGTGTGTGTATGTGTGTGTATGATTGTGTACTTTCACTCACGCACTTGTGCCTTCACTTGCTCGTGGTCTTCATACCAGTCCTCACGTCTCTGCGGATTGACAAGTAAAGGAGGTGGTGCTTACGCTTGAGCTACACATGGTTACAATCCCATTGGCATGAACAACATTGCCTAATGGTGTAGAGAGGTTTAGGCTATAGTATATACCTCACACACACTCAAAATCAGTAGAATGAGGCTCCGGAATGATCTCTCTTACCTGCGACTTTCATGTCCACTTTTATATGTAATGAGCAAAGATTTGAATTCAAATTCAAATTTTGGCTCCTTATGATCAAGCTCCTAAATGCTTGGAGATATTCCTTCAATCAAATGAACTACTTTTCCATGACTCACTTTGTTAGGTGATTACAAAAGATTCTAAGTCAATTTGACTTTTACAATGAGGTAAAGTGGTAATTAACCACTAGCATATGTTCCTATGCTTCTTCATGTTATGTGTAACCTTCAATGCATACTTTGAGCCAAATGTGTAGGCTTGCAATTTACACCAACAGCTCCCCTTCAAGCCAAACATTTTGGCTTAAGTCTTCATCTTGAATCTTCAAGTATATCCTGCAATCCAATCATGGATTTGAACCTGCAAAGTTTTGTTCCATCCAAAGCTTTAGTCAACAAATCTGCACATTGCATGTTTGTTGATACATAGGTAAGTTGAATGTCCTTGCTTATCAACTTCTCTCTCACATATTGATAATGGACCTCTATGTGTTTGGTCCTAGCATGATAGATAGGATTAGCTGCAAGGTGAAGAGAACTTGTATTATCTCCAAAGATTATTGGAGACCTAGTATATAAGCCCAATTCTATATACAAAAGCTTAATCCAAATTGCTTCTTGTGTGGCATTAGCTAGTCCTCTATACTCTGCCTGTGTGGAAGACAAAGCAACAGTAGGTTGCTTCTTTGAAGACCATGAAATTGATTTGTCACCTGCAAAGGAAATATATCCAGAAGTGCTCCTCCTATCATCCTTGCATCCTGCCCAATCTGCATCTGAATGAATTTTGATATCAATATCTTAAGTGTAAGGAAAATACAAACCATGGTTCTATGTACCCTTGAGATACTTCAAGATTCTCTTGGCAGCCTCTAAGTGAGGTATCCTTGGCTTGTGCATAAATTGACTTACCACACTTACACCATATGCAATATCAATTCTTGTAAGAGTATCATAGTTCAAGCTACCCACCATACTTTGATAACCTGTAATGTCTTTGACTTCATCACCTTCATGGGCACTTAGCTTTAGGTTTACCTCCATTGGAGTGCTTGCTACTTTAGCATCCTGCAAGTGAAACTTCTTCAACATATCATGTACATACTTTTTCTGAGTAATGTATATCCCTGAATTAGTGTAAACTAATTCAAGCCCTAGAAAATACTTCAATAAACCAAGATCATTGATCTTGAACTCCTTCATCATCTGGTTTTTGATATACCTGATTCCATTGACACCATTACCTGTAATGATGATGTCATCAACATAAACACAGAGATATATTACCTCTGAATTACTTCTCTTAATGAACAGAGAAGTGTCAGCCTTGCTCATGACAAAACCTTGGTCTTGGAGGTATGTAGTTAACCTATAATTCCATGCCCTAGGTGCCTGCTTCAATCCATATAAAGCCTTTTTTAATTTGCAAACATAAGTTACCTTCTTAGGGTCCTTATAGCCAGGAGGTTGTGACATATAAACTTCTTCTGAAAAACATCCATTCAAGAAAGCATTCTTGACATCCAATTGGTACATGTTCCAATTCTTTGATGGAGCCACACTTACCAACACTCTGATTGTTGGCATCTTGGCCACATGAGAAAATGTCTCTTCATAGTCAATGCCTTGGGTTTGTGCAAAACCCTTAGCTACCAATATGGATTTGTACCTATTAATTGTTCCATCAGAATTTCTTTTCAACTTATAGATCCATCTAGATCCTATTACCTTCATAGAATCCTTCTTGGGTACTAAATCCCATGTGTCACTCTCCTTGAGTGCTTCAATCTCCTCATCCATAGCTTCTTTCCACTCTGATTTGGTTATTGCTTCTTCATATGAACCTGGTTCTTCATTTGATAAATCTTTGGCAAGAAAACTGAATGTTTAGTAACAAGAGATGTATCATACCCATATCTAATAGGTTTCTTGATTTCTCTTTGAGATCTTCTGATTGATTGAGTTGATGATTCAGGTATGTCTTCAAGCTTCTTCATCTTCATTTTGCCCTTCGACTTCCATGCCTTGAATTCTTCAAGGTTGATAGTGTCTTCATCATCTGAACTTGAGTCTTCATTCTAAGTAGGTTCCTCCTTTGCAAGTTTTGGAAATTCCTCTTCCAAGTCATAGGGTAGTTTAACCTTCCTGCATTCATTCTCATACCAAGAATCATTTTCATCAAAGATCACATCTCTGCTTACCATAAATCCCTTATTGGTAGGATTATAAAACCTGTAACCTTTTTTATTTAAATCATACCCAATGAAAATGCATTTTTCAGCCTTTGGATCTAGCTTACCTCTTATCTGAGAAGGAATGTGCACATATGCTACACACCCAAATATTTTGCAGTGATCTAATGATGGTCTCCCCATGCCATTACCATCAAGTGACTTAGATGGTAACCTGTTTATGAGGTAAGTGGCAGTAGAAACACTCTCTGCTCATAGATAGTTGGGTAACTTCTCATTAAGCATAGATCTAGATGTCTCAATAATTAACCTATTTCTTCTCTCAGCTACCCCATTCTGTTCAGGAGAATACCTTGTGGTTATCTCTCTTTTGATGCCTCTATCCTGCAAGAAGTCTTCAAATTCATTGGAGAAGTACTCACCTCCTCCATCTGACCTTAGCCTCTTCAAATTTCTTCCTGTCTGGTTTTCAACTAATGCAAGATATTTCTTAAAACAATTAAATACCTCATCCTTGTGCTTCATGAAGTATAATACAGTCCATCTGCTATAATCATCAATGAAAGACACATAGTACCTTGATCCTGAGATTGATGGGTCTTTGCTAGGTCCCCATACATCTGTGTGTACAAGCTCTAGGTAGTCTTCATGCATATATCCTTTCTTGGAGAAGGGTAACCTGTGAGACTTACCAAATTGACAAGCACCACACTTGTAAATCATATGTTGCTTGGATACATTAGGTATCCCAAGCACACATTGGTCCCTGCACATTTGTTTCAAGGTTCTTTCTCCTATGTGACCTAACCTTTTGTGCCAAATCTCAAGCTCTGAAATTGTTTGATCTTTATAACTGTATAGTGTAATATTCTTTGTATCTTCCAACTCAAAAGTGAAAAGTCTACCTGATTTTTCTCCTTTAGCAATCCTCTTGAACCCATGTCTTGGATCCTTCACATATGCTCCATATTGATTGAATCTGACCTGCAAACCTTTCTCCACAATCTGACCAACACTCATCAAGTTTTTGGTAATGGTTGGTACATAGAGTACCCTGCTCAGCAAATTCTGATTACCATCACAAGTCTTAACATTTCCAACTTTAACTACTGAATGCTTTGTATCATCACCTGTTTGGACTTGATGTTTACCTTTTGGTTCCTCAAGATCAGAGAGTAGTACCACGTTGCCAGCCACATGCTTTGAGCACCCTGAGTCAATGTAGAATAAGTAGTCATCATTTGTACCTGATTTTGAAGTCATGTTCATGATCAAAAGAGAGTCATCCTGCTCCTCTGTGTAGTTGTTGTAGTCCTTTCTGGTTTTGCATCCTCCTTGGTAGTTGCCATTGTAATTTTTGTTGTAACTGTTGTTGTAATTGTTGTTGTGGCCTTGGTGATGGTTGAACCTTCCTCTTGACTGTGAGTATCCACCTCTTTGGTAGCCTCTTCCTCTCTGATTTTTGGAATTCTTGAAACACTCATCTGTAGTATGATTTGATAAACCACAAATGTTGCATGGTGATGAGTTATAGGGTCTCCCCCTACCTTGCTTACCTCCTCTGCCCCTTCCTCTTGAAGATATACCTCTCCCTGCATAGTTGGCTTGGGAGGTAGAGCCTTCATCTTCCATTTTTTGGCTCTTGCCTTTATCCTTAGACTTCTTATCAGTGTATAGGGCAGAAGAGTTATTACCTTTAGATGTATCTCCATTTTTGGTGAGCTTTGCTTCATGTGTAAATAGTTGTCCCATGAGAGTTGTAAGATCTGGAGTGTGCATGTCCATGTAGAGATCCATTGCAGTGGTGAAGCTTTCCCATTTGTCATCAGCCTTGATTCCATTGATCACTTGCCTTACAATTTGTTCTTCTTCAATATCTTCTCCTATGCTTGCTAACTGATCTGCAACATCTTTGATCTTGGTCACAAATTCTGAAACAGCTTGCTTAGGTTGCTTCCTTAGTGTTGTGAATTCAATCCACAACTGATTTTTCCTAGCCCTTGTATTGGAGGAAAAGTATGATGACAAGGTTTCCCAAGTTTCTTGGGATGTTTTAAAATTTCTGATATGTGGCAAAAGAAAGTCAGAGATAGGGTGTGTTACCAATTAAGCTGCCGGTATGGATTATAGATCAATTGTATGAAGCAAATAAAAGGTCTTCTAGGAAATTAGTGGTGAACGGTTGCTGTGCAATCACACGCATTATTTACCGGTGCCTAGCATACGATGTTCCCATTGAACGTGCCTTAACTTGGGCACAATTACAAATGTTTAAGAAGCTCAAGACGTCCACACATCAATCCAAGCGCATGAGGGGTGCGATCCCTTGTGTCCAGACAAGGGAAGTTCTGACTACTCCCAAAGTATCGCCACAAAGGGAGGCCACTGTACCTCCCTTTACCATTAGGATACCCAGGTTCGGATCTGAAACTACGACACAAGCTACCCCTTTAGCTCCTCCCGCTCCAGCTGAATTTGAATTTGCTACAACTGGAGATGCTGAAGGAATGGATTCCCAGGACTTCGAAGCATTCCTACAAAGTACACAACTCTCTGATGTAGAGTTTTATTCAGAGGCAGAAGAACAATGCACATCTTCACAAAGAAGAAGAAAATCTACAGACGGCCGCCATGTACATTAGAGTGACGCTCAGCAAGGTCAACAACAAGGGCACCTAGAAGAAGAAGGAGCATATGAAGAGGAGACCACTGAAGCCCCAGCCTATACAGGAGAACTCCGAAGGCTGTATCAAATTACGGAAAGAGTGTGATCGCAACAACTGCTCACCGAACAGAGCAGTAGAGTACTCATGACTCAGCTGTTGGAAGAAGCAGGAGTTGACTCAGAATATAGGGAAGGTCTCTTATTGATGGCAGAAACATATGGGGTAGTGGAAGCAGTGCGCACTGCCATTAGGAGGTCTCCAGTTCAATATGATCCACGAAGGTTCCAGACACGACCACGCTCAGGTAAGAATATCCAGATTCCCATTACAACTGCCGAAGAGCCAACTATTACATCTGAACCCATCAGGACAACCTCCCAAGCAACCGAAACGGCTAGTCAAGAGCACCCAGTCACCCATGAGGAATCCACCGAGCCACTACCACCCACACCCCCACCATCACCTCCTAGACCAGAAACCGTGGAAATCACCTCAACCACTCAACCCACCGAACACACCTTCATCTTCCGTACTCCCATCTCTAGTTCAACGCTATTCTCCACCTCTTATAACCCAATCTTTGAAGCAAGCCCCATCACTACACAATCCACCGAACCGCTCATAGAGCCTGCCCTAGGACAACCATCCCCCATGCCCTCAGCCATAGGTCATCCTGACCCTAGATCCACATTCATGGGTTTTCCTGCTACCACGCAACCCTTCATGCCCTCCTCAAATCTACGACCTCAACCCCCGACCTCCATCTCTCCATTTCTACAATCCCTCCATAACCTCCTTGCTAGAACTTTTCAACCCAGGTCTCAACCATTTCCTTTCTTTTCAGCTCCCCACCCCACTTCTCATCTATTCACCACTTTCACACACACACCATGTAACATAATCCTGGTAGGAGATGGTTGAACCACACCCTAAGAGAGAGGATTAGGAAGTAATCCTCAACCATGGCTTTTGGGGCAAGTGGTTAGCCCATCACATTCCTAACCAAGAGGTTGTGAGTTCAATTCCTTACATTGGTATCAGAGCCTAGGAAGTAGGCTTGGGCAAGGTGGAATGATCCAATGGCCTCTAAAAAAGGCGCTTGGGCATCCTCCATGTGAAAGGGTAGGAATTGTGGAAGGCGCGCGCGTCGATTTCAATGATGGACCTTACAATGATTTGGGTGTATCTCTCAATCCGTATGTCGGATTGAGGCATGTAATATACCGTTGGAAAGCTCTCGGAACGAACTTTCCAATGAACTAGCTTGGAAGTGTGAATTCCTTGGGAATACTTGGGTGGCACTTGATTGAGCGTTCAAGATACCAAGCATGGGTGAGAACAAGGTTCAAGACTGAGGTTGAGAACAAGGGCTCGAGACACCAAGGTTGCGAACAAGAAGGTTCAAGAAACCAAGGTTGAGAGCAAGGGTTCAAGAGACCAAGGTTGCGAACAAGGTTCAAGAAACTATGCGAGGTTGAGGGACATCAATTCAAGGGCACCTAGGGAGTTCAAGGGGTTGATCACCGAGGCCAGAGGGATACAAGAGTAGATCATTGAGGACAATGATCGACCAAGGGGGGAAGAATGTAACATAATCCTGGTAGGAGATGGTTGAACCACACCCTAAGAGAGAGGATTAGGAAGTAATCCTCAACCATGGCTTTTGGGGCAAGTGGTTAGCCCATCACATTCCTAACCAAGAGGTTGTGAGTTCAATTCCTTACACACCACCTACCATTCCAATGTATATGGCAGACCCCACACTCGCACCCACTCCTGAAAGTATGGACATTTCACCACCCACGGCACCTCCCCCCACGATTCCACCTCCTCCCATTCCCCCTCCACCAATTTCACCCACACACACGACTTCAATAGACACATCATTCACTCTTTCCCTTCCCCAATTCCCTTCCCATGCATCTTCCACTGTAAACACCACCCACTCATCTATAGGAAATGCATTGGACACCATGCTAGCTTGTATATCAAACTTGAGGACAGATTACAATCAGCTCCAGCAACAGAATGAACGCCTGCACGAGCACTCAGAGACACTACAGCACCGCCTTGCTGCACTAGAGGAGGAAAATGCTCGCCTCCACACACAGTTCCAAACTCTCCAAGAGGCTCATGGCATATTGGAGGTACAGTTACAGAACACAGATCAGGAAGCGATACAGGTGGTAGAAGGTCACCTACGGACACAGCTGGAACGCAATTCAAAGCTTCAGCGAAATATGGCCCTACTCAAGCGACATCTTGCGGCCGCTCAGGAAGAGAATCGACGCCTGCAAGTACAAAATCAAGAGAACTTGGAAGCAGCTATTGAGAGCACACCTGGGGCACCCATCAGCCCATCAAAGTTTCAAGCAGTGACCCCCGATAATATCAAGGTCATATTGGAAGACTATGCCATGCTGCTTGAAGCACATGACCAGCTATCAGAGGAACTGGGTCAACTGAAGCAGAAACACCAAAAAGAAACAACAGCAGCCTCTCCAACCACCCCCTCCGCGGCTTCACTCCTCACAGACTCAGAAGCCTTAAAAGATCTCCAGAAACAGGTCACCGAACTGCAAGCACGTCTAGTACAATATGGGAGACCACCTTCCCCTCCAGAGGCTCCCACTGACAAAGAGGTAGTACAAATTCCTGTGGAACAAACATTTGAGGAAGAATACGACCCACAACCCTTCCCAGGGGGCCAACAAACGGAAGAAGCTCAGGACACATTTGAAGCACCACGGCCTCCATGGCTACATCAAGTGGAGGAAATAGGGAGTTCTCACGAAGAGCGCACAGTAGTGCAAAATCAGGCCATGAGGGTCATAGAGGAAACTGTGCTACAATCTGCTTACTTCAAGAACCTGTCATCCAGACGCCTTATCCTCTCATCTGAACTCCAATACAGGCCTTATTATATTATTCTAGCTGATTATAATGCAGAAATACAGAGAGTCACAGGTAAGATTCCTACCTTTGCTACCCAATTTCAACCCGAAGACCTTCCTCCAGATGTGCAAAAAGGCAAAATTCGTCAACCCACCTGGCGGCAGAACCTTCTAGAGACATATCCAGAGATGCTACGCACATGGAACAACGCGCCTTTACATCTCCTATACAATCCATGCTACGGTCCAGTTCCACGCCGCAGGTCTTGGAAGGCATTCAATATCAAAGTACAGAACAACGTGCAATGCAAGGAATGGCTAAACTACCCGTACATTGCGCCACCACAGGGACCACCATCGGTAGCATACATGATGGGAACAATACGACATTGGATGCCACGATTGAAGCCCATGCCAGATGTGGCAGCTCAAATGATGCTTAAGATTCTCGATATGATGCAGGTAGTACTGAAAACCTTTAGAAATGTAGCAGCACCACAGGTACGTCTACCAGGGTTTACTAATGGAAACTATGATCTGGTGTATGACATGAGCACCACCCCCGGCATTCGTGTAGCTTATGCCTGGCATGCCCGGATAAAGTACCTCCCCGCCTGCTACAAACAAACATTCGAAGAAATGTTTAGATCAGGCTTTTGGGAGTACCACTCAGAGGTCTTTGCACCAAAGCCAACACACTTGCTCCATCTCTTCGCTTGTGAACAGACCATGTACTCTGAGTACTACACCACACCGCAGCCAGATGCCCCTGGTGCAATAAATTGGGATGCATTGGAAGCTGATTTAGCATGAGGTTTACGCATAGGAGAACATGAACTTGCCACCAATGTCATCCAATACTATATCGACCACCCAATAGAACAGAGGTCTGTCAGGGGTGACAGACGCTAGGAAGGGGGGAGTGTTGGCATACAAGTCAGATGAAGAGCATACTAGCACAACGGAGCAATCATGCACAATACGGCAACAAGGCCCAATCATTTTTTCCAAGGACCATTCACAACTCAAGTGATTTTAATCACTACACAAACATTGTAAATTCCGTTTTTGGTAGAATAGACTCCATTTTGTTCAAGCCGAGGAGTCCTCGAGCTTGAGGAGTAGTAGAATTAGCTACATATCAATTTTCATAATTTTTAGACTTCGTTTGGGCCCTCAAATAGGCTCTAGAACCTAATTTTTAACTAGGCCGGACACTAGGTCTGGACAAGACCAAAGCTAGTTAGAAAACTATAAAAAGAGCTAGAGAGCTCATTTTTGGGGTTAGATTGTTTGTGAATTGAGCTTATGTAAGAGACTTTTTGACTAATGCAAAGAACTCCATTGTTCCTCTCCTTGTTCTTGCCTTGTGTGCGCGTGTGTGTGTATGTGTATGCATGCTTGTGTGCTTCTCACTCACACACTTGTGCCTTCACTTGCTCATAGTCTTCATACTAGTCCTCACGTCTCCACGGATTGACAATTATGAAGTGAATCTTCTCACGTTGGTACTCACCATTGTGCTAGAGTGACACTTGGTCTCTAAGGATGAAGACCTACTTACAAGGAAGGAGTCTCTATGGATACATCTCAGGAGATGAGGAATTGCCCTCATTCAAAGCAAGAGGATTGCCAACCAAGGAAGAACAAGAAAAACTCAACACATGGTGTGCTAAGGATGCATTGGCAAGGTCATATTTACTCAAGTAAGGATGGCGCTTTAGTTCTTTTATGTTTATCACAATTTGACTATTTCTATTATGATGAACCATATACTGAAAGTGATTAATAGTTTTTTCCACTAATTATTTAGTAGGGGAGTGTAGCTCAGTTATGAGTAGCACCTCCTTTAATGTCAATCTGGGAAGACATGAGGATGGTATGAAGACCTCGAGCAAGTGAAGGCACAAGTGTGTGGGTGAGAAGCACACAAACATGCACACACATACACACACAGGTGCACACACGGCAAGAACAAAGAGAGAAAGACAATGGAATCACTTCAATTGCAACAAAGTTCTCATACAAGTTCAAATCTACAACAAGCTAGCTCAAAAATGAGCTCTCTAACTCTATTTATAATTTTTGACTAGCTTTGGTCCTATTCAGACCTAGTGTCCGGCCTAGTTAAAAATTAGGTCCCTAAGCTATTTTGGAGGCTCAAACGAGCTCTGGAAATTATGAAACTTCGTAGGCAAATACTACTAAAGCTCCTCAAGCTCAAGGACTCCTTGGCTTGCACAAAATGGAGCTTCAAAAAGATGAAACGGTATTTACAATGGTTTTTAGTGATGAGAATCACTTCTAAAATAGTGTGAGGATTGAAAAAAATTGATTGGTTGCCTCAGTGCTAGATCTGCATGTATGCCTGTACTTGCTTCTTCTTAGATGCCAAGGTAATTGTCTCTGACAGACCTTTGCTCCGCGGAGTGATCAATGTAATGTTGGACTATGTCGGTGGCTAGCTCCTGTTCTCTGATTTTGAGTCCCATGACAAGATCTCTTTGAAGAGCATCCCAATTAACCGCGCTCGGAATGTCAGGTTGTGGTGTTGTATATAGCTCTGAGTGCATTGTCTGTTCGCATGCAAATAGTTGTAGAAGATGGGTTGGTCGTGGCTTGAACACTTCCGAGTGAGATTCCCAAAACCTAGTGGTAAACATATCATCAAATGTTTGCTTATAGCAAGCAGGGAGATATCTGATCCTCGCATGCCAAGCATAAGCAACTCGGATACTAGGGGTGGTGCTCATATCATAGAGTAAGTCATAATTAACATTTATAAAGCCCGGGATCGGAGGCTAGATGTTGCGTACATTGCGGAAAGTCTTGAGTACTATCTGCATCATGTCCAGGATCTTCAGCATCATCTGAGCAACGACATCGGGCATGGGTTGTAAGCGTGGCATCCAGTGTCTGATAGTAGCCATCATGTAGGCTACGGTTGGTGTGCCGGTTGGTGGTTGAATGGAGGGGTAATTGAGCCATTGTTTGCAATTAGCATTGTTCTGAACTTTTGTGGCAAATGCTTTCCATGATCTTCTTCGTTGCACTGGCCCAAAGCAAGGGTTATACTTTAAGTGCATGGGAGCATGATCCCATGTTCGTAGCATTTTTGGATAGGTCTCCAATAACTTTTGCCACCAGATTGGTTGGAATATGGCACCTTTTATGGCTTCTTCCGGGATGTCCTCTAGTTGGAACTGTGTTGCAAAAGAAGGATACTTATTGGTGACTCGTTTGATCTCAGCGTTGTAATCTGCCAATAGTACAACGTAGGGCTTATATTGTAACTCTAAACTGGTTATCAGTCACCTAGGAGCCAAGTGCCTGAAATATTTTGATTGAAGTATTGCCTCCTCAATAGTTTTCATGGCCAACATCTGAGTGGATATACGCTCTTCGTGAGTTGGCCCCATCTCTTCTACTTGTTTCATCCATGCAGGAGGGGGTTCCTCGTATGTGTCTTGTCCTTCGTCAGTGACTCTGCCTCCTAGGAGAGGTTGAGGTTCATAATTTTCTTCGAATAAGTCCTCAACTGGAATGGTAACTGCCTCTTCTTTTGACGGTTGATCGGATGGAGATCGAGATCTTTCATATTGCAACAATTTAATCTTTAACTCAGTGACTTGTTGTCGTAGCTCAAGTACTTCGTTAGCAGTTGAGGATTCTGGCCGTGGAGAAGTAGTGATGCTAACCATCTCTCTAGGTTCTGTTGTATGCAGTGTGGGCACTTGTTGTCTTCGTAGCTCCTTCACCTGGTCTGCAAGTTGGTCGTGCGCTTCCAAGAGGTTTGCATAATCTTCCAGTACCTGGTAAATATTTTCTGAGGGGATAGCTTGGAATTTAGCAAGATCTATGGGTGCCCCAAGAGTGTTTTCGATGGCTGCTTCTAGATTTTCTTGATTCTGTTGTTGTAACCTTCTATTCTCTTTATGAGCAACTGCTAAGTGTCGACGAAGTAATGCCATGTTTCTTTGTAATCTAGTGTTGCGAGCTAGTTTATGTTTGAGTTGCTCTTCGATCACTTTACTTGCATCTGTATATTTGGTCTCCAGCTCCATATAAGATTGCTGGAGTGAGGTATAGTTTTGTTGCAATTCACTATTACGCAACTCCAGAGCATCAACACATGCTTGGAGGTGGGCAGACAGATTACAAAGCTCTTTGTTGTTCTCTTCCAATAATCTAATACTCATGTTTAAGCTGTGTGGCAGCTTCGAACATGGTATCTAATGCATGACTAAATGAAGTGGATGTAGAGGTGGAGATGGGAGATGCAAGGGGTCGCGAAATGGGAAAGGGAAAGGTGGGTGTTGTGCGTACAGTGTGTGTAAGTGGTGATGTGAGTGAAGTAAAAAGTGGTGATGCGGAGACGAAGGTGGTGGTGTGTGGCTCTGTGGAGGGTGAAATGTCCATGGGGTCGGACGTGATTGTGTGTGAAGTGTGAATCGTGAATACTGGAATGGTGAGTGGTGTGTCAGTGGTGGGCGTGAACGTGGGTGAGGTGGGGTGGGAAAGGGAATTTCTATTATGATCCTCAAGTTGTTGCATCATATTTACAAGGTTTGCCCAAAATTGGGGAAGAGTGGTTTGTATCGGTTCTAAGGAGATTGAGGGGGGCATTGTGGATTGGGGTTGGAAAAGAGGGAATGTAGTAGTGAGGGAAAATGGGTGTGTCAATGTTTGGGTAGAGACCTGTGGATGTCCTAGAGCATGTAGATAAGAAGCGTGACCTATTATGGTTTGATGGGTGGCTGGATGACCTATCTGAGGTTCGGAAAATTGGCTAGAAATGGTGGATGTAGGTAAAGTGAAGGATAGAGAAAGGGTGGTGTATGATATAGGTTCACTAAGGGTGAATAGAGGTTGTTCAAGAATGCTAGTGGTGAGGGTTTTGGTGGGCTACATGGGAGGTGATGGTGGAAATGGTATCTGTGTGGTTTCGTCGGGTGCATCAGTGTTAGTGGGGCTGGTCATGTGAACGTCTTCTTGAGCTGTGGTAGGGAGTGAGGTAGATGCTTCCATTTGAATCATCTTTCCCCTTCGCGGTCGTGTATCGAGCCTTCATTGGTTGTATTGAGGAGGGGTACAATGTATCATGGTCCGCATGGCTTCCACAATTCCACAGGTGTCTTCCAAAAGATTCAATGATTCTATAAAATGAGGGTCCACATCCTCCGCTTGTAGCATTTGGTTCACCATTGCTCTGTTTGCCTCTTCTGACAACCTATGCCTTTTTTGTACTTGTTTGATTGTTTTGTATAGCCGTTTGATTTGTGTAGTGTATGCGGGGGCTTCCTCCTCACTCTCCTCTGATTCATGCCCTTGCACCTCCTCTTGTTCATGTGTGCCTTCAACGTGAGTGTGTTGTGCCTCATCCTCCAAATGTACTCTTTGTTCTTCGCAATGTGGGCATCCTCTATGGGATGATGATCCGGCACCTTCAGTGTCTCAAACGAACTCACCATCAGATAGTTGCTTTGTTTGCAAGAAGGTCTCAAAGTCAAAGGAGGTATCTTCCGCCAATGCAGCCATGGAGGCAAACTCAGCATCCGTGGGTAATGGAAGGGCTGATGGAGTGGGTTGTACCATGCTCTCTGATTGTGCTCGTTGGAGATGGATAGTGAATGGGGCCACCTGTTGTTCTTCTCTAAGGGAGATTTCTGTGGTGGACTCATGAGGAATTGGGACTTGGGAAAGAGATCCACGCATCCGTTTAGCTGATTGAACTCCTGGTTTCCATCCTTGGAACAACTGCAGCTGTGAGTAAGTAAGTGCCTGTGCGATCGGCACATCATAGGCTAGGCATCTGTAAATGATTCTGGTAATGGCACAGCAACCATTCAATGAAGGCTTCCTTACTCCTCGTTTGCCTACTTCATAGAATTGGTCGAGGATCCATACTAGCATTTTAATAGGTAGACTCCATGTCTCCGCTAGGTATAGCCCGTAGCAAATCTTTTTATGAGGCTGTGTGAATCGGACTCGAGCCGAAAATGCAAAGTGTTGAAGGCACATGCACAATGGTATGGCAATGTTTGGGGTGAGGGCACACATCTCTTTCAACTTCTTGAGTTTACTGTTCTTCATAGACTCCGGTATCAAAGGGTCTCGATGAGAGGGTACATGGGTGTCGTACATCTAGAGGGTTGTAGCTCATTGATGAGTAGCACCTCCTTTAATGTCAATCCGGGAAGACGTGAGGATGGTATGATGAGCTCGAGCAAGTGAAGGCACAAGTGCATGAGTGCGAAGCACACTGACATGCACACACACACGCACACAAAGCAAGACAACGATTGAGAAGCAATGGAGTTCTTTAGATTACTTTCAAAAAGCTCATACAAGTTCAAATCAATTACAAGCTAACCTCGAAAATGAGCTCTCTAGCTCTATTTATAGTTTTTGACTAGGTTTTGGCCTTGTCCAGACCTAATGTCCGGCCTAGTTAAAAATTAGGTTCTCTACCCTATTTGGAGGTTCAAACAGAGTTTAAAAAATGTGAAAATTGATAGGTAGGTACCTCCAAAAACTCTCAAGCTCAAGGACTCCTTGGCTTGCACAAAATGGAGCTACAAAAATATGAAATGGTATTTACAATGGTTTTTAGTGATGAAAATCACTATTTTTGTAGGGATTTCTTCTAACATTTTGACATACATTTCCTGGAGCTCCCTACTTGCTCCTTCTTCTTGTGTGCCCAACTCTTTGATGCCTGAAAAATTTAAATGGCCTACTTGCCAGATCTTCTTTGACTACTGTGTCTGCTTGTGCTTTCTCTTCGCTCCGACTCCCTTTGTAGGCTTCCTTGTCTTGTGAATCCTTCAGTTCCTTGACTACTGCCAACACCCCCCCCCTCTCTCGCATCTGTCGTCTCTGACATACCCTTGCCTAGCTGTGCGTTGGACATAATATTGAACAACATCGGAAGCGAGGTGGTGTTCTTCTAATCGTAGCCCCCGTGATAGGTCTGTTAACAATGCATCCCAATTCACTGGTCCTGGGACGTCTGGATGTGGCACCCGCAATTGTTCTCAATGGATGGTTCTTTCCACAGCGAATAAGTGGAGGAGATGTGAGGGCCTGGGTACAAATATTTCTGAGTGATATTCCCAGAATCCTGTTACGAACATCTCCTCGAATGTCTGTTTAAAGCAAGTTGGGAGGTACTTGATTCTGGCGTGCCAAGCATATATTACCTCTATTGATGGGGTGGTGCTCATGTCGTATACCAGATCTTGGTTGCCTGTAAGGAAGCCAACTCCTGAGAAGTGGGGGTGTAGCTCAGTGATGAGTAGCACCTCCTTTAATGTCAATCCGGGAAGACGTGAGGATGGTATGAAGACCTCGAGCAAGTGGCGGCACAAGTGCGTGAGTGAGAAGCACACAAGCATGCACACACATACACACACACGCGCACACAAGGCAAGACAAAGAGTGAGAATCAATGGAGCTTTTTAGATTACTTTCAAAATGCTCTTACAAGTTCGTTTCAATTACAATCTAACCTCAAAAATGAGCTCTCTAGCTCTTTTTATAGTTTTTGACTAGCTTTTGGCCCTGTCCAGACCTAGTGTCCGGCCTAGTTAAAAATTAGGTTCCAGGGCCAATTTGAGGGCTCAAACGGAGTCTAAAAAATACGAAAATTGATATGTAGGTACTTCTAAGGCTCCTCAAGCTCAAGGACTCCTTGGCTTGCACAAAATGGAGCTACAAAAATATGAAATGGTATTTACAATGATTGTTAGTGATAAGAATCACTGTTAAAAGATGTAGATTGGAAAAATTGAATGGCCTATCTGCCAGATTTGCGTCGACTGCTTTGTCTACTTACTCCTTCACCTTGTTCTGACTCTCTCCGTTGGCTTCCTTGTCTCGTCAATCCTTGGGTTCCCTGGCTTCCTTGTCTAGTCAGTCCTTGGGTGCCCCTACTGCTCTCAACACCCCCCCCTCTCTCGCGTCTGTCGTCCCTGACAGACCCTTGTTGCTGGGGGTGTTGGATGTAATATTCCACAACCTGAGTGGCAAGCTGATGTTCTTGTAAGCGTAGTCCTCTGGCCAAATCTGTCATCATACGATCCCAATCGATTGGTCCTGGAACATCCGGATGTGGCAGACGTAACTGATCTGCATGGATCGCTTGTTCTACTGCGAATAGATGTAGCAAATGTGTGGGTCTGGGAATGAAAATTTCGGAATTGTATTCCCAGAAGCCCGTAGAGAACATTTCCTCAAATGTTTGCTTGAAGCATGCGGGCAAGTACTTGATTCGTGCATGCCAAGCAAAGATAACCGTGACCGAGGGGGTTTGGCTCATGTCGTAGACTAAATCCTTGTTGCCTTGAGCGAATCCAGGAGCGGAGATGTATGGAGCTTGGACATTCCGAAAGGTTTTGAAGACAATGGTCATGAGCTCAAATATCTTCATACACATTTTCGCTGCTATATCAGGTACATTATTTAGGCGTGCAGACCAGTGCCGAATGGTTGATATCATGTAGGCTATGGTTGGAGGTCCTCGAGGTGGAGCAAAATACGGGTAGTTAACCCAAGCGGAGCACTCTTTATTGTTGCGTACCTTGATTGCAAATGCTTGCCAGGATCTGCGACGTACCACTGGACAATAGCATGGATTATACTTGATGTAGAGTGGCATGGTAGCCCAGGTACTCATCATCTCTGGGTAATCGGTGAGTAAACGTGCACGCCAATTAGGTTGGAAAATCGAGCCAGCACGTGCATCGGTCGGTAAATCCCCTATCTCAAATTGAGTAGCGAATGTGGGCTCCTTCCCTGTATGTCTTTTGACTTCTGCATTATAATCATGTAATAAGACAAAATAAGGCATGTATTGCGATTCTGATGTTGTGATTAACCGTTGATGGGATAATTGTTGAAAGTAGGAAGACCGAAGGACCGTTTCTTCCAGATTCGTGAGAGATTGCATTTGCACGGCCACACGATCATCATGTGTCTTACCCACTTTCTCGACCCTTCTGACCCAATCTGGAACTTGAATTTCTAACGTGTCTTGTCCTTCTTCTGTAGTTCGGCCACCAGGCGTCGGCATAGGCTCGTAGGGCTCTTCGTAGCTGTCCTCGACGGGGATTTCCACTACTGTTTCAGGTTCTGGTTCTTCAATGGGCGAGGGTGGTCGTTCATATGGTAGGAGGCGTGCTTGGAGTTCTGCCACCTGTTTCCGAAGGGTCTCCATTTCTTCTGTAGATTGTTGCAAGATTACCTGCTCCTGTTGAGCAGTGGGTACACTGGCTAACTGTTTCTTTAGATCGGCACATTCAGTCTCTAGTTTTTCATATGACTCCAGGAAATTTGCATGCTCCTCAAGTAGGATGCGGATGTCTTCTGATGGAACTGCTCTATATCTGGTAGGGCTAATGGTTGCTCCTACGGTTCCTTCCATAGCCGCTTCAAAATTATCTTGGTTTTGTTGTTGAAGGCGTTTGTTCTCTTCTAGTGCTGCTGCCATATGCTTTCTTAGTAGTCCAATGTTGCGTCTGAGTGTAGCGTTAGATATCATTTGCGCTTGAAGCACTGTTTCTAGTTCCTTGACTGCTTGGTCATCTACAGTTGATTTGCCTTGGATTCCAATTCGGAGTGAGCCTGCTGTAGTGTGGTATGCTCGTCTAGGAGCGTCAGGTAGTCAGCCTCAATAGTGGTGACTCTAGCTTGGAGACGTTGAGATTCTGCCTGGAGGGTAGCATTGCGTTCTTCTAATTGATGGAAGTCTTGTTGTAGCTGATGTGCACACTGAAGTAATGTGTCGAACGTACTATTTACATTATGAGATGCAAGGGAAATAGTTTGAAATGCAGAGGAGGTGGGATTGGGTAGGGGTGTAGTGAATGCTGTGTGTGCCACTGATGTGAGTGGTGAGGTGGGGGGCAAGGGAGGGGAAGGTGGGGAAATCGTGGGGAGAGGTGCTGTGGTTGGTGAAATGTCCATTGGATCAGACAAGGTGGTGTGTGCAGGGGCTACCATATAGGTGGGTATGGTAGGTGAAGTGAGTGTGGTGTCCGTGTAAATTGATGTCGTTGCGAACATCGGAGGAAGGTGGCTTTGAAACATGGGAGAGCGGAAGAACTGCTCCACAAAGGACGGGTATTGTGGTGGTGAGGTCCGGTTGAAAGAGGTGTAGGGGCCAGCTGGGAAGTGAGGGTTATGGAATGGAGGTACTCGTATTGGGGGGTAGGTCGGGAAACACAGGGTTCCTTCCGTGGGTGCTGGGTTTCCAACTACGCTGGTGATTATGGGATGGCCAGTCATGGGTTCAGCGGATAGATGGGACGAAGTGTACAAGGGATTGGTGACGAAGGAGAAGAGGGTGTCTTGTGAGGTGGGTTCTCGAAATGAGAATGATTTGAATGAGGATGGATTATAAGTGGAGGTAGAGGTGATGACTGTCGTTTCTTCCAAGGTGGGAGGTGGTGGCGGGGGCGGAGAAGGTGGTGATGGAGGATGCTGGGGTGAGATGGGTGATGTCTGAACGAAGGTTTCAGCGGAGAGGTCAGTGGTGGTTATGGGGGTGGCTGTGGTCTCAATGGGTACTTCCGGTTCTGTGACGGGTATCCTGATAGTCTTACCTGCTCGTGGTAATGTGTCCACTCTGCGTTTGTCATACCTTACGGACTGGCGGACTGCGGTGTGGACAGCCTCTGGAACTCCTAAGGAGTCTGACACTAATTTGAGGGTGTCAATGAAATGTTGGTCCACTCCTTCATCTGATAGCATTTCTTGCATCAAAGCTTGACCTGATACCAGAGAGAGCTGATGCCTTTCTTGTACTGCTTTGATAGTGTCGTATAGCCTTCGTAGTTGAGCTGTATATGCAGGTGCACCTACAAGTTCTGGCACTTCTTGTTGCTCTTCTTGGTGCTCTTGATCATACTCCTCCTCATCATCCTCCTGTTCTTCATCTCCGTCATCTTCTTCCTCCACTTCAACAGGTGTGACAGGTGCTTGGGAGGTTGTGGCCTGCGTTTGTACATTTTCCGCTTGTTGTGCCTCTTCTGCCTCCAGCTCTACATCTTGTAATAGTTGTTCGAAGTCTTCATTAGTGAGTTCGTCCAATGGTGCACCACTAGGAAATTCGAGATCCGTTGGGATGGGAGGAAATATCAAGGTGGAACCATCGGTGCTGCGTCTTGGAAGTCGGAGTGTGAATGGTCGGACTCTTCGGGGTGGCGGGGTGACTTCTGGTGTTAGGGTCGCTCCACGTGGCTGAGCACATGGGACTTGGACCGTGCCTCTCATCTTCTTAGAAGGGGGTCCAGTGGATGTCCTGCCTCGAAACTGCTCTACCCGATTCCACATCAGGGCTCGTTGGATTGGGATGTCATAAGCCAAACACCTATAGATGATTCTTGTCAGAGCACAGCAACCATATAAAACCTGTTTCCGCGGCCAGCGTTTGTGAGCTAAGTGTATCTGATCAATTATCCAGTGGGGTAGGTTGATGGTGAGGCTCTGTGTCTCTGCCAGATACAGGCTAAACCAAATCTTTTTGTGCGGCATGGTGAATCTATCCTGCGCCGGGAAAGCAAAGTGTTGCATGCACATGCGAAGGTGTATTGCAATATTAGGCGTCATGGATACCATGTCTTTGAGTTTGGTGAGGCTTCGATTCTTCATGTAGTCCGGTACTAGGGTTTCCTTTTCTGTAGGAATATGCATGCCGCGCATATCCAGAGCTTCTCTCACCAAATTGTTTGATAGCCTAAACCTCTTGAGCTCATTCCCCTTTGTCAGAGATGGAATCACAAATGAGCTTGCACCTTTTGGGTTCGGATTTGGAGTCAAGGTGTTGATGAGATAGTAGCATCGCATGAAGTCAGGTTTTGGGAGTCGGGCACTGAAATAGGCACTCAATCCGGCTTTTTCCCATATCGGACGTAGACTTTCCGCATTTTGTAACTTCTCAAATTCTCTTGTAAAGAAATGGTATCTGCCTTGCTTTCCATTGTAGTCCAACTCTGATTCCCATAGATACGTTCCTTCCCCCAATGGTCCTGCTACCTCGGTAAACCAATGTGAAGTCTTTCCCACGGGCATGGTGTGGCCACGCGGAGGGTCCGCAATAGGTATGATTTTGACGGCCTGCAACTCTTCTGGTCTTTCAACAGTCTCAGGCAAAACGGGTAAACTGTCCAAGTCCACCACTTGCGGGTTTGTTTCTGTGTGAGAGCTAGTTCCTGCGGCCTCCGCCATGTTGAAAATGTCGCAGCTGATTCTGTGAGAATATATGAATAAACGTTAACATTGCAATGGACACAAAAATGACATGGTGTCCCTTGTTACAATATTAACTTAAAGTTCTGGAGTGGTTAGGAGTTAATAAGTGCTCGGTGCTGGTGTGTGTAGTTAGGAGTTAGGTAGACCTAAGAGCTAAGCGAAATGATGTGATAAGAGTGAAGCAGTTAGTAGGTGGTCATGGATTTACAATAGGGTCAGGGGGTTTGTTACAAGTCTTGGGCTGCCAAATGCAGTGGATGGGTTTTACTCGTGGTTCCGTAGAGATTCTCGAGAGCTTTATAGGTGTGTCAGCTTTAACCTGAGGCCTTTTAGGGGCCCATCTACAACTGATTCTGTTCGTGTTCATGTGCCTTGGTGTTGAAAATGAGTGGATGTAGGCTGTGCGAGTGAATGGATCATGCTGTGTAGGGTGTGTTCTTGGTATAGCTATCTGAGCCCGCAAACAAGCCTTAGGCACCCAAATTTGTCTTGATTGTGGGCTAGCCTTCATCGACCTTTTGGGCACCCAAATAGATTTCACGTTAGCAGCAGAATTTCCGAAAGACTTCTTATTAGTGATGTGTTGTTGGTTACTAATAAGAGGCTTTGTCTGTGCGGTTGGCGTGGTTGCAACCGGGTGTTCACCTTTTCGCACCCACACTTGGTTCACTTGTTGGGACATTCTGCTGCGCAGGTTCTTTTGATGTCCGGCATAGGTAGTACTCTGCTTCTTTTGCCTTTGCTCCACCTTTGGTTGTTGCCTCCTTCTGGCCTTTGGAAAAGAAGGGAGTTCCGTTGCATCCCTGACTCCTTTTTTGCAAATATCATTCCTCTGCAACACAGGGTTTTGAACAAGAACAGCATGGTCATCTTCATGTGTACCCCTGGAGGGACCAGGAGTCTGTGCCTTTCCTAGTTCCTTGAGTGTTCCTTTATCCAACTCTATTGTAATTCGACTATGATTGACCCATACGTGAAGAAGTCCACTTCTTAGGTTTAAGTTGACTGCTTGGTCATAGATCCAGTCTTGACCCAAGACAAGAGGTTCAGTGAGATCCTCATCTTGACACACTAGTGCTTTAACTGTCATTGCCTCATCATGAATGTAGAGGGGAAGTTCCACCTCGCCCATGCAAGGGGTTTCCACGCCTCCCAATCCTATGAGATATGCTTCCACAGGATTGACAGTTAACTGTAACTCTTGACAGTAAGACACTCTAACAGCACTAGTGGCAGCACCTGAGTCAATCAAGGCTTTTACAGTCCTTGCACTCTTTTCTTGTCCTATTTCTAGGGTTACGAAAGGACGTCGATCAGTTATCCTAGGTGAGCTGGTTCCTGCAACTTCACACATTGCCATATGATATCCTTGGTCTGCATAGTCATATGTCCTAGGCTGCTCTCTACCTTGCCTTCGTAATTTCATCCTTCTGATGCGTTCTAAAGCTTCTGCTTGAGCTTCTTCTCTAATTCGCTTCTCTTCCTCTTTGCGTTTCTTAGCAGTGTTGAGTCGGCTGAGCATTTCCTCCGTGAGGGGTTCCTGATACAACTTGACTCTGCATCCGCTAATATAATTAGGGAGAACATCACCCTCTAACGTGGCTAATTGTACTGCTCCACTCGTGGAGATCCTATTGATGATCATAGGTCCGTAGCCTCTCTTTTCTAGCTTCCTCGCGTGTTGTTTTAGTGTATAGACTAAGACTAGATCTCCTGCTTTCAAACCCTTATCCTTTACGTGGGCATCAAAGTATGCCTTCTGTCTCTTCTTGGCAGCATATATGCCTGCAGCAGCTCGCAGTCTTGTTTCTCCTAATCGTTCAAGGTCAAAAATTCTAGAGGAGAGCTCATGACCTGTCCATTCATGCTCTTGTGCTACTCTCAATGTAGGGATCAGGAAGTCCAAGGGTAGCACAGCATTTTGGCCAAATACCATCTGAAAGGGAGTGGCTTGGAGTACCGTTTTGTAGGCAACTCGATATGCCCAAACAGCATGGTGTAGCTGTTTGTCCCAATCAGAGCGTTTAGTGTTCACTAACTTTGTCAGTACATTGCATAAGATCTTATTAGTGCTCTCAGCTTGCCCATTAGCTTGAGGGTGATAAGGGGCAGACTTCTTGTGTATTACCAAGAATTCTTGGAGTAGATTTTCAATCACTTCATTCAAGAAATGAGTGCCTCTATCACTTACAAGCTCTATAGGTAGCCCGTATCTCGTGAATACATTCTCAAACAAGAATTTGGCAGTTGTTTGAGCATCGTTCTTTGTCGTAGCCTTTACCTCTACCCACTTGGTGAGATAATCTGTTGCCACAATGATGTATTCCGCATGAGAACCCTTAGCTGGGGGATTAATAGGACCTACAAAGTCTATTCCCCACTTAGAGAATGCACGTCCACCCATCATAGGTTTCAGTGGCATCTCATCTTTGCGTATAGGATACTGAGTCCTTTGACAGACATCACACCGTTTCACATAGGTATGTGCATCCATGTGAAGGGTAGGCCACCAGAAGCCCGCAAACAATATTGCCTTGATCACCCGATTTGGTCCAAAGTGTCCTCCTGCTACACCTTGGTGAGCAGTTTCTAAGATCTTAAGATACTCACTTTCATGGACACACAGTCTCAGGTAACCATCCTTACCGCGTTTGTATAGATTATCACCAACAAGTGAATAATCCTGGGCTTCTTGTTCCAAACTCCTTTTTCTAGCTAGAGTCATGTCTGGAGGGAATGTGTTTGTCCTCAAGAATGATACTAGGGGTTCACTCCAATCTGGCGCAATGGATACTTGATAGAGAGTGGCATGTTCCACAGGTGGTTTATTGCAACAGATTGGGCATTCCTTGCACAACTTTTGGACATCCGCTTCCATAGTTGGCCAATGCACTCCGAATCTCTTTAGAGTCTGCAACGTTCGTTGTTTTGAATGGTGTTGCTCTAACGCACCTACATGTGCTAATTGCAACCATTTAGCGCACTCATCCTCTTCTACGCAACAAGCCAAGATCCCTTGATCTGTGTGCTTGTACATGCTTCCTGCCATGATGTGATACTTTTGGGCTTTTACAATCTCTCTATTCCGTGTGTTTACCACTGGATGGCTAGGCCCGTACGTCAATACTGGTACCAATGGTTTAGCCCACTGCGGTACAACTTCCAAATTAAACAAGTAAGCATCAGGAAGGTCATCTGACACTCCTTGTGGGGCTTCTCCCGATGTGAGCCTAGAGAGGTGATCTGCTCGTAAGTGAGTCCTAGCTTTTCTTACCACAACCTCAAAATCATATTCCATTAGCAAGAGAAACCATCTTACTAATCTTCCCGTATTGCATGGCTTGTTTACTAAGTACAACAATGCCTGATGGTCTGTAAAAAATTTAAACTTATTTGCAAGCAAATAATGTCTAAACTTTTTAACTGCATATACCATGCCTAATCCTTCTCGTTCAGTAGTGGTATAATTTCGTTCAGCCGCATTCAATTGTCTACTGGCATAGGCGATTGGAAGATCCATATTACCTTCACCAGTAGGTTGTGCAAGCACACATCCAATAGCATAATTGGATGCATCCACATGAACATGGAATGGCTTATTCCAATCTGGTGTGGTCAAGATTGGTGCGGAACATAATCTACGTTTAAGCTCTTGGAAGGAATTCTCACATTCATCCGTCCACTCAAAGTTTGTCAGAAGTCCGTACATGGGCTTTGCAATGACAGCATACATGTGTATAAATCGTCGGTAATAACCACAGTGCCCCATGAAAGCTTGTACTTCCTTGACATTCTTTGGCCTAGGTAGCTCTGCTATGGCTCTCACTTTTTCTTCGTCCGTAGATATGCCATTCTTTGACACTATGTGTCCTAGAATCTTGCCTTGCCTGACCATAAAAACGCACTTTTCTGGGTTCAGGCAGACTTGATATTCTCTACATTTGTCAAAGATTTGTCTGAGTTCAGGAATATGGGTTTGTCTAACATTGGAATGAGCACAGAGATCATCAACATAGACTTCTAAACTCTTTCTTAGGAACTCCTTAAACACATGGCACATTAGCCTCTGGAAGGTAGCTGGTGCATTGGTAAGCCCAAATGGCATTACTCTAAAAGCAAAAATGCCCCATTCTGTGGCAAAGGCTGTCTTATGCTGATCCCCTGGAGCTATGGCTACTTGATTGTAGCCAGAAAATCCATCAAGGAAGCTGTACACTTCCTTGCCTGCCACTCTTTCTAAGAGATGCTCTGTGATGGGAAGCGGATAGTTATCTCGAATTGTGGCGGCATTAACCTTTTTCAAGTTAATGCACACACGCAGCTTGCCATTCTTCTTGGGCACCACTACGATGGGGGATACCCATTCAGTGTGCTCAATTTCGTAGATAAATCCAGCTTCAACCAGTCTATCTATCTCTTCTTTGATCTTAGCTGCGTAATTATCATTATATGTATAAGGCTTTTGCTTAGAGGGTTTGGCGTCTGAAGTCATGGGGATGGTGTGTGAGCATATGTCAGGGTCAACACCTTTCAAATCCTTGTAACTCCAAGCGAATACATCTCTGTATTCTCTTAGCAAGGCAATCAATTCATGCTCTTCTTCTTCTGTCAGGTCATGGCCTATATACGTGCATCTCTCCTCTCCTTCTTCTATGGCCACTACTATTTTCTTGGTGGTTTCTTTGTTATCATAGGCCTCTCCTGATTGTGCCTCTCGTTTAGGCATTCTTATCATGACTCTTCTGTCATTTATCTCATACTTCTTAAAATTTTCCGGGACCTCAAACAAAGATTCTTCCTCTTCTGGTAAGGCTTCTCTCTTCTTTCGTTTCTTTCCCTCTTCCTTAGGGGTCATATGTGTTGCTAATCTTATATCATTTGTAGCCTCTCCATGCCTCTGGGGTTGAAATTCTACTTCATGGAAGTATTCTTCATCTGATGCAAATGGTGGGTCCATAATGATTGACTCTAGATCGGAGTCACTTGCATCCTCAAATGCGTCAGGGCCAGGTTCGCATTCTTCTAGAACTGCCTCTCCCATGATTGGCTCTATGGAGAAGACTGAAATATCATAGCCATCCTCATCACAGTGGGGTGTCCATTGTTCTTCGTTGATGGCTACGTCCATTGTTGCTAAGATTTCTGCCCAACCGTGAGGTTCAAATTCTTCGTCTAGAAAAACTACAGGTGCATAGGCTGGGTCTTGGATTGATCTATGGGTTTCTTTCGCACCTACCTCTCTGGCTTTCTCTCTCTTCTCTTCCTCTACTGCTACCTTGCACATCCATAAGTGAGTGTCTTCATGCATCCATGAGGATCCAGACCCTATGGAGTGCACCGATTCTGTATCATCTTTGGCTCTATGGATGGGATTCCACTGGATAGGAGGTACATCCCTATGAGAGTAATCTTTGAGATTGACTTTGGTCGTAACACCTAAGTGCTGCAGGTACAAAGAATTGGTTCCCCAATCCTGTACCACTTGCAACTGTCGCATAAATGGTCTTCCCAAAATCATCTCATAGGCATGATTTTTGCTGAAGTCACATATAGCAAAACTATGCTCAAACTCGACACCACAAGTGGTGAGAGTTATTCCTTCTAGCAATCCTAGGGGTCTCTCTATGTGACCATCGGCCATTTGCAATTTCATTCTCGTTGGTCTGAGTGCCGGCTTGCCCCAACGCTTCCAAAGGGAAGTGGTGGCAATTGCAACTCCTGCACCTGAGTCCAAAATTGCCTTAGTGGTGTAGTCCTGGTAGGTAATGGGAAGATAGGTGTTCCCTTCTTCACCTTCACACATATCTCCTATCTTATCCAAGGGAATTTCTGGCACTGTCCTATGGGATCCTACCCTGGAACGTGGTTTTGCAACTTCAGTTACTTGACTAGCTACATATTTCCGAGCTTTTGGTCTATCCTTAGGCAGTTCTTCCAAAGTGAGATCGTGCTGCACTTTGGTGTTCTTTACTATCTCCGTGTTTCTTGGTAGAATTGAGTCGTCGTTCCTTACCATGACTGTCGGTGCTCTCATACATGTGGACTTTGCTTCCCATGGGCCTGTGAAGTGAGGTAGCTCTTGTATGGAGTTAGACTCGAAGTCCAATCTCTCTTGAGACTGAGTACTCTCATGTTCCCCGTAAATAGATGGGATGTCTTGTGGGAATTGATCGTGTGCATCATCCACAAGTTCAAAAGGAGGAGCGACTTCACTTTCGTTATCCCATTTATCTTCTTGAATCTCTCGTAGGAAGTCTGGTGCAAACCTATTCATAGAAGAAGAAGTGTCTGGCTCCGTAGAATTAGGCACATAAGCAACCTGGGAAGGAGGGCTTATTCTATCGTTGGCTCTCTCCTTGTTCCCATAGATGGCTGGAGCACAAGCTTCTTGGGGAGGATGACTTATTCTATTACTTTTCCGAACAGGCTCATGCGCTCTCTGAGAAGGAGTGTGGGTCACCTGTAGAGGTACATAAGCTTTCGGGGGAGGCTCATGTGACTTTTGGGGGGGAAGATAAGCTTCTTGAGGAGGCACATGGGCTTCCTGAAGAGGCTGGCTTATCAGTTCTCTTACCCTATCCTTTCGTTGAGGGGCAGGTTCCTTCTCTGATTGTGCAATTAACTTCTCTATTCTTTCCAGCAGTCCATCAAAGTGTAACTGCGTCTTAGCTGAACTAGAAATGTTAAACAGGCGACTGGCTTCAAACATGGTCTGAGCCAATTCCACCATTTTGGCACAAATTTTGGTTCGTTCAAGCTCTAGCTCGGCTCTAGGGTAGCATTTTTCATGATCCGTTACGTTTGGCCCTTCTTGGATTCTGGCCTGATAAGCTTTCAGCATCATATTAAGGTCTTCGGGAGTGGGATCAGCTAGGACTGATCCTACTCTAGGGGGTGGTGGGATTTGATGAGGCGGTGGGAAAAGTGGTGGGTTGGATGGAGGTGGGAGTGGTGGAGGCGGGGTAATGTGAGAGGGAGTTGGAGCTGTGAGTTCAGTTATCCTCGCTTTGGTTTCTCTTATGCTTTCCTCAAGCTCACTCATCTTTTTAGCCCATTGTCTTTTCATTCTTTCTCGACTATCTTTCCACGCTCTAGTCCTTTTCTTTGTCACGCTCTCGGTTTCACTAGCCTCTGGGCCCTTTTCCTGGCTTGCCTCTTGGTTTTGCTGCAATGCCTGAGCTCTAGTAACCACCTGCATTGGTGCAGTGGAAGTGACACTTCCTGAGGCATCCACAACCAACCCAATCACATTGATAGGAGTGATTTTTGGCATATTATTGGGGTTCTTTGGGCAATCTCGTAAGAGATGCTCTTTTCCACAATCTTGGCAAAAGCCTTGGATCGTCACGGACTGATTTTGTGTGGGTGGAGGTAAGGGACAGTCACGAATGAAGTGATCCCCTTGACATCGGTAACATGGTCCTCTAGGAAAGGGTGGTCGTACCTGCCTAGGTTGAGGCCTAGGGTTGGGGTTTGCATACATGACGTTCGTGTAATCCGACTCCCAACTAGGTTCACTTGGTTCTTCACTATAGTAGGACTCACCATGTTCTGGAGACTGCATGTAGTAAGCTTGGGGACTATCGACATGTGTAGAATCAAAGCTATGGTCACTTGGGTCACTTTCCGAGATCAATGGGGTTACTGGTACTATGGCCCTATTCAGGTTTTCTTCTGCAACAGCATACTTTACTGGAATCACGTTAGCGGGGTTTGGGGGCTGTTGAGCTAGTACCGGTTGAGGTCTCTGTTGGGCCTGATATGGTTGCTGATAGGTTTGTTGGGGTCTAGCATATTGTGGTGGTGGAGGGTACTGGTTCTGGTATCTCCCTTGTTGGTAGGGCTGAGGGTATGGTTGCCTAACTGCCTGTTTGTTGTATGGGCAATCTTGTGCGGTGTGGTTTGTGTACTTCCGTTCTATGGTGCAGTACTGGCTACTAGGGTTAACTTGGGGTTGAGCCATAATGGGACACACATTTGCCATGTGGTCGCCACCGCATGTATAGCACCTCTTCACAGGGGCAAACCTTGGGATTTGTTTGCCAGTGACACCTAATTTCTGAGCTACCTTTTCGGCAAGTTCCTCAATTGATGTGGATTGCGTGGAAGAGTGACTAGATGCACTATCTGAATCTTTGTAGATTTTGGAGAGCTCTAGTTCTTCCCCTAGGTTATCTTCAATGTCAATGCACATGCGTACACATTCTTCTATGGTCCTAGGGTCCTTCAGATACACATAGGATCTCAACTTCGCACTCAGCAATCCATCAAGGAATAAGGCTACTTGTTTAGCAGATGTGGGTAGTTCCGAAATAGGGCACCTTTCAAGATATTGTCTAAATCTTCTTCCGGCCAATCTGACAGTCTCTTGGGGGGTCTGTTTGAAGCTGTGAATCAATGAGGAGGTATTGTGCCTTATGCCGCTCTTAGAGAACTCTACAATGAATGCCTCTAGGAGTTGATCTATGCTCCTGAACTGGCGTTCATCTAATGGCTGAAACCATGTAAGAGCTGTGTTCTTAAGGGTTAGACCGAAGGCATTGTACTGCGTGAACAGATCCTCCACTTGTTCAGCTCTCAAGACTTGCTTGAACTCTGCCACATGATCATAGGGATCTCCTGTGCCGTCAAAGTAATTCTTCATGGACTTAACTAGCTGGGTGGGTCTCAAGGTTCTTGCATGCTCTCTAGGTCTCGGCAGAGGGAATCCATCTACATTTCTTTGGTTCCTGTGGGCTCTAAGCATCTCAGGTTCTACCCTATTCGTCTCCGTCCTCGTTCTTTCTCTGCCTACTGGGTTGGCAAAACTTACTTCAGGTCTATCTTTACTTCTGTCTCTTTGCATACCATGAGCTTGGGAAGTTCCAGCCCCAGGGTGACCATAGGATACATTTGATCTTGGTTGAGGGAAAATAAATTCACCCTTCCAAGTGTAAGCATGCCTATCATTTTCTGTCACCACAAAGATCCGTTCTGAAGCATGATCTAAGTAGGTCACTCTGCCTGGGCTATCTGGATCCTTAAACTCATAGATCATGATATTTCCTATGTCTGTTGGCTGATTAGACTTATACCTCCAAAAGGCTTCATCAGTTTCTCGATTGAGGAGCAACTCTATGCTCTTGTTGTCTTGGGGGACCCATTCAGGTGTGATAATCCTAGTTAGAACTGATTTACCTCGAGGGGTTCTAGGTTCCGCACCCATGTTCCCTTGTTCTAGGTCACCTAAGTCCGCTTCTGAAATTACATTCCCGAAGTCATCTGTCCTATCAGGGTGACTGGTGACAACATATATAGTTCCTTCTTTGTCCAGGTATGCACCATTTTCAAACTTGACAGCTGGGTGTTCTAGTCCTATGGATTGGTCAGGGTTTTTAATCTGGACCACGGATCTTCCTAGGCCGTCCTCATAGATGCTAGCACCTAGTCGGTTGGTCCTAAGATATTCCAGCTGTGTTTTGTAAGGGCCTTCTACCCTGTACAAATAAGGCACTCCCGAACTTCCCGTATGTCTGTCCATGCCTTGAGACATTTCTGACTCACTGGTCTCAGAGCTAGGGTAGTATGAGTGGCGGCTCAACTGTTGGGCCCAAGACCTTGCAGTGTGATTGACACTAGCCTCTGAAGACCTAAGGCTTTGTCTCTCTCTTGCTAGGTGTCGTCCTGATCTAAGGTTCATATGCCTAACTGATTAGCCCAGTTTTTTCCAGAGTACAACCTCGTTGCCAATCAATTGGTACCAGTCACTTGATTCTTTTTAGTTAATTATGGTGTTTATGGTCTTGTCTGATATCACGTCGTCAGGAACACTTGAATGTTCTTCGTACTTTAGGTTGATCGTTCCACGTTAGGTTCTTTCCTTTATGTTACCGACCGTACAGAGATTAGATTTTTATCTTGAACTTGAGTTTTTTGGTAGTCTTCAACTTGATGACTGCCTATCGTCGCTCTGACTTACTCCTACCTCTCGTCGTTCTTAGCCTAAGCTATGAATTGACAGAGGGGGTTAAAAGTGTCCAACCTTTTGTTTCTTGCTCGGTTGCCCTTGAGTGCCCAGGAAATGTTTTCCCAAGCTCGCACTTACACTTGCTTAGAACGCCTCTCGATACTCTGTAAGAATTTCAAAGTTAGCTTTGAAATTTACCTTCCAAAGACAGAACCAATTATTTTCATTCATGTAGCACAAACACAAACTTTCATAGTGATTTTCAAGAAAACAACCCTAAGGACCCCTGACTTTGATCCCCCTGGGTATGGTCAACTTCAAGATACCCTATCTAAAAATCAATGCAATATCTTTATAAAAAACAGTTGAGGGCGTGTAGTATATGCTACGAGCTTTCCAACGAGCTCTAGAGCTCAAAAAATGGATCTCGTATGAAAAAGTTGTGACCGTTCAGGGTTCTAGGGTTACGACAGGGTTCAAACAGGATCACTGTGCAACAGGTTTTCCCCAAGTTGTTTTCCTAAGGCTTCCCCATGTGCTCAAGAGCATAGTATTTGTGCCCAAAATTAGCCCAACTTTTCAATTAACAAACCCTAAAAAATTTGGCTAAAATTGGCTGTCAATCGCGATGGATAGGGCTGTCAATCGCGATGGACACTCAGTCAATCGCGATGGACAGAGAGTTCAGTCGGTCGCGATGGACACCTAATTCAATCAATCGCGATGGACAGGCAGTCAATCGCGATGGACAGAGACTTCAGTCAATCGCGATGGACAGAGACTTCAATCAATCGCGATGGACAAGGGGTTCAGTCAATCGCGATGGACAGGTAGTCGGTCGCGATGGACAGAGACTTCAGTCAATCGCGATGGACAAGGGGTTCAGTCAATCGCGATGGACAGGTAGTCGGTCGCGATGGACAGAGACTTCAGTCAATCGCGATGGACAAGGGGTTCAGTCAATCGCGATGGACAGGCAGTCGGTCGCGATGGACTGGCAGTCAATCGCGATGGACAGAGCTGTCAATCGCGATGGACAGGGCTGTCAATCGCGATGGACTGAAATTTTGCAAGATTTTCAAAAATTTTAGTGGGAATGTGGTGTGCAGGGTCTCTAGTCCACTGTGGTGCACTCAGATTTACCAACAAGTGAAAATTTCTGTCAATCGCGATGGACAGAAGGCGGCGACTGCGAGACAGTTTCGTCGAGTTCCGTACCTGCGCGGGAAGCTGGAGATGGTGATGTGACCTGTACCTGCAAGATAGCTCAAGAAACATGCAAAAACAGCACATGCAATTTCGCTCTCTCGCTCTCTCTCACAAGTGAAATGAGGGAAATGAGGTGGAGGTGGGGATATAGTCAAAAAACTGAAATTTTTGCGATGATGGAGATGGACGTGGGAGATGGTGATGATGATGATGGTGATGGAGATGGTGAAGAAAGTAAAAGAAAATCTATGAGAGTGAAGAAAATACCTACAACTCCAACGCGTCAACTCTACGTCTTACCATCACACGCTCGTCCTCAAAGCTCGATCCCCGGCAACGGCGCCAAAATTTGGTGTAGCTCAGTGATGAGTAGCACCTCCTTTAATGTCAATCTGGGAAGACGTGAGGATGGTATGAAGACCTCGAGCAAGTGGCGGCACAAGTGCGTGAGTGAGAAGCACACAAGCATGCACACACATACACACACACGCGCACACAAGGCAAGACAAAGAGTGAGAATCAATGGAGCTTTTTAGATTACTTTCAAAATGCTCTTACAAGTTCGTTTCAATTACAATCTAACCTCAAAAATGAGCTCTCTAGCTCTTTTTATAGTTTTTGACTAGCTTTTGGCCCTGTCCAGACCTAGTGTCCGGCCTAGTTAAAAATTAGGTTCCAGGGCCAATTTGAGGGCTCAAACGGAGTCTAAAAAATACGAAAATTGATATGTAGGTACTTCTAAGGCTCCTCAAGCTCAAGGACTCCTTGGCTTGCACAAAATGGAGCTACAAAAATATGAAATGGTATTTACAATGATTGTTAGTGATAAGAATCACTGTTAAAAGATGTAGATTGGAAAAATTGAATGGCCTATCTGCCAGATTTGCGTCGACTGCTTTGTCTACTTACTCCTTCACCTTGTTCTGACTCTCTCCGTTGGCTTCCTTGTCTCGTCAATCCTTGGGTTCCCTGGCTTCCTTGTCTAGTCAGTCCTTGGGTGCCCCTACTGCTCTCAACAGGGGGTCTTTAATGTTCTTGAATGTCCTGAATGTGATCAGCATTAATTCAAAGATTTTCATGTACATTTGGGCCATCACATCGGGGGTATTCCGTAGTCGAATGCTCCAGTGACGGATGGTAGAAATCATATAATTCACAGTGGGAGATCCTTATGGAGGTGCTAGATAAACATAATTTAACCACTTTGCACAGCCTTTGATGTTCTTGACAGCAATGGTAAACTCGGGCCAGGTGCGTCTGCGGAAGACTGGAACAATGTTAAAGAGTGGCATGTTAGTCCAAGTATGAACCATCTCTGGGTAGGTCTCAAGAAGACGGATCCTCCAGGTGGGTTGATGAATGGATCCTTTTTTAGCACTCTCTGGGATATCATCGGGCCCAAATTGTGTGGCGAAAGTTGGAGCCTTGCCACATCATCATTGGATCTCTGCGTTGTAATCTGCCAGGAGTACACAATATGGCACATACTGATCGTCGTTGGTGCCGATCCATCTATGATGAGACATATTGCGGAAATACTCTGACTTTATGATGGTTTCTTCTAATTTGGCCATTGATTGGATTTGGATTGCCACTCGATCTTCATGGGTTGTAGCTGTTTTTTCTAGTGTCTGGAGCAATTCGGGTACTTGGACTTCCAAGGTGTCCATTCCTTATGAGGTTTGCTGACCACCTGGCATCAACATAGGAACATATGGTTCCTCATACGTTTCGTCCACCTCAATGGGTACCAATTCATCTGGCTCTGGTTCTACAACTGGAGAGGGCTGTCTTTCATATTCCAGTAACTTCTTTTGTAGTTCCGCCACCTGCTCTGTTAATGCCTTTACTTCTGCTGAAGTCGAGGTCGTTTCTATGACTTTGGGTTGTGCCTCCTGTTCCCTGAGCTGGCGATGTAGCTCATCCCGTTCCTTTTCCAAATCGTCATGTGCTTCTAATAGATCGGCATAGCTTTTCAAGATTGTTTTCATTGTTTCTGAGGGAACTGCTTTGAATTGTTCTGGGTCGATTTCATGGGGAGAGCCTTCCATGGCAGCTTCCAGGTTTTCTTCGTTTTGCTTCTGCAGACGCTTGTTTTCTTCAAGGGCTGTAGCCATGTGTTTTCTTAGTAGAGTCAAATTTCGCCGGACTCTCAGATTATCTGTTTGGTAGACCTCCAGTAAGGCTTCGAGTTGTTTGACACCTGGCTCTTGTGATGGTTGGGGTGTCTCCAGGAGGGTTTGATGAGCTTGCTCGAGTGTGGTGTAACGTTGATTGAGGTCTGCATTTTCTTCTTCTATAATTGTAAGACGTCTCTGTAGTTGTTGATGATTCGTAGTCAGTTGATGATGACGGTCTTCGAGAGCCTGATACTCACTCTGAAGTTGATACACGCATTGATGTAATGCCATGAATATACTATTTACATTAAACGATGAAGGGAAAGATGAAGATGCAGGGGGAATGGGGAAGGGGAAGGGAGTTGTGAATGCTGTGGAGTCAAGTGGTGAGGTAGGTGGAGGGGGTATGGGAGATTGAGGCTGCGTGGGGGGTGGGAGTGGTGTTGTGGCTGGTGATGTTTCCATTGTGTCGAATGTGTGTGTGACCGTGTAGATGGGAACAGTGGGTGGGGTGGATGTGATATTTGTGAAGAGTGTTGTGAAGGTGGGCATGGTAACTCCTCCGAATTGGATGCCGGGAGAGAGGGGAATTCCCATGAATACTGTGGTAATGGCAGAAATAGGCGTGGTAGTGCCAGGTGGTGAGGTGACTTGTGTAGTGAGAGGTGAGGTGGGTGGTGAGAGTGGTTCCGCCTGATGTTCTTATGTTTGTGTGTTACCTCCTGGTTCTGATACATTGATGTGGATTTGTTTGCTAGATCGCATGGGACGGGTAGGCACTCATTTCTCAAATCGATGAATATAAGCCATGGTTGCATGAACAGCCTCATCTAAACCTACCGCGTCAGCGTGCAGGTTCATTGATTCGATAAACATGTCATCCACACCTTCCTCGACTAACATTTGGCTCATGATCATCTTTCCTGTCTCGAGCGACAGTTTGTGTTGCTCTTGGACCCGCTTCATGGTTTCGTATAATCTTTTTATTTGGGCCGAGTATGTCGGGGCACTTGCTAGTTCTGAAAGTTCTTCATATTCTTGATCATACTCCTCGTTTGCCTCTTCTTGTTCTGTCTCTTCTTCATCCTCTTCTACTTCAACTACTCCTGGTTGGGTCAGGGCTAAAGTTGTAGTAGTGGGTTGTTGTCCTTGGGTCTGCTCTGCTTCTGTCTCCAGATTAGACTCATTGATCAAACGGGCAATTTCTTCATCTGTCAAGTCAGCAAGGGTGTAACCCTGTGGGAACTCCAAGTCCGATGGAATCAGAGGGAACACCAGGTTGGGTCCTTATGCACTTGGTCTGGGTAGGCGAATGGTAAATGGTCGGACACGCCTCCTTTGTGGAGGGGTCACCTCTGGTGTGGTAGTGGCTCCCCTTGGTTGAGCGCATGGTAATTGAACTCCCCCTCTCATCTTCTTCGATGGAGGACCCACCGTTGATAGTCCTCTTTGGAACTCTTGGGCCCTGGACCATACTAGTGCTCTTTGAATGGGCACGTCGTATGCTAAGCACCTGTAAATTATTCGTGTGAGGGCACAGCATCCATGAAGTACATTTTTCTGTTTCTTATTCCACCGTTGATGGGCTAGGTGTATTTGATCGATGATCCAGTGTGGTATGTTGATGGTGAGATTCTCTGTCTCCGCCAAGTACAAGATGAACCATATCTTTTTTGGTGGCATAGTGAATCGTTCTTGGGCGGGAAAAGCAAAATGCTGCATGATCGTTCGTAGGTGGAGAGCAATGGTAGGTGTCATTGCTACCATGTCCTTCAATTTGTTGAGATCCTTATGCTTCATCCTGCCTGGAACCATTGTTTCTTTCTCAGTGGGAATATGCATGCCTTGCATGTTCAATGTTGCCCGTACCAACTTGAGGGTCAGTTTGAATCTCTTGAGTTCGTGGCCTAGCAATAGTGAGGGTAGCACAAAAGTACTATCGCCTCCCTTGGCCCTGCTACGAGTGATGGTACTGATGAAATAGGAGCAACGTAGGAAATCGGACTTAGGCAAATGTGCCTTGAAATAGCTATCCAAGCCCGCTTTGGTCCATACCAATCGCATCACTTCTGCATTCTGATAGTTCTCAAATTTGCGAGTGAAGAAATGGTAGCGTCCCCATTTGCCATTGAACTCAATTTCTGCTTCCCAGAAGTAGGTGCCATCACCCAATGGCCCTGCGACATCACTAAACCAATGAGCGTGTTTCCCCACTTGAGAAGTGTGTCCCTGAGGAGGGTCCTGAATAGGGAGCACATGCACCGCTTAAAGTTCTTGAGGCCTCTCGGTGAGTGGTGGTTCAAGGAGGAGGGTTTCAATGTCCACAATCTGTGCGCTAGACCCTGCCTGGGAACTGGTGCCTCCTGCTTCTGCCATTGTTATTGCTTGCTTGCTGGTTCTGTGAGAATATAGAATCATGTGTTAATATTGTAATGGACAAGATAGAACACTTTTTGTCCCTGTTACAACATTATCATGATGTGAGTAATAGGTTAGTGGGTCAGTGAGTGCTCGATGATTGTGTGTATAGTTAATGAATGGATAGTCCTACGAGCTAGATGGAAAGATGCAGTGTGTGAGTGATGTAGTTAGCAAGTGAGGATGAATTTACACATGGGGTTTGGGGGTTTTATTACAAGTTTTAGGCTGCCAAACACAATGGATGGCTTTCGGTTTTGGTTTAGTGGAGACTCTGGAGGGCTTTATGAGTATGTCTGCTTGGGAATGAGGCGTTTTTGGGACCCATTTACAAGTGAGTCTGTGCATGCTTCTGGGTGACTGTGTGTTCATGCGTATTAAACAAGAGTGGGTAACGGCTCCTTGAGTGAGTGAACCCTGTCGTGTATGGTGTGATTTGTGTGTGACTAGTTGAGCCCGTAAGCAAGTCTTAGGCACCCAAATTTGTCTTGATTGTGGGCCAGCCTTCATCGACTTCTTGGGCACCCAGATAGATTTCACTTTCTCAAAAGAAGTTTTGGAAGTCTTCTTATTAGTATCATGTCGTTGATTACTAATAAGAAGTTGAGATGATTGTTGTCACTTGACTGTAATAGGCCGCTCGTCTTTTCGCACCCACAATTGTTTCAATGGCTGAGTCATTCTGCTTCGCACGTTCTTTTGGCCTCCAGCATAGGTAGTCTTCAGTAATTGTTCTGCCTTTGGTTGTTGCCTCCCTCTGGCCTTTGGAAAAGAAGGGAGTTCCGTTGAGTCCTTGACTTCTTTATTGAGATCACCATTCCTCTACATCACATAGCTTTGGACAAGAACAACATGGTCAACTTCATGTGTACCCCTGGAAGGACCAGGAGTCTGTGCCTTTTCTAGTTCCTTGAGTGCTCCATTATCTAACTCAACTGTAATTCGACTCTGATTTACCCATACCTCAAGGAGTCCACTTCTTAGGTTTAAGTTGACTGCATGGTCATAGATCCAGTCTTGACCCAAGACCAGAGGCTCAGTGAGATCCTCATCTTGACACACTAGTACCTTAACTGTCATTGGAACATCTTGAATGGAGAGGGGAAGTTCCACCTCGCCCATGCAAGGGGTTTCCACACCTCCCAATCCTATGAGATATGCTTCTATAGGATTGACTTTTAATTTCAATTCTCGACAATAAGAAAGTCTCACCGCACTAGTGGCTGCACCTGAGTCAATCAATGCTCGCACAATTTTTGCACTAACTCCTTGTCCTATCTCTAAGGTCACAAAAGGACGTCGATCGATTATTCTTTGGGAACTTATTCCTGAGACTTCACACATTGCCACATGATATCCTGGATCCTCATAGGCACCTGTCCTAGGTTGATCCCTACCCTGCCGTCTCAACTTCATCCTTCTGATGTGTTCTAAAGCTTCTGCTTGAGCTTCTTCTCGAACTCGTTTTTCTTCTTCTTTGCGTTTCTTAGCAGTGTTGAGTCGACTTAGCATTTCTTCTGTGAGAGGTTACTGATACAGCTTGACTCTGCACCCGCTGATGTAGCTCGGAAGAATATCACCTTCTAAGGTGGCTAGTTGTACTGCTATTCAAACTCCCAAGGAAAGCCCAGTTCTGAGCACTATTCTACTCTGGCAAAGGAAGAGGCAGAGGTAGAGGTTTTGGAAGTGGAAGAGGAAACAGTAACCAAGACCAAGGTCAACAACAGAATCATGCAGGAGGAAGAGGACAGTTTCGAGGCAGGGGGAGCCAAAGAGGTCGCAAAAATTTCCAAAGAAATGATTCAGGTAATGATAGTAAAGGATGTTGGACACTTTGAACGTGATTGCAGGTTAAAGAATCAAAATAACAGAAGGCAGCAAAACAACTATGCATCCACAAGTGCAGATGATTCTGAGAAGCTGTTTATGGTTCAACATCACAGGATGAATACGATGTCTGCTGGTGTTTCAAAATCGAATGATAATGTCTAGTATGTTGATTCAGGTGCTTCAAATCACATGACCAGTCATGCAGAATGGTCTAGTAGTTTGCAGAAAATGCCAGTTCCTGGATATGTTGAAACAGGTGATGACACATCGCATCCTATTGAGCATACAGGAAACATAGCATTGTCTATGGAGGACGGAAAGGTAAAACATCTCACTGATGTGCTGCATGTTCCAAATATAACGAAGAATCTGGTTTCTGTTGGACAAATGGTTGACCAAGGATTACAAGTCAGGTTCAATGCTGATGGATTATATGTAGAAGAGTACAAGCAGGATGGACGATTGGTTGCCAAAGGAAACAAAGTGGGTAGGATGTTCACCTTAAATGTGAAGATTCCTGAAATGAATGTAGCCATGTTTGCAAAAGGTGCAGGAGTTATTGCAGATATAGAGATATGGCACAAACGGATTGGACATGCAAACTTGCAAAGGCTGAAACTGATGCAGTTAAAGGAGATTGTCCATGGACTACCAAATTTCAAAGTTGCAGAAATGCAAAAGGTATGTGCAGCATGTCAATTTGGTAAACAATCAAGAGCATCATTTCCATATGACAAGCATGTTAGTGAGAATGTACTAGAAGTAGTACATACAGATGTTTGGGGTCCAACAAAGACCACATCTATGGGCGGTTGCAGGTTTTATGTTACTTTCATTGATGACCATACATGCAAAGTATGGGTATATTTCATGAAAGAGAAGAGCGAGGTGTTTACTCACTTCCAGAATTTTAAAGTTATGGTGGAAAAGCAGACAGGGAAGTACATTCAAACATTAAGATCTGATGGAGGAGGTGAATACATGTCAAATGAGTTCAGCAGTTTTCTAAAAAATCATGGAATTCGGCGTCAGTTTTCATGCAGGTACACACCACAACAGAATGGTATTGCTGAATGCAAAAATAGACATATTGCAGAAATAGCAAGAACCTTGATGGCTGAGAAGAATATGCCTCATTGTTATTGGGCAGAAACTGTGCATACTGCTGTATACATCATGAACAGAACTCCGACTGCTGCGGTACATCAAGTTACACCTCAAGAGAAGTTTACAGGTAAAAAGCCAAACTTATCACATCTGAAAGTTTTTGGCTGTATTGCATATGTACATGTTCCAGATGAGTTGAGGACAAAGCTTGATCCAAAAGCAGGAAAATGTGTCTTCATTGGATATTCCCTTGAGCAAAAGGGGTACAAATGTTATAACCCACTCACACGACAGGTGAAGGTGAGCAGAGATGTGGTATTTGATGAAATGTCAAGCTTCTATGCAGATGCCAAAGAAGGACTGAATCTTGAACCAAATGACAAAGAAAATGCTGAAAAATCTAGTGCAGAATCTCAAGTCTTGAGTAGACCGGATGCATCACCAAGCAATAGTTCCAACTCAAATCCATGGAGTGGAAGATTGCGTGGAAATTTCAGTCCAGCAAATTCATCAAATACATCCAAGAAAGGTAAAGAAAAGCTTTCTGCTGGTAGTAAAACAGGTGCAGGTTTTGAAGATCTTGATGGAGATTCAAGCGGTTCAGAAAAGAGTCTTGATGAGGAACTTGGATTGCCCTCTGTGAAGACTCCAGGAGTAAGAAGGGCACATGCAGATGATACAAGAAGAAGTGACCCAGGACCAAGAAGATCTGGGAGGATGCGTAATTCAGTGCAACGATTGACATATGATAGTTACATGGCTCGCCATTGTCCCTACATGACAAAGGTAATACAAGATGCTGAACCTTCTTGTTTTGAAGATGCAATTGGTAATGCAGATTGGGAAAAAGCTATGGATGAGGAGATGGCTGCACTTTATGGAAATGATACATGGAAGCTGGTTCCATTGCCGCAAGGAAAGAAATCCATAGGCTGCAAATGGGTTTACAAGGTAAAGCATAATGTTGATGGTAGCATAAGCAGGTATAAAGCATGATTGGTAGCTAAAGGTTATGCACAGACATATGGCATTGATTATGAGGAAACATTCAGTCCTGTAGCTAAAATGTCTATTGTCAGAACACTTGTTGCATTAGCTACAGCAAAAGGATGGACTTTGCATCAGATGGATGTGAAGAATGCTTTCCTACATGGTGAGTTACAAGAAGAAGTATATATGGACCAGCCACAAGGATATGAAGATTCAAAGCATCCAGAATATGTTTGCAGGTTGCAAAAGGCTTTGTATGGGCTAAAGCAAGCCCCTCGTGCATGGCATGCAAGGATTGTTGATTACTTAACCAGCATTGGGTTCTCTATGTGTGATGTAGATCACTCACTATATGCAAGGAAGGCTGATGATGGCATCACTATTGTGGCTATTTATGTTGATGACCTGATTGTAGGTGGTGATAATGAAGAAAACATCAAAGAGGTAAAGAAACTTCTTATGCAGGAATTCGACATGAAAGATCTTGGTGTGCTGCGCTATTTCTTGGGCATTGAGTTTATACATACAGAAACAGGTATATGGATGTCGCAAAGGCAATATGCCTTGAATATGTTGCAAAAGTATGGTATGGCTGATTGTAAGCCAATTTCTATGCCATTAGATCAGAATTTGAAATTGGATACTACATCAGGTGAAGCATTGGAAAATGCTACTATGTACAGGAAAATTGTGGGAAGTCTTATATATCTTACAATTACAAAGCCTGATTTAAGCTACACTGTTGGACTTGAAAGTCAGTTTATGCAAGTTCCTAGGAAGCCACATTTGGATGCTCTGAGGTGCACTCTACGTTATGTGAGTGCTACTTTGGATTATGCATTGTTTTATGAAGCTGGTGTAGATTTGCAGGTTCATGGATACACCGATGCAGATTGGGCTGGTAGTACTCCAGATAGAAGATCTACTAGTGGCTTTCTTTTCTCACTTGGAGGTGCAGCTATTACATGGAGCAGTAAGAAGCAACCCACTGTTGCTTTGTCAAGTACAGAGGCTGAGTATAGAGGTGCTGCAATGGCAGCATGTGAGGCATCATGGCTGGAGATGTTACTTGCAGATTTAGGTGTGGAAGTGCAAAAGCCTATCACTATCTATTGTGATAATCTTAGCAGCATACAGTTAGCACGGAACCCTGTTTTCCATGCTAGAACAAAGCATATCGAGGTACATTATCACTTCATCAGAGAGAAGGTATTAGCAGGTGATATTGATCTTGTTTATGTGAGAACAAATGAGCAGGTTGCTGATATTTTCACCAAAGCACTTGGAGCTGAGAAGTTGAAGAAGTTTCGGAAGATGCTTGGATTACAGGATATGGTGTTGAGCTTGAGGGGGAGTGTTGAGATATCAAGCTCAACATGTGATGATCCAGGATGACACGTACCAGTTTTTTGTTTCTCTGACATGTATAGTGGTCATGCTGGTATATGTCAGGGATCCTTCATTGAGCTTTATTAGATTTATCTACCGAGAGTGATGGCACATTTGTTTCTTGCCAGCTCACTCATTCCTGGACATTAGGTTTTTCCTTATGTACTGGTCTTTATATATTGCACTGGTTGTATTCTTGTTTTTTAGGTCATTCTTGTACATTCCTTTTATGTAATAGAAGAAGAAGAAGAAGAAGATCATTCTTCCTTGCCTCAATCTGTGTGTGTGCTTCTCCTTGAGAGTGAGAGTGTGTGTGTGAGCTCTCTTCCTTATCTCCTTCCTCGTGACAAGCTCTTTCAAATTCCTCTTGGGTATAGTTGAATGTATTATTGTTGAACTGGAGGTTGTTGTCAGGCTCTTTATTTTTCGTGGTCTTTATATATTGCCGTGTTTGCTCTTTAAGGAGTTCATATGGTACATTAAATGGCTTCAATATCTGTTCTAAATTTTTGCTTTCAATCTTAGCGTCCTTCATGACCTTTATTATTTGATCTTCAAATTCTGCAGTAAGCTGGGACACCAGCAGTGCCCTCTCATTTTGGCTTAGTTCTGCAATATCCTGATGATTACGTTCAGATTGGATCTCCGTTTCCTCCCTTATCGGTGAATGATGTAAGGTGTGAGAGAGAGGACATACCTCAATCTCCTCAGTAGCCGCTGTGGATTTTGGAACTACTGGTGTCCCCTCAGTTGCCTTTTGTGCTAGCTAATCTTGTAGTTGCTTAATCATTTCATCCTTTAGCTTAATCTCTTCGTTTGCCTTCAAAATTGTTTCTTTGTTTTTAATGAGATCTTTGCCTACGACAGCAAGTTGATCAAGGTCTTCTTTACATTGCGCTATGCACCTATTTTCAGCGGTCTTCCACGTCATCCTTAGTGCCACGGTATCATCCATATATCGCTTTTCCCATTCTGCAATAGTTGCTTGCTCCTACTTGAGCTGATCTTCATACCTGGCTAATTTTTCCTCCAAGACTTTTATGTCATGTTCAAGTACTTCCGGAGCTTCTATAGGTTGATTGCATAGAATAGCTGTCATCAGCTCCTTGATCCTTATCCTTAAATTCTCTGCTTCATCCATGTATATTTTGATTTGTGATTCCAAGATTTTGCTTCTTGCATTCATCTGTGTTTTCTCGGCCTCGCTAGCTTCAACTTTCTTTTGTAAATCCATTAATTGGTCTTTTAGCTTTTGATTTTCTGTCTCTAGTGTTTTACACTTTTGCTTGGCCTCTTGGACTTCGTTCTCTTTGTGTGTGATTTGCTCTTGTGCTAAACTCAATTGGACGGAAAGGCTCTTACCCATTTCATGAAGTTGATGCTTTTCTTGCATTGCTTTGTCATAATCCACATCAGCCTCGAGCATGAATTGTTCCGTGTCCATAGCAGTTTTTATCATATGTTGGACCAATGGCTTGAGCTGAGTGACATCTACATTCAACCATGTCTTTGGGATGCTTGGAGCTTCCTCTGTTTGTACATCCTTCCCATGTTCTACATGTATAGTTTCATTGTGGGGTTGTCTGGTTTGAAGCTTCACTTCTGATTCTTTACCTTCATCTCCTAGGTTGATAATCTTCGTGGCACTCCCTTGAAATGTAACATCCATCGGGGAGGGCTCAACCACTACTCTTATTGGGGTGAATGGTTCTGATTCGTCCACCATTTTTTCCTTTGGTTCTTTCTTGGGAGTCTTGAATGATCCCTCGCCTGTGATCGTAGTCTCTTGGATTTGAATTTTGGAGGTCTCATTTATTTTGATGACATGTATCCCTTCTTGGGATACCTCTTTGCCTTTGGGGTCTTGATTGTGGTTGATAGGGTTTTCATTTACCTTTGTGCCCTCTTCTTCTACATTGTAGTTTACTTCGTTTGACTCCTCCCATTGTCCATCATCTTTTGACTCGCTTCGAATGTCCGTATTTAATAGGGAGGTGTCTATCTTTTCTTGTGTATCTGAAGATGAGCTTGAATTATCCAACCCTATTTCCCTGTATCGATGTACCTTGGTCAGCTTCTTTTTCACTTTTGTATCTTTGTGAGCTTGCAAGTAATGGTGTCCTTGCACTGGTAGATTGATTTGACCCTCAGTGTATTTATGTGTATCTTCCAGTGCCCTTGTTAATTCCCCTTTGGTAATTGGTCGGTGCTCTTCAACCCTTGTCTTTGGGAGCACATGTGCCCTTTTTGTGGCTGGGATTTCTGCTTCTGCCTGCATCATTTCTCTCAGCCTCTTTGTAGCTCTCATCTTAGGTTGGGAACCAATTTTTGGCTCTTCAATGACCAATGGATCATGTAGGGGTGGCTGCAACGTATTCATGACTTGTGCACATCGCTGAAAGTCCGGCTTGTATATCGACAACTCAAAGTATTTATGAATGCCAGCTTTCTTCAGAATATCCATAGTTGATGTGAGTTCATGTACTACCTTGAAGTCTTTGGACATGACTGGGAACTGATTATCAGTATCCATGATTTTGATGGTGACCAAAAATAAGCCAGGTTGGTCATCCCTAAACCAGTGTCCTTTCGCTTTTGTCACACTCTTTAAGGGAAATTCCAGCACTTCTTCCTAAATGGTTGCTTTAGAATCTTCAAAAGCCATCTGCACTTGTAATGACAGGAGTATTAGCATCTATCGAAGACATAGCACTAGTGCTTGTGTGTTGTAGTAGTTTTCGTTCTATGCATCGCTTCGTTCCCCTCGAGTGTATGAGTAAGATCTCTTACCGCATAGTTTTTCATTTTAATTGTTGTCAAAAAACAAGAGTTAGTGTAGCCGAAGCATTTATTTATTTACACTGTAGATCCATTCTTATGGAAGTAGAAGCTATGACCTATCCCCAAGTGGGGAACGTGCACCACTAACTCTCTTAAGTACATCATGTGCCGAATGCATGGCTGTGTAATGTGGCCCTATCATGCATACTTTGGTTGCATTGAATGCTTCATGCGTGCGAGCGGACTTTATTAAGTTTTTATAGTTCGGTTCCGGTTGTTGCTTCGGTCTCCATATCCATTTTGTAGTAGTTGTTTTAGGCTTTGCCTTTGTTTCGTTTCCTCGTGTTGCATGTGGATCGTCTTTCGCTTCAGCTGTCCACGTGATGGAGGTCTTCCTCTTCATGTTTCTATGACGAATCTCTCTTGGCTTCGTTGTCCCATTGTGTCGGTGGAATGCTTCTTCCCGTCTACTTATCTTGGTTGGCCAGTTGTCTGACCTTCTTTGGGATCCACATTAGTTGTCTTGTCCTTTGAGCATCTACCAAAAGCTGCGGAAGCCATACCCTCAAAAGTCGCTTCGGTTCTAGCTTTGGTGTAGAGCATCTTTGTTCCGTCCCAAACTCCGCATGAAGGTTGACATGAACTGGTATTACCTTTTCTGATTCCTTCACTTGGTCCTTGCGAACCCATTTGAGCTTAACGTTTCTTGAATGTGGGTTACTAAAAGTTGGTTTCCCTACTGCGGATCTATCTCCTTCATAGGATGCTTCTAGAACATTCTCCTTATGGGCTCTCTTTTGCTCATCCGTTAAGTGGAGTGAATCTACTTCCTTCTGGGTGTCATGGAGATTGCCTCCCTCGCTTCCTTCGAACCTGCTTCTGATTGATGCGTGATGGAATCATTTGTTATGTGCGCTTTTAAGGTTTGTTCAGCAATTCAATTGATTTCCGCTCTATGGGAGGGATTCTCTCCTAGTAGACTAAAGATTTCTTTATGCCCTATTTTGGCTGAAATGTATCCTTGCGCTAGGTGGATGCTCACCTCGTTCTCAATGATCCATTCTTGTCCTAATATCAAGCTTTCGGTTAGATCCTCATCTCTGCATACTAGGACTCATTGTTCCATAGTTGAATTTCCTAGGTGGAGGGATATAGTGGCTTCTCCAATGCATGTTATAACTTGACCTCCTACACCTATCATGCATGCTTTAGTGAGTGACATATCCACTTTGAGCTCCTTGATGATTGTACTTCTCATGCAACTGAGTGTTGCTCTTGAATCTATCAAGGCATCTATTAACTGGTACTCAGTCATTCCAACTCCTAGATTTAAGTAAGGCTGAGACACATTGACAATATTCGTCTCGGTCTTATGAATCTGGTAATTAGCCATGGGAATAAGCTCTTCTCCTTGTAGATACCATTCATCTCGGTGTCTTATCCACTCCTTTCGTCTCTTAATATGTTCTAAGGCTTCTTGTCGTGCTTCTTCTCTAATTCGTTCTTCCTCTTTCTTCCTATTTTGTGCACCTACAAGGCGTGCTAGCATTTGGTCTGTCACTGGCTCCATATAACGCTTTACTCAACAACCACTAATGTAATTAGGGAGAATGTCTCCATCCAGAGTAGCTATATTAACAGATCCACTCGTGGAGATCCTATTGATTATTAGAGGTCCATATCCATGTTTTTGTAATTTCTTGGCATGTTGCTTCAAGGTGTAGACCAGGACCAAGTCTCCTTCTTTTAGTCCTTTGTCTTTTATGTGAGCATCGTAGTATGCCTTTTGCCTTCTCTTGGCCGCATAAATTCCTGCAACAGCTTTGTTGGGGAATTCTTGGACGAGAAGGAGTTTGAGGGTTTGTAGGAGAAAAAGGAAAGAATAAAGAAAGAAATGAGCTGGGAAACTTCACAGAGGAAATAACCTTGGAAGCTTCAATTATCCCGAAGTCTTCTTGCAGTCGGCCTCCTCTGCACCAGTCCTCTACTTGCTTCAAGCTTATCCTTGTGCACACCTTGCACCAAGCTTCCACCAAGATGAGGAATGAGTATCTTCTGTCGGCATGCACACTGCACAGAGACCTTGAGGTCCTTGGGGTCTAGCTTCGCACTCCCTGCTTTCCTCCTTAGCCACCTTTCTTGCACTCTTCACTTCCACCTCTCTGTGTCGCACACTGGTGACTCTTGCACTTCTCTCTCTTGCTTCCTTTAGCCTATGCTTCTCCTGCTTACTCTAAGATTGGTCCAAGAATGGCCTTGCCTTGATTTGAGTGTGTCGATCACGTACGCTCTTAACTGCAATGGTATCTTGGTGCTCACTTTGATGTCCCAAGATTGTCTTCACAAGTGGCAGCCAACGACTCACTGTTTTGTCCTGTAGTGACTTTAGACTAAAACCAAAATTTTAATGGGGGGACCATACTTCCACCTGTGTGTACGCTGCCGCTTCACATACCTTCACATTTCCTTTTAAGTCTTCACTTTTGCACATAAGAGGGGGTTCACCTGAACCTTACAAAACACTTTAAAACACACTTTGAACCTTAGGGAAATTAGAGAAAATACCTCTGCAACCTGCAACCCACTTTCTCCAATTTACCCTATGTGGACGATTAATTGTGCACTACCTGTGCACTTTGACACCTGCACTTTAGCACTTTGACTTTACACCTGTTGACTTTGACCTTGACCTTGTTGACTTTGACCTTTTGACTATTTGACTTTGACTACATTGTTGACTTTGACCTTTTGACTATTTGACTTTGACTGCAGTTGACTTTGACCAACATGACTTTTATGGGCTCAACAGTTGCCCACCACCTAATGTGCTCTCCGTCTCGGAGAGCTACAGCCAAAACTTTGAACATAGAGGACCCCATGAGAATAGAGCTGCAACAACTTGAAGAGAACATCTGAGCAGCAACCAATTCCACCAGAACAAGCACCAGAAAAGAACGAGAAGTGGGATTTTGTTATGGAAAAGCAAAAGAGGGGCAATGGGAGGTTAGAATGGAATGGGAAGGGAGGGCTGAGGGTATGAAGATGGATGGGGCAGGGAGGGTGAAGGATGTGGCTGGGCAGATTGGTAAAGGGAGGGGTTGGAAGTAGGAATCAGGGCCTTGAGGGGGGCTAAAATGATCAAACTAGAGGGCTACAGAGGGTACAGATGGAATATTATTAAACATAAGGAAAGATAAGGTGAGAATAGACCATGTGGACAATGTGGCTAATTAAAAACATATGATAAATCTGTGCAAATAATGAGGGTTTGGACCAAAACTCAGAGAAAATGTGGGAATTTGGAAAAAACAAAGCCAAAAACTGAGTCCAGAGGTGCCAAAAAACATGGAAATGACCCCATTTTTGTAAAAAATGGCCAACCGAGGCACGATCCAGAACCAAAAGCTATGACCGATGGAATTTAAAAAAAAAAAAAAAAATATATATATATATATATATATATATATATATATATATATATTTATTTATTTATTTATCCGAATGTACAAGCGCAAAGAAAAAAGAAAGAAAATAATAATAATAATAATAATAATAAATAAATAAATAAAATAAAAGAAATAGAATATAAAATAAAATATATAAAAAATAAATAATTAAATAAAGAACTAAAATAAAGTAAAACAAATAAATAAAATAATAAAATAAAAATAAAAATAAAATAAAATAAAAAGTATAAAATAATAAAATTAAAAAATTAAAAAAAAGGGACGCCGTGGGTGGCGGGAGTAATAAAAACAGAAGCTATAAAAAATAAATAAAAAATAAAAAGAACAAAAGAACAAAACAAACGCGGCGCGCGGCGGGGGGAAAGTAAAAGAAAAAAAAAAAAAAACAAAACAAAACGAAAGAAAAAAAAAGAAGAGTGGCGGGGGAAGGGGGGGGTCGCGTGGGGGGGGGGGGAGAGGGGGGGGGGGGAGGGGGGGGGGGGGGGAGAGGGGGGGGGGGGGAGAGGGGGGGGGGGGGGTTCTGCGGGCGGGCGGGTGGGTGGGAGGGGGCTCTGCGGGCGGGCGGGCGGGCGGGCGGGCGGGCGGGAGGGGGGGAGGGAGGGGGGGAGGGGGGAAGGGGGGCGGGGGGTTCTGCGGGCGGGCGGGTGGGTGGGGGGGGGGTTCTGCGGGCAGGCGGGCGGGCGGGGGGGCGGGCGGGCGGGAGGGGGGGCGGGGGGGAGGGAGGGGGGGAGGGAGGGAGGGAGGGAGGGGGGGAGGGGCGGTTCTGCGGGCGGGCGGGTGGGTAGGAGGAGGTTCTACGGGCGGGCGGGCGGGCAGGCGGGCGGGGGGGCGGGAGGGGGGGTGGGGGGGAGGGAGGGGGGGAGGGAGGGAGGGGGGAAGGGGGGAGGGGGGTTCTGCGGGCGGGCGGGTGGGTGGGGGGGGGGGGGGTTCTGCGGGCGGGCGGGCGGGCGGGCGGGCGGGCGGGAGGGGGGGTGGGGGGGGAGGGAGGGAGGGGGCAAGGGGGGCGGGGGGTTGTGTGGGCGGGCGGGAGGGGGGTTTTTTTTTTATTATTATTATTTTTTTTTTAATTTGGAAAAAAGAAAACGCCTAGGGGGGGCCTTCTTTTTTTTTTTTTTTGGAAAAAACAAAACGCTTAGGGGGGGGCCTTTTTTTTTTTAATTATGAAAAAAACTGAAAAAAATACATACAAAATCCAAAAAAATGGCAAAAAAATCCAAAAAATCCTTCAAAAAATTCTGGAAAAATTTCCTACAGGTTTAAGCCAGTTTCTTCACTCAAAATCACAGAGAGCTTCCTTTATTCTTCAAATTTGGCAAGAAAAAGACACATGAAAAACGAGAAAAAATGCTAGAAAATTCTAAAAATTGCTTGAAAAATTATGAAAAAAAATTCTTAAAACTTCCAAAAATTGTACCTTTGCAAAGTTGATGAAATGGCTACTAAATTTGCTAAAAACTCAAGAAACAAGCATGAAATGGATAAAGAAAACTACTAAAACTTAAGTAAAATGACGAGAAATGACTATGTACAACCTGGACAAATTTTGCAGGTTCCAGGTGATTCATGAATCTTCACTTTGGTTGATGATAGGCCTTGAGCCTTGTATTGTTGACTCAGAGAGACTCCTCCATAATCTGCAAATGTACTACACTTCATTGATTTTGTCTTCTCCTTGGGCACACTGGTCATCTGATAGGGGTACCCTAAATCCTTCATTAGAATGTTACTTCCTCCAACAACTTTATGACTTAATCTGCAAAATTTTATTTTGACTATTCCAACTTCTTCATCGAGTGGAACCCTATGTTTCCAAAGACATGCAGGTACACCTTCCACATTCTTGTAAAGCCCTGCACTTTCTATCATAAGAATTGACATAACAACAGATGATAGCCATACCAGTATCCATAAAAAATTGGCCATTGACATATGATTTGAAGCATCTTCATCACGGCTGCACTTAAGGACTTTGCTTTTCTTCTCTTTTCCATGGCCTTTGACTGAGACTGTTTCAACCTGAGTGATTTCCTCTTTTTCTTCATATGCTTCTTCTCTACTTGAGTTTGGGAAAATTCCATAGCAGGAAGATGGGTCTTCTGCATGGAGCCAAGCCAACATGTTTTCATCTTCATATAAATCTGCTCCTTCAAATAGGTCTGCTTCTGGGTTGTCCACCACTTCTTCTTCCATACAAATACCAATTGTCTGCATCATGCTAGTATTTTTCTGATTGTCTGGTCCTTCTTCTAAAATTATTTGCTGCAACTCTTTTCCCTCTTGCTTTACCCACATTGTGTCCTTGCCCCAGTCATGCAGCACATTGGCATGCCTTAACCAAGGTCTCCCAATTAACAAGGGGAAACTTCCTTCTACCTGTGGTAGCCTTAAAACAACAAAGTCCAAGTTAAAGATAGTACCTTGTATCCTGACTGGGACTCCAGGGACCACACCCATAGGCCTTACTATGCTTTGGTCTGCCATTGTTACAGTGAAGTTGGCAGGTCGTGAAGGGTATAGTCCAATCTTTTTCATGGTATATTCAGGCATCAAGTTAATGCCAGAACCACCATCCACAATAACTCCCGGAAACTCGTGACCTTTAATAGAGACTGTTAGTCGAGGGCTGTTGTAATCTGTGAGGGGTGCTTCCCCTAAATTTTTATCTTTATGCATCACAGCAGCCTTTGCCACTAAACTTGTTGTGGACATTTCATCAATTATCTGCAAGAGTTCTGACATGAACTTCCCATCCATCTTTATTAAATCAAAAATACTAACCTCCTTTTTCATGGACTTGAGTAATCTAGAGGCCTCTGATTCCTTAAGAGCCTGGGCTCCATTTGACTTATCAAACTCCTCATGAGCCCTGTTGAATGCATGTCCAATAGCATCACTGGTACCTATGAAATTTTCTTTTTGCCTTGTGTCTGCACATGTGATGGCTTTGTTCTCAGATACACCTTTGTCTTTGTTTAATCCATTAATCACTTAATTTTGACCTATGTCCACTGGAGCCTTCCCCTTGCTTCTTGTCTGCACTGTAAAAGATTCGATTTCCTCTAACTGCACCACCCTGGTAGCTGGCGATGGCACCTTAACTTGACCTACCCTTTCTTCTTCCTGCACAGAGATCATTTGAATGTGGGGCCCTGATGAAGAGGCTTGATTCTTAGGACAACAATTTGTGTAGTGGTCTCTGGCCTCTGGGCAGTTTCTGCAAGGAGGGGCATTTTCTGGTAGGGTGCACCTACTTTGATAGTGCCCACATTCCCCACATCTGAAACAAATAATTGGCCTTCTAGGCCCATTTCCAAAATTATCCCTCTGTCTAGGGTTATAAGGGTTACCTTGATTGGGGGCAGCTGCCATCACATTTGCTGGTGTTGGGGGTCCTCCTTGTGTCCAGTATGTCGTTGCAGGCATTCCCCTTGATTGGCATTCATGGGCCTCATGGCCAACTTTCCTGCATAATTGGCAAGTTACACTTAATAGAGGACACTCACTTACTATATGCCCTTGTTTGCTGCACATGGAACACCAAAGACCACTCTTGATGCCACCTCCTTTGAGCTCCTGCAACTCCTGTCGCAGCTGAGCCAATTCCTCTGCTTGGGCCTCTTCCTCCTTTTGGAGCTTGAGTGCTTCAATCTCCCTTCTCAACTGAGCCACATAAGTCTCCTCCTCTTTGTAGGGCTTACTCCTTTTTAAGCCCTCCAGCTCCTTCCTTAGCTGAATGATTGGATCCTCCATTTCTGTACCATATGTTGGTTGGGAAGAAGTTGCACCATACTGATGCCCTATCTGCTCCAAGCGTGTGGCTGTGTTGATGAACTCCTCTATGGAGGCTGTAGGTAACACTAATTCCTTTATTTTGCATTGGGTGGCCACTGGTAAGGGCTTAGCCAACCATTTCTTGACAAAAAAGTCGTGTGGTGGATCTGGCAATTTAGCCATTAGTGCTTTGGCCCGAGTCACAAACTCTGGGAACTTTTCTCTTGGACCTAATCTTAAATTTTCTAGCTCTTCTATGATAATCTCCGCAGTGTTGCCATGCTGGAACTGATTTTTAAAAGCATCTTTCATCACATCCCAAGTGGTAAAATGGTTTTTAGCAAACTAGCTGAACCACTTATCAGCTAATCCCTCTAATGTGGCCGGAAAGAGTATCAAGAACGCATCTTCCCTACCCATTAGACCTCTTGTCTTGCATAATGCCAGAAATCTTCGAATGTGCTCATCTGGATCCTCATGAGCTAAACCTCTGAAAGAGGGAAATTTTATGTTTAATCTGGAGAGTAAGGTTTCTAGGTCCACCTGTCCTGCCATGCTTCTTACCGATGAAGTTGATGAAAGTGGACTCGATGATCTTCTGATCGCCTTTCTTCTTGTCTGCTTGCACGTGACCCTCAAGGTTTGTGACCGGGTCGCGGTCATGAGCTGTTCATAGTTCACTTAATATGAGACACTTGATATAAGTATGTACCTCTTTAGTCAACTGGAGTATTACTGTCGACAATGGAATATTGTTCTCCAAGTGCAATAGACCTTCTCCTATGCTCAATTCTCCTTGGATGTCCCACCGGGCGTGCCAAATTTGTTGGGGGGGATTCTTGGACGAGAAGGAGTTTGAGGGTTTGTAGGAGAAAAAGGAAAGAATAAAGAAAGAAATGAGCTGGGAAACTTCACAGAGGAAATAACCTTGGAAGCTTCAATTATCCCGAAGTCTTCTTGCAGTCGGCCTCCTCTGCACCAGTCCTCTACTTGCTTCAAGCTTATCCTTGTGCACACCTTGCACCAAGCTTCCACCAAGATGAGGAATGAGTATCTTCTGTCGGCATGCACACTGCACAGAGACCTTGAGGTCCTTGGGGTCTAGCTTCGCACTCCCTGCTTTCCTCCTTAGCCACCTTTCTTGCACTCTTCACTTCCACCTCTCTGTGTCGCACACTGGTGACTCTTGCACTTCTCTCTCTTGCTTCCTTTAGCCTATGCTTCTCCTGCTTACTCTAAGATTGGTCCAAGAATGGCCTTGCCTTGATTTGAGTGTGTCGATCACGTAGTGACTTTAGACTAAAACCAAAATTTTAATGGGGGGACCATACTTCCACCTGTGTGTACGCTGCCGCTTCACATACCTTCACATTTCCTTTTAAGTCTTCACTTTTGCACATAAGAGGGGGTTCACCTGAACCTTACAAAACACTTTAAAACACACTTTGAACCTTAGGGAAATTAGAGAAAATACCTCTGCAACCTGCAACCCACTTTCTCCAATTTACCCTATGTGGACGATTAATTGTGCACTACCTGTGCACTTTGACACCTGCACTTTAGCACTTTGACTTTACACCTATTGACTTTGACCTTGACCTTGTTGACTTTGACCTTTTGACTATTTGACTTTGACTACATTGTTGACTTTGACCTTTTGACTATTTGACTTTGACTGCAATTGACTTTGACCAACATGACTTTTATGGGCTCAACAAGCTTGTATTCGGGTCTCATGTAATTTTTCAATTTGGTCTAGCTGCTTGGACAATTCGTCTCCTGTCCATTCATATTGTTGGGCTATTCTCAAAGTAGGCACTAAAAAATCGATCGATAGGATTGTGTTCTGTACATACACTAGATTGAATGGGGTAGTTCCAATGGCAGTCTTGTAAGCAACACGGAAGGCCCAAATTGCATGATGCAATTGTTTGTCCCAGTCAGACCTTCCACTATTGACTATCTTTGTCAATATTGTGCATAACGCCTTATTGGAACTCTCCGCTTGACCATTGGCCTGAGGGTGGTAAGGGAATGATTTTTTATGGATCACTAAGAACTCATTCATTAAAGACTCTATTACTTCGTTAATGAAATGTGTTCCTCGGTCACTCATAATTTCAATTGGTAATCCAAAACGAGTAATATATGCTCAAAAAGAAACTTAGGAGTGGTTTGAGCATCGTTTTTTTAGTAGCCTTTGCCTCTACCCATTTTGTCAAATAATCGGTGGCCACTACGATGTATTCACCATGTGACCCTTTGGCCGGTGGGTTAATGGGTCCTATGAGATCAATACCCCATTTAGAAAAGGCTCTGCCGCAAACCATAGGTCTCAAAGGCATGTCATCTCTCCGAATCGGGTATTTAGCCCTTTGGCATGTCTCACAACTTTGTACATAAGTTTCCGCATCCATGTGTAGAGTTGGCCACCCCAAGCCTGCAAAGAGGATCATTGTTCTCTCGGCTGAGAAATGACCTCCTACCGCACCCGCGTGTGCCATTTCTAATATGGGTAAATATTCTCCTTCGTGTACACATAACCGCAACTGATTATCTTTCCCTCTTTTGAATAATTGTCTCCCCATGATTACATAATCCTTGCACATTTCCTCCAGAGATCGTTTCCTGGCCAAACTGACTCCTTCCTCATGTTCCTTTGTCTTGAGGAATTTCACTAGTTTTTCACTCCATTTGGGTGCTATTGTAGAGAAAGGTAAGGATGTATGATCCTCACGGATGGTCTCCTGGCACTCTGCACAGTTACTAACATAATCATGGATAGTTTTAGGCATATTGGGCCAGTATACTCCTAATCATTTCAATTCTCTTAGAGTTCTGTGAATTCCTTTGTGTGTCCTCCATTTGTTCACATGGGCTTGTTCAATCAGCTTCATTTGTTCGTCTTCCTCCACACATCTCAGTAGGACACCATTGGGTTCCTTAAAGGACACACTTCCCGCAATAATATGTAAATTTCTTGACTGCAAAATCTCCTTTTTACTCTCTTTATTGATTGAGTGTTGTGGGCCATGAGTAAGTATCGGGATGAGTTTTTCTGCCCACTTTGGACACACTTCCAAATTAAACAGATAAGTGTCTGGCAGATCATCTGGTACTCCACTTGGTGGTTCTCCATGTGTTAACCTAGAGAGGTGATCTGCTCTTAGGTTGTATCCTAAGAATCCATCCAAGAAGCTATAGACTTCTTTTCCTGCAACTCTTTCCAATAGATGGTCCGTGATGGGTAGTGGGTAGCTATCACGAATCGTGGCTGCATTCACTTTTTTCAAGTTAATGCCTATTCTGAGTTTTCCATTCTTCTTAGGCACAACCACTAATGGTGACACCCACTCGGTATGTTCTATTTCATAAATGAATCCAACTGTTAATAGCTTGTCTATTTCTTCTTTTGTTTTAGTAGCATATACCTCATTGTATGTATAAGGCGATGGTTTTGCCTCCGATGTCATTGGTATTCTATGGGAACAAATCGAGGGTTCCACACCCTTCAGATCCTTATAAGTCCTGGCAAATACATCCCTATATTCCCGGATCAACTGTATTAACTCTTCTTCCTCCTCTGTTGACACATCTTTACCTATGTATGTACATCTCTCTTCTCCATCCTCCACTGTTACTATGATCTTTTTAGTTTGTTCTTTGTTGTCGTACGCTTCTCCTTCCTTAGCCTCTCTCTTAGGCATTTGAATGGCTATCTTTCTCTCTTCTACTTCGTACCTTTTAAAATGCTCCGGAACCTCAAAAAGGTCAGGGTTTGGTCCGATTTCACTTACACTTTCCTCTTGCTTAGGTACTATAGGGACTTCATCTATTGCTAATACTTTGGTCATTCCACACTTGTCTCCGGTTCGAATAGATTCTAGGTAACATTCTTCATAATCAAATTCTGGTTCCATTTCTATACTCTCATATTCCTCTTTCCACTCCTTTTCTACAAGTTCCCCTACTTCCACCTCTTGCAGGACAACCATGCATAAGTTTACATCATAGCCTTCTTCATCTACACATTCATTCATCGTTAGAACTTCTTCATTCACACATACATCCAAGGTTGCTAAGATTTCCATCCATCCATGCGGTTCAAATGTTTCATCCGGAAAGACTTGAGGCATATACATTGGGCCTTCTACTGGTCGGTAATTAGGATGTCCTATTGGCCACAATTGCCTTTTATTATCCTCCTTCTTGGCTTCTTTACACATCCATAATTGGGCATCCTCATGCATCCATGATTGATTGCTTGATCCAGCACTATGAATAGATAGATCATCTTCCTCCTTGTGTATAGGATTCCATTGTAGTGGGGGAACATCTCGATAGGCAAACGTATGCAAATTTATTTTGGTGGTATTTCCTTGATGTTGAAGGTATAAAGAATCTCGTCCCCAATCTTGCACTACCCTAAGCTACCTCATGAAGGGTCGTCCTAATATCATCTTATAGTTGCTTGCTTTTCCAAATTGACAAATAGCTAGGGTATGTTCAAATTCAACTCTGCAAGTGGTTAGTTTGATCTTTTCTAATATCTCTGGTGGTTTTTCAACATGACCATCTGCTAATTGGAGCTTCATGCGGGTGGGTCGTAAGGCAGGCTTTCCCCATTTCTCCCAAATCTCCTTGGTGGCAATTCCTACTCCTGCTCCTATGTTTAGTATAGCCTTGGTCATGTACCCATTGTAAGTGACAGGTAGACATGTGTTACCTTCATCTCCTTCACTAAATTCTCCCACTTTGTCCACTCGGATTTGAACCTTAGATGGGTTTTCTCGTCCTTTATTTTCCTTTTCGTCCTTCTCCTGTCCCAATTCCAGTTGACCTGCTAATTGGTTCCATAACTGCGGTTTAAGATGGAGCAGTTCCTCCACAGTTAGTTGGCATTGCACTTTTGTCTTTTTAAGCTCGGTTAGATTGTGTGAATTCTTATCTGAGTTTCCCTTTCCTCTTCCTTTTACAGCGGGTGCTCGGATTATCATAGATTCCTTTTCGTATCATGTAATTTGGTAGGGTTGAAATGCTCTGAGCTTCTTCTCTATTTCGGTCTAATCTTGATACTTCCTCATATACTTCTTCCATGTTGGGATTTGGTTGATAAAGGTCCACATCTAATTCCTCAAAGGGAGGCTTAGTCACTCCATTCCTCTTCCATTGTTCTTCTCGGATTCTATTCCACAATTCTTTTGGCCAGTCAGCCTCTAAATCAGGTATTGTTGACATAGGTTCGTCCCGGATTTTCACTCTCTCACCTTTATCATCCTTCTCCTTAAGTTCTTTGTCCTTGGCTTTAATACAATCCTTGTATTGATCCTCTGCTATCCTTGTCTCTGAAAGGGCTTGGATAGTCTTTTCTAGGGTTGCTTGTGCTACGTCTATAAGTTTCCTGCATATAGCAAGCCTCTCTTTTTCTAATTGTCCTTGAGGATAAAGCTTTTTGTGTTGCTCCACATTCGGTCCATCCTTAATTCTAGCTTGGTATGCTTTTAACCACATATCTAAATCATTCGTTTGTGTAGGTGGCTGTGCTTTCGATGCAATGTACATTAATGTTGCCACTTCTGGCCCATAGGCATATTCGTATCCTTTGTACCTGTAGTAGTGTGGATCATAAGTTTGTTCATATTCCGATATGTTAGTGTCATAGGGATAGTACTCTCCCTGAGATGGCTCATAACCTGGGTTTGTCGACTCCACACTGGTCATAGGTGATGCTGGTACAATGGCTCTTTCTAGGTTTTCCTCTGGTTGAGCATACTTAACTGGCACCACATGTTGGGGCTGTGACAGTTGTGGTCCTAACACTGGTTGGGGTTGTGGATATTGTGCTTGCTCGTATGGTCTTGGTGCTCCTGGTGGTGTTGGGTAGGGACTGTATCTGGGCACATCTCTGCCTGGCTCTCTAGGTGGATACCCATATGGTCGATACTGAGGTGGTTGTAGAGGCCATGTTTGCCTATTGAACGAGCAATTTTCTATGTTGTGATTGGTGTATTTTTGTTCTATGTGGCAATACAGGTTCGTTCCATGATGGGGCTGCCTATTGTAAGGATATGTCTGTGGTACTCCTATTCCTCCCCGTACACACATGTGCGTGGGATGATCTCCTCCACAATGACTACACCTTCGCAACACAGGCACTCTTAGGGGTGGATGTTGGTAATTTCCTTGGACTCCTAACTTCTTTGCCACTGGCTCAACTAATTCTTCTACATTACTAGAGTTGGATGTAACAGTACTCCGAGAGTCTTCTGATTTAGTGGGGTTGGGCGCACTCTTCAGATAATCCGCTAGGTTGTCCTCTAAATCAATACATTCTTGCAGGCATTCACTCAGGGTTTGTAATCTCTTCACGTATACTAGCATTCTTAAGGTTTCGTTTGTTAATCCATCCAAGAACAATGAAATCATTTTTTGCTGAGTGGGTCTCTCTACTGCTGGACATCTATCGACATACTGATTGAATCTTTGGGCGGCTGTTTTTACAGTTTCATTAGGGTTCTATTTAAAACTATGGATAAAGATGCAGAATTGTGTTTATTCCCTCTCTTAGTGAATTCCCCTATGAATTCTTGAAAGAATTGCTCTATATTTCCAAATTGGTTGGGATCTAGAGGTTGGAACCAAGTCAGAGCTATTCCTATGAGGGTGAGTCCAAAGGACTCATACTGCACAAAGAAGTCGTCTACTTGTTCCGCTCTTAAAACTTGTTTAAATTCAGCAATGTGGTCATAAGGTTCTCCCAATCCGTCATAATGATTCCTCACACATTTGGCTACCTGGATCAGCCTCAATCTTCTCATTGGCTCTGGCTGTCTAGGCATTACAGGAAAGACAGGAATTGTTGGTCTAATTGGGGGTATCCCGGGCTACACTCCTATTGGTGATCGTGGCCTTACTAGCGGTCGGTATTGATTTCCTACTCCAGGGTGGGGTTGATTGTGCGTTTGCACTCCGGGTGTTGTGAATTGCACGTGAGTTCGGTTCGGAACACTTCGTTGGCTTGTTTGTCCCGACATTGTATGCTCTACCTCCTGTTGTGTTCCGAAGGGGTTCTGAGAGGTGGTTGCTTGTTCTCGTTGAGGGAATACAGGCAATCCCAGGTATCTATGGCTCAGTCTATGGCATCTACCAGCCAGTCTATGGCATCTACCAGCCAATATCTCCTTTGATTTTTGTCCAGGTATGTTATTCTAGACTCGTCTTTCGGATCCTTTAGCTCGTAAACATCATAGTACTCTCCTCTCTCCCTTGAGTCGGTGAGTCAGTTTGAAGTAACAGGTCCAATCTGTGGATCAAATACACTTCTAGTAAGTAGTCGTCTTGAGGTATCAAGTCTCCTCTCAAGACTCGCGTCACCAATGACTTGCCTCTAGGGGTGGTCACTAACTCCTGAGGGTTCGGTCTCCCTGAGTTCTCTTGTCCCACTAACTCTCCCCTTTCATTGATCAAATCAGGATATTTTGTCACCATGTATATGAGACCCAATTTGTCCATGTATGCTCCACCTTCATACTTGATCGCAGGTCTGGGCACAATTGTTGCATCCATAGAAGTCACCATCCTAGCCACAGATCTGTTCAAGCCATCAAGGTAAATGGGAATCTCCTGGGCATTGTGTAGCTCAGTGATGAGTAGCACCTCCTTTAATGTCAATCCGGGAAAACGTGAGGATGGTATGGAGACCTCGAGCAAGTGAAGGCACAAATGTGTGAGTGAGAAGCACACCAACATGCACACACATACACACACACGCGCACACATGGCAAGAACAAAGAGAGTAAGAAAATGGAATCACTTCTATTACAACAAAGTTCTCATACAAGCTCAAAACTACAACAAGCTCGCCCCAAAAATGAGCTCTCTAGCTCTATTTATAGTTTTTTACTAGCTTTGGCCCTGTCCAGACCTAGCGTCCAGCCTAGTTAAAAATTAGATTCCAAGGCTTATTTGAGCGCTCAAACGAGGTCTAAAAAATACGAAAATTGGTAGGCAATTACTTCTAAGGCTCCCCAAGCTCAAGGAATCCTCGGCTTGCAAAAAAAAATGGATCTACAAAAAGATGAAATGGTATTTACAATGGTTTTCAGTGATGAGAATCACTTTTATACTAATGTAAGGATTGGAAAAATTTAATGGGTTGCCTTCGTGCTAGATCTGCATGCATGCCCGTACTTGCTTCTTCCCATATGATGCCAACACTCTCCCCCCCAGCGTCTGTCGTCTCTGACATACCTCTGCTCCACGATTTGATCAATGTACTGTTGTAGTATGTCGATTGCCAATTCTTGTTCTTTGATCCGTAGTCCCTTGACCAGATCTCTTTGCAGGGCATCCCAATTAACTACGCCAGGCATGTCAGGTTGTGGCGTGGTGTAGAGCTCTGAGTGCATTGTCTGTTCGCACGCGAATAGTTGTAGCAGGTGGGTTGGGCATGGTGCAAACACTTCTAAGTGTGACTCCCAAAACCCTGTGGTGAACATGTCATCAAAAGTTTGCTTGTAGCAAGCAGGGAGATATATTATTCGTGCATGCCATGCGTAAGCAACTTGAATAATAATTACCATTTATGAAGCCTAGAATTGGAGGCTGGATATTACGTACATTGCGAAAAGTCTTTAACACTACTTGCATCATGTCCAGGATTTTGAGCATCATTTGCGCAGCGACATCAGGCATGGGGTGTAGGCGTGCCATCCAATTTCTGATGGTAGCCATCATGTAAGCTACCGTTGGTGTGCCTGTTGGGGGTGCGATGGAAGGGTAATTTAGCCATTGTTTGCAATTATTATTGTTCTGAACTTTTATAGCAAATGTCTTCCATGATCTTTTGTCTTGCACTAGCCCAAAGCAAGGGTTATACTTCAAATGCATGGGAGCATGATCCCATGTTCGTAGCATCTCTGGATAGGTCTCAAGTAACTTTTGCCTCCAGATAGGCTGGAATATGGCACCTTTTCTAGCTTCTTCCAGGATGTCCTCTGGTTGGAACTAGGTTGCAAAGGAAGGATTCCTATTGGTGACTCTTTTGATTTCAGCGTTGTAGTCTGCCAATAGCACAAAATAGGGCTTATATTGTAACTCTGAGCTGGTTATTAAGCACCTAGGAGCCAGGTGCTTGAAAAATTCTAATTGGAGTATGGTCTCCTCAATGGTTTTCATGGCCAGCATTTGAGTTGTTATGCACTCGTCGTGAGTGTGGCCCATCTCTTCTACCTGCTTCATCCACGCAGGAGGGGGTTCCTCATATGTGTCATGTCCCTCGTCATTGATTCTGCCTCCTGGAAGGGGTTGAGGCTCATAGTTGTCTTCAAATGTTTCCTCCATTGGAATGACAATGGCCTCCTCTTCTATTGGTTGATCGGGTGGAGAGGGGGGTCGTTCATATTGTAACAACTTAATCTTTACTTCTGAAACTTGTTGGCGTAGCTCAAGTACCTCGTTGGCTGTTGAAGATTCGGGCTCTGGTGAAGTAGCAGCATTGACCATCTCTTTAGGTTTTGTTGGGTGTGGTGGGGGCACTTAGGAGCTTTGGAGTTCCTTTACCTGGTCTGCCAGCTGGTCGTGGGCATCCAAGAGGGTCGCATAGTCTTCCAATACTTGCTGAATGTGTTCTGAGGGAATAGCTTGGAATTTGGCAAGGTCTATAGGTGCCCCTGGGGTGTTTTCGATAGCTGCTTCTAAATTCTCTTGATTCTGTTGCTCTAGTCTTCTATTCTCTTCTTGAGCCGCTGCTAAATGGCAGCGAAGTAAGGCCATGTTTCTTTGTAGTCTAGCATTGCGGGCCAGTTGATCTCTGAGTTGTTCTTCAGTTGCCCTACCCGTCTCCGTATACTTGGCTTCAAGCTCTACATTCGATTGTTGGAGGGCAGTCACCTCATGTTGTAATGCTGTATTACTCAACTCCAAGGCATTGACACATGCCTGGAGGTGGGATGACAGAGTACAAAGCTCCTTATTGTTTTCTTCTAATAACCTGTATTCTTGTTTAAGCTGGGTGGCCGCTTCCAGCATGGTGTCTAGTGCATGACTAAATGAGGTGGATGCAGAGGTGGAGGTGAAAGATGCAAGGGGTTGGGAATTGGGGAAGGGAAAGGTGGATGTGGTGTTGACTGTGAGGGTATGTGGTGATGTGCGTGAAGTTACAAGTGGTGATGTTGATACAAACGTGGTGGTTAGTGGTCCTGGGAGGGTGAAATGTCCATGGGGTTGGACGTGATTGTGTGTGAAGTGTGAATCGTGAACATTGGAATGGTGGTTGGTGTGTTAGTGGTGGTCGTGAATGTGGGGGAGGTGGGGTGGGAAAGGGACTTTCTATTATGATTTTCAATTTGTTGAACTATATTTACAAGGTTTGCCAAGAATGGAGGCAGGGTGGTTTGTGTTGGTTCTGGGGAGGTTAAGAGGGGCACAGTGGGTAGGGGTTGGTAAGTCGAAAATGTGGTGGTGAAGGGAAATGGGTGGGTTAGTGTTTGGGTAGGGACATGTGGCTATCCAAGAGCTGGTTGAAAAGAAGAGTGACCTATGATGGTTTGATGGGTGGCAGGATGACCTATATGAGGTTGGGAAGATGGACCCGCAATGATAGAGGTAGGGATAGGTAAGGATGACAAAATGGTGGTGTGCGATATAGGTTCACTGAGGGTGGATCTTGGTTGTTCAGGAATACCAGTAGTGAGGGGTTCGGTGGGCTGGACAGGAGGATATGGTGGAGATGGTGTCTGTATATTTACATCTGGTTCATCAAGGTTGGTTGGGCTGGCCATGTGAACATCTTCTTGAGTGGTGGTAGGGAGTGAGGTAGAGACTTCCATTTGAATCATCTTTCCCCTTCGTGGTCGCGTATCGAGCCTTCCTTGGTCATATTGAGGGGGAGTGCAATGTAGCATTGTCCGCATAGCTTCTATCATCCCACATGTGTCAGCCAAGAGGTTCAATGATTCAACAAAGTGGGGGTCTGCGTTCTCTGCTTGAAGCATTTGATTCACCATCACTCTATTTGCCTCTTCTGATAGCTTATGCCTCTTTTGTACCTGCTTGATCGTTTTGTAGAGCCATTTGAGTTGTGCGGTGTAAGCAGGGGCTTCCTCCTCACTCTCCTCTGATTCATATCCATGTGCCTCTTCTTGTTCATGTGTGCCTTCAACCTGAGTGTGTTGTGCCTCATCTTCCCAATGTACTCTTCGTGCATCACCATGTAGTCGTCCTCTCTGGGATGATGATCTAGAGCCATCGGTGTCTGAGAAGAAGTCACTCTCAGATAACTGTGCTGTTTGCAAAAATCTCTCAAAGTCAAAGGATGCATCTTCTACCAATGTAGCCATGGAGGCAAACTCAGCATCCGTGGGTAGTGGAGGGGCTGATGGAGTGGGTTGTAACACTCCCTCTGATTGTGGTCGTTGGAGATGGATCGTGAATGGGACTACTTGTGCTTCTTCTCCAAAGGAGATTTCTGTGGTGGACTCGCGAGGAATTGGAACATGTGAAAATGATCCACGCATTCATTTGGCTGGTTGAACCCTTGGTTTTCGCCCCTGAAAGTATTGCAACTGTGAGTACTTAAGGGCTCATGCGATCGGCACATCATAAGTGAGGCATCTGTAGATGATTCTTGTAATGGCACAGCAACCATTCAAAGTGGGCTTTCTCACTCTTTGTTTGCTTGCTTCATATAATTGGTCAAGGATTCATACTGGCATCTTAATTGGTAGACTCCAAGTCTCCGCTAGGTATAGCCCATACCAAATCTTCTTATGAGGCTGTGTGAATCGGTCTTGAGCCGGAAAAGCAAAGTGCTGAAGGCACATTCGCAACGATATGGCAATGTTTGGGGTGAGGGCACACATTTTTTTCAACTTCTTGAGTTTACTGTTCTTCATAGACTCTGATCTTTATCTCCTGTCGCCTTAAGAGTTGCAATCAAGTAGTAGCATCTAAGGAAATCTGGTTTAGGCAGAGATGCACTAAAATAATCCTACAATCCCGCTTTCTGCCAAATATCTTGAAGAGGTGTTACATTTTGTAGTGCTTCAAACTCTCTTGAGAAGAATTGAAATGTCCACCAGATTCCTCCAAATTCGAACTTGGACTCCCAGATGTGGTCCGCATCCCCCAAATCTCCTGGCATCTCATTGAACCAATGAGAATGTCCTTTCACTCTTTCTGTTAGTCCACTTGGTGGATCCGAGATGGGGATTCGCCTCACATGCAGAAACTCCTCAGGCCTAGCTGTTAGTGGAACCTCCACATGCATGGTATCCCAATCCATTTGAGTACTAGTGCCTGCCTGGGAGCTCGTGCTTGCTGCTGCTGCCATGAGACTTCTTATGCTTATATGCTATAAGAAGAAAGGCACATTAGTGTTGCATAGGAAACAGGATGTAATGGTGTTCCCTCCACAATACTAACATGATATTCCAGGTGGTTAGTGGTTAGAGGTGAAGTGTTTGTGATAGGTGTGAATGTGGGTTAGTGGTTAGTGTCATCCTAGATGCATACTTTGGATATGCAATGTACTCAGAATGCACCTACATCAGAGTGGATGGATTTACAAAATTGGGTCAAGGGGGTTTGATACAGGGTTTAAGTCTTCCAACTTTGATTGAGGATTAGTAGCTCTTAGAGCTGATGACATGTACATGTGTGTGGATTGGCTTGTGTTGGATTTGGGACCTTTTGGGTACCCATTTCCAGACACTTCTAGGTTTGACCGGAGGTGTACTAGTGTGGGGTGTAGGTATCTTTCATGAACTGTTTACCAAGAGTAATAGTGAGTATTGATTTATTCTAGTGACTGGAGGTGAAGCTATTTGGGCTTGTAAGCAGGCCTTGGACACCCATATCTGTCTAGCATTGGGGATAGCCTTCATTGACCGCTTAGGGACCCAAATAGAAATGGTATAGCTAGAGTGTGGCCTAGGGAGCCCCTTCATTTCAGTCCTTGATGGTGTGGCTCGCTTGATGCTTTTTTGAGAACCTACCTCTGGAGCCGTGGTTTTTTCCCCTTTGTGTATCCAGATCTGCTTCATGCCACGAGGTACTTCATATTTCCCACGTTGGTGCACATGCTTCTTGATCATCGGTCTCCTCAGTGTCATGTGTTGCTCAGCCTGCCTTTCTCGAATCTTCTTTGGAACAAATGGGAACTCCTCGTTGACTTCTGTTCCGTCGTCAAGAGTGACAATCTTCTCCACCATAGAACTTTGGACAATAATAGCATGGTTATCATCAAGTGGGTTTCTGGAGGGACCAAGAGTTGGTGCCTTTTCTAATGGCCTGGGCGCTAGATTTTCTAATTCAATCGTGAGGCGGCTTTGGCCTACCCAAGCCTGAAGAAGTCCACTTCTTAGGTTGAGGCTGACTGCTTGATTATAGATCCAGTCGTGGCCCAAGATAAGAGGTTCGGTAAGATCCTCGTCTTCACACACTAGTACTTTTACTGGCATTAGGATCCCTTGAATGTAGAGGGGAAGTTCCACCTCTCCCATGCAAGGGGTTTCAACACCCCCTAATCCTATCAGATATGCTTCTAGGGGGTTTACCTCCAATTGCAAGTGTTGGCAGTAAGAAAGCCGAACTGCACTAGTGGCTGCTCCTGAATCAATTAAAGCTCTCACGGTCCTTGCACTCTCTCCTTGTCCTACTTCTAGGGTCACAAAAGGTCGTCAATCAACTATCTTATGGGACCGTTCACCTGAAGCCTCGCACAATGGCAATGTGATAACCGAGAGCTTCATGAGTGTCAGTCATGGATTGATCTCTACCTTGTCTTCTCAGTTTCATTCGTCGGATGCATTCTAAAGCTTTTGCCTGTGCTTCTTCTCGAATTTGCTTTTCCTCTTCCTTACGTTTCTTTGCAGTATTGAGTCGATTTAGCATTTCTTCCATTAGGGGTTCTTGATATAACTTGACTCTGCATCCGCTTATGTAACTTGGTAGTATGTCACCTTCTAGAGTGGCTAGTTGTACTGCTCCACTTGTGGAGATCCTATTGATAATCATTGGTCCATAGCCTCTTTTCTCTAATTTTCATGCATGTTGCTTCAATGTGTAGATTAGGACTAGGTCTCCTGCTTCCAAGCCTTTATCCTTCACATGTGTATCAAAATACGCCTTTTGCCTCTTCTTGGCTGCATAGATTCCTACTGCAACTCTCAATCGTGTCTCACCTAAACGTTCAAGATCAAAGATTCTAGAGGAGAGTTCATGGCCTGTCCAGTCATGCTCTTGTGCTACTTTCAATGTAGGTATCAAAAAGTCCAATGGCAACACCGCATTCTAGCCAAACACCATCTGAAAGGGTGTGGCTTGGAGTACTATTTTATAGGCAACTCGGTATGCCCAAACAGCGTGGTGTAGCTGTTTGTCCCAATCAGAGCATTTATTATTCACTAATTTGGTGAGCACATTGCACAGAATCTTATTTGTGCTTTCAGCTTGTCCATTAGCTTGTGGGTGATAGGGGGCAGATTTCTTGTGTACTACCAAGAACCCTTGGAGAAGATTTTCAATAACTTCATTCAAGAAGTGAGTGCCTCTATCACTGACTAGTTCTATAGGTAGCCCGTATCTGGTGAACACATTCTCAAATAAGAACTTAGCAGTGGTCTGTGCGTCGTTCTTTGTTGTGGCTTTCACTTCTACCCACTTGGTTAGATAGTTTGTAGCCACAATGATGTATTCAGCATGTGAACCCTTAGTTGGAGGATTAATAGGACCTACGAAGTCTATTCCCCACTTAGAGAATGCACGTCCACCCATCATAGGTTTCAATGGCATCTCATCTTTTCGTATAGGGTACTGGGTTTGTTGACAAACCTCACACCTCTTCACATAGGTATGTGCATCCATGTGAAGATTTGGCCACCAAAGACCTGCAAATAAAATTGTCTTGATCACCCTATCTGGTCCAAAGTGTCCTGCTGCTACACCCGGGTGAGTAGTCTCTAAGATCTTCAGATATTTGCTCTCGTGGACACACAATCTAAGATACCCATCTTTTCCTCATCTGTATAGATTATCTCCAATGAGAGCATAGTCTATAGCTTCTTGTTCTAAGCTCCTTTGTCTAGCCAATGTCGTCTCTTGAGGGAATGCTTTCGTCCTCGAAAAGGCTACTAAGAGTTCGCTCCAATCTGGCATTAGGGACACTCAATAAAGAGTGGCATGTTCCAGTGGTGGTTTAGTGCGGCAGATTGGGCATTCTTTGCACATCCTATGAACATCAGCTTCCATAGTTGGCCAGTATACTCCAAGTCTCCTCAATGTCTGTAAGGTTCTTTGTCTCGAGTAGTGTTGCTCTAATGCATCCACATGTGCTAATTGCAACCACTTCGCATACTCGTCCTCTTCCACACAACAGGCTAATACGCCTTGCTCTGTATGTTTGTACATACTCCCTGCCATGATATGGTATTTTTGGGCCTTTACTACCTCCCTATCTGGAGTGTTGACTACTGGATGTTTAGGCCCATATGTTAGTACTAGCACTAAGGTCTTGGCCCACTGTGGTACAACCTTTAAATTAAACAAGTAAGCATCAGGAAGGTCATCTGATACTCCTTGTGGGGCCTCTCCAGATGTGAGCCTAGAGAGATGGTCTGCTCTCAAATTGAGTCTTGCCTTTCCTCACCACTACCTCAAAGTCATACTCCATTAGTAAGAGAAACCATCTTACTAATCTGCCTGTGTTGCATGGCTTGTTTACCAAGTAAAGTAGAGCCTGATGATCAGTAAAAAATTTAAACTTATTTGCGAGCAAATAGTGTCTAAACTTTTTAACAGCATAAACCATGCCTAATCCTTCTCATTCAGTGGTCGTGTAGTTCCGTTCAGCTGCGTTCAACTGTCTACTAGCATAGGCAATAGGAAGATCCATGTTACCCTCACCAGTAGGTTGGGAAGCACACATCCAATAGCATAGTTCAATGCATCCACATGCACATGGAATGGCTTGTTCCAATCTGGTGTGGTCAAGATTGGTGCTGAACATAATCTTCATTTGAGCTCATTGAAGGAGTTCTCACATTCATCAGTCCACTCAAATTTAGTCAAAAGTCCGTACAAAGGCTTTGCAATGATGGCATACATGTGTATAAAACGTCGGTAATAACCACAATGCCTCATGAAAGCTTGCACTTCCTTGACATTCCTTGGCCTAGGGAGTTCCGCTATAGCTTTTACTTTCTCCTCATCTGTGGATATGCCATTCTTTGACACTATGTGTCCTAGAATCTTGCCTTGCCTAACCATGAAAACACACTTTTCTGGGTTCAGGCAGACTTGATATTCTCTACATTTATCAAAGATTTGTCTAAGTTCAGGTATATGGGTTTGACTAATGTTGGAATGAGTGCAAAGATCATCAACATAGACTTCCAAATTTCTCCTCAAGAATTCTTTGAATACATGGCACATCAATCTTTGGAAGGTCGCAGGAGCATGAGTAAGTCCAAAAGGCATTACCCAAAAAGCAAATATGCCCCTGAACAGCTCTAACGGCCACGGAAAAAGTGATTGTGAAAGCCTTTATTTTGTTCAAACCCCTCGCAATTGGTCTAATTGGATTACTTAGAGGCCACAATTATCTCGCAATGGATTCTTCCTATGTCTACGCACTACCGCATAAGTTCCCGATAGACGCACCAAATGAACAACTCTAACGGCCACGGAAAAAGTGATTGTGAAAGCCTTTATTTTGTTCAAACCCCTCGCAATTGGTCTAATTGGATTACTTAGAGGCCACAATTATCTCGCAATGGATTCTTCCTATGTCTACGCACTAGCGCATAAGTTCCCGGCAAACGCACCAAATGAACAGCTCTAACGGCCACGGAAAAAGTGATTGTGAAAGCCTTTATTTTGTTCAAACCCCTCGCAATTGGTTTAATTGGATTACTTAGAGGCCACAATTATCTCGCAATGGATTCTTCCTATGTCTACGCACTAGCGCATAAGTTCCCGGCAAACGCACCAAAATGTTATGCTCTCTTTGTCCAAGGGAAAGTGTTGTACGCACACGGATATTCTGCCTAATTTCCTTACACTATGTCACTTTATTTTGCTTCCGACCCACAACTATCCTTAAATCTATCCTCCTTGGAATCCCCAATAGAAATACCGAACTGAGCGACCGCTTCCTTTTCACTCTCAACTTCTCTTATCTTTCAAATACTCACACGCAACCGTCACAACCCTCAGACACCCTTTTCACCTACTCTTTCTTTTTCTCTCACTCACATCCCCCTCCTCCTTTGTTTGCTTCCTCTTTACCCTCTCATGCTCTCATACTTATGCGATCCCCCACTTATCCGTAGGTACATACCCATAACATTTTACCCATTCATTGACTCATTCAAGGAGTTGTTGCCACTATCTTGACCATCTTACTTATAAAACAATCATGCCTTCATATGCAGCGTGACACTATACCCATAGGGGCTGCATCCCAGGTCATCGACGGGATTGCAAAGAAGGGTAATTTGATGCTTGGTCCTCCCGATGCTTGCAACCCAAAAAAAAATTTCCTTGCGGTACTAGGATCCTATTGTGAAACAAACCACCACACTTAACTCTCTTCGTGTAAATTAGTTTTGTTCCTTGTCCTAATTTCGGGCTTTGGGGAAAGGGGGGCTCCTATGTCCGTTCCCCTTTGTTGTCTGAGTTAGCAGCAAGTGTATGAACCAAGAGAGTGGGTAGCATAGACTATCTCTCTCTCTCGTGTGAGTTCGGGACACATAGTCCGCGCGTGTGCTTGGTCATTATATGGAAGTGCATTGATACGAAATAGAAGCTCAATGTTGTCTGCCAATCAATTGCAGTGGAGGCCAGTAATCCCTAGCACTCTGAAGACATGGTGTGCCACCACACAGGAATTGATCTCACTTTGGGGCCCCACCAATGCTCATTGGATAGACCCCCCCCCTCAGTCGGTCCATATAACCTCTCAGGAGCAGCTTTTATATTCAGCCATTGTGACCCTCCCCGGCTTCAGTTATAGATGGCCAAAGAATTTATTTCTATTGCTGTCCCTTTAACTGTACCTCATTAGTAGGGTGCTTACAACTCCGCCCTTTTATTTTCCCCCTTCTGCTATCTACGGCTCCCCACTCTCTAACGTTCCTCCTTTAGCGATCGTCCAGATATACCCTCCATGCTTCTTTCGGATGAAACATCGGTTACAACACCATTCCTCACAGAGGGTATATAGCCCTCCTTTGCTCACCTTTTCCCATACGCCTAGCACTCATCCCCCAACCACTAAGCATGAAGAAAAAAGACTGTTGAAAGATCGCAACAATTCCTGTATCTCTTCATAATCCAAGTAGGGACATGTGTAGACAATCATTATAAAAAAGAACACTATAAAATATGACAGGTCTATATTTTCCAGTATCAACTTTTATCAGAAGCCGGAACCTATTTTTCTTTGCATTTATCAGTAACAAGGGTTAAGGATGCATGCAACGGACAACCCAAGACATCATACATGTAAACTCAGCTCCCATTCACTTACGAGCATCCCATGAATAATGTCAAAATTGTACATCGTAGAACTCCTTGCCAAAAAAAATTCGCGTTACCTATTATGTGTCAAGGAGAGTAGTGTCTTGCTAGATGCATATCATAGGTCCTTCCATCCTTTGTCTCTCAGACAATCCCCATATTTTTGAAGTGCAAAGCGCATGAAGCTGCAGGTCCTTCCTACCCGTCCACCGGCAAACAAGGGGAGTAGACAAAATTGCATATAGAAGCCTTTCTCAATCAAACGATGTTGCCAGCATGCAGATGCGACCGTGTTCCTTTCTGTCCGTCCTCTTCACATGTGCACAGAGACAACTCCTTGATAGAATGAGGAAAAAAAAAACCCTCTCCCTCGCTCTCTTAATAGACGGAGGGAGTGCCCTCAGAAACCCCACTGCTCCGTATCTCCAGAAGCAATCCCGCTGCCATATGTCCTTGCATTCCTACTCTGAACCTACGCTTCTGGCTCCCCGTTGCTACTTAACTCAAGGTCCCTTCTGAACTGAGAATGTGCGTTCACTCCTCCCAGAAGATCGTTTTGGATTGTGATGCTCAATCTATCCTCCTTTGCGATCCGGTTCTACTCTTCCGCCTCTGGCAAACCTTCAGGTGCTAAACTTCAACTGTTTCGAAGCAGGATGTCATCTCTATTACTCGCAATGGCATGCCCCCTATGGTTAGAGCAGCCGTCCAGAGAAACGTCTCCAGAAAACACCCGCCGGCCGAAACCCCTTCCCTGCATATGGCCGGAGGCTTCCTCCTTGATGCCTGCACACGAAAAAACAGAGAAGAAGCAGCCCCCCCAACCCCCCAGCTTTCTCTCCCTTTTTTCATGCTTAATCTCATGTGGAATCGATAATGCGCCTGCCTGCCATGCCTTTCGGATCAGAAAACAAAACCCGTTCGCTTGTCAGATCTGCAAAGAACGGATCTGTCCACCCACTCTTCCTTTTCCGTTTTTTTTTTGTCAGAGCTCCTTTCCACCGCTGCCACATACGAGCTTAAGAATGCAACAAAAATGTTATGGCATCTGGAGAAGGACCCTCATGTAGCATCTTTTCAAAGGAAGCAACCGCATCCACCCGACGACCATGATCAATATAGCATGTCTACTAACCCACTTCCAAGCTCTCTTTCTACACCAGTCCTTGCAATTTCAACATGAATCTCTATGCCCTTTTCTGTTGCTCCTACTGTACCACAAACTTTTAACAAGGAAGAAAATGTCATTGTATTTGGAGAGAGACCCTTGCGTTTCATTCTTTCAAAGCATTCAAGTGCTTCTTCATCATGCCCATTTTTACAATATCCTGCAATAAGTGCATTCCATAAAACAACATCTTGAACTGAAATCTCATCAAATACTTCACATGCCTTTCGAAGCTCACCACATTTCACATACATATTGACCAAAGAAGTAGCAAGAATACCATCATTCTGTAGCAACCCTTTTCCTTGAATCTCTTTGTGTATATGCTCACCCAATTCAAGAGATCCTATGCTAACACAAGCTTTAAGTAAGCTTGCAAATGTTATTGCATCAGAAGAAACCTCCTCTTGTTTCATTCTCTCATAGGATCGCAATGCCTCCTTATTCATGTTATTTTGACAATATGCTGTTATTAATGTGTTCCACGAAACTATGTCGTGGAATGGAAGCTTATCAAATACTTCCTGTGCCTTTGAAAGAAGACCACATTTAGAATACATATCCAACAAAGTTGTGCACAATAGATTATCTTCTGCAAGAAGACCCTTCTTAGAAATCTCATCATGAATTTCTATCCCTTTCTCTGCTGCCCGAATGCTGCCACATGCTTTCAATAAACAGATATATGTTGCTGAACTAGGAGCCAAGCCATAAGATTTCATTTGTTCAAATAAATGAAGAACCTTTTTCATTGTGTCCATGATGTCCATATCCAGTCATTAGTGAATTCCAGCATATGCTGTCTCTATCTGGAAACTCATCAAACAATTGCTGTGCCTTTTTTCATTTGTTGGAATAAGGTCAGTGCCTCATGTCCGTAGGAGAGCCCTACGCGCTCCAAATACGTCTCCCCTACCATCAAATCCACTCTTCAAGTACCTGAAATCAAGCGTATTTTTCTGCCAAATAGAACCACGTTAGTGCATAAAAATTCACCATTTTTGGGGCTAACAGCCCCACTCTGTGGCAAAAGCTGTCTTATGCTGATCTTCTGGTGCAATGGCTACTTGATTGTAGCCAGAGAACCCATCCAGGAAGTTGTACACTTCCTTACCTGCTACCCTTTCTAATAGGTGCTCAGTGATAGGAAGCTGATAACTATCTCTGATGAGTGGTTGCGATAACCTTCTTCAAGTTAATGCATACACGTAATTTGCCATTCTTTTTGGGCACCACTACAATGGGGGATACCCATTCAGTGTGCTCAATTTCATAGATAAATCCAGCTTCAACCAAGCGATCTATCTCTTCTTTAATCTTGGCAGCGTAGTTGTCATTGTATGTGTAGGGCTTCTGCTTAGAGGGTCTGGCATCTGAGGTCATGGGGATCGTATGTGAGCATATGTCAGGGTCTACACCTTTCAGGTCCTTGTAGCTCCAAGCGAATACATATCTGTACTCTCTTAGCAAAGCTATCAACTCTTGCTCTTCTTCTTTCGTCAGGTCATGCCCTATGTATGTGCATCTTTCTTCTCCCTCTTCTATGGCTACAACTATTTTCTTGGTAGTTTCCTTGCTATCATAGGCCTCTCCTGATTGTGCCTCGTGTTTAGGCATTCTTATCATGACTCTCCTATCGTCTATCTCATATTTTTTAAAGTTTTCAGGAACCTCAAACAAGGATTCTTCTTCCTCCGAAGTGACTTCCTTCTTCTTCCTTTTCTTTCCTTCACTTTTAGTGGTCACTTCTGTGGTTAATCTCATATCATTAATGATCTCTTCATGTCTCTGAGGGTGAACTTCTACCTCATAGAAGTATTCTTCATCTGATGCAAAAGGTGGATCCATAATGATTGACTCTAGATCGGAGTCACTTGCATCCTCAATTGCATCAGGTCTAGGTTCGCATTCTTCTAAAATTGAGTCTCCCATGATTGGCTCTATGGAGAAGACTAAAATGTCATAGCCATCCTCATCATAGTGAGGTTTCCATTGTTCTTCATTGATGGCTACATCCATTGTTGCTAAAATTTCTGCCCAGCCATGAGGCTCAAATTCTTCGTCAAGGAATACGACAGGTGCATAGGCTGGGTCTTGAACCGATCTATGAGTTTCCTTCGCACCTATCTCTCTGGCTTTTTCTCTCTTCTCCTCGTCTACTGCAGCTTTACACATCCACAAGTGGGTGTCTTCATGCATCCATGAGGATCCTGATCCTATGGAGTGCACTGACTCCATGTCATCCTTGGCTCTATGGATGGGATCCATTGAATAGCTGATACGTCTCTATGAGAGTAATCCTTGAGATTGACTTTGGTTGTAACACCTAGGTGTTGCAAATACAAGGAATTGGTTCCCCAATCCTGTACCAGTTGCGATTGCCACATAAATGGCCTTCCCAAAATCATCTCGTAGGCTTGGTTTTTGCTAAAGTCACATATAGCAAAAGTATGCTCGAACTCAACACCACATGTAGTGAGAGTTATTCCTTCTAACAATCCTAAGGGCCTCTCAATATGACCATCGGCCATCTGCAATTTCATTCTTGTTGGCCTGAGTGCATGCTTGCCCCAACGCTTCCATAGGGAAGTGGTAGCAATTGCAACTCCTGCACCTGAGTCCAAAATTGCCTTGGTTGTGTATCCTTGATGGGTAACTGGGAGATAGGTATTTCCTTCTTCTCCTTCACTCATGTCTCCTATCTTATCCAATGGTATTTTTGGCACTGTTCTATGAGATCCTACCTGGGAACGCGATTTCGCTACGTCTAGCACTTGTTTGGCCACATGTATCCACAATTCAGGCTTAACCTTGAGTAGCTCTTCTAAAGTGAGGTTGCGCTGCACTTTAGTGTTCTTTACTACCTCCGTATTCCTAGGTATGATCGAATCTTCGTTTCTTATCATGACCGTGGGCGCTCTCATGCATGTTGACTTAGTTTCCCATAGTCCTGTGAAATGTGGTAACTCTTGCAAGGAATTAGACTCAAAATCTAATCTCTCATGAGATTGGGCACTCTCCTGCTCTTCATAAATAGAAGGGATGTCCTGTGGGAATTGATCATGTGCGTCATCCACAAGTTCAATGGGAGGAGGGACTTCACTTTCCTTTGCCCACTTCTCTTCTTGAATCTCTCTCAAGAACTCTGGTGAATACCTATTCATAGAAGAAGAGGTGTTGGGTTCAGTGGAGTTAGGCACATAAGTTTCCTGGGGAGGAATGTTTATTCTATCACTTGCACTCTCCTCAAGCTGGGAGGAGGCTCCATTTCCAGACTTTGCAAGTAACCTTTCCAATCTATCTAATAGACCATCAAAATGCAATGGTGTCCTAGTGGAGCTAAAGCCGTTGAACAAGCGACTGGCTTCAAACATAGCTTGCGCCAATTCTACCATCTTAGCACAAAGTTTTGTTCTCTCTATCTCTAGATCGGCTCTAGGGTAACATTTGTCATGATCTGTCACGTTTGGCCCTTCTTGGATTCTTGCTTGATATGCTTTAAGCATCATGTCTAGATCCTAAGGAGTGGGATCGGCTAGGACTGATCCTACTCTGGGTGGTGGGTGGGTTATGTGTGGTGGATTAGAAAGTTGGGGAATGGAAAGTGATGGGTTGGCGGGAAGTGGAAAGGATGGTGGTGGGGTAGTGTGAGAGTGGTTTTGAGATGCGAGTTCACTTATCTCTGCTTTGGTTTCTCTCAAGCTTTCTTCAAGTTCGCTCATTTTATGTGACCATTGTCTTTTCATTCTCTTCCGGCTATCTCTCCATGCTCTCGTCCTTTTCTTGGTTATACTCTCTATCACACTAACCTCAGTACTCTTTTCCTGCCCTACTCCTTGAGTTTGTTGCAAGGCTTGAGCTCTAGTGACCACATGCACTGGGGCAGTGGAAGTTACACTTCTTGTAGAGTCTACTACTAGTCCAATGACGTTGATAGGCGTGATTGTTGACAGGTTATTGGGGTTATTCGGGAAATCTCGTAAGAGATGCTCTTTTCCGCAATCTTGATAGAAGCCTTGAATTGTCACTGATTGGGGTTGTGTAGGGGCAGGCAGTGGACAATCACGTATGAGGTGATCTCCATGACATCTGAAGCATGGAAATGGGGGTCGTACGTGCCTAGGTTGAGGTCTAGAGTTAGGGTTTGTGTACATGACATTTGCATACTCAAGCTCCCCACTAGGTTCACTCGCGTCCTCATAATAGTATGACTCGTCATGCTTAGGTGACTGCATGTAATAAGCCTACGGGCTTTCAACGTGAGTAGAGTCAAAACTATGATCACCGGGATCACTTTCATAAAGAAATGGTGTCAGTGGCACTATGGCTCTATTCAAATTCTCTTCTGCAGCTGTGTACTTTACTAGAATCACATTGGCTGGAGCAGGGGGTTGTTGCACTAACACGGGTTGAGGCCTTTGTTGGGTTTGATAGGGTGGCTGATAAGGTTGTTGTGGTCTGCCGTATTGTTGTGGTGGGTACTGATTCTGGTATCTACCCTGTTGTGGATATGGTTGACGGTAATTTTTTCCTGACAATTTGTTTGTTATAAGGGCAGTCTTGTGCGGTGTGGTTGGTGTACCTTCGTTCTATGGTGCAGTACTGGTTGCTAGGATTCACTTGGGGTTGGGCCATAATGGGACATACATTCGTCATATGATCACTTCCACAAGTATAGCATCTTTTCACTGGTGCAAATCTTGGTATTTGTTTACTAGAGACTCCTAGGTTTTGAGCTACTTTCTCAGCAAGTTCCTCAATAGATGTGGATTGCGAGGAAGAGAGGCTAGTAGAACTACCTGAATCTTTGTAGATTTTTGAAAGTTCTAATTCCTCCCCTAGGCTATCCTCGATGTCAATGCACATGTGTATACACTCTTCTATGGTCCTAGGGTCCTTCAAGTACACATATGATCTCAATTTGGTACTTAGCAATCCTTCTAAGAACAAAGCCACTTGCTTGGCTGGTGTGGGTAACTCAGATATCGGGCACTTCTCTAGGTACTTCCTAAATCGTCTTCCTGCTAGTCTGATCGTCTCTTGAGGTGTTTGCTTAAAGCTATGAATCAAGGAGGAGGTATTATGTCGTATGCCACTCTTAAAGAACTCAGTGACGAAAGCCTCCAAAAGTTGGTCTATGCTCCTAAACTGCCTCTCATGTAGTGGTTGAAACCACATAAGAGTTGTGGTTCTCAGAGTTAGTCCAAACGCATTGTATTGTGTGAATAGGTCCTCAACCTGTTCAGCTTTCAAGGCTTGCCTAAATTCTGCCACATGGTCGTAAGGGTCTCCAGTGCCATCGAAGTAATTCTTCATGGACTTCACCAGCTGAGTTGGCCTCAGGGTCCTAGTGTGTTCTCGGCCTTGGCAAAGGAAAATCATCAGCACTTCTTTGGTTCCTGGGGGCTCTAGGTCTCTCGGTTTCTTCTCTATCTGTTCTTGTTCTCATTCTTTCTCTTCCCAGGGGGTTGGCAAAGCTTACCTCAGGTCTGTCTCTACTTCTATCTCTTTGAGCTCCATGAGCTTGGGAGGTCCCAAGTCCTTGGTGGTTGTAGGACACATTGGACTGAGGTTGGGGAAAAACAAATTCACCCTTCCATGTGTAGGCATGTCTGCCATGCTCAGTGACCACGAAGATCCTCTCTGATGTATTGTCTAGGTAGGTTACTTTACCTGGGCTATCAGGGTCTTTAAACTCATAGATTGTGAGAGCACCTACTTCATGAGGCTGGGCAGGCTTATACCTCCAAAAAGCCTCATCGGTTTCTCGGTTTAAAAGCAAATCTATGCTTTTATTATCCTGGGGAATCCACTTTGGAGTCATGATTCTGGTCAAGACTGATTTACCACGGGAAGTCCTCGGCTCTCTCTCTAAATTCCCTTGCTCTATATCACCCATGTCGGTTTCTGCGATCACATTCCCGAACTCGTTTGTTCTATCTGGAAGAGTGGTGACTACATAAATAGTCCCTTCTTTATCTAGGTATGCTCCATTCTCGAACTTGACTACCGGGTGTTCTAGTCCATGGGGTTGATCGGGGTTCTTAATCTGGACCATAGATCTTCTCAGGCCGTCTTCGTAGATGTGAGCACCTAGATGATTAGTCCTGATGTATTCCAATTGAGTCTTGTAAGGTCCTTCTGGCTTTTCTAGGTACGCCACCCCTGAACTACCTGCTGGTCTTTCCATGTTATAGGACATCTCAGAATCACTTGTTTTAGATCTGGGAGTGTATGGGTAATCACTCAACTGCTGGGCCCATGACCTAGCAGTGTGATTGACACTAGCTTCAGAAGATCTGAGGCTTTGTCGGTCTCGGCCTAAGTGTCTGCCTGACCTAAGATTCATATGCTTGGGTTCCCTACCCCCTTGGTCCCAAGTACACTCTCGTTGCAGGTTAGTTTACACCAATCACTTTGTTCTTTTTAGTTGAATATTATGTTAGGCCCTTGTTCAAAATCACGTCGTCAGGAGTACTTAAGTGAATTTTGCACTTGATAAGTGATCGATTCAAGTTTACTTTTGTCCCTTAGGGTTTTTGCACTTAAGTCCTACTTAATGCTTGCACTTAAGTCCTACTTAATGCTTGCACTTAGTTGATTAGTTCTCTTGGACTTGATTCGTGCCTGACGTTGCCCTAATTAATTACCACACCTAAGTCGGACTTAGCCTAAGCTAGGAATTGACGAAGGAGGGTTGAGAGAACTTCCAACCTCAATCCTATGGTTGCTCAGACTGCTGCACCAACCCAGGAAGCCTTCTCCCAAGCTTGGTAGTCACCCTTGCTAGCTTGCTTTGAATTGCCTTGATTGCGCACAATGTTCCTGCAAAGGTTCACAAGTTAATATGGCCTTAAGTTATAATGAATTGATGAACACACATCAACAAACATGAACCCCCCTTGGAGTAGCTCACTGTACCCCCAAATTCTTATGACCCCTTAATCCTATAGAATGGCCAACTTAAAAATACATGTTCCAAAACTCTATATATGATTCTTACAAAAACCAGTCAAGGTCCACATAGGATTCTCAACGAGGTTTCCAACGAGACTAAAATCTCATCAATCGGAGTTCATATGATGAAGTTATGACCAAACAGGCACTTAGGGTTCAAAACAGGCTCTCAGGGTTCCAGAAATTTTTATGATTTTCTCAGTATGTTGCCCACTCGTAAGGCTCTAAGGTAGTCCCAATGTGTTAGAAAACAAGCCCAAAAATTATCCTAAGTCACTCAAAAAATCATTCGTGAGGCCGGTGTATCGCGATAGCTCGTGTTGATGTGTCGCGATAGATGGGTGTGTCACGATAGGTCGGTGTGTCGCGATAGGTCGGTGTGTCGTGATAGGTCGGTGTGTCGCGATAGATGGGTGTGTCGCGATAGGTCGGTGTGTCGCGATAGGTGGGTGTGTCGCGATAGGTGGGTGTGTCGCGATATGTGGGTGTGTCGCGATAGGTGGGTGTATCACGATAGGTCGGTGTGTCACGATAGGTGGGTGTGTCGCGATAGGTCAGTGTGTCGCGATAGGTGGTGTCGCGATAGGTCGGTGTGTCGCGATACCTCGATGTGTCGCGATATGTGGGTGTGTTGCGATAGGTGGGTGTGTCGCGATAGGTGGGTGTGTCGCGATAGGTGGGTGTGTCGCGATAGGTGGGTGTGTCGCGATAGATGGGTGTGTCGCGATAGATGGGTGTGTCGCGATAGGTGGGTGTGTCACGATAGATCAGTGTGTCGCGATACCTTGGTGTGTTGCGATACCTCGGTGTGTCGCGATACCTCGATGTGTCGCGATACTTCGGTGTGTCGCGATACCTCGGTGTGTCGCGATAGGTGGGTGTGTCGCAATAGATGGGTGTGCCGCGATAGGTGGGTGTGTCGCGATAGACGGGTGTGTCGCGATACCTCGGTGTGTCGCGATAGGTCGGTGTGTCGCGATACTTGGGTGTGTCGCGATACTTGGGTGTGTCGCGATACTTGGGTGTGTCACGATAGGTCGGGATATGGTGAATTTTCCTGATCAGGCTAGTGATTTTAGGAGCTCTCAGCCTGCGCTGTGTCGTGGTGCACTCAGAATCGTGATTGGGTCAACTTTTCAGTGTGTCGCGATAGCTCGAGCTCGATGCCTCGGGGCATGCACAAAGGATTTCCATACCTACTGAGCTTGCTGGAGATGGTGAGGATGCTGCAACCTGCAAGAAACATGCAAAAACACACGAAAAAAACAATACACACTTGCTCTCTCTCAAACTCGCACAAAGCAAATGAGGAGAATGAATTGGAAGTGGGAATATGAAGTGGAGAAGGAGATGGAGATGGAGATGGAGATGGAGATGGAGATGGAGATGGAGATGGAGATGGAGATGGAGATGGAGATGGAGATGGAGATGGAGATGGAGAGAGAAGAAAGAAAAAAAAACAAGAAATTATACCTACTACTTACCATTCCAACGTGTCCTCTCTATGTCTTACCATCACACGCTCGTCCTCAAAGCTCGATCCCCGGCAACGGCGCCAAAATTTGGTGTAGCTCAGTGATGAGTAGCACCTCCTTTAATGTCAATCCGGGAAGACGTGAGGATGGTATGGAGACCTCGAGCAAGTGAAGGCACAAATGTGTGAGTGAGAAGCACACCAACATGCACACACATACAAACACACGCACACACGGCAAGAACAAAGAGAGTAAGACAATGGAATCACTTCTATTACAACAAAGTTCTCATACAAGCTCAAAACTACAACAAGCTCACCCCAAAAATGAGCTCTCTAGCTCTATTTATAGTTTTTGACTAGCTTTGGCCCTGGCCAGACCTAGCGTCCGGCCTAGTTAAAAATTAGGTTCCAAGGCTTATTTGAGGGCTCAAACGAGGTCTAAAAAAAATGAAAATTGGTAGGCAATTACTTCTAAGGCTCCCCAAGCTTGAGGACTTGCACAAAATGGAGCTACAAAAAGATGAAATGGTATTTACAATGGTTGTCAGTGATGAGAATCACTTTTATACTAATGTAAGGATTGGAAAAATTTAATGGGTTGCCTTCGTGCTAGATCTGCATGCATGCCCGTACTTGCTTCTTCCCATATGATGCCAACACATTGGTAGAAACGTACTGCAACAAGGTGCGGTAATCCCCTTCTATCGTGGTCATGAAGTTTCTTCCGGGAGCAGGACCTGCATGTCCTCTGAGGTCATGGGTATCTCCTCCTCTGAGTCACTAGAGGTATCCGAATAGATAGACCGGTGACTGACATGAATAGTACTTCCAACGGATGATATGACACTTCTTCGGCTACTTAGAACCCTTCCTGATCTCAAGTTCATTCACCCTCCTGGGCTCTCTAAGTCTCTACAACTCTCCTTAAGTGGCTCCTCAAATGCCCCAAATTTGCCTTTGAAAATGCTCCAAAAGTTCTGGACGATACCACTTTTGGCGATACTACTCGTCGAACAATACGATACCAAATATTCTCACGATATGATACCTCGGGAGTCCACGATATGATACCAGAAAACTGGACGATACGATACTATGGTCACAGACGATATGATACTGGATTCTTCACGATATGATACCTATGCGCTGGGCGATACGATACCAACTCCAATCACGATACGATACCTATAAGTCCACGATATGATACTAGGAATTATGGTAATACGATACTAAAATTGGGACGATACGATACTAGGAACTGCACGATACGATACCACTTTTTGGACGATACGATACCAAAAAGGGTCACGATACGACACTGAATTTCCCCACGATACGATACCTGAGTAATGCATGATACGATACGATACGATACCAGTGCGAGTGGCGATACGATACCACCAACTTGCACGATACGATACTAAATGGTATCGCGATACGATACTGGGAGGTGAGACGATACGATACCAAAAGTGGACCGCGATACGATACCACTCTGGCAAAGTGTGATTGCGATACCAACCAGGCGATACGATACCACAAGTGGTGTCGCGATACCAAGGCTGGTAATCGACGATATGATACTTCGGTGAGTATCGCGATACAAGGGAATTTTTGGTATCGCGATACCAAAAACTCAACCGATCGTGATACTCGAGCCAAAATACCTTCAAATTCAAAAATTGCATGTGTTTTTACATGGAAAATTCTTATTTTTGTCCAATGATGGACGTGTGACTGGCCATCCATGTTTATTTTTACTTTATAATTGAGGTCAGTTGCGTTTTTCAACTGAGGGGCATGTTATGAATTATGGAATGTGTTGAACAAAGAATTGTTGGAGTGTTAATTTATTAATTTATTAATATGTTTTTGGTGTTTTGTTATAATAGTTGAAGGTTTGTGAGGACATGAAAGGGAGGACATCAATAATCGGATTTATGTTTTATATAGTTTGTAAATAAACCCATGTAGAGGGTTCTATTTTTAGAAACAATTAGTAAAAGTAGTGGTTAGGATAAGGATTGTTGTAGACCGTGATTTCTGTTAATAAAAGCAAAGGCTCTCCACCAAAGAGAGTAGCTTTTACTTTCACGCATGCTTTTCAAAGCCGCCTCATTGTAACTGCTATTTTCGAGATAATGAAAAATCCTATAAATACATGAAGTCTGTGGACTGTCGAAACTGAGTATGTGGGGGGAGATTGCACCCAATCCTGCGTTCTATCTAGTCTCTTTGCTATCTATTTTTCTCTATGTTTTCAATACCCATATCCTCTGTGTGAGTGTGAATTAAGATCTTGGTTAACACATTCAATATTGTGTGTTGTGCTTCAAGCTTCTTCTTCTTCTTCCTTGTGCTGTTCGCAGACCTCAAACTCCAACACTTTAGATCTAATCACTTAAAAATCTAGTGGTGAAAACTTGGTTAAAAGGTCGGTTAAACTAGTCAAAATGCTAAAAATTTGACAAAAGTTATTATTGCATATTGTGATATTACTCCTCAAGAGCTATCTAAGGGTATATAACACTTGGGTAGCCCATTGAGGACATAAGAAATGGAAAAAAAGGCTGTTTGGAAAATTCGATGGAAAATCGATCATGATTTCCTAAACCTAGTTCCAATGGGAAATCTCAAACTCCATCACTTTACGTCTAATCACTTAAAAATCTAGTGGTGAAAGCTTGGTTAAAGGCTGGTCAAAGTAGTCAAAATGCTAAAAATTAGACAAAAATTATTATTGCATATTGTGATAGTACTCCTCAAGAGCTATCTAAGGGTATAAAACACTTGGATATTTGATAAGTATGTGTGTATCGAAATTCAAACACTAATTTCAAGTGAAAAGCACTTTTTAAGTGAAAATCATTGTCAACTTATAGCTTATTTTAGCATATAATGTTAATGGCTATTACTAGCCCATTCAAGAAAGAAATGAAAGAAAAAGGCTTTTTGGAAAATCCGATGGGAAATCAGTTGTGATTTCCTAAACCTAGTTCCAATGGGAAACCTGCCATGATTTCCAAAACCTAGTTCTTTGGCTCTTTGGGTTGCTAAAAAATCATGGTAGTTATGTTCTATATAAAGAATATGGTTTGAATCGCTTCATTACATCAACACTATTGGGCTCTCCTCTTGAGCTTGTGTTGGAGAAGGAGGTCCCTTCAACTTGCAGAGGTGGAGTTGTGGTTTCTTCATCATCTACAAGATGTGCAAATGATTTGGAGTTTGTATTTTTGGAGGAGATCATCTTCAACTTTGGAGGTTGTGTGGAGAACTTATGTATCTTGTGGATTCTTTATGCTATCTTGTAACTTCATGTACTCCAACATGGAATGTAATGATAATATCTAGAGCATGGCTCCTTTCTTCTCTTTCGTCTATTGTTTACCCTCTATTTTTCTCTATTTTTGTTATGTATCTATATTAATCGTGGGTTAAAAACCAACGCAAGATACCTTGGATCCTATATTTAATATCATTGAATATATAGAGTATCCAATTCCCATTTGTAATTCTAGGGATTCGATGTGTAATAAGATAAATGTATGGATGAATCCCTAAAAATAATCACACGGATGAATCCCTAAAAATAATCACACAACCTGGTGATCTTGCAGATAACAAAGCTTTATGTATAGAAGAACGCTTAGGGTTTAATATTCTCTTACCTTTACCCAAAGATCCTTTATATAATGGTGACTTATCTTTCAAGGATCTAAGTAGCCCTAAGAAGTTTTGCTTGGTAGTACTGTATGGTCATGTATCGCCAAGGTTGGACAACACTTTGGTGGGTGTGGTGTTGCACTCACGTTTGGAGGACCAGTGCACTTTTCTATTTTTCGTTTTAATTTTCATTTATACTTTTCTTTGTGTGTACTACTGTTATATTTTTCTTTCTTGTATATGCTGTTTTCATTTAGGTGTACTCCCGTCAAGAAATTTCAGCATTGAAAGGTTTTGGCCTCAATGCTGAAATTTCTTCGCATTTGTAATTCTAGGGATTCGATGTGTAATAAGATAAATGTATGGATGAATCCCTAAAAATAATCACACAACCTGGTGATCTTATGGATAACAAAGCTTTATGTATAGAAGAACGCTTAGGGTTTAATATTCTCTTACCTTTACCTAAAGATCCTTTACCCACTATTGGGCACTGATGACGTATTGGGGATGTCATAGTATTGAGTCGATTTTGTGCATAGTGGAACTGATATGCTATAAAGTCTTGTGGTTGACTACCATGAGCTTATAGTTGCACTTTCATTTGAGGGTGAATTTGGGGTTTACCTGGATTCATTCTGGTATATAAATGTTCGAGAATGTTTTATATTGTCATTTGTGACTGTGGAAGTATTATAGTTCAACGTCGATTTTCATATCAATCTTGTTCACTGTATTTTGGATTAGGAAGTGAAAGCCAAAGCTAAGGATTTGCATCCCAAACTGCTTGCCGGCCTCTTTTGCAAGTTGCAATGGTATAAGCACTTGAAGTTTGATGAGCACGCACTCATCCATGAAATGTGTCACATGCATGCATTCATGAATATATGTGGGTGTATACGTATGTATGTATGTATGTAGTATGTGTTCGAGAGGTGCTCTTCACACTCTTCATTTAAATTTCCACAGCATAGCTGGTGCTCGATTTGCCTATGATATCTTCCTTTTTACCAAGGCTATGAAGGTCTCTTTGATTGCTCATTTGAAGTCATTAAATAACTTCACTCAAACTTTAGGCTTATGGATGAACATGGCTCAGTGTTGCATATGCAACGCATTGCAAACGTTCGCAACTTTCATACGTAACGTGGGTTCACAAGGCGTTGCTAAAAAAGCAAAAAACAAAACCCTTCCCAACAGGCCACAAATGGTCCACAAGGAAGGGTCCTTTATCTTTTGACCATTACAACTTATGAACAAAAAACTTGATGAACTGAATAATCATACAAAAAGGGCCAATGCCTCAACGAGCAAAAAAAAAAAGAGGGAGACAAAGAGTATACAATGTCCCACTTACCATATGATCATTCGAACATCATGTACCATATGTATATATGTATTATGTATCTACTTATGTATGTGTGTACTATATATGTAATGTATGTATGTATATTCCTATTTTTATATGTTCACCTAAAAGTTTGTTTGTTTACTTAGTTATGTATGTATGTATCTATATATGCATGTATGTATGAATGATGTAATTCCTATAATCTATTACTCTATGTTTAATGAAAAACAGTTGTATTTACTTATGTAAATATCTAGTATATATGTTAGTATGTTTGTAGTATATACCTAGTACCTACTATATACATAATATGTATGCATGTATGTATGTATGCATGTATGTATGTATGCATGCATCTATGTGCTGTGTATATATGTAATATGTATATATTATGTAGATATGTACATAAAAATTTATGTATTACATATGCATGTAGTATATATTTACCACTATGTATGTAATATAATGTAATCTACGCATGTATGTACTTACTATGTCTATATGTATGTATCTACATATCAAGACAAATTGACGAGTCATGACTTTTATAAATATAAACATGGCTTGTTTTCATGCCTTTTTTATGATAATTAAGCATATCTAGAACTTTTTTTTAAATCTAAAATAAAAATTGAAGTGAATGCAACTTGAACCCATTGTTCGATTAAAACTAATAAAAAATAAGAATAATAACATTAAGTTCCATGTATGTATCCATGTGCATATGTATGTATGTGCATAAGACATATACATTATGTATATGCGTGATGTCATCGAACTCCTTCCTTTTGCCGGCATTCTTTCTCTTCTTACGTCTGGAAAGCTCATTTTTGAAAGGTCTGGCATTGCATTTATTATTTCAAAGAAAGTTCCTTCTGAACTTATCAATAGGGCCTCGGCCGAACCTCCATTAAAAATAAAAAAAACAAAAAAAAAACTTATCAATAGCAAGAAAAACTTTTGTACCTCCGAACCTGAAAGGTTCTCCACGTCAAACTTTGGCCTGATATTTTTGTTATGGAAATGGCAGTCCACACGCTTCTTTGAGGTGAGTGTTTCAGAGCTTTGAAGTAATTATTTGGTTGAGTTTTATCTTTTGAGAATCTCTGATAATGAGCGATTCTGCTTCATCTTTTAGACGACTTGGAGAAATCTAATTAATTCCATTCGCATGCTATTTTTGAGCAGAACAATCCATCGCTGCGCAATGTTCACGCTGTGTTAGGAAGTGGCATAATGTTCCTGTTTCAGGTCTAGCTGTTCCGTCAAGACTCGTAGCCTGAAAGGTTTTGGCCTCAGTGCTGAAATTTCTTCGCTGAAGTTACTTCCAAAGCGATCGGGGATGCCTCGTACAAGCACAGTCACCCCAGCAGGGTGTCCTCCTCTGCGAGTTCTCTCGTTTGACAACTTGGGTCTAATTAAAGGTGAACTTTGCCACACATAAGATTGCTCATAATTCAGCTGGTTACTTATATTGATGAAGACGTGTCATTAAGGCGTGATGAAATCGGTAGAGTTCTGAACAAACGATTTGTCGTGGCCCATGGGTGGGGTACTTCGACGAACATCCACTCTCTCAATAATTTTTGATGCACTCAAATACCAATCATGACATACACGAACATGAATTTTTTCATCTTAGGTTGAGCTCTAAAAAAATGCGTTCCACTTTGTTGATGCAGTAATTGAGAATTCGAAGAAGCAAGGAGATCTACAAGTCATAGCTCGATGGGGTGAACCAAGTTTGCAAAGGAGCATAGTGTCTGCCTGTCTTTCTTCTGATGAAGATTCTCAGGTGGATGTTTTCAGATTCATTCCAACACCACAACCCCTCGTCCTCCTGCATTTGTTTTGGTTTTCTGCATGAATGGATCATATGCTTTGTTAAGGAAAAAGCAAATATTAGAAAAACAAAGATAGATAGAGAGAGAGAGAGAGAGAGAGAGAGAGAGAGAGAGAGAGAGAGAGAGAGAGAGAGAGAGAGAGAGAGAGAGAGAGAGAGAGAGAGAGAGAGAGAGAGAGAGAGAGAGAGAGAGAGAGAGAGAGAGAGGTAATATTGACTTCGGTCTTCAACACAATTTTGAAAAGAATAAACCATGAAATGGCTAGGTTTTGAGCCCAATATCGCACTAAGATTCTTTCCAAGCATGCCAATATTTCATGAATCATGTTGTCATTAAATGAGGTATTCTAACAATATAGCTAGTCCTCCCTTTACGAACTCATAGGAGGGGAGTCATGGTTGACTATGAATTTGCATAAAGGCCAATGCTTTTATGGATACTTATGTAGTCTATGTATAATGTAAAGAGGGTTAAATAAGATCTATATATCATAGAAAATGAGAAATCATGTGTTTTAAGTGTTGTGGTCTCCATGGGCCTTTGAGCACATAAGAGTAGGATTTGCATTATTTGGAAATGTTACTTTTATATATCATCCAGATTCCAAACTCACTCATGCTATACTTGCACTCATCTCTGAAGAAGATAACATCAAGGTTCGATGGTTTGCTTTTGCATCACCAATTTCATATAGGCCAAAGCAAAGAAGTGGCTAGTTATAGATGCTCAATTATAAGGTCTCAATAATTTATAGTGGGTACATGCAAGTGAGAAAAGTAATGGATTACTTATCCAGATGTACTTGATATTTCAATCATCTTAGGCCATAACATGCGTTGAATCACAAAGTATTTGTAGGAGATCTTTTCATGCTATTGTGGACATGAAATCTATATTTCATGTATAATTACTCATAATAGGAATGCGATTCATGAGTTTACTTATGGTTCAAGAATTTTTTTACCAATGAACTATAAGTGAACTCATGAATCACGTTCCTATTATGAGGAACCAATATTAATCATATCTTCGAATGGTTTGCACATCTCGACGAGTATTCACAATCAATTGTTTGTTTGGCACGATATGTGACTCTTATTAATCATATCTTTCAATGGTTTGCACTTCCGAACAAGTATGATTAGCCTTGTTCTTTTTCTTGTTATTGTCATTTTTTTGTGTAGTAAAATTAATATAGCTCTTAGAAATCCACTTTGTATGATTTTTCTTTTCATTGCACATATATGATTATCTATGTATTTATTAATGGTTTGTTTTTATGTTATCAATGTTCTTGTTGCCTGTTTTCATGGGTATTATTTAAAGAGACTCCGTGAAGCCAAGATTTTTACTTATGATTTCATGAAACGTTTCTTGTGGTAAAGAACTATATCAATGATTATAGCAAAGGATCATGAAAACTTTTAATCACGCCTCTTTAATGATCTTTTGAGTAGTAAGAAGTCCTTTTTCACTTTTTTGAAGTCCCATGAAATGAGTGAGGGTTGTGGCGTACATAACTTAGGATCATTAACATTAATGTTGATCCAACTACAAAAAATTGGTCATATTACTCTTTACTTATGTTGATCTTTAAGTATGATATCGTATTTTTCTTCTAATTTTAGTGCAAGTCAAGATTGTGTTTGTCCATATGCGTATGGGTACATACACTTACATACATGAATACATACATGGGGATAATGGGGGGAGAGTTTTGCCCAAAGAGCTCTAGCGCCTTCTAACTCAAGTTAACGTGAGTTAACTTGAGTTTAGAGAGACTTAACTTGAGTGGTGAGTACACCTAACACTAGTGGCCTCTAGAGGAAGGTACTATAGACATCCAATGTCCATATATCTAAATGCATTATGCACATTGCACAATGCATTATGTAAGATTCCGTAAGTGTTAATGCATTATGGCATTATGTACAAATTACAATGCATTGTGTAATATGCTCATTGCACATGTCACATGTGACATTGCAATGTGCATTATCGTTTATGTAATATGATGCACAGTGTGTGTTTTTATCATTACGTTACAACTTACATGCACCATGTGATATGCATTATGTAATATCACATAGTACATGTAAGTTGTAATGTAATGATAAACACACACACACACACACATGACACACAATGTGCAACATATTACATAAATGAGAATGCACGTTGCAATGTCACATATGTTGGAAGTGGGGTGGGCCTCAACAACAATATTAATCACAGGTTTACAAGATCTTCAAACACATGAACCTTAGCATATACACCTTGATACTCAAAAGGAGATCAATGTGAGAGAGAGAGAGAAAGAAAGAAAGTGTTTTTACCTCTATCAGGAGGCCAAACTCATTATAAACGAAAATTCGTGAAGTTCCAACCTGAGCGGTAGCTTGTCCAAGTATGTTCCTCTATTTATAGAAAACCATTTTGAAAACCAATCCAAAATCTAAGAGATGGCAAACCAAATCTCGAATATGACATGCAAGCCAAAATACATATGCAGGTATATATCTCTATGTGTGAACAAATATATTTATGTATACAGAATATGTGTGTGCTGGTGTGTGCATGTGCAGGTATAGTCATGTATGTAATTATGTGTATGTAGGTATATGTATATGTTTCTGGGCAGAAATGCATGTGACTATATATATATATATATATATATATATATATATATATATATATATATATATATATATATATATATATATATATATATATATATATATATATTATATATATATATATATATATATATATATATATATATATATATATATATGTGTGTGTGTGTGTGAATATGTTTAAAGATTGTTTATTTTGTTAAAATATATAATATGTATACAAAAATAATATATATACTTAAGTTTTTACTTTGAAAAAAAAAGGAACGCGTCGGTAAACTTTAGAAATGTTTTACTGTACTGGTCATACGTCGACTAAACGTCAGAAGTCAGAATTCCGTCAGTAACAACTATGGCTGTATTTACTGCGTCAAACCAAAACTTGGGAGAAAGCTTTTTGGATGACATCATACTATGCATCATCTCAATAAGTATCCTATTCTCTCTCTGTGATACCATTATGTTCTGGCGTATAAGCAATAGTGAGCTAATGAGAGATACCTTTGTCTTCAAGAAAATACTTAAAGTCTTTAGACATGTACTCTCGTCTATTACTTCTCAAAATCTGAATTTTCGATTGACTTTCATTTGCAACCATAACTAAGAACTTCTTGAAAGTAGGAAAGACTTCTGACTTTATTTTAAGACCATAAATCCAAGAATATCTTGAACAATTATCAATGAAAGTAACTTCCTTGTGGCGGTGATATATCCATGCTTCTTGAAAGGAAGTTTGTGAAGCTTTCCTTTAAGACATCCTTCACATGATTTTGCATCATCTGATAAAGCAAAAGTAGGCAAACTCTCCACCATTTCCTGTTCTTTGATATGCTTGAGAGCTACCTAATATATCTGACCAAATCTAGCATGCCGTAACTTCATATTCTCCTTAGGTGTAGAAGACCTAGCAACACTAGCATGACTAATTTTGGATAACACAAACATGCCACTTCCATACTCTTTTGTTGATCTTCATCTTGAAGTAACAAGAACTGCAACTCTTCAAATGGAAGTTCTCTATCCCTTGTAGAAAGAGATAAAGAAGTAACAAAAGCACGATATGTAAATGGAAGTGAGTTTAGAAGTGTATTTACCATCTCTTCGTTTGAAATATTTACTTCAACATTGAGTAACTGATCTTGTAAATCTTTGAGCTTCAAAAATATGTGATTGAACTGATTCACCAACTTTCATCCTTGCGTTGGCTAGCTCTCTCCTTAGATGAGCTTTCCTAGCAAGGTTTTTTGCTCTGATAGAGATTCTCTAACTCCAACCAAGCGTGATGAGAGGTTCTGCATGACTTGATTTGGGGTATAATATGCCTCTTGACTCCCATAGCAATGAATGAAAGTGCTTGTGCATCCCTTGAATCCAATCTGGTTTGCTTTTCTGTAGGAAGTAATTTGGTAGTAGTATGGACTCCAGATGATGAAGTAGTTCCTTCTTCTTCTTCACTAATCTCCTGTTGAGCTGAAATAGGAGCAGGTCTTATAGAAGATAAAGAAACATTTTCTTCGACTTGTCTTGGCCTTGGATAAGTACCATTGACAATATTCCATAAATCCTTTGATACTAACAGATTCATCATCATAAACACCACATTGGATAGTTAGACATTCCTTCAAGCTTTTCTTCATTCTCAAGTCTATAATCACTCATTTTATTAAGGGTGTATGTCAACCATGGCCTGATACCAAATGTTGGAAGTAGGGTGGACCTCAATATTAATCACAGGTTTATAGGATCTTCCAATACATGAACCTTAGCATATACACATTAATACTCATGAGTGAGTGAGTGAGTGAGTGAGTGAGTGAGTGAGCGAGCGAGCGAGCGAGCAGGGGGGGGGAGAGAGAGAGAGAGAGAGAGAGAGAGAGAGAGAGAGAGAGAGAGAGAGAGAGAGAGAGAGAGAGAGAGAGAGAGAGAGAGAGAGAGAGAGAGAGAGAGAGAGAGAGAGAGAGAGAGAGAGAGAGAGAGAGAGAGAGAGAGAGAGAGAGAGAAGAGACAATTTTTTCCAAAGTGTACGGTAAGCTAGAATGCTTACCTACACAATCTGATTATGAATATCAAATTACAATGTGTGTAGTAGATTACAAACTTTGAATCTAGGCAGAAATAGGTAATTAGATACAAGAATTTGTGTGTAAAGTGACTAAGAGGTATGAAGAGTGTGTGTGTGTGAAAATGTAGAGAATATGAATAGTTTAGAACTGTTTTACAACAAACCCTAATGATGAAATTAGGGTTTTAGAAATCCTAAATCAGAAACTAGTGACCTAACAAGTAAGACACTGATATAGACTTGTTACTCACAGTAAATCAGCAATGTGATGATGGTTGGCTGATAGAATCTCCTCCATAGCTACACCAACGGTAGAGCACACCTCCTCCAAGTGTAGAAGAACACTCCTCCTAGTAGATTTGATCACCAATGATGACTTGACGCCTTAAGTGATGCCAAATGATGACCCCAAGGGTCTCGTATATAGGCCTCCTAGCTGCCCACGTTGAGATTTTACGAAAAAGCATAAAAGCATGCCCTTAATTTAGCAAAACAACTAAAAATAGCAAAGGTTTTTTTCTATTGCCATAATTTGCTTTTGGAGTACTAAATCAGCTGCAATCTCTTGATTGCACCATCAAATGAACTTTTGAGTTAGCTTTCATTGATCTGGAACATGAGAGGCTTCAAATGAGGTAAAAAGCTATTTTTGCACAGAAATTAGGGTTAGGGTTTTCTCCTGATCTAGACCTCTTATGACTAAATGCTATATATCACATGAAAGCTCTCTTCAAGCTCTATCAGACAAACTAACAAAAAATTTTGACATTTTGTACCCAAAAATTGGCTAGGTCTAAAAGATAGGATTGCTGGAAATTAGGCTTTTGGACTATTTTGACATTGTTTCCAATAACATATATGATGTGACATGTGCAATGTGCAATATGCATAATACATATTACACAATGCATTGTAATTTATGCATATTGCATAATGCATTAATACTTATGGATGCATGACAGATCATCAAGCATCAATGCATCAATGATAAATTATCAATTGATAATTGATTCATTTTGTTTTATATGTAAACAGGTCGGTTTATCTATGACCATATCTGCCAAGCTATCATGGACATTGGTGTAGAAAAAGTAGTCAAGGTGATCACAAATAATGGAAGTACTTGTGTGGCTATGGGCAAACTTTTGGAAGAAGAATTCCCCTCTATTGTGTGGACATTATGTGTTGCCCATTGCATTGATTTGCTGATAGATGATGTGGGGAAGATACCATGGATTTATATCATTTTTAACACTTGCTTAAAGGTGGTCTCTTTGTTCACCAAGAGACAAAGGTTGCTTGCTTTATTTAGGTCTTTCGGTGATATTGACTTGGTGAAGCTCGTCAAGACGAGATTTGCATATATATGCATAGTCATGGAGAGATTGGCAAGAGTAAGACAAGCATTGATGCAGATAGTTGTATCACGAGATTGGACAACTTGGGATAATATGCACATTGCACATGTCACATGTGACATTGCAATGTGCATTATCATTTATGTAATATGCATTATAATTTATGCATATTACATAATGCATTAATACTTATGGATGCATGATAGATCATCAATCATCAATTCATCAATGATAAATTATTAATTGATAATTGATTCATTTTGTGTTATATGTAAACATATCAGTTCATCTATGGTCATATTCCCCAAGCTATCATGGACATTGGTGTAAGAAAAGTAGTCCCAGTGATCACAAATAATGGAAGTAATTGTGTGACTATGGGCAAACTTTTGGAAGAAGAATTCCCCTTTATTGTGTGGAGATTGTGTGATTCCCATCGCATTGATTTGCTGATAAAGGATATGGGAAAGTTGCCATGGATTTATACCATTTTTACAACTTGCTTAAAAGTGGTCTCTTTGTTCACCAAGAGACCAAAGTTACATGCTTATTGACTTGGTGAAGCCGGTCACGACAGGATTTGCATAGTATACATAGTCATAGAGAGATCGGAAAGAGTAACGCAAGCATTGATGCAGATAGTTGTTTCACTAGATTGGACAGCTTGGGATAGATATACTAGTCCAAGGGAAGAGCTTGTGCGAAGGACATGTTTGGATGATAGTTTTTGGAGGGATGTGGAGGGATTGTTGCGGGTTTACAATCTTTATATAAGATAGAGAGGGCTGCACGCTTTGACTAGTATATGAGTTCATGGACTATGTTGGAGAGATGTCCTTATTTGACATTGGAAAGGTAAATATATATTCAGAGATGTCCTTATTTGACATTGGAAAGGTAAATATATTTTAATTTTACCTTTCCAATGTGTCTGTGATATATCACATGTGAGAATGTATGTAATTAGTAATATGTATTTATGTAATATATATATGTATTTATAACATGACGTGTATGATGTGTGTATGATACGTCACACATATCACATGCATGCATTGTATTACGCGTATTTTTCATGAGTCATGACCGAGGACTCATGTGTATGTATTATGTGCATTATGACATGTGTCATGTATGTGGCATGTGCATTCTATATATGTCATGTGTGTGTGCATTGTGTATATGACATGTATGACATATGTGATTGTTGTCATGTATGTATGTGGCATGTGCGTTATATGTGTGTTTTTTTTTGCTTATAATAGGATAGAGGAAATACAAGGAGTATGAGAGGAAGAGATGGGATTGATTCCATCACATTATACATGGGATGACCAATTTTCTATACTCGTCATGGAGATCTACAAAAGAATCATTGGATATGGAGCTTGTGAAAGCTTGGAATGATTATGTAGATCGATTATATGGAGCTTTTGATGTGGAGCTACACAGGAAGCTAGATATTCAGCTCACTCTGTTCCAAAATAAGGACTTTTTGCTAGAGATACTATATGCTTGAGAAGCATTCAATTGATGCCTGTGACTTGGTCGGTTGGTGTTGGTACACTTGAACTGTAAGTTATGACTCACTAATAACTCATTACTCGAGTCTTTATTTTTAAATGAACTCTTTAACTGATCCCTCTCTCCCTCCTTCCCCTCCCTCCCCCCTCTCTCTTCCCCCCCTTCCCTTTCTAACTATGTAGAGATACTTAGCCATTCACATACTTTCAGAGGGATGTAGTGCCGGTCCTTGTGAAAGGAATTGGAGTAGATGGGCCCTCTTTCATACAAAGAAGAGGAATAAACTACCTACAACACAATTGGAGGAGTTCGTTTATTGCCACTACAACTTGTGTCTATTGGAGAGGGTGGCCATTCAACGAAGGTGTAGAAGGCCAATGTCGACGATCTTGACATTGAGAGGGTGCATGACATGCCTATCATTTTTGACAGAGGACCTTGATTTATATGATATGCTTTATGAGGAGTTGAGCATGCCACAAGATGATATTAGGGAGTCTCAAACTCGTGCTAATCGTAGTGCATCTACTGTGTGAGGTCCATCTACTAGTTGGGCATTACATGATGATGATGATAGTGACTCAAAGGATTTTGAGGCTTGATGATTGATGCTTGATCATTTGATATTGATTGTATTATTGACCAATTAGGTTTATGATTTATGGCAGGTCAAACTTGACTCTTTGATATTTATGATTTGTGTCACTAACTTGTCATTATATTTGTCATGTTTTGAATCTTGATGGATTATGATTTCAGATGTTTTTAGTCATTGATGATTGTGCAATGTGCAATGTGGATTGTGATTCATGATTCTTGTAAAGCAACAAGTTCAAGTGCTTAGCAAGTTGTGACTCGTGACCTAAATTTTTAATTGCTTGAATGAATTATGATGATTGAATCATGATGAATGATTGTGCATTAAACATTGATATGATTGTGGATTCAAAATTGTATATAGTTTTGGATTTTGTCACTTGTGAAGGTCCAAGGATGATTCATCATGAAATTTAAACTTTGAAGTGACAATGTTGATAGTTGAATGAGTGTGCATTGTCAATGGTCACATGTGCACATTAATGTCAAATGATTAAATTGACTAAGTTTGACAGATGATTGATTGTGAATTTAGAATGACAAGTCACAAATGTAACATATTGAATTCAATGAAGTTTGAACTTTGAATTTGAATGTGATGTGTGTGTGTACGATGTAGCATCATGCATGTTGTGATCAGTCATATATGTTATATGTATAATGTGTGTAATATGTATGTGTGCATTGTGTATTTATGTAATATGTATGTAGTATGTACTTACTAAGTACTATGTACTCACAAGTCACATGCAATATGTGTATATGCTTATAATATATATATATATATATATATATATATATATATATATATATATATATATATATATATATATATATATATATATGTATGTATGTATGTATGTATGTATGTATGTATGTATGTATGTATGTATGTATGTATGTATGTATGTATGTATGTATGTATGTATGTATGTATATATATACATACATATATATCATCATCATCATCATCTTCATCAACAACAACATATATTAGCTATAAGTAGCCTAGGGTGTCAAAGTAAAAAAAAAAAGCCAAAAAAAAGGAACACATGTCACATGTGTCAAAGTACATTTATGTAATATGTATGTAGTATGTACTTACTAAGTACTATGTACTCACAAGTCACATGCAATATGTGTATATGCTTATAATATATATATATATATATATATATATATATATATATATATATATATATATATATATATATATATATACATATATATACATATATATATATATATATATATATATATATATATATATATATATATATATATATATACATATACATATATATATATGTATGTATATACATATATATGTACACATATATATATATATATATATATATATATATATATATATATATATATATATATATATATATATATATATATATATATGTGTACATATATATGTATATACATACATACATATATATATATGTATATGTATATATATATATATATATATATATATATATATATATATATATATATATATATATATATATATATATATATATATATATATGTGTACATATATATGGATATACATACATATATATATATATGTATATGTGTATATATATATATATATATATATATATATATATATATATATATATATAGATATATACATACATACATACATACATACATACATACATACATGCATGCATGCATGCATGCATGCATGCATGCATGCATGTATGTATGTATGTATGTATGTATGTATGTATGTATGTATGTATGTATATATATATCTATATATCTATATATATATATATATATATATATATATATATATATATATATATATATATATATATATATATATATATATATATATATATATACATACATATATATCATCATCATCATCATCTTCATCAACAACAACATATATTAGCTATAAGTAGCCTAGGGTGTCAAAGTAAAAAAAAAAAGCCAAAAAAAAGGAACACGTTCGTAATGTTTTAGCAACATCTAGTGCAAAACATTGCTATGTTGCTAACAGATTAGGAACATGTTGCCTTGGACATTGCGAAAATGTTGCTAACAACTTTGGTACAATTTGAAATTGGAGCATGTGGAATGCTTCTTCCATAAGAAGGCCTTAATGGACAATGTAAATTATCTCAACAAAGAAATATTCTTGTCGTTACTTTTGAAATCACTTTGGCGAAGCCCAAGTAGTTTGTTGAGCAGATGTAACATCCGAATGGGAGATTTGAGATGAAGGAAAGTGTTACCTTTACGAACTTGTAAATTTCCATTGTAGGGCATTGAAATCGTGAGCGTTGATGTTGATGAGCTTTGGTTTAGCCATGTCATAGTGATTAGCAACGAGATGGCAACGTCGTAGGCAATGGGTTGCTAACGCATTAGCAACGGGTCGCTAACGCATTAGCAACGGGTCGCTAACGCATTAGCAACGGGTCGCTAACGCATTAGCAACGGGTCGCTAACGCATTAGCAACGGGTCGCTAACGCATTAGCAACGGGTCGCTAACGCATTAGCAACGGGTCGCTAACGCATTAGCAATGGGTTCAAGTTGCGATAAAGTTGCGTCCACTTCAATTTTTATTTTAGATTTTAAAAAAAGTTCTAGATATGCTTAATTATCATAAAAAAGGCATGAAAACAAGACATGTTTATATTTATAAAATGTGCATATCAAATATATAGGTCGTGACTCGTCAATTTGTCTTGTCATGTAGATACATACTTATATACATAGTACGTACATACATACATGCGTAGATTACATTATATTACATACATAGTGGTAAATATATACTACATGCATATGTAATACATAAATTTTTATGTACATATCTACATAATATATACATATTACATATATACATAGCACATAGATGCATGTATACATATATACATGCATACATACATACATGCATACATATTATGTATATAGTAGGTACTAGGTATTACTACAAACATACTAACATATATACTAGATATTTACATAAGTAAATACACATGTTTTTCATTAAAACATAGAGTAATAGATTATAGGAATTACATCATTCATACATACATGCATATATAGATACATACATACATAACTAAGTAAACAAACAAATTTTTAGGTGAACATATAAAAATAGGAATATACATACATACATTACATATATAGTACACACATACATAAGTAGATACATAATACATATATATGCATATGCATGATGTTATATGGTACATGATGTTCGAATGATCATATGGTAAGTGGGACATTGTATACTCTCTTTGTCTCCCTCCCTTTTTTTTTGCTCGTTGAGGCATTGGCCTTTTTTGTATGATTATTCAGTTCATCAAGTTTTTTGTTCATAAGTTGTAATGGTTAAAAGATAAAGGACCCTTCCTTGTGGACCATTTGTGGCCTGTTGGGAAGGGTTTTATTTTTTGCTTTTTTAGCAACGCGTTGCGAACCCACGTTGCGTACGAAAGTTGCGAACGTTTGCAATGCATTGCGTATGCAACACTGAGCCATGTTCATCCATAAGCCTAAAGTTTGAGTGAAGTTATTTAATGAATTCAAATGAGCAATCAAAGAGACCTTCATAGCCTTGGTAAAAAGGAAGATATCATAGGCAAATCCAGCACCAGCTATGCTGTGGCAATTTAAATGAAGAGTGTGAAGAGCACCTCTCGAACACATACTACATACATACATACATACATACGTATACACCCACATATATTCATGAGTGCATGCATGTGACACATTTCATGGGTGAGTGCGTGCTCATCAAACTTCAAGTGCTTATACCATTGCAACTTGCAAAACTTGAGCAGTCTTGTTATGATAAACATCTATTCCAATGGTGCATGGTCATAGCATTGATCCTTTGTTGACGGTTCTACTTATGTGTGTGAGAATCATGCTATTCTAAATCAGTTGGTATTCCACAACTCAACTTCCAGAAATGCAGAAAGATTATTGTGAAATGTCAATGCAGAGAGCATGTGACTGAAATGCAGAGAGCATCTGTTATCCTTGTTCGAAAATGGTTGTGCTATGTCGGAGCAGTGAAGACCCTACTAAGGCTGGGACATGTTTCTTGAAAAAGAAGATCACAGAAACTTGCTACATGACTAGCCAAGGTCCAGCATTGATCATAATACCTCAGTTACATGGTTAACCATTGATCCACTGTAACTTTTCCTTCCAAGTCTAGCCAATGTGCAGCACTGATCATTGATACCTCAGTTACAGGATCGACAATGGATCCCCTGTAACATTTCTTACAAGATAGCAGACGAGTATCTACTTACAAGATAGCATAAAAACATCTACTTTGCTTAGCTCTCCTTGATGTTGTCTTTTCAGGACTTAGACTACCGTCAACAAATACTCTTGATTCTGCATGCCTTCTGCTGTTGTCCAGAATTCCACCAGCATTGATTAGTATTAGGTTGCTGATTGTCTTTAGATTTTGTTCCTTGTCTGTAGGCCACTGTGAAATGATGCTTTCCCTCAAAATCCTGGCAGTTGTGGTAGTTACATCTTTGTTAGGACTGATGTCAGCACCATCATGTGGATTTTGTTCCTTGTCTGTAGGCCACCGTGAAAGGATGCTATCCTTCAAAATCCCGAAAAAATGTGGTGGTTGCATGTTTTTTAGGACTGATGTCAGTACCATCATGCAGTTAAAGTTTCAGCTCCAGTAGCTCTGGTTGCCATCTCTTTACATGTCTTGCCCCTTTGAGGGTGAGTTTTTGCAGTCCTAGGGGGCAAAAGGAAGGAGTTCGATGACATCACACATATACATAATGTATATGTCTTATGCACATACATACATATGCACATGGATACATACATGGAACTTAATGTTATTATTATTATTTTTGATTAGTTTTAATTGAACAATGTGCCAAATATACCAAACCTTGATTATACTTAGTGCATGCATATCAAACATACTGACATGCTGTACCTAATCTTTTGCCACCTTTGTCTATCGCTTTTGTGTGTGCATGTGTCTTCTTATTTGTCTCGTTTTAATTTGTTTTTATTCAATTTCGTTGTCTCTGTGTGTCGTTGTCGAGTCAGTCTTTGAGGAAGGAATGTCTTATTGTGTGAAAGTATATCTAATCAGCAGAGCAGTTGCATTTTCTGTGAAACTTTTATAGTGTATGTTTGAAATCTTTCAAATGTGTTTCTAAATCTAGTTAAAGATATCTTAAGATATCTTGATTGGTACTATGTGATCCATAGACTTGTCACTGTACCTTATTTTGTTGTCTTGTTAATTACTTTGTTATTTTCTACTGCCTCTGCCAGAAAGAAGGCTTTTTAATGTGCTGAATATGTTGACTTCACTAGCAGGTGCTCGCTGTAGCAAGGAAGAATTTCATTGTGAGTGCATTTGAACTGCTATTTGGTTTGTGAATTATGTATGGGTTGAAATGTTTCATTTTGAAATTGGCAATAAATTAGGTGGATATTTTAAATCCTTCCACTGGAGCTTCATGCATGGAGTTGAATGCTAGAACTATTAGAGGACGTCTTAATAGTAACCTTCAAGAAGATACAGACGCTTCTTTGGTTGCTGTTCACATGTTTAGAGCTGAGGCCTCGGGGTACATACTACTGATGCATGTTTGATATTTCATGAGTTCTCCGTTCAAACTTATTAACTGTAAAGTTTCCTGCTTACAGGTTGAGGTCAGTGTTGACATGTACAAGTTCTGGGGATGCGAATCTACACTTGATTGACGGGATACAAGTACATGAGGATTCTTTCGGTACATCATGGCCAATTTGCAGAATGGGGAACATCTTGTGTATGAAGGTTGACAAGAGTGAGAAGTATGCAGCTTTTGGGGGGTATATATTGTCTATTGTTTTGTCAGATAACTGCCTATTTGAAGCTTTGCTTTCATTTTTCATTTATCATTTTTATATTTTTATTCTTTTTTCTTTTGGTGCGCTTTCAGTGATGGTATTGATGTTTCCTTGTGGGACATACAAACTCAAAATAGGATTTGGGAAGCAAAAGCAGTAATTTTCTTTGAACTTCTAGTCAATTTAAGTTTTTTATGCACCTCTTTATTGAAGGGCCTTATGGTGATAACATTTTTATTACAGCCTCCACGGGACAGCAATGGTCTTATGTCACGTCCATTTGTTACAGCATCAACATTCCTTGGGGATGACCATAAAAAATTGGTTGTTGGAACAGGTCATCATCAGGTAAGGAGTCATTTTACAATCCTAGTTAAGGAGCAAGGTCTACTCCTTAGTCATATCGAGTTTGTTGGAAATTAGGTAGGCCCACAGATTCCAGGATCTACAAACACAGATTCCAATATCTTCCAATATTGACAGACATGAACATACATCACTTAATCATACAATGATGAGACAAAGATAGAGAGAGATTAGACAACATGTGCAAAGTATTACGTAAGCCATTGCTTACTCACACCATCATATATACAAATGTCAATTACAATGTGGGAGTCAGAACCTCAACCACTCTATGTGAACAGAAATAGATGGAAGAGTGTATGTACAAAATTTACAAGAATATTCAGATGTAGGGACAGAAATCTGAATATGTATGAGATGTATGACCTGATAGGTTGTAGAAGAGTGAATATGAGTGACTGAAAGAGGAAAGATCAGTATGAAACTGATATTCAGCAAATCTTAATCTGAATTTAGGCTATGGAAGACCCTAAATCAGATGTGTGTGTGATAGATCACATACTTACAAAATTAGCATAGAATGCTAACATGTTGCTGACAAAAATCCTCATACTCATGTGGAAACACCTTCTCTAACACCTCATCTGATGCATGTAGCATGCATGTACTAATTCTCCTTTATGGATGCCACTGCCTCCATGTATGCTGAATAGGACTCCTCCAGATATGGATGCAACCCCCTCCATAAGCTCCAAGTAGTACCTGTGTGCATAAAGAGAATATGTACCTGAATAATTAACATAAGATGCAATCTTATGTTAAGCTCCATCCAATGTCTTTGAAGTACTCCATAATCTTCATGTAGAAGACAATCTTCAAATACATCATGTAGATGGATGATCCACACCACCAATCTGCTGATGAGTAAGTCTTCTCCAACAACAAGAGTGTAAGCACACTCTTCTCCAAGAAGAACTCCATGGCTGCTCTTTATCTTCTTCTTATGCTGCTCCATAGCTGCTCATATGTGCACCATGGCTGCCCCATGTGTGCATCAGCACAACCACCTCCAAAAATCAGCCAAGTGATGGTAGAGGATGATCCAACAAGTGATAATAAGCCATCCTTAAATAGGTTTTTAACTCCATGCGAAAAAATCGTCTAAAAAGCAGGATCGTTGTTTTGAATTAAAACTATCGCTGATTTTTTTAATTTATCGTAGCTTTTTAATTATCGCTAAAATTAGCTTTTTAATTGCCAAGTTTTGGTTAGGGTTTTCTCCCATATGTGATCTCTGATGATTGAATGTCCTATACCATCAGATAGCTCTCATCAAGCTCTTCAAGATAGGATCCCAAAATTTTACCCAAATTTTGTGCCAAAAATGACTAAGTACCAAAATTAAGGTTTCTGCCCTAATAGGGATTTGGACTAATGTGACATTGTTTTCCAACAATCCCCCCTTCAATGTCATATTAGTACAGAACTGGATATGCAACTTCATTCTTCTGCAAACTGACATAAGCTTCAAACTCTGAATTTGCTGAATATGAACCATAATACCTGAGAAAATATGCAAACTAGATATCCAAAAGTGTTAGCATACATCAAGCAATCATTGCTTGACAACATATGTAGCATGAATTGACTCTGAATTTGCTATCTCCTGAAATAAGTCTCCTCAAACCTGTAAGAATACACTAGGATCCACATATTTGCATTTACCTTAAGAAAGGTTTCTCAACATACTTCTTCTGTGTTATGTAAATACACTAAATAGAATCAGGAACTGAAACTTGGGATTTGTGACAGACAACTCACTACTTAGTGTATTATGAACACTAGTTGGTTAATCTCTGACTGTACTCAACTCTCACGAGTCTCAACAAAGTTTCATATTTACGTTGTCATCTTGTCTTCATCCTTGTTCTATCTGTAAGTCCTTCATACCACTTTCCTTCAAAGTCTAGTATAATCATATATGTGCGCACCTCATAAGTAACAGACCTCTCTGAAATATCAAGCTTCTCTGCAATAGAACTCTAGAACTTTCTTCCAAACAGGAACACCCAACAGGAACTTTCTCCAAACATTCTCCTTCTTCCTTCTTCTTCAAAAGCTGGAACATAAAGAGAAACTGATAAAGGAAATATAGGAATACTTGTAGGTATGATTCTGCATCCCTTCATATATGGCTGAAAATAAGTCTTCATGTTTCTCCACCCTCTTGGATGATTTAATGCCAGTATCCAAACTTCTTCAAAGTATATCCGACTTTATGAAATCTGGAACGTCTTCCTTCTTTCAATAAATCTGATTTTCAGTGATTTAGCATTGCTTCCATAACATCAATACCTGTGTCTGAAACAAATAATCTGAACCCCCTTTTTATTAGCACTGCAGATGCCAATAGCTTTCTCTTCCACTCCTTAGCTTCCCATAATCTAGAATAAGGTTAGCTGATCCTATTACATCATAACAAAAAACTTTGATGAAAGCACTTTATGATTCATAATCTTCTGCAACATAACAAGTATCTTCTTCTATTTCTCTGCAACACTAATCTGATAGAATCTGAATCTTTGACTTACTTCTTCCAATGCTAAGAATTGTACAAACAAAGGATAGACATCTGACTCAAAAATACTCAAGATCTATGATCTCTCCAAGAAAATACCTGTGTAGAATCTTCTGTCATCAAACCTTCATGACTGAATGTTTGATTTGCTACCTGAATGACTCTAAAGTGTCCATGCTTCTTACATAAAGTTGTAAAACTTTTCTTCAACTAAATCCTTCCCAAGAATCTGCAACTTCTACTAGAACACAAGTGGATAAACTCTCACCTTGAGAACTCCAAAATCTGCAAGATGATACTTCATATCTTCATATTCTTCCCGAGTGAAATGTGATAGTATCTGCTTGACTTTCTTTTGGCTAACTCCAATTCTCAATCAAGTGATAGGATCTGATGGAACACCTTTTTTTTTGTGAACATAGAAGCATGTTTGAACATAGAAGCATGTTTTACCATCTCCACATATGCTGAATCAACACTCTACTTCAAATTTCACTGATATGACTGATTTCACCAACCTTTTCCTTGAGTTGGCTGAATGTTGAATTACCTCTCTACGTATAAAATCTGAAAAAAAAACTTCCAAACTTGTGTTGGCTTAAAACAAAACTGATTTAATCTCCAAATTTGTCTTCTTAGATGAGTTTTCTTGCTATGAAAGAGATCTTCTATCAAAATTGTTCAAGAACAACCTCTAGATATTTGATTTGGTGTAGCTAATGCTTTAACTTTCAAAGTAATGAAAGTGTTTAAAAGCACTTCCTGAATCCTTCAAATGTCTTTATAACTTCTCTTCTAAGATATGACCTGTAAAAGACAATTTGATAGTAGAAACTAATACCTGTGATTTGATGTTGATCTGGTTCCTTCATCTTCTCGAAACCATTGTTTTTCCTTGAATTTGAAGTAGCCTTCTCTTCATCAAGTCTTGTTCTTCACGCAATACTTTTGTAAAGTATTTGGCTGCTAACATATCATCAGCTTCATACTCCACACGGATAAATTAACATGTGACTAAATTGTCTAATTCTCAAATCTCTACTCATCTAGATTAAGTGTGTATGTCATATGTCAAATGTTGGAAGTTGCTCTGAACCCAAATGTTTGTAACCTGAGAGCTCTGATACCAAATGTTGGTAACCTGTAATGTCTTAGAGGAGGACGCCCTGCTGAAAATTGAAGACGGTTCAATCCATGAGAGGTACGAAGCAAAGTGCAGCGAGGATAACATGGAAGAGACAATCCAAAGCCCGCACGAGACAAGCCAAAGCCCAAACGCGGAAGCTCTGGAGTTGTAACAAGAGTCCGGCATAGCGAGAGCTCCATGGCTTCTTGGATAACAAAGAAGAAGCCGATCTGGCAAAGTCGGCACTCTATGTGAACAGAAATAGATGGAAGAGTGTATGTACAAAATTTACAAGAATATTCAGATGTAGGGACAGAAATCTGAATATGTATGAGATGTATGACCTGATAGGTTGTAGAAGAGTGAATATGAGTGACTGAAAGAGGAAAGATTAGTTTGAAACTGATATTCAGCAAATCCTAATCTGAATTTAGGCTATGGAAGATCCTAAATCAGATGTGTGTGTGGTAGATCACATACTTATAAAATTAGCATAGAATGCTAACATGTTGCTGACAGAAATCCTCATACTCATGTGGAAACACCTTCTCTAACACCTCATCTGATGCATGTAGCATGCATGTACTAATTCTCCTTTATGGATGCCACTGCCTCCATGTATGCCCAATAGGACTCCTCCAGATATGGATACCACCGCCTCCATGTTGGGGATAAAGGCCCCAAGGACTCTCCTTTTGTATATTTTGACCCTTCCATGTGAAAGCTCTCTTCGAGAGCTTTCCAGACATATTTTTGTTGTATTTTTTGGACCCCAAATTGGGGAGTTATAGGCATTTACATTATTTTTATGACTTTTGGTCATTGGCCATGTGTGAACATGCCCAAATGACCTAAAAGTCACTTATCAATAAGACTTGGTCCCAAATCTCTCATAACTTGATTGGGACTTCTTCAACTTCAGTTTCTCCATCTTCTTCTCCAAATTTCTGCGCAGGTTTCTCTCTCTACTTTCTCTCTCCTCACGCAGCAGCCCACTCCCTTGGTGTTTGGAGCAACCGAGCACACCACGACGTAGCTCTCCCGTGCCTCTTTCAACTGGTATCAGAGCTTTGAGCTGTTCTATCGCGACAAAGTTGCTCGAAGTGCTTTTCTACTTCAGCCTATGTTGAGCTGAAGGTGTTTTCTTGCATTTGGGAGAATTTCATCGCGAAAAACCTTCTTTTTTCGCGATAAAAGTGCTGTTTTTGGAGGATTACTTCAGCCCGGAGCAAAGCTGAAGCACATTTTGTGTTTTTTAGAGAGTTTCATCGCGAAGAATCTCTTCTATTCTTCTTATTGTATCCCCACAGGTCTTTTTCAGCATCCACATTGCTGATTTTTTCATCTACAGGTCTTTTGTGGTAGAAATTCTCTCATTTTTCAAGTGGGAGGACATGCACAAAGATTGAGGAAGTGCATACTTGCTGGAAACTTATTACAGTAGGTCATTTCTCTGATTTTACAGGTTATATTGCTGCAAAAATTGGGGCTTTTGTGAAAACAAGCACCCATTGCCTTGGTTTAACATCTATGTATGCCTTTTGTGGTTGAAAAACAACAAATTTGTTGTTTTTGATGCAATTACAGCTTGCTGGAATTTTCTGAAATTTTCTGCAGAAAATTTCAGAAATTGTTTTTTGCAAGTTTTGAACAGTTTTTGGGCTTAATTTCTCAGCTATAGTCTCCTAAGGTAATTGCGCACAGGACAGCAGGTGAATTTTACCTTTTTGGTGAAATTTTGAAGCTCTTAGTGTGCAAACATGGCCTCTACCTCCTCTGATGTCAAAAGCTTGTTTGAGATCAAGAGATTTGAAGGTAATGGTTTCGATTTGTGGAAAGAGAGAATGTTGGGCATCCTCTTTCTTAAAGATTGTGAAGGGGCTCTTGAGGAAGTCAAGCCTGAAGATATGACAGATGCAGCATGGATGAACCTAAACAAGAAGGCCATCACTTACATCAAGATGGCTGTATCAGATGAAATCTTAGTGGATTTGAAATGCCTTACAACTGCTTTTGAGGTGTGGGAGAAGCTGAAAGCCACTTATGAAAATACCACGCCTGTAAATCAAGTGCATCTTATGCGTAAGCTAGTGTGTATGCAGCTTGATGAGTCAAAAAGTGCGGCTGAGCACTTATCTTTGTTTACAGGTACTCTTTCACAATTGCAGGACTCTGGATTACCTCCATTTGATGATAAGCTTAAGGCCATCTTCTTGTTGATGACCTTACCTGATTCGTGGGAAACATTGGTTGTTTCACTTTCGAATAGCCCCACTCTTACCTTTGATGGTGTAAGGGGTTCTATTTTGAATGAGGAAATCAGGAGGAAAGCTAGTGGAGAGGGCAGTGGTTCAGCCAATGTGGCTAGAGGAAGAACAGAAAAGAAAAGTGGAAATGTACAGAGGAACAGGAGCAAAAGCAAAGGCAAGGCTGAAGTGACTTGTTATCAATGTGATAGGAAAGGTCACAAGAAGCCTGATTGCAGATTCTATAAAGCTTAACTAGAAAGAAAGAAGAACACAGGTGACAGGAAGAAAAAGGACACCAAGAATGAAGCACATGATACCTCAAAGGACAAAGACAAAGAGAAGGCCAATGTGGCCTCTAGTGTCATCATTGAGGAGCTATCAGATGCAGAAGATATACTTTGTGCTACTATGGAAGCAGAGCATGCTGAAGTTATTGATCCTTCTATTAATATTCATGCACAAGATATGCAGATCACAAAGAGGGATTTGATTGATGCCTTGCTTACTGTGAATGATGCTTTGTCACAAACATGGATTGTAGATTCAGGTGCATCGTTTCATGTAACTCCTATTAAGGAGTGTTTCACTACCTTTCATGCAGGCAGCCATGGACATGTATATCTTGGAAAGAACCATGCTTGTTCAATTGAAGGTATTGGCACAGTGCATCTCACAGTGGATGGTACCAATGAGCTGGTTTTGCATGATGTAAGGTATGTACCAAGCATCAAGAAAAGCTTATTGTCTGTTGGGCAAATGGATATGCATGGATATAGTACCCTCTTTGAGAAGGGGTCATGGAAGCTTATCAAAGGCTCTAGGCTGATTGTTAAAGGTACAAAGAAAGGGACTCTTTATTGCTTGCATGGTAAAGCCTTGCTGGGCAAGTTTATTGCTTTGGCTGAAATCCATTCACATATGGAATTATGGCATAAAAGGCTTGGTCACATGAGTCAAAAAGGCCTTGATAAACTATGTAAATTTGACAAGTTTGATGCTAAAGGCTCAAAACTTGATTTTTGTAATGAATGCCAATATGGTAAGCAAGTAAAGAATTCTTACTACTCTGGTGTCTCTCGTAAGTCTAATGTGCTTGATCTTGTTCATTCTGATGTTTGTAACATGCCCACAAAATCTATGGGGGGTGCTCTTTACTTTGTTTCTTTTGTAGATGATTACTCTAGGAAGCTTTGGGTATATTTGTTAAAATCTAAAGATGAAGCCTTTGCTGCATTTAAGAAATTTCATGCATTTGTGACCACTCAAACAGGTAGAAAGCTGAAATGCTTACGTACAGATAATGGGGGTGAGTTTACAAGTGCTGAATTCAATAGATTTTGTGAAAATCTTGGTATTAAGAGGGAGCTAACAGTCCCATACAGCCCCTCTTCCAACGGTGTGGCTGAAAGGTATAATAGGACTTTATGTTATGTGAGAGGGTGAGATGCATGCTGTCCACAGCTAATCTCCCTCATGGATTTTGGGGAGAGGCTTTGAAAACTGCAGTTCATGTTTGCAATCGATCCCCTCATATGTCCTTAAAAGGTGGCATTCCAGAAGAGGTTTGGTCTGGCAAACCAGCTTCATATGACCACCTACGCATCTTTGGTTGCGATGCTTTTGTGCATATAAGGCCTGAGTTGAGAAGCAAGTTAGATGCAAAGTCCATGAAAGGAATCTTCATGGGTTATGGAGATGAAGGTGAAATGGGCTACAGGATTTGGCTACCTCAACTCAAGAAGGTAATACGCAGCCGAGATGTTGTATTTAATGAGGCAAGGCTTCTCAAAAACAATTGTGCCTCTAAAGATGACCATAAAAGAGTCAAATTTCAGCATGTACAGCCACCAGTTAAATCTGATATGGACCCTCGGGATGCACCACATATGGCTGGAAATGACAATGAGCCCGTGGTTATTGAGCCAGATGATGCTGGACAGCAAAATGATGCTCCTGAAGGGCATATGCAGCCACCTATTCATGCTGAAAACAGGGCTGGAAATGATGTACAGCAGCCGGTTAACAATGAAGAAGTTAATGTACCTCCTGATGTAGATCCATTGCCTGGTAATGTTGATCATTGGGTAAGAAGATCTATACGTCCTAAGAGGCGAGTGAATAGATATGATCCCTCTATACATTATATTATGTTATCAGATGAGGGTGAGCCTCTTACTTATAAAGAGGCAAAGCTATGTGAGCACAAGAAGAAGTGGGAGTTAGCCATGCAGGAAGAGATAAAGGCCTTGCATGCAAATGATACTTGGGATTTGGTTGAGTTACCCAAAGGAAGGAAAGCCATTCCAAACAAGTGGGTGTACAAAATCAAAACTGTTGATGGCAAACCCAAGTATAAGGCAAGGCTGGTTGCTAAGGGATATGCCCAAAAAGAGGGCATTGATTTCCAAGAAGTGTTCTCTCCAGTGGTGAAAATGACCACTTTACGTGTGTTGTTTGCTCTCACAGCTGCCTTGGATTTGGAATTATTCCAAATGGATGTTAAAACAGCCTTTTTGCATGGTGATTTAGATGAAGAGCTGTACATGAAACAGCCAGAAGGATATGCCATTCCTGGAAAAGAGCATCTGGTATGCAAACTGAAAAGGAGCTTGTATGGGCTGAAACAGGCCCCCAGACAATGGTATAAGAAGTTTGATGCATTTATGCTCAAACATGGGTTTAAAAGAAGCCATGCAGATCATTGTTTGTACACGAAAAAGGATGAAGATGGCAGCCCAATTATTCTTGTACTGTATGTAGATTCTTTCCAAGGATGACTGTCCCAAAAATGATGATGCAGCCAGTTACATGAAGAGTGTTCCATATGCATCAGCTTGTGGTTCACTTATGTATGCTATGGTTGCCACTCGGCCAGACATTGCTCATGCAGTGGGAGTTGTTAGCAGGTTCATGGCTAATCCTGGTAGAGCTCATTGGGAGGCAGTCAAATCTATCTTGAGATATTTGAAAGGGACCAAAAGTAAATGCTTATGTTATGGAAAGGGTCCATTGGAGTTAAAAGGATTTTGTGATTCAGACATGGCAGGTGATGTGGACACACGCAAGTCCACAAGTGGCTATGTATACATCCTTGCAGGTGGAGCTATTTCATGGTGCTCTAGACTTCAGAGGATAGTTGCACTATCTACTACAGAGGCTGAATATATTTCAGCCACAGAGGCTTCCAAAGAAGCCATTTGGTTAGCTCGGCTCTGCAGTGAGTTTGGGATGCTTGAAAAGGCACCTCTTCTTGGATGCGATAGCCAGAGTGCCATATGTTTGGCAAAGAATGCCATGTTTCATGCTCGCACAAAGCATATTGATGTGAGATATCACTTCATCAGAGAGGTGTTAGAGGATGGCCTGATCACTTTGATCAAGGTCAATACTTCACAGAATCCTGCAGATGCTCTCACGAAGTGTCTACCCAAGGCACAACATCAGCTATGTATACAGATGGTGGGAGTTACTTAGCTTAAAGGAGTCTCCTTGGTCCTTTAAGTGGGAGGTTGTTGGGGATAAAGGCCCCAAGGACTCTCCTTTTGTATATTTTGACCCTTCCATGTGAAAGCTCTCTTCGAGAGCTTTCCAGACATATTTTTGTTGTATTTTTTGGACCCCAAATTGGGGAGTTATAGGCATTTACATTATTTTTATGACTTTTGGTCATTGGCCATGTGTGAACATGCCCAAATGACCTAAAAGTCACTTATCAATAATACTTGGTCCCAAATCTCTCATAACTTGATTGGGACTTCTTCAACTTCAGTTTCTCCATCTTCTTCTCCAAATTTCTGCGCAGGTTTCTCTCTCTACTTTCTCTCTCCTCATGCAGCAGCCCACTCCCTTGGTGTTTGGAGCAACTGAGCACACCACGACGTAGCTCTCCGCGGCCTCTTTCACTCCATAAGCTCCAAGTAGTACTTGTGTGCATAAAGAGAATATGTACCTGAATAGTTAACATAAAATGCAATCTTATGTTAAGCTCCATCCAATGTCTTTGAAGTACTCCATAATCTTCATGTAGAAGACAATCTTCAAATACATCATGTAGATGGATGATCCATACCACCAATCTGCTGATGAGTAAGTCTTCTCCAACAACAAGAGTGTAAGCACACTCTTCTCCAAGAAGAACTCCATGGCTGCTCCTTATCTTCTTCTTATGCTGCTCCATAGCTGCTCATATGTGCACCATGGCTGCCCCATGTGTGCATCAGCACAACCACCTCCAAAAATCAGCCAAGTGATGGTAGAGGATGATCCAACAAGTGATAATAAGCCATCCTTATATAGGTTTTTAACCCCACGCGAAAAAATCCTCTAAAAAGAAGGAACGTTGTTTTGAATTAAAACTATCGCTGATTTTTTTTATTTATCGTAGCTTTTTAATTATCATTAAAATTAGCTTTTTAATTGCCAAGTTGAAAGAGGCCGCGGAGAGCTACGTCGTGGTGTGCTTGGTTGCTCCAAACGCCAAGGGAGTGGGCTGCTGCATGAGGAGAGAGAAAGTAGAGAGAGAAACCTACGTAGAAATTTGGAGAAGAAGATGGAGAAACTGAAGTTGAAGAAGTCCCAATCAAGTTATGAGAGATTTGGGACCAAGTCTTATGGATAAGTGACTTTTAGGTCATTTGCGCATGTTCACACATGGCCAATGACCAAAAGTCATAAAAATATTGTAAATGCCTATAACTCCCCAATTTGGGGTCAAAAAATATAACAAAAATATGTCTGGAAAGCTCTCGAAGAGAGCTTTCACATGGAAGGGTCAAAATATACAAAAGGAGAGTCCTTGGGGCCTTTATCCCCAACAACCTCCCACTTAAAAGACCAAGGAGGATCCTTTAAGCTAAGTAACTCCCACCATCTGTATACATAGCTGATGTTGTGCCTTGGGTAGACACTTCGTGAGAGCATCTGCAGGATTCTGTGAAGTATTGACCTTGATCAAAGTGATCAGGCCATCCTCTAACACCTCTCTGATGAAGTGATATCTCACATCAATATGCTTTGTGCGAGCATGAAACATGGCATTCTTTGCCAAACATATGGCACTCTGGCTATCGCATCCAAGAACAGGTGCCTTTTCAGGCATCCAAAACTCACTGCAGAGGAGAGCTAACCAAATGGCTTCTTTGGAAGCCTCTGTGGCTGAAATATATTCAGCCTCTGTAGTAGATAGTGCAACTATCCTCTGAAGCCTAGAGCACCATGAAATAGCTCCACCTGCAAGGATGTAGACATAGCCACTTGTGGACTTGCGTGTGTCCACATCACCTTCCATGTCTGAATCACAAAATCCTTTTAACTCCAATGGACCCTTTCCATAACATAAGCATTTACTTTTGGTCCCTTTCAAATATCTCAAGATAGATTTGACTGCCTCCCAATGAGCTCTACCAGGATTAGCCATGAACCTGCTAACAACTCCCACTGCATGAGCAATGTCTGGCCGAGTGGCAACCATAGCATACATAAGTGAACCACAAGCTGATGCATATGGAACACTCTTCATGTAATTGGCTGCATCATCATTTTTGGGACAGTCATCCTTGGAAAGCTTAACATGTGGCTGCAATGGCACTCCAAGAGGCTTAGCATCAGCCACATTAAATCTGTCCAGCACTTTTTCAATGTACTTTTCTTGGGATACCTGCAAAGTATGCTGCTGTCTATCCCTTTTTATACGCATACCAAGAATATGCTCAGCTTCCCAAAGGTCTTTCATTGAGAATTCAGAGTTCAGCTGCTGTTTTAGAGCATTCAGAGTGCTCTTTTTCTTCCCCGCCAGCAGCATATCATCTACATACAGTACAAGAATAATTGGGCTGCCATCTTCATCCTTTTTAGTGTACAAACAGTGATCTGCATGGCTTCTTTTAAACCCATGTTTGAGCATAAATGCATCAAACTTCTTATACCATTGTCTCGGGGCCTGTTTCAGCCCATATAAGCTCCTTTTCAGTTTGCATACCAGATGCTCTTTTCCAGGAATGGCATATCCTTCTGGCTGTTTCATGTACAACTCTTCATCTAAATAACCATGCAAAAAGGCTGTTTTAACATCCATTTGGAATAATGCCAAATCCAAGGAAGCTGTGAGAGCAAACAACACACGTAAAGTGGTCATTTTCACCACTGGAGAGAACACTTCTTGAAAATCAATGCCCTCTTTTTGGGCATATCCCTTAGCAACCAGTCTTGCCTTATACTTGGGTTTGCCATCAACAGTTTTGATTTTGTACACCCACTTGTTCGGAATGGCTTTCCTTCCTTTGGGTAACTCAACCAAATCCCAAGTATCATTTGCATGCAAGGCCTTTATCTCTTCCTGCATGGCTAACTCCCACTTCTTCTTGTGCTCACATAGCTTTGCCTCTTTATAAGTAAGAGGCTCACCCTCATCTGATAACATAATATAATGTATAGAGGGATCATATCTATTCACTGGCCTCCTAGGACGTATAGATCTTCTTACCCAACGATCCACATTACCAGGCAATGGATCTACATCAGGAGGTACATTAACTTCTTCATTGTTAACGGGCTGCTGTACATCATTTCCAGCCCTGTTTTCAGCATGAATAGGTGGCTGCATATGCCCTTCAGGATCATCATTTTGCTGTCCAGCATCATCTGGCTCAATAACCACGGGCTCATTGTCATTTCCAGCCATATGTGGTGCATCCCGAGGGTTCATATCAGATTTAATTGGTGGCTGTACATGCTGAAATTTGACTCTTTTATGGTCATCTTTAGAGGCACAATTGTTTTTGAGCAGCCTTGCCTCATTAAATACAACATCTCGGCTGCGTATTACCTTCTTGAGTTGAGGTAGCCAAATCCTGTAGCCCATTTCACCTTCATCTCCATAACCCATGAAGATTCCTTTCATGGACTTTGCATCTAACTTGCTTCTCAACTCAGGCCTTATATGCACAAAAGCATCACAACCAAAGATGCGTAGGTGGTCATATGAAGCTAGTTTGCTAGACCAAACCTCTTCTGGAATGCCACCTTTTAAGGACATATGAGGGGATCGATTGCAAACATGAACTGCAGTTTTCAAAGCCTCTCCTCAAAATCCACGAGGGAGATTAGCTGTGGACAGCATGCATCTCACCCTCTCACATAAAGTCCTATTGTACCTTTTAGCCACACCGTTGGAAGAGGGGCTGTATGGGACTGTTAGCTCCCTCTTAATACCAAGATTTTCACAAAATCTATTGAATTCAGCACTTTAAACTCACCCCCATTATCTGTACGTAAGCATTTCAGCTTTCTACCTGTTTGAGTGGTCACAAATGCATGAAATTTCTTAAATGCAGCAAAGGCTTCATCTTTAGATTTTAACAAATATACCCAAAGCTTCCTAGAGTAATCATCAACAAAAGAAACAAAGTAAAGAGCATCCCCCATAGATTTTGTGGGCATGCTACAAACATCAGAATGAACAAGATCAAGCACATTAGACTTACGAGAGACACCAGAGTAGTAGGAATTCTTTACTTGCTTACCATATTGGCATTCATTACAAAAATCAAGTTTTGAGCTTTTAGCATCAAACTTGTCCAAATTACATAGTTTATCAAGGCCTTTTTGGCTCATGTGACCAAGCCTTTTATGCCATAATTCCATATGTGAATGGATTTCAGCCAAAGCAATAAACTTGCCCAGCAAGGCTTTACCATGCAAGCAATAAAGAGTCCCTTTCTTTGTACCTTTAATAATCAGCCTAGAGCCTTTGATAAGCTTCCATGACCCCTTCTCAAAGAGGGTACTATATCCATGCATATCCATTTGCCCAACAGACAATAAGCTTTTCTTGATGCTTGGTACATACCTTACATCATGCAAAACCAGCTCATTGGTACCATCCACTGTGAGATGCACTGTGCCAATACCTTCAATTGAACAAGCATGGTTATTTCCAAGATATACATGTCCATGGTTGCCTGCATGAAAGGTAGTGAAACACTCCTTAATAGGAGTTACATGAAACGATGCACCTGAATCTACAATCCATGTTTGTGACAAAGCATCATTCACAGTAAGCAAGGCATCAATCAAATCCCTCTTTGTGATCTGCATATCTTGTGCATGAATATTAATAGAAGCATCAATAACTTCGGCATGCTCTGCTGCCATAGTAGCACAAAGTATATCTTCTGCATCTGATAGCTCCTCAATGATGACACTAGAGGCCACATTGGCCTTCTCTTTGTCTTTGTCCTTTGAGGTATCATGTGCTTCATTCTTGGTTTCCTTTTTCTTCCTGTCACCTTTGTTCTTCTTTCTTTCTAGTTCAGCTTTATAAAATCTGCAATAAGGCTTCTTGTGACCTTTCCTATCACATTGATAACAAGTCACTTCAGCCTTTCTTTTGCTTTTGCTCCTGTTCCTCTGTACATTTCCACTTTTCTTTTCTGTTCTTCCTCTAGCCACATTGGCTGAACCACTACCCTCTCCACTAGCTTTCCTCCTGATTTCCTCATTCAAAATAGAACCCCTTACACCATCAAAGGTAAGACTGGGGCTATTAGAAAGTGAAACAACCAATGTTTCCCATGAATCAGGTAAGGTCATCAACAAGAAGATGGCCTTAAGCTTATCATCAAATGGAGGTAATCCAGAGTCCTGCAATTGTGAAAGAGTACCTGTAAACAAAGATAAGTGCTCAGCCGCACTTTTTGACTCATCAAGCTGTATACACACTAACTTACGCATAAGATGCACTTGATTTACAGGCGTGGTATTTTCATAAGTGGCTTTCAGCTTCTCCCATACCTCAAAAGAAGTCGTAAGGCCTTTCAAATCCACTAAGATTTCATCTGATACAGCCATCTTGATGTAAGTGATTGCCTTCTTGTTTAGGTTCATCCATGTTGCATCTGTCATATCTTCAGGCTTGACTTCCTCAAGAGCCCCTTCACAATCTTTAAGAAAGAGGATGCCCAACATTCTCTCTGTCCACAAATCGAAACCATTACCTTCAAATCTCTTGATCTCAAACAAGCTTTTGACATCAGAGGAGGTAGAGGCCATGTTTGCACACTAAGAGCTTCAAAATTTCACCAAAAAAGGTAAAATTCACCTGTTGTCTTGTGAGCAATTACCTTACGAGACTATAGCTTAGAAATTAAGCCCAAAAACTGTTCAAAACTTGCAAAAATCAATTTCTGAAATTTTCTGCAGAAAATTTCAGAAAATTCCAACGAGCTGTTATTGAATCAAAAACAACAAATTTGTTGTTTTTCAACCACAAAAGGCATACATAGATGTAAAACAAAGGCAATGGGTGCTTGTTTTCACAAAAGCCCCAATTTTTGCAGCAATATGATCTGTAAAATCAGAGAAATGACATGCTGTAATAAGTTTCCAGCAAGTATGCACTTCCTCAATCTTTGTGCATGTCCTCCCACTTGAAAAATGAGAGAATTTCTGCCACAAAAGACCTGTAGATGAAAAAATCAGCAATGTGGATGTTGAAAATGACCTGTGGAGATACAAAAGGAAGAATAGAAGCGATTCTTCGCGATGAAACTCTCTAAAAAGCACAAAATTTGCTTCAGCTTTGCTCCGGGCTGAAGTAATCCTCCAAAAACAGCACTTTTATCGCGAAAAAAGAAGGTTTTTCGCGATGAAATTCTCCCAAATGCAAGAAAACACCTTCAGCTTAACATAGGCTGAAGTAAAAAAGCACTTCGAGCAACTTTGTCGCGATGGAACAGCTCAAAGCTCTGATACCAGTTGAAAGAGGCCGCGGAGAGCTACGTCGTGGTGTGCTCGGTTGCTCCAAATGCCAAGGGAGTGGGCTGTTGCGTGAGGAGAGAGAAAGTAGAGAGAGAAACCTGCGTAGAAATTTGGAGAAGAAGATGGAGAAGCTGAAGTTGAAGAAGTCCCAATCAAGTTATGAGAGATTTGAGACCAAGTCTTATGGATAAGTGACTTTTAGGTCGTTTGGGCATGTTCACACATGGCCAATGATCAAAAGTCATAAAAATAATGTAAATGCCTATAACTCCCCAATTTGGGGTCAAAAAATATAACAAAGCTTTCACATGGAAGGGTCAAAATATACAAAAGGAGAGTCCTTGGGGCCTTTATCCCCAACAACAAGTTTTGGTTAAGGTTTTCTCCCATATCTGATGTCCGATGACTGAATGTCCTATACCATTAGATAGCTCTCATCAAGCTCTTCAAGATAGGATCACAAAATTTTACCCAAATTTTGTGCCAAAAATGACTAATTACCAAAATTAGGGTTTCTGCCCTAATAGGGATTTGGACTAATGTGACATTGTTTTCCAACAGAGTTTTGTTTCAAAAAATCATATAGATTTGCAAAAGTAGAACCTGTCAGGACTCCAAAGTTAATAGGGAGGAAAAATGGAAAAATGATTGACTCTTGCTAAACGGAGGGATTATTTTTTGCACCACATAATGTGTGACTCTTGCTCAACGGAGGGATTATTTTTTCATTACACACACACACACACACACACATACGCGCGCGCCCACACACACACACACACACACACACACACACACACACACACACACACACACACACACACACACACACACATGCCTTTTCCTCTTTTTGTCGATTTGCAAGATGTAGATTAAACTATCTACTTTTGCTATTCATATTGGATGTGCCACTTTCCCTTTATTTTTCCCTCTTCCACAATCTCTTCTCTTTTTGAAGAAAATCTTTGTGCAGGTCAGGTTATATGACATAAATGCAAGGAGACGACCAATGATAGCATTTGACTTTCTTGAATCACCCATCAAAGCTGTTGAAGCAGATACAGATGGAAACAGAGTCTATATTGGAACAGGGAATGGTGCTCTAGCTTCATTTGACATGCGATCAGGTTCTTTTATCGTTCATACATGTTTAGGAATCATGAATTGGAAGTTCCCATGGCTAAGTTTCTTAATTTTTCTTCTTTTCTTAGGAAAAATGCTTGGAAGCTATAAAGGGAGGATTTCAGGAAGCATCCGTTGCATTACTGTGCATCCATCTCTACCTGTATTTGCTGCATGTGGTAAGAAAATTTATCGCTCTAGATTGAGCCGTAGGTCCTCCATTTTCGATATTTTTATCATCCAATGGGATCACTTAATTTCATGGTATACCTCCCTCTGTTTTTTTCTGGCTTCATTGGATTAAAGTGGGAGATTTCTGTAAAAGGACCATTGTATCATTGTTCCTATATAACAAGTATACAAAGTATCACATGCTGATCTTGAAATAAAATGAAATCCCTCTGGTCAGCCTACGTTCTTTTGATCTTGACTGCTGGGTTTTCTCCCGCTGGTTATGGTTGTCTTGGAGCAGAATAGGAGTCCTGCTGTGATTGTCTTCTTCTCCATGTGATTTTTGTAATTTTAGTTAGTTTCACATTCTGTGGAGGCTTTTTTTGGGGGGGGGTTTTTTTGAAAGGGGTCATCTTGAAAGAATGTCTTCAAGTTTTGTAATGAGGATTATCCAAGGACTAGAATTTGAAGTGCTTTTTTCTTTGTTACCTGTGGCCTGTGGTTCGCTTTCTCAGTTTCAACTTTGTCTATGATGATATTTTCTTTTCCTTGAAATCCTTAAGTGTTAATGTTTATTTGTGTTTCTTAGGTCTGGATCGTTTTCTACGAGTTTTTCATAAGAACTCCAGAGAGCTGCTTACACAAATTTTTTTGAAGCAACCACTCAGTGTGAATGTTTTTGACACCCATTACCCTGCCAAAGCACTTACTGCTGATGATAGTGCAGAAGTGTCATCAGGTGAGGTGCCTACATTTACTGTGGATATTATTGCTATAAACTATGGATATGTTAGGCCTTTTCTTACCATCAATTTCATTTTAGTTGAATACAGTGACAATGCTTTCCTTTATGCTGAGAATGAGATGCTGGATTCTGTTGGAAGTAAGAAGAAGAAGAAGAAGACAAAAGAAAGCAAAAAGATGAAGAGCACACAAGATGAGTTGTTGGAGGTTGACAATAATATTTATGCTGTTTCTGAAAAAGCTTGCAAGAAAAGGAAGGCTCAGAGATTGGAAGGAAGAGAGTCACATCTGAAAGCACATAAGAAAAAGAAGAGGTCAGAGAGTTCAACATGAAGCCTGTATGTTAACATATTGGCTATCAAGTATGCACTTCTCTGTCAGACAATGAAGCTTCTGCAAATGTCTGCTTCAGAATACATTGCTGAGGTTGAGAACAAAGCATTCCTGCAATTGTTTCTTTTGGTTGGATTATCCCAATGTGCTACTAAAGAGAAGATGGTTTCAGATTGAGAAGAAGCTATAAAGATTAGCACAGATCCTTGGAGCATGTCTTAACTGGTGCTGTTGGCCATGTGGGCTTTCCCATCAGGTTTAAGCTGCATGAAGGGCACAACATTTTTTTTCTGTTGTAATATCAGAGTTGAAGTTGGCTACATTGCTATCTTCTGAGAAAATGCAAACGCCTTAACCAGTTTACCAGTAAGTGGGAATAAGTGAAGCTCCCCCTTTTGGTTTTTTTCATTCCCTCGAAAGGGCTCGTATGAATTTACAGCAATTGACCTCATGAAATCAACATCTTGTAAATTGCCTTTGAAAGGGTTAGATATCTCAGAAGAGACGTTTGCCTGCCTTCTTTGCACCTTAAACAACATACTTAACAGTGAGATTCACAATTCTCCCAGGCATATAGCGTACACAATCTTGTGCCTTCTGCTACTTCCATCACTTACAACAACCTAAAATGCTTTGACGTGTCCCAATTTATTTCCAAATCTTGATCGAATCTTGTTTCTTCTTTGAGAACATTATTATTAATCTTTTCCTAAAAATCTCATTAGCATTAAATCTGCATCATCATGTTTTTTAAATGGTGAAAAGCTGATTTGCAGTCTAGTTTTTTTAATGTGAAAATAATTTTAGAGTTCAGAGTTTCTGATAAATACTTTTGTTCTTTGCTTTATATGATCATGTCCTGTGAGATCTTGACTATTTTCTTACTGAGCGACAAAATAATCAGGTCATCTTTTAATTACAAAATAGTAAAACAGAGAGAATCAATCATCTATTGGATTACTTGTAGGATTTCCCCTGGAGTTGTGGTAGATGGTTGAATTGGTTATTGGCAAACAATGTCTTGTGACAGTTGTGTACGTTTAATGCCATCAACTGATTTGATTCCCTGTTATAGTGATGCTTGTTGCCAACCCAGTAATCTTGGTTTTTCAATAAAGATGGGTGAAAGATATTAATGAATTTCGTCTATGAATTGTGCCATTGTTGGAAGTGGGGTGGGCCTCAATAACAGTAATCACAGGTTTACACGATTCCAACACATGAACCTTAGCATACACATCTTAAGATTGAGGAGTGAGATAGAGAGAGAGTAGACAAGATCTTTCAAAGTGTGCGGTAAGTTGGGATGCTCACCTACACTAACTTGTATTCCAAGGTCAAATTAGAATGTGTGAATATGATACGAACTGACAATATTTGAATCTAGACAGAAATAGGAACTAGGTACAAGAGATTGTGTGCCTAAGAGGTATGACTGTGTGTGTGTGAGAATCTGGAGAATATGAACAATTTAGAACTGTTTTAGAGCAAACCTGAATTGTGATTAACCTAAATCAGAAACTAGTGAATGAACAAGTGGGGATAGAAAGACTTGTTACTCATAGTAACTCAACAAGTGATGTTGATGATCGATTGACACGAACTCCTTAAAATACTATTGATGTAGAGCACAACTCCTCCAAGAGCGGAGGAGCTCTTCCTCGTGTAGAGGACCTCCTCCTTGATCACCTCCAAGACTTGCGAGTAGCTTGAGATGATATTTGCATAATGATCCATGGTCTCTTTATATAGCATGAGTGTTCCTTGAAAAGCAAAGCTCACGAAGAGATAAATCGTCGAATTAAAAGCATGCTCCAAAAACAATATTGTGATTTTCTTCGTTTACCTATCACAATCGCACCGAATTTAGCTTTTTCATAAACGAATTCGCGAAAAAAAACTGTCGAGCTGTGCTGTTTGGGGATCAAACCTTGGTGGGTAGCATATGCCGTTTGGGGATCAAACCTTGGTGGGTAGCATATGAGTGCTTTCACCTAGCCACCACACCACCTCGTTTTATGTGCAGAGTGTACTAAAGAATATAACATATGCTTTAGTTTGAGGAGTTTTGGGACCTATTTGGACATTGATTCCAACAATCCTCCCTTCATTCTTTGTATGCGAATTCGATCCCAAGATAATAATGTAAAGTACCTAAGTCATTTACATCAAATGTATTCTTAAGCTATGCTTTAAAATAATGAAGGTTTGAATCCTTGGGACTTGTCATGATCATATCATCAACATTTATGATAATAATACTAATCAAATCATCTTTCTCAGCTTTAACATAAAGAGTAGGAGGTGCATCTCAATTTTCAAAACCAATAGATGGAAGATAGTCATGTATCTTCTCATACCAAGCTCTTGATGCCCGCTTTAGTCTATATAAAGCTTTAATAAGCTTGCACACTGAATGCTCTTTACTTATCTTTTTCAAAATATTTTGGTTGCTGAATATAAACATCTTCATGTAGATCACATTAAGAAACATAGTTTTGATATCTAACATATTTTTCAACTAATGAATGCAGCTAAAGAAAGTACTGTCTTGACTACTATCATTCTAGATGTAGGTGCAAAAGTCCCATTGTAGTCAATATCTTTCTTTTGTGCATAACTTTTGACAACTAATATTGCTTTATACCATCTACTTTTCTTTTGATTTTGAACATCCACTTAACACCAATAGCTTTCTTACCTTTTGGTAACTTACAAAGCTTCTACGTTTGATTCTTATGAATATAATCAATCTCTTCTTGCATAGCTTTCTTCCATATAGGACTACGTAGTGCATCTTAAACATTAGCTGATTCATTCTCAATTAAAGTGAGAGCTAAAATATTATTAATCTCAAAATGTTCGCATAATTTACCTACCTTATTTGTTGTCTCATTGTTTGACTTTTGTTCTTCTAGTGTATTCTTTTATACGATTGTCCTTCCAGGTTTGATATAACCACTTTGGCATATCCTTGAAAAGTGGTAAAATCCTTTCTGGTTCTTTAGTTGATCATCCTTCTAAAAAATGCATAGTCATTTGCTTTTATGAATTTTGGAATCTCTTCTTATCATAAATTTGACTTTTTGCAATATATACATTGCATGAGAGTAGAATATCACCTGCATATGGAAAACCTTGAATAGAATCTGTTCTCATCGGATCATTCATATGTGAATGTATATCTGCAACTTCCTTGTGGCTGTGATATATCCATGCTTCTTGAAAGGAAGTTTACGAAGCTTTCCTCCAAGACAACCTTCACATGTTTCTACATCATCTGGTAAACCAAAAGTTGGTAAATTCTCCACCATACCTTGATCTTTGGTATGCTTGAGAGCTATGTAATTGATGTGGCCAAATCTAGCATGGCATAACTTCATGTTCTCCTTAGATGTAGTAGACTTAGCAATATTAGCATGACTAATTTTGGATAACATAAACATGCCACTTCTTTTTTCACCCTGAAGTAGACAATGCTTCTCATTAGGTGAGAGGATCTGATATGAATATTTCTTAAAAATAACTTTATAACCATTTGACAAGAAAGTAGAGATAGAGAGCAAATTCTTCTTCATGTATGGAACATAAAGAACATTGGAAATTATGAAATTTCCACGTGCTCTTGACTTAAGATTCACTTCTCCAACACCTACAACATCCAAATCATGACCATCTGCAATGGTCACTCTTCTATCTGAAGAGTTAGAAAGGGAAGAAAATACCTTTCCGTAACTTCTCAAATACTTAGTAGCTCCAGAATAAAAAATCCAAGGATTATCTGAGATTGCATTTAATGATACCTGATCAAAAGCTACTTCTTCAATAGTAACACATGCATATAAATCTACCTTTGAAGATTTTGGTTTTGGATCATCTTCAACACTATTACCTGATGCTTTCTTCTTCTCATTAAAATTCATTGTTCTATATTCAATTATGTAAAGACCCAGTTTCTTACAGTAATGACATACTCCTTTCTTTGAATCAGATGTAGTGGAAAACTTTTCTTTGGGTGTAGAGGAAGCCTTAGGAGAAGGACGGGAAGACTTAGGATTCAAAGCCTTAATTTCCTTCTTGGATTGCTGAATTGCTTCTCTTTCTTGGTCTCCTCCTTCTTCTTTCCCTTCGACAATGATAACATGGTTTCATCATTCTCTTCCATACCTTTTTGTTGATCTTCATCTTGAAGTAACAAGAATCGTAGTTCTTCAAATAAAAGTTCTCTATCTCTTGTAGAGAGAGATAAAGAAGTAACAAAAGCACGATATGTAGATAGAAGTGAGTTTAGAACTGTATTTACCATCTCTTCATTTGAAATGTTGACTCCAATATTGAGTAACTGATATCGTAAATATTTAAGCTTCAAAATATGTGACTTACCTGATTCACTAACTTTCATCGTTGTGTTGGCTAGTTGTCTCTTTAGATGAGCTCCCCTAGCAAGGTTTTTGCTCTGATAGAGATTCTCTAACTCCAACAAAGCTTGAAGAGAGTTCTACAAGACATGATTTGAGGTATAATATGCTTGCTCCCACATGAATACATAAAAGTGCATGTGCATCCCTTGAATTTTTCCATCTGGATTGCTCTTCTGTAGGAAGTAATCTAGTAGTAGTACAGACTCCTGATGATGAAAGAGTTTCTTCTTGTTTAGACACAGATCCTCGTAAGATCATTTATCAGTATGTATTGGAACAAGAGCATGTATTGCTAAGGTTCCTAGCTCGAGGGTTATCCATTTGCTCCAAGAATAGAAAGCTTCTAGAGTACTCTAATATGACATGTGGCCATCATGCATACTCACTCTACTTGATCATTTATCAGTGTGTGTTGGAACAAGAGCATGTATTGCTAAGGTTCCTAGCTCGACGGTTATCCTAAGGTTCTATTGATATATTTAGGTAGTGATGTGTGTGAACACACTAGGACCACCGCAGCATGTTTTTCCGTCTTTAGGAGGTTTTTTTCCCCAACTTGCATATATGCCTATCGCCCTAACTTGTTACTTATCTTTGTGCATTCTAGTGGTAATACATTCAGTATTGTGTGTTGTGCTCAAAGCTTCTTCTTCTTTGTTGTGCTGTTCGTGTGCTTCCATAGATCTCTAACTCCAACAATTGGTATAAGAGTAGGTCACCGTTTCATCTACGACGTCGTCAATGCATCTCCCATCATAGTCTCAGAATCGTATGAAATTTGGTAAGCATACTCAAGGTGATTAGAAGATCAAAATCACTTTGTTCTGCGGTGTGGAAATTGCGATTTGAGCTCATTTTGGTCTCTGAATGCACTATCATAGAGCTTGTGCAACAGGTTTTGGTTCACTAGTATAAGCGTCTCAAAGTTTTGCTATAGGTTTAGCAAAACTCGATAGGGTAGTTCTGTTCAAGTTTTTGAGATACAACCAATTTTCTGCATCAGGGTCTTTTAGTCAGTGGCCATGGCTGAAAGCAGTGATGTATTATGTATGTTGGTTGTTGAGGATAAGTTGGATGGTACCAATTATCCATTATGGGCTTATATGATGCATCATGTATTGGTTGCAAAAGGACTGTGGAATATTGTGCAAGGTGTTGAAAAACATCCTATTACACATACAAACACAGTTGCTGAAGGTTATGCAAACCGCATTGAAGATGAAGATATTCTTCATGTTCCTTTTCGTGCTGTAGTTCTTGCTAGACCTACTGCAGAGCAAATTTGTTCAGATGGCAATGATGCATATGCACATGCATTGATAGCCTTATATGTCAAACGTGCCATTATTCCTCATATTTGCTCTTGCAGAAAAGCTAAGGATGCTTGGGATGCACCTACCACTTTGTACCAGGCAAGGAATGAAGCTTCTGTTGTTTACCTTCGAAAACACTTGGAGAGTGAGCACATGAATGAAGGAGATTCCATGGACAATTTTTTGACAAAGATAGATTTGAAGGAACAATTGATTTCTTCAGATGAAGTCTTGCCTGACAATTCACTTGTGCAGAGTGTTCTGAATGGTCTTCCCGATTCATATCAAAGTTTTGCTTCTACTCTTGGTTTGATGATGAAAGGAAATCCAAATGCCTTAACATTTGAGGATCTAGTCTCTGTTCTGTTGCAGGAGGACCAATCTAGGCAGAATAGGTCCATTATGCATGTTGCAGATCAAGCTTTCATAGCTAGTCAGAAGGGCAAAGGTAAATGGAGCTCTTCTACTAGTAAGCACAAATATGCTAATTCTGCACAATCAAAGAAGGATGACAGAGACAAGAAGAAAAAAAAAGCATAAATTCTTTTGCCAATAGTATAAAGGAAATGATCATGTCATAAAGAGCTTTCCAAAATGACTCCTAAAGCGGCAAAGAAAAAAGAGGATGGAATGGTTGTTGCAAAGACCTCTACACCAAAAATAGAGTCTTCTAATCTAGTGCAAAATGAAGATGGGCATTTACTACTGTTTGCGGTTTTGAACCATCTTCTTCTGAATAGTGTATGTTTGCAGTAGACTCAGATGTTTGGTACTTTGATAGTGGGGCAACCTAACATATTAACTCGAAGTGTAGTTTTTTCACTTCAATCGAGCCTGCCCCTAGAGGGAATACTGTCACATGCACCAAAAACTTGTCTTATCTTGTCATGGGATTCAGTAAGATCATTCTGACTATTGCTCATGGTAGTTATGTTGAATGCTTTATTTGTCCTTGGGATCAAGAAGAATATGTTATCAGCTTTAGCTTTAGCCAAGATTGTCTTGGTTGTGAAATTTGTTGATGATAGATGTAGAGTTCATGGTGTCAAATGGTGACATCATTATTGCTTCTCACATTTTATGTCGTGGTCTATATATGATCATAGATTATGAAAGATCTGTGAATGATTCAGCATGTGGAGTACATGATTCTCATGCTATGTCAGATGCAAAGCTTTGGCGTGTATGCTTTGGTCATCTGAATTTTGCTAGTTTGCTACGCCTACAAAAATTTGAAATGGTGTCCTCTTTGCCCAAACTTGAGGCACTCGGTAAACATGTTTGTGAAGGCTGTATTTTGGGCAAAATGCAATGTTCATCATTCCCAAAGGTGTTGGAGTTAGACATCTGTGGAAGCACGCGAACAGCACAAGGAAGAAGAAGAAGCTTGGAGCACAACACACAAGATTGAATGTATTACTAGAGAATGTACAAATATAAGTAGCCCGTTAGGGCAATAGGCGTATATATGTAAGCCGCCAGATTGGCAATTGTAAAGTCTGACTCTTTTCATATTCCACACGAACCGAAAGGTCGTTGCGATGATGTTGTAATCTTCTTATAAATGAATGAAAAGAGACGCTTTGGGTGACGACCAGAGAAGTCGCCAGACTGTCTGTCTGGTTGATGTAGTCTATGTAGTTTCTGTGGTGTGTTTGAGAACTCTGAGTTATTTTGTATCTTTCTGTTCTGTTTGATTATCTGTATCTGTGTGTTACAGATTGTGTTACGGTAATGTTACATTAAGCGAAGTATTGAATCGCTGTTTTTGTAAGTGGTTTTCTGTAAGTCTGCATTACAGTAGCATTCACTTTGTATGTTGGTTACTGAGAAGTTTTAATCTATGTATGAGTCGATACTCTGTGAGTGAGCGAATCAGAATAGTAAGTCTGTAAGGAACAATTCTGAGTTTTTTTTCTGTTAGTAAGTCTGTTAGCAGAGTTGATGAACAACTGTTATGTGAGTGAGTGAATTAAGCGAGTTAATTGGGAAAATCAAGTATAGGGCCTCTGTTTAACAGATCCCTTCCACTCCCAAGAACTCGAATAGATGTTTAAACGCGCTTTTGACGGCAAGCGACGTTTAACACTGGCGCCGTCTGTGGGAATGTGGCACCAGAGTGATGCAGTATAGTTGTGGGAAAGTGACACCAGAGCGTTGTACATTGATTGTGAGAAAGTGGTCATAGATTGTGAATCGACAGTAAGGAAGAGTAGTACGCAAAGTATTGCAAACGTGATATATGCCAGTTACTCGTTCCGATGAGACGTACCCGAAGTATAGGAGAAACCAACAGTCTTGGGCGATACCTAATTTGCTAAGGACGCCCCCAGGATCTAGAAGCGCATATAAGTTTAACCCAGTTGTCAAGGAAGCGAAGAACGTTAATAGTGATTCCGGTAGCATTTCGGTGGAACGTACTGCAATTTCGGCAGATTCCGGTGCAATTTCGGCACAGTCTATCGAAGATATAGTAACTCCAGAGTCTACCAGGATGCCGTATGCAGTTAACTTAACACCATCTGGTCAAGATTCGAATTTGTCTGAGGATAGAAGCGTGTTGGCCAAAGAAATCAGTGAAGGTGAAAAAGTACCTTGTTTTGGTGAAATTTTGACAAATTCCGGTGATATTTCGGTCCCTGTTATAAAGAGTTCACAGTCTTCCGGTGACAGTTTACCATTTCTTGGTGAATCTTCATTCCGGTCACCACTATTCAGAGTAAGCTTCCCTACATTTGATATCAAGGAGGAAGGTAGCTTATTCGAAGCTGAAATTCGAAAGAGACTGAACAATATTATCAAGCCGGAGAGTGCACAGGCTGACGATACAGATTCCGACGGTCAAGAAATTCAATCTCGGAACTCAAGAGATAGTAACAATACAACAGCAAGCAACATGAGTGGGCAACAACAACAACAACAACAACAACAACAACAACAACAACAACAACAACAACAACAACAGCAACAACAACAACAACAACAACAACAACAGCAACAGTTACTTCCACCTCATCCGGTTCCAATAGGAGTTACCTACACGAAATTCGATGGATTTCCAGGTGATGATCCAGATGCTCATGTACGAACCTTTGAAATTAGTTATGCAGTACTTAATCATCCACCTGATCCGGCATATAAGGCCATAGTATTTCAGTCAACCTTAGTTAATGAAGCAGCGAGGTGGCTTACCGAATATGATATCAACCATTTTGGCACCTATGAAGCAGTAAGGGATGCGTTTCTGCAAAGATTCCGGCTAAAGAAGAATCCTGCCGAAATTTTTGATTACCTGTAGAATAATAGACAGAAGCTGAATCAAACAGTGCAGGAATATGCCACCCTATTCAGAACTCATTTGAGACAACTACCTCCGGCACATGCTAATTTACCGGATGATGTCATCACGCAGTGGTTTATTAATGGGTTAACTCCGCAGCTCTGACAGATTATGATCATTCATTGTGTGGGAGCTATGACGCTAGATGCGGTTATTGCAATGGCTTTGCAGCTCGAGAATAAGGTTGGAGGTTTTACCGAAGACCTGGAATGGTTAAAAGCTAGTAAAAATATTGTAGAAGATACAACTAGACAGATGTACTGCACCACGTGCAAGAATTCAGGGCATACCAGTGCCACTTGTGCACTTAATCAGATGTATTGCGCTATCTGCAATACAATTGGACATTCCACCGAAAACTGTGTTTATAACGCCAAAGTGCAGGGAACAGCAACTATAAATGCAATTATACAAGAACCAGGGCAGCCTACCGCTCACTATGTACCTCCTCAGATGAGAAATAATCAACAACAAGGATACAGAAATTATAGAGGACAGAGGAATACCAACTATAATGGAAATTGCTGGCAGACAGGAACATCACAAGAAGGTAATGCCTTGCCACTACCTCGCTGTCATTTTTGCGGTGAGTTTGGTCACATAAGAAGATTCTGTAAAGATGCAGCCGAATATGATCAGAGGAAGAAAGAGCACCAGAACCCTATGACAAATATGGTTCATATCACACCAATCGAAACACAAGCCGCGGTAGTTCAGACCCGATCCGGTAAGCCGTTGCAAACAATAGCTGAAGTATTTGAACTAGGTATTCGTGAGCAACAGAGAATGTATGACAAAGCTAGTCAATGGACCACCACAGAACCTACAGTGTTCCCAGATCCAATTCCGGTGACACAAGTTCCACTGCCAAAGGAAACCGCGCAGAAGCAAGAGTCAATCCCAGTAACTGATGCAACGTCTTCAAAATCAGTAAAAGGTACAAGTCAAGCAGAACAGGCATGGGAAATTTTATCTAAGGCATCCATTACTCTTCCTCTTGGACAATTACTGGCATTAGTACCAGGAATTCGGCAACAATTCCAGCAGTAGTTCAGTTCTGCGTCTTCTTGCATTCAAGCAACAGCGACAATACAACCGGAAACTGACTCTACGGTGGATCATTCGGTCCCTTTAATTATGGTATGGTACAAAAATCATAAAATTACTCAAGTATTAATTGATGGTGGATCTGGTGTAAACATAGCTACTGCAGCACTTTGTAAAAAGTTAGGATGGACCGAAATTAAGCCTGTCCAGTTTTTCGTTAGAATGGCCGACCAATCCAGAGTCCACCCAGTAGGACTTGTACGGAATGTCCCAATTACTTTGCAGGGTACAACTTTTAAGATGACTTTCATAGTTTTAGAACTACCGGAGTCTAGTCTTGACTATAATCTCCTTTTTGGCCGTCCTTGGTTGAAACAAGCTAAGGTTATATAGGATTGGTCAGCACAAGAACTTACTTTTAAGGACAACAATCGTAAGTATGTTGTCAAATTGGATGCTATTCAGCCCTGTGAACTACATGCTAGAACTTATGTCGCAGAACCAGTTCACATGTTAGATGGTTTGTCCGATGATGAAGAAGAAGAATTTTTGAAGAATAACATAGATTTGATTTCCCTAGGAACTGTCGACTTACAATCTGTTGTAGATAACTGGAATCCGGAAGTTTGCACGGTGGTGCCTGTGACCGAAGAAGTAGAGACAGAGGATACTGCTGCTAAGGATGAAGCTGTAAGACAATAGTTACGCAATATAACACAGGAGCAATAGCAGAGAAGATAACAGATATAGGAGAATCTCAACAATTTTCTACTAGCAGCAAGTACAAAGATGATGGCGTTGTCCACCCGTGCGCTCTCAAGGTAGAGCTTAAATGGTGATCTAGACAACTCTAGATAGGGAGATACAAGGTAGAGGTATGCTGGCTCAACTCGGTATCTTAGGAAGTGCAGAAGTCATGTATATATAGGATCATGGGTGGCCTGCCATGGACGGCTATACATGGGCGGTAGAGCGTGGGCGGCCACCGCCCGCGTAATTGCCATACACGGCTTAGACTGGTTGAACCGACCTAACAAATATAAATGATTTCTGACTCCGACAGGGAATATTCCATGGAATATTCCCTTTACCGTCGCGCCGGGGGCGCTGCCCCCGAACCCCCACCAGGGGGCCCGCTGGCCCCCTGGGACCCCCCAGCCAGGGGGCCCGCTGGCCCCCTTGGACCCCCCAGCCGGGGCTGCTCACCGCTGCCCCGGACCCCACAATTGGGGACCCTGGTAACTCCCTTTCCTTATAATATCTTACATGGTCCAATATGACCTTCATCCAACATTCAAGTTGGGATTCCCATCAATTGGGTAATGCACGCTTGGCTTCTCCTCATAAAGGGGGCCTTACAAAATGTGCATACAATCATGAGGGGTAGACATTGATCATACTCTAACAGAAGCTACTATACAACAACTTTTGCAATCAGTCGATGATTCAGGAAACCCTCGTCAACTCTATGTTCCTGAAGATCAGTTGATAACTTATAATTTAGGAGATAAAGTAAATCCGCGACCTGTCAAGATAAAGGAAGGATTGACTGAAGCATTTCAAGCAGATTTGATCCAGCTTCTTCATGAGTTCTCTGATGTTTTTGCATGGGATTACCGTGACATGAAAGGCCTGGACCCTCGCATCTATCAGCATCGGGTCGTACTAAAACTAGAAGCTAAACCAATTAAACAACCCAGCTACCGAATGAATCCTAACTATGCAGCGCAGGTCAAGGCAGAGCTTGATAGGTTATTAAAAGTCGGATTCATCGTACCAATAGAACATGCAGAGTGGATATCACCAAATTGTTATTGTGCCTAAGAAAAATAAGCAGCTTAGAATATGTGTTGATTACCAGAAATTGAATGCAGCCACCGTACCTGATCCATTTCCACTTCCATTTCTTGATACAATGCTGGATAGAGTGGCTGGCCATGAAATGTATTCATTTCTTGATGGTTATAGTGGTTATAACCAGGTTTGAATGGCTGAGCAAGATATACCAAAAGCAGCGTTCATTACCAATTGGGGTGTTTTTGCTTGTACAGTCATGTGGTTTGGATTGAGAAATGCTCCTAGCACTTTTCAGCGATGTATGCAGGAAATCTTCTCACCCTATCTTACTTCTTTTATGCAAGTGTATCTAGATGATTTCTCTTTATTCGGTAAGATGGTCGCACACCTGTATCATCTACGGTGTTGTTTTGAGAAATGTCGCAAATACAAACTCTGCCTGAACCCAAACAAATCTGTGTTTGCGGTTTCATGTGGTAAGCTGCTTGGCCATATTATGTCTGCACAAGGCATACAAGTCGACCCAGACAAAGTTGCAGCTGTATTAGAAGCCCCTGTGCCTACTACGCCGAAGGAAGTGATGAGATTCATGGGTTAAGTCAGATGGCATGGTCGACATTTACGATGGCTTGCTCACTTGGCAATACCACTAAACCGGTTAATAACCAGTACTCCTCGACAGTTTGATTGGACTCAGGAATTGTTGATATATTTAGGTAGTGATGTGTGTGAACACTCTAGGACCACCGGGGCACTTTTTTCCCTCTTTAGGAGGTTTTTTTCCCCCGGCTTGTATATATGCCTATTGCCCTAATGGGCTACTTATCTTTGTACATTCTCTAGTAATACATTCAGTATTGTGTGTTTGTGCTACAAGCTTCTTCTTCTTCCTTGTGCTGTTCGCGTGCTTCCGCAGACGTCTATCTCCAACAATTGGTATCAGAGCAGGTCGTCGCTTCTTCTAGGGCGCCGTCGACACTCCTCCGTTTGCAGTCTCAGATTTGCATGAAATTTGGTGAGCATACTCAGGGTGTTTCCGAGATCAAAACAGCTTTGTTCTGTGGTGCCGAAATCGCGATCTGAGCTCGTTTCGGCCTCCGAACGCACTATCGCAGTGCTTGTGCAGGCTATTTCGTCCTTTTGTGCCAAAGGTATATACCAGTTTCTATTCGCCAGTTTAAGTGTCTCGAAGTCTGCTATAGGTCTAGCAGAACTCGTCTGGGCAGTTCCGTTCAACTTTTTGAGATACAGTCAATTTTCTGCATCAAGGTATTTTAGTCATCGGCCATGGCTGAAAGCAGTGATGTACTCTGTATGTTGGCTGTTGAGGATAAGTTGGATGGTACCAACTACCCATTATGGGCTTATATGATGCGACATGTACTGGTTGCAAAAGGACTGTGGAACATTGTGCAGGGTGTTGAAAGATGTCCTGTTACACCTGCGACTACAGGTACTACAAATACAGGTGCTGGAGGTACTGGAGCTGATGAAGATGGTGTCGAAGATGATATTCTGCAGATTCCTGTTCGTGCTGCTGTTTCTGTTGCACCTACTGCAGAGCAGATTTGTTGGGATGGAAGAGATGCCCAGGCACATGCATTGATAGCCTTGTCTGTCAAACGTGCCATTATTCCTCACATTCACTCTTGCAGAACAGCAAAGGATGCTTGGGATACACTTACCACTTTGTACCAGGCTAGGAATGAGGCTCGTGTTGCTTACCTCCGAAAATAGTTGGAGAGTGAGCACATGAATGAAGGTGATTCTATGGACAGTTTTCTTACAAAGATCAAAGACCTGAAGGAACAATTGATTTCTGCTGATGAGGTTATACCAGATAGCTCACTTCTGCAGACCGTTCTGAATGGTCTTCCTGATTCATATTAGAGTTTTGCCTCTACTCTTCGGTTGATGATGAAAGGCAATCCGAATGCCTTGTCATTTGAGGAATTAGTCTCTGTTCTGTTGCAGGAAGATCAGTCCAGGCAGAACAGGTCCATTATGCGTGTTGCAGATCAAGCTTTCCTGGCTAGTCAAAAGGGCAAAGGAAAATGGAGCTCTTCTACTAGTAAGCAAAAATCTGCAAATGCTGCACAATCGAAGAACCAGGATAAAGATGAAAAGAAATCAGAAAAGCAGAAATTGTTCTGCAAGTACTGTAAAGGAAATGATCATATTATAAAGAACTGTCCAAAACTGGCTGCTAAAGAGGCAAAGAAGAAAGAGGCTGGAATGGTTGTTGCAGAGGCCTCTACACCAAAAACAGAGTCTGCAAATCTTGTGCAGGAAGAAGAATGGGCGTTTACTACTGTCTGCAGTTTTGACCCATCTTCTCATGATCAGTGCATGTCTACAGTAGACTCAGATGTTTGGTACTTTGACAGTGGGGCGACCAAACATACTACCTCGCAGCGCAGTTTCTTCTCTTCACTCGAGCTTGCCCCTACAGGGAATACTGTCACATGCGCCAATAACTCCTCTTATCCTGTTATGAGAGTTGGTAAGATCATTCTGACTACTGCTGATGGTAGTTCTTTCACTGTCAGATGCTTTATTTGTGCCAGGGATCAAAAAGAACCTGTTATCAGTTTCTGCATTAGCCAAGATTGGCTTGGTTGTGAAATTTGTTGATGACAGGTGTACAGTCCATGATCTCTCAAATGGTGATGTGATTATTGCTTCTGGCATCTTATGTCGTGGGCTGTATAAGCTCATAGACTATGAAAGATCTGTGAATGATTCGGCATGTGCAGCTCATGATTCTCAGGCTATGTCAGATGCAAAGCTTTGGCATGCACGCTTTGGTCATCTGAATTTTGCTAGTTTGTTACGCCTGCAGAAATCTGAAATGGTGTCCTCTTTGCCCAAACTTGAGGCACCTGGAAAACATGTTTGTGAAGGCTGTATTTTGGGCAAAATGCAGCGTTCTTCCTTTCCAAAAGATGGTTCAGTTCGGGCTACGCAGAAATTGCAGCTTGTACATAGTGATGTCTGTGGTCCTATGCAGACACCCTCTTTTGGAAATTACCTTTACTTCGTGACTTTCATTGATGATTTTTCCAGGCATGCATGGGTATATCCACTCAAAGCAAAGTCCGAAGTGTTCATGTGCTTCAAACAGTTTTTGGTTTTGGCTGAAAATCTGTCAGCATGTAAAATGGGCACCCTCCGTTCTGATCGAGGGGGGGAATATATGTCTTCAGATTTTAATGCATTTCTGGCTGAACGTGGGATAAAACACCAGTGTACAGTACCGTATACACCTCAACAGAATGGAGTTGCTGAACGAAAGAACAGGTCACTCATGGAAATGGCGAGGTGCATGGTCAAAAGTCAGGCTTTACCACATAGTTTTTAGCTTGAGGCTGTCATGTGTGCAGCATATGTACTGAACAGGTGTCCCACTAAAGCGTTGCAGTCTATCACTCCATATGAGGCTTGGCATGACCGCAAGCCATCTGTTGCTCATCTGCGTATTTTTGGTTGTTTGGCATATGCATTAGTGCCTGAACAACATCGCAGAAAATTGGATGATAAGGCAGTAAAATGTATTTTTGTTGGGTACAGTTCTGAAAGTAAAGGCTATCGTCTGTATCATCCACAGACTAAACGCATTCTGGTTAGCCGTGATGTTGTCTTTGTGGACGATGCTATTCAGCCATTGCTTTCATGTACTAAGGAGACATCTGTTAGCTCCAAAGACATGTATGATACTTTGATGCCTCTTTTTACAGGTGGACAGGCTAGTGCTGGTCCTAATGAGGCAACTTCTCAGCCTTTGCAGGTTTCATATGATGATGCAGATCATTCCATTTCTGATGCAGATTTACATGATGCACTTGCTGATAAGAGAGCTGATATTGAGCAGGCAAAAACTATGCCAAAATGGCTGGTGCAGACTTTGCGTGACAGCAAATTAGATGCACCTTTGTCATATCGTACTCGTTCAGGCTCTCATAGTGCCTCCTTTGCATCAGATTGCTATGCTATGGCTGCATCTAGTCTCTGTGATGAGAATGAGCCTGTTTCTTTTGATGAAGCACAAAATTCAGAAAATTGGATGGCTGCTATGCAATCTGAATATGATGCTATAATGAAGAACGGTACATGGTCCTTATGTGACTTGCCTCCTGGAAAGAAGGCCATTGGCTCTAAGTGGGTATACAAGCTGAAGCGTAAACCTGATGGTACCGTTGACAGGTATAAGGCTAGGCTTGTTGCAAAGGGTTATGCGCAGGAAAGAGGCATTGATTTTGATGAGACCTTTGCACCTACATGCCGTATGACTACTGTTCGGAGCATTTGTGCACTTGCAGCCCATCATGGTTGGAATGTACATCAGTTGGACATTAAAACAGCATTTCTGAATGGTGACTTGCATGAAGAAGTGTATGTTTTTCAGCCCCGTGGCTTTGTGCAGAAATGGCATGAAAACCAGGTTTGCAGGTTAAAGAAGGCATTATATGGTTTAAAGCAAGCACCACATGCTTGGTATGAGAAGATACATGCCTATCTGATTGCACATGGTTTTGAGAATAGTCCAACTGAAAGCACCTTATATGTTAAATGTGCTAATGATGTGCTTCTGATCATTGTTGTCTATGTTGATGACATGCTGCTCACTGGTCCTATTGAGACACATATTGCTGATTTTAAGGCTGATTTGCATGCCTCATTTGAGATGTCTGATTTGGGGCATTTGCATCACTATTTGGGCATTCAGTTTATGCACGTTGATGGTGGAATGGTTTTGTGTCAAACGAAATATATTGACACATTATTGCAGCGTTTTGGCCTTGAAGACTGTAAGCCTATTGCCACTCCTATGGAGACAGGTTTACGATTGAGTCTTCATGATGCTGGAGATGCATTTGATGCTGTTCTCTATCAGCAGGCTGTTGGATGCTTGATTTACTTATGCATTACTCGGCCAGATATTCAGTTTGCTGTCTCACAGATGAGCAGGTTTATGCATTGCCCAGGAGTCACGCATTGGAAAGCGGTTAAGCGCATCTTTCGCTACTTGAGTGGTACTCGGCTACTTGGGTTGTTTTATCCCAAGGGGGGATCACTACCGCCAGATTTGCATGCTTTTTCTGACTCAGATTGGGCTGGTTGCTATGACACTCATGTGTCCACCAGTGGTTTTTGCTTCATGCTTGGTAGCTCATGTATATCTTGGTTGAGCAAGAAGCAGCATACTGTGGCCACTTCCAGTTGTGAGGCTGAGTATAGGGCAACTTTCACAGCGACTGTTGAGTGTGTGTGGCTCAGACGCCTTATGGCTGATTTGGGTGTTGGCCAGTCTTCTACCACCACCATCTTCACTGACAGTCAGAGCGCATTGGCAGTTGCGAGGAACCCTGTGTTCCATGCTCACACTAGGCACATTGAGGTGCATTATCACTATGTCAGGGAGAGGTTCTCTGCTGGGGAGATCAACTTTGCATATGTGCCCACGCAGGAGAACATTGCAGACCTTTTCACGAAGGCTCTACCTAGGGAGAAGTTTGAAGCTTTTCGCAAAGCTTTGGGCTTACTTCCTTTTGTGGAGTGATTTCCACATAGCTTGGCACTTCCTTATACATGAGTGCCAACTCCTTGTTCACCGCATCACTCCCAGGGGGGATTTGTTGATATATTTAGGTAGTGATGTGTGTGAACACTCTAGGACCGCCGGGGTACTTTTTTCCCTCTTTAGGAGGTTTTTTTCCCCCGGCTTGTATATACGCCTATTGCCCTAATGGGCTACTTATCTTTGTACATTCTCTAGTAATACATTCAGTATTGTATGTTTGTGCTACAAGCTTCTTCTTCTTCCTTGTGCTGTTCGCGTGCTTCCGTAGACGTCTATCTCCAACAGGAATGTCAAACTGCATTTGATTGTTTAAAAGGTTTATTAACGCAGGTTCCAATTCTACAACCTCCTGATTGGGATCGCCCATTTCATGTTTTTGTAGATGCATCAGATATAGCCATTGGAAGTGTCTTAATGCAACAAACCGATAAATGATTTATGCCTGTTTATTATGCAAGTAGAAGGCTTGCTCCTGCTGAAAAGAATTATTCCGTAACTGAAAGAGAATGTCTTGGTTTGGTATATTCTGTAAAGAAATTCCGGCATTATTTACTAGGCCGTAAATTCATCTTTCATGTAGATCATGCTACACTGGTGTATTTAGTTCGGCAACAGCATTTAGGTGGTCGATTAGCGCGTTGGGTTCTACTATTACAAGAGTTTGATTACGAAGTGATTCATCGACCCGGAACTACACATGCATTAGCAGATTTTCTTTCTAGGTTGGATTCCGGTGAAGCTCTGGTCGGTGTTGATGACACCACACCTGCAATTTATGTTACTGATGCAACTAATGATGAATTTGTAGAACCACCTGTGACACCTACTTAGTATGATCAGTTATTAACCTTTTTTACTGATGGCTATCTTCCTGCTCAGACTTCTCCTGCAATACGTAGGAAAATTGCAGTTTACAGTCGCAGATTCCGGTTGATTGCTAGAGAGTTGTACTATATGGATCACACCGGGATCTTACTTCGTTGCGTTACTCCACATGAAGTCAACTCAGTTATCGCTCTGGCACATTCGATTCCTTCCGGTGGACATTTTGCAGCAGATTTAACACACCAGAAAATTCTACAAAGTGGGCTTTGGTGGCCTACTATGTACAAAGATGTATCTCGGTTTGTGCAACAATGTGACAATTGTCAGCGATCTGGACAGCCTCTCCAATGCCATTCCCACTGCAACTTGTATTACCATTAGAACCTTTTCAGAAATGGGGTCTTGACTTTATTGGACCAATCACACCTCCAGCAATACTCTGCAATAATAGATATATTCTGACATGTACAGATTATGCTACCAGGTGGGCAGAAGCTTGGGCTTTACGGTCTGCTACAACTATTTCGGTAGCAAAATGTTTGATGAAAGATGTATTTCCACGATTTGGATTGCCTTTGGAACTTGTGACATATCAAGGCACACATTTTGTTAACAATTTAATGAAAGTGCTCACACACTCTTTGCAGATTCTACATAAATTCAGTTCATCGTATTATCCTCGTGCTAATGGCTTAGCTGAGAGTACCAACAAGACCTTGTTAAATATGCTTCGTAAACTGATTCTGGAATCACCAGAAAGATGGGATCAGTTACTATCTGCAGTATTATGGGCTTACCGAACTACCTATCAAGTTGCCACCGGACTAACTCCTTTCAAACTTGCTTATGGATTAGAAGCAATTGCTCCTATGGAAGTCGTAGTACCTAGTTTACGTGTGGCCATAACTCAGAAGCTGGTACCAGAAGAGTCTTTGCCATTTCGGTTTGGGTACACTCAGAGAACTAGATGAGCATCGCTGGACAAGTTTTCTCACCCTTCAAGAAGTGCAGTTGCGGCAAGCTTGTACACATGATCGGTATCTTAAAACTCCAGTTTTTACGGTAGGACAACTTGTGCTCTTTTACAATGCAAAATCAAATCGTTCTGCTGGAAAATTCAAGTTACGATGGTTTGGTCCCTACCAAATTACTGAACAAGTGGGCCCAACTATGTTTTGGTTGACTACTTTGACCGGAATTCCTCTTCCAAAGGTGATGAATGGTTCAAAGTTGCGGCCGTATCATCAAGCATCTGATCCGCACTGAAGTGTTCTGCGGTTGCCCGCATATTTTCTTTTTCTATTTTCTTTTCTTTTCTTTTTTAGTTTTGCGTGTTAATTAAATAATAACCATAAATTCCTCGTTTGGATACTAACCATGAATAATCGCCGCCTTTTCTTATTGATTCCGCTCATGCATGCACACCGTAGTTATGAGGTTATCATCTCAACATCGCGTGATGATTAACAATTTCAATTGCCTCCCGCTGCCAAGTATCTACTTAACCTTTTTTATTTCGTAGTTAATCACTATTGTATTTGTGTGCTTTGCGTGCTTGTGCTCTCTGTATACCCTGTGCAATTGTGTTCTTGTGCTTGTGTGTGCGCACCATGGAAGCATTAGCAAACTTTGCTGCGTTCCGTGATGGACTCCCTGCAGATATAGGCGAGTTCTTACGAATTCGTGGGTTGGCCAATTTCGCTGAATTGCCTTGGCATTCAGTGGAATGTCACCCGTTCTATGCCCAAATCATCACCGCCATCGCTGCCACACCTGCGACAGAGCAGAGTTGGCCAATCACCTCATTACCATCTCGAATAGTAATAACTTTACAGACTTTTGCTGATGCTTTTCGCTTTACTCCGTAAGGCCGAGAAAATGGACCCAACCTTCCAATCGCTACGATGAATCAATTATTTCCCATACATTCTTCTAATGAATATGCTATCCTTTGTCGCCCTGACCCTGAGAGGACAGCCCTGCAATTTTTAGTAGCAATACTACATTTGCAGAAGCGTACATATGGCATATCCCGTCCTTTCTATTCGGCGATAGATATGGCTGCCAGAGAGCCTGTAAATTTTGCCTCCTACTATTTCCGTCGCATTCACAAAGAATGCGTTTCAGTAATTAAACAGGTCAACAAGGGTGATATGCCACGTTCTCGCCTCCCCCACATATTAAGTTTCCTGTTTTCGGCCATACAAGAAGCACAACCACCACCCAGAGGTCTAGTATTACATCATGAAGAATCAGTGCAGATACTGGAAGATGACGAAGAGGATGACGAATAACTTTTCCAGCTCCTTCGTCGAAAACGTATCAGAATCAGTTCATTGGATAGTTAAGTATAGAATTCGGTCGTCGGAAAAGAAGACGACAACAACGAAGAAGAGACTTTTCACGACACCACAACATCCATGCATCATGATTCATCAGCACAGTCCTCTTTAGAGCAGCAACAAGAGCATGATGATACCACCAACTTTGGAGATAGTTCTTCTAAAGAAGAATCTCAGCAACAATCTGAACAAGAAAAGCAAGAAGATCTGCAACCTATTATTAAAGAAATTTTTGAAGAACTGATTAAAGCAGTGGAGTCTGCAGTTGCCACCCGTGATGACACTACGCAACCAACCACCGAAAAGGTATTACAAACTAACACTGTTCTTCTCACTTCTCCACCTATGCCTCCACTTAAACCCCATATTCCTATTCCACCCATTGTACCTGACGCACCCGATTCCTCATCTTCTTCACTGAACTATTCTCCGCCAAATTCCCATCAGCTCCTCACCACTTCTTCATCTCAACCCCGTCCACATCTTCCGGTGCCTTCGATTCCCATGATTTCTGAGCTTGCAACCATGGGTCAATTGTTGATCCAGTTATCGCAGCAGCTACCTGCACAAATGAAGGAAGTGACTGACAACATCCAAGAAGAATTTCAACACAAGGTTGATGTTCTGGAAGTAGACATTAGCCCTCTCCAAGAAGAACTCGATGCAGTCAAAGCAGAAAATCAAACTTTAAATGAACAGATTAAGCAGCTACAGGCCCAACTTGCTGAACAGGAGACAATCATTATTCAAAGAGATGCTGCCTTGGCCGAAGTCAGAGCAAAGGATGAATTATTGTGTGCTGCTGATGCAGAAATTATGCATTTGAAACAATTAGCTCAAGATAAAGAAGATGCCCGCATTGCATTGGGTGATTTGTTAGAAGAGACCAGAGTTCAGTTAGATGAAGTGGTACAACGTGGACAAGAGATGGCCGATTTGGCTACAAAGACTAAAGAAGAACTACAAAGATCAGAATCCCAATTGTTCGAGGCCAATTCTCTGTTGAAAACGCAGATGAATTTAGTTAATCAGCTATAGAAAGAGATAGTAGGTACCCGCAGAGAAAGGGATGCCTATTACAAGACAATACAGTTTCAGAATCAAGAGTTGGAAAGAAGGGAGTATCAACTGGATACTCAAAAAGAAAGATTATCCAAAATTGATAAACAAATTGCAGACATGAAGGTGACCAGGGATGCAGCTTTGGCGAATGAATTTTATTTACAGGAAGCTTTTCTGCAGACACAAGCAGAAGTTTTGATGACCCAAGTTATTTCTTTAAGCTCAGTACGGACAGATGCTCAGCTCGTAGAATCAGAAATTTTGAAACAGATGTTAGAGTCATTAAAGAAGAAAATTGCACGAACATTTAGATTAGCAAGAACAATGTATTTAGAAGGAATAGTAGATGAACCATAATTTTTGTATACCTGTGGGTTCAAGTCCATCGTGCATGCCAGTGTAAGCCATCGGATTGGCAATTGTAAAGTCTGACTCTTTTCATATTCCACACGAACCGAAAGGTTGTTGTGAGGATGTTGTAATCTTCTTATAAATGAATGAAAAGAGACGCTTCAGGTGACGACCAGAGGAGTCGCCAGACTGTCTGTCTGGTTGATGTAGTCTATGTAGTTTCTGTGGTGTGTTTGAGAACTCTGAGTTATTTTGTATCTTTCTGTTCTGTTTGATTATCTGTATCTATGTGTTACATATTGTGTTACGGTAATGTTACATTAAGCGAAGTATTGAATCGCTGTTTCTGTGAGTGGTTTTCTGTAAGTCCGCATTACAGTAGCATTCACTTTGTACGTTGGTTATTGAGAAGTTTTAATCTATGTATGAGTCGATACTCTGTGAGTGAGCGAATCAGAATAGTAAGTCTGTAAGGAACAATTCTGAGTTTTTTTTCTATTAGTAAGTCTGTTAGCAGAGTTGATGAACAACTGTTATGTGAGTGAGTGAATTAAGCGAGTTAATTGGGAAAATCAAGTATAGGGCCTCTATTTAACAAATCCCTTCCACTCCCAAGAACCCAAATAAATGTTTAAACGTGCTTTTGATGGCAAGCGACGTTTAACATATACAAGCCGGGGGAAAAAACCTCCTAAAGAGGGAAAAAAGTGCCCCGGCAGTCCTAGAGTGTTCACACACATCACTACCTAAATATATCAACAAATCCCCCTAGGAGTGATGCGGTGAACAAGGAGCTGGCACTCATGTATAAGGAAGTGCCAAGCTATGTGGAAATCACTCCATCAAAGGAAGTAAGCCCAAAGCTTTGTGAAAAGCTTCAAACTTCTCCCTAGACAGAGCCTTTGTGAAAAGGTCAGCAATGTTCTCCTGCGTGGGCACATATGCCAAGCTGATCTCCCGAGCAGAGAACCTCTCCCTGACATAATGATAATGCACCTCAATGTGCTTAGTGCGAGCATGGAACACAAGGTTCCTCGCAACTGCCAATGCGCTCTGATTGTCAGTGAAGATGGTGGTGGCAGAAGACTAAGCAACACCCAAATCAGCCATAAGGAGTCTGAGCCACACACACTCAACAGTAGCTGTGAACGCTGCCCTAAACTCAACCTCACAACTGGAAGTGGCCATAGTAGGCTGCTTCTTGCTCAACCAAGATATACATGAGCTACCAAGCATGAAGCAAAAGCCACTTATGGACACACGAGTGTCATAGCAACGCGCCCAATCAAAGTTAGAAAAAGCATGCAAATCTGGTGGTAGTGATCCCCCCTTGGGATAAAACAACCCAAGTAGCTGAGTACCACTCAAGTAGCGAAAGATGCGCTTAACCGCCTACCAATGCTTGACTCCTGTGCAATGCATAAATCTGCTCATCTGTGAGACAACAAACTGAATATCTGGCCGAGTAATGCATAAGTAAATCAAGCGTCCAATAGCCTGCTGATAGAGAACAACATCAAATGCATCTCCAACATCATGAAGACTCAAACATAAACCTGTCTCCATAGGAGTGGCAATAGGCTTACAGTCTTCAAGGCCAAAACACTGCAATAATGTGTCAATATATTTCGTTTGACACAAAGCCATTCCACCATCAACGTGCATAAACTGAATGCCCAAATAGTGATGCAAATGCCCCAAATCAGACATCTCAAATGAGGCATGCAAATCAGCCTTAAAATCAACAATATGCTTCTCAATAGGACTTGTGAGCAGCATGTCGTCAACATAGACATTAGCACGCTTAACATATAAGGTGCTCTCAGTTGGACTGTTCTCAAAACAATGTGCAATCAGATAGGCATGTATCTTCTCATACCAAGCACGTGGTGCTTGCTTTAAACCATATAATTCCTTCTTTAACCTGCACACCTGGTTTTCATGCCCTTTCTGCACAAAGCCAAAGGGCTGAAAAATATACACTTCTTCATGTAAGTCACCATTCAGAAATGCAATTTTAATGTCCAACTGATGTACATTCCAACCATGATGGGCTGCAAGTGCACAAATGCTCCGAACAGTAGTCATACGGCATGTAGGTGCAAAGGTCTCATCAAAATCAATGCCTCTTTCCTGCGCATAACCCTTTGCAACAAGCCTAGCCTTATACCTGTCAAGTGTACCATCAGTTTTACGCTTCAGATTGTATACACACTTAGTGCCAATGGCCTTCGTGCCAGGAGGCAAGTCACATAAAGACCAAGTACCATTCTTCATTATTGCATCATATTCAGATTGCATAGTAGCCATCCAATTTTTGGAATTTTGTGTTTCATCAAACGAAACAGGCTCATTCTCATCATAGAGACTAGATGCAGCCATAGCATAGCAATCTGATGCAAAAGAGGCACTATGAGAGCCTGAACGAGTACGATATGACAGAGGTGCATCTAATTTGTTGTCACGCAAAGTCTACACCAGCCATTTTAGCATAGTTTTGCCTGCTCAATATTAGCTATCTCATCAACTAGTGCATTATGTAAAGCTACATAAAAAATGGAATGATCTGCATCATCACATGAAACCTGCAAAGGCTGAGAAGTTGCCTCATTAGGACTAGCACTAGACTGTCCACCTGTAAAAAGAGGCATCAAAGTATCATACATGTCTTTGGAGCTAACAGATGTCTCCTTAGTACATAAGAGCAATGGCTGAATAGCATCTTCCACAAAAACAACATCACGGCTAACCAGAATGCGTTTAGTCTGTGGATGATACAGACGATAGCCTTTACTTTCAGAACTGTACCCAACAAAAATACATTTTATTGCTTTATCATACAATTTTATGCAATGTTGTTCAGGCACTAATGCATATGCTAAACAACCAAAAACGCGCAGATGGGCAACAGATGGCTTGCGATCATGCCAAGCCTCATATGGAGTGATAGATTGCAGTGCTTTAGTGGGACACCTGTTCAGTACATATGCTGCACAGATGACAGCCTCAAGCCAGAAACTATGTGGTAAAGCCTGACTCTTGACCATACACCTCGCCATCTCCATGAGTGACCTGTTCTTTCGTTCAGCAACTCCATTCTGTTGAGGTGTATTCGACACTGTACACTGGTGTTTTATCCCACGTTCAGCCAGAAATGCATTAAAATTAGAAGACATATATCCTCCCCCCTCGATCAGAACGGAGGGTGCCCATTTTACATGCTGACAAATTTTCAGTGAAAACCAAAAACTGTTTGAAGCACATGAACACTTCGAACTTTGCTTTGAGTGGATATACCCATGCATGCGTGAAAAAATCATCAATGAAAGTCACGAAGTAAACATAATTTCCAAAAGAGGGTGTCTGCATAGGACCACAGACATCACTATGTACAAGCTTCAATTTTTGCATAGCCTGAATTGAACCATCTTTTGGAAAGGAGGAACGCCGCATTTTTCCCAAAATACAGCCTTCACAAACATGTTTTCCAAGTGCCTCAAGTTTGGGCAAAGAGGACACCATTTCAGATTTCTGCAGGCATAGCAAACTAACAAAACTCAAATGACCAAAGCGTGCATGCCAAAGCTTTGCATCTGACATAGTCTGAGAATCATTTACTGCACATGCCAAATCATTTACAGATCTTTCATAGTCTATGAGCTTATATAGCCCACGACATAAAATGCCTGAAGCAATAATCACATCACCATTTGATAGATCATGAACTGTACACCTGTCATCAACAAATTTCACAACCAAGCCAATCTTGGCTAATGCAGAAATTGATAACAGATTTTTCTTGATCCTTGGCACAAACAAAGCATCTGACAAAGTGAAAGAACTACCATCAGCAGTAGTCAAAATGATCTTACCAACTCCCATAATAGGATAAGAGGAGTTGTTGGCGCATGTGACAGTATTCCATGTAGGGGCAAGCTCGAGTGAAGAGAAGAAACTACGCTGCTAGGTAATATGTTTGGTCGCCCCACTGTCAAAGTACCAAACATCTGAGTCTACTGCAGACATGCATTGCTGTTAGCTCAGAAAATGGTTAGTTTTGATGCACTAATGTGGTTCTATTTGGCAGGAAAAAACATTTGATTTCAGGTACTTGAAGAGTTGATTAGATGATTGATGGGAAGTATTTGGGGCTACCCGACGACTTCTTGGTCAGAGAGGATGTTCATATTGCCGAGCGTGTTTGACAAACTTGAAATCCAAAGCATTGCTTCCTGGAACGCTTTGATTGGAGGATATGCCGAATTCGGACATGGTGGATAGGCCATTCATTGCTTTTTAAAGATGGTCAGCGAAGGAGTCTCTCCATCTGCCATAACTGTTGTCTGTTTGCCAAATACTTGCAGAAGCATATGCCTCCTAACCAGCACCAGCAAGTACACGGAGGACCTATAGGCAAAAGGTTGGATGGTGACCTCGTAATCAATAATGTGCTGGATGATCTTTATATGAAATATGGCATGGTAGCAGAATCACAGAACATCTTTTACAAGCTGCGGGATTAGGATCTAGTATCCTGGTCTTCATTGATTTTAGGATTTGTTGAACCCGGTCTATATGAGGGGTGTGGGCGTGGTAAACAAGGGTCAGGAACTACACATGGCCATATTGAAGGAGGGCCCTGAGATGGAGTCATTTTTTGGTAATATATTGGTGGATATGTATGCTAGTAGTGGCTGCCCTCCAGAAGCAAGTCATGTGTTTGGGACATTTTCCACTAGAGAAGTTGTTGCATGGAAGGCACTTATGGCAGGCTATGCTCAACTTTTGGAGGGTATGATGATCGGAGGTGGGATCTCAGATCCTATCACAACATGCAGCCGTGCAGGTGTAGTCGATAGTGGCCTCCAATGTGTTGAGACCATCATCCACCACTACAGCTTATTGCTAACCTTTAAGCAATTTAATGGTCAGAAGTAAATAACGAAAATGAGCCGCTTTCCGTTTTTTGCGCAGAAGGAAGTTTCTTTTGTTTGTTTGCTACAAGGATTGTGTGGTCGATTTTCTTCAGAGGCAATTTGGAGCCTTTATCTCGGAGCCGCAAAAGGGAGAACTCTCCCTCTTCGTTTTTGTGCACGAACGTAGAGGGGAGTTTGGGGGGAACCCCTTCATTTTGGTGAAGGAATGGGGGTATGCAGGTGGACGAAAGGGGGGCTCTCTCTCGTCGAGGACGTCTTCGGGGAAGCTGAGGGTAGAGAGTTGAAGGTGATGTTTGAGGGGAACGTTGCTCTTTTAGCGCATCAGAAACGAGGTCTTATTATTCACTGAGGAGGGCAGAACAGAGAGCGGGCAAAATAGAGTTGAATGTTGAACACTGGATTGGCTCGACTAGGCAAGAATGGAAGGAAGAAAGAGGGGGACGGTGAGCTGCTGGAGTTGAGGACGGGCAAGGGTGCATCTGCTGGGCAATAGAAGGAAGAAGCGGACAATGGAGAAAGTTCTTTCGGATTAAAACTTCCTTGCTTCCAGGGGTTGAAGTAAAAAACATGGAGAACAATATCTTTGAATGAAGGCAAATTTGCGAATGACGCAGAGATTCTAGTGCGCATCAAAATCGAAAACAGTTCTTATGTGCTATTGCTGCAGAAGACATTAGTAGTCATGATGAATCGAGCAAGAGAATCAAAGAGGAAGGCGGCTTTCTCAGAGTTTTTCATCAGAAGATACTGAATTGCTCGGATAAAGGGGCAGCAGCCCAACGCGGAGAAAGAGGGCGCTGAATATTGGTGGGTAATTTTCTCGGCAATTTTCCCGGTGGGCAACATAGGGGAAGCAAGATATAAGAGGGTGCTTCTATTTTTTTGGGGAGAAGCGCAACAGGAGGCCACGTATGTGGTTGCAAAGAAAAGGTGTTGGCATACAAAGCAATAAAGGAGTCATGCACAATACGGCAACAAGGCCAGATCATTTTTTCCCATAGATTATGTACAACCCAAGTGATTTTAATCACTACACAAACATTGTAAATCCCGTTTTTGGTAGATTAGACTCCATTTTGTGCAAGCCGAGGAGTCCTCGAGCTTGAGGAGTATTAGAAGTACCATCGTACCAAATTTCATAATTTTTAGACTTCGTTTGAGCCCTCAAATAAGCCCTGGAACCTAATTTTTAACTAGGCCGGACACTAGGTCTGGACAGGGCCAAAAGCTAGTCAAAAACTATAAAAAGAGCTAGAGAGCTCATTTTTGGGGTTAGATTGTAATTGAAACGAACTTGTAAGAGCTTTTGAAAGTAATCTAAAGAACTCCATTGATTCTCTCTCTCTGTCTTGCCGTGTGTGCGCGTGTGTGTGTATGTGTGTGCATGCTTGTGTGCTTCTCACTCACGCACTTGTGCCGCCACTTGCTCGAGGTCTTCATACCATCCTCACGTCTTCCCGGATTGACATTAAAGGAGGTGCTACTCATCATTGAGCTACACCAAATTTTGGCGCCGTTGCCGGGGATCGAGCTTTGAGGACGAGCGTGTGATGGTAAGACGTAGAGTTGACGCGTTGGAGTTGTAGGTATTTTCTTCACTCTCATCGATTTTCTTTTACTTTCTTCACCATCATCATCATCACCATCTCCCACGTCCATCTCCATCATCGCGAAAATTTCAGTTTTTTGACTATATCCCCACCTCCACCTCATTTCCCTCATTTCACTTGTGAGAGAGAGCGAGAGAGCGAACTTGCATGTGCTGTTTTTGCATGTTTTCTGAGCTATTTTGCAGGTTTTTTGCTGTACCATCATCCCCAGCAGTGTGCGCAGGTACGACAGGCTCTGCACAGGTCCCGGGACGACAGCCTCTGTCTATCGCGACAGACAGAAAATCTTAACATTTTGTGAATGCATGTTTATCATTGTAACCTACACCTTGAGGGCACTCTAGATCACTAGAAGTTTTTCAAAAATTTGCATTTTTTCAGTCTATCGCGACAGACACTGTCTATCGCGACAGATACCGTCTATCGCGACAGACACCGTCTATCGCGACAGACAAAAATCCGCGACAGATACCGTCTATCGCGACAGACACCGTCTATCGTGACAGACAGAAATCCACGACAGACAGCGTCTATCGCGACAGACACCGTCTATCGCGACAGACAGAAATCCACGACAGACAGCGTCTATCGCGACAGATACCGTCTATCGCGACAGACAGAAATCCGCGACAGACAGCGTCTATCGCGACAGACAAAAATCCGCGACAGATACCGTCTATCGCGACAGACACCGTCTATCGCGACAGACAGAAATCCGCGACAGATACCGTCTATCGCGACAGACACCGTCTATCGCGACAGACCGAATTTCACGACAGACAGCGTCTATCGCGACAGACACCGTCTATCGCGACAGACAGAAATCCGCGACAGACACCGTCTATCGCGACAGACAGAAATCCACGATAGACACTGTCTATCGCGACAGACACCGTCTATCGCGACAGACAGCCCCCACGATAGATTGTGTCTATCGCGACAGACACCGTCTATCGCGATAGACAGGCATTTTCGGCAAAAAATTAAGGAGTGAATTTTTGGAAATTTAGGCTAAATTTTGGGCATATTTGCACTTTCATGTACTCATCTACTTACAAAGGCCTTAGAAAATGCATTAAAACCCCCGAAAGGTTCTGTTTGTCTAGTTAACCCCCTAAACCCTGAACGGTCATAACTTTTTCATACGAAATCCATTTTCTGAGCTCTAGGGCTTGTCGGAAAGCTCGTGACATATACTACACGCCCTCAACTGTTTTTTATAAGAATAACGCGTTGATTTTCAGATAGGATATTTGGAAGTTGACACACTGAGGGGTAGGAACACCAAGGGAGCTCTAGAGTAAATTTCTAACAATGCAAAAGGGGGAACAAGGGTCATTAACAAAGTGTCTGAAATAAATTGTCTGTCAATTGAAAGGTCTACTTGGAGCTAATCTTGGGATTTATGCAGGCCTATTGAGAAGCAATTGAGAGTATCCAAGCAAGGGTGTGGCACACGCTTGAGAATCAACTTCTCGAGCACTAAAGAGCAAGGTTCGGCAAGAAAGGTCGGAATATTCTCAACTCCTCTTCGTCAATTCCTAGCCTAGGCTAAGAGCGATTAGAAGTAGGAGTAAGTCAGGGCGACGATAGGCCACTATCAAGTTGAAGACTACCTAAAAACTCAAGTTCAAGCTAAAAACTTAATCTCTGTACTGTCGACAACATAAAGGAAAGAACCTAACGTGGAACGATCAACCTGAAAGTACGAAGAACATTCAAGTATTCCTGACGACGTAATAGCAGACAAGACTTTAAACACGAGGAATAACTAAAAAGAATCAAGTGACTGGTACCAATTGATCGGCAACGAGGTTGTACTCTGGGCAAAAATTTGGGCTAATCAGTTAGGCATATGAACCTTAGATCAGGACGACACCTAGTAAGAGAGAGACAAAGCCTTAGGTCTTCAGAGGCTAGTGTCAACCACACTGCTAGGTCCTGGGCCCAGCAGTTGAGCCACCACTCGAACTACCCTCGCTCTGAGACCAGTGAGTCAGAGATGTCTCAAGGCATGGACAAACCTACGGGAAGTTCAGGAGTGCCCTACTTGTACAGGGTAGAAGGCCCTTACAAAACACAGTTGGAGTACCTGAGGACCAACCGATTAGGTGCTAGCATCTATGAGGACGGCTTAGGAAGATCTGTGGTCCAGATTAAAAACCCTGATCAATCCATTGGACTAGAACACCCAGCTGTCAAGTTTGAAAATGGTGCATACCTGGACAAAGAAGGAACTATATATGTAGTCACTAGTCATCCTGATAGGACAGATGACTTTGGGAATGTAATCTCAGAAGCGGACTTAGGTGACCTGGAACAAGGGAACATGGGTGCGGAACCTAGAACCCCTCGAGGTAAATCAGTTCTCACTAGGATTATCACGCCTGAGTGGATCCCCCAAGATAACAAGTGCATAGATTTGCTTCTCAATCGAGAAACGGACGAAGCCTTCTGGAGGTATAAACCGGATCACCCAACTGACATAGGAACAATCATGATCTATGAGTTTAAGGATCCAGATAGCCCAGGTAGAGTGACCTACTTAGACCACACGTCAGAGAGGATTTTTGTGGTGACAGAAAATGATAGGCATGCTTACACTTGGAAGGGCGAATTCATTTTCCCCCAACCAAGATCAAATGTAGCCTATGGTCACCCTGGAGCTGGAACATCCCAGGCTCATGGTATGCAAAGAGACAGAAGTAAAGATAGACCAGAGGTAAGTTTTGCCAATCCAGTGGGCAGAGAAAGAACGAGAACGGAGACGAATAGGGTAGAACCTGAGATGCATAGAGCCCACAGGAACCAAAGAAATGTAGATGGATTCCCTCTGCCGAGGCCTAGAGAGCACACAAGAACTTTGAGACCCACCCAGCTAGTTAAGTCCATGAAGAATTACTTTGACGGCACAGGAGATCCCTATGATCATGTGGCAGAGTTCAAGCAAGTCTTGAGAGCTGAACAAGTGGAGGATCTGTTCACGCAGTACAATGCCTTCGGTCTAACCCTTAGGAACACAGCACTTACGTGGTTTCAGCCATTAGATGAACGCCAGTTCAGGAGCATAGATCAACTCCTAGAGGCATTCATTATAGAGTTCTCTAAGAGCGGCATAAGACACAACACCTCCTCACTGATTCACAGCTTCAAGCAAACCCCTCAAGAGACTGTGAGACTTGCAGGAAGAAGATTTAGACAATATCTTGAAAGGTGCCCTATTTCGGAGCTACCCACATCTGCTAAACAAGTAGCCTTATTTCTTGACGGATTGCTGAGCCCAAAATTGAGATCCTATGTGTATCTGAAAGACCCTAGGACTATAGAAGAATGTGTACATATGTGCATTGACATTGAAGATAACCTAGGAGAAGAGCTAGAGTTGTCCAAAATTTACAAAGATTCAGATAGTGCATCTAGTCAATCTTCCACACAAGCCACATCAATTGAAGAACTTGCCGAAAAAGTAGCTCAGAAACTAGGTGTAACTAGCAAACAAATCCCAAGGGTTGCCCCTGTGAAAAGGTGCTATACATGCGGTGGTGACCATATGGCGAACGTCTGTCCCATTATGGCTCAACCCCAAGTAAACCCTAGTAGCCAGTACTGCACCATAGAACGGAGATACACCAATCACACCGCACAAGACTGCCCATACAACAAGCAGGCAGTTAGGCAACCCTATCCGCAACCCTACCAACAAGGCAGATACCAGAACCAAAATCCACCACCACAATATGCTAGACCCCAACAAACCTACCAACCACAGTATCAGGCCCAACAAAGGCCTCAGCCTGTGCTAGCACAACAACCCCCTGCCCCAGCTAATGTGATTCCGGTAAAGTATACTGCTGCAGAAGAGAACCTGAATAGAGCTATAGTTCCTGTAACATCCTTGATCTCTGAAAATGACCCAAGTGACCATAGCTTTGATTCTACCCATGTGGATAGCCCCCAGGCTTACTACATGCAGTCCCCAGAACATGGAGAGTCCTACTATGGTGAAGAGCCGAACGAACCTAGTTGGGAGTCAGATTACACGAACATCATGTATACAAACCCCAACCCTAGACCTCAACCTAGGCAAGTACGACCACCATTTCCTAGAGGACCGTGCTACAGATGCCAAGGAGATCACCTCATTCGTGATTGTCCCTTGCCTCCACCTACGCAAACCCAGTCGGTGACGATCCAAGGCTTCTGCCAAGATTGCGGAAAAGAGCATCTCTTACGAGATTGCCCAAAGAACCCCAATAGCATGCCAAAAATCACCCCTATCAACGTTGTTGGGTTAGTGGTAGACTCCTCAGGAAGCGTCACTTCCACTGCACCAGTACAGGTAGTCACTAGGGCTCAGGCATTGCAGCAAAACCAAGGGGTAGGCCAGGAAAAGAGCCTAGATGCTAGCGATACTGAGAGCCAAAATAAAAAGAGAACAAGAGCTTGGAAAGATAGCCGCGAACGCATGAAAAGGCAATGGGCAAAGAAGATGAGTGAACTTGAGGAAAGTCTACGAGAAACCAAGGCTAAAATCATAGAGATCACGTCTCAACCGCACTCTCACACATTCCCACTGCTACCATCCCCATCACCCTCCATCCCTTCACCCTCTAAGACAGCCCACGCAACCCACCCACCACCCCAAACAGGATCAGTATTAGCTGATCCCACTCCCGAAGACATAGACATGATGCTTAAGGCATATCAGGCCAGAATCCAAGAAGGGCCAAACGTCACGGATCATGACAAGTGCTATCCTAGAGCTGACCTAGAGATAGAAAGAACCAAACTATGCGCGAAAATGGTCGCATTGGCTCAGACTATGTTTGAAGCCAGTCGCCTTTTCAATTACTCAGGCTCAGCCAAAACGCAATTACACTTGGATGGACTCCTAGAGAAGTTAGAGAGGATAATTGCAAGATCTGACAAGGAAGAAAAAAATCAAGACCAAGAAAAAGCAAGCAAAAACAGGAATCATTCCCAATCAGAAGTGTATGTGGCCAATGCCCCTAAACCGGACAACTTCCCCTCCTTAGAAAGAATAGAGAGGCCAATAGCACAGCCAGAAAAGGAACCTACCCCTCAAAGAAAGGAAAGGGCAAGAGAACGGGTAAGCCAGCCTCTTCAGGAAGCCCGTGGGCCTCCTCAAGAAGCTTATCTTCCCCCCCAAAAGGCAGATGAGCCTCCCTCGAAAGCTCAAGTACCTCCACAGGTTGCCTACATTCCTTCTCAGGGGATGTGTGAGCCTGTTCAGAAAAGTAATAGAATAAGTAATCCTCCCCAAGAAGCTTGTGCTCCAGCCATTTGCGAGAACGAGGAGAGAGTCAACAATAGAATCAGCCCTCCTTCACAGGTTGCTTATGCGCCCAATTCTACGGAGCCAGACACTTCTTCTTCTATGAATCGGTTTGCACCAGACTTCCTACGAGAGATTCAAGAAGACAAATGGGATAACGAAAGCGAGGTCGCCCCTCCTTTTGAACTTGTGGACGATGCACACGACCAATTCCCACAAGACATCCCATCTATTTACGGGGAGCATGAGAGTGTTCAGTCTCACGAGAGATTAGACTTTGAGTCGAATTCCATACAAGAGCTACCCCACTTCACAGGCCCATGGGAAGCAAAGTCCACATGTATGAGAGCACCCACAGTCATGGTAAGGAACGACGACTCAGTCATTCCTAGGAACACAGAGGTAGTGAAGAACACTAATGTGCAGTGTAATCTCAAGTTAGAAGAGCTACTCAAGGTTAGACCTGAATTATGGAAACATGTAGCCAAACAAGTACCAGAGATAGCAAAACCTCGTTCCCAGGTAGGATCCCATAGGACAGTGCCAGAAATTCCCTTGGATAAGATAGGGGATATGTGTGAAGGCGAAGAAGGGAACACCTATCTTCCCATCACCTACCAAGAGTACACCACCAAGGCAATTTTAGACTCAGGTGCAGGAGTTGCAATTGCCACTACTTCCCTTTGGAAGCGTTGGGGCAAGCCAGCACTCAGGCCAACAAGAATGAAATTGCAGATGGCCGATGGTCATATTGAGAGACCCTTAGGATTGCTGGAAGGGATAACTCTCACCACTTGTGGTGTTGAGTTTGAGCATAGCTTTGCTATATGTGACTTCAGCAAAAATCATGCTTATGAGATGATTTTAGGAAGACCATTTATGCGACAGTTGCAAGTGGTACAGGATTGGGGAACCAACTCCTTGTATTTGCAACACTTGGGCGTTACAACCAAAGTCAATCTCAAGGACTATTCTCATAGAGATGTCCCTCCTATCCAGTGGAATCCCATCCATAGAGCCAAAGATGATACAGAATCTATGCATTCCCTAGAATCTGGATCCTCATGGATGCATGAAGACACTCACTTATGGATGTGCAAGGTAGCAGTAGAAGAAGAGAAGAGAGAGAAAGCCAGAGAGGTAGGTGCGAAAGAAACCCATAGATCAATCCAAGACCCAGCCTATGCACCTGTAGTTTTTCCAGACGAAGAATTTGAACCTCACGGTTGGGCAGAAATCTTAGCAACAATGGACGTAGCCATCAACGAAGAACAATGGACACCTCACTCTAATGAGGATGGTTATGATATTTCAGTCTTCTCCATAGAGCCAATCATGGGAGAGGCAGTTCTAGAAGAATGCGAACCTAGCCCTGATGCATTTGAGGATGCAAGTGACTCCGATCTAGAGTCAATCATTATGGACCCACCATTTGCATCAGATGAAGAATACTTCCATGAAGTAGAATTTCAACCCCAGAGGCATGGAGAGGTTACAACTAATGTAAGATTAACAACACATGTGACCCCGAAGGAAGAAGGAAAGAAACGAAAAAAGAGAGAAGCCTCACCAGAAGAGGAAGAATCTTTGTTTGAGGTCCCCGAAAATTTTAAGAAGTATGAGATAGATGACAGGAGAGTCATGATAAGAATGCCTAAACGAGAGGCACAATCAGGAGAGGCCTATGATAACAAAGAAACTACTAAGAAAATAGTAGTGGCCATAGAAGAAGGAGAGGAGAGATGCACGTATATAGGCCATGACTTGACAGAAGAAGAAGAGCAAGAGTTGATTGCCTTGCTAAGAGAATACAGAGATGTATTCGCTTGGAGTTACAAGGATTTGAAAGGTGTTGACCCTGACATATGCTCACACACCATTCCCATGACTTCAGATGCTAAACCCTCTAAGCAAAAGCCTTATACATATAATGATAATTACGCTGCTAAGATCAAGGAAGAGATAGATAGACTGGTTGAAGCTGGATTTATCTACGAAATTGAGCACACCGAATGGGTATCCCCCATCGTAGTGGTGCCCAAGAAGAATGGCAAGCTGCGTGTGTGCATTAACTTGAAAAAGGTTAATGCCGCCACGATTCGAGATAACTATCCGCTTCCCATCACAGAGCATCTCTTAGAAAGAGTGGCAGGCAAGGAAGTGTACAGCTTCCTTGATGGATTTTCGGGCTACAATCAAGTAGCCATAGCTCCAGAGGATCAGCATAAGACAGCCTTTGCCACAGAATGGGGCATTTTTGCTTTTAGAGTAATGCCATTTGGGCTTACCAACGCACCAGCTACCTTCCAGAGACTGATGTGCCATGTGTTTAAGGAGTTCCTAAGGAAGAGTTTAGAAGTCTATGTTGATGATCTTTGTGCTCATTCCAACGTTAGGCAAACCCATATTCCTGAACTCAGACAAATCTTTGACAAATGTAGAGAATATCAAGTCTGCCTAAACCCAGAAAAGTGCGTTTTTATGGTCAGGCAAGGCAAGATTCTAGGACACATAGTGTCAAAGAATGGCATATCTACCGATGAAGAAAAAGTGAGAGCCATAGCAGAGCTACCTAGGCCAAAGAATGTCAAGGAAGTACAAGCTTTCATGGGGCATTGTGGGTATTACCGACGTTTCATCCACATGTATGCTGTCATTGCAAAGCCCATATACGGACTTCTGACAAACTTTGAGTGGACGGATGAATGTGAGAATTCCTTCCAAGAGCTTAAACGAAGATTGTGTTCAGCACCAATCTTGACCACACCAGATTGGAATAAGCCATTCCATGTTCATGTTGATGCATCCAATTATGCTATTGGATGTGTGCTCGCACAACCTACTGGTGAAGGTAATATGGATCTTCCAATTGCCTATGCCAGTAGACAATTGAATGCGGCTGAACGGAATTACACCACCACAGAGCGAGAAGGATTAGGCATGGTGTATGCAGTTAAGAAATTTAGACACTATTTGCTTGCAAATAAGTTTAAATTTTTTACTGATCATCAGGCATTGTTGTACCTAGTAAACAAGCCATGCAATACAGGTAGATTAGTAAGATGGTTTCTCTTGCTAATGGAATACGAATTTGAGGTTGTGGTAAGGAAAGGTAGGACTCATTTGAGAGCCGATCATCTCTCTAGGCTCACATCGGGAGAAGCCCCACAAGGAGTGTCAGATGACCTTCCTGATGCTTACTTGTTTAATTTGGAAGTTATACCGCAGTGGGCCAAGCCAATAGTACCAGTATTGACATACGGGCCTAATCATCCAGTGGTGAACACACGGAATAGAGAGATCGTAAAAGCCCAAAAGTACCATATCATGGCAGGAAGCATGTACAAGCACACAGATCAAGGGATCTTGGCTTGTTGCGTAGAAGAGGATGAGTACGCTAAATGGTTGCAATTAGCACATGTAGGTGCGTTAGAGCAACACCATTCAAAGCAAAGAACTTTGCAGACTCTAAAGAGATTCGGAGTGCATTGGCCAACTATGGAAGCTGATGTCCAAAAGTTGTGCAAGGAATGCCCAATCTGTTGCACTAAACCACCAGTGGAACATGCCACTCTTTATCAAGTATCCATTGTGCCAGATTGGAGTGAACCTCTAGTATCATTCTTGAGAACAAACACATTCCCTCCAGACATGACTCTAGCTAGGAAAAGGAGTTTAGAACAAGAAGCCCAGGATTACTCACTCATCGGTAATAATCTATATAAGCGCGGTAAAGATGGTTACCTGAGACTATGTGTCCACGAAAGTGAATATCGGAAGATCTTGGAAACTGCTCACCAAGGTGTAGCAGGAGGACACTTTGGACCAGATCGGGTAATCAAGGCGATACTATTTGCGGGCTTCTGGTGGCCTACCCTTCACATGGATGCACATACCTATGTGAAACGGTGTGATGTCTGTCAAAGGACTCAGTATCCTATACGCAAAGATGAGATGCCACTGAAACCTATGATGGGTGGACGTGCATTCTCTAAGTGGGGAATAGACTTCGTAGGTCCTATTAATCCCCCAGCTAAGGGTTCTCATGCGGAATACATCATTGTGGCAACAGATTATCTCACCAAGTGGGTAGAGGTAAAAGCTACAACCAAGAACGATGCTCAAACAACTGCCAAATTCTTGTTTGAGAATGTATTCACGAGATATGGACTACCTATAGAGCTTGTAAGTGATAGAGGCACTCACTTCTTGAATGAAGTTATTGAAAATCTACTCCAAGAATTTTTGGTAATACACAAGAAGTCCGCCCCATATCACCCTCAAGCTAATGGTCAAGCTGAGAGCACTAATAAGATTTTATGCAATGTACTGACGAAATTAGTGAACACTAAACGCTCTGATTGGGACAAACAGCTACACCATGCTGTTTGGGCATACCGAGTGGCCTACAAAACGGTACTCCAAGCCACTCCCTTTCAGATGGTATTCGGTCAAAACGCTGTGTTACCCTTGGACTTCTTGATCCCTACATTGAGAGTAGCACGAGAGCACGAATGGACAGGTCATGAGCTCTCCTCTAGGATCTTTGACCTTGAACGATTAGGAGAAACAAGACTGAGAGCCGCTGCAGGGATATATGCAGCCAAGAAGAGACAGAAGGCATACTTTGATGCCCACGTGAAGGATAAAGGCTTGAAAGCAGGAGATCTAGTCTTAGTCTATACACTAAAACAACACGCGAGGAAGCTAGAAAAGAGAGGCTACGGACCTATGATCATCAATAGGATCTCCACGAGCGGAGCAGTACAATTGGCCACATTAGAGGGTGATGTTCTCCCAAATTATATTAGCGGTTGCAGAGTCAAGTTGTATCAGGAACCCCTCACGGAGGAAATGCTCAGTCGACTCAACACTGCTAAGAAACGCAAAGAGGAAGAAAAGCGAGTTCGAGAAGAAGCTCAAGCTGAAGCTTTAGAACGCATCAGAAGGATGAAATTACGAAGGCAAGGTAGAGATCAGCCTGGAGCGAATGACTATGCAGACCAAGGATTTCCTATGGCCATGTGTGAAGTCGCAGGAACAAGCTCGCATAGGATAATTGATAGACGTCCTTTCGTAACCTTAGATATAGGACAAGGAAAGAGTGCAAGGACCGTAAGAGCCTTGATTGACTCAGGTGCAGCCACTAGTGCTGTTAAATAATCTTACTGCCAAGAATTACAATTGACTGTCAATCCTGTGGAAGCATATCTTATAGGATTGGGAGGAGTGGAAACCCCTTGCATGGGCGAGGCGGAACTTCCCCTTTACATTCATGATGAGGCAATGACAGTTAAAGTACTGGTGTGTCAAGATGAGGATCTCACTGAACCTCTAGTCTTGGGTCAAGATTGGATCTATGACCAAGCAATTAACTTAAACCTAAGAAGTGGACTTCTCCAGGTTTGGGTCAATCATAGTCGAGTTACAGTAGAATTAGACAATGGAGCACTCAAGGAACTAGGAAAGGCACAGACTCCTGGTCCTTCCAGGGGTACACATGAAGATGACCATGCTGTTCTTGTTCAAAACCCTGTGTTGCAGAGGAATGATATTTGCAAAAAAGGAGTCAGGGATGCAACGGAACTCCCTTCTTTTCCAAAGGCCAGAAGGAGGCAGCAACCAAAGGCGGATCACAAGCAGAAGAAGCCGAGTACTACCTATGTCCGAGATCAAAAGTACCTGCGCAGCAGAATGTCCCAGAAAATAAACCAGGTGTGGGTGCGGAAAGGCGAACGACCGGGTGCACCACCGTCAACTACACGGGCAAAGCCTCTTATTAGTAACCAACAACACGACGCTAATAAGAAGTCTGTCAGAAATTCTTCTGCTAAAGTAAAATCTATTTGGGTGCCCAAGAAGTCGATGAAGGCAAGCCCACAATCTAGACAAATTTGGGTGCCTAAGGCTTGCTTGAGGGCACAAGTAGTTACGCCAAGGCCACAACCTATGCAGCATAACCCATCTACGAGTACAACCAGTATTCCCTCGTGCTCAACACTTAGGAACACACCAAGACCCATGAGCATGCATGTAATCACTTATAAGTGGGTCCCTAAAAGGCCCCATTCCCAAACAGCGACACTGTAGCTCAGTGATGAGTAGCACCTCCTTTAATGTCAATCCGGGGAGACGTGAGGATGGTATGAAGACCTCGAGCAAGTGGCGGCACAAGTGCGTGAGTGAGAAGCACACAAGCATGCACACACATACACACACACGCGCACACACGGCAAGACAAAGAGAGAGAATCAATGGAGTGCTTTGGATTACTTTCACAAGCTCTTACAAGTTCGTTTAAATTACAATCTAACCTCAAAAATGAGCTCTCTAGCTCCTTTTATAGTTTTTGACTAGCTTTTGGCCCTGTCCAGACCTAGTGTCCGGCCTAGTTAAAAATTATGTTCCAGGGCTTATTTGGGGGCTCAAACGAGATCTAAAAATTATGAAAATTGGTACGCAACTACTTCTAAGGCTCCTCAAGCTCAAGGACTCCTTGGCTTGCACAAAATGGAGCTACAAAAATGTGAAATGAGATTTACAATGATTATTAGTGATAAAAATCACTGTTGTTGTAGGGATTTCTTCTAGTGATCTGCCATACATATCTTCAAGCTCCCTACTTGCTCTTCTTCCCTGCATGTCCATCTCTCTGATTTGCATTAATGTCTTGAAAAAATATTGGCCTACTTGCCAGATCTTCTTTGACTGCCCTGTTTGCTTGTGCTGTCCCTTCGCTCTGACTCCCTTCTTTGACTTTCACGTCTTGTAGGTCCTGATGTACCAAGGCTACTGCCAACACCCCCCCCACTCTCGCGTCTGTCGCCCCTGACAGACCCTTGTCTAGCTGCTTTTTGGACGTAGTATTGTACAACATCGGCGGCGAGGTGGTGTTCTTCTAACCTGAGTCCCCTTGCTAGATCTGTCAGCAATGCATCCCAATTGACTGGCCCTGGGACATCTGGATGTGGCACCCGTAACTGCTCTGAGTGAATGGTTCGCTCCACAGCAAATAAGTGGAGGAGATGTGAGGGTCTGGGTACAAATATTTCTGAGTGGTATTCCCAGAACCCTGTTATGAACATCTCTTCGAATGTTTGTTTGAAGCAGGCCGGGAGGTATTTTATTCGGGCGTGCCAAGCGTATATCACCTCTATGGAAGGAGTGGTGCTCATGTCATAAACTAAATCTTGGTTTCCTGTAAGGAATCCGACGCCTGAGAAGTGTGGGTCCTTGATATTCTTGAATGTCCTGAATGTAATAAGCATTAACTCAAAAATTTTCATGCACATCTGGGCCATTACATCAGGGGTATTCTTTAATCGGATGCTCCAGTGTCGTATAGTGGAAATCATGTAATTGACGGTGGGAGGCCCTTGAGGGGGTGCTAGATAGACGTAGTTTAACCATTTGGCACATCCCTTGATATTCTTGACTGCAATGGTAAACTCTGGCCATGTGCGTCTGCGGAGTACAGGAACATAACAAGGGTTATATTTAATAAAAAGAGGCATATTCGTCCAGGTGCGAACCATCTCCGGGTAGGTTTCGAGGAGTCGGATCCTCCAAGTGGGTTGATGAATGGATCCTTTTTTGGCGCTCTCTGGGATATCATCTGGCCCAAATTGTGTAGCAAACGTTGGAGGTTTGCCACATCTATGTTGGATTTCTGCATTGTAGTCCGCCAGGAGTATACAATAGGGCACGTATTGATCATCATTGGTTCCGATCCATCTATGGTGGGCCATGCTGCGGAAGTATTCTGATTTAATAATAGTGTCCTCTATCTTTGCCATAGATTGGATCTGAACTGCCACTCGATCTTCATGAGTTGATGCCGTTTTCTCTAGTGTTTGGAGCCACTCAGGTACTTCGATTTCTAACGTATCCATTCCTTCTGCGGTTTGCTCACCACCTGGCATTGGCATAGGAACGTAAGGTTCCTCATACGTCTCATCTACCTCGATGGGTACCAAATCCTCAGGTTCAGGTTCGACAACTGGAGAGGGTTGCCTTTCATGTGTGAGTAATCTTGCCTGTAATTCGGCCACCTGCTCTTTCAATGCCATGACTTCTTCTGAAGTCGTGGTCGTTTCTGTGACTTTGGGTGCTGTCTGTTGCTCTTGGAGTTGATTGCGCAGCGCATCACGTTCCCTTTCCAAGTCATCATGGGCTTCTAATAGATCTGCATAGCTGTCCAAGATTGTCTTCATTGTCTCTGAGGGCACAGCTTTAAACTGCTCTGGATCAATTTCGTGTGGAGAGCCTTCCATTGCTGCTTCTAGATTTGCTTCATTTTGCTGCTGCAGCCTCTTGTTTTCTTCTAGGGCGGCCGCCATGTGTTTTCTGAGAAGTGCCAGGTTACGCCGGACTTTGAGATTATCGGCTTGGTATACCTCGAGCAAAGCTTCTCGTTGTTTGGCACCTGATTCTGTCGATGGTTGGGGGGCCGCCAATAAGGTTTGGTGAGCCTGCTCAAGCGTCGTGTAGCGTTGATTCAGTTCTGCATTTTCTGTTTGTAGAGTGAGAAATTGTCTTTGTAAGTTTTGATGGTGCGTTTCCAGACTCTGATACCGGTTGTCCAGAGCTTTGTACTCATGCTGGAGCTGGTATACACATTGGTTTAATGCTAAGAATATGTTATTTACATTAAATAATGCTGGGAAGGGTGAAGATGCAGGGGGAATGGGGGCGGGAATGGGAGAGGTGAATGATGTGGATGTAGGCGGAGATGTGGGTGGAGGGGGTATAGGTGAGGAAGGTGTCATGGGGGGAGGAAGTGGTGCTGTGGCAGGTGAGGTTTCCATCGTGTCAACTGTTTGAGTGACGGTGTAGATGGGAATCGTGGGTGGAGTGGATGTGACATCGGTGAACAGGGTGGTGAAGGTGGGCATGGTGACTCCCCCGTAATGGATTCCCGGAGAGAGTGGGATGCCCATGACAATGGTAGTGGTAGTGGATGTGGTGGTGCTAGTGTCCTGTGGTGGAGTGAATTGTGTAGTGTGAGGTGGGGATGGTGGTGACAACGGTGCTTCGTGATATTCTTCTGCTTGCGCTGACTCGCCTGGTGCTGATGTATTGATATGAATTTGCTTCCCGGACCTCCTGGGACGAACGGGAACTCTTTTTTCAAACCTGTGGATGTAGGCCACTGCCTCATGAATGGCCTCATCCAGTCCCACGGCGTCGGCATGAAGGTTCATGGACTCAATGAACAACTCGTCCACACCTTCCTCCGCTAGCAAGTCGTTCATGAGTCTTTTGCCCTGTTCTAGAGACATCTTATGCTGTTCCTGAACCAGTCGCATGGTTCGATATAGTCTCTTGATTTGTGCCGAATATGCTGGGGCACTTGCTAACTCGGAGAGTTCGTCATATTCTTGCTGTTGCTCTTCGTCGGCTTCTTCTTCGTCTCCTCCTGCCTCTTGTTCATCTACATCGACTTCTACAACTTGGGGTTGGGTGGGGGCCGATGTTGTTTTGGGTCGTGGTTCCTGAACTCGCGCTGCTTCCGCTTCGAGGTTAGAGTCATAGATTAATCTGGCAATTTCTTCATCCGTGAGGTCCTCAAGAGTAAATCCCTGTGGGAATTCCAAATCGGATGGAATGGGTGGAAACACCAGATTAGGCCCCTCCGTGCTTGGTCGTGGTAGCCGGATCGTGAATGGCCTAACTCGTCGTGTCTGGGGAGGAGTGATTTCTGGTGTAGCGGTAGCTCCCTTTGGTTGGGCACAGGGTAGTTGGACTCCCCCCCTCATCTTCTTGGATGGGGGACCTGCTGTTGATAGTCTTCTTTGGAATTCTTGGACTCGGGACCATACGAGTGCCCGCTGAACAGGCACGTCATAAGCCAAGCATCTATAGATTATTCTGGTCAAAGCACAACACCCGTGGAGCACATTCTTCTGTTTTTTGTTCCACCTTTGATGCGCTAGGTGGATCTGGTCTATGATCCAGTGTGGCACATTGATGGGCAGGCTTTCGGTTTCTGCTAGATATAAACTGAACCATATTTTTTTCGGGGGCATTGTGAATCGTTCTTGGGCGGGAAACGCAAAGTGTTGCATGATGGTTCGCAGGTGAAGCGCAATGGTAGGTGTCATTGCTACCATATCCTTCAACTTATTCAGATCCTTGTGCTTCATGCGACCTGGGACCATGGTTTCCTTTTCTGTTGGGATGTGCATGCCATACATTCCCAATGCTTCTCTTACCAGATTGAGGTCCAGCTTGAACCTTTTAAGCTCATTACCCGGCAGCAGTGATGGCAACACAAAGGTGCTGTCGCCTCCTTTGGTCCTGCTTGGCGTGATTGTACTGATCAGATATGAACATTGTAAAAAATCCGGCTTTGGTATGTGGGCCCTGAAGTAACTTTCCACACCCGCTTTGACCCAAACTGATCTCATGACTTCGGCATTTTGGTAGCTTTCAAATTCGCGTGTGAAAAAGTGGTATCGACCCCATTTGCCATTGAACTCCAATTCTGCTTCCCAGAAGTAGGTTCCATCGCCCAGTGGTCCAGCAACATCACTGAACCAATGCGCATGCTTACCTACTTGAGAAGTGTGTCCTTGAGGAGGATCCTGGATGGGGAGCACATGCACTTCTTGAAGCTCTTGCGGTCTTGCAGTGAGACGTGGCTCAAGGAGAAGTGTTTCTATGTCCACGATCTGGGGACTAGATCCGGCTTGAGAGCTGGTACCTGCTTCTGCCATGGCCCTGTTTGCTGATTGGTTCTGTGAGAATATAGAACCAAGTGTTAACATTGTAATGGACAAAATAAATCCGTTGTTGTCCCCGTTACAACATTAACATAAGGTAGATGGTGAGTTAGTGGTTAGTAAGTGCATTAAGACAGTGTGTGTAGTTAGTGATTGTGTTGTCCTAGGAAACTATTGCAGTTAGTAAGTGGGTTATGAATTTACAAATTGGGGTCGGGGGGTTTATTACAGACCCTAGGCTGCCAAATGCAGTGAGTGGGCTTTGCCTTCGGTTTCGGAGAGTCTCTACAGAGCCTTCTCGGTGTCGTGGTTTGAAGATGAGGCCTTTTTGGGACCCATTTACAATTGATTACATGTACGCTCTTGGGTTTTGGTGTGTACATGAGTGTCGAGAACGAGTGAAATCTGGCAGTATGCGTCGCTGCGTTGTGCTGTTTAAGTTGTGGCCTCAGCGTAGCTACTTGTGCCATCAAGCAAGCCTTAGGCACCCAAATTTGTCTTGATTGTGGGCTTGCCTTCATCGACTTCTTGGGCACCCAAATAGATTTTACTTTAGCAGAAGAATTTCTGAAAGACTTCTTATTAGCATTGCGTCGTTGGTCACTAATAAGAGGCTTTGCCCCTGTAGTTGACGGTGGTGCAACCGGTTGTTCGCCTTTCCGCACCCATACCTGGTCTATTTTCTGGGCTGTTCTGCTGCGCAGGTACTTTTGATCTCTGACATAGGTAGTACCCTGCTTCTTCTGCCTTTGATCCACCTTGGGTTGCTGCCTCCTTCTAGCCTTTGGAAAAGAAGGGAGTTCCGTTGCATTCCTGACTCCTTTTTTGCAAATATCATTCCTCTGCAACACAGGGTTTTGAACAAGAACAGCATGGTCATCTTCATGTGTACCCCTGGAAGGACCAGGAGTCTGTGCCTTTCCTAGCTCCTTGAGTGCTCCATTGTCTAATTCTACTGTGACTCGACTATGATTGAGCCAAACCTGGAGAAGTCCACTTCTTAGGTTTAGATTGACTGCTTGGTCATAGATCCAATCCTGACCCAAGACGAGAGGTTCAGTGAGATCCTCATCTTGACACACTAGTACTTTAACGGTCATTGCCTCCTTGTGAATGTAGAGGGGAAGTTCCACCTCGCCCATGCAAGGGGTTTCCACGCCTCCCAATCCTATGAGGTATGCTTCCACAGGATGGACAGTTAACTGTAACTCTTGACAGTAAGACAACTTAACAGCGCTAGTGGCAGCACCTGAGTCAATCAAGGCTCTTACGGTCCTTGTACTCTTTCCTTGTCCTATGTCTATGGTTATGAAAGGACGTCTATCAATTATTCTATTCGAGCTTGTTCATGCAACTTCACACATGGCCATAGGAAATCCTTGGTCTGCATAGTCATTCGCTCCAGGCTGATCTCTGCCTTGCCTTCGTAGTTTCATCCTTCTGATGCGTTCTAAAGCCTCTGCTTGAGCTTCTTCTCTAATTCTCTTTTCTTCCTCTTTGCGTTTCTTAGCAGTGTTGAGTCGGCTGAGCATTTCCTCCGTGAGGGGTTCCTGGTATAACTTGACTCTGCATCCGCTAATATAGTTAGGGAGAACATCACCCTCTAATGTGGCCAATTGTACCGCTCCACTTGTGGAGATCCTATTGATGATCATAGGTCCGTAGCCTCTCTTTTCTAGCTTCCTTGCGTGTTGTTTCAGTGTATAGACTAAGACTAGATCTCCTGCTTTCAAGCCTTTATCCTTCACATGGGCATCAAAGTATGCCTTCTGTCTCTTCTTGGCTGCATATATCCCTGCAGCGGCTCTCAGTCTTGTTTCTCCTAATCGTTCAAGGTCAAAGATCCTAGAGGAGAGCTCATGACCTGTCCATTCATACTCTTGTGCTACTCTCAATGTAGGAATCAGGAAGTCCAAGGGCAGCACGGCGTTTTGGCCAAACACCATCTGAAAGGGGGTGGCTTGGAGTACCGTTTTATAGGCAACTCGGTATGCCCAAACAGCATGGTGTAGCTGTTTGTCCCAATCAGAGCGTTTAGTGTTCACTAGTTTCGTCAATACATTGCATAAAATCTTATTAGTGCTCTCAGCTTGTCCATTAGCTTGAGGGTGATAAGGGGCAGACTTCTTGTGTATTACCAAGAATTCTTGGAGCAGCTTTTCAATCACTTCGTTCAAGAAATGAGTGCCTCTATCGCTTACAAGCTCTATAGGTAGCCCATATCTCGTGAATACATTCTCAAACAAGAATTTGGCAGTTGTTTGAGCATCGTTCTTGGTTGTAGCTTTTACCTCTACCCACTTGGTGAGATAATCTGTTGCCACAATGATGTATTCCGCATGAGAACCCTTAGCTGGGGGATTAATAGGACCTACGAAGTCTATTCCCCACTTAGAGAATGCACGACCACCCATCATAGGTTTCAGTGGCATCTCATCTTTGCGTATAGGATACTGAGTCCTCTGACAGACATCACACCGTTTCATGTAGGTATGTGCGTCCATGTGAAGGGTTGGCCACCAGAAGCCCGCAAATAGTATGGCCTTGATCACCCGATCTGGTCCAAAGTGTCCTCCTGCTACACCTTGGTGAGCAGTTTCTAAGATCTTCAGATATTCACTTTCATGGACACACAATCTCAGGTAACCATCTTTACCACGCTTGTATAGATTATCACCAATAAGTGAGTAATCCTGGGCTTCTTGTTCTAAACTCCTTTTCCTAGCTAGAGTCATGTCTAGAGGGAATGTGTTTGTCCTCAAGAATGATACTAGAGGTTCACTCCAATCTGGCACAATGGATACTTGATAGAGAGTGGCATGTTCCACAGGTGGTTTAGTGCAACAGATTGGGCATTCCTTGCACAACTTTTGGACATCAGCTTCCATAGTTGGCCAATGTACTCCGAGTCTCTTTAAGGTCTGTAAAGTTCGTTGCTTTGAATGGTGTTGCTCTAACGCACCTACATGTGCTAATTGCAACCATTTAGCGTACTCATCCTCTTCTACGCAACAAGCCAAGATCCCTTGATCTGTGTGCTTGTACATGCTTCCTGCCATGATGTGATACTTTTGGGCTTTTACGATCTCTCTATTCCGTGTGTTTACCACTGGATGGTTGGGCCCGTATGTCAAGACTGGTACTATTGGCTTGGCCCACTGCGGCACCACTTCCAAATTAAACAAGTAAGCATCAGGAAGGTCATCTGACACTCCTTGTGGGGCTTCTCCCGATGTGAGCCTAGAGAGATGATCGGCTCTCAAATAAGTCCTACCTTTCCTTACCACAACCTCAAAATCGTATTCCATTAGCAAGAGAAACCATCTCACTAATCTTCTTGTATTGCATGGCTTGTTTACAAGATATAACAATGCCTGATGATCAGTAAAAAATTTAAACTTATTTGCAAGCAAATAGTGTCTAAATTTCTTAACTGCATATACCATGCCTAATCCTTCGCGCTCTGTAGTGGTGTAATTCCGTTCAGCCGCATTCAATTGTCTACTGGCATAGGCAATTGGAAGATCCATATTACCTTCACCAGTAGGTTGTGCAAGCACACATCCAATGGCATAATTGGATGCATCCACATGAACATGGAATGGCTTATTCCAATCTGGTGTGGTCAAGATTGGTGCTGAACATAATCTTCGTTTAAGCTCTTGGAAGGAATTTTCGCATTCATCCGTCCACTCAAAGTTTGTCAGAAGTCCGTACATGGGCTTTGCAATGACAGCATACATGTGTATAAATCGTCGATAATAACCGCAATGCCCCATGAAAGCTTGTACTTCCTTGACATTCTTTGGCCTAGGTAACTCCGCTATGGCTCTCACTTTTTCTTCGTCAGTAGATATGCCATTCTTTGACACTATATGTCCTAGGATCTTGCCTTGCCTGACCATAAAAACACACTTTTCGGGGTTCAGGCAGACTTGATATTCTCTACATTTGTCAAAGATTTGTTTGAGTTCAGGAATATGGGTTTGTCTAACATTGGAATGAGCACAGAGATCGTCAACGTAGACTTCTAAACTCTTCCTCAGGAACTCCTTAAACACATGGCACATCAGCCTTTGGAAGGTGGCTGGTGCATTGGTAAGCCCAAATGGCATTACTCTAAAAGCAAAAATGCCCCATTCTGTGGCAAAGGCTGTCTTATGCTGGTCCTCTGGAGCTATGGCTACTTGATTGTAGCCCGAAAATCCATCAAGGAAGCTGTACACTTCCTTGCCTGCCACTCTTTCTAAGAGATGTTCTGTGATGGGAAGCGGATAGTTATCTCGAATCGTGGCGGCATTAACCTTTTTCAAGTTAATGCACACACGCAGTTTGCCATTCTTCTTGGGCACCACTACGATGGGGGATACCCATTCAGTGTGCTCAATTTCATAGATAAATCCAGCTTCCACCAGTCTATCTATCTCTTCTTTGATCTTAGCAGCGTAATTATCGTTATATGTATAAGGCTTTTGCTTAGAGGGTTTGGCATCTGAGGTCATGGGGATAGTGTGTGAGCATATGTCAGGGTCAACACCTTTCAAATCCTTGTAACTCCAAGCGAATACATCTCTGTATTCTCTTAGCAAGGCAATCAATTCATGCTCTTCTTCTTCTGTCAGGTCATGGCCTATATACGTGCATCGCTCCTCTCCTTCTTCTATGGCCACTACTATTTTCTTGGTGGTTTCTTTGTTATCATAGGCCTCTCTGATTGTGCCTCTCGTTTAGGCATTCTTATCATGACTCTCCTGTCATCTATCTCGTACTTCTTAAAATTTTCTGGGACCTCAAACAAAGATTCTTCCTCCTCTGGTAAGACTTCTTTCTTTCTTCGTTTCTTTCCTTCTTCCTTCGAGGTCATATGTGTTGCTAATCTTACATCATTTGTAACCTCTCCATGCTTCTGAGGTTGAAATTCTACTTCATGGAAGTATTCTTCATCTGATGCAAATGGAGGGTCCATAATGATTGACTCTAGATCGGAGTCACTTGCATCCTCAAATGCATCAGGGCTAGGTTCGCATTCTTCTAAAACTGCCTCTCCCATGATTGGCTCTATGGAGAAGACTGAAATATCATAGCCATCCTCATCACAGTGAGGTGTCCATTGTTCTTCATTGATGGCTACGTCCATTGTTGCTAAAATTTTTGCCCAGCCATGGGGTTCAAATTCCTCGCCTGGAAAAACTACAGGTGCATAGGCTGGGTCTTGAATGGGTCTATGGGTTTCATTTGCACCTATTTCTCTGGCCTTTTCTCTCTTCTCTTCTTCTACTGCTACCTTGCACATCCATAAGTGAGTATCTTCATGCATCCATGAGGATCCAGACCCCATGGAATGCACCGATTCTGTGTCATCTTTAGCTCTATGGATGGGATTCCACTGGATAGGAGGGACATCTCTATGAGAGTAATCCTTGAGATTGACTTTGGTTGTAACACCTAAGTGCTGCAGGTACAAAGAATTGGTCCCCCAATCCTGTACCACTTGCAACTGTCGCATGAATGGTCTTCCTAAAATCATCTCACATATGGCAAAGGTATGTTCAAACTCGACACCACAAGTGGTGAGAGTTATTCCTTCCAGCAATCCTAGGGGTCTCTCTATGTGACCATCGGCCATTTGCAATTTCATTCTTGTTGGCCTGAGAGCTGGCTTGCCCCAACGCTTCCATAAGGAGGTAGTGGCAATTGCAACTCCTGCACCTGAGTCCAAAATTGCCTTCGTGGTGTAGTCCTGGTAGGTGATGGGAAGATAGGTGTTCCCTTCTTCGCCTTCACACATATCCCCTATCTTATCCAAGGGAATTTCTGGCACTGTCCTATGGGATCCTACCTGGGAACGAGGTTTTGCTATCTCTGGTACTTGTTTGGCTACATGTTTCCATAATTCAGGTCTAACCTTGAGTAGCTCTTCTAACTTGAGATTACACTGCACATTAGTGTTCTTCACTACCTCTGTGTTCCTAGGAATGATTGAGTCGTCGTTCCTTACCATGACTGTGGGTGCTCTCATACATGTGGACTTTGCTTCCCATGGGCCTGTGAAGTGGGGTAGCTCTTGTATGGAATTCGACTCAAAGTCTAATCTCTCGTGAGACTGAACACTCTCATGCTCCCCGTAAATAGATGGGATGTCTTGTGGGAATTGGTCGTGTGCATCGTCCACAAGTTCAAAAGGAGGGGCGACCTCGCTTTCGTTATCCCATTTGTCTTCTTGAATCTCTCGTAGGAAGTCTGGTGCAAACCGATTCATAGAAGAAGAAGTGTCTGGCTCCGTAGAATTGGGCGCGTAAGCAACCTGTGAAGGAGGGCTGATTCTATTGTCGGCTCTCTCCTCGTTCTCGCGAATGGCTGGAGCACAAGCTTCTTGGGGAGGATTACTTACTCTATTACTTTTCCGAACAGGCTCATACGCTCTCTGGGAAGGAATGTGGGTTACCTGTGGAGGTATATATGCTTTCGAGGGAGGCTCCTGTGACCTTTGGGGAGGAAGATAGGCTCCTTGAGGAGGCACCTGGGCTTCCTGAAGAGGCTGGCTTACCCGTTCTCTTGCCCTTTCCTTTCTTTGAGGGGTAGGTTCCTTTCCTGGATGTGCTATTGGCCTCTCTATTCTTTCTAAGGAGGGGAAGTTGTCCGGTTTAGGGGCATTGGCCACATACACTTCTGATTGGGAATGATTCCTGTTTTTGCTTGCTTTTTCTTGGTCTTGATTTTTTTCTTCCTTGTCAGATCTTGCAATTATCCTCTCTAACTTCTCTAGGAATCCATCCAAGTGTAATTGCATTTTGGCTGAGCCTGAGTAATTGAAAAGGCGACTGGCTTCAAACATAGTCTGAGCCAATGCGACCATTTTTGCGCATAGTTTGGTTCTTTCTATCTCTAGGTCAGCTCTAGGATAGCACTTGTCATGATCCGTGACGTTTGGCCCTTCTTGGATTCTGGCCTGATATGCTTTGAGCATCATGTCTAAGTCTTCAGGAGTGGGATCAGCTAACACTGATCCTACCCTAGGAGGTGGTGGAATCGTATGACGTGGTGGGGAAGGTGGTGGGTCAGATGGAGATGGTAGGGGTGGCGGCGGGGTATTGTGAGAGGGGATTTGAGAGGTGATTTCAGTTATCCTAGCTTTGGTTTCTCTTATGCTTTCCTCAAGTTCACTCATCTTTTTAGCCCATTGTCTTTTCATTCTTTCCCGACTATCTTTCCATGCTCTAGTCCTTTTCTTTGTTATGCTCTCGGTTTCACTAGCCACTGAGTTCTTATCCTGGTTTGTCTCTTGGTTTTGCTGCAATGCCTGAGCTCTAGTGACTACCTGCACTGGTGCAGTGGAAGTGACGCTTCCAGAGGAATCTACAACCAAACCAATCACATTGATCGGAGTGATTTTTGGCATGTTATTGGGGTTCTTTGGGCAATCTCGTAAAAGATGCTCTTTTCCACAATCTTGGCAAAAACCTTGGATAGTCACTGACTGGGGTTGTGTAGGTGGGGGTAAGGGACAATCACGGATGAGATGATCTCCTTGGCATCTGTAGCACGATCCTCTAGGAAATGGTGGTCGTACTTGCCTAGGTTGAGGTCTAGGGTTGGGGTTTGTATACATGATGTTCGTGTAATCTGACTCCCAACTAGGTTCGTTCGACTCTTCACCATAGTAGGACTCTCCATGTTCTGGGGACTGCATGTAGTAAGCCTGGGGGCTATCCACATGGGTAGAATCAAAGCTATGGTCACTTGGGTCATTTTCAGAGATCAAGGATGTTACAGGGACTATAGCTCTATTCAGGTTCTCTTCTGCAGCAGTATACTTTACCGGAATCACATTAGCTGGGGCAGGGGGTTGTTGTGCTAGCACAGGCTGAGGCCTTTGTTGGGCCTGATACTGTGGTTGGTAGGTTTGTTGGGGTCTAGCATATTGTGGTGGTGGATTTTGGTTCTGGTATCTGCCTTGTTGGTAGGGTTGCGGATAGGGTTGCCTAACTGCCTGCTTGTTGTATGGGCAGTCTTGTGCGGTGTGATTGGTGTATCTCCGTTCTATGGTGCAGTACTGGCTACTAGGGTTTACTTGGGGTTGAGCCATAATGGGACAGACGTTCGCCATATGGTCGCCACCGCATGTATAGCACCTTTTCACAGGGGCAAACCTTGGGATTTGTTTGCTAGTTACACCTAATTTCTGAGCTACTTTTTCGGCCAGTTCCTCAATTGATGTGGCTTGTGTGGAAGAGTGACTAGATGCGCTATCTGAATCTTTGTAGATTTTGGAAAGCTCTAGCTCTTCCCCTAGGTTATCTTCAATGTCAATGCACATACGTACACACTCTTCTATAGTCCTAGGGTCTTTCAGATACACATAGGATCTCAATTTTGTACTCAGCAATCCATCAAGGAATAAGGCTACTTGTTTAGCAGATGTGGGTAACTCCGAAATAGGGCACCTTTCCAGATATTGTCTAAATCTTCTTCCGGCCAATCTGACAGTCTCTTGGGGGGTCTGTTTGAAGCTGTGGATCAATGAGGAGGTATTGTGTCTTATGCCGCTCTTAGAGAACTCTACAATGAATGCCTCTAGGAGTTGGTCTATGCTCCTGAACTGACGCTCATCTAATGGCTGAAACCATGTAAGTGCCGTGTTCCTAAGGGTTAGACCGAAAGCATTGTACTACGTGAACAGATCTTCCACTTGTTCAGCTCTCAAGACTTGCTTGAACTCTGCCACATGATCATAGGGATCTCCTGTGCCGTCAAAGTAATTCTTCATGGACTTAACTAGCTGGGTGGGTCTCAAAGTTCTTGTGTGCTCTCTAGGCCTCGGCAGAGGGGATCCATCTACATTTCTTTGGTTCCTGTGGGCTCTATGCATCTCAGGTTCTACTCTATTCGTCTCTGTTCTCGTTCTTTCTCTGCCCACTGGGTTGGCAAAACTTACTTCTGGTCTATCTCTACTTCTGTCTCTTTGCGTACCATGAGCTTGGGAAGTTCCAGCCCCAGGGTGACCATAGGACACATTTGATCTGGGTTGGGGGAAAATAAATTCACCCTTCCAAGTGTAGGCATGCCTATCATTTTCTGTCACCACAAAGATCCGTTCTGAAGCATGATCTAAGTAGGTCACTCTACCTGGGCTGTCCGGATCCTTAAACTCATAGATCATGATATTTCCTATGTCTGTTGGCTGATTAGACTTATACCTCCAAAAGGCTTCATCAGTTTCTCGATTGAGGAGCAACTCTATGCTCTTGTTGTCTTGGGGGACCCATTCAGGCGTGATAATCCTAGTGAGAACTGATTTACCTCGAGGGGTTCTAGGTTCCGCATCCATGTTTCCTTGTTCTAGGTCACCTAAGTCCGCTTCTGAGATTACATTCCCGAAGTCATCTGTCCTATCGGGGTGACTAGTGACAACATATATAGTTCCTTCTTTGTCCAGGTATGCACCATTTTCAAACTTGACAGCTGGGTGTTCTAGTCCTATGGATTGGTCAGGGTTTTTAATCTGGACCACGGATCTTCCTAGGCCGTCCTCATAGATGCTAGCACCTAGTCGGTTGGTCCTAAGATATTCCAGCTGTGTTTTGTAAGGGCCTTCTACCCTGTACAAATAAGGCACACCTGAACTTCCCGTAGGTCTGTCCATGCCTTGAGACATCTCTGACTCACTGGTCTCAGAGCTAGGGTAGTATGAGTGGTGGCTCAACTGCTGGGCCCAAGACCTTGCAGTATGATTGACACTAGCCTCTGAAGACCTAAGGCTTTGTCTCTCTCTTGCTAGGTGTCGTCCTGATCTAAGGTTCATATGCCTAACTGATTAACCCAATTTTTTGCCCAGAGTACAACCTCGTTGCCGATCAATTGGTATCAGTCACTTGATTCTTTTTAGTTAATTATTGTGTTCATGGTCTTGTCTGATATCACGTCGTCAGGAACACTTGAATGTTCTTCGTACTTTAGGTTGATCGTTCCACGTTAGATTCTTTTCCTTTAGGTTATCGAGAGTACAGTAACTAAGTTTTTAGCTTGAACTTGAGTTTTTGATAGTCTTCAACTTGATAACTGCCTATCGTCGCCCTGGCTTACTCCTATCACTAGTCGTTCTTAGCTTGAGCTAGGAAATGACAGAGGGAGTTGAGAATATTCCAACCTTACTTGTTGATCCCTTGCTTTATGGTGCTCAAGAACCCGGTTCTCAAGCTTGCAAAGAAATCTTGCTTTGTATGCTCCAAGTTGCTCTCAATGGACCTATAAAAGTCCCACGGTTAGCTCGATGCTTATATGCAAAGGAAAAAACCAACCACTTTCATTCATGTGACACAAACACACATCTGCATTGTGACTTTTAGGAAAATAATTCTAAAGACCCCTGACTTTGATCCCCCTGGGTATGGCCAACTTCAAAATACCCTCTCTGAAAATCAATGCATTATCTTTATAAAAAACAGTTGAGGGCGTGTAGTATATGCCACGAGCTTTCCAACAAGCCCAAGAGCTCAAAAATTGGATTTCGTATGAAAAAGTTAGGACTGTTCAGGGTTTAGGGAGTTAAATCAGGATTCAATACAAGCTAACAGTCAAACAGGAATACTCGAGTAGCTTGTGGCACGGCCTAATAATGCAATACTACACCCTAGTGTTTGTCCCATACTCAATCAAAATTTAGACCAATAATTTTGCCTTGAAAATTTGACCTAATTTGCCCTTCTAACGCGTTCGCAAAGTCTGTCGGTCGCGATTGACAGGTCAGTCGCGATCGACGTGTCGATCGCGATTGACAGGTCCGTCGTGGCTGTCCGTCGCGATTGACAGGTCAGTCGCGATTGACACGTGGCCGAAAAGTCAATCAATCGTGGTCAAAGCGTCGTTGACTCTGTCGGTCGCGATTGACAAGTCGATCGCGATTGACATGTCGGTCGCGAGGGTCTGTCGATCGTGGTCAAACAGTCGTTGACCGTGTCGGTCGCGATTGACAGAGCCGTCGTGGTCTGTCCGTCGTGGTCAAACCGTCGTTGACTGTGTCGGTCGCGATTGATGAGTCGATCGCGATTGATGACTCAATCGCGATTGACACGTGTCACGCGTATGGTCAGTCGGTCGTGGTCAATCGGTCGTTGACTCTGTCGGTCGCGATTGACAGAGCCGTCGTGGGCTGTCGGTCGCGATTGACGTGTCGATCGTGATTGACAGATCTGTCCGTCGTCGTTTGTCGATCGCGATTGACAGAGCGATCGCGATTGACAGAAATCTGTGGAATTTCAAAAAACTAAACACATTTTTGGGATGCTCTAGGCCTGTAGGTCATGGATATGCACTTTGTTTAGCAATTAGAGCAATTTTTCAGTCGGTCGCGATTGACAGAGCTCGGCGACACACAGACAGTTACTCAGAATTCCGTACCTGCGCAGAGTGCTGGGGATGATGATGCGGCCTGTACCTGCAGAATGCTCACAAAACATGCAAAAAACAGCACATGCAAATTCGCTCTCTCGCTCTCTCTCACAAGTGAAATGAGGGAAATGAGGTGGAGATGGGGATATAGTCAAAAAACTGAAATTTTCGCGATGATGGAGATGAATGTGGGAGATGGTGATGATGATGATGGTGATGAAGATGGTGAAGAAAGTAAAAGAAAATCGATGAGAGTGAAGAAAATACCTACAACTCCAACGCGCCAACTCTACGTCTTACCATCACACGCTCGTCCTCAAAGCTCGATCCCCGGCAACGGCGCCAAAATTTGGTGTAGCTCAGTGATGAGTAGCACCTCCTTTAATGTCAATCCGGGGAGACGTGAGGATGGTATGAAGACCTCGAGCAAGTGGCGGCACAAGTGCGTGAGTGAGAAGCACACAAGCATGCACACACATACACACACGCGCACACACGGCAAGACAAAGAGAGAGAATCAATGGAGTGCTTTGGATTACTTTCACAAGCTCTTACAAGTTCGTTTAAATTACAATCTAACCTCAAAAATGAGCTCTCTAGCTCCTTTTATAGTTTTTGACTAGCTTTTGGCCCTGTCCAGACCTAGTGTCCGGCCTAGTTAAAAATTATGTTCCAGGGCTTATTTGGGGGCTCAAACGAGATCTAAAAATTATGAAAATTGGTACGCAACTACTTCTAAGGCTCCTCAAGCTCAAGGACTCCTTGGCTTGCACAAAATGGAGCTACAAAAATGTGAAATGAGATTTACAATGATTATTAGTGATAAAAATCACTGTTGTTGTAGGGATTTCTTCTAGTGATCTGCCATACATATCTTCAAGCTCCCTACTTGCTCTTCTTCCCTGCATGTCCATCTCTCTGATTTGCATTAATGTCTTGAAAAAATATTGGCCTACTTGCCAGATCTTCTTTGACTGCCCTGTTTGCTTGTGCTGTCCCTTCGCTCTGACTCCCTTCTTTGACTTTCACGTCTTGTAGGTCCTGATGTACCAAGGCTACTGCCAACAGACACCGACACAGCTCTCTGGAGTCTCTACGAAACCGAAAGCAAAGCCCATCCACTGCATTTGGCAGTCTAAGATCTGTGATAAACCCCCCGACCCCGATTTGTAAATTCACCCCACTTACTAACGGCATTAGTCTCCTAGGAATACACAAACGTTAACTACACTCACTGTCTTCGTGCACTTACTAACCACTAACTCACCATATACCTCATGTTAATGTTGTAACGGGGACAACAACGGATTTAGTCTGTCCATTACGATGTTAACACATGCTTCTATATTCTCACAGAATCAGAAGGCAAGCAGTAAAATGGCAGAAGCGACAGGTTCGGGCTCACAGGTAGGGATACTTACTGCAGGAATTGATGTGGATAGCCTACCTGTGGATGTGCCCCCGACTGAACGACCAGTGGAGATGCAACACCTTCAGCAACTCCCGGTGCCAGACCCACCTACAGGAATCACGGAAAGAGTCCATGCCAACTCTCATTGGTTCAATGGCATGCCCGGTCCATTAGGAGAGGCTAAGTATATCTGGGAGTCTAAATGCGAGTATGACAGATCATGGGTGCGTTTCCAATTTTTCTCCAAGGAGTTCGAGACTTTACAGAACACCGAAGACCTCCAGATCATATGGCAACGAGCAGGGTTGGCGGAATATTTTGAAGCCCCACTACCTAAACCCGACCTCCTCCGATGTTACTATCTGGTCTCTACATTACAAGCTCATGAAGATAAGGACCAACCCGGATCATTTGTTCTCCCCTCATTGCTGGGCAACAACGAGTTGAAGAGGTTTGAACTTACTGTGGAGCTAGTGAGTGATGCTTTAAAGATGCATGGCACGCATGTACCCTCAGAAAAGGATGCTCTCGTTCCCAACAACATGAAGGACAGGAAAGTAGTGAAACTGAAAGACATGGCAGCCCTCACCCCAAATGTGTCCATCCCTCTCCGCATGTGCATGCAACATTTCGCCTTCCCCGGTCAAGACCGATTCACGCAACCACACAAGAAGATCTGGTTTGCTCTCTACTTGGCGGAAGCAGGTGCGCTACCTATTAAGCTACCAGTGTGCATTATAGATCAGTTGTATGAAGCGAACAAACGGGCTTCTAGGAAATTAGTGGTGAACGGATGCTGTGCACTCACACGCATCATTTACCGATGCTTAGCATATGATGTCCCCATTGAGCGTGCCTTAACTTGGGCACAATTACAAATGTTTAAAAGGCTCAAGACATCCACACATCAGTCCAAGCGCATGAGGGGCGCGATTCCGTGTGTCCAGACAAGGGAAGTCCTGACTACTCCTGAGGCATCACCATTAAGAGAGGGCACTGTACCTCCTTTTACCATTAGGATACCCAGGTCGGAATCTGACACTACGACACAACCCACCCCATCGGCTCCTCCGGTTACACCTGAATTCGAGTTTGCTGCCACTGGAGAGGCTGAAGGACTGGACCCCCAGGATTTCGAAGCATTCCTACAAAGCACACAATTCTCTGATGTGGAGTTTTATTCAGAGGCAGAGGAGCAGGGCACATCCTCACGGAGAAGAAGAAAGTCTACAGACGGTAGACATGTCCATTGGAGTGACGCTCAGCAAAGCCAACAACACGGACACCCGGAAGAAGAAGAAGCATATGAAGAAGAGACCACTGAAGCCCCAGCATATACAGCAGAACTCCGAAGGCTGTATCAGATTATGGAAAGAGTGCAATCGCAGCAGTTACTCACTGAACAGAGCAGCAGAGTACTTATGACTCAGTTGTTGGAAGAAGCGGGAGTTGACTCAGAGTACAGGGAAGGTCTCTTATTGATGGCAGAAACATATGGAGTTGTAGAAGCTGTGCGCACTGCCATTCAGAGGCCTTCAGTTCAATATGACCCACGAAGGTTCCAGACACGACCTCGCTCAGGTAAAAATATCCAAATTCCCGTTACAGTTGCAGAAGAGCCCACTACTACACCAACCTCCCAAACAGCTAGTCAACAGCACCCCGCCACCCATGAGGAGTCCACCGAACCACTACCATCCACTCCCCCACCATCACCTCCTAGAAGAGAAACAGTGGAAACCACATCGACTGCTCAACCCACCGACCCCACCTTCACCTTCCCTACTCCGATCTCCAGTGCCACCCTATTCTCTACCACTGATAACCCGGTCTTTGACGCAAACCCCATCACTACACCACCCACCGAAACCATTCCCGAGCCTGCCCTAGGACAACCATCCCCAATGCCTTCAGCCACCGGTCATCCTGACCCCAGATCCACATTCATGGGCTTCCCTGCTACCACGCAACCCTTTCAGCCCTCCTCAAATTTACGACCCCAACCCCCGATATCACTCTCTCCATTTCTACAATCCCTCCAGGACATCTTTGCTAGGGCTTTTCAACCAGGCCCTCAACCATTCCCTGTCTTTTCAGCTCCCCACCCCACGTCACATCTATTCACCACTTCCACACACACACCACCTACCATACCAATATATATGGCAGGCCCCACACTAACACCCACTCCTGAAGGTATGGACATTTCACCACCCACGGCACCTCCACCCACGGTTTCACCTCCTCCCATTCCCCCTCCACCAATTTCACCCACACACACAACTTTCGTAGACACATCATTCACTGTCTCCCTTCCCCAATTCCCTTCCCATGCATCTTCCACAGTAAACACCCCCCACTCATCTATAGGTAATGCATTGGACACCATGTTGGCTTGTATATCAAATTTAAGAACAGATTACATTCAGCTCCAGCAACAAAACGCACGCCTGCAAGAGCACTCAGCGACACTACAGCTCCGCCTTGCGGTACTAGAAGAGGAGAATGCTCGCCTCCACACACAGTTCCAAACCCTCCAAGACGCCCATAATATATTGGAAGTACAGCTACAGAACGTAGATCAGGAAGCAGTGCAGGTGGTAGAAAGTCACCTACGGACACAACTGGAACGCAACTCAAAACTTCAGCGAAATATGGCGCTACTTAAACGCCATCTTGCGGCTGCTCAGGAAGAGAACAGACGTCTGCAAATACAAAATCAAGAGAACCTGGAGGCAGCTATTGAGAGCACACCGGGGGCACCCATCAGCCCATCCAAGTTTCAAGCAGTGACCCCCGATAATATCAAGATTATATTGGAAGATTATGCCATGCTACTCGAAGCACATGATAAGCTATCGGAGGAGCTAGGACAACTGAAGCAGGAACACCAACAAGGCCCAACAGCTGCCCCTACAACCACCCCCTCTGCAGCTTCGCTTCCCTCCGACGCAGAGGCCATAAAAGATCTCCAGCAACAGGTAACTGAATTGCAGACACGCCTACTACAATATGAGAGGCCATCTTCCCCTCCGGAGGCTCCCACGGACGAAGAAGTTGTGCAAATTCCTGTGGAACAAACGTTTGATGAAGAATATGATCCGCAACCATTCCCAGGAGGCCAACAAACAGAAGAAGCGCAGGACACGTTCGAGGCACCACGGCCGCCATGGTTACGACAAGTGGAGGAAATAGGGACCTCGCATGAAGAGCGCACCGTAGTGCAAAATCAGGCTATGAGGGTCATAGAGGAGACTGTTTTACAATCAGATTACTTCAAGAACTTGTCATCGAGACGCCTGATTCTCTCATCGGAACTCCAGTACAGGCCATATTATATTATCTTGGCTGATTATAATGCAGAAATACAAAGAGTCACGGGTCAGATTCCTACTTTTGCGACCCAATTTCAACCCGAAGACCTTCCTCCAGAGGTGCGAAAAGGCAAGATTCGTCAACCAACATGGCGGCAGAAACTTTTAGAGACTTATCCAGAAATGCTACGCACATGGAACAACGCGCCGTTGCACCTCCTGTACAACCCATGCTACGGTCCAGTCCCCCGCCGCAGGTCGTGGAAGGCATTTAATATCAAGGTACAGAACAATGCGCAATGCAAGGAATGGCTGAACTACCCGTACATAGCGCCACCACAAGGACCACCATCGGTAGCATATATGATGGGGACCATTCGCCACTGGATGCCGCGCTTGAAGCCCATGCAAGATGTAGCAGCGCAAATGATGCTTAAAATCTTAGATATGATGCAAGTGGTGCTGAAGACCTTTAGAAATGCAGCCGCACCACAGGTACGCCTTCCGGGGTTTAGCAATGGAAATTACGACTTGGTGTATGACATGAGCACCACCCCCAGTATCCGTGTGGCTTACGCTTGGCATGCACGCATCAAATACCTCCCCGCCTGCTACAAACAGACCTTCGAAGAAATGTTCAGATCAGGGTTCTGGGAGTACCACTCGGAGATTTTCGCGCCAAAGCCGACACATCTGCTTCAACTGTTTGCTTGTGAACAAGCAATGTATTCAGAGTACTACACCACCCCGCAACCAGAGACCCCCGGTGCAATAAATTGGGAGGCATTGGAAGCCGATCTAGCAAGAGGCTTAAGGATAGGAGAACATGAACTGGCCACCAATGTCATCCAATATTACATCGACCACCCGAGGGAACAAAGGTCTGTCAGGGGCGACAGACGCTAGGAAGGGGGGAGTGTTGGCATACAAAGCAATAAAGGAGTCATGCACAATACGGCAACAAGGCCAGATCATTTTTTCCCATAGATTATGTACAACCCAAGTGATTTTAATCACTACACAAACATTGTAAATCCCGTTTTTGGTAGATTAGACTCCATTTTGTGCAAGCCGAGGAGTCCTCGAGCTTGAGGAGTATTAGAAGTACCATCGTACCAAATTTCATAATTTTTAGACTTCGTTTGAGCCCTCAAATAAGCCCTGGAACCTAATTTTTAACTAGGCCGGACACTAGGTCTGGACAGGGCCAAAAGCTAGTCAAAAACTATAAAAAGAGCTAGAGAGCTCATTTTTGGGGTTAGATTGTAATTGAAACGAACTTGTAAGAGCTTTTGAAAGTAATCTAAAGAACTCCATTGATTCTCTCTCTCTGTCTTGCCGTGTGTGCGCGTGTGTGTGTATGTGTGTGCATGCTTGTGTGCTTCTCACTCACGCACTTGTGCCGCCACTTGCTCGAGGTCTTCATACCATCCTCACGTCTGCCCGGATTGACATTAAAGGAGGTGCTACTCATCATTGAGCTACAAAAGGCCAGGAGGAGGACAGTTCATGGTTGTTATGCTTGTGGGGAAATGATGGATGCAAGAAAATAGAAGGACAGGTACTGCCATCAAGAGATGACAAAGGACAGATGTTTATTTCAGGGAGTTTTGAGCGCTAACTGCACAAGGGTGCTGATGACTACGTTCGACAGATCTCTCTGATTTTAGCAATCGCTCAAGCATAAACGCATGGATTCTTGTGAATCAGGAGAAAATAGAGGCTTTCGCTCTAAAGAAGGTGAGAGAGAAGAGAAGCATAACTGCTCAGGAATCGAGATCTGAAGGAGGAAAGGAATCATCATGGTGGGTTTTTCTTCTCCCTCTGATTTGAGGACGAATTTCCTTTATTGGTGGTAAAACTTATGACATAGAGCATATATGTTTAAGTAGCAGTTATGCGATAACAGTTTCAATATATAGATGTGCAAAGTCATAAAGTACACAAGTTCAGAAATGGGGATGTTGAAGAAACATTATTTGATGATTCAAAGTGAACGTGGAAGAACTTCATATAGTGTCTGAATGAGCTACATAAATTTGGTGATGGCAATAAAAAATCGTTGATTTGAATTAAAGACTGGTGAGGGTGATCTAAAGAGAAGTGCTTTGGGTGTCTTTGATTGGGCTAGCCCTCAATTATGAGCATGACCAGGGTAAAAGCCAGTAGTCAGCTTTGGGGAGCCTCACTTATGGACGTTGCCTGCTCATGATATCGTGCTACAAGTGCTGTATTGGGCTGTCCAAACATTGAGAACTTCTGGTTATGAGGCTGTATATGCTGCTGTGGAGAGACCATTGCAATTCGCACAAACTGCTGCCATTCCAGAGATTTTTCATGGCATGTTTGGTTTGGTAAGATCCCCTGTATCAGCAACTTTACCTCAGATCATATCTAGAATCTATGTTACTTGAGCTATTTTATGGAGCTTTCCTGAGACGCGAACCAGTCCAATTGTCTCTTCACTTGTCCTAAGCTGGTCTATGACAGAGCTGATTCGGTACTTTTTTTTGGCATGCGGGAAGCCTTTGGAATCACACCATCATTTTTTGCAGTGGTTAAGTTACATCCGTGGGAGTCTAGTTGCGCTTGATTGGGAAAGGCATTTGGGAAGTGACCATAGCTAAGACCTGAAAGGAGAGTGAAGAGAAGGAGTGTGGATGAGTTTTTTGGTGCATTTCAAGTCTCAACAGTGCGCCGATGGTGGTGCGAGTAGCTTTCGGTAAGTGAAAACCGAAGAAAGATCAGGTCTCTGGCATTTTTCTGTAGGTGAAGTAGAAGAAGGAGGGGTAAAGGCAATTCTTTTGAGTTGATTTCTGGGGGCATTCGATCAGAAGGAAATTAACATCAAGAAATTGAAGGAATTAGGGGCCAGATTACTGAGAGATTGAGTGTTACCAGAGGCTGAAGACTTTGATATCAGAGAGTTCTTCTTGATAGATCGAAGGGAATGTAGCAGAAGCACATTGCAAGGAGCATATTTTTTTCCTTGCCACCCAGGAGGATGCATTGTCCTTTGAAGATAGACATTATGAGTCAAATCATATAAAGCGTGACAGGCACAAAGAGAAGATATGTGCAATCAGAGAAATCAGAGGTTGAATGGGTTCATCCATAGCAACAGTTTCCACTACCAATTTCCAGTAGATAAAGTATGAAGCCATAAGGATGTACCTCGGGGGATTGGGTATAAGTGGCAGATCAAGTGCAATTCCAGAGAAAGGTTTCTTATCACCATCTCTGGAAGCAACTCAACACACTTCCCCATAGTGCATGAAGGTGAACTACTAATGGTTTTCTGTTTTTGGAGTCTAGCTGCATTTGAAAAGGGTTGTTCACTCAGAAGGAGGAGTCTGGGAAACTCAACCATTAAAAAGGTCTGCTGTTGGGTTGCTTTCTTCGTTTATCTCACAACTGTGGGTGGGGGTTGGAGGGATAGTTCCAGACAGTGGCTGCTCTGATGAAGAAGGACCACCCTTACCTCTGTTTCTTGTCAAATCAATGAGGAGGGAGACTGGAATTCAGTTCATACTGCAGTGTCTAAGGCTTGATTGCTTAGCTTCCTAAGCTTTGTAAAGAACGCGACGAAGCATCCACGGACCGCATCAACAAGGAAGCATGTCCACTTCTCTGCACATATCCGAATCTCTGACGTAGTTCTTGCTGGGAGAAGGCTGTAGCACATGCTGTGGACATATATACCTAGGCAGAATCGCAATGGATAATTGAAGCAAGATCATTGAGACCTACCGAGATTGGGATGATGCAAGAGCATGGAAATCGGATGGGCATTTATGTGAACATGGAACTCCATTAAGAGCCAGGTATTGAAAATTTGATATGTAATATTTTGTTAGATGTAAACAGCAGTCTCTACATCGTTCACTATGTTATACCGGAAAAGTCAATTCAAACAATGTATGGATTATTTTGGTTGTTTTGTTTGTACTGCCTAGGAAAAAAAAATGTGCTCATGGTTCCATGCTCTGAACATTCGAGATGATATGACTCCCTTACCCTGCGATCTCTCCTTAATTTTAGAGGTTTGCATCTGTACGTTACTACCACCATATGTTTGAGTATTAGCATGAAAAAGTCCGAACCTTACCAGGAAGAAGAATTAAAGTCACATGTCTGCATGCTTCCTCCATCTTTTAAATGCCTTCTAGTAGATGTACGATTGGATTCCTTGGTGCTCAGTGGAAGATGATGCAACCTTTAAAACTTGGGAATTCCATATTTGACAAGCTTCCAAGAGAGTAGATAAGAAAGATAGCATGTCAGTTCGGTATATTTCGTAGTACCTGTGCTTCAAAATCTTCTTGAGAAATAACTTCTTAAGTTGTGTTAATGCTTCATTTCGTGTGCCAGACAAATTTTCTTGGACGAGGATATTCCTGCATCCAGACACTTGTTTCCATTTTTTAGCATGGGACTTCAGCTGCCTCTTCCCATGATTAGTCATTCTTAAGGTCCCGAATTATCTATGATACATAGTGAGTGAAGTTCCCGCTTAGGATGCTATAAGATTGACGAGAAAGCAGTTGATTGAGAAGTTAATGCATACCCTTAGGCACACAACAACGTAGTCCAACTGCATCATATGGTGATCAACATTTAACTGAGGGACATAGAGAGATGAAGGAAAAAGAGCCAATGGAAATGGGAAAGGGCAAGAGCAAGAGGGAACGGGGGATCAAGTGGACTTAGGAAATGTGAGTAAGTGGAGGGGAAAGGTCGCGAGAGGTACCATTGGGGGTGAATCTTCGAGTGCATGTGCATTAGGGCTTGCATTCTCTTCTCTTTTGCAAACATAATTAAGTGTAATAAAAAACACTAACGAGAGAAAATTGGGTTGTACAAGCAAGTTAAGCAATTTCTCACGGCATATAAGTGAACACTTGTATTGTTTTCTTTAATTTTAGAGGCTTTCATTTTGGTGCGTCTGCCGGGAATTGGCTTAGCACATCTCATAGAGAGTGCTACGAGCTCGCTTGGTGCCCCAATCGTGTGGCACAACCAAGTCGATCCTAGATCTTCTTTGACCTTCACTAAAGAAATGGCCCAACAAGAGCAAGCATGTGGGTTTGAGAAGGCCAACATGAGGCAACCGAATTTTGTGTGAAGAGATGGATAGGTATGTGCTTGAAGATGAAGAGGTGTTGCAAAATCCTTGATCTACACCAGCCAAATGAACTCCAAAAGTATATGGTGGGCCCTTTTAGCTTGCCAATCGATGTATTAGACACCCTATGTACCTTTGAAGATCACTCTCAAAAAGATAGATCAAAACAGATAAGTTGGAGTTAGCTCAGAGGTGAAAACTTGCTATTCTTGGTTCATACACCTGTCCAGTGTTTTACATAATTCTCTGAGCACAGTAGCAATTAGCTTAATTCCTCTTGGGGAAGTCTAGATAACTTAAAGAGCTAACTTTAAAGAGTAATCTCATAAAAAATAATGAACCACACACTGAGAATGAGTTTTAACAACTGATGACATCATCCCGATTTTCACGGGCTGCTACAGTTTGAGACCAGTGAGCAGCAAAATCAACATAACTCAAAATGTAGGAATCCAATGATTATGAAATTTTGTATGCTTATACTAGACAGTAAGCTGAATCCAATAAGCTTTAACTCAATGAATTTGGATAAGTAACCACTGAGAAACACCTCTGACAAGATGAGTGAAAAAGTCGGGTACCTGATAGAGAAGTGAAGATGAACAGACCCTGTTGACTTCAAATGAACATAACTGAAGATTTCAACATCCAAATGACATGAAAGTTTGTGAGCATATAGTAGACTTATAGAGCTAACTTTACCAAGTTAAATCACTGAAAATGATGCACCAAGCTCAGAGAAAACATCTCTGCAAGCTGACTGAGAAAACTGAGAGTAATGGCAGTGAGTAGTACACTTCACAAGAACATGGAAAGATGAACTCAAATAATCATGAAAATGAAAGTATATTGCTTGTACAATACAATGACTTACTGATACATATGTGTGCCTTGTAATCACACCTTGATATGGCATAAAGCTCAGCTCTTGGAGGTCTTCACATAGGTCTCTCTAACCACGACTAAAACTGCCATCTATTTATAGTTGAGTTTGGGAGGCTAACTTCCCTCAATCACTCTCCAATCAATCAATGATTGATTTGATTCTCTACCTACCACAAATCACGAATTCGTGGCTCCTCTTTCCATTCTTGATCAAGTGGACTCAACCACTTAAGATTCTCTTACTTTTACATTAAGTAAACTCTTCAAAAGTTACAAGAGGTAGTTCACAAGTGAACTTTACATAGTCTTCATTTAAGGCTTTTTCTATGACTTTGTGGGACTCAAGCCAATACTTAGGCTTGTCATAGACTTTCTCCAATAGCTCCCCCTCAAGCCAAGTATGCTTGAGGTTTTCAATCTTCCAAGATTACCTGCAAACCAATCATAGCCTTGAATTTGCAAAGCTTTGTACCATCCAATGCTTTGGTTAGAATATCTGCACATTGTTGATGAGTGGACACATATGATATTTGAATCTCTTTGCTTAGAACCTTCTCTCGTACATAGTGATAATGAACTTCAATATGTTTAGTCCTTCATGAAAAATAGGATTAACAGCCAAATGAATAGAACTCATATTGTCACAAAAAATAGTTGGAGTTCCAAACTCCAATCCAAGATCTTTGAATAATGTCTTCATCCATATAGCTTCTTGGTAGCTATGGCAAGACCTCTATATTCAGCTTCAGTAGAAGAGAGAGCAACTGTGGGTTGCTTCTTGGATGACCATGAAATAAGCTTTGAACCTGCAAAGGTAAGATAACCTGAAGTGCTCCTTCTATCTTCCTTGGAGCCAGCCCAATCTGCATCAGAAAATAGCTTCAAACCTAAATCAGATACATAAGGATAATAAAGTCCTTCATTTATAGTTCCTTTGAGATACTTGAGAATCCTTTTGGCAGCATCCATATGTGGTTTCCTTGGTGTGTGCATAAATTGGCTTAGCACACTCACACTGTAACATATATCTACTCTTGTCAATGTGGCATAGTTGAGACTACCCACTAGACTTTGATATGATGTGATGTCCTCTATGAGTTCACCTTCATGTGAGCTCAATTTGTGATTGACCTCCATTGCAGTACCTACAATCTTACAATCTTGCATCTTGAATTTTGCCAACATGTCCTTAATGTACTTTCTTTGAGTGAGAAACAAACCATGATCTTTGTAGACAACTTCCAAACCTAGGAAGTAGGTAAGTGAACCCAAATCACTTATCTTGAACTCTTCTCTCATCTGATCTTTGATCTTCTTCATACCATCTGCATCATTTCCTGTCAATATAATATCATCTACCTATACACATAGGTAGATGACCTCGGAATTAATCTTTTTAATAAAGAGTGAAGGATCTGCCTTGCTTGGTTGAAAGCCTTTGTCCTGCAAGAATGAAACAAGCCTGAAATTCCAAGCTCTTGGAGCTTGCTTGAGACCATACAATGCTTTGTTAAGTTTACACACATAATCAGGATAAACTTGATTCTCAAAACCAGGTGGTTGTGCCATATATACCTCTTCTGTTATCCAACCATTCAAGAATGCATTCTTTACATCTAGTTGAAGTATCTTCCAATTCTTGGAAGAGGCAATACTAAGCAAAACCCTAATAGTAGGCATCTTTGCCACAGGAGAGAAGGTCTCCTCATAATCAATTCCCTGAGTTTGTGCAAAGCCTTTTGCTACAAGCCTTGCCTTATACCTATTAATTGAACCATCAAAATTCTTCTTGAGTTTATAGACCCATCTTGAGCCTATTACCTTCATGGATGAAGTCTTGGGCACCAAATCCCAAGTGTTGTTTTCCTCAAGTGCTTCAATCTCTTCCTTCATTGCATGCTTCCATTCTGTTTTTGCTTTGGCCTCTTCGAATGATGATGGCTCCTCTTGGTTTATGTCTTGTGCTATGTAGATAGAATATTTAGTTACTAATGAGGTGTCAAACCCATACCTTTCTGGTTTTTTCTTTTCCCTCATAGATCTTCTTAGGCCATGATGTGATGATTCTGCCTCATGTCCAAGTTCCTGCAATTTTGCTTTACCTTTAGACTTCCATGCTTTGATCTTTTCCATGTGAGATTCTTCATCATCCTCTGAGGTGTCTTGTTCTTCAATCTTTGATTGTTCTCTACCAAGCTTTGGAAAATCTTCTTCAAGATCATATGGTAAATTGATCTTCCTGCATGAATCTTCATACCATTAATTGTTCTCATCAAAAACTACATCTCTGCTTACCAAGAATCTTTTGTTGGTAGGGTTGTATAACCTGTAGCCCTTTTGATTGTTGTCATATCCAATAAATACACACCTTTCTGCCTTTGGATCCATCTTGCCTCTAACCTGTGAAGGAACATGAGCAAAAGCAATACATCCAAAAATTTTACAATGATCTAAGCTTGGTCTTCTTCCATTCCAAGCCTCATATGGAGTCATCCCATCAAGGGATTTTGAAGGCAACCTGTTAATCAAGTAAGTGGCTATAGATACAGCCTCAGCCCATAAATAATTAGGTAAATGCTTTTCATTTAACATAGACCTTGCAGCTTCAACAATTATCCTATTCCTCCTTTCTGTCACTCCATTTTGCTCAGGAGTGTACCTTGTAGTTACCTCTCTTTTGATTCCTCTTTCTTGAAGAAAAGAATCAAACTCATGGGAGAAGTATTCTCCCCCTCCATCTGACCTTAGCCTTTTTAGTGATTTACCTGTTTGGTTCTCCACAAGAGCCAAATATCTTTTGAAACATGAAAAAACTTCATCTTTGTGTTTCATAAAGAATAGGATAGTCCATCTGCTGCAATCATCAATAAAGGAAACATAATACCTTGATCCAGATATTGAAGCTTCCTTGCTAGGTCCCCATACATCTGTATGAACCAACTCCAAGAGATCTCCATGCATATAACCTTTCTTCATGAATGGTAACCTGTGAGACTTTCCAAATTGACATGCACTAAACTTATAAATCATATGTTGTTTTGACAAATTAGGAAAGCTTCCATCCTTAATGACCAAGCTGAGTAGTTACCTCTGTCCAATTTGTCAATTGATGAAGGAAATCCATCTGCCATGTTGTCCAACCTTGCTCTGATACCAATGTGAAGAGGTGGATAGGTATGTGCTTGAAGATGAAGAGGTGTTGCAAAATCCTTGATCTACACCAGCCAAATGAACTCCAAAAGTATATGGTGGGCCCTTTTAGCTTGCCAATGGATGTATTAGACACCCTATGTACCTTTGAAGATCATTCTCAAAAAGATAGATCAAAACAGATAAGTTGGAGTTAGCTCAGAGGTGAAAACTTGCTATTCTTGGTTCATACACCTGTCCAGTGTTTTACATAATTCTCTGAGCACAGTAGCAATTAGCTTAATTCCTCTTGGGGAAGTATAGATAACTTAAAGAGCTAACTTTCAAGAGTAATCTCATAAAAAATAATGAACCACACACTGAGAATGAGTTTTAACAACTGATGACATCATCCCGATTTTCACGGGTTGCTATAGTTTGAGACCAGTGAGCAGAAAAATCAACATAATTCAAACTGTAGGAATCCAATGATTATGAAATTTTGTATGCTTATACTAGACAGTAAGCTGAATCCAGCAAGCTTTAAATCACTGAATTTGGATAAGTAACCACTGAGAAACACCTCTGACAAGATGAGTGAAGAAGTCGGGTACCTGACAGAGAAGTGAAGATGAACAGACCCTGTTGACTTCAAATGAACATAACTGAAGATTTCAACATCCAAATGACATGAAAATTTGTGAGCATATAGTAGACTTATAGAGCTAACTTTACCAAGTTAAAACACTGAAAATGATGCACCAAGCTCAGAGAAAACATCTCTGCAAGCTGACTGAGAAAACTGAGAGTAATGGCAGTGAGTAGTACACTTCACAAGAACATGGAAAGATGAACTCAAATAATCATGAAAATGAAAGTATATTGCTTGTACAATACAATGACTTACTGATACATATGTGTGCCTTGTAATCACACCTTGATATGGCATAAAGCTCAGCTCTTGGAGGTCTTCACATAGGTCTCTCTAACCACGACTAAACTGCCATCTATTTATAGTTGAGTTTGGGAGGCTAACTTCCTTCAATCACTCTCCAATCAATCAATGATTGATTTGATTCTCTACCTACCACAAATCACGAATGCGTGGCTCCTCTTTCCATTCTTGATCAAGTGGACTCAACCACTTAAGATTCTCTTACTTTTACATTAAGTAAACTCTTCAAAAGTTACAAGAGGTAGTTCACAAGTGAACTTTACATAGTCTTCATTTAAGGCTTTTTCTATGACTTTGTGGGACTCAAGCCAATACTTAGGCTTGTCATAGACTTGCTCCAACATTTTGGACAAAATAGGAGATGGATATATTCTCATCCGACCATGAGACATCATGTGAACCGAGGGTGGCTGTAGCTCAAGCATAAGTAGCACCTCCTTTACTTGTCAATCCGCGGAGACGTGAGGACCGGTATGAAGACCACGAGCAAGTGAAGGCACAAGTGCGTGAGTGAAAGCACACAAACATGCACACACATACACACACACGCGCACAAAGTAAGATCAAAGAGAGGAACAATGGAAAGCTTCGATTGCAAAAGAGTTCTCTTACAAAGCTCTATTCTCTAACAAGCTAACCCCAAAAATGAGCTCTCTAGCTCTTTTTATAGTTTTTTGACTAGTTTTGGCCCTGTCCAGACCTAGTGTCCGGCCTAGTAAAAAATTAGATTCCAGGGCTTATTTGAGGGCTCAAACGAAGTCTAAAAATTATGGAAATTGGTACGATGGTACTTCTAATACTCCTCAAGCTCGAGGACTCCTCGGCTTGAACAAAATGGAGTTATAAAAATAGATAGTGGTATTTACAATGATTTTTAGTGATGAAAATCACTATTTTTGTAGGGGATTCTTCTGAAAATTTGACATACACTTCTTGGAGCTCCCTACTTGATCCCTCTTCTTCTATGTCCACTTCTTTGATGTGCTTCCATGTTTTATGCTTGACCTTGAGTTCCAACAACTCCCCCCCCTCTCGAGTCTGTCGTCCCTGACAGACCCTTGTTGTAAGGGTTTTTCCATGTAGTGCTTTGAGAGGTGGTGTCCATCCTTTGTATGAGCTTGTTCCTTGGATTCCAACAAGAATGTGTCGTTGTGAGCTTTCAAAACTGCAAGTTGCTCAAAAGAGGTTGTCAAGATTGATTTGGAGTAACTACTGGCTTCAATTTGCTTCCGAGATATGGATGTTGTTCCCATGACGTCCGCTAGCTCTTCCAAAAATGATGTTGAGAGCAGTCATGCCAACTACTCATAACCCATAATGAATGATGGGTAAGTGTGTTCGTGCATGGGTTGAGGAAAATATGTGCCTTGTGCACGGCCTGGTAATGTAGCCCTATGCATGCTTACTTGGAAAATGCATGGGAAGAAGTATGGTGCAAAAATTGCGGGTCTTGAGCTAAGTGCTCAAGGGTATGCTGACGAAGAGGTTTCCTAATCTATCATGGTTATGGTGTTGCCAGAGTAAAGATACTTACCGTGGTGAAGGGTTGATTAATGTCTATCCCTTCATGTTGTATACCTGGCCTTTGGGATGGAACATTGTTGATGAATGTCCATGTTGATGGTCCACTTATGAGATCTTTTGAGTGGTTGATCCTTTCTCCTCTTTTCAAAGCAACATTTGCCAAATACTGAGAATTGAATTTCTTTATATTCTTTGGCAAACAACATTGGGTAACTACACCAAGCTGAGTTGCACATATTCTCTTTTAGCTCACCATATGCAGGAGTCTTCTCCTCCGAACTACCCTTTGCAGATATCTCCTTGGATGCTCTCGTAGATGAAGTAGTTAAGCATCAGTCAAGTTGCGGACCTTCAAGCTCTTCATTCCTACCATGGTAAGAGAAAATCATAGTTGTAGATGCCATGTTCATGCCAAGTGCTTGCCATCTACCAGATAAGGCAGCAATAATATCATCTGCTAGCCGAGACACACTTCTATCCCAACTAATAAATGCCCAGCAATCAATAGTTCCATCTTCAACTAAGCGTGTCTCATTCATATTCCATGAGCAAAACCTGGGAATAAGTTTTGACTCTCCTTTTTTTTTTTGAGGAACAATGTCACCAAGCAAGAAGATAGATGTTAGTAATAGAAAAAAATAGTTGACATATGTCAATGTGCTCTCGTGCATGGGACTCTCCAATGTGTCTATGCACGGCCCTGTAATGTGGCCCTATATTAATGCATACTTTGGAAATGCATAACCTGAATGGTGCAAAACACTGGGTTGTGCAAGGAGCACATGGTTTTCGCTCGTCAAGGCTTTTCGATGTTATTTGCAGATGTTAATGCCATCTATCGTGGAGGTATCCATTGGATCTTGAGATGACAACTGATCCTTCCTCCTTATAGGGATCCATTTTAGAACAGCATTTGACACTGTAGAGATTACTTCAGGCGTCTTCCTCTTTGGATGCTTGCTGAACTGTGGTATCCAATGTGCTTGGAGCTTTGGTTTGGTGGAGGCTACTTTTACTTTTGGCTTCCAAACCCATAGACTTTTTGCACGTCTTCCTACTATTGTTGAAGAGTTGATTTGATCTTCTTCCGATCTCTGTACGTGGTTCTTACCCTTTTCTCTTTTTGGCTTCTTTGTTGAGACCTTTCGCATGTGGGAGAACATAGGTTGTTGTGGGTGTAGGAGCTTCTTAGGTACCCACATCTGTAATTGCCCTTGTTGAGCTGCAACTAACTTCTTAGGCACCCAAACTTGTTGGACACCTTGTGATTGAGCTTGTCCGAGCTGCTTCCTTCGTCTTCTGGCCTGGTTGGCTTGCCTGGATGGAATTTTTGGGGGCAAGGCAGGTGGTTGCTCTCCTTTGCGTACCCTTATCTGCTTCATGCTCGGAACTGCTTTCTTATCGAATGGTGTCTTTCTATTTGATGTAGCAGTTGTCGTGAACGGTTGTGTTTGCTTGTGTGGTGGACTCATTACTGTGGCTACTTGATTCTTTGGGGAAGAAGAAAGATCCACCCGCCTTCGAACCTAGTCTTCCACGATTGACTCCTTCTGCATCATAGAGCTTTTGACACATACAACATCTTCTTTCATATGATTAGTCTTGGAAGAACTAAGAGAGTGTGTGGTGCCATGATCTAGGAGCATGCAGTTCTCTAATTCTAATGTAATGCATTGTTCATGAACCCAAACTTGAAGAATTTGACTTCTTAGGTTTAAGTTAACTGCATGGTCATAGATCCAATCTTGATCCAAGACAAGTGGTTCTGTAAGGTTCTCATCTTGACATACTAGCGCTTTGACTTTCATTGGAACATCTTGAAGGTAGATGGGAAGTTCCACCTCGCCCAAACAAGGGGTTTCCACACCTCCCACTCCTATGAGATAAGCTTCTATGGGATTGATGTTCAACTGCAAGTCTTGGCAATATGAAAGTCTCACTGCACTACTTGCTGCACCTGAGTCAATCAGTGCCTTTACCGTCCTTGCACCCTTCCCTTGTCCTATATCTATGGTCACAAAGGGTCTTCGGTCAATGACTTGAGAAGTCGCTATGCCTGACTTTTGGCACATATCCATGTGATATTTTGGGGCTTTTGAGTTGACATCTAGGCCTAATCGCCTTAACTTATTTCGCCTAATACGCTCTCTCGCCTCTGCCTGTGCTTCTTCTCTCACTCTTAACTCTTCTTCTTTTCGTTTCTTAGCAGTGTTGAGTCTCATTAGCATGTCCTCTGTAAGAGGTTCTTGATATAACTTGACTCTACAACCACTAATGTAGTTTGGCAAGATATCACCTTCTAAACTAGCCAATTGAACCGCGCCGCTAGTGGAAATTCTGTTAATGATCATGGGTCCATATCCTCGTTTTTCCAACTTACGGGCATGTTGTTTTAGTGTGTAAACCAACACTAGATCACCCTCTTTCAATCCTTTATCTTTGATGTGTGCATCAAAGTATGCCTTTTGTCTTTTCTTTGCAGCATAGATGCCTGCTGCCGCTCGTAGCCTCGTCTCGCCTAAGCGTTCTAAATCAAAGATCCTAGAGGACAACTCATGTCCATGCCACTCATGCTCTTGTGCTACCTTTAATGCTGGGATTAGGAAATCTAGTGGTAGCACAACATTCTGTCCAAAGAACATCTGAAATGGGGTGGCATTGAGTACCGTTTTATAGGCAACTCGATAAGCCCACACAACATGATGAAGTTGTTTGTCCCAATCAGAGCGCTTATTATTTACCAGTTTTGTCAATACGTTACAAAGGATCTTATTGGTACTCTCGGCTTGTCCGTTAGCTTGTGGGTGATAGGGGCAGACTTCTTATGTATCACCAAGAATTCTTGGAGAAGATTTTCAATGACTTCATTCAAGAAGTGTGTGCCTCTATCGCTCACCAACTCTATTGGTAGTCCATATCTCGTGAACACATTCTCGAATCAGAACTTAGCCGTAGTCTGAGCATCATTCTTTGTTGTGGCTTTCACTTCTACCCACTTTGTAAGGTAATCTGTGGCTACAATAATATATTCTACATGGGAGTTTCTAGCTAGGGGGTTAATAGGACCTATGAAGTCTATGCCCCACTTGGAAAATGCATGCCCTCCCATCATTGGCCTCAAGGGCATCTCGTCTTTTCTAACTGGATATTGTGCACGTTGGCATGTGTCACATTTCTTCACATAGGTATGTGCATCCATATGAAGAGTGGGCCACCAAAGTCCTGAGAATAGAATGGTCTTGATCACTCGGTCAGGACCAAAATGTCCACCTGCAACACCACTGTGTGCAGTTTCTAAGACCTTTAAGTAATCTGATTCATGAACGCACAGTCTTAAGTAACCATCTTTGCCTCTTTGGTATAGGTTCTCTCCTACTAAGGCATAGCCTTGAGCCTCTTGCTCCATGTTTCGTCTTCTTGCTAGACTAGCCTCTTTGGGTAATCTTCCCGACCTCATAAACTCTACCAATGGAGCACTCCAATCTGGAATTAATGACACTTGATAAAGGGTCGCATGCTCCACTGGGGATCTCTCTCTGCACATTGGACAATTCTTACCCACTCATGTATTTCTTTGTCCATGCTAGGCCAATACACTCCTAAATGTTTTAGATTCTGCAATGTGCGTTGTTTAGAATAGTGATTTCCTAGCAATCCTTCATGAGCTTGCTGCAACCAACTATTATGTTCATCATCCTCGACACAACAAGCTAATACACCCTCCATATCTTGTTTGTACATGCTTCCTGCCAATATGTGATATTTTTGTGATTTTAAAATTTCTTCTTGTGATGTTTTCACATTCTTATTTGCAGGGCCAAAGGTTAGGACTGGTACCAACTTATTTGCCCATTTGGGAACAACTTCCAAATTGAACAGATAAGCATCAGGTAGTTCATCAGACACTCCTTGCGGTGACTCTCCTGAAGTAATGCGAGAAAGGTGATCTGCCCGAAGGTGGGTTCTACCTTTCCTGACAACAACTTCAAAGTCATATTCCATTAGTAAGAGGAACCATCTTACTAAGCGTCCAGTATTGCAAGGTTTATTGACCAAATATAACAAAGCTTGATGATCAATGAAAAACTTGAACTTGTTGGCCAATAAATAGTGTCTAAACTTCTTCACAGCATATACCATGCCTAAGCCCTCTCGCTCAGTTGTGGTATAGTTCCGTTCAGCTGCAGTGAGCTGTCTACTAGCATATGCTATGGGCAAATCTAAGTTTCCTTCACTTGTGGGTTGTGCAAGCACACATCCGATGGCATGATTGGATGCATCCACATGGACATGGAATGGTTTATTCCAATCAGGAGTGGTCAGTATTGGTGCTGTGCACAAACGTTTCTTCAGTTCGTTGAAAGAATTCTCACATTCGTCGTTCCACTCAAAATTAGACAACAAGGCATAAATGGGTCTAGCTATGATCGCGTACATGTGGATAAACCTACGGTAATATCCACAATGGACCATAAAGGCTTGTACCTCTTTAACATTCCTTGGCCTTGGTAGCTCCGCTATGGCTCATACCTTATCTTCATTTGTTGAGATTCCATTCTTAGAAACAATATGACCTAAGATTTTACCTTGACGCACCATGAACACACACTTTTCTGGGTTCAGACACACTCGATATTCTCTACACTTGTTGAAGATTTGTCTGAGCTCAGGGATGTGAAACCTTCTTTCTTGGGAATGAGCACATAAATCATCCACATACACTTCTAAGCTCTTTTGCAAGAACTCTTTGAAGACATGACACATGAGCCTTTGGAATGTTGCAGGTGCATTGGTGAGCCCAAATGGCATCACACGAAATGCAAAGATTCCCCACTCTGTAGCAAAAGCTGTTTTCTATTGATCTTCTGGGGCAATGGCTACTTGATTGTAACCTGAAAATCCATCAAGGAAGCTATAAACTTCCTTGCCTGCAACACGCTCCAATAGGTGTTCTGTGATTGGAAGTGGATAACTATCTCTGATCGTAGCGGCATTAACTTTTTTAAGGTTAATACACACTCGCAACTTTCCGTTCTTCTTGGGCACTGCTACAATGGGGGACACCCATTCAGTATGCTCAATCTCATAGATGAATCCAGCTTCAATCAACCTATCAATTTCTTCTTTTATTTTGGCTGCATAGGTATCATTATATGTGTAGGGCTTCTGTTTGGTGGGCTTGGCATTAGCAGTCATGGGGATAGTATGAGAGCAAATTCTTGGATCTACCCCTTTCAAGTCTCTATAGTGCCACGCAAACACATCCCTATATTCCCTTAATAGAGCTACAAGCTCCATTTCTTCTCTTGCACTTAGGTCATCTCCTATATATGTGCATCTCTCTTCGTTCTCTTCAATGGTCACTACAATCTTCTTGGTCTTTTCTTTATTATCATATGATTCTCCTATGATGGCCTCTCTCTTAGGCATTCGTACCAAAATTTTGCGGTCGTCAACTTCATATTTCTTGAAGTTTTCTGGTACTTCAAACAATGATTCCTCCTCTTCTTGTTTCACTGCTTTCCTTTTCTTTTTCTTTTGACTGCTCTCACTTCCCTCCTTTGAATTTACCGTTTTAATACTTGTGAGAGGTTCTTCTTCTTTCTGGGTGAACACTCCTATATCTTCTAGATAGTGCTGCTCTGAGTTAAAGCAACTATCCATCACAATGGACTCTATATCATCGTCATTCTCTTCTTCTATGACATCACTAGGGTCACATTCTTCTAGCAAGGGCTGACACATGAACACTGAGATATCATAACCCTCCTCATCACAATGAGGTGTCCATTGTTCTTCATTGACAGCAATGTCCATGGTGGCTAAGATTTCTGGCCAGCCATGAGGCTCAAATTCCTCATCTGGAAAGATCATCGGTGTATAGGCTAGGTCTTTAATTGGTCTATCTCCTGGCGAAGTTCCTTCTTCTCTTGCCTTTAAACATTTTTCCTCTTCCTCTACGACCTTGCACATCCACAAATGAGTATCTTCATGCAACCATGATGGATCAGGTGAACTTTCAGAATGCACAGAGATGGAATCCTCTTTCGCTTTGTGGATAGAATTCCATTGTAGGGGTGGTACATCTCTGAAGGTGTAATCCTTCAAATTGGCCTTGGTGGTGACCCCTAAGTGCTGTAAGTACAAGGAGTTAGTTCCCCAATCCTGTACTATTTACAATTGTCGTAGGAAGGGTCTTCCTAGGATCATCTCATAGACATTATTTTTCTCAAAGTCACATATAGCAAATGTATGTTCAAACTCCACACCACAAGTGGTTAGAGTTATCCCTTCTAGCAATCCTAGAGGTCTTTCAAAATGACCATCAGCCATTTGAAGCTTCATTCTAGTTGGTCTTAATGTGGGCTTGCCCCATTGCTTCCACAAGGAGGTGGTCGCAATAGCAACACCAGCACCTGAATCTATGATTGCTTTGGTTGTGTAACCTTGGTAGGTGATTGGAAGATAAGTATTACCTTCTTCACCCTCACACATGTCCCCTATTTTGTCTAGAGGTATCTCTGGTACTTTTTGCTTAGAGCCTGTTTTTGGCATATTGGACTCAAGTTCTGGAACCTGATCCTTCACATGATTCCATAGCTCAGATTTTGCTTTGAGCAGCTCTTCTACAGTGAGGTGACACTGAACCTTAGTGTTCTTCACGACATCCATGTTCCTTGGAACCACTGAGTCCTCATTTCTTACCAGTATTGTGGGAGCTCTAATCTGGAGAGATTCAGATTCCCATGGGCCTGGAAATTGAGGCAGTTCTTCTAAGGTATTAGATTCAAAATCTAACCTTTCGTCTTCTTGTTGTTCTGCTTCATCTCCGTAAATAGATGGAATGTCTTGGGGAGATTGATCATGAAGATCATCAATCTCAGGAATAGGAGGGGAATTACCCTTCTCCTTGGCCCATTTATCTTCTTGTATTTCCCGCAAGAACTCTTGAGAGTACTGTTGAATTGAAGGAGGTATTCCGGCATCCGTGGAATTAGGAACATAAGCTCCCATTGGTGGTGAGCTTCCCCTTTCAATAACTGGTTGAGCCTGGGGAGGTAAAGAAACTTGTGGTTTGTTTACCAATTGCTCTAATCTTTCTAGTAAGCCTTGGAAATGCAAATCCGGTTTGACAGAGTTTGTCTGATTGAACTTTTGACTAGTCTCGAGTATAGCTTGAGCTTGTTCTACCATTTTCATGCACATTTTCATCCGTTCAATCTCTAAATCTGCTCTAGGGTAACTCTTGTCTAGGTTTGCAGTTGTAGGCCCTTCTTGAAGTCGAGCTTGGTAGGCCTTGAACATCATATCCAAGCCTTCTGGGGTTGGATATGCAAGAACAGACCCTGGTTGCGGGCTCTTTATAATGGGTGGTGGGGTGGGATGAGGTGGAGTGGATGGAGTTTCGGCATGCGAGGGGTTTTGAGATGCAATGTCTTCTATTTTTGTTTTTGCGTCTTTCAAGCTTTCTTCTAGTTCCGATAACTTTTTATTCCACTTACGATTGGCCTTTTCTCTGGTATCCTTCCATGTTCTTCTTTTCCTCTTACTAGGCTCTCCTGATTCACTCGACTCCGATTGTTCTGCTGGTTTATCTTGTTTTAATGCATGTGCTCTAGTAACTGCCTGTATAGGTGCCACATTACTGCTACTTGAACTTGAATCCGCCACTAAGCCTACCACATTAATGGGTGTAATCTTGGGTACACTGGAGGGGTTTCTTGGACAATCTCTGGGGAGATGGTCTTTTCCACACTCAGGACAAAAAGCCTGTATTGTGATAGCCTGTCCTTGACTCGGAGATGGTGGGTGGGGACAGTCACGAATGAAATGGTCACCTTGACATCTGAAACAAGATCCTCTAGGGGCTTGTGGTCTCATTTGTCTCACTTGGGGCATAGGGTTAGGATTTGTGTACATGACATTGGAGTATTCTGGCTCCCAATTTTGCTCCATAGGTGGTGCCTCATATTGATACGCGTAAATCTCACTATGTTCAGGTGACTCTGTGTAATAAGCATGTGGACTACCTTCATGGGAGTAGTCTGAACTATGAGCATGAGAGTCATTATCTGGTATCAATGGGGTTAGTGGCACCAAAGCTCTATTTGGATTTTCTTCTCCCACAACATATTTGACTGGAATCACGTTGGCAGGAGTTGGTGGTTGGTTTCCCAAGACTGGTTGTGGCCTATATTGTGCCTGATATTGCTGTTGTGGTCTATAATATGGCTGTTGGTATTGGTTTTGATACCTACCTGGTTGGTAAGGTTGTTGTTGATAATTCTGTCTAACAGCCTGCCTATTATAGGGACAATCTTGAGCCGTATGGTTCGTATATTTTCTCTCAATAGTGCAATATGGAGCATTCCTTTCTCTCATGTTCTGGTTGTGCAATGGGCATACATTAGCCATGTGGTCGCCCCCCCAAGTATAACACCGATTCAATGGAGTGACTCTCTGTGTTTGTTTATTTTGGACTCCCAGCTTCTTGGCAACTTGCTCAGCTATCTCCTCTATTTCCGTGGAGATTTTTGAAGTATGACTAGTAGAACTATCTGAATCCTTATAGAGTTTGGATAATCCTAACTCCTCACCCAAGTTATCTTCTATGTCAATGCATGTCTGCACGCACTCTTCTATGGATCTAGGCTCTTTCAAGTATACATATGATCTTAACTTTGTGCTCAGTAAGCCATCTAAGAACAAAGCCACTTGTTTGGCTGGTGTGGGTAGCTCTGGAGCAGGGCATCTTTCTAGGTAGTGTCTAAACCTTCTACCTGCTAGTCGCATTGTTTCTTGGGGTGTCTGCTTGAAGCTGTGGATCAAAGATAAAGTGTTATGCCTGATACCACTCTTGGAAAATTCTACAATGAATTCGTCTAGCAATTGACCTATATCGCGATAATTGCGACTACTCAGTGGTTGAAACCAAGCTAAGGCAGTGCCCTTAAGTGTAAGACCAAATGCCTCGTACTGGGTGAACAAATCCTCAAGCTGTTCAGCTCTTAACACTTGTTTGAACTCGGCCACATGATCATAAGGATCTCCTGACCCGTCAAAATAATTCTTCATTGCCTTGATCACTTGAGTGGGTCTAAGGGTTCTTGGGTGCTCTCGGGGTCTAGGCAATGGAAAATCCTGTTCATCTCTTTGTTGCCCATGTGCTTGATATCTCTCTCTTTCAGGTCTTTCATTTTCAAATCTTGCTCTATTTCTGCCCACCGCGTGTGCAAAACTTACCTCAGGTCTCTCTCTAGTTCTTTCTCTCTGGGCTTCATGAGCTTGGGATGATCCTACTCCTTGGAGGCCATGGGAAACATTGGATCTTGGTGGAGGGAAAATCAATTCACTCTTCCAAGTATATGCATGTCTATCATGTTTTGTTACCAAGAAAATTTTCTCTGACGTGTTATCCAGGTAGACAACTTTGCCTGGTATCTCTGGATCCTTGAACTCATAGATGATGACTATGCCCAATTGGCTAGGTTGATCTGGCTTGAATCTCCAAAAGGCTTCCTCTGTTTCTCTATTCAAAAATAGTTCTATGCTTTTGTTGTCTTGAGGGATCCAATCTGGTGTGATCACTCTGGTCAGAACTGACTTACCTCTAGGAGTCTGGGGTCCTTGTCCTACATTTCCTTGTTCTAGGTCTCCTATCTCATTCTCATGAATGACATTTCCAAACTCATGAGTCCTATCTGGTAGGTTGGTGACCATATACATGGTTCCTTCCTTATCAATGTATGCACCCTCTTCGAACTTGACCACCGGGTGTTCAAGTCCAAAGGATTGATCTGGATTTTTGAGTTGGACCACTGATCGCCTCAGGCCATCCTCATAGATGCGAGCACCTAATCGGTTGGTCCGAATATATTCCAACTGTGTCTTATAGGGACTTTCTGGTGTTTGTAGATGGGCAGTTCCTGAGCCACCTGCAGGTTTCCCCATGCTAAAAGACATTTCTGAGTCGCTTGTATCTAAACTTAGTCCGTAAGGATGACCACTTAGTTGTTGTGCCCAAGACTTAGCTGTATGGTTGACACTGGACTGAGAAGATCTAATGCTTTGTCTATCCTTGCCTAGGTGTCTACCATATCTCAAGTTCATAAGCTTTGGCTTAGAGTCCAAAATTTGCCCTTGGTATGGTTCAAAATTCTTTGGAGCCATCTTGGTTCCTTAGTCCCACTTGAGGGTCAACTTCAAATTATCCTATCTCAAAATCAACGCGTTATTCTTGAAAAAAACAGTTGAGATCGTGTAGGATTTGAAACGAGCTTTCCAACGAGCTATAGAGCTCAAAAAATGGACTTCGGATGAAAAAGTTATGTCAAATCAGGCTCCTGGGGGTCAAAACAGGCAAACAGGACCTTTTAGAGAAAATCGCGATTTTGTGAACTTCAAGAAAATCGCGATTTTGTACCTTGAGAATCGTGTTCACAAAATCGTGTTTTCACAAAATTGTGTTTTGAAAATCGTGATTTTGAGCTGAAAATCGTGTTTTGAAAATCACGATTTTGAGCTGAAAATCGTGTTTTGAAAATTGCAATGTTGAGCACAGAATCGTGTTTTGAAAATCGTGATGTTGAGCACAGAATCCTGTTTTTGAAAATCGCGATGTTGAGCACAGAATTGTGTTTTTGAAAATCGCGATGTTGAGCACAGAATCATGTTTTTGAAAATCGCGATGTTGAGCACAGAATCGTGTTTTTGAAAATCGCGATGTTGAGCAGAGAATCGTGTTTTTGAAAATCGCGATGTTGAGCACAGAATCGTGTTTTTGAAAATCGCGATGTTGAGCACAGAATCGTGTTTTTTCAGAATCGTGTTTTCACAACATCGTGTTTCTCAGAATCATATTTTTTTGGCTGAAAATCGTGATTTGTGCGAATCGCGATTTTGAGCACAATCACAGAATCGCGATTCTGAGAATGACCACAGAATCGTGATTCTTTCAGCCAACTTTTAGGCGGGAAAACATAAAATCGTGATTTTTCAAAAAATTTTGAGTTTTCACAGAATCGCGATTTTCATCACAGAATCGCATTTTTTGGCGGGAAATTCAAATTTCTGAGCGCCGGCAATGGCGAGCTCCGTACGAGAAGAAAATCATGAAAAAAACACAGCGCTTGCTCTCCCTTGCACCTCCTAACTCCTTCCCACACAATAATGCATGAAAAATGGTATGAAAATGGTGAAAATGCACTAAAAAACAAGAAATTTCTATGAAGAAGAAGATGGAAGAAGGTGGAGATGATGATGATGATGAAGATGAAGAGGAAAAAACAGAAAATGAACTGAAATGACAGTTTTTTTTTACCTTCCAACGTCGCAAATCTACGATCTTACCATCACAACACTCGTCCTCGAAGCTCTCTCCCCGGCAACGGCGCCAAAATTTGGTGTAGCTCAAGCATAAGCACCACCTCCTTTACTTGTCAATCCGCGGAGACGTGAGGACCGGTATGAAGACCACGAGCAAGTGAAGGCACAAGTGCGTGAGTGAAAGCACACAAACATGCACACACATACACACACACGCGCACAAAGTAAGATCAAAGAGAGGAACAATGGAAAGCTTCGATTGCAAAAGAGTTCTCTTACAAAGCTCTATTCTCTAACAAGCTAACCCCAAAAATGAGCTCTCTAGCTCTTTTTATAGTTTTTTGACTAGTTTTGGCCCTGTCCAGACCTAGTGTCCGGCCTAGTTAAAAATTAGGTTCCAGGGCTTATTTGAGGGCTCAAACGAAGTCTAAAAATTATGAAAATTGGTACGATGGTACTTCTAATACTCAAGCTCGAGGACTCCTCGGCTTGAACAAAATGGAGTTATAAAAATAGATAATGGTATTTACAATGATTTTTAGTGATGAAAATCACTATTTTTGTAGGGGATTCTTCTGAAAATTTGACATACACTTCTTGGAGCCCCCTACTTGATCCCTCTTCTTCTATGTCCACTTCTTTGATGTGCTTCCATGTTTTATGCTTGACCTTGAGTTCCAACAGTGGCGATTTGGCCCGATATCAAATTATGTGAGATGCTGGTGTTGCGAGCAGATTGGGCATATAGCCAAATATTGCCCTCGTGTATGCACCCCACTGGATTTTGTCCCCACATGTGCGGACTGCGAGAAAAAGAGACTATGCGAGCACGTGTGTGGCTCAAAAGAGGTGACTAGCGTAAAGGTCGCAATGAATCAATCTAATAGGTGTTTATCCTCTTTGTATGTGGAAGTTGACAAGGGTGGAGTTACTTCGTCGATGGAGACTGCGAGAGCAAGTGAAAGCAAGGACACTGGATCTCATGATCGAGACTTGGTAGAACTTGTGAAGAGCGGAATGTCAAGTCAATTGGTTGCATGTGGAGCGAGATAACGAGAGGATCAAAATAGAGAAATTAGAGGAAAATCAAGTGAAAATGGCCGAGGTCCTAGGAACTTGGGAAAAGCAAGTACGAATGTTGAAAAACGAAAACAAGAAGTGGAAAAGAGTAAACAAAAGCTGGAGGCAAGATCTTGTGAAGCCCGAGAGTGAAAACGTGGTCTGGGACTTGAGATCCGGCTTGATGGTAGCCGACTGCTTTGGAGTTGCGATCGAAGAAGAGCTCTCAAGAGACGAGGATGACCTAATGAGGAGAGTCGAAGGAATGGAGCATGAAATCGAGAAGGTACAAAGCATAATCCATAGATACAGTGATCAAGCGGGTAAGGCATGTGAGGAGTTCCACCTGGAGTTAGAAAGAATGAAAAGTGCCCAAGCGGAGAGTGATGAGAAAGTGAGACGGGTAGAGAAAGAGAATGCAAGGCTGAGTAGCAAGATCGGTAGGTGGATGAATCGCAAAGATGACGAGATGCGAGGACAAGTGGAGGACCCGAGGACAGGGAAAATGGAGGAAGAGCTAAAAGTGGTGTTGGACAGGTTGAGGGCGTTCGGAGTAGAGTTAGAAGAGACGAAGAATGAGTTGTAAAAAAAGGTAGATGATCTAGATGAAGAAAATATGAGTAGGATTTGGGAGGAAAGATTGATTAGAGAGGAAGTCGAGAAGTTGACCGTTCAAGTTGAGAAGAGGGAAGATATTCCCCTCGGATCTGCAAAAAGGATGAGAGAGGATAAAGAAATGGAGCAAATATGGAATCGGCTTCGAAGCATCGACTATGACCTGTTCCAATACCAGAGCGATATTGAGCACAACAAACAAGGATTAAGAGACCTAGTGGTGAGGCTTGAGGCACTAAGAGGTACAACGGCTAATGGTAGTTTTCAAGGTCATCTATCGGGTCAGGTGGAATCTCTGCAAGGCAGAGGTTGGAGATGAAAAAGAAATAGATAAGGTGATGGCTGTCGGTAAGGATGGCTTGAGTCTGATTAGGGTTTACTTTGCGGATTGTGAGTCAGAGATGTGAGGACGGACGGACCAAGTTGGTTGTACGCTTAGGACTGAAGTAACACTTTTTGAGGTTCCGGGTCGATGAGGTGGTTAGTATGTGCGGGTCTCAAGAGAAAAAGTTGACCATGGCATTAGTGGCCTGATTTCAGCTTGAGTAGCAGTAGAGAGGAGATATGTCTCATCGGGATGTCCATGAGGGGATATATGTGTGTGTCGTGATTGGTTGGGTTGGGAAAAAGTCCTTTCTTTTGTCTCCTAATTCTTGAGATGTGGGAATGAAAAAAAAATGGAAAAAAAATTTATATGTTTATGTATGTGTGCATGTGGCTACGTGCCTATGTGGGCCGATAGGTGGGTGGACCCACTTTGGTCGGGTGGTCAAAGCCACGAACCGACGTCGGTTTCGCATAGGGCTAGCCGTCTGTGTGTCGCGTGCTGCGTTGGGTTGGTAGATGGGTGGAACAAACTCGATTGGGTGGTCGAGTCCACGAGTCGCATCCAGCTTCGACGTAGGCCGGCAAGTGTGAGCAAATATGTGAACACCTAAATAAATGGAAAAATTGAAAAAAAAAGGAAAATTAGAGAAAAAAATTCCTCGCTCGAGGGGGGACAAAAGAGAGGCGAGAGAGCATGATGCTCGGATGGGAATGTGTGTATGTGTTGTGGGGATATGGGCAGACGTGGACACCTGATGAAGCATGTCAAATCAATGCTTAAGCTTGGCGAAAGTTTTGGCTTCGACGTGTCTGTGGAAGACTTGGACTTGAGAGATCTAAGCGTGCTAGTTGCTTTGTTCGTCTGTGAACTCTTAGGAAGTGTTCAGTTTGGCTCTTAGGTGGTGCAACGACTTGTGAAGTCCGGAATCGCGTTGACGATGAGCGGTCTTGTCGAGGTGAGCTCGCGTTAGGCTTGAGACGTCTTTATCGTGTGTCCATCATTTTCAAAGAGGCATGAAAAATAGACGGGAGGACTCGATGAGAAACGCAAGAAGGATTGGGGAGTTGGTAGTATAGTCAAGAAGGGCATCAAAAATGAAATTTAAGAATGGTACTTGCTTACATAAATATGGTGCGTGTGAAAAATGGGTTGAGTATGCATGTGGAATACAAGATTCATGAGGTATTGATTGAATAACCGAGAAGAGTGTCGGGTAGGAAATGTGGTCTCGCTTTCTGTTTGCATGGGTATGTTGTGCACGATGAGAATGCATGTGTGATATGGGCTCATGATGTGTGTGTTGAGTATATATCTGTGATATAAATGATTGATATGGATGTTTTCATTTGGTAGTAGATGTGGTGTTTGATGAAAAAGTGGTCTAACATGTTTTGATGAGTTGTAGACAGGAGCACATGGCGATGAAGATGCGAGAAGATGGACAAAGATGGTAAGTGGAATGATTGGATTTTGGTACTAACCGATGATTGTATGAGGGTGATTGCAGGTGGTACATTGAGGAAGAAAAGAATAATCATGCAAAGTAAAGATTTGTATTCGATCGAGTGATGAGCACATGTTGGATGATTCGAGTGCAGGAACAGATTTGGCTCGTCGAGGAGGACTTCGCAAATAAGAAGAGGGGAGTATGTTAGCTCAGAAAATGGTTGTTTTTGATGCACTAATGTGGTTCTATTTGGCAGGAAAATACGTTTGATTTCAGGTACTTGAAGAGTTGATTAGATGATTGATGGGAAGTATTTGGGGCTACCCGATGACTTCTTGGTCAGAGAGGATGTTCATATTGCCGAGCGTGTTTGACAAAATTGAAATCCAAAGCATTGCTTCCTGGAACGCTTTGATTGGAGGATATGCCAAATTGGGACATGGTGGATAGGCCATTCATTGCTTTTTAAAGATGGTCAACGAAGGAGTCTCTCCATCTGCCATAACTGTTGTCCGTTTGCCAAATACTTGCAGAAGCATATGCCTCCTAACCAGCACCAGCAAGTACACGGAGGACCTATAGGCAAAAGGTTGGATGGTGACCTCGTAATCAATAATGTGCTGGATGATCTTTATATGAAATATGGCATGGTAGCAGAATCACAGAACATCTTTTACAAGCTGCGGGATTAGGATCTAGTATCCTGGTCTTCATTGATTTTAGGATTTGTTGAACCCAGTCTATATGAGGGGTGTGGGCGTGGTAAACAAGGGTCAGGAACTACACATGTCCATATTGAAGGAGGGCCCTGAGATGGAGTCATTTTTTGGTAATATATTGGTGGATATGTATGCTAGTAGTGGCTGCCCTCCAGAAGCAAGTCATGTGTTTGGGACATTTTCCACTAGAGAAGTTGTTGCATGGAAGGCACTTATGGCAGGCTATGCTCAACTTTTGGAGGGTATGATGATCGGAGGTGGGATCCCAGATCCTATCACAGCATGCAGTCGTGCAGGTGTAGTCGATAGTGGCCTCCAATGTGTTGAGACCATCATCCACCACTACAGCTTATTGCTAACCTTTAAGCAATTTAATGGTCAGAAGTAAAGAACAAAAATGAGCCGCTTTCCGTTTTTTGTGCAGAAGGAAGTTTCTTTTGTTTGTTTGCTACAAGGATTGTGTGGTCGATTTTCTTCAGAGGCAATTTGGAGCCTTTATCTCGGAGCCGCAAAAGGGAGAACTCTCTCTCTTCGTTTTTGTGCAGGAACGTAGAGGGGAGTTTGGGGGGAACCCCTTCGTTTTGGTGAAGGAATGGGGGTATGCAGGTGGACGAAAGGGGGGCTCTCTCTCGTCTTCTGGGAACAGAGAGGAGGACGTCTTCGGGGAAGTTGAGGGTAGAGAGTTGAAGGTGATGTTTGAGGGGAACGTTGCTCTTTTAGCGCATCAGAAACGAGGTCTTATTATTCACCGAGGAGGGCAGAACAGAGAGCGGGCAAAATAGAGTTGAATGTTGAACGATGGATCGGCTCGACTAGGCAAGAATGGAAGGAAGAAAGAGGGGGACGGTGAGCTGCTGGAGTTGAGGACGGGCAAGGGTGCATCTGCTGGGCAATAGAAGGAAGAAGCGGACAATGGAGAAAGTTCTTTCGGATAAAAACTTCCTTGCTTCCAGGGGTTGAAGTAAAAAACATGGAGAACAATATCTTTGAATGAAGGCAAATTTGCGAATGACGCAGAGATTCTAGTGCGCATCAAAATCGAAAACAGTTCTTATGTGCTATTGCTGCAGAAGACATTAGTAGTCATGATGAATCGAGCAAGAGAATCAAAGAGGAAGGCTGCTTTCTCAGAGTTTTTCATCAGAAGATACTGAATTGCTCGGATAAAGGGGCGGCAGTCCAACAGGGAGAAAGAGGGCGCTGAATATTGGTGGGTAATTTTCTCGGTAATTTTCTCGGTGGGCAACATAGGGGAAGCAAGATATAACAGGGTGCTTCTATTTTTTTGGGGAGAACCGCAACAGGAGGCCACGTATGTGGTTGCAAAGAAAAGGCCAGGAGGAGGACAGTTCATGGTTGTTATGCTTGTGGGGAAATGATGGATGCAAGAAAATAGAAGGACAGGTACTACCATCAAGAGATGACAAAGGACAGATGTCTATTTCAGGGAGTTTTGAGCGCTAACTGCACAAGGGTGCTGATGACTACGTTCGACAGATCTCTCTGATTTTAGCAATCGCTCAAGCATAAACGCATGGATTCTTGTGAATCAGGAGAAAATAGAGGCTTTCGCTCTAAAGAAGGTGAGAGAGAAGAGAAGCATAACTGCTCAGGAATCGAGATCTGAAGGATGAAAGGAATCATCGTGGTGGGTTTTTCTTCTCCCTTTGATTTGAGGACGAATTTCCTTTATTGGTGGTAGAACTTATGACATACAGCATATATGTTTAAGTAGCATTAGACAACAGCGATAACAATTTCAATATACAGATGTGCAAAGTCATAAAGTACACAAGTTCAGAAATGGGGATGTTGAAGAAACATTATTTGATGATTCAAAGTGAACGTGGAAGAACTTCATATAGTGTCTGAATGAGCTACATAAATTTGGTGATGGCAATAAAAAATCGTTGATTTGAATTAAAGACTGGTGAGGGTGATCTAAAGAGCAGTGCTTTGGGTGTCTTTGACTGGTCTAGCCCTCAATTATGAGCATGACCAGGGTAAAAGCCAGTAGTCAGCTTTGGGGAGCCTCACTTATGGATGGTGCCTGCTCATGATATCGTGCTACAAGTGCTGTATTGGGCTGTCCAGACATTGAGAACTTCTGGTTATGAGGCTGTATATGCTGCTGTGGAGAGACCATTGAAATTCGCACAAACTGCTGCCATTCCAGAGATTTTTCATGGCATGTTTGGTTTGGTAAGATCCCCTGTATCAGCAACTTTACCTCAGATCGGATCTAGAATCTATGTTACTTGGGCTATTTTATGGAGCTTTGCTGAGATGCGAACCAGTCCAATTGTCTCTTCACTTGTCCTAAGCTGGTCTATAACAGAGCTCATTCGGTACTTTTTTTTGGCATGCGGGAAGCCTTTGGAATCACACCATCATTTTTTGCAGTGGTTAAGTTACATCCCTGGGAGTCCAGTTGCGCTTGATTGGGAAAGGCTTTTGGGAAATGACCATAGCTAAGACCTGAAAGGAGAGTGAAGAGAAGGAGTGTGGATGATCTTTTTGGTGCATTTCAAGTCTCAACAGTGCACCGATGGTGGTGCGAGTAGCTTCCGGTAAGTGAAAACCAAAGAAAGATCAGGTCTGTGGCATTTTTTTGTAGGTGAAGTAGAAGAAGGAGGGGTAAAGGCAATTCTTTTGAGTTGATTTCTGGGGGCATTCGATCGGAAGGAAATTAACATTGAGAAATTGAACGAAGTAGGGGCCAGATTACTGAGAGATTGAGTGTTACCAGAGGCTGAAGACTTTGATATCAGAGAGTTCTTCTTGATAGATCGCTCTTGGGATGCTATGTTGTGAGAAGGGAATGTAGCAGAAGCACATTGCAAGGAGCATATTTTTTTCCTTGCCACCCAGGAGGATGCATTGTCCTTTGAAGATAGAAATTATGAGTCAAATCATATAAAGCATGACAGGCACAAAGAGAAGATATGTGCAATCAGAGAAATCAGAGGTTGAATGGGTTCAGCCATAGCAACAGTTCCTTTCCACTACCAATTTCCAGTAGATAAAGTATGAAGCCATGAGGATGTACCTCGCGGGATTGGGTATAAGGGGCAGATCAAGTGCAATTCCAGAGAAAGGTTTCTTATCACCATCTGTGGAAGCAACTCAACACACTTCCCCATAGTGCATGAAGGTGAACTACTAATGGTTTTCTATTTTTGGAGTCTAGCTACATTTGAAAAGGGTTGTTCACTCGGAAGGAGGAGTCTGGGAAACTCAACCATTAAAAAGGTCTGCTATTGGGTTGCTTTCTTCATTTATCTCACAACTGTGGGTGGGGATTGGAGGGATAGTTCCGGACAGTGGCTTCTCTGATGAAGAAGGACCACCCTTACCTCTGGTTCTTGTCAAATCAATGAGGAGGGAGACTGGAATTCAGTTCATACTGCAGTGTCTAAGGCTTGATTGCTTAGCTTCCTAAGCTTTGCAAAGAACGCAACGAAGCATCCACGGACCGCATCAACAAGAAAGTATGTCCACTTCTCTACACATATCCGAATCTCTGACGTAGTTCTTGCTGGGAGAAGGCTGTAGCGCATGCTGTGGACATATATACCTAGACAGAATCGCAATGGATAATTGAAGCAAGATCATTGAGACCTACCGAGATTGGGATGATGCAAGAGCATGGAAATCGGATGGGCATTTATGTGAACATGGAACTCCATTAAGAGCCAGGTATTGAAAATTTGATATGTAACATTTTGTTAGATGTAAACAACAGTCTCTACATCGTTCACTATGTTATACCGGAAAAGTCAATTCAAACAATGTATGGATTATTTTGGTTGTTTTGTTTGTACTGCCTAGGAAAAAAAATGTGCTCATGGTTCCATGCTCTGAACATTCGAGATGATATGACTCCCTTACCCTGCGATCTCTCCTTAATTTTAGAGGTTTGCATCTGTACGTTACTACCACCATATGTTTGAGTATTAGCATGAAAAAGTCCGAACCTTACAAGGAAGAAGAATTAAAGTCACATGTCTGCATGCTTCCTCCATCTTTTAAATGCCTTCCAGTAGATTTACGATTGGATTGCTTGGTGCTCAGTGGAAGATGATGCAACCTTTAAAACTTGGGAATTCCATATTTGACAAGCTTCCAGGAGAGTAGATAAGAAAAATAGCATGTCAGTTCGGTATATTTCTTAGTACCTGTGCTTCAAAATCTTCTTGAGAAATAACTTCTTAAGTTGTGTTAATGCTTCATTTCGTGTGCCAGACACATTTTCTTGGACGAGGATATTCCTGCATCCAGACACTTGTTTCCATTTTTTAGCATGGGACTTCAGCTGCCTCTTCCCACGATTAGTCATTCTTAAGGTCCCGAATTATCTATGATACACAGTGAGTGAAGTTCCCGCTTAGGATGCTATAAGATTGACGAGAAAGCAGTTGATTGAGAAGTTAATGCATATCCTTAGGCACACAACAACGTAGTCCAACTGCATCATATGGTGATCAACATTTAACTGAGGGACATAGAGAGATGAAGCAAAAAGAGCCAATGGAAATGGGAAAGGGCAAGAGCAAGAGGGAACGGGGGATCAAGTGGACTTAGGAAATGTGAGTAAGTGGAGGGGAAAGGTCACGAGAGGTACCATTGGGGGTGAATCTTCGAGTGGATGTGCATTAGGGCTTGCATTCTCTTCTCTTTCGCAAACACAATTAAGTGTAATAAAAAACACTAACGAGAGAAAATTGGGTTGTACAAGCAAGTTAAGCAATTTCTCACGGCATATAAGTGAACACTTGTATTGTTTTCTTTAATTTTAGAGGCTTTCAATTGCTCATGAGAAGATGGGTCAAAACTACAAACAGTAGTGAACGCCCATTCTTCTTCCTGCACAAGATTAGCAGACTCCGTTTTTGGTGTAGAGGCTTCTGCAACAACCATTCCAGCCTCTTTGTTCTTTGCCTCTTTTGTAGCCAGTTTTGGACAATTCTTTATTATATGATCATTCCCTTCAAAGTACTTACAAAACAATTTTTGCTTTTCTGATTTTTTTTCTCATCTTTGTCTTGGTTCTTCAAATGTGCAGCATTTGCAGATTTCTGCTTACTAGTAGAAGAACTCCATTTTCCTTTGCCCTTCTGACTAGCCAGGAAATCATGATCTGCAACATGCATAATGGACCTGTTCTGCCTGGACTGATCTTCCTGCAACAGAACAGAGACTAACTCCTCAATCACAAAGCATTTGGATTACCTTTCATCATCAACCGAAGATTAGAAGAAAAACTCTGATATGAATCAGGAAGACCATTCAGAACGGTCTGCACAAGTGAGCTATCTGGTATAACCTCATCTGCAAAAATCAACTATTCCTTCAAGTCTTTGATCTTTGTTAGGAGACTGTCCGCCGAGAAAAAAAGACCTCCTAAAGAGGAAAAAAAGTGCCCACCATGATCCTAGTGTGTTCACACACATCACTACCAAAATATATCAATAAATCCCCCTAGGAGTGATGTAGTGAACAAGGCACTGACACTCATGTATAAGGAAGTGCCAAGCTATGTGGAATCGATCTACAAAAGGAAGTAAACCCAAAGCTTTGAAAAAGCTTTAAACTTCTCCCTAGGCATAAACTTTGTGAAAAGGTCTCCAATGTTCTCTTGTGTGGGCACATATGCCAAGTTGATCTCTCTAGCAGAGAACCTCTCCTTTGATACTAACAGATTCATTATCATAAAACTCCACATTGGATAGTTAGATATTCCTTCAAGCTTGCCTTTATTCTCAAGTCTATAATCACTCATCTTGTTAAGGGTGTATGTCAACTATGCTCTGATACCAAATCTTGGAAGTGGGGTGAACAATAATCACAGGTTTACATGATCTTTAACACACAAACCTTAGCATACACACCTTAAGACTCAAAACGATGATGAGTGAGAGATAAAGAGACAATAGACAAGATCTTTCAAAGTGTATGGTAAGTTAGGATTGATGGAGAGTGTTAATCTCCAAAAGAACAAGCTATTCTTGAAGTTAGAGCACCTCTATATCAAGAATAACTCAAAACCTTTACCAATTTGGAGGATCAATGCGCAATTACCAAAATCTTGAACAAACCGTGAAGAGAGTAACTACTCAGAAAGTTTGCTGCACAAAACTCACTCATTGACTGATCAAATGTGTAAAGGTTTTGATAAGACTTTGCACAAGGTGTCGCCTATAGTTTGCGCACCTTCTCCAAGTTAAATCATCTAAAAAGACTCAATAGAACTTGAGAAATGATCTTAACAATTCACCTATGTCTAACTTCAATGTCTGACCTGTAATTCTTTCTGCATACACATGATAATGCTTGAATGTATTAAATCCTATGACTTATCTTCGATCACATATATTGTGATCCACCTGGTAGCATCATCAACATAAATCACATGATATCTTGAACTATTGATACTAAAATCCTTTTATGGTCCCCACACATCTATATGTACCAATTCAAGCTTCTCTGAATACATGAAACCATGCTTGGAATAGGATTGCTTATGAGCCTTACCTAATTGACATGCCTCACATCTGTATGTCATATGTTGACCTCCAACATTAGGCAATCCAAGCACTGAACCATTGTTAAACATATCTTTAATACCTCTTTCATTGAAATGTCCAAGCCTTTTGTGCCAAAGATCTAACTCAGAGATCTTATGTCCTCCATAAGTAAACAAGGTTGGACCAACATTACCTTGAATCTTTAATGTGAAGAGTCTTCCTTCTTTCTTCCCTAAAACAATTTGGTTATACCCATTGCTAGGGTCTTCCACAAAAAATCCTTCATTAGTGAACCTTACTTCATAACCTTTTTCAACAATTTGTCCTACACTTATCAGATTCTTTGGAATTGTAGGAACATACAAGACCTTACTCAAGAGAGTACTTCCATCCTTGGCCTTCACTGATCCAATTGACTTCACATTGTGCTTAGTATTGTCACTTGTTTGAACTACATGATTAGTTACCTTATTCTCCAAATCAGTGATCAATGCTATATTACCACTCAGGTGATTGCTACATCCTGAGTCAATGTAGAAGCCTCTTTGGTCTTCACTTTGCCTTTTACAAGTTGCATTCATGATCAAAGTTGAATCCTCCTTCTGATCTGAAGCATAATTGTAGTAGGTATTGTTGTAAGATTGACCTTGGAATCCTCTACCTACATTTCTTCCAAAGTAACCTCTACTACCTCTACCTCTGGAATTACCTCTTTGATTTCTGCCACCTCTTCCTCTTAAATAAAAGTTTTGATTATATCCATCATTATTTTGATTATTATGCCAACAATCATGAGCTAAGTGATTTGTCTTACCACAAATCCAGCAAGCTTTGACTCCATCTTTATTGCTTGTGCCTCTTCCTTTATCTTTGCCACCTCCTCTTCCTCTTAGGAAGTTAGATTGGATAGTTGTACCTTCATCTTCATTTGCTTGGTGCTTCCCTTTGCTATTCTTCTTCTTATCCTTTGAATACATTGCTTGACCTGCACTCTTATCACTTTCACCTTTGACATCCTGCTCGAAGGTTAGCATGTGTCCTAGCAATTGATTTAAATCAGGAGTAAAATGATCTAGTTACAATTCAGTAGAAAAAATGAATGGCTTCCATTTGTCCTCACCTCTCAAACTTCTAAGGATTTGCCTTACCAATTTATCCTCCTCAATATCTTCATCAACTGCTCCTAATGCATCTGCAATGTCCTTCATCCTTGTTACATAATCAGAGATGGATTGAGAGGCCTTCTTCTTGAATGTGGTAAACTCTGCCCACAAAGATGCCTTCCTTGACTTTGTAGTGTTTTGGAAATGCTCCTCCAAAGCATTCCATATATCACTTGCACTTTCAAGACCTCTAATGTGAGGTAGGAAGTAGTCATTGACTCCCATGTAGATAATGCTCCTATCTTGAGCATCTCTCTTCATCCAAGTCTTCAAAACTGATAGTTCATCCGTAGTTGGAACACTAAGATATTTGAATTGTGGCTTTTCTTCTTCACCTGTGATATAGCCTATCTAGTCTTTGCTCATAAGATGAGCTTCCATCCTCATTGACCATGCTGGATAGTTTTCTCTATCCAATTTCTCTATCTGAAGAGAATCTCCCATCTTTTCTTCACCTGTGTATTAAATTCTTCAACCTTTATAAGGAATAAGTGTACCTTTAATTCAAATGAAGTTCCTTCTGGTCTTCTTGATATCTTCTGGCCTCCTTCTCAAGCTTTGCTTTCAGGCTTCCACCTTTTGAACCTTCAAGTGTTGAATTCTTTATGACTGCAACAATCGGGATCCTCCTTTCTTCAATTTTGATGCTTCCTACTCTGATACCAGTGATGGAGACTTTCAATCTCCAAAAGAACAAGCTATTCTTGAAGTTAGAGCACCTCTATATCAAGAATAACTCAAAATCTTTACCAATTTGGAGGATCAATGCTCAATTACCAAAATCTGGGACAAACTATGAAGAGAGTAACTACTCAGAAAGTCTATTGCACAAAACTCACTCATTGATTGATCAAATGTTTAACGTTTTTTATAAAACTTTGCAGAAGTGTCACCTATAGTTTGCACACCTTCTCCAAGTTAAATCATCTGAAAAGACTCCGTAGATATTGAGAAATGATCTTAACAATTCACCTATGTCTAAAACTGTACTTCTTTACAATCGACTTTGACACTTGCAACTTCTAAAGCTTGGTTCTCCCAAAGTAGAACCCGTTTTCACAAATGCTTTTAGCCATAGATGGCTTACCTTCCAATTTAGATTTTGACTCCTCATTTATGCAAAACTTTACACTGTGCACTGAGAACTGATCAGTTCTTTGACCATCGAGATTGTGCCTGTTTTAGAAGACACTCAACACTTTCTTACATATGAATGTTCCTACACATATTTCTCACATCTTTTTTTAGAAAATTAGGCTCTCAAACTTTAACCATAAACTCATTAACTATGGAATTAGACACCTATAAAAGGATTCTTGAAATGATCAAGCACAGAAGGAGAACACACAGAAATATTGGGTGCAGCTTTTCTTCATTACTGAGAAGTTTTACATCTAGATGAGAGAGTGATCTATCTCACTTCTAGAGTGTCTAGTGACTTCTAATTCTTCTAAATTCTTGTTGTCTCATACTATCTCATATTTGCCCCAACATTTTTCCTTGTATATATAGGAAAATATGTACAAGCTCATAACCAAACAAAAGGTATAAGTGAGCTACCTCTAAACTAATGTACATATGTATATAAGTCTTCATCTTCTGAACATGTGCTTTCTTCATGCTTCATAAATTGATATTTTCTTCAAACCTTGACTTCAATCCTTCATCAAAACTTCAATTTTTGATTGACTTACACCAACAAGGATGCTCACCTATACTAACTTATATTCCAATGTCAAATTACAATATGTGAATATGATACAAACTGACAATATCTGAATGTAGGTAGAAATAGGAACTAGATACAAGAGATTGTGTGTCTAAGAGGTATGAAGAGTGTGTGTGTGTGTGAGAGAGAGAGAATATGGAGAATATGAATAATTTAGACCTATTTTACAGCAAACCCGAATTTGCATTAACCTAAATCAAAAACTAGTGAATGAACAAGTATAGACTTGTTACTCACAGTAACTCAGCAAGTAATGGTGATGGTTGATTGACAAAAACTCCTCGAAATACTCTTGATGTAGAGCACAAATCCTCCATGAGTGTAGCAACTCTTCCTCAAGTAGAGGACCTCCTCCTTGATCACCTCCAAGACTTGAGAGTAGGTTGAGATGATGATAGTTTCTTCGGCCATTGTTGAACCTGCCTCTGGATTGTCCATAGCCTCCTCTATGGAAGCCTCTTCCTCTTTGAGCATTCTCCTATGGTGTGATTGCTTAGGCCACAGATATTGCAAGGTGAAGTGTTGTAAGATCTCCCCCTGCCTTGCTTTCCTCCTCTACCCCTTCCTCTAGTACCTCTTCCTCTACCTGTGAAGTTCACTTGAGAGGTATTAGCCTCTTCTTCATTCTTTTTGCCTTTACCTTTATCCTTACTTTTATTTCTATCTATATAAAGGGTAGAAGATTGGTTACCTATAGAGTTGTCTCCATTTTTGTTGAGCTTTGTCTCATGGGTGAAGAGTTGCCCCATCAAGGTATTGAGGTTAGGTACCTACGTGTCCATATAAAGATCCATTGTTGTGGTGAAGGATTCCCGCCTATCATCAGCTTTGATGCCATTTATGATCTTCGTTATTATCTGCTCCTCTTCTATCTCTTCTCCAATACTTGCAAGCTGGTCATCCACATCCTTCATCTTGGTTACATAATCAACTACAGTTTGCTTTGGTTTCTTTTTCAAGGTTGCAAACTCCATCCATGGCTGGTTCTTGGACATTGCAAATGCATTAGGAGCAATTAATGAAGATATTGAGGAGGGTAAATTGGTAAGGAAAATCCTTACAAGTTTGAGAGGTGATGACAAATGGAAGCCATTCATTTTGTCTATTGCGTTGTCAGTAGATCATTTTACTCCTGATTTAAATCAGTTGCTAGGACACATGCTAACCTTTGTGATAAGAGTGCAGGTCAAGCAATGTATTCAAAGGATAAGAAAAAGAATAGCAAAGGGAAGCAACAAGCAAATGAAGATGAAAGCACAACTAGCCAAGCTAACTTCCTAAGAGGAAGAGGAGGTGGCAAAGGTAGAGGAAGAGGCAGATGCAATAAAGATGGAGTCAAAGCTTACTAGATTTGTGGTAAGACAAATCACTTAGCTCATGATTATTGGCATAATAATCAAAATAATGGTGGATATAATCAGAACTTTAATTCAAGAGGAAGAGGTGGCAGAAATCAAAGAGGTAATTTCAGAGGTAGAGGTAGTAGAGGTTACTTTGGAAGAAATGCAGGTAGAGGATTCCAAAGTCAATATTACAACAATACCTACTACAAATATGCTTCAGATCAGAAGGAGGATTCAACCTTGATCATGAATGCAACTTGTGAAAGGCAAAGTGAAGACCAAAGAGTCTTCTACATTGACTCAGGGTGTAGCAATCACCTGAGTGCTAACATAACATTGATGATTGATTTGGAGAATAAGGTAACTAATCATGTAGTTCAAACAGGTGAAAATACTAAGCACAATGTGAAGTCAATTGGATCAGCGAAGGCCAAGGATGGAAGTACTCTTTTGAGTAAGGTCTTGTATGTTCCTACAATTCCAAAAAATCTAATAAGTGTAGGACAAATTGTTGAAAAAGGTTATGAAGTAAGGTTCACTAATGAAGGAGTTTTTGTGGAAGACCCTAGCAATGGGTATAAACAAATTGTTTTAGGGAAGAAAGAAGGAAGACTCTTCACATTAAAGATTCAAGGTAATGTTGGTCATGCCTTGTTTACTTATGGAGGACATAAGATCTCTGAGTTAGATCTTTGGCACAAAAGGCTTGAACATTTCAATGAAAGAGGTATTAAAGATATGGTTAATAATGGTTCACTGCTTGGATTGCCTAATGTTGCAGGTCAACATATGACATATAGATGTGAGGCATGTCAAATAGGTAAGGCTCATAAGCAATCCTATTCCAAGCATGGTTTCATGTATTCAAAGAAGCTTGAATTGGTACATATAGATGTGTGGGGACCATCAAAGGATTTTAGTATCAATGGTTCAAGATATTATGTGATTTATGTTGATGATGCTACCAGGTGGATCAAAATATATGTGATCAAAGATAAGTCAGAGGTATTTATTACATTCAAGCATTATCATGTGTATGCAGAAAAAATTACAGGTCAAAAGTTGAAGAGACTAAGGTCAAATGGAGGGGGAGAGTATTTCTCTAATGAATTCAGTGATTAATTGTGGAATGCAGGTATAAAAGGAAATGTTACTTGCCTCCTCAACAAAATGGTGTAGCAGAAATGAGAAATAGAACTCTTGTTGAGTTTGCATGATCCATGATGAAGGAGAAAAATTTTCCCAACTACTTGTGGGCTGAGGCTGTAAATACAGCGGCATATTTGGTCAATAGACTACCACGTAAAGCTTTGGAACGTATGACACCATATGAGGCATGGTGGGGTAAGAGACCTACCTTAGATCATTGCAAAGTATTTGGTTGTTTAGCCTATGCATATGTGCCATCCCAATTAAGGCACAAATTGGAACCTAAAGCTGAAAAGTATGTGTTCATTGGATATGATGATAAGGAGATGGGATATAGGTTGTGGAGTGTTGGAGCAAAGAAATCACAAATTGATGATTACAAAGAGCTTGAAGCAAGTCAATGATCAGATTGAAGTGAAAGAAGTCATTTAAGAAAGTGAAGAGATCTCAGAAGTGAAGCTTGTACACATATGTACATTACAGATGTAAATTCTTGTACTATGAGTGTAGATGATCCTTAGGATGGTAAGGAGTAATGTAATAGACATGGGATAAGTCTAGAATCATATGTATATAAGTCAATGATGTAAAGAAATACATGAGAGAGTCATTAGAAGCCAAGTGTCATTGAGATAGGTGTGTAGAGAGTCATCTTCACGAGTTAGCATCGAATCTTTCTCTGATTTGTCTCAGCCTGATCATGTGGATCAGGAAATCTTTTGTACACATCTAATCTAGAAGCTAATGAAGCTATGTTCAAAGTTTCATGGTCTAATTCCTTTCATGCTATGAGTATGATCAATAGGAACATGTGTATGTAAAGTCTCCAAGTAGACCTCTCAGAGTTGTGCACTTTTTCGTGTCAATGTTTTGCTTAGATCTCAGTGCATAGTGTACATTTTTTGATCAATGAGCATTCAAAATCTAAATTGGAAGTTAAGGAAGCTATGTCTAAAAGCATTTAGCAAAGCGGGATCTGTGCTATGAGAAATCAACCTTAGAAGCTAGCTATGTCAAAGTCACTTGTTCAGGAAGACAGTTTCTGACATACTTATGGTCTTAAGGATCAAATTCAAATTTTAATGATTCTTTTGAAGGACTAATGGTTGATATGATTGCACAAAGGTAACATGGAGATATATGCATCATTAGTTTGAAGAAATCTAAAGATATGTCTAGGTAATGAAGTCAATCTTTGAAGCAGACTTCTTGAAGAAGGAAAATTCTCACTCAGAGAAGTGATAGTGGAAAATTTGGTAAATGAAGGTAACATTTGTGTAAAGTTTGGTCCATAACTGATATAGAGATGCTCTTAAATCAGTATAGATCCAACCTTGGGAGATTTAGAGATCTCCAACAGTGGTATTAGAGCTGAAGAAGCAATACAAGTGAAGTAAAGGCATTGGAAGTCCCAACTATTGGAGATATTGAAGTTTCTTCTAATTGAAGGTGGACAAAGTGAAATTCTTGAAGAAAACCTGAAGAAGTACAAAGCACGAGTTCAAAGGATCAATGAAGATTAGAGCTTCATATCAAAGGTACACTATATTATCATAAATCCTAGTAATTGCAGACACAGAAGATCAAAGATGGGAGAAAGCTTACAGATTGATAAGCTAGATAGGGAGAACTATCCAGCTTGGTCCATGAGGATGGAGGCACACCTCATGAGCAAAGATTTGATGGCATTCATTACAGGAGAAGAAGAAAAGCCTGAGTTTGAAGTAGTGTTCCAACTAGGGAGGAACTTGCAGGTTTGAAGAATTAGATGAGGAAGGATGCTCAAGCTAGGAGTATCATTTACATGGCTATAATGATTATCTTCTACCTCACATAAGAGGATTAGAAAGTGCAACAGATGTGTGAAATGCTTTGGAAGAGCATTTCCAAAACACAACCAAGTCAAGGAAGTCCTCATTATGTCAGAGTTCACAACTTTCAAGAAGAAAAGCTCACAATCGATTTCTAATTATGTGGAAAGGATGAAGGATATTGCAGAGAGCTCGAGAGCAGTAGATGAAGACATTGAAGAGGATAAGTTGGTAAGGCAAATACTTACAGGTCTGAGAGGAGATGAGCAGTGGAAGCCTTTCATATTGTCCATAGAATTGTCACTAGATCACTTTACTCCTGATCTTAATCATTGTTAGGACATATGCTAACTTTTGAGCAGGACATTAAGGGAGACAATGATAGGAGTGCAAGTCAAGCTATGTACTCCAAGGACAAAAAAAAGAATGGCAAAGGGAAGCAGTCAATTGATGATGAAGGAACTTCAAGTCAAGCTAACTTTACAAAAGGAAAGATGAACTTCAGAGGTAAAGGAAGAGGAGGTAAGAACAAAGATAATATTAAAGCTTGTTGGATTTGTGGCAGAACCAATCATTTGGCAAATGATTGTTGGTATAACAATCAAAATGGTGGAAGTAATAACCAGAGCTTCAATCAAAGAGGTAGAGGAGGCAGAAATCAAAGAGGAAACTTCAGAGGAAGAGGTGCTTGGACATCATATGCTAGAGGAGGTGGAAGAAATTTTCAATCTCAGTCCTACAACAATAACTATTATAACTATGCATCAGATTAGAAGGATGACATGAATCTTATCTTGAATGCAACACATGAAGCAGTAGGAGAAGACCAAAGGGTGTTCTATATTGACTCAAGATGTAGCAATCATCTGAGTGGCAATATATCATTGATGACTGATATGGAAGCAAAGGTGAGTGGACATACAATTCAAATAGGAGATAACACCAAGCATAAAGTGGAGAGCATTGGTTCAATGAAGACAAAGAGTGGGAGCACACTCTTAAGCAAGGTACTTTATGTTCCTACTATTCCTAAAAACTTGATAAGTGTAGGAAAAATTGTGGAGAAGGGATATGAAGTCAGATTCACAAATGATGGTGTTTATGTGGAAGATCCAAATCAGGGATATAGAAATATCATTGCAGGAAAAAAGGAAGGAAGTCTGTTTACTCTCAAAGTCCAAGGTAATGTGGGACATGCTTTATTTACTTATGGAAGTCAAAAGATGTCTGAGTTAGACCTATGGCATAAAAGGCTAGGTCATTTCAATGAGAGAGCCATAAAGAGAATGTTAAAGAATGATCTGGTGCTTGGTTTGCGAAATGTTGAAGGTCAATACATGGTGTACACGTGTGAAGCTTGTCAATTAGGTAAAGCACACAAACGTTCATATAATAAATCAGGGTACAAGTATTCAAATATGATTGAATTGGTTCATACAGATGTGTGGGGTCCTTCAAGGGACTATAGCATAAATGGATCTAGATATTATGTGTTATTTGTTGATGATGCAACCAGATGGATTACTTTATATGTAATCAAGGACAAATCAGAAGTGTTCAAGACATTCAAGCATTATCATGCTTATGCAAAAAGGATACAAGACAGAAGCTCAAGAGGTTGAGATTAGATGGAGGGGGAGAGTATTTCTCTAAAGAGTTTGATGATTATTTGTGGAATACAGGTATAAAAAGAGAAGCAACTTGTAGGTACTCTCCTCAACAAAATGGAGCTGCAGAAAGAAGAAATGAACTCTTGTAGAGTTTGCAAGAGCAATGATGAAGGAAAAGAATTGTCCAAACTACCTATGGGCATAAGCTATCAACGCTGCAACATACCTTGTGAATAGGTTACCTTGTAAAGCTTTGGATGGAAGAACATCTTATGAAGCATGGTGGGGTAAGAAACCTACTCTTGATCATTGTAAGGTATTTGGATGTTTAGCATATGCTTATGTTCCTTCACAATTAAGACATAAGCTAGAACCCAAAGCAGAGAAGTATTTGTTTATTGGGTATGATGATAGACAGATGGGTTACAGATTGTGGAGTCCATCTACAAAGAAATTTCTTGTTACAAAAGATGTTACATTTGATGAGCAAAGCACATGGTATACAGGGTCAACAAATGATTATGCAGATGTTGAAAAAATGCAAAGGAAAGGGAAGACAAAAGTAAGTGTATATGAAGAAGATATTGATGATGTTGATTATAAAAGTAAATTGCAAGACAATGTTGAAGATGGGCCAAGATTTGATCCAGAATCAAATGTGGTTGAGACTTCAAGAAGTGCAGAGGTCAGAAGATCTTTGAGAGAAAGAAAAGAACCTATCAGGTATAGCTAAGATACATCTTTCCTAACAAGAAAAGATTATGCTTACATTGTGAAGACGGAAGAGGATCCAATCACATATGAAGAAGCTAAAGGTAAACAGAATTGGGAGAAGGCAATGCAAGAAGAGTATGATGCTCTACTTGAAAATGAAACATGGGAATTGGTGCCAAGACCAAAGAATCAAAAGGTCATTGGATGTAAGTGGGTGTATAAAACAAAAAGGTTTGCAGATGTAAAAGTGTCTAGATACAAGGCTAGACTTGTGGTTAAAGGTTATGCCTAAACTTATGGGATAGATTGTGATGAAACCTTTAGTCTTGTTGCTAAGATGTCTACAATTAGATCATTGATTGCTATTGCTGCTTGTAAAGGATGGAAGTTATCAGACTTAGATGTGAATAATGCATTTCTGAATGGATACATTGCAGATGAAGTGTACATGGAGCAACTAGAAGGCTTCATGGATTCAATTGGATCAGATTATGTGTGTAAGCTCAAGAGAGCTTTGTATGGTTTGAAGCAGGCTCCAAGAGCATGGAATTACAGGCTTGTTAAGTTCTTGAATGAATGTGGATATCAAGCATCAAAGGCAGATAGTAGCTTGCTAGTGAAGGCAAGTGAAAATGGATATATATACATGTGTATTTATGTTGATGATATTATTGTCACATGTATAGATGCTCAAGGAATCAAGGAGCTTAAGAAACAAATAGAGAAGGAGTTTAAGATAAGTGATTTGGGAAATTTATCTTATTTCTTAGGAATGCAGATTGTGTATACTCAACATGGAGTATATTTTACACAAGAGAGTTACTTGAAGAATCTTCTGGTCAAGTTCAACATGGAGGATTGCAAGCCTTCAACCACACTATCGGAGGTAAATCATAAGTTGAGCAGATATGGAGGTGAAGAATTCAATGATATGAAGAAATATCAGAGTTTGGTAGGTAGTTTAATCTATGCTACCTTGACAAAGCCAGACCTATCATATGCAGTAGGTGTGTTATCACAATTTATGCATTGTCCAGAGAAGACTCATTGGATCGTAGCTCAAAGGGTACTCAGTAACTAGGCCTGACTTTTCATATGCAGTAGGAGTATTATCTGAATTCATGCATTGTCCTAGGAAAGAACATTGGGTTGCAGGACAAAGGGTGTTGAGGTACATTAAGGGTATACTCAAAGAAGGTTTGTATTATGGTTTTACATCAGATACAAACATCAAGATATATAGTGATACAGATTGGGCATGTAATCTTGATGATATGAGATCAACATATGGATACTTGTGTTATGTGGGAGATAAGTTAATCACTTGGTGTTCTAAGAAGCAACACATGGTTTCTTTATCATCCACAGAGGCTGAGCACAAAGGTACGATTGAAGCTACAAAGGAAGTGATATGGCTTAAGACTTATGAAGAGTTTTGACATCATTCAGAGTACACCCACTATTCATGGAGATAACATGAGCTCATTGTATTTAACTGCTAATCCTGTTTTTCATGCCAGGACTAAAAACATTGAGATTCAATATCATTTTCTAAGAGAGAAGGTGATGGATAAGGAGATTGAAGTCATACATACTTCAACAAAAGATCAGATAGCTGATATGTTAACCAAAAGCTTGGATGGACAAAAGCTACAAAGATTCAAAGACATGGCATGTATAAAGAAGATAGAGAAAACCTCAATTGATGATTGAGGGGGAGCTGTTGGTGTAAGCCAATCAACAATTGAAGTTTTGATGAAGGATTGAAGTCAAGGTTTGATGAAAAGATCAATTTATGAAGCATGAAGAAAGCACATGTTCAGAAGATGAAGACTTGTATACATATGTACATTAGTTTAGAGGTAGCTCACTTATACATTTTGTTTGGTTATGAGCTTGTACATATTTGCCTATATATACAAGGAAAAATGTCGAGGCAAATGAGAGAGAGTATGAGAGAACAAGAATCTAGAAGAATCAGAAATCATTGGAGACTCTAGAAGTGAGATAGATCACTCTTTCATCTAGATGTGAAACTTCTCAGTAATGAAGAAAAGTTGCACCCGATATTTCTATGTGTCCTCATTCTGTGCTTGATCATTTCAAGAATCCTTTTATAGGTTTCTATTCCATAGTTAACGAGTCTATGGTTAAAGTTTGAGAGCATAATTGTAAACATGCTCTGAGAATTATGTGTAGGAACATTCATATGTAAGAAAGTGTTGAGTGTCTTCTGAAACAGGTGCAATCTCGATGGTCAAAGAACTAATCAGTTCTCAGTGCACAGTGTAAAGTTTTGCACAAATGAGGAGTCAAAATCTAAGTTGGAAGGGAAGCCATCTATGGCTAAAAGCATTTGCATAAATGGTTTCTAGTTTGGGAGAACCAAGCTTTAGAAGTTGCAAGTGTCAAAGTCGACATTAAAGAAGTACAGTTTTAGACATAGGTGAATTGTTAAGATCATTTCTCAAGATCTATTGAGTCTTTTGAGACGATTTAACTTGGAGAAGGTGCAAAAACTGTAGGCAACACCTTGTGCAATAGTTTATAAAAAAATTTACACATTTGATCAGTCAGTGAGTGAGTTTTGTGCAGCAGACTTTCTGAGTAGTTACTTTCTTCACAGTTTGTTCAAGATTTTGGTAATTGAGCATTGATCCTCCAAATTGGTAAAGGTTTTTAGTTATTCTTGATATAGAGGTGTTCTAACTTCAAGAATAGCTTGTTCTTTTGGAGATTGACACTCTCCATCACAAATGATCTCTCTAATTGGGCTCATACTCGTGAACCTTTTTGATCCTCTTTTATAGTTGAAGTTGGAACCAAGCTTTAAATTCAAATTCAAATTCTCACTATAAAGTGGGTCTTAATCTATAGGATTTATTCTCTCATCAATCATCTTCCAATAAACTCAAGATTTGATGCCCCCTAACTCCAGGTGAGAGTGGTGCACTAAACATAGACACTTTTATAGAGATAAAAGGTAATTGACTTTTACAAGGGAGTGATCATATGTGACTCCATGAGATATATGCTAGTTATCCAAGTATGTAGGCTTGGATTCTTTTGCACCAACAAAATCATCTTCCATCATATGCTCACTCTCCAACTCTTTTCAGAGGTAAGCAACATGAGCCTCCTTCCTATCCTGGTACAATGTGGTAAGTGCATCCCAAGCATCCTTAGTTGTTCCACAAGAGCGAATATGAGGAATAATGGCATGTTTGACAGACAAGGCTATCAATGCATGTGCTTGAGCATCTCTTCCATCCCAAAAAATTTGCTCTAATGTTATGTAATAGACTTTGAGATGCTTATACTGGTGAACCAAAACTTGTATATATCTTTGGCATAAAAAGACAAAATAGCCTACACAAGCACTATGATAGTGCATTTGGAGGCCAAAATGAGGTTAGATCTCTATTTTGGCACCACATAGTGAATTTGTTTTGATCTCCTAATCACCTTGAGTATGCACACCAAATTTCATGTGATTCTGAGATTGGGACTGGAGGAGTGTCGATGATGCCCTATATGAAGCAATGACTAGCTCTGAAACCAATTGTTGGAGTTTGAGGTTTGCAGAAGCACGCGAACAACACAATGAAGAATATGAAGCTTGTAGCACAACACACAACACTCAATGTATTACCACTAGAATGTACAAAGATAAGTAACCCATTAGGGTAGTAGGTGTATATACAAGCCGGGGGGAAAAAACCTCCTAAAGAGGGAAAAAAGTACCCCGGTAGTCCTAGAGTGTTCACACACATCACTGCCTAAATATATCAATAGTAGGCACATATACCAAATCAATATCTCCTGCATGAAGCCACTCTCTCACATAGTGATAATGCACCTCAATATTTTTGGTTTGTGCACTACAAGAAAATTGCAGCTTGTTCATAATGATGTATGTGGTCCAGTCAAGACTCCATCTTTTGGGAAGCATGCATATTTTTTTACCTTCATTGATGATGCTACTCACCATACATGGGTGTATACTATGAAAGCAAAGAATGAGGTATTTTCTTGCTTCAAAGCATTTTTAGCTATGGCTGAAAATTTTTCTTCAAATAAGCTTTTGAATCTACGCACGGATCGTGGTGTGAATACATGTCACATTAGTTTAATGCTTTTCTTTGTGAAAGAGGTATTTCACACCAATGTACGTTGTCATATACACCTTAAAAAAATGGTGTTTTTGAGTGTAAAAACAAAACTCTCCTTGAAATAGTACGATGTATGGTTAAAGGAAAGCACCTTACTGATAAGTTTTGGATGGAAGTAGCCATCTGTGCACACCATGTGTTGAATCGCTACCCTACAAAAGCATTGAGACTCATCACTCCTTATGAGTCTTGGAATGGACATAAGCCTATGGTTAGTCATATGCATGTGTTTGGTTGTTTGGCATATGCTATTGTGCCATCAGAACAACATCACAAACTTGATGACGAGGCAAAGAAATGTATATTTGTTGGTTATAGTGCTAGAAGTAAGGGATATTGTTTGTACCATCCATTGATGAACACAATTATTGTGAGTCAAGATATGGTATTTGCTAAAAATTCAATTTTCCCTCTATTTGAATGCAAAAAACAACCAACAATTAGCTCATAAGATGTGTTTGATACACTCATGGCTTTGTTCTAGAATGGTGTGCTTGACTATGGCCATGTAGACCAACCAATTGAGGCTCAAAGGGATGAAAAATTCTAGTAAAATAGAGTTGAAAATGCAAAGAATTTCCAACCAAACATGGCTAAAAATTTTTAGTTGAAAATTATCGAAACTACTAGAAATTTCCAGCCACATATGGCTGAACATTTGCGTCAAAATATGGCTGAAAATGAGCATGAAACTCAGCCTTATGAACACATGTCTATCAAGAGTGCACAAACTATGCAAAAATGACTGAAATAAACTTTGTCGGACAAAAAACTGAGTGCATCTTTACTTGGTAGAACAAGATCAAGCTCTTGCCATGCATCAAGTAATTTTGTGGATTATTCCCTTATTGCAATAGCACGTAATGAAGAGCCACTCACTTTTGAAGATGCCAGTGATGATCCACAATGGATGAGTGTTATGCCATCAAAAATGGATTCCATACATAGGAATGGTACTTGGGAGTTATGGCATTGACTATTTTTGCACCTATTTCATGCATAACTACCATTCATAGTGTGGTTGCATTGGCTTCCCATCAAGGTTGGAAAGTACATCAGTTGGACATAAAAACAATTTTCTTGAATGGTGATTTGTAAGAAGAGGTTTATGTGAAGCAACCTCCTAGATTTACCTTGAAAGGGAAAGAGCATATGGTTTGTCACTTGCGTAAAGTCTTGTATGGTCTCAATCAAGCTCCACATGCATGGTATGACAAAATCCATAAGCACTTGATTGCTCTTGTCTTCAAATGTATTCTGATTGAAAGCTCACTCTATGTACGCAAAGATGGGGTTGATCTTATAGTGCTTGTCCTTTATGTCGATGATATACTCTTGACTAGGTCATGTGATGCAAAACTTGAGATTTTTATGGTTGATTTGCAACATACTTTTGATGTCACTTATCTTGCTCTTTTGAGCCACTACCTTGGCATCGAGTTTCTATCCGTTGATCAGGGAATTGTTATGCATCAAGCAAAGTATGTTGTAAAACTACTTCCGCATTTTGACTTTGAGAATTGCATGCCAATTTCCACACCAGTTGAGATAGGATTTAGGTTCTCAGTTGAGGATTCCAGTGATGTATATGACACTTTTCTTTATTAGAAATTTGTGGGATGTCTTATATATGCATGTAATAGAAGGCCATATATATAGCATGCAATTTTCGAGTTGAGTCAATTCATGCATAGCCCTGGCACTAAGCATTGGCAAGCGATGAAACATGTGTTTAGATGTCTCAAAGAGACTTTGAGCTTATGTCTCTTTTATGGAAGAGATATTCAGCCATGCTTGCATGCTTTTACAGATAGTGATTGGGCTAGTTTTTAGAGTAGGTGCTACCCTGCAATCATCCATTTTAAACTTGATCAACAAGTTCTTCAAATACCTTTCTTGAGTTACATACACTACATGTTGAGTGTATGAGATCTCCATGCCCAAGAAATATGACAAGTCTTCCAAGTCACTAATCTTGAACTCTTTCTCCATTTTCTTCTTTAGGCTTTGTATGTCTTTCTCATCTGTACCTGTAAGAATTATATCATCAACATATATGCACATGTAAATGAATCCATCATCACTTGCTTTGACAAGCAAGCTACTATCTGCTTTAGATACTTGAAAACCAAGCTCCTTCAAAAACTTCACAAGTCTAAAATTCCATGCCCTTGGGGCCTGCTTCAAACCATACAAAGCTCTCTTGAGCTTACATACATGATCTGGATACCTTCCATCTCTGAATCCTTGTGGTTGCTCCATGAAAACATCATCTGAAATATAACCATTTAGAAAAGCATTCTTCACATCTAATTGACATAACTTCCAAACTTTGCATGCAGCAATAGCTATGAGTGTCCTGATGGTTGTCATCTTTGCCACAAGACTATAAGTCTCATCATAATCTATACCATATGTCTGAGCAAACCCTTTCACAACAAGTCTAGCTTTATACCTAGACACACTTCCATCTGCATACCTCTTTGTCTTGTAGACCCATTTGCATCCAATGATCTTCTGACTGTTTGGTTTAGGAACCAACTCTCATGTCTCATTCTCCATCAATGCATCATACTCTTCCTGCATAGCTTTCTCCCAATTTTCCTTACCTTTTGCCTCTTCATATGTAGAAGGATCTTCATCTACTTTTACCATATAAGCATAATCTTTAGTAGCCAGAAAAGAAGTGTCATAGCTATACCTTGTAGGTTGCCATTTATGTCTTGATGACCTTCTGAGTTCTCCACTTCTTGAGGTTTCTGGTTCATCACATTCTAGATCAAACCTTGGCACTTCTTCAACTTCAACCTGTACTTCATTGTTCTCCTCTTCATCAAATATTTGAACCTTTGATTTACCTTTCTTTTGATTCACAACTTCTTCATCACTTGCATGAATATTGATTGTACCTGCATACCAAGTACCTTGCTCATCAAATGTGACATCCTTTGACACAAGGAATTGTTTTGTGGATGGACTCCATGTTGGAGATCTCTAAATCTCCAAAGGTTTGATCGATACTGATTTAAGAGCACTCTATATCAGTTATGGACCAAAATTTACACAAATGTTACCTTCATTTACCAAATTTTCCACTATCACTTCTCTGAGTGAGAATTTTCCTTCTTCAAGAAGTTTGCTTCAAAGATTTACTTCATTACCTACACATATCTTTAGATTTCTTCAAACTAATGATGCACATATCTCCATGCCGCATTTGCCCAATCATATCAACCATTAGTCCTTCAAAAGAATCATTAAAATTTTAATTTGATCCTTAAGACCAGAAGTATGCCAAAAACTATCTTCCTGAACAAGCGACTTTGACATAGCTAACTTCTAAGGTTGATTTCTCACAGTACAGATCTTGTTTTGCTAAATGCTTTTAGCCATAGCTTCCTTACCTTCTAACTTAGATTTTGAATGCTCACCCATCAAAAACTTTACACTGTGCACTAAGATCTAAGCAAGACATTGACACAAAAAAGTGCACGACTCTGAGAGGACTACCTACAGATCTCTTCACTTTCTCAAATGACTTCTTTCACTTCAATCTAATCATTGACTTGCTTCAAGCTCTTTGTAATCATCAATTTGTGATTGCTTTGCTCCAACATCTCCCCCTCAATCACTAATTGTGATTATTCCATTATTCTTTACTCCTGCCATCTCTTTGAACCTTTGTAGCTTAGGTCCATCTAAGCTTTTTGTCAACATATCTGCAACTTGCTCTTTTGTTGGAGTATACAATACTTCAATCTCTTTATCAAGTACCTTTTCCCTCAAGAAATGATACTAAATCTCTATGTGCTTAGTCCTGGCATGAAAAACAAGGTTAGCTACCAAATACAATGAACTCATATTGTCTCCAAAAATAATTGGAGTACTCTAATCAGTTCCAAAACTCTTCAACAAGGCAGCCTCTACCATTCCTTTATACTCAGCTTCTGTGGATGACAAAGCAATTGTATGTTGCTTCTTTGAGCACCAAGAAACTAATTTATCTCCAATATAACAGAGATACCCATGAGTAGACCTTCTATAATCTGAATCACCTTCCCAATCTGCATCACTAAACACTTTGATTCTTGTATCAGAAGTAAATCCATAATACAAACCTTCACTCAGAGTTCCCTTGATATATCTAAGTACCCTTTGAGATACAATCCAATGAGTCTTCTTTGGACAATGCATAAATTGTGATAACACACCTACTGCATATGATAGGTCTGGCTTTGTCAAGGTAGCATAGATTAAACTACCTACCAAACTCTAATATTTCTTCATATCATTGAATTCTTCACCTCCATATTTGCTCAACTTATGATTTACCTCCAATGGTGTGGTTGAAGGCTTGCAATCCTCCATGTTGAACTTGACCAGAAGATTCTTCAAGTAACTCTCTTGTGTAACATATACTCCATGTTGAGTATACACAATCTGCATTCCTAAGAAATAAGATAAATTTCCCAAATCACTTATCTTAAATTCCTTCTCTATTTGTTTCTTAAGCTCCTTGATTCCTTGAGCATCTGTACCTGTGACAATAATATCATCAACATAAATACACATGTATATATATCCATTTTCACTTGCCTTCATTAGCAAGCTACTATCTGCCTTTGATGCTTGATATCCACATTCATTCAAGAACTTAACAAGCCTATAATTCCATGCTCTTGGAGCCTGCTTCAAACCATACAAAGCTCTCTTGAGCTTACACACATAATCTGATCCAATTGAATTCATGAAGCCTTCTGGTTGCTTACACTTCATCTGCAATGTATCCATTCAGAAATGCATTCTTCACATCTAATTGTGATAATTTCCATCCTTTACAAGCAGCAATAGCAATCAATGATCTAATTGTAGACATCTTAGCAACAGGACTAAATGTTTCATCATAATCTACCCCATAATTTTGGGCATAACCTTTAACCACAAGTCTAGCCTTGTATCTAGACACTTTTCCATCTGCAAACCTTTTTGTTTTATACACCCACTTACATCCAATGACCTTTTGATTCTTTGGTCTTGGCACCAATTCCCATGTTTCATTTTCAAGTAGAGCATCATACTCTTCTTGCATTGCCTTCTCCCAATTCTGTTTACCTTTAGCTTCTTCATATGTGATGGGATCCTCTTCCGCCTTCACAATGTAAGCATAATCTTTTGTTGTTAGGAAAGATGTATCATAGCTATACATGATAGGTTCTTTTCTTTCTCTCAAAGATCTTCTGACCTCTGCACTTCTTGAAGTCTCAGCCACATTTGATTCTGGATCAAATCTTTGCCCATCTTCAACATTGTCTTGCAATTTACTTTTATAATCAACATCATCAATATCTTCTTCATACACACTTACTTTTGTCTTCCCTTTCCTTTGTATTTCTTCAACATCTGCATAATCATTTTTTGACCCTGTATACCATGTGCTTTGCTCATCAAATGTAACATCTTTCGTAACAAGAAATTTCTTTGTAGATGGACTCCACAATCTGTAACCCATGTGTCTATCATCATACCCAATAAACAAATACTTCTCTGCTTTGGGTTCTAGCTTATGTCTTAATTGTGAAGGAACATAAGCATATGCTAAACATCCAAATACCTTACAATGATCAAGAGTAGGTTTCTTACCCCACCATGCTTCATAAGATGTTCTCCAAAGCTTTACAAGGTAACCTATTCGGTATGTTGTAGTGTTGATAGCTTATGCCCATAGGTAGTTTGCACAATTCTTTTCCTTCCTTATTGCTCTTGCAAACTCTACAAGAGTTCTATTTCATCTTTCTGCAACTCCATTTTGTTGAGCAGAGTACCTGCAAGTTACTTCTCTTTTTATACCCGTATTCCACAAATAATCATCAAACTCTTTAGAGAAATACTCTCCCCCTCCATTTGATCTCAACCTCTTGAGCTTTTGTCCTGTAATCCTTTCTGCATAAGCATGATAATGCTTGAATGTCTTGAACACTTCTGATTTGTCCTTGATTACATATAAAGTAATCCGTCTGGTTGCATCATCATCAACAAATAACACATAATATCTAGATCCATTTATGCCATAGTCCCTTGAAGGACCCCACACATTTGTATGAACCAATTCAAGCATATTTGAATACTTGTACCCTGATTTATTATATGAACTTTTGTGTGCTTTACCTAATTGACAAGCTTCACACTTGTACACCATGTGTTGACCTTCAACATTTGGCAAACCAAGCACCAGATCATTCTTTGACATTTTCTTTATGGCTCTCTCATTGAAATGACCTAGCCTTTTATGCCATAGGTCTAACTCAGACATCTTTTGACTTCCATAATTAAATAAAGCATGTCCCACATTACCTTGGACTTTGAGAGTAAACAACCTTCTTTCCTTTTTTCCTGCAATGATATTTCTATATCCCTGATTTGGATCTTGCACATAAACACCATCATTTGTGAATCTGACTTCGTATCCCTTCTCCACAATTTGTCCTACACTTATCAAGTTTTTAGGAATAGTAGGAACATAAAGTACCTTGCTTAAGAGTGTGCTCCCACTCTTTGTCTTCACTGAACCAATGCTCTCCACTTTATGCTTGGTGTTATCTCCTATTTGAACTGTATGTCAATTCACCTTTGCTTCCATATTAGTCATCAATGATATATTGTCACTCAGATGATTGCTACATCCTGAGTCAATATCTGTTATTGTTTCATATGTCGAGAGTAGTTCTGTTGTTGAAGATATGCTGTCACTTGATCTTTTCTGATCCAAGCTTGTCCAATGTGAGGAATGGGGTGTATTCTAATGTGTGCATGTTTGTGATAGTCTTGCAGACTAGTCCCTCTTGTGTTTGGTTCCTCATTGTGGCTTTTATTGGATAAGACACTAGTCATGTGGTTTACTTGCTTAGGAGATTGTGTGTAAGCGAGATTTGGTTCATTCTCACATGAAGTACTTGATGGTGTGGTTTCCATGGTGTGAGTGAACATACATTCATCATCATGTTCATTTGAGTGGTCTCTCAGGTCTATACATTCGGCTTTGACAGGTCGTTCATCTAACATACTGAATACTTCACGATGTCCTATCTTGGCCGAGATGTATCCTAGGGCCAATTGAATAGTCATTTCGAATTCATATATCCAATCTTGACCTAACACGAGCTCTTCCAATAAGTCTTGATCATGACATACTAAGAGTTTTTGTTCCATTGTGTTGTTTCCGAGATGTAGAGGTAAGGTAATCTCGCCTATACATTGAGTGACTTTTCCTCCTATTCAAATTAGCTATGCCTTAGATGGACATAATTTGTCTTTGAGTTTCTGGGTCAATGAATACTTAATACAACTTACGACTGCTCCTGTGTCAATGAGAGCATCCACTAAGTGGTACTCTTTTGTTTCAGCACCCAAGTTCAAATAAGGTTGTTTTATTTGCTGTCCTAGGTTTTCAGAGGCTCTAAAGTTAGCCATTGGGGTGAGTTCCTCTCCTCGTCAATATCTCTTGTCTCTTTCTCTCATCCACTCCTTGCGTTTCCTGATTCGTTCTAGCGCTTCTTGTCTAGCTTCTTCTTGTATTCTTTCTTCCTCTTCGCGCCTATTTTTACCCATTATTAGTCGTGACATTATCTCTTTTGTCAATGGCTCTAAATATTTTTTTACCCAGCAGCCACTGATATAATTTGGTAATACTTCTCCATCTAGGGTTGCTAAGCTGATGGCTCCGCTCGTAGATATACGATTCATGAGCAATGGGCCATATCCTCTTTTCTATAGTTTCTTCGCGTGTTGTTTAAACCAAAACTAAATCTCGTTCCTTTAGGTTTTTGTCTTTAATGTGAGCATCAAAATATGCCTTCTATCGTCTTTTAGCAGCATAAATCCCTGCTACAGCTTGTAACCTAGTTTCGTGTAACTTTTCTATTTGATCCATGTCCGGTCCACTCGTAAGTTGTTGCTACTCTGAGAGTGGGTACTAAGAAATCAATTGGCAAGATGGCATTCTGTCCATACACTAAATTAAAAGGAGTAGTTCCTATGGCTGTTTTGTAGGCTATGCGGAATGCCCATAAAGCATGATGTAATTGCTTATCCCAATCATATCTACCATTGTTAACAATTTTAGTGAGGACTGTACATAGGATTTTGTTTGAGATTTCAGCCTGTCCATTGGCTTGTGGGTGATATGGTGCTGATTTTTTATGAATTACTAAGAATTCATTTATTAAGGCTTCTATTAATTCGTTCACAAAGTGTGTGCCTCTATCACTCACAATTTCTATAGCCAATCCAAACCTAGTGAATACGTTCTCAAAGAGAAACTTGGCCGTAGTCCTTGTGTAATTTTTCTTGGTTGCTTTGGCTTCAACCCATTTGGTCAAATAGCCTGTGGCTACGATTATGTACTCGGCATGGGATCCTTTAGCTGGTGGGCTAATAGGTCCTATGAAGTCTATTCCCCATTTAGTAAAGGCTCTGGCACTCATCATGGGTTTCAGCGGCATTTCATCTCTTCTAATAGGATATTTTGTTCGTTGGCAGGTATCACATCGTTGAACATATGTGGCTGCATCGTGATGTAGAGTTGGCCACCACATCCCTACAAAGAGAATCATTTTTGTAGTTTTATCTGCAGAAAAATGTCCTCCTGCAGGTCCTGTATGTGCCATCTCTAAAATAGAAAGATACTGGTCTTCATGAATGCACATTCGTAAATGATTGTCTCTTCCTCGCTTGAAGAGTTGTTTTCCTATAAGAGCATAGTCCTTACTTTGTTCTAAGAGTGCACATTTCCTTGCTAGCATAGCTCCTTCTAGGTTCTCTTGGGTCTTCAAGAATTTTACCAGAGGCATGCTCCACCTAGGTGCTATTGTGGAGTAACAAAGTGTAGAGTTCTCTTCTGGAATCCGTTCTTGACAAGTTGGGCAGGCAGATACATAGTTATGTGTATCCCTCTGCATGGTTGGCCAATATATGCCTAATCTCTTCAGTGTTTGCCATGTTCGGTTTGCATTTAAATGAGTTTTCCATTGATTTACATGTGCTTTTTGAAGCCACATTTCTTGTTCCTCTTCTTCCACGCATCTCATGAGTAATCCACTTGAGTCTTGGTGATATAAACTTCCAGCAATGATATGGAGGTTTTTAGTCTTCCATAGATCTTGGTTTCTGTTTGGTGTGATCCCATGTTTAGGTCCATAAGTGAGGATAGGGATCAACTTTTCTGCCCATTGTGGACATACTTTGAGATTAAAAAGGTAAGTGTCTGGTAGTTCATTCGGTACTCCTGTAGGGGGTTCTCCATGTGTCATTCTCGATAAGTGATCTGCTCTAATGTGCATATTCCCTTTCTTGACTACTACTTCAAAATCAAATTCCATCAACAATAGGAACCATCGTACTAATCGTCCTGTATTACAAGGTTTATTGACTAAGTATAGTAGAGCTTGATGATCGATGAAGAATTTGAATTTGTTTTCTAAAAGGTAGTGTCAAAACTTTTTTACTGCGTACACCATCCCTAAACCTTCTCTCTCAATCGTGGTATAATTGCGCTCCGCATGATTCAATTTTCTACTGGCATAGGCTATAGGGTGGTCTAACTTCCCGGTATCCGCAGGTTGAGTTAAGATGCAACCAATGGCAAAGTTGGAAGCGTCTACGTGAATGTGAAATGGTTTATTCCAATTAGGTACTCGAAGGATTAGTGCTGAACTTAATCGAATCTTTAATTCGTTAAAGGCTTTTTCACATTCCTCTGTCAAATTAAACTGAGACAATAATGCATAAAGAGGTCTCGCAATTATGGCATACATGTGTATAAATCTACGGTAGTATCTGCAATGTCCCATAAATGCTTGCACTTCTTTTGCAGGCTTTCATCTAGGCAAATCCAGAATCACTTTAATTTTGTCTTCATATGTGGAAATTCCATTCTTAGAGACAATGTGTCCTAATATCTTTCCTTGTCGAACCATGAAGACACACTTTTCTGGGTTGAGGCATACTCTATATTGTCGACATTTGGCAAAAATCTTTCCTAGTTCAGGGATATGTTCTGATCGTATAGCTGAATAAGTGCATAAATCATCCACGTATACCTCCATGTTCTTCTTCAAGAACTCCTTGAATACATGGCACATCAATCTTTGGAAAGTGGCTGGGGCATTGGTTAGACCAAAAGGCATAACCCTAAAGGCATACACTCCCCATTCAGTTGCAAAGGCTGTTTTATGTTGGTCCTCAAGAGCAATCGCTACCTGATTATACCCTGAAAAGCCGTCTAGAAAACTATAAACACTGCCACTCTTTCCAAAAGATGGTAAGTGATGGGTAATGGGTAACTATCTCTTATGGTGGCAACATTTTCTTTTTTCAAATTAATGCATACCCTTAGCTTGCCATTCTTTTTCGGAACGACCACCAAAGGTGATACCCATTCTGTGTGTTCAATCTCATAAATAAAGCCAACATCCAACAACTTGTCTATCTCTTCCTTAATTTTTGCTGAATAAACGTCGTTATAAGTGTATGGTCTTTGTTTGGAAGGTTTGGCTTCTGATGTCATAGGGATTCTATGGGCACAAATAGAGGGATCTACTCCTTTCAAATCCTTATAGGTCCAAGAAAGACATCCCTATATTCTCTTATGAGTCGTATTAATTCTTGTCCCTCCTCCATTGAGACATCCTGTCCTATAAAGGTACATCGCTCTTCTCCTTCTTCCAAAGTTACTACTATTTTCTTGGTCTGTTCTTTGTTGTCATATGCTATTCCTAGTTGTGCTTCCCGTTTTGGCATTTGGATGGCAATTTTCCTTTCTTCTACTTCATATTTTTTGAAGTGGGCAGGCACTTCGAATTGATCCTGAGGCTTGTTTTCTCCTTCTTCTTTTTCTTTATCTAGTCCAAGTTCTTCTTCCTGTGTCATTTCTTGGTTTAACTCATTAGTTATGACACTTACTCTTTGGCTTTCACTTTCTACCTCAATTTGTTCCTGCTCCATTTCAATGCTCTCATAATCCTCCTTCCATTCTCTTTCAATGATTTCCCGTTCTTCCGCTTCTTGAAGAACAACCACGTATAAACTTACGTCATATCCTTCCTCGTCAATGCATTCATTCATGGTTATTACTTCTTCGTTTACACATACATCGAGTGTGGCTAAAATTTCCATCCAACCATGAGGTTCAAATTCTTCATCTAGGAATATTTGGGGCATGTATGCTGGATCTTGTACAGACCTAGCAATTCCCTGCCTTAGCGGCCATCCTTTCTTCCTTTCCTCTTCTTTTTTTGCTGCCTAGCATATCCATAGATGAGTATCTTTGTTCATCCACGTTTGTTCACTTGAACTTATAATGTGAATCGACTGCTCGTCTTCCTCCTTATGAATCAGATTCCATTGCAAGGGAGGAACATCTGGATACGTATATGTGTGGAGATTTATTCTGGTCGTGGTTCCTTCGTGCTGTAAGTATACCACGTCTTTTCTGTGAAGAGAGATGGTGGATGCAATCCAAAGATGAGTAGGTGCTGCTACAACCAGCTTCACACCAGCCAACTGAGACTTCAGAGTTGATTATTAGACCCTTTGAGCTTCCTAAATCCACCAAAATATCAGCCAAGTACTTTGGAACATGTATCCCAAAAGTTTAAGTCAAGACAGACTAGTTGCGAAATGACTAGCTCCCAAAACTTGCTATCTTTGGACATACATCTGCTGGAAAAAATGAACAGTGCTCTCAACCTGGTACGAATTAGATAAATTCCTTTTGGGCATAGCAAATAGACTTAGCAAGCTTCCCAATCCAAGTTAAACAACTTTAAATGATGGACTGAGCATTGAGAACAAGATTCATCAATTTCTGGAACATGCCCACCATTCTCGAGGCTCTACAGAGATAGACCAGTGAGCAGTAAAATGCAGATATCTCCAAAACTGTAAATCCAATGACCATGAACATTTATAGAAACTAGACAGTAAGAGATATCTAACGCACGTTAAAACACTGAAAAATGTTGCGTAGAACTTGAGATATGACTTTCTGAAGTTACTGCTCTGAGTGAGTATAACAGAGAACAAAACAGAGAAGTAGATAATGACAAATGTATAGATTCACATATGATTACAACCACATTGGCAATGAATCTTTGCACAATGGGAGTAGAATGATAGAGATATGGAGTAAGCTCTTCAATCTCTACAAAATGACATGAAGTGGTCACGTACAAGGCTTGCTAATCACCTCTTCCTTCTTGCTCTTTTTATAGCTATTCTTGGAGGGAGTTTTGAATTCGAATTCGAATGGATCCACCTAAAAGTGATCCCCAAAGTTAGGAGATATTCCCTCAGCTCAAAAATTCGTGGTTTTAGGTAGTTAGAGCCACGACTTTGCTTTTACATCATGGATGAGGTAAGCCATCCTTTTCCTTTTTCTTTTTTCAATTACAAGAGATAAAAAATGAACTCTTTTACAAGAGGTCTTCACATGACTACACATGTGACTTACAAATGATCATAATATCAAGCATATCAAGCATGTAGGCTTGGGTAAAATGCACCAACAGCTCCCCCTCAAGCCTAACATGCTTGGCCTCCAAATAAGTCTTCAATTGTCCTTGATTTCCTGCAAGCCAATCATCAACTTGAATCTACTTAACTTTGTACCATTAAGAGCTTTAGTCAACATGTCTGCACATTGCATATCTGTAGAGACATAGGATAGTTGAATATCCTTGCTCATTAGCTTCTCCCTTACATAACGGTAGTGGACTTCAATATGCTTGGTTCTAGCATGGTATACCGGATTAGCTAATAGATGTAGTGAGCTTGTGTTGTCACCAAAAATGTGAGGTGTTGAAGAATGAAGTCCAAGATCTGTGTACAAAGACTTTAACCACATGATTTCTTGAGTTGCATTAGCCAAACCTCTATATTCCGCTTCAGTAGAAGATAATGCCACGGTTGGTGGCTTCTTCGATGACCAAGAAATGATTTTTGAACATGCAAATGATATATACCCGGATGTGCTTCTTCTACCATCTCTAGATCCGGCCCAATCTACATATGAGTAGACCTTTAGCTCAATATGTGAAGTATATGAATAGAACAAACCTTCATTCATGGTCCCCTTTAGGTACTTGAGGACTCTCATGGCCGCTTCCATATGTGGTCTTCTCGGCTTATGCATAAACTGACTCAATATGCTAACACTATAGCATATATCCACCCTTGTGAGTGTTGCATACTTCAAACTTCCAACCAAGATTTGATAGCTTGTGATGTCTTCAATTGGCTCTCCTTCATAAGCACTAAGCTTATGATTTTGCTCCATAGGTGTACCTGCACACTTGGTATTTTCCATCTTGAACTTGACGAGCATGTCATGCACATACTTCCTTTGTGTGATGTATATACCTGAATATGTGTAGATGAACTCCAATCCAAGAAAATAAGTGAGTGGTCCGAAAACTCCTCCTTCATTTGACTCTTTACCTGTTTGATTCCTTCAAGATCATTGCCTGTGATAATAATATCATCAACATACACACATAAATAGATCACTTCAGATCCATTCCTCTTTATGAACAAAGAGGTATCCGCCTTGCTAGATTTGAATCCTTGGTCCTGCAAATAAGTCACCAATCTGAAATTCCAAGCTCTTGGAGCTTGCTTCAATCCATACAAAGCTTTCTTTAGTTTGCATACATAGTTAGGATAATGTGCATCCTCATATCCAGAAGGTTGTGCCATATACACTTCCTTAGAAATCCATCCATTCAAGAAAGCATTCTTTACATCAAGTTGATAGAGCTTCCAATTTCTAGATGCAGCAAGACTAATGAGAACCCTAATTGTAGGCATTTTTGCAACACGAGAGAAAGTCTCCTCATAATCAATTCCATGGGTTTGAGCAAACCCTTTAGCAAGTAACCTTGCTTTGTGTCTATTTATACTTCCATCTGGATTCCTCTTGATTTTGTATATCCATCGAGATCCAATTACCTTCACAGATGGCTTGTTAGGTACAATCTCCCAAGTGTCCTTTTCCTTCAGGGCTTCCATATCTTCATCCGTTGCATCTCTCTAAGCTTAGTAGATAATGACAAATGTATAGATTCACATATGATTACAACCACATTGGCAATGAATCTTTGCACAATGGGAGTAGAATGATAGAGCTATGGAGTAATCTCTTCAATCTCTACAAAATGACATGAAGTGGTCACGTACAAGGCTTGCTAATCGCCTCTTCCTTCTTGCTCTTTTTATAGCTATTCTTGGAGGGAGTTTTGAATTCGAATTCGAATTGCTCCACCTAAAAGTGATGCCCAAAGTTAGGAGATATTCCCTCAGCTCAAAAATTCGTGGTTTTAGGTAGTTAGAGCCACGGCTTTGCTTTTACATCATGGATGAGGTAAGCCATCCTTTTCCTTTTTCTTTTTTCAATTACAAGAGATAAAAAATGAACTCTTTTACAAGAGGTGTTCACATGACTACACATGTGACTTACAAATGATCATAATATCAAGCATATCAAGCATGTAGGCTTGGGTAAAATGCACCAACATTTTCCCCAATCTTGCACTACCTTAAGCTGTCTCATGAAAGGTCTCCCAAGTATCATTTCATAATTGCTCGCCTTTTCAAATTGACAGATCGCTAAGGTGTCCTCGAATTCAACTCCACAGGTGGTAAAAGTTACTCTTTCCAATAATCCCAAGGGTCGCTCAGTGTGTCCGTCTGCCATTTGTATCTTCATGCATGTTGGTCTTAAGACTGGTTTTCCCCATTTCTCCCAAATTTCCTTGGTCGCAATTCCTACTCCTGCTCCAGAGTCTAAGATGGCTTTAGTGGTGTACCCTCGGTAAGTGATGGGAAGGCATGTGTTTCCTTCATCTCCCTCACTAAAATCTCCAACCTTGTCGACTGGGATTTTGACTGTGGTTACTTCATCCGGTATTTCCTTCTCTTCCGGCTTGGTCTTCAATTGACTAGTTATCTTCTCCTTCAAATGTGGTTTTATCTTCAGAAGTTCTTCCAATGTCAGAGTACAAGGGTTTTTTACCTTTCTAAGATGTTGCACAATATCCGAGGTTTGGATTGATGGGTTCAACTTTTTCCTCCTTATTGAGGGGATACAATATAACTCAGAGTTGTGTTCGTATTCCCCTGTGTAATTTGGCAAAGCCTTCTCACTGTCATCATCCTTTTTGCTCTGGTCCAGAGGTAATAATCCCACTAAGTTTAACTCAGGTATTGAGGCTTCAAACTCACCTTTTGCTTCTAACTCTTGAAAAGGTGGTTCAATTCCTTCCACTTTCTTCCATCCGTCTTCTTGGACTCTTGCCCACAAATCTTTAGGCCATTCCCCATCAACTTCTGGAACAATGGATCCTTCCTTTTTATCTTCACAGTAATTTCGATCATAGGTCTCGCCTTCTTTTCCTTTATCGTGATTACTAAGAATGACACACTCTTGAAATTCTTTCTCAGGAATTCGAGAGTTAGGCTGTTGATGAGCAGGATTTTCTAGGGTCTGTTGAGGTACTTCAATTAATTTCTTACATATCTCCAACCTCTCTTTCTCTAGGTCACCTCTAGGATATTCCTTTTCATGTTGTTCAATGGTTGGTCCTGCCCTTATTCATGCTTGGTATGCCTTAATCCACATGGCTAATTCTTCTGGCATGGGGTCTGCTAAAACTGATCCTGCTTCATGTTTTTGGCACTTTCCTATCTTATTTTCTCCTTCAAGTTTTTGTGCTTCTTCTTGACTTTGTTCATTATCTTCATTTTCCTTCTTTTGATGTAGTTTCTTTTCCTTTATCCTTTCTCTACGATTCTTCCATCTTTGTGTTCGTTTACTTGTAATACTTTTTCCTTGCTCTTCCGAGTCTTCCACTATTTGAGGTGTGGGTATGTTCAATTCTCTGTCAACTTCATCATTCTCTCCAGTTTTTTCTGGGGTCTCTCTAGCTTTAGCTCTTGTTATTGCTTTCAATGACACGGTGTACTCCTTATCACTCCCTGACGATTCTATTACTTCTATCACATTGATCCACACATTCGAGTTAACTTTGTTGGGGTTCTTGGGGCAATCTCTGAAAAGGTGTTCTTTACCACAATCACCACAGTATCCTTCCCAAACTAATATATGTCATCCAGTAACGCAGTAAGCATTTCCCTATTTTCTTCCGACATGTCTTTTCTGGAAATTAAATCACCTGCACTTTTGTACTTCCCTATGCGTTACACTTCTGGTTCTACACCCACTTTCTCAAGTACACCTCGTACTTGCCGAATTTGTTCAATGAACTGATCACTGGGGATGCCATCCCCTTTCTTGTTCCCATGTCCAATGCCCTCAGCCCTTACTTCTTCTCTGGCATACGTGACAGGTCCAGCCAAAAACAGAGCAGGTAACCACTTTTGGTTGACAAGGGACAATCGAGTGCTTGGGAGCACTTCCTTCACCATCAGCAGGTCCAACAATTTAATCTTGTCCACCTGCACCTAATCTTCTTTGCATCTCTTCTCATCCTTGATACCCTCTCTTCTCAGAGTCCTCTTTAAGCTGTTTCATTCGGGAAACTACATCATTGACTACCCTTGCATTATTCCATAGGTTCTTAGTTCCGAGTTCTTTTCCCATGCCATTGACTCCACCTGCAAGCTCGGAAACAATTCGAACACTACCTCCAACAATCACTCTAGTACCAAGGGCTACTGGCCGGCAAATCCCGATGGAGATCAGGCTACAGGACATCCCCCACCACTTAGTAGCAACCTTCAGGTTTCCTCAGGAAGGAAGACCACACCTCCCCTCAAGCGTGTGCATCTGCACCCTTTTCCATCTTAGAACAGCAGACGGAGGAGAACCTCTACTGCACATCTCAATCCTCTCGTTCACAGCTCCTCTCCTCCCTTTTGGCCCCGTCGACACTTGCAAAAAAACAACAATGGCGAAACTCTTGTCTGCTCACCTCGATAGAGTACACTCCCCACCTTCTCTTGCTACTGCATGTGCGCACCTGCACACAACCACAACAAAAGGAAAAACAGAAAATGATCCTCCCCCAACGGAGAGAGAGAGAGAGAGAGAGAGAGAGAGAGAGAGAGAGAGAGAGAGAGAGAGAGAGAGAGAGAGAGAGAGAGAGAGAGAGAGAGAGAGAGAGAGAGAGAGACCAAAAAAACACGCCTGCTGCCCCCCTCAATAAAAGCCAATAGTTCCCCTTTTCTTTTGAGATGAAGGTCGCCAAAAACTGCCACTTTAAATATGTTTCTGCCAAAGAAACATCTCTTGTCACTTCCTATCATCTGACCAACACAGTGTGCTTTCATAGGCCTACCACCCAAAACAGATTGAAACTGAATGTGTCTTTTTCTCTGTGACTTTGCAATCTCTAGAAAAGCAATAGAAAAGATAAAATGGCTTCCTCCACTGATAAATCATTTCCATAGGTGGATAACTGCATTTTGCAGGGGGTAATTAAAGTCCACAACTTGCCTACGCATTAATCCATGCGTTACACATCGGAAATATTTGCAATCTCGCTTGCGCTTGTAACTTTGCTTCAAATCTTTGCAATGTCCTATATGCCTCCACACATCCATGCTGCTATCAATTCTTTCAAACTGCCACATTGGTTGTGGTTGACGTCACCGACGAGCAATTTCACCTTGCAAGGCACCTAAATCCATTATATACTTTGCAACTGGAAACTTGTTGGTGCATAAAAAGACTCATTTTTTTAGGTTAACATACTCCCCTTCACTTGTCTGTGAAGTCGTCCTCGACGAGCCAAATCTGTTCCTGCACTCGAATCATCCAACATGTGCTCATCACTCAATCGAATACAAATCTTTACTTTGCATGATTATTCTTTTCTTCCTCAATGTACCACCTGCAATCACCCTCATACAATCGTCGGTTAGTACCAAAATCCAATCATTTCACTTACCATCTTTGTCCATTTTCTCGCATCTTCACCGCCATGTCCACCTGTCTACAAACTTCATCAAACATTAGAACCTTTCTTCATCAAATCACAAGACCATTTACAACCAAAATGGAAAGAGCAAACACACATCAAGAAATCACATCACACATCCTCGTCACACATGCAAGTTCGTCACAACCCATATGCATACAAGCAGAAGCCCATCCACATTCCCTCTCTCATCATTATTCATTCAATACATCACGAATCTCTATTCCACATGCATACTCAACTCACTTTCTACACACACCATATATATGTGAGCAAGTGCCATTCTTAAATTTCATTTTTGATGCCCTTATCGGCTATACGGCCACCCCCAATTCTTCTTCCGTTTCTCATCGAGTCCTCCCGTTTATTTTTCATGCCTCTTCGACCTAAGGTTTCTACTACCCGCTTTCCTTTTCATCAAATCTTTGTTTTTTTTTTTTTCTCTCCTTTTCAACTAAATTCTATGCTAGGTCACCACCAAACCTCTCTAACTTGATGGATACACGACAAGGACCACTCAAGCCTAACATGAGCTCACCTTGACAGGACCACTCATCATCAACGCGATTCAGGATTTCTCAAGTTGTCATACCACCTAAGAGCCAAACTGAACACTTCCCAAAGGTTTGCAAATAAACAAAGCAACTAGCATGATTGGATCCCTCAAGTCCAAGTCTTCCACAGACACGTCACAGCCAAAACCCTAGCCGAGCTTAAGCTTTGATTCGACATACCTAATCAGGAGTCCACACATAACCCGAATCCCCACAACACATATACACATTCCCATCCGAGCATCATGCTCTCTCACCTCTCTTCTATCTCCCCTCAAGCGAGGAATTCGTCTCATTTTTTTTCACATTTTTCTCTTTTTCTTTTCCATCATTTTTTTCACATATTTACTCACACTTGCCGGCCTACGCCGAAGCTGGATGCGACTCGTGGACTCGACCACCCGATCGAGTTTGTTCCACCCATCTGCCTGCCCAACGTAGCGCGCGACACACAGATGGCTAGCCCTATGCGAAACCGAAGTCGGTTCGTGGATTTGACCACCCGGCCAAAGGGACTCCACCCACCTATCGGCCCACATAGGCGCGTAGACACATGCACACATATATAAACATATATATATATTTTCATTTTTTTTTCATTCCCGCATCTCGAGAATTAGGAGACAAAAGAAAGGACCTTTTCCCAACCCAACCAATCACGACACACACACACATATCCCCCCGTGGACATCCCGATGAGACACATCTCCTCTCTACCGCTACTCAAGTCAAAATCCAGCCACTAATGCCTTGGTCAACACGTCCTCGCAAAACCCGCACATACTAACCACCTCATCGACCTGGAACCTCAAAGAGTGTCACTTCAGTCCTAAGCGTACAACCAACTCGATCCATCCGTCCTCACATCTCTGACTCGCAATCCCACAAAGCAAACCCTAGTCAGACTCAAGCCATCCTCACCGACATCCATCGCATCCTCTATTCCTTCCTCACCTCCAACCTCTGCCTCGCAGAGATTCCACCTGACCAGATAGATGACTTGGATAACTACCATTACCCGTTGTGCCCCTCAACGACTCAAGCCTCGCCACTAAGTCCCTTAATCCTTGCTTGTTGTACTCAATATCACTATGATATTGGAACAGGTCAGATTCAATGCCTCGGAACCAATTCCATATTTTCTCCATCTCTTTATCCTCTCTCACCCTTTTTTCAGATCCGAGGGGGATATCCTCCCTCTTCTCAACTCGAGAAGTCAACTTCTCAACCTCTTCTCGAATTGACCTTTCCTCCCAAATCCTACTCATATTTTCTACATCTAGATCATCTACCTTTTTCGATAGCTCATTCTTCATCTCTTCTAACTCTGCTCCGAACGCACTCAACCTGTCCAACACCGCTTTCAGCTCTTCGTCCATTTTCCCCGCTCTCGGGTCCTCCAATTGCCCTCGCATCTCGTCATCTTTCCGATTCATCCACATACCGAGCTTGCTACTCAGCTTTGCATTCTCTTTCTCTACACGTCTCACTTTCTCATCACTCTGTGCTTGGGTACTTTTCATTCTCTCTAACTCCAAGTGGAACTCCTCTGCTAGCTTACCCGCTTGGTCATCATATCTACCAGTCATCTCTTGCAATTTCTTGATTTCCTTTTCCATTCGGTCGACTCTCTGTGCAAGGTCATCATTGTCTCGTGAGGTCTCTTCTTCAATCGAAAGTCCATGGCAATCGGCTATCATCAACCTAGTTCTAAGGTCCAAGACCTTCTTTCTCGTGTCATTGCTCTTCCTCGCCACTTTTTCTCTCTCAAGCAACTCGACTTGTCCTCTCAGGTTCTCATTTTCCACTGTCAACACTCTATTTATATCTGTCACCACTCGGAATTGCTCCTCCCATTTGTCTACAACCTCTTCTATCTTTGCCTGATTTTTCTCTAATGTTCCCACCTTGACCCTCTCACTATCGCGCTCTTCACGAAGACATTCCAACTCACGTTTTATGCTTGCCAACAAACTCACGTCATCTTTGTCTTTCACATAAGAAGTCGCAACCTGCGGACTAACCTCTTTTGCCACGACCTCCTCAACAAGAACATCCTTTGCGCGACACACGTGCTCACACAACCTTTTCTCTCCACAATCCGTGCATGCAGGAACAAATTCCAATGGACTAGACACACGAGGGCAAAATTTCACGATGTGCCCTATCTTCTCGCAACACCAACACCAACTGTAATTCGAGATTGGGCCAACCCGACGACATTCATATGCACGATTTCTCATTGGGTGCCCAAATCCGCTTCGACTTCTAACCCCCCTTGGAGTCATTGTTCTCTAGCTAATTTCTTGAACATCTACAACTTGCGTAAGTTGCACCATCTCTCTACCTAGACCAACACGCTCAATCTGAGTCGACGGGTTGTGCCGCACAATTGGGGCACCGAGCGTACTCGTGGCACGACTCTATGAGGAGTGCCAAGCCAACTCCCCAGTAGGATCGCCAAATGAAGAGTCCTAATGCCCACGAGAAAGATAATACAGATATCTGCTTATGTGCACTGATAGTTTGTTTAACTTGCCTGTACAAACTGACTTTCTCTCATTTGTGTCCTCGGTTGCACTTGAAAGTGGTTGCTGAAGAGAAGAGAACCCAAGCCCTACTGCACATGCAATCGAAGATCCACTCCCCAAGGTACCCCTCGTGATTCCCCTTTGCTCTCTCCTTGCTCACACCCTTTCTCACACACACTCATGCATGCACATGCTCAAACCCACACGTTCGAGTACATGACCTTTCTCACCCTCCTACGATCTCTCTCCCTCTCTCGCATACACACACACTCAAGCGCTCATACACACCTAACAACCCGACACACCTCGCCTACACCCACATGCACAACTTCTTACTTACACTCTCTTTCTCCCTCTCTCCTCTTTTACACACTTTCCGCACATGTAGGCTCACACACTCCCTTACTCTCGCACCCAAACACACACACGTATACTCAGAACATATCCAAGAAACTACACCAAGGACATCCTCGATCACCTTAAACTTGCTTGGCACAGCTGTCTCATTTCAGATTCCAACTAACCTCGTTCAGTTAAAGTTACTCACTCCTACATGCAATCCAACGCTCACAGCTTTTCCAAGAGCCAAATCTCAAATTTCCCAATCAACTCCCTTGCTCTATTTGTTTAATATGTACCCAACATTGCTAACGACACTTTAATCCTTTGGCACATCCTCCCTTCCGACTGTCACGGCTATCACCAAGCATCCAAAAACAGAGGACAATCATGTGGGAATGCAAGAAAGGTATGAGCCAAGATCAAGCATCCGAACAACTAAAGGCCCAATCCTACACTGCAATATCCCTTCCGGAGGGAAACAACCATAACGTGCCTGCCACTGATTTGCTGCTGGAATAGCAGGTTAAACTATAATGACTGCTGCATAGCTCTTAATTTCATACAGCATTAACAGTGTTTTATACATTCCAAAAATCGATTTGATCATAGGATTCACACACAGTGATCGTGATAAAATGTCCTTTAATTGCATCGCTTCATCATATATTCTCCACCGTAAATGAACTGCCCACTTATGGATTGTTAATATGCTCAGGATCTCCACGCTTGGCTTAGGCTTATGTCATCACAGAGATTCAATCTTAACCAAACATCACACACAAAAACTTAGGAGCTTCTATGCTTGGAATTTACAACATCACATAAGACACAAAACTTTCGTGCATATCTACCACCCCAAAAGTCAACAAGAGTTTCAATCCAGAGATTTATCAGCTCTGACAGTGCAAATTAAAGCTATGCTGCCCGGAATTCATGCAATACAGTCGGAAATGCTAACTCTAAGCATGAGAGATACACAAGTGCATGATAAGTTAAGCATCACCTGCATAAGGCCCCCTGCCACCATCATGGACTTCCTCAGCACTTCAAGTATACTTCAAAACCAGCGGTCAACCCTTGCACGTGTAGAACCATCATCCTTCAATCCTCATTATAATAGTGCCACAACTTTCTTTTTCCTCTCTCATAGACTCCAACTTGCTATCAGCATGGAGAGGATTGAAGAAAAACAGAGGGTTGGCCTTCTATAGCCTCGCTCTTGCAAATAAACCTTAGACCATCCTCAACACTATGTAAATAAGGACCCCATCTTTATGCTCTTCTGTCAAGCATCCCCTTGTGTTGCAGCTCCTGTATAGCCCACACCATTCTAGAGTGCCTTCTTGGCTTGCATGCCTGTTGTAGGGATCTCCTCTTGCAGTTGGAATATACCACCTATGGATAATCTCTTCTGATTGCCTCTATTGTGTGGCACTTTCGACCAGTTGAAGTCCCCAAGTTCACATCCAATATCAAGGCATATTTGATAGATCAGATGATACGAAGTGTCTCTTAGTTGCACATGCTCATTGAGATGGAAAGAAGTAATTATATGATAACATGACTTCTAGGTAGCCCGTTGATTAGCTCTTCTCTTACTCTTGGAGCAACAGTCACCTAATGCAGCACAACATTCTATGTCAAAATAGCAATGCTTGCTAAAGTGGAGAATCCAAAAAGCACATGAACCACTTTCAAGGTGTCTGCTCCTCTAGAACACGAGCCCAAAAAAAAACTCTCAAGAACAAAGCTTGTTTTGTGAATCTGCCTAAAATATGAGAGTGGGAGAGAATACAACTACCATATGTTTGTATGATGAAGTATTTATATGCAGCTCTGTTGCTATTCCTTCAACTAGCTAATTGGGCTGACGACACAAGTTTCCATCATACATAAGAAAATAGCACTTGTTGCTCGGCCTCTCCTTCAGTCTGCTTTTGTAGCTTTCTACACACACCTCTCTAGCACCAAGTAGAAAGAACTTCAGACAATTGTTTTCCTTCAGGCCATCCGTCCCCATTCTTTGCAATGAAGTTTCCTCAGAGGTAGTTTCTAGAAGCACTATTACCCTTCAAATCTGCTGAATGCTGCTCTTTAATATTTTTCCCTGTTGTGCTCAACCCAGCAGTGCTCAGCAAAATGTTTTCGAATGATTGGGGCTGGAGATAGCAATTGACCACTTCGGACTCCTTTCGGTTATCATGTGCAGCTCTTCGAGGGACTGAAACAACATTCCTATGGGTGCTATTGTTGTCTAGTATTCATGCGCTTCCACGAGACTGTGATGCTCAAATAATTTCCTGCTAAACCCCGACAGTTATACATGTGTCGTGGAGCAAGGAGTAACTCACAAATTCCTGTAATCTGATTTGGTTCATGTCTTCAGCCACATTCTAGATCCTTCATACAAAGCGGATTTCCCCTCAGTTGTCAAATCTCTTTTTCTTCAAAATACCATCTAAACCTTTCTTCATTCTTATGACCAAGAAGTTCTATCCCTCATCAACGATTAGACTCCTCCCTTTTGAGCCTTCAACGCATAATCTTCACCAAGCCCATATATGAATATCCCCCAATGTTGAATCCATTCAAAATTGGTCATCTGGCAAACATTTGACGTTGGTGCCCTGCACACTTCAAAAGTTTCTGTACGTTTATACCATCTGCTAGTTGTTTTAGTACTCCACCACCCTTCCAACTCTACACAGGTTACCTTCTTGATATGCCAGATAAACAAAACTTCTCCTCGCTGCCTCTACCACTCATGTCCTTCCCGTGATGCAGAGGTTAACAAAGACGTTGAGGGTGAATCGAATAACAGCAGACGGAGGAGAACCTCTACTGCACATCTCAATCCTCTCCTTCATAGCTCCTCTCCTCCCTTCTGACCCTGTCGACACTTGCAAAAAAACAACAATGGCAAAACTCTTGTCTGCTCACCTCGATAGAGTCCACTCCCCACCTTCTTCTTGCTACTGCATGTGCGCACCTGCACACAACCGCAACAAAAGGAAAAACAAAAAATGATCCTCCCCCAACGGGGAGAGAGAGAGAGAGAGAGAGAGAGAGAGAGAGAGAGAGAGAGAGAGAGAGAGAGAGAGAGAGAGAGAGAGAGAGAGAGAGAGAGAGAGAGAGAGAGAGAGAGAGAGAGAGAGAGAGAGAGAGTCCAAAAAAACACGCCTGCTGCCCCCCTCAATAAAAGCCAATAGTTCCCCTTTTCTTTTGAGATGAAGGTCGCCAAAAACTGCCACTTTAATTATGTTTCTGCCAAAGAAACGTCTCTTGTCACTTCCTATCATCTGACCAACACAGTGTGCTTTCATAGGCCTATGTAGTAAAAGCTCCGATGAATTCCCCAATTTTGGGATTCTTTCTGCACGCCGATCGATCCACACTTGACAGAGATGTGCGCACGGAGTTCTTCCTCGATGATCCGCCCAGCCGCGTGGTGACCTTGCCTTAGTGTCTCTCCATAATGATGAATCATCCCCCCCACATGGCTTCATACATGGGTGCCACATGGCATTCATGTATGAGCCCATCTAATCACAACTAAGAGGTGGTTCACACCTCTCTTGGGGGTATTCCATAACATTTCCTTCCCCTTGATTCCGTTTTTGTCCTCAAAAATGGTATTGGAAGGTCTAAAATAAAGAGAGAATTGCTATTATCACCACTCCCACTATATCCCCATGTATATAAATACATGGTCCTGTCTCCGTGTTGTTTCCCCATATCCTTCCCCTTAAGAAAACTCTTGGGAAGGTAAACTGAAACTGGGAAACCGTCTCTGTAGGGTGCTAACCCGCTCCCATGTGGCACTATCTTCTGAACTATCTTTCCACTTTACTAGACACTCTTTATACAAGTGACTCCTCGTCCGTTTCTCTCGAGTGCGTAGTATGCTCTCTGGCTCATGTGGAATAGATTGAACAGAAATAGGCTCTACTACCTCACTATCTGGAATGAGGTTGTCAGATTCACCCAGCCTTTTCTTAAGCCGGCTAACATGAAAAACTGGATGGATTTGACTATTCTCTGGAAGTTGGAGCTGGTAAGCCATCTTTCCTATTCTCTTAAGTATTTGGAAAGGTCCACAATACCTAGGAGATAATTTTGGACAAGGTCCCGTCTTCATGGTTTCAGACCTAGAGGGAACTCTAAGATAGACTTGCTCTCCTACCTCAAAGTTGATATCTCTTCTTTGAGGGTCAGCATAGGCTCTAGCCCTATCCTGAGCTTTCCTAATGCTGTCCTTAGCAAGTCTAAGCATATCATTCATTTCTTCCAAGAAGTCCTTTGCAGCTTGAACTTTTTCATTCTGCAAGCCAACTGCATAAGGAGCCCTTGGCTGAAACCCATACATAAGCATAAATGGACTATGCCCGGTGGAAGAGTGCTTGGCACTATTATATGCAAACTCTACTATAGGTAAGTACTCTTCCCAATTAGTTTGCCTTTCATTTACATATGCTCGAAGCATATCCTCTAGGATTTGGTTAACCCTTTCTGTTTGCCCATCCGACTGTGGATGCTCGGCCGTACTCATGCTAAGCTTTGTATCCAACCTTTTGAAGACCGCTCTCCAAAAGTGGCTAGTAAACTTCCTATCCCGATCAGAAACTATGTCTAAAGGAAGACCATATAACCGGTATAGGTTCTCTACAAAGAGTCTAGCCAACTCAGGTGTCTTCACTGTAGTATGTGTTGGAATAAACCTAGCCATTTTGGTTAACCTATCCACAATTACCCAGACCGAGTCGTGCCCTCTCTGTGTCTTAGGTAAACCGACTATAAAGTCCATGGAGATACTCGCCCACTTCCCATTGGGAATATCCAATGGGTGGAGTAGCCCTCCAATCCTTAACCTCTCAGCTTTGTTGACCTGGCATTTATTGCACTTAAGCACATACTCTAGGACGTCCTTATGAAGTCCAGGCCAATAAAACTGCCTCTTAACAAGATCATAAGTCTTGTTAACTCCTGGGTGTCCCGCACTAGGTGTGTCATGACACTCATACAAAATATGCCGTCTCATCTCAGTATCTCTAGGGACACACACCTTACCTTTATAAAACAGATATCCATCATGGACACTGTAATTCTTCCACTTGAATCCTTCTTGAGTACCCGTCGATACTCCATCCTCATTGGAAACCCGTATATCACGATCCCCATTCTCTATGGCTTCCCAAATCTCGGAATATGCAGGATCAAGCCTACATTTCCCTCTAATAGACTCAAGTAGCTCACTAGTGATCTGAGTAAAACTCAGTCCATTGAGCATAGGCATGCGGCTAAGTGAATCAGCCACTATATTAAACTTTCCCTTCCTATACCTAAGCTCATAATCAAACTCTTGAAGGGTCTCTGCCCATCGGGCCTTACGACCTTTAAGGTCTGTTTGATTAGAGAGCCACTTAATGCTCTCTTGATCAAACACTATCGTAACTTTGGCACCATATAAATAATGACGCCACTTCTTCAAAGCATGGACTATTGCATACAACTCCTTCTCATAGACGGAGTAATTCTTTTGAGCCGGTTCTAGTTTCTTGCTCTCAAAAGCTAATGGTCGACCATCCTGTACTAAAACCGCTCCTATAGCAAAATCACTCGCGTCAGTCTCAACCACAAATGGTTTATTGGGATCTGCTATATGTAAAAGTGGAGCTGTAGCAATTGCTACCTTCAACTTTTCCATACTTTGCTTCTGTTCGTCTCCCCAATGAAAGGCTTTCCCTTTCCCTTTAAGCTGTTCCGTCATCGGGACAGCAATTTTGGCATAGTTCTTAATGAATCTTCGATAGAAACCTGATAAACCTAGGAAGATCTGCAGCTCCTCCAGGTTCCGTGGATGTGGCCATTCCATAATAGCCCTTACTTTTTCAGGATCCATCTGGATTCCATCTTGGGAGATTATATGCCCAAGGTACCTAACCTCTATCTTGAAAAATTCACACTTTGACTCTTTAGCAAAGAGCGAATTTTTCCTTAGCACTTGAAATACTTTTCTCAAGTGTTCCAAGTGATCCTGTTCTGATGCACTATAGATCAGAATGTCATCTAAAAAGTCTACTACAAAGTGTCCTAGATAAGGCCGTAAAACACTATTCATGAGTTTCATGAAAGTGGCAGGAGCATTGGTGAGACCAAAAGGCATCACCAAAAACTCATAATGCCCATATCTAGTCCTAAATGCAGTTTTAGGGACATCCTCTGCCCTAATCCTGATCTGATGATATCCTGATCTAAGGTCAAGCTTGGTAAAATACCTAGCTTGATGTAACTGATCAAATAGATCTTCCAACCTAGGCATTGGAAATCTATTTTTGATAGTTACCTTATTAAGTGCTCTATAATCTATACATAGTCTCATAGAGCCATCTTTCTTTTTAACTAGGAGCATTGGCGATGCCCATGGTGAGTTACTAGGTTTGATGAAGCCTTTATCTAAATAATCCTGCAATTGCTTCTCAACCTCCTCATGCTGAGAAACACTAAGCCTATAAGGTGGTCTACAAATAGGGTTAGTGTTAGTAACAACTTCTATGGCATGGTCAATGTCCCCTCTCTCAGGTGGTAGCCCTCGAGGTAAGTCAGTGGGAAAAACATCTCTGTATTCAAACATAAGATCCTTAAAACTTTTAACTACACACTCTTGCAAAAAAGAATAGTAGAAAGTCCTGTTCATATTTACATTCAAAGCATGAAAATATACATCAGATGAGCTGTCTGTACAATGCTCCATATCATGACTATACAATAAAAACATATCCTGTACATGCTGTGAACAACAGAGACTATACAACTCTAATGATGAGATGAGAGGTGCACTAGGTACATCTCTCTCTCCCTGAATATAAACTTTACTTCCATTCTTTTCAAACTCGAGTGTGTTATTTTGATAGCTGCGTTTAAGTGTATCTCCCAACCCCCATAGCCACTCTCTTCCTAAGACTAGATCTGTCCTCTCCATGTTCATAATTTGGAAGTCCATATGGTCTGTATAATCCTGCATCTTGACTTCCAAATTGGATACCATAGTATCCCATATTCTTTTATCTTGCCCTTGCATCATAGATACAATGTATTTATGTGCACTAGGCTGCTGGGGAATCTTCAATTTCTTGACCAAAGCATAACAAGTTTTTACTATCAGTTATGGTGTCACGATACTTGGTGAAGCAGCCAATGGTAAATTGAGCTTTTCTCTCAACTCCGAACTCCAAATATAGGGAATAGTGGGTTCCTTTCGAAGCCCTCAAGAAGACGCATCCAATGGTTGTCTTTTCACTCAATTCTGACACTTTTGCTTCCAGTTATGAGCAAAATACTAAGTCACGGGAATTACCTTCCTACACTCCAGCACTTCCTACACTTCACACACACCTTAACAATAGCAAACAAACACTTTCATGGATAGACAACACTTCCTAACACTGTTTCCAAGCATCACACATGCATACAAGCTCACAAAGAAGATGATACAGAGAGGAGAAGACACAAATTCGAAATTCAGTGCTCTTGATTCTCACAATGGCAAAGAGTATTTACAAAGAGTCACAAATTGACTTATATACATGTGCCCTAAAAATGGTCCTTTCACACAAGAGACTGGCACTTTATTCACTAAATGGTTAATTTCCTACTAATTTACATGGGTAAGCTACTAATCTCCAAGGGTATGCATCTAGAGGACTCCTCTAGTGCATTTACATCGGAAAATATGTTACAAAATGGCTATGATACAAAAATGAAGTGTCCAAATCGGAAAAATTTTGGGGTCTGTCTTATTCTCTGCCTTTTGCTCTTCTTAGCTTTGCAACAATCATCAACATAAATCACATAATATCTTGAACCATTGATACTAAAATCCTTTGATGGTCCCCACACATCTATATGTACCAATTCAAGCTTCTCTGAATACATGAAACCATGCTTGGAATAGGATTGCTTATGAGCCTTACCTAATTGACATGTGTTGGAAGATGCATTTTTGGAAACCTTTTTGAAGGAAAATAATTGTAAAATGATAGAAATTTGTAAAGATATTTATGCAACTATTGTAAAAATAAGGAAGAGTCTTCTTTATGTAGAATAGAATCTTATGTATTTTTTCTAGAATTTTTGGAAACTCCTAGATAGCATATTTTTAGAATAATAGAGGAAAGGACCAAAATTCAAGTGTGGAAAGGGACACTTGAAAATGTATATAAGCTAATTTCCTCTATTATGAGGGGGTTGGTTAATCATTTGTTTACATGCTATCCAAGTGAATAGAGAAGGAGTTTCTGCTGAAAATCGTGTTTTCTCCTCTTCTATGTGGTTTCTTTGATTTCTGAGTCTTATTCATGTGTATCCATGGAGATTTGTGAGCTTTGATTGTGTAAATATGGAGAAGGTGTATGAAGAGAGCTGAATACTGTTGTGTTGAGTGATGAGTTGATGAAGAATGGTGCTGGAGCTGAAAATCGTCTGTTTGCACAGAATCGCGATTGTCTCGTCTGTGTGATTCAGGTGATATTTTTTTATTTTGACTTCATAATTGTGTTCTGCTGATAAAATAGCATGGAATAGACACCAAGATTGTAGAAAATGGTGTAGATTTGCTCAAGATAATCCAAACCCTAGAAATTTCCTCTTCATCTTCACTATTCTCAGAATTCCAGCCATTATTCTCTTATTTCTTGGATTCTATCATCTTGAAGGGGTTGTGGTCTCAAGAATACTTCCAGGATTGACAAAATAAAGATGTCTTGTTGATTCTTATGCTAAATGATTGGAGAGGACAACTCCAAAGATCAATAACAAACATTTTTTGGCACCGTTGCCGGGGAGTATTCAAAAGCTTCATTGAAGTTGGACCTTGCTGGATCTTCTATTGATGATGGTAACAAACACAAGGAAAAGGTAACACTCTTTAATAGACCGGGATAAAACATAGCACAACCACTCTAATACACAGTTTTAAACAACAAAAAGATGAGAATGTTAGGGAGGCAGCCAGGAGATTTAAGCAATATATTGATAGATGTCCTAGAGAAGAAGTACCTTCCATGGCCAGACAAGTATCCCTATTCATAGAAGGGTTGAGAAGTGCTCAATTAAGAACCCTAGTGTACTACAGGAGATGCCCTGATCTAGGAGCTTGTGTGAAAGAAGCAATAGATTTGGAGGATAATAGAGGCCAAGATCTGTTAGCATTTGATCAACCCAAATCATATGAAGACAAAATTCCTCCAGCAGAAGAGTTGGCTCAGGCCATTGCTAAAGCCCTAGAGGTAAGCACTAAAACCAATTTGATAAACTCCAGGATGAACACAAATAAAAAATGCTACAATTGTGGAGAAAGTCATCTGATACAACATTGCCCATATCAAAAACCTCCACATTTGCAAGACAGAAAGACACTCAAATATTGTACACTAGAGAGGAAATGGACCAACCATACCAGGGAGGAATGTTTCTATAGTAAACAACCCATAAAGGAGAGAGACTATGGGAGCCAAAGAGAATCAGTGTATAGTGAGCAACCAAGACCCGTGCTGGGGCAACAACCTCCTATACCAACAAATGTGGTGCCAATCAAATACACACCAATAGAGGAGGGAAACTCAAGAACAAAGCCACCATACAAGGAAGATTATCAATGGAATCAGGGATATCAAGAAGAATGGGAAGGTTATGAATCAAGAGAGCCAGAATTACAAGCTTTAGACTTGGGAAATGGAAGAATTGAGATGGACACTGCCACTTTCATGTATATAACCAATAATTACATGTCCAATCAAAAACCTCAATTCAAAGGAGGACCAAAGATAACTTGTTATAGGTGTGGGGGAGATCATTTTATTAGAGACTGTCCACAACCTCCTACATTAAGAATATAAGGAGCATATTGTAAGGATTGTGGCAAGGAGCATTTGATAAAGGATTGTCCAAAAAATCCTCAAAAACAACAGAACACACCTAATAACATACCACTAAAAGCAGTCAGTATCATGGAACAGGAAGAATTGAGTGACATTGACTTAGTGGATGTAAATGCTGTAACAAGGTCACAAACAAAACAACAAAGAACAACTAAGGAACAAAATGAAGGTTCAATCTTGAAGGTAAAGAAATATAAACAAAAAGGGAAATGGGAGAGGAAGCAAAGAATGAGTAAAAATATTGAAGAAGAAAATAGGGAACAATCAAACAATACTTCCCCTCCAAAGACACAGACCCAGTCGGAAATAGGAAATTCAAAAAGTCTAGACACGCTGATAAAAGCATACAAAGGAAGAATTCAAGAGGGACCAAGCCCTGCTGACCATAAAATGGCTTATCCTATGCCAGACCTAGAACAGGAAAGAATGCAGAAGTGTAAACAAATTATACGGGAAGTGCAACTCAAAATGGGGGAAGAAGACAATTCTCAAAAAACAGTTGAAAGAGTATTAAGGAAGAAAATCCACAAGTAACACTCCAAGTGAATGTAGACAAAAGATGCACAATTCTGTATCACACCACATGGGAGGATTTAATGAAACAAAATCCTCACTTACAGAGCCAAGTGAAAAAATGGGAGACAACACCGGAAAATCTTCACCCACAACTACAGGAAATGGAGGAGTTGTGGTATATTCCCATTGATAAGATAGGAGGATATTGTGAGGGAGAAGAGGGAAACTCAACTTTAAAAATACAATTTGGTAAAAACCAGGCCAAAGCTATTTTGGATAGTGGATCAGGCGTGGCCATCATGACTAAACAAACTTGGGAAAAATGGGGAAAAAGTGAATTATTACCCACCAAAATGAGATTGCAACTTGCAGATGGACACATTGAAAAACCCCTAGGGATATGGGAAAAAGTGATTGTGGACATATGTGGGATAGAGATAGAACATACCTTTGCTATAGTTGAATTCCCACAATCTACTTCATATGAAATTATCCTAGGAAGACCATTCATGAGACAAATGCAAATTGTACAAGATTGGGGTAATGATTGCTTATACCTACAGAGCAAAGGAAGAATAACCAAGGTAAATCTAACAAATGGGCACTACTGTGACATACCCCCTCAAGAATGGTATAAAATTCATCAGAATCAAGAGTTGAGTGAGGAATCAGAAATGGAAGACCAGGATGAAGCTGAATCATCTGTATGGAGGTGCAATATGATAAGAAATCTGACCAAGAGGAAAAGGAGATTAAGAAGAGAGGATTGTGTGGAAGAAAGAGGGCTACAAGATGAGAATTATGTACCTCAACAATTCAAGGATGAGGAATTTGAGCCCTATGGGTGGAATCAAATTTTGGCTACCATGGATCTAGCCAGTGATGAATATGTAGGAGTGGAATTTCAAAATGAAGAAGGATATGATATTTTTCACATTGGAATACAAATGATAAAGGTATCCAGAACAGAAGAGGACATAGAAGAAGAAATGATATTAGAAAAAGGAAAGACACAATTTTTGGAGGAAGTAAAAGCTGAAGATGCTATTAAGGATAAGATCTCAGGTAAGTACAAGAAAAACAAACACAAGGAAAGAGAGGAAAATCAGGAGAATGAGAAGAAGACAAGGGAAATGAACAAAGATCAACAGTTTGATGTACCAGAAAATTTCAAGACTTAAAGTAGAAAATAGATTACTTCTCAAAAGGAAACCAAAAAGAGAAAAAAAGAAAGGAGAAGCCTATGACAATGAGGAAGAAACTAAGAAGATCATGATCACTCAGGAGAAGGGAGAGGAAAGACACATTGTAGTGGCTGATGACATGACAACCCAAGAAGAAGAGGCACTAAGAAATTTGGCAAGAAATTATAGGGATGTATTTGCTTATAGCTACAAGGATTTGAAAGGTATTGATCCTAAAATTTGTGAGCATAAGATTCCTATTACTCCTGAAGCAAAACCTAGTAAACAAAGACATTACACATTTAATGACAAATACTCTGCTAAGATAAAGGAAGAAATTGACAAGCTATTAGCTGCCAATTTCATCTATGAAATAGAGTATACAGAATGGATATCTCCTATAGTTGTGGTACCAAAAAAGAATGGGAAACTTAGGGTATGCATTAACTTGAAAAAGGTAAATGCAGCAACTATAAGGGATAATTATCCACTGCCTATAACAGACCATCTTCTAGAAAGAGTAGCTGGGAAGGAGGTTTATAGTTTTTTAGATGGTTTTTCAGGATACAACCAGGTTCCTATAGCTTTGGAAGACCAACATAAAACTGCCTTCTCCACAGAATGGGGAATTTATGCCTTTAGGGTTATGCCCTTTGGATTAACTAATGCTCCAGCAACTTTTCAGAGATTGATGTGTCATGTTTTCAAAGAGTTCCTGAGGAAGGTAATGGAAATCTATGTAGATGATCTTTGTACTTTTTCATTAAAAAGACAGGATCACTTGCAGGACTTAGAAAATATATTCAGAAAGTGCAGAACCTACAGAGTATGTTTAATCCAGAAAAATGTGTATTCTTTGTCAGACAAGGAAGAATGCTGGGTCATATAGTCTCTAAAAATGGAATTTCAACTGATGAGAAGAAAATAAAGGCCATAATAGAGCTTCCAAGACCAACAAGTGTAAAGGAACTTCAAACTTTCATGGGACATTGTGGGTACTACAGGAAATTTGTACACAAATTTGTTGATATAGCAAAACCCTTATATGCCCTAATTACAAAGTTTGAGTGGACCAAGGAGTGTGACCAAGCCTTTGAAACTCTAAAAACTTGTTTGGTAACAGCCCCAATTCTGAAAACACCTCAATGGGACAAAATTTTTCATGTTCATGTGGATGCTTCCAATTATGCTTTGGGATGTGTGTTAGCACAACCAATAGAAGGAAGCAAGTTAGATTTTCCAGTGGCCTATGCTAGTAGACAATTGAACCTAGCAGAGAAAAATTACACAACCACTGAAAGAGAGGGATTGGGTATGGTATTTGCTGTAAATAAATACAAACATTACCTTTTGCCCAACAAGTTTAAGTTCTTTGTAGACCATCAAGCTCTGTTATATTTGGTAAATAAGCCTTGTCACACAAGGAGAATAGTCAGATGGTTTCTGTTGCTAATGGAATTTGAGTTTGAAGTAGTGGTCAGACAAGGGAAAACACACTTGAGAGTAGATCATTTATCTCGAATCCAGTCTGAAGAACCCAGTTCACCTTTAGATGACAATTTGCCAGACACTTATCTCTTTAAGGTGGAAAGTGTTCCTGAGTGGGCCTTGACTTTAGTACCATTATTAACCATGGGACCTTGTGGAACAATTGGGAATAATGCACACCTAGTATTGCAAAGCAGGAACTTCATGTTACTAGCTGGGCATTTATACCATCTCAACCACACAGGCATATTAGAATATTGCACTCTTGAGGAAGTGCAACAAGAATACCTGAGGAGAGCGCATCATTGGAACCCTTGCACTCATGCTTCTAGGGTAGTCACCCTAAGTAATCTCAATAGGATGGGGGTACATTGGCCTAATAAAATTCAAGATGTATCAAAATACATTGCCAATTGCAAGAAGTGCCAAATATTGCAAGATTCAGAATTCATAACTCTATACTGGTTCCAGAAAAATCCAGATTGGAGTGAAAATGTCATTGAAGAATTGAGAAGGAAGGAGAAAGGAAAACAAGTAATAGCTGGTACAGATTCAAAAAACTTACAAGTAATCTTTGAAGAATATCAATTGATAGGAGAACAGTTGTATAAGAGAGGAATGGATGGATACCTAAGAATATGTGTTCCTGAAAATAAATATCTGGAAATGTTGGAAACGACACACTCTGGAGTGGCAGGAGGACACTTTTCAAGTGACCGAACTGCTAAACTCATTTTATATTATGGCTTTTGGTGGCCAACACTATTTCTTGATGCAAGAACCTATGTAAAAAGGTGTGATGTCTGTCAAAGGGTAAGTCAGCCAAACAGAAGAAATGATATGCCATTGGTTCCATTAATTTCAGCCAGAGCCTTTAGTAAATGGGGATTGGACTTCATTGGACCTATACATCCTCCAGCTAAACAATCCCATGCTGAATACATCATAGTGGCTACAGACTACCTGACAAAGTGGGCTGAGGCCAAAGCCACAAAGAGAAATGATGCAAATACTACTGCCAGATTCCTATATGAAAACATTATCACCAGATTTGGACTTCCAATTGAACTAGTAAGTGATAGGGGGACCCATTTTGTAAACCATATCATAGAAAACATCACTAATTATTTTTTAATCAGTCATAGAAAGTCAGGCCCATATCACCCACAAGCCAATGGGCTAGCAGAAAGTACTAATAAAGTACTTTGTACTGTACTATCAAAATTAGTGAACACAAATAGAAATGATTGGGACCTACAACTTAACCATGTCCTATGGGCTTATAGGGTGGCTTATAAAACTGCAATAGGGAACACACCATTCAATCTAGTATATGGACAAAATGCAGTTTTACCTATGGAATTCCTTATTCCAACATTAAAAGTAGGAAGTCACTATAATTGGACTGGACATGAACTATCAGAGAGAGTAATGGAATTGGAAAAGTTGGGAGCATCTAGACTCCAAGCCATCATGAGTTTATATGTGGACAAGAAAAGGCAAAAAGCTCATCATGATGTTCACATAAAAGAGAAAGATCTACAGGTAGGAGATCTAGTGTTGGCTTACACAGTCAGAGAACATCAGAAAAAGTTCCAGAAAAAAGGACATGGACCATATATTATACATCAGATAAGCAACAGTGGAGCCATTCAACTAGCTAACATAGATGGAGAAATCATGCCAAACTTTATAAGTGGATGTAGAGTTAAGAGGTATGATTGCCCATTAACTGTTGATGAATGGAGAAGGTTGCAACAGGCTCAAAACAGGAAAAGAGAAGAGGAAGACATGAGAAAGGAAGCTCAACAGGAAGCTATGGAAAGGATAAGAAAAATCAATGAGCTTAGGGAAATCTGTCTGTGTGAATCTTCTCTCAAACCAAAGGAACATGTCCCTGTGATGATAATGGATTTTCAAAATGAAAGCATTAGGGTTTTGATAGATTCTGGAGCACAAGTAAATCTGATTAGTTCAGCCCTGGTAAGTAAATTCAACATTAAAAGAAAGGAAAGTAGAACCCTAATCAAACCATTGGAAGGTCAAATAGTACAGAGCATGTCTTCACTAACTATTGAAGTAAAGTTTAATGAAGAATACATGAAAATAGACTGTGAAGAATGGCCAGATAATCTAATGACTGAAAAAGTGATTTTAGGTCAACCATGGCTTCAACAAGGTAAAGTGATCTTGGATTTTGAAAAAATGAAGCTTAAATTGAACATAAATGACAAAAGGTTTTTAATATTTCTATTGAGTAATGAAAAACAGGAAATTCCATTAGATGTGCACGATATACACTTTGAAGGATTCACTTTTGCATTTGAGGATATACAGAAATTACCAATACAAATGTTAAATGATCAAGCTTCATATAATCAAAATCAGCAAAAGATTGGGAGAACAAAGAAGGGTGAAGAGATAAAGCATTAGAGCAAAAAGCACATGGAATCAAAGTCTACAGCAGGTCTACTCATTAAAACAGGAATCAAGGACAAAATGGATATGGAGACCAAAAACTCCTACAAAATTCTTATCCAAAGGGAATGGTTGTTTGCTGGGAACTAGACCAATTGGAGTCAGGAAGTATTGGGTTAAAAAATCAGAACTGGTCCAGTGGAAAAAAGATCATCCTGATTTGATCTATATCTAAGAAAATCATAAAAATTTTGAAAAAAATACATATTAGACCTGATTTTCTTTTCTAAAAAGAGAATTAGGAGAGGAAGAAAAGAAAGAAAAAAAAATTATGAGAAAAATGAAAATGAAAAAAAGAAAAGAAATAGAAAAAAAATATATTTGAAAAAGAGAAGAAAAAAATCATTGCTGAAAAAAAGAGAGAAAAAAAATCATTAATTGAAAAAAAAAAGAGAAAGAAAAGAAAAATTGAGAAAAATTGTTTATTTTCTGTTGTTTTTTACAAAAACCATATGTCACAAAGCAAGATATAGGGAGGAGAATAGTAGAGATCTATTTATTTCTTATTATTCTTTATTCTTTAATTTTTGTTAGTTAGTTGTTTAGGTAATTTTTAATTTTTTGTTTTCTATCACTTGATACATGTTTTGTTTTTCCAAAAGAGTGGTGAAGGAAAGGGACTGCACTAGACATCTTGCTACACCTGTGATGATCACTTTTTGAGTCTTTCTTAGAGAAATGGAATTTATTTTGGGTTTTCTTATGTCATGACATCTAAAAATAAATTCCTACATATTACTCTTTGATTTCTTGCAGCTTATGTGGGTAGAGTTTTTCTTTGTTTATTTTATTTTCCTTAGAAAATGGTGAATACAAAGGAGTTGCCAATTCATGACTTCAAGGCAGAATCAGTTGTTTTATCAAGAGGCCACTGGTTTCTGGATAGTGAGGCTGTGGAGGAACAGGTGGACCTAGAGTCAGAAGAAGAATAAAAAATTCCAGAAGCTGAGAAGGTGGTGAAAGAACTGAAGGAGACCCTAAACATAATTGGCCAGCACATATTCACAGTGGGGGTAGGAGGATACAAGTATACAATGTTGTGCCAAGAGTTCTACAGGTTCCAAAGAGTGGCAGTTAATATGAAAAGATGGAAGGCAGTAGGGCTGCACAGAATATTGGAGGAGCCCATATTTTTCATTGATTTTGAGAGAGTATCACAAGTAATGAACAGTTTGATTGAAATAGGAAGAGGGAATGATGCCTATTTCAGATGCAAAGTAAAAAACAAGGATAATCAGGAAGTAGGCATTACTATTAAGGCAGAACATATCAGAGTAGCACTGCAATTCTACACAATGGGAACCAAACTTGACCCAAGTTTTGTCAAAAAGAATAAGGAGACTTACACAGGATATGCAAAATTCACTGATTTCAAAGGAAGGGAGAATGAGGAATATGCTGTAAGGATGTTCTTACAGTACTTTTGTTTTCCAAAATTACCAAGATATATGAAAAGGAAAATGATATCTGAGGAAGTCATCCCTGTAAAGAAAAGAAGGTTGGACCCGAGGAAAGTGGAAGTAGAAATGGAGGAAGCCACAAAAGAGGAACATGAGGAGGCACAGAAACAGGTTCAAGCCTCTAGTGAACCACATCCACCCCAAACAAGCAAAGAGCAACTATACACCTATCTAACCCAAGGGAATAACAAGAGAGCTATGTATGAAGCACAATACAAAAAATGCTGGAAGACTATTCATGCAAAGCTACAGACTGGGTTCAGGAGGAGGTGGAGCACTACGAAGCTCTTCATGATCAAATGATGACAGCTGAAACTGAGGAGGTGTTTGTCAGAAAAGAGGTTGAATTGCTAGCCTATTTTAAGTAATTACAAGGACCTCCAGAGACCAGAACCACAGTGGTGGTAAAAAAGAAGGTTCCAAAGAAGCCAGTACAAAAGAAGAACTTGACCAAGAAAGGAAAGGGCAAATCCATAACTGAAACTGTCGTCACCAAAGAGAGGGAGGAAGTAATCATGGAAGAAATACAGAAGCCATCCATGGTGGAAGAAGTATCAAGACCCACAGAACCAGAAATAGGAGGGCCTTCACACTTCTCATCTGATTCTGACAGTGATATTGAGAGCTTTGTATTAAAAAGTCTAAATTTGTCAATACCAAATACTCCCAACGTCATTATACACACTTCTGAGAAACAAAAGACACCTGAGGAATTGAAGAAGAAGTCTCAGGAGAAATCACTTCAGGAAAAGGCAGAAAAAGAGCTCAGTATGGAAGAGGAAAGAAGGATAATGAAGGGAAAAGTAGTAATGATAGAACAAGCAAGTGAGATAAGGGAAGAAGTTAGTTGTGGAATAGTGCATATTGGAGAGAAATCCATATGGACAAAACCATCACAAAACTACTTTAAACTAGAGGAGAGTATAAAAGAAATAGCCAAGAAGGCACAAATGAGCAGCTCAATTACAAAACAAAAAGGCACAGATCAAGATCCACTACAAGAGGCAGAGGAAATATTTGAGGGAGGCAATATTCAAAGAGTCACAGGGAAAGCAGTAGAAAAAGGGATCATTCAGAGTATAAAGGATGTGCTGCATGATTTGAAGAATAATGAGGAATTCACATCCAATGAGGATCAAGAACAAGAGGTAGCAATGGACCTCATAGACATTGATGAGCAGGAGGAAGGACACAAAGAGGAGAGAAGTAATGATCAGGTGAAAGATTTCCAAATAACTGAATCAGCTCTAGCCCAAGAACAGGAAAGACAGGAAGAACAAGCAGGTGGATGTCAGGGAAATTTTGGTGAAGAAACTGAATGCAATTTGCTTCAGGAAACTTTAAGCTAGGAAAAGGAGATACAAACAAAGGAAGGATACCTTTCTGAAGGGACTCAACAGGTGTTGGAGAAGGAAAAGGTTCAGGAAATAAAGCCTATTTCAGATGTATTAGAGCAAAAGAATTCAGATGTTCAAGAAGACATGGCAGATTCAGAAACATTGGATACTCATCCAAGCCATGAAGAAAACAAGGCCAAAATTATAGAATATGAAGGAGAAGAGGAAGAGGAGAGTGAATGCAAAGAGGACAAACAGCTAGAACCCAAACAAATAGCAATAGAAGGAGGACTGGAAAGAATCCCAAAGAGCATTAGATCAGCATGTCAACTCATTATGAATAACATTGAACAGTTCAGACCCTCTAGCCGAAATATGATCATTTCAGGGATGGTAGCAGAGTCAGAATTCGAAAAAGGCAGTATGGTTATTAAAGAGCATAAAAGGGAAAAGGAGCATATGGCAGAGCAACTAAGGAAGGTGCAAGAGAAGGATGAGGAGTTTTCCAATAAAATAATTGCTTTGGAAGAGCTGGAAGTACAAAAGCAAAACAAGATTCAATACTTGGAAGAAAAGAGTATGCAACTAACAGAGCAGAACAATAAATTGGAAAACGAGTTGAGAAAGATTGAGGGGAGATATAGAACTCTACAAACTTCCTATCAAATTTTGACTAAAGCAAATGAAGAAATTAATAAGCTGCTATTGGAAGAAGGGCAGTTGAAGGAGGAAAGTCAGACAGCACAGATGACAGATGAAGAAAAGGAAGGACTACATAAAGAGATTCAGAGACTACAAAGAGAATTGAAAGAAGCCAAAAAATTAGAAAAGCAGGCTAGTACACATGCTGCTACATCTATGAGAGGCTATAATAAGCTACACCTGGATATGGAAAAGGAAAGAAATGATTGGTAGACAAAGAGAGAAAAGGAACAGAATGAATGGAAAAAAGAAAGAGAATTATGGGCACAACAGAATGGGAGTCTAATGATGATGATAGAAGAACTACAGAAGAAATTGAATAAGCCACAAATCCAGGAAGAAACACATGTGGAAACCACACATGCAGAAGAATATGGGGTAGACAATATTGAGGGAATACAACATGACAATGAATCAGCAGACAAAAGATCAGAAGAAGAATATTCAGAGGATTTTGTGAAGAAATTGCTGACAAGTAGAGATTCTAGAATGGAGTTCATTAGAAAGATGCATGATGAGTATGAAGAACAAATCGTCACATTTGCATTAAATAAAGGAATCAATCCAGATCAGCATCACTGGGCAGCAGATGGATTGGGGATACCATTTTGTATGATTTTGGAGAGTATAAAGAACTACCAGATGGCCAGAATTGGGCTACCTCCAAACAAATACCTTGAGTATGAAGATGACATCACACTAAAGAACTATTTGAAAGAGCCAACCCTAAGTGGAGAAATAAATGGTTGGATGCCAACAAAGAATGTAGGAAAATCTGGAAAGAGGCACCTTTCATTTAAAGATCAATCCAGCTTATTGTCCAGTGGCACGAAGGAGAGAATGGACGGTTTTTTGGGATAGAAGAAAAGAAGGTCAAATTCCACCCAAGTGGTTGAACTTCCCTAAAATAGCAGGACCAAAGGCAAGCACATGGCCTACTAAGAGTTATATGGTGAATACTGCCGAGTCTGTGATAGCTACATACAAAGATGTCAATGACCCTGCTTGAATACTACTTATAAGAATAATGAGGTTAATTTTGGCCTGTATAGAAACTTATACTGACACAGATATTAGAACCCTGAATTATATCGGCTTTAATTCTCCAAGAGACGCATTATTATTTGATTTGAGCGAAACACCTGACAGAATCTGCTTAATGGCATATTACATCAGAGTGATATTTTTGGGCAGTCATTACTTGCAAATTTTTGAAGATGCCTTTGATTACGGGTTTTTTGAAAGGGAGTCAGAAATTTTTGGAAATCTATCAGTTGTTACAAAGTCCAGACTTACTGCATATGAAGCTGCCTATACAGAGTACTTGAAGAAGGATGTCATAGATAAACCAGAAGCTGCAGTACAGTGGAGGAAGGCCTTATTTGAGATGGTCAATACTTTAAATATCACAAAAAGAAAAAGTCATGATTTGCTGTCACAGGTATATCAGAGAAAGAAGAAATGAAGAAAAGTGATCAGTGCAGAAGAGCAGGAAAATCTTTCGTAGGAGCCGAAAGGCTCTGGGGAAGGATGTTGGAAGATGCATTTTTGGAAACCTTTTTGAAGGAAAATAATTGTAAAATGATAGAAATTTGTAAAGATATTTATGCAACTATTGTAAAAATAAGGAAGAGTCTTCCTTATGTAGAATAGAATCTTATGTATTTTTTCTAGAATTTTTGGAAACTCCTAGATAGCATATTTTTAGAATAATAGAGGAAAGGACCAAAATTCAAGTGTGGAAAGGGACACTTGAAAATGTATATAAGCTAATTTCCTCTATTATGAGGGGGTTGGTTAATCTTTGTTTACATGCTATCCAAGTGAATAGAGAAGGAGTTTCTACTGAAAATCGTGTTTTCTCCTCTTCTATGTGGTTTCTTTGATTTGTGAGTCTTATTCATGTGTATCCATGGAGATTTGTGAGCTTTGATTGTGTAAATCTGGAGAAGGTGTATGAAGAGAGCTGAATACTATTGTGTTGAGTGATGAATTGATGAAGAATGGTGCTGGAGCTGAAAATCGTCTGTTTGCACAGAATCGCGATTGTCTCGTCTGTGTGATTCAGGTGATATTCTTTGATTTTGACTTCATAATTGTGTTCTGCTGATAAAATAGCATGGAATAGACACCAAGATTGTAGAAAATGGTGTAGATTTGCTCAAGATAATCCAAACCCTAGAAATTTCCTCTTCATCTTCACTATTCTCAGAATTCCAGCCATTATTCTCTTATTTCTTGGATTCTATCATCTTGAAGGGGCTGTGGTCTCAAGAATACTTCCAGGATTGACAAAATAAAGATGTCTTGTTGATTCTTTATGCTAAATGATTGGACAGAACAACTCCAAAGATCAATAACAAACAACATGCCTCACATCTGTATGTCATATGTTGACCTCCAACATTAGGCAATCCAAGCACTGAACCATTGTTAACCATATCTTTAATACCTCTTTCATTGAAATGTCCAAGCCTTTTGTGCCAAAGATCTAACTCAGAGATCTTATGTCCTCCATAAGTAAACAAGGCATGACCAACATTACCTTGAATCTTCAATGTGAAGAGTCTTCCTTCTTTCTTCCCTGAAACAATTTGTTTATACCCATTGCTAGGGTCTTCCACAAAACTCCTTCGTTAGTGAACCTTACTTCATAACCTTTTTCAACAATTTGTCCTACACTTATTAGATTCTTTGGAATTGTAGGAACATACAAGACCTTACTCAAGAGAGTACTTCCATCCTTGGCCTTAACTGATCCAATTGACTTCACATTGTGCTTAGTATTATCACCTGTTTGAACTACATGATTAGTTACCTTATTCTCCAAATCAGTCATCAATGCTATATTACCACTCAGGTGATTGCTACACCCTGAGTCAATGTAGAAGACTCTTTGGTCTTCACTTTGCCTTTTACAAGTTGCATTCATGATCAAGGTTGAATCCTCCTTCTGATCTGAAGCATAATTGTAGTAGGTATTGTTGTAAGATTGACTTTGGAATCCTCTACCTGCATTTCTTTCAAAGTAACCTTTATTACCTCTACCTCTAGAATTACCTCTTTGATTTCTGCCACCTCTTCCTCTTGAATTAAAGTTCTGATTATATCCACCATTATTTTGATTATTATGCCAACAATCATGAGCTAAGTGATTTCTCTTACCACAAATCCAGCAAGCTTTGACTCCATCTTTATTGCTTCTGCCTCTTCCTTTACCTTTGCCACCTCCTCTTCCTCTTAGGAAGTTAGCCTGGCTAGTTGTACCTTCATCTTCATTTGCTTGGTGCTTCCCTTTGCTATTCTTCTTCTCATCCTTCCAATACATTGCTTGACCTGCACTCTTATCACTTTCACCTTTGACATCCTGCTCAAAGGTTAGCATGTGTCCTAGCAAGTGATTTAAATCAGGAGTAAAATGATCTAGTGACAATTCAGTAGACGAAATGAATGGCTTCCATTTGTCATCACCTCTCAGACCTGTAAGGACTTTCCTTACCAATTTATCCTCCTCAATATCTTCATCAACTGCTCCTAATGCATTTGCAATGTCCTTCATCCTTGTTACATAATTAGAGATGGATTGAGAGGCCTTCTTCTTGAATGTGGTAAACTCAACCCACAAAGATGCCTTCCTTGACTTTATAGTGTTTTGGAAATGCTCCTCCAAAGCATTCCATATATCACTTGCACTTTCAAGACCTCTAATGTGAGGTAGGAAGTAGTCATTGACTCCCATGTAGATAATGCTCCTAGCTTGAGCATCTCTCTTCATCCAAGTCTTCAAATCTGATAGTTCATCCCTAGTTGGAACACTAAGATCTCTGAATTGTGGCTTTTCTTCTTCATCTGTGATATAGCCTATCTGGTCTTTGCTCATAAGATGAGCTTCCATCCTCATTGACTATGCTCGATAGTTTTCTCTATCCAATTTCTCTATCTGAAGAGAATCTCCCATCTCTTCATCACCTGTCTATTAAATTCTTCAACCTTTATAAGGAATAAGTGTACCTTTACTTCAAATGAAGTTCCTTCTGGTCTTCTTGATATCTTCTAGCCTCCTTCTCAAGCTTTTCTTTCAAGTTTCCACCTTTTGAACCTTCAAGTGTTGAATTCTTTATGACTGCAACAATCGGGATCATTTTGATGCTTACTGCTCTGATACCAGTGATGGAGAGTTCTAATCTCCAAAAGAACAAGCTATTCTTGAAGTTAGAGCACCTCTATATCAAGAATAAGTGAAAACCTTTACCAATTTGGATGCTCAATTACCAAAATCTTGGACAAACTATGAAGAGAGTAACTACTCAGAAAGTCTATTGCACAAAACTCACCCATTGATTGATCAAATGTGTAAAGTTTTTTATAAAACTTTGCAAAGGGTGTCATCTATAGTTTTCACAGCTTCTCCAAGTTAAGTCATCTCAAAAGACTTAGTAGATATTGAGAAATGATCTTAACAATTCACCTATGTCTAAAACTGTACTTCTTTACAGTCGACTTTGACACTTGCCACTTCTAAAGCTTGGTTCTCCCAAAGTAGAACCCGTTTTCACAAATGATTTTAGCCATAGATGGCTTACCTTCCAACTTAGATTTTGACTCCTCATTTGTGCAAAACTTTACATTGTGCACTGAGAACTGATCAGTTCTTTGACCATCGAGATTGTGTCTGTTTCAGAAGACCCTCAACACTTTCTTACATATGAATGTTCCTACACATATTTCTCACAGCTTGTTTACAATTAGGCTCTCAAAATTTAACCATAGACTCATTAACTATGGAATTAGACACCTAAAAAAGGATTCTTGAAATGATCAAGCATAGAAGGAGAACACACAGAAATATCGGGTGCAACTTTTCTTCATTACTGAGAAGTTTTACATCTGGATGAGAGAGTGATCTATCTCACTTCTAGAGTGTCTAGTGACTTCTAATTCTTCTAAATTCTTGTTCTCTCATACTCTCTCATATTTGCCCCGACATTTCTCCTTGTATATATAGGCAAATATGTACAATCTCATAACCAAACAAAAGGTATAAGTGAGCTACCTCTAAACTAATGTACATATGTATACAAGTCTTCATCTTCTAAACATGTGCTTTCTTCATGCTTCATAAATTGACCTTTTCTTCAACCTTGACTTCAATCCTTCATCAAAACTTCAATTTTTGATTGACTTACACCAACAAGGATGCTCACCTATACTAACTTATATTCCAATGTCAAATTACAATGTGTGAATATGATACAAACTGACAATATCTGAATCTAGGTAGAAATAAGAACTAGATACAAGAGATTGTGTGCCTAAGAGGTATGAAGTGTGTATGTGTGTGTGTGTGTGTGTGAATATGGAGAATATGAATAATTTAGACCTATTCTACAACAAACCGGAATTTGCATTAACCTAAATCAGAAACTAGTGAATGAACAAGTATAAACTTGTTACTCACAGTAACTCAGCAAGTGATGCTGATGGTCGATTGACAAAAACTCCTTGAAATACTCTTGATGTCGAGCACAAATCCTCCATGAGTGTAGCAATTCTTCCTCATGTAGAGGACCTCCTCCTTGATCACCTCCAAGACTTGAGAGTAGTTTGAGATGATATTTGCATAATGATCCATGGTCTCTTTATATAGCTTCAATGTTCCTTGAAAAGCAAAGCTCATGATGAGATAAATTGCCAAAGTAAAAAGCATGCTCCAAAAACAATATCGCAATTGATTTGCCAAAATGCCACAATTGTAACAGATTTAACTTTTTAATAAGTGAATTCAGGACAAAAACATTTTGAGCTACGTTGTTGCACCGTTTGGGGAAAAACCCTAGTGGGTAGCATAGGAACACTTTCACCTAGCCACCATGCCATCTCGTTTTCATGTGTAAAGTATACTAAAGAATATAACATATGCTTTAGTTTGAGGAGTTTTGGGACCTATTTGGACATTGACTCCAACAACCACTTCCATCAAGAATAAATTTTTTCCTTAGTAATCTATTTTAAGGGTCCTAGTGGCCCTCTTCTGATGAGTGAAATATAGATTTATGAAGTGGGTGGCAAATATATTAGAGTAATTGCTTACAAGTTTGGATCCAAAAGTTCATACATACGCAAGTTGGAATGCAAAGGTAGAATGAGTGTGGCCTGTTTGAAAACACTTACCATTTGGAATCCTGTCTCATGCTTGATGTATCCATATGTATCCCTTATGAAGAGGCTTGTATGGCTTGTGCGATGTAAAGAGTGTGTATGTTTCTATTTTCTCTTCATCATCAAAGAAAAAACTTGGAATCCCAAGCCAATCACTGATAAGAATTGTGAAAGAAAATTGAAGACGTGGTGTGTAAAAGAAATATCACTTTCTTCTTGATGAGGATAGGGCATATAAATTTTTTGTCTTCTAAAGTACAAAGGTTGACACTAAGATTAATAGGAATGCTTTTGTAATGGTATAGCAATAATATTTCCACCTTTTCATCTATCCTAGATGCTTTGTCTTCTGAGTCTGAGTACTACGTATCTTTGATTTTACCAAGATAATCGCTGATAAGCATTGCTAAAGAAAATTGAAGACCTGGTGTGTAGAAATATCACTTTCCAGCCACATGATTGGAACAACAAAAATCAATGTAGAAAATATGTTCATCATCTTTACCTTGCTTGGATTTCATGTTCATGATCATTAGAGAATCCTCTTGGTCTTCTCTTTAGTTTTTATAATCTCTTCTACCTCTAAAGCCCCCTTGATTGTAGTTGTGATGATAGTTTCTTCGGCCATTGTTGAACCTGCCTCTGGATTGTCCATAGCCTCCTCTATGGAAGCCTCTTCCTCTTTGATTCCTTGTATTCTTGAAGCATTCTCCTGTGGTGTGATTGCTTAGGCCACACATATTGCAAGGTGAAGTGTTGTAAGATCTCCCCCTGCCTTGCTTTCCTCCTCTACCCCTTCCTCTAGTACCTCTTCCTCTACCTGTGAAGTTCACTTGAGAGGTATTAGCCTCTTCTTCATTCTTTTTGCCTTTACCTTTATCCTTACTTTTATTTCTATTTGTATAAAGGGCACAAGATTGGTTACGTATAGAGCTGTCTCCATTTTTGTTGAGCTTTGTCTCATGGGTGAAGAGTTGCCCCATCAAGGTATTGAGGTTAGGTACCTACATGTCCATATAAAGATCCATTATTGTGGTGAAGGATTCCCGCTTATCATCAGCTTTGATGCCATTTATGATCTTCGTTACTATCTGCTCCTCTTCTATCTCTTCTCCAATACTTGCAAGCTGGTCATCCACATCCTTCATCTTGGTTACATAATCAGCTACAATTTGCATTGGTTTCTTTTTCAAGGTTGTAAACTCCATCCATAGCTGGTTCTTGGACATTGCAGATGCATTAGGAGCAGTTGATGAAGATATTGAGGAGGATAAATTGGTAAGGCAAATCCTTACAGGTTTGAGAGGTGATGACAAATGGAAGCCATTCATTTTGTCTACTTAGTTGTCAGTAGATCATTTTACTCCTGATTTAAATGAGTTGCTAGGACACATGCTAACCTTTGCGCAAGATGTCAAAGGTGAAAGTGATGAGAGTGCAGGTCAAGCAATGTATTCAAAGGATAAGAAAAAGAATAGCAAAGGGAAGCAACAAGCAAATGAAGATGAAGGCACAACTAGCCAAGCTAACTTCCTAAAAGGAAGAGGAGGTGGCAAAGGTAGAGGAAGAGGCAGAAGTAATAAAGATGGAGTCAAAGCTTGCTAGATTTGTGGTAAGACAAATCACTTAGCTCATGATTGTTGGCATAATAATCAAAATAATGGTGGATATAATCAGAACTTTAATTCAAGAGGAAGAGGTGGTAGAAATCAAAGAGATAATTTCAGAGGTAGAGGTAGTAGAGGTTACTTTGGAAGAAATGCAGGTAGAGGATTCCAAAGTCAATCTTACAACAATACCTACTACAATTATGCTTCAGATCAGAAGGAGGATTCAACCTTGATCATGAATGCAACTTGTGAAAGGCAAAGTGAAGACCAAAGAGTCTTCTACATTGACTCAGGGTGTAGCAATCACCTAAGTGCTAACATAGCATTGATGACTGATTTGGAGAATAAGGTAACTAATCATGTAGTTCAAACACGTGACAATACTAAGCACAATGTGAAGTCAATTGGATCAGTGAAGGCCAAGGATGGAAGTACTCTTTTGAGTAAGGTCTTGTATGTTCCTACAATTTTAAAGAATCTAATAAGTGTAGGACAAATTGTTGAAAAATGTTATGAAGTAAGGTTCACTAATGAAGGAGTTTTTGTGGAAGACCCTAGCAATGGGTGTAAACAAATTGTTTTAGGGAAGAAAGAAGGAAGACTCTTCACATTAAAGATTTAAGGTAATGTTGGTCATGCCTTGTTTTCTTATGGAGGACATAAGATCTCTGAGTTAGATCTTTGGCACAAAAGGCTTGAACATTTCAATGAAAGAGGTATTAAAGATATGGTTAACAATGGTTCAATGCTTGGATTGCCTAATGTTGCAGGTCAACATATGACATACAGATGTGAGACATGTCAATTAGGTAAGGCTCATAAGCAATCCTATTCCAAGCATGGTTTCATGTATTAAGAGAAGCTTGAATTGGTACATATAGATGTGTGGGGACCATCAAAGGATTTTAGTATCAATGGTGCAAGATATTATGTGATTTATGTTGATGATGCTACCAGGTGGATCACAATATATGTGATCAAAGATAAGTCAGAGGTATTTAATACATTCAAGCATTATCATGTGTATGCAAAAAAAATTACAGGTCAAAAGTTGAAGAGACAAAGGTCAAATGGAGGGGGAGAGTATTTCTCTAATGAATTCAGTGATTACTTGTGGAACAAAGGTATAAAAATAGAAGTTACTTGCAGGTACTCTCCTCAACAAAATGGTGTAGCAGAAAGGAGAAATAGAACTCTTGTTGAGTTTGCAAGATCCATGATGAAGGAGAAAAATTGTCCCAACTATTTGTGGGCTGAGGCTATAAATACAGCTACATATTTGGTCAATAGACTACCATGTAAAGCTTTGGAGGGTATGACACCATATGAGGCATGGTGGGGTAAGAGACCTACCTTTGATCATTGCAAAGTATTTGGTTGTTTAGCCTATGCATATATGCCATCCCAATTAAGGCACAAATTGGAACCTAAAGCTGAAAAGTATGTGTTCATTGGATATGATGATAAGCAGATGGGATATAGGTTGTGGAGTGTCGGAGAAAAGCAATCACAAATTGATGATTACAAAGAGCTTGAAGCAATTCAATGATCAGATTGAAGTGAAAGAAGTCATTTAAGAAAGTGAAGAGATCTCAGAAGTGAAGCTTGTATACATATACACATTACAGATGAAAATTCTTGTACTATGAGTGTAGATGATCCTTAGGATGGTAAGGAGTAATGTAATAGACATGGAATAAGTCTAGAATCATATGTATATAAGTCAATGATGTAAAGAGATACATGAGAGAGTCATTAGAAGCCAAGTGCCATTGAGATAGGTGTGTAGAGAGTCATCTTCACGAGTTAGCATCGAGTTTTTCTCTGATTTCTCTCAGCCTGATCATGTGGATCAGGAAATCTTTTGTACACATCTAATCTAGAAGCTAATGAAGCTATGTTCAAAGTTTAATGGTCTAATTCCTTTCATGCTGTGAGTATGATCAATAGGAACATGTATATGAGAAGTCTGCAAGTAGACCCCTCATAGTCGTGCACTTTTTTGTGTCAATGTTTTGCTTAGATCTCACTGCACAATGTAAAGGTTTTGATGAATGAGCCTTCAAAATCTAAGTTAGAAGGTAAGGAAGCTATGGCTAAAATCATTTAGCAAAGCGAGATCTGTGCTGTGAGAAATCAACCTTAGAAGTTAGCTATGTTAAAGTCGCTTGTTCAAGAAGACAGTTTCTGACATACTTATGGTCTTAAGGATCAAATTAAAATTTTAATGATTCTTTTGAAGGACTAATGGTTGATATGATTGCACAAAGATAGCATGGAGATATTTGCATCATTAGTTTGCAGAAATCTAAAGATATGTACAGGTAATGAAGTCAATCTTTGAAGCAGACTTCTTGAAGAAGGAAAATTCTCACTCAGAGAAGTGATAGTGGAAAATTTGGTAAATGAAGGTAACATTTGTGTAAAGTTTGGTCCATAACTGATATAGAGGTGCTCTTAAATCAGTATAGATCAAACCTTTGGAGATTTAGAGATCTCCAACGGTGGTATCAAAGTTGAAGAAGCAATACAAGTGAAGTAAAGGCATTGGAAGTCCCAACTATTGGAGAAATTGAAGTTTCTTCTAATTGAAGGTGGACAAAGTCAAATTCTTGAAGACAACCTGAAGAAGTACAAAGCATGATCTCAAAGGATCAATAAGGATTAGAGCTTCATATTAAAGGTACACTATGTTATCATAAATCCTAGTAATTGCAGACATAGAAGATCAAAGATGGAAGAAAGCTTACATATTGATAAGCTAGATAGGGAGAACTATCCAGCTTGGTCCATGAGGATGGAGGCACATCTCATGAGCAAAGATTTTATGGCATTCATTACAGAAGAAGAAGAAAAGCCTGAGTGTGAAGATCCTAGTGTTCCAACTAGGGAGGAACTTGCAAGCTTGAAGAATTGGATGAGGAAGGATGCTCAAGCTAGGAGTATCATTTACATGGCTGTAAATGATTATCTTCTACCTCACATCAGAGGATTAGAAAGTGCAAAAGATGTGTGGAATGCTTTGGAAGAGCATTTACAAAACACAACCAAGTCAAGGAAGTCCTCATCATGGTAAGAGTTCACAACTTTCAAGAAGAAAAACTCACAATCGATTTCTGATTATGTGGAAAGGATGAAGGATATTGTAGAGAGCTTAGGAGCAGTAGATGAAGACATTGAAGAGGATAAGTTGGTAAGGCAAATACTTACAGGTCTGAGAGGAGATGAGAAGTGGAAGCCTTTCATATTGTCTATAGAATTGTCACTAGATCACTTTACTCTTGATCTTAATCAATTGTTAGGACATATGCTAACTTTTGAGCAGGACATTAAGGGAGACAATGATAGGAGTGCAAGTCAAGCTATGTACTCCAAGGACAAAAAAAAGAATGGCAAAGGGAAGCAGTCAATTGATGATGAAGGAACTTCAAGTCAAGATAACTTTACAAAAGGAAAGATGAACTTCAGAGGTAAAGGAAGAGGAGGTAAGAACAAAGACAATATTAAAGCTTGTTGGATTTGTGGTAGAACCAATCATTTGGAAAATGATTGTTGGTATAACAATCAAAATGGTGGAAGTAATAACCAGAGCTTCAATCAAAGAGGTAGAGGAGGCAGAAATCAAAGAGGAAACTTCAGAGGAAGAGGTGCTAGGACATCATATGCTAGAGGAGGTGGAAGAAGTTTTCAATCTCAGTCCTACAACAATAACTATTATAACTATGCATCAGATTAGAAGGACGACATGACTCTTATCTTGAATGCAACACATGAAGTAGTAGGAGAAATGCAAGTCAAGTTGGACACCAAAGTCCACAAAGGATTGCGAGAGTATGGATTCCGAAGAAAGTGATAATCGCCTAGCCGGACCGAACGCAGATAGGGATTCCCAAATCATGTACTCAAAAGACAATCATTAAAGGGAACATGTCTAGACCCAAGGAGAATCAGTACGATCTAAAGGCAAAACAATAGATAACAAACACCTACAGACATGGCAGGAGCTGAAACACGAGATTCAAAGAGTCAAAAGGCAAACATCGCAGAGCTACAAAAGAAGAAGTACAACACTCACGAGGATGCTGGAAATGCAGTCTGTCCCAGCGGAGTAAAGCAGATTTGGGTGCCTACAGGAGCATTTCTAAGACTTCCAATATACTTGCCAGATTTTCAGAGATGTACACAAGTGATGAATACACTATAGTTTGCATCAAATAAGCCATCAGTCCCGGAAGCAAGAGTGCTCAACAAAGTTGGTACATGGAAAACAATTAGATTCACTCATGAGCTAATCAACAGAGCTTTTGGATGGAATCAAGATGGCCCCACCAATGTCAAGGATGAATGTCATGATCCAAAAAAGAGAACCTTTCTGGACATAAACAGAATAGATATAGAAGAATCGGTTCGATTGGTACACCAACATTTTTGTTTTTTCTAGTATGCATAGATATATAGCACCTCAGAAAATCGTAGTGCAATTGCTTTCACATGCTATGAGGCAAGTCGGAAATAAAGTAAATATGACTCCATATATTCAAGACCATCTATTCGAAGCAAAGAAAAAGTGGAGTCAGAAAAATTTTTTGAATGGAAGTTTGGCATTGAACTTGCTCATTTATGAGGCACTTGAGATGAAGGATTGCTTACGCTTGATGCCAACTTCAATAGAGATCGCAAAATATGCAAAGTCAGCAATAGTTCCGAAGAGAAAGAAAACAGTCATCTCCATCGAAGAAGTGGGAACCAGTTCAAAGAAACCCATGAGAGGAACTAAACGCATTAGAGAGGAAGAAGCTCAAGAGACACCACAATCAAAGAGGACCCATACATTGCCAAAGATTCCTTTGACACATCAACCGATCACAAAAAGGGACCTCTCTGCAGCTCTAGAAGAGACACATATGTATATGCAGGGCCAAGTGAACTTGAATGTTCAAGGTCATCAATACAGACAGGTAAGCCAAGGAAAGCAACAACAGAATAAAGAACACACACCAGAACAAACCGCCAGATATAAAGAACTGGGATTAGAAGATTCTAGCTCTAATGAGGAATCTAGCCCTGAGAAAGACACATTGGACACTGACATAAGAATAGAAATGAACAATGAGGAATGATAGAGATAAATCAGGTAGAGGTCACACCTGATAATCAACAGTCACAGGCAAGGAACCAAGAAACACCCACTGAACCAGTACACATTATTCAATTGAACGATTAGTCCAAAATCAGCATCAAGGAAGCTCCAATCACAAATAAAGATGTAGTGCAACCGGTAAAAGAGGAAATGCAAACACACATGGACAAAGAAGACAATTTACAACAAAATAAGAAACAAATTATGATTGAAGTACCTGATGATACACCACAAGGCAAGATTGACCATAGGGAGGCTGAGCCAAGGATACAACTCTATATTCGGCAGCCCCATGATACTACGTTACATGTGGCAAAGGGGAAAGATGTTACCACGGGTGAAGAACCTAGCATCCCTACCACATGGTTAAATGTTGATGTTACTCAATTGAAACTCGTGTTCAAGCAGATGGTACAAACGGCCATGGATATACAACAACAAATGATGGACACGGATGCAGACTATGACAAGGCCATGCGAGAAAAGAACCAATTTCAAGTAATGAGTGAGCAACTGTTTGCACAGCTCATCCAGGCCCAACAAGAGATTTCAGCCAAGGAAACGGAGATAATCACAGTCAAGAACAATGTAATACATTGATGAAGCAACATCATCAGCTCTAGACACAACTAACAGATTTACAAAGACAGCATGAAGCTAGTGAAGCAGACAAAGAGAGAATGATAACTAGAAGCAATCTGCTCGAAACACAACTAAAAGTATACATGGAGGAAAATGATAACTTACGTAGCAGAAATAAAGAACTGATGAAGGCATTACTGTATGAACAACCTATAGAAAAACAAGAAACTTCAGCTATTGACCAGAAGGAACTGAGAAATCAGATTGACAAATATGTAGATCTACTGAAACAAGAGCAAGCCCGAAAGGAAGAATGGGAATGCAAGTACATTAACGAAACCAATGAGCTCAAGAAATAGCTAAACACTGCCAATGGAAAACTTGCAGTGAGTTACACTGAACATATGGATCAGGTAGCAGAGATTGGTAATGAGCTACTTGCTACAAAAGATGCACTTAGGGCAGCTATGCAAGAAGTTAAAGAGAAGACTAAATGCCTTGCACAATTAGAAACTAAAGCAAAAGAGCAAGTATCCATCAGGACATCAGTAGAGCCACGACTAGAGAATCCTACTGACGAGGTAGAGGTACATTCTCTATCTCCCCCGATCTATAATTCTCCAATAAAAGAGCAGATGGCGGAACCGTGTGATGATCATCCCATGCCATATAGTGCAAAAATGGGTCAGAAGGAATGGGCACTATTGGTGTCCCGATTGATAGAAAATTTTGAAAATGAAGTGATCAAAGTAATGAAAGAAGCAAAAATAAAATGCAAAGGCTTGGATGCAATAATGAAGCCTTTCAACATTCCATATGGACTATTGAAAGAGAAAACAAGGCAATACATAAAGAAGATCACACAGAAAGATCCAGATGAGCAGCTGCACTTCAAACATAATACATTCAATTATACTCAAGAGGAATTTGAAGCTGCACAGCCTGTATGGAGGATAAAATTTTTGTAGAAAAATCCTACTTTGCGGGTGCACTGGCAGGCAACACCATACTTATTACAGGTAAATCCTTCATTTTGTCCAACACCACGTCATAGAGAGGCAAGCGAATTTTTGGACATGCAAAAGAATGGTGCGATCAATAAACAGTGGCTGAATTATCCGCTACTTCCAAGTCCACCTCATAATTACTTACCGACGGAGGATTATATGGTAAAAACCATTGAATTTTGGTTACACCGTTATGCTAGAGTCCCCGATTTAACCATCAAGATGACAAATAAAATCCTAAGCATGATACTGACAATTTTGAAGGTGTTCAGGCACGTGGCTTATACGTTTTTAAACTTCATTGGTATTAATCAAGGCACATATATCCTCATTTTTGAATTGTCTGTTATGCCCAGCCGACCCACAATAATGGCATATTATCCTAGGCTTATGTTTTTGCCAAGTACATATATGCAAACCTTCGAGGAAGCCTTTTTCACAGGATTTTTTGAAATTGATCCAGCAATTTTCTTAAAGATGTCATCCAACTTGAATGCCAGATTAGTGGCATATGAATTAACCTTCTTCACAGATCACAGATAGCCACCACATGACGGTGTGAAATCAGAACAGTGGAAGAAACTTATGATACGTGAAGCTAATCTGCTTAATGAGACAGAGCAAAAAGTTTACAAAACATACTCCCGCCGACTTCCAAAGCCTGTTGGGGACGATAGAGTTCAGGAGGGGGCAGTGTTGAGGGAGAGTCCAGCAAAAAGAAGAAAAGAAGAAGACCAAGAAAGAAGCTTCACTGAAAAGATTATATCTGAAGACATATCTCTGCAAGAAGCCGCGCAGGGACACGCAACACCCATCTCTGCACAGAGCCCCGCAGGGGCACACATCAGGGGAAAGTACGTCGGTGACAAGGGCGGATCAAGGCTAGGAAGTATCCATGAAGTGCAAGAAGATATCCGGCAGATCCTGATCCGTAAGGAGGTCCTTCAACATATGGGTCTTCGGAAGGTCCATATCGCAGACTGAAGGTCCACACCTTCATACCTTCCACTGAATGCGTGTGGTGGAAATAAATGGAACAGGTCTTGAAGGATGATAAAGAAGATTCAGAAATAGGACCTTTAAAACATAACGCTCTCTTAAAGGAGAGTAGAGGTCAGCAAAATAAGGTGTGCGTGGCAACCCGATTGAATACAGCAACCCAGATTTGTGATGTATGGAATACGAAGGGGCAAACAGAAGCAAAGGACATACATCGGATAAAATAACAAACTGTCTTATAGTCCTTGTTGCGCCTTCGACCATTGGGTGCATGTATTTAGAACTCTTAGATAAGCTGCAGACAAAAAGCAACGCCTATCAAGGGACGACGGAGACAAAGGGGGGGAGAGTGTTGCAGAGCTAAGAAGAGAAAAAGGCAAAGAATAAGATGGGCCCCAAAATTTTTCCGATTTGGACACTTCATTTTTGTATCATAGCCATTTTGTAACATATTTTCCGATGTAAATGCACTAGAGGAGTCCTCTAGAGGCATACCCTTGGAGATTAGTAGCTTACCCATGTAAATTAGTAGGAAATTAACCTTTTAGTGAATAAGGTGCCAGTCTCTTGTGTGAAAGGACCATTTTTAGGGCACATGTATATAAGTCAATTTGTGACTCTTTGTAAAGACTCTTTGCCATTGTGAGAATCAAGAGCAGGAAAGAGTGTTAGGAAGTGTTGTCTATCCATGAAAGTGTTTGTTTGCTGTCATTAAGGTGTGTGTGAAGTGTAGGAAGTGCTGGAGTGTAGGAAGGTAATTCCCGTGACTTAGTATTTTTCTCATAACTAGAAGCAGAAGTGTCAAAATTGAGTGAAAAGACCACCATTGGATGCGTCTTCTCGAGAGCTTTGAAAAGAACCTGCTATTCACTATATTCGGAGTTTGGAGCTAAGAGAAAGGCTCAATTTACCGTTGGCTGCTGCATCAAGTATCGAGACACCATAACTAATAGTAAAAACTTGTTTGGAATAGGTTTAGCCTTAATTTCACTCTTTGAAAGCTCATTTGCATTGATCATTACTTGAATGCACGTAGATCCAGGTACAATCTCTTTCTCCGCAAGTCCCTAAGTTGGTTCTTAGGTACACAATGATGCTACCAGGTGGATCACAATATATGTGATCAAAGATAAGTCAGAGGATTTAATACATTCAAGCATTATCATGTGTATGCAGAAAGAATTACAGGTCAAACATTGAAGCTAGAAATAGGTGAATTGTTAAGATACTTTCTCAAGTTCTATTGAGTCTTTTGAGATGATGTAACTTGAAGAAGGTGCGCAAACTGTAGACGACACCTTGTGCAAAGTTTTATAAAAAACTTTACACATTTGATTAGTCAATGAGTGAGTTTTGTGCAGCATACTTTCTGAGTAGTTACTCTCTTCACAGTTTGTTCAAGATTTTGGTAATTGAGCATTGATCCTCCAAATTGGTAAAGGTTTTGAGTTATTCTTGATATAGAGGTGCTCTAACTTCAAGAATAGCTTGTTCTTTTGGAGATTAACACTCTCCATCAATCCTAACTTACTGTACACTTTGAAAGATCTTGTCTATTGTCTCTTAATCTCTCACTCATCATCTTTTTGAGTCTTAAGGTGTGTATGCTAAGGTTTGTGTGTTAAAGATCATGTAAACCTGTGATTATTGTTCACCCTACTTCCAAGATTTGGTATCAGAGCATAGTTGACATACACCCTTAACAAGATGAGTGATTATAGACTTTAGAACAAAGGCAAGCTTGAAGGAATATCTAACTATCCAATGTGGAGTTTTATGATAATGAATCTGTTAGTATCAAAGGAGAGGTTCTCTGCTAGAGAGATCAACTTGGCATATGTGCCCATGCAAGAGAACATTGGAGACATTTTCACAAAGGTTGTGCCTAGGGAGAAGTTTGAAGCTTTTTGCAAAGCTTTGGGTTTACTTCCTTTTGTAGATCGATTCCACATAGCTTGGCACTTCCTTATACATGAGTGTGAGTGCCTTGTTCACTACATCACTCCTAGGGGGATTTTTTGATATATTTTGGTAGTGATGTGTGTGAACACACTAGGATCACAGTGGGCACTTTTTTCCCTCTTTAGGAGGTGTTTTTTTCTCGGCTTGTATATACACCTATAGCCTAACGGGTTACTTATCTTTGTACATCTAGTGGTAATACATTCAATATTGTGTGTTGTGCTCCAAGCTTCTTCTTATTCTCAAAACCAATTGCGATCAAATAGGCATGTATCCTTTCATACCAAGCACATGGTGCTTTCCTTAAACCATATAATGCCTTCTTTAACTTACACACCTAGTTTTCATGCCCTTTCTACAAAGCCATGGGGCTGAAAAACATACACTTCTTCGTGCAAGTCATCATTCAAAAATGGAGTTTTAATGTCCAACTGATGTACTTTCCAACCATGATGAGTTGCAAGTGCACAGATGCTATGAGCAATAGTCATTTGGCATGTAGATACAAAGATCTCATCAAAATCAATGCCTCTTTCCTGCCCATAACCCTTTGCAACAAGCCTAGTGTAGCTCAGTGACGAGTAGCACCTCCTTTAATGTCAATCCGGGAAGACGTGAGGATGGTATGAAGACCTCGAGCAAGTGGCAGCACAAGTGCGTGAGTGAGAAGCACACAAACATGCACACACATACACACACACGTGCACACACGGCAAGACAAAGAGTGAGAGTCAATGGAGTTCTTAGATTACTTTCAAAATGCTCTTACAAGTTTGCTTCAATTACAATCTAACCTCGAAAATGAGCTCTCTAGCTCTTTTTATAGTTTTTGACTAGTTTTGGCCCTGTTCAGACCTAGTGTCCGGCCTAGTTAAAAATTAGGTTCCAGGGCTTATTTGAGGGCTCAAACGAGATCTAAAATACGAAAATTGGCAGGTAGATACTTCTAAAGCTCCTCAAGCTCAAGGACTCCTTGGCTTGCACAAAATGGAGCTACAAAAATATGAAATGGTATTTACAATGGTGTTTAGTGATGAGAATCACTTTTAATTGGTGTAAGGGTTTTGAAAAACTAAAGGGTTGCCTTAGTGCTAGATCTGCGTGAATGCTCATACATGCTTCTTCCTGAAGAAAATTATTGGCCTATTTGCCAGATCTTCGTTGACTCCCTTGTCTGCTTGTGCCTTCTCTCCCTTCTGACTCTCTTCTCTGACTGCCATGCCTCGTTAGTCCTTCAGTTCCTTGTCTGCTGCTAACACCCCCCCCTCTCTCGCGTCTGTCGTCCCTGATAGACCCTTGTTGTGTGGGTTTTTGGATGTAGTACTCAACGACATCCTGCGCTAAGTGATGTTCGGCAATCCTCAATCCTTTGGCCAAATCTGTGAGTAGAGCATCCCAATCTACCGGCCCAGGAACCTCTGGATGTGGTATACTTAGCTTTTCGGAATGGAGAGCTTGTTCCACTGCAAACAACTGCAAGAGATGGGATGGTCTGGGAATGAATATCTCGGAGTGATATTCCCAGAATCCCATGACAAACATCTCTTCAAACGTTTGTTTGAAGCAGGCCGGTAGATATTTGATGCGAGCGTGCCATGCATACACAACATTAATCGATGGGGTTGTGCTCATGTCGTATACAAGGTCCTGATTACCTTCATTAAATCCTAGTGCTGAGAGATGCGGTTCCTTGACATTTTTGAAGGTCCTGAAGGTGACCAACATAAGTTCGAAAATCTTCAGGCACATCTGAGTCATGACATCAGGTACATTCTTGAACCGGACCCCCCAATGTCGAATCGTCAAAATCATATATCCAGTAGTAGGTGGGCCCTTAGGGGGTGCGAAGTACACATAATTGAGCCACTTCTCACATCCTTTAATCGTCAGCACTGTTTGTGTGTACTCCGGCCATGATCTCCTTCGAAATACAGGGCAATAACATGGGTTATATTTGATGTACAATGGCATGTTGTTCCATGTTCTTACCATTTCCGGGTAAGTTTCAAGCAGCCGAATTCTCCAAGTCGGTTGGCGAATATGTCCCTCTTTGGCACTTTCTGGGATGTCGTCAGGTGCAAACTGTGTGGCAGAGGTTGGTTCCCTTGAGGTATGGTGCTTGATTTCCGCATTATAATCCGCCATTAGAACGCAAAAAGGAACATACAGGTCGTCTGATGGGCCGATCCACCTATGGTGTGAGAGATTCTTAAAATAATCGGATTTTATTACAACCTCCTCCAGTTGTGACATCAATGCGATTTGGACTGCCACCCTATCATCATGTGTTGTGGCTACTTTCTCTAACTTTTGCATCCATTCAGGTGCCTCAATTTCAATTGTGTCCATGCCCTGTTCTGTTCGCTTACCCCCGGGTGTTGGCATCGGGACATAGGGATCCTCGAATGTTTCTTCTACTTCAATTGGCACAAGATCGTCAGGCTCGGGCTCTACCAGAGGGGAGGGCTGACGCTCGTATTGCATGACCTTGCTACGTAATTCCTCCAGTTCTGCCCGGAGTTTAGTGACCTCTTCAAATGTATCTTCTGCGGTTGTGATCTTGCTGGGTGATGTCTGTCGGGTGGCCAACTGCCTTAGCAAATCATCTCTCTCTTTTTCTAAAGCGGCATGGGCCTCCATTAGATCTGCATGAGTTTCTAACACCACTTTCATATTCTCAGAGGGAATTGCCTTGAATCGCTCTGGGTCAATCTCCTGTGGGGAACCCTCCATGGTCGCCTCCAGATTTTCTTCGTTCTGTTTCTGTAATCGTTTATTCTCCTCTAGCGTTGTAGACATATGCTTGCGTAGGAGGCCCAAGTTCCGTCGAAGCTTAAGGTTTTCCGTGATCTGAGAATGTAGCAGCTCGTCCATGTGTCGTCGTTCTTCATCATCTGCTTGGGGTGGGTTGGCTACTAATTGTGCATATTGTTCCTGTAATGTCACGTGCTGCTGTTGTAGTAGCTGCTTCTGCTCTTCAAGATCCCTACATCGTGCTTGGAGATCTGCGTGGCTTCGGAAAAGCCTTGTATGTTGGTTGTCAAGGTGTTGGTAGTGTTGCTGAAGTTGGGACATGCATTGATACATATTATTAAATACATTATTAAGAGGAATGGTGGGAGAAATGGTGTTGAATGCAGAGGGGAAGGGAAAGGGAAGGGGAATTGTGGATGCAGTACTGGAGAAGGGTGAGGGGGGGAGGTGGGGGAATGGGAGAGGGTGGGTAAATGGGGGGTGGGAGAGGTGCAGAGGTGGGTGACACCTCCATGGATTCAAAAGTGGAGGCCGTGGTGGGAGTGACTGTGAACATGGGGATTGTGGTTGCGGTGAGAGTTGTGAACGTGTATAGAGGTGTGTGTAATTGTGAACTCCCAGGAAGTGTGATCGGAGTAGTGGTGTTTACCGTGGCTGTGGTTAGACTTATGTTTTCAGTGGAACTAGAGTATGTGGGTTTACTGATGGTTTGTGCGTCAGTGTGTGTAGTGGGTTCGGAGGTGGTGACAGGAGAGGTTACAGTGGTAGAGGGAGGTGAATGGGGCGGATGTGGGGGAGAAGGTGGCAAGGGAGGTGATGGAGGTGCACTCGATGTGTGGGCTTCCTTGGTGTCGTGAACAGTGTGTGCTGTGCCAGTGGTTGTGGGGGTGCCTTGTGGTCCTGATCCTAATACATTCATCCGTTTTCCCGTTCGTGGGGGGCGTCTGCCATATCTTTTCTCTGTCCTTCGTGATTGCACTAGCGCAGTATGCACCGTTTCAGGTACTCCCAAAGCGTCCGATATCATTTCCAAGGTGGCACGATATTGCTCGTCCACAACTTCCTCCTCCAAAATCTGGTTCATGAGGGCTTTACCTGCAGCTAATGATAGTCTGTGTTGCTCTTGAACTCGGTTCATCGTATCGTAGAGCTTCTTTAATGCGTTAGTATAGGCTGGGGCACCTTCCAGTACTTGTAGGGCTTCCTGATCATACTCTTGTTCTTCTGCTTCTGATTGTCCACCCTGTGCCTCCTCATGTGCTTCTTCTTCATCGTCCACATTGACTACGTCCGGTTGGCTGGGCTGGGCTTGGTCTGGGGCAGTTTGCTGTCCACCAGCTTGCTCTGCTTCAACTTCCGCATTTACAGCTTCAATGATTCTAGCAACTTCTTCATCCGTTAGATCCTCCAAAGTGAATCCATGCGGGAATTCCAGATCAGTAGGTATTGGTGGAAACACAATGTTAGGGCCATCTGTGCTGTGCCTGGGTAACCTGATAGTAAACGGTTGTACTCGTCGGGGAAGTCTTGGGGTTGTTTCAGGCGTTAGGGTTGCACCGCGAGCTTGTGCACAAGGCATCTGGACAGCGCCTCTCATCTTCTTTTAGGGAGGCCCTACAGCTGACAATCTGCGTTGAAACTCCTGTGCTCTGGTCCAAATGAGAGCCCTCTGCACCGGTACATCATATGCGAGACATCTGTATACAATTCTTGTAAGCGCACAGCAACCATACAGCACAGACTTTTGCTTCTTATACCATCTCTGATGAGCCATATGAATCTGGTCGATAATCCAGTGGGGCATATTGATGGTCAAATCAAAAGCATCCGCTAGGTAGAGGCTAAACCAGATCTTTTTGGGAGGCATTGTGAACCTTTCCTGCGTGGGGAATGCGAAATGTTGCATGACCATGCGTAAGTGAATGGCGATCGTAGGTGTCATCGCAACCATGTCCTTCAACTTCGTCAGATTCCTGTTCTTCATATTGTCTGGAACCATAGTCTCTTTCTCTGTTGGAATGTGCATACCTTTCATGTCGAGTGCTTCTCTTACCAAGTTGATAGTCAAGCGGAAACGCTTCAGCTCGTTGCCCCTTGTGAGTGATGGGAGCACAAAGGAGCTGTATCCTTTCTTGTCTTTGCTTGGAGTGAGGGTGCTAATTAAGTATGAGCACCTTAGAAAATCTGGCTTTGGTAGTTGGAACTTGAAGTAATCATAAAGCCCAGCCTTCTTCCATATCGATTTCAGTCCTTCATTATTCTGTAGCTTTTCAAACTCCCTGGTAAAGAAGTGGTATCTGCCCCAACATCCATTGAATTCTACCTCGGACTCCCACATGTATGTGCCTTCACCCAGAGGTCCAACAACGTCACTGAACCAGTGTGAGGTTTTGCCCACCGGCATTGTGTGACCCTGTGGAGGATTTTGAATCGGTATGGCATGTAATGCCCTTAATGCCACTGGTCTTTCCTTTAGTTCCTCCTCGACCGGAAGGCTTTCAATGTCCACCACTTGGGGGCTGGTGCCTGCCTGGGAGCTAGTTCCTACCGTATCTGCCATGTTACTTCTTGCTGCCTGTCTCTGTGAGAATATACAAACATGTGTTAACATTGTACAGGACAAGGGAGGATCGTTGTTGTTCCCATTACAATATTAACATGAGGGTCGGGAGCGAATAATGGGTTAGTAAGTGCTCGGTGCAAGTGTGTGTGCGGTTAGCCGTTCGGTAGACCTAAGAGTTAAGTGGAATGATGTAGTGTGATAGTGATGTGGTTAGTAAGTTATCATGGATTTACAAATGGGGTCTGGGGGTTTGTTACAAGTCTGAGGCTGCCAAATGCAGTGGATGGGTTTTGCTCTTGGTTTCGTAGAGATGGTAGAGAGCTTTATCGGTGTCTTGGTTTGAAAATGAGGCCTTTTAGGGACCCATTTACAAGTGATTATGTGCGTGCTCATGGGCCTTGGTGTGTTCCTGAGTGTTGAAAACGACTGAGTACTGGCTGTGCGAGTGGATGGGTTATGCTGTATAGGTTGTGGCCTCTGTGTAGCTACTTGCGCCCGCAAACAAGCCTTAGGCACCCAAATTTGTCTTGATTGTGGGCTAGCCGTGATCGACTTCTTGGGCACCCAAATTGATGTCACGTTAGCAGACGAATTTCTGAAAGACTTCTTATTAGTATCGTGTTGTTGGTGACTAATAAGAGGCTTTGCCTGTGTGGTTGGCTTGAGTGCAACCGGGTGTTCGCCTTTCCGTACCCACACTTGTTTCACTTGCTGGGACATTTTGCTGCACAGGTACTTTTGATCTCGGACATAGGAAGTACTCTGCTTCTTTTGCCTTTGATCCTTCTTTGGTTGCTGCCGCCTTCTGGCCTTTGGAAAAGAAGGGAGTTCCGTTGCATCCCTGACTCCTTTTTTGCGAACATCATTCCTCTGCAACACATAGTTTTGGACAAGAACAGCATGGTCAACTTCATGTGCACTCCTGGAGGGACCAGGAGTCTGTGCCTTTCCTAGTTCCTTGAGTGCTCCATTATCCAACTCTACTGTAATTCGACTATGATTGACCCAAACCTGAAGGAGTCCACTTCTTAGGTTTAAGTTGACTGCTTGTGTCGGAGAATGTTAATCTCCTTCAGAATAACCTACTCTTGAGATTAGAACACTTCTATACCAAGAGTAAGTCAAAACCTTCACAACACATAAGTCTTCTGCACAATTTCTTCAAATTAATCTTCACAGGTTACTTTTGTCTGAAACTGTTATTCTGAACAGTCGACTTTACACCTGTAACTTCTAAGACTTAATTCTCCTTGAATAGAACCCGTTTAAGCAAATGCTTCTGGTTACGAGTAGCTTATCTTCTAACTTAAAGATTAAGCCCTCACTCATGCAAAACTTTAAAGTATGCACTGAGAAATGATCAAAACATTGATCACCGAAAATGCGCCTGTTTCAGTAAACTTTGAACACTCAACACATATGAATGTTCCTACTGACAATTCTCGGTTTCTGTTTACAATTAAACTCTGAAACTTAAGCTATAGATTGATTAACTATAGACTTAGATATCCTCAAAAGGATTTCACAAATCATCTAACACAGATGAAGAACACACAGAAATTTCGGCGCAACTTTTCTTCGATTATTCAGAAAGTTACAGTTGAGTGATGAGAGGAAAACTCAACTAACTTCTCATATGTCTCATGACATCTAACTTCTCATTCTTCTATTCTATTCCTTTCTCTCTCGTATATGCCTCAATGCCTATACGCCTCTCATTCTACCTCTCATTCTTCCTAGCCTTTCTGGCCTACCTAGCTTTCTCTAGCTTATGCGCCTTTACATTTTTCAGGTATTTATAGATAAATTTGTACAAGCTTATAACGCGGACTATACTACTGTACATATGTGTACAACTTTCCCGGTTCTTCTTCCAAGCTTCAAAATTTGTTCTTTTCTTCCTCCTTTTATCTTTTAACTCTTCATGAACTGAAAACTGTAAAAATGATCATTTCTGGTAACATTCCGGTGACTTTCCTGTAATCTTCCGGTACTGTTCCGGTGCCTTCCGGTGACCCTTTTTTAAGGAAATTTTTGCTGACGTCTCTGCGGACTTAAAGACCTTCAATTGTTGATTGTCTTGCACCAACAGCTCCCCCTCAATCATCAATTGAGGTTTTCTCTGTCTTCTTTATTCCTGCCATATCTTTAAACCTTTGTAACTTAGGTCCATCCAAACTTTTTGTAAGCATATCAGCTATCTGATCTTTCGTTGAAGTATGAATTACTTCAATCTCTTTATCCATCACCTTCTCTCTTAGAAAGTGATACTGAATCTCAATGTGTTTAGTCCTGGCATGAAAAACAGGATTAGCAGCTAAATATAATGAACTCATGTTATCTCCAAATATGATTGGAGTCCTCTGTATAGCATCAAAACTTTTCATTAAAGTCTTTAGCCAAATCACTTCTTTTGCGGCTTCAACCATGCCTTTGTACTCGGCTTCGGTAGACGACAAAGCAACTGTATGTTGCTTCTTGGAGCACCAGGAGATTAGCTTATCTCCCACATAACACATGTATCCATAGGTTGACCTTCTGTCATCTGGATTACCTGCCCAATCTGCATCACTGTATATTTTGATGTTTGTATCTGATGTAAAACCATAATACAAACCTTCTTTGAGTGTACCCTTAATGTACCTCAACACCCTTTGTCCTGCAATCCAGTGTTCTTTCTTTGGACAGTGCATGAATTGAGACAATACTCCTACTGCATATGATAAATCAGGTCTGGTTAACGTAGCATAGATAAGACTACCAACCAAACTCTGATATTGTCTCACATCCTTGAATTCTTCTCCACCAAACTTACTCAGTTTGTGGTTCACCTCCATTGGAGTAGGTGCTATCCGGCAATCATTCATTTTAAACTTGATTAACAAGTTCTTCAAATATCTTTCTTGGGTCACGAATACTCCATGCTGAGTATATGTGATCTCCATACCCAGGAAATAAGACAAGTTTCCCAAGTCACTTATCTTGAACTCCTTTTCCATTTGCTTCTTGAGTCTTTGTATACCTGACTCATCTGTTCCTGTAAGAATTATATCATCAACATATATGCACATGTATATGAAACCATTATCACTTGCTTTTATAAGCAGACTACTATCTGCTTCAGACACCTGAAAACCAAGTTCTTTCAAGAACTTTACAAGTCTATAATTCCACGCTCTTGGCGCTTGCTTCAAGCCATACAAAGCTCTCTTGAGCTTGCACACATGTTCTGGATACCTTTTATCTCTGAACCCTTGAGGTTGCTCCATGAACACATCATCTGAAATATAACCATTCAGAAAAGCATTTTTCACATCTAACTGACATAACTTCCAACCTTTGCTCGCAGCAACAGCTATGAGTGTTCTGATAGTTGTCATCTTTGCTACTGGACTATAAGTCTCATCATAATCAACTCCATAAGTCTGAGCAAACCCTTTGACAACAAGTCTAGCTTTGTATCTAGACACACTTCCATCTGCAAATCTTTTGGTCTTGTAGACCCACTTGCATCCAATAACCTTCTGGCTATTTGGTTTAGGAACTAAATCCCATGTTTGATTTTCTACCAATGCATCATGTTCTTCCTGCATAGCTTTTTCCCATTTTTCCTTACCTTTTGCCTCTTCATATGTAGAAGGGTCTTCATCTGCTTTCACTATGTAAGCATAATCTTTCGTAGCCAAAAATGAAGTATCATAACTGTACCTTGTAGGTTGCCATCTATTTCTTGATGACCTTCTGAGTTCTCCGGTCCTTGAGGTTTCTGGTTCTTCACACTCAGGATCAAATCTTGGCCTTTCTTCAGCTTCTTCCTGTACTTCATAATTTTCTTCTTCATCAATTATTTGAACCTTTGATTTACCTTTCTTCTGACTCACTTCTTCTTCATCACCTGTATTGTTATTAACTGTTCCTGTATACCAAGAACTTTGCTCATCAAACGTAACATCTTTCGAAACCAGAAAATGTTTTGTGGATGGATTCCACAACCTATATCCCATCTGTCTATCATCATAACCAATGAAAACATATTTTTCAGCTTTAGGTTCCAATTTGTGTCTTAATTGTGATGGCACATATGCATATGCCACACATCCAAATACTCTGCAATGATCAAGGGTAGGTCTTTTACCCCACCAAGCTTCATATGGTGTCATACCTTGCAAGGCTTTGCATGGTAACCTATTGACCAAATAAGTAGCTGTGTTTACAGCTTCAGCCCACAAATAATTAGGGCACTTTTTCTCATTCATCATGGACCTCGCAAACTCAACAATAGTCCTATTCCTTCTTTCTGCAACACCATTTTGTTGAGGAGAATATCTGCAAGTAACTTCCCTTTTTATACCTGCATTCCATAAGTAGTCACTGAACTCGTTGGAGAAATACTCTCCCCCTCCATCTGATCTTAGTCTCTTCAGCCTATGACCTGTAGTTCTTTCTGCATACGCATGATAATGTCTGAATGTATTAAATACTTCTGACTTATCCTTGATCACATAGATAGTGATCCATCTAGTAGCATCATCAACATAAATCACATAATATCTTGATCCATTTATACTGAAATCCTTTGATGGTCCCCACACATCTGTGTGTACCAACTCAAGCTTCTCTGAGTGCATAAAACCATGCTTGGTATAAGAATTCTTATGAGCCTTACCAAACTGACACGCCTCACATTTGTATGTCATATGTTGACCTGCAACATTAGGCAATCCAAGCACTGAACCATTGTTGACCATATCTTTAATACCTCTTTCATTGAAATGTCCAAGCCTTTTGTGCCAAAGATCTAACTCAGAAATTTTCTGTCCTTCATATGTAAACATGGCCTGACCAATGTTACCTTGAATCTTCAGTGTAAACAGTCTTCCTTCTTTCTTTCCTGAAACAATCTGTTTATACCCTTGACTGGGATCTTCCACGTATACTCCTTCATTAGTGAATCTTACTTCATATCCTTTTTCAACAATTTGTCCTACACTTATCAAATTCTTAGGAATTGTAGGAACATACAGAACCTTACCCAATAAGGTACTGCCGTCTTTGGCTTTCACTGATCCAATCGACTGCACTTTATGCTTTGTGTTGTCACCTGTTTGAACAACATGATTAGAAACTTTATTCTCCAAATCAGTCATCAATGATATGTTTCCACTCAGGTGATTGCTACATCCTGAGTCAATGTAGAAGACTCTTTGATCTTCATTCTGACTTTCACAAGTAGCATTCAATATCATCGTTGAATCTTCCTTCTGTTCTGAAGCGTAATTGTAGTAGGTATTGTTATATTGTTGACTTTGGAATCCTCTACCTGCATTTCTTCCAAAGTAACTCCTACCACCTCTTCCTCTGAAATTTCCTCTTTGATTTCTGCCACCTCTTCCTCTTGCATTGTAACTTTGACTATATCCATTATTACTTTGAGTATTGTGCCAACAATCATTAGCTAAATGATTTGTCTTACCACAAATCCAGCAAGCTTTGCCTCCATCTTTGTTATTTCTGCCTTTTCCTCTACCTTTACCACCTCCTCTTCCTCTTAGGAAGTTGGCTTGGCTAGTTGTTCCTTCATCTTCATTTGCTTGTTGCTTTCCTTTGCTATTCTTCTTTCTATCTTTCGAGTACATTGCGTGACCTGCACTCTTGTCACCATCTCCTTTAACATCATTCTCAAATGTTAGCATGTGACCTAACAACTGATTTAAATCTGGAGTGAAATGATCAAGGGATAATTCTGTAGACAAAATAAACGGCTTCCATTTGTCATCACCTCTTAAGCCTGTAAGAATTTGTCTTACCAATTTATCCTCTTCGATATCTTCGTCAACAGCACCTAAAGCATCTGCAATGTCTTTCATTCTTGTCACATAGTCTGAAACGGACTGAGAAGCCTTCTTCTTGAAGGTTGTAAACTCTGCCCATAAGGATGCCTTTCTTGACTTAGTAGTATTCTGGAAATGTTCCTCCAATGCATTCCAAATGTCCGTTGCACTTTCAAGACCTCGAATATGAGGTAGCAAGTAATCATTTACTGCCATATAGATAATGCTTCTAGCTTGCGCATCTTTCTTCATCCAGTTTTTCAAATCTGCTAACTCTTCCCTAGTCGGAACACTAGGATCTTTGAACTGTGGCTTTTCTTCTTCTCCTGTGATATAAGCTATCAAATCTTTGCTCATAAGATGAGCTTCCATCCTCATTGACCACGCAGGATAGTTTTCTCTATCCAGTTTCTCTATCTGCAGAGAATCTCCCATCTTGTGTCTTCCTGTATATTGAAAACTTCAACCTTTATGAACAATATATGTACCTTTACTTCAAATTGGACTCCGTTTGTCTTTCTTGATGCCGTACGATCTCTTCTTCAGGTTTCGCCTTCAAGCTTTCACCTTTTAGTTCTTCGGTTGTAGAATTCTTTGTAACCGCAGCAGTCGGAAACCTCCTTTCTTTGATTTTGGTGTCTCCTGCTCTAATACCACTGCTGGACTGATACCTGCTTTGATACCACTTTCTTTGACGTTTCCCGCTCTGATACCAGTGATGGACTGATACCGGCTCTGATACCACTTTCGGACCTTTACCTGCTCTGATACCACTGTCGGAGAATGTTAATCTCCTTCAGAATAACCTACTCTTGAGATTAGAACACTTCTATACCAAGAGTAAGTCAAAACCTTCACAACACATAAGTCTTCTGCACAATTTCTTCAAATTAATCTTCACAGGTTACTTTTGTCTAAAACTGTTATTCTGAACAGTCGACTTTACACCTATAACTTCTAAGACTTAATTCTCCTTGAATAGAACCCGTTTAAGCAAATGCTTCTGGTTACGAGTAGCTTATCTTCTAACTTAAAGATTAAGCCCTCACTCATGCAAAACTTTAAAGTATGCACTGAGAAATGATCAAAACATTGATCACCGAAAATGCGCCTGTTTCAGTAAACTTTGAACACTCAACACATATGAATGTTCCTACTGACAATTCTCGGTTTCTGTTTACAATTAAACTCTGAAACTTAAGCTATAGATTGATTAACTATAGACTTAGATATCCTCAAAAGGATTTCACAAATCATCTAACACAGATGAAGAACACACAGAAATTTCGGCGCAACTTTTCTTCGATTATTCAGAAAGTTACAGTTGAGTGATGAGAGGAAAACTCAACTAACTTCTCATATGTCTCATGACATCTAACTTCTCATTCTTCTATTCTATTCCTTTCTCTCTCGTATATGCCTCAATGCCTATACGCCTCTCATTCTACCTCTCATTCTTCCTAGCCTTTCTGGCCTACCTAGCTTTCTCTAGCTTATGCGCCTTTACATTTTTCAGGTATTTATAGATAAATTTGTACAAGCTTATAACGCGGACTATACTACTGTACATATGTGTACAACTTTCCCGGTTCTTCTTCCAAGCTTCAAAATTTGTTCTTTTCTTCCTCCTTTTATCTTTTAACTCTTCATGAACTGAAAACTGTAAAAATGATCATTTCTGGTAACATTCCGGTGACTTTCCTGTAATCTTCCGGTACTGTTCCGGTGCCTTCCGGTGACCCTTTTTTAAGGAAATTTTTGCTGACGTCTCTGCGGACTTAAAGACCTTCAATTGTTGATTGTCTTGCACCAACAGCTTGGTCATAGATCCAGTCTTGACCCAAGACAAGAGGTTCAGTGAGATCCTCGTCTTGACACACTAGTACTTCAACCGTTATTGCCTCATCATGAATGTAGAGGGGAAGTTCCACCTCGCCCATGCAAGGGGTTTCCACGCCTCCCAATCCTATGAGATATGCTTCCACAGGATTGACAGTTAACTGCAACTCTTGACAGTAAGACAATTTAACAGCACTAGTGGCTGCACCTGAGTCAATCAAGGCTCTCACGGTCCTTGCACTCTTTCCTTGTCCTATATCTAGGGTTATGAAAGGACGTCGATCAATTATCCTATGCGAGCTTGTTCTTGCGACTTCACACATGGCCATAGGATATCCTTGATCTGCATAGTCATTCGTTCTAGGCTGATCTCTACCTTGCCTTCGTAACTTCATCCTTCTGATGCGTTCTAAAGCTTCTGCTTGAGCTTCTTCTCGAACTCGCTTTTCTTCCTCTTTGCGTTTCTTAGCAGTGTTGAGTCGGCTGAGCATTTCCTCCGTAAGGGGTTCCTGATACAACTTGACTCTGCATCCGCTAATATAGTTTGGGAGAACATCACCCTCTAACGTGGCTAGTTGTACTGCTCCACTCGTGGAGATCCTATTGATGATCATAGGTCCGTAGCCTCTCTTTTCTAGTTTCCTTGCGTGTTGTTTCAGTGTGTAGACTAAAACTAGATCTCCTGCTTTCAAACCCTTATCCTTCACATGGGCATCGAAGTATGCCTTCTGTCTCTTCTTAGCTGCATATATCCCTGCAGCTGCTCTCAGTCTTGTTTCTCCTAATCGTTCAAGGTCAAAGATCCTAGAGGAGAGCTCATGACCTGTCCATTCGTGCTCTTGTGCTACTTTCAACGTAGGTATCAAGAAGTCCAAGGGTAGCACTGCGTTTTGACCAAATACCATCTGAAAGGGGGTGGCTTGGAGTACCGTTTTGTAGGCGACTCGGTATGCCCAAACAACATGGTGCAGCTGTTTGTCCCAATCAGAGCCTTTAGTGTTTACTAATTTTGTCAGTACATTGCATAAGATCTTATTAGTGCTCTCAGCCTGTCCATTAGCTTGAGGGTGATAGGGGGCAGACTTCTTGTGTATTATTAAGAATTCTTGGAGTAGATTTTCAATCACTTCGTTCAAGAAATGAGTGCCTCGATCACTTACAAGCTCTATAGGTAGCCCATATCTTGTGAATACATTCTCAAACAAGAATTTAGCAGTTGTTTGAGCATCATTCTTTGTCGTAGCTTTTACCTCTACCCATTTAGTTAGATAGTCTGTTGCAACAATGATGTATTCCGCATGAGAACCCTTAGCTGGGGGATTAATAGGACCTACGAAGTCTATTCCCCACTTAGAGAACGCACGTCCACCCATCATAGGTTTCAGTGGCATCTCATCTTTGTGTATAGGATACTGAGTTCGCTGACAGACATCACACCGTTTCACATAGGTATGTGCATCCATGTGAAGGGTAGGCCACCAGAAGCCCGCAAATAGTATCGCCTTGATCACCCGATCTGGTCCAAAGTGCCCTCCTGCTACACCTTGGTGAGCAGTTTCCAAGATCTTAAGATATTCACTCTCATGGACACACAATCTCAGGTAACCATCTTTACCACGTTTGTATAGATTATCACCAATAAGTGAGTATTCCTGGGCTTCTTGTTCTAAACTTCTTTTCCTAGCCAGAGTCATGTCTGGAGGGAATGTGTTTGTCCTCAAGAAGGATACTAGAGGTTCACTCCAATCTGGCACAATGGATACTTGATAAAGAGTGGTGTGTTCCACAGGTGGTTTAGTGCAACAGATTGGGCATTCCTTGCACAACTTTTGGACATCCGCTTCCATAGTCGGCCAATGCACTCCGAGTCTCCTTAGTGTCTGTAAAGTTCGTTGCCTTGAGTAGTGTTGCTCTAACGCACCTACATGTGCTAATTGCAACCATTTAGCGTACTCATCCTCTTCTACGCAATAGGCCAAGATCCCTTGATCTGTATGCTTGTACATACTTCCTGCCATGATGTGGTACTTTTGGGCTTTTACAACCTCTTTATCCTGTGTGTTTACCACTGGATGGTTAGGCCCGTATGTCAATACTGGTACCAATGGCTTAGCCCACTGCGGCACCACTTCCAAATTAAACAAGTAAGCGTCAGGAAGGTCATCTGATACTCCTTGTGGGGCTTCTCTCGATGTGAGCCTAGAGAGATGATCAGCTCTCAAATGAGTCCTACCTTTCCTTACCACAACCTCAAAATCATATTCCATTAGCAAGAGGAACCATCTCACTAATCTTCCTGTATTGCATGGCTTATTTACGAGGTATAGCAATGCTTGATGATCAGTAAAAAATTTAAACTTATTTGCAAGCAAATAGTGTCTAAATTTCTTAACTGCATATACCATGCCTAAACCTTCTCTCTCTGTAGTGGTGTAATTTCGTTCAGCTGCATTCAACTGTCTACTGGCATAGGCAATTGGAAGATCCATATTACCTTCACCAGTAGGTTGAGCAAGCACACACCCAATGGCATAATTGGATGCATCCACGTGAACATGGAATGGCTTATTCCAATCTGGTGTGGTCAAGATTGGTGCTGAACATAATCTTCGTTTAAGCTCCTGGAAGGAATTCTCACATTCATCCGTCCACTCAAAGTTAGTCAGAAGTCCGTACATGGGCTTTGCAATGACAGCATACATGTGTATAAATCGTCGGTAATAACCACAATGCCCCATGAAAGCTTATACTTCCTTGACATTCTTTGGCCTAGGTAGCTCTGCTATGGCTCTCACTTTCTCCTCGTCAGTAGATATGCCATTCTTTGACACTATGTGTCCTAGAATCTTGCCTTGCCTTACCATAAACACGCACTTTTCTGGGTTCAGGCAAACTTGATATTCTCTACATTTGTCAAAGATTTGTCTGAGCTCAGGGATATGGGTTTGTCTAATGTTGGAATGAGCACAGAGATCATCAACATAGACCTCTAAATTCTTCCTCAGGAACTCCTTAAACACATGGCACATCAGCCTCTGGAAGGTAGCTGGTGCATTGGTAAGCCCAAATGGCATGACTCTAAAGGCAAAAATGCCCCATTCTGTGGCAAAAGCCGTTTTATGCTGATCTTCTGGAGCTATGGCCACTTGATTGTAGCCCGAAAACCCATCAAGGAAGCTGTAGACTTCCTTACCTGCCACTCTTTCTAAGAGATGTTCTGTGATGGGAAGTGGATAGTTATCTCGAATTGTAGCTGCATTGACCTTCTTCAAGTTAATGCATACGCGCAGCTTTCCATTTTTCTTGGGCACCACTACTATGGGGGATACCCACTCAGTGTGCTCAATTTCATAGATAAATCCAGCTTCCACCAGTCTATCTATCTCTTCTTTGATCTTAGCAGCGTAATTGTCGTTATATGTGTAGGGCTTTTGCTTAGAGGGTTTAGCATCTGAAGTCATGGGGATGGTGTGTGAGCATATGTCAGGGTCAACACCTTTCAAATCCTTGTAACTCCAAGCGAATACATCTCTGTATTCTCTTAGCAAGGCAATCAACACGTGCTCTTCTTCCTCAGTTAGGTCATGGCCTATGTACGTGCATCTCTCCTCTCCTTCTTCTAGGGCCACTACTATTTTCTTGGTGGTTTCTTTGTTATCATAGGCCTCTCCTACTTGTGCCTCTCGTTTAGGCATTCTTATCATAACTCTCCTGTCATCTATCTCATACTTCTTAAAATTTTCCGGGACCTCAAACAAAGATTCTTCCTCTTCTGGTGAGGCTTCTCTCTTCTTTCGTTTCTTTCCTTCTTCCTTCGGAGTCACATGTGTTGTTAATCTTACATCGTTTGTAAGCTCTCCATGCCTCTGGGGTTGAAATTCTACTTCATGGAAGTATTCTTCATCTGATGCAAATGGTGGGTCCATAATGATTGACTCTAGGTTGGAGTCACTTGCATCCTCAAATGCATCAGGACTAGGTTCGCATTCTTCTAGAACTGCCTCTCCCATGATTGGCTCTATGGAGAAGACTGAAATGTCATAGCCATCCTCATCACAGTGAGGTGTCCATTGTTCTTCATTGATGGCTACGTCCATGGTTGCTAAAATCTCTGCCCAGCCATGGGGTTCGAATTCCTCATCAGGAAAGACTACAGGTGCATAGGCTGGGTCTTGAATGGGTCTATGAGTTTCGTTTGCACCTATTTCTCTGGCCTTTTCTCTCTTCTCTTCCTCTACTGCTACTTTGCACATCCATAAGTGGGTGTCTTCATGCATCCATGAGGATCCTGAGCCTATGGAATGCACGGATTCCATATCATCTTTGGCTCTATGGATGGGATTCCATTGGATGGGAGGGACATCTCTATGAGAGTAATCTTTGAGATTCACTTTGGTCGTAACACCTAAGTGCTGCAGGTACAAAGAATTGGTTCCCCAATCATGTACCACTTGCAACTGTCGCATAAATGGTCTACCCAAAATCATCTCATAGGCATGATTTTTGCTGAAGTCACATATGGCAAATGTATGCTCAAACTCGACACCACAAGTGGTGAGAGTTATTCCTTCTAGCAATCCTAAGGGTCTCTCTATGTGCCCATCGGCCATTTGCAATTTCATCCTCGTGGGCCTGAGTGCCGGCTTGCCCCAACGCTTCCATAGGGAAGTGGTGGCAATTGCAACTCCTGCACCTGAGTCCAAAATTACCTTGGTGGTGTACTCCTGGTAGGTGATGGGAAGATAGGTGTTCCTTCTTCGCCTTCACACATATCTCCTATCTTATCCAAGGGAATTTCTGGCACCGTCCTATGGGATCCTACCTGGGAACGAGGTTTGGCTATTTCTCGTACTTGTTTGGCGACATGTTTCCATAATTCAGGTCTAACCTTGAGTAGCTCTTTTAACTTGAGATTGCACTGCACGTTAGTGTTCTTCACTACCTCTGTGTTCCTAGGTATGACTGAATCTTCGTTTCTTACCATGACTGTAGGTGCTCTCATACAGGTGGACTTTGCTTCCCATGGGCCTGTGAAGTGGGGTAGCTCTTGTATGGAATTAGACTCAAAGTCCAATCTCTCGTGAGACTGAGTACTCTCATGTTCCCCGTAAATAGATGGAATGTCTTGTGGGAATTGGTCGTGTGCATCATCCACAAGTTCAAAGGGAGGGGCGACTTCACTTTCGTTATCCCATTTGTCTTCTTGAATCTCTCGTAGGAAGTCTGGTGCAAACCGATTCATAGAAGAAGAAGTGTCTGGCTCCATAGAATTAGGCACATAAGCCACCTGGGAAGGAGGGCTTATTCTATCGTTGGCTCTCTCCTCGTTCTCATAGATGGCTGGAGCACAAGCTTCCTGGGGAGGATTACTTATTCTATTACTTTTCCGAACAGGCTCATACGCTCCCTGAGAAGGAATGTAGGCAACCTGTGGAGGTACGTAAGCTTTCGAGGGAGGCTCATCTGTCTTTTGGGGGGAAAGATAAGCTTCTTGAGGAGGCACATGGGCTTCCTGAAGAGGCTGGCTTATCCGTTCTCTTGCCCTTTCCTTTCTTTGAGGGGCAAGTTCCTTTTCTGATTGTGCAATTAGCCTCTCTATTCTTTCTAGCAGTCCATCAAAGTGTAACTGCGTCTTAGCTGAGCTAGAGATGTTAAAGAGGCGGCTAGCCTCGAACATGGCTTGAGCCAATTCCACCATCTTAGCACAAATTTTAGTTCGTTCTAGCTCTAGTTCTGCTCTAGGGTAGCACTTTTCATGATCAGTTACGTTTGGCCCTTCTTGGATTCTGGCCTGATATGCTTTAAGCATCATATTAAGGTCCTCAGGAGTGGGATCCGCTAGGACTGATCCTACTCTAGGGGGTGGTGGGATTTGATGAGGCGGTGGGGAAGGTGGTGGTGCGGATGGAGTTGGGAGTGGTGGAGGCGGGGTAATGTGAGAGGGAGGTTGAGATGTGAGTTCAGTTATCTTGGCTTTGGTTTCTCTTATGCTTTCCTCAAGTTCACTCATCTTTTTAGCCCATTGTCTTTTCATTCTTTCTCGACTATCTTTCCACGCTCTAGTCCTTTTCTTTGTCACGCTCTCGGTTTCACTAGCTTTTGGGCTTTTTTCCTGACCTACACCCTGGTTTTGCTGCAGTGCTTGGGCTCTAGTGATTACTTGTACTGGTGCAGTGGAAGTCACGCTCCCTGTGGAGTCTACCACTAACCCAACAACGTTGATAGGAGTGATTTTTGGCATATTATTGGGGTTCTTTGGGCAATCTCGTAAGAGATGCTCTTTTCCACAGTCTTGGCAAAAGCCTTGGATCGTCACTGACTGGGGTTGTGTAGGTGGAGGCAAGGGACAATCAGGAATGAAGTGATCTCCTTGACATCTGTAGCATGGTCCTCTAGGGAATGGGGGTCTTACCTGCCTTGGTTGAGGTCTAGGATTGGGGTTCGCATAGATGACGTTTGTGTGATCTGACTCCCAACTAGGTTCACTCGGTTCTTCACTATAGTAGGACTCACCATGCTCAGGAGATTGCATGTAGTAAGCATGGGGGCTATCGACGTGTGTAGAATCAAAGCTATGGTCACTGGGGTCACTTTCAGAAAGCAAGGATGTTACAGGGACTATAGCTCTATTCAGGTTCTCTTCTGCAGCAGTATACTTTACTGGAATCACATTGGCTGGGGCAGGGGGTTGTTGTGCTAACACAGGTTGAGGCCTTTGTTGGGCTTGATATGGTTGCTGATAAGGTTGCTGTGGCCTGCCATATGGCTGTGGAGGGTACTGGTTCTGGTATCTTCCCTGTGGTGGATAGGGTTGAGGGTAAGTTTGCCTAATTGTTTGCTTATTGTAGGGGCAATCTTGTGCGGTGTGATTGGTGTACCTCCGTTCTATGGTGCAGTACTGGCTGCTAGGATTTACCTGGGGCTGAGCCATAATGGGACATACGTTCGCCATGTGGTCGCCGCCACAAGTATAGCACCTTTTCACAGGGGCAAACCTCGGAATTTGTTTGCTAGAGACGCCTAGTTTTTGGGCCACTTTCTCTGCGAGTTCCTCAATTGATGTGGATTGCGTGGAAGAGTGACTAGATGCACTATCTGAATCTTTGTAGATTTTGGAAAGCTCTAGTTCTTCCCCTAGGTTATCTTCAATGTCAATGCACATGCGTACACACTCTTCTATAGTCCTAGGGTCCTTCAGATACACATAGGATCTCAATTTTGTACTCAGCAATCCATCAAGGAATAAGGCTACTTGTTTGGCAGATGTGGGTAGCTCCGAAACAGGGCATCTTTCAAGATATTGTCTAAATCTTCTTCCTGCCAATCTTACAGTCTCTTGGGGAGTCTGTTTGAAGCTGTGAATCAATGAGGAGGTATTGTGTCTTATGCCACTCTTAGAGAACTCTACAATGAAAGCCTCTAGGAGTTGGTCTATGCTCCTGAACTGCCTCTCATTTAGTGGCTGAAACCATGTCAGGGCAGTGTTCCTAAGGGTCAGACCAAAGGCATTGTACTGCGTGAATAGATCCTCCACTTGTTCAGCTCTCAAGACTTGCCTAAACTCAGCCACATGATCGTATGGATCTCCGGTGCCATCGAAGTAGTTCTTCATGGACTTCACTAGCTGAGTCGGTCTCAAATTCCTTGTGTGCTCTCTAGGTCGTGGTAGAGGGAACTCCTCTGCATTTCTTTGATTCCGGTGAGCTCTAAGTATCTCAGGTTCTACTCTATTCGTCTCCGTCCTCGTTCTTTCTCTGCCCACGGGGTTGGCAAAGCTTACTTCTGGTCTATCTCTACTTCTGTCTCTTTGCATTCCATGAGCTTGGGATGTTCCAGCCCTAGGGTGACCATAGGATACATTTGATCTTGGTTGGGGGAAAATGAATTCACCCTTCCAAGTGTAGGCATGCCTATCATTTTCCGTAACCACAAAGATCCTCTCTGAAGCGTGATCTAAGTAGGTCACTCTGCCTGGGCTATCAGGATCCTTAAACTCGTAGATCATGATTGTTCCTATATCAGTTGGCTGATTAGATTTGTACCTCCAAAAGGCTTCGTCAGTTTCTCGACTGAGGAGCAAATCTATGCTCTTATTATCCTGGGGAATCCACTCCGGTGTGATAATCCTAGTAAGAACCAATTTACCTCAAGGGGTTCTAGGTTCTGCACCCATGTTTCCTTGCTCCAAGTCACCTAAGTCCGCCTCTGAGATTACATTCCCAAATTCATCTGTCCTATCTGGGTGACTGGTAACTACGTATATGGTTCCTTCTTTGTCCAAGCATGCTCCGTTTTCGAACTTGATAGCAGGGTGCTCTAGTCCAATGGATTGATCAGGATTCTTAATCTGTACCACAGATCTTCCTAGGCCGTCCTCATAGATGCTGGCACCTAATCGGTTGGTCCTAAGGTATTCCAGCTGTGTCTTGTACGGGCCTTCTACCCTGTACAGGTATGGCACTCCTGAACTACCTGTAGGTCTTTCCATGCCTTGAGACATCCCTGATTCACTGGTATCAGAGCTAGGGTAATGAGAGTGGTGACTCAACTGCTGGGCCCAAGACCTAGCAGTGTGGTTAACACTAGCCTCTGAAGACCTAAGGCTTTGTGTCTCCCTTACTAGATGTCGTCTTGATCTAAGGTTCATATGCCTATCTAAGTAGCCCAATTCTTTGCCCAGAGTACAACCTCGTTGCTGATCAATTGGTATCAGTCACTTGATTCTTTTTAGTTATTTATCGTGTTTAAGGTCTTGTCTGATATTACGTCGTCAGGAATACTTGAATGTTCTTCGTGCTTTCAGGTTGATCGTTCCACGTTAGGTTCTTTTCCTTTATGTTATCGACAGTACAGAGATTAGGTTTTTAGCTTGAACTTGAGTTTTTAGGTAGTCTTCAACTTGATACCTGCCTATCGTCGCCCTGACTTACTCCTACCTCTTGTCGTTCTTAGCCTAAACTATGAATTGAAAGAGGGGGTTAAAAGTTTCCAACCTTTTGTTTCCTGCTTGGTTGCCCTTGAGTGCCCAGGACGTGTGTTCCCAAGCTTGCACTTACACTTGCTTAGAACGCCTTTCAATGCTCTCAATAGATCTGTACGAGTTCCAAAGTTAGCTTAAAGATTTAAATTCCAAAGACAGAACCAATTATTTTCATTCCTGTAGCACACACACCAACTTGCATAGTGATTTTTAGGAAAACAATTCTAAAGACCCCTGACTTTGATCCCCCTGGGTATGGTTAACTTTCAAAATTCCCTCTCTGGAAATCAACGCATTATCTTTATAAAAAACAGTTGAGGGCGTGTAGTATATGCCACGAGCTTTCCAACAAGCCCTAGAGCTCAAAAAATTGATTTCGTATGAAGAAGTTATGACTGTTCAGGGTTTAGGGGGTTAAGACAGGATTCAATCTGGCTGACAGATCCTAGGATTTTCTCCCAAAACACAAGTGTAGGAACCTCCAATTATGCCAATGGATTGACTATTTGCCCCAAAATTTATCCCAAAGTTTGAACAAAAGCAAACCCTAATTTTTGGCCGAAAAGCCTGTCAATCGCGATCGACAGGTCTGTCAATCGCGATTGACAGAGGTGTTCGTCGGGGCTGTCAGTCGCGATCGACAGTGTCAATCGCGATCGACAGAGTCGATCGTGGCTGTCAATCGCGATCGACGGTGTCAATCGCGATCGACACGTTTTCCGGATTTTTCGCCGAAATTTCAATCAATCGGGGGCCTATCAGTCGCGATGGACACGTGGCTACGCGTAAAAGTCAATCAGTCGTTGAATTTTAGTCGGTCGCGATCGACGGTGTCAATTGCGACTGACAGAGGTGTCGGTCGTGGCTGTCGATCGCGATCGACGGTATCAATCGCGATTGACAGGGTCCTACGTGGCAGTCTATCGGTCGTGAAGTCTGTCGGTCGCGATTGACAGGGTCTGTCGGTCGCGATTGACAGAAAACCTTGGAATTTTTCTACTGTTTTTAGTGTTTTAGGATGTGCTCCTTGTGCTTGTTCTAGTGGTGCACTCAATTTTGTGAAAAACCAAAAATTTTTGTCAGTCGCGATCGACAGAAGCCTGCGACCGTGAGACAGTTTCTGAGTTTTTCGTACCTGCACAGAGTGCTGAGGATGATGATACAGCAAGAACCTGCAATGAAACTCAAGAAACATGCAAAATCCGCACACACAAACAGCTCTCTTGCTCTCTCTCTCACAATTGAAATGAGGAAAATGAGGTGGAGATGGTGATATTATCAAAAACTGAAAATTTTCGCGATAATGGAGATGGAGGTGGGAGATGGTGATGATGATGATGGTGAAGAAGGTAAAAGAAAATCGATGAGAGTGAAGAAAATACCTACAACTCCAACGCGTCAACTCTACGTCTTACCATCACACGCTCGTCCTCAAAGCTCGATCCCCGGCAACGGCGCCAAAATTTGGTGTAGCTCAGTGACGAGTAGCACCTCCTTTAATGTCAATCCGGGAAGACGTGAGGATGGTATGAAGACCTCGAGCAAGTGGCAGCACAAGTGCGTGAGTGAGAAGCACACAAACATGCACACACATACACACACACGTGCACACACGGCAAGACAAAGAGTGAGAGTCAATGGAGTTCTTAGATTACTTTCAAAGTGCTCTTACAAGTTTGCTTCAATTACAATCTAACCTCAAAAATGAGCTCTCTAGCTCTTTTTATAGTTTTTGACTAGTTTTGGCCCTGTTCAGACCTAGTGTCCGGCCTAGTTAAAAATTAGGTTCCAGGGCTTATTTGAGGGCTCAAACGAGATCTAAAAAATACGAAAATTGGCAGGTAGATACTTCTAAAGCTCCTCAAGCTCAAGGACTCCTTGGCTTGCACAAAATGGAGCTACAAAAATATGAAATGGTATTTACAATGGTGTTTAGTGATGAGAATCACTTTTAATTGGTGTAAGGGTTTTGAAAAACTAAAGGGTTGCCTTAGTGCTAGATCTGCATGAATGCTCATACATGCTTCTTCCTGAAGAAAATTATTGGCCTATTTGCCAGATCTTCGTTGACTCCCTTGTCTGCTTGTGCCTTCTCTCCCTTCTGACTCTCTTCTCTGACTGCCATGCTTCGTTAGTCCTTCAGTTCCTTGTCTGCTGCTAAAACCTAGCCTTATACCTTTCAACTGTTCCATTAGGCTTACGCTTTAGCTTGTATACCCACTTAGTGCCAATGGCCTTCTTTCTAAGAGGCAAGTCACATAAAGACTAGGTATTATTTTTCATGATAGCATCATATTATGATTGCATAGTAGCCATCTAATTTTTGGATTTTGTGCTTCATCAAACGAAATAGGCTCACTCTCATCACAGAGACTAGAGGCAATCATAGCCTAGCAATCTGGTGGAAAACAAGCACTATGAGAGCTTGAACGAGTACAGTATGACAGAGCTGCATTTAATTTGTTGTCATGCAAAATCTAGACCAACCATTTTGGCATAGTTTTTGCCTCCTCAATATATGGTCTCTCATCAATAAGTGCATCATGTAAATCTACATCAGGAATGGAATCATGTGCATCCTCACATGAAACCTGTAAAGGCTAAGAAGTTGCCTCATTAGGACCAATACTAGATTGTCCACCTATAAAAAGAGGCAGCAAACTGTCATACATGTCTTTGAAGCTAACTAATATCTCCTTAGTACATGAAAGTAATGGTTGAATATCATCTTCCACAAAAACAAAAACATCACGGCTAACCAAAAGCATTTAGTATGTGGATGATATAGACGATAGCCTTCGCTTTTAGAACTGTACCCAACAAAAATTCATACTGCTTTATCATCCAATTTCCCATGTTGTTGTTCAGGTACTAATGCCTATGCCAGACAACAAAAAACACACAGTTGAGCAACAGATGGCTTGCGACTATGCGACGCCTCATATGGAGTGATAGACTCCAATGCTTTAGTGGGACACTTGTTAAGTACATATGTTGCACACATGACAACCTCAAGCCAAAAATTATGTGGTAAAGCTTGACCCTTGACCATACACCTAACCATCTCCATGAGTGACATGTTCTTTCGTTCAGCAACTCCATTCTATTGAGGTTTATACGGCACTATACATTGATGTTTTATCCCATGTTCAACAGAAAATGCATTAAAGTCAGAAGACATAATCCCCCCATCCCCCAATCAAAACGGAGGGTGCCCATTTTACATGCTGAAAGATATTCAGCCAAAGCAAAAAATTGTTTGAAGCACATAAACACTTCCTTCTTTGCTTTCTATGGATATACCCATGAATATCTGAAAAAATCATCAATGAAAGTCACGAAGTAAAGATAGTTCCCAAAAGAAGGTGTTTGTATAGGACCGTTGACATCACTGTGAACAAGCTTCAATTTCTGAGTAGCTCGAATTGAACCATCCTTTTGTTGATATATTTAGGGAGTGATGTGTGTGAACACTCTAGGACCCCGGTGAACACTCTAGGACCGCCGGGGCACTTTTTTCCCTCTTTAGGAGGTTTTTTTTCCCCCGGCTTGTATATACGCCTATTGCCCTAACGGGCTACTTATCTTTGTACATTCTCTAGTAATACATTCAATCTTGTGTGTTGTGCCCCAAGCTTCTTCTTCTTCCTTGTGCTGTTTGCATGCTTCCACAGACGTCTAACTCCAACAATTGGTATCAGAGCAGGTTGCTGCTTCATCTAGGGTGTTGTCGACACTCCTTCGGTTGTAGTCTCAGATTCGCACAAAATTTGGTGAGCATACTCAGGGTGTTTCAGACATCAAAACCGCTTTGCTCTATGGTGTCGAAATCGCGATCTGAGCTCATTTCGGCCTTCGAACGCACTATTGCAATGCTTGTGCAGGCTATTTCGTCTTTTTGTGCCAAAGGTATATACCTGTTTTGGTCCGCCAGTATAAGTGTCTCAAAGTCTGCTACAGGTTTAGCAAAAATCGTCTGGGAAGTTCCGTTCAACTTTTTGGGATACAGTCAATTTTCTGCATGAAGGTATTTTAGTCATCGGCCATGGCTGAAAGCAGTGATGTATTCCCTATGTTGGCTGTTGAGGATAAGTTGGACGGTACCAACTACCCACTATAGGCTTATATGATGCGGCATGTATTGGTTGCAAAATGATTGTGGAACATTGTGCAGGGTGTTGAAAGACGTCCTATTACACCTGTAACTACAAGTACTGCAAATACAGGTGCTGGAGCTGATGGAGATGGTGTCGAAGATGATATTGTGCAGATTCCTGTTCGTGTTGCTGTTTTTGCTGCATCTACTGCAGAGTAGATTTGTTGGGATGGCAGAGATGCCCAGGCACATGCATTGATATCTTTGTCTGTCAAATGTGCCATTATTCCTCATATTTACTCTTGGAGAACAGCTAAGGATGCTTGGGATACACTTACCACATTGTACCAAGCTAGGAATGAGGCTCATGTTGCTTACCTCCGAAAACAGTTGGAGAGTGAGCACATGAATGAAGGTGATTCTATGGACAGTTTCCTAACAAAGATCAAAGACTTGAAGGAACAGTTGATTTCTACAGATGAGGTTATACCAGATAGCTCACTTGTGCAGACCATTCTGAATGGTCTTCCTAATTCATATCAGAGTTTTGCTTCTACTCTTCGGTTGATGATGAAAGGAAATCCAAATGCCTTGTCATTTGAGGAGTTATTCTCTGTTTTGTTGCAGGAAGATCAGTCCAGGCAGAATAGGTCCATTATGCGTGTTGAAGATCAAGCTTTCCTGGCTAGTCAGAAGGGCAAAGGAAAATGGAGTTCTTCTACTAGTAAGCAGAAATCTGCAAATGCTGCAGAGAGTGTTTTGTAAGTACTGTAAAGGGAATGATCATATCATAAAGAACTGTCCAAAACTGTCTGCAAAAGAGACAAAGAAGAAAGAGGTTGGAATGGTTGTTGCAGAAGCCTCTACACCAAAAACGGAGTCTGCTAATCTTGTGCAGGAAGAAGAATGGGCGTTCACTATTGTTTGCAGTTTTGACCCATCTTCTCATGAGCAATGCATGTCTACAGTAGACTCAGATGTTTGGTACTTTGACAATGGGGGGACCAAACATATTACCTCGCAGCATAGTTTCTTCTCTTCACTTGAGCCTGCCCCTACAGGGAATACCGTTACATGCACCAACAACTCCTCTTATCCTGTTATGGGAGTTGGTAAGATCATTTTGACTACTGCTGATGGTAGTTCTTTCACTTTGTCAGATGCTTTGTTTGGCAATGACTGCATCTGCTTGGACCTCAGCGGTTGGTGACAACGGAGGTTGAAAATCCACACCTCCAACAATTTTGGCTTTCTCTTTCACAGTCTCATCATCCGGTTGATGAGACTCTTCCCTCGATGAGACTTCAGCGACATCTTCTAGGACTGCATCTTGACCCGGTTGCTTGAGCGAAGAAGATGGGATGGAGGACTCCAGCTGTAGGGAAGTGGTGGTGTCATGGAAGACTTCAACTTCTTGGCCCGCCTTGGAGCCCTGTACCTGGCTTTCGGATGGACTAACACGTCTGCATTTGCGTTGAAAAAAATGAAGCAGGACTTCATTGTCGTCGTCCATCCACGTAGATTCTTCATGTAGTAGCATAGTATTGGGTGGGGGTTGCACAGCTTGTACTACCGGAAGGAGAAGGGAAAGGAGATGGGGTAAGCGAGTGTGAGGAATGTCATTTTTGGCTAACTGTTTGGTAATCATGACACATTCACGGTGAATACACCTAAAGAAATAGGAGGTGAAATTAACGGGTTCACGGGAAGTAGTGTCGAGCATGGAGTAAAAAGGTCGGGAAATACCGTATGTGCATTTTTGTAAATTTAACGCAGCGACAAGGAATTGCAGCAGTATGCTGTGGTTCAGGTCAGCAAAGGATGGCAAACTCATTAGATGAGTGCCGGGGAAACAATTCCTTCATGGTATCGAGAGAGAGGAGTGGTCCATTCTCCAATCCTTCATGAGGGAGGCGAAATCTCTCAGCTATCATGTTGAGAGTCACTACAACGCGGGGGTTTAAACACGTTATAGGCCAACAATGCTCTGTAGCAGGCGTGGCGGCAATGGCAGAGATAATCTGTGCATGGAACGGATGACACTCCACTGAATGCCAAGGCAATTTAGCGAAGGTCAACAATCCACGAGTATGCATGTACTCACTCACGTCGGGAGTGAGACCCGCACGGAAGGTTGCTATGTTAGCTAGAGCTTCCATGGCACACGTAGAGATAAACACAAACACAGAGTTCACAATGGACACAAACACACAAACACAATAGCGATTACCAGTGAAAGAAAGAAGATTAAGTAGAAACACGTACAAAATCAGGCGGCAGAATCCTAATTATAACGCAGTATGGAAAAGATATCCGTCATAATAGGTACATGCAGGCATTAACAAATGCAGCGACACAGAGGCGGCTAATAGACATAATTAGATCAGCAAAACGGAAGGATTACGGTTAAGTGGTCAACCGAAACACGAAGAGAAGAACGGAAAGTAGGGGACATGCTAAAAAAAAGAAAAATACCGAAGTCACCTCATGAGTTGATAGGAGACGGTTCATAGGGGCGGAGCTTCGACCCATTGATCGCTTTGGGGAGTGTTGGCAGCAGTCAGGGAACCGAAGGAGCCACCAGACGAAGAGAGTCAGAGCGAAGGGACAGCATAGGCAGACATGGCAGTCAAAGAAGATCTGGCAAATAGGCCAATAATTTTCCTCATGAAGAAGTAAGTATGAGCATCCACGCAAATCTAGCACTTAGGCAACCCTTTAACTTTTCAAAAACCCTTACACCAATTAAAAGTAATTCTCATCACTAAACACCATTGTAAATACCATTTCATATTTTTGTAGCTCCATTTTGTGCAAGCAAAGGAGTCCTTGAGCTTGAGGAGCTTTAGAAGTATCTACCTGCCAATTTTCGTAATTTTTAGATCTCGTTTGAGCCCTCAAATAAGCCTTGGAACCTAATTTTTAACTAGGCCGGACACTAGGTCTGAACAGGGCCAAAGCTAGTCAAAAACTATAAAAGGAGCTAGAGAGCTCATTTTTGGAGTTAGATGGTAATTGAAAAAAACTTGTAAGAGCTTTGAAAAGTAATCTAAGAACTCCATTGATTCTCACTCTTTGTCTTGCTGTGTGTGCGTGTGTGTGTGTATGTGTGTGCATGCTAGTGTGCTTCTCACTCACGCACTTGTGCCACCATTTGCTCGAGGTCCTCATCCCATCCTCACGTCGTCCCGGATTGACATTAAACGAGGTGCTACTCATCACTGAGCTACACCAAATTTTGGCGCCGTTGCCGAGGACCGAGCTTTGAGGACGAGCGTGTGATGGTAAGATGTAGAGTCGACACGTTGGAGTTGTAGGTATTTTCTTCACTTTCATCTATTTTCTTGTTTTTTCTTCACCATCCTCATCATCATCATCATCATCACCATCTTCCACCTCCATCTCCATCATCGCGAAAATTTCAGTTTTTTGACTATATCCCCATCTCCACCTCATTTCCCTCATTTCACTTGTGAGAGAGAGCGAGAGAGCGAAATTGCGTGTGCTGTTTTTGCATGTTTCTTGAGCTATCTTGCAGGTACAGGTCACATCATTGTCCCCAGCACTCTGCGCAGGTACGGATTTCGAAGTAACTGTCTGTGTGTCGCCGACCTCTGTCAATCGCGACCGACAGAAAAAACGCTCAAATCACCAAACAAAGTGCAAAACCATGATCTACAGGCCTAGAGCTTCCCAACGATGTGTTTAGTTTTTTGAAATTCCTCAGAATTCTGTCAATCGCGATCGCTCTGTCAATCGCGATCGATAAACCACGACGGACAGACCTGTCAATCGCGATCGACACGTCAATCGCGACTGACAGCCCGCGACGGCTCTGTCAATCGCGACCGATAGAGTCAACGACCGATTGACCACGACCGACTGACCATACGCGTGACACGTGTCAATCGCGATCGAGTCCTCAATCGCGATCGACTCATCAATCGCGATCGACACAGTCAACGACTGTTTGACCACGACGGACAGACCACGATCGACTCATCAATCGCGATCGACACAGTCAACGATTGTTTGACCACGATCGACAGACCCTCGCGACCGACCTGTCAATCGCGATCGACCCATCAATCGCGATCGACAGAGTCAACGACCCTTTGACCACGACCGATTGACTTTTCGTAACCCCTGTCAATCGCGACTGATCAGTCAATCGCGATCGACAGCCACGACGGACCTGTCAATCGCGATCGACACGTCGATCGCGACTGACCTGTCAATCGCGACCGATAGACTTTGCGAACACGTTAGAAGGGCAATTTAGGTCAAATTTTTAAGGTAAAAATAGTGGTCTAAATTTTGGCCAAGTGTGGGACAAACATTAGGGTGTAGCATTGCATTACGAGGGCACGACCCAAGTAACTCTAGAATTCCTGTTTGCCTGTTAATCTAGCTCAATCCTGTTTTAGCCCCAAAACCCTGAATCGGCATAACCTTCTCATACGAAATCCGTTTGCCGTGATTTTTGTTTTGTTGGAAAGCTCGTGGGGAGCATAACCAAAACATCGACTGGTTATGGTTAAATTAAGATCAGGAATATTAGATAGGGTATTTTGAAGTTGACCATACCCAGGGGGAACAAAGTTCAGGGGTCTCCAGAGTTGTGTCCAAAAAATCATAGTGCCAATTGGTGAAGTGTTACATGAATGAAAGTGATTGGTTCTGTCTTTTGAATTTAAGTCTTGAGCTAACAGTGGGCCTTTTACAGGTCCTTTGAGAGCAGCGAAGGGTACGCAAAGCAAGAGTAAGTGCAGGCTTGGGAATACGCATCCTGGGCACACCAGGGCAACCATACAAGGAAAGGAACTCAAGGTTCGAAAACCCGCAACACCCTCTGTCAATTCTTAGTTTAGGCTAAGTGCGGGTAGTGTTAGAAGTAATTCCAGGCAACGATAGGCACGAGATAAATCAAAGACTATCTAAGAAATCAAGTGCAAGTCAAGAGATAACCTGTGTGTGCATGAACGACAACTCTAAAGGAAAAGAACCTAACGTGACACGACCAAATTCAAATGCGAAATTAAACTCAAGTATTCCTAACGACGTGATATCAGACAAGAGTATAAACACGATAATCAACATAAAAAGAACCAAGTGACCGATACAAAAGGACTCAGAAACGCGGTCGTACTTGGAAAAAATTGGGCTAATCAATTAGGCATATGAACCTTAGATCAGGACGACACCTAGTAAGAGAGAGACAAAGCCTTAGGTCTTCAGAGGCTAGTGTCAATCACACTGCAAGGTCTTGGGCCCAGCAGTTGAGTCACCACTCTCATTACCCTAGCTCTGATACCAGTGAATCAGGGATGTCTCAAGGCATGGAAAGACCTATGGGCAGTTCAGGTGTGCCATACTTGTACAGGGTAGAAGGCCCTTACAAAACACAGTTGGAATACCTTAGGACCAACCGATTAGGTGCTAGCATCTATGAGGACGGCCTAGGAAGATCCGTGGTCCATATTAAAAATCCTGATCAATCCATTGGACTAGAGCACCCAGCAGTCAAGTTTGAAAATGGTGCATACCTGGATAAAGAAGGAACCATATACGTAGTCACCAGTCACCTAGACAGGACAGATGAATTTGGGAATGTAATCTCAGAAGCGGACTTAGGTGACTTAGAACAAGGAAATATGGGCGTAGAACCTAGAACCCCCCGAGGCAAATCTGTTCTCACTAGGATTATCACACCTGAGTGGGTGCCCCAAGACAACAAGAGCATAGAGTTGCTCCTCAATCGAGAAACTGACGAAGCCTTTTGGAGATATAAATCTAATCAGCCAACTGATATAGGAACTATCATGATCTATGAGTTTAAGGATCCGGATAGCCCAGGTAGAGTGACCTACTTAGATCACACTTCGGAAAGGATCTTTGTGGTGACAGAAAATGATAGGCATGCTTACACTTGGAAGGGTGAATTCGTTTTCCCCCAACCAAGAGCGAATGTATCCTATGGTCACCCTGGAGCTGGAACATCCCAAGCTCATGGAATGCAAAGAGACAGAAGTAGAGATAGACCAGAAGTAAGCTTTGCCAACCCAGTGGGCAGAGAAAGAACGAGGACGGAGACGAATAGGGTAGAACCTGAGATACTTAGAGCTCACAGGAACCAAAGACATGTGGATGGATTCCCTCTGCCGAGACCTAGAGAGCACACAAGAACTTTGAGACCGACCCAGCTCGTTAAGTCCATGAAGAATTACTTTGATGGCACAGGAGATCCCTATGATCATGTGGCGGAGTTCAAGCAAGTCTTGAGAGCTGAACAAGTGGAGGATCTATTCACACAGTACAATGCCTTCGGTCTAACCCTTAGGAACACAGCACTTACATGGTTTCAGCCATTGGATGAGCGACAATTCAGGTGTATAGACCAACTCCTAGAGGCTTTCATTGTAGAGTTCTCTAAGAGTGGCATAAGACACAATACCTCCTCATTGATCCACAGCTTCAAACAGACTCCCCAAGAGACTGTAAGATTGGCAGGAAGAAGATTTAGACAATATCTTGAAAGGTGCCCTGTTTCGGAGCTACCCACACCTGCCAAACAAGTAGCCTTATTCCTTGATGGATTGCTGAGTACGAAATTGAGATCCTATGTGTACCTGAAGGACCCTAGGACTATAGAAGAGTGTGTACGCATGTGCATTGACATTGAAGATAACCTAGGGGAAGAACTAGAGCTGTCCAAAATCTACAAAGATTCAGATAGTGCATCTAGTCACTCTTCCACGCAATCCACATCAATTGAGGAACTCGCAGAGAAAGTGGCCCAGAAACTAGGCGTCTCTAGCAAACAAATTCCGAGGTTTACCCCAGCGAAGAGGTGCTATACATGCGGTGGCGACCATATGGCAAACGTGTGTCCCATTATGGCTCAACCCCAGGTCAATCCAAATAGCCAATATTGCACCATAGAACGAAGATACACCAATCACACCGCACAAGATTGCCCATACAACAAGCAGGCAGTTAGGCAACCCTACCCTCAGCCATACCCGCAGCAAGGAAGATACCAGAACCCGTACCCTCCTCAGCCATATGGCAGGCCACAGCCACCTTATCAGCAACCATATCAAGCCCAACAAAGGCCTCAACCTGTGTTAGCACAACAACCCCCTGCCCCAGCCAATGTGATTCCGGTAAAGTACACTGCTGCAGAAGAGAACCTGAACAGAGCTATAGTCCCTGTAACATCCTTGCTTTCTGAAAGTGACCCCAATGACCATAGCTTTGATTCTACACATGTTGATAGTCCCCAGGCGTACTACATGCAGTCTCCAGAACATGGTGAGTCCTATTATAGTGAAGAGCCAAATGAACCTAGTTGGGAGTCAGATTACGCAAACGTCATGTATGCAAACCCCAACCCTAGGCCTCAACCTAGGCAGGTAAGACCTCCATTCCCAAGAGGACCGTGCTACAGATGCCAAGGAGATCACCTCATTCGTGATTGCCCCTTACCTCCACCTCCACAAAACCAGTCAGTGACGATCCAAGGCTTTTGCCAAGATTGTGGAAAAGAGCATCTCTTACGAGATTGCCCAAAGAACCCCAATAATATGCCAAAAATCACACCTATCAATGTTATTGGGTTAGTGGTAGATTCCACAGGAAGTGTCACTTCCACTACTCCCGTACAGGTAGTCACTAGAGCTCAAGCATTGCAGCAGAATCAAGGGGTAAACCAGGATAAGAACTCAGAGGCTAGTGAAACCGAGAGCGTGACAAAGAAAAGGACTAGAGCGTGGAAAGACAATCGAGAAAGAATGAAAAGACAATGGGCTAAAAAGATGAGTGAACTCGAGGAAAGCATAAGAGAAACCGAAGCCAGGATAACTGAACTCACTTCTCAAACTCCCTCTCACACTATCCCATCACCACCATTCCCGCCACCTTCCAACCCACGTCATACGATTCCACCACCTCCTAGAGTAGGATCAGTATTAGCTGATCCCATTCCAGAAGACATAGACATGATGCTTAAAGCATATCAGGCCAGAATTCAAGAAGGGCCCAATGTCACAGATCACGACAAGTGTTACCCTAGAGCTGACCTAGAGATAGAAAGAACCAAGCTTTGCGCGAAAATGGTAGCATTGGCTCAAACTATGTTTGAAGCCAGTCGCCTTTTCAATTACTCGGGCTCAGCCAAGACGCAATTACACTTGGATGGACTTCTAGAGAAGTTAGAGGGCATAATTTCCAGAGCAGCCAAGGAAGAAAAAAATCAAGAAAGGGAGAAAGCAAGCAAAAGCATGACCCATCCCCCATCAAAAGTTTATGTGGCTAATTCCACTGAACCAGACAACTTCCCCTCCTTAGAAAGAATGGAGAATCTAATTGCACAATCAGAAAAGGAACCTGCCCCTCAAAGAAAGGACAGGGCAAGAGAACGGATAAGCTAGCCTCCTCAAGAAGCTTATCTTCCCCCCCAAAAGGCAGATGAGCCTCCCTCAAAAGCTTACATACCTCCACAGGTTGCCTACAGTCCTTCTCAGGGAGCGTATGAGCCTGTTCGGAAAGGTAATAGAATAAGTAATCCTCCCCAGGAAGCTTGTGCTCCAGCCATATATGAGAACGAGGAGAGAGTCAACGATAGAATAAGCCCTCCTTCCCAGGGTGCTTATGTGCCTAATTCTACGGAGCCAGACACTTCTTCTTCTATGAATCGGTTTGCACCAGACTTCCTACGAGAGATTCAAGAAGATAAATGGGATAACGAAAGTGAAGTCGCTCCTCCCTTTGAACTTGTGGATGATGCACATGACCAATTCCCACAAGACATCCCATCTATTTACGGGGAACATGAGAGTACCCAGTCTCACGAGAGATTGGACTTTGAGTCTAATTCCATACAAGAGCTACCCCACTTCACAGTCCCATGGGAAGCAAAGTCCACGTGTATGAGAGCACCCACAGTCATGGTAAGGAACGACGACTCAGTCATACCTAGGAACTAGGAGGTAGTAAAGAACACCGAGGTGCAGCACGATCTCACTTTGGAAGAACTGCCTAAGGATAGATCAAAAGCGCGGAATTATGTAGCTAGTCAAGTAACTGAAGTTGCAAAACCACGTTCCCGGGTAGGATCCCATAGGACAGTGCCAGAAATACCCTTGGATAAGATAGGAGATATGTGTGAAGGTGAAGAAGGTAATACCTATCTTCCCATTACCTACCAGGACTACACCACTAAGGCAATTTTGGACTCAGGTGCAGGAGTTGCAATTGCCACCACTTCCCTATGGAAGCGTTGGGGCAAGCCAGCACTCAGGCCAACGAGAATGAAATTGCAAATGGCCGATGGTCACATAGAGAGACCCCTAGGATTGTTAGAAGGAATAACTCTCACCACTTGTGGTGTCGAGTTTGAGCATACGTTTGCCATATGTGACTTCAGCAAGAATCATGCCTATGAGATGATTTTGGGAAGACCATTTATGCGACAGTTGCAAGTGGTACAGGACTGGGGAACCAATTCTTTGTACCTGCAACACTTAGGTGTTACGACCAAAGTCAATCTCAAAGATTACTCTCATAGAGATGTACCTCCTATCCAGTGGAATCCCATCCATAGAGCCAAAGAGGATACAGAATCGGTGCATTCCACAGGGTCAGGATCCTCATGGATGCATGAAGACACCCACTTATGGATGTGCAAAGTAGCAGTAGAGGAAGAGAAGAGAGAAAAGGCCAGAGAAATCGGTGCAAACGAAACTCATAGACCCATTCAAGACCCAGCCTATGCACCTGTAGTTTTTCCAGACGAAGAATTTGAACCTCACGGTTGGGCAGAAATCTTAGCAACAATGGACGTAGCAATCAATGAAGAACAATGGACACCTCACTGTGATGAGGATGGCTATGACATTTCAATCTCCTCCATAGAGCCAATCATGGGAGAGGCAGTTCTAGAAGAATGCGAACCTAGCCCTGATGCATTTGAGGATGCAAGTGACTCCGATCTAGAGTCAATCATTATGGACCCACCATTTGCATCAGATGAAGAATACTTCCATGAAGTAGAATTTCAACCCCAGAGGCATGGAGAGCTTACAAATGATGTAAGATTAGCAACACACGTGACCCCGAAGGAAGAAGGGAAGAAACGAAAGAAGAGAGAAGCCTCACCAGAAGAGGAAGAATCTTGGTTACCTGAGACTGTGTGTCCATGAGAGTGAATATCTTAAGATCCTGGAAACAGCTCACCAAGGTGTAGCAGGAGGACACTTTGGACCAAATCGGGTGATCAAGGCAATACTATTTGCGGGCTTCTGGTGGCCTACCCTTCACATGGATGCACATACCTATGTGAAACGGTGTGATGTCTGTCAGAGAACTCAGTATTCTATACGAAAAGATGAGATGCCATTGAAACCTATGATGGGTGGACGTGCATTCTCTAAGTGGGGAATAGACTTCGTAGGTCCTATTAATCCCCCAGCTAAGGGTTCTCATGCGGAATACATCATTGTTGCAACAGACTATCTAACTAAGTGGGTAGAGGTAAAAGCTACCACAAAGAATGACGCTCAGACAACTGCTAAATTCTTGTTTGAGAATGTATTCACAAGATATGGGCTACCTATAGAGCTTGTAAGTGATAGAGGCACTCATTTCTTGAACGAAGTGATTGAAAATCTACTCCAAGAATTCTTGGTAATACACAAGAAGTCTGCCCTCTATCACCCTCAAGCTAATGGACAAGCTGAGAGCACTAATAAGATCTTATGCAATGTACTGACGAAATTAGTGAACACTAAACGCTCTGATTGGGACAAACAGCTACACCATGCTGTTTGGGCATACCGAGTTGCCTACAAAACGGTACTCCAAGCCACCCCCTTCCAGATGGTATTCGGCCAAAACGCTGTGCTACCCTTGGACTTCCTGATTCCTACATTGAGAGTAGCACAAGAGCACGAATGGACAGGTCACGAGCTCTCCTCTAGGATCTTTGACCTTGAACGATTAGGAGAAACAAGACTGAGAGCAGCTGCAGGAATATATGCAGCCAAGAAGAGACAGAAGGCATATTTTGATGCCCATGTGAAGGATAAGGGTTTGAAAGCAGGAGATCTAGTTTTAGTCTATACACTGAAACAACACGCGAGGAAGCTAGAAAAGAGAGGCTACGGACCTATGATCATCAATAGGATCTCCACGAGTGGAGCAGTACAACTGGCCACATTAGAGGGTGATGTTCTCCCTAACTATATTAGCAGATGCAGAGTCAAGTTGTATCAGGAACCCCTCACGGAGGAAATGCTCAGTCGACTCAACACTGCTAAGAAACGCAAAGAGGAAGAAAAGCGAGCTCGAGAAGAAGCTCAAGCAGAAGCTTTAGAACGCATCAGAAGGATGAAGTTACGGAGGCAAGGTAGGGATCAGCCTAGAACGAATGACTATGCTGATCAAGGATACCCTATGGCCATGTGTGAAGTCGCAGGAACAAGCTCGCATAGGATAATTGATCGACCTCCTTTCATAACCCTAGATATAGGACAAGGAAAGAATGCAAGGACCGTAAGAGCCTTGATTGACTCAGGACCAGCCACTAGTGCTGTTAAATTGTCTTACTGTCACGAGTTGCAGTTGACTGTCAATCCTGTGGAAGCATATCTCATAGGATTGGGAGGCGTGGAAACCCCTTGCATGGGCGAGGTGGAACTTCCCCTCTACATTCATGATGAGGCAATGACAGTTAAAGTACTAGTGTGTCAAGACGAGGATCTCACTGAACCTCTTGTCTTGGGTCAAGACTGGATTTATGACCAAGCAGTCAACTTAAACCTAAGAAGTGGACTTCTTCAGGTTTGGGTCAATCACAGTCGAATTACAGTGGAGTTAGATAATGGAGCACTCAAGGAACTAGGAAAGGCACAGACTCCTGGTCCCTCCAGGGGTGCACATAAAGTTGACCATGTTGTTCTTGTCCAAAACTATGTGTTGCAGAGGAACGATATTCTCAACAAAGGAGTCAGGGATGAAACGGAACTCCCTTCTTTTCCAAAGGCCAGAAGGAGGCAGCAACCAAAGGTGGATCAAAGGCAGAAGAAGCAGAGTACTACCTATGCCGGAAATCAAAAGCACCTGCGCAGCAAACTGTCTCAGCAAGTAAACCAAGTGTGGGTGCGGAAAGGCGAACACCCGGTTGCACTCACGCCAACCACACGGGCAAAGCTTCTTATTAGTAACCAACAACACGACACTAATAAGAAGTCTTTCAGAAATTCTTCTGCTAACGTGAAATCTATTTGGGTGCCCAAGAAGTCGATGAAGGCTAGCCCACAATCAAGACAAATTTGGGTGCCTAAGGCTTGCTTGCGGGCGCAAATAGCTATGCCGAAGCCACAACCTATACAGCGTAACCCATTCACCCGTGCAGCCAGCATTCACTTGTTTTCAACACTCAAGAACACACTAAGGCCCATGAGCACGAACATAATCGCATGTAAATGGGTCCCTAAAAGGCCTCAGTTTCAAGCCGATACACCTATAAAGCTCTCTAGAGCCTCTACGACACCAAGAACACGACCCATCCACTGCATTTGGCAGCCTAAGACCTGTAATAAACCCCCCGACCCCAATTTGTAAATGCATCCCCACTTACTAACTGCATTAGTCTCCTAGGACTACCCAAGCACTAACGTCACACACTGTCTTCGTGCACTTACTAACCACTAACTCACCATCTACCTCATGTTAATGTTGTAACGGGGACAACAACGGATTTATTCTGTCCATTACGATGTTAACACGTGGTTCTATATTCTCATAGAACCAACCAGCAAACAGGGCCATGGCAGACGCAGGTGCCAGTTCTCAAGCCGAGTCCGGTGCCCAGATTGTGGACATAGAAACACTCCTCCTCGAGCCACATCTCACCGCAAGGCCGCAAGAACTTCAAGCCGTGCATGTGCTCCCCATTCAGGATCCTCCTCAAGGGCACACTTCTCAAGTAGGTAAGCATGCGCATTGGTTCAGTGATGTCGCTGGACCATTGGGCGATGGAACCTATTTCTGGGAAGCAGAATCGGAATTTAATGGCAAATGGGGTCGATACCACTTTTTCACGCGCGAGTTTGAAAGCTATCAAAACGCCGAAGTCATGCGATCAGTTTGGATCAAAGCGGGTGTGGACAGTTATTTCAGGGCCCACTTACCAAAGCCGGATTTCTTACGATGTTCATATCTGATCAGTACCATCACGCCAAGCAGGGCCAAGGGAGGGGACAACACCTTTGTGTTGCCATCACTGCTGCCGGGTCATGAGCTTAAAAGATTCAAGTTGACCCTGAATCTGGTAAGAGAAGCATTGGGCATGTATGGCATGCACATCCCCACGGAAAAGGAAACCATGGTTCCAGGTCGAATGAAACACAAAGATCTTAATAAGTTGAAGGATATGGTAGCGATGACACCTACCATTGCGCTTCACCTGCGGACCATCATGCAACATTTTGCTTTCCCCGCCCAGGAACGATTCACAATGCCCCCGAAGAAAATATGGTTCAGCTTGTATCTAGCAGAGACAGAAAGCCTTCCCATCAATGTGCCACACTGGATCATAGATCAGATCCACCTAGCCCATCAAAGGTGGAACAAGAAGCAGAAAAATGTGCTTCATGGATGTTGCGCTCTAACAAAGATAATCTACCGATGTCTGGCCTATGATGTGCCTATTCAGCGGGCACTCATATGGCCCCGCGCCCAAGAATTCCAAAGAAGACTATCAGCACCAGGTCCCCCATCAAAGAAGATGAGGGGGGAGTGCAACTACCCTGTGCTCAACCAAGGGGAGCCACCACTACACCAGAAATTACCCCTCCCCAAACACGACGCATTAGGCCATTCACAATCCGGCTACCACGACCAAGCACAGAGGGGCCTAATCTGGTATTTCCACCCGTCCCTTCAGATCTGGAATTCCCACAAGGTTTTACTCTCAACGATCTCACGGATGAAGAAGTGGCTAGACTGATCTATGACTCTAATCTCGAGACGGAAGCTCAGGAATCACAACCCTAGACAACAACAGCAGCCCCCACCCGACCAGAGGTGGTAGAAGTCGACGCCGAGGAACAAGAGGCAGAACAAGAAGAAGAAACCTACGAGGAACAAGAATATGACGAGCTCTCCGAGCTGGCAAGTGCCCCTGCGTATTCGGCACAAATCAAGAGACTATATCGAACCATGCAACTGGTTCAAGAACAGCATAAGATGTCACTGGAATCGGGCAAGAAACTCATGAACCAGTTGCTAGCTGAGGAAGGTGTGGACGAGATGTTCATTGAGTCCATAAACCTTCATGCCGACGCAGTAGGATTGGATGAGGCCATCCATGAGGCAATGGCCTACATTCACAAATTTGAGAAGAGGGTTCCCGTTCGTCCCAGGAGGTCCGGGAAACAAATTCATATCAATGTATCAGCACCAGGAGAGACAACGCAAGCAGACGAACATCAGGAAGCACCACTGTCACCACCATCCCCACCTCGCACTACACAATTCACTCCACCACATGACACTAGCACCACCACGTCCACTACCACCACCATTGTCATGGGTATCCCACTCTCTCTGGGAATCCAATTCGGGGGAGTCACCATGCCCACTTTCACCACTCTTTTCACTGACGTCACATCCACTCCACCCACGATCCCCATCTACACTGTCACTCAAACAATTGACACTATGGAAACATCACCTGCCACAGCACCGCTCCCTCCCCCCATGCCACCTTCATCTCCCATACCCCCTCCACCCACATCTCCACTTGCATCCACATCATCCACAACTCCCTTTCTCGCCCCCATTCCCCCTGCATCTTCACCCCTCCCATCATTATTTAATGTAAATAGCATATTTTTAGCATTAAATCAATGTGTATATCAGCTCCAGAATGAGTACAGAGCTCTGGACGGCCGGTATCAACAACTGACAACACACCATCAGAACTTACAAAGGCAACTTCACATTCTACAAGAGGAAAATGCAGAAGTGAATCAACGCTATTCAACGCTTGAGCAGGCTCACCAAACACTATTGGAGGCACCCCAACCATCGACAGAATTAGGTGTCAAAAAACTAGAAGCTTTGCTCGAAGTATACCAGGCCGATAACCTACGAGTCAGACACAACTTGGCGCTACTACGGAAACATATGGCCACAGCACTGGAAGAGAACAAAAGGCTGCAAAAACAAAATGAAGAGAATCTAGAAGCGGCAATGGAAGGCTCCCCTCACGAGATAGATCCAGAGCAGTTCAAAGCAGTTCCAACGGAGACGATGAAAACCATTTTGGAAAGCTATGCAGATCTCCTGGAAGCCCATGATGACTTGGAAAGAGAGCGTGACACACTTCAGAGCAGGCTTAAGGAACAGGAAGAACAACCGCAAAGTGTTCCATCAACCTCCACCTCAGACGAAGTAAAGGCCTTAACTGAGCAGGTAGCAGAATTACAAAAGAGGTTACTGACATACGAGAGGCAGCCATCTCCAGTGGTAGAACCAGAGCAAGAAGAGCTAGTCCCTATTGAGGTAGATGATTCTTACGAGGAACCGTATGTTCCTATGCCAATGCCAGGCGGGCGACGAACCTCAGAGGGACTAGACACATTGGAAGTGGAAGCACCCGAGTGGCTTCAGACACTGGAAAGGACAGCGAACACCCACGAAGAACGGGTGGCAATTCAGATCCAATCACTAGCAAACTTAGAAGAGACGGTCATAAAGTCTGAATACTTCAGAAGTATGTCTCACCATAGATGGATTGGCACCAATGATGACCAATATGTGCCATTCTGTATACTTTTGGCCGATTACAACGCGGAGATTCAACGACGATGTGGCAAGCCCCCCACATTTGCTACACAATTCGGTCCAGATGATATACCGGAAAGTGCTCAGCGTGGGTCCATCCATCAACCCACCTGGAGAATCAGGCTTTTGGAAACGTATCCAGAAATGGTCCGAACCTGGAATAATATGCCATTGTTCATTAAGTATAACCCTTGTTACATTCCAGTTCTTCGACGATGCACCTGGCCTGAATTCACTATAGCTGTCAGAGACATCAAAGCCTGTGCAAAATGGTTGAATTATGTTTATCTGGCACCTCCACGCGGACCCCCCATAGTCAATTACATGATTTCTACAATCCGTCACTGGAGTACTCGACTACGCAATAATCCTGATATGATGGCCCAGATGTGCATGAAAATATTTGAATTAATGCTGATCACTTTCAGGACGTTTAAGAACATTAAGGATCCTCACTTCTCAGGTGGAGGCTTTGTGACAGGAAACCAGGATCTAGTGTATGATATAAGTACCACCCCGTCAATTGAAGTAATATATGCTTGGCACGCCAGAATCAAATACCTCCCAGCCTGCTTTAAACAGACCTTTGAGGAGATGTTCATCACCGGATTCTGGGAATATCACTCCGAAATCTTTATACCCAGACCATCCCATCTCCTCCAATTATTTGCTGTGGAGAGAACTATCTACTCAGAACAATTGAGGGTGCCTCATCCAGATGTTCCCGGTCCTGTGAATTGGGATGAGCTGCTCAGAGATCTAGCACGTGGCCTGCGACTCGAAGAACACCACCTAGCCTCCGATGTCGTCCAATACTATGTTCAAAAATCCTCTAGACAAGGGTCTGTCAGGGGCGACAGACGCGAGAGTGGGGGGGGTGTTGGCAGCAGTCAGGGAACCGAAGGAGCCACCAGACGAAGAGAGTCAGAGCGAAGGGACAGCATAGGCAGACATGGCAGTCAAAGAAGATCTGGCAAATAGGCCAATAATTTTCCTCATGAAGAAGTAAGTATGAGCATCCACGCAAATCTAGCACTTAGGCAACCCTTTAACTTTTCAAAAACCCTTACACCAATTAAAAGTGATTCTCATCACTAAACACCATTGTAAATACCATTTCATATTTTTGTAGCTCCATTTTGTGCAAGCCAAGGAGTCCTTGAGCTTGAGGAGCTTTAGAAGTATCTACCTGCCAATTTTCGTAATTTTTAGATCTCGTTTGAGCCCTCAAATAAGCCCTGGAACCTAATTTTTAACTAGGCCAGACACTAGGTCTGAACAGGGCCAAAGCTAGTCAAAAACTATAAAAGGAGCTAGAGAGCTCATTTTTGGAGTTAGATGGTAATTGAAACAAACTTGTAAGAGCTTTTGAAAAGTAATCTAAGAACTCCATTGATTCTCACTCTTTGTCTTGCTGTGTGTGCGCGTGTGTGTGTATGTGTGTGCATGCTAGTGTGCTTCTCACTCACGCACTTGTGCCGCCATTTGCTCGAGGTCTTCATACCATCCTCACGTCGTCCCGGATTGACATTAAAGGAGGTGCTACTCATCACTGAGCTACAGGGAGGATGTGGCCAACTAAGGTAGCTAACCGAAATGTTTTCGGTCCCACTTGTTTAGCAATCCGGTATGGGCCGAACCACTGTAGCTTAAACTTTTCGAAAGAACGATTGGCTTTAGCATTATAGAATAAAACGAGCTGGCCAACCGTAAATACAAGGATTTTTAAAAAACGATCATGGGTACGGGCTTGGCGTAGCACTTCTTGAAGGATCAGGAAACTTTCCAAGCATTGTTCATCCAACGTTCGAAGAACATCTAACCGGAATGGAAAAGATTCTTCCGACAACAATTTCTGAGATAAGGTGACACGTAGACTCGACACCACCACTTCCATTGGGTGCAATAGCTTCTAGTCCATAAGCAAGTTTAAACGGAGTTGTTCCAGTAGCCACTTTATACGTAGTTCGGTATGCCCATAAAACTGCAGGTAAGAGCTGGTCCCATCATTCTGGACACTCCTAGATCATTAGTAGAGTCTTATTAGTACTCTCAGCAAGACCGTTCACTCATGGATAGTAAGGTGAGCTGAATTTATGCAGAATCTGAAAAGTCTCAGTCAGCACTTGCATTAAGGTATTTGCAAAATGGGTACCTTGGTCTGTCACTATCTCCAGAGGTAATCCATATCGAGGGAAGAAATCCTTCATCAAACATTTGGCCACCGAAACAGCTGTGGCAGAACGTAGAGCCCAAGCTTCCGCCCACCGAGTGGCATAGTCTGTACACATCAAAATATATCGATTGTTGGTGAGGGTTGCTAGGGGTGTAATTGGGCCAATGAAATCTAAACCCCACTTCTGAAATGGTTCAAGAGGTAGGACAGGTTGGAGAGGAAAGAAATGCCGCTACAAGGGCTGTCCAGATCGTTGACAGACATCACACTACTGCACAAATTTTGAACATCTCAGTACATGGTAGGCCACCATAGCCCACTTTGCAGGATTTTGTGATGAGTGAGGTCAGCTACGAAGTGTCCTCCAGTGGGTGATGAGTGAGCCATGGCAATAATTGATGCCAATTCATGTGGAGGGATACATCTGAACAAGACACCAGTCTGGTCTATGTAATATAGTTGACCCATAATCAATCAAAATCGTCGATTGTAGACCGCAAATTTCTGGTGCAGAGGAGCAGGAGTAGTAGGAGGGAGACAACCATCAGTAAGAAAAGTCATTATTGTATCATAGTATGCAGGAGCAATAGGAAGTTCTGTAGATTCTTCAGGAGCTGCATCGGTGACGTAAATAGCCGACGTCGTGTCATCCACACACACCGGAACTTCATCGGAATCCAGACGAGATAAAAAGTCTGCCAACACATGTGCCGACACTGGTCGGTGAATAACTTCATAATCAAACTCCTGTAAGAGTAAAACCCATCATGCAAGTCTGCCACCTAAGTGTTGTTGGTGAACCAAATACACCAGTGTGGCATGATCCACATGGAAAGTGAATTTTTGTCCTAGCAAGTAATGCCAGAACTTCTTAACAGAGTAGACCAGCCCAAGACACTCTCGTTTTGTGACAGAGTAATTCCTCTCGGCAGGAGCTAATCAGTGACTCGCATAGTATATTGGCCAAAACCATTTATCAGTTTGTTGCATCAGCACACTGCCAATTACTATGTCTGACACATCCACAAATACATGAAATGGACGTTTCCAATCAGGCGGTTGCAGGATCAGAGTCTTCCTTAGTAAGCCCTTCAAACGATCAAATGCTCTTTGAAACTCCTCAGTCCATTCGTACTTACACGGAGGACTGGGCATAAGGCGGTTGAGGGGCGTTGCTAGATGAGCCAGCCACCGTAAGTGTTTGCCATGCCACCAGATTTGGCCAAGAAACCGCATAACTTCTTTGGGTGTCTTTGGGACAGGTGCTTCCAATACCGCTGCTACCTTATCAAGGTCTACCTGTATTCCTTGTTTGGAGATGATATGACCGAGCAGCTTCCCACAGGAGACCGCAAAGACCGATTTGGTAGGATTCAAACATAACCGATACTCCCGACACTTTTCAAAAACAGCACCGTAAATGATACAAGTGCGCTGAAGTATCACCAAATAATGAAAAATCATCCAAATAGACTTGCATAAACGTTGTCAAGTAAGGTGAGAACACTTCCTGCATACATCTTTGGAATGTACTCAGGATGTTTCGCAAACCAAACCACATTACGGTGCAGGCATAGACACCCCAGTTGGTGATGAATGCCGTCTTTGGTATATCCTGTTCCGCCATCCTCACTTGATTATATCCACTGTAGCCATCCAGGAAAGAATACATTTCGTGACCTGCTACCTCATCAAGCATCATATCGAGAAAAGGAAGGGGGAACGGATCCGGTACGATGGCTGCATTAAGCTTCCGATAGTCGACACAAATGTGTAGCTGTTTATTTTTCTTAGGCACTATTACTATTGGCGAGATCCACTCTGCATGTTTGATGGGAATAATGAACCCAACCTTCAGCAAGCAATCTAGCTTTGCTTTTACCTGGGCTGCATAATGCGGGTTCATCCGATAACTAGATTGCTTGAAAGTTCGCGCATCTGGCTTCAGTACCACCCTGTGTTGATAAATTCGAGGGTCAAGACCCTTCATGTCTCTGTAATTGCAAGCGAAGACATCTGAGAATTTGCACAGGAGTTGCACCAAATCATTTTGGAATGTTGCTGCTAATCTTGTCTTAATTTTTACTGGTCTCGGGTTGACTGTGTCTCCCAAATTGTATGTGACCAGTTGATCCTCCGGTACATAGAACTGTCGGGGCTTTGCCAAATCATCAGCTGGCTGCAGCAGTTGTTGTAATGTCGATTCATCCATAGTTATGTCGTCATCTGCTTCTACTTCTCCGGTCAATGGTACGACCATACAAGCTGCCGGACTCCAATTGTCTGCTATTGTTGCTCTAGCACAATGGTAAGCACCACGTTAAGAAGCTTCACCTCCTTAATTGTCAATCCGCGGAAGAGATAGGAGTGATATGAAGATCATGAATGTGAGATGAAGCGAGAGTGATGGTGAGAAGCACAAAGATGCACACACACATACACACACACAAAGAAGAGACAAGCAAGACACAATGGAAGGTGGGAAATTAGTTCTATTACTCAAGATCACTATTACAAGCTCAAAAGAACTCTAATCTCAAACAAGCTAACCTCAAAAATGAGCTCTCTAGCTCTTTTTATAGTTTCTAGGCTAGTTTTGACCGGTTTCACATCTAGTGACCGGCATAGTTAAAAAATAGGTCCTAGATGCTATTTGGAAGGGTAAACGGTATCTAAAAATAACGAAAATGAGTACGCGTATTCTACCTAAGCTCCTCAAGCTCGAGGACTCCTCGGCTTGCACAAAATGGAGCTATGAATTAGAAAATGGGATTTTGTCTATATTACATATGTTACAAGAGTGATGAAAATCACTATTGGATGTTTGAAGAGGTAATAAAAGCATAGTTGTTTTGAAAAAATGATCCGACTGGCTCCCTGCTCCGTCTTTACATGCTTCCATGTCGTCTGTGCCTCTGACTGTGCCTCTGACTGCTTCCAACACCCCCCTCCCTCTCGCTTCTGTCGTCCTCGACAGAACCTTGTTGTGCGGTCTGCCGGATGTAGTTTTGTAGGAGGTCGTGAGCGAGGGTGTGCTCAGATACTCGAATGCCTCGGGCCAGATCAGCCTCGAGTTTCTCCCAGTCGATCGGTTGCGGTTCGTCGGGTGGCGGGAGTTGATAGTGCGCGGAATAAACCATTCGCTCGCAGGCAAAAAGTTGCAATAAATGTGTGGGCCTGCTGATGAATACCTCGGAATGGTATTCCCAAAATCCGGTGGTGAACATCTCTTCGAATGTTTGCTTGTAGCACGCCGGTAGGTATTTTAGTCTACAGTGCCAGGCATAACACACCCGGAGCGATGGCGTTGTGCTCATGTCATATACTAGATCAAAGTTACCATGCTCAAATCCCGGGGTGTTTACATGCGGTGCCTTGACGCGTCGGAAGACTTTAAATATCATTTGCATCATGTCAAAAATTTTGACAGTCATCTGCGCTGCGATATCATCCATGTGCTTCAGTCGAGGGAGCCAGTGACGGATTGTAGCCATCATATAACCAACAGTGGGCAACTCGGTGGGCGGCTTGAAGTAGGGGTAATTCAGCCAATCCTGACACTGCCTATTGTTTTGTACTTTGATAGCGAATGCAGTCCAGGAGCGGCATCGTGGTACTGGTCCCCAGCAAGGATTATACTTTAAATGTAAGGGCGCTTTCACCCATGTGCTGATCATTTCTGGGTACTTCTGGAGGAGGTCTTTGCGCCAATCAGGTTGATGGATTTCTCCTCTTTGCGCATTTGGTGGCAAGTCCGCCGGCTCGAATTGTGTAGCATGCGTGGGTTTCATGCCGGTTTCTTTCTCTATAGCTAGCTGATATTCAGCCATTAACATGAAGTATGGCTTATACTGCAGCTCATGCCCAGATATATAGCGTCGGGGGGCCAAATGAGCAAAGAAGGGGGATTGTAAGATTCTCTCTTCAATCATGGCCATGGCATGTAACTGTGCCTCTACTCTGGCCGAATGTGTCGTTCCAAGTTCTTCGATCGTTTTCATCCACGCGGGGGTAGGAAGTTCATAGGTCATTTGGCCTTCGGCTGTGACTTGTCCGCCTGGGATGGGTATTGGCTCGTATGCTTCTTCAAACGTTTCCTCCACCGGAATGGTTATGTTCTCGTCGTCAGCTGGGATCTCCGGTGGGGAGTCAGGCCGTGGTGGTGCTTCGTATACATCTATGCGTGATTGGAGAGTGGTTACCTGGGCCCGTAATGCATTGAGTTCCTCTATGAGGTCAGGAGAGGGGTCCACAGGTTCTGGTACTTCTGCTGCCACTTGTACTTGTTGTGATGCCGGTTCTCTGAGCTGTAGTAACTTGTGATCTTCTTTTAGCTTCTGATGCTCTTCGTTCATTCGATCATAGTCCTCTAGCAGTGGAACATGGTTGTTAAATGTTGAACGATAATAACTCAATCCAACTTTCGGACGAGTATTATCGGGTCCTTGGGTTCTTGGGAGTGGTAGGGGTCTGTAGACAGAGGCCCTGTACTATTTTCCCAATCCTTTACACAATCACCAGTAATTGCTCACTTCTTAATACAGGAGTTGAGTTGAATACTAACTATTCCACAGTATGATAAGCGCTGGAATGTTTGGCCCTGAATATACTATGGTAATAGCACAGTAATTCTGTCAAAACTTACAACTACTAGAATACGTTCTTCTCAAAATACTCCACAATAAGACGATTTCATGTGATAACTAAATACACCGAACGAAATGCACAGACAACTCAAATCGAGATTATGTTAGACTTTTCATATACTCACTCAGATCACAGATTTATACCGCAATTAATGACTCACTAAGACTTCTGTCCACACACAGATCTTTGTCGAATTTTCAATGATCACCGATTACTATATAAAACCCTGGTACTTGACCGAAAAGGTACTAAACTTTGTTCTTATACAGTCTCACGCATGACAATCAATACACAATCTCACAATCGCGAACTACAGAGTTATATAACTGTTCAGCAAGTAGACTCACAGTATCACGAGCTTTTCAAGGAGAATCGATTCAACCAAAGAATAGCAGAATGATTAAATATGAATAGAATGAAACAGTATTCAATGTCCTCAATGAAATCTCATTCACAGTCTTCTAAAATATATTACTCGTGGTCTCCGAACACTTCAGTTACGATGTGATCAACCCTCATCACTACAGCGCGCAACAGAACAGAGATGTATCTATCTTTCTGTTTCTCTAACATACATTCATATTAACTATCACCTCAAGGGTCCGTTTAACATCGTAAACTCTGCTCCAACAGTTGAACGAAACGATGATGCAACGACTGAACTCTCTGCTCTTCGATGATAGAACTCTTTTCTCTTCCTGTCTTCTGCTTTTTATTACTTCCGCATTCTTCATTTACCGCCTCTTGCGAAATTTCCTACCTCTCCGTCATTTCAGCCACCAATCTTGTTTATCCTTCGTCTGCGGTTGCGGTTGTCTCGCTCTATTAGCCTTGTAACACTGGCACGCACGGTGGACTCGAACCCGCAAGTGCAATACTGTAGATAATATCCTTTTGTCTGAGCTTTTTTCCTATTTTCTTTCTGTACATTTATCAGAAAGATTCTGTATATTGTCCATATGCTACTGATGAGTCATCAAATATCTTTCAATCCCGAGTGTGTCACTGTACGTGATAGGTTGATTTTCCTCAAAACTTCTCAAACTCGTATAGCTGGTCTAGTTACCTCTTCATGAAGTTCTGCTTACTTATATACTTCTTGATCATGTGCTTTAAGTGCTTCGTCTATGGAATCAAAGTACCCTCTGTGCTGTTGAATCTATGTCTTCCGCAGAAGTCATGTACTCATAGAGTATTCTGTCACCACCTGGCTGAAAATATCCTTTTACGGTGTCTGTTGGTCCATGCCAGGTTTTGATGTATCAATCTTTTGTGATTGTACTTGTTCTAGTGATGGAACAAGTATAGCTAACCATCTCCTGCGAAAAAGTGTCCAGCGATTTTGAATATGACTATCCAACTGTTCTTTGAGTAAATTTATGTCCATATTTGTCATCATGGTGGCATTTAATTCTACACCCTCATCTTTTAATATGTGCTTTTCAAACTCTTGCAATACTTGTATTCTTGACTGTAAAAGTTGATTTTCGGTTTGCAGGTGAGCATTCAGGGTAGAAAAACTGGACATCTCAGTTTGAATTTGTGTTTGGATAGCTTGCTGCCACTGATTGAGACCTTGGACATACTTTTTTATTGTGATTAATTCGGCCGTAATATGCTGGTTGTCTTGTTGTAATACCTGTATTAGCGCATCTTTGCCGTCCAACTCTTTTTGCATCTGTGCTATTACTGAGTTGGATGCTTGTTCTTGTTGCCGTAAATACTGGGAAACTTCTTGGAGTTGGTTCTGCATTTGTGTAACAAAATCGGGTTGAATGTTATTCGGTGTTTGCTTTGGACTGGCAGTAGGTACATTGTCTGTCTTTTTTCTTCTAAGGGACAGCCGAAATGGTGTTCCTACTGTTTGGTTCTGTGGGTGGTTACCTGTGTGAAATAAAGATGCAGCCGAGGTGGAGGGTTGGGCTTCTTCTTGTGGCGTTGTGTGGTTTTTGTGGTAAAGAGAGGGAGACCTGTGTAACTGTTTCTCCTTTACAGACTCGACAAAACCAAATAAAGCAGCTAAATATACAGGTAAACGAGTGTATTTTTGGGATCTACGTCTATCCCCAACAAAAAACTGTTTGTGTAAATGATTGTACAACCAATGAGCCCAACTTACTTTTTCTCCTTTCTCTGCTTGTACTAGAGGCGAAAAATTTTCTCTAGACATAAGATCGAATCTGACTATAAAGCAGAGCCTTTCTAAGTACCATCTAAATTGTCCCCTGCGAATATATGTCGCATTCTTGATCATAAAATAGCATCTACGACCTTCGCCCTCACCAAATTCTTTTTTCAAGTCATTGTAAGAGCATTTGGGAAAATCTGCTTCTTCATACAACGGTAATTGAAATACTGACGAAACTAATTGTGGAGAAAATTGTACCTGATTTTCAAGAAAACCTTTTGTTTGTCGCATAATATGTAACTGATTCTCTGCATCGTTGTTGCCTGTCCACTGTTCCCAGGGTAATTCAGCAAACTGTAGGAGTCCAATCCTTCGTAACCAGTTCTCATTTTCCCTTGAAGAACTGTTAAATTCTATTTTGAACCCTGTAGAAAATAATATGTGTTTATGCAGACCTGGTGATGTTATCGAAGTTCTTGAGTCATCTTCATCACCCTGTGATGTAGTATCAGTTGTTGTCACCACACGATTCTGTGTAAACGTACGTTTTCTGAGTTGCCATCTTAGTATATCCGATTCAGACATGATTGTAAGACTTGCCGAAAGTAGTGCGCTAGAGGTTTTGGTTAATAAGCACAAGAACTTGCAGAACGCTATACAGAAAATACTTTGTCGGTCATACGCATTTTATAAATACTAGAACCTGAGCTGCCACTTACTAAAATGATGATACTTCGGTGATGATCGTTCATGCTGTTTATCAAATTCTAGAATCAAAATCATCATTCTGGAAATCGAAGCTGGACTTGGGACGTCTTTTACATGTGCGAAAAATATTATGCATAAAAATCATGACTTTTATTAAAATATACCAGTACAGCACCGGATTTGTAGGCCCAAAATCTATATCTCTGCTTCGAGACCTTCTAAATACATATTTCTAGCTGACCGAAAGATACGGGCAATCTTTTTCTTAAGCGTTTCTAGTACATTTTTCAGGGTATCAGGTTCTAATAATTGGGCATCTGTCCGCACCGAACTGAGCGTTATAGCTCCCGAAAGTAAATTTTCAGCCTCTGTTTGTAAAAATGCTTCCTGTAAATAAAATTCATTGGCCAATGCTGCATCTCTGGCCGTCTTCATATCTGTTACTTGTTGCTGTATTCTATGAATGTTATCATTTTTGTTACGTATTTGATTCTCGAGTCTTTCTACTTGTTGGTTCAGAAACTGGATTGTTTTGTAAAATGCATCTCTTTCCCTTCTCATCTCTGCTAATTTTTTCTGTTTCTGAGGCTCTTCAATGCGATACTTATGCAATATGTTGTTGACTGTTGATAAACTGTTTTTTGTTGTATCCAACTCGAATTCTGTTTGGGTTAGCCTTCTTCTAGTTTCTTCCAGTAAGTTGCCTAATGCAATTCTGCCATCTTCTGCATCTTTGAAATTCTGTGTTAACCTAGTAATTTCTGCAGTGGCCTCTGTCAACATTTCTTTATGATTGTTTATAGTTTCCAGAGCTTCATCTCGCTGTTTTGTTATATCTGCTTGATCACTGAGTTGTTCTTGCAGCTGTTTCACCTGTTCTTGTAGGGCTTGATTTTGTGCTTTTACTGTATATACTTCTTCTTGAAGTGGAGTGATATCAGCTTCCAGTATTTCTATTTTCTGCTGCAACTCCTTGTAAATGTTGTCTGTATCAGCTCTCATCTGAGCAGGTAATTGCTGGGAGAGGTTAATAAGAAACTGTCCGATTGATGCTAAGTCGGAAAATACTTGAACAGATTGTGTTTGTGGAAGTTGTCGCGGTTGAACAGACGTATTGGTGCGTAATTGAGAGGAATTCGGTGGTGAGTAGTTCGGGGAAGATGATGATGTATGATCGGGATGGTCTTGAATGGGATGTGCTTCCTGTTGCGGTGGTGAAATAGGACGAGCTGTGTTAGAATTAATTACCTTATTTGCCTCCTGTTGTTCATTCGCAGAGAAACCGACATCTGTTGTTTCTGCCGCCTTCAAGAGCTTATCCAATGCATCATTAGTAGGTTGACATTCATGGATTTGTTGATTCTCTTGCTGCTGTTGTTGACAGACTTTATCAGTTGACATTGCTTCCGTTTCAGTCTGCTTCTGCGTTTGTAGATGCTCAGATGCTATTGAATGCGTTGATGATTCCTGGTGCATCGATGTATTTGTATCATGAAACCTCTCTTCCTCTTGATGCTTGGCTTCTTTTTCTGCTTCCTTGTCTTGCTCATCAGCTTCATTCTCTACTTGTACTTCCTGCTGTTGTTCATGTTCCTTTTGTGTTACTCCGCCTGAATGCCGGTCAACCTCCTGTTGAACTTCTTCGTCTTGTTCGACTGAGTCTGCATTCTTACTTTCAGAAGAACTGATTCTGATCCGTTTTCTTCTGAATAACTGATTAATTTCTTCTTCATCTTCATCGTCTTCATCTAGGGGTTGCGCTGATTCTTCAATTTGTAACACTGGTCCTCTTGGTGGTGGTTGTGCTTGCATTATGGTTGGAAACAGAAATGATAAAATGTGTGGTAGTCGAGATCTCGGGGTTTTTCCTTTGTTAACTTGTTTCATAACGGAGACGCACTCCTTATGAATTCGTTGAAAGAAGAATGAAGCAAAGTTAACAGATTCTCGGGCAGCTATATCTATGGCAGAATAAAACTGTCGAGAAATACCATAGGTACGTTTTTGAAAGTTGAGTATGGCAACGAGGAATTGTAGTGCCGTTTTTTCAGGTTCTGGTCGACAGAGAATGGCGTATTCATTCGAGGAAAATCGCGGAAACAACTCTGCCATTCGGGTTGCTGAGATCATGGGAACATTCTCGCGGCCTTGTGGAGTCAAATGATAAACTTCTGTAAACACTTGGAATGTGATTACAGTTCTAGACGGTAAGGAAGGGAAAACCCATCGTTTCTCAGTATGAGATACCCGAGCGATAGCGGAAATAATCTGTGCAAAGAAGGGGTGAGCTTCTACTGAGTGCCAGGGCAACTCGGCGAAACTACCTAATCCTCGTATATGCAGATAATTTCTTACTTCAGCCGGGATACCCTCGGCAAAAGCCGTATAGTTTGCTAGAGATTCCATTACACAGAGATTCAAGACGCAGAACACAAGTATTCAGAACTAGGGCTGTGGTTGCAAAAGACTAAATGACCTATCCGGCGAGTGAGTTATAAAAGAAGTTTGTACAAAGAATATTTTAAATGGTACTAATTACACAAAACGGATAGTAATGTCTATATCTGACGTGCGTGCATGCAAAGATAGGAGCGGGCGGCTAGACATAAATAGATATTAAAGTACGGCGATTACACTTATTTTATTGATTACACCTAATAAAGTAAAAAATAAAAGAAAAGTAAAAATTTGTGGTACGCTGTGTACCCTTGTTATAGCCGAGGTGGCGCTACTTGATACGGCCGTAGCTTTGACCCGTTTATCGCTTTTGGAAGTGGTTGTCCAGTCAATGTAGTCAATCGAAAAGTAGCCGGACCAATTTGCTCTGAAATCTTGAATGGACCGAACCAACGTAACTTGAATTTTCCGGCTGATCTATTGGATTTTGCATTGTAAAAGAGAACAAGCTGTCCTACCAAAAATACTGTCGTCTTTAAATTTCGGTCATGAGTCCTGGCCTGTCTTAATTGGATTTCTTTCATAGTTAAGAAACTGAGCCATCGGTGTTCATCTAATTCTCTAAGTGTTTCCAGCCGAAATATCAATGATTCCTCGGGTAAAAGCTTCTGAGACGTTGCTACTCTTAGACTTGGTATTACAATTTCCATCGGAGCTATTGCTTCTATTCCATAGGCTAACTTAAATGGTGTCAAGCCGGTGGTTACCTTGTATGTAGTACGATAGGCCCATAAGACTGCAGGTAGCAACTGATCCCATCTTTCCGGTGTCTCTCTGGTCAATTTCTGAAGCATATTTAGCAGAGATTTGTTGGTACTTTCTGCCAATCCATTTGCACGAGGATAATATGGTGAGCTGAATTTATGACTGATCTGGAATGACTGTGTTAATACTTTCATCAACTTGTTCATGAAATGAGTACCCTGATCTGAAACAAGCTCTAGTGGCAGTCCAAATCTTGGAAAGACATCTGTTAATAAACATTTCGCTACTTCAACTGCTGTAGCCGAGCGTAAAGGCCATGCTTCTGCCCACCTAGTTGCATAATCTGTGCAAGTCAATATATACCTGTTATTGCTGAATATTGCGGGAGGTGTGATTGGACCAATGAAATCAAGACCCCATTTCTGAAATGGTTCTAAAGGTAGTACTGGATGAAGTGGAAAGTAATGGCGTTGTAATGGTTGTCCAGTCCTTTGACAGCTATCACAAGTTTTGATAAATTCCAATATATCTCTATACATAGTTGGCCACCAAAGTCCACTTTGTAGAATTTTCCGGTGAGTAAGATCTGCTGCAAAATGTCCACCGGGAGGAGTTGAGTGAGCCAAAGTAATGACTGAGTTAACTTCACGTGGTGGAATACAGCGAAGTAGGATTCCGGTATGATCTGTATAATATAATTCTCCAGCAACTAACCGGAATCGTCGACTAAAACCTGCAACTTTTCGGCGTGTAGCTGTAGGGACTTCAGAAGGTAGATATCCACTTGAAAGGAAGGTCAGTAACTGATCATAATACGTAGTTGGCACTGGTTGGTTTGACAATTCTTCAGTAGTTGGTTCTGAAGTATAAATGGCTGGCGTTGTATCATTTATACCAACCGGAGGTTCACCTGAATCTAAGCGTGACAAAAAGTCTGCTAAAGCATGTGAACTGCCTGGCCGATGAACGACATCATAATCGAATTCTTGCAATAGTAGAACCCATCGTGCTAGGCGGCCACCGATATGTTGCTGCCGAACCAAGTAAACCAATGCAGCGTGATCGACATGAAATGTAAATTTTTGGCCCAATAAATAATGTCTGAATTTTTTTACCGAATATACTAATCCTAAGCATTCCCTCTCAGTTACCGAGTAGTTCTTTTCTGCAGGTGCTAATCTTCTGCTAGCATAGTATACTGGTCTAAACCATTTATCTGTTTGTTGCATTAGTACACTTCCTACTGCTATATCAGATGCGTCAACAAATACATGAAATGGGTTATCCCAATCTGGTGGCTGTAAAATGGGAACCTGTGTTAATAACTGTTTCAGTCGATCAAATGCTACCTGACATTCCTGAGTCCATTCAAATTGCCTTGCGGTTTTGGAAATTAATTTGTTCAGTGGTATTGCCACATGAGCAAGCCACCGTAAATGCCTTCCATGCCATCTCACTTGTCCCATAAATCGCATTACTTCCTTAGGTGTATTAGGCACCGGAGCTTCTAATACTGCTGAAATTTTATCGGGGTCAACTTGAATACCTTGAGCTGATATGATATGACCAAGTAATTTTCCACATGAAACCGCAAACACAGATTTGTTTGGGTTTAAACACAATCTATATTCTCTACATCTCTGAAAGCAACATCGTAAATGTACTAGATGTGCGATCATTTTGCCGAAAATTGAAAAATCGTCAAGATATACTTGCATGAATGAGGTAAGATAAGGAGAGAATATTTCCTGCATACATCTTTGAAATGTACTTGGTGCATTTCTCAATCCAAACCACATTACGGTACAAGCAAAAACACCCCAATTTGTAATAAATGCAGTTTTTGGTATATCTTCCTCAGCCATTCTTACTTGGTTATATCCACTGTATCCATCTAGAAATGAATACATCTCATGACCTGCTACTTTATCAAGCATCGTATCCAAAAAAGGAATTGGAAAAGAATCCGGTATTGTTGCAGCATTTAATTTCCGATAATCTACGCAAATTCTTAATTGCTTGTTTTTCTTTGGTACAATTACGATTGGTGAAATCCATTCTGCATGTTCTATTGGTACTATGAACCCAACTTTTAATAGCCTATCAAGTTCAGCCTTTACCTGAGATGCATAATGTGGGTTCATCCGGTAACTAGTTTGCCTTATCGGTTTTGCTTCTGGTTTTAGCATAACTCTGTGTTGATAGATACGAGGATCCAGACCCTTCATGTCTTTGTAATCCCATGCGAAGACGTTAGTAAATTCTCGGAGTAGCTTGATTAAATCTGCTTGAAAAGCTTCAGGTAAGTTTTGCTTTATCTTTACAGGACGAGGGTGGTCTTCATCTCCAAGATTATAAGTAATTAACTGATCTTCTGGAACATAAAATTGTTGATGTTTCTCTGTATCAGCGGAAGGTTCGAGAAGCTGCTGTAATTCATTACCTTGAATCGAAATGGTATTGTCCTCCTTAATTCCTTCGACAATGGGTATTACTGTACATACTGAAGCATTCCAAGTGTCTACTACAGACTGTAGATCAATAGTTCCTATTGTCATCAAATCAACATTATTCTTCAGAAATTCTTCTTCTTCGTCATCCGACAATCCATCTAACATATGAACTGGTTCGGCGAAATATGGTCGAGCATGTAACTCACAGGGTTGTATAGCATCTAATTTTACAACACACTTGCGGTTTTTATCTTTGAATGTAAGTTCCTGAGCTGACCAGTCTTGAATTACCTTGGCTTGTTTTAACCAAGGACGACCGAAAAGTAAATTGTAGTCTAGGGTGGATTCCGGCAATTCAAGAACAACAAAAGTCATCTTGAATGTTGTGTCTTGGATAGTTATAGGTATATCTCGGACCAGTCCTACTGGATGAACTCTAGATTGATCAGCCATCCTAACAAAAAATTGCACTGGCTCTATCTTAGTCCATCCTAACTTTTTACACAGTGACGCTGTGGCAATATTCACGCCGGACCCCCCATCAATTAAAACTTGTGGAATTTGATGTTTATGAAACCATACCGTAATCAGAGGAACTGAGTGATCTACCGTAGAGTCTGGTTCCGTTTGTACGGTTGCGGTAGCCGGAATGCAAGCAGGTTTTGTAGTAGACTGTTGTTGAAATTGTTGGCGTATTCCTGGTACTAATGCCAGTAATTGCCCGAAAGGCAGTGTGATGGATGCTTTTGACAATATATCCCAAGTTGGTTGCACTTGATTTTCATCTTCCTTAACTGTTGAAGACAAAGCTTGGTCTGAAGGTGGTAATTCTACTGCAGATGATGTACCTGCTTTTGTTTTGTCAGCATGAACTTGTGTGGTATCCGGGGATTGGTTCACTGGAGTAGGTTCTGGAAAAACAGGTGGTTCTACGGTAGTCCACTGGCTAGCCTTATGATACATTCTGTGTTGTTCACGTATCCCTGGCTCAAATAATTCTGCTGCTGGTTGCAGTTGTTTACCGGAACGGGTTTGAACTGCTGCTACCTGTGTCTCTACTGGTGTAATTGTTACCACATTGGCCATTGGGTTTTGACGTTCCTTTTTCTGTTGATCATATTCCGCTGCATCTCTACAGAATCTTCTAATATGGCCCAACTGTCCACAGAAATGACATCGAGGTGGTGGTAAATTTTGATTTTCCGGTGGTGGTCCATTCTGCCAGCGCGGTGTGTTATAGTTGTTGTTCCTATGTCCTCGATAATGTCGATACCCTTGTTGTTGATTGTGTCTCAAATGTGGGGGTACATATTGATTGGATGACTGACCTTGTTCCTGAATAATTGTATTAACTGCTGCTGCTCCTTGTCTTCTAGCGTTATATGCACAGTTCTCAGTGGTATGTCCTACAATGTTACAGATGGCACAATAAGTCTGATTTAACGCACACTGGGCACTTGTATGTCCTGAATTCTTGCAAGTGGTACAATATACTTGCCTGGTTATATCTTCAGCCATATGTTTATTTGTTTTAATCCATTCCAAATCCTCTGAAAATCCTCCAACTTTGTTTTCTAGCTGAAGGGTCATGGCTATCACTGCGTCGAGGGTCATAACTCCTACACATCTTATAATCATGATCTGCCTAAGTTGAGGAAGCAAACCATTGATAAACCACTGTGTAATAACATCGTCTGGTAAGTTAGCATGCGCCTGGGGTAGCTGCCTTAAATGCGTCCTGAAAAGGGTAGCATACTCTTGTACAGTTTGATTTGGTTTCTGTCTATTGTTCTGTAAATACTCAAAAATCTCTGCAGGATTTTTTTTCAACCTGAATCGCTGCAGAAAAGCGTCTCGTACTGCTTCATAAGTACCGAAATGATTAATATCATATTCAGTAAGCCACCTTGCTGCTTCATTCACAAGTGTAGATTGAAAAACAATTGCTTTGTACGCCGGATCCGGTGGATGGTTAAGGACAGCATAACTGATTTCGAAGGTGCGTACGTGTGCATCTGGGTCATCTCCTGGAAACCCACTAAACTTTGTGTATGTTACTCCCGTTGAAGCCAATCTGGGTTGACCTACTTGTCGTTGTAGTTGTTCATTCATCGTAAATGTATTATACACTCCTTCTGTAATTCTGGTTGGAGTTTCTGAACTACCGGAATTTGTTTCGCCTAATGGCACACTTTCCGGTGCAATTAGCTTACTTACTATATTGCGAATTTCTGTTTTGAATAGTCTTCCTTCCTCCTTGATATCCAAAGTAGGAGGACTTGCTCCCAAACGTTGTAGTTGAGCTGAAGATTCAGCCGAAAGTGCTGAATCGTCACCGAAAAACTGTGTTTTTCTTACCGAAGTTCCACCGGAAGGATTCAAAATTGTGACTGGATACAACGTAGATTTGCCTGTATTAATTTCCTTCCCTAAAGTGTTTGTAATCGTATCTGAATCTATTCCAAAGACTTTTATGCTAGATTCCAACTGTGTCTTAATCGGTTCCAAAATTACTGTATTTTCGACAGTCTGTACCGTAGTAACACCAGACAATTCTAGAGATGTACTACGTTCTACCGTAATTTCACCGGAATCAGTGTTATCATCTATCACTTTTTCGACAACTGGGTCAGGTCTAATTGTACTAGTACCTCCCAAAGTTGTTCTTAATATCCCTAACTGATGATTCTTGGGATACTTTTCTCCTGATCGGGTAATCGGCATGTAGCATTTCCGTACTGATCATATAGTATTACGAGCACACAGTATCGCAACAATCTGATTCTGTTGCTACTGTTCTTCCAACAGAATTTTAATTTGAACAAAATACCAGGTAATCTCAATGCCACGTCCCCAGTAGGATCGCCAAATGTTAAATGTTGAACGATAATAACTCAATCCAACTTTCGGACGAGTATTATCGGGTCCTTGGGTTCTTGGGAGTGGTAGGGGTCTGTAGACAGAGGCCCTGTACTATTTTCCCAATCCTTTACACAATCACCAGTAATTGCTCACTTCTTAATACAGGAGTTGAGTTGAATACTAACTATTCCACAGTATGATAAGCGCTGGAATGTTTGGCCCTGAATATACTATGGTAATAGCACAGTAATTCTGTCAAAACTTACAACTACTAGAATACGTTCCTCTCAAAATACTCCACAATAAGACGATTTCATGTGATAACTAAATACACCGAACGAAATGCACAGACAACTCAAATCGAGATTATGTTAGACTTTTCGTATACTCACTCAGATCACAGATTTATACCGCAATTAATGACTCACTAAGACTTCTGTCCACACACAGATCTTTGTCGAATTTTCAATGATCACCGATTACTATATAAAACCCTGGTACTTGACCGAAAAGGTACTAAACTTTGTTCTTATACAGTCTCACGCATGACAATCAATACACAATCTCACAATCGCGAACTACAGAGTTATATAACTGTTCAGCAAGTAGACTCACAGTATCACGAGCTTTTCAAGGAGAATCGATTCAACCAAAGAATAGCAGAATGATTAAATATGAATAGAATGAAACAGTATTCAATGTCCTCAATGAAATCTCATTCACAGTCTTCTAAAATATATTACTCGTGGTCTCCGAACACTTCAGTTACGATGTGATCAACCCTCATCACTACAGCGCGCAACAGAACAGAGATGTATCTATCTTTCTGTTTCTCTAACATACATTCATATTAACTATCACCTCAAGGGTCCGTTTAACATCGTAAACTCTGCTCCAACAGTTGAACGAAACGATGATGCAACGACTGAACTCTCTGCTCTTCGATGATAGAACTCTTTTCTCTTCCTGTCTTCTGCTTTTTATTACTTCCGCATTCTTCATTTACCGCCTCTTGCGAAATTTCCTACCTCTCCGTCATTTCAGCCACCAATCTTGTTTATCCTTCGTCTGCGGTTGCGGTTGTCTTGCTCTATTAGCCTTGTAACAATGGTCATCTAGCAACATCCGCATCGATTGGGATGGGATTGCCTTGAATCTGCTAGGACTTAAGGGTTGTTCAGGATGTTCCAATGCCGCTTCCAAATTTTCTCTATTCTGCTCTTGGAGTCTCTGGTTCTCCTCCTTGGCTGCGGCTAGGTGCCTCCTGAGTAAACCCATATTCCTTGTCAGCGTCGCGTTTCTAATTGTTTGGGCTCGAAGCAGGTTGTCCAGATCAGCAGTGGCTTCTTTTGTTTTCTCTTCACTTTCTAGCTCTAGCTTATGATATGCCTCTCTTAGTTCTTGGTATCGTGTATTTAAAGAGGCATTCTCGATTGATAATGAATTAAGCTGCGACTGTAATTCGTTGGTCGTCCTCTGCAGCGGTTGATAATTGTTGCCCAGAGATGCGAACTCATCTCGTACTTGTGACATGCATGTGAACATTTGTTGAAGTGCAGTGTCTATGGTTGGCGATAGTAGTAATGGAGTGCTAAGTGAGGATGCAGTGGAAGTAGATGCAGCGGAAATGGGAAATGGGGTTGGGAAGGTGGATGCAGTGGTGATCGTGGAAAATTGTGACGTACCTAAATATGATGGTGCTGTGAGTGGAGTGGGTGCTGGTGCGGTGGGTGGTGATATGTCCATGTCATTGGACGTGTCAAGTGCGGTGACTGTGAAAAGCGGTGTGTAAGTGGGTGGTTGTGTAGGTGTGAAGACGGGATTTACAAATGTAGAGTAATTTACAGGGGGAATGGTTGGAGCCGCTTGGTAAAAAGGGGAAATAGGGTTTATGGTGGGTTGAGGAGGTGAAACTGGTGAGAAGGTTAGTGGGGTTAGAAAGGTGAAAGGGTGTCTTAAAGGTGGGGGAAAAGATGGGAAGGATGAAGGGGTGAAAGGGTTAGCATGTAGACGAGGCGGGGTGGGTACGGGCATGGTGGCACGAATGGGCAGGGCAAAGGGTGTGGCTATGTTGCCGTGGACTGGTGTAGATGTGGGAGGAGCAGGTGGGTGTGCTGGGGATACAGGATGGGTTGGTGAAACATGAGGTGAGAGAGGAGTAGATGGTGTGGATGTTATTTCAAGGATAGTGGTAGTATGTACAACAGTAGTACGTGGTGGGGAGTCGACTAGGATAGCTTCGTCGGTGAAGGATCTTTCCGGACGTAGGCGTGCATCTTGCACCTGGTGGGATGATTGAGCACCTATCGGAACTCAAATATATTCACCGGGCTTCGATAACAAGCGAACTCTACGAGGGTCATATTGGGGCAGTGGCTTCCTTTGTAAATATCTCAGTGCTTCGACCGGGCCAATGGATTTGACCAGTTCTCTGAACCCTCTGATGTAGACTTCTTCAAACCCTCCTGAGACGAGTTCTTGTTCGATTAGGGTCTGGCTCTCTTCTTCAGTTATTTTCTTCCGTGCCCAGACTTTCTCCATCGTACGATATAATTTCTTGATTGCGAGCGTGTAAGCTGCTGCTTCGAAAGTCTCCTCTTCATGCGTGCTGGTGTCACCGTGTGCATCGGTTTGTTGGCCTTGGCCATCTGTCTGTTCTTGTTCTTGGGAATCATGCGTGCCCTGGCTGGCTTCATCGTCACCTTCATCGTCATCTGTGGCTGTTCGTTCATCATCAGAGCTAGACACAACTTGTCCCTGTGGCAGATCCCGCGGTGTGGTAGGGTAGCTGGGGCGTTCATATTCTTGAGAGAACATTTGTGCCTCTGAAAACTGGAACTCATTTGAGAATGCATCCGGCATCTCAAAATCGAATGTTGTGTTTATTGGTTCTGCCTCCATGTGTGGTAATGGGAAAGAAAAGGCTTCCGCACCAATAGTGGTGGGAGCTTCTGCTGTCGTGGTGGTGGGTTCTGTGGTTGCAGCTGCCTGAGGTGCAGCGGCACTAGTAGTGCCCTCCGTGACCACTGGTCTAGACAACCTTATGCGAATAGGTTGCACTGTGGGAGCGGCTTCTGTCGGTGATTGTGCTGGAGAGGGTTGTGGTGATGGTGACTCTGGCACTTGGAGGCAAGGAATGGTGCCTCTCATGCGCTTACCTGCCCGTGTTCTGCTGGGCTTCCTGGCTTTCTTCGTCGTTCCTTTGAATGCTTTCAGCTCTTCTCCTGTTAATGCACGTTCAATTGGCAAATCATAGGCCAAGCACATATAAACAATTCTTGTGAGCGCACAACATCCATTAAGCACTTTCTTGCGTTCCCATCTGTGTTGTGCCAAATACATTTGATCAATGATCCAGCTCGCCAGATCAACCGTCTGGGGTCCCGTACATGCCAAGTACAATCCAAACCATATTCTTTTATGTGGCATGGTAAATCTGTCCTGAGCAGGGAATGCGAAGTGTTGCATGCATATCCGTAGCGGCTTTGACAGCTCAGGTGTAATTGCTGAGATCTCCTCCCACTTAGTGACATCCCCACGTTTCATAGGGTCTGGAATTAATCTTTCTCGATCTGTGGGCGTGTGGGTGCCATGAATTTTGATGGCAGCTCTGATTAAATCCTTTGAGAGGTAAAACCTTTTGTAAGGTGGACCATCCACTAAAGAGGGCAAAATAAAAGTTCCTGGGATATCCTTATTCTCTGAGGCCCGCAAAGTAGTGATTAAATAATAACACCTATAAAAGTCGGGTTTGGGCAGAGGATCACTGAAATACTCCGTGAAGCCGGCTCTGGCCCAAACGTGAGTTAAGTCCTGGGTGTTCTGTAGGGCTTCGAACTCTCTGGAGAAGAATTGGTATTTTCCCCAAGTGCGGTCATCAAACGTCAAATTGGATTCAAATATAAAATCCGCGTCCGCTAAGGGTCCTGCAAGTCCCTGAAACCAGTGAGAGTTACGATGTATCTTTTCTGTGTAGCCCATAGGTGGGTTGTCGATCGGCATGGGCCCTGGAAATCCTTGGAATTCTGGCGGTGGAGCAGTCGGGTGGGATTCTACTCGTAACACATTGAGGGGCACCGCAGCTACACTGGGGTCTGCTCCTGATGGTCCTGCGTCAGTTTGCATGATGACTGGTGCGCTAATGAGAAAGATCTGCTACAAAAGATTAACACATTAGCATTGTTGGTGCATGACAATCATCAATTGAAGGATTATGGAGAAATGAAGTCAAGGAGTCAAGAAGGAAACAAAGTCAGATGGTTGAAGGAAGGACATTTTTCAGAAAACTCAAAGATATGTACACATATGTACATTAGCTGACTTATACCCTTGTTTAAGTCATACACTTGTATATATTCATCTATAAATATGTTTGAAAATGTCGGGCAAGCAGAGCAGTAGAAGATTTGAGAATAGGGAGAGAGAAATTAGTGTCATTAGACACATGAAGAGTGAGTGAATTGTCCATCCTCACTTAGATGTAAATTTTCTGAGAAATCGAGAATTTTTGCGCCCGATATTTTGCTGTCTGCTCCTTCTGTGCTTAATCTTTTGAGAAATCCTTTTGCACGTATCTAAGTCCATAGTTAATCTATCTATGGCTAGAATTTGAGAGGTTAATTGTAATCAGGATGTGAGAATTTTGATTAGGAACATTCATATGTAAGAATGTTCTAACAGTCGAGAAATCTGGCGCACATTTCATCTTCAATGAAATGATCATTGCTCAGTCTACAGTGTAAAGTTTTACACAAGTGAGGGCTCAAAATCTAAGTTGGAAGGTAAGCCATCTATGGCTAGAAGATCTTGATGAAACGGGTTCAGAGTTGGGAGAACCAGTGCTAAGAAGTTGCAGGTGTCAAAGTCGCCATTGCAGAGAAGTACTTTCAGACATAGGTAAAGTGTTTCACACATTTCTCAGAGTGTACTTAATCTTTTTGAGAGATTTAACTTGGCAAAGTTGCGCAACCTCAAGGCGAAGTGTTGTGCAAAGTTTTATCAAAAACTTTACAGAATTGATTAGTCAATGAGTGACTAATCTGCAGCAGACTTTTCTGAGAAGTTGATTTTTCAGAACTTTCAATATTTCTGATAATTTGGTGGATGATCTCTAAGTTTGGTGGAGTCTAAGGTTAACCTTGATATAGAAGTGATCTAACTTCAAGGTTAACTTGTTCTTTTGGAGATTAACACTCTCCATCAGTGGTATCAGAGCAGGTTGTGTCAAAATTGAAGTGAAGAAGACTCCGACTATTGCAGAAATACAAAACTTTACATTTTGAAGGTGCAGAAGGGTAAAGGTTGAAGAAAGATCAAAGGAAGACATACAAAGAGCATCAAAAGGATCAGAAGGAGCAACATTCGAAGTAAAGGTACATTTATTATTTGTAAAGGTTTAAGATTTGAAGCTACAGGTGAAATAAAGATGGGAGATAGTCTCCAAATTGAAAAGTTGGATAGAGAGAACTATCCTGCATGGTCTATGAGGATGGAAGCTCACCTTATGAGCAAAGATCTGATAGGATATATCACAGGAGATGAAGAAAAGCCAGAATTCAGAGATCCTAGTGTTCCAACTAGGGAGGAGCTTGCAGATTTGAAGAATTGGATGAAGAAGGATGCTCAAGCAAGAAGCATCATCTACATGGCAGTCAATGACTATTTGCTTCCTCACATTAGAGGACTTGAAAGTGCTTGTGACATTTGGAATGCTTTGGAAGAGCATTTCCAAAATACAACCAAATCAAGGAAGGCTTCACTATGGGCAGAGTTTACTACCTTCAAGAAGAAGGCCTCACAATCAATTTCTGATTATGTGACAAAGATGAAGGACATTGCAGATTCTTTAGGTGCAGTGGATGAAGATATTGAAGAAGACAAATTGGTAAGACAAATACTCACAGGGCTAAGAGGAGATGAGAAGTGGAAGCCTTTCATTTTATCTACAGAACTTTCATTAGATCATTTTACTCCTGATTTGAATCAATTGTTAGGTCATATGCTAACTTTTGAGAATGATATCAAAGGAGATGTTGATAAGAGTGCAGGTCATGCAATGTATTCTAAAGACAAGAAGAAAGCCAACAAAGGGAAGCAACAATCAGGTGAAGAAGAAGGTACATCAAACCAAGCAAACTTCATAAGAGGAAGAGGAAATGGCAGAAGTAGAGGAAGAGGCAGAAACAACAAAGAGAATGCAAGAACTTGTTGGATATGTGGTAAGACCAATCATCTATCTCATGATTGTTGGCACAATAATCAAAACAATGGTAATTATCAGAACTTTAATCAAAGAGCAAGAGGTGGTAGATTTCAGAGAGGAAACTTCAGAGGAAGAGGTGGTAGGAATTCTTTTGGAAGAGGTGGTGGAAGAAACTTCCAAAGTCAATCCTATAATAACACCTACTACAACTATGCATCAGATCAAAAGGAGGATTCGACTCTCATTATGAATACATGTGAAACTTCACATGAGGACATGAGAGTGTTCTATATTGATTCAGGATGTAGTAATCATTTGAGTGGAAATATTGCTTTGATGACTGACCTAGATCATAATGCAATTAATCATACAGTTCAGACAGGTGATAATACAAAGCATAAGGTAAAGTCAATTGGTTCAGTCAAAGCTAAGGATGGGAGCACTCTTCTGAGTAAGGTACTTTATGTTCCCACAATTCCAAAGAATTTGATCAGTGTAGGTCAAATTGTGGAAAAAGGTTATGAGGTAAGGTTTACCAATGATGGAGTTTATGTGGAAGACCCTAGTCAAGGGTATAAACAAGTTATTGCAGGAAAGAAAGAAGGAAGGCTTTTCACATTGAAGGTACAAGGAAATGTTGGACATGCTATGTTCACATATGGAGAGCAAAAGGTGTCAGAGTTGGATCTTTGGCACAAAAGACTTGGACACTTTAATGAAAGAGGTATCAAAGAAATGATTAACAATGATTCAGTACTTGGAATGCCTAACATTGCAGGTCAACACATGACATACAGATGTGAGGCATGTCAATTAGGTAAGGCTCATAAGCAATCCTATTCCAAGCATGGATTTATGTACTCAGAAAGACTTGAATTGGTGCATACAGATGTGTGGGGTCCTTCAAAGGACTTTAGTATAAATGGTTCAAGATATTATGTCATATATGTTGATGATGCTACCAGGTGGATCACAATTTATGTGATTAAGGAAAAGTCAGAAGTGTTTAATACATTTAAACACTATCATGCATATGCAGAAAGGATTACAGGTCAAAAATTGAAGAGACTAAGGTCAGATGGAGGGGGAGAGTATTTTTCAAATGAGTTCAATGATTATTTGTGGAATGCAGGTATAAAGAGAGAAGTTACTTGCAGGTACTCTCCTCAACAAAATGGGGTAGCAGAAAGAAGAAATAGGACTCTTGTTGAGTTTGCAAGGTCCATGATGAAAGAGAAGAATTGTCCAAATTATTTGTGGGCTGAGGCTGTTAATACAGCTACATATTTGGTTAATAGATTGCCTTGTAAGGCTTTGCAGGGTATGACACCATATGAAGCTTGGTGGGGTAAGAAACCTACCTTGGATCATTGCAGAATATTCGGATGCTTGGCATATGCATATGTGCCATCTCAATTGAGGCATAAGTTGGAGCCTAAGGCAGAGAAGTATGTATTCATTGGTTATGATGATAAGCAAATGGGATACAGGTTGTGGAGTCCATCCACAAAGCAATTTATTGTATCCAAGGATGTTACATTTGATGAGCAAGGTACTTGGTATGCAGGTAAATATAATGTACATGCAGATGATGAAGAAGTAGTGGAACAAAGGAAAGGTAAAGCAAAGATTCAATTACTTGATGAAAGTGAGAGTAATGAAGTGCAGATTGAAGTTGAAGAGAGGCCAAGGTTTGATCCAGAATGTGATGAACCAGAGACCTCAAGAAGTGCAGAAGTTAGGAGATCATCTAGGCACAAATGGCAACCTACAAGGTATAGCTATGACACTTCATTCTTAACTACTAAAGATTATGCTTATTTGGTAAAAGCAGATGAAGACCCTTCTACATATGAAGAAGCCAAAGGGAAGAAGAATTGGGAAGATGCTATGCAAGAGGAGTATGATGCATTGATAGAGAATCAAACATGGGATTTGGTTCCTAAACCTAATAGTCAGAAGATTATTGGATGTAAGTGGGTTTACAAAACAAAGAGATTTGCAGATGGAAGTGTGTCTAGGTACAAAGCTAGACTTGTTGTGAAAGGGTATGCACAGACATATGGAGTGGACTATGATGAGACTTATAGTCCTGTGGCAAAGATGACAACCATCAGGACACTCATTGCAATTGCTACTTGTAAAGGTTGGAAGTTGTCTCAATTAGATGTTAAAAATGCTTTCTTGAATGGTTACATTTCAGATGAAGTCTACATGGAGCAACCAGATGGGTTCAAAGATCAAGTGAGTCCAAATTATGTATGTAAGCTCAAGAGAGCTTTGTATGGGTTGAAGCAAGCCCCAAGGGCTTGGAATTATAGGCTTGTAAAATTTTTGAATGATCTTGGATTTCAAGCATCAAAGGCAGATAGTAGCTTGCTAGTCAAAGCAAGTGAAGATGGGTTCATTTATGTGTGTATTTATGTTGATGACATAATACTTACAGGAACAGATGATAAAGGGATGCAAATGATCAAGAAGCAGATGGAGAAAGAGTTCAAAATCAGTGATTTGGGGAACCTATCATTCTTCTTGGGAATGGAGATTTCTTATACTCAACATGGAGTATATGTGACCCAAGAAAGGTATCTTAAAAATTTGCTAACCAAATTTAAAATGAAAGATTGCAGGGTTGCACCTACACCTTTGGAAGTGAACCATAAATTGTCTAGGTTTGGAGGAGAAGAGTTCAGAGATATGAAACTTTATCAAAGTTTGGTTGGTAGCTTGATTTATGCTACATTGACAAGGCCTGACTTGTCATATGCAGTTGGTATGCTTTCACAATTCATGCATTGTCCTAGAAAGGAACATTGGATTGCAGGACAAAGAGTACTTAGATACATCAAGGGTACACTCAGAGAAGGGTTGTACTATGGGTTTACTTCAGATACAAGAATCAAGATATATAGTGATGCAGATTGGGCAGGTAATGTTGATGATAGAAGATCAACACATGGATACTTGTGCTATGTAGGAGACAAATTGATTTCATGGTGTTCCAAGAAGCAACATACAGTTGCTTTGTCATCTACAGAGGCAGAATATAAAGGTATGGTGGAAGCTGCAAAAGAGGTAATATGGCTAAAGACACTTTTGAAAGTTTTTGATGTGATTCAGAGTACTCCTATTATTTGTGGAGACAATATGAGTTCATTATACTTGGCAGCTAATCCTGTATTTCATGCTAGAACTAAGCATATTGAAATACAGTATCATTTTCTGAGAGAGAAGGTCATTGAGAAAGAGATTGAAGTCATACACACTCCCACAAAAGATCAAGTTGCAGATATGATGACTAAAAGTCTAGATGGACCAAAACTACAAAGATTTAAGGATATGGCTGGAGTAAAGAAGATAGAGAAGAACCTCAATTAATGATTGAGGGGGAGCTGTTGGTGCATGACAATCATCAATTGAAGGATTATGGAGAAATGAAGTCAAGGAGTCAAGAAGGAAACAAAGTCAGATGGTTGAAGGAAGGACATTTTTCAGAAAACTCAAAGATATGTACACATATGTACATTAGCTGACTTATACCCTTGTTTAAGTCATACACTTGTATATATTCATCTATAAATATGTTTGAAAATGTCGGGCAAGCAGAGCAGTAGAAGATTTGAGAATAGGGAGAGAGAAATTAGTGTCATTAGACACATGAAGAGTGAGTGAATTGTCCATCCTCACTTAGATGTAAATTTTCTGAGAAATCGAGAATTTTTGCGCCCGATATTTTGCTGTCTGCTCCTTCTGTGCTTAATCTTTTGAGAAATCCTTTTGCACGTATCTAAGTCCATAGTTAATCTATCTATGGCTAGAATTTGAGAGGTTAATTGTAATCAGGATGTGAGAATTTTGATTAGGAACATTCATATGTAGGAATGTTCTAACAGTCGAGAAATCTGGCGCACATTTCATCTTCAATGAAATGATCATTGCTCAGTCTACAGTGTAAAGTTTTACACAAGTGAGGGCTCAAAATCTAAGTTGGAAGGTAAGCCATCTATGGCTAGAAGATCTTGATGAAACGGGTTCAGAGTTGGGAGAACCAGTGCTAAGAAGTTGCAGGTGTCAAAGTCGCCATTGCAGAGAAGTACTTTCAGACATAGGTAAAGTGTTTCACACATTTCTCAGAGTGTACTTAATCTTTTTGAGAGATTTAACTTGGCAAAGTTGCGCAACCTCAAGGCAAAGTGTTGTGCAAAGTTTTATCAAAAACTTTACAGAATTGATTAGTCAATGAGTGACTAATCTGCAGCAGACTTTTCTGAGAAGTTGATTTTTCAGAACTTTCAATATTTCTGATAATTTGGTGGATGATCTCTAAGTTTGGTGGAGTCTAAGGTTAACCTTGATATAGAAGTGATCTAACTTCAAGGTTAACTTGTTCTTTTGGAGATTAACACTCTCCATCAAGCATGGAAATTAATTATGATCCCATTAAAGTGAGACCGCAATCCCTTTCCATAACTGATGCGTAACCCTGGTGGCCAAGTGCTGTGATGTGATGGATGCAATGCTTCTTGCAGCACTAGTGCAGGTCTCTAGACACCTACACGTTTCAGATTAAGCATACATTTCTTGATGAGATGAGATTATGAGTGATGTGTGATGATGGTGGGTGAATTTTTACAAGGTTTAAAGGTTAGTGATTTAGTACAAGGTTGTATGTTAGTCGGCGGGGTAGTTTTGTTAGACAATGGGTTAGGGGAAGACGGTTGGACACTCTTCGGTATCCATTTCCTAAGAGTCTTTGAGGGGGTGGTGGGTTTCTGCTGAGGGGCAAAAGGTAGTATCGGGTGTGGTGGTATTGAGGGATGGAAAGATTTGTGAAGGGTATATATTACATGGCTTAAGGGTTGAGCTATGATACATGGTTTGGGTACCCAAATCTTTGTGGGTGTGGGTCTATGGGTAAGGTATTTCTTGGCGATCCAAATTTGTCGAATGCTCGGACCTGTAGAAGGAGGTCGAGGGGATGGTGGATACTGATTCTGTTTTTGTTCTGCCTTTTTCTTGTCGATCTCTGCTTGGTTGGAGTTCTTCAGTGCTTTTTGTCCTTTTGGCACCCATATTTGTCTGGTGCCGCTTCCTTTGGGTGGCCCAAACTGCTTTCCTTGTTGTGTCTTCTAATACTGCCGTCGGTCTGGGTTCCTTCGTCGTGGTTGACTCTGTCGTGGTGGAGGTAGAGAGGTCGGATGGACGCTCTGCTTTGGAAAAGAAGGGAGTTCCAACACTTGCGTGACCTGCCCATTAGGAAGTGATTCATTCTTTAACTTTAATCTAGGCCAGTCCGCAACAAGTTTGGAAGGATGAGCACCGCAGGGTGTAGTGCTCATTTGGCCGCTGATGCAACCCACCTGACCGCTGATTGTGTCCATCTGCCCTTGCGGTTGGGTAACTGCCTCTTCTAGTTTGCAGGAAGTCCCAGGGAAGATCTCCTGTCGTCCTTCTGATTGACAACTGTCCATAGCCAAGCCTGAGTGGGTTGGTGTAGACGTAACGTGATTGGTCTGACCCAAGATCTTCCGGTCTTCCGTCGCATGCGTTTCATAGGGTCTAGGGTTACGAACCTCAATCGGAATGCCATTAGGGAAGTCAAGCGGTATCACTCGCTTCTGTTCTAAGGTCCCAATCTGTAAGGAGCCTTGTCTAAGATTTAGGTCCACTGAGTGATCGTATAGCCAATCTTGGCCAAGGATTAGGGGTTCTATCAGGTCGTCATCATGGCACACTAGTAGCTTCGTTGTCATGGTCACATCCTTAATGAGGATAGGAAGGTCCACCTCACCCATGCAAGGGGTTTCCATGCCTCCTAGGCCTATGAGGTATGCCTCAATTGGCCGCATTTCTATTCCTGAACCCTTATAGTGGGACCATCTAATCGCACTAGTCACAGCACCTGAGTCAATTAAAGCCCTGAGTTCTTGGCAAGGGTTGCCGTGCTCTAGCCTAACTGTAATGAATGGTCTCCTGTCCACTATGCTAGGATGAGTGGTTGACTTTACTTGACACATGGCCATGGGATATCTGGGTGATGTTTCCAGATGGTTATAATGTTCTCTCCCTAGTCCTTGTCTTCTTAGCTTCATGCGCTTAATGCGTTCTATTGCTTCTGCCTGAGCTTCCGCTCGTATTCTATTTTCTTCCTCCTTGCGCTTCTTTGCCAACGTGAGTCGTCTAAGCATATCCTCAGTAAGAGGTTCCTGATATAGCTTGACTCTACAGCCACTAATGTAATTAGGCATTATATCTCCTTCTAAGGTGGCTAACTGTACTGCTCCACTAGTCGAAAGTCTGTTAATGATCATAGGTCCATAACCTCGCTTTTCTAACTTCCGTGCGTGCTGTTTCAGCGTATATACTAGAACTAAATCTCCTTCTTTTAGTCTTTTATCTTTCACATGTGCATCAAAATATGCTTTCTGTCGCTTCTTCGCTGCGTATATTCCTGCTGCTGCTCTCAGCCTGGTTTCTCCTAATCGTTCCAAGTCCAGTATTCTCGCTGATAATTCATGGCCGGTCCACTGATGTTCTTGTGCAACCTTAAGGGTCGGTATCAAGAAGTCCAAAGGAAGCACTGCATTCTGACCAAAAACCATCTGAAAGGGAGTTGCATTGAGTACGGTCTTGTAGGCCACTCGATATGCCCAAACAGCGTGGTGTAACTGTTTGTCCCAATCTGAACGTTTGTTGTTCACGAGTTTCGTCAGTACGTTACAAAGTATCTTGTTAGTGCTTTCAGCCTGACCATTGGCCTGAGGATGATATGGTGCAGATTTCTTGTGAATCACCATAAAATCCTGTAACAAATATTCAATGACTTGGTTTAGAAAGTGAGTGCCTCGATCGCTCACTAACTCTATAGGCAATCCATATCTTGTAAAGACATTTTCAAATAAGAATTTTGCAGTCGTGTGAGCATCATTCTTTTTTGTGGCTTTTGCCTCTACCCATTTGGTTAGATAATATCCATCTCGTCCTCTTTTGTATAAGTTATCGCCAATAAGTGAATAGTCTTGAGCTTCCTGCTCTAGACTGCGTTGTCGAGCTAAGGTCATGCCTTGAGGGAATGTGTTCGTCCTCAAGTATGTCACTAAAGGTTCACTCCAGTCTGGTGTGAGAGACACGTGATATAATGTAGCATGCTCTAATGGTGGTCTTTCACAACACACCTGACATTCTTTACACAACTTGTGGACATCTGCTTCCATAGAAGGCCAATATACTCCCGATCTCTGCAGAGTCTGTAATGTTCGATGTTTTGAATGATGTTGCTTTAGTGCACCTTCGTGTGCTAATTGCAACCAATTCGCATGTTCTGATTCATCTACACAACAAGCAAGAATCTTTTGATTATCCTGTTTATATATGCTTCCTGCCATGATTTGGTACCTCTGAAACTTGGTAATCTCTCCTTCTTTGATCTTAATCCTAGGATTCTTGGGTCCGTATGTCAAAATAGGGACTATAGGCTTAGCCCATTCTGGTGTTATCTCAAGGTTAAACAGGTATGCATCTGGTAATTCATCCGCTACTCCTTGAGGGGCTTCTCCTGAGGTTAATCTTGAGAGGTGGTCAGCTCTAAGATGCGTCTTTCCCTTCCTAACTACCACTTCAAAATCATACTCCATGAGTAATAGAAACCAACGTATTAGTCGTCCAGTGTTACATGGCTTGTTGACTAAGTATAATAGGGCTTGATGATCTGTAAAGAACTTGAATTTGTTGGCCAACAAGTAGTGCCTAAACTTCTTTACTGCGTAGATCATCCCTAATCCTTCTCGTTCCGTCGTGGTGTAATTTCTTTCTGCTGCGTTCAATTGTCTGCTAGCGTAAGCTATGGGGAGATCTATGTTACCTTCATTCGTGGGTTGTGCTAACACACATCCTATGGCGTAATTGGATGCATCCACATGTACATGGAATGGCTTACTCCAATCTGGGGTTGTCAATATAGGTGCTGAGCACAAGCGTCGTTTAAGTTCATTGAATGAATTTTCACATTCATCTGTCCACTCAAAATTGGTTAAAAGAGAGTACAAAGGCTTGGCTATGATTGCATACATGTGTATGAATCTCCTATAATAACCGCAATGGCCCATAAATGCCTCTACCTCTTTCACATTAGTTGGTTTGGGTAGATCCGCAATTACCTTCACCTTTTCCTCATCCGTGGAGATTCCATTTTTTGACACAATGTGTCCTAGAATTTTGCCTTGTCTGACCATGAAAACGCATTTTTCTGGGTTCAAACAAACCTGATATTCTCGACATTTGTCAAATATTTGTCTTAACTCTGGGATATGTGTCTGTCTTACATTTGAATGAGCACATAAGTCATCGACATAAACTTCCAAGCTCTTGCGTAAGAATTCCTTAAAAACATGACACATGAGTCGCTGGAAAGTGGCGGGTGCATTTGTTAAGCCAAATGGCATTACACGAAATGCAAATATGCCCCATTCAGTGGCAAAAGCCGTCTTGTGTTGGTCCTCTGGAGCAATGGCTACTTGATTATAGCCTGAGAATCCATCAAGAAAGCTGTACACTTCCTTGCCCGCAACTCTTTCCAATAGATGTTCCGTGATAGGAAGAGGATAACTATCTCTAATCGTTGCAGCATTAACTTTTTTAAGGTTAATACACACACGCAATTTTCCATTCTTCTTGCGCACAACCACAATGGGGGATACCCATTCGGTGTGCTCAATTTCGTAAATGAATCCTGCTTCTATCAAGCGATCTATCTCATCTTTAATCTTCGCAGCGTAGTTATCATTATACGTGTATGGTTTCCGTTTTGTCGGTTTTGCATCTGGAGTCATAGGGATTCTATGAGAACATATATCTGGATCTACTCCTTTCAAATCTTTGTAACTCCAAGCAAAAACATCTCTATATTCGCGCAATAGGGCAACTAACTCTTCTTCTTCTTCAGTCGTCAAATCATGCCCTATGTATGTGCATTTTTCTTCTTCTCCTTCTATGGCAACTATTACTTTCTTGGTTTTCTCTCGGTTATCATATACTTGTCCATCATTTACCTTTCTATTAGGCATTCGTACCATGATTCTTCTATCTTCGATTTCGTATTTCTTGAAATTCTCGGGTACTTCAAATAAAGATTCTTCTTTTTCTGTCCTGGTGTCTTTCTTCTTTCTTTTCTTGCCTTCACTCTTGTTAGTCACTTCCGTGGCTAAGCTCACTTCATTCGTAATTTCCTCATGTCTCTGAGTGTGAGTCTCTACTTCGTAGAAATATTCCTCCTCTGATGCAAAGGGTGGGTCCATGATAATTGATTCTAAATCAAAATCGCTTGCATCCTCAAATGCATCCGTGTCTGGTTCACACTCTTCTAAAATTGCATCGCACATGATTGGCTCTATCGTAAAAACTGAAATGTCATAGCCATCCTCGTCACAGTGGGGTGTCCATTGTTCTTCATTGATGGCTACATCCATGGTTGCTAGAATTTCTGCCCAACCATGGGGTTCAAACTCTTCGTCTGGAAATACTACAGGTGCATATGCTGGATCTTGAAGGGTTCGTGGATGTTGTTCTGCACCTAAGGTCCTTGTTTCTAATCGTTCTTCCTCTTGTTTGGCTACTTTACACATCCATAAATGGGTATCCTCATGCAACCAAGAAGAATCTGATTCTAATGAGTGCACGGATTCCGTCTCTACTGGTGTCTTATGGATGGTATTCCATTGTATTGGGGGCACATCTCTATGTGAATAGTCTTTAAGATTGACTTTGGTAGTCACTCCTAAATGTTGCAAGTACAAAGAATTAGATCCCCAATCTTGTACAATTTGCAACTGACGCATGAATGGTCGTCCCAATATCATCTCATAAGCACTATTTTTCGCAAAGTCACAAATGGCGAAAGTATGCTCAAATTCTACACCACAAGTGGTGAGAGATATGCCTTCTAGTAAGCCTAACGGTTTTTCTATGTGTCCATCAGCCATTTGTAGCTTCATCCTGGTGGGTCTGAGTGCTGGCTTACCCCAACGTTTCCATAAAGCGGTGGTAGCGATGGCTACTCCGGCTCCTGAATCTAAGATGGCTTTCGTGGTGTAGCCCTGATGGGTTATTGGAAGATATGCGTTACCTTCCTCTCCTTCGCTTACGTCTCCAATCTTTTCCAAGGGTATCTCTGGTACCTTCTTATGTGATCCTATTTGAGAGGGTGTGGTAGCTAGCTCAGGGAATTGATTTGCTACGTGCTTCCACAATTCTGGTTTTACCTTTAACAATTCCTCCAGAGTGAGATTACACTGTACTTTAGTGTTCTTGATCACTTCCGTGTTCCTAGGGATCACGGATTCTTCATTCCTTACTATTATCGTGGGTGCTCTCATACTAATAGACTTAGCTTCCCAAGGTCCTGTGAACTGAGGTAATTCTTGTAACGAATTAGATTCAAATCTTGTGTGTTCACTCAGTTGTTCCACCTCTACCTCATCATATATAGAGGGGATGTCTTGGGGAAATTGTTCCTGCAAGTCGTCTATTTCTTGGATAGGAGGATGAGTTCCTTGTTCTTTTCTCCATTTCTCTTCCTGTATTTCTCTCAAAAATTCATGTGAGTACCTATGTATGGAAGACAAGTTGTCTTGACTTTCTATATTGGGTACTTGAGACAGGGATGGTGCATTCCTTTCCTGTGTCTCTGTGACAATAGGGTTCCTATGCTGATCCTTTTTCTCTTTGCTTTCTATCAAGTATTCTAGCCTCTCCATTAGTCCTTGAAAGTGTAGTTCTGGTTTTGCCATGTTATTCCAATTAAGATATCTAGAGGCTTCAAACAAAGCTTGTGCTAACTCTACCATCTTCATGCAAAGTTTAGTTCTCTCAATTTCTAGATCAGCTCGAGGGTAGTTTTTACTCATTTCCGTTACTTGAGGTCCCTCTTTTATTCTAGCCTGATATGCACGAAACATCATGTCTAGATCTTCTGGTATGGGTTCCGCTAGAACCAATCCTGATTTCTGAGCTGGGATTTCTTGGTTTAATTCTTGTGAAGTCAATTCTTGTATTTTGGCTCTAGATTCCCTTAAACTTCCTTCCAACTCACTTATCTTTTTACTCCACTTTCTCTTGATTCTTTCTCTAGAATCTTTCCAAGATTTTGTCTTTTTACTGCTAGATTCTGCAACTTCACTAGTTCCGGCTACTTTCTCTTGATTAAGCTGTTGGATTTGTAAGAGCGCCTGGGCTCTGGTTATAGCTTGGATAGGCACGTATGTAGGGTTGGATCCATCTGCGTTGTTTACAATACCTATCACGTTGATCGGTGTCACATTCGAAGCGTTAACTGGGTTCTTAGGACAATCTTTGATTATGTGCTCTTTGCCACAATTGGCACAAAAGCCGTGTATGTTATAGTACTGTGATTGCCTTGCTATTGGGGGATGTGGACAATCCTTAATGAAGTGATCTCCTTGGCACCTAAAGCATGGTCCTCTAGGGCCCTGTGGTCTCTGTTGTCTCAATTGGGGCCGTGGGTTTGGGTTTGCGTACATCACATTAGCATAGTCTGGCTCCCAACTAGGTTCCATTGGTGGACTATCATAATGATATGTCTCCACATGTTCTGGTGACTCCGTGTAATAAGCGGGTGGACTAGTGACATGAGTAGAGTCAAAACTGTTTGAGTTCGGGTCACTTTCTGTGATCAAGGGTGAAGAAGGCACTAAGGCCCTACTTAGGTTCTCTTCTGCAGCAGCGTATTTGACTGAGATGACATTCGCTGGTGGGGGTGGCTGCTGAGCTAAGACGGGTTGAGGTCTCTGTTGAGCCTGGTATGGGTAGTTCTGAGGAGGCCTATAGTAATAAGGCTGGGCATTGTATTGGCCTTGATACCTACCTGGCTGCTGGTATGTTTGCGAGTAGTTCTGTCTCACGGTTTGTTTGTTGTATGGGCAGTCCTGAGCCGTATGATTCGTGTATCTTCTCTCAATTGTACAATATTGGCCACTAGGGTTGGCTTGAGGTTGAGGTGCATTGGGGCACACATTTGCCAAATGATTTCCACCACAAGTGTAACAACGTACATTAGTTGGCAGCTTGGGCACCTGTTTACTAGAAACTCCTAGTTTTTGGGCCACTTTTTCTACTAGGTCCTCTATCGAATTAGACAATTTTGTGGATGCGAGAGAAGAACAATCTGAGTCCTTATAGACCTTTGAGAGTTCTAATTCCTCTCCTAGGTTGTCCTCGATGTCTATACATATTCTTACACACTCCTCTAGCGTTCTGGGTTCCTTTAGGTACACACAGGAGCGTAGTTTAGCGCTCAACAAGCCATCTAGGAACAGTGATACTTGTTTGGCTTGTGAGGGTAGCTCTTGCATTGGACATCGTTCGACATATTGTCTGAATCTACGTCCTGCCAGTCTAACTGTTTCCTGAGGGGTTTGTTTAAAGCTATGAATCAACGAAGACGTGTCATGCCTAATCCCACTTTTAGAGAATTCAGTGATGAATGACTCTAAAAAGTGATGGATGTCTCTAAATTGCCTTTGTTGCAATGGTTGAAACCAAGTTAAAGCGGTATTCTTTAACGTTAGTCCAAATGCATTGTATTGCGTGAACATGTCCTCGACTTGTTCTGCTCTTAGTACTTGCTTGAATTCTGCGACATGGTCATAGGGATCTCCTGTCCCATCAAAGTAATTCTTCATGGATTTCACTAATTGAGTGGGTCTCAATACTCTTGCGTGTTCACGTGGCCTAGGTAGAGGAAAATCATCTCTACCACCTAGTATTCCATGATCTCTTTTTCTATCCGCTCTATTAGTGTTCGTGGTTGTTCTATCTCTCCCTATGGGGTGATTAAAGCTTACTTCCGGTCTCTCTTTATTTCCTTCTCTTTGATTTCCATGGGCTGAGGATGTTCCTGCCCCTTGTTGATTTGTATTCATGTTAGTTCTAGATGGAGGGAATACCAATTCACCTCTCCATGTGTATGTGTTTTTAGCGCGGTCAGGCACCACAAAGACTCTTTCTGAAGTCTCATCCAGGTATACAACCTTTCCAGGTGTATCTGGGTCCTTGAATTCATAAATTGTAATGATGCCTATCTCACCAGGGTGTTCCTTTCTGTACCTCCAAAAGGCTTCATCTGTCTCTTTATTTACAAACAACTCGGTGCTCCTGTTATCTTGAGGGATCCATTCTGGGATGAGTACTCTTGTTAATACGGATTTCCCTCTAGGTGTTCTAGGTTCTTCTAACGGTTCTTTTCCTTGAAATTTCGCTTCCATCTCTAATTGAATTGTGCCAAACTCATTGGTATCGTTTGGCTGCGTACTTAGGACGTACATGGTTCCTTCTTTGTCTATGTACGCGTCTCTCTCAAATTTCACCACTGGTCTTTCCAATCCAATGGGTTGATCAGGGTTGTGCAGTTGCACCACTTGCCTTCGCAAACCATCCTCATAGATGCGAGCACCTAGTCGGTTGGTTCGGAGAAACTCTAATTGCGTTCTATAGGGTCCTTCAGGTTTTTCTAAGTATGCTACATTAGACCCTCCTTCTGGTCTGTCTGTGCTAAATGCCATTTCTGAATCACTTGATTCTGAGCTCAACTCGTAGGGATAACTACTATTCAATTGCTGAGCCCAAGATCGTGCAGTAGTCCTTACACTTGCCTCTGATGATCTAAGGCTTCGTCGGTCCGACTTTCCTATGTGTCTCCCTGATCTAAGGTTCATTAATTTTCTTCCTTGCACCCTCAATTACACACTTAGATCGTCAATGGTTCTTTGTTATTACTTTCTTAATTCTTTTTAATTTTCTTTGGATTCTTGTCTTACTATATGCGTCAGGAATTCGACTTTCCGGGATGATTTTGAGTTCTCGTTCCGTCAGACTTAGGTTCTTTCCTTTAGGTTTTCGTCACACACACCTTTACTTGTAGTCTTAAACTCGAAAGAATTAAGTATCTTGAACTTGAGGCGTTCCTATCGTCGTTAATCCACAATACTACCGTTTAGCCTAAGCTAAGAATTGACTGAGGGGGTTGAGTAATCTTCCAACCTCGAGTCGTCTTTTCTGGTTGCTCTGATGCCCAAGAAGCCGTGCTTCCCAAGCTTTGCTGTCTTCACTGCCTTGCTTGCTTGCCTTTGATTGCCTTTGCTAGACCTGGAAAATTCCAATATTAGACCAATTCACAGGATGATCAAACACTTGAGTATATACACCTTTTAGGTCCCTTCCCTTTTTGCCCAAATTTTCAATACTTGCCCCCTGGCTTTCTGGTCCCAAACTAGGTGAACCTCCCAATTGCTTATCCAAAAATAGATGTATTCTTTATGAAAAAAAAACAGTTGAGGTCACGTAGTACTCGTCAAGAGCTTTCTAACGAGCTATTAAGCTCAAAAAACAGACTTCGGATGAAAAAGTTATGAGTGTTCAGGCCCTGGGGGGTAAAAACTGACAATCAGGTTTTCCTTCAAATATGAGCTAAGGGGTCTCCTATGAGTCTAATGGTCCAAAAATTTCTCAAAAATACCCCCAAAATTGGTAAAAAAATGGAACCCTAAATTTGCGATGGGGGTGGACAATCGCGATGGTCTGGGACCGTCGCGATGGTCCAAGCGAACCGTCGCGATGGCGTGGAATTTGGACAATCGCGATGGCGCGAAAAGATGAACCGTCGCGATGGTCCGAAGTGAACGATCGCGATGGCGTGAGGTCGAACCGTCGCGATGGCCCGAAAAATGAACCGTCGCGATGGTCTATCGTGACACGTGGCACTGTCGTGGCGATGGCATGAGCCAATCGCGATGGTCCGATTTTGGGCTGTCGCGATGGTTCGATAAATGAACCGTCGCGATGGTCTATCGTGACACGTGGCACTGTCGTGGCGATGGCATGAGCCAATCGCGATGGTCCGGGGTCAGCTGAACAATCGCGATGGTCCAAGTGGACCGTCGCGATGGTCCGGCCGAGCCGTCGCGATGGCGTGAGCCTATCACGATGGTGCGACACAATCGCGATGGTCCGAGCCAAACGCGATGGTCCACCAAAGTGTGAATTTTTGAGATGCGCCTGTGGATTCGTAGATGCGCAAGGGTCGCCTACCTCGTGGTGTGGTCGTCTACCGAGAATTCCGAAGGTTGCAGACCATCGCGATGGTCCGCCACACTCGACAGATCTTTGACAGAGAGCAAAATTTTACCTTTTCCAAGCTTTCCTGATGCACTGGAGCTCTGTACCTGCAAGAAAACTCAAGAAAACACAAGCACACACAAGCACAAAAATTCTATCTCGCTCTCTCGCATGCACAAATGAGGGGAAATGAGGTGAATGGGTGGATATGGTGAATTTTCTGGTTTTTTTGGAGATGAAGATGATGATGCGATGATGAAGATGGAGTGTGGGGAAGGTGAAAAACACTAAAAACTAAGTAAAAACAACAACAAAAACTGAAATTTTTACCTTCCAACGCCACTTCTTGCTATACTCTTACCATCACACATTCGTCCTAGACTCGATCCACGGCAACGGCGCCAAATTTGGTGTTGCTCTAGCACAATGGTAAGCACCACGTTAAGAAGGTTCACCTCCTTAATTGTCAATCCGCGGAAGAGATAGGAGTGATATGAAGATCGTGAATGTGAGATGAAGCGAGAGTGATGGTGAGAAGCACAAAGATGCACACACACATACACACACACAAAGAAGAGACAAGCAAGACACAATGGAAGGTGGGAAATTAGTTCTATTACTCAAGATCACTATTACAAGCTCAAAAGAACTCTAATCTCAAACAAGCTAACCTCAAAAATGAGCTCTCTAGCTCTTTTTATAGTTTCTAGGCTAGTTTTGACCGGTTTCACATCTAGTGACCGGCATAGTTAAAAAATAGGTCCTAGATGCTATTTGGAAGGGTAAACGGTATCTAAAAATAACGAAAATTAGTACGCGTATTCTACCTAAGCTCCTCAAGCTCGAGGACTCCTCAGCTTGCACAAAATGGAGCTATGAATTAGAAAATGGGATTTTGTCTATATTACATATGTTACAAGAGTGATGAAAATCACTATTGGATGTTTGAAGAGGTAATAAAAGCATAGTTGTTTTGAAAAAATGATCCGACTGGCTCCTTGCTCCGTCTTTACATGCTTCCATGTCGTCTGTGCCTCTGACTGTGCCTCTGACTGCTTCCAATAGCTACCGACTGTAAGTCTACAGTACCTAATGCAATGAGATCCTTATTTGTCTTGAGGAACGCTTCCTCCTCATCATCAGGTAGCCCATCCAACATATGGATTGGCTCTGCTACATATGGGCATGCGTGTAGATCATAGGGTTGCATAGCATCCAATGGAACTACGTATTTCTGATGATCACTTTTAAAAGTTAACTCTTGAGCTGACCAATCCTGCACGACCTTGGCTTGCTTTAGCCATGGGTGACCGAAAATTAAGTTGTAGTCGAGGCTCCATTCAGGTAACTCCAGGACTACAAAAGTCATTTTGAATGTAGTTCCCTACAGGGTTATAGGAATATTATGGACTAGTCCAACCGGATGGACTCTGGATTGATCTGCCATTCGCACAAAGAACTGCACTGGTTCAATTTGGGTCCAACCCAATTTCTTACAAAGTGCAACTATCACAATATTCACTCCAGACTCTCCATCGATTAGAACTTGCATTTGATGAGGAGGTTGAGTTACCAGAATTGGGTCAAGGAACGCCGTTGGCTCCTGAGTTGTCCATTGACTTTCCTTTGCAAACATTCGCTGTTGCTCATGAATTCCGGGCTCGAACACTTCAGATGCTGGTTGCAATTGTTTTCCCAATCTTGTTTAGACTGCGGCTGCTTGTGAATCAATCGGGAAAATATACACCATATTTATCATCGAATTTTGCCTTTCCTTCTTTCGTTTTTCATACTCTGTGGCTTCTTTACAAAATCTACGAATATGCCCAACCTCTCCATAAAAGTGACAACAAGGGGGTGGGAGAGAGGTACCTTCAGCCGATGTACTTGCATGCCATCGATTTTGATTGAAATTGTTACTTCGCTGACTCCGATAATTCTTGTATCCCTGCTGCTGGTTAGTTCGCAACTGTGGCGGTACGTAATGGTTAGATGGCTGCCCCTGCTCCTGTATTATGGCATTCACTCTCGCTCTACCTTGCACCTTTGCATTATATGCACAGGTTTCTGTTGAGTGCCCGGACGTGTTACAGATGGCACAATACATTTGGTTGAGAGCACATGTGGAACTGGTGTGACCGGGATTCTTACACTTTGTACATTACACTTGCTTGGACGGATCCTCAGCCATGTTCTTACTTGCTTTCAACCATTCCAGATCCTCCATGAATCCTCCAACTTTGTGTTCCAATTGTAAGGCCATTGCAATGACAACGTCCAATGTCATTCTACCCACACAGCGAATGATCATGATTTGTTTTAACTGTGGATTCAATCCGTTGATAAACCATTGTGTTATGACATCGTCTAGAAGGTGGGCATGCACCGGTGGCAGCTGCCGCAAGTGAGTTCTGAACAGTGTCGCGTACTCCTGGACACTTTGGTGTGGTTTTTGCCGATTGTTTTGCAAATAGTCAAAAATTTCGGCAGGGTTCTTCTTCAAACGAAACCTCTGCAGGAACGCGTCCTTCACATCGTCATAATTACCAAAATGATTAATGTCATATTCTGTTAGCCACCTTGCTACTTCATTAACTAGTGTAGTCTCAAACACGATGGCCTTATACGCCGGATCTGGTAGGTGGTTCAACACTGCGTAACTGATTTCGAATGTGTGCACATGTGCATCGGGGTCATCTCCTAGAAATCCACCGAATTTTGTATAGGTCACTCCGGTTGGGACCGATCGAGGTGGACCAACTGGATGTGGTTGCAGTTGTGGCTGTGGCGGTGTTTGTTGTTGTTGCTGTGATCCACTCATGGTGCTATTGTTGCTGGCGTTGTTGTTCCCTAGATTTTGGGGGGGGGGTTCCTCGTGAGCTTCCTGGACTGACTGGTCAACCTGCTCACTTTCTAGTCTGAAAATGTCATTGAACCACTTGGTGAGCTCCAAATCTATCAGCCCTTCCTGAATTTTGGCATCGAAATCAGCTAAACATGCATCAAGAAGTGGTGAACGCAATAGGTGTCCACCGAACAGCATTGCAGTTTCATCGAAAAGCTTCGAATCGCCACCAGATAACACTGAACTTTCACCAAAACTTGCCGAGTTTGCATCGGACCTGACTATACTGTCACCGTAAACGTGCTCACCTGATAACGTAAACCTATCACCAAAAGTGATCAAATTCTGACCTGATAGTGTGGAACTATCTCCGCACTACGTCTTTGTACACCCAGAAATCACCGTACTCTCTCCCAAAAGGTCCGTACTCGCACCGGAACACACCGGAATCTCACCATGTGCTACCGCATTTCCACTCGAATTATTGTTGTCTGGCTCTACTGAACCTTCTACAACTAGACTTAATCGCCCTGTACTTCTACCACCTGGGGGTGTTCCTAATAGGTTCGGAACTGCCCAGGGATGTTGATCTCTTCTATACTTTGGGTAGGACTCACCGGAACGGGTAACCGGCATATATCACTTCTTCAACTAGTGGTTACTATTATCCATTACTTACATTGAGTACTGCTCTTCCCCTACTAGTTGTTCTAATTCCACTTCCATCTTCCCACAGACGGCTCCAAGTGTTAAAAGTGCTTTTCGTAAGCCCCTTTTAATCTCGTTTCTCGGTTCTTGGGGATAGCAGGGGTCTGATATACAGAGGCCCTTTATAATTTTCCCAAACCAATCACTCAATTAACAATTAACTACTTTTCCTTGTTTACTGATTACCACTATGCAGTACTTCTACTATGCGAATCAACAACTTATAACTTTGCATAGAACATTTAATGTTGATCTTAGTGTTACTGTGTTTAAAGATTAATTACTAGAAACTTTAAACGTCAACACTGTTGGAGCAAAACAATCAACAATTAGTGATTACATAAAATCCAGAAGTGGAAAAATGATTGGAAGATTGAAAATCAGTTTCAAGAAAGAGCAGATTCAGAAACAAAGTTCTTTTGTACATTACTCTTGTAAATATTTCAATGTATTTGGAAAATTGACGAGTAAGACTCGCATATATATATATAGATACATGTTCATAGTCGTAGTGAGAGATATAGAAGAGATAGAGAAGACAATAGAAGTGAAGAATAGAAGAATAGGAGAGTATGAGATGAACATTATGCATGTCATCAATCAGATGTATGAAAAATTATGAGAAGAAAAATATTCAGAGAATTGCGCGTCGGTCTTTTCTCTGATTCTCCTTCTGTGGTTAATCTTTTGAGAAATCCTTTTGAACATGTCTAAGTCTATAGTTAATACATCTATGGTTAAAATTTGAGAGTCCAATTGCGAACAGGCTGAGAGAATTTTGAATAGGAACATTCATATGTAGAAAGTTCTGAATGTCTTCTGAAACAGGCGCAGATTCGATGGTCAAAGAAATGGACACTGCTCAGTGCATAGTGTAAAGTTTTACACAAATGAGGATTCAAAATTTAAGTTGAGAGGTAAGCCATCTATGGCTAAAAGCATTTGATTAAGTGGGCTGTAGTTTGGGAGAACCATAGTTTAGAAGTTACAGGTGTCAAAGTCATCATTACAGAGAGACAGTTTCAGACATAGGTACATTGTCTGAGTCATTTCTCACAATCTACTCAAGCATTTGAGGATTTTTAACTTGGAGAAGTTGCGCAACCTATAGGCAACACATTTTACAAAGTTTTATGAAAAAATTTACACGAATGATCAATCAATGAATGATTAATGTGCAGTAGACTTTTTCTGAGAAGTGATTTTTCACAGTTGATCAATTTCTTGATAGTTTGGTGATTGTTTTTTAAAATTAAGTGGAGTCTGAAGTTATTCTTGATAAGAGGTGGTCTAACATCAAGGATAGCTTGTTCTTTTGGAGATTAACACTCTCCATTAGTGGTATCAGAGCAGGTTATATCAAAATTGAGGAAAGGAAGACTCCGACTGCTGCAGACATACAAACTTTACATCTCGAAGGATCAAAAGGATAAAGTGTGAAGAAAGATTGAAGGAAGACACATAAAGTTTGTCCAAAGGATCAGAAGGAGCAACATTCGAAGCTAAGGTACATTCATTCTTTATAAGGACTAAAGATTTGAGACTACAGGTGAAGCAAGGATGGGAGATAGTCTCCAAATTGAAAAGTTGGATAGAGAAAATTATCCAGCTTGGTCTATGAGAATGGAATCTCATCTTATGAGCAAAGATCTGATGGGATATATCACAGGAGAGGAAGAAAAGCCAGAGTTCAGAGATCATAGTGTTCCAACTAGGGAGGAGCTAGCAGATGTAAAGATTTGGATGAAGAAGGATGCTCAAGCAAGGAGCATAATCTACATGGCAGTGAATGATTATTTGCTTCCTCATATTAGAGGACTTGAAAGTGCAAGTGACATTTGGAATGCTTTGGAAGAGCATTTTCAGAACAGAACCAAATCAAGGAAAGCTTCATTATGGGCAGAATTCACTACCTTCAAGAAGAAGGCTTCACAATCAATATCTGATTATGTGACAAAGATGAAGGACATTGCAGATTCTTTAGGTGCAGTGGATGAAGATATTGAAGAAGATAAATTGGTAAGACAAATTCTCACAGGGCTAAGAGGAGATGAGAAGTGGAAGCCTTTTATTTTGTCTACAGAACTTTCATTAGATCATTTCACTCCTGATCTAAATCAATTGTTAGGACATATGCTAACTTTTGAGAATGATATCAAAGGAGATATTGATAAGAGTGCAGGACATGCAATGTATTCTAAAGATAAGAAGAAAGCTAGCAAAGGAAAGCAACAATCAGTTGAAGATGAAGGTACTCCAAGCCAAGCAAACTTCCTAAGAGGAAGAGGAAGTGGCAGAAATAGAGGAAGAGGCAGAAATAACAAAGATAATGTCAGAGCTTGTTGGATATGTGGTAAGACCAATCATCTATCTCATGATTGTTGGCACAATAATCAAAGCAATGGTAATTTTAATCAGAATTTTAATCAAAGAGGAAGAGGTGGCAGATATCAGAGAGGAAACTTCAGAGGTAGAGGTGGTAGGTATTCTTTTGGAAGAGGTGGAGGAAGAAACTTCCAAAATCAATCATATAATAATACCTACTACAAGTATGCATCAGATCAGAAAGAAGACTCGACTCTTATTATAAATGCAACATGTGAAGCTTCACATGAAGACATGAGAGTATTTTATATTGACTCAGGATGTAGCAACCATCTGAGTGGAAACATTGCCTTGATGACTGATCTAGATTATAATGCAATTAATCATACAGTCCAAACAGGTGATAATACAAAGCACAAGGTAAAGTCAATTGGTTCAGTCAAAGCCAAAGATGGAAGCACTCTCTTGAGTAAGGTTTTGTATGTTCCTACAATTCCTAAAAATCTGATAAGTGTAGGACAAATTGTGGAAAAAGGATATGAGGTAAGGTTCACTAATGATGGAGTTTATGTTGAAGACCCTAGTCAAGGGTATAAACAGATTGTTACAGGGAAGAAAGAAGGAAGGCTCTTCACATTAAAGGTACAAGGAAACATTGGACATGCTATGTTTGCATATGGAGAGCAAAAGGTGTCAGAATTGGATCTTTGGCACAAAAGACTTGGACATTTTAATGAGAGAGGTATCAAAGAAATGATAAACAATGGTTCAGTACTTGGATTGCCTAACATTTTAGGTCAACACATGACATACAGATGTGAAGCATGTCAGTTAGGTAAGGCTCATAAGCAATCATACAATAAGCATGATTTTATGTATTCAGAAAGACTTGAATTGGTACATACAGATGTATGGGGTCCTTCAAAGGACTTTAGTATAAATGGTTCAAGATATTATCTTATATATGTTGATGATGCTACCAGGTGGATCACAATCTATGTGATCAAACACAAATCAGAAGTTTTTAATACATTTAAACACTATCATGCATATGCAGAGAGAATTACAGGTCAAAAATTGAAGAGGTTAAGGTCATATGGAGGGGGAGAGTATTTCTCTAATGAGTTCAGTGATTACTTGTGGAATGCAGGTATAAAGAGGGAAATTACTTGCAGGTACTCTCCTCAACAAAATGGGGTAATAGAAAGAAGAAATAGGACACTTGTTGAATTTGCAAGATCCATGTTGAAAGAGAAACTTGTCCAAATTATTTATGGGCTGAGGCTGTAAACACAGCCACATATTTGGTTAATAGATTGCCTTGTAAAGCTTTGCAGGGTATGACACCATATGAAGCTTGGTGGGGTAAGAGACCTACCTTGGATCATTGTAAAATATTTGGATGCCTGGCATATGCATATGTGCCATCTCTCTTGTGTCCAAGGATGTTACATTTGATGAACAAGGTACTTGGTATGCAGGTACATCTAATGTGTATGCAGAAGTTGAAGAAATTATGAATCAAAAGAAAGGTAAAACAAAGGTTCAGATATTTGATGAAGAAGAGAATAATGAAATACAAGTTGGAGGTGAAGAAGTGCCAAGGTTTGATCCAGAATGTGATGAACCAGAAACTTCAAGAAGTGGGGAACTCAGGAGATCTACAAGGCACAAATGGCAACCTACAAGGTATAGCTATGATACTTCATTCTTGACTACTAAGGATTATGCTTACATGATAAAAGCAGATGAAGATCCATCTACATATGATGAAGCCAAAGGGAAGAAGAATTGGGAAGAAGCTATGCAAGAGGAGTATGATGCATTGATGGAAAATCAGACATCGGATCTGGTTCCTAAACCTAATAGTCAGAAAATCATTGGATGTAAGTGGGTTTACAAACAAAAAGATTTGCAGATGGAAGTGTGTCTAGGTACAAAGCCAGACTTGTTGTGAAGGGATATGCACAGACATATGGAGTGGACTATGATGAGACTTATAGTCCTGTGGCAAAGATGACAACCATCAGAACACTCATAGCAATTGCTGCTTGCAAAGGTTGGAAATTATCTCAATTAGATGTTAAAAATGCTTTTTTTTTTGAATGGTTACATTTCAGATGAAGTTTACATGGAGCAACCAGAAGGGTTCAAAGATCAAGTGTATCCAAATTATGTGTGTAAGCTCAAGAGAGCTTTGTATGGATTGAAGCAGGCCCCAAGGGCATGGAATTATAGGCTTGTAAAGTTCTTGAAGGAACTTGGATTTCAAGCATCAAAGGCAGATAGTAGCTTGCTAGTCAAAGCAAGTGAAGATGGATTTATTTATGTTTATATTTATGTTGATGACATAATACTTACAGGAACAGATGACAAAGGCATACACATGATTAAGAAACAAATGGAGAAAGAGTTCAAAATCAGTGATTTGGGAAATTTGTCATTCTTCTTGGGAATGGAGATTTCATATAATAAGTATATGTAACTCAAGAAAGGTATCTGAGAAATTTGCTAACCAAATTTAAAATGGAAGATTGCAGGTTAACACCAACTCCAATGGAAGTGAATCATAGATTGACTAGATATGGAGGAGAAGAATTCAAAGATATGAAGCTCTATCAGAGTTTGGTGGGTAGCTTAATTTATGCTACATTAACAAGGCCTGATTTATCATATGCAGTTGGAGTTCTATCTCAATTCATGCATTGTCCTAGAAAGGAACATTGGATTGCAGGACAAAGAGTACTTAGGTACATCAAGGGTACACTCAAAGAAGGGTTTTACTATGGGTTTACTTCAGATACAAGAGTCAAAATATACAGTGATGCAAATTGGGCAGGTAATTTGGATGATAGAAGATCAACACATGGATATTTGTGTTATGTGGGACATAAGCTAATCTCATGGTGTTCTAAGAAGCAACATACAGTTGCTCTATCATCCACAGAAGCAGAATACAAAGGCATGGTGGAAGCTGCAAAGGAAGTAATATGGCTAAAGACACTTATGAAGAGTTTTGATGTTATTCAGAGTACTCCTATCATTTGTGGAGACAATATGAGTTCTTTATATTTGGCAGCAAATCCTGTATTTCATGCTAGAACTAAACATATTGAAATTCAGTATCATTTTTTGAGAGAGAAGGTTATTGATAAAGAAATTGAAATCATGCATACTCCTACAAAAGATCAACTTGCAGACAAAAAGTTTGGATGGATCAAAGTTGCAGAGGTTTAAAGATATGGCAGGAATAAAGAAGATGCAGGTAATCACAATTGATGATTGAGGGGGAGCTGTTGGAGCAGAACAATCAACAATTAGTGATTACATAAAATCCAGAAGTGGAAAAATGATTGGAAGATTGAAAATCAGTTTCAAGAAAGAGGAGATTCAGAAACAAAGTTCTTTTGTACATTACTCTTGTAAATATTTCAATGTATTTGGAAAATTGACGAGTAAGACTCGTATATATATATATATAGATACATGTTCATAGTCGTAGTGAGAGATATAGAAGAGATAGAGAAGACAATAGAAGTGAAGAATAGAAGAATAGGAGAGTATGAGATGAACATTATGCATGTCATCCATCATATGTATGGAAAATTATGAGAAGAAAAATATTCAGAGAATTGTGCGTCGATCTTTTCTCTGATTCTCCTTCTGTGGTTAATCTTTTGAGAAATCCTTTTGAGCATGTCTAAGTCTATAGTTAATCCATCTATGGTTAAAATTTGAGAGTCCAATTGCGAACAGGCTGAGAGAATTTTGAATAGGAACATTCATATGTAGAAAGTTCTGAATGTCTTCTGAAACAGGCGCAGATTCGATGGTCAAAGAAATGGACAGTGCTCTGTGCATAGTGTAAAGTTTTACACAAATGAGGATTCAAAATTTAAGTTGAGAGGTAAGCCATCTATGGCTAAAAGCATTTGATTAAACGGGTTGTAGTTTGGGAGAACCATAGTTTAGAAGTTACAGGTGTCAAAGTCGTCATTACAGAGAGACAGTTTCAGACATAGGTACATTGTCTGAGTCATTTCTCACAATCTACTCAATCATTTGAGGACTTTTAACTTGGAGAAGATGCGCAACCTCTAGACGACACATTCTACAAAGTTTTATGAGAATCTTTACACGAATGATCAATCAATGAATGATTAATGTGCAGCAGACTTTTTCTGAGAAGTGATTTTTCACAGTTGATCAATTTCTTGATAGTTTGGTGATTGTTTTTTAAAATTAAGTGGAGTCTGAAGTTATTCTTGATATAGAGGTGGTCTAACATCAAGGATAGCTTGTTCTTTTGGAGATTAACACTCTCCATCAAACATACAGTACTCAGTACTCAGATTTTGCCAAATGTGCAACACACCGTGCTTCCGGCACGATCGCCCAGACAGACAGTCTGGTGACTCCTTCTTCTTCGCTCTCGCGCCAAATGCCATGCTTGCCTTTTCATTACTAAAAAGGTTACATCTTTCACCATGCCTTTTCGATGCATGCAATTATAGAAAAATAGAATTACATATCCAATCCGACGGCTAACAGCATGTATCTTCTCATACCAAGCATGTGGTGCTTGCTTTAAACCATATAATGCCTTCTTTAACCTGCACACCTGGTTTTCATGCCGTTTCTGCACAAAGCCACGGGGCTGAAAAACATACACTTCTTCATGCAAGTCACCATTCAAAAATGCAATTTTAATGTCCAACTAATGTACATTCCAATCATGATGGGCTGCAAGTGCACAAATGCTCCGAAGAGTAGTCATACGGCATGTAGGTGCAAAGGTCCCATCAAAATCAATGCCTCTTTCCTACGCATAACCCATTGCAACAAGCCTAGCCTTATACTTGTCAATTGTACCATCAGGTTTACGCTTCAGCTTGTATACCCACTTAGTGCCAATGGCCTTCTTGCCAGGAGGCAAGTCACATAAAGACCAAGTACCATTCTTCATTATTGCATCATATTCACATTGCATAGCAGCCATTCAATTTTCTGAATTTTGTGCTTCATCAAACAAAACAGGCTCATTCTCATCATAGAGACTAGATGCAACCATAGCATAGCAATCTCATGCAAAAGAGGCACTATGAGAGCTTGAACGAGTATGATATGACAGAGGTGCATCTAATTTGCTGTCATGCAAAGTCTGCACCTGCCATTTTGGCATAGTTTTTGCCTCCTCAATATCAACTCTCTCATCAACAAGTGCATCATGAAAATCTGCATCAGAAATGGGATGATCTACATCATCATGTGAAACTTGCAAAGGCTGAGAAGTTGCCTCATTAGGACCAGCAGTAGACTATCCACCTGTAAAAAGAGGCATTGTTAAAAATGCGCTTCTTCATTACATGCATTTTAAGTTCTTTCGGGTTCTTGGGAGTGGCAGGGGTCTGATAAATCAGAGGCCCTATAACTTGATTTTCCCAATTAACTTACTTGATAGACAGTACATTAATGCGCAAGGCTCTGATTAATACAAATTACTGTCAAACTCTGGTTAGACTTTAACAGTACGTAACACCGGAATATGCGTTATCGTCGCACAAACTTATTACCCGCACTTAATCTTACTGTGTTAATCACGGATTAATGTAATTAGACAAAGTAAGAACTGCAATACTCAGATTTTACGAACACGACACTACAGCGTCTCCGCAGATCGTAATCGCCTAGACAGACAGTCTAGCGATCCCTCTTGTCGTCACCGGAGAGTCACCGCAATGTCTTTTCATTGATTAGTAGACAGATACAATGCTTCACTACGACCTTTCGGTTCGTGCGGTATATGAAAAATATAGAAATTACAATATGCCAATCTGGCGGCATACACTGGCACGCACGGTGGACTTGAACCCGCAATGGAAACAAAATTTAGGGCTCATCTATGATACCCTGTATATACATGGTTCTGGCTAACTTAAAAGTTCTGGAAATCTTCTGTTTCAGCGAGTCCAACATCTTTTTTAGGGTCTCTGGTTCTACGAGCTGAGCATCAGTTCTAACTGAACTTACCGCAATTACTTGACTCATCAAAATTTCAGCCTGTGTCTGCAAAAAGGCCTCTTGCAGGTAGAAATCATTTGCCAGTGCCGCATCTCGGCACAATCTCATCTCATTGATCTGATCATCTACCCTTGAGAGTCTGTCAGCTTGAACACATAATTGCTTTTCTCTTCTCTCCAGTTCTTCAGACTAGAACTGCATGGTTTTGTAGTAGGCATCTATTTCTTTCTGCACTCCTTCAAATTCTTTCTTCAATTTGCGATATCGTCCCAACTCTTCCTGTAACTCCTGATCACACTTGAACAAGGTTTCGGTAGTTTTATGAAGTTCTGACTCAGCTTTAAGTACATTGCTGGCCAGAGACTGCGAAGCTTCTTCTAATACACTGTATGCTTCCCGCGTGCTATGCAATTCATTTCCTATGGCAGTCATTGCATCTGTTTTATCAATGATTTCTTGCTTCAGCGTGCTGATTTCGGTATCCTTTTGACGTAGCAAAGCATCTTTCTGTGCGAGTTGATCTTGAAGCTGTTGAATGTGTAAATGTAGGCCATGATTTTTTGCCTTAACTGCATCGACTTCTTCCTGTAGTGGAGTAATATCTGCTTCTAAGATATCGACTTTATGCTGCAATTCTTGACAAATATTATCAGTGACCATTCTGAGTTGCATCGGTAGCTGCTGTGAGAATTGGATTAACATTCGACCCATGGATTCTAATTCAGTAAACATGGGAATCGGAGGAAGAAGAGGAGGAGGAAGTGGTTGGGATGAAGAGGCTGATAAGAGGTGATGAGAAGATGGTGGAGAATAATTAGGTGAAGAGGATGAGGAATCGGATGCTTCAGGGACAATAGGTTGAACAGGGACAATGGGTGCAACAGTATTCATGATAGGTACCAACACAATACTGGGTGTCTGTTGCATTGTTGCTTCAGTTCTAGCAGTGACAGAATTCACCAGAATGAGCACTTCATCGATAATCTCCGCAACAATAACTTGCACATCTTCTGGAATCGAGTGCTGAGAATCTGCCCGAGAAGAATTTGCTTCGAAATCAGCAGTAGACACGCCTTGTTCCTATTGCCGGATAGGAGAAGAGTGGTCAGAAGAATCAAGGTGGATCGAAGTTGTGGTGTCATGAAAGATCTTTTCTTCATTGGCTGCGATGGAACCTTGCACTTGACTTTCAGAGGGGCTTATGCGACGGTGTTTTCGGCGAAGAAGTTGGAAAAGATCTTCATCCTCATCTTCTTCGTCTTCGAGCACTTGAACAGAATCTTCATGGAACAGGATGGGAGCGGTTGGAGGCGGTTGTGCAGCTTGGAGTACCGGAAAAAGACAGGTAAGTATATGGGGAAGGCGAGAACGTGGAATATCACCCTTATTAACGTGTTTAATGACCGTAATGCATTCACGGTGAATGCGCGGGAAATAAAAAGAAGCAAAATTAACAGGCTCACGAGAAGCCATGTCAATCATCGATTAAAATGGGCGTGAAATCCCGTAAGTAAGTTTCTGTAAATTCAATATGGCAACTAAGAATTGCAATGCGGTTCGTTCAGGATCAGGGTGACACAAGATGGCGTACTCATTCGATGAGTGCCATGGGAATAATTCGACCATGGTGGCAATAGGAAGGAGAGGACCATTCTCCACTCCTTCTATGGGCAGACGAAATGCTGCAGTGAATGATGCTAACGTGATTACGACGCGAGCCGGTGTCGAAGAGAATTTATTACTCTTAAGATATTACAAAATTTAAAAGATTAATTGTTTGATATAAGTTAGATTAAATTCTGAAATTTTTTACTAATGTTTGATTTAATTTTGCAGAAAAAGAAGTTGTTGATCAATATCAAGATGGGAAGTATTTATTTAAGTATATCTAAGGGTATAGATGAACATTCAAGGGTTAATTAAGGGGTTTTCTATGTTTTGAAAGTAATGTAAGAGTAATTAAGGGTCAACTATAGGTTCTGATCATGTTTTAAAGGGTTTTAACTAAATTACAAGGATAATTAAGGGTTAAATGTATATTTTGAGCGGTTAAATGTATGTTTTGAGCATGAATTATAGGGTTCTAGTTAAGTTTTAAGGTTAATTATGGGTTAAATATTCATCCTAGAGGGTTATGGAAGGTTAGAAAATAGGTTTATGGGTTAGTTGAAGTTATTTGATGTGGTTTAAAGTTAGTTGTAGGGTAAACTTAAGGTTAAATGATTAAATAAGTGGGTTATAGTCTATAAATAAATTATTAAATAGGTTAATTATATCTTAAGGAACCTTAACAAATTAATAGGAATATATATTAATTATTTATTTCCACTAAGCCTAAGGTAATAATTAAAATGGGTTAAATTAAATCTTAGTCTAAGGTATAGTATTTATTCTAAAGTTTAGTATTTAAATAAATAAAAAAGAAGAAGTAAAAGGTTATTTAAAATCTAAAGTTTTTGGTCCATTGAATAATTAATTGATTGGTTGAAATTGGGGAAATTCAAATGGGGAAAAATCCCACGCCTAAAAAGTTGTTGGAGTGATGTGGAGTTAAAGAGGAGTCAAATTAGGTAGTTGGTTGAGTTATCTAATGGAAATTGTAGGCTATGGTGGGCTACTCTCATCTATTTAAAGAGGGGAGTACGTGCTCACAAGTTCATGTGTTCTTTTTCAGGTATTTACTATGCTCTAGACTATAGTCATATTGTTTGCACTTAGTTCTATGTGAGCTCTCTGACAGGAGGAGAGAGAGAAGACCATCTCTCTTGTCTTTCAACTTTTGGAAAGCAAATTTTTTTTTGAAATTTCAGGATATACAGAGATTTGTTCTCTTCCTTTCTTCCTTTCCTTCTTTTCCTTTCTTTATTAATGTTCTTTTTTTCCCCTCTGTCCTTTTCCCCTCCTCTTCTTTAATTAAATGATTTTTTTTCTCTCCCTCTCCCTCCCTTTCTCTACCGGCGGCGCAGCTCTGCTGCGCGCGCAGCAGAGAGAGAGAGAGAGAGAGAGAGAGAGAGAGAGAGAGAGAGAGAGAGAGAGAGAGAGAGAGAGAGAGAGAGAGCAGTAGAGCGAGAGAGTAAAGTAGGGAACTTTTTATTTCTTTTTTTTTGTTGTTTTGTTTTTTTATTTCTTTTTTTTTGTTTTTTCTTTTTTATTTATTTTATTCCTTTCCTCTCTTTCCATCTCTCTGCAGCCGACGGACGCAGCCGCCGGCGTAGGAGAGAGAGAGAATGAGAGAGTTTTTGTTTTTCTTATTATTTTATTTTTATTATTTTATGCATCTTATTTCTTTTTAATGTTTTATATATATATATGTTTTAGTTTAGTAGTTACTATAAATATTATTTATTACTTTTATATTAAAAAATATAATAGAATAAATATAATTTAGTAATGTTTATAATTATTTATATATGAGTGTATTTATTTATATGTATGAATATATATATATGTCTTAATATATGTCTATATGTTGATATATGTATTTGATTAAATATAAGTATATATATCTAAATATTTATATATGTGAGTGTGTTTTAGATTGATTTCATATTAAATGAATAAATTGTTATACTAATGTCTCTTGTGTGTTTACAGGTTAGCAAAAAGATGGAACCATTTAGCCTTATTTTCTTCCAAAGAAATATTTATTTCTTCCCAACTTCTTTTATCCAAATAATTTCCCTAGTCTATCTTCCTTTATCCTTTCCTTTCTTACCCTACCCTTAACCCAAGCTTCTTCAAACCTTAGCTGATAGGGGCCTAAGTTCTTTTACCCAAGTATCAAATTAGTGCATGTTAGATATTAGGATTTGAACCCATGTTAGTTTAGTGTTTGAACTCATGTTAGTTTAGTATTTAAACCCATGTTAGTTTAGTATTTGAACCCATGATAGTTAGTGTTTAAATCCATGTTAGTTCATGCATGTATGTGTGCATATCATATATGTTCATGCATATAAATGTTAGTATGTGTTAGTGTATGTTCATGCATATATATGTTAGTATGTGTTAGTGTATGCATGTAAATGTTAGTATGTGTTAGTGCATGCATGTGTGTGTTTATGCATGTGCATGTATGTTCATGCATGTATGTGTTAGTAAGTGTTCATGCATGTGTATGTTAGTGTATGTTTATGCATGTATGTGTTAGTAAATGTTCATGCATGTAAATGTTAGTATGTGTTAGTGTATGCATGTAAATGTTAGTATGTGTTAGTTTATGCATGTATGTGTTAGTGCATGCATGTGTGTGTTAGTGTATGTTTATGCATATGTGTGTATGTGCATGTATGTTTATGTATGATTATTTATGTATGTATGTATGTTAGTTAAATGCATGTTTATTTACGAGTAAACAATGTATGTTGATGAATAATAAAATAATTATGTAAATGAATTTTTTATTGTAATGTAAATATTTTAATAAAAGAATGTACTTAATATATATGTGTTTTAGTTAATTACTTTAGTGTTATTTAAAAAATGCTAAATGAGTGTTATTTTTTATAAAGATATACTAATTTCTGTCATGTGTTTTTTTTCAGCTATTGGCGAACTTGAGATACACATGTGACCTGAAGTTTGAAAAGCAGAGATTGTCCTTAGTTTGAAACTTTTATTAGCTTGGATGGGCTATCTTTTAGACTATCATTTATAAACATCATCCTTGAGGTTGTATAGGGCTTTGGTTATTAATTTAGTATCATCTTTTATGTCTAAAGAAAGTTCTTCGAATAGTTCCTTTCTACCTTCATCAACTTTTGAATTGTTGTTTCCAAAACCAATAGAAGATAAAGAATCAATAAAAGAAGTAATAGTAGAAGAATCTTTGCACGATCCTAGGACAACTATAACATTATTTTCTATTGTTCCTCCTAGTGTTAGTGAAGAAAATTTTCCTCCAACTGTAGATAGAAACGTAGAAAATATCCAAGAAGAAAGAAACGAAACTATAAAAGATCAAATAGTTAGTGAAAAGATTATCCTACCTTCTTATTTTGACGCAGTTGAACTTTATAGGAACGCTTCACCTTACGGACCTTAGGAAAAGTTATACTTGTACCTGTCCTGCATAGTCACCCTGCTGTGCACGCAGGGTCTTGTCCTATCCTAACGCAGGGTCCTGTCCTTACGGCGCACGCAAGGTGACTATGCAGGACAGGTACAAGTATAGCTTTTCCTAAGGTCCGTAAGGTGAAGCGTTCCTATAAAGTTCAACTGCGTCAAAATAAGAAGGTAGGATAATCTTTTCACTAACTATTTGATCTTTTATAGTTTCGTTTGTTTCTTCTTGGATATTTTCTACGTTTCTATCTACAGTTGGAGGAAAATTTTCTTCACTAACACTAGGAGGAACAGTAGAAAGTAAAGTTATAGTTGTCCTAGGATCGTGCAAAGATTCTTCTACTATTACTTCTTTTATTGATTCTTTATCTTCTATTGGTTTTGGAAACAACAATTCAAAAGTTGATGAAGGTAGAAAGGAACTATTCGAAGAACTTTCTTTAGACATAAAAGATGATACTAAACTAATAACCAAAGTCCTATACAACCTCAAGGATGATGTTTATAAATGACAATCTAAAAGATAGCCTATACAAGCTAATAAAAGTTTCAAACTAAGGACAATCTCTACTTTTCAAACTTCAGGTCACATGTGTATCTCCAGTTCGCCAATAGCTGAAAAAAAACACATGATAGAAATTAGTATATCTTTATAAAAAATAACACTCATTTAGCATTTTTTAAATAACACTAAAGTAATTAACTAAAACACATATATATTAAGTACATTCTTTTATTAAAATATTTACATTACAATAAAAAATTCATTTACATAATTATTTTATTATTCATCAACATACATTGTTTACTCGTAAATAAACATGCATTTAACTAACATACATACATACATAAATAATCATACATAAACATACATGCACATACACACATATGCATAAACATACACTAACACACACATGCATGCACTAACACATACATGCATAAACTAACACATACTAACATTTACATGCATACACTAACACATACTAACATTTACATGCATGAACATTTACTAACACATACATGCATAAACATACACTAACATACACATGCATGAACACTTACTAACACATACATGCATGAACATACATGCACATGCATAAACACACACATGCATGCACTAACACATACTAACATTTACATGCATACACTAACACATACTAACATATATATGCATGAACATACACTAACACATACTAACATTTATATACATGAACATATATGATATGCACACATACATGCATGAACTAACATGGATTTAAACACTAACTATCATGGGTTCAAATAATAAACTAACATGGGTTTAAATACTAAACTAACATGAGTTCAAACACTAAACTAACATGGGTTCAAATCCTAATATCTAACATGCACTAATTTGATACTTGGGTAAAAGAACTTAGGTCCCTATCAACTAAGGTTTGAAGAAGCTTGGGTTAAGGGTAGGGTAAGAAAGGAAAGGATAAAGGAAGATAGACTAGGGAAATTATTTGGATAAAAGAAGTTGGGAAGAAATAAATATTTCTTTGGAAGAAAATAAGGCTAAATGGTTCCATCTTTTTGCTAACCTGTAAACACACAAGAGACATTAGTATAACAATTTATTCATTTAATATGAAATCAATCTAAAACACACTCACATACATAAATATTTAGATATATATACTTATATTTAATCAAATACATATATCAACATATAGACATATATTAAGACATATATATATATATTCATACATATAAATAAAAACACTCATATATAAATAATTATAAACATTACTGAATTATATTTATTCTATTATATTTTTTAATATAAAAGTAATAAATAATATTTATAGTAACTACTAAACTAAAACATATATATATATAAAACATTAAAAAGAAATAAGATGCATAAAATAATAAAAATAAAATAATAAAAAAAAACAAAAACTCTCTCATTCTCTCTCTCCTGCGCCGGCGGCTGCGTCCGTCGGCTGCAGAGAGAGTGAAAGAGAGGAAAGGAATAAAATAAATAAAAAAGAAAAAACAAAAAAAAAAGAAATAAAAAAACAAAACAACAAAAAAAAGAAATAAAAAATTCCCTACTTTACTCTCTCGCTCTACTGCTCTCTCTCTCTCTCTCTGTTGCGCGCGCAGCAGAGCTGCGCCGCCGGCAGAGAAAGGGAGGGAGAGGGAGAGAAAAAAAATCATTTAATTAAAGAAGAGGAGGGGAAAAGGACAGAGGGGAAAAAAAGAACATTAATAAAGAAAGGAAAAGAAGGAAAGGAAGAAAGGAAGAGAACAAATCTCTGTATATCCTGAAATTTCAAAAAAAAATTTGCTTTCCAAAAGTTGAAAGACAAGAGAGATGGTCTTCTCTCTCTCCTCCTGTCAGAGAGCTCACATAGAACTAAGTGCAAACAATATGACTATAGTCTAGAGCATAGTAAATACCTGAAAAAAAACACATGAACTTGTACGTACTCCCCTCTTTAAATAGATGAGAGTAGCCCACCATAGCCTACAATTTCCATTAGATAACTCAACCAACTACCTAATTTGACTCCTCTTTAACTCCACATCACTCCAACAACTTTATAGGCGTGGGATTTTTCCCCATTTGAATTTCCCCAATTTCAACCAATCAATTAATTATTCAATGGACCAAAAACTTTAGATTTTAAATAACCTTTTACTTCTTCTTTTTTATTTATTTAAATACTAAACTTTAGAATAAATACTATGCCTTAGACTAAGATTTAATTTGACCCATTTTAATTATTACCTTAGGCTTAGTGGAAATAAATAATTAATATATATTCCTATTAATTTGCTAAGGTTCCTTAAGATATAATTAACCTATTTAATAATTTATTTATAGACTATAACCCACTTATTTAATCATTTAACCTTAAGTTTACCCTACACCTAACTTTAAACCACATCAAATAACTTCAGCTAACCCATAAACCTATTTTCTAACCTTCCATAACCCTCTAGGATGAATATTTAACCCATAATTAACCTTAAAACTTAACTAGAACCCTATAATTCATGCTCAAAACATACATTGAACCGCTCAAAATATACATTTAACCCTTAATTATCCTTGTAATTTAGTTAAAACCCTTTAAAACATGATCAGAACCTATAGTTGACCCTTAATTACTCTTACATTACTTTCAAAACATAGAAAACCCCTTAACTAACCCTTGAATGTTCATCTATACCCTTAAATATACTTAAAGAAATACTTCCCATCTTGATATTGATCAGCAACTTCTTTTTCTGCAAAATTAAATCAAACATTAGTAAAAAATTTCAGAATTTAATCTAACTTATATCAAACAATTAATCTTTTAATTTTTGTAATATCTTAAGAGTAATAAATTCTCTCCGACATCCGCCTCCACTAAACCTGCACATCGTCCCGATGGGCCAACCTGCAGATTCAGAGAAGGCAATATCAAATTCTTTTTGAAAATTATTCATGACTCAAATGCAAATAGTCTATAAAAAATGCTTCTATCATTAGTACATCTTGTGACAGCAAAGAAAAATTTATAAAATTATGCTTGAATTTCAACCTTTTCGTTCAATGCATGAGTTGGAAAACAGGTTTTAGAAAGAAACTATAGAAGTCATTCAAATAGTGTTCGTACTAACTCTTCTATTAACTCTGTTCATAAGTAAAGCATATGTTATATAAGCCTTCTATCCTCATCTCCTAGCCACTTGCCATTAAGATACAAAATGAATTCCCCTCTAGCATACATCCGCCTTATATAGCCCGCTTTTTAATTCAGAAGTGATTTCAAGACCACAACTGATTCATTGAAACGATTTGATTTTTCTTTCATCTCTTTTTTCATCATAATTTTTCATTTTGTCATTTTTTTTTCTCTTTTTTCATATGCAGTAACCATTAATGTACTACTTTCAATTTTTCTTCGCAACTTCTTTTATGAAGGGGAAAGGCTTAACCCCTAATCAGAGCAAAGGATCTAGAGGTAATCTAAAAGTAGAACTAGGATCTCTTTAGCAAAATGGGTCAGATTCAAGGAAGCTTACCTATATAAAACAAGTTTACTCCTACTAGGAGTTGCAAGTTAAGGGTTCCTTCAACTATTCATCTGACGGCCATAGATCTCTAATCCCTATCTTCTCTTCAAACACATTCCTACTTCAGTGTAAATTCTACTTTCATAATTTTAAGAATTTTCTTAACCTATCTAAAGACTGTACAAATTCTATCATGAAATGCATGAACTTTCATAATAAATTGAAACATAAATCAGGTTTAGAACTTTTTCACCTGATCTATATTGACTCCATCTTCAGCTCTCTTTAAATTCATCAGAACTTTTGGCAAAAAATCTTCAATTACTTTGATCAATTCATCTTCAGAACCTGTAAGCACTCATAAAGTAGAAGCTACAAAACAAGTAATCTTCATTATCATTTATCTTGCAAATATAAATTCATATATTTTATCAGATTCATCTTCATCATGTCACAAATTTCATCATAAGAAATTCATAGTAGTAATAATTGTTATAAATAATGCATTCTTAATTTTACAATAGGTTTTTCAACCTATGTAACAAAGTTCAAAATTTTTTAGGAAAAATCATAATGTTCATAGTATTTTTAACTTGTATCTTTAAAAATGAGCATCATATTTTGATATCAATGAAAAATTCATATCTGGATTATGAAAATTCCTCTTCCTCATCATATGGAAAGTCAATATAATCATCATCATATTGTATCATATTTTCATGTTCTTCATATTTTTCATGATCATATTTATATCATGTATGTTTCTTTCTTTTAAAAGTATACCATCATAATTGTTGTAAACAAAAAAATCATTTTGTTCAAAATATTCATCATTTCATTATAATAATGTTTTTCATAATTGTTCATCATAATAGATTTCTTTTTATTTGTGAAAGAAAGAAAATCATAAGTTCATCATAAGTTTAGTAATATCATTTTGATAATACTATTTATAATTAGAAAGCTTATTATCAATAGAAAAGCATAAAATATGGGCATTCTCATCATAAGAACGAAAATCATAGTGGGTAGTATATCAGCATAATTATTATCATCCTATCTCAATGGATAATTATATTTTTAGCATAGAATAGCATCTTTGGTATCATAAGTTTAGGAAATGACAAGCTTATTGATCAAACTTATTTGCAAGCATATTATGCATATAATTTCAAACATGTTTTAGTTTAATTTATAATCAACAAACTTTGTGTTTTCATATTTTAGTATTCTTTTGGTTAAGTAAATCATAATGTAAAACTTTCTCATAAGCTTTTAACTAACTTTTCCAAGCATAAAAACTTCATTAAACAAAACAATTTAGGTATATGTTTCTCAACTTTAGGAAAAGAGGCATATATACACCAAGCAATAACAAAATTAAAAGTTTTATCTTCAATAAACAATTCCATCACAATAAAACTATTCTCTTAAATTCTTCTCCTTTTTCTTAACTTTAGATGAGGTTTTGATATTATTTTCAATCTTGCATATGGCTTCTTGTATCCATTTTTCCATATTCTTGTCATGTTCTGATTGAATTTGAAGATTTTTATCTTTAGATGTTTGTACTATTCTTTCATTATTTTTAGTTTTGTCACATTTATTGTCATTTTCTATGACTTTAGGTTCTGTTTTGACCTCATGTATGTCTTTGTTTCCATCATTTGATTGTTCATTTTCATCATCTTTTATCCTTACATCTTCTTCTTTCATAATCTTTCCAATGTATCTTGATCCTTAGATGTAGTTTGAATATCAATGTTACTGATAGATTTAGGTTTAAGAAGGTTTTGATCCTTGTTCAAGCATTCACTTTTAGTCACAATCTTGGTGTTTATAAAATTTGATTTACATACATTGCTTTCTTCATCATGACTCTTTGGTTTCCATTGTATTTGAAGTTTGGTTTTAGGACTGAATTTTGTTTCGTTAAAGTAGTCTATCATCCCTCCTCGACCTAAATTTAAACGCAAAGGTAGTTGTGTTTGATAATCACAAATCTTAAGGTCATGTGTAATGACTAAGTGATTTTGACATGCATTATTATAAGCAACACAATCCTCGTACATATGACCTAGTTGGTCACACCAAAAACATCTTAAGGGATATACTTTCCTATTCATAGCCCTATAGGTGGATCTCCTATACTCATTCTTATGGGATTCATTAGGCAACTTTGGAGATAAACTTTTTTCATGTTTGCACTTGCATTTAGGTAGTTCATTGACTTGTTTGGTGAAATCATCTATTTGGATCTTTAATTTTTTAACAATTTCTTGTAAAATCCCACACATCACACTATTTGAATTTGAAAACTCACTTAACTTGTCAATTAACAGAAATACTTCTTTAAATTTTGCTTGATTTGATGAGTTTAGCTTATCCTCTAAATCTTTGACTTGTGTTTCAAGTCCCAAATTTGCATTCTTAATTAAACCCTCCATAGAAGAGTTCTTTTTATGTGTGTTTAAATTATCTGCTTTCTTTTTACCCATTGATATGAAAAAAGAAGTATTAGAGGATAGATCAATACCTGCAATCTGAATCGAAGAAGAGGCTCAAAGAGTGACTGTGAGAATTTATACAATTTTTAATAGGATCAAAATCTAATACATCAATTGCTAATGGATGAATGTGCAAACGTTCTTCTTCAAAATGTTGATGGTAAGGGTGTAGAGATGAAGTTTACTACTTGCCGATTCCCGTGGAGGCGCTCAGAGCATAAGCTCAGCCCTCAACAGCCAGGGAATTACAAGGTTTGTTATTTCTGCCACTACAAGACAATCACCTCAAGCCGCTGCAACCACGTAGCCTAACCAAACTGATGCATATGCAAGAAAAGAAGAAATGTTTATACCTGTCCTGCTGTGCCATTGTTCACGTCGGGTTCAAAGTGTGGGCGCGATTTCTGACGACTGGCGGATCAATTCAGTCGCCTCGCTAACGGCGCACGCAGGGTGACTATGTAGGACAGGTACAAGTATAACTTTTCCTAAGGTCCGTAAGGTGAAGCGTTCCTATAAAGTTCAACTACGTCAAAATAAGAAGGTAGGATAATCTTTTCACTAACTATTTGATCTTTTATAGTTTTGTTTGTTTCTTCTTGGATATTTTCTACGTTTCTATCTACAGTTGGAGGAAAATTTTCTTCACTAACACTAGGAGGAACAGTAGAAAGTAAAGTTATAGTTGTCCTAGGATCGTGCAAAGATTCTTCTACTATTACTTCTTTTATTGATTCTTTATCTTCTATTGGTTTTGGAAACAACAATTCAAAAGTTGATGAAGGTAGAAAGGAACTATTCGAAGAACTTTCTTTAGACATAAAAGATGATACTAAATTAATAACCAAAGTCCTATACAACCTCAAGGATGATGTTTATAAATGACAGTCTAAAAGATAGCCTATACAAGCTAATAAAAGTTTCAAACTAAGGACAATCTCTGCTTTTCAAACTTCAGGTCACATGTGTATCTCCAGTTCGCCAATAGCTGAAAAAAAACACATGACAGAAATTAGTATATCTTTATAAAAAATAGCACTCATTTAGCATTTTTTAAATAACACTAAAGTAATTAAGTAAAACACATATATATTAAGTACATTCTTTTATTAAAATATTTACATTACAATAAAAAAAATTCATTTACATAATTATTTTATTATTCATCAACATACATTGTTTACTGGTAAATAAACATGCATTTAACTAACATACATACATACATAAATAATCATACATAAATATACATGCACATACACACATATGCATAAACATACACTAACACACACATGCATGCACTAACACATACATGCATAAACTAACACATACTAACATTTACATGCATACACTAACACATACTAACATTTACATGCATGAACATTTACTAACACATACATGCATAAACATACACTAACATACACATGCATGAACACTTACTAACACATACATGCATGAACATACATGCACATGCATAAACACGCACATGCATGCACTAACACATACTAACATTTACATGCATACACTAACACATACTAACATATATATGCATGAACATACACTAACACATACTAACATTTATATGCATGAACATATATGATATGCACACATACATGCATGAACTAACATGGATTTAAACACTAACTATCATGGGTTAAAATACTAAACTAACATGGGTTTAAATACTAAACTAACATGAGTTCAAACACTAAACTAACATGGGTTCAAATCCTAATATCTAACATGCACTAATTTGATACTTGGGTAAAAGAACTTAGGCCCCTATTAGCTAAGGTTTGAAGAAGCTTGGGTTAAGGGTAGGGTAAGAAAGGAAAGGATAAAGGAAGATAGACTAGGGAAATTATTTGGATAAAAGAAGTTGGGAAGAAATAAATATTTCTTTGGAAGAAAATAAGGCTAAATGGTTCCATCTTTTTGCTAACCTGTAAACACACAAGAGACATTAGTATAACAATTTATTCATTTAATATGAAATCAATCTAAAACACACTCACATACATAAATATTTAGATATATATACTTATATTTAATCAAATACATATATCAACATATAGACATATATTAAGACATATATATATATATTCATACATATAAATAAATACACTCATATATAAATAATTATAAACATTACTGAATTATATTTATTCTATTATATTTTTTAATATAAAAGTAATAAATAATATTTATAGTAACTACTAAACTAAAACATATATATATAAAAAACATTAAAAAGAAATAAGATGCATAAAATAATAAAAATAAAATAATTAAAAAAAACAAAAACTCTCTCATTCTCTCTCTCTCCTGCGCCGGCGGCTGCGTCCGTCGGCTGCAGAGAGAGGGAAAGAGAGGAAAGGAATAAAATAAATAGAAAAGAAAAAACAAAAAAAAAGAAATAAAAAAACAAAACAACAAAAAAAAAGAAATAAAAAATTCCCTACTTTACTCTCTCGTTCTACTGCTCTCTCTCTCTGCTGCGCCGCCGGCAGAGAAAGGGAGGGAGAGGGAGAGAAAAAAAATCATTTAATTAAAGAAGAGGAGGGGAAAAGGAGAGAGGGGAAAAAAAGAACATTAATAAAGAAAGGAAAAGAAGGAAAGGAAGAAAGGAAGAGAACAAATCTCTGTATATCCTGAAATTTCAAAAAAAAATTTGCTTTCCAAAAGTTGAAAGACAAGAGAGATGGTCTTCTCTCTCTCCTGTCAGAGAGCTCACATAGAACTAAGTGCAAACAATATGACTATAGTCTAGAGCATAGTAAATACCTGAAAAAAACACATGAACTTGTGAGCACGTACTCCCCTCTTTAAATAGATGAGAGTAGCCCATCATAGCCTACAATTTCCATTAGATAACTCAACCAACTACCTAATTTGACTCCTCTTTAACTCCACATCACTCCAACAACTTTTTAGGCGTGGGATTTTTCCCCATTTGAATTTCCCCAATTTCAACCAATCAATTAATTATTCAATGGATCAAAAACTTTAGATTTTAAATAACCTTTTACTTCTTCTTTTTTATTTATTTAAATACTAAACTTTAGAATAAATACTATACCTTAGACTAAGATTTAATTTAACCTATTTTAATTATTACCTTAGGCTTAGTGGAAATAAATAATTAATATATATTCCTATTAATTTGCTAAGGTTCCTTAAGATATAATTAACCTATTTAATAATTTATTTATAGACTATAACCCACTTATTTAATCATTTAACCTTAAGTTTACCCTACAACTAATTTTAAACCACATCAAATAACTTCAACTAACCCATAAACCTATTTTCTCACCTTCCATAACCCTCTAGGATGAATATTTAACCCATGATTAACCTTAAAACTTAACTAGAACCCTATAATTCATGCTCAAAACATACATTTAACCGCTCAAAATATATATTTAACCCTTAATTATCCTTGTAATTTAGTTAAAACCCTTTAAAACATGATCAGAACCTATAGTTGACCCTTAATTACTCTTACATTACTTTCAAAACATAGAAAACCCCTTAACTAACCCTTGAATGTTCATCTATACCCTTAAATATACTTAAATAAATACTTCCCATCTTGATATTGATCAACAACTTCTTTTTCTGCAAAATTAAATCAAACATTAGTAAAAAATTTCAGAATTTAATCTAACTTATATCAAACAATTAATCTTTTAATTTTTGTAATATCTTAAGAGTAATAAATTCTCTCCGACAACGGGAAACATGTAATCACCCAACATTGCTTTGTGGCAGATGTGGCAGATATGATCTGCGCATAAAAAGGTTGACACTCCATTGAATGCCAAGGCAATTTAGTGAAGTTCAACAGGCCTCGGACACGCAAGAACTCACTCACATCAAGAGGAAGTCCCTCACAGAAGGCAGCAAAATTAGCTAGAGCCTCCATGACGCGCACACGAAAGTACAAGAACACGATACATAGCAAACACAGGAAACTCAACGCACAGAACACACAGACACAATAGCGATTAATAGGGAAAAGAAGAAGATTAAGTAGATACGCAACAACGGGGGGCGATCGCAAACCCTACTCATCGCGCGGTATTGAGATGATAACCTTCATAATTACGGCGGGCATGCATGAGCAGAATCAATAACACAGACGGCGATTAATCATGATGAGGTAGCAAAACGAGGAGTTTTACGGTCTTTATTCAACCAACATGCGGAAATAAAAAGAAATTAAGTGACATGCGGAAAACGAAGAACATGTTAGCGAGAATCAGGCGCTTGGTGATACAGCCGCAACTTGGAACCATTGATCACTTTAGGAAGAGGAACTCCGGTCAAGGTAGTCAACCAAAAAGTAGGTGGTCCCACTTGTTCACTAATTCCGTAAGGACCGAACCACTGTAATTTAAATTTCCCAGCAGCACGATTTGATTTAGCATTATAAAATAGGACAAGTTGGTCCACCGTAAAAACTGGAGTCTTGAGATATCGATCATGGGTACGGGCTTGCCGCAACTGCACTTCTTGAAGAACCAGCAAACTTTCCCAGCAATGTTCATCCAAAGCTCTGAGTACGTCCAACCGAAATGGCAAAGAGTCTTCGGGTAACAATTTCTGAGTGATGGCCACGCATAAGCTGGGCACTACAATTTCCATTGGCGCGATTGCTTCCAGCCCATAAGAAAGCTTGAAAGGATTTAGTCCGGTTGCAACTTTGTATGTAGTCCGGTATGCCCATAAGACTACAGGTAGTAACTGATCCCATCTTTCTGGTGATTCCACAATCAATTTGTGAAGCATACCCAACAGCGTCTTGTTGGTACTTTAAGCTAAGCCATTAGCACGAGGATAGTACGGTGAGCTGAATTTATGCAGAATTTGAAAAGTGTGTGTTAGTACTTGCATTAAATTGTTAGCAAAGTGTGTTCCTTGATCTGTCACAAGTTCTAGAGGTAATCCATAACGCGGGAATACGTCCTTCATCAGGCATTTTGCCACTGAAACAGCGGTAGCGGACCGTAAAGCCCAAGCTTCTGCCCATCGGGTAGCGTAATCTGTGCAGGTCAGAATGTAGCGATTATTGCTAAGGGTCACTGGAGGTGTGATTGGTCCAACTAAATCAAGACCCCACTTCTGGAAAGCTTCCAAAGGTAATACATGCTGTAAAGGAAAGAAGTGGTGCTGTAATGGCTGTCCAGATCGTTGACAAGTGTCACACTGCTACACAAACTGAGTCATGTCTTTGTACATGGTAGGCCACCAAAGCCCACTTTGTAGAATTTTTCGGTGAGTAAGATCTGCTGCAAAATGTCCACCGGAGGGTATTGAATGTGCCATAGCAATAACCGAGTTTACTTCATGTGGTGGAATACAGCGAAGTAAGACACCAGTATAATCCATGTAGTATAACTGTCCTACAACCCACCGAAATCTGCGACTGTAAACTGCAATTTTCCGCCACATAGCAGGAGGCGTATGAGGGGGAAGACATCCGTCAGTCAAAAAAGTTAACAACATATCATAGTAGGTAGGTGGCATAGGAGGGTCTGCAGGTTCGTCACGAGCCGTTTCAGTAACGTAAATTGCTGGTGTGGTGTCATCAATGCCCACCGGAGCTTCACCGGAATCCAATCGAGAGAGAAAATCTGCTAATGCATGTGCGGTGCCGGGGCGATGAATCACTTCATAATCGAACTCTTGTAACAATAAAATCCAATGAGCCAAGCGACCACCTAAATGTTGCTGCCAGACGAGATATACAAGGGCGGCATGATCCACGTGAAAGGTGAATTTTTGGCCTAGTAAATAATGCCGGAATTTCTTCACAGAGTACACCAATCCGAGACATTCTCTTTCGGTCACTGAATAGTTCCTTTCAGCAGGAGCTAGTCTACGACTTGCATAGTAGACCGGCTGAAACCATTTATCAGTTTTTTGCATTAAAACGCTTCCAATTGCTATATCTGAGGCATCGACGAAGACGTGGAACGGGTGTTCCCAATCCGGGGGCTGCAAAATAGGGGCCTGAGTCAATAGTCCTTTTAAATGATCGAATGCACTTTGACACTCCGGAGTACATTCAAACTATCGTGGAGTACTAGTCATGAGCCGATTAAGTGGTGTCGCTAAATGAGCTAACCACCGCAAATGGCAACCATGCCACCGAATCTGTCCTAGGAATCGCATAACTTCTTTCGGTGTTGTGGGGACTGGTGCCTGCAACACGGCTGCAACTTTGTCTGGATCAACTTGTATGCCTTGCGTAGAGATAATGTGGCCAAGGAGTTTGCCACAAGCAACCGCAAACACAGATTTTGCCGGATTCAAGCATAACCGGTATTCACGACATTTCTCAAAGCAGCACCGTAAATGATACAGATGCGCCGCAATCTGGCCAAATAAGGAGAATTCGTCCAAATATACTTGCATAAAAGTAGTTAAGTAAGGTGAAAAAATTTCCTGCATACACCGTTGAAATGTGCTTGGAGCATTCCTTAAGCCAAACCACATGACTGTACAAGCATACACACCCCAATTCGTAATAAAAGTTGTTTTGGGTATGTCCTGTTCTGCCATTCGCACCTGGTTATAACCACTTTAACCATCGAGAAATGAATACATCTCATGCCTAGCCACTCTGTTTAGAATTGTGTCGAGAAAGGGGAGAGGAAATGGATCAGGTACCGTAGCCGCATTCAATTTCCGGTAATCCACACAGATTCGGAGCTGTTTATTTTTCTTTGGAACAATCACGATCGGAGAGATCCATTCAGTGTGTTCGATCGGGACAATGAATCCTACCTTCAATAACCGATCAAGTTTTGCTTTGACCTACATGGCATAATTAGGGTTCATTCAGTAATTGGATTGTTTAATTGGCTTCGCTTCTGGTTTAAGCACGACGCGATGTTGATAGATCTGCGGATCCAGACCTTTCATATTCCTATAGTCCCATGCAAAAACATAAGAAAACTCACGCAGGAGTTGGATCAAATCTTCTTGAAATGCCTCGGACAATCCTGCCTTTATCTTAACAAGATGCGGATTACTTTCATCACCCAAATTATAGGTTACTAACTGGTCTTTCGGGACATAGAATTGATGAGGTTTCACTGGATCTTCAGCTGACTGTAACAGGTGATGTAGGGTGGCTCCATCCATAGCAACACTATCATCTGCATCTGCATTTCCGGTCACGGGAACAACCGTACAGGCTATCGGACTCCAGTTGACTGCGACAGATTGCAGATCTACAGTACTTAAGGAAATCAGATCTTTATTGTTCTTCAGAAATGCTTCTTCTTTGTCATCAGATAAACCATCCAATATGTGGACCAGCTCTGCTACATATGGTCTGGCATGAAGTTCGCAGGGCTGAATGGCATCCAGTTTGACAACATATTTACGGTGGTTGTCTTTGTAAGTTAGTTCCTGCACTGACCAATCCTGTATAACTTTAGCCTGTTTCAACCATGTTCGACCAAAAAGGAGATTGTAATTGAGGCTGGATTCTGGGAGTTCTAAGACTACAAAATTCATTTTGAACGTGGTGCCCTATAGAGTAATCGGGATATTCCTTACGAGTCCCACCGGATGAACTCGGGATTGATCTGCCATTCTGACAAAGAATTGAACGGGCTCGATTTGAGTCCACTCTAACTTCTTGCAGAGAGCCGCAGTCGCTATGTTCATACCGGAACCACCATCAATTAACACTTGCGTAATCCTGTGATTTTTATGCCAGACAGTTATTAAGGGGACGGAATGGTCCACCGTAGAATCAATTTCTGGTTGTATTGTTGCGGTCGCCGGAGTACTAGGAGATCCAGGACTAACCTGTTGCTGAAATTGCTACCTAACTTTGGGCACCAAGGCGAGTAGCTGCCCCAAAGGAAGTGTAATTGTAGCCTTAGAGAGTATATCCCATACATGGTCTGTTGGGATTGCACTTTTCACTGATTCTGATGATGATTCTCCGGTTACTGGGGTAAAGGCTTGTTCATGCGCTCTCACCTTTGGCAGGGGAACCTATGTCACCGGAATTGGATCGGGGAACACGGTAGGCTCTTTGGTGGTCCATTGGCTGGCTTTGGTATACATTCACTGCTGTTCATGGATACCAGGTTCAAACACCTCAGCTATAGGTTGCAACTGCTTACCGGATCTTGTCTGGACCACTGCTGCTTGCGATTCCACTGGTGAAATATAGGCCATGTTGGTCATCGGATTTTGACGCTCTTTCTTTCTTTTATCATATTCGGCTGCATCCTTGCAAAATCTCCGGATGTGGCCAAGTTCACCACAAAAATGACATCGAGGTGGTGGCAGAGAAGTACCTTCCGGTGATGGACCTGTTTGCCATCGATTTGTATTGAAGTTAGTACTCCGCTGTCCCCGGTAAGTTCTATATCCTTGCGACTGATTGTTTTGCATCTGGGGTGGCACGTAGTGAGTTGCTGGTTGTCCTGGTTCTTGTATAATGACATTTACAGCTACTCGTCCCTGCACTTTGGCATTATACGCATAATTTTCGGTTGAGTGTCCGGTGGTATTGCAGATGGCGTAATACATCTGATTAAGGGCACAAGTCGCACTGGTATGCCCTGGATTTTTACATTTGGTGCAATACATCTGTTTAGCCTGATCATCTATACCATGCTTACTGGCTTTCAGCCATTCCAAGTCTTCATTGAATCCTCCAACGTTATGCTCTAGTTGCAGGGCCATTGCAATAACAACATCCAGTGTCATAGCTCCCACACAGCGGATGATCATAATTTGTCATAGCTGTGGGGTCAAACCGTTAATGAACCACTGGGTTATAACATCATTCGGTAGGTTAGCATGTGCCGGAGGAAGTTGTCTTAGATGGGTTCTAAACAACGTTGCATATTCCTGAACAGTCTGGTACGGCTTCTGCCTATTGTTCTGCAAGTAATCGAAGATTTCGGTAGGATTTTTCTTCAATCGGAACCTCTGTAAAAACGCATCCCTTATCGCCTCATAGGTAACAAAATGATTGAAATCATACTCTGTTAACCATCGCGTTGCTTCATTGACTAATGTTGACTGAAACACGATGGCCTTAGTGGATGGTTTAGCACTGCATAACTTATTTCAAAGGTGCGTACATGGGCATCAGGATCATCACCTGGAAATCCACCGAACTTGGTGTAAGTAACCCCTGTTGGAACTGGTCGAAGTGGAAGGGGGTGTTGTTGTTGCTGCTGTTGTTGTTGTTGTTGCTGCTGCTGCTGTTGTTGACCACTCATGGTGCTAGTCGTAGTACCATTGCTATCTCCTGAGTTCTGAGGTCGCGTTTCTTGACCTTCAGAGTCTGTATGATCAGACTGCTCACCTTCCGGCTTGAAAATAGCGTTCAATCTCTTACGGATCTCCAAATCGAAGAGCCTATCCTCAGCTTGGGTATCCCAGGTAGGCAAATTTGCCTTGAACAGTGGTGTCCGAAATGAATATTCACCAGGAAGTATCACACTGTCACCGGAAAACTGTAGATTCCCTACAACTGGGACCGAACTGTCACCGGAATTTGTCGAACTTTCCCCAAAACAGGGTATTCTTTCACCGATAATGATCTCTCTAGGTAACACAACTTTATCCTTGGAAAAGTTCGAATCTTGACCAGACGGTGTCGGGTCAACTGCACACTGCGTCTCTGTACACTCCGAAGTTACTGTACCTTCTGCAAATTGTACCGAAATTACACGGGAATCTGTCGGAATTTCCTCCTGTGTCATTGGAATTCTACCGGAATCACTGCTAACTGGCTCTGTTCCTTCGACAACTATGCTTAACGGGCCTACTCTTCTGGCCCCTAGGGGTGTCCCTAGAAAATTTGGTACTGTCCAGGGATGCTGGTCTCTCCTGTACTTCGGATATGACTCGCCGGACCGAGTAACCGGCATATATCACCTCTGCACCTCTTGCGTACTACTCCACCTTACTGATTATTCATAGTCTGTGCCACCTTCCCATAGACGGCGCCAATGTTAAAAATGTGCTTCTTCATTACAGGCATTTTAAGTTCTTTCGGGTTCTTGGGAGTGGTAGGGGTCTGATAAATCAGAGGCCCTATAACTTGATTTTCTCAATTAACTTACTCGATAGACAGTACATTAATACGCAAGGCTCTGATTAATACAAATTACTGTCAAACTCTGGTTAGACTTTAACAGTACGTAACACCGGAATATGTGTTACCGTCGCACAGACTTATTACCCGCACTTAATCTTACTGTGTTAATCACCAATTAATGTAATTAGAAAAAGTAAGAATCAATACTCAGATTTTACGAACACGGCACTACAACATCTCCACAGACCATAATCGCCCAGACAGATAGTCTGGCGATCCCGCTTGTCGTCACCGGAGAGTCACCGCAATGTCTTTTCATTGATTAGTAGACAGATACAATGCTTCGCTACGACCTTTCGATTTGTGCGGTATATGAAAAATATAGAAATTACAATATGCCAATCCGGCAGCTTATAGGCATCAAAGTATCATACATGTCTTTGGAGCTAACATATATCTCCTTAGTACATGAAAGCAATGGCTGAATAGCATCTTCCACAAATACAACATCACGGCCAACGAGAATGCGTTTAGTCTGTGGATGATACAGACGAGAGCCTTTACTTTCATAATTGTACCCAACAAAAATACATTTTATTGCTTTATCATCCAATTTTCTGCGATGTTATTCAAGCACTAATGCATATGCCAAACAACCAAAAACATGCAGATGAGCAACAGATGGCTTGCAATCATGCCAAGCCTCATATGGAGTGATAGATTGCAGTGCTTTAGTGGGACACATGTTCAGTACATATGCTGCACACATGACAACCTCAAGCTAGAAACTATGTGGTAGAGCCTGACTCTTAACCATACACCTCGCCATCTTCATTAGTGACATGTTCTTTTGTTCAGCAACTCCATTCTGTTGAGGTGTATACGGCACTGTACACTGGTGTTTTATCCCACGTTAAGCTAAAAATGCATTAAAATCAGAAGACATATATTCCCCCCCTCGATTAGAATGGAGGGTGCCCATTTTACATGCTGACAAATTTTCAGCCAAGACCAAAAACTGTTTGAAGCACATGAACACTTTGGACTTTGCTTTGAGTGGATATACCAATGCATGCCTGGAAAAATCATCAATGAAAGTCACGAATTAAAGGCAATTTCCAAAAGAGGGTGTCTGCATAGGACCACAGACATCACTATGTACAAGCTGCAATTTCTATGTAGACCGAACTGAACCATCTTTTGGTAAGGAGGAACACTGCATTTTGCCCAAAATACAGCCTTCACAAACATGTTTTCTAGGTGCCTCAAGTTTGGGCAAAGAGGACACCATTTCAGATTTCTGCAGGCATAGCAAACTAGCAAAATTCAGATGACCAAAGCGTGCATGCCAAAGCTTTGCATCTAACATAGCTTGAGAATCATTTACTGCACATGCCAAATCATTTACAGATGTTTCATAGTCTATGAGCTTATACAGCCCACGACATAAAATGCCAGAAGCAATAATCACATCACCATTTGATAGATCATGAACTATACACCTGTCATCAACAAATTTCACAACCAAGCCAATCTTGGCTAATGCAGAAATTGATAACAGATTTTTCTTGATCCCTGGCACAAACAAAGCATCTGACAAAGTGAAAGAACTACCATCAGCAGTAGTGAAAATGATCTTACCAACTCCCATAATAGGATAAGAGGAGTTGTTGGCACATGTAATAGTATTCCCTGTAGGGGCAGGCTTGAGTGGAGAGAAGAAACTGCGCTACGAGGTAATATGTTTGGTCGCCCCACTGTCAAAGCACCAAACATCTGAGTCTACTGGAGACATGCATTGCTCATGAGAAGATGGGTCAAAACTGCAAACAGTAGTGAACACCCATTCTTCTTCCTGCACAAGATTAGAAGACTCCATTTTTGGTGTAGAGGCTTCTGCAACAACCATTCCAGCCTCTTTCCTCTTTGCCTCTTTTGCAGCCAGTTTTGGATAGTTCTTTATGATATGATCATTGCCTTTACAATACTTACAAAACAATTTCTGCTTTTCTGATTTTTTTCTCATCTTTGTCCTGGTTCTTCGAATGTGCAGCATTTGTAGATTTTTGCTTACTAGTAGAAGAACTCCATTTTCCTTTGCCCTTCTGACTAGCCAGGAAAGCTTGATCTGCAACACGCATAATGGACCTATTCTGCCTGGACTGATCTTCCTGCAATAGAACAAAGATTAACTCCTCAAATGACAAGGCATTTGGATTGCCTTTCATCATCAACTGAAGAGTAGATGCAAAACTTTGATATGAATCAGGAAGACCATTCAGAACGGTCTGCACAAGTGAGCTATCTGGTATAACCTCATCAACAGATATCAACTGTTCCTTCAAGTCTTTGATCTTTGTTAGGAAGTTGTCCATAGAATCACCTTCATTCATGTGCTTACTCTCCAATTGTTTTCAAAGGTAAGCAACAAGAGCCTCATTCCTAGCTTAGTACAATGTGGTAAGTGTATCCCAAGCATCCTTAGCTGTTCTGCAAGAGTGAATATGAGGAATAATGGCATGTTTGACAGACAAAGCTATCAATGCATGTGCCTGGGCATCTCTTCCATCCCAACGAATCTGCTCTACAGTAGGTGCAGCAGAAATAGCAGCATGAACACGAATCTGCACAATATCATCTTCGACACCATCTCCATCAACTCCAGCACCTGTATTTGCAGTACCTGTAGTTACAGGTGTAGCAAGACGTCTTTCAACACCCCGCACAATGTTCCACAATCCTTTTGCAACCAATACATGTCGCATCATATAAGCCCATAATGGGTAGTTGGTACCATCCAACTTATCCTCAACAACCAACATACGGAATACATCACTGCTTTCAGCCATGGCCGGTGACTAAAATACCTTGATGGAGAAAATTGATTATATCTCAAAAAGATGAATGGAATTGCCCAGACGAGTTCTGCTAAACCTGCAGCAGACTTTGAGACATTTATATTGGCGGACCAAAACAGGTATATACCTTTGGCACAAAAAGATGAAATAGCCTACACAAGCATTGCGATAGTGCGTTCGGAGGCCGAAACGAGCTCAGATCGCGATTTTGACACCAGAAAGCGAAGCAGTTTTGATCTGTGAAACAGCTTGAGTATGCTCACCAAATTTCGTGCGAATTTGAGACTGCAATCGGAGAGGTATAGACGACACCCTAGATGAAGCGGCGACCTGCTCTGATACCAATTGTTGGAGTTTGATGTCTGCGAAAGCAAGCAAACAGCACAAGGAAGAAAAAGAAGCTTGGAGCACAACACACAAGACTGAATGTATTACTAGAGAATGTACAAAGATAAGTAGCCCATTAGGGCCATAGGCATATATACAAACAGGGGGAAAAAAACCTCCTAAAGAGGGAAAAAAGTGCCCCGGTGGTCCAAGAGTGTTCACACACATCACTACCTAAATATATCAACAACATAGGTGTCTAATACATCCATTGGCAAGCTAGAAAGGCCCACCACATACTCCTGGAGTTCATTTGGCTGGTGTAGATCAAGGATTTTGCAACACCTCTTTGTCTTCAAGCACATACCTATCCATCTCTTCACAGTGGTATCAGAGCAAGGATGGCAGATGGATTTCCTTCATCAATTGACAAATTGGATAGAGGTAACTACTCAACTTGGTCATTAAGAATGGAAGCTTATCTCCAAGGTAGAATTTTATATGGTTATGTGGTTGGAGATGAAGTTATGCCAAGTTTCAGGAACAAAAGTCAACCAACACAAGAAGAGCAAGAAAGATTGAGCACATGGTGCTCCAAGGATGCACTTGGAAGGTCTTATCTCCTCAACTCTATCTCAATTTTTTTGTTGCCTCACATTAGAAGTTGTAAGACATCTTAGGAAGTGTTGGATGCACCTGAAGCCTTCTTCTCTTCAAGTACTAAAGCTAGGAAGCATCAACTATGGCTGGATTTCACAACTCTCAAGAAGGCTCCCAAACAAAATGTGATTGATTTTGTCACAAAGCTCAAGGACATAGCAAATCAGTTGGGAAGCATTGGAGAGGTAATAGATGAAGAGCAAATTGTAAGGCATGTCATCAATGGATTGAAAGAAGATGACAAGTGGGAAGCATTCACCACAACTATGGATTTGTACATGGACATGCATGTACCTTATTTCAATACACTCATTGGACAATTACTCACTCAAGAGGCAAAGCTTATCAAAAATGGAGAAAGCTCTAAAGGTAATCAATCTTCATCTTTATAGACTGATAAGAGCAAGTCCAAAGATAACAAAGGAAAGGCAAAGAAAGTGGATGATGAAGCAGGTACATATCAAGTTAACTATGCAGGTAGAGGAAGACATGGCAGAGGTAGAGGAAGAGGAGGTAGACAAGACAGGGGGAGATCCCAAGACTCCAACTCATGTTCTATTTGTGGATTAACTAATCATACAACTAAAAATTGCTTTAGGAATTCCAGGAATCAAAGAGGCAGAGGATACAATAGAGGAAGTTATGGCTACTCAAGAAGAAGGTTCAACAATTATCATGGCAACTACAACATTTATAATCATTCAAACTATCAAGGAGGTGACAAAGGAAGGAGAGAATTCAATAACTACACAGAAGACTCAAACAAAGAGGATTCATTATTGCTCATGAACATGGCTGTTGGCATACAAAGCAACAGAGGAGTCATGCACAATACGGCAACAAGGCCAAATCATTTTTTTCCATGGATTATGTACAACTCAAGTGATTTTAATTACTACACAAACATTGTAAATCCCGTTTTTGGTAGAATAGACTCCATTTTGTGCAAGCCGAGGAGTCCTCGAGCTTGAGGAGTATTAGAAGTACCATCGTACCAATTTTCATAATTTTTAGACTTCGTTTGAACCCTCAAATAAGCCCTGGAACCTAATTTTTAACTAGGCCGGACACTAGGTCTGGATAGGGCCAAAACTAGTCAAAAAACTATAAAAAGAGCTAGAGAGCTCATTTTTGGGGTTAGATTGTTTGTGAATTGAGCTTATGTAAGAGACCTTTTGATTAATGCAAAGAACTCCATTGTTCCTCTCCTTGTTCTTGCCTTGTGTGCGCGTGTGTGTGTATGTGTGTGCATGCTTGTGTGCTTCTCACTCACGCACTTGTGCCTTCACTTGCTCATAGTATTCATACTAGTCCTCACGTCTCCATGGATTGACAATTATGAGGTGAATCTTCTCACGTTGGTACTCACCATTGTGCTAGAGTGACACCAAATTTGGCGCCGTTGCCGGGGAGAGAGCTTCGAGGACGAGCGTGTGATGGTAAGACGTCGAGTTGAGACATTGGAGTTATAGGTAACATCCTTCTTTCTCTTAATTTTTCTTCATTTGTTCCTTACTTTCGCATTACCATCATCACCATCATCATCTCCACCATCTCCCACCTCCATCTCCATCTCCACAAAAAATTTCAGTTTTTTGGTCATATTACACCCCCCACCTCATTTCCCTCATTTCATTGTGAGAGAGAGAGCGAGAGAGAGCTTGCATGCTATCTGTTTTTGGTGTGTTTTTGAGCTTTTGTTGCAGGAACTTGCTGTACCACCTCCTCCAGCAGTGTGCGCAGGTACGACAGGCTCTGCACAGGTCCCGGGACGACGACCTCTGTCTGTCGCGACAGACAGAAAAACTTAAAATTTTGTGAATGCATGTTTAGCACGGTAACCTACACCATTAGGGCACTCTAAATCACTAGAAGTTTCTCAAAAATTTGCGTTTTTTCAGTCTATCGCGACAGACACCGTCTATCGCGACAGACACTGTCTATCGCGACAGACACCGTCTATCGCGACAGACAGAGACCCACGACAGATAGCGTCTATCGCGACAGACACCGTCTATCGCGACAGACCAAAATTCCACGATAGACCCCGTCTATCGCGACAGACCGAAATTCCACGACAGACAGCGTCTATCGCGACAGACACCGTCTATCGCGACAGACAGAAATCCACGATAGACCCCGTCTATCGCGACAGACACCTTCTATCGCGACAGATAGAGACCCACGACAGACAGCGTCTATCGCGACAGACACCGTCTATCGCGACAGACCAGTCTATCGCGACAGACACCGTCTATCGCGACAGACCAAATCACGACAGACGACAGACAGCGTCTATCGCGACAGACACCGTCTATCGCGACAGACCAAAATTCCACGATAGACACCGTCTATCGCGACAGACACCGTCTATCGCGACAGACAGCCCCCACGATAGTTTGTGTCTATCGCGACAGACACCGTCTATCGCGACAGACAGACATTTTCGGCAAAAATTAAGGGGTAAATTTTTTGGAAATTTAGGCTAAACTTTGGGCATAGTTGCACTCTCAAATACTTATACACTTGCAAAGGCCTTAGAAAAATGCATTAAAACCCTGAAGGGTTCTGTTTGTCTAAGTTAACCCCCTAAACCCTGAACGGTCATAACTTCTTCATACGAAATTCATTTTTTGAGCTCTAGGGCTTGTCGGAAAGCTCATGGCATATACTACACGCCCTCAACTGTTTTTTATAAGAATAACGCGTTGATTTTCAGATAGGATATTTGGAAGTTGACACACAGAGGGGTAGAAACACCAAGGGAGCTCTAGAGGAAATTTCTAGCAACACAAAAGGGGGAACAAGGGTCATTAAAAAAGTGTCTGAAATAAATTGTCTGTCAATTGAAAGGTCAACTTGGAGCTAATCTTGAGACTGATGCAGGTCTATTGAGAAGCAATTGAGAGCGTCCAAGCAAGGGTTTTGCGCAAGCTTGAGAATCAACTTCTCGAGCACTAAAGAGCAAGGTTCAACAAGAAAGGTCGGAATACTCTCAACTCCTCTTCGTCAATTCCTAGCTTAGGCTAAGAACGATTAGAAGTAGGAGTAAGTCAGGGCGACGATAGGCAACTATCAAGTTGAAGCATACCTAAACTTTCAAGCTCAAGCTAAGGGCATAATCCTTGTACTGTCGAGAATTTTAAAGGGAAAGAACTTAACGTGGAACGATCAACTGTAAGTGCGAAACAACATTCAAATATTCCTGACGACGTGATATCAGACAAGACCTTAAACACGATAAAATAACTAAAAAGAACCAAGCGACTAATATAAAGTAACCAGCAACGAGGTTGTACTCTGGGCAAAGAACTGTGCTACTTAGATAGGCATATGAACCTTAGATCAGGACGACATCTAGTAAGGGAGAGACAAAGCCTCAGATCTTCAGAGGCCAGTGTTAACCACACTGCTAGGTCTTGGGCCCAGCAGTTGAGCCACCACTCGTACTACCCTAGCTCTGAGACCAGTGAGTCAGAGATGTATCAAGGCATGGACAGACCTACAGGAAGTTCAGGAGTGCCTTACTTGCACAGGGTAGAAGGCCCTTACAAAACACAGTTGGAATACCTTAGGACCAACCGATTAGGTGCTAGCATCTATGAGGACGGCCTAGGAAGATCCGTGGTCCAGATTAAAAACCCTCACCAATCCATAGGACTAGAGCACCCAGCTGTCAAGTTTGAAAATGGTGCATACCTGGACAAAGAAGGAACCATATACGTAGTCACTAGTCACCCAGATAGGACAGATGAATTTGGAAATGTAATCTCAGAAGCGGACTTAGGTGACTTGGAACAAGGAAACATGGGAGTAGAACCTAGAACACCCCGAGGCAAATCTGTTCTCACTAGGATTATCACACCTGAGTGGGTTCCCCAAGACAACAAGAGCATAGAGTTGCTCCTCAATCGAGAAACTGACGAAGCCTTCTGGAGGTATAAATCTAATCAGCCAACTGATATAGAAACTATCATGATCTATGAGTTTAAGGATCCGGATAGCCCAGGTAGAGTGACCTACTTAGATCACACTTCGGAAAGGATCTTTGTGGTGACAGAAAATGATAGGCATGCTTACACTTGGAAGGGTGAATTCATTTTCCCTCAACCAAGATCGAATGTATCCTATGGTCACCCTAGAGCTGGAACATCCCAAGCTCATGGAATGCAAAGAGACAGAAGTAGAGATAGACCAGAAGTAAGCTTTGCCAACCCAGTGGGCAGAGAAAGAACGAGGACGGAGACGAATAGGGTAGAACCTGAGGTGCTTAGAGCTCACAGGAACCAAAGAAATGTGGATGGATTCCCTTTGCCGAGACCTAGAGAGCATGCAAGAACTCTGAGACCGACTCAGCTAGTTAAGTCCATGAAGAATTACTTCGATGGCACAGGAGATCCCTATGATCGTGTGGCGGAGTTCAAGCAAGTCTTGAGAGCTGAACAAGTGGAGGATCTATTCACGCAGTACAATGCCTTCGGTCTAACCCTTAGGAACACAGCACTTACATGGTTTCAGCCATTGGATGAGCGCCAGTTTAGGAGCATAGACCAACTCCTAGAAGCATTTATTATTGAATTCTCCAAGAGTGGCATAAGACACAATACCTCCTCACTGATTCACAGCTTCAAGCAAACCCCTCAAGAGACTGTGAGACTTGCAGGAAGAAGATTTAGGCAATACCTTGAAAGATGTCCTGTTTCGGAGCTACCCACATCTGCCAAACAAGTAGCTTTATTCCTTGATGGATTGCTGAGTACGAAATTGAGATCCTATGTGTATCTAAAAGACCCTAGGACTATAGAAGAGTGTGTACGCATGTGCATTGACATTGAAGATAACCTAGGGGAAGAACTAGAGCTTTCCAAAATCTACAAAGATTCAGATAGTGCATCTAGTCACTCTTCCACGCAATCCACATCAATTGAGGAACTCACAGAGAAAGTAGCTCAGAAATTAGGGGTAACTAGTAAACAAATCCCAAGGTTTGCCCCTGTGAAAAGGTGCTACACTTGTGGTGGTGACCACATGGCGAATGTCTGCCCCATTATGGCTCAGCCCCAAGTAAATCCTAGTAGCCAGTACTGCACCATAGAACGGAGATACACCAATCACACCGCACAAGATTGCCCATACAACAAGCAGGCAGTTAGGCAACCCCACCCTCAGCAGGGAAGATACCAGAACCCGTACCCTCCACAACCATATGGCAGGCCACAACAAAATTTCCAACCACAATATCAAAACCAACAAAGGCCTTAGCCTGTGCTAGCACAACAACCCCCAGCCCCAGCTAATGTGATTCCGATAAAGTATACTGCTGCAGAAGAGAACCTGAATAGAGCTATAGTCCCTGTAACATCCTTGCTTTCTGAAAGTGACTCGAGTGACCATAGCTTTGATTCTACACATGTTGATAGCCCCCAGGCCTACTACATGCAGTCTCCTGAGCATGGTGAGTCCTATTATAGCGAAGAGACAAACGAACCTAGTTGGGAGTCAGATTACACGAACGTCATGTATGCAAACCCCAACCCTAGGCCTCAACCTAGGCAAGTAAGACCTCCATTCCCAAGAGGACCGTGCTACAGATGCCAAGGAGATCACCTCATTCGTGATTGCCCCTTACCTCCACTTACACAAAACCAGTTAGTGACGATCCAAGGCTTCTGCCAAGATTGTGGAAAAGAGCATCTCTTACGAGATTGCCCAAAGAACCCCAATAATATGCCAAAAATCACGCCTATCAATGTTATTGAGTTAGTGGTAGATTCCAGCGGAAGTGTTACTTCCACTGCACCCGTACAGGTAGTCACGAGAGCTCAAGCAGTGCAGCAAAACCAAGGGGTAGGCAAGGAAAAGAGCCCAGACGCTAGCGATACTGAGAGCCAAAATAAAAAGAGAACAAGAGCTTGGAGAGATAGCCGCGAACGCATGAAAAGGCAATGGGCAAAGAAGATGAGTGAACTTGAGGAAAGTCTACGAGAAACCAAGGCTAAAATCATAGAGATCACATCTCAACCGCACTCTCACACATCCCCACCGCTACCATCCCCATCACCCTCCATCCCTCCACCCTCTAACACACCCCACGTAACCCACCCACCACCCCAAACAGGATCAGTATTAGCTGATCCCACTCCTGAAGACATAGACATGATGCTTAAAGCATATCAGGCCAGAATCCAAGAAGGGCCAAACGTCACGGATCATGACAAGTGCTATCCCAGAGCTGACCTAGAGATAGAAAGAACCAAGCTGTGCGCGAAAATGGTCGCATTGGCTCAGACTATGTTTGAAGCCAGTCGCCTTTTCAATTACTCGGGCTCAGCCAAGACGCAATTACACTTGGATGGATTCCTAGAGAAGTTAGAGGGAATAGTTGCAAGATCCGCCAAGGAAGAAAAAAATCAAGAGAAAGATAAAGCAAGCAAAAACATGAACCATCCCCCATCGGAAGTTTATGTGGCCAATTCCATTAAACCAGACAACTTCCCCTCCTTAGAAAGAATAGAGAGGCTAATTGCACAATCAGAAAAGGAACCTGCCCCTCAAAGAAAGGAAAGGGCAAGAGAACGGATAAGCAAGCCTCTTCAGGAAGCCCATGTGCCTCCTCAAGAAGCTTATCTTCCCCCCAAAAGGCACATGAGCCTCCCTCGAAAGCTTGCGTACCTCCACAGGTTGCCTACATTCCTTCTCAGGGAGCGTATGAGCCTGTTCGGAAAAGTAATAGAATAAGTAACCCTCCCCAGGAAGCTTGTGCTCCAGCCATCTATGAGAACGAGGAGAGAGCCAACGGTAGAATAAGCCCTCTGTTGCAGAGCTAAAGAGCGCACAAAGCAGAGAAAAAAGACAGGCCCCAAAATTTTTCCGATTTGGACACACAATTTTTGTAACATAACCACTTTTGTACATATTTTCCATTGTAAATGCACTAGAGGAGTCCTCTAGATGCATTCCCTCAGAAGATTAGTGAATTACCCATGTATATTAGTAGGAAGTTAGTATTTTAGTGAATAAAGTGCCGGTCTCTTGTGTGAAAGGACCAAACTTAGGGCACTAGTATATAAGTCAAAAGTGACTCATTGTAAAGGACTTCTTGTCATTGTGAAGAAGAGCACTTCTGAAATTTCGAGTTTGCCTCTTCCTTGCTGATTTTGATCTTCATTTTGCTCATGTATGTGTGTGTGATGCTTGAAATGCAAGTGTAGGACTGTTGTCTACCCCTTCCCCCTTGTTTTGAGTGGCTGTAGTGCGTGCGTAAGCTAGGAGAAGCAAAAACGCGGGTGTTAGTAGTTCCCGTAATTCACTGTTTCTGCCATAACTTGCAGCAGAGTGGTCAGAATTGAGTGAAACCACCACCATTGGATTCGTCTCGTCGAGAGCTTCGAAACGAGTACCCTATTGCCTATGTTCGGAGTTCTGGGCTGGGAGAAAACCTCAAAAAACCAAAACTGCTGAAAGTAGGCTTGCGGCAACACTTCCAGTTTATCAGTAGGTGTGGGTAGTATTAGTCTTTTCTCATGCTTGGATAGTTAACTCACTTCATTCTTTATCACGTGTGCAAATGTCTTCATACAATTGGTAAGTCACTCCTTAGGATTGATAATTAAATGTGTGTGAAAAGAACTCCACTATATGCACTTGTATGGCAATCGAGGTATAGTCTCATTGGTACAAGTCCTTGAGTCATTGCGGCTCAAGTACACACGTTTTTTGACGCCGTTGCCGGGGAGGCACTCCACCAAGTTGCCTTCGTGATAGTTAGAGAGCAAGTGTGATCGAATCGTACTTGTAGAGGTGAATTTGTCCATTGACGAGTAGTATTCCATTTCAGCACTTGTCACTTCTCATCCTTGAGGTGTGTGTGATAAGTTTTAGGTTTAGGTGTAGGAGGAGGGAAGAGAAGGAGGAGTTAGGGTTAGTTTAGGAGAGGAGTAGAGAGGAGAGGAGAAGTAGGAATAGGCAAAAAACCCAAAAAATTCACCAAAAATAGACCAAAATTTCAAGTTCTGTCCCAAAAAGTATAAAAACCCAAAAAATTGACTCATTTGACACTTGCTGGAACTCTGGTATCGTGAGCGACAGCGACCGGTATCGTGGATCTGGTATCGTGCGTTCGAGGCTGTTTCAGTGAGAGTTTGAACCCAAAGGGCAAGCTAGAGCAGACAAAGGTGAGTTCTTATCAAGATCATTCATTCAAAGCACTTGAAACATGCACAAAACGTGATTAAAACAGTGCGCAGTATCGCGGGGGGGGGTAAAGAGAAGTTATTTCTGAGTTGTTGTGTGATAGAGAGGCCTAGAAGGGAGGAGGAGTGTAAGAGCGGCAAGGGGGTGAGAAAATTTCCACATTTTCTTGTGATTTGGCTTGAGTATCGCGATCGGTTGAGTTCTGGTATCGCGATACCAAAACTCCCTTGTATCGCGATATTCGCCGTCAGTATCGTATCGCTTGATACCTAACTTGGTATCGCGATACCGCACTGGTATCGTGACCCTGAGTTGGTATCGCGATCGCACCATTGCGGTAGTATCGTATCGCTGGTCATCGACCCTAGTATCGCGATACCATTCTGGTATCGTGTAGCCAAGCCGATATCGCGATCGCGCTTACTACAGTGATATCGTATCGTCTCCCACTAAGGACAGTATCGCGACACCATCGTGAGATCGTATCGTCTAGAGTCTCTAGTATCGTATCGTGGTGTTCCAAGGGAAGTATCGCGATACTATACTTAGTATCGTATCGTCGAAGTTTAAAGATCGTATCATGACACTACTCAGGTATCGTTTCGTGCACTCACTTGGACAGTATCGCGATACTATCACAGGTATCGTATCGGCCAAGTTCGGTGGTATCGTATCGCTTCCTCCTAGAGTTAGGTATCGCGAAATCTCACAGGTATCGTATCGGCAGAAGATCAGGTATCGTATCGTTGGAATCCTTTAGTATCGTATCGTCATAGTTCCAGTATCGTATCGTGTGCAGCAGGGGTATCGTATCGTTTGCTTCCCAAAGTAGTATCGCGACACCACACTGGTATCGTATCGCCTCTGTGCCTGGTATCGTATCGTGGGCATGGTCTCGTATCGTATCGTGTGATTGTCCAGTATCGTATCGATTGGATTCTGGTATCGTATCGCAGTCAAAGCAGTATCGCCGAGAGCAGTATCGTCAGGAAGTGGTATCGCCGAAATAAACCCTTTCTTTAGTCAGACACTTTGAGCCTTTAGGAGAGCTAACCAAGGGGAATCTAAGAAGTATAAAGGGAGGCTTAGGTGTGTGAATGAACTTGAGGTCAGGAAGAGTGCTAAGTAGCCGAAGGAGCGTCATCTCTTCTATAGGAAGCACTGCTCAGGTCAGTCACCACTCCGTCTACTCAGAGACCTCTAGTGAGTCTGAGGAAGACATACCCATGGCATCGGAAGACATGCAAGGTCCAGCACCACATAGGAACTTCATGTCTACAGTGGAAGGTGAGTACCGCACTGCCTTACAATATGTATCCACAAATGCCCAGGAGATTCCAATCTACCTGGATGGCTTAAACAGGTCCGTTGCCAGAATGGCAACAGCACAAGATGTCACCATCATACCACGACCAGCTGTCAAATACGAGGGAGGTGCTTACATTGACAAAATGGGTCACATCTATATAGTAACTGAATTTCCGGAGAGGATCAATGAAAGAGGAGAGTTCATGGATCCCAACAACTCTGAAGCGTTAGTGACCACCCCTAGAGGCAGATCACAAGTATCACGGGTCTTGAGAGGAGACTTGATACCTCAAGACGACTACTTGTTGGAAGTCTACATGATTCACGGAGCAGACTTGTTGCTTCAAACTGACGTACCTGTTCAAGGAATAGGAGAGAGCCCCATGACATTCTATGAGCTGAAAGACCCAGAGGACGAAACTAGACTCACTTACCTAGATAAGAATCAAAGAAGATATTGGCCGGTAGGTGTCCTAGACAGGGCTCGACTGAGATATATGGGTGCGCCTGTATTTCCTCAGAGGGAGCAGGCAACTACCTCGCAGAATCCTTTTGGAAATCAACCAGAGACGGAACATACCACATCAGGACAGACCAGTCAAAGAAGTGTGCCCAACCATACTCATGTACAGTTTGCAACTCCAGGTGAGCACACACATAATCAGACCTACACAGGGATGGGGAACCATTTCCGACCACCGGTCAGACCACGACCACCTGTGGGAGGACAGCCAGGAATGCCTCCACCACGACCAGTTGCCCCGGTCTTCCCTGTAATGCCCAGACCACCTGAACCAATGAGAAGATTGAGACCAATCCAAGTAGCTAAGTTTATGAGAAACCATTATGATGGATTAGGGGAGCCATACGATCATATTGCCGAATTTAAACAAGTTCTAAGAGCAGAACAAGTAGAGGACTTCTTTGTGCAGTATGAGTCTTTTGGACTCACCCTCACAGGAACAGCTCTAACTTGGTTCCAACCTCTAGATCCCAATCGATTTGGAAACATGGAGCAATTCTTTCAAGAATTCATAGGAGAATTCAAAAAGAGAGGGATTAAACACAATTCTGCATCTTTAATCCATAGCTTTAAACAAAACCCTAAAGAAACGGTGAAGACAGCTGCCCCAAGATTCAACCAATATGTGGATAGATGCCCAATGGCTGAGAGACCGACTCAACAAAAGATGATTTCATTATTTTTGGATGGACTCTCTAACGGGACCCTAAGAACCCTAGTGTATGTAAAAAGGCTGCAAACATTGAGTGAGTGTCTTCAAGAGTGCATCGACTTGGAAGATAACCTTGCTGAGGACCTCAAAGGTACTACCGACCTCACAAAATCAGAAGACTCAAGAAGCACAGTGACGTCCAATTCTAGTAATATGGAAGAACTAGCAGAACTATTAGCTAAGAAACTAGGAGTCCAAGGACAGAGAGCTTACCAATATACAGCTCAAAGAGTGCCCATGTTGAGGAGGTGTAACTTATGTGGAGGAGAACATCCCACACACTTGTGTACCAGAGGAGGAGCCGGTGCACAACCAATGTACCCACACAACAGACAGCAACAACAAGGGACTTCTTCCTACTGCCACATCGAGCAAAAATATACCAATCATACAACTGAGAACTGTCCCTTTAATAGGCAAACACGACCTGTCAATCCACCACAATACCGACCTTGGGGATACCCACCTAGAGAGCTTGGTAGGGAGATGCCTAGATACAACCTGTATCCGGTAGGAGCACAGAGACAATACGAGCAAGCATCGTATCCACCACCACAACCAGTATTGGGACCACAATTGTCACAACCTCAACAAGTTGTACCTGTGAAGTATACTCAACCGGAAGAAAACTTGGAAAGAGCCATAATACCAGCTTCAATAGCGACCAATGTAGAATCAACCAACCAAGGGTATGAACCTCCACCAGGAGAGTGCTATCCATATGAAGCCAACATGATGGAATATGAACCAGCATATGAGGTGGCCTATTATGGATATGAAGGATTTGATCAGAATTATGGAGCGGAAACTACAACTTTAATGTACACAATGCCCAAAGCACAACAACCATTGAGACCTCCTATTAGACCACCCGTGCAGAGAGGACCATGTTATAGATGCGGAGGGGATCACTTCATTCGGGAGTGTCCTCGACCTTACAACCCTCCACCACCCAGGATTTGGGAAGGATATTGTAGTGATTGTGGGAAAGAACATCTTTTCAGAGATTGCCCTAAGAACCCTACAAAAACTCAAGGTCCTGCACCAATCAATGTAATAGAGGTCATAGAAGAATCTGGAAGTGATAAGGAGTACACTGTACCGCTGAAAGCTATTACTAGAGCTCAAGCAAAACAACAAACAAGAAAACAACCGGAAGAAAAACTAGAGAACAATAAAACAGGAGACGCTAACATTCAGATAGTCGAGGACTCAGAAAACTCATGTGAGAATACCCAAAACACCAAAGTACAAAAATGGAAAGAAAGACGAGAAAAGCTCAAAGAGAAATGGGCAAGAAACAAGAGCCAAGACAACAAAAAACAAGCGAAGAATTCTAGAAAACATAACGAACAACAAACGCATAAGGAGACCCTTGAAACACCACCAATTAGCTCAGAGGCAAAGAAGCCAGGATCAATTCTAGCTGACCCAAAGCCAGAGGAATTGGACATGTGGTTAAAAGCATACCAAGCTAGAATCAAAATGGGACCAAACCTAGAACAACATGAAAGACTCTACCCTCAAGGGGAATTAGAGAAAGAAAGACTGGCGATATGCAAAAAACTCATAGAAGTAGCACAGGCGACTCTAGAAAAGACTATCCCAAGTTTGCCTGAAACAAGGATCGCACAGGAACTATATGAAGAGTGCATACAACCTAAGAATAAGGAACCTAGTCGGGAAGATGATCGAAATGAACGAATGAAATCTCAAGAAGAACAGGTATCCATAATACCCGACCTAGAGGAAGATTGGTCCAAAGATTTGTGGAAAAGAATTAGAGAAGAGCAGTGGAAAAAGGATGGAATCAGTCCACCTCCTTTTGAGGAAATAATTGGAGCAGATAGTCATCATGATCATAACCTAGAGGAAGCATATGAGGAAGTGTCAAGATTTGATAAAGGAAGAGAGGAAACCATGAGCATTTCAACGCTGCCTAACTACATGGGAGAATATGAAAGAGAGTCTATAATAATACGAGCACCCACAGTGCATGGGAAAGAAAAAGGAAACTCAGAAGAGAGTTCACACAATCTAACAGAACTTAAGAAAACAAAGGTGCAATGTAAATTGACGGTGGAAGAGTTGCTTCAACTTAGACCACATCTATGGAGACAGCTAGCAAATCAAATAGAACCACCGGCAGAGAAAGGAGAAATGAAAGGAGAGGAAAAAGAAAACCACTCCAAAATACGAGTTCCAGTTGACAAAGTAGGAGAATTTAGCGAAGGAGATGAAGGCAATACGTGCTTACCTGTCACCTACAATGGGTACATGACCAAGGCCATCTTAGACACTGGAGCTGGAGTAGGAATTGCAACGAAGGAAATTTGGGAAAAGTGGGGTAAACCAGCCTTACGACCCACTCGCATGAAGCTACAATTAGCAGATGGACATGTAGAGAAACCCCTAGGAATATTGGAAGGAATTAGGTTAACCACGTGTGGAGTAGAGTTTGAACACACATTGGCCATCTGTAAGTTCGAAAAAGCAAACAATTACGAAATGATATTAGGACGACCATTCATGCGACAGATGCGAGTAGTACAAGATTGGGGCAGAGATTCATTATATCTCCAACATCAAGGGAACACTACCAAGATAAACCTGCACACATTCGCTTATCGGGATGTCCCTCCATTACAATGGAATCCAGTCCACAAAGAGGAAGACGACCTATCCGTTCACAGTGCTGGATCAAGTGACCAATCTTGGTTGCACGAGGATGCCCAGTTGTGGATGTGCAAAGAAGCCAAGAAGGAGGAATGTAAAAAACAAATGTGGCCAATAGGGCACCCTAATTATCGATCGGTAGAAGACCCCGATTATATGCCTCAAATTTTTTCAGATGAACTCTTCGAACCACATGGCTGGATGGAAATCCTAGCCACATTAGACGTTTGTGTGAATGAAGAAGTATTGACGATGAACGACTGTATAGACGAGGAAGGATATGATGTGAACCTCTACATGGTTGTCCTCCAAGAAGTAGAAGCAGGAGAAATTGTAGAGGAAGAGGAGAAAGAAGAATACGAAAGCATAGAAATGGAACCAGAGTTCGACTCTGAAGAACAATATTTAGAAACTATGCAAAAAGAATCAAAAGAAAAACCGACAGAAGTCTTAGCAATTGAGACTATCCCAAGAATGCACGAGCATAGAGAGGACACAAGTAAAGTGGAACCTGAACCAGACCACTTCGAAGTTCCAGAACATTTTAAAAGATACGAAGTGGAAGAAAGGAAAATAGCAACTCAAATGCCTAAACGAGAAGCACGAGACGGAGAAGCCTATGATAACAAAGAACAAACCAAAAAAGTGGTTGTAACGATAGAAGACGGAGAAGAGAGGTGCACGTATATTGGGAAAGACGTATCAGACGAGGAAGAAGAGGAACTCATCCACCTTATCCGAGAATATCGAGATGTATTTGCTTGGACGTACAAAGACCTTAAAGGTGTAGAACCTAGCATATGCGCTCATCGAATCCCTATGACAGCAGATGCGAAACCTTCTAAACAACGCCCTTACACGTATAACGAAGTTTACGCTGCAAAAATAAAGGAAGAAATTGACAAACTACTAGCGGCAGGATTCATTTATGAGATTGAACACACAGAATGGGTATCACCACTAGTTGTCGTGCCCAAGAAAAACGGAAAACTAAGGGTGTGTATCAACTTGAAAAAAGTAAATGTAGCAACTATACGAGATAGTTTCCCTTTACCCATCACAGACCATCTTTTGGAAAGAGTTGCCAGCAAGGAGGTCTATAGCTTCTTGGATGGATTCTCTGGTTATAACCAAGTAGCTATTGCAACTGAGGACCAGCATAAAACCGCATTCGCGACTGAATGGGGAATCTATGCATTTAGAGTGATGCCTTTCGGGCTCACTAATGCGCCAGCCACCTTCCAACGATTGATGTGTCATGTTTTCAAAGAATTTCTGAGAAAAAGCATGGAAGTATACGTAGATGATCTGTGTACATACTCAAATCAACGACCAGAACACATACCGGAACTGCGGAAAATATTCAACAAATGTAGACAGTATAGAGTTTGCTTGAACCCTGAGAAGTCTTCATGGTAAGACAAGGAAAAATCCTAGGACACATTGTTTCAAAGAATGGAATATCTACAGATGAGGATAAGATTAAAGTCATATTGGACTTACCAAGACCCAAGAATGTGAAAGAAGTACAAGCCTTTATGGGACATTGTGGATATTACCGTAGGTTTATTCACATGTATGCCATAATAGCTAAACCCTTATACGGTCTATTGACTCAGTTCACTTGGACGGACGAGTGTGAGAAGGCCTTCAACGAGCTTAAAACGAGGCTGAGTACAGCCCCAATTCTAAAATCACCCAACTGGAACAAGCCTTTTCATATTCATGTTGATGCTTCTAACTATGCAATTGGATGTATCCTTGCTCAACCGGCCGATGAAGGAAAGCTTGATCATCCAATCGCTTACGCAAGTAGACAATTAAACCAAGCAGAGAGAAATTACACGACTACTGAAAGAGAGGGCTTAGGAATGGTCTACGCAGTGAAGAAGTTTAGACATTACCTCTTAGCCAACAAGTTCAAATTCTTCATAGACCATCAAGCTTTGTTGTACTTAGTCAATAAGCCTTGCAACACAGGGAGATTGGTACGATGGTTCTTGTTACTAATGGAGTTTGACTTTGAGGTAGTGGTCAAAAAAGGAAACACACATGTGAGAGCAGACCACCTTTCTAGGTTAAAACACGGAGAGCCACCTAGCGGAGTGCCGGATGAATTACCAGATACGTATTTGTTTAATCTTGAGGTATGTCCAAAGTGGGCGGAACGACTAATTCCTATACTCACCCATGGCCCTCAACACTCAATAAATGAGGATAGCAAAAAAGAGATTCTTCAAACAAGAAATTTACACATTGTTGCGGGAAGTATGTATTATAAGGAACCCAACGGTGTCTTATTAAGATGTGTCGAGGAGGACGAACAGAAGCAATTAATTCAGCAAGCACACGTAAACAAGTGGAGAACCCATCAAGGGATGAACGGAACAATTCGAGAATTAAAAAGGTTAGGGGTATATTGGCCTGACATGCCCAAGAGTGTTCATGACTACCTAGACAACTGTGCAGAATGCCAGGAGCAAAGTCCTGAGGATCACATGTCTTTACCTTTTTCGACCATAGCGCCTAATTGGAGTAAAACATTAGTGCAATTCCTCAAAACGAAGGAGCACGAAATAGGAGCTAGCCTAGCAAGAAAGCGATCCCTAGAAGAATTGAGCAAAGATTATGTGATAATGGGAAAACAGTTGTTCAAAAGAGGAAAAGACAATCAACTCAGATTGTGTGTGCATGAAGGAGAATATCTTCCCATATTAGAGATGGCTCACGCAGGAGCTGCTGGAGGTCATTTTTCAGCAGACAGAACTGTCAAGATGATTCTCTTTGCAGGCTTGTGGTGGCCAACTCTACATATGGATGCTGAAACATATGTGAGAAGTTGCGAAATATGCCAGAGAGCGAAATATCCCGTTCGAAGAGACGACATGCCTTTAAGACCCATGGTTTGTGCAAGAGCGTTTACCAAGTGGGGAATTGACTTCATAGGACCCATCAATCCACCAGCCAGAGGATCACATGCAGAATACATCATAGTAGCCACCGATTACCTGACTAAATGGGTAGAAGCCAAGGCTACTAGAAAGAATGATGCTCAAACAACTGCAAAATTTCTCTTTGAGCATATTTTCACGCGTTTTGGATTACCTATTGAGATTGTGAGTGATCGAGGAACACACTTCCTAAATGAGGTAATAGAATCACTTATGAATGAATTCCTAGTAATCCATAAGAAATCTGCCCCATACCATCCCCAAGCCAATGGTCAGGCAGAGAGTTCCAACAAGATACTGTGTACCGTATTGACAAAGATTGTCAATAATGGAAGGTCAGATTGGGACAAACAATTGCATCACGCAATTTGGGCCTTCCAAATAGCATATAAAACGGCCATAGGAACTACACCTTTCAACCTAGTGTATGGGCAGAATGCAATTTTGCCAATTGACTTCTTAGTGCCTACATTAAAAGTAGCCCAGCAATATGAGTGGAACGGTCATGAATTGTCTCAGCAATTAGATCAAATTGAAAAGCTGCATGAGACTAGATTGCAAGCGGTAGCAGGCATCTATGCTGCTAAACGGAGACAAAAGGCATATTATGACTCACATATTAAAGATAAGGGACTAAAAGAAGGCGACTTAGTCCTAGTATACACCCTAAAACAGCATGCAAAGAAACTACAGAAACGTGGATATGGACCCCTGATCATAAATCGAATCTCCACTAGTGGTGCAGTCAATCTCGCCACACTAGACGGAGACATTCTTCCTAATTACATCAGTGGATGCAGAGTGAAAAGATTCATGGAGCCTCTGACTGATGAAATGCTAGCTAGACTGTTGGGAGCCCAAAGTAGAAAAAGGGAAGAAGAACGAATACGAGAAGAAGCACGACAGGAAGCCCTAGAACGCATTAGAAAACGCAAGGAGTGGATCAGGCAAAGAGACGAACGCTATCTTCAAGGAGAAGAGCCCATCCCTATGGCAAACTACCAGGTCAAAAATGATGATACAACGGGTATATGTAAAACACAACCTTACCTAAACCTAGGGATTGGTCAGGCGGAGTATCAATTGATAGACGCATTGATCGACTCAGGAGCAAGCCTTAGCTGCATGCGAAAGAGAATAGCAAATGAACTGCAATTGCAATTGAATCCCACGAAAGCCAAACTAATAGGAATTGGAGGTCACACCCTAGATTGTATTGGAACAACTAATGTATCCCTTCACATAGGAAATTCCTCCATGGAACAAAGAGTCCTAGTATGTGAGGATGACGATTTAGTAGAAGACTTCATTCTAGGACAAGACTGGATCATTGAAACCGAAGCATGTATCCATCTAGCTCAAGGATATATTTCAGCCACGATAGGGCATAAGGAAGTTTTCAGCTTGCTTGAAGAGAAACCGTGTAATCAAGCCATATCAATACCTAGATCAGAAGAAGTTCAAGAAGCGATGAAAGCTAGTAGCGACTGTGCTCAACCCTCAGAAAGCAAATGTGTAGCAACTGAAACTTTAATCATTCCGACAACCCCTGTAGTGTCGAAGCTACCCGAAGTAGATGAGAATCAACCAACCATCGAGGAGACACCCTCTCCTAAAAAGGCTCAAAGTATCCAAAGTTCACACTATTGGAAACTAACAAGCAGATACTCGAACAGACCACCACCCAAATATATATGGATACGAAAGGATCAGGTACAGAGTCAAAAAAAGTCTACAAGCGCTTTGAAGAAAGAAACGGACATCACCAAATCAGCTACAAAGAACTACAAACGAAAAGAATCAGTACAAGTATGGATTGCCAAGCCCCTGCTTGAAGCTCAACGATCTCGACATCAGATATGGATTCCCAAAAAGGTCATACAAGCAGCTAAACAGAATGTGAAGACCAAGGTGGAAACGCCACAGGAGACGAGGCAAAGGCCACCACCACCAGAGAATCATCAGAAAAGATCACAAAGCAATGTCAAATTCCATCGGACTGTGGATAAGGCAAATGGAACACCAACAACTACACGAATCAAGAAAACCCGACTACCTCTCTCAGTGTTCTCAAAATGGGTGTGGAAACCAAAGCAACCACAAGGAGCGACTGATCAAGGAGAGAGAGCACCCACTTGCACTCATGAAGTACACAATGCACTTAAAGTATGCATAATAGGGCGACATTACACGGCCACGCATTTGGCACATGATGCTCCAAACAAGATTAGTGGTGCACATTCTCCAAGGGAAATTAGCTCTCAGCTTGAACTCAAATAGGAATGGATCTACAGTGTAAATAAATAAAAGCTTCGGCTATGCTAACAGTTGTTCTCTTTCAGGAAAATGAAAAAGAAACTAAAAAGGTGGTAAGAGATCTCAACTATGGGGTTATGGGAACGGAGTGAAGAACGATGATACTCAGAAATGCACCACACTACTGCATTCTTTGGTGTGAAACTAATATACTTCACTTACGAGTGCAGATGTCTTCTCAAGATTCTGAAGCAACCATACCTGAAGAAGCCATGGATTTCCCACCCCAAAGTATTACAAAGGCGAAGGGACATTGGTTCCGGGAAGATCAACCTGACGGGGAATCGATCTTCCTTGCAACAATCAAGATTATGGACACCGATCATCAATTTACTATTCTGTCCCAAGATTTTCGAGTACTGCATGGGATGCCATCTATACAGGATATCATGACCAAAGCAGGCATTCTCAAGTATTTCGAGTTGCCCATTTACAAACCAGATTTCCAGAGATGCACACAGGTGATGAATACATTACAACCAGCATTACATGACCCATTGGTACCAGAAGCTAGAGTAATGGACAAAGTCGGAGAATGGGTAATTATTCAGTTCACCCATGAACTGATCAAGGAAGCTTTTGGATGGGAGAAAGATGGGATTACAGTGGTGAAGGAAGAAAGCCGAGGTGCCAAAACTAGGACATTCACCGAAATTAATCGGGTGGACATCGAGGAGGCGGTCAGGCTAATTCACCAGCATTTCTGCTTTCCTAACATGCACCGATACACGGCCCCACAAAAAATCATCGTGCAATTACTGTCGCATGCAATCAAACAAATCGGGAATCAAATTAATCTGACCCCATATGTGCAGGAGAGATTGTTCGAAGCGAAGAAGCAATGGAAAAACAAGAAGTTCCTCAATGGAAGTATTGCACTGATCATTCTGATATACCATGCGCTAGGCATCAGGGAGCATCTACAAGAAATGCCCTCATCAACAGGTTTAGCTCAATATGCCAAAGTAGCAACGGTCCCTAAGAAAAAGAAAAAGACAACCATTGTGGAGATGGCTGAACCAAGCTCTCAACCCAGGATGAGAGGCACAAAAAGACTCAGAGAACTCGAGTTACAGGAAGAGGACACACCAACTCGGAAGAGGGTCCATGTTCTTCCCAAGGCCACGATTGAGAAAAGAAAAGAAATAACGGAAAAAGACTTGACAGAAGCTCTCGAAGAGACCCATCAATATACAGAAGGGCAAGTTAATTTGCCAGTGCAAGGTCACCACTATAAGCAATCACAACAAGCAACAGACCAAAAAGCCAAGCTCACAAAAGTTCATAGATATAAAGAAATAGGCTTGGATAATTCTAGTTCGGTCTCGGAGAAACAAGAAGAACCAGACAATTCATTGCTTAATGTCGATATTCAAAGCGAATCAAAAGATGATGGACATTGGGATGAATTAAATGAAGTGGACTATGGCGCAACCCAAGACGGACACAAAGAACAGGATCAGACAAAAGAGGTAAACACAAATGCTACTAAACAGCCAGAAGAAGAAGAAAGGCAACAACCTGTTCAATCAAAAGACGCCTCCACTACCCATATCAAAGAAGGTAAATCCAATAATGAGGAACAATTAGTGCTATCAGAGGATGAGCCTCAAAAAGAAGGACATGATGAAGAACCCTTCACTCCACTAAGGGTTGTGGCAGAACCATCCCCCATGGACGTCACGTTTCAAGGAAGCGCCACGAAATCTAAGGATCAAGGTAAAAACAACGAAGAACTGAATGTACAACTACAAGTCCGACAACCACATAATGAAACTATTCATGTGGACAAAGGGAAAGATGTACACACAGGAGAAACCCCAAGTATACCAAGGACATGGCTAAACGTCGATATAGCTCAGCTCAAGCCTGTGGTGCAGGATATGATTCGAACTGCACTAGACACTCAACAGTTAATGCTTGATGCTGATGAAGATTACGATCAGGCCATGCGTGAAAAGCAGGAGCTTCAAAAAGAAGGTGTGGATCTGGCTAATAGGTTATCAAAAGCAGAAGCTCAAGCCTTAAAGAAACACGAGGAAATAAAGAAGACCAAAACACAATGCCAGGTATTAGAAAAGGAAAATGCCCAACTAAAAGAACAAATTTTGGAGCTCACGAAGAAATTAGATATGACAGAAAAAGAGAAAACAAGGATCAACGCTCGTGGTAAAATACTCGAATCACAGCTCAAGGTGAGTATGGAGGAAGCGGAAAATTTAAGGAACAGGAACAAGGAGCTCATGACAGCTCTCCTCAGTGATCAACCACCAGCAGAAACTAATCATTCAACGGAGGACATAAAAGAACTGGAAGAAAAGATCACCAAGATGGCAGATCAGCTCAAACAGGAGCAAGACACCATTGCTGATTGGGAAAAAAGGTATATGCATGACACTGTAGCTCTACGCAAGAAATGGAAAAAAGCTGAAAATGACTATTTCAGACAGTGCAAAGAAGACACAGATCACATGAATATAGTTGCTCAAGAATTGATCAAACATCAGGAGACGATTGCCAAGGCTGAAGCAGAATTAAAGAATAAAGATACACTCATCAAACAGCTTCAGGAACAGATTGAGCGCCAAGACAAACAGGGGACACCAGTAGTTCCACACATTGCGGAGGCTACTGTGGAGACTGAGGTACGTCCTCTCTCTCCCCCCTCATATCATTCACCGATCAGGGCGGAAAAGGAGGTTCACGTTGAACCTAATACTCGCGAAATTGCAGAAATGAGCAGACCAGAAAGGGCACTACTGGTGTCCCAGCTCACTGCTGATTTTGAAGATCAAATAATTCAGATAATGAAAGAGGCTCAGATTGAGCATAAACAATTAGATCAAATTTTGAAGCCATTCAACGTGCCATACGGCCTACTTAAAGAACAAACACGGATGTATATAAAGTCTGCAACGAATAAAGATCCGGACCACAACCTCCACTTTAAACATGACACGTTCAATTACACTCAAGAGGAGTTCGAGAAAGCGAATCCAACATGGAGAAGGAAGATTTTGGAGAAGAATCCAACGTTGCGGGTGTAGTGGGAAGCATCACCATACGCGCTTCAAGCCAACCCATCTTTTTGTCCTGTACCTCGCAGACGAGCTTGGTCGCACTTTTTGGAAGGTCAGAGCCAAGGCAGTATCAATAATCAGTGGCTTAATTATCCGCTACTACCTAGTCCGCCACATAATTACCTACCGACCGAAGAATATATGATAAAAACAATGGAATTTTGGATTGCGAGATACGCTACGGTTCCGGATTTAGCCGTCAAGATGACCAACAAAATATTCAGTATGATCATTACAGTTTTGAAGGTATTCCAGCATGCGAAATATACATTCTTGAACTTTATCGGCATTACGCAAGGGTCTGAGGCTCTTATTTTTTATTTATCCACCATTCCGAGCCGCCTCACACTTATGGCCTATTATTCCCGTCTCATGTTTTTGCCATCAACATATATGCAGACTTTCGAAGAAGCATTCTTCACCGGCTTCTTTGAAATCGATTCGGAAATTTTTGTAAAGATGACTTCAAATTTAAATGCAAGACTGGTGGCCTATGAAACTAGCTTCTTCGCTGATCACAGACAGGCACCAGAAGACGGAGTGAAGTCAAAGCAATGGAAGGAATTTATGATATGTCATGCAAATCTACTGAATCAAAGAGAGCAAACAGCTATCCAAACTTACTCACGTCGCCACAGAAAGCCTGTCGAGGACGACAGAGTTCAGGAGGAGGGACGTGTAGAGGGACAATCAAGCAAAAAGAAAAGAAGAAGAAGGTCCAAGTCCAAAAGTGCGCAATAAAAGATAAAACATCAAATGATTAAGGACCACTCTCTGCAGGAAGCCCCGCAGGGGCGCAACACCCATCTCTGCACAGAGCCCCGCAGGGGCACGCACCAGGCTACAAAGCTAAACCCCAGGGTCCCGAGTTATGGACTTTTCAAACATCAGAGTAGGACCAAAAGTTAGAAAGGGGTAGAGGCTGAAAAGTTGAAGAGGGTGACTAAGAACATCACATTCCTAGTCACTGGTGGCGTGCGTGGCAACCCGAGTCAACAGGCAAGACAACTACATCAGGCTTTCGAGTTGTAGAGCTTGAATCAAGAAGGCCATCGAATCTGCATGTCTGTTTAACTGCAGACAACACTGACCAAGGGGAGCGTGCAGTGGAAAAGCTGAAGCGCCTCTAAAACGTAATGCAAGATCAAGAAGCAGACAACACTACCCACGGGACGCGTTCGCGAAGCAAAGTCTATCAAGGGACGACAGAGACGAAGAGGGGGAGAGTGTTGCAGAGCTAAAGAGCGCACAAAGCAGAGAAAAAAGACGGGCCCCAAAATTTTTCCGATTTGGACACACAATTTTTGTAACATAACCACTTTTGTACATATTTTCCATTGTAAATGCACTAGAGGAGTCCTCTAGATGCATTCCCTCAGAAGATTAGTGAATTACCCATGTATATTAGTAGGAAGTTAGTATTTTAGTGAATAAAGTGCCGGTCTCTTGTGTGAAAGGACCAAACTTAGGGCACTAGTATATAAGTCAAAAGTGACTCATTGTAAAGGACTTCTTGTCATTGTGAAGAAGAGCACTTCTGAAATTTCGAGTTTGCCTCTTCCTTGCTGATTTTGATCTTCATTTTGCTCATGTATGTGTGTGTGATGCTTGAAATGAAAGTGTAGGACTGTTGTCTACCCCTTCCCCCTTGTTTTGAGTGGCTGTAGTGCGTGCGTAAGCTAGGAGAAGCAAAAACGCGGGTGTTAGTAGTTCCCGTAATTCACTGTTTCTGCCATAACTTGTAGCAGAGTGGTCAGAATTGAGTGAAACCACCACCATTGGATTCGTCTCGTCGAGAGCTTCGAAACGAGTACCCTATTGCCTATGTTCGGAGTTCTGGGCTGGGAGAAAACCTCAAAAAACCAAAACTGCTGAAAGTAGGCTTGAGGCAACACTTCCAGTTTATTAGTAGGTGTGGGTAGTATTAGTCTTTTCTCATGCTTGGATAGTTAACTCACTTCATTCTCTATCACGTGTGCAAATGTCTTCATACAATTGGTAAGTCACTCCTTAGGATTGATAATTAAATGTGTGTGAAAAGAACTCCACTATATGCACTTGTATGGCAATCGAGGTATAGTCTCATTGGTACAAGTCCTTGAGTCATTGCGGCTCAAGTACACACCCTCCTTCCCAGGTTGCTTATGCGCCTAATTCTACGGAGCCAGACAATTCTTCTTCTATGAATCGGTTCGCACCAGACTTCCTACGAGAGATTCAAGAAGACAAATGGGATAACGAAAGTGAAGTCGCCCCTCCCTTTGAACTTGTGGATGATGCACACGACCAATTCCCACAAGACATCCCATCTATTTACGGGGAACATGAGAGTACTCAATCTCACGAGAGATTGGACTTTGAATCTAATTCCATACAAGAGTTACCCCACTTCACAGGACCATGGGAAGCAAAGTCCACCTGTATGAGAGCACCTACAGTCATGGTAAGAAACGAAGATTCAGTCATACCTAGGAACACAGAGGTAGTGAAGAACACTAACGTGCAGTGCAATCTCAAGTTAGAAGAGCTACTCAGGGTTAGACCTGAATTATGGAAACATGTAGCCAAACAAGTACCAGAGATAGCAAAACCTCGTTCCCAGGTAGGATCCCATAGGACAGTGCCAGAAATTCCCTTGGATAAGATAGGAGATATGTGTGAAGGTGAAGAAGGGAACACCTATCTTCCCATCACCTACTAGGAGTACACCACCAAGGCAATTTTGGACTCAGGTGCAGGAGTTGCAATTGCCACTACTTCCCTATGGAAGCGTTGGGGCAAGCCGGCACTTAGGCCAACGAGAATGAAATTGTAGATGGCCGATGGTCACATAGAGAGACCCCTAGGATTGCTAGAAGGAATAACTCTCACCACTTGTGGTGTCGAGTTTGAGCATACATTTGCCATATGTGACTTCAGCAAAAATCATGCCTATGAGATGATTTTGGGAAGACCATTTATGCGACAGTTGCAAGTGGTACAGGATTGGGGAACCAACTCCTTGTATTTGCAACACTTGGGTGTTACGACCAAAGTCAATCTCAAGGATTATTCTCATAGAGATGTCCCTCCTATCCAATGGAATCCCATCCATAGAGCCAAAGATGATACAGAATCGGTGCATTCCATAGGGTCTGGATCCTCATGGATGCATGAAGACACTCACTTATGGATGTGCAAGGTAGCAGTAGAAGAAGAGAAGAGAGAGAAAGCCAGAGAGGTAGGTGCGAAAGAAACCCACAGATCAATCCAAGACCCAGCCTATGCACTTGTAGCTTTTCCAGACGAAGAATTTGAACCTCACGGTTGGGCAGAAATTTTAGCAACAATGGACGTAGCCATCAATGAAGAACAATGGACACCTCACTGTGATAAGGATGGCTATGACATTTAAGTCTTCTCCATAGAGCCAATCATGGGAGAGGCAGTTCTAGAAGAATGCGAACCTGGCCCTGATGCATTTGAGGATGCAAGTGACTCCGATCTAGAGTCAATCATTATGGACCCACCATTTGCATCAAATGAAGAATACTTCCATGAAGTAGAATTTCAACCCCAGAGGCATGGAGAGGTTACAAATGATGTAAGATTAGCAACACATGTGACCCCGAAGGAAGAAGGAAAGAAACGAAAGAAGAGAGAAGCCTCACCAGAAGAGGAAGAATCTTTGTTTGAGGTCCCAGAAAATTTTAAGAAGTATGAGATAGATGATAGGAGAGTCATGATAAGAATGCCTAAACGAGATGCACAATCAGGAGAGGCCTATGATAACAAAGAAACCACCAAGAAAATAGTAGTGGCCCTAGAAGAAGGAGAGGAGAGATGCACGTACATAGGCCATGACCTAACAGAGGAAGAAGAGCATGCGTTGATAGCCTTGCTAAGAGAATACAGAGATGTATTCGCTTGGAGTTACAAGGATTTGAAAGGTGTTGACCCCGATATATGCTCACACACTATCCCCATGACCTCAGATGCTAAACCCTCTAAGCAAAAGCCCTATACTTATAACGATAATTACGCTGCTAAGATCAAAGAAGAGATAGATAGATTGGTTGAAGCTGGATTTATCTATGAAATTGAGCACACTGAATGGGTATCCCCCATCGTAGTGGTGCCCAAGAAGAATGGCAAGCTGCGTGTGTGCATTAACTTGAAAAAGGTTAATGCAGCCACAATTCGAGATAACTATCCGCTTCCCATCACAGAACATCTCCTAGAAAGAGTGGCAGGCAAGGAAGTGTACAGCTTCCTTGATGGATTTTCGGGCTACAATCAAGTAGCCATAGCCCCAGAGGATCAGCATAAGACAGCCTTTGCCACAGAATGGGGCATTTTTGCTTTTAGAGTAATGCCATTTGGGCTTACCAATGCACCAGCTACCTTCCAGAGGCTGATGTGCCATGTGTTTAAGGAGTTCCTGAGGAAGAGTTTAGAATTCTACGTTGATGATCTTTGTGCTCATTCCAACATTAGACAAACCCATATCCCTGAACTCAGACAAATCTTTGACAAATGTAGAGAATATCAAGTCTACCTGAACCCAGAAAAGTGCGTTTTTATGGTCAGGCAAGGCAAGATTCTAGGACACATAGTGTCAAAGAATGGCATATCTACCGACGAAGAAAAAGTGAGAGCCATAGCATAGCTACCTAGGCCAAAGAATGTCAAGGAAGTACAAGCTTTCATGGGGCATTGTGGTTATTACTGACGATTTATACACATGTATGCTGTCATTGCAAAGCCCATGTACGGACTTCTGACTAATTTTGAATGGACGGATGAATGTGAGAATTCCTTCCAGGAGCTTAAAAGAAGATTATGCTCAGCACCAATCTTGACCACACCAGATTGGAATAAGCCATTCCATGTTCATGTGGATGCATCCAATTATGCTATTGGATGTGTGCTTGCACAACCTACTGGTGAAGGTAATATGGATCTTCCAATTGCCTATGCCAGTAGACAGTTGAATGCGGCTGAACGAAATTACACCACTACGGAGAGAGAAGGCTTAGGCATGGTATATGCAGTTAAGAAATTTAGACACTATTTGCTTGCAAATAAGTTTAAATTTTTTACTGATCATCAGGCATTGCTATACCTCGTAAACAAGCCATGCAATACAGGAAGATTAGTGAGATGGTTTCTCTTGCTCATGGAATATGACTTTGAAGTTGTGGTAAGGAAAGGTAGGACTCATTTGAGAGCTGATCATCTCTCTAGGCTCACATCGAGAGAAGCCCCACAAGGAGTGTCAGATGACCTTCCTGATGCTTACTTGTTTAATTTGGAAGTTGTACCACAGTGGGCTAAGCCATTGGTACCAGTATTGACATACGGGCCTAACCATCCAGTGCTAAACACACGGAATAGAGAGGTCGTAAAAGCCCAAAAGTACCACATCATGGCAGGAAGCATGTACAAGCACACAGATCAAGGGATCTCGGCTTGTTGCGTAGAAGAGGATGAGTACGCTAAATGGTTGCAATTAGCACATGTAGGTGCGTTAGAGCAACACCATTCAAAGCAACGAACTCTACAGACTCTAAAGAGATTCGGAGTGCATTGGCCAACTATGGAAGCGGATGTCCAAAAGTTGTGCAAGGAATGCCCAATCTGTTGCACTAAACCACCAGTGGAACACGCCACTCTGTATCAAGTATCCATTGTGCCAGATTGGAGTGAACCACTAGTATCCTTCCTAAGGACGAAAGCATTCCCTCCAGACATGACTCTGGCTAGGAAAAGGAGTTTAGAACAAGAAGCCCTGGATTACTCACTCATTGGTGATAATCTATACAAGCGTGGTAAAGATGGTTACCTGAGGCTATGTGTCCATGAAAGTGAATATCTTAAGATCTTAGAAACTGCTCACCAAGGTGTAGCAGGAGGACACTTTGGACCGGATCGGGTGATCAAGGCAATACTATTTGCGGGTTTCTGGTGGCCTACCCTTCACATGGATGCACATACCTATGTGAAACGGTGTGATGTCTGTCAGAGAACTCAGTATCCTATACGCAAAGATGAGATGCCACTGAAACCTATGATGGGTGGACGTGCATTCTCTAAGTGGGGAATAGACTTCGTAGGTCCTATTAATCCCCCAGCTAAAGGTTCTCATGCGGAATACATCATTGTTGCAACAGATTATCTCACCAAGTGGGTAGAGGTAAAGGCTACGACAAAGAACGATGCTCAAACAACTACCAAATTCTTGTTTGAGAATGTATTCACAAGATACGGGCTACCTATAGAGCTCGTAAGTGATAGAGGCACTCATTTCTTGAACGAAGTGATCGAAAATCTACTCCAAGAATTCTTGGTAGTACACAAGAAGTCTGCCCCCTATCACCCTCAAGCTAATGGACAAGCTGAGAGCACTAATAAGATCTTATGCAATGTACTGACGAAATTAGTGAACACTAAACGCTCTGATTGGGATAAACAGCTACACCATGCTGTTTGGGCATACCGAGTTGCCTACAAAACGGTACTCCAAGCCACCCCCTTTCAGATGGTATTCGGCCAAAACGCTGTGCTACCCTTGGACTTCCTGATTCCTACATTGAGAGTAGCACAAGAGCACGAATGGACAGGTCATGAGCTCTCCTCTAGGATCCTTGACCTTGAACGATTAGGAGAAACAAGACTGAGAGCAGCTGCAGGAATATATGCAGCCAAGAAGAGACAGAAGGCATATTTCGATGCCCATGTGAAGGATAAAGGCTTGAAAGCAGGAGATCTAGTCTTAGTCTATACACTGAAACAACACGCGAGGAAGCTAGAAAAGAGAGGCTACGGACCTATGATCATCAATAGGATCTCCACGAGTGGAGCAGTACAATTAGCCACGTTAGAGGGTGATGTTCTCCCTAACTATATTAGCGGATGCAGAGTCAAGTTGTATCAGGAACCCCTCACGGAGGAAATGCTCAGCCGACTCAACACTGCTAAGAAACGCAAAGAGGAAGAAAAGCGAATTAGAGAAGAAGCTCAAGCAGAAGCTTTAGAACGCATCAGAAGGATGAAATTACGAAGGCAAGGTAGAGAGCAGCCTAGAACAAATGACTATGCAGATCAAGGATATCATATGGCAATGTGTGAAGTCGCAGGAACAAGCTCACATAGGATAACTGATCGACGTCCTTTTGTAACCTTAGATATAGGACAAGGAAAGAGTGCAAGGACCGTAAGAGCCTTGATTGACTCAGGTGCAGCCACTAGTGCTGTTAGAATGTCTTACTGTCAAGAGTTGCAGTTAACTGTCAATCCGGTGGAAGCATATCTCATAGGATTGGGAGGCGTGGAAACCCCTTGCATGGGCGAGGCGGAACTTCCCCTCTATATTCATGATGAAGCTATAACAGTTAAAGTACTAGTGTGTCAAGACGAGGATCTCACTGAACCTCTTGTCTTGGGTCAAGATTGGATCTATGACCAAGCAGTCAACTTAAACTTAAGAAGTGGACTTCTTCAGGTTTGGGTCAATCATAGTCGAATTACAGTAGAGTTAGATAATGGAGCACTCAAGGAACTAGGAAAGGCACAGACTCCTGGTCCTTCCAGGAATACACATGAAGATGACCATGTTGTTCTTGTCCAAAACTATGTGTTGCAGAGGAATGATATTCGCAAAAAAGGAGTCAGGGATGCAAAGGAACTCCCTTCTTTTCCAAAGGCCAGAAGGAGGCAACAACCAAAGGTGGATCAAAGGCAGAAGAAGCAGAGTACTACCTATGTCGGGGATCCAAAGTACCTGCGCAGCAAAATGTCCCAGCAAGTGAAACAAGTGTGGGTGCGGAAAGGCGAACACCCGGTTGCACTCAAGCCAACCACACGGGCAAAGCCTCTTATTAGTAACCAACAACACGACACTAATAAGAAGTCTTTCGGAAATTCTTCTGCTAACGTGAAATCTATTTGGGTGCCCAAGAAGTCGATGAAGGCTAGCCCACAATCAAGACAAATTTGGGTGCCTAAGGCTTGCTTGCGGGCGCAAATAGCTACGCCAAAGTCACGACCTACACAGCGTAACCCATTCACTCACACAACCGGCATCCACTCGTTTTCAACACTCACGAACACACCAAGGCCCATGAGCACGAACAGAATCATTTGTAAATGGGTCCCTAAAAGGCCTCATGTTCAAGCTGATACACCTATAATGTTATCTAGCGTCTCTACGAAACCAAGAGAAAAACCCATCCACTGCATTTGGCAGCTTAAGACCTGTAATAAACCTCCCGACCCCAATTTGTAAATTCACCCCCACTTACTAACTGCATTAGTCTCCTAGGAATACCCAAGCATTAACTATACTCACTGTCTTCGTGCACTTACTAACCACTAACTCACCATCTACCTCATGTTAATGTTGTAACGGGGACAACAACGGATTTATTCTGTCCATTACGATGTTAACACATGATTCTATATTCTCACAGAATCAGAAGGCAAGAAGTAAAATGGCAGAAGCGACAGGTTCGGGCTCACAAGTAGGGATACTTACTGCAGGAATTGATGTGGATAGTCTACCTGTGGATGTGCCACCAACTGAACGACCAGTGGAGCTGCAGCACCTTTAGCAAATCCCGGTGCCGGATCCACCTACAGGGATCACGGAAAGAGTCCATGCCAATTCTCATTGGTTCAATGGCATGCCAGGTCCATTAGGAGAGGCCAAGTATATATGGGAGTCTAAGTGCGAGTATGACAGATCATGGGTTCGATTCCAATTTTTCTCCAAGGAGTTCGAGACTTTACAGAACACCGAGGATCTCCAGACCATATGGCAACGAGCAGGGCTGGCAGAATACTTTGAAGCCCCACTACCTAAACCCGATCTCCTCCGATGTTACTATTTGGTCTCCACATTACAAGCTAATGAAGAAAAGGACAAACCCGGATCATTTGTTCTTCCCTCCTTGCTGGGCAACAACGAGTTGAAGAGGTTTGAACTTACTGTGGAGTTGGTAAGCGACGCTTTGAATATGCACGGCACGCATGTACCCTCTGAAAAGGATGCTCTTGTTCCCACTAACATGAAGGATAGGAAACTATTGAAGCTTAAAGACATGGCAGCACTCACCCCAAATGTGTCCATCCCTCTCCGCATGTGCATGCAACATTTCGCCTTTCCCGGCCAAGACCGATTCACACAACCACACAAGAGAATCTAGTTCGCTCTCTACTTAGCGGAAGCAGGTGCGTTACCCATTAAGCTACCGGTATGGATTATAGATCAATTGTATGAAGCAAACAAACGGTCTTCTAGGAAATTAGTGGTGAACGGATGCTGTGCAATCACACGCATTATTTACCGGTGCCTAGCATACGATGTCCCCATTGAACGTGCCTTAACTTGGGCACAATTACAAATGTTTAAAAGGCTCAAGACGTCCACACATCAATCCAAGTGCATGAGGGGTGCGATCCCTTGTGTCCAGACAAGGGAAGTTCTGACTACTCCTGAGGTATCGCCACGACGGGAGGCCACTGTACCTCCCTTTACCATTAGGATACCCAGGTCGGGATCTGAAACTACGACACAAGCTACCCCATCGGCTCCTCCTGTTCCACCTGAATTCGAATTTGCTGCCACTGGAGATGCTGAAGGAATGGACCCCCAGGACTTCGAAGCATTCCTACAAAGTACACAATTCTCTGATGTGGAGTTTTATTCAGAGGCAGAGGAGCAAGGCACATCCTCACGAAGAAGAAGAAAGTCTACAAACGGTCGACATGTACATTGGAGTGACGCTCAGCAAGGTCAACAACAAGGACACCTAGAAGAAGAAGGAGCGTATGAAGAGGAGACCACTGAAGCCCCAGCTTATACTGCAGAACTCCGAAGGCTGTATCAGATTATGGAAAGAGTACGATCGCAACAACTACTCACCGAACAGAGTAGCAGAGTACTCATGACTCAATTGTTGGAAGAAGCAGGAGTTGACTCAGAGTATAGGGAAGGTCTCTTATTGATGGCAGAAACATATGGGGTAGTGGAAGCAGTGCGCACTGCCATTCAGAGGTCTCCAGTTCAATATGACCCACGAAGGTTCCAGACACGACCACGCTCAGGTAAGAATATCCAGATTCCCATTACAACTGCAGAAGATCCAACTATTACATCTGAACCTATCAGGACAACCTCCCAAGCAACCGAAACGGCTAGCCAACAGCACCCAGTCACCCATGAGGAGTCCACCGAACCACTACCACCCACACCCCCACCATCACCTCCTAGAGCAGAAACAGTGGAAATCACCTCGACCACTCAACCCACCGACCCAACCTTCATCTTCCGTACTCCCATCTCTAGTTCCACCCTATTCTCTACCACTGATAACCCAATCTTTGAAGCAACCCCCATCACTACACAATCCACCGAACCGCTCCTACAGCCTGCCCTAGGGCAACCATCCCCCATGCCCTCAGCCATAGGTCATCCTGACCCTAGATCCACATTCATGGGCTTCCCTGCTACCACGCAACCCTTCCAGCCCTCCTCAAATTTACGACCTCAACCCCCGACATCTCTCTCTCCATTTCTACAATCCCTCCATGACCTCCTTGCTAGAGCTTTTCAACCAGGGTCTCAACCATTTCCTGTCTTTTCAGCTTCCCACCCCACTTCGCATCTATTCACCACTTCCACACACACACCACCTACCATCCCAATGTATATGGCAGACCCCACACTCACACCCACTCCTGAAGGTATGGACATTTCACCACCCACGGCACCACCCCCCACGATTTCACCTCCTCCCATTCCCCCTCCACCAATTTCACTCACACACACGACTTCCATAGACACATCATTCACTGTTCCCCTTCCCCAATTCCCTTCCCATGCATCTCCCACTGTAAACACCACCCACTCATCTATAGGAAGTGCATTAGACACCATGCTTGCTTGTATATCAAACTTAAGGACAGACTACATTCAGCTCCAGCAACAAAATGAACGCTTGCACGAGCACTCAGAAACATTACAGCACCGCCTCGCGGCACTAGAAGAGGAAAATGCTCGCCTCCACACACAGTTCCAAACTCTCCAAGAAGCTCATAGCATATTGGAGGTACAATTACAGAACACAGATCAGGAAGCGATACAGGTGGTAGAAGGTCACCTACGGACACAGCTGGAACGCAACTCAAAGCTTCAGCGAAATATGGCTCTACTCAAATGCCATCTTGCGGCCGCTCAGGAAGAGAATCGACGTCTGCAAGTACAAAATCAAGAGAACCTGGAGGCAGCTATTGAGAGCACACCGGGGGCACCCATCAGCCCATCCAAGTTTCAAGCAGTGACCCCTGATAATATCAAGATCATATTGGAAGACTATGCCATGCTGCTTGAAGCACATGATAAACTATCGGAGGAACTGGGACAATTAAAGCAAGAACACCAAAAAGGACCAACAGCAGCCTCTCCAACCACCCCCTCCGCGGCTTCACTTCTCACAGACGCAGAGGCCATAAAAGATCTCCAGAAACAGGTCACTGAATTGCAAACACGTCTACTACAATATGAGAGACCATCTTCCCCTCCAGAGGCTCCCACGGACGAAGAAGTTGTGCAAATTCCTGTGGAACAAACGTTTGACGAAGAATACGATCCGCAACCATTCCCAGGAGGCCAACAAACAGAAGAAGCGCAGGACACATTTGAGGCACCACGGCCCCCATGGCTACGTCAAGTGGAGGAAATCGGGAGTTCGCACGAAGAGCGCACAGTAGTGCAAAATCAGGCCATGAGGGTCATAGAGGAAACTGTACTACAATCGGATTACTTCAAGCACCTGTCATCGAGACGCCTGATCCTCTCATCTGAACTCCAATACAGGCCGTATTATATTATCTTGGCTGATTATAATGCAGAAATACAAAGAGTCACGGGTCAGATTCCTACCTTTGCGACCCAATTTCAACCCGAAGACCTTCCTCCAGAGGTGCAAAAAGGCAAAATTCGTCAACCCACCTGGCGGCAGAAACTTCTAGAGACATATCCAGAAATGCTACGCACATGGAACAACGCGCCTTTACACCTCCTATACAATCCATGCTACGGTCCAGTCCCACGCCGCAGGTCTTGGAAGGCATTCAATATCAAGGTACAGAACAACGCGCAATGCAAGGAATGGCTGAACTACCCGTACATTGCGCCACCACAGGGACCACCGTCGGTAGCATATATGATGGGAACCATTCGCCACTGGATGCCGCGCTTGAAGCCCATGCAAGATGTAGCAACGCAAATGATGCTTAAAATCTTAGATATGATGCAGGTCGTCTTGAAAACTTTTAGAAATGCAGCCGCACCACAGGTACGTCTCTCGGGGTTCAGCAATGGAAATTATGACTTGGTGTATGACATGAGCACCACCCCCAGTATTCGTGTGGTTTACGCCTGGCATGCACGCATCAAATACCTCCGTGCCTGCTACAAACAGACCTTCGAAGAAATGTTCAGATCAGGTTTCTGGGAATATCACTCGGAGATTTTCGCACCAAAGCCAACACATCTGCTCCAACTTTTTGCTTGTGAACAAGCAATGTACTCAGAGTACTACACCACCCCGCAACCAGAGACCCATGGTGCAATAAATTGGGATGCATTGGAAGCTGATCTAGCAAGAGGCTTAAGGATAGGAGAACATGAACTGGCCACCAATGTCATCCAATATTATATCGACCACCCGAGAGAACAAAGGTCTGTCAGGGGGGACAGACGCTAGGAAGGGGGGCGTGTTGGCATACAAAGCAACAGAGGAGTCATGCACAATACGGCAACAAGGCCAAATCATTTTTTTCCATGGATTATGTACAACTCAAGTGATTTTAATCACTACACAAACATTGTAAATCCCGTTTTTGGTAGAATAGACTCCATTTTGTGCAAGCCGAGGAGTCCTCGAGCTTGAGGAGTATTAGAAGTACCATCGTACCAATTTTCATAATTTTTAGACTTCGTTTGAACCCTCAAATAAGCCCTGGAACCTAATTTTTAACTAGGCCAGACACTAGGTCTGGACAGGGCCAAAACTAGTCAAAAAACTATAAAAAGAGCTAGAGAGCTCATTTTTGGGGTTAGATTGTTTGTGAATTGAGCTTATGTAAGAGACCTTTTGATTAATGCAAAGAACTCCATTGTTCCTCTCCTTGTTCTTGCCTTGTGTGCGCGTGTGTGTATGTGTGTGCATGCTTGTGTGCTTCTCACTCACGCACTTGTGCCTTCACTTGCTCATAGTCTTCATACTAGTCCTCACGTCTCCACGGATTGACAATTATGAGGTGAATCTTCTCACGTTGGTACTCACCATTGTGCTAGAGTGACAATGGCTATGCCACAAGGTAAATCTGATGAGCATGTTTTCTACATAGATTCAGGTTGTTCAAATCATGTAGCAGGAAATGTGGCACTCCTATCAGATTTAGAAGATCCAAGGAATAAGCATTAGGTAAAAATAGGAGATGATACAAGACACCTTGTGGAGAAAATAGGAAATGTCAAAGCACTTGATGGAAACATCAACCTACTCAGTAAGGTACTCTATGTCCCTACCATTACAAAGAATTTGATAAGTGTTGGGAAGATAGTAGAGAAAGGGTTGCAACTGAGGTTCACAAAAGCAGGAGCATTTGTTGAAGATCCAAGTCAAGTGTTGACCTAAGCACCAACTTAGGGACTTGTGGAGAAAGAGACTATACCTCAATCCCCCTCAAGTGCATATAGTGGGGATTCACGCTTTAATTATCAATCCGATGATATGCATTCAAATGATGATCAATGAAAATGAACTACTCAAAGAGTGCAAACAAGGTAAAGACTGATCCAAACAAGCTTCAACTGTCAGTTATGGTGTCATGATACTTGGAACAGCAGCCAACAGTAAATTGAGATTTTCTCTCAGCTCCAAACTCCAAGTATAGCAAATAGGATATGCGTTTCGAAGCTCTCGAGAAGACGCATCCAATGGCAGTGGTTTCACTCAATTCTGACACTCTTACTTCAAGTTACGAGCAAAATACTGAGTCGCGAGAAAACCTTCCTACACTTCAACACTTCCTACACTTCACACACACCTTAACAACAGCAAACAAACACTTGCATGGATAGAAAACACTTCCTAACACTTTTTCCAAGCAATACACATGCACACAGACTCACAAAGAAGAAGATACAGAGAGGAGAAGACACAAATTCGAATTTCTGTGCTCTTGATTCTCACAATGGCAAAAAGTCTTTACAAAGAGTCACAAATTGACTTATATACTTGTGCCCTAAAAATGGTCCTTTCACATAAGAGACCGGCACTTTATTAACTAAAGACTAATTTCCTACTAATTTACATGGGAAGCTTCTAATCTTCTGTGGGGATGCATCTAGAGGACTCCTCTGGTGCATTTACATCGGAAAATATATTACAAGAATGGTTATAATACAACAATTGGGTGTCCAAATCGGAAAAATTTTGGGGCCCGTCTTTTTCTCTGCCTTGTGCTCTCTTTAGCTCTGCAATACTCTCCCCCTCTTCGTCTCTGTCGTCCCTTGACAGACTTTACTTCTTGTCTTCAGTTTGTTGTCCGCATGCATCTTTCGGTCAGTTCTGCCTACTGGTTAGACTGGCATTACGTTTTAATGGCCTTGGTCTTGATTTTGTCTTTTACATCCTCTCGGCCTGATGCATTTGTTCTGCCTGTTCTTTTCTTTTCATCGCTCGCAACCCTTGCTCAGTTCTACCTGTTTGTTAAACAAGTGTTTGGTTTTGATGGCCTCTTCTTAATTCTTATTTTACATTCTCTGGGCCTGATGTATTTGTTTTGCTTTATAAGTCGGGTTGCCACGCACACCACCAGTGGAAGGTATGAGGATATGATGTTTCAGTCTTCGATCTGGACCTTCCAAAGATCAAGAGGTTGAAGCACCCTCTTGTGGTTTCGGAACCGCTGGATATCTTCTTGCACTTCTTCATGGATACTTGTTGGCCTTGGTTCCTCCTTCCACCTACGTGCTTTTTCCATGATATGTGCCCCTGCGGGGCTCTGTGTAGAGATGGGTGTTGCGTGCCCCTGCGGGGCTTCTTGCCGAGATATGTCTTCATAAAATATCTTTTTATTGAAGCTTTTTTCTTTATCTTCTTCTTTTCTTCTTTTTGCTTGATTCTCCCTCAACACTGCCCCCCTCCTGGACTCTGTCGTCCCCGACAGGCTTGGACAATCGACAGGCGTATGTTCTATATACTTTTTGCTCTTTGTCATTAAGCAGATTGGCTTCACGTATCATTAGCTGTTTCCACTGTTCTGCCTTTACACCGTCATGGGGTGGATGTCTATGGTCCGCGAAGAAGCTCAGTTCGTATGCCACTAATCTGGCATTCAGGTTGGAGGACATCTTTAAAAAGACTTCTGAATCAATTTCAAAACATCCTATAAAGAATGCTTCTTCGAATGTTTGCATATATGTACTGGGCAAGAACATCAACCTGGAATAATAGGCCATTATGGTTGGTCGGCTAGGCATAACAGACAGATAAAAAATGAGGATCTCTGTGCCCTGATTAATACCAATGAAATTCAAAAATGTGTAGGCCGCATGCTTGAAGACCTTCAATACTGTAAGTATCATACTGAGTATTTTATTTGTCATTTTGACAGTTAAGTTAGGTACTGTCGCATAATTCTGCAGCCAAAATTTGATGGTCTTGACCATATACTCTTCTGTAGGTAGATAATTATGTGGCGGACTTGGAAGCAGAGGGTAATTTAGCCACTCTTTATTTATAGCACCGTTCTTCTGCATTTCCAAAAATTCCCTGGTTTCTCTTCGGCGTGGTATAGGACAAAATGAAGGGTTTACCTGTAGGAAATACGGCGCTGCTTGCCAATGCACCCGTAGTGTAGGATGTTTCTCCAAAAACTTCCTTCTCCAAACCGGTTGTGTAGCGTCGAACTCTTCCTGAGTGTAATTGAACGCGTCATGTTTGAAGTTTAGCTACTCATCTGGACTTTTCTTTGTAATCTTCTTTATATATTGTCTTGTTTTCTCTTTCAATAATCCGTACGGAATGTTGAAAGGCTTCATGATCTGTTCCAAGTCTTTACCCTTGATCTTTGCTTCTTTCATTACTTTGATTACTTCATTTTCAAAATTTTCTGTCAATCGGGACACCACTAGTGCCCGATCCTTCTGACTTATTTCTGCATTGTATGGCATTGGATGATCATCATGTATATCCGCCATCTGCTCAGGTATTGGAGAATTACAAATCGGAGGAGATAGAGGACGTACCTCTACCTCGTGAGTAGGAGTTTCCTTAGCTGGCTCTACTAGTGTCCCGATCGTTGCGCTTTGTTTGACTTGGATTTCTAATTGTGCTATACGTTCAGTTTTCTCTTTACTTTCCTGCATGGCTGCTCTGAGTGCTTCCTTTGCGGCAAGCAATTCATTGCCAATTTCTGCTATATTGTCCATGTTTTCGCTGTAACTTCGTACCAGTTTGGCGTTCACATTTTGTAATTGCATTTTCAGTTCATTTGTTTCATTGGTGTACTTTCTTTCCCACTCTTCTGCTCGGGCTTGCTCTTGCTTTAGCAAATCTGCATATTTTGCAACCTGATCTCTTAATTCTTGCTGTGCGGTTTCTGATGTCTCCTGCTTTTCAATGGGCTGATCATAAAGTAATGACTTCATCAGTTCTTTATTTCTGTTTCGTAAAGTATCATTCTCCTCCATGTACACTTTTAGTTGTGTTTGAAGCAGATTGCTTCTAGCTTTTATTCTCTCCTTGTCTACTTCACTGGCTTCGTGTAATCTTTGTAGATCTATTAATTGTGCCTGGAGTTGGTGATGCTGGTTCATCAATGTATCACATTGTGTTTTTACATTGAGTAACTCCGTTTCCTTAGTTGTCGTTTCTTTCTGGGCCTGGATGAGTTGTGATGACAATTATTCACTCATGATTTGGAATTGACTCTTTTCCCTCATGGCCTTATCATAATCTGCATCTATATCCATCATCTGTTGTTGTGTGTCCATGGCCATTTGGATCATTTGTTTTACAACCGGCTTTAACTGAGTAACATCCACATTTAACCAGGTCTTAGGAATATTTGGTTCTGCTCCTGTTGTCACATCTTTTCCTTGTGCTATGTTAATGTAGTGTCATGGGGCTGCCTAATGTGGAGTTGTATGCTTGGCTCAGCCTCCATGTGATTGATTTTGCCTTGAGGTGTGTCATCGGGCACCTCGAATACAATTGGCTCTTTGTTTTGTAATATGTCTGAGTCCGCGTTTACTGGAGTTTGTATCTCCTCTTTGATAGGGGGCCTGGGGGCTTCATCATTCACGGGGACTTCTTTCACACTTATCTTCGATTGGTCATTTAGTTGAATCATGTGCACCTTATCCCCATGTTGTTCGATATTCTTCGCTTGCGACTGTTGGTTGTCAGGTGTGACTTCAACTTGATTAATTTCCGTCCAGTCTTCCTCGTGAGTTTCTGTTCTTATATCAGTATCCAACGTATCTTTCTCAGGACTAGATTCTTCGTTGGAGCTTGAATCATTTAAGCCCAGTGCTTTGTATCTAGAAGCTTGTTCTGGGGTCTTTTCTTTACTCCATTGTTGCTTTTCTTGACTTGCTTGTTTGTAGTGATGACCTTGAACATTCAGATTCACTTGCCCTTGCATGTACTGATGTGTCTCTTCCACAGCAGCGGAGAGATCTCTCTTGGTGATTGGCATTTGGACTATAGGAATCTTTGGTAAACTGTGTGTCCGCTTTGATTGGGGTGTAGCCTGGGCTTCCTCCTCTCTGAGGCGCTTCGTACCCCTCATGGATTTCTATGAACTAGTTCCTGCTTCTTCAACAGCGACAACTGCTTTCTTTTTCTTGGGGACCGTAGCGGGTTTGGAATATTGCGCTAACCCCTCTGAGGTTGGCATCTCACGGAGACAATTTTTCATATCGAGGGCCTCGTAGATAAGTAAGGTTAACGCAGAACTGCCATTTAGAAACTTCTTCTGACCCCGTTTCTTCTTGGCTTCAAATCATCTTTCTTGGACATAAGGAGTCATATTCACTTTGTTTCCAACTTGTTTCATTGCATGAGATAGTAGTTGTACAACAATCTTTTGTGGGGCTGTGTATCTATGCATACTCGGGAAACAAAAGTGCTGATGCACTAAGCGGACAGCATCTTCAATATCTGTTCTGTTAATATCCAAAAAGGATCTCTTTTTTGGGTCATGACATTCCTCCTTGACGTTAGTGATTCCTTCTTGATTCCATCCAAAAGCTTTGTTGATTAACTCATGAGTGAATTGAATTGTTCTCCAAGTACCCACTCTGTCCAGTACTCTTGCTTCAGGAACTGATATCTTCGCCGCTGCAGGCTGCAAAGTGTTCATCACTTGTGTACATCTTTGAAAATCTGGTAGATAGATAGGTACACTCAGAAATGCGTCTATCCCTGCTTGTGTCCAGACATCCACCATGCGAGGTAATCCTTGTATAATAGTCTTGAAGTCTTGCGACATAATAGGGAAGTAGTGATCCCTATCCATGATCTTTATGGTTGCCATGAAAATAAGGTCCGACACTGGTTGGTCATCAAGAAACCAATGGCCTCTTGCTTTCGTTATTGATTCCAATGGAAGAAGTTGCACCTCTTCCTCTTGCATAGCTTCAGAATTGGGAGATGCCATCTGAACTCAATTGATGGCAGTAATTAGTCACCGAATAATATTTAGAATCATCCTTCATTTATCCTTTATTAGATTGGCAATTCTCCGCGTGAATGGTGTCGTCCCTTTCCCGTGGGTGTGAGAAAGGTATTACCTGGATTTTTCCATATTTTAGATATTTTTATATTTTCATCTGAAAAGAAAAAACAGAAAAGTTAGGTCATAGCCGAAGCGGTTATTATTTTTTGAGTGATTTTCTTAATGTATGTACAAGTGCTCTCCTATTTCCCAAGAGGAAAATGTGCTCGACTATCCTGAAATAGAAGAAAGATGTGCCGAATGCTTGGCCTTGTAATGTGGCCCTATCATGCATACTTTGGGTCCTGATAACTCCAAATGTGTGCAACTTGAAGTAGTTGGATGATGCATGCAGTTTGTCTTGTCTTTCGGCAACCAAATCTGCTTTACTCTATTGGGACGTATTGTATCCTGAACATTCCTGATGAATGTGGTGCTTCTCATGTTGTACGTCTGCTCTATCTGCTTTTTGAATCTCGGACTGGCTTGTGTTGCAACTGCAGACTCCTTCTCTTTCCTGTAGCTATTCTTCTTTGGCTGTTTTGCCCTTAGACCATATTGGTTCTCCTTGTGTAGTGGTTCATTGTTTCGGTTTAGCGTCTTTGGAGCACATGATTTTGTAATCCATATTTGCACTCGATCCGGTTGGGCGGCTACTACTTTCTTTGGAATCCATATCCTAGCAATTCATTGTTGACTTTGGTGTTCAAAATGATTTGCCTTCTTGTTTGATTGGTTGTTCTGATGTCGAAGATGTTTCTATCGTTGAAGATATGCATCCCTTTGATCCTTTCTTATCCAAGCTTGTTTAGTGTACGGAATAGGGTATATTCTAATAGGTACAAACTTTGGATTACTCAGAGGACTAGTCTCTCTTGTGCATGGTTCTTCACTACGGCTGTTTTCAGATAGAATGACACTCTTGTGACTTGCTAGATTAGAAGATGGTATGCAAGCAAGATTCAGTGTGTCCTCACATGAAGTACTTGATGAAGGGGTTTCTATAGTGCTAGTGAACATACATTCATGACTGTGTTCATTGGAGTGAATTTTTGGCTCTATGCTTGCGGCTTTGATTGGTCGTTCGTCTAGCAAACTGAATACTTCACGATGTCCTATCTTGGCTGAGATGTATCCTAAAGCCAATTGAATGGTCACCTCATATTCGTATATCCAGTCTTGACCTAACACTACATCTTCGAGTAAATCCTGATCATGACACACTAATAGCTTCTGTTCCATAGTGTTGTTGCCAAGATGCAGAGGTAAGGTGATTTCACCTATACATTGAGTAATTGTTCCTCCTATTCCTATCAACTGTGCCATCGATGGACGTAATTCCTCCTTGAGTTTCTGAGTCAAAGAAAGTTTGATAGAGCTTATGGCGGCTCCTGTGTCAATGAGAGCATCCACTAAGTGGTACTCCGTTTTACCCGCTCCCAAATTCAAATATGGTTGTGTTCTCTATGGACCTAGGTTTTTAGTGGCTCTAAAATTAGCCATTGGGATGAGTTCTTCTCCTAGTCGATATCTCTCATCTCTCTCTCTCATCCACTCTTTCCGTTTCTTAATTCGTTCTAGTGCTTCCTGTCTCGCTTCTTCTCGTATCCTTTCCTCCTCGATGCGTCTATTCTTGCCCTTGATTAATCGTGACATTGTTTTTTCAGTCAACGGTTCCAGATATTTTTTCACTCAACATCCACTGATATAGTTTGGTAATACTTCCCCATCTAGGGTTGCTAAGCTGATGGCTCCACTTGTCGATATACGATTGATGATTAATGGGCCATATCCTCTCTTCTGCAACTTCTTAGCGTGTTGTTTCAAGGTATATACCAAAAGTAAATCTCCTTCCTTCAATTTTTTGTGTTTAATGTGAGCATCAAAGTAGGCTTTTTGTCGCCGTTTAGCAGCATAAATGCCTGCTACTGCTTGTAACCTAGTTTCGTGAAGCTTTTCTATTTGATCCAATTGAGCTGATAGTTCATGTCCCGTCCACTCGTAAGTGGTTGCTACTCTGAGAGTGGGAATTAAGAAATCAATTGGCAAAATAGCATTTTGTCCATACACTAAGTTAAAAGGAGTAGTGCCTATGGCGGTTTTGTAGGCTACTCGAAATGCCCATAAAGCATGATGTAATTGCTTATCCCAATCAGATCTACCATTGTTAACAATTTTTGTGAGAACTGTACATAGGATTTTATTCAAACTTTCGGCTTGTCCATTGGCTTGTGGGTGATAAGGAGCTGATTTCTTATGAATTACCAAGAATTCATTCAGTAAGGCTTCTATAACTTCATTCACAAAGTGCATACCTCTATCACTCACAATTTCTATCGATAGTCCAAATCTAGTGAAAACGTTCTCAAAGAGAAACTTGGCCGTAGTTCTTGCGTCATTTTTCTTGGTTGCTTTGGCTTCAACCCATTTGGTCAGATAGTCTGTGGCTACAATTATATATTCGGCATGGGATCCTTTCGCTGGTGGGCTAATAGGTCCTATGAAGTCTATTCCCCATTTAGTGAAAGCTCTGGCACTCATCATGGGTCTCAGTGGCATCTCATCTCTTCTAATTGGATATTTTGTTCGTTGACAAGTATCACATCGTTGCACATATGTTACGGCATCTTGATGTAGAGTTGGCCACCACATTCCAGCAAAGAGGATCATTTTTGCTGTTTTATCTGCAGAGAAATGTCCTCCTGCAGCTCCTGTATGTGCCATCTCTTAAACAGTAAGATATTCGTCTTCATGAATGCACAATCGTATTGATTATCTCTCCCTCGCTTGAAAAGTTGTTTTCCTATAATGGCATAATCCTTGCTCTGTTCTACAAGTGCACGTTTCCTTGCTGAAGTGGCTCCTTCTGGGTATTCTTGGGTCTTTAAGAATTTTACCAGAGGCATGCTCCATCTCGGTGCTACTGTGGAGTAGCATAGAGTGGAGTTCTCTTCTGGATTTTGTTCTTGACAGGTTTGGCAGGCTGATACATAGTTATGCGCATCCCTCTGCATGGTTGGCCAATATATGCCTAATCTCCTCAGGGTTTGCCATGTTCCGTTTGCATTCAAATGAGTTTTCCATTGATTTACATGTGCTTTCTGAAGCCACATTTCCTGTTCCTCCTCTTCAACGCATCTCATTAGTAATCCACTTGAATCTTCGTGATACAAACTTCCTGCAATGATATGAAGGTTTTTGTCTTCCAAAGGTCTTGGGTTCGGTTTGGTGTGATCCCATCTTTAGGTCCATGCGTGAGTATAGGGATCAACTTTTCTACCCATTGGGGACATACTTCCAGGTTAAAAAGGTACGTATCTGGCAGATCATCTGGTACTCCTATGGGTGGTTCTCCATGGGTCATTCTTGATATTTTCTTGACTACTACCTCAAAATCAAATTCCATTAGCAATATAAACCATCGTACTAGTCTTCCTGTATTGCAAGGTTTATTGACTAAGTACAGTAGGGCTTGATGATCAATGAAGAATTTGAATTTGTTTGCCAACAGGTAATGTCTGAACTTTTTCACTACGTACACCATCCCTAGGCCTTCTCTCTCAGTTGTGGTATAATTGCGCTCTGCTTGATTTAATTGTCTACTGGCATAGGCTATAGGGTGGTCTAGCTTTCCTGTATCTGCAAGTTGAGCTAAGATGCAACCAATGGCAAACTTGGAAGCATCCACATGAATGTGAAATGGCTTATTCCAGTTAGGTACTCGAAGGATTGGTGCTGAACTCAATCGATTCTTTAACTCATTAAAGGCTTTCTCACATTCTTCGGTCCAATTAAATTGAGACAAGAGTGCATAGAGAGGTCTAGCAATTATGGCATACATATGTATAAATCTTCGGTAGTATCCACAGTGTCCCATAAATGCTTGTACTTCTTTAGCAGTCTTTGGTCTTGGTAAATCCAGAATTGCTTTGATTTTGTCTTCATCAGTTGAAATTCCATTTTTAGAGACAATATGTCCTAATATTTTTCCTTGTCGAACCATGAAGACACATTTTTCTGGGTTGAGGCATACTCGATATTGTCGACATTTGGCAAAGATCTTTTCTAGTTCAAGGATGTGCTCTGATCGTATAGCTGAATAAGTACATAGATCGTCCACGTATACCTCCATACTCTTTCTCAAGAACTCTTTGAATACATGGCACATCAATCTTTGGAAGGTGGCTGGGGCATTAGTTAGACCAAAAGGCATGACTCTAAAGGCATATACTCCCCATTCAGTTGCAAAAGCGGTTTTATGTTGGTCCTCAGGAGCAATGGCTACCTGATTATACCCTGAAAAGCCATCCAAAAAACTATAAACTTCCTTCTCTACCACTCTTTCCAATAGATGATCCGTAATGGGTAATGGGTAACTATCCCTTATGGTCGCGGCATTTACTTTCTTCAGATTGATGCACACTCTTAACTTCCCATTCTTTTTCGATACAACCACCAAAGGTGATACCCATTCCGTGTGTTCGATCTCGTAAATGAATCCAGCATTGAACAACTTATCTATCTCTTCCTTTATCTTTGCTGAATACACATCATTGTATGTATGCGGTCTTTGTTTAGAAGGTTTGGCTTCAGATGTCATGGGGATTCTATGGGCACATATAGATGGATCTACTCCTTTCAAGTCCTTATAGGTCCAGGCAAAGACATCCCGATATTCCCTTATGAGGCGTATTAACTCTTGTTCTTCCTCCATTGAGACATCCTGTCCTATGAAAGTACATCGTTTTTCTCACGGAGCGCCTGCCCTCCTTCCCCCCCCCTCTCCCTCCCTCCCTTCCCCCCCCCCCCCCCCCCCTCCACCCCCCCCTTTTTCTCTCTTCTACTTCATATTTTTTGAAGTGGGCTGGCACTTCAAACTGATCTTGTGGCTAGTTTTCTTCACCTTCTCGTACTTTATCTAACTCCAGCTCTTCTTCCTGTGTAGGTTCCTGGTTGTTTTTGTTAGCTGTGACACCTATTTTTTGATTTTCATCCTCTGGTTCCATTGGTTCTTGCTCCATCTCAATGCTCTCATAGTCCTCCTTCCATTCTTTCTCTATCACTTCTCCTTCTTCAGCCTCCTGAAGGACTAACACATATAGACTAACGTCATATCCTTCCTCATCAATACATTCATTCATAGTTATTACTTCTTCGTTCACACATACATCGAGGGTCGCTAAAATCTCCATCCAACCGTGAGGTTCAAACTCTTCATCCAAAAAGACTTGAGGCATGTAAGCTGGATCTTGTACAAACCTAGCTACTCCTTGCCTTTGCTGCCATCCCTTTCTCCTATCCTCTTCCTTTTTTGCAGTTTGGCATATCCATAGATGAGTATCCTCGTTCATCCAAGATTGGTCACTAGAACCTATGCTGTGAATTGACTGATCGTCTTCCTCCTTATGAATTTGATTCCATTGTAAGGGGGGAACATCTTGATATGTATATGTGTGGAGATTTATTCTCGTGGTGGTTCCTTCATGCTGTACGTATATAGCATCTTTCCCCCAATCTTGCACAACCTTTAGCTGTCTCATGAAAGGTCTCCCAAGTATCATTTCATAATTGCTCGCCCTTTCAAATTGACATATTGCTAAGGTGTGTTCAAATTCAACTCCGCATGTGGTAAAAACTACTCGTTCCAATAATCCCAAGGGTCTTTCTGTGTGTCCGTCTGCCATTTGTATCTTCATGCGCGTTGGTCTTAAAGCTGGTTTTCCCCATTTCTCCTAGATTTCTCTAGTAGCAATGCCTACACCAGCTCCGGAATCTAAGATGGCTTTGGTGGTATAACCCCTATAAGTAACTGGAAGGCAAGTGTTTCCTTCATCTCCCTCACTAAAATCTCCTACCTTATCTATTGGGATTTTTACTGTGTTTACTTCATCAGACATCTCCTTCTCGTCCACCTTGATTTCCAATTGGCTGGTCAGTTTCTCCTTCAAATATGGTTTGATCCTTAACAGTTCTTCTAACGTCAGGGTACAAGGGATTTTTACCTTTTTAAGATGTTGTATGATATCCGATGTGTTGACTGATGGGTTCGGTTCTTTTTTCCTTATCGAGGGAATACAATTTAATTCCAAATTATGTTCGTACTCTCCTGTGTAATTTGGCAAAACCTTTACACTGTCATTTTCTTTGTCACTTGGATCAATTGGTATTATTGCTTCTGAATTCAGTTCAGGTATGGAGTCTTCAATTTCACCTTCTGCTTCTAGCTCCTCAAAGGGTGGTTCTACTCCTTCCACTTTTTTCCATCGGTCTTCTTGGACTCTTGCCCACAAATCTTTAGGCCATTCCCCTTCTACTTCGGGAATAATGGATCCTTCCCTTTTATCCTCACAATAATTGCCATTCTGTGTCTTACTTGCTTTGGGTTTTTCATGATCATTAGTGATGACTCACTCTTGGAATTCTCTTTCGGAAATTCGGGTATTGGGTAATGGCAACGCAGGTTTTTCTAAGGTCTGTTGAGCAACTTCTATTAATTTTTTGCAGATCTCCAACCTCTCTTTCTCTAGGTCACCTCTAGGATATTCTCTTTCATGTTGTTCTATGGTAGGTCCTGCTCTTATTCGTGCCTTGTATGCCTGAATCCACATGGCTAATTCTTCAGGCATGGGATCTGCTAAAACCGATCCTATCTCATCCTTTTTATGCCTTTCATTCTTATTTCCTTCTTCTAGGTTCATTTTTCCTTTTTGAGTTTGTTCATTCTTTTCATTTTCCTTCTTTTGTTGTAGTTTCCTTTCCTTTATTCTATCTCTTTGGATCTTCCATTTTTGTGTTCGTTTGCTTACAACACTTTTCTCAGGCTCTTCCGAATCTTCAACTATTTGAGGTGCATGCGTATTCGTCTCTAGGTCACTTTGATTGTGTTTTTCAGGTTTTTCTGGGGTCTCTCTAGCTTTTGCTCTTGTTATCGCCTTCAATGGCACAATGTATTCTTTATCACTCCCTAATGATTCTATTACTTCTATCACATTGATTTGCACATTGGAGGTAACCTTGTTGGGATTCTTGGGGCAATCTCTGAAAAGATGTTCCTTACCACAGTCACTACAGTATCCTTCCCAGACTCGTTGTGGTGGTGGTGGGTTTGGCAATGTACATTCTCTGATATAGTGATCACCTCCACATCTGTAGCATGGTCCTCTGGGCACAGGCGGTCTGTTCATGGGTCAGGGTGGTATGGTTGCTCTCGGAGCTGTGTACATCATTGGCACATAATCCTGCTCATATCCATAAGAGTTATCTTGTGGTTCCAAGTCATAAACATATGGGTCGTATGTTTGTCCATACTCTATCATGGAGCTTTCATAAGAGGGATAGCCTCCTTGACTAGAGTCATAAGATGAGTCATATGATTCATTACCAATCAAAGGTGTAGCTGGTACTATTGCTCTCTCTAGGTTTTCTTAAGGACCAGCCACTTTCACTGAGACAACATTCTGAGGATGGGGCGGTTGTTGTCCTAGTACTGGTTGTGGTTGGGTGTATCCTTGATAAGCATATGGTCGTGGCACTGGTGCCTGCTGCTGATAAGTGGGGTACCTCAATGCTTCACCTCCTTGCTCTCTATGAGGGTATCCATAAGGTCTCATATATGGCTGTGCTGGTCTCGATTGCCTATTGTAAGGGCAATTTTCTGTACTGTGATTTGTATATTGTTGTTCTACACTGCAATATTGTAGAGGTCCTGGGACGGTGGGTCTATTATAAGCATAAGCAGGTGGTGGGACTACTCCCCTAGAGCACAAGTGAGAGGGATGATCACCTACGCACTGCATACATCTTCTAAGCATGGGCACTCTTATAGGGTTATTGGGGTAGTTCCTCTATCCTTGAACATTCAGTTTCTTTGCTACTAAGTCGGCTATTTCCTCTACAGTTTGATGTGCTACTGGCCGAATCTTCACTTTTCAAGCTACCTTGAGGTATTTTCAAATCCTCCGCAAGATTGTCTTCTAAATCAATACATTCCTTCATGCATTCTTGCAAAGTTTGAACTCTCTTTACATACACCAGAGATCTTAATGATCCGTTCAATAATCCTTCCAAAAATAATGACACCATTTTATTTTGGGTAGGTCTCTCTTCCACTGGGCATCTGTCCACATACTGCTTGAATCTTCTTGTTGCCAATCTCACTGATTCTGTGGGGGCTTGCTTAAAGCTATGGATCAATGATGACGAGTTTTTTTTAATTCCAGACTTAGTGAATTCCTCAATCATTTCTTGATAGACTTGTTCCATGTTTTGAAAATTATTAGGATCTAATGGTTGGAACCATGCTAACGCTGTGTCTGTCAAAGTTAGACCAAAAGATTCATATTGGATCAAAAACTCTTCCACTTGTTCGGCTCTGATTACTTGCTTAAATTCAGCTATGTGATTGTAAGGTTCACTAGAGCCATCATAGTGGTTTCTCATGCATTTGGCCACTTGAATTGGCCTTAATCTTCTTCCTGCTTCAGGTGGTCTAGGCATCACGGGGAAAATTGGTCTTCCTACGGGTATGCCTGGTCCTCTTGCTACGGGTGGTCTGACTGGGGCAGGAATTCCATGTCTTGGGTCAACAGGTGGTTGAGGTCGGTAATTAGGGTTATTTGCAGGCATTGCAAACTGCACATGTGGTCTGACCGGGATTTGTGTTTGTTGTGTTTGCCCCGACTGTTGATATGAATCATTCTGAGACGTTCCAAGTGGGTTTCGTGAAGTAGTGGCTTGGTTCCTAGGGGGAAACACTGGAATATTCTGATATTTCAACTCGGCTCTTTCTAATTTCGTTAAGGGCCAATATCTTCTCTGATTCTTATCCAAATATGTGATGATGGTGGGGAAATCAGGATCTTGTAACTCATAGATGGTGACAGGATTAGGGGCAGCTTCCCATATTGAAGAATGTGCTCTAAGGAGAGGGTCCATTCCATTGATCAAGTATACATCCATTATGGAGTCATCTTGGGGAATCAGGTCTCCTCTCCAAACCCTAACAACCGTAGACCTCCCTCTAGGAGTAGTTACTTGCTCTTCATTCCCTTCTCCATTTAGGTTTGAAGCATTGTTTTCTTCCCCAAGTTCATTAATGTTTTGAGGGTGTTCCGTGACAACATACTGGATATCTCTTTTGTCCATGTAAAATCCTCCTGCATACTTGACTACTGGCCTAGGCACTATGTAAGCCTCTGAAGCCTTCTTTAGTCTGGCCACTGATCTGTTCAGACCATCCAAGTATATGGGTATCTCATGTTGGTTGGTGGTCACATATTCTAAAGAGGTCCGGTACTCTCCCTCAATAATTGACATCATGCCAATCATTGGTACAGTGTTCTGCATATCCTCTGAAGCCATGGGAATTTCTTCCTCTGACTCACTGGAGGTCTCCGAGTAATGTGAACGGCTACTTGGCTCGGCTACACTACCTACAGAAGAGATTACACTTCTTCGGCTTCCTAGGGTTCTTCCAGATCTCAGGTTCATCCACTTAACAGCTCTGATCAGCCCTTGCTAACCTCTATCTTCTAGATTTCTTTACTATGGGTCAGAATTCTAGAGGAATTTGGCTGGAAAAATGACTGAAAAAGAAACTTTCAGGTCACGATACTTGACTCCAAAATTTCACGATACACTATCTTTGGCCAAAAACGACACACGATACTTCAAGAAAACGATACACGATACTCCAAAAAGACGATACACGATATCTAACTCTCACGATACTCGATACCAGTGTGGAAACGATACTTGATACACGACACTTAATAAGTATCGCGATCGGCACCAAACGATACTTGATACCTCAGCAATCACGATACACGATATCTGAGTATGCGATACTCGATATCTGGACACAAACGATACACGATACACGATCTCTGGTGAGTATCGCGATCGATGAAAAACGATACACGATACACGATCTTTGGCAAGTATTGCGATCGATGAAAAACGATACACAATACACGATCTCTGGTGAGTATCGCGATCGATGAAAAACGATACACGATACACGATCTCTGGCAAGTATCGCGATCGATGAAAACGATACACAATACACGATCTCTGGCAAGTATCGCGATCGATGTAAAACGATACACGATACACAATCTCTGGCAAGTATCGCGATCGATGAAAAATGATACACGATACACGATCCGAGGGAAATATCGCGATACTCAACCACAGGAGATCAGGATACTTGTCAGGTATCGCGATACTCGACCGCGGGATCACACGATACTTGACCTTTTTTTTTCAAATTTTTGCTAGATTTTTTTGGTTTTGAATGCACACAGATGTTTTCCAGGTTCCTCTATCCTCTCCTCACTCTCAGCATTACCCAAAACACACTCTCTACCCCCTGTAAGGCCAACACGATACCTAACACAGATCGTTTTCTTCTGAAAAGCTTGAGTTATGTAATGAAACTGAGAGAATGATACATGAGCTTACCTTAGGACTCTATCTCAGCTCCCTACCCCTCCCGACTAGCTCTGCGTAGCTCGGAACGCTCCAAACTTCGTCCACGATACCCAGTCGCCGTTTCTCACGATACTTGCTTTGAGCACTAATGGTTTACAAAATGGCAGTTGTTGGCTTTTATACTCTTGAATTTTCCTACTCACTGAAAATAAATCAACACTACTAGGATGAAAGCTACTCTATCTACCTATCCTACTCCCTTACTCCTCCTACTCTACTCATTCCACTCACTTCCCTAGACTAACAACAAACTACACACACTCCAAGAATGAGAAGTAGTGAGTGCGGCTGAAAATGACTTATTAAAGAAGAGAAAATCACCACTCCTCCTCTCGCTTCAATGCAAAAAGCTACTTACCATCACACGAATGCCTCGGTTTGATTCGACACTCCCCGGCAACGGCGCCAAAAAACGTGTTGACCTAAGCACCAACTTAGGGACTTGTGGAGAAAGAGACTATACCTCAATCCCCCTCAAGTGCATATAGTGGGGATTTAGGCTTTAATTATCAATCCGATGAGTATACAAACCTAACCGAGTGTATGAGGACATGCATTCAAATGATGATCAACGCAAATGAACTACTCAAAGAGTGCAAACAAGGTAAAGACTGATCCAAGCAAGCTTCAACTGTCAGTTATGGTGTCACGATACTTGGAACAACAGCCAACAGCAAATTGAGCTTTTCTCTCAGCTCCAAACTTCAAATATAGCGAATACCATATGCGTTTCGAAGCTCTCGAGAAGACACATCCAATGGCAGTGGTTTCACTCAATTCTGACACTCCTAATTCAAGTTATGAGCAAAATACTGAGTCGCGAGAAAACCTTCCTACACTTCAGCACTTCCTACACTTCACACACACCTTAACAACAGCAAACAAACACTTTCATGGATAGACAACACTTCATAACACTCTTTCCAAGCAATACACATGCACACAGGCTCACAAAGAAGAAGATACAGAGAGGAGAAGACACAAATTCGAATTTCTGTGCTCTTGATTCTCACAATGGCAAAAAGTCTTTACAAAGAGTCACAAATTGACTTATATACTTGTGCCCTAAAAATGGTCCTTTCACACAAGAGATCGGCACTTTATTAACTAAAGACTAATTTCCTACTAATTTACATGGGTAAGCTTCTAATCTTCTGTGGGGATGCATCTAGAGGACTCCTCTGGTGCATTTACATCGGAAAATATATTACAAGAATGGTTATAATACAACAATTGGGTGTCCAAATTGGAAAAATTTTGGGGCCCGTCTTTTTCTCTGCCTTGTGCTCTCTTTAGCTCTGCAACGTCAAGGATTCAGAAGAATTGCAAAAGGTGAAAAGACAGGTAGATTGTTCACATTTGAATTACAAGACACTAGAAACATTGCTCTCTTTAATTATGGTAGTCAGACACTCACAGAATTGGAAGTATGGCACAAAAGGTTAGGACATATTGGTGAAAGGTCATTAAAGCAAATTTGCAGGGACCAAAGTGTACTTGGACTCCCTAACTTGTCAAAACAACATATGATTTTCAAGTGTAGTGCATGTCAATTTGGAAAGTCTCACAGGTTACCATTCATGAAGAAAGGTTATATGCATGGGGATCTCTTGGAGTTGGTTCATACAGATGTATGGGGACCTAGCAAGGAAGCTTCAATATCTGGATCAAGGTATTATGTCTCCTTTATTAATGATTGCAGCTGACGGACTATCCTATTCTTTATGAAACACAAAGATGAAGTTTTTTCATGTTTCAAAAGATATTTGGCTCTTGTGGAGAATCAAACAGGTAAATCACTAAAAAGGCTAAGGTCAGATGGAGGGGAGAATACTTCTCCCATGTTTTTGATTCTTTTCTTCAAGAAAGAGGAATCAAAAGAGAGGTAACCATAAGGTACACTCCTGAGCAAAATGGAGTGGCAGAAAGGAGGAATATGACAATTGTTGAAGATGTCTCTGAGCTCAGGGATGTGGTACCTTCTTTCTTAGGAATGAGCACATAAAGCATCCACATATACTTATAAGCTCTTTCGCAAGAACTCCTTGAAGACATGACACATGAGCCTTTGGAATGTTGCAGATGCATTGGTGAGCCCAAATAGCATCACACAAAATGCAAAGATTCCCCACTCTGTGGCAAAAGCCGTTTTGTGTCGATCTTCTGGGGCAATGGCTACTTGGTTGTAACCTAAAAATCCATCATGGAAGCTATAAACTTCCTTGCCTGCAACACGCTCTAATAAATGTTCAATGATTGGAAGCGGATAACTATCTCTGATCGTAGTAGCATTAACTTTTTTAAGGCTAATACACACTTGCAACTTTCCATTCTTCTTGGGCACCACTACAATGGGGGACACCCATTTGGTGTGCTCAATCTCATAGATAAATCCTGCTTCAATCAGCCTATCGATTTCTTCTTTTATTTTAGTTGCATAAGTGTCATTATATGTGTAGGGCTTTTGTTTGGTGGGTTTGGCATCGAGGGTCATGGGGATCGTATGAGAGCAAATTTTTGGATCTACTCCCTTCAAGTCTCTATAGTGCCACGCAAACACGTCCCTATATTCCTAAGTCATCTTCTATGTACGTACATCTCTCTTTGTTCTCTTCAATGGTGACTAGGATTTTTTTGGTCTTTTCTTTGTCATCATATGCTTCTCCTGTTGTGGCCTCTCTCTTAGGCATTCGTACCAAAATTTTTCAGTCCTCAACTTCATATTTCTTGAAATTCTCTGGTACTTCAAACTATGGTTCCTGGTTCCTCATCTTCCTCTTTCACTAATGTCCTTTTCTTCTTCTTTTGACCACCTTCATGCTCATCCTTTGAATTTACCGTTTTAATGTTAGTGAGAGGTTCTTATTCTTTTTGTGTAAATACTCCTATGTCTTCTAGATAGTGCTTCTTTGAAATAAAGCAACTATCCATCACGATGGACTCTAGATCATCATCATTCTCTTCTTCTTCTATTAAGTCACTAGGGTCACATTCTTCTAGCAAGGGCTGACACATGAACACTGAAATATCATATTCCTCCTCATCACAATGAGGTGTCCATTGTTCTTCATTGACCGCAATGTCCTTGGTGGCTAACATTTCTGCCCAACCATGAGGCTCAAATTCCTCATCTCGAAAGATCATTGGTGTATAGGCTGGGTCTCTAACTGGTCTATCTCCTTGAGAAGTTCCTTCTTCTCTTGCTTTTAAGCGTTTTTCCTTTTCCTTTGCAACCTTGCACATCCACAAATGAGTATCTTCATGCATCCAAGATGTATTAGATGAACTTTTAGAATGCACAGAGATTGAATCTTCTTGCTCCTTGTGGATAGGATTCCAACATAGGGGTGGTACATCTTCGAAGGTGTAATCCTTCAAATTGACCTTGGTTGTGACCCCTAAGCACTGCAAGTATAAGGAGTTGGTTCCCCAATCCTATACAACTTGCAGTTGTCATAGGAAGGGTCTTCCTAGGTTCATTTTGTAGGTATTAGTTTTACCAAAGTCACATATAGCAAAGGTGTGTTCAAACTCTACACCACAAGTGGTTAGAGTTATCCCTTCTAGCAATCCTAGAGTCCTTTCCACATGGCCAACCATCTGAAGCTTCATTATAGTTGGTCTTAATGTGGGTTTACCCCGTTGCTTCCACAAGGAGGTGGTTGCAATAGCAACACCAACACCTGAATCTATGATCGCTTTGTTTGTGTAACCTTGGTAGGTTATCGGAAGATAAGTATTACCTTCTTCACCTTCTCTCATGTCCCCTATTTTGTCTAGAGGTATCTTCGGTACTTTTTGTTTAGAGCTTGCTTTTGGCATTTTGGAATCAAGTTCTGGAACCTGATTTGCCACATGTTTCCATAACTCACGTTTTACTTTGAGCAGCTCTTCTAAAGTGAGAGGACACTAAACCCTACTGTTCTTCACGACTTCACTGTTTCTTGGAATCACTGAATCTTCGTTTCTGATCAATATTGTGGGAGCTCTGATCTCGAGAGATTCAGATTCCCATGGGCATGTGAACTGTGGTAACTCTTGTAAAGAATTGGATTCAAATCCTGAACTTTCTTCCTCTTGTTGCTCTACTTGGTCTCCATAAATAGATGGAATGTCTTGTGGAAATTGATCATGAAGGCCATCAATCTCAAGAATAGGAGGGGGATTATCCTTCTCCTCATCCCATTTCTCTTCTTGTATTTCCCGCAAGAACTTTTGAGCGTGTTATTGAATTGAAAGAGCTTCTCCATCATCTATGGAGTTAGGAACATAGACTTTCTTTGGTGATGTGCTTTCTCTTTCAACAGTTGGTTGAGCTTGTGGAGGTAAAGAAACTTGTGGTTTATTTACCATCTGCTCTAATTTATCTAGTAAGCCTTGGAAGTGCAAACCCGGTGTAATAGCATTTGTCTGATTGAACAATTGATTGGCCTCAAACATAGCTTGAGCTAGTTCCACCATTTTTATGCATATTTTTGTCCGTTCAATCTCTAAATTTACTCTAGGGTAGCTCTTGTCTAGGTTTGCAGGTGCTGGCCCTTCTTGAAGTTGAGCGTAGTATGCCTTGAACATCATGTCCAAGTATTCTGGGGTTGGATCTGCAAGGATAGACCCTGGTTGTGGTCTATTTACAATGGTTGGTGGGTGGGGATGAGGTGGTGTGAATGGAGTTTTGACATGCGAGGGGTTTTGAGAGGCATTATCTTCTATTTTTGTTTTTGCATCTTTCAAGCTTTCTTCTAATTCTGATAAATTTTTGGTCCACTTACGATTGGCTTTCTCTCTAGTATCCGTCCATGTTCTTGCTTTTCTCTTACTAGGCTCTCCTGACTCACTTGGCTCTGATTGCTCAACTGGTTTAGCTTGTTGTAAGGCTTGTGTCCTAGTGACTGCATGTATAGGAGCCACAGTATCGCTACTGGGACTTGAATCCCCTACTAAGCCTACTACATTAACGGGTGTAACCTTTGGTGCACTAGAGGGATGTCCGGGACAATCTCTTAAGAGCTATGGTTTGCCACACTCAAGCCAAACGACTTGTATTGTGACATTCTGCCCTTGTATCGGAGCTAGTGGGTGGGATGGTTGTTGTCCTGGTATAGGTTGAGATTGGCTATATCCTCCATGTTCATACGGTCTAGTTGTTCCTCGTGGTCCTAGACATGGGTTATACCTAAGAACTTCTCTGCCTTGTTCTCTAGGAGGGTACCCGTATGGTCTACATTGGGGTGGTACAAAGGTCTAGGCTGTCTATTCATTGGATAGTTTTTGATGTTGTAGTTGATGTAATTCTGCTCACTATAAGAGTACATGTTAGGATCCTAAGTTGGTTGTCTATCGTAAGGGTAAGGTTGTGATAACCCTAATCCTTCTATGGTGCAGATATAAAATGGATGATCTCCACCGCAACGTGTGCAACTTCCTAACATTGGCACTCTCAAGGAAGAGTTCTCGTAGTTCCTTTGTCCTTCTACCCCTAATATCTTGGCCACTAACTCTACCACTTCCTCCACATAACTTGAACTAGAAGTCTCATTGCTCCTTGTATCGTCTATTGTGGTAGGATCTTGTGTGATTTTGAGATCCTCAGCTAAGTTGTCTTCCAAATCTATGCACTCTTGAAGACATTCACTTAGAGTTTGCAATCATTTTACGTATACTGACATTCTCAATGTTCCATTCATTAGACCTTCTAAAAATAAGGATATCATTTTCTGCTAAGAAGGTCTCTCTGTCATAGGGCATCGGGATACATATTGATTAAATCTTTGTGCTGCATTTTTTTTACTGTCTCGTTAGGATCTTGTTTTAACCTATGTATTAAGGATGACGAATTGTGTTTAATCCCTCGCTTAGTGAATTCCCCAATAAATTCTTGGAAGAATTGTTCAATATGGCCAAGGCAATTTGGATCCATGGATTGAAACCACGTTAAGGCTATTCTTGTGAGGGTTAGCCCAAAGGATTCATATTGCTCAAAAAAGTCATCCACTTGCTTCGGTTGCAACACCTGTTTATATTATGCAATGTGGTCATAGGGCTCTCCTATGCCATCGTAATGATTTCGCATACATTTGGCCAGTTGGATTGGTCTGAGTCTTTTAACGGGCTCTTGGGATCAAATTATGATGGGAACACCTTGGGGCGGTTTTGTCCTAAAGGTAGGTCTATTCATATTTCCCATTCCTTGCCTAGTTTGGTTGTGGGAGTTAATTCATGGCATGGTGAATTGTACTTGTGGTTTGCTCGGTATACTACATTGGCTCATTTGTCCTGACTTCACATTTTCCATTCTTTGCTGGGTCTGGAATGTGTTTTGTGAGATAATTTCTTGATCTTGAGGAGGGAATATAGGTAGACCCACGTACTTTAATCTAAACCTATCTACTTCATCTACATGCCAATATCTCCTTTGATTTTGGTCTAGGTATGTAATTCTAGATGGATTTTCCAGATCCCTTAACTCGTATATAGTTGTTGGGCTGATGCCTTCTCCTTGTGTCAATGAATTAGTTTGGAGTAGGTATGATCCATGCACCAAGTATACATCCATCAGATAGTCATCTTGAAGTATCAAATCCCCTCTCAAGACTCAAGTCACCACAGACTTGCCCCTTGGGGTAGTCACTGTATTTTCACTGTTGGTTCTCCCAGAAGTTCCTTGTCCCTCTAACTCTCCTATTTCATTGATCTGATCACGGTTTTCAGTTACTTGATATATCTGGTGCATCTTGCCCATGTAAACTCCATCTTCATACTTGACAACTGGTCTTGGAACTATTTCTAATTTTGTAGTGCTTATCATTCTTGCTAATAACCTATGTATACTATTGAGGTAGATGGGTATCCCTTGCAAGTTAGTGGATACATATTGAAGAGACATCCGATACTCCCTTTCCACTCTAGACGTAAAGCCTTCCCTAGGTACTGAACTATGCATGTCTTGAGAAGCCAAGAGTCTCTCCCAGTTAAATGACATTTCTGACTCACTCGTCTATGAACTCAACACGTAGTGCTAACCACTGAGTTGTGAGTCCCTGACTTGGTTGTGTGGTTGACACTAGCCTCTGATGATTTGGTACTTTATCTATCTCTTCCTAAGTGTCTACTTGATCTTAGGTTCATAAGCCTTGTCTACAAGTCCAAAATTGTCCTTTGAATTACTCAAAATCTTGTGGAACCCCTTGCTTCCTAGTCCAACCTAAGGGTCAACTTCAAAATATTGTATCTAATAATCCACATATTAGTTTTACTATAACCAATCAATGTTTTTGTTGTACTCCCCACGAGCTTTCCAACGAACCCAAAATCACTCCAAATGGATTTCGTATGAGAAAGTTATGCCAGTTCATGGTTCTAGGGGTTACAACAGGGAAATAGGACCTTCTTGGGAATACTTCAAAACAGGCGATACACGATACTGGGTGTGAGGATACATGGGAATTCTGGTGTTGTGATACAAAAACTCAACCGGACACGATACTTGGAGATTTTGACACCCAAATTCAAAAATTTTTGCAAATATGTGTACCTTGTGTCCTCCTTGTCACTACTATGTGTCTGCATATGCAAAGTCACCCTTCAATCTCACGATACGACACTCGTGATACCAGGTGTAGCCCTTGTCACTCCGTGATACTATCACTCAGTTTTTTGTTGTTTTAACAGTGTGATTCTCTGTAAGCTCTGAACTCTCTCTGAACTCCTTGCACAACCAAGAATGAAGAAGAAGAGGTGCAAATAGGGGATATACAATAAAAAAAGCAAAAAAATCAGAGAAGGTGAAGATGAGAGGAGACGGTGGTGATGATGATGGAGATGAAGCAAAACCCAGAAACTGAATTGAAAATGGTGATTTTTTTACATTCCAACATAGCTACTCTACGTCTTACTGTCACATGCTTGTCCTCCAAGCTCTGTCTCCGACAACGGCGCCAAATTTGGTGTCACTCTAGCACAATGGCAAGTACCAATGTGAGGAGATATACCTCATAAATGTCAATCCATGGAGATGTGAGGACGGGTATGAAGACCATGAGCAAGTGATGGCACAAGTGCGTGAGTGAAAGCACACAAACATGCACACACATGCGCACAAGGTAAGAGCAAAGAGTGGAACAATGGAAGGACTTCAATTACAAAAGAAATCTCTTACAAAAGCTCAAATCTATAACAAGCTAACCCCAAAAATTATCTTGAGCTAATCAACAGTATTTTTAATGATCTTGGTGCCTAAAGTGTGTTATTTTCTCAGCAGAACACAATTATGAAGTCAAATCTCAAAAATGATACCTGTAACCTTCAGACGAGACAATCACAATTCTGTGAAAACTGATGATTTCCATCTTCAGCTCTATTCTTCAGCAAATTCTCACTCAACACATCAAGAATCACCTCTCTTCATACTCATTCATCAGAAATACACAATAGAAGCTTGCAAATTCCATGGATACACATAGAATAGACTCAACAAATCTAAAGAAAGTACTTGAAAGGAAGAAACACGATTTTCTGCAAGAAACTCTTCTCATTACTTGGATAGCACATAATACAATTAACCAACCCTCTCATAATAGAGGAAATTATCTTTTATACATTTTCAAGTGTCCCTTTTCACACTTGAATTTTGGTCCTTTTCCTTTCTAATCCAAAAATATGCTATCAAAGAGTTTCCAAAAACTCTAGAAAAAATACATATGATTCTAATTTACATGAGGAAGACTCTTCCTCATTTTTACATCATTTGCATAAATATTTCTACAATTTTTTATCATTTTACAAATATTCCTCTTCAAAAAATGCTTCTTCTAACAAGGTCCCTACATGCTCCTTCTTCTTGTGTGGCCACTTCATTGATGTGCTTCGCTGCTTGTGTGTGATCTTGATTGTCAACACTCCCTCCCTTCTAGAGTCTATCGTCCGAGACAAACACTTGTTGTAGTGGGTGTTCCATGTAGTGCGTGGAGAGATAGTGTCCATCATGTATCCACAAGAGTGGTCCATCTTCCAATTGTAGCTTGGGCAGTTGTCTGGTTCGTCATTTTGTCACTGCTACCTTTGTATGTACTTCTTCCTTGTATTCGAGCTTGATGGTGTCTTTGTGAGCTTTCAAAAATTGTTAGCTACTCAAAAGAGGTTTTCAATGTTGGTTATGAGCAACTCTCGTGGTGGATTGCTTCCTTGCTCTTGTTGTTGTCACCGTGATGTCCTTTGGTTCTTCCAAAGATGGTTTTTTTTTCATGCCAAGTACTTGTAACCCATAATGGATGATGGGTAAGTGCATTAGTGCATGGGTTGAACAAGATAGGTGCCTTGTGCATGGCCTTGTAATATGGCCCTATGTATGCATACTTGGGGAATGCATTGATGGTTCTTATTTGCTCTGATACCACTGATGGTACTGTAGCTACGACTACCACTTTCGGTATGGTAGCTTAGATACCACTTGTTATGATCGACACGGCAAGGCTTGATCCTTGTCAGGCCTGCGGAAATCGCCCCGCCACCAAAAGGATGCTAAGCTAGAGCGATAATAGAACACCTCTGTAATCGGCAGTAGCTTAGCAAAGTTACTGACACTCAAACATATAAGACTGCATTTTGAATTTACTGGGAAAAAAAAAATCACTGGAACTTCACCGGACTGTCACCAGAGTTATACTGGAATCAACTCCTATTCTGTTTGTAATTGCTTCAAGTGAGTATACAAGAAGTAAGGAAGTGATGAGTGAAATTCCTTCACTGAGTGAATACTTTCTGAAGTTTAAGAAAAAACTTCTCCGGTTCAGAATGTCTCTTTTCGGTTAGACTTTGTACTGTGTGTACATATCCATTTCACCGAAATCTTTGATGAACTGATAGTAGAGATGTCTAGCTATAAGATAAGCTAACTCTCATACAAACCCTTAATTTATTCTGCGAGATATACTTCGTTGTTCTACCGGAAAACTCATTTTCTGAAAAAACTATAACTGACCGAAAATGCGTTTACTGAGACAACTGTAATTGACTGAAAACATTCGTTTACTGAAATAACGACAGTTGACCGAAACATTCGTTTACTGAGAGAGTATCGGGGGACACGTTTACTAACGAACTGTAACTGTTAACGGTTAACGAACTTTCTACCGTAACACAAAAATACTCAGAGTTCTTCACATACGAACAGTGCGCGCAAACTTCCACATGAACATGTGTTTTCTATTAGAGAAGATGTATACAAATTAGCTTGGCCTCTTCTTGCTCAAGCTTATAGAAACTCTCCTACACTGAGTAATTTGTGTTTACCATCTCTCTCAGATGAATACCTGACATTCAGGTTTCTGTTATTCATCTGTACATACGCGATCTCTGGCGTCTTCTAAACAACTCTCTCATTCTCTGTACATATGCGATCTCTGGCGTCTTCTCACTTCCTCATCATTTCTGAGCTCTTTATGTGCTCTATTTATACTGCACGCTCTTCTTACGCATGTTCTAGCTCGCACTTCCCTCTCTATTATTCTTATGCACGTTCTCTCTTTATGTACAGTTTGATTCGGTGTAACAAATTCTATCAACCTCTGATTCTACAAGATTTTGCGCTTGTACATAACGGTCGTGAATTTGTCCCTTCATTAAGGCTTTTGATTTTTTGAATATTTGATTCCGCTTCTCTTTATCTTTCCTTTTCTTATGTCTGTCTGTATGTCAAATTCGTGAGAGATTCTTCAATAGCTCCCCCTCAATCACTAATTTGAGTCTTCCTGTCTTCATATATCTTTCTTTCTTTTATTCCTGCCATTTCTTTGAATCTGCTTGTCTTTGTTCCATCCAAGCTCTTTGTCAAAATATCTGCAATCTGGTCTTTTGTCGGAGTGTATACTATTTCTATCTCCTTCTCCATTACCTTTTCCCTCAAGAAATGATACTGAATTTCTATGTGCTTTGTTCTTGCATGAAATACTGGATTTGCTGCAAGATACAATGAGCTCATATTATCTCCATGTATGATAGGTATACCTTGATCAATACCCATGCTTTTGAACAAGGTTTGCACCCATATCACTTCTTTAGCTACTTCTACAAGTCCTTTATATTCTGCTTCTGTTGACGATAAAGCCACTGTGTGTTGTTTCTTCGAACACCAACTTACTAGCTTATCTCCTAGGTATATCATATACCCATGTGTTGATCTTCTGTCATCTTGACTTCCTGCCTAGTCTGAGTCACTGTATGCTCTCAGCTTTATATCTGACGTAAAAGGATAATATAATCCTTCCTTTATAGTTCTTTTGATATATCTAAGAACTCTCCTGCAATCCAATGTTGATCTGTCGGACAATGCATAAACTATGATAGAACTCCCACTGCATAACTAAGATCCGGTCGTGTTAGTGTGGCATAAATTAGACTTCCCACTAACGAGTGATACTTCCTCGTATCTTTAAACTCTGCTCCACTGTATTTGCTGAGTTTATGATTTGCTTCAAGCGGTGTTGAAGCTTCTCTGCAATTCTCCATATTAAACTTCTTCACTAAGTTTAGGAGATACCTTTCTTGCGTAACATATACACCATGATCTGTATATGTGATTTCCATTCCAAGAAAGTATGATAACTTTCCTAGATCACTGATCTGAAACTCCTTTTCGAGTAATCTCTTTACTTCTTTAATTCCTTCATCTGAAGTACCTGTGATTATAATGTCGTCTACATAAATGCAAATGTAGATCATTCCTTCTTCTGTTCTCTTAATGAGTAGACTTGCATTTGCTTTCGAACTTTGGTATCCAAGTTCATTGAGATATTTCACAAGCCTGTAATTCTAAGCTCTTAGAGCTTGCTTCAGTCCGTAAAGTGCTTTTCTTAATTTGCAAACAAAATTTGGGTATCTGGAACTTACAAACCCTTCCGGTTGTTCCATGTAGACTTCGTCTGCTATGTATCCATTCAGAAATGCGTTCTTTATATCTAGCTGACTTAGCTTCCATCCTTTTGATGCTGCTATAACAATCACTGTCCTTATGGTTGACATCTTTGCCACCGGACTAAACGTTTCATCGTAATCGATGCCATGCGTCTGAGCATAGCCCTTGATAATCAGTCTAGATTTGTGTTTGGCTATCCTTCCATCTGCAAGTTTCTTAACTTTGAAAACCCATTTATTTCCGATCACTTTCTTACCATTTGGTTTCGGAACAAGTTCCCATGTCTTGTTCTCCTCCAGTGCGCTAAACTCTTCTTTCATTGCTTCTTCCCATTGCTTCTTACCTTTAGCTTCATCATAGTTCTAAGGTTCTTCATCATCTTTGACCATATATGCATAATTTTTCTGAGTTATGTACGAAGTATCATAGGAATACCTTTCTGGTTGTCTTCTATTCCTGCTTGACCTTCTTGGTTCAAACTCTTCATGTGTATTTGAATACACATCTTCATCAAATCCCTGTTCATCTTCATTTCTCATACCTGATCCGATCCTGGATGTACTTTCCTGCATATATTCTTCATCTCTATTCACCTGTACAATTGATTTCCCTTTCTCTTTTCTTCTTACCTCTTCTTCAAATTCTTCCGTTGTATGATTCTAATCTGTATACCAGCTTTTCTGTTCATCAAATGTAACATCTCTAGAAACAGTAAACTGTTTTGTTAGAGGACTCCATAACCTGTAACCCATTTGCTTTTCATCATATCCGACGAACACATATTTCTCTGCTTTTGGTTCAAGCTTATGTCTGAGTTGTGATGGTACATAAGCATAAGCTACTGATCCAAACACTTTGCAATGATCAAGTGTTGGCTTCTTTCCCCACCAAGCTTCATACGGGGTCATTCCATCTAAAGTTGTACATGGTAATCTATTTACCAAGTATGTAGCTGTATTTAGGGCTTCAGCCCAGAGATAGTTTGGACAATCCTTTTCTTTTAGCATAGCTCGTGCAAACTCAACTAGAGTTCGGTTTCTTCTTTCTGCTACACCATTTTGTTGTGGTGTATACCTGCAAGTTATTTCTCTCTTAATACCTGCATTCCAAAGATAGTCATTAAACTCTCGGGAGAAGTATTCTCCCCCTCCATCAGATCTTAGTCTTTTCAACTTACGTCCTGTGAGTCTTTCAGCATATGCATGAAAATGCCTGAAAGCTCCAAACACTTCTGATTTCTCTTTCAAAACATAAAGAGTTATCCATCTTGTAGCATCATCAATGAATAGAACATAATACCTTGATCCGCTAATTGATCCTTCTTTTGTTGGACCCCATACATCTGTATGAATGAGTTCGAGTACTCCTTCATGTTTGAATCCTTTCTTTTGGAAAGGTAACCTGTGGGCTTTTCCCATCTGACATGCTTCGCACTTGTGAATCATGTGTTGGTTCTGTACATTCGGTAATCCGAGTACTGACTGATTCGCAATCATAGCTTTAATTCCTTTTTCATTGAAATGACCTAATCTCTTATGCCAGAGATCAAGTTCTGTAATCACCTTTTCACCATGTGTGAGCAACGCTTGGCCAATGTTCCCTTGTACTCTTAAAGTAAAGAGTCTACCTTCTTTCTTACCAGAGACGATCTGATTATATCCGTTCTCGGGATCTTCTACAAATACTCCTTCATTTGTAAATCTGACGTGAAAACCTTTCTCGACTATCTGTCCCACACTAATTAAATTTTTGGTATTGTCGGAACATACAAAACATTGGTTAGCAAATCTGCTCCACTCTTACACTTCACTTTCCAATTGAATGTACACTATGCCTCGTATTGTCACCTGTTTGAACAGTATGACTTGAACTACCCTTTTTCAATTCTGACATTAGTTTTATATTTCCTGACAAATGATTAGAACATCTAGAGTCAATGTAAAATACCTTCAGGTCTTCGTTATCTGATGTGATGATTGAGTTCATCATCAATGATGTATGACTTTCATTCAGAGAGTCATTTGCGTAGTTGTTGTAGGTGGTGTTGTAGGATTGATTCTGTCCCCAACTTCTTGCTCCAACTCTACCATAGCCTCCTCTTTGAGTCTGTCTTCCTCTTTGAAAATTATTCTAATATCTTCCGCTTCTACCTATGCTATTACTGTTCTGATTTTGATTTGATCCTTGTTGATTGTGCCAACAATCATGAGCCAGATGATTACTTAGTCCACAAATCCAGCAAGCCTTCTTGTTGTTGTTCTGACTACCTCTTCCTCTTCCAAAACCTCTTGCTCTTCCTCTGCCGGTGCCTTTTCCTCTTGCATAATAAGCTTGAGCACTCGACTCTTCTTCTTCTTTTGACTTACCTTTGTCTCCTTTCTTCTTGTTCTTCAAGTACATTGCAGAACTTTGTCCTTTATCTGCATCTCCTTTCAGGTCTTGCTCATATGTGAGCATCAAACCAAGCAACTGATTTAAATCTGGTACAAAATGATTTAAAGAACGTTCAGTTGAGAGTACGAAAGGTTTCCACCTTTCATCTCCTCTCAAACCTATTAGCAGTTGCGCTATCAATCTGTGATCTTCGACATCTTCATTTATGGATCCAAGACTATCTGCTAGATCCTTCATTTTAGTAACGTAGTCACTAATGCTTTGATTCGACTTCTTTTTGAACGTTGTGAACTCGGACCATAAGCTAGCCTTCCTAGCTTTCGTAGTATTTTGGAAGTGATCTTCCAACGCACTCCATATGTCCTCCGCTTTCTCCAGACCTCTAATATGTGGTAGTAGATGATCTGTAATGGTATTATAAATGTAATCTCTTGCCGTTGCATCTTTCTTCTGCCACAACTTCAAGGCTTCTAATTCTTGTTTTTCCGGTTGACTATCATCTGCGAAAGTCGGCTTCTTTTCTTCTCCGGTCACATACGTCATTAAGTCCTTACTCATAAGTAAGGCTTCCATGCGCATTACCCACGTGGGATAATTATCTCTGTCCAATTTATCAATTTGTACATGATCTGCCATGATCTTCTTGTTTCTGTTACTTCTGGTGCACTTTTGAGAATCTTTCTGCTCTTCAGAATCTTTCTCATTCTGGTACCACTTCTTGTGGTTAACCGGGCTCTGAATCCTCTTCTTAGATCTCACGGCTCTGATTCCACCTGTGGTGGTTAACCTCAGCTCTGATACCACTGATGGTTCTTATTTGCTCTAATATCACTGATGGTACTGTAGCTACGACTATCACTTTCGGTATGGTAGCTTAGATAGCACTTGTTATGATCGACACGGCAAGGCTTGATCCTTGTCAGGCCTGCGGAAATCACCGCACCACCAAAAGGATGCTAAGCTAGAGGGATAATAGAACACCTCTATAATCGGCAGTAGCTTAGCAAGGTTACTGACACTCAAACATATAAGAATGCATTTTGAATTTACTGGAAAAAAAAAAATTCACTGGAACTTCACCGGACTGTCACCAGAGTTATACCGGAATCAACTCCTATTCTGTTTGTAATTGCTTCAAGTGAGTATACAAGAAGTAAGGAAGTGATGAGTGAACTTCCTTCACTGAGTGAATACTTTCTGAAGTTTAAGAAAAAACTTCTCCGGTTCAGAATGTCTCTTTTTGGTTAGACTTTGTAACATATCCATTTCACCGAAATCTTTGATGAATTGATAGTAGAGATGTCTAGCTATAAGATAAGCTAACTCTCATACAAACCCTTAATTTATTCTGCGAGATATACTTCGTTGTTCTACCGGAAAACTCGTTTTCTGAAAAAACTATAACTGACCGAAAATGCGTTTACTGAGACAACTGTAATTGATTGAAAACATTCGTTTACTGAAATAACGGCAGTTGACCGAAACATTCGTTTACTGAGAGAGTATCGGGGGACACGTTTACTAACGAACTGTAACTATTAACGGTTAACGAACTTTCTACCGTAACACAAAAATACTCAGAGTTCTTCACATACGAACAGTGCACGCAAACTTCCACATGAACATGTGTTTTCTATTAGAGAAGATGTATACAAATTAGCTTGGCCTCTTCTTGCTCAAGCTTATAGAAACTCTCCTACACTGAGTAGTTTCTGTTTACCATCTCTCTCAGATGAATACCTGACATTCAGGTTTCTGTTATTCATCTGTACATACACGATCTCTGGCATCTTCTAAACAACTCTCTCATTCTCTGTACATACGCGATCTCTGGCGTCTTCTCACTTCCTCATCATTTCTGACCTCTTTATGTGCTCTATTTATACTGCACGCTCTTCTTACACACGTTCTAGCTTGCACTTCCCTCTCTATTATTCTTATGCACTTTCTCTCTTTATGTACAGTTTGATTCGGTGTAACAAATTCTATAAACCTCTGATTCTACAAGATTTTACACTTGTACATAATGGTCCTGAATTTGTCCCTTCATTAAGGCTTTTGATTTTCTGAATATTTGATTCCGCTTCTCTTTATATTTCCTTTTCTTATGTCTGTCTGTACGTCAAATTCGTGAGTGATTCTTCAACATGCATTGGAAGAAATATGGTGCAAGAAGTTGGGTCTTGAGCAAAGTGCTCAAGGGTATGGTGATGAAGGGGTTTCCTAAACTATCATGGGTGTAATGTTGCCGAAGTAGGCACTCCTTACCATGATGAAAGGTTGGTCGATGTTTATCTCTTCATGTTGTACTCCCATCACCATGAATGATCATTAGCTTGTCTTTCTTGTTGATTGATGTCCTTGATGATGGTTCCCTGATGAGAATATTTGCTTACTTGGTCCTATTTTGTCTACCTCTTTTTTTGTTTCTCTTTTTGTGCTCATGCCTCCCTTTAGGGATCCATTTGAGAATAGTGTTTGACTGCGTAGAGATCAACTTTGGCTTCTTCATCTGTGGATGATTGATTGAATTTTTTATCCCTGGTGGTTGGTTCTTTGGTTTTGTGGGTTCTACTGGTGCTTTTGGCTTCCAAACCCATATCCTTGATGGTTGTGTTTTTATTACCGGCGAGGAGATGGATTTATCTTCTTTTGGTGTATACCCTTGGTTTCGACTCTTGCTTCTCCGTGATTTTTTTGCTGAGATTTTTCTCGTGATGGAGATCATATGGTTTTGTGCATCTAAGAGTGCCTTGGGTACCCACATTTGTAATCGCCCTTGTTGAGTTGCAGCTAATTTCTTTGGCACCCAAATTTGTACGTTATTATGGTCGGCCTTCATCGATTGCTTTGGTACCCAAATTTGTCGGCGACCCTGGGATTGAGCTTGTCCTTGTTTCTTGGTGCGTCTTTTAGCATGGTTAGCTTGCTTGGATGGGAATGGTTGTGGCAAAGCTGGTGGTTTCTCTCCTTTTCGTACCCAAATTTGCTTCATGCTATGAGCTTCTTTCTTCTTGAATTTTGTCTGTCTAGTTGATATAGCAGATGTCTTTTTTGCTTGCCTCTTTGGTCGAGTTGTGCTTGCATTAGTCTGTGAAGAAGAAGAGAGGTTTGCTGGCCTTTGAGCTTGTGCTTCCATGATTGAGTCCTTTTGCTTCATATGGCTATTCACACACACAACATTTTCTTTGCGAATAGTTTCTGAAGAACTAAGAGAATGTGTGACCTCTAGATTTGTGAGCATGCAATTGTCTAATTCTAAGGTGATACATTGTTCAGGTACCCAAACTTGAAGAAGTTGGCTTTTAAGGTTTAAGTTGATGACATGGTCATAGATCCAGTCTTGAGCTAGGACAAGTGGTTTTGTAAGGTTCTCATCTTCACACACTCGCATTTTCACTCTCATCGGAACATCTTGAAGATAGATGGGAAGTTCCACCTCGCCCAAACAAGGGGTTTCCACACCTCCCAATCCTACAAGATAAGCTTCTATGGGATTGAGGTTCAATTGCAGATCTTGGCAGTATGAAAGTCTAACCGCACTAGTTGCTTCACCTGGGTCAATCAATGCTCTCATAGTCCTTGCATTCTTCCCTTGTCCTACCGTGATGTTCACAAAGGGACGTCGATCAATTATTCGAGAAGCGATTTCCCTTGATGTTTGACACATGGCCATGTGGTATCTTGGGGCCTCAAGATTGACATCCAGGCCTAGGCATCTTAACTTATTTCTCCTCATGCGTTCTCTAGCCTCTACCTCTGCTTCTTCTCTAACCCTTGAATCTTCTTCTTTTCGCTTGTTAGCAGTGTTTAGTCTCTTTAGCATATCCTCCATAAGAGGTTCTTGATATAGCTTGACTCGAAAACCACTAATATAGCTTGACAAGACATCGCCTTCTAGTGTAGCCTATTGAACAACACCGCTAGTGGAAATTCTATTAATGATCATGGGTCCGTATCCTCTTTTTTCAAATTTTCGGGCATGTTGCTTCAAGGTATAAACCAACACTAGGTTTCCCTTTTTCAAGCCTTTATCTTTGATATGTGCATTGAAGTATGCCTTTTTCCTTTTCTTTGTAGCATAGATGCCTCTCGCTGCTCGTAGCCTTGCCTCACCTAAGCGTTCTAGATCAAAGATCCTAAAGGATAACTCATGTCCATTCCACCAATGCTCTTGTGCTACTTTTAAAGTTGGGATTAGGAAGTCCAAAGGTAGCACAACATTTTGTCCAAAGACCATCTGAAATGGGGAGGCATTGAGTACCATTTTGTAGGCAACTTGGTAATCCCAAACAACATGATGAAGCTCTTTATCCCAATCAGAGCGCTTATTATTTACCAATTTTGTCAATACATTACATAGGATCTTGTTTGTGATCTCAGCTTGTCCATTAGCCTATGGATGATAGGGGGCAGACTTCTTATGTATCACCAAGAACTCTTGGAGGAGATTTTTGATGACTTCATTCAAGAAATGTGTTACTCTATCACTTACAAACCCTATTGGAAGTCCATATCGCGTGAACATGTTCTCAAATAAGAACCTTGCCATCATTTGAGCATCATTCTTTGTTGTGGCCTTGACTTCTACCCACTTTCTAAGGTAGTCAGTGGCTACAATAATGTATTTGGCATGGGAGTTTTTAGCTGGGGGGTTAATAGGACCTACAAGGTTGATACCCAACTTTGAGAATGCACGTCCTCCCATCATTGGCCTCAAAGGCATTTCATCTTTCCTTATTGGATAAAGTGCACGTTGGCATGTATCACATTTCTTCACATAGGTATGTGCGTCTATATGAAGAGTGGGCCACCAAAGTCCTGAGAATAGAATAGTCTTCATTACTCGGACATGACCAAAATGTCTGCATGCAACACTGCTATGGGCAGTTTCTAAGATTTTCAAATAGTCTCATTCGTGAATGCACAATCTTAAGTAACCATCTTTGACTCTTCGCTATAGATTTTCTCCTACTAAGGCATAGTCTTGAGCCTCTTGCTCTGTGATTCATCTTCTTGCTAGACTAGCCTTGTTCGGTAGCGTTCCTGAGCTCATGAATTCTACCAATGAAGCACTCTAATCTGAAATTAATGATACATGATAAAGGGTAGCATGCTCCACTGGGGGCCTCTTTTGGCACATTGGACAATTCTTAATCTATTCATGTATTTCTTTGTCCATGCTAGGCCAATACACGCCTAAACGTTTTATATTCTGCAGTGTTCATTGTTTAGAATAGTGATTCCCTAGAAATTCTTCATGGGCTTGTTGCAACCAGCTATTGTGTTCATTGTCCTCGACACAACAAGCTAGAACACCTTCCGTATCTTGTTTATACATGCTTCCTGCCAATATTTGATAGTTTTGTGATCATACAATTTCATCCTTGTCCGTCTTCACATTCTTATTTGCAGGCCCAAAGGTTCGGAGTGGTACCAAATTATTTGCCCATTTAGAAACAACTTCTAGATTGAACAGATAAGCATCGGGCAATTCATCAGACACTCCCCGCGGTGGCTCTCTTGAAGTGATGCGAGAAAGGTGATCCGCTCTGAGGTGGGTCTTACCTTTCTTAACAACCACTTCAAAGTCATATTCCATTAGTAAGAGGAACCATCTTACTAAGCATCCAATATTGCAAGGTTTATTGACCAAATATAATAAGTCTTGATGATCAGTGAAAAACTTAAACTTGTTAGCCAATAGATAGTGTCTAAAGTTTTTACAGCATAGACCATGCCTAAGCCTTCTGTTGATCTAGCACAATGGTGAGAACCACGTTAAGAAGCTCCACCTCCTTAATGTCAATCCATGGAAGAGATAGGAGTGATATGAAGATCGTGAACATGAGATGTAGTGAGAGTGAAGGTGAGAAGCATATATATGCACACACACATACACACACACAAGGAAGAGACAAGCAAGACACAATGGAAGGTAGGAAAGTAGACTCTATTACTCAAGATCTCAAATACAAGCCCAAAATAGCTCTAATGTCTTCTCTACTCATACAAGATAACCTCAAAAATGAGCTCTCTAGCTCTTTTTATAGATTCTAGATTAGTTTTGATCGGTTTCACATCTAGTGACTGGCATAGTTAAAAAATAGGTTCTCAGTGCTATTTGAAAGGGTAAACGAGATCCAAAAATAACCAAAATTGGTAGGATCGTTCTACCTAGGCTCCTCAAGCTTGAGGACTCCTCGGCTTGCACAAAATGGAGCTACAAATTACAGAAACGGTTTTTCTATGTTACGTATGGTACAAAAGTGATGAGAATCACTATTGGAGGTTTTTGAAAAGTATTTTGAAACATATTTGTTTGAAAAAATAATTCGACTGGCTCTCGGCTACTTCATTATGCTCTATCTTCACATGCTTCTGTGTCTTCTATGCCTCTGGCTACTGCCAACACCCCCTCCCTCTTGCTTCTGTCATCCTTGACAGAACCTTGTTGTGGGGTCTGTCGGATATAATTTTGTATTAGTTCCTGAGCGAGGTGTGCTCTGACAGACGGATACCTCCAAGATCAGCTTCAAGCTTCTCCCAGTCGATGGGTTGAGGTTCCTCTGGTGGCAGGAGTCTGTAATGTGTGGAGTATACCAGTTGTTCAAAGGCAAATAATTGAAATAGATGTGTAGGCCTGCTTATGAACACCTCTGAGTGATACTCAAAACCTGTAGTGAACATTTCTTCGAATGTCTGCTTATAGCACGTTGGTAAGTATTTGATTCTACAATGCTAGGCATAACACACCCGGAGCGATGGTGTCGTACTCATATCATATGCTAAATCTTGGTTTCCATGCTCAAATCCCGGGGTGTTTACATGTGGTGCCTTGACGTGTCGGAAGACTTTGAATACAATCTGCATCATGTCAAATATCTTGAACGTCATATGCGCGACTACATCATCCATTCATCATAAGCGAGGGAGCCAGTGGCGAATCGTTGCCATCATATATCCAACTGTCAGTGGTCCATGGGGTGGAGTGAAGTATGGGTAATCCAACCAATCTTGGCATTGCTTGTTATTTTGAACTTTATTTGCAAATGCCTTCCAGGATCTTCGACATGGCATGGGTCCCCAACATGGGTTATACTTTAAGTGTAAAGGTGCCTTGGCCCATGTACTCATCATTTCTGGATATGCTTGTAATAAATCCTTGCAACAATCTGGTTGATAGATTTCTCCTCGCTGCACATCTAGTGGAAAATCGTCAGGCTCAAACTGAGTAGCGTGAGAGGGTTTCTTACCTATTTCTTTCTCTATGGCCAACTGATATTTTGCCATTAACATAAAATACGGTTTGCATTGTAGCTCATGCCCACATATGTGCCTGCGAGGGGCCAAGTGAGCAAAGTATGGAGATTGCAAAATTTGTTCTTCTATCATTGCCATTACATGTAACTGCACCGCTACCCTTGCTGAGTGAGTTCTGCCAAGTTCTCGTCTTCATCCATGCGGGAGTAGGGAGTTCAAAAGTCGTCTTGCCTTCTGCCGTGACGTGTCCGCCTGGGGATGGGTTGGAGATCATATGCTTCTTCAAAAGTATCCTCCACTGGGATAGTCACTGTTTCTTCCTCTGCTAGTAGTTCTGGTGGGGAGTCTGGCCTAGGGGGAGCTTCATATGTGGCTATCTGTGTCTGAAGAGTTACTACCTGGGCCCATAATGCGTTGAGTTCCTCTATGATCTCAGGAGAAGGGTCCATAGGAGCTGGTAGTCCTTGCTGTACAGGTGCTCGTAATTGGAGTAGTTTATGATCTTCTTTCAGCTTTTGATATTCCTCGTTCATGTTGTCGTATTCATCTAGCAGTTTGACATGATCATCTAGTAACATTTGCATAGATTCGGAAGGAACAGCTTTGAAGCGACTGGGACTCAATGGTTGGTCCGGTTGATCTAGAGCAGCTTCTAAAGTCTCTCTCTTCTATTCTTGTAAACGTTGGTTCTCTTCTTTCGCTATTGCCAAGTGATGTTTGAGCAGTCCCATGTTCCTAGTGAGCGTTGCATTGCGAATGGTCTGGGCCTTTAACAAGTTGTCGATGTTAGTGACGGCCTTTTTGGTCTTTTGTTCACCTTCTAGTTCGAGTTTGTGATAAGTCTCGCATAGCTCTTGGTAGCGGGTGTTCAGTGAGGCATTCTCAATAGTCAGTGAATTGAGCTACGACTATAAATCCTTCGTTGTTTGCTGCAGCGTTTAGTAATTATTTCCAAGAGATGCAAACTCATCTCTTACTTGTGTCATGCATGTGAACATTTGGCGAAATGCAGTGTCTACAGTGGGTGATAATATTAATGATGTGCTAAGTGAAGATGCAGTGGGTGTTGATGCAAGGGGAAGGGGGAATGGGGATGGGAAAGTGGATGCAGTGGTGATTGTTGAAAAAAGTGAGGTGCCTAAATATGGTTGTGCCACGAATGAAGTGAGTGGTGGTGCAGTGGGTGGGGATATATCCATGTCGCTGGATGTGGTGTCAAGTGCGGTGACTATGAATAGTGGAGTGATCATGGGTGCGTATGTGGGTGTAAATACAGGGTTTACAAAATTTGTAGAGTAATTTATAGCGGGGGTCTCTTGTATGCCTTGGTGGAAAGGAGAAAGTGAAAATACGGTGGGTCGGGGAGGTGAAATGGGGGACAAGGTTAATAGAGGGGGAAACGGAAATAGGGGTCGTGGTGGGGAAGGAAATGAAGGATGGAGAAATGGACTGGATAGTATGGTGGAGTCGTGGGTACTTCGGTCACAACAGTGGTATGTATAGTTGTAGTGTGGGGCGGGGAGTCGATGAGGATCGCTTCTTCGACCACAGATCTTTCAAGAATCAGGCGTGCTTCATTGGCCTGTGGGGATGACTCAGCATCTGTCGGCACATGAATGTATTCACCCGGTTTTGATAGTAAACATACTCGTCGGGGGTCAAACTGCAGTAGTAGTTTTCTCCACAAATATCTTAGTGCTTCATTAGATCCCACTGGTTTAAGAAGTTCCCTGAAGCCTTTGATGTATGTTTCTTCAAAGCCCTCGGTGACGAGTTCTTGTTCTATCATTGCTTGGCTCTCTTCTTCTGATAGTTTTTTACGCGCCCAAACTTTTTCCATGGTGCGATATAACTTCTTGATGTATGGCTGCTACTTCAAATGTTTCATCCTTGTGCGTGCTTGTGTCACCCTGGGTGTCTGTTTGCTGTCCTTGCTCATCTGTCTGCACATTCTCTTGGGATTCATGAGTGCCCTGGCTAGCTTCATCATCGCCATCGTCATCATCTGCTTCTGTTCTTTCTTCTTCTGAGCTCGATACTACTTGTCCTTGCTGGGAAGCTTGGTCACTCATATTCCTCAGAGAAAATTTGACCTTCAGAAAATTGAAATTCATTTGAAAACGCATCTAGCATTTCAAAATCAAAAGTCGTATCGAGTGGTTCTGCTTCCAGGTTGGGTATCGGAAAAGAAAATGCTTCCGCACCAATGGTGGTGGGAGCTTCTACTGTAGTGGTGGTAGGTTCCTGAACTGATGTTGGTTGTGAAGTAATTGCACTCGTAGTGCCTTCTGTAATGATAGGCCGTGATAATCATATGCAAATAGGTTGTACAGTTATAGGGACTTCCATTAGTGGCTGTTCTAGAGATGGTTGAGGGGATGGGACTTTGGAACGTGTAGGCACGGGATAGAGCCTCGCATGCGCTTGCCTGCACGTCCCTTCCTAGACTTTCTGGCTTTTTTGGCAGTCCCTTTAAATGCATTTAACTCCTCGCTTTTCATTGCATGCTCAATTGGTAAGTCATAGGCCAAACACATGTATATAATCCTCGTGAGAGCGCAGCATCCATGGATTACCTTCTTCCTTTCCCATCTGTGCTGTGCTAAGTATAGCTGATCAATGATCTAGCTTGCCAGATCAACTATCTGTGGTCCAATGCATGCCAAATACAATCCAAACCAAATACGTTTATGGGGCATGGTGAACTGGTCCTGAGCTGGGAATGCAAAGTGCTGCATACATATCCTCAATGCTTTAGAGAGCTTAGGTGTGATCGTTGAAATTTCTTCCCACTTGGTAACATCCCCATGTTTCATAGGTTCTGGAATTAGCCTTTCTCGCTCTGTAGGTGTGTGGGTTCCATGTATCTTGATTGCAGCTCTAATCAAATCTTTAGTCAGATAAAAATTTTTGAAAGGAGGATCAGTTACTAATGACGACAAAATGAATGTGCCTGGCAGATCCTTGTTCTCTGAAGCTGTCAATGTGGTGACTAGGTAATAGCATCTGTAGAAGTCTAGTTTAGGCAAAGGATCACTAAAGTATTCTGTGAAGACTGCTTGTGCCCAAACATGCTTCAAGTCTTCTGTGTTCTGTAGTGCTTCAAACTCCCTCGAGAAAAATTGGTACTTGCCCCATGTACGGGTATCAAAAGTCAAATTGGCCTCAAAAAGGAAATCTGCATCTGCCAATGGGCCTGCTAAACCTTGGAACCAATGAGAGTTTCGATGAACCTTTTCAGTATACCCCCTAGTAGGGTCGTTGATCGGCATAGGTCCTGGGAAACCTTGAAATTCCGGTGGTTGTGCCGTCACATGGGGCTCAGCTAGTAGTTCACCAATATTAGCCATGGGTACACTAGAGCCTCCTTCAGATGGTCCTTCTTCTGTCTGCATGAGGAATGATGCGCTAATGGAGAAGATGTGCTACAAAAGATTAGCACATTAGTATGGAAATTAATTATGATCCCATTAAAGTGAGACCGCAATCCCTTTCCATAGCCGATGTGTAACCCGTGTAGCCAAGTGTTGTGAAGTGATTGATGCAATGATTTTTGCAGAGCTCATGTAGGTCTCTAGACACCTACATGTTTTCAGATAATCCATACATTGCTTGATGAGATTTTATTATGAGTGATGTGGGGTTATGGTGTGTGAATTTGTACAAGGTTTAGTTATGAGTGAATTATTACAAGGATGGTGATCAGTCGGGGTGGGAGAAATGTTAAACACTGATACATGAGGAGTCTTCTGGATACGTTTCGGTATCCATTTCCTAAGAGTTGTTAAGCAGGTGGTCTGTTTCTTCTGAGGGGGAAAGGTGGTAGTGGATGTGGTAATACTGAGGGGTGAAAAGACTTTGGAGGGGTATATATTACATGGCTTTGGGGTTGAGCTATGATACACGGTTTGGGTACCCAAATTTGCGTGGGTGTGGTTCTATTCATAGGGTACTTCTTGGCGATCCAAATCTGTCGAATGTTCGGACTCGTAGAAGAAGGTGGAGGAGACTTTTGATGCTACCTCTGATTTGGCTGAAACTTCTTCTTGTCATTGTCTGCACTACTGTGAACTGTCGATGGTTTCTGTCCTTTTGGCACCCATATCTATCTTGTGCTACCTGTTCTGAGATGCTGATACTGTTGCTTTCTTTGCATCGTCTGGTCTGGTTGTCGGTTTGGGTTCCTTCGTTGTGGTTGACTCCTTGGTGGTTGAGGTTGAGAGGTCGGATGGACACTCTGCTTTGGAAAAGAAGGGAGGTCCAACACTTGCGAAACCTGCCCATTAGGAGGTGAGGCATTCTGTACCACATATCTAGGCCAGTCCGTAGTAAGTGTGGAAGGATGGGCACTGTAGGGTATTTTGCCCATGTGGCTGCTGATGAAGTCCACCTGACGGCTAATGAAGCCCACCTGACCTGCAATGGTCCCCATTTGTCCGCTACTGGAAGACCAGGGGAAAATCCTTTGACATTCTTTTAGCTGGCCCCTATCCATTGGCAAGCTCTCATGGGTTGACTTTGGAATGAGCGTGCTTAGCCAAGGGATCTGCCCAAAAATCTTCCGCTCCTCCATTGCGTGTGTTCCATAGGGTCTCAGGTTACATACCTCAGGTGGAGTGTTATTAGGGAAGTCAAGCGGTATCACTCGCTTCTGATCTAAGGTTCCAATCTGCAAGGAGCCTAAGATTTAGGTCCACTGAGTGGTCGTATAGCCAATCTTGGCCAAAGATTAGGGGTTCTATCGGGTCCTCATCATGGCACACTAGTAGCTTCGTTGTCATGGTCACATCGTGTATGAGGATACGAAGGTCCAGCTCACTCATGCAAGGGGTTTCCATGCCTCCTAGCCCTATGAGGTATGCCTCAATTGGCCACATTTCTACTCCTGAGTCCTTATAGTGGGACCATCTAATTGCACTAGTCGCAGCACCTGAGTCAATTAAAGCACTGAGCTCTTGGCAAGAGTTGCCGTGCTCTAGCCTGACTGTAATGAATGGTCTCCTATCCACTATGCTAGGATGAGTACTCCACTTTGCTTGAAACATGGCCATGGGGTATCTGGGTGTTGTTTCTAGATGGCTATAATGTTCTCTCCCTAGTCCTTGTGTTGGGTTGTAGGGTATGCACACACCCACAATTGTGCATAGGAACCCTCCCTAGACCATAATAATATCTCTTTTTGTATCTACTTAGGATTTCACATAAAAACCCTCCCTTAGACACTTTTTAATATTTTTCCAAAAAGTAAGGCTTTGGAGCCTTGTAAAGGCTCACATTTTTTGAAGAAAGGTGGAAAAATCCCCACGTGCACATATTCTCTTTCATTTTGAAATTTGGTTGTTAGAAAAGATCTTTTTGAGATATGGAAGTCAAGCATGTGCTCCTTTTTGACTAGTCAAAAGGAGCACGTGGGGAATTATGTTGAGCCTATAAATAGAGGCTCATTTCTTGTAAAAGGGAGGTCCCTTGGGCATGGCTTTGGCCTCCATTTTGGTAATGGAAGAAGGTGTCATTTGTTACTCTCTTTCTTCCTTGTGTGCAAGGCGACGATCTTGGTGTATGGATTTGCATGTGTGTGTGCATGGTTGGGAGGATGTTCCCCTTGCTCCTTGTGATGTTGGCCATTGTTGCCATTGCTCCATGAGCGTGGGTGAACCTCTCCTCTCATTCTTTGCCCCAACTTGGAGAAGCTTCTCACTTCCATGTGAGGTGGTTAGGGTTTGTTGCTCCCCTTTTCTCAACACCTTGTCTTCTTAACTTCATGCGCTTAATGCGTTCTATAGCTTCTGCCTGAGCTTCGGCTCGTATTCTAGTTTCTTCCTCCTTACGCTTCTTTGCCAACATGAGTCGTCTAAGCATATCCTCGGTAAGAGGTTCGTGGTATAACTTGACTCTACAGTCACTAATGTAATTAAGCATTATGTCTCCTTCTAGGGTGGCTAATTGTACTGCTCCACTTGTCGAGAGTCTGTTAATGAACATAGGTCCATAACCTCGATTTTCTAACTTCCGTGCATGTTGTTTCAGCATATACACTAGGACTAAATCTCCTTCTTTTAAGCCTTTATCTTTCACATGTGCATCGAAATAGGCTTTTTGTCGTTTCTTTGCTGCATATATTCCTGTTGCTGCTTTCAACTTGGTTTCTCCTAATCGTTCCAAGTACATTATTCTTGCTGATAATTCATGGCCGATCCATTGATGTTCGTGTGTAACCTTAAGGGTTGGTATCAAGAAGTCCAAAGGAAGCACAACATTTTGACCAAAAACCATCTCAAAGGGAGTTGCATTGAGTATGGTCTTGTAGGCAACTCGATATGCCAAAACAGCATGGTGTAGCTGTTTGTTCCAATCTGAACGTTTGTTGTTAACAAGTTTTGTCAATACGTTACAAAGGATCTTGTTAGTGCTTTCAGCCTGACCATTGGCCTGAGGATGATATGGTGCGGATTTCTTGTGAATCACCATAAAATCCTGTAACAAATATTCAATGACTTGGTTCAGAAAGTGAGTTCCTCGATCCCTCACTAACTCAGTAAGCAGTCCATATCTTGTAAAGACATTTTCAAATAAGAATTTTGCAGTCGTGTGTGCATCATTCTTTTTTGTGGCCTTGGCCTCTACCCATTTGGTAAGATAATCTGTCGCAACAATGATATATTCCGCATGTGTACCTTTTGCAGGGGGGTTAATGGGTCCTACAAAGTCTATACCCCACTTAGAAAACGCGCGTTCTCCCATCATGGGTTTCAATGGCATTTCATCTCTGTGAGTAGGAAACTAAGTTCTCTGGCACACATCACATCTCTTAACATAGGTATGTGCATCCATGTGAAGAGTGGGCCACCATAATCCTGCAAAGAGGATGGCTTTGATTATCCTATCGGGTCCAAAATGACCTCCTACAACACCTTGGTGTGTAGTCTCTAGTATGCTCAAATAATCGCTTTCATGAACACACTATCTTAAGTATCCATCTCGTCCTCTTTTGTATAGATTATCACCGATAAGTGAATAGTCTTGAGCTTCCTGCTCTAGACTTTGTTGTCGTGCTAAGGTCATTCCTTGAGGGAATGTGTTCGTCCTCAAGTACGTTACTAAGGGTTCACTCCAATCTGGTGTGAGAGACATGTGATATAACGTAGCATGCTCTACTGGTGGTCTTTCACAACAAACAGGGCATTCTTTAGTCTGTACCAACCATTTTGGCATAGTTTTGGCCTCCTCAATATCATCTCTCATCAATAAGTGCATCATGTAAATCTGCATCAGAAATGGAACCTGTAAAAGCTAAGACGTTTCCTCATTAGGACTAGCACTAGATTGTCCATCTCTAAAAAGAGGAAGCAAAGTGTCATACATGTCTTTGGAGCTAACTGATGTCTCCTTAATACATGAAAGTAGTGGTTGAATAGCATCTTCCACAAAAACAACATCATGGCTAACCAGAATGTGTCTAGTCTGGATGATACAAACGGTAGCCTTTGCTTTCAGAAATGTACCCAACAAAAATACATTTCACTACTTTATCATCCAATTTCCAGTGTTGTTGTTCAAGCACTAATGCATATGCTAGACAAAAAAAAATACACAGGTGAGGAACAGATGGCTTTTGACCATGTCAAGCCTCATATGGAGTAATAGACTACAATGCTTTAGTGGGACACCTATTAAGTACATATGCTGCACACATAATAGCCTCAAGCCAGAAACTATGTGGTAAAGCCTGATTCTTGACCATACACCTCCCAATCTCCATGAATGACATGTTCTTCCTTTCAGCAACTCCATTTTGTTGAGGTGTATATGACACTGTACACTGATGTTTTGTCCCACGTTTAGCCAGAAACGCATTAAAATCGAAAGACATATACTCCACCCCTCGATCAGAATGAAGGGTGCCCATTTTACATGCTGACAGATTTTCAACCAAAACCACAAACTGTTTGAAGCACATAAACACTTCAGACTTTGCTTTCAATGGATATACCCATGCATGCCTGAAAAAATCATCGATGAAAGTCAGGAAGTAAAGATAGTTCCAAAAAGAAATGTTTGCATAGGATCACAAACATCACTATGAACAAGCTGCAATTTCTGAGTAGCTCGAACTGAACCATCTTTTGGGAAGGAGGAACGCTCCATTTTCCCCAAAATAAAGCCTTCACATACATGTTTACCAGGTGCCTCAAGTTTGGGCAAAGAGGACACAATTTCAGATTTTTGCAGGCTTAGCAAACTAGCAAAATTCAGATGACCAAAGCATGCATGCCAAAGCTTGGCATCTGACATAGACTGAGAATCATGTACTGCACATGCTGAATCATTGATAGATTTTTCATAGTCTATGAACTTATAAAGCCCACGACATAAAATGCCATAAGCAATAATGACATTGCCACTTGGCAGATCATGAGCTGTACGTCTTCCCTCACCAAATTTCACAATTAGGCCAATCTTGGCTAAAGCTAAAATTGATAACACATTCTTCTTGATCCCTAGCACAAATAAAGCATCTGACAATGTAAAAGAACTACCATCAGCAATAGATAGAATGATCTTACCAACTCCCATGACAGGATAAGAGGAGTTTTTGGAGCATGTGACAATATTCCTTGTACGGACAAGCTCGAGTGAAGTGAAGAAACTCCGTTGCGAGGTAATATGTTTGGTTGCCCCACTATCAAAGTACCAAACATCTAAGTCTACTACAAACATACACTGTTCATACAATGAGTCTACTGAAGACATACACTGTTCATGAGAAGATGGGTCATAACTCCAAACAGTGGTAAATGCCCATTCTTCATTCTGCACAAGATTAGCAGACTGTGTTTTGGGTGTAGAGACCTCTGCAACAACCATTCAAGCCTCTTTCTTCCTTGCCTCTTTAGCGGCTAGTTTTGGACAACTCTTCGTGACATGATCATTTCCTTTACAGTATTTGCAAAACAATTTCTACTTTTCTGTTTTCTTCTCATCTTTGTCATCCTTCTTTGATTATGCAGTATTAGCAGATTTAGAAAAAAACATTCATTATTTTTAGTCGTTTCACTAAATTAAGCACATACTTTTATGCTCTTTCGTAAAAGCTCAACGTGGGAAGCTAGGAGGCCTATATAAGAGACTCTTGGGGTCATCACTTGGCATCACTCAAGGCATCAAGTCATTGTTGGTGATCAGCTCTACTAGGAGTATTCTTCTACACTTAGACGAGGTGTGCTCTATCTTTGGTGCCGTTCTGGAGCAGATTTTGTCAGCCAACCATCAGCAAATTGCTGATTTACTATGAATAACAAGTCTATATCAGTTTCTTACTTGTTAGGTCACAAGTTTCTGATTTAGGGTTTCTAAAACCCTAATTTCAAAATCAGGGCTTGTTGTAAAACAATTCTAAACTGTTCATATTCTCCACATTTTCTCACACATACATTCTTCATACCTCTTAGGCACTTTATGTTGATATATTTAGGTAGTGATGTTTGTGAACACCCTAGGACTGTCGGGGTAATTTTTTCCCTCTTTCAGAGGTTCTTTTCCCCGGCTTGTATATACGCTCAATACCCTAACGGGCTACTTATCTTTGTATATTCTAGTGGTAATACATTTAGTATTGTGTGTTTAGCCCCAAGCTTCTTCTTCTTCCTTGTGCAGTTCATGTGCTTCCGCAGACGTCTAACTCCAACAATTGGTATAAGAGCAGGTCGCCGTTTCATCTAGAGCGTCATTGACACCTCTCCGGTTGCAATCTCAGAATCACATGAAATTTGGTGAGCATACTCAGGGTGTTTCACAGATCAAAATTGCTTTGCTTTGTAGTGCCAAAATCATGATATGAGCTCGTTTCAAGCCTTCGAACGCACTATCGCAAAGCTTGTGCAGACTATTTCTTCTTTTTGTGCCAAAGGTATATACCAGTTTCGATTCGCAAGTATAAGCATCTCAAAGTCTGCTACAAGTTTAGCAGAATTCGTCTCGACAATTCTTTTCAACTTTTTGGGATACATTCAATTTCTTGCATCAAGGTATTTTAGTCACAGACCATGGCTCAAAGCAGTGATGTATTCCAACAGATGTATTCCATATGCTGGCTGTTGAGGATAAGTTGGATTGTACCAACTACCCGTTATGGGCTTATATGATGTGACATGTATTGGTTGCAAAAGGACCGTGGAACATTGTGCAAGGTGTTGAAAAACGTCATATCACACCTGCATCTGTTACAATTGCAAGTACTGAAGCTTATGCAGGAGGTGTCGAAGATGATGATATTTTGCATATTCGTGTTTTTGCTGCGGTTTCTGTTGCACCTACTGAAGAGCAAATTTGTTGGGATGGCAAAGACACCCAAGCACATGCATTGATAGCTTTGTCTGTCAAACGTGCCATTATTCCTCACATTCGCTCTTGCAGAATAGCTAAGGATTCTTGGGATACACTTATCACATTGTGCCAAGCTAGGAATGAGGCTCGTGTTGCTTACCTCCAAAAACAATTGGAGAGTGAGCACATGAATGAAGGTGATTCTATGGACAATTTTTCAACAAAGATCAAAGAATTGAAGGAACAGTTGATTTCTATTGATGAGGTAATACCAGATAGCTCACTTGTGGAGACCGTTCTGAATGGTCTTCCTAACTCATATCAGAGTTTTGCTTTTACTCTTTGTTTGATGATGAAAGCCAATCCAAATGCCTTGTCATTTGAGGAGTTATGTGTGTTGTAGATCAAGCTTTCCTAGCTAGTCAAAAGGGCAAAGGTAAATGGAGCTCATCTACTAGCAAGCAGAAATCTGCAAATGTTGCACATTCGAAGAAGGAAGACAAAGATGAGAAGAAATCAGAAAAGCAAAAATTGTTTTGCAAGCACTGTGAAGGAAATGATCATATCATAAAGAACTGTCCAAAACTAGCCGCTAAAGAGGCAAAGAAGAAAGAGGCTGGAATGGTTGTTGGAGAGGCCCCCGTCTTCTCATGAGCATTGTATGTCTGTAGTAGACTCAAATGTTTGGTACTTTGATAGTGGGATGACCAAACATATTACATCGCAGCGTAGTTTCTTCTCTTCACTCGAGCCTTCCCCTACAAGGAATATTGTCACATGCGCAAACAACTCCTCTTGTCGTGTCATGGGAGTTGCTAAGATCATTCTGACTACTGTTGATGGTAGTTCTTTCACTTTGTCAAATGCTTTATTTGTACCAGAGATCAAGAAAAATATGATATCAGTTTTTGCATTAGCCAAAATTGGCTTGGTTGTGTACTTAACAGGTTTCCCACTAAAGCGTTGCACTCTATCACTCCATATGAGGCTTGGCATGATTGCAAGCCGTCTGTTGCTCATCTGCGTGTTTTTGGTTGTTTGTGTGAGGAGATGATTGAATATACTCCAGAAATGAGCTGGTGCTGGAAAAATCCTGCTCTACACCTGCCAATGTTACTTCAGATTATCTTAGTAGACACCTTTAGCTTCCCAAATATGCATTTTATGCCATAATGTGCTTTGAAGCATCACCTTCAAATAATTGCATCAAAACAAACTACTTTCAATGTTGAAGAGTTGTAAAAACTTGCTATTTATGGACTGTAACCTGCTCAACGTTTCACTCAGTGCTCACTCATTGATTAAAATTGACCCAAGAGCTTTTAACCATTCTTGCTATAGGAAGTTATTTCACTAATTTAGGATGAGTATGTGCTGAGAAATAATCTTAAGAAGTTAGGGGTGTAATCCCGACATTTTAGGAGGATGACAGACAACAGACATAGGTAGATTATAATGAACATATCTTGAACCAAATGACGTGAACTTTTTTAGCATAGAACTAGAAGGTCTAAGCTACATATAACAAGTTGAATCATAGTAAAACAATAAGTATACGTAGAGAACGCCTCAAAACAAAACCACTAAAAATAAGAGTCTAGTAGTAGGTAATAGTGAACATGAGATAGTTGCATAAACTTAAACAAATATATAATATATTGAATGCATGATACAAAGGAGATGTTGTAGGCTTACTCATAGATGTGTCAACTAAGTGTGCCCACAATCTTGAAGCTCAATGTGTCCTTGATCTGCTCTCTATCCTGCGACTAAAAGTCATGAGCTTTTATAGATAAATTTGAATTTGAATTTGGAATCTACCACCTAAAAGTGATCCTATCTTTTAGGCTCCTAATTAATTTCATTACAATCACTTGATTGTTGTGAATTACAACTCGTAAAGCTACAAGATTCTCTCAAACTTTTCCTTTTACATTTATCTTGAGTGAAACTCAAGATATTTACAAGAGGTGTTGACATGTGACTAATGAACATTCAAGTTCAAGATATGAAGTAAACCTTTGAACTTCTGGTCAAGCATCAAGGCTTGCCAAATGTACCAACAGTTTGGCATATGCATTAGTGCCTGAACAACATCGAAGAAAATTGGATGATAAAGAAGTAAAATGTATTTTGGTTGGGTATAGTTCTAAAAGGAAAGGCTATCATCTATATCATCCACAGACTACATGCATTCTGGTTAGCCGTGATGTTTTGTGGAAGATGGTATTTAGCCATTTGCTTTCATGTACTAAGGAGACATGTGTTAGCTCCCAAGACATGTATGATACTTTGCTTCCTCTTTTTACAGGTGGACAGTCTAGTGCTGGTCCTAATGAGGCAAGTTCTCAGCCTTTGTAGGTTTCATGTGATGATGCAGATCATCCCATTTCTGATGCATATTTACATGATGCACTTTTTAACTGATATTGAGCAGCAAAACACTATGCCAAAATGGGTGGTGCAGACCTTGTGTGATAGCAAATTAGATGCACCTTTGTCATATCGCACTCGATCAGGCTCTCATAGTGTCGCTTTTGCATCAGATTGCTATGCTTTAGCTCGTATAGTAGGCTGGACTAGGGAATCTCTGTGAATCTATATCTCTAGTAAGAATAGCCCAAGCTATCACTAGTCTCTAGAGTCAATGATCTCTCGGAGGGTGGGCCACCCGATAAACAGAGTCTTGTATCTACCTCTAATCTGCATATTAAGTGCACCTTATCCTCCATCTCTACTCTGCATACCCTGCATATCCGCTCCTCTCTAGGAATGTCTGCGCACCGTCTCAATATCTATGTGATGAGACTATTAACTTGCCAATAGCTACCCTAGCCCATACAGGAGGGAGACAAAGTCAGCTCACTGACTTCTTTCTTCCACGACGTGCAGCACCCCTGCCCCCCTTAGTTCACACACTGAGAGGAGTGACCCTTCAACACGCTCAGACCTCTCGAGCTAGGAGATGACCCCGTGCTATAGGATATCGGGCCCTGAGACTTCATCGACACCAAATTGCGGAGATCCAGGCTCGTGACCATCGCGCCATGGAGGAGAGACGATCCCAGATGATGGTTGATCCTGTTGCAGCCATCAGGGTGGCCTTGACTCCACCTCCACCTATGTATCACATCTTACACCCGCCCACTAGCACAGGATGGCGCTAATTAGTCGTTTCAGATGCATTCCCATGCTTGTTGTACTACCCTTTTGCATATAGACTATCATAGATATCGCACTCCATACACCCTCCACTTTCATGGATATCTCCACATGCATATTACAGAGATCTATATCAGCTTTACCAATTTTTTCAGCACTTTTATCTTTTCTGATTGATAGAAGATACACCCCATGTACATCGATTAATATAAAAATCATATGTAAAAATCTTATGTAAAAATCATATGTAAAAATCTTGGCTTCACGCAGTCTCTTTAAATAATACCCATGAAAACGGGCAACAAGAACATTGATAACATAAAAACAAACCATTAATAGATATATAGATAATCATATATGTGCAATGAAAAGAAAAATCATACAAAGTGGATTTCTGAGAGCTATATTAATTTTACTACACAAAAAAATGACAATAACAAGAAAAAGAAATAGCTAATCATACTTCTTCGGATGTGCAAACCATTGAAAGATATGATTAATAAGAGTCACGTATAGTGCCAAACAAACAATTGATTGTGAATACTCGTTGGGATGTGCAAACCATTCAAAGATATGATTATCATTGGTTCCTCATAATAGGAACGTGATTCATGAGTTCACTTATAGTTCATTGGTAAAAAAATTCTTGAACCATAAGTAAACTCATGAATCGCGTTCCTATTATGAGTAATTATACATGAAATATGGATTTCATGTCCACAATAGCATGAAAAGATCTCCAATGTGATTCAACGCATGTTATGGCCTAAGATGATTGAAATATCAAGTACATCTGGATAAGTAATCCATTACTTTTCTCACTTGCATGTACCCACTATAAATTATTGAGACCTTATAATTGAGCATCTATAACTAGCCACTTCTTTGCTTTGGCCTATATGAAATTGGTGATGCAAAAGCAAACCATCGAACCTTGATGTTATCTTCTCACTTTTCTCACTTGCATGTACCCACTATAAATTATTGAGACCTTATACTTGAGCATCTTATGTGTGGTAAAGTTCACCTTTGATTAGACCCAAGTTGTCAAACGAGAGAACTCGCAGAGGAGGACACCCTGCTGGGGTGACTGTGCTTGTACGAGGCATCCCCGATCGCTTTGGAAGTCACTTCAGCGAAGAAATTTCAGCACTGAGGCCAAAACCTTTCAGGCTACGAGTCTTGACGGAACAGCTAGACCTGATTACCTAAATGAAAACAGCATATACAAGAAAGAAAAATATAACAGGAGTACACAGAAAGAAAAGTATAAATGAAAATTAAAACGAGAAATAGAAAAGTGCACTGGCCCTCCAAACGTGGGTGCAACACCACACCCACCAAAGTGCTGTCCAACCTTGGCGATACATGACCATACAGTACTACCAAGTAGAAAATACAACAATTGGAAGATTGACCAGCTAGAACTTACGTTCACCAGACCGTGCACAACAACTGGCTATACAAGGTACTTCTCCCTTTTTCTACTGACTAGTTCTGAGTTCTTAATTATGAGGAAAGTCAATGAAAATAGATTTCCACTCACCAGTTCCGAATATCCAACATTGGCGATTTGGGGAGCTCTTGATTACGAAGCTGATTCCTCTAAAAAGCTCATGACTTTTAGTTGCGGGATAGAGAGCAGATCAAGGACATATTGAGCTTCAAGATTGTGGGCACACTTAGTTGACACATGTATGAGTAAGCCTACAACATCTCCTTTGTATCATACTGTTGGCAGTGGTCAAGGTAGTCACGGACTCACAAGGCAAGGAAGCCAACGAGAAGGGCCAAGCAGGCAAAGCAATCAAAGAAGATCTGGCAAATAGGCCATCAAAATTTTTCCATGAAGTAATATTTCCTAAATAGTGATTTTAGTCACTCCACATCATTGTAAATACCATTCCACCTTTTTGTAGCTCCATTTTGTGCAAGCCAAGGAGTCCTTGAGCTTGAGGAGCATCAGAAGTACCTACCTATCAATTTTCATAAGTTTTAGACTCCATTTGAGCTCTCAAATAGGCCCTAGAACCTAATTTTAAACTAGGCCGGACACTAGGTCTGGATAGGGCCAAAACTAGTCAAAAACTATAAAAAGGAGCTAGAGAGCTCATTTTGGAGGTTGGATTGTTGTAGAATCGAACTTGTAAGAGCACTTTTGAGAAATCTAAAAGGACTCCATTGCTCTTCTCTTTGTTCTTGTCTTGTGTGTGCGTGTGTGTATGTGTGTGCATGTTTGTGTGCTTCTCACTCACACACTTGTGCCGTCACTTGTTCGAGGTCTCCATACCATCCTCATGTCTTCCCAGATTGACATTAAAGGAGGTGCTACTCATCACTCAACTACACCAAATTTTGGTGCCGGGGAACGAACTTTGAGGACGAGAGTGTGATGGTAAGACGTAGAGTTGTGACGTTGGCATTGTAGGTACTTTCTTTACTTTTTCTTACTTTTCTCTTTCTTACTTCACCATCATCATCCTCACCATATCCAATCTCCATCTCCATCATCACAAAAAATTTCAGTTTGTTTTTATCATATCTCCTTTTCCCTTCCATTTCCCTCATTTCACTTGTGAGAGAGTGAGAGAACGATTTGTGTGCACTATTTTTGCATGTTTTTTGAGTGATCTTGCAGGTTGTAGCTGTATCACCATCTCTCACAGGTTGCATAGGTACGGAGAAGTTCCGCCTTGTCTCTGTGTCGCAGACCTCTGTCGATCGGGATCGACAGGAAATTTGACCTTTTGGTAAAACAAAGTGCACCACCATAATCTACATGATGAGCACACTCTAAATCACAAATCACAGTAAAAAAATTTCGTCTTTCTCTGTCAATCGCGACCAAAATCATCGATCGCGATCGACAGCCTCGATCGACAGACTCTGTCAATCGCGACTGACAGACCCCCGACGGATAGCCACGTAGGACTCAGTCAATCGCGATCGACACCGTCGATCGCGACCGACTGAAATTTCACGATTGACTCAAAGACTCGCGTTGCCACGTGTCCATCGTGATGGATAGATCCCCGATCGAGTGAAATCACACCGAAATTTGTGGAAAACGTGTCAATCACGATTGACACCATCGATCACGATTGACAGACCTCACACCCGACTCTGTCGATCACGATTGACACCGTCAATCGCGACTGACTTGTCGATCGCGATCGACAGGCCCCGACGGACACCTATGTCAATCGCGATTGACAGACCTGTCGATCACGATTGACAGGCTTTTTCAGCCAAAATTTTAGGGTCTTTTATTCCAACTTTTGGAGTAATTGTGGACACAAAAATCACGCATTTAGAGTATTGTGAGGCCTCTACACTAGTAATTTGAGAAAAAGCCTGGTTGCCTATGAGCCTGTTTGAACCCTGTTTTAATCCCAGAACCTTGAACAATCATAACTTCCTCATATGGAATCCGTTCGGAGTGATCTTAGGCTCAGTAAAATTAATATCAGCATTATTTGATATAGTAATTTTAAGTTGACCATACCCAGGGGGAACCAAACTAAGGGATCTCTAGAATTGTTTCTATACAGGCACAAGGCAGAATTGATATCTGAATTACATGAATAAAAGTGATTTGTTCCGTTATTTGAATTTAAGTCTTGAGCTAACTTTGGGACTTTTAGAGGTCCATTGAGAGCGCTAGAGGGCATTCAAAGCAAGAGCATTCTGCAAGCTTGAGAACGGGGTTCTTGGGCACCAAAGAGCAAGGGATCCGCAAGTGAGGTTGGAATATTCTTAACTCCCTCTGTCAATTTGCATTACCCTAGCTTTGAGACTAACGAGTCGGAGATGTCTCACGGTTAGGTGTGCCATATTTACACCGAGTAGAAGGCTCGTACAAGAAACAACTTGAATACCTTAGGTCCAACCGATTAGGTGCTTGCATCTATGAGGATGGCCTAGAAAGGTTTGTGGTCCAGATAAAAAACCCAGATCAACCCGTTGGACTAGAACATCCAGCTATTAAGTTTGAAAATGAAGCATACCTGGACAAAGAAGGAACCATATACATTGTGACCAGTCACCCAGATAGAACAGATGAATTTCGGAATGTGATCCGAGAGACAGACTTAGGTGACCTAGAGCTAGGGAACATAGGTGGGGAGCCTAAAACCCCTCGAGGCGAGTCAGTCCTCACTAGAATTATCACGCCATAGTGGGTTCCCCAGGACAATAAGAGCATAGAACTGCTCTTAAATCGAGAGACTGATGAAGCCTTTTGGAGGTATAAGCCTGATCAACCTAATGAGGTTGGAGCGCTCACTATCTACAAGTTTAAAGATCCCGATAGTCCAGGCAAAGTGACCTATCTAGACAATACTTCAGAGAGGATCTTTGTGGTCATAGAGCACGGTAGGCATGCCTACACTTGGAAGGGTGAATTTGTTTTCCCTTAGCCAAGATCTAATGTCTCTTATGGTCACCCAGGAGCAGTAACGTCCCAAGCTCATGGAGCTCAGAGGGATAGGAGTCGAGATAGGCCTGAAGTAAGCTTTGCGAATCCAATGGGGAGAGAAAGAACGAGAACTAAAATGGATAGAGTGGAAACTGAGAGACCTAGAGCCACAAGAAACCAATGAAATGCAAATGAATTCTGTTGGAAGAAGTAATTTTTTGAAGTACTTTTGATGGAAAAATAATTGTAAAATGCCAAAAAGTTGTAAAACTATTCATGCAATTGATGTAAAAATAAGGTCTTCCTTATGTAGAGTAGAATCCTATGTAATTTTTATAGAATTTTTGGAAACTCCTAGATAGCATAATTTTAGAATAAAAGAGGAAAGGACCAAAATTCAAGTGTGAAAAGGGATACTTGAAAATGTATAAAAGACAATTTCCTCTATTATGAGAGGGTTGGTTATTTGTATTACATGCTATCCAAGCAATTAGAGAGAGTTTCCTGCAGAAAATCGTGTTTCTTCCTTTTGTGTGATTTCTTTGATTTGTTGAGTCTATTCTATGTGTATCCATGGAGATTTGTGAGCTTCTATTGTGTGTTTCTGATGAATGTGTATGAAAAGAGCTGATTACTGACATAATGAGTGAGAAATTGATGAAGAATGGTGCTGGAGATGAAAATCGTCTGATTTCACAGAATCCTGATTGTCTTGCTGAAGGTTACAGATATCATTTTAGAGTTTTGACTTCATGGTTGTATTCTACTGAGAAAATAACATGCTTTAGACACCAAGATTGTGAAAAATGATGGAGATTTGCTCAAGATAATCCAAACCCTAGAAATTTCTCTTCATCTTCATTATTCTCAGAAATCCAGCCAGTTTTCTCTTATTTCTTGGATTCTATCATATAGAAGGGGTTGTGGTCTCTTGTATACTCCCAGGATTGACAAATATAAGATGTATTGTTGATTCTTTATACTAAATGATTGGAGAGGACAACTCCAAAGGTCAACAACAAACATTTTTTGGCGCCGTTGCCGGGGAATATATCAAAAGCTTAATTGAAGTTAGACCTTGCTGGATCTTCTAATGTGATGGTATTGAACACATTGAAAAGGTAATACTCTTTAATCAAGAAATGGAAACATGAAAAGGTAGATTTCTTTGTTTGTCTTTTGGGAAAAGAAAGCAATAGATAATCTTTTGAGAATAGGAAGTGAGAAATTTTTGCAAATTGATAATTGCTCATATCATTTTTTGGAAGTAAAGTGCAGGTGTGTGAAAAACTGAATCAAGAAAGCTGAAGATAAGGTAAAATGTCTATATTCTTGCATTTGTAGAGTGCTTTTTGATCAAGTACTAAGCAAAATTGTTGATCTTGGGAAGATGACAAGATTGCATTAAGGAAAAGTCAAGTAAGGTAGCTAGATGCAAGTAGGTAAGATACATTTGTAGCCAAGTCAAAGCAATAATCTTGAGAAAAAATTGAATTGCATCTTGAAAAGAAAAAATGTTTGAGTTTATCTTTGCAAAAATTGATATTTGCATTTCTTAGCACCTTTTTCTTGGGGAAGTTTGGCCCATGAACTGTTTTGATAGCCAAAGCATAAGAGAGTATAACCAATCAAGGAACACAGGATCAATAGATCACCAAACAAGAAACCCTAAGTGAAGTGTTTACCTTAATTTAGGGCAAAATACTGAAAAAATTCATAAAATTCATTAAAACAATCAAACAAATTTCTTTTCTCCTTAGGAAGTTGGATTGAAGTTTTGTTGACAAGAGTAAAAGAAGACCAAGTGAAAGAAAAGCAAAAATTGCCAAAAAACTGGAAAATTAGGAAAAACACGATTCTCTTCATAGGATCGCGATTCTCTGAATAATTTTTTGTTAAAAATGTAAAATTGTAGGTGACAGCTGAATTGGAGTTGGTAAAGGGTATTGAAGGAAAGCAAAAGAAAAGAAGACTCAAAATTGCAAAAAACAGGAAGTACAGGAAAAATACGATTCTCTACACAAAATCGCGATTTTCTGTAAGAGAATTTTTTTTTGAATTTTGAGCATATTTGGGTTTTGAGATAGGTAATTGTAAAAGATTTTATTAAGTGAGTAAGTGAAGGAAATCAAATTCCAAAAAATCACTGAGTACTGAGTATCAAGTGGAAAATTGGAAAGGAAGTACAAAATCGCGATTTTCTCCAGTATGATAATGGGAGTGACTAATGGTGATTAATAATGAAAAGTTAGGAATTGAGGATTAAAACCCTAAAATTGTTGAAGAATAAGAATTGGGCCAATAAAAAGTGAAAATTCTGATAAAATAGCACAGGATCGCGATTGTGTGGACACTATAAAATCCTGGAAGTTCAGAAAAAACTCATTTGAGTGGGAGAGAGAGAGAGTGAGAGCAAGGACAGAGTCGCGACTTTCTGCAAAACACAAGTTTTGGATATTTTTTGATCAAGCAAGCAAGGTAAGGAGTCCTCAATACAATTTCTTTGTATTTCTTTAAATTTACATGACCATTAAGCACAAATAAGCACAAAATAACCAAAAACACGGAATCGCGATGTTCTGAATTTTTGAATTTTTTGTGGGAAAAAATATTAATTTGAGTAAACTCTTTCATTGCATGTTGAAAAATAGTTAAGGCGATTCTATTATAGAATCAAAACTCTGAAAATCAATACCTTCAAAATTTTTCAAAAAACTGATCAGAATCCCGATTCTGTAGTCAAACACAAAATCGCGATTCTCTGAAACAAAGCACAAAATCGCGATTCCCAGAACACGATTTTCATAAGAGAACTGCGTTTTTAACGATTGTGAGCAATCACGATTGTCTGGGAATAAGATCGTGAAAAACACGATTTTGATCATGAAATCGTGGAAATCACGATTTTTACACAAAATCGTGAAAAACACGATTTTGATCAAAAAATCGTGAAAAACACGATTTTGGTCATAAAATCGTGAAAAACCCGATTTTGATCATAAAATCGTGAAAACCACGATTTTGATCATAAGATCCTGAAAAACACGATTTTCATCACAGAATCGTGGAAATCACGATTCTCACAACAAAATCGTGACAAACACGATTTTGATCACAAAATCGTGGAAATCACGATTCTCACAACAGAATTGTGAAAAACATGATTTTCATCACAGAATCGTGGAAATCATGATTCTCACAACAGAATCGTGAAAAACACGATCTTCACAACAGAATCGTGAAAAACACGATTTTGATCACAGAATCGTGGGAATCACGTCTCTCACAACAGAATCGTGAAAAACACGATTTTGATAAAAAACATTATTTTCATCACAGAATCGTGGAAATCACAATTCTCACAACAGAATCGTGAAAAACACAATCTTCACAACAGAATCGTGAAAAACATGATTTTGATCATAGAATCGTGGGAATCACGACTCTCACAACAGAATTGTGAAAAACACGATTTTGATCAAAAACACGATTTTCATCACAGAATCGTGGAAATCACGATTCTCACAACAGAATCGTGAAAAACACGACCTTCACAACAGAATCGTGAAAAACACAATTTTGATCACACAATCGTGGGAATCACGATTTCCTCTACAGAATCGTGGAAAACACGATTTTTTCCATAAAATTGTGAAAATAATTGAATGATCCTTAGGTCAGGCAATAAATTATACACACATTCCAAGCAAGACCTGGGAAGGAAGGAAATAGAGCCAGTGATAGGGGAATTACAGGAAAGAGATTTAGGGCAAGAAATCAACATGGAAAATTTAAATGAAGCAAATGAATCTTCTGAAACTGGGGAGTATAGAAACATCCTCAAATACATGTATACAAATAGGTTTGGTACCTATGTATATCAGGATGGAATGCATAAGTTTCTCATTAGATTGAGAAACTTAGAAGTTCCCTTGAATATAACACCAGTAGCTCAATTCAAAGATGGTAGATATGAGGATAGGCAGGGATGTGTATACATCTTCTCACAAGACCCAGAAAATTCTAATGACCTAGGGCAATGTGCAGACAAGAGACCTTGGGAACAGAACCTAGGGCAATCAGATTTGCCAAGACCACATGAAATTCACAATAATGGTGAACAACAATAGGGTAGGAGAACACATACTTCCCCAAATCCTTTTGAAAAGGAACCAGAAGGATTTAATGATTTTCCTCTGAGAAGAAGACCTCATTGGCAAAATCAGGGCAGAATGCTTAGACCCTATCAAGTAGCCAAATGCATGAAAAATCAATATGAAGGATATTCTAATCCTCATGCTCATGCTGCAGAATTCAGACAACTAATTAGAGCAGAAGACGTTGAGGATTACAAAGTACAATTTGAGGCATTTGGTCTAACCCTAACAGGACCTACATTATCTTGGTTCATTCCCTTGAGAAAGGAAATGTATCTAGATATTGAATCCTTCCTAGAAGCCTTCATTGGGGAATTCTCAAAAGCTGGAATAAAACATAGCACAGCTACATTGATACATAGTTTTAAACAGCAAAAAGATGAAAATGTCAGAGAGGCAGCTAGGAGATTCAAGCAGTACATTGACAGATGTCCCAGAGAAGAAGTACCTTCCATGGAGAGGCAAGTATCCCTATTCATAGAAGGATTAAGAAGTGCCCAATTAAGAACCATAGTGTATTATAGGAGATGCCCTGACCTAGGAGCTTGTGTGAAAGAGGCAATAGATTTGGAAGATAACAGAGGTCAAGACCTCTTAGCATTTGATCAACCTAGAACAAATGAAGATAAAATTCCACCAGCAGAAGAATTGGCTCAAGCCATTGCTAAAGCCCTAGAAGTCATCACTAAAACCAATTTGATAAACACCAAGATAACAACAAATAAAAAATGCTATAATTGTGGAGAAAATCATTTAGTACAACAATGCCCATATCAAAAACCACAACATTTGCAAGATAGAAAAACACTCAAATACTGTACACTAGAGAGAAAATGGACAAATCATACTAGAGAGGAATGTTTCTACAATAAACAACCCATTAAGGAGAGAGATTATGCAAGTCAAAGAGAATCTGGATATATTGAGCAACCAAGACCTGTACTTGGGCAAAAACCTCCATTACCAACAAATGTGGTACCAGTTAAATACACACCAATAGAGGAGGGAAACTCAAGAATAATATCACCATACAAGGAAGATTATCAATGGAATGAAGGATATCAGGAAGAATGGGAAGGATATGAACTGAGAGAACCAGAACTACAAGCCCTAGATTTGGGAAATGGGAGAATTGAGATGGATACAACCACATTCATGTATATAACCAATCATTATATGTCCAATCAGAAACCTCAGTTCAAAGGGAGCCAAAAGATAACTTGTTATAGATGTGGGGGAGAACATTTCATTAGAGACTGTCCACAACCTCCTACATTAAGAATAGAAGGAGCTTATTGCAAGGATTGTGGCAGGGAACATTTAATAAAGGATTGTCCAAAAAATCCTCAAAAACAACAAAACACATCTAATAACATACCATTGAAAGCAGTCAACATCATGGAGCAAGAAGAAGTGAGTGACAGTGACCCAGTAACCATAAATGCTATGGCAAGGGCAGAAGCTAAACAACAAGAAACAAATAAAGAACAAAATGAAGGTTCACTTTCAAAAGGGAAGAAAAATAGACAAAAAGGGAAATGGGAAAGGAAAAAAAGAATGGATAAAAGCTTGGAAAAAGAGAATAAGGAACAGTCAAACGGTACTCCTCCTCAAAAGACACAAACCCAGTCAGAGATAGGAAAGTCATAGAGTCTAGACACCTTGATAAAGGCATACAAGGGAAGAATTCAAGAGGGACCAAATCCTACAGAACATGTAATGGCTTATCCTATGCCAGATATAGAACATGAAAGGATGCAAATATGCATATAAATCATACAAGAAGCACAACTTAAACTGGGGGAATTAGACAATTCTCAAACAACAGATGGGGAGTCAAAGGCAATGAGAACAGGAGAAACAATTAGTAAAGAAGATAACCCACAAATTACATTCCAAGTAAATATAGATAAACAATGTACAATCTTATATCACACAACATTGGAGGAATTGGTAAAACAGAATCCTCATTTACAATACAAACTAGGAAAATGGGAAGCAATACCAGAAAATCTTAATTCACAACCACAAGAATTGGAGGAATTGTGGTACATTCCCATTGATAAGATAGGAGGATATTGTGAAGGAGAAGAGGGAAACTCAACCCTAAAAATAAAATTTGGTAAAAATCATGCCAAAGCCATATTGGATAGTGGATCAAGTGTGGCCATCATGACTAAACAAACTTGGGAAAAATGGGGAAAAAATGAATTGATACCCACTAAAATGAGATTGCAACTAGCGGATGGACACATAGAAAAACCTCTAGGAATATGGGAAAAAGTGATTGTGGACATATGCGGAATAGAAATAGAGCATACTTTTGCCATAGTTGAATTTCCACAATCCACTTCATATGAAATTATCCTAGGAAGACCATTCATGAGACAGATGCAAATTGTGCAAGATTGGGGTAATGATTGCTTATATCTTCAGAGCAAAGGAAGAATAACCAGAGTAAATCTAAGAAATGGCCATTACTGAGACATATCCCCCCAAGAATGGTTCAAGATACATCAAAATCAAGATTTAAGTGAAGAATCAGAGTTGGAAGATCATAATGAAATAGAATCATCAATATGGAAGTGCAATGTGTTAAGAAACCTTACAAATGGAAAGAGGAGATTAAGAAGGGAAGATTGTGTAGAAGGGAGGAAGTTACAAGATGAGAGTTATGTACCACAAAAGTTCAAAGATGAAGAATTTGAGCCATATGGTTGGAACCGGATATTGGCTACTATGGATCTATCCAGGGATGAATATGTAGGAGTAGAATTTCAAAATGAAGAAGGGTATGATGTTTTTCACATTGGAATACAAATGATACGAGTATCAAAGACAGAAGAGGACCAGGAAAAAGAAATGATATGGGAAAATGGGAAAACACAATATTTGGAAGAAGTAAAAGCTGAAGATGCAATAAAAGATCAAATATCGGGCAAATACAAGAAAAACAAACATAAGGAAATAGAAAAAGAACAAGAGGATGAAAGGAATGGGAAAATGACAGAGAAAGACCAACAGTTTGATGTACCAACAAATTTCAAAACTTATGAAGTAGAAGACATATTACTTCTAAAGATGAAACCAAAGAGAGAAAAGAAAAAAGGGGAAGCTTATGATAATGAGGAACAAACTAAAAAGGTCATGATCACTCAGGAAGATGGGGAAGAAAGATATATTGTAATGGCTGATGACATGACAAATCAGGAAGAGGAGGCATTAAGGAATTTAGCCAGAAACTATAGGGATGTGTTTGCCTATAGCTATAAAGATTTGAAGGGGATTGATCCTAAAATCTGTGAGCATAAGATTCCTATCACACCTGATGCAAAACCTAGCAAAGAGAGACATTACACATTCAATGATAAATACTCTGCTAAAATAAAGGAAGAAATTGACAAGCTATTGGCTGCCAATTTCATCTATGAGATTGAGTATACAGAATAGATCTCTCCTATAGTTGTGGTACCAAAAAAGAATGGGAAACTTAGGGTATGCATTAACTTAAAAAAGGTTAATGCAGCAACTATAAGGGATAGCTATCCATTACCTATAACATACCATCTTCTAGAAAGAGTGGCAGGGAAGGAGGTTTATAGTTTTTTAGATGGTTTTTCAGGATACAATCAGGTACCTATAGCATTAGAAGACCAACATAAATCTGCCTTTTCCACAGAATGGGGAATTTATGCTTTTAGGGTTATGCCCTTTGGATTAACTAATGCCCCAGCAACTTTTCAAAGATTGATGTGTCATATCTTCAAAGAATTCCTGAGAAGTGTAATGGAAATTTATGTGGATGATCTGTGTACTTTTTCATTAAAAAGACAGGATCATTTGAAAGATTTAGAAAACATATTCAGGAAATGCAGAACATACAGAGTATGTTTAAATCCAGAGAAGTGTGCATTCTTTGTAATACAAGGAAGAATGCTAGGTCACATAGTATCCAAAAATGGAATTTCAATTGATGAGAAAAAAATAAAGGCTACAGTAGAACTTCCAAGACCAACAAATGTAAAGGAACTTCGAACTTTCATGGGACATTGCGGGTACTACAGAAAATTTGTACACAAGTTTGCTGACATAGCTAAACCTTTGTATGCCTTGATCACAAAATTTGAGTGGACCCAAGAGTGTGATCAAGCTTTTGAAACCCTAAAAACTTGTTTGGTTACAGCCCCAATCTTGAAAACACCTCAATGGGATAAAATTTTTCATGTCCATGTGGAAGCTTCAAATTATGCTTTGGGATGTGTGTTAGCACAACCAATAGAAGGAAGCAAATTAGATTTTCCAGTGGCTTATGCTAGTAGGCAACTGAATTCAGCCGAGAAAAATTACACAACCACTGAGAGGGAAGGGTTAGGAATGATATTTGTTGTGAAAAAATATAGACATTACCTTTTGGCCAACAAGTTTAAATTCTTTGTGGACCACCAAGCTTTACTATATTTAGTAAACAAACCTTGTCACACTAGTAGAATAGTCAGATGGTTTCTTCTACTGATAGAGTTTGAGTTTGAAGTGGTGGTCAGACAAGGGAAAACACATTTGAGAGCAGATCATCTGTCTAGAATCCAGGCTAAAGAACCAAGTTCACCTTTAGATGATGACCTGCCAGATACATATTTGTTCAAACTAGAAAGTGTTCTTGAGTGGGCCATGCCCTTAATACCTTTGCTAACCATGGGACCTTGCAGAACATTTGGAAACAACACATATTTAGTATTACAAAGTAGAAATTTTGTGCTGCTAGTTGGGCACTTGTATCACCTCAACCATATAGTCATATTGGAATATTGTACTCCAAAAGAGGAGCAACAGGAATATCTGAGAAGAGCTCATTGTTGGAACCCTTGTACTCATGCTTCCATAATAGTCACCCTAAGCAATATCAATAGGATGGGAGTACATTGGCCTAACAAGATTCAAGATGTAACAAAATATGTCGCTAACTACTGGGAATGCCAAATCCTTGCAAAATTCAGAACTTATAACTTTATATTGGTTTCAAAAAAATCCAGATTGGAGTGAAAATATTATCGAGGAGTTGAAAAGGAAAAAGAAAGGAAAACAAGTAATAGCTGGTGCAGATTCAAAAAATCTACAAGAAATCTCTAAAGAATATCAATTGATAGGAGAACAATTATATAAGAGAGGGATGGATGGATATTTAAGAATTTGTGTTCCCGAAGATAAATATTTGGAAATGTTGGAAATGGCACATTCTGGAGTGGCAGGAGGACATTTCTCAAGTGACAGAACGGCTAAACTTATATTATATTCTGGCTTTTGGTGGCCAACCCTATTTCTTGATGCAAGAACATATGTAAAAAGATGTGACAATTGTCAGAGGGTGAGTTAACCAAATAAAAGAGACAATATGCCATTAGTTCCATTGATTTCAGCAAGAGCCTTTAGTAAATGGGGGTTAGATTTCATTGGACCTATACATCCTCCAGCAAGACAATCACATGCTGAATACATACTAGTAGCTATAGATTACCTAACAAAATGGGCTGAGGCCAAAGCTACAAAAAGAAATGATGCTCATACTATTGCCAGATTTCTCTATGAGAATATCATCACCAGATTTGGACTTCCAATTGAATTGGTAAGTGATAGGGGGACCCATTCTTTAAACCAAATCATAGAAAACATAACTCAATATTTCCTGATTAGTCATAGAAAGTCAGCCCCATATCACCCAGAAGCCAATGGGTTAGCAGAAAGTACTAATAAAGTACTTTGTACTGTATTGTCAAAATTAGTAAACACAAACAGGAATGACTGGGATCTACAACTTAATCATGTTCTATGGGCTTATAGAGTGGCATACAAAACTGCATTAGGAACTACACCATTTAATTTGGTATATGGGCAAAATGCAGTTCTACCTATGGAATTCCTCATTCCAACACTAAAAGTGGGTAGTCACTACAATTGGACTAGACATGAATTATCTGAGAGAGTAATAGAACTGGAAAAACTGGGAGCTTCTAGACTCCAAGCAATCATGAGCATCTATGCAGACAAGAAAAGACAAAAAACTTATCATGATGTTCATATTAAAGAAAAAGATCTACAAGAAGGAGATCTAGTTCTAGCTTACACAGTCAAGGAACATCAGAAAAAGTTAAAAAAAAAAAGGACATGGGCCGTACATTATACATCAGATAAGTAATAGTGGAGCTATACAACTAGGTAACATAGATGGAGAGATCATGCCAAATTTTATAAGTGGATGTAGAGTTAAAAGGTATGATTTCCCATTAACTGCTTCTGAATGGAGAAGATTACATCAAGCTCAAAACAGGAAAAAAGAAGAGGAAAACATTAGAAAAGAGGCTCAACAGGAGGAAAAGGAAAGGATAAGAAAAAACAAAAACCTTAGAGAAGTTCTTCTGTGTGAAACACATCTAAAACAAAAAGAACATTTGCCTGTGATAACAATGGATTGTCAAAATGAAAAAATCAAGGTTTTGATAGATTCAGGTGCACAAGTGAATTTGGTTAGTTCAGCTTTGTTGAAAAAATTTAACCTAAAAAGCACTAAAAGCAAAACCTTTATCAAAACCTTGGAAGGACAAATAATACAGAGTGTGTCTTCATCTTCTATTGAAGTTAAGTTCAATAAAGAATATATGAAAATAGATTGTGAAGAATGGCCAGATCATTTGATGACTGAGAAATTGATTTTGGGACAACCATGGCTCAAACAAGGTAAAGTAATTTTGAATTTTGAAAAAATGAAGCTTAAATTGACAATAAATGACAAAAGGTTTTTAATATTTTTATTGAGTAATGAAGAACAGGAAGTTCAACAGGATGTTCATGACCCAGACTTGGAAGGATTTACTTTTTCATTAGAAGGAACACAAACACTACCAATACAAATACCAAACGATCAAGCCTCATTTAATCAAAACCAGAAAAAAATTGGAAGGGCAAAGGAGGGTGGAGAGACAGGAGCAAGGTGGCAACAATGGTATAATCTAAATCATCAAAGCATCAGAACAAGAAGGATATGGAAACAAGGCATATACAAGGCCTGTTCATTAAAACAAAATTCCAGGACAAAATGGATTTGGAGGACAAAACATTCTAAAAACTACTTATCAGAAGGAGATGGATTTTTTCCAGAGATAGGGGCAACTAGGGTTAAATATTATTGGGTAAAAAAATCAGAGTTGATTCAATGGAAAAAGACCATCTATATTTGATCTGGATTTAGAATTGTTTCAAAAACAGATCAGAATGTGATAAAAAAGAAAATCATAAAATATTGGAAATTAGGACAAAATATTTTACCTTATCATTTTTCTAAGAAGAGAATTAGGAGGGGAAGAAAAGAAATAGAAGAACTTATTTAAAAAAAAATAAAAGAAGAGAACAAAAGAAAAAAAGAGAAAAGAAACAGAAGAAATTACTAAAAAAAAAACAAAGAAAAAAAGGGAAAAGGAATAGAAAGAGAAAAATTATCTATTTTTCCTTTTATAAGTTATATAGCACAAAGCAAGATATAGGTTTATAAGTTATAGAGCACAAAGCAAGATATAGGTAGAAGGGTAGCAGGTTTCTATTTATTATTTTGTACTTTTTATTTTATTTTTTTTATAATTTTTTATTCTTATTTTTTTTTATTATTTATTTTCATTTTTCATTTTTTCTTCTAAACATCTTCTTCGTGGATAAGAATTGTAAGAAGAGGGGAGTACACTAGACATCGTTCTACACATGTAATGATCACTTTAATTGAGTCTTTTTGAAGAAGTCAGAATTTAATTGAAAGGTTATTTGCATTCTTCTTTTATTTCATATCAAAATAAATATCATTCTTGATTTCTTGTGACTCATGTGGGTGGAGTTCCTTTTTTCTTTTGTGTGATGATATATTTTCTCTAGAATGGTGAATCCAAAGGAGTTGCCAATTCATGATTTCAAAGCAGAATCAGTCACTCTGTCTAGAGGACACTGGTTCTTGGATAGTGAAGCTGTAATAGAGAAGGTGGACCTGGAGTCTGATGAGGAGCAAGAGATTCCAAAAGCAGAAAAGGTGCTTAAGGAGCTCAAAGAAACCCTGAGTATCATTGGCTAGCATATATTCACAGTGGGAGTAGGGGGTTACAAATATACCATGCTGTGTCAAGAGTTCTACAGATTTCAAAGAGTAGCGGTCAATCAGAAAAGATGGAAGGCAGTAGGGTTACATAAATTGTTGGAGGAACCCATATTTTTTATAGATTTCGAAAGAGTGGCACAAGTAATGAACAACTTGTTGGAAGTTGGAAAAGGTGATGATGCTTATTTCCGATGTAAAGTCAAGAACAAAGATAACCAGGAGGTGAATATCACTATAAAAGCAGATCATATCAGAGCAGCTCTATAGTTTTACCCAATGGGAACCAAGCTTGATAATAGTTTTGTGAAAAAGAATAAAGAAACATATATAGGATACTCTAAATTTCTTGACTTTAAGGGAAAAGAGAATGAGGAGTATGCCATCAGGATGTTTCTGCAGTACTTTTGCTTCCCAAAACTACCAAGGTATACCATGCCACACAAACCGGTTACACTAATTATGTTCAACAATAAGGATAGAGCTAAACCCTTTGGTGTAATGGATGTAACCCCATACATACATGAGCAACTGAAAGAAGCAGCTAAACATTGGGAGCAGAAAAAGTATATGAATGGAGCCCAGTTTTTAACCAGGATTATATATCATGTACTGGGAATGGAAGATCAGTTGAAGCTGGCTCCAGAAGCACAATATTTCAGAAGCCTAATGACAGGAATCAAGAGTCCTCCCAGGAAGATGTCTGTGAGAGAAGCAGAAGGACAAACCAGCATGAGGGGAGCAAGAATGAAAAGGAAGGTAATCTCAGAGGAAGTGGTCCCTGTAAAGAAAAGAAGGTTGGATCCAAGAAAAGTAGAATTAGAGCAGGTTGAAGCAACCAAAGAAGAACATGAAGCTGCTCAGAAACAGGTTCAATCTTCTAATGACCCTCATCCACCTCAGACCAGTAAAGAGCAGTTATATACTTATCTAACTCAAGGTAATAATAAAAGAGCAGTATATGAAGCACAGATCAAAAGATGTTGGAGGATTATACTTGCAAAGCAACAGATTGGGTTCAAGAGGAAGTATAACATTATGAAGAACTGCATGATCAAATGATGGCAGCTGAGACAGAGGAAGTATTTGTTAAAAAGGAAATGGAGCTATTAGCATACTTCAAGGAGCTACAAGGACCTCCTGAAACAAGAAATACAGTCGTAGCAAAGAAGAAGGTTCAGAAGAAACCGGTACCAAAGAAGAAGCTAACCAAGAAAAGTAAAGGGAAATCAGTGATTGAATCTGTAATTATAAAAGAGACAGAAGAAGTGACAGTAGGAGAAAAGCAGATGGAATCTACTATTGTGGAAGAATCAAAACTGGAAAAATCTGGCATAGTAGGCTCTTCACAAATATCCTCACACTCTGAGAGTGATATTGAAAATTTTTTATTAAAAAGTTTGAACTTATCTATCCCTAGTACACCCAATGTGATAACACAGACTACTGAAGAGAATAAAACACCAGAAGACATGAGTAAGAAGACACAGGAAAAGCAAGTCCAGGAAGAATCAGCAAAACAACTCAGTCCTGAAGAAGAAAGAAGGATGATGAAAGGTAAAGCAGTAATGATGGATGAGGAGGGTGAAGTGAGAAAAGAGTTCAGCTGTGGATTAATAGATTCAGGATTAAAGTCAATATGGACAAGACCTTCACAACAAACCTATTTCAAATTGGATGAAGGGAAAGTAGAAACAGAAGAAAGAACACGGATATGCAGTCAAGCCAATAAACAAAAAGATACAGCTCAAGTCAAGGAAATAGAAGAGGAAATAGTAGAAAAAGAGAATGCTCAAGAAGTAGAAGAGGGGATTACAGAGAAAGAGATCAACCAAAGCATAAAAGACATCCTGAATGATTTGAATCATAATGAAGAATTCACAAATACAGAAGATCAAGGACAAGAGGAAGGCTTAGATCTCATGGATATAGATGAGCAAGAGGCAGGACAGGAAGAGCAGACAAGTAATGATCAGACAAAACTTGCTGAGGAAACTAATTCAACCATAATTCAGGAAGAAGGAGTACAAGTAAAAGAAAGACAATTCTTTGAAGAGGAACGACAAGTGATGGAAAACAAGAAGGTAGAAGAAACAAAGACAACTAGAGATATATCAGAATAGGAGAATAAGGATGATCACATATTGGAAGATGAAGAAGAGGTGACAGATCAAGAAAAAATGGAAGCAGATAAAAGTCTTGAAGAACAAAAGACTCAGGACCTAGAGTATGAGGAAGAAGATGAAGAGGAGAATGAATGTAAAGAAAATAAGCAGATAGAAGTCAAACAAATGGAAATAGAAGTTGGGTTGGAAAGGATACCTAAAAATATAAGATCTGCTTGCAAGATCATTATGAGCAACATAGAGCAATTCAGACCATCCAGCAGAAACATGATTATATCAGGTATGGTAGCTGAATCCAAGTTTGAAAAAGGCAGTAGTATCATTAAGGAGCACAATAAAGAAAAAGAACAATTGACAGAACAATTGAGGATTGTAAAGGAGAAAAATGAGGAATTAACATATAGGATAATTGCTTTGGAGGAATTAGAGGTACAACAACAAAATAAAATCCAATATCTTGAAGAGAAGTGTGCAAAACAAACAGAGTAGAGTAGTAAATTGGAGATGGAGTTAAAGAAAATTGAAGGCAGATACAGAACTTTACAAAGTTCATATCAAATCATGGTCAAAGCAAATGAGGAGATCAACAAACTATTAATGGAAGAAGGCCAGTTGAAGGAAGAAAGCAAGGCTGATCACGTGACAAAGGAGGAAAAGGAAGAATTGCACAAAGAAATCATGAGATTGTAAACAGAGTTTAAAGAAGCCAAGGAGCTGGAGAAACAGGCTAGTACACATGTTGCTACCTCAATGAGGGGTTACAACAAATTACATATGGACATAGAGAAAGAAAGGATTGATTAGCAGTCAAGCTTTAAAAAGGAAAGAAGTAATTGGATGGTAGAAAGAGAGATATGGGCATCTCAAAATAGAAGTTTAATGATAACAATAGAAGAGCTGCAAAAAAAGCTGGAAAAACCACAAGCTCAGAATGAAGAACAGATAGAGACTACACATACAGAAAATTATGAAGTAGGAAATGATGACAGAACTCAACATGACAGTGAACCAGAAAATAAACAATCAGAAGAAGAGTATTCAGAGGAATTTGTCCAGAAACTTTTGACAAATAGAGACTCTAGAATGGATTTCATTAGAAAAATGCATGATGAATATGAGGATCAGATTGTTACATTTGCTTTAAATAAAGGGATAAATCCTGATCAACATCATTGGGCTGCAGATGGACTAGGCATACCCTTGTGCATGATTATGGAAATTATTAAAAATTATCAATTGGCAAGGGTGGGATTACCTCCAAATAAGTATCTTGAATACGAAGAAGATATCAATGTGACCAAAGAGTTATTTGAGAAAGCTAATCCCAAATGGAGGAATAGATGGTTGGATGCAAATAAAGAGTGCAGGAAAATATGGAAGGAAGCACCTATTCAGCTGAAGATTAATCCAGCATACTGCCCAGTAGCAAGGAGAAGAGAGTGGACAATTTTCTGGGAAAGAAGGAAAGAAGGACAAATTCCATCCAAATGGTTGAATTTTCCAAAGATAGCAGGTCCAAAGGCAGGAACATGGCCTAAAAAAAAGTATATGGTGGACACAGCTGAATTTGTCATAGTCACATATAAGGATGTTAATGATCCAGTGTGTATTTTACTAATCAGAATAATGATACTCATTTTGGCATGTATAGAGATTTACATAGATGCAGATGTCACAATCCTAAATTACATTGGCTTCAATTCTCCTACTGATGCCTTATTATTTGATCTCAGTGAAACACCTGACAGGATATGTCTGATGGCTTACTATAGCAGAATAATATTTTTGGGCAGCCATTATCTCCAGATTTTTGAAGATGCATTTGATTATGGGTTCTTTGAAAGGGAATCAGAGATATTTGGAAACTTGTCTATAGTCACAAAATCTCGACTCACTGCATATGAAGCTGCCTACACAAAATACTTAAAAAAGGATGTAATTGATAAACCAGAGGCTACTGTGCAGTGGAGGAAAGCATTGTTTGAGATGGTAAACAACTTGAATGTTACTGAAAGGAGAAGCCATGACCTACTGTTACAAGTTTATCAGAGAAAGAAGAAATAAAGGGAGCATTCAGTGTATATGAGCAGGAATGCTTTTGTCAGGAGCCAAAAGGTCTAGGAGGGGAAGAATGTTGGAAGAAGTAATTTTTTGAAGTACTTTTGATGGAAAAATAATTGTAAAATGCCAAAAACTTGTAAAAATATTTATGCAATTGATGTAAAAATAAGGAAGAGTCTTCCTTATGTAGAGTAGAATCCTATGTAATTTTTCTAGAATTTTTGGAAACTCCTAGATAGCATAATTTTAGAATAAAAGAGGAAAGGACCAAAATTCAAGTGTGAAAAGGGACACTTGAAAATGTATAAAAGACAATTTCCTCTATTATGAGAGGGTTGGTTATTTGTATTACATGCTATCCAAGCAATTAGAGAGAGTTTCCTGCAGAAAATCGTGTTTCTTCCTTTTGTGTGATTTCTTTGATTTGTTGAGTCTATTCTATGTGTATCCATGGAGATTTGTGAGCTTCTATTGTGTGTTTCTGATGAATGTGTATGAAGAGAGCTGATTATTGACATAATGAGTGAGAAATTGATGAAGAATGGTGCTGAAGATGAAAATCGTCTGATTTCACAGAATCGCGATTGTCTCGTCTGAAGGTTACAGATATCATTTTTGAGTTTTGACTTCATGGTTGTATTGTGCTGAGAAAATAACATGCTTTAGACACCAACATTGTGGAAAATGATGGAGATTTGCTCAAGATAATCCAAACCCTAGAAATTTCTCTTCATCTTCATTATTCTCAGAAATCCAGCCAGTTTTCTCTTATTTCTTGGATTCTATCATATAGAAGGGGCTGTGGTCTCTTGTATACTCCCAGGATTGACAAATATAAGATGTATTGTTGATTCTTTATACTAAATGATTGGAGAGGACAACTCCAAAGGTCAACAACAAACAAATTCCCTCTACCAAGACCTAGAGAGCACACGAGGACTTTGAGACCTACACAGCTACTTAAATCTATGAAAAATTAGTTTGATGGCACCGGAGATCCATATGATCATGTGGCCGAGTTTAGGCAAGTCTAGAGAGCTGAACAAGTCGAGGACTTATTCATGCAGTACAATGCCTTTGGTCTAACCCTCAGGAACACAGCCCTTACATGGTTTCAACCCCTGAATGAGATACAGTTCAGGAGCATAGACTAGCTTCTAGAGGCTTTCATCACTGAATTCTCTAAGAGTGGCATACGACATAATACTTCCTCATTGATCCATAGCTTCAAGCACACACCTCAAGAGATTGTAAGACTTGCAGGAAGAAGGTTTAGACAATACCTAGAGAGATGCCCTATTCCGGAATTACCCACACCAGCCAAGCAAGTGGCTTTATTCCTAGATGGACTGTTGAGTACTAAATTAAGATCATATGTGTACTTGAAGGACCCTAGGACCATAGAAGAATGTGTGCACATGTGCATAAACATTGAGGATAACCTAGGGGAGGAATTAGAACTTTCAAAAATCTACAAGGATTCAGATAGTTCCACTAGCCTCAGTTCCACGCAGTCCACGTCTATTGAGGAGGTAGCGGAGAAAGTAGCTCAGAAATTAGGTGTCTCTAGCAAACAGATACCTCGGTTTGCCCCAATGAAGAGATGCTATACTTGTGGATGTGACCATATGGAAAACGTATGTCTCATTATGGGCTCAACCCCAAGTGAATCCGAGTAGCCAATACTGCACCATAGAATGAAGATACACTAATCACACCACACAAGATTGCCCATACAATAAGCAAGCAGTTAGGCAAACCTACTCTCAGCCATATCCTCAATAGGGAAGATACCAGAACCAGAATCCACCACAGCAATATGGCAAACCCCAAAAGCCCTATCAGCAACCCTACCAAACCCAGCAAAGGCCTCAACCTGTGTTAGCCCAACAACCTCCCACCCCAGCCAATGTGATTCCAGTGAAGTACGCAGCTGCAGAAGAGAACCTAAATAGAGCCATAGTGCCAGTGACACCACTGCTTTTAGAAAGTGACCTTAATGATCATAGTTTTGACTCTACTCATGTTGACAGCCCACATGCTTACTACATGCAGTCACTGGAGCATAATGAGTCATATTACTATGAAGATCTGAGTGACTCTAGTTGGGAGCAAGAGTATGCAAATGTCATGTATGCAAATCCAAACTCTAGACTTCAACCTAGACAGGTAAGACCCCCATTTCCTAGAGGACCGTGCTTTAGATGTCAAGGAGATCACACCTCATTCGTGATTGCCCGATGCTTGCCCCTACGCAACCCCAATCAGTGACAATTCAAGGCTTTTGTCAAGATTGCGGAAAGGAGCATCTCTTACGAGACTGCCCAAAGAACCCCAATAACATGCCGCAAATCACTCCTATCAAGGTTATTGGATTAGTGGTGGACTCTACAGGAAGTGTAACTTCCACTGCACCTGTGCAAGTGGTCACCAGAGCTCAGGCTTTACATCAAAACCAAGGCTTAAGCCAAGAAAAGAGTTCCGAGGTTAGTGAAACCGAGAGCATAACCAAGAAGAGGACTAGAGCCTGCAAGGATAGCCGCGAGAGAATGAAAAGACAATGGGCAAAGAAGATGAGTGAACTCAAGGAAAGTCTAAGAGAAACGAAAGCCAAGATCATTGAACTCACATCTCAAACTCCCTCTCACACTACCCCACGACCACCATTCCCATCTCCATCCAATCCACCACCTTCTCATCCACCTCATACGACCCCACCACCCCCTAGAGTAGGATCAGTCTTAGCAGATCCCACTCTCGAGGACCTAAACATGATGCTTAAGGCATATCAGGCCAAAATCCAAGAAGGGCCAAACGTGACGGATCATGAAAAGTGTTACCCTAGAGCTGAATTAGAGCTTGAACGAACCAAAATGTGTGCTAAGATGGTGGAATTGGCTCAAACCATGTTTGAAGCCAGTCGACTCTTTAACATCTCTAGCTCTGCTAAGACGCAGTTGCACTTTGATAGACTGCTAGAAAGATTGGAGGGATTAATTGCACAATCAGAAAAGGAACCAGCCTTTCAAATAAGGACAAGGCAAGTGTGAGAATAGGCATCCCCCCCCCCCCAGGAAGCTTATGTACCTAACTCCACAGAGCCAGATACATGTTCTTCTATGAATCGTTACTCACTAGAATTCCTACGAGAGATTCAGGAAGAGAAATGGGCCAAAGAGAGTAAAGTTCCTCCTCCCATTGAACTTGTGGATGATGCACATGATCAATTCCCACAAGATATTCCTTCCATTTATGAGGAATAGGAGAGCACCCAATCCCATGAGAGATTAGACTTTGAGTCTAATTCCTTATACGAACTACCCCATTTCATAGGCCCATTGGAAGGTAAGTCTACTTGCATGAGAGCACCCACGGTCATGGTGAGAAACAAAGACTCAGTCATACCTAGGAATACACAGGTAGTAAAGAATACTAAAGTGTAATGCAATCTCACTTTAGAAGAGCTACTCAAGGTTAGGCCAGAACTGTGGAAACATGTAGCCAAACAAGTACCAGAGGTAGCTAAACTGCGTTCCCACGTAGGTTCTCATAGAACAGTGCCAGAAATACCCTTGGACAAAATAGGGGACATGTGTGAGGGGGAAGAAGGAAACACCTACCTTCCCATCTCTTATCAAGGATACACAACCAAGGCAATTCTCGACTCAGGTGCAGGAGTTGCAATCGCTACCACTTCCCTATGGAAGCGTTGGGGCAAGCCAACACTTAGGCCCACGAGAATGAAATTGCAGATGGCTGAGGATCAGATTGAAAGACCCTTAGGGTTGCTAGAAGGAATCACTCTCACTACATGTGGTGTTGAGTTCGAGCATACTTTTTCCGTATGTGACTTTAGCAAGAATCATGCCTACGAGATGATTTTGGGAAGACCATTTATGCGGCAGTTGCAAGTGGTACAGGATTGGGGAACCAATTCCTTGTATTTGCAACACATAGGTGTTACAACCAAAGTTAATCTCAAAGATTACTCTCATAGGGATCTACCCCCCATCCAATGGAATCCCATCCATAGAGCCAAAGACGATACTGAGTCAATGCATTCCATAGGATCAGGAAGACACCCACTTGTGGATGTGCAAAGTAGCAATAGAAGAAGAGCAAAGAGAAAAAGCCAGAGACGTAGGTGCAAAGGATACCCATAGATCACTTCAAGACCCAGCCTATGCACTTGTAGTTTTTCCTGACGAAGAATTTGAACCTCACGGCTGGGCAGAAATTCTAGCAACAATGGATGTAGCCATAAATGAAGAACAATGGACACCCCACTGTGATGAGGATGGATATGATATTTCAGTCTTCTCGATAGAACCAATAATGGGAGATTCGGTTCTGGAAGAATGCGAACCTAGCACTGATGCATTTGAGGACGCAAGTGACTCTGATCTAGAGTCAATCATTATGGACCCACCCTTTGCATCACATGAAGAGTACTTCTACGAAGTAGAAGCTCATCCATAGAGACATGAAGAGCTTACAAATGATGTGAGGTTAACCTCACACGTGACCGCCAAAAATGGAGGCAAGAAGAGGAAGAAGAGAGAAGTCACTCCAGAAGAGGAAGAATCCTTGTTTGAGGTCCCTAAAAACTTCAAAAAGTATGAGATAGATGATAGGAGAGTCATGATAAGAATGCCTAAATGGGGTGCTCAAGCAGGAGAGGCCTACAACAACAAGGAAACCACTAAGAAAATTTTTGTAGCCATGGAAGAAGGAAAAGAGAGATGCACTTACATAGGACATGACCTGACGGAAGAAGAAGAGCAGGAGTTGATAGCTTTGCTAAGAGAATACAGAGATGTATTCGCTTGGAGTTACAAGGACTTGAAAGGTGTAGATCCGGATATATGCTCACACACGATACCCATGACCTCAGATGCCAAATCCTCTAAACAAAAACCATACACATATAATGATAATTATGCTGCTAAGATCAAGGAGGAGATAGATAGACTGGTAGAAGCTGGATTCATCTATGAAATTGAGCACACTGAATGGGTATCCCCCATCATAGTGGTGCCCAAGAAGAATGGAAAGTTACGCATATGCATCAACTTGAAGAAGGTTAATGCAGCCACCATTAGAGATCATTATCCGCTTCCTATCACTTAACATCTACTAGAAAGAGTAGCAGGCAAGGAAGTGTACAGCTTCCTTGATGGCTTCTCTGGCTACAATCAGGTAGCCATTGCTCCAGAAGATCAACATAAGATGGCTTTTGCCACAGAGTGGGGCATATTTGCTTTTTGAGTAATGCCATTTGGTCTTACCAATGCACCGGCAACCTTTCAGAGACTGATGTGTCATGTGTTTAAAGAATTCCTGAGAAAGAACTTAGAAGTCTATGTTGATGATCTTTGTGCTCATTCCAACATTAGACAAACACAGATACCTGAACTCAAGAAAATCTTTGACAAATGTAGAAAATATCAAGTCTGTCTGAACCTAGAAAACTGCATTTTCATGGTCAGGCAAGGCAAGATTCTAGGACACATAGTGTAAAAAAATGGCATATCTACAGATGAAGAAAAAGTGAGAGCCATTGCAGAACTACCTAGGCCAACGAATGTCAAGGAAGTACAAGCTTTCATGGGGCATTGTGGTTATTACCGACGTTTTATACACATGTATGCCATCATTGCAAAGCCTTTGTACGGAATACTAACTAACTTTGAATGGACTAATGAATGTGAGAACTCCTTCAATGAGCTCAAACGTCGACTATGTTCAGCACCAATCTTGATCACACCAGATTGGAATAAGCACTTTCATGTGCATGTGGATGCATCCAATTATGGTATTGGATGTGTACTAACACAACCGACGTGTGAAGGTAATATGGATCTTCCAATTGCCTATGTTAGTAGACAATTGAATGCAGTTGAACGAAATTATACCACCACTGAACGAGAAGGATTAGGCATGGTGTATGCAGTTAAGAAGTTTAAACACTATTTGCTTGCAAATAAATTTAAATTTTTTACTGTTGCAAATAAGTTTAAATTTTTTACTGATCATCAAGCCCTGCTGTACTTGGTAAACAAGCCATGCAATACAAGTAGATTAGTAAGATGGTTCCTCTTACTAATGGAATATGACTTTGAGGTAGTGGTGAAAAAAGGCAAAACTCATTTGAGAGTTGATCACCTCTCTAGGCTCACATCAGGAGAGGCCCCACAAGGAGTATCAGGTGACCTTCCTGATGCTTACTTGCTTAATTTGGAAGTTATACCTCAATGGGCTAAGCCACTAGTGCAAGTATTGACATACGAGCCTAACCATTGAATAATACACACACAGGATAGGGAGATAGTAAAAGCCCAAAAGTACCATATCATGGCAGGAAGTATGTACAAGCATACGGACCAGGAAATATTAGCCATTGCTTTCATGTACTAAGGAGACATGTGTTATCTCCCAAGACATGTATGATACTTTGCTTCCTCTTTTTACAGGTGGACAGTCTAGTGCTGGTCCTAATGAGGCAAGTTCTCAACCTTTGTAGGTTTCATGTGATGATGCAGATCATCCCATTTCTAATGCAGATTTACATGATGCACTTGTTAATGAGAGAGCTAATATTGAGGAGGCAAACACTATGCCAAAATGGGTGGTGCATACCTTGTGTGACAGCAAATTAGATGCACCTTTGTCATATCGCACTCGATGACGCTCTCATAGTGCCTCTTTTGCATCAGATTGCTATGCTTTAGCTCATACAGTAGGCTAGAGTAGGGAATCTCTGTGAATCTGTATCTCTAGTAAGAATAGCCCAAGCTGTCGCTGGTCTCTAGAGTCAATGATCTCTTGGAGGGCGGCCTGCCCGGTAAACAAAGTCTCGTATTTACCTCTAATTTGCATACAAAGTGCACCTCATCCTCGATCTCTACTCTGCATACCCTGCATATCTGCTCCTCTCTAGGAATGTCTGCGCACCATCTCAATCTCAAGTCCATGTGATGAGACTATTAACTTGCCAATCGTTACCATAGCCCATACAGGAGGGAGATTGTGTACCTAAGTTCCAACTTAGGGACTTGTGGAGAAAGAGACTATACCTCAATCCCCCTCAAGTGCATATAGTGGGGATTCACGCTTTACTTATCAATCCAAGGAGTATCAAAACCTAGCCAAGTGTATGAAGACATGCATTCAAATAATGATCAATGCGAATGGGCTTCCTAAAGAGTGCAAACAAGGCAAATACTAATCTAAACAAGCTTCAATTGTCAGTTATGGTGTCACGATACTTGGAGCAACAGCCAACAGTAAATTGAGGTTTTCTCTCAGCTCCAAACTCCGAATATAGCGAATAGCATATGCGTTTCGAAGCTCTCGAGAAGGCGCATCCAATGGCGGTACTATCAGCAATTCTGACACTTCTGCTTCAAGTTATGAGCAAAATACGGAGTCGTGGGAATGACCTTCCTACACTTCAACACTTCCTACACTTCACACACACCTTAACCACAGCAAACAAACACTTTCATGGATAGACAACACTTCTTAACACTCTTTTCAAACAACACACATGCATACAAGCTCACAAAGAAGAAGATACAGAGAGGAGAAGATACAAATTCGAAATTCTGTGCTCTTGATTCTCACAATGGCAAAAGGTCTTTACAAAGAGTCACAAATTGACTTATATACTAGTGCTCTAAAAATGGTCCTTTCACACAAGAGACCAGCACTTTATTCACTAAAAGACTAATTTCCTACTAATTTACATGGGTAAGCTACTAATCTTCTATGGGGATGCATCTAGAGGACTCCTCTAGTGCTTTTACATCGGAAATTATATTACAAAATGATTATGATACAAAAATAAGGTGTCCAGATAGGAAAAATTTTGGGGCCCATCTTTTTCCCTACCTTGTGCTCTTCTTTGCTCTGCAACACTCTCCCCCTCTTTGTCTGTATCGTCCCTTGATAGACTTTACTTCTTGTCTTTAGTTTGTTATCCGCATGCATCTTTTGGTAAGTTCTGCCTGTTTGTTAAACATGTGTTCGGTTTTGATGGCCTCTTCTTGATTCTTCTTTTACATCCTCTAGGCCTGATGCATTTATGTTGCCTGTTAAGTCGAGTTGCCACGCACGGCACCAGTGGAAGGTATGAGGATGTGATCCTTCAACCTTCGATATGGACCTTCCAAAGACCCAGATGTTGAAGGACCTTCTTGTGGTTTCGGAACCGCTGGATATCTTCTTGCACTTCTTCATGAATACTTTGCTGGCCCTGGTTCCTCCTTCCACCTACGTGCTTTTTCCTTGATATGTGCCCCTGCGGGGCTCTGTGCAGAGATGGGTGTTGCACCCCTGCGGGGCTTCTTGCAGAGATGTATCTTCAGATATGATCTTTTTAATGAAGCTTCTTTCTTTGTCTTCTTCTTTTCTTCTTTTTACTTGACTCGCTTCTTGCAGAGATGTATCTTCAATTATGATCTTTTTAATGAAGCTTCTTTCTTTGTCTTGTTCTTTTCTTCTTTTTACTTGACTCTCCCTCAACACTGCCCCCTCTTGAACTCTGTCATCCCCGACAGGCTTTGGATGTCGACGGGAGTATGTTCTGTATACTTTTTGCTCTGTTTCATTAAGCAGATTAGCTTCACGAATCATAATTTGCTTCCACTGTTCTGCTTTCACACCATCATGTGGCGGCTGTCTGTGATCAGCGAAGAAGCTTAGCTCATATGCCACTAATCGGGCATTCAAGTTGGATGACATCTTTAAAAAGATTTCTGAATCAATTTCAAAAAACCCTATAAAAAATGCTTCTTCAAAGGTTTGCATATATATACTCGGTAAAAACATAAGCCTAGAATAATATGCCATTATTGTGGGTCGGCTAGGCATAACAGATAAATAAAAAACGAGAATATCTGTTCCCTGATTAATGCCAATGAAGTTCAAAAATGTATATGCCGCGTGTTTGAAGACCTTTAATAATGTAAGTATCATACTGAGTATTTTATTGGTCATCTTGATAGTTAAATCAGGTACTGTTGCATAACTCTACAGCCAAAATTCAATGGCTTTTACCATGTAGTCTTCCGTTGGTACATAATTATGAGGTGGACTTGGGAGTAGTGGATAATTCAGCCACTGTTTATTGATAGCACCACTCTGTTGCATGTCCAAAAATTCTCTGGCTTCTCAGCGACGTGGTGTTGGACAAAAAGAAGGATTTACCTGTAATGAGTATGGGACTGCTTGTCAGTGCACCCGTAATGTAGGATGTTTCTCCAAAAATTTTCTCATCCAAACAGGCTGTGCTGCTTCAAATTCCTCTGGAGTATAGTTGAACATGTCATTGTTGAACTGCAGCTGTTCGTCTGTATTTTTTTGTGTGATCTTCTTTATGTATTGCCTTGTTTTCTCTTTCAATAGTCCATACGAAATGTTAAAAGGCATCGTGATCGTCTCTAAGTCTTTACCTTTAATCCTTTCTTCTTTCATGACTTTGATGACTTCATTTTCAAAATTTTCCAATCGGGACACCAATAGTGCCCGTTCCTTCTGACCTATTTCTGCACTGTATGGCATTGGATGATCATCATGTGTTTTTGCCATTTGCTCTTTCATTGGAGAATTATAAATCGGGGGAGATAGAGGACGTACCTCTACCTCGTCAGTAGGATTGTCTTTTGTCGGCTCTACTAGTGTCCCGATTGATGCTTTCTCTTTTGCTTTGGTCTCTGATTGTGCTATGCGTTCAATCTTTTCTTTAATTTCTTGCATAGCTGCTCTGAGTGCTTCTTTTGTTGCAAGCATTTCATTACCAATTTCTGCTACATGATCCATATTTTCACTATAACTCACTGCAAGTTTTCCATTGGCGATGCTTAACTGTTTCGTGAGCTCCTTAAATTCATTCATGTATTTGTGTTCCCATTCTTATCGTAGGGTTTGCTCTTGTTTCAGCAGATCCGCATATTTCTCAATCTGATCTCTTAATTCCTTCTGGTCAATAGCTGTAGTCTCTTGTTTTTTGATAGGCTGTTCATATAGTAATGCCTTCATCAGTTCTTTATTGCGGCTGCGTAAGCTATCGTTTTCCTCCATATACACCTTAAGTTGTGTTTGGAGCAAGTTGCTTCGAGCTTTCATTCTCTCTTTGTCAGCTTCACTGGCTTCATGTAATCTTTGTAAGTCTGTCAGTCGTGCCTGGAGTTGATGATGTTGGTGCATCAATGTATCACATTGTGTTTTTACTGCACGTAACTCTGTTCCTTTGGCTGCAATCTCTTTCTGGGCCTAGATGAGCTTTGCGGGCAGTTGTTCACTCATTATTTGAAACTGATTCTTCTCCCGCATAGCCTTGTCATAATCTGCATCGATGTCCATCATTTGCTGTTGCATGTCCATGGCCATTTGTATCATTTGCTTGACAACAGGTTTCAATTGAGTAACATCCACATTTAACCATGTGGTAGGGATACTAGGTTCTGCTCCTGTTGTCACATCTTTCCCTTGTGCCACGTGTAACGTAGTATCATGGGGCTGCCTAATATGAAGTTGGATCCTTGGCTCAGCCTCCATGTGGTCAATCTTGCCTTGAGGTGTATCATCAGGCACTTCAATCATAATTGGCTCCTTATTTGGTTGTAGGCCTGAGTCCTGGTCCACTAGAGTTTGTATTTCCTCTTTGATAGGTGGCACTACATCTTTATTAGTCATTGGAACTTCCTTGATGCTTATCTTTGACTTATCATTCAATTGAATTACGTGCACAGGTTCAGTGGATTCTTCCATGCTCTTTGCATGTGCTTGTTGGTTGTCAGGTGTGACTTCGACTTGATTGATCTCTGTCCAATCCTCATTGTGTGTTTCTGTTCGTATGTCAGTATCTAGGGTGTCCTTCTCAGGGCTTGATTCCTCATTAGAGCTTGATTCCTCCAACCCTATTTCTTTGTATCTGGAAGGTACTTTATGAGTACGTTCTTTATCCTTCTATTTCTTTTCCTAGCTTGCCTGTCTGTAATGGTGACCTTGAATATTCAAATTTACTTGCCCCCGCATATACTGATGTGTTTCTTCCAGGGCTACAAAGAGGTCTCTTTTGGTTATTGGCTGCTATGTCATAGGAATCTTCGGTAACACATGTGTTCTCTTTGATATTGGTGTCTCTTGAGCTTCTTCCTCTCTTAGGCATTTAGTTCCTCTCATAGGTTTCTTTGAACTGGTTCCTACTTCTTCAACAACGATGACTGTTTTCTTTTTCTTTGGAACAGTTGCTGACTTTACGTATTTGGCCATCTCAGTTGAGGTTGACATCAAGCGTAAGAAATCCTTCATTTCAAGTGCTTCATAATGAGTAAGGTCAATGCCGAACTTCCATTCAAGAACTTTTTCTGACTCCACTTCTTCTTCGCTTCAAATAGGCATTCTTGAACATATGGAGTCATGTTAACTTGATTTCCCACTTGTCGCATAGCATGTGAAAGCAATTGCACAACAATTTTTTGAGGTGCTGTGTATCTATGCGTACTTGGAAAGCAAAAATGCTGGTGAATTAAGCGAACAAAGTCTTCAATATCTGTTCTGTTGATTTCCAAAAATGTTCTCTTTTTTGGATCATGACATTCATCTTTGACATTTGTGAGTCCCTCTTGATTCCATCCGAAAGCTCTGTTAATTAGCTCATGAGTGAATTGAATGGTTTTCCAGGTACCCACTTTATCCAGTACTCTTGCCTCTGGGACTGACATCTTATTCGATGCAGATTGAAGTGTATTCATTACTTGCGTACATCTCTGGAAATCTGGCAAATATATTGGCAATCTTAGGAATGCATCAATTCTTGCTTGTGTCCAGACGTCCGTCATGCGCGGTAATCCTTGTATGATAGTCTTGAAATCTTGTGACATGATAGGGAAGTAGTGACCTCTCTCCATGATCTCGATGGTTGCCATGAAAAGAAACTCGGGCACTGGTTGATCATCAAGAAACCAATGACCTCTTGCCTTAGTTATTGATTCCAAGGGAAGAAGCTGAACCTCTTCCTCTTGCGTAGCTTCGGAATTAGAAGATGCCATCTGCACTCAATATAGAGCAGTAATTAGTGGCAAGATGGTATTAAAAATCATCCTTCATTTGTCTTTCATTAGATTGGCAATGCTCTGCGTGAATAGTGTCGTCCCTTCCCCATGGGTGTGAGAAGGGTAATTCCTGGGATTTTTTTAATTCTTATTTACATTTTTTATGTTTTTGCTTGAAAGAAAAACAGAAAAGTTAGTTCATAGCCGAAGCAGTTATTAATTTTTGAGTGATTTCTTAGATTGTGTACATGTGCTCTCCTATTTCCCAAGAGGGAAATGTGCTTCACTATCCTGAAATAGAAGAAAATTGTGCCGAATGCTTGGCCTTGTAATGTGGCCCTATTATGCATACTTTGGGTTCTGTGAACCCCAAATGTGTGCAACTCGAATTATTTGGTAGATGTATACAGCTTGTCTTGTCTTTCGGCATCCAAATCTGCTTTATTCTGTTGGGAGAAATCATGTTCCCAACATTCCTGGTGAATGCAGTGCTTCTCATATGATGCTTCTGCATTGTCTGCTTTTTGAAGCTTGGAATGATGGATGAATCGTATGTAGACTCTTGCTCTATCCTGTAGCAATTTATCTTCTGTCTTTTTGCCTTTATATCATACTGATTCTCCTTGTGCATTGACTCATCCTTTTTGAGGATTGTCCTTTGAGTACATGACTTGGGAATCCATATTTGTGTTGGGGCCGGCTGAGCAGCGATCACCTTCTTCGTAATCCATACTCTAGCAATGTTTTGTGGAACTAGGTGTCCAACATGATATGTATTCTTATTCTGTCATTCCTTCTGATGTCGTGAGTAGTTCTGTTGTTGAAGATAAGCTTTCACTTGATCTTTTCGGATCCAAGCCTGTCTAGTGTAAGGGATGGGGTATATCCTAATGTGTGCTGATTCGTAAGAGTCTTGCTGACTTGTCTTTCTGGTGCTAAAACTCACGGAGACTGTTTTTGGATAGGACACTAATCATGTGATTGACTGGATTAGAAGATTGTGTGCACTCGAAACTCGGGGCATCCTCACATGAAGTACTCGATGAAGTAGTTTCCATAGTGCGAGTGATCATACATTCATCATTGTGCTCATTTAAGTGCATCCTCGATTCTATACTTTTGGCTTTGATTGGTCGTTCTTCTAGCATGCTGAATACTTCACGATGTCCTATCTTTGTCGAGATGTATCCTAAGGCCAATTGAATAGTCACTTCATATTCGTATATCCAGTCCTGACCTAACACGAGCTCTTCTAATAAGTCGTGATCATGACATACTAAGAGTTTTTGCTCCATAGTGTTGTTTCCAAGATGTAGAAGTAAAGTGATCTCTCCGATACACTGTGTGATCTTTCCTCCTATTCCAATCACCTGTGCCTTAGATGGACGTAATTCTTCCTTAAGCTTCTATGTTAATGAAAATGTGATATAGCTTATAGCAGCTCCTGTGTCAATGAGTGCATCCACTAAGTGGTAGTCTTCTGTTCTCGTAGCCAAATTCACATAAGGTTGCATCATTTGATAACCTAAGTTTTCAGTGGCTCTAAAATTAGCGATTGGGGTCAGTTCTTCTCCTTGTCGATATCTCTCATCTCTCTCTCTCATCCACTCTTTTCGTTTCCTGATCTGCTCTAGCGCTTCTTGTCTAGCTTCTTCTCGTATTCTTTCTTCCTCTATACGCCTATTTTTACCCCTTATTAGCCATGACATTATTTCTTCAGTCAGTGGCTCTAAATATTTTTTTACTCGGCAACCACTGATATAGTTTGGCAATACATCTCCATCTAGAGTTGCTAAACTGATGGCTCCGCTTGTGGATATGTGATTGATGATTAACGGGCCATATTCCCTTTCTTGTAATTTCTTAGCATGTTGTTTTAGGGTTGTTAAATGTAAAATGCGTTATGGTTTAAACTGATAACGATTAAGTGTTATCTTACGTTCTATTCAAATGCTTCACGTTCACTTGATTCCAAATCTTCTAACCGAGATCGTTCTCTTAGCCACGTGGGTTCTTGGGAGTGGTAGGGGTCTGTTAGACAGAGGCCCTGTACTATTTTCCCAACTTCTCACACACTCATAAATATTCCAACACGTCTTAGCTCAGTGGTTGATTCTGACTACTGACAACTTATTCAGCATGCGGAAATTTATGACTTCTGGACTGAGTCTGTTATAGTAACAGAGCAGAAGTCCTGTTCTGACTTATAACTCGTAGAATACTCAACTTCATTAATCGGATACTACTCAATATGCTGCTTCCGTGTGACAGATAGATAAGCCGAACAATAATACAGCAGACAGCTATAACCGAGGTTACGCAAACTTAACGTGTACCGATTCAAGCAACAAGTTCCTACCATAGTTGATTCATCACAAACTTACCGATGCTTCTGTTCGCATACAGATCTTTACCGATACAAGTTCTTCCTGAGATCGGAATTCTCAGTGAACGCAGATTATTGTATCGAATCTGGTCACTTGACTGAAAATGCAAAAATGCAAATGGTTCACTTCGACCTTACACAGTCTCTCGAAGGATGATAATTCACACTATTCCGTGAAGAAAAGATTCAGAACCGCATCTCACCAAACAGATTCATAACACAAGACTACCGAATAGAACTCGGCACGACAGGAAGAATAGTAAGATAGTCAGATGCGAATAAAACAGAACAGAACTCAATATTCTCATCAACACCTCATATATAGTCTCAAACAGGGTGCTCGCAATTTCCCAACCGGAATCAGTAGAACAGATAGAACAGAATACATACGCACATAATAATGTACTTTGCAATTTCCAAACACCTCAGCTCGAGACTTACTCAACCCACTCACTACAATGCCCAACAGAAGCAGCGACTCTTCCCAAAAAATTGCCGATCCTTACCGCTTTCTTTTGTGCACTTTAAATAGAAGTCTGCTACAATATTTCCGCGAATCCACTTTTTACGGCACCTGTCCGGGTTCATCCGTCCTGGTTCGGCAGCCCTCTAACACTGGCACGCACGGTGGACTCGAACCCGCAGGTGCATTACTATCTGCCACATCCTTTTGCACTGTCTATCGATCCATGCCAGGGTTTGATTCCCCAATCCTTTCTGACCGCACTTGTTCTAGTGGCGGAACAAGTATAGCCAGCCACCTCCTGCAAAAAAGTGTCCAGCTATTTTGAACACGGCTATCCAACTGTTGTTTTAATAAATCTATGTCCACATTTGTCATCAATGTGGCATTTAGTTCTACACCCTCATCTTTTAATATCTACCTTTCGAACTCCTGCAACACTTGTATCCTTGACTGCAAAATTTCATTTTCGGCTTGCAGGTGAGCATTCAGGGTAGAAAAACTTGACATTTCGGTTTGAATTTGTGTTTGGATAGTTTGCTGCCACTGATTAAAGTCTTGGACACACTTTTTTGCGGTGATCAATTCTGCCATAAGATGCTGGTTGTTTCTCTGTACCACCTGTATTAAAGCTTCTTTGTCATCCAATTCTTTTTGCATCTGTGTCATTAAATCGTTTTTGTGTTGAATCGCTTGTTCTTGTTGCCGTAAATATTGAGAAACCTCTTGGAGTTGATTTTGCATTCTTATGACAAAATCGGGTTGGGGGTCGTCCGGTGCTTGCTCTGAATTGGCAGTTGGCAAGTTGTCTGCCATTCGCCGTTTAATGGACAGCCGAAACGGCGTCCCTATTGTCTGATTCTGTGCGCTGTTACCTGTGTGGAATAAAGATGCACACGAGGTGGAGGGTTGAGCTGCTTCCTCAGGCGCTGTGTGGTGTTCTGAATTTATTTGATCATGTTCACCGGGATAAAAAGGGGGGGACCAGTGTAACTGCTTATCCTTTACAGATTGGACGAAATTAAATATAGCAGCTAAATAGGCTGCTAGTCTGCTGTTGGTGTGGGATCTTCTCTTATCCCCGACAATGATTTGAGCGTAGAGGTGGTCATAGAGCCAATGTGTCCAGCTAACCGGAGCTCCTGCTTCGGCATGTAATAGGGGGGAAAAATTTTCTTTCGACATTAAGTCGAATTTTACTAGTAAACAAAGCTTTTCTAAATACCATTTAAATTGTTCTCGTCGGTGATAGGTGGCGTTTTTCAACATGTAATACCGTCGGGGGCCTTCACAGTCGCCAAATTCCTTCCTCAAGTCCTCATTTGAACATTTAAGATATCGGGCGCCATCGTAGAGTGGTAGTTTAAATACGGCTGAGACGAGCTGGGGCGAAAATCGTACCTGATTGAGAATGAAGCCGCTGGTTTGTCGCATGCTATGTAATTGGTCCTCTGCATCGTCATTAGCAATCCATTGTTTCCACGGTAATTGGGCAAACAGGAGGAGCCCTATCTTTTGTAGCCAATCTTCATTCTTTTGCAATTTGATGTCGAGCTCGATTTTAAATTTGGTGGAGAATTTATGCTGGGTCTTTTCTGATGCAGAAGTTACTGCGTCATCTGCTTCATCTTGTAGGGTGGTATCTGTTGTTGTTACCACATAGGTCTGCGTATGGGCGCGCTTTCTGAATTGCCAGCGGAGAATGTCAGATTCCGACGTACTTGGTTAAGGATTGCTGAGAAGAATATGGTGGAAGTTGCTAACTTGGGCTGAATCTCGAAGAATACTAATGAAGAAAGCTATGCTCTGTATACGTATTTTATAAACACTGGTGATTGAACGGCCATTTGCTATACTGATTGTATGTCAGTAGGACATGACTCTTCCCTCCCTTGATAATATTTGTATCCGAGTAAAAATCATTATGCCGCATGTTACACTGTCGATTGGTGCTAGACTGAACAAGACTTTTCATGTGCGAAAATGTCAGAAAACCAAAATTTGATTATCATATTCATACATTATGAATTTGGATGGGCGAATATACTCATTCGTCGATGAGACCTTCGAGATACATACTCCTAGCCGATCTAAATGTTCGAGCTATCTTTTTCTTAAGAGCTTCTAATAGTTGTTTTAGCGTGTCAGGCTCTAGAAGCTGCGCATCTATTCTAGCAGAGCTAAGTGCGATTGCTTCGGTGAGAACGTTCTCGGCCTGGGTCTGCAAAAAAGCTTCTTGTAGATAGAAATCGTTGGCTAGTGCGGCGTCCTTGGAAGTCTTCATTTCGTCCAGTTTGGTCTTCAGCTCTGCAATATACTCCTTCTGGTTGCGTACTTGGTTGTCTAGTCTTTCAAACTGCTGAGTTTGGAAATCCAGAGTTTTCTTGAATGCATCTCGGTCTTTGCGCATCCTGTCGATATCCTTTAAGTATTGGCCTTCCCATATTAGTTGTCGTTTGAGGATAGTGTTAACTTCATTTGCGCATTCTTCGGCTCGCCGTAACTGTTCTTGGATTTGTTCGGTTTCTTTCTGTTGATCCTGATTCTTCTGGATGGACTCCTGTAATTGAGTCTTTGTCTCTGCAATCAATTTTTCGAGAGAGACGTTGATATCTTCCTTTTCGTGGATGGTGGTCTTCAGGGCTTGGATTTCTGCATACGCGGCGTGTAAGAGTCAGTCTTTGTCTGCAAGTTGCGCGAGGGCTGCATCTCTTTGCTCAACTAGAGTCTGTTCTGTCGAGAATTTGGCTTGGAGCTCTGCTAACTGCGTCTGTAGCTGATGGCTCTCAATCTTTGACGCTTCGATTTCTTCCTGGAGGGGGTTGATGTCAGCTTCCAGGACGTCGACCTTGTATTGATATTCGGCCTTCAGGTTGTCCGTGGCTTCCTTAAACTGTATGGGCAGCTGGTGTGATAACTGCATGAGGAATTGCCCTATGGAGGCTAGTTCCAAAAATACGTTGGGTGGTGGTGGTGGATGATGAGGCTGAGAGGAGGTATCGGTGAGGAGATTCTGGGAATTTGGCGGAGAGTAGTTAGGGGAGGAAGAGGAAGAGGGTGTAGGTTCAGAACCGGGTTGGCGAGATGGTTCCGGTGGGAGGTCGGGGTTGATAGGTGGGGTAGGCAGAATAGAGTCAGTCGTAGTTACCTTTGCAACGGTCTGTTGTTCGGCTTCTGTATGTTTGATGGCCGCGATCAGTTCATCCAGTGCTTTTGTGGCGGTTTCTGGTTCATCCTGTTGATGCTCAGATTCCTTTTCGATGGACAGTATCTCTGTATCTGCTTGGTTTTGCTGGTCTTGTTGCTCTGTCGAAGTGTCGTTGTGGATTGAAGTGGCGGTATCGTGGTAAGTTTCTTCTTGCTTATCTTCTTCGGCGTCGTGTTTCTTTCCGGCGGATCCTTGGACTTCACTTTCTGAAGAGCTAATCCGGATTCGCTTCGTGCGGAAGAGTTGATTGATCTCTTCGTCATCTTCTTCAGTCTCCTCGAGTGGTTGTGCTGATTCTTCGTGCCTAAGTGCTGGGCCTGTGGGTGGGGGTTGTGCGGCGAGAATGGTTGGGAAGAGGAAGGAGATGATGTGGGGAAGGCGAGAGCGCGGAGAGCTGCCCTTCTGGAGTTGTTTTACTATAGCGACGGATTCCTTATGGATTCGTTGGAAGAAGTAAGAGGCAAAGTTGACAGGTTCGTGGGTGGCTAATTCTAGGGCGGAATAGAAGGGGCGAGAGATGCCGTAGGTTCGTTTTTGCAGGTTGAGAATTGCTACGAGGAACTGTAGGGCGGATCGTTCGGGTTCTGGGCGGCAGAGAATGGCATATTCATTTGATGAGGAGCGGGGAAAGAGTGCGGTCATGCGAGCGACAGGGATGCTAGGGCCATTTTCGCGTCCTTGCGGGGTGAGGCGGTAGGCTGCAGAGAAGGCTTGGAAGGTGATGACGGTTCTATATGGGAGGCAAGGGAAGACCCACTGTCGTTCGGTGATGGGGAATTGGGCGATGGCGTGGATGATTTGTGCGGAAAAGGGATGGGCTTCCACTGAGTGCCAGGGCAACTCAGCGAAGTTGGCTAATCCTCTGCAGCGCAGGTATTCGCTGACATCTATCGGGATACCATCACGGAAAGCAGCATAGTTGGCTAGTGCTTCCATGGTGTTCACAAGCACACTTACACGTAACACAGAAGACAAGGATAATACGTATAGTCTCGAGAACACAATAGTGTTGTGGCGCAACCGAGGGGGTTAAATAAGGAGAACACGGTGGGGGGGAAGGGGGGTGGGTATCATTGTGCGGTGCGGGAAAGGTACTGTTTGCATGCGGGTGTGTGTGCTTGAGTGACCGGTAGGGAGAGGCGGCTGGTAACATAAAGACTCGTACAAAACACGACTAAAAAGAGAAAAAAAAGAAAAAAGAAAAACGCAAAAATTTATACAAAAGGCGGTTCGCCGCCGAATAATTTAATGCGTACTAGTAGTGGGATAATACGACCGTAGCTTCGACCCATTGATTACCTTTGGAAGTGGATTTCCGGTCAACGTAGTCAACCGAAAAGTTGCCGGACCGATTTGTTCTGAGATCTTGAAAGGGCCAAACCATCGTAGTTTGAACTTTCCTGCTGCTTTATCCGATTTTGCGTTATAGAAGAGTACAAGCTGGCCTACCGAAAAGATTGGAGTCTTCAAATATCGATCGTGTGTCTTGGCTTGCCTTAGTTGTACTTCGCGCATAGTTAAAAAACTGAGCCATCGGTGCTCATCAAGTTCTCTGAGTGCGTCCATTCTTGCTGTTAGTGAATATTCTGGTAGCATTTTCTGAGTGATTGCTACACGCAGACTTGGGATGACTAATTCCATGGGTGCTATTGCTTTTAAGCCATAAGCTAGTTTGAAAGGTGTCAAGCCTGTTGTTACCTTATATGTAGTCCGATAAGCCCATAATACTGCAGGTAGTAGTTGATCCCATCTTTCCGGTGCTTCCATGATCAATTTCCGGAGGATATTCAAAAGTGATTTGTTTGTACTTTCGGCCAATCCATTAGCACGTGGATAATAAGGAGAGCTAAAATTATGTGTAACCTGGAATGATTGTGTAAGAGCCTTCATTAGATTGTTCACAAAGTGAGTGCCTTGATCTGAGACAAGTTCCAGGGGTAAGCCAAATTGTGGGAAAACATCCGTGAGTAGACATTTTGCTACCGTAACCGCTGTAGCAGATCGTAAAGCCCATGCTTCTGCCCATCTTGTTGCATAGTCTGTACAGGTTAGTATGTATCTGTTGTTACTGAAGATTGCTGGGGGTGTGATTGGACCGATAAAATCTAATCCCCATTTCTGAAATGGTTCGAGTGGTAAGATGGGTTGCAGAGGAAAAAAATGCCTTTGCAAAGGCTGACCATTTCTTTGACAAGTATCACATTGTTTAACAAACTGTGCGACATCTCTGTACATCGTTGGCCACCAGAGACCTCCTTGCAGAATTTTCCGGTGAGTTAAGTCTACTGCAAAATGGCCACCAGAAGGAATTGAGTGCGCCAAAGTGATAACTGAATTAACCTCATGAGGTGGAATACAGCGAAGTAAGATTCCAGTATGATCTGTATAATATAGTTCTCCTGCTATTAGCCGGAATCGACGGCTAAAGACTGCCAATTTTCTTCGAACTGCTTTGGTCGTCTCAGATGGGAAGCATCCTTCGGTAAGAAAAGTTAAAATCTGATCATAGTATGTAGATGGTGCTTGTGGGTGGGTCGTCTCATCGGATAGTGGTTCAGCATTGTAAATCGCAGGAGTCGTGTCATCTATACCTACCGGAGCTTCACCGGAATCCAGGCGAGATAAAAAATCTGCTAGTGCATGTGCATTTCCGGGTCGGTGAATGACATCATAGTCGAATTCTTGTAAAAGTAGCACCCATCGTGCTACTCGTCCACCTAAATGCTGCTGTCTTACTAGATAAACAAGGGCAGCATGATCCACATGAAAGGTAAATTTCCGGCCTAATAAATAATGTCTGAACTTTTTAATTGAGTAAATCAATCCGAGGCATTCTCTTTCCGTCGTGGAGTAATTCTTTTCTGCCGGTGCAAGTCTTCTACTGGCGTAATAAACAGGGCGAAACCACTTATCTGTTTGCTGCATCAGAATACTGCCAATTGCAATATATGAAGCGTCGACAAAAACATGGAACGGATTGTCCCAGTCCGGTGGTTGTAAAATTGGAGCTTGTGTCAAGAGATACTTGAGCCGATCAAATGTAGTTTGGCATTCTTCAGTCCATTCAAACTGTCGGGGAGTTTTTGTGATTAGCCTGTTTAATGGTACTGCTAGGTGAGCAAGCCATCGTAAGTGTCTGCCATGCCACCGTATTTGACCCATGAAATGCATTACTTCTTTTGGAGTTGTAGGTACCGGGGCTTCTAAAATTGCTGAAATTTTATCTGGATCTACTCGGATACCTTGAGCAGATACAATATGCCCAAGTAGTTTGCCACATGAAACCGCAAACACGGATTTGTTTGGGTTAAGACAGAGTCTATATTCTCTACATTTCTGAAAGCAACATCGTAAATAACTTAAATGTGCTATCATCTTCCCAAAGATCGAGAAGTCGTCAAGATATACTTGCATGAATGAAGTAAGATAAGGAGAAAATATCTCCTGCATACATCGCTGAAATGTGCTTGGTGCATTTCTTAATCCAAACCACATTACGGTGCAGGCGAAGACACCCCAATTGGTAATGAAAGCAGTTTTAGGTATATCTTCTTCAGCCATTCTAACCTGATTGTAACCGTTGTATCCGTCTAAGAATGAATACATTTCGTGGCCTGCTACCCTATCAAGCATGGTATCCAAAAAAGGGATTGGGAAAGGATCTGGAACTGTTGCTGCGTTCAATTTCCGGTAATCTACACAGATTCGTAGTTGCTTATTTTTCTTTGGCACAATCACAATTGGTGAAATCCATTCAGCATGTTCTACTGGTACGATGAATCCTACTTTTAATAATCTGTCAAGTTCGTCTTTTACGTGAGAAGCATAATTGGGATTCATTCGATAGTTGGGCTGCCTATTTGGTTTGGCTTCAGGCTTCAGCATAACTCTGTGCTGATATATGCGCGGATCTAATCCTTTCATATCTTTGTAATCCCATGCAAAGACGTCTGAGAATTCGCGAAGGAGTTGAATCAAATTAGCCTGAAAAATTTCCGGTAAGTTTTGCTTTATTTTTACAGGTCGAGGATTGTTCTTGTCTCCCAGATTGTACGTGATCAACTGGTCTTCAGGGACATAAAATTGTTGTGGGTTCTCTGTATCCTCTGTTGGCTTGAATAATGGTTGTAATTCAGTATCTGCTTGGTCAGACTATTTGGTGATAGCTACTACTGCACAATTTGAAGTGTTCCAGTTATTAATGACAGACTGTAGATCAACAGTTCCTAGAGACATTAAATCGGCGTTATTCTTCAGAAATTGCTCTTCTTCATCATCTGATAGTCCATCTAACATATGGACTGGTTCAGCGAGATAAGGTCTGGCGGGAAGTTCGCAGGGTTGTATAGCATCTAGTTTTACCACATATTTACGATTGGCATCCTTGAATGTGAGCTCTTGCGCAGACCAGTCCTGTATTACCTTTGCATGCTTCAGCCAAGGTCGGCCGAAAAGAAGGTTGTAATCCAAGGTGGATTCGGGCAGATCTAGTATAACAAAAGTCATTTTGAAAGTTGTACCTTGTAGAGTAATGGGTACATTCCGTACAAGTCCTACGGGATGGACTCTAGATTGATCAGCCATTCTGACGAAGAATTGAACTGGTTCGATTTCGGTCCAGCCTAGCTTTTTACATAATGCTGCGGTTGCAATGTTTACGCCGGAGCCTCCGTCAATTAATACCTGCGTGATCTTGTGATTCTTATACCATACTGTAATCAAGGGCACTGCATGATCAACCGTAGAATCAGATTCTGGTTAAACTGCGGCGGTTGCTGGAATGCAAGAGGGTGCCGGGGTAAAATGTTGTTGAAACTGTTGCCGGATTCTAGGTACTAACGTCAAAAGTTGGCCGAGAAGTAGGGTGATAGATGCTTTGGATAAAATTTCCCAGGCCTGTTGAGATTGGTTATCCTGCTCTTTTAAGCTTGAAGTTTTTGTTGTTGCTGAAGTATCTGCTGTTATGTCTTCTGCTGATGGTTGTTCTACTGCTGCTTCTTTTTGTTGCATTCCTTCCTTTGCTGACGAGGTCTGAGTTACCGGAATGGGTTCTGGGAACACTGGTGGTTCTGTAGCGGTCTAGTGACTAGCCTTGTTATACATCCTATGTTGTTCTCGTATCCCTGGTTCAAACACTTCTGCTGCTGGTTGCAGTTGTTTACCTGATCGGGTCTGGACTGTAGCAGTTTGCGTTTCTACCGGAGTAATTTGTACCATGTTGGCCATTGGGTTTTGCCGCTCCTTCTTCCTTTGATCATACTCAGCTGCGTCTTTGCAATATCTTCTAATGTGTCCGAATTCACCACAAAAATGACAGCGTGGCGGTGGTAAATTGAGGTTTTCCGGTGGTGGTCCATTCTGCCATCGGTTGGCATTATAATTGTTGTTCCTTTGTCCTCGGTAGTTCCGATATCCCTGTGGTTGATTGTTTCTCAGTTGCGGAGGTACATAGTGATTCGCTGCCTGTCCATGTTCTTGAATAACAGCATTGACTGTTGCTGTTCCCTGTATTCTAGCATTATAGACACAATTTCCGGTGGAGTGTCCGGCAGTGTTGCAAATAGCGCAGAATGTTTGATTTAGCGCACAGTTAGCACTTGTATGCCCTGAATTTTTGCACGTAGTGCAGTATACTTGCCTAGTTATATCTTCAGTCATATTTTTGTTTGTCCTTAACCATTCCAAGTCTTCTGAAAATCCACCAACCTTGGATTCCAGTTGCAAAGCCATGGCGATGACTCCATCCAATGTCATTGCTCCGACACATCTAATAATCATGATCTGCTTCAATTGCGGGTTTAAGCCATTGATAAACCATTGAGTGATGACGTCATCAGGTAGATTAGCATGTGCCTGTGGTATCTGCCGTAAATGTGTTCTGAAGAGAGTAGCGTATTCCTGGACAGTCTGATTTGCCTTCTGTCGGTTGCTTTGTAGATACTCAAAGATTTCAGCAGGGTTCTTCTTTAGTCTAAATCGTTGTAGAAAGGCATCTCGTACTGCATCATAGGTACCGAAATGATTAATGTCGTATTCCGTAAGCCATCTAGCCGCTTCGTTGACCAACGTAGATTGAAAAACAATGGCTTTGTATGCTTGATCCGGTGGATGGTTGAGGACTGCATAACTGATCTCGAAAGTGCGTACGTGAGCATCTGGGTCATCTCCTGGGAATCCACCAAATTTCGTGTAGGTTACTCCTGTTGGAGGCAGCCTTGGTTGACCTAACTGTTGTTGTTGTTGCTGTCCGTTCATCGTGGGTATCTCTGGTCCTGTATCTTGAGGTTGATTAGTTGCACTATCAGAATCTGGATCGCCGGACGGCGTGCCTTTCGGTGTGCTGTTTTTGCGCAGGATACTTCAGATCTCTGCTTCGAATAACTCTCCTTCTTTCTGGATGTCCAATATCCGAAATTTTTCTTCCAAACACACGGGTCTGGCTGAGGATTCTGCAACAAATGCTAATCCTTGACCGCCAGTTGGTGTTTCTATCACCGGAATATCACCGGAATGAGCTAACAGTCTATCAGACTGTAGTGTTTTTTTGCTTTTACTGATTTCTTTTCCTAGAGTTTGTCTAATCTCCAGTGGCGTCTTGATAGATTCTGGAACTGCTGTACTTTGGTTAGGCGGGGTCGAGGTGACACCAGTATGTACCAAAGGCGCTGATCGTTCCACCGGAATATGACCGGAATTAATTCTAGCGTCCTTAACTTGCTCGACCACTGAGTCTGGTCGCGTTATACCTTCTTCTCCTAGAGTTGTTTTTTGTACTTTTCTTGTTCCCGTCGTCTGGGTCCTAGGATACGTTTCACCAGACCGAGTAACCGGCATGTATCATTGCCCAGTGATATTATCTGAGTAGTTTGCAACAATCGGCGTCTGTTGCTACTGTCAGTAAATCAAATGTTACTGGATGTTTGCTTCTTACAAACCGCTTAGCACTCTAATGCCACTTTTTCACAAGTAACTCGTAATCAAATACTACTTTACCGCAGAGATTGTTAAACAGTTGCCACTTTCCCACAGACGGCGCCAAATGTTAAATGTAAAATGGGTTATGGTTTAAACTGATAACGATTAAGTGTTATCTTACGTTCTATTCAAATGCTTCACGTTCACTTGATTCCAAATCTCCTAACCGAGATCGTTCTCTTAGCCACGTGGGTTCTTGGGAGTGGTAGGGGTCTGTTAGACAGAGGCCCTGTACTATTTTCCCAACTTCTCACACACTCATAAATATTCCAACACGTCTTAGCTCAGTGGTTGATTCTAACTACTGACAACTTATTCAGCATGCGGAAATTTATGACTTCTGGACTGAGTCTGTTATAGTAACAGAGCAGAAGTCCTGTTCTGACTTATAACTCATAGAATACTCAACTTCATTAATCGGATACTACTCAATATGCTGCTTCCGTGTGACAGATAGATAAGCCGAACAATAATACAGCAGATAGCTATAACCGAGGTTACGCAAACTTAACGTGTACCGATTCAAGCAACAAGTTCCTACCATAGTTGATTCATCACAAACTTACCGATGCTTCTGTTCGCATACAGATCTTTACCGATACAAGTTCTTCCTGAGATCGGAATTCTCAGTGAACGCAGATTATTGTATCGAATCTGGTCACTTGACTGAAAATGCAAAAATGCAAATGGTTCACTTCGACCTTACACAGTCTCTCGAAGGATGATAATTCACACTATTCCGTGAAGAAAAGATTCAGAACCGCATATCACCAAACAGATTCATAACACAAGACTACTGAATAGAACTCGGCACGACAGGAAGAATAGTAAGATAGTCAGATGCGAATAAAACAGAACAGAACTCAATATTCTCATCAACACCTCATATATAGTCTCAAACAGGGTGCTCGCAATTTCCCAACCGGAATCAGTAGAACAGATAGAACAGAATACATACGCACATAATAATGTACTTTGCAATTTCCAAACACCTCAGCTCGAGACTTACTCAACCCACTCACTACAATGCCCAACAGAAGCAGCGACTCTTCCCAAAAAACTGCCGATCCTTACCGCTTTCTTTTGTGCGCTTTAAATAGAAGTCTGCTACAATATTTCCGCGAATCCACTTTTTACGGCACCTGTCCGGGTTCATCCGTCCTGGTTCGGCGGCCCTCTAACAGGGTATATACCAAAACTAAGTCTCCTTCTTTCAAGTTTTTATCTTTGATATGAGCATCAAAATAGGCTTTCTTTCGCCTTTTAGCAGCATATATCCCTGCTACTGCTTGTAACCTTGTTTCCTGTAAGTTTTCTATTTGATCCAATTGAGCTGATAGTTCATGTCCCATCCACTCATAAGTTGTCCCTACTCTGAGAGTGGGTATTAAGAAATCAATTGGCAAAATAGCATTTTGTCCATATACTAAGTTAAAAGGAGTAGTTCCTATAGCTGTTTTGTAGGCTACTCGGAATGCCCATAAAGCATGATGTAATTGTTTATCCCAATCCGATCTACCATTGTTCACAATTTTTGTGAGAACTGTGCACAGGATTTTATTTGAACTTTCAGCTTGTCCATTGGCTTGTGGGTGATAAGGGGCTGATTTCTTATGAATTACCAAGAATTCGTTCAGTAAGGCTTCTATAACTTCATTCACAAAGTGTGTGCCTCTATCACTCACAATTTCTATTGGTAGTCCAAATCGAGTGAAAACGTTCTCAAAGAGAAACTTTGTTGTAGTCCTTGCATCATTTTTTTTAGTTGCTTTGGCTTCAGCCCATTTGGTCAAATAGTCTGTGGCTACTATTATGTACTCAGCATGGGATCCTTTAGCTAGTGGGCTAATAGGTCCTATGAAGTATATTCCCCATTTAGTGAAGGCTCTGGCACTCATCATGGGTTTCAGTGGCATTTCATCTCTTCTAATTGGATATTTCGTTCGTTGACAGGTATCACACTGTTGAACATATGTGACGGCATCTTGATGTAGAGTTGGCCACCACATTCCTCCAAAAAGAATCATTTTTGCTGTTTTATCTGCAGAAAAATATCCTCCTGCAGCTCCTGTATATGCCATCTCTAAGACAGCAAGATACTCGTCTTCATGAATGCACAGTCGTAAATGATTATCTCTTCCTCGCTTGAAGAGTTGTTTTCCCATGAGAGCATAGTCCTTGCTTTGTTCTACAAGTGCACGTTTCCTTGCTAGAGTAGCTCCTTCTGGGTACTCTTGGGTCTTCAAGAACTTTACCAGAGGCATGCTCCATCTCCGTGCTACAGTGGAGTAGCATAAATTAGAGTTCTCTTCTGGATTCCATTCTTGACAAGTTGGGCAGGCTGATACATAATTATGTGTATCCCTTTGCATGGTTGGCCAATATATGCCTAATCTCTTCAAGGTTTTCCATGTTGCGTTTGCATTTAAATGAGTTTTCGATTGATTTACATGTGCTTTTTGAAGCCACATTTCTTGTTCCTCTTCTTCTACGCATCTCATGAGTAATCCACTTGAGTCTTGGTGATACAAACTTCCAGCAATGATATGAAGGTGTTTAGTCTTCCATAGGTCTTGGGTTCGGTTTGGTGTGATCCCATCTTTAGGTCCATGCGTGAGTATAGGGATCAACTTTTCTGCCCATTGGGGACATACTTCGAGGTTGAACAGGTACGTATCTAGCAGATCATCTGGTACTCCTATGGGTGGTTCTCCATGTGTCCTTCTTGATAAGTGATCTGCTCTAATGTGGGTATTTCCTTTCTTGACTACTACTTCAAAATCAAATTCCATCAACAATAGGAACTATCGTACTAGTCGTCCCATATTACAAGGCTTATTAACGAAGTACAGTAGGGCTTGATGATCAATGAAGAATTTGAATTTGTTTGCCAATAAGTAGTGTCGAAACTTTTTCACTACGTATACCATTCCTAGACCTTCTCTTTTAGTCGTGGTATAATTGCGTTCTGCTTGATTCAATTGTCTACTTGAATAGGCTATAGGGTTATCTAACTTTCCTGTATCTACGGGTTGAGCTAGGATGCAATCAATGGCAAACTTGGAAGCATCTACGTGAATGTGAAAGGGTTTGTTCCAATTAGGTACTCTAAGGATTGGGGTTGAACTCAATCGACTCTTTAATTCGTTAAAGGCCTTTTCACATTCTTCAGTCCAGTTAAATTGAGTCAATAATGCATAAAGAGGTCTAGCAATTATGGCATACATATGTATAAATCTTCGGTAGTATCCGCAATGTCCCATAAATGCTTGTACTTGTTTAGAAGTCTTTGGTCTCGGTAAATCCAGAATTATTTTGATTTTGTCTTCGTCAGTTGAGATTCCATTCTTAGAGACAATATGTCCTAATATGTTTCCTTGTCGAACCATGAAGACACATTTTTTGAGGTTGAGGCATACTCTATATTGTCGACATTTGGCAAAGATCTTTCCTAGTTCAGGGATATGCTCTGATCGTATAGCTGAATAAGTGCATAAATCATCCACGTATACTTCCATAATCTTTCTTAGGAACTCCTTGAATACATGGCACATCAATCTTTGGAAAGTGGCTAGAGCATTAGTTAGGCCAAAAGGCATAACCCTAAAGGCATATACTCCCCATTCAGTTGCAAAGGCTGTTTTATGTTGGTCCTCAAGAGCAATGGCTACCTGATTATACCCTAAAAAGCCGTCCAAGAAACTATAAACTTCCTTCCCTGCCACTCTTTCCAAAAGATGATCTGTGATGGGTAATGGGTAAGTGTCTCTTATGGTGGCAGCATTTACTTTTTTCACATTAATACATACCCTTAACTTTCCATTCTTTTTTGGTATAACCACCAAGGGTGACACCCATTACGTGTGTTCGATCTCATAAATGAATCCAGCATCTAACAACTTATCTATCTCTTCCTTTATCTTTGCTGAGTAAACATCATTATATGTGTATGGTCTTTGTTTGGAGGGTTTGGCTTCGGATGTCATAGGGATCCTATGGGCACATATAGAAGGATCTACTCCTTTCAAATCCTTATATGTCCAAGCAAAGACATCCCTGTATTCCCTTATGAGGCGTATTAACTCTTGTTCTTCCTCCATAGAGACATCCTGTCCTATAAAAGTACATCGTTCTTCTCCTTCCTCTAAGGTTACTACTATTTTCTTGGTCTGCTCTTTATTGTCATATGCTATTCCTGGCTCTGCTTCTCATTTTGGCATTTGAATAGCAATTTTCCTCTCTTCTACTTCATACTTTTTGAAGTGGGCAGGCACTTCAAATTGATCTTGAGGTTTGTTGTCTTCATCATTTTTTAACTCTATCTAATCCAAGCTCTTCTTCCTCTGTTGGTTCTTGATTTATTTCATTAGCTATGACACTTACTTCTTGAGTTTCATTTTCCGTTTCCATATGTTCACGTTCCATTTCAATGCTCTCATAATCCTCTTTCCATTCTTTTTCAATTACTTCCCCTTCTTCGGCCTCTTGAAGAACTACCACATATAGACTAACGTCATAGCCTTCCTCATCAATGCATTCATTCATGGTTATCACTTCTTCGTTTACATACACATCGAGAGTGGGTAAAATCTCCATCCAACCCTGAGGTTTGAATTCTTCATCTAGGAATATTTGAGGCATATAGGCTGGATCTTGTACCGATCTAGCGATTCCCTGCCTGTGCTGCCATCCTTTCCTCCTATCCTCTTCCTTTCTCGCAGTTTGGCATATCCATAGATGAGTGTCTTCGTTCATCCATGATTGATCACTTGAACCTATACTATGAATCGACTGATGATCTTCCTCCTTATGAATCTCATTCCATTGTAAGGGGGGAACATCTTGATATGTATATGTGTGGAGATTTATTCTTGTGGTGGTTCCTTCATGTTGTAGGTATACCGCGTCTTTTCCCCAATCTTGCACAACCTTTAGCTGTCTCATGAAAGGTCTTCCAAGTATCATTTCATAATTGCTAGCCCTTTCAAATTGACATATTGCTAAGGTGTGCTCGAATTCAACTCCAAAAGTGGTAAAAATTACTCGTTCCAATAATCCCAAGGGTCGTTCAGTGTGTCCGTCTGCCATTTGTATCTTCATGCGTGTTGGTCTTAAGGTAGGTTTTCCCCATTTCTCCCAGATTTCTTTAGTTGCGATTCCTACTCCAGCTCCAGAATCTAAGATAGCTTTAGTGGTGTAACCCCTATACGTAATTGGAAGACACGTGTTTCCTTCATCTCCCTCACTAAAATCTCCAACCTTATCGACTGGGATTTTTACTGTGTTTACTTCATCAGGCATCTCCTTTTCCTTCATCTTGGTCTCCAATTGACTGGTTAATTTCTCCTTCAAATGTGGGTTTGCCTTCAAAAGTTCTTCCAATGTCAGAGTCCAAGGGACTTTTACTCTTTTAAGGTGTTGTATGATGTCCGATGTTTGGACTGATGGGTTCTGTTCTTTTTTTGTTATTGAGTGAATGCGGTATAATTCTGAATTATGTTCGTATTCTCCTGTGTAATTTGGCAAAACCTTTACATTGTCATTTTCTTTGTCACTTGGGTCAAATGGTATTAATTCTTCTGAATTCAGTTCAGGTATGGAGTCTTCAATTTCACCGTCCGCTTCCAGCTCCTCAAAGGGTGGTTCTATTCCTTCCACTTTCTTCCATCGGTCTTCTTGGACTCTTGCCCATAAGTCTTTAGGCCATTCTCGGTCTACTTCGGGGACAATGGATCCTTCCCTTTTATCTTCACAGTAATTTTCATTATGTGTCTCACCTCTTTTGGTTTTTTCGGGGTCATTAGGGATGACACACTCTTGGAATTCTTTTTCGAGAATTCGTGAATTGGGCAGTTGAAGAGCAGGTTTTTCTAAGGTCTGTTGAGCCACTTCAATTAATTTTTTGCATATCTCCAACCTTTCCTTCTCTAAGTCTCCTCGAGGATATTCTCTTTCATGTTGTTTGATGGTAGGTCCTGCTCTTATTCGTGCCTTGTACGCCTGAATCCACATGGCTAATTCTTCAGGCATGGGATCTGCTAAAACTGATCCTACCCCTTCTTTTTTTGACTTTCCTTTCCGGATTTCTTCTTCAAATTTCTGTTTTTCTTTTGGATTTTATTTGCTCTTTTCATTTTCCTTCTTTTGTTGTAGTTTCTTTTCCTTCATCCTATCTCTACGGTTCTTCCATCTCTGTGTTCATTTACTTGCAACACTTTTCTCACGCTCTCCCGAGTCTTCAACTATTTGAGGTGTAGGTATGTTTACTTCTCTGTCACCTTGATCATTTTCTTTAGTTTTGTCTGGGGTTTCTCTAGTTTTGGCTCTAGTTATTGCTTTCAATGGCACAGTGTACTCCTTATCACTCCCTGATGACTCTATCACTTCTATCACGTTAATCTGCACGTTAGAGTTAACTTTGTTAGGATTTTTGGGGCAATCTCTGAAAAGATGTTCTTTACCACAATCACCACAGTATCCTTCTCAAACTCGCTGTGGTGGTGGTGGGTTTGGTAGTGTACATTCTCTGATATAATGATCACCTCCACATCTATAACATGGTCCTCTAGGTACAGGCAGTCTGTTCATAGGTCGGGGGGATATGGGTGCCCTGGGGGCTGTGTACCACAATGACACGTAATCCTGCTCATATCCATAGGAACTATCTGGTGCTTCCATGCCATATGCATATGGTTCATACATTTGCCCATATTCTGTTATAGAGCTCTTATAACTGGGATAGTTGCCTTGACTATGGTCATAAGATGAGTCATATGTTTCATTACTAGACAATGGTGTGGCTGGGACTATTGCTTTCTCTATAGGCAGGTGGTGGGACTACTCCCCTAGTGCACAAATGAGAAGGATGATCACCTCCACACTACATACATCTTCTAAGCATGGGTACTCGCATGGGGTTATTGGGGTAGTTCCTCTGTCCTTGAACATTCAGTTTCTTTGCTACTAAGTCGACTATTTCCTCCACATTGTTCTTAGGGTTTGATATGCTGCTGACTGAATCTTCACTTTTCACACTACCTTGAGGTATTTTCAAGTCTTCTGTTAGATTGTCTTCTAGGTCAATACATTCTTTCATACACTCTTGCAAAGTTTGAACTCTTTTCACATATACTAATGATCTTAATGATCCATTCACTAATCCTTCCAAAAATAATGACACCATCTTGTTTTGAGTGGGTCTCTCTTCCACTCAACATCTATCCACATATTGCTTGAATCTTCTTGCTGCCAATCTCACTGATTCCATCGGAGCTTGCTTAAAGCTATGGATCAATGATGACGAGTTGTTTTTAACCCTAGACTTAGTGAATTCTTCAATCATTTCTTGATATACTTGTTCCATGTTTTGAAAATTATTAGGGTCCAATGGCTGGAACCAAGCTAAAGTGGTGTCCATCAAGGTTAAACCAAAAGATTCATATTGGATCAAAAAGTCTTCCACTTGTTCGGCTCTGATTACTTGCTTAAATTCACCTATATGATTGTAAGGTTCTCTAGAGCCATCATAGTGGTTTCTCATGCATTTGGCGACTTAGATGGGTCTTAATCTTCTTCCTGCCTCAGGTGGTCTAGGCATCACAGGGAAAACTCGTCTTCCTATCGGTATACCAGGTCCTCTTACCACAGGTGGTCTATTTGGGACAGGGATTCTATTCCTTGGGTCAATAGGTGGCTGAGGCCGATAATTCAGATTATTTGCAGGCATAGCAAACTGCACATGGGGTTCAACTGGGATTTGTGCTTGTTGTGTTTGTCCAAGCTGTCGACATGAACTATCTTGAAAGGTTCCTTGAGGGTTCTGAGAGGTAGTAGCTTGATCCCTAGGAGGGAACACCGGAATGTTCTGATACTTCAACCCTGCTCTTTCTAACTCTGTTAGAGGCCACTATCTCCTATGATTTTTGTCCAAATATGTGATGATGGTGGGAAATTCAGGATCTTGTAACTCATAGACAGTAACTGGGTTAGGGGCTACTTCCCATAATGAAGAGTGGGCTCTAAGGAGATGCTCCATTCCATTGATCAAATACACATCCATTAAGGAGTCATCTTGGGGAACCAAGTCTCCTCTCCAAACCCTAGCAATAGTAGATCTCCCTCTAGGGGTGGTCACTTGTTCTTCATGACCCTCTGCATTAGGGTTATGAGCATGATCTTCTTCCCCATGTTCATTGATGCTTTCATGATGTTCTGTAACTACATACTGGATATCTCTCTTGTCCATATAAATTCCTCTTGCATACTTAACTGCTGGCCTAGGCACTATGTACGCATCTAAAGCTTTCTTCAATCTGGCTACGGATCGGTTTAGACCATCTAGGTAGATAGGTATCTCATTCTCATTGGTGTTCACATATTCCAAGGATGTCCGATATTCTCCCTCAATAATTGACATCATGCCAATCATTGGTACAGTATTTTGCATATCCTCGGAAGCCATGGGAATTTCTTCCTCTAACTCACTAGAGGTTTCAGAATAATGTGAGCGGCTACTGGGTTCGGCTACACTTCCTACTAAAGAGATTACACTTCTTCGGCTTCCTAGGGTTCTCCCAAATCTCAGGTTCATTCACTTTAAAGTTTTTTTTAGCCTTAGCCAACCTCCAGCTTCTAGAGTTCTTCACTAAGGGTCAGAATTCTAAAGAAAATTTGGTTGGAAAAGGACTGACAATGAGAATCCTCAAATCACGATACTTGACCCCAACAAGTCCACAATACTCGATATCTGACACACTAGAAGGGTGCCACGATATTGGATCTGTGAACAGGACGATACACGATATCTGCAAAACACGATACACAATACTTCCAAGTACACGATATATGATACTTGGAAAAAACGATACACAATACTCCAGAAACGCGATACACAATAGTTGCCCAATATCGCGTGCCAAACATGATACTCGATACTTGAGGAACTCGATACACGATACTTGACAGGTATCGCTATCAGAGATCTGGCGATACGCGATACACGATATTCAACGAGAAAATGTCCACGATACTCGACTCACCACAAGTATCGCGAGGAAATTCAAAACAATACTTGATATTTGTCAGGTATCGGGAAAGTTGCCTCCACGATACACGATACTTCCCAAGTATCGTGGAAAATTTTCAACGATACTCGATACTCAACAAGTATCGCGAAGAGTTACCCTCACGATACACGATATTGCACAAGTATCGCGATCTGAGATTCACGATAAACGATACTCGACGAGTGTCGTGATGTGAATTTCACGATATGCTATATATGATAAATATCGTGAGGATTTCTCAACAATATACGATATTCAACCAGTTCAAGTATCACGATACTCAACCACAGGAGTTCACGATACCTAGGTATCACGATACTCAACCGCGGGAGAACACGATACTTGGCATGTTTTCAATTTTTTGCAAGTATATTTGGAATTTTAAATGCACATATGTGTTTCTCCAGCTCATTTACCCTCTCCTCACCAACTGTATCACAGAAATAAACTTGTCCCCACCCCTGTCTACCTTTCATGATACTTATTGCAGGTCATTTTTCTGAAAACTTGATTTCAAAGGTGGTTTTGCACAAAGATTCAGTAGAGTGCTCACCTTGGAAGCTCTTCCCAACTTTCTTATCCCTCTGGCTCACTCTACAAAGCTCCAAAAATCCCTGGTCTCAGCTCACGATACTCGACAGAGTGCGCACACGATACTTGGTTTGGGAACAAGTGATTTGAAAAGGCAATGTTTTTTGGTTTTTATACTCTTTTCTTTTGAAAGATTCTTTCTAACTACAAAAACTCACAAGACTAGAATTAATGGCTACTCTAACTTCCTCACAACTCTACTCACTCCACTCACTTCCCTAGACTAATAACTCACTACACACACTTCAAGAGTGAGAAGTAATAAGTGCGGATGAATGTGACTTACCAAAGAAGAGAAAATCACCACTCCTCCACTCACTTCAATGCAAAAAGCTACTTACCATCACACGAATTCCTCGGTTTGATTCGACATTCCCCGGCAACGGCGCCAAAAACGTGTGTATCTAAGTTCCAACTTAGGGACTTGTGGAGAAAGAGACTATACGTCAATCCCCCTCAAGTGCATATAGTGGGGATTCAAGCTTTACTTATCAATCCAAGGAGTATCAAAACCTAGCCGAGTGTATGAAGACATGCATTCAAATAATGATCAATGCGAATGGGCTTCCTAAAGAGTGCAAACAAGGCAAAGACTAATCCCAACAAGCTTCAACTGTCAGTTATGGTGTCAAGATACTTGGAGCAGCAGCCAATAGTAAATTGAGCTTTTCTTTCAGCTCTGAACTCCGAATATAGCGAATACCATATGCGTTTCGAAAGCCCTCGAGAAGACGCATCCAATGGTGGTAGTTTCACTCAATTCTGACAATTCTACTTTAAGTTATGAGCAAAATACTGAGTCACGGGAATGACCTTCTTACACTTCAACACTTCCTACACTTCTACACACACCTTAACCACAGCAAACAAACACTTTCATGGATAGACAACACTTCGTAACACTTTTTTCAAGCAACACACATGCATACAAGCTCACAAAGAAGAAGATACAGAGAGGAGAAGACACAAATTCGAAATTTTGTGCTCTTGATTCTCACAATGGCAAAAAGTCTTTACAAAGAGTCACAAATTGACTTATATACTAGTGCCCTAAAAATGGTCCTTTCACACAAGAGACCGGCACTTTATTCACTAAAAGACTATTTTCCTACTAATTTACATGGGTAAGTTACTAATCTTCTGTGCGGATGCATCTAGAGGACTCCTCTAGTGCTTTTACATTGGAAATTATATTACAAAATGATTATGATACAAAACTAAGGTGTCCAGATCGGAAAAATTTTGGGGCGCATCTTTTTCCCTGCCTTGTGCTCTTCTTTGCTCTGCAACAGAGACAAAGTCAGCTCACTGACTTCTTTATTCCACGACGTGCAGCACCCCTGCCCCCCTGAGTTCACACACGGATAGGAGTGACCCTTCAACAGGCTCAGACCTCTCGAGCTAGGAGATGACCCCGTGCTATAGGATATCGGGCCCCGAGACTTCACCGACACCAGATTGCGGAGATCGAGGCTTGTGACCATCGCGCCATGGAGGAGAGACGATCCTAGATGATGGTTGATCCTGCTGTAGCCATCAGGGTGGCCTTGACTCCACCTCCACCTATGTATCACATCTTACACCCGCCCACTAGCACAGGATGGTGCTAGTTAGTCGTTTGAGATGCATTCTCATGCTTGTTGTACTACCCTTTTGCATATAGACTATTATAGATATTGCACTCCATACACCCTCCACTTTCATGGATATCTCCACATGCATATTACGGAGATCTATATCAGCTTACCAATTTTTTCAGCACTTTTATCTTTTCTTATTGATAGAAGATACACCCCATGTACATCCACTACTTTTCTCACTTGCATGTACCCATTATAAATTATTGAGACCTTATAATTGAGCATTTATAACTAGCCACTTCTTTGCTTTGGCCTATGTGAAATTGGTGATGCAAAAGCAAACCATCGAACCTTGATGTTATCTTCTTCAGAGATGAGTGCAAGTATAGCATGAGTGAGTGAGTTTGGAATCTGGATGATATCTAAAAGTAACATTTCCAAATAATGCAAACCCTACTCTTATGTGCTCAAAGGCCCATGGAGACCACAACACTTAAAACACATGATTTCTCATTTTCTATGATATATAGATCTTATTTAACCCTCTTTACATTATACATAGACTACATAAGTATCCATAAAAGCATTGGCCTTTATGTAAATATATAGTCAACCATGACTCCCCTCCTATGAGTTCGTAAAGGGAGGACTAGCTATATTGTTAGAATACCTCATTTAATGAAAACATAATTCATGAAATATTGGCATGCTTGGAAAGAGTCTTAGTACGATATTGGGCTCAAAACCTAGCCATTTCATGGTTTATTCTTTTCAAAATTGTGTTGAAGACGGAAGTCAATATTACCTCTCACTCTTTCTCTATCTTTGTTTTTCTAATATTTGCTTTTTCCTTAACAAAGCATATGATCCATTCATGCAGAAAACCAAAACAAATGCAGGAGGACGAGGGGTTGTGGTGTTGGAATGAATCTGAAAACATCCACCTGAGAATCTTCATCGGAAGAAAGACAGGCAGACACTATGCTCCTGTGCAAACTTCGTTCACCCCATCGAGCTATGACTTGTAGATCTCTTTGCTTCTTTGAATTCTCAATTACTGCATCAACAAAGTGGAATGCATTTTTTTAGAGCTCAACCTAAGATGAAAAAATTCATGTTTGTGTATGTCATGATTGGTATTTGAGTGCATCAAAAATTATTGAGAGAGTGGATGTTCGTCGAAGTACCCCACCCAGGGCCACGACAAATCACTTCAGCGAAGAAATTTCACTTCAGCGAAGAAATTTCAGCACTGAGGCCAAAACCTTTCAGGCTACGAGTCTTGACGGAACAGCTAGACCTGATCAGCTAAATGAAAACAGCATATACAAGAAAGAAAGTATAAATGAAAAATAAAACGAGAAATAGAAAAGTGCACTGGCCCTCCAAACGTGAGTGCAACAACACACCCACCAAAGTGTTGTCCAACCTTGGCGATACATGACCATACAATACTACCAAGCAGAAAATACAACAATTGGAAGATTGACCAGCCAGAACTTATGTTCACTAGACCGTGCACAACAACTGGCTATACAGGGTACTTCTCCCTTTTTCTACTGACTAGTTCTGAGTCCTTAATTATGAAAAAAGTTAATGAAAATAGATTTCTACTCACCAATTCCGAATATCCAACATTGGCGATTTAGGGAGCTCTTGATTACGAAGCTGATTCCTCTAAGTTCTAACGGTCGAGAGTCGAAAGTCGACACTGCCTACCCTTGAAGTCACATGTGAACACCTCTTGTAAATATCTTGAGCTTAACTCAAGATAAATGTAAAAGGCATAGGTTGAGAGAATTTCGTAGCTTTACGAGTTGTAATTCACATCAATCAAGTGATTGGAATCAAATTAATAAGGAGACTAAAACATAGGATCACTTTTAGGTGGCAGATTCCAAATTCAAATTCAAATTTATCTATAAAAGCTCATGACTTTTAGTTGCGGGATAGAGAGCAAATCAAGGACACATTGGGCTTCAAGTTTGTGGGTACACTTAGTTGAAACATGTATGAGTAAGCCTACAACATCTCCTTTGTATCATACTATTGGCAGTGGTCAAGGTAGTCACGGACTCACAAGGTATTGAAGCCAACGAGAACCTAATTTTAAAGTAGGCCGGACAGTAGATCTGGACAGGGCCAAAACTAGTCAAAAACTATAAAAAAGATCTAGAGAGCTCATTTTGGAGGTTGGATTATTGTAGAATTGAACTTGTAAGAGCACTTTTGAGAAATCTAAAAGGACTCCATTGCTATTCTCTTTGTTCTTGCCTTGTGTGTGCATGTGTGTGTATGTGTGTGCATGTTTGTGTGCTTCTCACTCACACACTTGTGCCATCACTTGTTCGAGGTCTCCATACCATCCTCATGTCTTCCTAGATTGACATTAAAGGAGGTGCTACTCATCACTGAGCTACACCAAATTTTGGCGCCATTGCCAGGGAATGAACTTTGAGGACGAGCATGTGATGGTAAGACGTAGAGTTGTGATGTTGGCGTTGTAGGTACTTTCTTTACTTTTTCTTACTTTTCTCTTTCTTACTTCACCATAATCATCACCATCATCATCCTCACCATATCCAATCTCCATCTCCATCATCGCAAAAAATTTCAGTTTTTTTTTATCATATCTCCTTTTCCCTTCCATTTCCCTCATTTCACTTGTGAGACAGAGTGAGAGAACGATTTGTGTGCACTGATTTTACATGCTTTTTGAGTGATCTTGCAGGTTGTAGCTGTATCACCATCTCCTGTAGGTTGCACAGGTACAGAAAAGCTCGGCCCTCTCTCTATGTCGCAGATCTCTGTCGATCAGGATTGACAGGAAATTTGACATTTTGGTAAAACAAAGTGCACCACCATAATCTACATGATGATCACACTCTAAATCACAAATCACAGTAAAAGAATTCAGGGTTTCTCTATCAATCCGGATCGATACCGTTGATCGCGATCGACAGCCATGATCGACGTTCAATCGCGACCAACAGACTCTGTCAATCACGACTGACAGACCCTCGATGGACAGCCACGTAGGACTCAGTCAATCGCATCCGACACCGTCGATCGTGACCGACTAAAATCACAATTGACTCAAAGACTCGCATTGCCACGTGTCCATCGCGATGGATAGACCCCCGATCGACTGAAATCACGCCGAAATTTGCGGAAAACGTGTCGATCGCAATTGACACCATCGATCACGATTGACAAACCTCACGATCGACTCTGTCGATCGTGATTGATACCATCGATCGCGACTGACTTGTCGATCGCGACCGACAGGCCCACATTGACCTTCAAAATTGTGGGCACACTTAGTATACACATGTATGAGTAAGCCTACAACATGTCCTTTGTATCATACATTCAATATATTATACATTTGTTTCAGATTATGCAACTATCTCATGTTCACTATTACCTGCTGCTAGACTCTCATTTTCAGTGGTTTTGTTTTGAGGAGTTCTCTGCGTATACTTATTCTTTTACTGTGATTCAACTTGGTATATGTAGCTTAGATTCTCGAGTTCTATGCTAAAAAATTTCACGTCATTTGGTTTAGAGATCTGCAAGATATGTTCATTATAATCTACCTATGTCTGTTGTCTATCATCCTCCTAAAATGTCGGGATTACACCCCTAACTTCTTAAGATTACTTCTCAGCACATACTCATTCTAAATTAGTGAAATAACTTCCTATAGCAAGCTTAGGGGTCCAACTAGATATGGTTAAAAGCTATCGGGTCAATTGTAATCAATGAGTGAGCACTGAGTGAAACACTAAGCAAGTTACAGTCCATAAATAGCAAGTTTTTACAACTCTTCAACATTGAAAGTAGTTTGTTTTGATGCAATTATTTGAAGGTGATTCTTCAAAGCACATGTGTACTTGAGCCACAATGACTCAAGGACTTGTACCAATGAGACTATACCTCAATTGCCATACAAGTGCATATAGTGGAGTTCTTTTCACACATTTAAATGTCAATCCTAAGGAGAAACTTACCAAGTGTATGAGGACATGTGCACACGTGATAGGAAATGAAGTGAGTTAGCTATTCAAGCATGAGAAAAGACTAATACTACCCACACCTACTGAAATACTGGAAGTGTTGCCGCAAGCCTCTTTTCAGCAGTTTTGGTTTTTTGAGGTTTTCTCCCAGCCCAGAACTCCGAATATAGGCAATAGGGTACTCGTTTCGAAGCTCTCGACGAGACGAATCCAACGGTGGTGGTTTCAGTCAATTCTGACCACCCTGCTTCAAGTTATGACAGAAACAGTGAATTACGGGAGTCACAAACACCCGCGTTTTTGCTTCTCCTAGCTTACGCACGCACTACAGCAGCTCAAATCAAGGGGGAAGGGGTAGACAACAGTCCTACACTTGCATTTCAAGCATCACACACCCATACATGAGCAAAATGAAGATCAAAATCAGCATGAAAGAGGCAAACTCGAAATTTCAGAAGTGCTCTTCTTCACAATGACCAGAAGTCCTCTACAATGAGTCACTTTTGACTTATATATTAGTGCCCTAAGTTTGGTCCTTTCACACAAGAGACCGGCACTTTATTCACTAAAATGCTAACTTCCTACTATTGTACATAGGTAATTCGCTAATCTTCTGTGGGGACGCATCTAGAGGACTCCTCTAGTGCATTTACAATGGAAAATATATACAAGAGTGGTTATGATACAAAAGTAGTGTGTCCAAATCGGAAAAATTTTGGGGCCCGTCTTTTTTCTCTGCTTTGTGCGCTCTTTAGCTCTGCAACACTCTCCCCCTCTTCGTCTCTGTCGTCCCTTGACAGACTTTGCTTCGCGAACGCGTCCCGTGGGTAATGTAGTTGTCTTGCCTGTTGACTCGGGTTGCCACGCACGCCACCAGTGACTAGGAATGTGCTGTTCTTAGTCACCCTCTTCAACTTTTCAGCCTCTACCCCTTTCTAACTTTTGGTCCTACTCTGATGTTTGAAAAGTCCACTACTCGGGACCCTGGGGTTTAGCTTTGTAGCCTGGTGCGTGCCCCTGCGGGGCTCTGTGCAGAGATGGGTATTGCGCCCCTGCGGGGCTTCTTGCAGAGATATATTCTTTTTCTCTCTTTAATGAATTGTTTTGGACTTTGATTTTCTTCTTCTTTTCTTCTTGCTTGATTGTCCCTCTACACGTCCCTCCTCCTGAACTCTGTCGTCCTCGACAGGCTTTCTGAGGCGACGCGTGTATGTTTGAATGGCGGTTTGCTCTCGTTGGATCAGCAAAGAAGCTTGTTTCATAGGCCACCAGCCTCGCATTTAAATTTGAAGTCATTTCACAAAAATTTCCGAATCTATTTCAAAGAAGCCGGTAAAGAATGCTTCTTCGAAAGTCTGCATATATGTTGATGGCAAAAACATAAGGCGGGAGTAGTATGCCATGATGGTGAGTCGGCTCGGAATGGTTGATAGATCAAAAATGAGAGCTTCCGATCCTTGCGTAATGCCAATGAAATTCAAAAATGTATACTTCGCGTGCTGGAAGACCTTCAACACTGTAATGAGCATGCTAAATATTTTATTTGTCATCTTGACTGCTAAGTCCGGCACTGTAGCATATTTGGCAATCCAGAATTCCATTGTCTTTACCATATATTCTTCAGTAGGTAGGTAATTATGTGGCGGACTAGGTAGTAACGGATAATTTAGCCACTGATTATTGATAGAGCCTTGACGCTGTGCTTCCCAAAATTGCGTCCAAGAGCGTCTGCGCGGTACAGGACAAAATGATGGGTTTACCTGAAGCGCATATGGTGATGCTTCCCACTGTACCCGCAAAGTCGGATTCTTCTCCAAAATTTTTCTTCGCCATATGGGATCCGCCTTCTCAAATTCCTCTTGAGTATACTTGAAAGTATCATGCTGGAATTGAAGGTTGTGGTCCGGATCTTTATTCGTGGTAGTCTTTATATACATGCGCGTCTGTTCTTTAAGTAGACCATATGGTACATTGAAGGGCTTCAAAATTTGATCTAGCTGTTTATTGTCTATTCGAGCTTCTTTCATTATTTGTATTATTTGATCTTCAAAATCAGCAGTGAGCAGGGACACCAGTAGTGCCCTTTCTGGTCTGCTCAATTCTGCAATGTCGCGTGTGTTAGGTTCTAGTGGAACCTCCTTTTCCGCCCTTATTGGTGAATGATACAAGGGGGGAGAGAGAGGACGTACCTCTTCCTCCACAGTAGCCGTTGTTTCCGGAGGAACTACTGGTGTCCCCTGTTTCTCTTTTAGCTCAATCTGCTCCTGCAGCCGTTTGATGATATCATCTTTATTCTTAAGCTCTTCTTCAGCCTTGGTAAGTTTTTCTTGATGTTTGATTAATTCCTGTGCCACGATATGCATGTGATCTGTATCTTCTTTGCACTGTCGGAAATAATCTTTTTCGGCTTTTTTCCATTTCTTCCGTAGAGCTGTAGTATCATTCATATATTTTTGTTCTCATTCTGCAATTGTCTCTTGCTCCTGCTTGAGCTGATCTGTCATCTTGGTCAACTTTGCTTCCATGTCTTTTATGTCCTCATTTGTTTTGTCAAGATCTGTCGATGGTTGATCACTGAGGAGAGATGTCATTAGCTCCTTGTTTCTGTCCCTTAGTTGGTCTGCTTCTTCCATGCTCACCTTGAGCTGTGACTCGAGTACTTTGCTACGAGTCTGTATTCTTGTTTTCTCTTTTTCAGTTACTTCCAGTTTCTTCGTTAGCTCCAACACTTGCTCTTTGAGTTGGGCATTCTCCTTTTCTAATGTTTTGCATTGTGTTTTGGTTGTTTTTATCTCGTCCTGTTTCTTCAACACCTGAGCTTCTACTTTAGATAATTTCTTTGCCAAATTGATACCTTCTTTCTGAAGCTCCTGTTTGTCGAGCATGGCCTGGTCGTAATCTTCATCAGCATCAAGCATCAATTGTTGAGTGTCTAGTGCAGTGCGAATCATATCCTGCACCACAGGCTTGAGCTGAGCTATATCGACGTTGAGCCATGTTTTTGGTATGTCTGGGGTTTCTCCTGTTTGTACATCTTGTCCCTGTGCTACGTGGATCAATTCTTTGTGTGGTTGTCGGACCTGTAGTTGTACCTTACATTCTGTTTCCGTTTCGACCGTTTTACGAACTTTCGTGGCACTCCCTTGAAATGTTACATCCAGAGGGGACGGTTCTGCCACAACCCTTAGTGGTGTGAAGGGTTCTTCGTCTTCTTTTTCTTCTTCCTGAGGCTTGTCCTCAGATATCCTTGCATGCATCTCAGCGTCAGACTTGTCCTCCTTTGTGTGGGTGATGGAGGCATCCTTCGCTTGCATAGTGTCTTGCCCTTCGTCTTCTGCCTTCTCTATGGTTGTATTCTGGTCTGCCAGTGATGATTGACCTTTTTCTTTGTTGTCCGCTTGGGCTTCGTCATAGTTCACTTCATTTAATTCGGCCCACTGGCCATCATCTTTCGATTCACTTTTAATATCTACATCCAATAATGATGTAGTTTGCTTTTCTTGGGCGTCGGATCCTGAACTTGAATTGTCTAGCCCAATCTCCCGATATCGGTGTACCTTAGTGAGTTTTCTTTTTGGTTTTTGAACTGTTGCAGCCTGTTGATAGTGATGACCCTGCACTCGTAGATTGATTTGTCCTTCTGTATACTTGTGAGTCTCCTCCAGTGCTTGAGTTAATTCTTCTTCCGTAATCTTTCTGGGCCCTAGAGTGGTGGTGGTAGGCAGCACATGTACTCTCTTGGGTTGTGGTGCTTCTTCCTCTTTCTGTAGAACTTCTCTAGGCCGCTTTGTACCTCTCATGGTTCCTCTCATCCGAGGTTGCGAACTTGTTTCTGTTTCATCTACCTGCTTGCTCCCTTTCTTTTGTTTAGGTACAGTAGCACTCTTGACATATTGAGCCAGCTCCATTGAAGATGGCATCTCCCTCAAGTACTCGCGCATGCCCAATGCATGGTAAATCATGATCGTGAGGGCAGTGGTTCCATTAAGGAATTTTTTATTTTCCCATTTCTTCTTGGCCTCGAACAATCTTTCCTGCACATATGGTGTGAGATTTACCTGATTGCCGATCTGTTTTATGGCATGAGACAATAATTGGACAATAATTTTTTGAGGGGCCGTGTATCTGTTCATGCTCGGGAAGCAGAAGTGTTGATGAATTAACCTGACTTCCTCTTCAATATCCACTCTATTAATGTCGACAAAGGTTCTAGTATTTGCTCCACGAATTTCTTCTTTGGCCGTGTTGACACCATCTTTTTCCCATTCAAAAGCTTCTTTGATTAAGTCGTGGGAGAACTGAATGACTACCCATTCGCCATTCTTATCCATCACATTGGCTTCTGGTACCAATGGATCATGTAGTGCCGGTCTCAAAGTGTTCATGACTTGGGTACAGCGTTGGAAGTCCGGCTTGTAGATAGGTAGCTCGAAATACTTGTGAATTCCTGCTTTCTTCAGGATATCGATTGTAGATGGCATTCCATGTAAAATCTTGAAGTCCCTGGACATGATCGGAAAGTGGTGATCCGTGTCCATGATCTTTATGTTGGCCAAGAAAAGATACTCTTCCACGGTCTGTTCGTCTCTGAACCAATGTCCTTTTGCTTTCGTAAGACATTGGGAGGAAATTCTTGGACCTCCTCTTGGATTGTAGCTTCAGAATCTTCAGAAGCCATCTGCACTTAATATAGAGTATGAATTAGTATCCATATTTTTCAAGAAATCCTCCTCCATGTGTTGATTAATAATTTGATATTGCTCCGAGTGCATGGTGCCGTCCCTTTCCCGTGGGTGTGAGAAGGGTAATACCTGAATTTTTCATGTATTTTTATATTTTTTTTTGCTGAAAAGAAAACATAAAAGTTAGTCCATAGCCGAAGCGTTTAGTGAATTTTTGGAGTAATATTTTTATGTATGTACAAGTGCTTTCCCATTTCTCAAGGGAAAATGTGTGTAACTATCCGGAAGTAGAAAAAAGACGTGCCGAATGTTTGGCCTTGTAATATGGCCCTATCATGCGTACTTTGGGTGCATCAGACACAACATGAGTGCAATCGGGTGCTTTATCTCCTTGATCATTTGCTCCTTGTGGTAGCTTTGGTTTCCAGATCCATTTTGAGAACACTGAGAGAGGTCGCTGGGTTTTCTCTATTCGTGCAGCTGCTCGTGTTCCATTTGCCTTATCCATTGTCCGATTGAATTTGGCCTTTCTTGGCGATCTTCTTTGATGATTCATAGGTGTTGTTGACTTTTGCCTCGTCTGCTGTGGTGTTTCCTCTTTGGTCTTCACATTCTGTTTAGCTGCTTGTATGATTTTTTTGGGAATCCATATCTGATGTCTAGATCTTTGAGCTTCAATCAAGGGCTTGGCAATCCATACTTTTACTGGTTCTTTTCGTTTGTAGTTTTTTGTAGCTAGTTTGGTGATGCCTGTTTCCTTCTTCAAGGCGCTTGTGGACATTTCTTGACTTGGTATTTGATCCTTTCGTACCCACATATATTTGGGTGGTTGTCGGTTCGAGTATCTGCTTGTTAGTTTCCAATAGTGCGACCCTTGGATATTTTGAGCCTGTTTAGGAGAGGGCGTCTCCTCGATGGTTGGTTGATCCTCATTCACATCAGATAACTTCGACGCTATAGGGGATGTCGCAAAGATTAAAGTTTCAGTTTCTATGCATTCGCTTTCCGAGTGTTGAGCACAGTCGCTACTATCTTTCGTCGCTTCTTGAACTTCCTCTGATCTTGGTATTGACATGGCTTGGTTACATGGTTTCTCTTCAAGCAAGCTGAAAACCTCCTTATGCCCTATCGTGGCTGAAATATATCCTTGAGCCAGATGGATACATGCTTCTGTTTCAATAATCCAGTCTTGTCCTAGAATGAAGTCTTCCATTAAATCGTTATCCTCACATACTAGGACTCTTTGTTCCATGGAGGAATTTCCTATGTGGAGGGACACATTAGTTGTTCCAATACAGTCTAGGGTGTGACCTCCAATTCCTATTAGTTTGGCTTTCGTGGGATTCAATTCCAATTGCAATTCGTTCGCTATCCTCCTTCGCATGCAGCTAAGGCCTGCTCCTGAGTCTATCAATGCGTCTATCAATGTATACTCTGTCGTGCCAATCCCTAGGTTTAGGTAAGGTTGTGTTTTACATATACCCGTTGTGTCGCCATTTTTGACCTGGTAGTTTGCCATAGGGATGGGCTCTTCTCCTTGGAGATAGCGTTCCTCTCTTTGCCTGATCAACTCCTTGCGTTTTCTAATGCGTTCTAGTGCTTCTTGTCGAGCTTCCTCTCGAATTCGTTCTTCTTCCTTTTTCCTATTTTGAGCTCCCAACAGCCGCGCTAGCATTTGATCCGTCAATGGTTCCATGAATCGTTTCACTCGGCATCCACTGATGTAATTGTTAAGAATGTCTCCGTCTAGAGTGGCGAGATTGACTGCACCACTAGTGGAGATTCGATTTATGATCAGGGGACCATATCCGCGTTTTTGGAGCTTCTTTGCATGCTGTTTTAGGGTGTATACTAGGACTAAGTCGCCTTCTTTTAGTCCCTTATCTTTAATATGTGAGTCATAGTATGCCTTTTGTCTTCGCTTAGCGGCATAGATGCCTGCTACCGCTTGCAATCTAGTCTCGTGCAGCTTTTCAATTTGATCTAATTGCTGAGACAATTCATGACCGTTCCACTCATATTGCTGGGCTACTTTTAATGTAGGCACTAAGAAGTCAATTGGCAAAATTGCATTCTGCCCATACACTAGGTTGAAAGGTGTAGTTCCAATGGCCGTTTTATATGCCACTCGGAAGGCCCAAATTGCGTGATGCAATTGTTTGTCCCAATCTGACCTTCCATTATTGACAATCTTTGTCAAAACAGTACATAGTACTTTGTTGGAACTTTCAGCCTGTCCGTTAGCTTGAGGATGGTATGGGGCTGATTTTTTATGAATTACTAAGAATTCATTCATTAGCGATTCAATGACTTCGTTTAGGAAATGAGTTCCTCGATCGCTCATGATCTCGATCGGTAGTCCAAATCGTGTGAAAATGTGCTCAAAGAGAAATTTTGCTGTGGTTTGAGCATCATTTTTTCGAGTGGCTTTTGCTTCTACCCACTTTGTTAAGTAGTCGGTGGCTACTATGATGTACTCCGCATGTGATCCTTTCGCAGGTGGATTGATAGGTCCTATGAAGTCAATTCCCCACTTGGTAAATGCTCTCGCACAAACCATGGGTCTTAAAGGCATGTCATCTCTTCTAATGGGATATTTTGCTCTCTGGCATGTTTCGCAGCTTCTCACATATGTCTCTGCGTCCATATGTAGAGTTGGCCACCACAAGCCTGCAAAGAGAATCATCTTGACCGTTCTATCTGCTGAAAAATGTCCTCCCGCAGCTCCTGCGTGTGCCATTTCTAATATGGGAAGATATTCTCCTTCATGCACGCATAATCTGAGTTGATTGTCTTTTCCTCTTCTAAACAATTGTTTCCCCATTATCACATAATCCTTGCTCATTTCTTCTAGGGATCGCTTTCTTGCTAGACTAGCTCCTATTTCGTGCTCTTTCGTTTTGAGGAATTGCACTAATGATATACTCCAATTAGGCACAATGGTGGAAAAAGGTAAGGACACGTGATCCTCTGGGCTAATTTCTTTGCATTCCACACAATTACTTACATGCTCGTGAACGTCCTTGGACATATCAGGCCAATATACGCCTAATCTTTTTAATTCTCGTATTGTTCCATGCATTCCTTGATGGGTTTTCCACTTGTTCACATGTGCTTGGTTGATCAGTTGTTTTTGTTCGTCCTCCTCTACACATCTGAGCAATACTCCATTTGGTTCCTTGTAGTACACACTTCCTGCGATGATGTGTAAGTTCCTTGATTGAAGAATTTCTTTTTTGCTATTCTTGTTGATTGGGTGCCGAGGGCCATGCGTAAGTATAGGGGTCACTTTTTCTGCCCACTTCGGACATACTTCTAGGTTAAACAGATAAGCATCGGGTAAATCATCAGGCACTCCGCTAGGTGGCTCTCCGTGTTTTAACCTAGAAAGATGGTCTGCTCTCACATGTGTGTTTCCTTTTTTGACTATTACCTCAAAGTCAAACTCCATTAGTAACAAGAACCATCGCACCAATCTCCCTGTGTTGCAAGGCTTATTGACTAAATACAGCAAAGCTTGATGGTCTATGAAGAATTTGAATTTGTTGGCTAAGAGGTAATGTCTAAACTTCTTTACTGCATAAACCATTCCTAAGCCCTCTCTTTCTGTAGTCGTGTAATTTCTCTCTGCTTGGTTTAATTGTCTACTCGCGTAAGCGATTGGATGATCAAGCTTTCCTTCATCAGCCGGTTGAGCCAGGATACATCCAATTGCATAGTTCGAAGCATCAACATGAATATGAAAAGGCTTGCTCCAGTTGGGTGATTTTAGAATTGGGGCTGTACTCAGCCTCTTTTTAAGCTCGTTGAAGGCCTTCTCACACTCGTCAGTCCAAGTGAACTGAGTCAATAGACCGTATAAGGGCTTAGCTATTATGGCATACATGTGAATAAACCTACGGTAATATCCACAGTGTCCCATAAAGGCTTGTACTTCCTTTGCATTCTTGGGTCTTGGTAAGTCCAATATGACTTTAATCTTATCCTCATCTGTAGATATCCCATTTCTTGAGACTATGTGTCCTAGGATTTTTCCTTGTCTCACCATAAAGACACATTTTTCTGGGTTTAAGCAGACTCTATACTGCCTACATTTGTTGAATATCTTCCTTAATTCCGGTATGTGATCGGGTCTTTGATTGGAGTACGTGCAAAGGTCATCTACATATACTTCCATGCTTTTCTTCAAAAATTCCTTGAAAACGTGACACATTAATCGTTGGAAGGTAGTCGGTGCATTAGTGAGTCCAAAGGGCATCACTCTGAATGCATACACACCCCATTCAGTGGCAAATGCTGTCTTGTGTTGATCTTCAGTCGCAATAGCCACCTGATTGTATCCAGAGAAACCATCTAGGAAGCTATAGACCTCTTTACCTGCTACCCTCTCCAATAGATGGTCCGTAATCGGTAATGGGTAGCTATCACGTATGGTGGCTGCATTCACCTTCTTCAGATTTATGCACACTCTCAATTTTCCATTTTTCTTAGGCACTACTACTAATGGCGATACCCATTCTGTGTGTTCTATCTCGTATATGAACCCTGCCGCTAGTAGCTTGTCTATTTCCTCCTTAATCTTTGCTGCATAAACTTCATTCTATGTATAAGGACGTTGTTTGGAGGGTTTTGCCTCTGCTGTCATGGGTATTCGATGGGAACAAATAGAGGGTTCTACCCCTTTGAGATCTTTATAGGTCCATGCGAATACATCTCGGTATTCCCGGATAAGGTGTATGAGTTCCTCTTCTTCCTCTTCAGATACGTCTTTACCAATATAAGTGCACCTTTCTTCTCCTTCCTCAACCGTCACAATGATTTTTTTTGTTTGTTCTTTGTTGTCATACGCCTCTCCGTCTCGTGCTTCTCGTTTAGGCATTTGAATGGCTACTTTTCTTTCCTCCACTTCGTATCTTTTAAAATGTTCAGGAACTTCAAAAAGATCTGGGTCCGGTTCTCCTTGACTCATGTTTTCCTCCTGCTTGTGTATTGTCCCATTAGTTTCAATTGCTAAGATCTTTGTTGGTTCCTGTTCTTTCTGATTCCTAACAGTATTTAAGTAATCTTCTTCAGAGTCAAATTTCGGATCCATCTCAATGCTTTCATATTCCTCTTTCCACTCTTTTTCCAGGGTTTCCCCTTCCTCTACTTCTTGAAGGACAACCATGTAAAGGTTTACATCATAACCTTCCTCATCTATGCATTCGTTCATTGTCAACACTTCCTCGTTTACGCATACGTCTAGAGTGGCCAAGATCTCCATCCATCCATGGGGTTCAAACATCTCATCAGGAAAAATTTGCGGCATATAAGTGGGATCCTTTACTGAGCGATAGTTATGATGTCCTACCGGCCAAGGCTGTCTTTTGCTCTCTTCTCTCTTGGCTTCCTTACACATCCATAACTGGGCATCCTCATGCATCCACGATCGATCACTCGATCCGGCACTATGAATGGATAGGTCATCTTCTTCTCTGTGGACTGGATTCCATTGTAATGGAGGGACATCTCGATACGCAAACGTGTGCAAGTTTATCTTGGTGGTATTTCCTTGATGTTGTAGGTATAAAGAATCCTTGCCCCAATCCTGAACAACTCGCATTTGTCTCATAAAGGGTCGTCCTAATATCATTTCGTAGTTATTTGCTTTCTCGAATTTACAAATGGCTAATGTGTGTTCGAATTCTACTCCACAAGTGGTCAGTTTGATCCTTTCCAATATTCCTAAGGGTTTCTCTACATGACCATCTGCTAATTGGAGCTTCATGCGCGTGGGTCGTAAGGCAGGTTTTCCCCATTTTTCCCATATTTCCTTGGTGGCAATCCCTACCCCCGCTCCCGTGTCTAGGATGGCCTTGGTCATGTACCCATTGTAGGTGACAGGTAAGCACGTATTGCCTTCATCTCCTTCACTAAATTCTCCTACTTTATCAACTAGAACTTGTATTGTGGAGTGGTTTTCTTTTTCCTTTCCTTTCATTTCTCCTTTCTCTGCCGGTGGCTCTAATTGGTTTGCTAGCTGTCTCCATAGATGTGGTTTAAGTTGAAGCAACTCTTCCACCGTCAATTTGCATTGCACCTTTGTTTTCTTAAGTTCTGTTAGGTTGTGTGAACTCTCTTCTGAGTTTCCTTTTTCTTTCCCATGCACTGTGGGTGCTCGTATTATTATAGACTCTCTTTCATATTCTCCCATGTAGTTAGGCAATGTTGAAATGCTCATGGTTTCCTCTCTTCCTTTATCAAACCTTGACACTTCCTCATATGCTTCCTCCAGGTTATGATCATGGTGACTATCTTCTCCAACTATTTCCTCAAAAGGAGGTGGACTGATTCCATCCTTTTTCCATTGCTCTTCTCTAATTCTTTTCCATAAATCTTTGGACCAATCTTCCTCTAGGTCGGGTATTATGGATACCTGTTCCCCTTGAAATTTCATTCGTTCATTTTGATCATCTTCCCGTCTAGGTTCCTTATCCTTAGGTTGGATGCACTCTTCGTATAGTTCCTGTGCGATCCTTGTTTCAGGCCAAATTGGGATAGTTTTTTCTAGAGTCGCCTGTGCTACTTCTATGAGCTTTTTGCATATCGCCAGTCTTTCTTTCTCTAATTCCCCTTGAGGATAGAGTCTTTCATGTTGCTCTAGGTTCGGGCCCATTTTGATTCTAGCTTGGTATGCTTTTAACCACATGTCCAAATCCTCTGGTTTTGGATCAGCTAGAATTGATCCTGGCTTCTTTTCCTCTGAGCTAATTGGTGGTGTTTCAGGGATCTCCTTATGTGTTTTTTGTGTACTATGCTTTCTAGAACCCTTCGTGTGTTTTTTGCTGTCTTGGCTCTTATTTCTTGCCCATTTTTCTTTGAGCTTTTCTCGCCTTTCTTTCCATTTTTGTACTTTGGTGTTTTGGGAATTTTCACATGAGTTCTCTAAATCCTCGACTATCTGACTGTTAGCGTCTACTGTTTTATTGTTCTCTGGTTTCTCTTCTAGTTGTTTTCCTTTTTGTTGTTTTGCTTGAGCTCTGGTAATAGCTTTCAGTGGTACAGTGTACTCCTTCTCATTTCCAGATCCTCCTAAGACCTCAATTACATTAATTGGTGCAGTGCCTTGAGTTTTTGTAGGGTTCTTAGGGCAATCTCTAAAGAGATGTTCTTTCCCACAATCATTACAATATCCTTCCCAAATCCTGGGTGGTGGAGGGTTGTAAGGTCGAGGACACTCCCGGATGAAGTGATCCCCTCCGCATCTATAACACGGTCCTCTCTGCACTGGTGGTCTAATGGGCGGTCTCAATGGTTGTTGTGCTTTGGGCACTGTATACATTAAAGTTGCAGTTTCCGCTCCATAAGTTTGATCAAATCCTTCATATCCATAATAGGCCGCGTCATATGCTGATTCATATTCCATCATGTTGGCTTCATATGGATAGTACTCTCCTGGTGGAGGTTCATACCCTTGGTTGGTTGATTCTACATTGTTCGCTATTGAAGCTGGTATTATGGCTCTTTCCAAGTTTTCTTCCGGTTGAGTATACTTCACAGGTACAACTTGCTGAGGTTGTGACAGTTGGGGTCCCAATACTGGTTGTGGTGGTGGATACGATGCTTGCTCATATTGTCTTGGAGCTCCCACCGGATAAGGGTTGTATCTAGGCATCTCCCTACCAAGCTCTCTAGGTGGGTATCCATAAGGTCGGTATTGGGGTGGATTGACAGGTCGTGTTTGCCTATTAAAGGGACAGTTCTCAGTTGTGTGATTGGTATATTTTTGCTCGATGTGGCAGTATGAAGAAGTCCCTTGTTGTTGCTGTCTGTTGTATGGATACGTCGGTTGTGCACCGGCTCCTACTCTGGCACACAAGTGTGTGGGATGTTCTCCTCCACATAAGTTACACCTCCTCAACATAGGCACTCTTTGAGCTGGATGTTGGTAAGCTCTCTGTCCTTGGACTCCTAGTCTCTTTGCTAATAGTTCCGCTAGTTCTTCCACATTACTAGAATTGGACGTAACCGTGCTTCTTGAGTCTTCTGATTTAGTGAGGTCGGTAGTACCTTTGAGGTCCTCAGCAAGGTTATCTTCCAAGTCGATGCACTCTTGAAGACACTCACTCAATGTTTGCAGCCTTTTCACATACACTAGGGTTCTTAGGGTCCCGTTAGAGAGTCCATCCAAAAATAATGAAATCATCTTTTGTTGAGTCGGTCTCTCAGCCATTGGGCATCTATCCACATACTGGTTAAATCTTCGGGCAGCAGTCTTCACAGTTTCATTAGGGTTTTGTTTAAAGCTATGGATTAAAGATGCAGAATTGTGTTTAATTCCTCTCTTTGTAAATTCTCCAATGAATTCTTGAAAGAATTGTTCCATGTTTCCAAATTGATTGGGATCTAGAGGTTGGAACCAAGTTAGAGCTGTTCCTGTGAGGGTGAGTCCAAAAGACTCATACTGCACAAAGAAGTCCTCTACTTGCTCCGCTCTTAGAACTTGTTTAAATTCGGCAATATGATCGTATGGCTCCCCTAATCCATCATAATGGTTTCTCATACACTTAGCTACTTGGATTGGTCTCAATCTCCTCATTGGTTCCGGCGGTCTGGGCAATACAGGGAAGACTGGGGCAGCTGGTCGTAATGGAGGCATTCCTGGCTGTCCTCCCACAGGTGGACGTGGTCTGACCGGTGGTCGGAAATGGTTCCCCATCCCCGTGTGGGTTTGATTGTGTGTGTGCACTCCTGGAGTTGCAAACTGTACATGAGTACGGTTGGGCACACTTCTTTGACTGGTCTGTCCTGATGTGGTATGTTCCGTCTCTTGTTGATTTCCAAAAGGATTCTGCGAGGTAGTTGCCTGCTCCCTCTGAGGAAATACAGGCGCACCCATATATCTCAGCCGAGCCCTGTCTAGGACACCTACAGGCCAATACCTTCTCTGATTCTTATCTAGGTAAGTGAGTCTAGTTTCGTCATCTGGGTCTTTCAACTCATAGAATGTTATGGGGCTCTCTCCTATTCCTTGAACAGGTACGTCAGTTTGAAGCAATAAGTCTGCTCCGTGAATCATGTAGACTTCCAATAGGTAGTCGTCTTGAGGTATCAAGTCTCCTCTCAAGACCCGTGATACTTGTGACCTGCCTCTAGGGGTGGTCACTAACTCTTCAGAGTTGTCGGGATCCATGAACTCTCCTCTTTCATTGATCCTCTCAGGAAATTCAGTTACTATGTAGATGTGACCCATTTTGTCAATGTAAGCACCTCCCTCGTACTTGACAGCAGGTCGTGGTACGATGGTGACATTTTGGGCAGTTGCCATCCTGGCGACGGACCTGTTTAAGCCATCCAGGTAGATTGGAATCTCCTGGGCATTAGTGGACACATATTGTAAGGAGGTACGGTAGTCTCCTTCAACCGTAGTCATGAAGTTTCCTGTTGGTGTAGGTCCTTGCATGTCTTCTGAAGCCATAAGTAACTCCTCTTCCGAGTCACTGGAAGTTTCTAAGTAGACTGAGTGATGACTAGCCTGGGCTGTACTTCCTACTCAGGATATGACACTCCTTCTACTACCTAGAACTCTTCCTGACCTCAAGTTCATTCACTCTCTGAAGCCTCTCTTTATGCTGCTTAGATTTACTTTGGACAGCTCTACCAATGATTCAGTTTGTTTGTCAAAAGAAGGGTTTACTTCTGGGCGATACCACACTTAGCGATACTGCTCTCGGCGATACGATACCAGAGCTCCAAACGATACGATACCAGACATCCAGACGATACGATATCAGTCTGGTGTCGCGATACTGTCCAGATTAACAGACGATACGATACCAGATATAGTGTCGCGATACTCCACTGGGGAACACCACGATACGATACCGACAAAGTCGACGTTACGATACTAGAAATTCGGGGCGATACGATCTCAATGTGGTGTCGCGATACGATCCTGGACAGGAGACGATACGATACCACCGCAGTAAGTGCGATCGCGATACTAATCTTGGCGATACGATACCACTAAAGTAATGTCACGATACCAAGACAAGCAGCCGACGATACGACACTTGTGAGGGCACGATCGCGATACTAAAGTAGTGTCGCGATACCAAGGTAGTGTCGCGATACCACTGTATCAAGCGATACGATACCACTCGGTAAAGTGAGGTCGCGATACTAGAAACTTAGGCGATACGACACCACAATGGTGTCGCGATACCAAGTATTAGTACCGGACGATACGATACCAGAGATCGAGTGCGATCGCGATACCAACTCAGTGTCGCGATACCGGAATGGTGTCGCGATACCAAGGTCGCGATACGATCCTGGACAGGAGACGATACGATACCACCGCAGTAAGTGCGATCGCGATACTAATCTTGGCGATACGATACCACTAAAGTAATGTCGCGATACCAAGACAAGCAGCCGACGATACGACACTTGTGAGGGCACGATCGCGATACTAAAGTAGTGTCGCGATACCAAGGTAGTGTCGCGATACCACTGTATCAAGCGATACGATACCACTCGGTAAAGTGAGGTCGCGATACTAGAAACTTAGGCGATACGACACCACAATGGTGTCGCGATACCAAGTATTAGTACCGGACGATACGATACCAGAGATCGAGTGCGATCGCGATACCAACTCAGTGTCGCGATACCGGAATGGTGTCGCGATACCAAGGTAGGTATCCAGCGATACGACACTTATGGCGAGTGTCGCGATACAAGGGAATTTTGGTATCGCGATACCAAAACTCAACCGATCGCGATACTCAAGCCAAAAGCAAGATTTTTTCCAAACTTTTTCACCCCCTTACTCTCCTCACTCTCCTCTTCCTTCCTAGACCTCTGTATCACACAATAAGATGACAATGATATCAGTTTTCCCCCCCCGCGATACTGCACAGATTTTTAATCACTTGTTTGATCATTTTTACAGTGTTTTTGACAGATAAATTGAGAGAATGTTTACCTTGGTGCTGTCTTGATTGCAATGTGAGCTCAAAACCTAGCTTTAACAGCCTGAATGCCACGATACCAAGTCCACGATACGGGTCGCTGCTCGCAAACGATACCAGAACACTGTGAAGTGTCAAATGAGCCAAATTTTTTGGTTTTTATACTTTTTTTTGACTGAACTTAAAATTTTTGGGATTTTTGATGATTTTCTGAGAATTTTGGCCTACTCCTACTCCTCTTTTCCTCACTTTTCCTCTCCTTCTAACCTAACCCTAACTCCTCCTTCTCTTCCCTCCTCCTATACTTAAACCTAAAACTTATCACACACACCTCAAGGATGAGAAGTGACAAGTGCTGAAATGGAATACTACTCGTCAATGGACAAATTCACCTCTACAAGTACGATTCGATCACTCTTGCTCTCTCACTATCACGAAGGCACCTTGGTGGAGTGACTCCCCGGCAACGGCGCCAAAAACGTGTGTACTTGAGCCACAATGACTCAAGGACTTGTACCAATGAGACTATACCTCAATTGCCATGCAAGTGCATATAGTGGAGTTCTTTTCACACATTTAAATGTCAATCCTAAGGAGAAACTTACCAAGTGTATGAGGACATGTGCACACGTGATAGGAAATGAAGTGAGTTAGCTATTCAAGCATGAGAAAAGACTAATACTACCCACACCTACTGAAATACTGGAAGTGTTGCCGCAAGCCTCTTTTCAGCAGTTTTGGTTTTTTGAGGTTTTCTCCCAGCCCAGAACTCCGAATATAGGCAATAGGGTACTCGTTTCGAAGCTCTCGACGAGACGAATCCAACGGTGGTGGTTTCAGCCAATTCTGACCACCCTGCTTCAAGTAATGACAGAAACAGTGAATTACGGGAGTCACAAACACCCGCGTTTTTGCTTCTCTTAGCTTACGCACGCACTACAGCAGCTCAAATCAAGGGGGAAGGGGTAGACAACAGTCCTACACTTGCATTTCAAGCATCACACACCCATACATGAGCAAAATGAAGATCAAAATCAGCATGAAAGAGGCAAACTCGAAATTTCAGAAGTGCTCTTCTTCACAATGACCAGAAGTCCTCTACAATGAGTCACTTTTGACTTATATATTAGTGCCCTAAGTTTGGTCCTTTCACACAAGAGACCGGCACTTTATTCACTAAAATGCTAACTTCCTACTATTGTACATAGGTAATTCGCTAATCTTCTGTGGGGACGCATCTAGAGGACTCCTCTAGTGCATTTACAATGGAAAATATATACAAGAGTGGTTATGATACAAAAGTAGTGTGTCCAAATCGGAAAAATTTTAGGGCCCGTCTTTTTTCTCTGCTTTGTGCGCTCTTTAGCTCTGCAACAGCACATTATGGCTCCAAATGCATATTTGGGAAGCTAAAGATGTCTATTAAGATAATCTGAAGTAATATTGGCAGGTGTAGAGCAGTATTTGTGCAACACCAGCTCATTTCTGGAGTGTATCCAACCATCTCCTCACAGTGGTATAAGAGCAATCATTAACTCAACATGGGAGATGGATTCCCATCATCAATTGACAAATTGGATCAAGGTAATTACTTTGCTTGGTCTATTAGAATGGAAGCATCTACATGGTAGAAATCTTTATGGTTACATATGTGGAGATGAGTCAATGCCAATACTTAGAAGCAAAGGGCAACCCACTCAAGAAGAACAAGAAAGGTTATCAACATGGTGCTCAAAGGATGCATTGGCCAGGTCATACCTTCTTAACTCAGTTTTTGATTTCTTACTCCCACATATTAGAAATTGTAATACATCACAAGAAACCTGGAATACACTTGAAGCATTCTTCTCTTCAATCACTAGAGCAAGAAAGAATCAACTATGGATGGAGTTCACAACACTCAAGAAGATGCCCGAATAGAATGTGACTGATTATGGCACTAAAATGAAGGACCTAGTTGATCAACTTGGAAGCATTGAAGAAGTCATTGATGAGGAGCAAATTGTAAGACAAGTGATCAATGGAATCAAATTAGATGACAAGTGGGAAGCATTCACTACTTCAATGGATCTATACATGGACATGCAAGTACCTGACTTCAATACTCTAATGGGACAACTCTTTACTCATGAAGCCAAGCTTGTGAAAAACAATGACAACTCAAAAGGTAATCAATCCTCTGCCCTATACACTAATAAGAACAAGAGTAAGGATGGTAAAGGTAAAGGCAAGAAATCTGATGATGAAGCTAGTACCTCTCAAGCTAACTTTGCAGGAAGAGATAGAGGTACAAGAGGAAGAGGCAGAGGAGGTAGACAAGGCAAGGGGAGATTCCAAAGCTCTTCTCCATGTGCCATATGTGGATTGACTAACCACACAACTGAGAATTGTTTCAGGAACCCTAGAAATCAGAGAGGAAGAGGCTTCAATAGAGGAAGCAATGAGAAGAAATTGCCCAACTACCTATGGGCAGAGGTTGTATCCACAACCACCTATCTTATCAACAGACTCCCATCCAAAGCATTGGATGGGATGATAGCATATGAAGCATGGAATGGAAGAAGGCCTAGCCTAGATCATTGAAAAAATTTCGGGTGCATAGCATATGCACATGTTCCATCACAGATCAGAGGTAAAATGGATCCCAAGGCAGAGAAATGTGTGTTCATAGGTTATGATCTTATTCAAAAAGGGTACAGGTTGTATAATCCAAGCACTAAAGGTTTTATTGTTAGTAGAGATGTTCTTTTTTCTGAAAACAACTCGTGGTTTGAAGATGATTGCAGAAAAGTCAAGCTACCTTATGACCTAGAAGAAGACTTTCCTAAATTTCAGAAGGCAAATAATCAACAATCTGAAGATTCAAGTGATTCTCATGATGATCAAAGAACACCAAGGAGGAACTTCAAGGTATGGAGCAACAAAGGTAAAGAGAAGATACAAGACTTGAGGGATATTGCAGAATCCTCTCAACAAACAGTAAGGAGATCAACTAGGGAAAAGAAGAAACCAGAAAGGTATGGATATGACACCTCTCTGGTCACTAAACACTCAATCTATATTGCTCAGGATATCAACTCAGAAGAACCATCAACTTTTGAAGAAGCTAACAAGAAATCTAAATGGAAGGAAGCAATGGAGGAAGATATACAAGCACTTCAAGAAAATCAGACTTTGTAGAAATATTTATGCGAATGATGTAAAAATGAGGAAGAGTCTTCCTCATGTAAATTAGAATCATATGTATTTTTTCTAGAATTTTTGGAAGCTCTTTGATAGCATATTTTTAGAATAGAAGGGAAAAGGACCAAAAATCAAGTGTGAAAAGGGACACTTGAAAATGTATAAAAGACAATTTCCTCTATTATGAGAGGGTTGGTTATATTATTTGTGCTATCCAAGTAATTAGAAGAGCTCTCCTTGCAGAAATCGTGTTTCTTCCTTTCAAGTACTTTCTTAGATTTGTTGAGTCTATTCTATGTGTGATCCATGGAATTTGCAAGCTTCTATTGTGTATTTTTGATTAATATGCATGAAGAGAGGTGATTCTTGATGTGTGGAGTGAGAAAGTGCTGAAGAATAGAGCTGGAGATGGAAATTGTCAATTTTCACAGAATCGTGATTGTCTCGTCTGAAGGTTACATGTATCATTTTTGAGATTTGACTTCATAATTGTGTTCTGCTGAGAAAATAACACACTTTAGGCACCAAGATCATTGGAAATGATGTAGTATTGCTCAAGATAATCAAAACCCTAGAAAATTCTCTTCATCTTCATTATTTCTCAGAAATCCAGTCATATTTCTCTTATTTTTTGGATTCCATCATCTAGAAGGGGCTGTGGTCTTTGTATACTTCCCGGATTGACAAATATAAGATGTATTGTTGATCCTTTATGCTAAAATGATTGGAGAGGACAACTCCAAAGGGTAACAACAAACATTTTTTGGCGCCGATGTCGGGGCAGTAAAGCAAAAGCTTCATTGAAGTTGGACCTTGCTGGATCTTCCATTGATGATGGTATTGAACACATTGAAAAGGTAATACTCTTTAATCAAGAAAAGGAAATATGGAAAGGTAGGTTTCTTTGTTTGTCTTTTGGGAAAAGAAAGCAAGAGATAGCCTTTTGAGATAAAGAAGTGGTGAAATTCTTGCAAATTGATAGTTGCTCATATTATTTTTTAAGTAAAGTGCAGGTGTGAAAAAAAAACTGAATCAAGATCGTTGAGGACAAGGTAAAATGTGATTATCTTTGCATTTGTAGAGTGCTTTTCGACCAAGTACCAAGCAAAATTTTTTATTTTGGGAAAAATGACATGATTGCATTGAGGAAAGTCAAGTAAAGTAGCTATATGCAAATATATAAGATCCATTTGTTTAGCTAAAGGCAAAGCAACAATCTTGAAAAAAGATTTATTTGCATCTTGAAAAGAAGAATGGTTGAGTTTATCATTGCATGAATGGATAATTGCACTTCTTAGCACACTTTTCTTTGGGAAGCTCTGCTCATAAACTGATTTGATTGCAAGCATAAAAAAGTATAACCAATCATGAAACAAAAGGTTAATGGACCTCTAAACAAGAAAACCCTAAAATAAGTGTTTACCTTGATTTAGGGTAAAATACTAAAAGAAAATCATAAAATCCATCAAAAATTCAAACAAATTTATTTTTTCTAAAAAGAGTTGGACTGGAGTATTGTTGTTGTAAGTGGAGAAGAAAAAATGGAAAAGAATTCTGAAAATTGAGAAAAAATAAAATATAGAGTGAAAGTTGTTGTTTCAATTTCTTAAAAAAATATGTTTCTTATGAGTTTGATGGTGTATAATTGCAGATGACAAGTGATTTCGAGTTGGTGAAGAATCTTGAAGAAGACTAAGTGGAAAGAAAAATAAAAAAACTGCAAAAACAGGAAGTTCAGAAAAAACACGATTCTCTGCACAAGATCGTGATTTTCTGTAAGGAAAAGAATTTGAGTTATTTTTTGCACATTTGGGTGTTGAGGTAAGAGGTTGTAAGAGATTTCGATAAAGTGGGTGAGTAAAGAGAATCAAATTTCAAAATATTAGTGAGAATTGAGCATCAAGTGAGTAAATTGAAAAATAGGTATAGAATCGTGATTTTCATCAGCGGGATAAAGGGAGAGACTTGTGATGAAGTTAGGAATTGTGAATTAAAACCATAAAATTGTTGAGGAAAAAAATTGAACAAGTAAAAAATGAAAATTCTGAGAAAATTACACAAAATCGCGATTGTGTGAAGTCTATAAAACCCTAGAATCTCAGAAAAAAGCTCATTTGAGTGAGGGAGAGAGAGAGAGAGAGAGAGTGAATAGAATCGCGATTTCCTGCAACCACAAAGCTTTTGGATACTTTTTGATCAAGCAAGCAAGGTAAGGACTTCCCAATAAATTTTTGCATTATTTCAAGTTCTCATATGATGATTAGAACATAAAAAACTCAGAAATTAGTAAAATCACGGAATCACGACTTTTAGAATTTTGAGTTTTACTGAGAAAATAATAATAATTTTGTAAACCTCTTTTATTGCATGTTAAAATTTTAACAAAGCGATTCTTTTGGAGAAATAAAAACTTAAAAATTAACAACTTCAAAAAAAATTTCAAATTGCATAGAATCGTGATTCTATAGTCAAACACAAAATCGCGATTCTCTGAAATAAAACACAAAATCACGATTCCCAGAGCACGATTTTCATAGGAAAATCATGTTTGAAACGATTGTGAGCAATCATGATTGTCTGGGAATAGAATCGTGAAAAACACGATTCTTTCCACAGAATCGTGAAAAACACGATTCTCTCCACAAAATCATGAAAAACATGATTCTCTCCACAGAATCGTGAAAAACACGATTCTCTCCACAGAATTGTGAATAACAAGATTCTCTCCACAGAATCGTGAAAACACGATTCTCTCCACAGAATCGTGAAAAACACGATTCTCTCAACAGAATCGTGAAAAAAAAACGATTCTCTCAACAGAATCATGAAAAACACGATTCTCTCCACAGAATCATGAAAAACACGATTCTCTCCACAGAATCGTGAAAAAACACGATTCTCTCCACAGAATCGTGGAAAAACACGATTCTGTTCTCAGAATCGTGGAAAACACAATTTTCTTCAAAAGATTGTGAGTAAGTTGAATGATTCATAGATCTCGTAATAAATTGTAAACCCCTCCTAAACAAGATCTAGGAAGGAAGGAGATAGAACCAGTGATAGGAGAACTACAAGAAAAAGATTTTGGGCAAGAAAATAATATGGAAAATTTAAATGAAACCAACAAATCTTTTGAAACTGGTGATTACAGAAATATTCTTAAATATATGTACACAAATAGGTTTGGAACCTATGTATATCAGGATGGGATGCATAAGTTTGTCATTAGATTGAGAAACTTAGAAGTTCCCCTGAATATAACACCAGTAGCACAATTCAAGGATGGCAGATATGAGGATAGACAGGGATGTGTATACATCTTCTCAGAGGACCCAGAAAATTCTAATGACTTAGGGCAATGTGCAGACAAGAGACCTTGGGAACAAAACCTAGGGCAACCAGACTTGCCAAGACAACATGAAACTCACAATAATAGTGAACAACAACAAGGTAGGAGAATACATACTTCCCCAAACCCTTTTGAAAGAGAAGTGGAAGGACTTAATGATTATCCATTTAGAAGGAGACATCAGCGGTAGAATCAGGGAAGAATGCTTAGGCCCTATCAGGTAGCCAAATGCATGAAGACTCAAATATGAAGGATATTCTGATCCTCATGCTCATGCTGTAGAATTTAGACAATTAATTAGAGTAGAAGAAGTTGAGGATTATAAAGTGCAATTTGAAGCATTTGGTCTAACCCTAACTGGACATGCACTATCTTGGTTCATAAAGGAAATGTATCCGGATATTGAATCTTTCCTAGAAGCCTTCATAGGGGAATTCTCAAAAGCTGGAATAAAACATAGCACAGCTACCTTGATACATAGCTTTAAACAGCAAAAAGATGAAAATGTCAGAGAGACAGCTAGGAGATTCAAGCAATACATTGACAGATGTCCCAGAGAAGAAGTACCCTCCATGGCAAGACAAGTATCTCTATTCATAGAAGGATTGAGAAGTGCCCAATTAAGAACCTTGGTGTATTATAGAAGGTGCCTAGACCTAGGAGCATGTGTTAAGGAAGTGATAGACTTAGAGGATAACCGGGGACAAGATCTATTAGCATTTGATCAACAAAGAACAAATGAAGATAAAATCCCACCAGCAGAAGAATTAGCACAGGCAATTGCCAAAGCCCTAGAAGTTAGCACTAAGACAAACTTGATAAACACTAGGATAGCTGTGAAGAGATGAATAGGTATGTGCTTGAAGATGAAGAGGTGTTGCAAAATCCTTGATCTACACCAGCCAAATGAACTCTAGGAGTATATGGTGGGCCCTTTTAGCTTGCCAATGGATGTATTAGACACCCTATGTACCTTGGAAGATCACTCTCAAAAAGATAGATCAAAACAGATAAGTTGGAGTTAGCTCAGAGGTGAAAACTTGCTATTCTTGGTTCATACACCTGTCTAGTGTTTTACATAATTCTCTGAGCACAGTAGCAATTAGCTTAATTCCTCTTGCGGAAGTCTAGGTAGCTTAAAGAGCTAACTTTCAAGAGTAATCTCATCAAAAATAATAAACCACACACTGAGAATGAGTTTTAACAAGTGATGACATCATCCCGATTTTCACGGGCTGCTACAGTTTGAGACTAGTGAGCTGAAAAATGAACATAACTCAACATATAGGAATGCAATGATTATGAAAATTTGTATGGTTATACTAGACAAAAATTTGAATCCACCAAGCTTTAATTCACTGAATTTGGATAAGTAACCACGGAGAAATGGCTCTGACAAGGTGAGTGAAAAAATCGGGTACCTGACAGAGAAGTGAAGATGAACAGACCCTGTTGACTTCAAATGAACATAACTGAAGATTGCAACATCCAAATGACATGAAACTTTGTGAGCATATAATAGACTGATAGAGCTAACTTTAGCAAGTTAAATCACTGAAAATAATGCACCAAGCTCAGAGAAACAATCTCTGCAATCTGACTGAGAAAACTGAGAGTAATGGCAGTGAGTAGTACACTTCACAAGAACATGGACATATGAACTCAAATAATCATGAAAATGAAAGTATATTGCTTGTAGAATACAATGACTTACTGATACATATGTGTGCCTTGTAATCACACCTTGATATGGCATAAATTGCAGCTATTGGAGGTCTTCACATAGGTCTCTCTAACCACGACTAAAACAGCCATCTGTTTATAGTTGAGTTTGGGAGGCTAACTTCCCTCAATCACTCTCCAATCAATCAATGATTGATTTTATTCTCTACCTACCACAAATCACAAACTCGTGGCTCCTCTTTCCATTCTTGATCAAGTGGACTCAACCACTTAAGATTCTTTCACTTTTACATTAAGTAAACTCTTCAAAAGTTACAAGAGGTAGTTCACAAGTGAACTTTACATAGTCTTCATTTTGAAGCTTCTTTTATGACTTTGTGGGACTCAAGCCAATACTTAGGCTTGTCATAGACTTGCTCCAACAGCTCCCCCTCAAGCCAAGTATGTTTGAGGTCTTCAATCTTCCAAGATTACGTGCAAACCAATCATAGCCTTGAATTTGCAAAGCTTTGTACCATCCAATGCTTTGGTTAGAATATCTGCACATTGTTGATGAGTGGACACATATGATATTTGAATCTCTTTGCTTAGAACCTTTTCTCGTACATAGTGATAATGAACTTCAATATGTTTAGTCCTTGCATGAAAAATAGGATTAGCAGCCAAATGAATAGAACTCATATTGTCACCAAAAATAGTTGGAGTTCCAAACTCCAATCCAAGATCTTTGAATAATGTCTTCATCCACATAGCTTCCTAAGTAGCTATGGCAAGACCTCTATATTCAGCTTCAGTAGAAGCGAGAGCAACTATGGGTTGCTTCTTGGATGACCATGAAATAAGCTTTGAACCTGCAAAGGTAAGATAACCTGAAGTGCTCCTTCTATCTTCCTTGGAGCCAGCCCAATCTGCATCAGAAAATAGCTTCAAACCTAAATCAGATACATAAGGATAATAAAGTCCTTCATTTATGGTTCCTTTGAGGTACTTGAGAATCCTTTTGGCAGCATCCATATGTGGTTTCCTTGGTGTGTGCATAAATTGGCTTAGCACACTCACACTGTAACATATATCTACTCTTGTCAATGTGGCATAGTTGAGACTACCCACTAGACTTTGATATGATGTGATGTCCTCTATGAGTTCACCTTCATGTGAGCTCAATTTGTGATTGACCTCCATTGGAGTACCTGCAATCTTACAATCTTGCATCTTGAATTTTGCCAACATGTAATGTACTTTCTTTGAGTGAGAAACAAACCATGATCTTTGTAGACAACTTTCAAACCTAGGAAGTAGGTAAGTGAACCCAAATCACTTATCTTGAACTCTTCTCTCATCTGATCTTTGATCTTCTTCATACCATCTGCATCATTTCCTGTCAATATAATATCATCTACATATACACATAGGTAGATGACCTCAGAGTTACTCTTTTTAATAAAGAGTGAAGGATCTGCCTTGCTTGGTTGAAAGCCTTTGTCCTACAAGAATGAAACAAGCCTGAAATTCCAAGCTCTTGGATCTTGCTTGAGACCATACAATGCTTTGTTAAGTTTACACACATAATCAGGATAAACTTGATTCTCAAAACCAGGTGGTTGTGCCATATATACCTCTTCTGTTATCCAACCATTCAAGAATGCATTCTTTACATCTAGTTGAAGTATCTTCCAATTCTTGGAAGAGGCAATACTAAGCAAAACCCTAATAGTAGGCATCTTTGCCACAGGAGAGAAGGTCTCCTCATAATCAATTCCCTGAGTTTGTGCAAAGCCTTTTGCTACAAGCCTTGCCTTATACATGTTAATTGAACCGTCAGAATTCTTCTTGAGTTTATAGACCCATCTTGAGCCTATTATCTTCATGGATGAAGTCTTGGGCACCAAATCCCAAGTGTTGTTTTCCTCAAGTGGTTCAATCTCTTCCTTCATTGCATGCTTCCATTCTGTTTTTGCTTTGGCCTCTTCAAATGATGATGGCTCCTCTTGGTTTATGTCCTGTGCTATGTAGATAGAATGTTTAGTTACTAATGAGGTGTCAAACCCATACCTTTCTGGTTTTTTCTTTTCCCTCATAGATCTTCTTAGGCCATGATGTGATGATTCTGCCTCATGTCCAAGTTCCTGCAATTTTGCTTTACCTTTAGACTTCCATGCTTTGATCTTTTCCATATGAGATTCTTCATCATCCTCCGAGGTGTCTTGTTCTTCAATCTTTGGTTGTTCTCTACCAAGCTTTGGAAAATCTTCTTCAAGATCATATGGTAAATTGACCTTCCTGCATGAATCTTCATACCATGAATTGTTCTCATCAAAAACTACATCCCTGCTTTTTCTGCCTTTGGATCCATCTTGCCTCTAACCTGTGAAGGAACATGAGCAAAAGCAATACATCCAAAAATTTTACAATGATCTAAGCTTGGTCTTCTTCCATTCCAAGCCTCATATGGAGTCATCCCATCAAGGGATTTTGAAGGCAACCTGTTAATCAAGTGGCTCTAGATACAGCCTCAGCCCATAAGTAATTAGGTAAATGCTTTTCATTTAACATAGACCTTGCACCTTCAACAATTGTCCTATTCCTCCTTTCTGCCACTCCATTTTGCTCAGGAGTGTACCTTGTAGTTACCTCTCTTTTGATTCCTCTTTCTTGAAGAAAAGAATCAAACTCATGGGAGAAGTATTCTCCTCCTCCATCTGACCTTAACCTTTTTAGTGATTTACCTGTTTGATTCTCCACAAGAGCCAAATATCTTTTGAAACATGAAAAAAATTAATCTTTGTGTTTCATAAAGAATAGGATAGTCCATCTGCTGCAATTATCAATAAAGGAGACATAATACCTTGATCCAAATATTGAAGCTTCCTTGCTAGGTCCCCATACATCTTTATGAACCAACTCCAAGAGATCTCCATGCATATAACCTTTCTTCATGAATGGTAACCTGTGAGACTTTCCAAATTGACATGCACTACACTTATAAATCATATGCTGTTTTGACAAATTAGGGATTCCAAGTACACTTTGGTCCCTGCAAATTTGCTTTAATGACCTTTCACCAATATGTGCTAACCTTTTGTGCCATACTTCCAAGTCTGTGAGTGTCTGACTACCATAATTAAAGAGAGCAATGTTTCTAGTGTCCTGTAATTCAAATGTGAAAAATCTACCTGTCTTTTCACCTTTTGCAATTTTTTTGAATCCTTGACTTGGATCTTCAACAAATGCTCCTGCCTTTGTGAACCTGACTTGCAACCCTTTCTCTACTATCTGCCCAACACTTATCAAATTCTTTGTAATGGTAGGGACATAGAGTACCTTACTGAGTAGGTTGATGTTTCCATCAGGTGCTTTGACATTGCCTATTTTCTCCATAGGATGTTTTGTATCATCTCCTGTTTGTACCTCATGCTTATTCCTTGGATCTTCTAAATCTGATAGGAGTGCCACATTTCCTGCCACATGATTTGAACAACCTGAATCTATGTAGAAAACATGCTCATCAGATTTACCTTGTGGCATAGCCATGTTCATGATCAATAATGAATCCTCTTTGTTTGAGTCTTCTGTGTAGTTATTGTAGTCTCTCCTTCCTTTGTAGCCTCCTTGATAGTTTGAATGATTGTAGTTGTTGTAGTTGCCATGATAATTGTTGAACCTTCCTCTTGAGTAGCCATAACTTCCTCTATTGTATCCTCTGCCTCTTTGATTCCTAGAATTCCTAAAGCAATTTTCAATTGTATGATTAGTTAATCCACAAATAGAACATGAGTTGGAGTCTTGGGATCTCCCCCTGCCTTGTCTACCTCCTCTTCCTCTACCTCTGCCATGTCTTCCTCTACCTACATAGTTAGCTTGATATGTACCTGCTTCATCATTCACTTTCTTTGCCTTTCCTTTGTTATCTTTGGACTTGCTTTTATCAGTGTATAAAGCTGAAGGTTGATTACCTTTAGAGCTTTCTCCATTTTTGATAAGCTTTGCCTCTTGAGTAAGTAGTTGTCCAATGAGTGTATTGAAATCAGGTACATGCATGTCCATGTACAAATCCATAGCTGTGGTGAATGCTTCCCACTTGTCATCTGCCTTCAAGCCATTGATGACCTGCCTTACAATTTGTTCTTCATCTATTACCTCTCCAATGCTTCCCAAATGATCCGTTATGTCCTTGAGCTTTGTGACAAAATTAGTCACATTTTGTTTGGGAGCCTTCTTGAGAGTTGTGAAATCCAGCCATAGTTGATGCTTCCTAGCTTTGGTACTTGAAGAAAAGAAAGCTTCAAGTGCATCCCACACTTCCTGAGATGTCTTACAACTTCTAATGTGAGGCAACAAAAAATCTGAGATAGAGTTGAGGAGATAAAACCTTGCAAGTGCATCCTTGGAGCACCATGTGCTCAATCTTTCTTGCTCTTCTTGTGTTGGTTGACTTTTGTTCCTGAAACTTGGCATAACTTCATCTCCAGCCACATAACCATATAAACTTCTACCTTGGAGATAAGCTTCCATTCTTAATGACCAAGCTGAGTAGTTATCTCTGTCCAATTTGTCAATTGATGAAGGAAATTCATCTGCCATGTTGTCCAACCTTGCTCTGATACCACTGTGAAGAGATGGATAGGTATGTGCTTGAAGATGAAGAGGTGTTGCAAGATCCTTGATCTACACCAGCCAAATGAACTCCAGGAGTATATGGTGGGCCCTTTTAGGTTGCCAATGGATGTATTAGACACCGTATGTACCTTGGAAGATCACTCTCAAAAAGATAGATCAAAATAGATAAGTTGGAGTTAGCTCAAAGGTGAAAACTTGCTATTCTTGGTTCATACACCTGTCCAGTGTTTTACATAATTCTCTGAGCACAGCAGCAATTAGCTTAATTCCTCTTGGGAAAGTCTAGGTAGCTTAAAGAGCTAACGTTCAAGAGTAATCTCATCAAAAATAATAAACCACACACTTCGAATGAGTTTTAACAAGTGATGACATCATCGCGATTTTCACAGGCTGCTATAGTTTGAGACTAGTGAGTAGACAAATGAACATAACTCCAAATGTAGGAATGCAATAATTATGAAAGGTTGTATGATTATACTAGATAGTAAGCAAAATCCAACAAGCTTTAAATCACTGAATTTGGATAAGTAACCATGGCGAAATGGCTCTGACAAGGTGAGTGAAAAAATCGGGTACCTGACATGGAAGTGAAGATGAACAGACCCTGTTGACTTCAAATGAACATAATTGAAGATTTGCAACATCCAAATGACATGAAAATTTGTGAGCATATAGTAGACTTATAGAGCTAACTTTACCAAGTTAAATCACTGAAAATGATGCACCAAGCTTAGAGAAACAATCTCTGCAATCTGACTGAGAAAACTGAGAGTAATGGTAGTGAGTAGTACACTTCACAAGAACATGGACATATGAACTCAAATAATCATGAAAATGAAAGTATATTGCTTGTAGAATACAATGACTTACTGATACATATGTGTGCCTTGTAATCACACCTTGATATGGCATAAAGCTCAGCTCTTGGAGGTTTTCACATAGGTCTCTCTAACCACGACTAAAACTGCCATCTATTTATAGTTGAGTTTGGGAGGCTAACTTCCCTCAATCACTCTCCAATCAATCAATGATTGATTTGATTCTCTACCTACCACAAATCACGAATTCGTGGCTCCTCATTCCATTCTTGATCAAGTGGACTCAACCACTTAAGATTCTTTCACTTTTACATTAAGTAAACTCTTCAAAAGTTACCAGAGGTAGTTCACAAGTGAACTTTACATAGTCTTCATTTTGAAGCTTCTTTTATGACTTTGTGGGACTCAAGCCAATACTTAGGCTTGTCATAGACTTGCTCCAACAATAGCTACAAATAAGGAATGCTATAACTGTGGAGAAAATCATTTGGTACAAGAATGTCCATATCAAAAAAACCACAACATTTGCAAGATAGGAAAACACTCAAATACTGTACATTGGAAAGAAAATGGACAAATCCTACTAGAGAAGAATGCTTGTACAATAAACAACCTATTAAGGAAAGAGAATATGCAAATCAACATAATTCACAAAGAGAATCTGGATTTTTTCAGCAACCAAGACCTGTACTTGGGCAACAACCTCCACTACCAACAATTGTAGTACCAGTCAAATACACACCAATAGAAGAAGAAAGCTCAAGTCTAAGATCATCTTACAGAGAAGATTATCATTGGAATGAAGGATATCAAGAAGAGTGTGAAGGATATGAGTTAAGAGAACCAGAAGTGAAAGCCCTAGACTTGGGAAATGGGAGAATTGAAATGGATATAGCTACATTCATGTACATAACCAATAATTACATGTCCAATCAGAAACTTCAATTCAAAGGGAGTCAAAAAATAACTTGTTATAGATGTGGAGGGGAACATTTCATTAGAGACTGTCCACAACCTCCTACACTAAGGATAGAAGGTGCTTATTGCAAGGATTGTGGCAAGGAACACCTAATAAAGGATTGTCCAAGAAATCCTCAAAAACAACAGAACACATCTAATAACATATCATTAAAAACAGTCAACATAATGGAGCAAGAAGAATTGAGTGACCAAGATCAAGTAAATGTAAATGCTATAACAAGAGTGTTGAGAAAATGGGGAACAACAACCCTAACCGCCTCACATGGAAGTGAGAGGTTTCTCCAAGTTGGGGCAAAGAATGAGAGGAGAGGCTCACCCACGCTCATGGAGCAATGGCAACAATGGCCAACGTCACAAGGAGCAAAGGGGAACATCCTCCCAACCATGCACACACACATGCAAATCCATACACCAAGATCATCACCTTGCACACAAGGAAACAGGAGAGTAGCAAATGACACCTTCTTCCATTACCAAAATGGAGGCCAAGGCCATGGCCAAGGGACCTCCCCTTTTACAAATGAGGCTCTTCTTTATATAGAGAAGAGAAGCATATGTGAATAAAAACATGTGGTCAAAAGACCACATGTGCTAAATCAAAAAGAGGATCTTTATGTGATTTGGGAATTTCAAAAGATAACCACCTAGAGAGAGAGTGGGCGCGTGGAGAATTCCTACGTGGGATTTTTTGTATATATGCAAAAAGGCTACTTTATGGAGAAGGCTTACATACCTTAGACTTAGGGGAATTATCAAAAAGTGGTTTTAGGAGAGTGTTCACATGGACATCTCCTAATTTACAAAAGATGGTTTTTTCATGAGGGCTAAAGGATGCCATAGCATGAGGAAAAATATGGGCAACCCTTGTAGCAACACCCTCCTCCTCCTAGACTTTGTCGCCCTCGACAAAGCTGAGAAATGAGACGCATATATTGCTGGATTGGTCCAAGTTTGGAGTCTTCTGCTCGGCTACTCTGCAACTGTTCAAATCTTGAATTGTGCCAAGCTGCAAACCTTTGAATCAGCAAGTTGTCAATCTACAAGTCTGCAACTCCATATTGCTGAGCGACACAATCCCCTTGGGGGGCAGTCAGCCCAGCCTCCATCCAATGTGCCTTCTCTCAAAGCTTCAATAACTGAAATTTAAACATACACAACAAGTAGAGTGAATTTGAAAAGAAGCAGCCACAAAATGTAATTCCATGTTTAGTTTCTGCTTCATGAACATCTTTCACTTAGGACTTGCTCTTGTAATGAGAAGAGCTCCTGAAAACCTCATCTTTGCACTCCAAAAAATAATATCAGCCAAAGAAGTCATTCGCAATTTCATAGCATATATTAAATCATTCGATCATTTCTTAATCAAGATAGACTGAGGCTAAGTTCATGTAGAATCCTCATTAATGGGTCATCCCAAAGAACATTGTACTGCATATGAGGAACTCCTAACCTGAGAGTGATCAGTACCGAACATGCACCTAGAAGCATGCATATGTTCAAGAAATTTTGGTCAAGATATATGCTTGCAACATAATGCAGTTATTGGCCATGCCAATGTCAGTTAGAATCTGTGAACTGAGAGCCCAATTGGTGTCAAAACTTGAGTCAAGATGAAGTACCTGATCATAATAACTGTATGGAGGTGAAGACTGAACATTTATCATTAGTCATTCATAAAGACAGAATTCCTTTGGGGTTTGTGATACTATCCCCTCAAGCAATCACAAAAACTCAACCCATGTTAGTGTACATATTTATTTTGAAACAAGCACCCTCAGCATTTGTTTATGTGAATCTATCATGAAGAGCAACTCAGCATTATCCTACAGTTGTGACAACAATTACCAACCATTCATAAAACACAAGACTTGGTTCCTTAAGAGTTAGGAACATTAGGAAGGCAAGAGAACAGTGGAATTGAGACATATTGCAGACTACGCATCCTCCATGAGCTGGCCTGGTAAAAACCTACATCACTTAAGATCACTTAGAGTTTGGATCTACATTGAAGCATATCTAACATAGATTGCACAAAAATGCCATAAGTCAATGTAAGGTTTCATAATTCATGCTCATGCCTTGCAAAAAATGAGAGATGAATTATTACAAAAATTACTTGTACATGAGTGTCCTACCACCCCGAACCATGTGTGTACCAAATTTAAACGTGGAAAAGTACTAGTCTTCAATTTTTCAGAGAAAAAGCACACGAGATGGATTAGTCATTGAAAAGTCTTTCCATAGTGATAGGGGCAGTCACACATGCCACATGCCACATCAAATAGTCTGTGTGGTAGCTCCCCTCTTATCCAAGTGTTTCCGCTCAAACATAGCTAGAATGTGTAGCAGTACTATTACTTAAACATGATAGCAATCATTTGGATGTTTGTGGCGACAGGGCAAGTCTCTGCACGATCTGCAAATACTCATCAACAAGGAACTAGCATTGACATGGATGCTGGAGGAATATTCAGCTGTAACTGCAAGAATTTCTGCACATAATACCAGATCAAAACTGCTTTTCTAGATTAAGATCAACCACATCTTATATTCTTGGAGAGTGCTTCTATTAGTTGTGTTTGAAAATAACAAGATGCATGAATAACTAAATCATCTTGATCCCATTAGTTACAAACAACCAATACAATCTTTTGCAACCGAATCCCGATTTTACACTTCTGGAAATAGGGGGCCTACATCCCCCTGGAGAGCACTCTGCAAAATCACTACAACCATCAAAGAAAATAGGAGGGCAGCCCAAAAAGCTCAAACCCCACGCCAATAGGGAAATGCAAGCCACACATAGTCCACATTTCTTTGAACAATTCCCCTAAGCCATCATAGAGTTCTGGGCGCCATTCTTGTCACCACTACAGACCCGAATCAGGAGGGAGCCGAGTCGTAGAGGTTTGGAATGTCAGGCCCTTGCCTGAATCATGCTCGGCTAGTACCAACATTACACAGCAAGGGGATCTCCAACACATTTCCCTGATAGAACTCCTCACGACAGATAGTAAAGGATTGGGTTGGCCACCGAATAAGGTATTACTGGGTAAGAATGGTGCAGAGCACAAAGGTCCCCCCACAGTAGTGCCTGACGTAATATAATAACACCTTTGCATGACAAAAGGATCTACACATCTGTAAAGATGGAGAAATGCAGCCACCAATTCCCAAAAAGGCACAAAAAATATTACAAACCTGCAACTTTCAGGAGAAGACAAGTACTGATATTCATCTTGTTCAAATATTGAGAGGCATGAGAAGTTTATGCAGACGTTGAGAGAAAGATGTGGCCGATAATGGAGAGAGAAGGAGTATGCCTTGACCCCAAAAAAAAAACAATAGATGCGAGGAAATGGGGAAGCACAAGGAAGTTCTTTGGCTCCAAGCTGGGCAGCAAGAGCGTAGCTCACCCTCTGTTGCCATAGCAAGATCCTCATGGGAGGAAACAAGGGCAGTAACCTCCATGAAGGAACAAGTAGGAGGATGTCGAATCTTTGCTCATGAGTAGCATGCCACCAGAAGATCGCAAACCCTACATACACCTTTACCAGGCAAATGTAGAAACCAGAGGTCACCAGCGAAGAGCTTTACATGTGAAGAAGTTCTTACCGCATGATGAAATGATGGCCAAGTGCCATAATGTCTTTCAAGGATAGTACAACCTGACAAGTGTTGCACACAGTGAAACTTGCAAGCCATGATCAGTCGAGAGGCGAGAGACAATGAGATAGAAGACAGGAGCATTGTTTAACTCCACAATCATAGGTCGTAGGTGCCGATCTGAAGGGAAGCCATAGCTTACCTCCATAGAACAGGCTTATCGGGTGGAAGGAGCACAACAGGCTCGACTTCAAGCATGAGAAGCTTGAGGGTCATCCCGTAATGTCACGGCGAAGCATCTGCAGGTGTGCGCACAGCTGAGTGTGAAGTCATCTGTCGTAGACCTTCAATAGACATGGAGGGCAGAAACTGAGCTCGACCCCAAGCAGGGGGAGCGTGGACAATCCAATTGTTGGATATGAATGACCGAAAGGGGGCACCTCAGAGTGCACATCTGCCATGGTGATTCTTCTGAGAAGGATCACGATAGGGGGAGCTCATGAATGAGCTTGACCCCAAGATGAAAACAGGACAGAACAAGGAAAACTAGTTGTCGATCTTCGTAAGAGAGAAAGAGGGAGGGACTATTACTCCCCCACCTACCCGCATTGGATATGACAGCCACCCCATTCCAATCTGCACACGAATTAACTACTTTTCTTTTTTAATTCGAGGGACACAGATAATGCATGTGGACATTCAAAGCGGAATCCGAAAAGGGAGGGAGGATCAAGAGAAGGTAGCTACCCACCCCCTTTTCCAAGGCAACCACTAAAACAGAGGTGGCAGTGGTGGAAAATGATGCCCAATGTGTGTGTGGGAGTGTGTATATGAGAGAGTGAGAGAGAGAAGGGGGTTAGGGGTGTTTTTATGCATCAAACAGAAATGAACTAAGATTACTCAAAAATTAAAAGAAGAGAGGTACCCTAGGCCAACCAAAGGCCACACGTATTCATCCTCCTCCAAGTGTCAAGGTGCATCTCACAAAGTATGGACACGCAAACTTGGAAAAACCAACGGCTAAAGGCCGACGTCCCTGGCAACGGTGCCAAATTGTTGAGAAAATGGGGAACAACAACCCTAACCGCCTCACATGGAAGTGAGAGGTTTCTCCAAGTTGGGGCAAAGAATGAGAGGAGAGGCTCACCCACGCTCATGGAGCAATGGCAACAATGGCCAACGTCACAAGGAGCAAAGGGGAACATCCTCCCAACCATGCACACACACATGCAAATCCATACACCAAGATCATCGCCTTGCACACAAGGAAACAGGAGAGTAGCAAATGACACCTTCTTCCATTACCAAAATGGAGGCCAAGGCCATGGCCAAGGTGCATCTCACAAAGTATGGACACACAAACTTGGAAAAACCAACGGCTAAAGGCCGATGTCCCCGGCAACGGCGCCAAATTGTTGAGAAAATGGGGAACAACAACCCTAACCGCCTCACATGGAAGTGAGAGGTTTCTCCAAGTTGGGGCAAAGAATGAGAGGAGAGGCTCACCCACGCTCATGGAGCAATGGCAACAATGGCCAACGTCACAAGGAGCAAAGGGGAACATCCTCCCAACCATGCACACACACATGCAAATCCATACACCAAGATCATCGCCTTGCACACAAGGAAACAGGAGAGTAGCAAATGACACCTTCTTCCATTACCAAAATGGAGGCCAAGGCCATGGCCAAGGGACCTCCCCTTTTACAAATGAGGCTCTTCTTTATATAGAGAAGAGAAGCATATGTGAATAAAAACATGTGGTCAAAAGACCACATGTGCTAAATCAAAAAGAGGATCTTTATGTGATTTGGGAATTTCAAAAGATAACCACCTAGAGAGAGAGTGGGCGCGTGGAGAATTCCTACGTGGGATTTTTTGTATATATGCAAAAAGGCTACTTTATGGAGAAGGCTTACATACCTTAGACTTAGGGAAATCATCAAAAAGTGGTTTTAGGAGAGTGTTCACATGGACATCTCCTAATTTACAAAAGATGGTTTTTTCATGAGGGCTAAAGGATGCCATAGCATGAGGAAAAATATGGGCAACCCTTGTAGCAACAAAGAGCACAAGCTAAACAACAAGAAACAACTAAGGAACAAAAGAAGAATTCATTTCCAAAGGAAAAGAAAAATAGACAAAAAGGGAGATGGGAGAAAAAAATGAGAAATGGAAAAAAATTGGAAGAAGAGATTATAGAACAGCCAAACAATAGTCAACCTCAGAATAAACCAACTCAGCAAGAGGCAAAAAATTCACAAAGTTTGGAAACTTTGATAAGAGCATATAAGGGAAGAATTCAAGAGGGACCAAATCCTACAAACCATGTAATGGCTTACCCTATGCCAGATTTAGAGCAGGAAAGAATGCAAATATGCAAACAAATCATACAAGAAACACAACTTAAAATGAGGGAACCTGACAATTGTCCAACAACAGTTGGGAAAGCAAATGCAACAAAAACAAGGAAAACTCTTGATCTGGAAGATAATGCATAAATAACCTTCCAAATCAATATAGACAAGCAATGTACAATTTTATACCACACCACAATGGAAGAATTGGTAAAAAAAAATCCTCACCTGCAACACAATATGAAAAAGGGGGAAGCAATACTAGAGATTTTTTATCCATAGCAACAAGAATTGGAGGAGTTGTTGTACATTCCTATTGATAAAATAGGAGGATATTGTGAAGGATAAGTAAGGAAACACAACTCTAAGAATACAATTTGGTAAAAATCATGCCAAAGCTATATTGGATAGTGGATTAGGTGTGGCCACCATGACTAAACAAACTTGGGAGAGATGGGGAAAAAATGAATTAATACCCACTAAAATGAGATTACAACTTGCAGATGGACACATAGAAAAACCCCTAGGAATATGGGAAAAGGTGATTGTGGAAATATGCGCAATAGAAATAGAGCATACTTTTGCCATAGTTGAATTTTCACAATCCACTTCATATGAAATTATCCTAGAAAGACCATTTATGAGACAAATGCAAATAGTGCAAGATTGGGGTAATGATTGCCTATATCTTTAGAGCAAAGGAAGGATAACCAGAGTGAATCTAAGAAATGGTCAATATTGTGACATGTCCCCTCAAGAATGGTTCAAAATACATCAAAATCAAGATTTAAGTGAAGAATCAGAGATTGAAGATCAGAATGAACAAAATCATCAATATGGAAGTACAATGTGATAAGAAACCTTACAAATAAAAAAAGAAGATTAAGAAAAGAAGATTGTGTAGAAGGGAGAAAATTACAGGATGAGAGCTATATACCACAAAAATTTAAAGATGAAGAATTTGAGCCTTATGGTTGGAACCAGATTTTGGCTACCATGGATCTAGCCAATGATGAGTATGTGGGAGTGAAATTCCAAAATGAAGAAGGATATGATGTCTTTCACATAGGAATACAAATGATAAAGGTATGAAAAAGAGAAGAGGGCCAAGAAGAAGAAATGATATTGAAAAATGGTAAAACACAATATTTGGAAGAGGTAAAAGCTACAGATGCAATAAAAGATAAAATCTCAGGCAAATATAGAAAAAACAAACACAAGGAAATAGAAAAAGACCAAGAGGATGAAAAAAAATGAGAAAATGACAAACAAGGATCAAGAGTTTGATGTACCTGCAAATTTCAAGACTTATGAAGTAGAAGACAGACACTTTCTAAAAATGAAACCAAAGAGAGAAAAGAAAAAAGGGAAGGCATATGACAATGAGGAACAAACTAAGAAGGTAATGATCACCCAAGAAGAGGGGGAAGAAAGACATATTGTAATAGCTGATGACATGACAAATCAAGAGGAGGAAGCATTAAGAAATTTGGCCAGAAACTATAGGAATGTGTTTGCTTACAGTTACAAGGATTTGAAAGGAATTGACCCTAAAATCTGTGAGCATAAGATTCCTATTACACCTGATGCAAAGCCTAGCAAACAAAGACATTACACATTCAATGATAAATACTCTACCAAAATAAAGGAAGAAATTGACAAGCTGTTGGCTGCCAATTTCATCTATGAGATTGAGTATACAGAATGGATATCTCCTATAGTTGTAGTACCAAAAAAGAATGGGAAACTTAGGGTATGCATTAACTTGAAAAGAGTAAATGTTGTGACTATAAGAGATAGCTACCCATTGCCTATAATAGACCATCTTTTAGAAAGAGTTGCAGGGAAGGAGGTCTATAGTTTTTTGGATGGTTTTTCAGGATACAATCAGGTACCCATAGCTATGGAAGACCAACATAAAACTACCTTTTCCACTGAATGGGGAATTTATGCTTTTAGGGTTATGCCCTTTGGGTTAACTAATGCCCCAGTAACTTTTCAAAGATTGATGTGTCATATCTTCAAAGAATTCTTGAGGAATATAATGTAAATTTATGTGGATGATCTTTGTACTTTTTCATTAAAAAGACAGGGTCATTTGGAAGATTTCAAAAATATATTCAGGAAATGTAGAACATACAGGGTATGTTTGAATCCAGAGAAGTGTGTGTTCTTTGTAAGACAAGGGAGAATGTTAGGACATATAGTCTCCAAAAATGGAATTTCAACTGATGAAAGGAAAATTAAGGCCATAGTGGAACTTCCAAAGCCAACAAATGTAAAGGAACTTCAAACTTTCACGGGACATTGTGGGTATTACAGAAAATTTGTACACAAGTTTGCTGACATTGCAAAACCTTTGTATGCCTTAATCACAAAATTTGAGTGGACCAAAGAGTATGACCAAGCTTTTGAGACTCTAAAAACTTGTTTGGTGACAACACCAATTCTAAAAACCCCACAGTGGGATAAAATTTTTCATGTCCATGTGGATGCTTCAAATTATGCTTTGGGATGTGTGTTAACACAACCAATAGAAGGAAGCAAATTAGATTTTCCAGTTGCTTATGCTAGTAGGCAATTGAATTCAGTAGAGAAAAATTATACAACCACTGAGAGGGAAGGGTTGGGAATGATATTTGCTATAAAAAATATAGACATTACCTTTTGGCCAACAAGTTTAAATTCTTTGTGGATCACCAAGCTCTACTCTACCTAGTAAACAAACCTTGTCAAACTGGTAGAATAGTCAGATGGTTTCTTCTACTGATGGAGTTTGAGTTTGAGGTAGTGGTCAGACAAGGAAAGAGTCATTTGAGAGCAGACCATTTGTCCAGAATCCAGGCCAAAGAGTCAAGTTCACATGATGACTTTCCAGATACATATTTGTTCAAAGTAGAAAGTATTCCTGAATGGGCCATGACTTTAGTACCTTTGCTAACCATGGGACCCTGCAGAACATTTGGAAACAACACACACAGGGTATTACAAAGTAGAAATTTTATGCTGATGGCTGGTCATTTGTATCATCTCAATCATATGGACATACTGGAATATTGTATTTCAGAAGAGGAGCAGTAGGATTATTTGAAGAGAGCTCACTATTGGAACCCTTGTACTCATGTTTCCATGATAGTCACCCTAAGTAATCTCAATAGGATGGGAGTACATTGGCCTAATAAGATTCAAGATGTAAAAAGGTATATTTCCAACTGTTGGAAATGCCAATCCTTGAGAAATTCAGAAGTTATAACCTTATACTCGTATCATAAAAATCCAGATTGGAGTGCAAACATAATTGAGGAGTTGAAAAGAAATAAGAAAGGAAAGCCAGAAAGACATAGTGTAGACTCAAAGAATCTACAAATGATTTTTGAAGATCATCAACTAATAGGAGATCAATTGTACAAGAAAGGAATGTATGGGTATTTAAGAATCTGTGTTCATGAAGATAAATATCTAGAAATATTAGAAATGGCACATTCTGGAGTGGCAGGAGGACATTTTTCAAGTGATAGGACTACTAAACTCATATTATACTTTGGTTATTGGTGGCCAACTCTATTTCCTGATGCAAGAACATATGTGAAAAGATGTCAGAGGGTGAGTCAACCAAATAAAAGAGACAATATGCCACTAGTGCCACTGATTTCAGCTAGAGCATTTAGTAAATGGGGATTGGATTTCATTCGACCCATACATCCTCCAGCAAAACAGTCCCATGCTGAATACATACTAGTAGCCAAAGATTACCTAACTAAATGGGCAGAGGCCAAGGATACAAAAAGGAATGATGCTCAGACCACTACTAGATTTCTTTATGAAAATATCATTACCAAATTTGGGTTACCAATTGAATTAGTAAGTGATAGGGGAACTCATTTTTTGAACCAAATCATAGAAAACATAACTGAGTATTTCATGATCAGTCATAGAAAGTCAGCCCCATATCACCCACAAGCTAATGGATTAGCAGAAAGTACTAATAAAGTACTTTGCATTGTATTGTCAAAATTGGTAAACACAAATAGGAATGATTGGGATTTACAACTTAATCATGTCTTATGGGCCTATAGAGTGCCATACAAAACTGCACTAGGAACCACACCATTCAACCTGGTATATGGACAAAATGCAGTTTTGCTTATAGAATTCCTTATTCCCACACTAAGGGTAGGTAGTCAATACAAGTGGACTGGACATGAGTTATCTGAGAGAGTGGTGGAATTGGAAAAGCTAGGAGCCTCTAGACTTCAAGCAGTTATGATCATATATGCAGAGAAGAAAAGGCAAAAAGCTTATTATGATGTTCATATTAAAGAGGACTTACAAGAAGGAGATCTAGTTTTGGCATACACAGTAAAAGAACATCAAAAAAAAATTCAGAAAAAAGGACATGGACCTTATATTATCCATCAAATAAGTAACAGTGGAGCTATCCAACTAGCTAATATAGATGGAGAAATCATGCCAAAATTCATAAGTGGATGCAGAGTAAAAAGGTATGATCTTCCATTAACTGTTTCTGAATGGAGAAGAATACATCAAGCTCAAAATAGGAAAAAAGAAGAGGAAAACATTAGAAAGGAGGCTCAACAGGAGGCAAAGGAAAGGATAAGAAAAACCAAACATCTTAGAGAAGTCCTTTTGTGTGAAACACCTCTAAGAGCAAGAGAACATTTGCCTGTGGCTTTGTGCAGAAAGGGCATGAAAACCAGGTGTGCAGGTTAAATAAGGCATTATATGGTTTAAAGCAAGCACCACATGCTTGGTATGAGAAGATACATGGCTATCTGATTGCACATGGTTTTGAGAACAATCCAACTGAGAGCACCTTATATGTTAAGCATGCTAATGATGTGCTTTTGATCATTGTTGTCTATGTTGATGACATGTTGCTCACTGGTCCTATTGAGAAGCATATTGCTGATTTTAAGGATGATTTGCATGCCTCATTTGAGATGTCTGATTTGGGGCGTTTGCATCACTATTTGGGCATTCAGTTTATGCAAGTTGATGGTGGAATGGCTTTGTGACAACTGAAATATATTGACACATTATTGCAGCATTTTGGCCTTGAAGATTGTAAGCCTATTGCGAATCCTATGGAGACAGGTTTACGTTTGAGTCTTCATGATGTTGGAGATGCATTTGATGTTGTTCTCTATCAGCAGGCTATTGGATGCTTGATTTACTTATGCATTACTTGGCCAGATATTCAGTTTGTTGTCTCATAGATGAGTAGATTTATGCATTTCCCAGGAGTCAAGCATTGGCAGACGGTTAAGCGCATCTTTCGCTACTTGAGTGGTACTCGGCTACTTGGGTTGTTTTATCCCAAGGGGGGATCACTACCGCCAGATTTGCATGCTTTTTTTGACTCGGATAGGGCTGGTTGCTATGACACTCGTGTGTCCACTAGTGGCTTTTGATGGAGAGTGTTAATCTCCAAAAGAACAAGCTACTCTTGTAGTTAGAGCACCTCTATAACAAGAGTAACTCAAACCTTCACCAATTTTAGAGGATCAATTATCAATTATAAAGATTTTGAAAAAAGTTGTGAAGGAGATGACTACACACAAAGTCTACTGCACATATCTCTCTCATTAACTTATCAATTGTGTAAAGTTTTTTATGAAAATTTGCACAAGGTGTCGGCTATAGTTTGGGCACCTTCTACAAGTTGAATCACTCCAAAAGATTTCGTAGATCTTGAGAAATGATCTCAACAAGTTACCTATGTCTAAAACTGCTCTTTTGAAAAGTCAATTCAGACACCTATAACTTCTAATACTTGGTTCTCTCAATCTAGAACCCGTTTATACAAATGCTTTTAGCCATAGATGGCTTACCTTCTAACTTAAATTTTGACTCCTTACTCATGCAAAACTTTAACCTGTGCACTGAGAAATGATCAAATAATTGACCATCGAGATTGCGCCTGTTTCAGGGAACAGTGAACACTTCTGCACATATGAATGTTCCTACTCATAATTCTCACAGCCTATTTACAATTAGGCTCTCAAACTTTAACCATAGACTCACTAACTATGGACTTAGACATCTACTAAAGGATTCTTGAAATGGTCAAGCATAGAAGGAGAATGCACAGAAACATCAGGTGCAATTTTCTTTCATTTTTGAAGAAATTTTACAACCGAGTGATGAGAGAGATTTTACTCCCTTCTAAGATGTCTAATGACTCATACAACTACCAATTTCTCTATTCACATGCTCTCTCATATTTTCCCCAACTTTTTACTTATATATATAGCCACATATATACAAGCTTGTGACCATACAAAAGATATATATGAGCTATCTCTAAATTAATGTACATATGTGTACACATCTTCATCTTCTGAATATGCACTTCCTTCATGCTTCATGACTTGGTCTTTTCTTCAGTCCTTGACTTTAATTCTTCATCCAAAACTTCAATTGTTGATTGTCCTACACCAACAGCTCCCCCTCAATCATCAATTGAGGTTTTCTCTATCTTCTTTATACCTGCCATGTCTTTGAACCTCTATAGCTTTGGTCCATCCAAGCTTTTGGTAAGCATATCAGCTATCTAATCTTTTGTTGAAGTATGTATGACTTCAATCTCTTTATCCATCACCTTGTCTCTTAGAAAGTGATACTGAATCTCAATGGGTTTAGTCCTGGCATGAAACAAAGGGTTAGCAGCTAAATACAATGAACTCATGTTATCTCCATGAATAGTGGGTATACTCTGAATGATGTCAAAACTCTTCATCAGAGTCTTAAGCCATATCACTTCCTTTGTAGCTTCCACCATACCTTTATACTCAGCCTCTGTAGATGATAAAGCAACTGTGTGTTGCTTCTTTGAACACCAAGAAATTAACTTATCTCCCACATAACACAAGTATCCATATGTTGATCTCCTATCATCAGGATTACCTGCCCAATCTGCATCACTATATATCTTGATGTTTGTATCTAATGTAAAACCATAATACAAACCCTCTTTGAGTGTACCCTTAATGTACCTCAACACTCTTTGTCCTGCAATCCAATGTTCTTTCCTAGGACAATGCATGAATTGAGACAAAATTCCATCTGCATATGACAAGTCAGGCCTAGTTAAAGTAGCATAGATTAGACTACCAACCAAACTCTGATATAGTTTCATGTCCTTGAACTCTTCACCTCCATATCTGCTCAATTTGTGATTCACCTCCATTGGAGTAGGTGCTACCCTGCAATCATTCATCTTAAACTTGATCAACAAGTTTCTCAAATACCTTTCTTGAGTTACATACACTCCATGTTGAGTGTATGAGATCTCCATGCCCAAGAAATATGACAAGTCTCCCAAGTCACTGATTTTGAACTCTTTCTCCATTTGCTTCTTTAGGCTTTGAATGCCTTTCTCATCTCTACCTGTAAGAATTATACATCAACATATATGCACATGTAAATGAACCCATCATCACTTGCTTTGACAAGCAAGCTACTATTTGCTTTAGATACTTGGAATCCAAGTTCTTTCAAGAACTTCACAAGTCTATAATTCCATGCCCTTGGGGCCTACTTCAAACCATACAAAGCTCTCTTGAGCTTGCACACATGATCTGGATACCTTCCATCTCTGAATCCTTGTGGTTGCTCCATGAAAACATCATCTGAAATATAACCATTTAAAAAAAGCATTCTTCACATCTAATTGACATAATTTCCAACCTTTACATGCAGAAATAGCTATGAGTGTCCTGATGGTTGTCATCTTTGCCACAGGACTATAGGTCTCATCATAATCTATACCATATGTCTGAGCAAAACCCTTCACAACAAGTCTAGCTTTATACCTAGACACACTTCCATCTGCAAACCTCTTTGTCTTGTAGACCCACTTGCATCCAATGATCTTTTGGCTATTAGGTTTAGGAACCAAATCCCATGTCTGATTCTCCATCAATGCATCATACTCCTCCTACATAACTTTCTCCCAATTCTCCTTACCTTTTGCCTCTTCATATGTAGAAGGGTCTTCATCTGCCTTTACCATATAAGCATAATCTTTGGTAGCCAAAAAAGAAGTGTCATAGCTATACCTTGTAGGTTGCCACTTGTGTCTTGATGACCTTCTGAGTTCTCCACTCCTTGAGGTTTCTGGTTCATCACACTCAGGATCAAATCTTGGCATTTCTTCAACTTCAACATGTACTTCATTATGCTCCTCTTCATCAAATATTTGAACCTTTGGTTTACCATTCTTTTGATTCACAACTTCTTCATCACCTGCATTAATATTGATTGTACCTGCATACCAAGTACCTTGCTCATCAAATGTAACATCCTTTGATACAAGGAATTATTTTGTGGATGGACTCCACAACCTATATCCCATCTGCTTATCATCATAACCAATGAATACATACTTTTCAGCTTTAGGTTCCAATTTGTGCCTTAATTGGGATGGCACATATGCATATGCCAAACATCCAAATACTTTGCAATGATCTAGAGTAGGTCTCTTACCCCACCATGCCTCATATGGTGTCATACCCTGCAAAGATTTACATGGTAACCTATTGACCAAATAAGTAGCTGTGTTTACAGCCTCAACCCACAAGTAATTTGGGCAATTTTTCTCCTTCATCATGGATATTGCAAACTCAACAAGATTTCTAATTCTTCTCTCTGCTACCCCATTTTGTTGAGGAGAGTACCTGCAAGTAATTTCCCTTTTTATACCTACATTCCACAAATAATCACTAAACTCATTAGAGAAATACTCTCCCCCTCCATCTGACCTTAGGCTCTTCAATTTATGACTTGGAATTCTCTCTGCATACACATGATAATGTTTGAATGTATTGAATACCTCTGACTTATCTTTGATCACATAGATAGTGATCCATCTGGTAGCATCATCAACATAAATCACATAATACCTTGAGCCATTGATACTGAAATCCTTTGATGGTCCCCACACATTTGTGTGTACCAACTCAAGCTTCTCTGAATACATAAAACCATGCTTGGAATAAGATTGCTTATGAGCCTTACCTAATTGACATGCCTCACATCTGTATGTCATATGTTGGCCTGCAACATTAGGCAATCCAAGCATTGAACCATTGTTAATCATGTCTTTGATACCTCTTTCATTAAAATGTCCAAGCCTTTTGTGCCAAAGATCTAACTCAGAGATCTTATGTCCTCCATAAGTGAACAAGGCATGACCAACATTACCTTGGATCTTCAATGTGAACAATCTTCCTTCTTTCTTCCCTGAAACAATCTGTTTATACCCATTGCTAGGGTCTTCCACAAACACTCCTTCATTAGTGAACCTAACTTCATAAGCTTTTTCAACAATTTGTCCTACACTTATCAGATTCTTAGGAATTGTAGGAACATACAAGACCTTACTCAAGAAGGTCCTTGGCCTTCACTGATCCAATTGACTTCACATTGTGCTTTGTATTGTCACCTGCTTGAACTACATGATTAGTTACCTTATTTTCCAAATCAATCATCAAGGCTATGTTACCACTCAGATGATTGCTACATCCTGAGTCAATGTAGAAGACTCTTTGATCTTCACTTTGCCTTTCACAAGTTTCATTCATTATCAATGTTGAATCTTCCTTCTGATCTAAAGCATAATTGTAGTAAGCATTGTTGTATTGTTGACTTTGGAATCCTCTACCTACATTTCTTCCAAAGTAACCCCTACTACCTCTACCTCTAAAATTACCTCTTTGATTTCTGCCACCTCTTCCTCTTAAATTAAAATTTTGATTATATCCACCATTATTCTGAGTATTATGCCAACAATCATTAGCTAAGTGATTTGTCTTACCACAAATCTAGCAAGGCTTGACTCCATCTTTATTACTCCTGCCTCTTCCTCTACCTTTGCCACCTCCTCTTCCTCTTAGGAAGTTAGCTTGGCTAGTTGTACCTTCATCCTTATTTGTTTGTTGCTTTCCTTTGATATTCTTCTTCTTATCCTTTGAATACATTGCATGACCTGTACTCTTGTCACCTTCACCTTTGACATCCTACTCAAAGGTTAACATATGTCCTAGCAACTGATTTAAGTTAGGAGTAAAATGATCAAGTGATAATTCAGTAGACAAAATGAATGGCTTCCATTTGTCATCACCTCTCAAACCTGTGAGGATTTGACTTACCAATTTATGCTCCTCAATTTCTTCATCAACTGCTCCTAATGCATCTGCAATGTCCTTCATTCTGGTTACATAATCTGAGATGGATTGAGAGGCCTTCTTCTTGAAAGTGGTAAATTCTGCCCACAAAGGTGCCTTCCTTGACTTTGTGGTGTTTTGGAAATGCTCCTCCAAAGCATTCCATATATCACTTGCACTTTCAAGACCTCTAATGTGAGGTAGCAAGTAGTCATTGAATGCCATATAGATAATGCTCCTAACTTGAGCATCTTTCTTCATCCAATTCTTCAAATCTAATAATTCCTCCCTAGTTGGAAAACTAGGATCTCTGAACTGAGGCTTTTCTTCTTCACCTGTGATGTAACTTATCAAGTCTTTGCTCATAAGATGAGCTTCCATCCTCATTGACCATGCTGGATAGCTCTCTCTATCCAACTTCTCTATTTGAAGAGAATCTCCCATCCTTTCTTCACCTGTATATTGAATTCTTAAAACTTTATGAGTAATAGATATACCTTTACTTCGAATAATGTTCCTTTTGTCTTCCTTCATGTCTTATGACCTCCTTCTCAAGCTTTGCCCTCAAGCTTTCACCTTTTGAACCTTCAGATGTTGAATTCTTTGCAACTGCAGCAGTTGCGATCCTCCTTCCTTCAATTTTGATACCTCCTGCTCTGATACCACTGATGGAGAGTGTTAATCTCCAAAATAACAAGCTACTCTTGTAGTTAGAGCACCTCTATAACAAGAGTAACTCAAAACTTCACCAATTTTAGAGGATCAATGATCAATTATAAAGATTTTGAAAAAACCTGTGAAGGAGATGACTACAGAGAAAGTTTGCTGCACATATCTCTCTCATTAACTTATCAATTGTGTAAAGTTTTTTATGAAACTTTGCACAAGGTGTTGCCTATAGTTTATGCACCTTCTCCAAGTTGAATTACTCCAAAAGATTCAGTAGATCTTGAGAAATGATCTCAACAAGTTACCTATGTCTAAAACTGCTCTTCTGAAAAGTCAATTCAGACACTTGTAACTTCTAAAACTTGGTTCTCTCAATCTAGAACCTATTTATACAAATGCTTTTAGCCATAGATGGCTTACCTTCTAACTTAAATTTTGACTTCTTACTCATGCAAAACTTTAACTTGTGCATTGAGAAATGATCAAATCATTGACCATCTAGATTGCGCCTGTTTCAGGGAACAGTGAACACTTCTTCACATATGAATGTTCCTACTCATAATTCTCAGAGCCTGTTTACAATTAGGCTCTCAAACTTTAACCATAGAATCATTAACTATGGACTTAGACATCTACAAAAGGATTCTTGAAATGATCAAGCACAGAAGGAGAATGCACAGAAACATTGGGTGCAATTTTCTTTCATTTCTGAAGAAATTTTACAACTAAGTGATGAGAGAGATTCTACTCACTTCTAAGATGTCTAATGACTCATACAACTACCAATTTATCTATTCACATGCTCTCTCATATTTGACCTGACTTTTTACTTATATATATATATATAGCCACATATATACAAGCTTATGACCATACAAAAGATATATATGAGCTATCTCTAAATTAATGTACATATGTGTACACATCTTCATCTTCTGAATATGCACTTCCTTCATGCTTCATGACTTAGTCTTTTCTTCAGTCCTTAACTTTAATTCTTCATCCAAAACTTCAATTGTTGATTGTCCTGCACCAACAGCTTTTCCTTCATGCTTGGTAGCTCATGTATATCTTGGTTGAGCAAGAAGCAGCCTATGTGGCCACTTCCAGTTGTGAGGCTAATATAGGGCACCATTCACAACTACTGTTGAGTGTGTGTGGCTCAAACGCCTTATGGCTGATTTGGGTGTTGGTCAGTCTTCTACCACCACCATCTTTACTGACAGTCAGAGCGCATTGGAAGTTGCGAGGAACCCTGTGTTCCATGCTCGCACTTGTATATACGACTATGGCCCTAATCGGCTACTTATCTTTGTACATTCTCTAGTAATACATTCAGTCTTGTGTGTTGTGCTAACTCTCCTCCTTGAACCACAACTCACTGCAAGGCCTCAAGAACTCAGAGTAGTGCATGCACTTCCTATTCAGGACCCTTCACAAGGACACACTTCTCAAGTAGGCAAACATGCACATTGGTTCAGCGATGTCGCAGGTCCATTGGGTGAGGGCACCTACTTTTGGGAAGCGGAAATTGAATTTAATGGCAAATGGGGAAGATACCATTTCTTTACCCGAGAATTCGAGAAGTATCAGGATGCATAAGTAATGAGATCTGTATGGACCAAAGCGGGCTTGGATAGTTACTTTAGGGCACTCTTACCTAAGCCTGATTTCTTGCGTTGCTCCTACCTGATCGGTACCATCACCCCTAGCAGAGCCAAGGGAGGCGATAGTACCTTTGTGCTTCCCTCATTAACGCTAGGTCATGAACTAAAAAGATTCAAGCTTGCCCTCAACTTAGTAAGGGAGGCCCTGGACATGAAAGATATGCATATTCCCACAGAGAAAGAAACATTGATTCCCGGAAGAATGAAGCGCAAAGATCTCAACAAACTAAAGGATTTGGTAGCTATGACACTGACCATCACCCTCCACCTATGCACGATCATGCAACACTTCACCTTCTCAGCTCAAGAATGCTTCACTATGCCACCAAAAAGAATCTGGTTTAGCTTGTACTTGGCAGAGACAGAAAATCTCACAATCAATCTACCCCATTGGATCATTGATCAAATCCACTTAGCACATCAGCACTGGAATAAAAAACATAAGAATGTGCTTCATGGATGTTGTGCGCTAACAAGGATCATTTACAGGTGCTTAGCTTATGATGTGCCTATTCAAAGAGCACTGGTGTGGTCCAAAGTTTAGGAATTCCAGAGAAGGCCATCAACAATAGGGCCACCATCTAAGAAAATGAGAGGATCAGTCCAACTACCATGTGCACCGACAAGGGGTGCCACCCTGACACCAGAGGCAATGCCACCTCAAACAAGATGTGTCCGTCCATTTACTATTCGTTTACCCAGGCTAAGTGCAGAAGGGCCCAATATTGTTTTCCCTCTTATCCCCTCCGACTTGGAGTTCCCATAGGGCTACACTCTGGGTGATTTAACAGATGAAGAAATAGCCAAGATTATTAACGAGGTTAATCTTGAGATGGAGGAAGCTCAGACCCGAGGACCACAATCAACCACAGGGACTTTTGCTCCTACCCAACCTGAAGTAGTGGAAGTACATGAAGATGAAGAAGAGACTAAAGAAGAAGCAGACAAGGAACGCGATCAAGAGCAAGAAGAAACTTCAAAAATAGAGGGTGCCCCAGCTTATACTGCACAGATAAAAAGATTGTATGAAACTATGAAAAGAGTACAGGAGCATCACAAATTGTCACTGGAAACAGGGAAGTTGCTATTAAGTCAAATGTTACCACAAGAAGAGGTCGACGACCAATCTATTGAGTCTCTGAACCTTCACGCGGATGCGCTTGGCCTGGATGAAGCCATTCATTCGGCTCTCGCTTACATTCATCGTTTTGAGCAACGAGTGCCTACTCGTCCCCTTCGCTGTGGAAAGCAAATTCACATAGAAGTATGGGCATCAGGGGATACCACAGAGATAGAAGAACATCAGGAGGCACCACCATCATCACACTCCTCACCTCTCACTGCACAATTCACTTCTCCCCATGACACGACCACCCCAACTTCCACAATCACCACATATGTTATGCGAATTCCTCTCTCTTCAGGCACCCAACTTGGAGGGGTTACCATGCCTACATTCACAATACTTTTCACGAACATTACATTCACCCCACCCATAGTTCCCATTTACACGGTCACACGCTCTTTTGAAACCATGGAAACTTCACTAGCAACAACACCGCTCCCTCCCCCACACTCCCACAATCTCCCATACCCCCTCCTCCCACATCAACTCTTGATTCCACTTCATTCACAAACCCTTTCCCCTTCCCCATTCCCCCTGCAAGGTCTGAACAGGACCAAAGCTAGTCAAAAACTATAAAACGAGCTAGAGAGCTCATTTTTGGGGCTAGCTTGTTGTAGATTTGAACTTGTATGAGACTTTTTGAGTAATCTAAAGAACTCCATTGTTGCTCTCTTTGTCTTGCCTTGTGTGCATGTGTTGGAGGATTCTTGGACAAGAAGGAGTTTGAGGGTTTGTAGGAGAAAAGGAAAAGACAAGAAGAGAAAATACACCCTGGAAGCCTCTACCGCTTGATTACACTAAGACAAATACAATGTTAAAGCACAATACAAGCCAATACTTCTGTGCAAAATCCCACAGAGTGCTCAATTACAAATTACCAAATACCCAAAGTCTTCTTGCTGCCGGCCTCCTCTACACCAAACCTCCACCTGCTTCAAGCTTACCCTTGTGCACACCTTGCACCAAGCTTCCACTAAGGGGGAGGAATGAATACCTTCTGTCGGCACACGCACACTGCAAGGAGACCTTGAGATCCTTGAGGGACTAGCTTAGCACTCTCTGCACAATCCCTTAGTCACTCTCCATGCACTCCTTCAACTCCACTTCTCTGTGTCGCACAGTGGTGACTCTTGCACTTCTCTCTCTTGCTTCACTTAGACTATGCTTCTCTTGCTTACACTAGAATGGTCCAAGAATAGTCATTGCCTTGATTTGAGTGTGTCGATCACGTACGCTCCTAACTGCAATAGAATCTTGGTGCTCACTTTGATGTCCCAAGATTGTCTTCACAAGTGGCAGCCAACAACTAACTATTTTGTCCTGTAGTGACTTTAGACTAAAACCAAAAATTTAATTGGTGTTCAGATATCAAGCTCAACATGTGATGATCCAGGATGACACGTACCAGCTTTTCGTTTCTCTGACATGTATAGTGGTCATATCAATATATGTGAGGGATACTTCATTGAGCTTTATTAGATTTATCTACCGAGAGTGATGGCACATTTGTTTCTTGCCAACTCACTCATTCGCAGATATTAGGTTTTTCCTTATGTACTGATCTTTATATATTGCACTTGTTGTATTCTTGTTTTTTAGGTCATTCTTGTACATTCCTTTTATGTAATAGCAGAAGAAGAAGAAGATCATTCTTCCTTGCCTCAATCTGTGTGTGTGCTTCTCCTTGAGAGTGAGAGTGTGTTGTGAGCTCTTTTCTTTATCTCCTTCCTCGTGACATGGTATCAGAGCCATCGTGGCTGTAGAGAGCTCGTGGAGAAGGCGACGGTGAAGACTACGCGGCAAGGCGTGGAGAAAATGATATTTCACAAACGGCCTCCGTTTGCTACAAAATTGTCATGAAGGTAGAAGACCTCAAAATATTTTCGCGAGTTATCCCTTTAGGGTCACTCGTTTTTGTCAGATCGAAGTTTAGGAGCCATCTCGACCTCCGTTTCGAGCCCGCAAGGTGGGGCCCATAGAAAAACCAGGTCAGTTTTAGAAACTGTAACTTGCGTTGTGTTCGGCGACACTCATATATTCCAGATCCAGAATTTCAAGCGATTCCGTGTACTATTGATACAAGAAAACTGTGTTTTTCTGAGATCAAACTGTCACATCATAGCGCGACAGTGTTCAAGCAGAAGTGCTGCTTGTAGTGTTTTGTAGTGTTGTGAATTGTTGTAGAAATGGCAAAAACAGATGGAATGAGTCAGCTTATGAGCGATAAGCTGCACAAGAACAACTTCCATGCTTGGAGATTCAGAATGATGAATTTCCTGATGGGAAAAGGCTACTAGAAGTACATTGAAGGAGAGAATGAAAATGCTCCGCAGTTACCAGAAAGGAATCAGAGTGCAGATCAGTTAAGAGCATATGAGGAATGGAATCAAGGAGCACGAAAGGTAATGTATTGGCTATCTGTTAGCATACACGATAGCATGATTGGACACATACAGGATGCCAAGACTCCAAAAGAGGCTTGGAACAGCTTGGTCACTTTGTATGAGACTAATACAAAGGCACGGAAATTGCAACTCAAGAACGAGCTGCATACATTGGAAAAGAAGAGCATGTCGGTAAGTGACTACACTCTTAAAATCAAAGGCATATGTGAGTCACTTGCATCTATTGGCGTGAATGTAGATGATGATGATAAGGTGGAAGTGTGCCTTCGTGGTTTAGGAGCTGCATATAAGCAGTTCAAAACTTCCATACAGACTAGGGAAAATATTCCGAATTTTGCTGATCTGGTATCTATGCTGATTATTGAAGAAAAGAATCTTGGTGAGGACTCAAACTCCCAAGGAAATCCTAGTTCTGAGCAGGTATTCTACTCTGGTAGAGAAAGAGGCAGAGGTAGAGGTTTTGGAAATGGAAGAGGAAACAGTAACCAAGACCAAGGTCAACAACAAAATCATGCAGGAGGAAGAGGACAGTTTCGAGGCAGGGGGAGCCAAAGAGTTCGCAGAAATTTCCAAAGAAATGATTCAGGTAATGATAGTAAAGGATGTTGGAATTGTGGTAAACCTGGACACTTTGAACGTGATTGCAGGTTAAAGAATCAAAATAAGAGAAGGCAGCAAAACAACTATGCATCCACAAGTGCAGATGATTCTGAGAAGCTATTTATGGTTCAACATCACATGATGAATACAATGTCTGCTCGTGTTTCAAAATCGAATGATAATGTCTGGTATGTTGATTCAAGTGCTTCAAATCACATGACCAGTCATGCAGAATGGTTTAGTAGTTTGCAGAAAATGCCAGTTCCTGGATATGTTGAAACAGGTGATGATACATCGCATCCTATTGAGCATACATAAAATGTAGCATTGTCTATGGAGGATGGGAAGGTGAAACATCTTGCTGATGTGTTGCATGTTCCAAATATAACAAAGAATCTGGTTTCTGTTGGACAAATGGTTGACCAAGGATTACAAGTCAGGTTCAATGCTGATGGATTATATGTAGAAGAGTACAAGCAGGATGAACGATTGGTTGCCAAAGGAAACAAACTGGGTAGGATGTTCACCTTAAATGTGAAGATTCCTGAAATGAATGCAGCCATGTTTGCAAAAGGTGCAGGAGTTATTGTAGATATAGAGATATGGCACAAACGGATTGGACATGCAAACCTGCAAAGGCTGAAAATGATGCAGTCAAAGGAGATTGTCCATGGACTACCAAATTTCAAAGTTGCTGAAATGCAAAAGGTATGTGTAGCATGTCAATTTGGTAAACAGTCAAGAGCATCATTTCCACATGACAAGCATGTTAGTGAGAATGTACTAGAAGTAGTACATACAGATGTTTGGGGTCCAGCAAAGACCACATCTATGGGCGGTTGCAAGTTTCATGTTACCTTCATTGATGATCATACATGCAAAGTATGGGTATATTTCATGAAAGAGAAGAGCGAGGTGTTCACTCACTTTTAGAATTTTAAAGCTATGGTGGAAAAGCAGACAGGGAAGTACATACAAACATTAAGATCTGATGGAGGAGGTGAATACATGTCAAATGAGTTCAACATTTTCTAAAAAATCATGGAATTTGGTGTAAGTTTTCATGCAAGTACACACCACAACAGAATGGTGTTGCTGAATGCAAAAATAGACATATTGTAGAAATAGCAAGAGCCTTGATGGCTGAGAAGAATATGCCTCATTGTTATTGGGCAGAAGCTGTGCATACTGCTGTATACATTATGAACAGAACTCCGATTGCTGTTGTACATCAAGTTACACCTGAAGAGAAGTTTACAGGTAAAAAGCCAAACTTATCACATCTGAAAGTTTTTGGTTGTATTGCATATGTACATGTTCGAGATGAGTTGAGGACGAAGCTTGATCCAAAGGCAGAAAAATGTGTCTTCATTGGATATTCCCTTGAGCAAAAGGGGTACAAATGTTATAACCCACTCACACGACAGGTGAAGGTGAGCAGAGATGTGGTATTTGATGAAATGTCAAGCTTCTATGCAGATGCCAAAGAAGGACTGAATCTTGAACCAAATGACAAAGAAAATGCTGAAAAATCTAGTGTAGATTCTCAAGTTTTGAGTGGACTGGATGCATCACCAAGAAATAGTTCCAACTCAAATCCATGGAGTAGAAGGTTGCGTGGAAATTTTAGTCCAGCAAATTCATCAAATACATCCAAGAAAGGTAAAGAAAAGCTTTCTGCTGGTAGTAACACAGGTGCAGGTTTTGAAGATGTTGATGGAGATTCAAGTGGTTCAGAAAAGAGTATTGATGAGGAACTTGGATTGCCCTCTATGAAGACTCTAGGAGTAAGAAGGGCACATGCAGATGATACAAGAAGAAGTGACCCAGGACCAAGAAGATCTGGGAGGATGCGTAATTTAGTGCAACGATTGACATATGATAGTTACATGGCTCGCCATTGTGCCTACATGACAAAGGTAATACAAGATGCTGAACCTTCTTGTTTTGAAGATGGAATTGGTAATGCAGATTGGGAAAAAGCTATGGATGAGGAGATGGCTACACTTTATGGAAATGATACATGGAAGCTGGTTCCATTGCCACAAGGAAAGAAATCCATAGGCTACAAATGGGTTTACAAGGTAAAGCATAATGCTGATGGTAGCATAAGCAGGTATAAAGCACGATTGGTAGCTAAAGGTTATGCACAGACATATGGCATTGATTATGAGGAAGCATTCAGCCCTGTAGCTAAAATGTCTACTGTCAGAACACTTGTTGCATTAGCTACAGCAAAAGGATGGACTTTGCATCAGATGGATGTGAAGAATGCTTTCCTACATGGTGAGTTACAGGAAGAAGTATATATGGACCAGCCACAAGGATATGCAGATTCAAAGCATCCAGAATATGTTTGCAAGTTGCAAAAGGCTTTGTATGGGCTGAAGCAAGCCCCTCGTGCATGGCATGCAAGGATTGCTAATTACTTAACCAACATTGCGTTCTCTATGTGTGATGCAGATCACTCACTATATGCAAGGAAGGCTGATGATGGCATCACTATTGTGGCTATTTATGTTGATGACCTGATTGTGGGTGGTGATAATGAAGAAAGCATCAAAGAGGTAAAAAAACTTCTTATGCAGGAATTCGACATGAAAGATCTTGGTGTGCTACGCTATTTCTTGGGCATTGAGTTTATACATACAGAAACAGGTATATGGATGTCGCAAAGGCAATATGCCTTGAATATGCTGCAAAAGTATGGTATGGCTGATTGTAAGCCAATTTCTATGCCATTAGATCAGAATTTGAAATTGGATACTACATCAGGTGAAGCATTGGAAAATGCTACTATGTACAGGAAAATTGTGGGAAGTCTTATATATCTCACAATTACAAGGCCTGATCTAAGTTATACTCTTGGACTTGAAAGTCAGTTTATGCAGGTTCCTAGGAAGCCACATTTGGATGCTCTGAGGTGCACTCTACGTTATGTGAGTGCTACTTTGGATTATGCATTGTTTTATGAAGCATGGTGTGGAGTTGCAGGTTCATGGATACACCGATGCAGATTGGGCTGGTAGTACTCTAGATAGAAGATCTACTAGTGGCTTTCTTTTCTCACTTGGAGGTGCAGCTATTACATGGAGCAGCAAGAAGCAACCCACTATTGCTTTGTCGAGTACAGAGGCTGAGTATAGAGGTGCTGCAATGGCAGCATGTGAGGCATCATGGCTGGAGATGTTACTTGCAGATTTAGGTGTGGAAGTGCAAAAGCCTATCACTATCTATTGTGATAATCTTAGCAGCATACAATTAGCACGGAACCCTGTTTTCCATGCTAGAACAAAGCATATCGAGGTACATTATCACTTCATCAGAGAGAAGGTATTAGCAGGTGATATTGATCTTGTTTATGTGAGAACAGATGGGCAGGTTGCTGATATTTTTACCAAAGCACTTGGAGCTGAGAAGTTAAAGAAGTTTCGAGAGATGCTTAGATTACACGATATGGTGTTGAGCTTGAGGGGGAGTGTTGAGATATCAAGCTCAACATGTGATGATCTAGGATGATACGTACCAGTTTTTCGTTTCTCTAACACTATAGTGGTCATACCAATATATGTCAGGGATACTTCAATGAGCTTTATTAGATTTATTTATTGAGAATGATGGTACATTTGTTTTTTGCCAGCTCACTCATTCGTGGATATTAGGGTTTTCCTTATGTACTGATCTTTATATATTGCACTTGTTGTATTCTTGTTTTTTAGGTCATTCTTGTACATTCCTTTTATGTAATAGAAGAAGAAGAAGAAGAAGATCATTCTTCCTTGCCTCAATCTATGTGTGTGCTTCTCCTTGAGAGTGAGAGTGTGTGTGTGAGCTCTTTTCTTTATCTCCTTCCTCGTGACAATTGGGGGGGCCATAATTTCCCCTGTGCGTACGCTGTTGAGATATCAAGCTCAACATGTGATGATCCAGGATGACACGTACCAGTTTTTCGTTTCTTTGACATGTATAGTGGTCATACCGATATATATCAGGGATAATTCATTGAGCTTTATTAGATTTATCTACTAGGTTTTTCCTTATGTACTGATCTTTATATATTGCACTTGTTGTATTCTTGTTTTTAGGTCATTCTTGTACATTCCTTTTATGTAATAGAAGAAGAAGAAGAAGATCATTCTTCCTTGCCTCAATCTGTGTGTGTGCTTCTCCTTGAGAGTGAGAGTGTGTGTGTGAGCTCTCTTCCTTATCTCCTTTCTCGTGACATGGTATTAGAGCCAGCGTGGCTGTAGAGAGCTCGTGGAGAAGGCGATGGTGAAGACTACGCGGCAAGGCGTGGAGAAAACGCGATTTCACAAACGGCCTCCGTTTGCTACAAAAATCATCGTGAAGGTAGAAGACCTCAAAATATTGTTGACAGTTACCCCTTTAGGGTCACTAGTTTTTGTTAGATCAAAGTTTCGGAGCCATCTCGACCTCTCTTCGAGCCAGCAAGGTGGGACCCATAGAAAAACCAGGTCAGTTTCAGAAACTGTAACTTGCGTTGTGTTCGGTGACACTCATATATTCCGGATCCAGAATTTCAAGCGATTCCGTGTACTATTGATACACGAAAACTGTGTTTTTCTGAGATCGAATTGTCACATCATAGTGCAATAGTGTTCAAGCAGAAGTGCTGCTTGTAGTGTTTTGCAGTGTTGTGAATTGTTGCAGAAATGGCAAACGCAGATGGAATGAGTCAGCTTATGAGCGATAATCTGGACAAGAACAACTGCCATGCTTGGAGATTCAGAATGACGAATTTCCTGATGGGAAAAGGCTAGTGGAAGTACATAAAAGGAGAAAATGAAAATGCTCCCCAGTTACCAGAAACGAATCAGACTGCAGATCAGTTAAGAGCATATGAGGAATGGAATCAAGGAGCAAGAAAGGTAATGTATTGGCTATCTGTTAGCATACACGATAGCATGATTGGACACATACAGGATTCCAAGACTCCAAAAGAGGCTTGGAACAGCTTGGTCACTTTGTATGAGACTAATACAAAGGTTGGGAAATTGCAACTCAAGAACGAGCTGCATACATTGGAAAAGAAGAGCATGTCGGTAAGTGACTACACTCTTAAAATCAAAGGCATATGTGAGTCACTTGCATCTATTGGCGTGAATGTAGATGATGATGATAAGGTGGAAGTGTGCCTTTGTGGTTTAGGAGCTGCATATAAGTAGTTCAGAACCTCCATACAGACCAGGCAAAATATTCTGAATTTTGCTGATCTGGTATCTATGTTGATTATTGAAGAAAAGAATCTTGGTGAGGAATCAAACTCCCAAGGAAAGCCCAGTTCTCAGCAGGTATTCTACTGTGGTAGAGGAAGAGGCAGAGGTAGAGGTTTTGGAAGTGGAAGAGGAAACAGTAACCAAGAACAAGGTCAACAATAGAATCATGCAGGAGGAAGAGGACAATTTCAAGGCAGGGGGAGCCGAAGAGGTCGTAGAAATTTCCAAAGGAATGATTCAGGTAATGATAGTAAAGGATGCTGGAATTGTGGTAAACCTGGACACTTTGAACGTGATTGCATGTTAAAGAATCAAAATAACAGAAGGCAGCAAAACAACTATGCATCCACAAGTGCAGATGATTCTGAGAAGCTGTTTATGGTTCAACATCACATAATGAATACGATGTCTGCTGGTGTTTCAAAATCAAATGATAATGTCTGGTATGTTGATTCAGGTGCTTCAAATCACATGACCAGTCATGCAGAATGGTTTAGTAGTTTGTAGAAAATGCCAGTTCCTGGATATGTTGAAACAGGTGACGATACATCGCATCCTATTGAGCATACAGGAAACATAGCATTGTCTATGGAGGACGGGAAGGTAAAACATCCTGCAGATGTGTTGCATGTTCCAAATATAACAAAGAATCTGGTTTCTGTTGGACAAATGGTTGACCAGGGATTACAAGTCAGGTTCAATGCTGATGGATTATATGTAGAAGAGTACAAGCAGGATGGACGATTGGTTGCCAAAGGAAACAAAGTGGGTAGGATGTTCACCTTAAATGTGAAGGTTCTTGAAATGAATGCAGCCATGTTTGCAAAAGGTGCAGGATTTATTGCAGATATAGAGATATGGCACAAACGGATCGGACATGCAAACTTGCAAAGGCTGAAAATGATGCAGTCAAAGGAGATTGTCCATGGACTACCAAATTTCAAAGTTGCAGAAATGCAAAAGGTATGTGCAGCATGTCAATTTGGTAAATAGTCAAGAGCATCATTTCCACTTGATAAGCATGTTAGTGAGAATGTACTAGAAGTAGTACATATAGATGTTTGGGGTCCAGCAAAGACCACATCTATGGGCCGTTGCAAGTTTTATGTTACCTTCATTGATGATCATACACGCAAAGTATGGGTATATTTCATGAAAGAGAAGAGCGAGGTGTTCACTCACTTCCAGATTTTTAAAGCTATGGTGGAAAAGCAGACAAGGAAGTACATTCAAACATTAAGATCTGATGGAGGAGGTGAATACATGTCAAATGAGTTCAGCAGTTTTTTAAAAAATCATGGAATTCGGCGTCAGTTTTCATGCAGGTACACACCACAACAGAATGGTGTTGCTGAACGCAAAAATAGACATATTGTAGAAATAGCAAGAGCCTTGATGGCTGAGAAGAATATGCCTCATTGTTATTGGGCAAAAGTTGTGCATACTGTTGTATACATCATGAACAGAACTCCGACTGCTGCTATACATCAAGTTACACCTAAAGAGAAGTTTACAGGTAAAAAGCCAAACTTATCACATCTGAAAGTTTTTGGCTGCATTGCATATGTACATGTTCCAAATGAGTTGAGGATGAAGCTTGATCCGAAAGCAGAAAAACGTGTCTTCATTGGATATGCTCTTGAGCAAAAGGGGTACAAATGTTATAATCCACTCACACGACAGGTGAAGGTGAGCAGAGATGTGGTATTTGATGAAATGTCAAGCTTCTATGCAGATGCCAAAGAAGGATTGAATCTTGAACCAAATGACAAAGAAAATGCTGAAAACTCTAGTGCAGAATCTCAAGTTTTGAGTGGACCGGATGCATCACCAAGCAATAGTTCCAACTCAAATCCATGTAGTGGAAGATTGCGTGGAAATTTCAGTCCAAAAAATTCGTCAAATACATCCAAGAAAGGTAAAGAAAAGCTTTTTGCTGGTAGTTAAACAGGTGCAGGTTTTGAAGATGTTGATGGAGATTCAAGTGGTTCATAAAAGAGTATTGATGAGGAACTTGGATTTCCCTCTATGAAGACTCTAGGAGTAAGAAGGGCACATGCAGATGATATAAGAAGGACCAAGAAGATCTGGGAGGATGCGTAATTCAGTGCAACGATTGACATATGATAGTTACATGGCTCGCCATTGTGCCTACATGACAAAGGTAATACAAGATGCTGAACCTTCTTGTTTTGAAGATGCAATTGGTAATGCAGATTGGGAAAAAGCTATGGATGAGGAGATGGCTGCACTTTATGGAAATGATACATGGAAGCAGGTTCCATTGCCACAAGGAAAGAAATCCATAGGCTGCAAATGGGTTTACAAGGTAAAGCATAATGGTGATGGTAGCATAAGTAGGTATAAAGCACGATTAGTAGCTAAAGGTTATGCACAGACATATGGCATTGATTATGAGGAAACATTCAGCCCTGTAGCTAAAATGTCTACTGTCATAACTCTTGTTGCATTAGCTATAGCAAAAGGATGCATTTTGCATCAGATGGATGTGAAGAATGCTTTCCTACATGGTGAGTTATAGGAAGAAGTATATATGGACCAGCCACAAGGATATGAAGATTCAAAGCATCCAGAATATGTTTGCAGGTTGCAAAAGGCTTTGTATGGGCTAAAGCAAGCCCCTCGTGCATGGCATGCAAGGATTGCTGATTACCTAACCAGCATTGGGTTCTCTATGTGTGATGCAGATCACTCACTATATGCAAGGAAGGCTGATGATGGCATCACTATTGTGGCTATTTATGTTGATGACCTGATTGTAGGTGGTGATAATGAAGAAAGCATCAAAGAGGTAAAGAAACTTCTTATGCACGAATTCGACATGAAAGATCTTGGTGTGCTGCGCTATTTCTTGGGCATTGAGTTTATACATACAGAAACAGGTATATTGATGTCGCAAAGGCAATATGCCTTGAATATGCTGCAAAAGTATGGTATGGCTGATTGTAAGCCAATTTCTATGCCATTAGATCATAATTTGAAATTGGATACTGTGAAGAGAGATGGTGGATGCAATCCAAAGATGAGTAGGTGCCGCTACAACCAGCTTCACACCAGCCAACTGAGACTTCAGAGTTGAATAGTAGACCCTTTGAGCTTCCTAAATCCACCAAAATATCAGCCAAGTACTTTGGAACATGTATCCCAAAAGTTTAAGTCAAGACAGACTAGTTGCGAAATGACTAGCTCCCAAAACTTGCTATTTTTGGACATACACCTGCTAGAAAAAATGAACAGTGCTCTCAACCTGGTAGGAATTAGAAAAATTCCTTTTGGGCATAGCAAATAGACTTAGCAAGCTTCCCAATCCAAGTTAAAACACTTCAAATGATGGACTGAGGACTGAGAACAAGTTTCAACAATTTCTTGAACATGCCCACAATTCTCGGGGCTCTACACAGATAGACCAGTGAGCAGTAAAATGCAGATATCTCCACAACTAAAACTCCAATGACCTTGAAAATGTTGAACTAAAAACTAGACAGTATGAGCTATCCAACGCATGTTAAATCACTGAAAACGAAGCAGTAGAACTCTAGATATGACCTTCTGAAGGTACTGCTCTGAGTGAGTATAGCAGAGAACAAAAGAGAGAAGTAGATGATAATAAATGTATAGATTCACATATGATTACAACCACATTGGCAATGAATCTTTGCACAATGGGAGTAGAATGATAGATCTATGGATTAAGCTCTTCAATCTCTACAAAATGACATGAAGTGGTCACGTACAAGGCTTGCTCATCGCCTCTTCCTTCTTGCTCCTTTTATAGCTATTCTTGGAGGGAGTTTTGAATTCGAATTCGAATGGCTCCACCTAAAAGTGATCCCCAAAGTTAGGAGATATTCCCTCAGCTCAAAAAGTCGTGGGTTTTGGTAGTTAGAGCCACGAAATTTCTTTTACATCATGCATGAGGTAAGCCATCCTTTTCCTTTTTCGTTTTTCAATTACAAGAGATAAAAATGAACTCTTTTACAAGAGGTGTTCACATGACTACTCATGTGACTTACAAATGAGGATGATATCAAATATATCAAGCATGTAGGCTTGGGCAAAATGCACCAACAGCTCCCCCTCAAGCCTAACATGCTTGGCCTCCAAATAAGTCTTCAATTGTCCTTGATTTCCTGCAAGCCAATCATCAACTTGAATCTACTTAAATTTGTACCATCAAGAGCTTTAGTCAACATGTCGGCACATTGCATATCTGTAGAGACATAGGATAGTTGAATATCCTTGCTCATTAGCTTCTCCCTTACATAATGGTAGTGGACTTCAATATGTTTGGTTCTAGCATGGTATACCGGATTAGCTGCTAGATGTAGTGAGCTTGTGTTGTCACAAAAAATGTGAGGTGTTGAAGAATGAAGTCCAAGATCTGTGTACAAAGACATTAACCACATGATTTCTTGAGTTGCGTTAGCCAAACCTCTATATTCAGCTTCGGTAGAAGATAATGCCACGGTTGGTTGCTTCTTCGATGACCTGCATCTTTGCTTTTCCTTTGTTCTTCCATAGCTTTAGTCTTTCCAAGTCTTCTAGGTCAATCTCCGAATCACTTTGTTCAATCCGCTTTGGCTCCTTTGGTTGAAGTGATGGAAAATCTTCATCCAAGTCATAAGGCAGCTTCACTTTCCTGTCATCATCAAACCATGATTTGTTTTCATCAAAAATTACATCTCTACTCACAGAAAATCCTTTATTGGTTGGATTGTACAATCTATATCCTTTTTGGTTTTGATCATAACCAATGAATACACACTTCTCTGCCTTGGGATCCAATTTCCCTCTTACTTGAGAAGGAATGTGAGCATAGGCTAAGCATCCAAAGATTTTGCAATGCTCTAGACTAGGTCTTCTTCCATTCCACACTTCATATGGAGTGGTTCCATCTAATGACTTAGATGGAAGTCTATTTATGAGATATGTGGCTGTAGACACAGCCTTTGCCCATAGGTAGTTTGGCAATCCCTTTTCGTTGAGCATGGACCTTGCAGCTTCGACAATAGCTCTGTTCCTCCTCTCTGCTACACCATTGAGTTCGGGTGTATACCTTGTAGTGACTTCCCTTTTAATGCCTCTTTCATGCAAGAAGGCATCAAATTCAGAAGAAAAGTATTCTCCTCCACCATCTGATCTGAGTCTTTTCAAAGTCCTACCTGTTTGGTTTTAAACAAGAGCAATATACTTCTTAAAGCAATTAAACACTTCATCCTTGTGCTTCATGAAAAATAGAATAGTCCACCTGCTACAATCATATATGAAAGACACATAATATCTTGAGCATGATATAGATGGCTCCTTACTTGGACCCCACACATCCGTGTGCACTAGATCCAAAGGATTTTGATACATATATCCTTTCTTATTGAAAGGTTGTCTATGAGCCTTGCCGAGTTGACAAGCTTCACACTTATAAATCATGTGTTGCCTTGTGATATTAGGCAAACCAAGTACACTTTGGTCCCTGCAAATCTGTTTGAGTGTCCTCTCACCAATGTGAGCAAGCCTTTTGTGCCATATCTCCAACTCTGTAAGAGTTTGAGATCCATAGCTAAACAAAGCTATGTTCTTTGTATCTTCCACTTCAAAAGTGAAAAGCCTTCCTGTCTTTTCTCCTTTGGCAATCCTTCGAAAGCCTTGCCTTGGGTCTTCAACATATGCTCCAAATCGGTTGAATCTAACCTGCAATCCTTTTTCAACAATCTGTCCAACACTTATTAAATTTTTGGTAATTGTAGGGACATACAAGACTTTGCTTAAGAGGTTCATATTCCCATCTGATGTCTTCACATTACCTATCTTCTCCATTGAGTGCTTTGTGTCATCTCCTGTCTGCACTTCATGCTTGTTATGAGGATCTTCCAAATCAGAAAGTAAAGCCACATTTCCTGCTACATGGTTTGAGCATCCCGAATCAATGTAAAATATGTGATCATCATCCTTACCCTTCTTCGCTGATAGATTCATAATCAGTAATGAATCTTCTTGACTTTGGTCCTCTGCATAGTTATTGTAATCCTTTCTTCCTCTATGGCCACTTTGATAGTTGTTGTAGTAGTTGTTGTTGTTGTAGCCTCCATTGTATCTACCTCTATTTGATCCATAGCCACCTCTATTGAATCCTCTTCCTCTTGAGTTCCTTGGATTCCTGAAACATTCTTCAGTAGTATGGTTAGATAAGCCACATATGTTGCAAGGTTGAGATGATTGGAATCTCCCCCTGCCTTGCTTTCCACCTCTGCCTCTTCCTCTAGCTCTTCCTCTACCTGCAAAGTTTGCTTGGAAAGAGCTTCCTTCATCTTCATTCTTCCTATTCTTTGACTTGTCCTTGACCTTAGCTTTATCAGAATATAAGGTAGAAGTTTGATTACCTCTTGAGGACTCACCACCTTTGCTAATCTTTGCTTCATGAGTGAAGAGTTGGCTCATGAGTGTGTTGAGTTCGGGTACATGCATATCCATGTATAAATCCATGGCTGTTGTGAATGACTCCCACTTGTCGTCTGCTTTGATTCCATTCATGATTTGTCTTATGATTTGCTCCTCTTCAATTACCTCTCCAATGCTTCCAAGTTGTTCGGAAATCTCCTTCATCTTTGTGACATAATCAGTCACATTTTGCTTCGGGCTTTTCTTCATTGTTGTGAACTCCATCCACAATTGGTTCTTCCTTGCTCGAGTGTTGGAAGAGAAGAAAGAAGCAAGTGCATTCCAGGTCTCTCTTGATGTCTTGCATCCCTTGACATGAGGTGTCACTCTAGCACAATGGTGAGTACCAACGTGAGGAGATACACCTCATAAATGTCAATCCGTGGAGACGTGAGGACTAGTATGAAGACTATGAGCAAGTGAAGGCACAAGTGCGTGAGTGAGAAGCACACAAGCATGCACACACATTCATACACACGCGCACACAAGGCAAGAACAAGGAGAGGAACAATGGAGTCCTTTGCATTAATCAATAGGTCTCTTACATAAGCTCAATTCACAAACAATCTAACCCCAAAAATGAGCTCTCTAGCTCTTTTTATAGTTTTCTAACTAGCTTTGGTCTTGTCCAGACCTAGTGTCCGGCCTAGTTAAAAATTAGGTTCTAGAGTCTATTTGAGGGCTCAAACAGAGTCTAAAAATTATGAAAATTGATATGTCGCTAGTTCTAATACTCCTCAAGCTCGAGGACTCCTCGGCTTGCACAAAATGGAGTCTATTCTACCAAAAACGGGATTTACAATGTTTGTGTAGTGATTAAAATCACTTGAGTTGTAAATAGTCCATGGAAGAAATGATTTGGCCTTGTTGCCGTATTGTGCATGACTCCTCTGTTGCTTTGTATGCCAACACGCCCCCCATCCTAGCGTCTGTCGCCCCTGACAGACCTTTGTTCTCTCGGGTGGTCGATATAGTATTGGATGACATTGGTGGCAAGTTCATGTTCTCCTATCCTTAAGCCTCTTGCTAGATCAGCTTCCAATGCATCCCAATTTATTGCACCAGGGGCCTCTGGCTGCGGGGTGGTGTAGTACTCAGAGTACATTGCTTGTTCACAAGCAAAAAGATGGAGCAGGTGTGTTGGCTTCGGTGCGAAAATCTCCGAGTGATACTCCCAGAAACCTGATCTGAACATTTCTTCGAAGGTCTGTTTGTAACAAGCAGGGAGGTATTTGATGCGTGCATGCCAGGCGTAAGCCACACGGATACTGGGGGTGGTGCTCATGTCATACACCAAGTCATAATTTCCATTGCTGAACCCCGGGAGACGTACCTGTGGTGCGGCTGCATTTCTAAAAGTTTTCAGGACTACCTGCATCATATCTAAGATTTTAAGCATCATTTGCGCTGCTACATCTTGCATGGGCTTCAATCGTGGCATCCAGTGGCGAATTGTTCCCATCATGTATGCTACCGATGGTGGTCCCTGTGGTGGCGCAATGTACGGGTAGTTTAGCCATTCTTTGCATTGCGCATTGTTCTGCACTTTGATATTGAATGCCTTCCAAGACCTGCGGCGTGGAACTGGACCGTAGCATGGATTGTATAGGAGGTGTAAAGGCACGTTGTTCCATGTGCGTAGCATTTCTGGATATGTCTCTAGAAGTTTCTGCCGCCAGGTGGGTTGACGAATTTTGCCTTTTTGCACCTCTGGAGGAAGGTCTTCGGGTTGAAATTGGGTAGCAAAGGTAGGAATATGACCCGTGACTCTCTGTATTTCTGCATTATAATCAGCCAAGATAATATAATAAGGCCGGTATTGGAGTTCAGATGAGAGGATGAGGCGTCTCGATGACAGGTTCTTGAAGTTAGCCGACTGTAGCACCGTTTCCTCTATGACCCTCATGGCCTGATTTTGCACTACTGTGCGCTCTTCGTGCGAACTCCCGATTTCCTCCACTTGACGTAGCCATGGAGGCCGTGGTGCCTCGAATGTGTCCTGAGCTTCTTCTGTTTGTTGGCCTCCTGGGAATGGTTGTGGATCGTATTCTTCGTCAAACGTTTGTTCCACAGGAATTTGCACTACTTCTTCGTCAGTGGGAGCCTCTGGAGGGGAAGGTGGTCTCTCATATTGTAGTAGACGTGTTTGCAATTCAGTGACCTGTTTCTGGAGATCTTTTATGGCCTCTGAGTCTGTGAGAAGTGAAGCCGCGGAGGGGGTGGTTGGAGAGGCTGCTGTTGGTCCTTTTTGGTGTTTCTGCTTCAATTGTCCCAGTTCCTCCGATAGCTGGTCATGTGCTTCAAGCAGCATGGCATAGTCTTCCAATATGATCTTGATATTATTGGGGGTCACTGCTTGAAACTTGGATGGGCTGATGGGTGCCCCCGATGTGCTCTCAATAGCTGCCTCCAGGTTCTCTTGATTTTGTACTTGCAGGCGTCGATTCTCTTCCTGAGCGGCCGCAAGATGGCGTTTGAGTAGAGCCATATTTCGCTGAAGCTTTGAGTTGCGTTCCAGCTATGTCCGTAGGTGACCTTCTACCACCTGTATCGCTTCCTGATCTGTGTTCTGTAACTGTACCTCCAATATGCCATGAGCTTCTTGGAGAGTTTGGAACTGTGTGTGGAGGCGAGCATTTTCCTCCTCTAGTGCCGCGAGGCGGTGCTGTAGTGTCTCTGAGTGCTCGTGCAGGCGTTCATTCTGTTGCTGGAGCTGAATGTAATCTGTCCTTAAGTTTGATATACAGGCTAGCATGGTGTCCAATGCATTTCCTATAGATGAGTGGGTGGTGTTTACAGCGGAAGATGCATGGGAAGGGAATTGGGGAAGGGGAAGAGTGAATGATGTGTCTATTGAAGTCGTGTGTGTGAGTGAAATTGGTGGAGGGGGAATGGGAGGAGGTGGAATCGTGGGGGGAGGTGCCGTGGGTGGTGAAATGTCCATACCTTCAGGAGTGGGTGCGAGTGTGGGGTCTGCCATATACATTGGAATGGTAGGTGGTGTGTGTGTGGAAGTGGTGAATAGATGAGAAGTGGGGTGGGGAGCTGAAAAGAAAGGAAATGGTTGAGACCTGGGTTGAAAAGTTCTAGCAAGGAGGTCATGGAGGGATTGTAGAAATGGAGAGATGGAGGTCGGGGGTTGAGGTCGTAGATTTGAGGAGGGCATGAAGGGTTGCGTGGTAGCAGGGAAACCCATGAATGTGGATCTAGGGTCAGGATGACCTATGGCTGAGGGCATGGGGGATGGTTGCCCTAGGGCAGGCTCTATGAGCGGTTCGGTGGATTGTGTAGTGATGGGGGTTGCTTCAAAGATTGGGTTATCAGTGGTAGAGAATAGGGTGGAACTAGAGATGGGAGTACGGAAGATGAAGGTTGGTTCGGTGGGTTGAGTGGTCGAGGTGATTTCCACTGTTTCTGCTCTAGGAGGCGATGGTGGGGGTGTGGGTGGTTGTGGCTCTGTGGACTCCTCATGGGTGACTGGGTGCTCTTGGCTAGCCGTTTCGGTTGCTTGGGAGGTTGTCCTGATAGGTTCAGATGTAATAGTTGGCTCTTCTGCAGTTGTAATGGGAATCTGGATATTCTTACCTGAGCGTGGTCGTGTCTGGAACCTTCGTGGATCATATTGAATTGGAGACCTCCGAATGGCAGTGCGCACTGCTTCCACTACCCCATATGTTTCTGCCATCAATAAGAGACCTTCCCTATACTCTGAGTCAACTCCTGCTTCTTCCAACAACTGAGTCATGAGTACTCTGCTACTCTGTTCGGTGAGTAGTTGTTGCGATCGCACTCTTTCCATAATCTGATACAGCCTTCGGAGTTCTGTTGTATAGGCTGGGGCTTCAGTGGTCTCCTCTTCATACGCTCCTTCTTCTTCTAGGTGTCCTTGTTGTTGACCTTGCTGAGCATCACTCCAATGTACATGTCGACCGTCTGTAGACTTTCTTCTTCTTCGTGAGGATGTGCCTTGTTCCTCTGCATCTGAATAAAACTCCACATCAGAGAATTGTGTACTTTGTAGGAATGCTTCGAAGTCCTGGGGGTCCATTCCTTCAGCATCTCCAGTGGCAGCAAATTCGAATTCAGGTGGAACAGGAGGAGCCGATGGGGTAGCTTGTGTCGTAGTTTCAGATCCCGACCTGGGTATCCTAATGGTAAAGGGAGGTACAGTGGTCTCCCTTCGTGGCGATACCTCAGGAGTAGTCAAAACTTCCCTTGTCTGGACACAAGGGATCGCACCCCTCATGCGCTTGGATTGATGTGTGGACGTCTTGAGCTTCTTAAACATTTGTAATTGTGCCCAAGTTAAGGCACGTTCAATGGGAACATCGTATGCTAGGCACCGGTAAATAATGCGTGTGATTGCACAGCAACCGTTCACCACTAATTTCCTAGAAGACCTTTTATTTGCTTCATACAATTGATCTATAATCCATACCGGTAGCTTAATGGGTAACGCACCTGCTTCCGCTAAGTAGAGAGCGAGCCAGATTCTCTTGTGTGGTTGTGTGAAGCGGTCTTGGCCGGGAAAAGCAAAATGTTGCATGCACATACGGAGAGGGATGGACACGTTTGGTGTGAGTGCTGCCATGTCTTTAAGCTTCAACAGTTTCCTGTCCTTCATGTTAGTGGGAACAAGAGCAGCCTTTTCAGAGGGTACATGCGTGCCGTGCATGTTCAAAGCGTCGCTCACCAACTCCACAGTAAGTTCAAACCTCTTCAACTCGTTGTTGCCCAGCAAGGAGGGAAGAACAAATGATCCGGGTTTGTCCTTTTCTTCATTAGCTTGTAATGTGGAGACCAAATAGTAGCATCGGAGGAGATCTGGTTTAGGTAGTGGGGCTTCAAAGTATTCTGCTAGCCATGCTCGTTGCCATATGGTCTGGAGATCCTCGGTGTTCTATAAAGTCTCGAACTCCTTGGAGAAAAATTGGAATCGAACCCACGATCTGTCATACTCGCACTTAGACTCCCATATATACTTGGCCTCTCCTAATGGACCTGGCATGCCATTGAACCAATGAGAATTGGCATGGACTCTTTCTGTGATCCCTATGGGTGGATCCGGCACCGGGATTTGCTGAAGGTGCTGCAGCTCCACAGGTCGTTCAGTTGGTGGCACATCCACAGGTAGACTATCCACATCGATTCCTGCAGTAAGTATCCCTACTTGTGAGCCCGAACCTGTCGCTTCTGCCATTTCACTTCTTGCCTTCTGATTCTGTGAGAATATAGAATCACGTGTTAACATCGTAATGGACAGAATAAATCCGTTGTTGTCCCTGTTACAACATTAACATGAGGTAGATGGTGAGTTAGTGGTTAGTAAGTGCACGAAGACAATGTGTGTAGTTAATGCTTGGGTAGTCCTAGGAGACTAATGCCGTTAGTAAGTGGTGATGAATTTACAAATTGGGGTCGGGGGGTTTATTACAGGTCTTACGCTGCCAAATGCAGTGGATGGGTTTTGCTCTTGGTTTCGTAGAGACGTTAGAGAGCTTTGTAGGTGTATCGGCTTGAGAATGAGGCTTTTTAGGGACCCATTTACAAGTGATTCTGTTCGTGATCATGGGCCAGAGTGTGTTCGTGAGTGTTGAAAACGAGTGGATGCCGACTGTGCGAGTGAATGGATCATGCTGTGTAGGGTGTGTTCCTGGTGTAGCTATTTGAGCCCGTAAACAAGCCTTAGGCACCCAAATTTGTCTTGAGTGTGAGCTAGCCTTCATCGACTGCTTGGGCACCCAAATAGATTTCACGTTAGCAGAAGAATTTCTGAGAGACTTCTTGTTAGTGTCGTGTTGTTGGTTACTAATAAGAGGCTTTGCCCGTGTGGTTGGCTTGAGTGCAACCGGGTGTTCGCCTTTCCGCACCCACACTTGTTTCACTTGCTGGGACATTTTGTTGCGCAGGTACTTTGGATCTCGGACATAGGTAGTACTCTGCTTCTTCTGCCTTTGATCCACCTTTGGTTGTTGCCTCCTTCTGGCCTTTGGAAAAGAAGGGAGTTCCTTTGCATCCCTGACTCCTTTTTTGCGAATATCATTCCTCTGCAACACATAATTTTGGACAAGAACAACATGGTCATCTTCATGTGTATTCCTGGAAGGACCAGGAGTCTGTGCCTTTCCTAGTTCCTTGAGTGCTCCATTATCTAACTCTACTGTAATTCGACTATGATTGACCCAAACCTGAAGAAGTCCACTTCTTAAGTTTAAGTTGACTGCTTGGTCATAGATCCAATCTTGACCCAAGACAAGAGGTTCAGTGAGATCCTCGTCTTGACACACTAGTACTTTAACTGTTATTGCCTCATCCTGAATGTAGAGGGGAAGTTCCACCTCGCCCATGCAAGGGGTTTCCACGCCTCCCAATCCTATGAGATATGCTTCCACAGGATTGACAGTTAACTGCAACTCTTGACAGTAAGACAACTTAACAGCACTAGTGGCTGCACCTGAGTCAATCAAGGCTCTTACGGTCCTTGCACTCTTTCCTTGTCCTATATCTAGGGTTATGAAAGGACGTCTATCAATTATCCTATGCGAGCTTGTTCCTGCAACTTCACACATGGCCATAGGATATCCTTGATCTGCATAGTCATTCGTTCTAGGCTGATCCCTACCTTGCCTTCGTAACTTCATCCTTCTGATGCGTTCTAAAGCTTCTGCTTGAGCTTCTTCTCGAATTCGCTTTTCTTCCTCTTTGCGTTTCTTAGCAGTGTTGAGTCGGCTGAGCATGTCCTCCGTTAGGGGTTCCTGATACAACTTGACTCTGCAACCGCTAATATAGTTTGGGAGAATATCACCCTCTAACGTGGCTAATTGTACTGCTCCACTCGTGGAAATCCTATTGATGATCATAGGTCCGTAGCCTCTCTTTTCTAGCTTCCTCGCGTGTTGTTTCAGTGTATAGACTAAGACTAGATCTCCTGCTTTCAAGCCTTTATCCTTCACATGGGCATCAAAGTATGCCTTCTGTCTCTTCTTAGCTGCATATATTCCTGCAGCTGCTCTCAGTCTTGTTTCTCCTAATCGTTCAAGGTCAAAGATCCTAGAGGAGAGTTCATGACCTGTCCATTCGTGCTCTTGTGCTACTCTCAATGTAGGAATCAAGAAGTCCAAGGGTAGCACAGCGTTTTGGCCAAATACCATCTGAAAGGGGGTGGCTTGGAGTACCGTTTTGTAGGCAACTCGGTATGCCCAAACAGCATGGTGTAGCTGTTTGTCCCAATCAGAACGTTTAGTGTTCACTAATTTTGTCAGTACATTGCATAAGATCTTATTAGTGCTCTCAGCTTGTCCATTAGCTTGAGGGTGATAAGGGGCAGACTTCTTGTGTATTACCAAGAATTCTTGGAGTAGATTTTCAATCACTTCGTTCAAGAAATGAGTGCCTCTATCACTTACAAGCTCTATAGGTAGCCCGTATCTTGTGAATACATTCTCAAACAAGAATTTGGCAGTTGTTTGAGCATCGTTCTTTGTCGTAGCCTTTACCTCTACCCACTTAGTTAGATAGTCTGTTGCAACAATGATGTATTCCGCATGAGAACCCTTAGCTGGGGGATTAATAGGACCTACGAAGTCTATTCCCCACTTAGAGAATGCACGTCCACCCATCATAGGTTTCAGTGGCATCTCATCTTTGCGTATAGGATACTGAGTCCTCTGACAGACATCACACCGTTTCACATAGGTATGTGCATCCATGTGAAGGGTAGGCCACCAGAAGCCCGCAAATAGTATTGCCTTGATCACCCGTTCCGGTCCAAAGTGTCCTCCTGCTACACCTTGGTGAGCAGTTTCCAAGATCTTAAGATATTCACTTTCATGGACACATAGCCTCAGGTAACCATCTTTACCACGCTTGTATAGATTATCACCAATGAGTGAGTAATCCAGGGCTTCTTGTTCTAAACTCCTTTTCCTAGCCAGAGTCATGTCTGGAGGGAATGTTTTTGTCCTCAAGAAGGATACTAGAGGTTCACTCCAATCTGGCACAATGGATACTTGATAAAGAGTGGCGTGTTCCACAGGTGGTTTAATGCCACAGATTGGGCATTCCTTGCACAACTTTTGGACATCCGCTTCCATAGTCGGCCAATGCACTCCGAGTCTCCTTAGCGACTGTAAAGTTCGTTGCTTTGAGTAGTGTTGCTCTAACGCACCTACATGTGCTAATTGCAACCATTTAGCGTACTCGTCCTCTTCTACGCAACAAGCCAAGATCCCTTGATCTGTGTGCTTGTACATACTTCCTGCCATGATGTGGTACTTTTGGGCTTTTACAACCTCTCTATTTCGTGTGTTTACCACTGGATGGTTAGGTCCATATGTCAATACTGGTACCAATGGCTTAGCCCACTGCGGCACCACTTCCAAATTAAACAAGTAAGCATCAGGAAGGTCATCTGACACTCCTTGTGGGGCTTCTCCCGATGTGAGCCTAGAGAGGTGATCTGCTCTCAAATGAGTCCTGCCTTTCCTTACCACAACCTCAAAATCATATTCCATTAGCAAGAGAAACCATCTCACTAATCTTCCTGTATTGCATGGCTTGTTTACGAGGTATAGCAATGCTTGATGATCAGTAAAAAATTTAAACTTATTTGCAAGCAAATAGTGTCTAAATTTCTTAACTGCATAAACCATGCCTAAGCCTTCTCTCTCCGTAGTGGTGTAATTTCGTTCAGCTGCATTCAACTGTCTACTGGCATAGGCAATCGGAAGATCCATATTACCTTCACCAGTAGGTTGAGCAAGCACACATCCAATAGCATAATTGGATGCATCAACATGAACATGGAATGGCTTACTCCAATCTGGTGTGGTCAAGATTGGTGCTGAACACAATCTTCGTTTAAGCTCTTGGAAGGAATTCTCACATTCATCCGTCCACTCAAAGTTTGTCAGAAGTCCGTACATGGGCTTTGCAATGACAGCATACATGTGTATAAATCGTCGGTAATAACTACAGTGCCCCATGAAAGCTTGTACTTCCTTGACATTCTTTGGCCTAGGTAGCTCTGCTATGGCTCTCACTTTTTCTTCGTCAGTAGATATGCCATTCTTTGACACTATGTGTCCTAGAATCTTGCCTTGCCTTACCATAAAAACGCACTTTTCTGGGTTCAGGCAAACTTGATATTCTCTACATTTGTCAAAGATTTGTCTGAGCTCCGGGATATGGGTTTGTCTAATGTTGGAATGAGCACAAAGATCATCAACATAGACCTCTAAGTTTTTCCTCAGGAACTCTTTAAATACATGGCACATCAGCCTTTGGAAGGTAGCTGGTGCATTGGTAAGCCCAAATGGCATTACTCTAAAGGCAAAAATGCCCCATTCTGTGGCAAAGGCTGTCTTATGCTGATCCTCTGGAGCTATGGCTACTTGATTGTAGCCCGAAAATCCATCAAGGAAGCTGTACACTTCCTTGCCTGCCACTCTTTCTAAGAGATGTTCTGTGATGGGAAGCGGATAGTTATCTCGAATCGTGGCTGCATTAACCTTTTTCAAGTTAATGCACACACGCAGCTTGCCATTCTTCTTGGGCACCACTACGATGGGGGATACCCATTCAGTGTGCTCAATTTCATAGATAAATCCAGCTTCAACCAATCTATCTATCTCTTCTTTGATCTTAGCAGCGTAATTATCGTTATAAGTATAGGGCTTTTGCTTAGAGGGTTTAGCATCTGAGGTCATGGGGATAGTGTGTGAGCATATATCGAGGTCAACACCTTTCAAATCCTTGTAACTCCAAGCGAATACATCTCAGTATTCTCTTAGCAAGGCTATCAACGCATGCTCTTCTTCCTCTGTTAGGTCATGGCCTATGTACGTGCATCTCTCCTCTCCTTCTTCTAGGGCCACTACTATTTTCTTGGTGGTTTCTTTGTTATCATAGGCCTCTCCTGATTGTGCCTCTCGTTTAGGCATTCTTATCATGACTCTCCTGTCATCTATCTCATACTTCTTAAAATTTTCTGGGACCTCAAACAAAGATTCTTCCTCTTCTGGTGAGGCTTCTCTCTTCTTTCGTTTCTTTCCTTCTTCCTTCGGGGTCACATGTGTTGCTAATCTTACATCATTTGTAAGCTCTCCATGCCTCTGGGGTTGAAATTCTACTTCATGGAAGTATTCTTCATCTGATGCAAATGGTGGGTCCATAATGATTGACTCGAGATCGGAGTCACTTGCATCCTCAAATGCATCAGGGCTAGGTTCGCATTCTTCTAGAACTGCCTCTCCCATGATTGGCTCTATGGAGAAGACTGAAATGTCATAGCCATCCTCATCATAGTGAGGAGTCCATTGTTCTTCATTGATGGCTACGTCCATGGTTGCTAAAATTTCTGCCCAGCCATGGGGTTCGAATTCCTCATCTAGAAAGACTACAGGTGCATAGGCTGGGTCTTGAATGGGTCTATGAGTTTTGTTTGCACCTACCTCTCTGGCTTTCTCTCTCTTCTCTTCTTCTACTGCTACCTTGCACATCCATAAGTGAGTGTCTTCATGCATCCATGAGGATCCAGACCCTATGGAATGCACCGATTCTGTATCATCTTTGGCTCTATGGATGGGATTCCATTGGATAGGAGGGACATCTCTATGAGAATAATCCTTGAGATTGACTTTGGTCGTAACACCCAAGTGTTGCAAATACAAGGAGTTGCTTCCCCAATCCTGTACCACTTGCAACTGTCGCATAAATGGTCTTCCCAAAATCATCTCATAGGCATGATTTTTGCTGAAGTCACATATGGCAAATGTATGCTCAAACTCGACACCACAAGTGGTGAGAGTTATTCCTTCTAGCAATCCTAGGGGTCTCTCTATGTGACCATCGGCCATCTGCAATTTCATTCTCGTTGGCCTGAGTGCTGGCTTGCCCCAACGCTTCCATAGGGAAGTGGTGGCAATTGCAACTCCTGCACCTGAGTCCAAAATTGCCTTGGTGGTGTACTCCTGGTAGGTGATGGGAAGATAGGTGTTCCCTTCTTCACCTTCACACATATCTCCTATCTTGTCCAATGGAATTTCTGGCACCGTCCTATGGGATCCTACCTGGGAACGAGGTTTGGCTATTTCTAGTACTTGTTTGGCGACATGTTTCCATAATTCAGGTCTAACCTTGAGTAGCTCTTCTAACTTGAGATTGCACTGCACGTTAGTGTTCTTCACTACCTCTGTGTTCCTAGGTATGACTGAATCTTCGTTTCTCACCATGACTGTAGGTGCCCTCATGCAGGTGGACCTTGCTTCCCATGGGCCTGTGAAATGGGGTAGTTCCTGTAAAGAATTAGACTCGAAGTCTAATCTTTCTTGAGATTGGATGCTCTCCTGCTCTCCATAAATGGATGGGATGTCTTGTGGGAATTGGTCCTGTGCATCATCCACCAGTTCAATGGGAGGAGGGACTTCACTCTCTTTAGCCCATTTGTCTTCTTGAATCTCTCGTAGGAATTCTGGTGTAAATCGATTCATAGAAGATGATGTGTCCGGCTCCGTAGAGTTAGGCACATAGGCTTCTTGGGAAGGAGGGCTTATTCTATCGTTGGCTCTCTCCTCATTCTCGTAGATGGCTGGAGCACAAGCTTCCTGGGGAGGATTACTTATTCTATTACTTTTCCGAACAGGCCCATACGCTCCCTGAGAAGGAATGTAGGCAACCTGTTGAGGTACGTAAGCTTTCGAGGGAGGCTCATCTGCCTTTTGGGGGGAAAGATAAGCTTCTTGAGGAGGCACATGGGCTTCCTGAAGAGGCTCGCTTATCCGTTCTCTTGCCCTTTCCTTTCTTTGAGGGGCAGGTTCCTTTTCTGATTGTGCCATTAGCCTCTCTATCTTTTCTAAGGAGGGGAAGTTGTCTGGTTTAGTGGAATTGGCCACATAAACTTCCGATGGGGGATGGGTCATGTTTTTGCTTGCTTTATCTCTTTCTTGATTTTTTTCTTCCTTGGCAGATTTTGCAATTATTCCCTCTAACTTCTCTAGGAGTCCATCCAAGTGTAATTGCGTCTTGGCTGAGCCCGAGTAATTGAAAAGGCGACTGGCTTCAAACATAGTCTGAGCCAATGTGACCATTTTCGCGCACAGCTTGGTTCTTTCTATCTCTAGGTAAGCTCTAGGATAGCACTTGTCATGATCCGTGACGTTTGGCCCTTCTTGGATTCTCGCCTGATATGCTTTAAGCATCATGTCTATGTCTTCAGGAGTGGGATCAGCTAATACTGATCTTGCTTGGGGTGGTGGGTGGGTTACGTGGGGTGTCTTAGAGGGTGGAGGGATGGAGGGTGATGGGGATGGTAGCGGTGGGAATGTGTGAGAGTGCGGTTGAGATGTGATCTCTATGATTTTAGCCTTGGTTTCTCGTAGACTTTCCTCAAGTTCACTCATCTTCTTTGCCCATTGCCTTTTCATGCGTTCGCGGCTATCTCTCCAAGCTCTTGTTCTCTTTTTATTTTGGCTCTCAATATCGCTAGCGTCTGGGCTCTTTTCCTTGCCTACCCCTTGGTTTTGCTGCACTGCTTGAGCTCTCGTGACTACCTGTACGGGTGCAGTGGAAGTGACACTTCCTGAGGAATCTACAACCAACCCAATCACATTAATGGGAGTGATTTTTGGCATATTATTAGGGTTCTTTGGGCAATCTCGTAAGAGATGCTCTTTTCCACAATCTTGGCAGAAGCCTTGGATCGTCACTGACTGGTTTTGTGTAGGTGGAGGTAAGGGGCAATCACGAATGAGGTGATCTCCTTGGCATCTGTAGCACGGTCCTCTTGGGAATGGAGGTCTTACCTGCCTAGGTTGAGGCCTAGGGTTGGGGTTTGCATACATGACGTTTGTATAATCTGACTCCCAACTAAGTTCATTTGGCTCTTCGCTGTAATAGGACTCACCATGTTCTGGAGACTGCATGTAGTACGCCTGGGGACTATCAACATGTGTAGAATCAAAGCTATGGTCACTCGGGTCACTTTCTGAAAGCAAGGGTGTTACAGGGACTATAGCTCTATTCAGGTTTTCTTCTGCAACAGCATACTGTACCGGAATCACATTAGCTGGGGCAGGGGGTTGTTGAGCTAACACTGGCTGAGGCCTTTGTTGGTTTTGGTAGGGTTGCTGATATGGTTGTTGTGGCCTGCCATATGGTTGTGGAGGGTACGGGTTCTGGTATCTTCCTTGCTGCGGGTATGGCTGAGGGTAGGGTTGCCTAACTGCCTGCTTGTTGTATGGGCAATCTTGTGCGGTATGATTGGTGTACCTTCGTTCTATGGTGCAATATTGGCTATTTGGATTGACCTGGGGTTGAGCCATAATGGGACACACGTTTGCCATATGGTCACCACCGCATGTATAGCACCTCTTCGCTGGGGTAAACCTCGGAATTTGTTTGCTAGAGACGCCTAGTTTTTGGGCCACTTTCTCTGCGAGTTCCTCGATTGATGTGGATTGCGTGGAAGAGTGACTAGATGCACTATCTGAATCTTTGTAGATTTTGGAAAGCTCTAGTTCTTCCCCTAGGTTATCTTCAATGTCAATGCACATGCGTACGCACTCTTCTATAGTCCTAGGGTCCTTCAGATACACATAGGATCTCAATTTCGTGCTCAGCAATCCATCAAGGGATAAGGCTACTTGTTTGGCAAGTGTGGGTAGCTCCGAAACAGGGCACCTTTCAAGATATTGTCTAAATCTTCTTCCTGCCAATCTTACAGTCTCTTGGGGAGTCTGTTTGAAGCTGTGAATCAATGAGGAGGTATTGTGTCTTATGCCACTCTTAGAGAACTCTACAATGAAAGCCTCTAGGAGTTGGTCTATACACCTGAATTGTCGCTCATCCAATGGCTGAAACCATGTAAGTGCTGTGTTCCTAAGGGTTAGACCGAAGGCATTGTACTGCGTGAATAGATCCTCCACTTGTTCAGCTCTCAAGACTTGCTTGAACTCCGCCACATGATCATAGGGGTCTCCTGTGCCATCAAAGTAATTCTTCATGGACTTAACTAGCTGGGTCGGTCTCAAAGTTCTTGTGTGCTCTCTAGGTCTCGGCAGGGGGAATCCATCCACGTTTCTTTGGTTCCTGTGAGCTCTAAGTATCTCAGGTTCTACTCTATTTGTCTCCGTCCTCGTTCTTTCTCTGCCCACTAGGTTGGCAAAGCTTACTTCTGGTCTATCTCTACTTCTGTCTCTTTGAGTTCCATGAGCTTGGGATGTTCGAGCTCCAGGGTGACCATAGGATACATTCGATCTTGGTTGGGGGAAAATGAATTCACCCTTCCAAGTGTAAGCATGCCTATCATTTTCTGTCACCACAAAGATCCTTTCCGAAGTGTGATCTAAGTAGGTCACTCTACCTGGGCTATCCGGATCCTTAAACTCATAGATCATGATAGTTCCTATATCAGTTGGCTGATTAGATTTATACCTCCAAAAGGCTTCGTCAGTTTCTCGATTGAGGAGCAACTCTATGCTCTTGTTGTCTTGGGGAACCCACTCAGGTGTGATAATCCTAGTGAGAACAGATTTGCCTCGAGGGGTTCGAGGTTCTACACCCATGTTTCCTTGCTCCAGGTCACCTAAGTCTGCCTCTGGGATCACATTTCCAAATTCGTTCGTCCTATCTGGGTGACTGGTGACTACGTATATGGTTCCTTCTTTGTCCAGGTATGCACCGTTTCGGTTGGTCCTAAGGTATTCCAACTGTGTTTTGTAAGGGCCTTCCACCCTGTACAAGTATGGCACACCTGAACTCCCCGTAGGTCTGTCCATGCCTTGAGACATCTCTGACTCACTGGTCTCAGAGCTAGGGTAGTACGAGTGGTGGCTCAACTGCTGGGCCCAAGACCTAGCAGTGTGGTTAACACTAGCCTCTGAAGATCTAAGGCTTTGTCTCTCCCTTACTAGATGTCGTCCTGATCTAAGGTTCATATGCCTATCTAAGTAGCCCAATTCTTTGCCTAGAGTACAACCTCGTTGTTGGTTACTTTATATTAGTTGCTTGGTTCTTTTTAGTTATTTTATCGTGTTTAAGGTCTTGTCTGATATCACGTCGTCAGGAATATTTGAATGTTGTTTCGCACTTACAGTTGATCGTTCTACGTTAAGTTCTTTCCCTTTAAAGTTCTCGACAGTACAAGGATTATGCCCTTAGCTTGAGCTTGAAAGTTTAGGTATGCTTCAACTTGATAGTTGCCTATCCTCGCCCTGACTTACTCTTACTTCTAATCGTTCTTAGCCTAAGCTAGGAATTGACGAAGAGGAGTTGAGAGTATTCCGACCTTTCTTGCTGAACCTTGCTCTTTAGTGCTCGAGAAGTTGATTCTCAAGCTTGCGCAAAACCCTTGCTTGGACGCTCTCAATTGCTTCTCAATAGACCTGCATCAGTCCCAAGATTAGCTCCAAGTTGACCTTTCAATTGACAGACAATTTATTTCAGACACTTTTTTAATGACCCTTGTTCCCCCTTTTGTATTGCTAGAAATTTCCTCTAGAGCTCCCTTGGTGTTCCTACCCCTCAGTGTGTCAACTTCCAAATATCCTATCTGAAAATCAACGCATTATTCTGTATGAAAATCAACGCATTATTCCGTATGAAAATCAGCGTGTAGTATATGCCACGAGCTTTCCGACAAGCCCTAGAGCTCAAAAAATGGATTTCGTATGAAAAAGTTATGACCGTTCAGGGTTTAGAGGGTTAACTAGACAAACAGAACCTTTCAGGGGTTTTAATGCATTTTTCTAAGGCCTTTGTAAGTGTATGAGTATTTGAGAGTGCAAATATGCCCAAAATTTAGCCTAAATTTCCAAAAATTTACCCCTTAATTTTTGCCGAAAATGTCTGTCTGTCGCGATAGACACAAACTATCGTGGGGGCTGTCTGTCACGATAGACGCTGTCTGTCGTGGAATTTTGGTCTATCGCGATAGACGGTGTCTGTCGCGATAGACGCTGTCTGTCGTGGAATTTTGGTCTGTCGCGATAGACGGTGTCTGTCGCGGACTTTGGTCTGTCGCGATAGACGATGTCTGTCGCGATAGACGCTGTCTGTCGTGGAATTTTGGTCTGTCGCGATAGACGGTGTCTGTCGCGATAGACGGGGTCTATCGTGGATTTCTATCTGTCGCGATAGACGGTGTCTGTCGCGATAGACGCTGTCTGTCGTGGAATTTTGGTCTGTCGCGATAGACGGTGTCTGTCACGATAGACGGGGTCTATCGTGGATTTCTGTCTGTCGCGATAGATGGTGTCTGTCGGGATAGACTGAAAAAACGCAAATTTTTGAGAAACTTCTAGTGATTTAGAGTGCCCTAATGGTGTAGGTTACCGTGCCAAACATGCATTCACAAAATTTTAAGTTTTTCTGTCTGTCGCGACAGACAGAGGTCGTCGTCCTGGGACCTGTGCAGAGTCTGTCGTACCTGCGCACACTGCTGGAGGAGGTGGTACAGCAAGTTCCTGCAACTAAAGCTCAAAAACACACCAAAAACAGATAGCATGCAAGCTCTCTCTCGCTCTCTCTCACAATGAAATGAGGGAAATGAGGTGGGGGGTGTAATATGACCAAAAAACTGAAATTCTTTGTGGAGATGGAGATGGAGGTGGGAGATGGTGGAGATGATGATGGTGATGATGGTGATGCGAAAGTAAGGAAAAAATGAAGAAAAATTAAGAGAAAGAAGGATATTACCTATAACTCCAATGTCTCAACTCGACTTCTTACCATCACACGCTCGTCCTCGAAGCTCTCTCCCCGGCAACGGCGCCAAATTTGGTGTCACTCTAGCACAATGGTGAGTACCAACGTGAGGAGATACACCTCATAAATGTCAATCCGTGGAGACGTGAGGACTAGTATGAAGACTATGAGCAAGTGAAGGCACAAGTGCCTGAGTGAGAAGCACACAAGCATGCACACACATTCATACACACGCGCACACAAGGCAAGAACAAGGAGAGGAACAATGGAGTCCTTTGCATTAATCAATAGGTCTCTTACATAAGCTCAATTCACAAACAATCTAACCCCAAAAATGAGCTCTCTAGCTCTTTTTATAGTTTTCTAACTAGCTTTGGTCTTGTCCAGACCTAGTGTCCGGCCTAGTTAAAAATTAGGTTCTAGAGTCTATTTGAGGGCTCAAACAGAGTCTAAAAATTATGAAAATTGATATGTCGCTAGTTCTAATACTCCTCAAGCTTGAGGACTCCTCGGCTTGCACAAAATGGAGTCTATTCTACCAAAAACGGGATTTACAATGTTTGTGTAGTGATTAAAATCACTTGAGTTGTAAATAGTCCATGGAAGAAATGATTTGGCCTTGTTGCCGTATTGTGCATGACTCCTCTGTTGCTTTGTATGCCAACATGAGGTAAAAGAAAATCAGAGATTGATTTTAGAATATAGGACCTTGCAAGTGCATCCTTTGAACACCAATTCGAAAGTCCTTCCACTTCTTCATGTGATGGTTGCCCTTTGTTCCTCATGGTTGGAATTGCTTCATCTCCGGATATGAATCCATATAGATTCCTCCCTTGAAGGTAAGCCTCCATCCTTAGAGACCATGCCAGGTAGTTGTTTCGATCGAATTTATGATGGAAATCCATCTCCCATGTTGCTTGACTATGCTCTGATACCACTATGAAGAGAGATGGTGGATGCAATCCAAAGATGAGTAGGTGCCGCTACAACCAGCTTCACACCAGCCAACTGAGACTTCAGAGTTGATTAGTAGACCCTTTGAGCTTCCTAAATCCACCAAAATATCAGCCAAGTACTTTGGAACATGTATCCCAAAAGTTTAAGTCAAGACAGACTAGTTGCGAAATGACTAGCTCCCAAAACTTGCTATTTTTGGACATACACCTGCTGGAAAAAATGAACAGCGCTCTCAACCTGGTAGGAATTAGAAAAATTCCTTTTGGGCATAGCAAATAGACTTAGCAAGCTTCCCAATCCAAGTTAAAAGAATTCAAATGATGGACTGAGCACTGAGAACAAGTTTCAACAATTTCTGTAACATGCCCACCATTCTCGGGGCTCTGCAGAGATAGACCAGTGAGCAGTAAAATGCAGATATCTCCAAAACCATAAATCCAATGACCTTGCACATTTATAGGTAGAACGTAGACAATATGCGCTATTAAACGCACGTTAAATCACTGAAAACGGAGGAGTAGAATTCGAAATATGACCTTCTGAAGGTACTGCTCTGAGTGAGTATAGCAGAGAACAAAACAGAGAAGTAGATGATAATAAATGTATAGATTCACATATGATTACAACCACATTGGCAATGAATCTTTGCACAATGGGAGTAGAATGATAGAGCTATGGATTAAGCTCTTCAATCTCTACAAAATGACATGAAGTGGTCACGTACAAGGATTGCTCATCACCTCTTCCTTCTTGCTCCTTTTATAGCTATTCTTGGAGGGAGTTTTGAATTTGAATTCGAATGGCTCCACCTAAAAGTGATCCCCAAAGTTAGGAGATACTCCCTCAGCTCAAAAAGTCGTGGGTTTTGGTAGTTAGAGCCACAAAATTGCTTTTACATCATGCATGAGGTAAGCCATCCTTTTCCTTTTTCTTTTTTCAATTACAAGATATAAAAATGAACTCTTTTACAAGAGGTGTTCACATGACTACTCATGTGACTTACAAATGAGGATGATATCAAATATATCAAGCATGTAGGCTTGGGCAAAATGCACCAACAGCTCCCCCTCAAGCCTAACATGCTTGGCCTCCAAATAAGTCTTCAATTGTCCTTGATTTCCTGCAAGCCAATCATCAACTTGAATCTACTTAACTTTGTACCATCAAGAGCTTTAGTCAACATGTCGGCACATTGCATATCTGTAGAGACATAGGATAGTTGAATATCCTTGCTCATTAGCCTCTCCCTTACATAATGGTAGTGGACTTCAATATGTTTGGTTCTAGCATGGTATACCGGATTAGCTGCTAGATGTAGTGAGCTTGTGTTGTCACCAAAAATGTGAGGTGTTGAAGAATGAAGTCCAAGATCTGTGTACAAAGACTTTAACCACATGATTTCTTGAGTTGCGTTAGCCAAACCTCTATATTCAGCTTCGGTAGAAGATAATGCCACGGTTGGTTGCTTCTTCGATGACTAAGAAATAATTTTTGAACCTGCAAATGATATATACCCGGATGTGCTTCTTCTATCATCTCTAGATCCGGCCCAATCTGCATCTGAGTAGACCTTTAGCTCAATATCTGAAGTATATGAATAGAACAAACCTTCATTCATGGTCCCCTTTAGGTACTTGAGGACTCTCTTGGCCGCTTCCATATGTGGTCTTCTCGGCTTATGCATAAACTGACTCAATATGCTAACACTATAGCATATATCCACCCTTGTGAGTGTTGCATAGTTCAAACTTCCAACCAAGCTTTGATAGCTTGTGATGTCTTCAATTGGCTCTCCTTCATAAGCACTAAGCTTATGATTTTGCTCCATAGGTGTACCTGCACACTTGGTATTTTCCATCTTGAACTTGACGAGCATGTCATGGACATACTTCCTTTGTGTGATGTATATACCTGAATCTGTGTAGATCAACTCCAATCCAAGAAAATAAGTGAGTGGTCCGAGGTCACTTATTTTGAACTCCTCCTTCATTTGACTCTTTACCTGTTTGATTCCTTCAAGATCATTGCCTGTGATAATAATATCATCAACATACACACATAAATAGATCACTTCATATCCATTCCTCTTTATGAACAAAGAGGTATCCGCCTTGCTAGCTTTGAATCCTTGGTCCTGCAAATAAGTCACCAATCTGAAATTCCAAGCTCTTGGAGCTTGCTTCAATCCATACAAAGCTTTCTTTAGTTTGCATACATAGTTAGGATGATGTGCATCCTCATATCCAGGAGGTTGTGCCATATACACTTCCTCAGAAATCCATCCATTCAAGAAAGCATTCTTTACATCAAGTTGATAAAGATTCCAATTTCTAGATGCAGCAAGACTAATGAGAACCCTAATTGTAGGCATTTTTGCAACAGGAGAGAAAGTCTCCTCATAATCAATACCATGGGTTTGAGCAAACCCTTTAGCAACTAACCTTGCTTTGTGTCTATTTATACTTCCATCTGGATTCCTCTTGATTTTGTATATCCATCGAGATCCGATTATCTTCATAGATGGCTTGTTAGGTACAAGCTCCCAAGTGTCATTCTCCTTCAAGGCTTCCATTTCTTCATCCATTGCATCTCTCCAAGCTTTCTTGCTTTGTGCTTCTTCAAATGTGGTAGGTTCTTCATTGGTTGAATCCTTTGCAATGTAGATTGAGTGCTTCGTGACCAAAGAAGTATCATAACCAAACCTCTCTGGTTTCTTCTTCTCCCTCGAAGACCTTCTAAGTGGATGATGTGAGCTCTCAGGTCCATATGTAGCATCCTGCATCTTTGCTTTTCCTTTGTTCTTCCATAGCTTTAGTCTTTCCAAGTCTTCTAGGTCAATCTCCGAATCACTTTCTTCAATCCGCTTTGGCTCCTTTGGTTGAGGTGATGGAAAATCTTCATCCAAGTCATAAGGCAGCTTCACTTTCCTGTCATCATCAAACCATGATTTGTTTTCATCAAAAATTACATCTCTACTCATAGAAAATCCTTTATTGGTTGGATTGTACAATCTATATCCTTTTTGGTTTTGATCATAACCAATGAATACACACTTCTCTGCCTTGGGATCCAATTTCCCTCTTACTTGAGAAGGAATGTGAGCATAGGCTAAGCATCAATGCTCTAGACTAGGTCTTCTTCCATTCCACACTTCATATGGAGTGGTTCCATCTAATGACTTAGATGGAAGTCTATTGTTGAGATATGTGGCTGTAGACACAGCCTCTGCCCATAGGTAGTTTGGCAATCCCTTTTCGTTGAGCATGGACCTTGCAACTTCGACAATAGCTCTGTTCCTCCTCTCTGCTACACCATTGAGTTCGGGTGTATACCTTGTAGTGACTTCCCTTTTAATGCCTCTTTCATGCAAGAAGGCATCAAATTCAGAAGAAAAGTATTCTCCTCCACCATCTGATCTGAGTCTTTTCAAAGTCCTACCTGTTTGGTTTTAAACAAGAGCAATATACTTCCTAAAGCAATTAAACACTTCATCCTTGTGCTTCATGAAAAATAGAATAGTCCACCTGCTACAATCATCTATGAAAGACACATAATATCTTGAGCGTGATATAGATGGCTCCTTACTTGGACCCCACACATCCGTGTGCACTAGATCCAAAGGATTTTGATACATATATCCTTTCTTATTGAAAGGTTGTCTATGAGCCTTGCCGAGTTGACAAGCTTCACACTTATAAATCATGTGTTGCCTTGTGATATTAGGCAAACCAAGTACACTTTGGTCCCTGCAAATCTGTTTGAGTGTCCTCTCACCAATGTGAGCAAGCCTTTTGTGCCATATCTCCAACTCTGTAAGAGTTTGAGATCCATAGCTAAACAAAGCTATGTTCTTTGTATCTTCCACTTCAAAAGTGAAAAGCCTTCCTGTCTTTTCTCCTTTGGCAATCCTTCGAAAGCCTTGCCTTGGGTCTTCAACATATGCTCCAAATTGGTTGAATCTAACCTGCAATCCTTTTTCAACAATCTGTCCAACACTTATTAAATTTTTGGTAATTGTAGGGACATACAAGACTTTGCTTAAGAGGTTCATATTCCCATCTGATGTCTTCACATTACCTATCTTCTCCATTGAGTGCTTTGTGTCGTCTCGTGTCTGCACTTCATGCTTGTTATGAGGATCTTCCAAATCAGAAAGTAAAGCCACATTTCCTGCTACATGGTTTGAGCATCCCGAATCAATGTAAAATATGTGATCATCATACTTACCCTTCTTCGCTGATAGATTCATAATCAATAATGAATCTTCTTGACTTTGGTCCTCTGCATAGTTATTGTAATCTTTTTTTCCTCTATGGCCACTTTGATAGTTGTTGTAGTAGTTGTTGTTGTTGTAGCCTCCATTGTATCTACCTCTATTTGATCCATAGCCACCTCTATTGAATCCTCTTCCTCTTGAGTTCCTTGGATTCCTGAAACATTCTTCAGTAGTATAGTTAGATAAGCCACATATGTTGCAAGGTTGAGATGATTGGAATCTCCCCCTACCTTGCTTTCCACCTCTGCCTCTTCCTCTAGCTCTTCCTCTACCTGCAAAGTTTGCTTGGAAAGAGCTTCCTTCATCTTCATTCTCCCAATTCTTTGACTTGTCCTTGACCTTAGCTTTATCAGAATATAAGGTAGAAGTTTGATTACCTATTGAGGACTCACCACCTTTGCTAATCTTTGCTTCATGAGTGAAGAGTTGGCCCATGAGTGTGTTGAGTTCGGGTACATGCATATCCATGTATAAATCCATGGCTGTTGTGAATGACTCCCACTTGTCGTCTGCTTTGATTCCATTCATGATTTGTCTTATGATTTGCTCCTCTTCAATTACCTCTCCAATGCTTCCAAGTTGTTCGAAAATCTCCTTCATCTTTGTGACATAATCAGTCACATTTTGCTTCGGGCTTTTCTTCATTGTTGTGAACTCCATCCACAATTGGTTCTTCCTTGCTCGAGTGTTGGAAGAGAAGAAAGAAGCAAGTGCATTCCAGGTCTCTATTGATGTCTTGCATCCCTTGACATGAGGTAAAAGAAAATCAGAGATTGAGTTTAGAATATAGGACCTTGCAAGTGCATCCTTTGAACACCAATTCGAAAGTCCTTCCACTTCTTCATGTGATGGTTGCCCTTTGTTCCTCATGGTTGGCATTGCTTCATCTCCGGATATGAATCCATATAGATTCCTCCCTTGAAGGTAAGCCTCCATCCTTAGAGACCATGCCAGGTAGTTGTTTCGATCGAATTTATGATGGAAATCCATCTCCCATGTTGCTTGACTATGCTCTGATACCACTATGAAGAGAGATGGTGGATGCAATCCAAAGATGAGTAGGTGCTGCTACAACCAGCTTCACACCAGCCAACTGAGACTTCATAGTTGATTAGTAGACCCTTTGAGCTTCCTAAATCCACCAAAATATCAGCCAAGTACTTTGGAACATGTATCCCAAAAGTTTAAGTCAAGACAGACTAGTTGCGAAATGACTAGCTCCCAAAACTTGCTATTTTTGGACATACACCTGCTGGAAAAAATAAACAGTGCTCTCAACCTGGTAGGAATTAGAAAAATTCCTTTTGGGCATAGCAAATAGACTTAGCAAGCTTCCCAATCCAAGTTAAAACAATTCAAATGATGGACTGAGCACTGAGAACAAGTTTCAACAATTTCTGGAACATGCCCACCATTCTCGGGGCACTGCAGAGATAGACCAGTGAGCACTAAAATGCAGATATCTCCAAAACTATAAATCCCATGACCTTGCACATTTATAGGTAGAACGTAGACAGTATGCGCTATAAAACGCACGTTAAATCACTGAAAACGGAGGAGTAGAACTCGTAATATGACCTTCTGAAGGTACTGCTCTGAGTGAGTATAGCAGAGAACAAAACAGAGAAGTAGATGATAATAAATGTATAGATTCACATATGATTACAACCACATTGGCAATGAATCTTTGCACAATGGGAGTAGAATGATAGAGCTATGGATTAAGCTCTTCAATCTCTACAAAATGACATGAAGTGGTCACGTACAAGGCTTGCTCATCACCTCTTCCTTCTTGCTCCTTTTATAGCTATTCTTGGAGGGAGTTTTGAATTCGAATTCGAATGAATCCACCCAAAAGTGATCCCCAAAGTTAGGAGATATTCCCTCAGCTCAAAAAGTCGTGGGTTTTGGTAGTTAGAGCCACGAAATTGCTTTTACATCATGCATGAGGTAAGCCATCCTTTTCCTTTTTCTTTTTTCAATTACAAGAGATAAAAATGAACTCTTTTACAAGAGGTGTTCACATGACTACTCATGTGACTTACAAATGAGGATGATACCAAATATATCAAGCATGTAGGCTTGGGCAAAATGCACCAACAGCTCCCCCTCAAGCCTAACATGCTTGGCCTCCAAATAAGTCTTCAATTGTCCTTGATTTCCTGCAAGCCAATCATCAACTTGAATCTACTTAACTTTGTACCATCAAGAGCTTTAGTCAACATGTCGGCACATTGCATATCTGTAGAGACATAGGATAGTTGAATATCCTTGCTCATTAGCTTCTCCCTTACATAATGGTAGTGGACTTCAATATGTTTGGTTCTAGCATGGTATACCGGATTAGCTGCTAGATGTAGTGAGCTTGTGTTGTCACCAAAAATGTGAGGTGTTGAAGAATGAAGTCCGAGATCTGTGTACAAAGACTTTAACCACATGATTTCTTGAGTTGCGTTAGCCAAACCTCTATATTCAGCTTCGGTAGAAGATAATGCCACGGTTGGTTGCTTCTTCGATGACCAAGAAATAATTTTTGAGCCTGCAAATGATATATACCCGGATGTGCTTCTTCTATCATCTCTAGATCCGGTCCCATCTGCATCTGAGTAGACCTTTAGCTCAATATCTGAAGTATATGAATAGAACAAGCCTTCATTAATGGTCCCCTTTAGGTACTTGAGGACTCTCTTGGCCGCTTCCATATGTGGTCTTCTCGGCTTATGCATAAACTGACTCAATATGCTTACACTATAGCATATATCCACCCTTGTGAGTGTTGCATAGTTCAAACTTCCAACCAAGCTTTGATAGCTTGTGATGTCTTCAATTGGCTCTCCTTCATAAGCACTAAGCTTATGATTTTGCTCCATAGGTGTACCTGCACACTTGGTCTTTTCCATCTTGAACTTGACGAGCATGTCATGGACATACTTCCTTTGTGTGATGTATATACCTGAATCTGTGTAGATCAACTCCAATCCAAGAAAATAAGTGAGTGGTCCGAGGTCACTTATTTTGAACTCCTCCTTCATTTGACTCTTTACCTGTTTGATTCCTTCAAGATCATTGCCTGTGATAATAATATCATCAACATACACACATAAATAGATCACTTCATATCCATTCCTCTTTATGAACAAAGAGGTATCCGCCTTGCTAGCTTTGAATCCTTGGTCCTGCAAATAAGTCACCAATCTGAAATTCCAAGCTCTTGGAGCTTGCTTCAATCCATACAAAGCTTTCTTTAGTTTGCATACATAGTTAGGATGATGTGCATCCTCATATCCAGGAGGTTGTGCCATATACACTTCCTCAGAAATCCATCCATTCAAGAAAGCATTCTTTACATCAAGTTGATAAAGATTCCAATTTCTAGATGCAGCAAGACTAATGAGAACCCTAATTGTAGGCATTTTTGCAACAGGAGAGAAAGTCTCCTCATAATCAATACTATGGGTTTGAGCAAACCCTTTAGCAACTAACCTTGCTTTGTGTCTATTTATACTTCCATCTGGATTCCTCTTGATTTTGTATATCCATCGAGATCCGATTATCTTCATAGATGGCTTGTTAGGTACAAGCTCCCAAGTGTCATTCTCCTTCAAGGCTTCCATTTCTTCATCCATTGCATCTCTCCAAGCTTTCTTGCTTTGTGCTTCTTCAAATGTGGTAGGTTCTTCATTGGTTGAATCCTTTGCAATGTAGATTGAGTGCTTCGTGACCAAAGAAGTATCATAACCAAACCTCTCTGGTTTCTTCTTCTCCCTCGAAGACCTTCTAAGTGGTTGATGTGAGCTCTCGGGTCCATATGTAGCATCCTGCATCTTTGCTTTTCCTTTGTTCTTCCATAGCTTTAGTCTTTCCAAGTCTTCTAGGTCAATCTCCGAATCACTTTCTTCAATCCGCTTTGGCTCCTTTGGTTGAAGTGATGGAAAATCTTCATCCAAGTCATAAGGCAGCATCACTTTCCTGTCATCATCAAACCATGATTTGTTTTCATCAAAAATTACATCTCTACTCACAGAAAATCCTTTATTGGTTGGATTGTACAATCTATATCCTCTTTGGTTTTGATCATAACCAATGAATACACACTTCTCTGCCTTGGGATCCAATTTCCCTCTTATTTGAGAAGGAATGTGAGCATAGGCTAAGCATCCAAAGATTTTGCAATGCTCTAGACTAGGCTTCTTCCATTCCACACTTCATATGGAGTGGTTCCATCTAATGACTTAGATGGAAGTCTATTTATGAGATATGTGGCTGTAGACACAACCTCTGCCCATAGGTAGTTTGGCAATCCCTTTTCGTTGAGCATGGACCTTGCAGCTTCGACAATAGCTCTGTTCCTCCTCTCTGCTACACCATTGAGTTCGGGTGTATACCTTGTAGTGACTTCCCTTTTAATGCCTCTTTCATGCAAGAAGGCATCAAATTCAGAAGAAAGTATTCTCCTCCACCATCTGATCTGAGTCTTTTCAAAGTCCTACCTGTTTGGTTTTCAACAAGAGCAATATACTTCTTAAAGCAATTAAACACTTCATCCTTGTGCTTCATGAAAAATAGAATAGTCCACCTGCTACAATCATCTATGAAAGACACATAATATCTTGAGCCTGATATAGATGGCTCCTTACTTGGACCCCACACATCCGTGTGCACTAGATCCAAAGGATTTTGATACATATATCCTTTCTTATTGAAAGGTTGTCTATGAGCCTTTCCGAGTTGACAAGCTTCACACTTATAAATCATGTGTTGCCTTGTGATATTAGGCAAACCAAGTACACTTTGGTCCCTGCAAATCTGTTTGAGTGTCCTCTCACCAATGTGAGCAAGCCTTTTGTGCCATATCTCCAACTCTGTAAGAGTTTGAGATCCATAGCTAAACAAAGCTATGTTCTTTGTATCTTCCACTTCAAAAGTAAAAAGCCTTCCTGTCTTTTCTCCTTTGGCAATCCTTCGAAAGCCTTGCCTTGGGTCTTCAACGTATGCTCCAAATCGGTTGAATCTAACCTGCAATCGTTTTTCAACAATCTGTCCAACACTTATTAAATTTTTGGTAATTGTAGGGACATACAAGACTTTGCTTAAGAGGTTCATATTCCCATCTGATGTCTTCACATTTCCTATCTTCTCCATTGAGTGCTTTGTGTCGTCTCCTGTCTGCACTTCATGCTTGTTATGAGGATCTTCCAAATCAGAAAGTAAAGCCACATTTCCTGCTACATGGTTTGAGCATCCCGAATCAATGTAAAATATGTGATCATCATCCTTACCCTTCTTCGCTGATAGATTCATAATCAATAATGAATCTTCTTGACTTTGGTCCTCTGCATAGTTATTGTAATCTCTTCTTCCTCTATGGCCACTTTGATAGTTGTTGTAGTAGTTGTTGTTGTTGTAGCCTCCATTGTATCTACCTCTATTTGATCCATAGCCACCTCTATTAAATCCTCTTCCTCTTGAGTTCCTTTTATTCCTGAAACATTCTTCAGTAGTATGGTTAGATAAGCCACATATGTTGCAAGGTGAGATGATTGGAATCTCCCCCTGCCTTGCTTTCCACCTCTGCCTCTTCCTCTAGCTCTTCCTCTACCTGCAAAGTTTGCTTGGAAAGAGCTTCCTTCATCTTCATTCTTCCTATTCTTTGACTTGTCCTTGACCTTCGCTTTATCAGAATATAAGGTAGAAGTTTGATTACCTCTTGAGGACTCACCACCTTTGCTAATCTTTGCTTCATGAGTGAAGAGTTGGCCCATGAGTGTGTTGAGTTCGGGTACATGCATATCCATGTATAAATCCATGGCTGTTGTGAATGACTCCCACTTGTCGTCTGCTTTGATTCCATTCATGATTTGTCTTATGATTTGCTCCTCTTCAATTACCTCTCCAATGCTTCCAAGTTGTTCGGAAACCTCCTTCATCTTTGTGACATAATGAGTCACATTTTGCTTCGGGCTTTTCTTCATTGTTGTGAACTCCATCCACAATTGGTTCTTCCTTGCTCGAGTGTTGGAAGAGAAGAAAGAAGCAAGTGCATTCCAGGTCTCTCTTGATGTCTTGCATCCCTTGACATGAGGTAAAAGAAAATCAGAGATTGAGTTTAGAATATAGGACCTTGCAAGTGCATCCTTTGAACACCAATTCGAAAGTCCTTCCACTTCTTCATGTGATGGTTGCCCTTTGTTCCTCATGGTTGGCATTGCTTCATCTCCGGATATGAATCCATATAGATTCCTCCCTTGAAGGTAAGCCTCCATCCTTAGAGACCATGCCAGGTAGTTGTTTCAATCGAATTTATGATGGAAATCCATCTCCCATGTTGCTTGACTATGCTCTGATACCACTATGAAGAGAGATGGTGGATGCAATCCAAAGATGAGTAGGTGCCGCTACAACCAGCTTCACACCAGCCAACTGAGACTTCAGAGTTGATTAGTAGACCCTTTGAGCTTCCTAAATCCACCAAAATATCAGCCAAGTACTTTGGAAAATGTATCCCAAAAGTCTAAGTCAAGCCAGACTAGTTGCGAAATGACTAGCTCCCAAAACTTGCTATTTTTGGACATACACCTGCTGGAAAAAATGAACAGCTCTCAACCTAGTAGGAATTAGAAAAATTCCTTTTGGGCATAGCAAATAGACTTAGCAAGCTTCCCAATCCAAGTTAAAACAATTCAAATGATGGACTTTTGAGAACAAGTTTCAACAATTTCTGGAACATGCCCACCATTCTCGGGGCTCTGCAGAGATAGACCAGTGAGCAGTAAAATGAAGATATCTCCAAAACTATAAATCGAATGGCCTTGCACATTTATAGGTAGAACGTAGATAGTATGCGCTATTAAATGCATGTTAAATCACTGAAAACCGAGGAGTAGAACTCGAAATATGACCTTCTGAAGGTACTGCTCTGAGTGAGTATAGCAGAGAACAAAACAGAGAAGTAGATGATAATAAATGTATAGATTCACATATGATTACAACCACATTGGCAATGAATCTTTGCACAATGGGAGTAGAATGATAGAGCTATGGATTAAGCTCTTCAATCTCTACAAAATGACATGAAATGGTCACGTACAAGGCTTGCTCATCACCTCTTCCTTCTTGCTCCTTTTATAGCTATTCTTGGAGGGAGTTTTGAATTCGAATTGGAATCGCTCCACCTAAAAGTGATCCCCAAAGTTAGGAGATATTCCCTCAGCTCAAAAAGTCGTGGGTTTTGTAGTTAGAGCCACGAAATTTCTTTTACATCATGCATGAGGTAAGCCATCCTTTTCCTTTTTCTTTTTTCAATTACAAGAGATAAAAATGAACTCTTTTACATGAGGTGTTCACATGACTACTCATGTGACTTACAAATGAGGATGATATCAAATATATCAAGCATGTAGGCTTGGACAAAATGCATCAACAGCTCCCCCTCAAGCCTAACATGCTTGGCCTCCAAATAAGTCTTCAATTGTCCTTGATTTCCTGCAAGCCAATCATCAACTTGAATCTACTTAACTTTGTACCATCAAGAGCTTTAGTCAACATGTCGGCACATTGCATATCTGTAGAGACATAGGATAGTTGAATATCCTTGCTCATTAGCTTCTCCCTTACATAATGGTAGTGGACTTCAATATGTTTGGTTCTAGCATGGTATACCGGATTAGCTGCTAGATGTAGTGAGCTTGTGTTGTCACCAAAAATGTGAGGTGTTGAAGAATGAAGTCCAAGATCTGTGTACAAAGACTTTAACCACATGATTTCTTGAGTTGCGTTAGCCAAACCTCTATATTCAGCTTCGGTAGAAGATAATGCCACGGTTGGTTGCTTCTTCGATGACCAAGAAATAATTTTTGAACCTGCAAATGATATATACCCGAATGTGCTTCTTCTATCATCTCTAGATCCGGCCCAATCTGCATCTGAGTAGACCTTTAGCTCAATATCTGAAGTATATGAATAGAACAAACCTTCATTCATGGTCCCCTTTAGGTACTTGAGGACTCTCTTGGCCGCTTCCATATGTGGTCTTCTCGGCTTATGCATAAACTGACTCAATATGCTAACACTATAGCATATATCCACCCTTGTGAGTGTTGCATAGTTCAAACTTCCAACCAAGCTTTGATAGCTTGTGATGTATTCAATTGGCTCTCCTTCATAAGCACTAAGCTTATGATTTTGCTCCATAGGTGTACCTGCACACTTGGTATTTTCCATCTTGAACTTGACGAGCATGTCATGGACATACTTCCTTTGTGTGATGTATATACCTGAATCTGTGTAGATCAACTCCAATCCAAGAAAATAAGTGAGTGGTCCGAGGTCACTTATTTTGAACTCCTCCTTCATTTGACTCTTTACCTGTTTGATTCTTTCAAGATCATTGCCTGTGATAATAATATCATCAACATACACACATAAATAGATCACTTCATATCCATTCCTCTTTATGAACAAAGAGGTATCCGCCTTGCTAGCTTTGAATCCTTGGTCCTGCAAATAAGTCACCAATCTGAAATTCCAAGCTCTTGGAGCTTGCTTCAATCCATACAAAGCTTTCTTTAGTTTGCATACATAGTTAGGATGATGTGCATCCTCATATCCAGGAGGTTGTGCCATATACACTTCCTCAGAAATCCATCCATTCAAGAAAGCATTCTTTACATCAAGTTGATAAAGATTCCAATTTCTAGATGCAGCAAGACTAATGAGAACCCTAATTATAGGCATTTTTGCAATAGGAGAGAAAGTCTCCTCATAATCAATACCATGGGTTTGAGCAAACCCTTTAGTAACTAACCTTGCTTTGTGTCTATTTATACTTCCATCTGGATTCCTCTTGATTTTGTATATCCATCGAGATCCGATTATCTTCATAGATGGCTTGTTAGGTACAAGCTCCCAAGTGTCATTCTCCGTCAAGGCTTCCATTTCTTCATCCATTGCATCTCTCCAAGCTTTCTTGCTTTGTGCTTCTTCAAATGTGGTAGGTTCTTCATTGGTTGAATCCTTTGCAATGTAGATTGAGTGCTTCGTGACCAAAGAAGTATCATAACCAAACCTCTCTGGTTTCTTCTTCTCCCTCGAAGACCTTCTAAGTGGTTGATGTGAGCTCTCGGGTCCATATGTAGCATCCTGCATCTTTGCTTTTCCTTTGTTCTTCCATAGCTTTAGTCTTTCCAAGTCTTCTGGGTCAATCTCCGAATCACTTTCTTCAATCCGCTTTGGCTCCTTTGGTTGAAGTGATGGAAAATCTTCATCCAAGTCATAAGGCAGCTTCACTTTCCTGTCATCATCAAACCATGATTTGTTTTCATCAAAAATTACATCTCTACTCACAGAAAATCCTTTATTGGTTGGATTGTACAATCTATATCCTTTTTAGTTTTGATCATAACCAATGAATACACACTTCTCTGCCTTGGGATCCAATTTCCCTCTTACTTGAGAAGGAATGTGAGCATAGGCTAAGCATCCAAAGATTTTGCAATGCTCTAGACTAGGTCTTCTTCCATTCCACACTTCATATGGAGTGGTTCCATCTAATGACTTAGATGGAAGTCTATTTATGAGATATGTGGTTGTAGACACAGCCTCTGCCCATAGGTAGTATGGCAATCCCTTTTCGTTGAGCATGGACCTTGCAGCTTCGACAATAGCTCTGTTCCTCCTCTCTGCTACACCATTGAGTTCGGGTGTATACCTTGTAGTGACTTCCCTTATAATGCCTCTTTCATGCAAGAAGGCATCAAATTCAGAAGAAAAGTATTCTCCTCCACCATCTGATCTGAGTCTTTTCAAAGTCCTACCTGTTTGGTTTTCAACAAGAGCAATATACTTCTTAAAGCAATTAAACACTTCATCCTTGTGCTTCATGAAAAATAGAATAGTCCACCTGCTACAATCATCTATGAAAGACACATAATATCTTGAGCCTGATATAGATGGATCCTTACTTGGACCCCACACATCCGTGTGCACTAGATCCAAAGGATTTTGATACATATATCCTTTCTTATTGAAAGGTTGTCTATGAGCCTTGCCGAGTTGACAAGCTTCACACTTATAAATCATGTGTTGCCTTATGATATTAGGCAAACCAAGTACACTTTGGTCCCTGCAAATCTGTTTGAGTGTCCTCTCACCAATGTGAGCAAGCCTTTTGTGCCATATCTCCAACTCTGTAAGAGTTTGAGATCCATAGCTAAACAAAGCTATGTTCTTTGTATCTTCCACTTCAAAAGTGAAAAGCCTTCCTGTCTTTTCTCCTTTGGCAATCCTTCGAAAGCCTTGCCTTGGGTCTTCAACATATGCTCCAAATCGGTTGAATCTAACCTGCAATCCTTTTTCAACAATCTGTCCAACACTTATTAAATTTTTGGTAATTGTAGGGACATACAAGACTTTGCTTAAGAGGTTCATATTCCCATCTGATGTCTTCACATTACCTATCTTCTCCACTGAGTGCTTTGTGTCATCTCCTGTCTGCACTTCATGCTTGTTATGAGGATCTTCCAAATCAGAAAGTAAAGCCACATTTCCTGCTACATAGTTCGAGCATCCCGAATCAATGTAAAATATGTGATCATCGTCCTTACCCTTCTTCGCTGATAGATTCATAATCAATAATGAATCTTCTTGAATTTGGTCCTCTGCATAGTTATTGTAATCTCTTCTTCCTCTATGGCCACTTTGATAGTTGTTGTTGTTGTTGTAATTGTTGTTGTAGTAGTTGTTGTTGTTGTAGTCTCAATTGTATCTACCTCTATTTGATCCATAGCCACCTCTATTGAATCCTCTTCCTCTTGAGTTCCTTGGATTCCTGAAACATTCTTCAGTAGTATGGTTAGATAAGCCACATATGTTGCAAGGTTGAGATGATTGGAATCTCCCCCTGCCTTGCTTTCCACCTCTGCCTCTTCCTCTAGCTCTTCCTCTACCTGCAAAGTTTGCTTGGAAAGAGCTTCCTTCATCTTCATTCTTCCTATTCTTTGACTTGTCCTTGACCTTAGCTTTCTCATAATATAAGGCAGAAGTTTGATTACCTCTTGAGGACTCACCACCTTTGCTAATCTTTGCTTCATGAGTGAAGAGTTGGCCGATGAGTGTGTTGAGGTTGGGTACATGCATATCCATGTATAAATCCATGGCTGTTGCGAATGACTCCCACTTGTCGTCTGCTTTGATTCCATTCATGATTTGTCTTATGATTTTCTCCTCTTCAATTACCTCTCCAATGCTTCCAAGTTGGTCGGAAATCTCCTTCATCTTTGTGACATAATCAGTCACATTTTGCTTCGGGCTTTTCTTCATTGTTGTGAACTCCATCCATAATTGGTTCTTCCTTGCTCAAGTGTTGGAAGAGAAGAAAGAAGCAAGTGCATTCCAGGTCTCTCTTGATGTCTTGCATCCCTTGACATGAGGTAAAAGAAAATCAGAGATTGAGTTTAGAATATAGGACCTTGCAAGTGCATCCTTTGAACACCAATTCGAAAGTCCTTCCACTTCTTCATGTGATGGTTGCCCTTTGTTCCTCATGGTTGGCATTGCTTCATCTCCGGATATGAATCCATATAGATTCCTCCCTTGAAGGTAAGCCTCCATCCTTAGAGACCATGCCGGGTAGTTGTTTCAATCCAATTTATCAACTGTTGATGGAAATCCATCTCCCATGTTGCTTGACTATGCTCTGATACCACTATGAAGAGAGATGGTGGATGCAATCCAAAGATGAGTAGGTGCCGCTACAACCAGCTTCACACCAGCCAACTGAGACTTCAGAGTTGATTAGTAGACCCTTTGAGCTTCCTAAATCCACCAAAATATCAGCCAAGTACTTTGGAACATGTATCCCAAAAGTTTAAGTCAAGACAGACTAGTTGCGAAATGACTAGCTCCCAAAACTTGCTATTTTTGGACATACACCTGCTGGAAAAAATGAACAGTGCTCTCAACCTGGTAGGAATTAGAAAAATTCCTTTTGGGCATAGAAAATAGACTTAGCAAGCTTGCCAATCCAAGTTAAAACACTTCAAATGATGGACTGAGCACTGAGAACAAGTTTCAACAATTTCTGGAACATGCCCACCATTCTCGGGGCTCTACAAAGATAGACTAGTGAGCAGTAAAATGCAAATATCTCCAAAATTATAAATCCAATGACCTTGAAAATTTATACGTAGAAAGTAGACAGTATGAGCTATCCAATGCAGGTTAAATTTACTAAAAACGGAGTAGTAGATCTCGAGATATGACCTTCTTATGGTACTGCTCTGAGTGAGTATAGCAGAGAACAAAACAGAGAAGTAGATGATAATAAATGTATAGATTCACATATGATTACAACCACATTGGCAATGAATCTTTGCACAATGGGAGTAGAATGATAGAGCTATGGATTAAGCTCTTCAATCTCTACAAAATGACATGAAGTGGTCACGTACAAGGCTTGCTCATCGCCTCTTCCTTCTTGCTCCTTTTATAGCTATTCTTGGAGGGACTTTTGAATTCGAATTCGAATGGCTCCACCTAAAAGTGATCCCCAAAGTTAGGAGATATTCCCTCAGCTCAAAAAGTCGTGGGTTTTGGTAGTTAGAGCCACGAAATTGCTTTTACATCATGCATGAGGTAAGCCATCCTTTTCCTTTTTCTTTTTTCAATTACAAGAGATAAAAATGAACTCTTTTACAAGAGGTGTTCACATGACTACTCATGTGACTTACAAATGAGGATGATATCAAATATATCAAGCATGTAGGCTTGGGCAAAATGCACCAACAGATACTACATCAGGTGAAGCATTGGAAAATGCTAATATGTACACGAAAATTGTGGGAAGTCTTATATATCTCACAATTACAAGGCGTGATCTAAGTTATACTGTTGGACTTGAAAGTCAGTTTATGTAGGTTCCCAGGAAGCCACATTTGGATGCTGTGAGGCACATTCTACGTTATGTGAGTGCTACATTGGATTATGCATTGTTTTATGAAGCTGGTGTGGAGTTGCAGGTTCATGGATACACCGATGCAGATTGGGCTGGTAGTACTCCAGATAGAAGATCTACTAGTGGCTTTCTTTTCTCAATTTGAGGTGGAGCTATTACATGGAGCAGCAAGAAGCAACCCACTATTGCTTTGTCGAGTATAGAGGCTGAGTATAGAGGTGCTGCAATAGCAGCATGTGAGGCATCATGGCTGGAGATGTTACTTGCAGATTTAGGTGTGGAAGTGCAAAAGCCTATCACTATCTATTGTGATAATCTTAGCAGCATAGAGTTAGCACGGAACCCTGTTTTCCATGCTATCACAAAGCATATCGAGTTACATTATCACTTCATGAGAGAGAAGGTATTAGCAGGTGATATTGATCTTGTTTATGTGAGAACAGATGAGCAAGTTGCTGATATTTTCACCAAAGCACTTGGAGCTGAGAAGTTAAAGAAGTTTCGAGAGATGCTTGGATTACAGGATATGGCGTTGAGCTTGAGGGGGAGTGTTGAGATATCAAGCTCAACATGTGATGATCCAGGATGACACGTACCAGTTTTTCGTTTCTCTGACATGTATAGTGGTCATACCGATATATGTAAGGGATACTTCATTGAGCTTTATTAGATTTATCTACGTGCATCTCTACTTGTGTCTAGATCTTGTATGTGTCCTACCATTGAATCTTGAATATTTTGTGATAAAATGAATATAACCCTTTTGTCTCAATCATTCCAAAGTCTAAACTCCCTCAATTGTTGCTGATTTGGATCCTCTGGTAATATAGGTTTGATATCCGTTCCATCAATCAAACCATACAAGCCTCTACCTTGCAAGTATGCTGTGATTCTAAATCGCCATGCTTGATAGTTGTTCTTATCAAGCTTCTCTATTTGTGCATGTTGATCGCCCATTGTGCAAAATACTAAACTTCCTCCTTTAACCCTCCTTTTGGATATATGTGATAATAATAAGTATGAGATTTACATTTGTAATAAAGTCTATGCACCTTTCTTTGCTTGGATGTTGCTTGAGATGCTTCCTTGCTATCTCTTTCTACCTTTGTGTAGTGTCGATGATGAACCTCTTCTCCAATAGCTTCAAATTCTTCATCAAGGTATTATAACCTTCTCCAAGCTTCAATTCCTTGCTCTAGTACCAATGTTGGAGTTTATTGACGTCCAAAATATAGCAAGAAGTAGGTGGAACCCCCTAGGAACAAGTTGACCTTCTCACAAACTTCATCACAAAAAAACAGTCATGCTTGCAGAGCTTACTATTCTCTAATGGATTAGAATTTTCTAAACCTGTTCTAACCACATATACTAGACACCAAGAGCTTTCCAATGAGCCAAAGAATACTCAATTTGGATAAATACACAAGGAGATATGACCTCTGCAAGTTTGAGGTTTAATGGAGACCTTCAACAGAGGTGAAACCAGAGAACACACACTACTTGCAGAGAGTACTGCTCTCCGCTCAAAAATCCAATGATTATGAAAATTTACAGGAAAACTGTAGACAGTACGAGCTTTCAAATGAGCTATCAAACATGTAATTTAGATATATAATGAGGGAGATACAAGCTCTGCAATCTTTGCATACAAAACTACAATAGCATAGAGATACACATATGCCTCTCTTGGACTTCCCACAAGATCACGACTTCTCTCCTCTTTTTATAGCATGGGGAACTAATCTAAAACCTTCCTAATACATCTAAATTCGTGGTAGACACTTGGGTGGAGATATTACAAGACTCAAGTGCTCAAATAAGCAAAGTATTGATGGACTTTGAGAACTAGCCACATCGACCTTCCACTAGGACACCACTGCAGCTCCCTTGTGACTCACTAATTTGACTCACCATGTTCTACAACTCACGTGGTATTTTGGCTATATTTTATGAATAATATGAGCCTTCTTGAAGTATTTGAAGACTTCCCAAAGGTATTTACATAATTTGAAACTTGTACCCTACATAAAACAAATGTTCGCAACACTTTTATGGTTATCACAATTTGACTATTTCTATTCTGATGAATCATATACTGAAAGTGATAAATAATTTTTTCTACTAAGTGTTTAGTAGGGGAGTGTAGCTCAGTTATGAGTAGCACCTCCTTTAATGTCACCGGGCAAGTGAAGGCACAAGTGTGCGGGTGAGAAGCACACAAACATGCACACACATACACACACACGTGCACACACGGCAAGAACAAAGAGAGAAAGACAATGGAATCACTTCAATTGCAACAAAGTTCTCATACAAGTTCAAATCTACAACAAGCTAGCTCAAAAATGAGCTCTCTAACTCTATTTATAGTTTTTGACTAGCTTTGGTCCTGTTCAGACCTAGTGTCCGGCCTAGTTAAAAATAAGGTCCCTAAGCTATTTTGGAGGCTCAAACGAGGTCTGAAAATTATGAAACTTGGTAGGCAAATATTACTAAAGCTCCTCAAGCTCAAGGACTCCTTGGCTTGCAAAAAATGGAGCTACAAAAAGATGAAACAGTATTTACAATGGTTTTCAGTGATGAGAATCACTTTTAAAATAGTGTGAGGATTGAAACAAATTGATTGGTTGCCTCAGTGTTAGATCTGCATGTATGCCCGTACTTGCTGCTTCTCAGATCAAAGTATGTTGTCTCTGATAGACCTTTGCTCCGTGGAGTGATCAATGTAATGTTGGACTATGTTAGTGGCTAGCTCGTGTTCTCTGATTCTGAGTCCCCCAACAAGATCTCTTTGAAGAGCATCCCAATTAACTGTGCTCGGAATGTCAGGTTGTGGTGTTGTATATAGCTCTGAGTGCATTGTCTGTTCGCATGAAAATAGTTGTAGAAGATGGGTTGGTCGTGGCTCGAACACTTTCGAGTGAGATTCCCAAAACCTAGTGGTAAACATATCATCAAATGTTTGCTTATAGCAAGCAGGGAGATATCTGATCCTCGCATGCCAAGCATAAGCAACCGAGATACTAGGGGTGGTGCTCATATCATAGAGTAAGTCATAATTACCATTTATAAAGCCCGGGATTAGAGGCTAGATGTTGTGTACATTGCGGAAAGTCTTGAGTACTATCTGCATCATGTCCAGGATCTTCAGCATCATCTGAGTAGCGACATTGGGCATGGGTTGTAAGCGTGGCATCCAGTGTCTGATAGTAGCCATCATGTAGGCTACGGTTGGTGTGCCTGTTGGTGGTGGAATGGAGGGGTAATTGAGCCATTGTTTGCAATTAGCATTGTTTTGAACTTTTATGGCAAATGCTTTCCATTATCTTCTTCGTTGCACTAGCCCAAAGCAAGGGTTATAATTTAAGTGCATGGGAGCATGATCCCATGTTCGTAGCGTTTTTGGATAGGTCTCCAATAACTTTTGCCACCAAATTGGTTGGAATATGGCACCTTTTCTAGCTTCTTACGGGATGTCCCCTGGTTGGAATTGTGTTGCAAAAGAAGGATACTTATTAGTGACTCATTTGATCTGAGTGTTGTAATCTGCCAATAGTACAAAGTAGGGCTTATATTGTAACTCTGAACTGGTTATCAGTCGCTTAGGAGCCAAGTGCCTGAAATATTTTGATTGAAGTATTGCCTCCTCAATAGTTTTCATGGCCAACATCTGAGTGGATATATGCTCTTCGTGAGTTGGCCCCATCTCTTCTACTTGTTCCATCCATGCACGAGGGGGTTCCTCGTATGTGTCTTGTCCTTCGTCAGTGACTCTACCTCGTGGGAGAGGTTGAGGTTCATAATTGTCTTCGAATGTGTCCTCAACTGGAATGGTAACTGCCTCTTCTTCTGACAGTTGATCGAGTGGAGATCAAGGTCTTTCGTATTGCAACAATTTAATCTTTAACTCAGAGACTTGTTGTCGTAGCTCCAGTACTTCGTTTTACCTAGACAATACTTCAAAGAGGATCTTTGTGGTCACAGAGCATGGTACGCATGCTTACACTTGGAAGGGTGAATTTATTTTTCCCCAACCAAGATCCAATGTCTCTTATGGTCACCCAGGAGTGGGAACGTCCCAAGCTCATGGAACTCAAAGGGATAGAAGTAGAGATAGGCCAGAAGTAAGTTTTGCCAACCCCTTGGGTAGAGAAAGGATGAGAATAGAGACGGATAGAGTGGAAACGGAGAGACCTAGAGCCCCAAGAAACCAAAGAACTGTTGATGATTTCCCTTTGCCAAGGCCTAGGGAACACACTAGAACCTTGAGGCCAACCCAGCTGGTTAAATCCATGAAGAATTACTTCGATGGCACTGGAGACCCATACGATCATGTGGTCGAATTTAGACAAGTCTTGAGAGCTGAACAAGTCGAGGATCTATTCACTCAATACAACACCTTTGTTCTAACCCTTAGGAACACAACCCTGACATGGTTTCAACCACTCAATGAAAGACAGTTCAAGAACATAGACCAACTTCTAGAGGCATTCATCATTGAATTCTCTAAGAGTGGTATAAGGCATAATACTTCCTCACTGACTCACAGCTTCAAGCAGACACCTCAAGAGACTGTTAGACTTGCAGTAAGAAGATTTAGGCAGTACCTAGAGAGATTCTCTATTCCTGAGTTACCCACACCAGCCAAGCAAGTGGCTTTATTCCTAGATGGACTGCTAAGTACTAAATTAAGGTCATATGTGTACCTGAAGGACCCTAGGACCATAGAGGAGTGTGTACGTATGTGCATAGACATTGAGGATAACCTAGGGGAGGAATTAGAACTTTCAAAAATTTACAAAGATTCGGATAGTTCCACTAGCCTCGGTTCTACACAGTCCACGTCTATTGAGGAGCTAGCGGAGAAAGTAGCTCAGAAATTACGTGTCTCTAGCAAACAGATACCTCAGTTTGCCCTAGTGAAGAGATGCTATACTTGTGGAGGTGACCATATGGCGAACGTGTGTCCCATTATGGCTCAACCCCAAGTCAATCCTAGTAGCCATTATTGCACCATAGAACGGAGATACACTAATCACGTCGCGCAAGATTGCCCATACAATAAGCAAGCTATTAGGCAACCTTATCCACAGCCATATCCCCAGCAGGGAAGATACCAGAACCAGTACCCACCACAACAATATGGCAGACCACAGCAACCTTATCAGCAACCCTACCAAAACCAACAACGGCCTCTACCAGTTCTAGCACAACAACCCCCTGCCCCAGCCAATGTGATTCCCGTAAAGTATGCAGTTGCAGAAGAAAATTTGAATAGAGCCATAGTCTCAGTAACACCATTGCTTTGAGAAAGTGACCCAAGTGATCATAGTTTTGATTCTACTCACATAGATAGTCCACGGGCTTACTGCATGCAGTCACTTGAGCATAACGAATCATATTACTCTGAAGAACCTAGTGAACCTAGTTGGGAGCCAGAGTATGCAAATGTCATGTATGCAAACCCCAACTCTAGACCTCAACCTAGGCAATTAAGACCCCCAGCTCCTAGAGGACCATGCTACCAAGGTCAGGGAGATCACTTCATTCGTGATTACGCCATAGCTGCACCAACACAACCCTAGTCAGTAACAACCCAGGGGTTTCGTCAAGATTGCGAAAAAGAACATCTCTTACGAGATTGCCCAAAGAACCCGAATAATATGCCAAAAATCACTCCTATTAATGTTATTGGGTTAGTCGTAGACTCTTCAGGAAGTGTAACCGCCACTGCGCCAGTGCAAGTGGTCACTAGAGCTCAAGCATTGCAGCAAAACCAAGGTGTAGGTCCGGAAAAGAGTTCCGAGGTTACTGAAACTGAGAGCATGACCAAGAAGAGGACTAGAGCTTGGAAGGATAGTCTAGAAAGAATGAAAAGGCAATGGGCAAAGAAGATGAGTGAGGTCAAAGAAAGCTTAAGAGAGACGAAAGCCAAGATTATTGAACTTACATCTCAAAATCCCTCTCACACTATCCCACCACCACCATTCCCATCTCCATCCAATCCACCACCTTCCAACCCACCTCATACAATCCCACCACCCCCTAGAGTAGGATTAGTCCTAGCAGATCCCACTCCTGAGGACCTAAACATGATGCTTAAGGCATATCAGGCCAGAATCCAAGAAGGGCCAAAGGTAACAGATCATGAAAAGTTTTACCCTAGAGCGGAACTAGAACTCGAACGAACTAAAATTTGTGCTAAGATGGTGGAATTGGCTCAAACCATGTTTGAAGCCAGTCGCCTCTTTAACCTCTCTAGTTCAACAAAGACACAATTGCACTTCGATGGACTGCTAGAAAGATTGGAGGGGCTAATTGCACAATCTGAAAAGGACCCCGCCTCTCAAAATAAGGGCAAGCCAAGTGAGGGAATAAGCATTCCCCCCCAGGAAACGTATGTGCCTAATTCCACAGAGCCAGACACATCTTCTTCTATGAATAGGTATTCACCAAAATTCTTGGGAGAGATTCGAGAAGAGAAATGGGCTAAAGAGAGTGAAGTCCCTCCTCCCATTCAAATTGTGGATGACACGCATGATCAAGACATTCCGTCTATTTATGAGGAGCAAGAGAGTGCCCAACCGCATGAGAGATTAGATTTTAAGTCTAATTCCTTACAGGAACTACCCCATTTCATAGGCCCATGGGAAGCAAAGTCTACTTACATGAGAGCACCCACCGTCATGGTAAGAAACGAAGACTTAGTAATACCTAGGAACATGGAGGTAGTGAAAAATACTAAGGTGCAGTGCAATCTCACTTTAGAAGAGCTACTCAAGGTGAGACCAGAACTGTGGAAACATGTAGCCAAACAAGTGCCTGAAGTAGCAAAACCTCGTTCCCAGGTAGGATCTCATAGAACGGTGCCAAAAATACCTCTAGACAAGATAGGAGATATGATTGAAGGAGAAGAAGGAAACACCTAGCTTCCCATCACCCATCAAGGATACACAACCAAGGCAATTCTCGACTCAGGTGCAGGAGTTGCAATTGCTACCACTTCCCTATGGAAGCGCTGGGGCAAGCCAACACTCAGGCCAATGAGAATGAAATTGCAGATGGCCGATGGTCACATAGAAAGACCTTTAGGATTGCTAGAAGGAATAACTCTCACTACACGTGGTGTGGAGTTTGAGCATACATTTGCTATATGTGACTTCAGCAAAAATCATGCCTATGAGATGATTTTGGGAAGGCCATTTATGCGGCAGTTGCAAGTAGTACAGGATTGGGGAACCAATTCCTTGTATTTGCAACACTTAGGCATCACAACCAAAGTTAATCTCAAGGACTACTCTCATAGAGATGTCCCTCCTATCGAATGGAATCCCATCCATAGAGCCAAAGATCATACTAAGTCTGTGCATTCCATTGGATCAGGATCCTCATGGATGCATGAAGATACTCACTTGTGGATGTGCAAAGTAGCAGTAGAAGAAGAGAAGAGAGAAAAAGCCAGAGAGGTAGGTGCAAAAGAGACACATAGATCAATTCAAGACCCAGCCTATGCACCAGTAGTATTTCCTGATGAAGAATTTGAACCTCATGGCTGGGAAGAAATTTTAGCAACAATGGATGTAGCCATCAATGAAGAACAATGGACACCCCACTGTGACGAGGAAGGCTATGACCTTTCAGTTTTGTCCATAGAGCCAATCATGGGAGATTGCGTTTAAGAAGAATGTGAACCTAGTACTGATGCATTTGAGGATGCAAGTGACTCATTTCTTGAGTCAATTATTATGGACCCACCATTTGCATAAGATGAAGTTAAAGGAAGTAGCAAATGGCTAAACTATGTGTACTTGGCACCAGCTCGTGGCCAACCCACGATCGCATACATGATTTCAACCATTTGGCATTGGGGGGTCAGATTCAAAAATGTACCCGATATCATGGCACAGATGTGCCTCAAAATATTTGAACTAATGCAAGTTACATTGAGGACCTTTAGAAATGTCAAAGAACCTCATCTATCGGCTCTCGGATTCAATGAAGGCAACCAGGATCTCGTTAATGATATGAGCATCAGACCATCCATCAATGTCATCTATGTGTGGCATGCTCGTATCAAGTATCTACCGGCCTGCTTCAAACAGACGTTTGACGAAATGTTTATCACAGGGTTCTGGGAATATCATTCAGAGATATTCATACCTAGACCATCTCATCTATTACAGTTATTTATGGTAGAACAGGCGCTACACTCAGAATAGCTATGCATGCCACATACGGAGGTACCTGGGCCAATAGACTGGGATGCCCTACTCACCGACTTGGCAAAAGGACTGAGATTAATAGAACACCACCTAGCGACAGATGTGGTGGAATGCTACATCCAACGGACCACTCAACAAGGGTATGTCAAAGACGACATATGCTAGAGAGGGGGGAGTGTTGGCAGTGGTCAGGGCGGTCAAGGACTTATAAGACAAGGGAGCCAACGAGAAGGGCCAAGCAGGCAAGCCAGTCAAAGAAGATCTAGCAAATAGGCCTACCATTTTTTTTCATGAATTAATATTTCCCAACTAGTGATTTTAATCACTCCACACCAATTTAAATACCATTCCACCTTTTTGTAGCTCCATTTTGTTCAAGCCAAGGAGTCCTTGAGCTTGAGGAGCATTAGAAGTACCTACCTATCAATTTTCATATTTTTTAGCTTCCATTCGAGCCCTCAAATAGGCCCTAGAACCTAATTTTTAACTAGGCCGAACACTAGGTCTCGACAGGGCCAAAACTAGTCAAAAATTATAAAAAGAGCTAGAGAGCTCATTTTTTAGGGTAGTTTGTCATAGATTAGAACTTGTATGAGCGCTTTTGAGTAATCTAAAGAACTCCATTGTCTCTCTCTTTGCTCTTACTCCGTGTGTGCGTGTGTGTGTATGTGTGTGCATGTTAGTGTGCTTCTCACTCACACACTTGTGCCATCACTTGTTTGAGGTCTTCATACCATCCTCACGTCTTCCCGGATTGACATTAAAGGATGTGCTACTCATCACTGAGCTACACCAGTCTCCCAATGGACTTGAGAACTAGTGCCTGCCTAGGAGCTCGTGCATGCTGCTTCTGCCATGGAACTGTTGGTAGCTGATGATGCTAATCTGCTAGAAGAAGAGAGGCACATTAGTGTTGCATAGGAAACATGATGTAATGGTGTTCCCTCCACAATACTAACATGACATTCCAAGTGGTTAGTGGTTAGGGGTGAAGTGTTTGTGATGGGTGTGAATGTTGGTTAGTCTCATCCTGACATGACATTCCAAGTGGTTAGTGGTTAGGGGTGAAGTGTTTGTGATGGGTGTGAATGTTGGTTAGTGGTTAGTCTCATCCTAGATGCATACTCTGGATATGCAATGTACTCAGAATGCACCTACATTAGAGTGGAAGGATTTACAAAATTGGGTCAGGGGGTTTGATGCGGGGTTTAAGCCTCCAAACTTTGATTGTGGCATCGCAGCCTTTAGAGGCGATGATATATAAAGGTTTATGGACCAAATTGTGTTGGATTTGGGACCTTTTGGGTACCCATTTCCCAATATTCCTAGGTTTGGCCGAAGATGTAAAGGTGTGGGGTGTAGGTGTCTTCCCTGAGATGTTTGACAAGAGTGCTTCTGAGTTTTGATTCATTCTTGTGAATGGAGGTGAAGCTATTTGAGCTTGTAAGCAGGCCTTGGGCACCCATATCTGTCGAGCATTGGGGATAGCCTTCATTGACCGCTTAGGAACCCAAATAGAAATGGTATATCTAGAGTGTTGCCTAGGGAACTCCTTCCTTGTAATCCTTGACAGTGTAGCTTGTTGGCTTCCTTGAGAATCTGTCTCAAGAGCCGTGGTTTTTTTACCCTTGCATATCCAAATCTACTTCATGCCACGAGGTACTTCATATTGCACAGGTTGATGCTCGTGCTTCTTGATCATCGGCCTCCTCGATGTTGTGTGTTGCCCGGCCTGCCTTTCTCGAATCCACTTTGGAAAAGAAGGGAAGTCCTCATTTACTTTTTTATCTTCGTCAAGAGTGACAATCCTCTACACCATAGCACTTTGGACAAGCATAACATCATTATCTTCATGTGGGTTCCTAGAGGGACCAGGTGTTTGTGCCTTTTTTATTGGCCTGAGTGCGTGATTTTGTAATTCAATAGTGAGGCGGTTTTGGCCTACGCAAGCTTGAAGAAGTCCACTTCTTAGGTTGAGGTTAACTGCATGATCATAGATCCAGTCTTGGCCCAAGACAAAGGTTTGGTAAGATCCTTGTCTTCACATACTAACACTTTAACTGCCATTAGGACCTCTTGAACGTAGAGGGGAAGTTCCACCTCTCCCATGCAAGGGGTTTCATCACCTCCTAACCCTATGAGATATGCCTCTATAGGGTGGATCTTCAATTGCAATTCCTGGCAGTAAGAAATTCGTACTGCAATAGTGGCTGCTCCTGAGTCAATTAAAGCTCTCACTGTCCTTGCACGCTCTCCTTTTCCTACTTCTAGGATCAACTATCCTATGGGACCGTTCACCTGAAGCCTTGCACATGGCCATGTGATAACCTAGAGCTTCATAAGTGTTAGGCATGGGCTGATCTCTACCTTGTCTTCTCAATTTCATTCACCGAATGCATTCTAAAGCTTCTGGTTGTGCTTCTTCTCGAATTTTCTTTTGCTCTTCCTTATGTTTCTTTGCAGTATTGAGTCGATTTAGCATCTCTTCTGTCAGGGGTTCTTGATATAACTTGACTCTGCATCCACTTATGTAACTTGTTAGAATATCACCTTCTAAAGTGTCTAGTTATACTGCTCCACTGGTTGAGATCCTATTTATGATCATAGGTCCATAGCGTCTCTTCTCTAATTTCCGTGCATGTTGCTTCAAGGTGTAGACTAGGACTAGGTCTCCTGCTTTCAAGCCCTTATCCTTCACATGTGCATCGAAATATGTTTTTTGTCTCTTCTTGGCTACATAAATTCCTGCTGCATCTCTCAATCGTGTTTCACCTAAACGTTCAAGATCAAAGATCCTAGAGGAGAGCTCATGGCCTATCGAGTCATGCTCTTGTGCTACTTTCAATGTAGGTATCAAAAAGTCCAATGGTAGGACTGCATTTTGGCCAAACACCATCTGAAAGGGTGTGGCTTGGAGTACCATTTTATAGGCGACTCGGTATGCCCAAACAGCATGGTGTAGTTGTTTGTCCCAATCAGAGCATTTATTTTAACTAATTTTGTCAATACATTGCATAGAATCTTATTTGTGCTCTCAACCTCTCCATTAGCTTGTGGGTGATAGGGGGCAGACTTCTTATGTATCACCAAGAATTCTTGGAGAAGGTTTTCTATGACCATTAAAGAAGTGCATGCCCCTATCACTTACTAGCTCTATTGGCATCCCGTATCAGGTGAACACATTCTCAAATAAGAACTTAGCAGTGGTTTGCGCGTCGTTCTTTGTTGTCACCTTTACTTCTACCCATTTGGTTAGATAGTCAGTGGCCACAATAATATATTCAGCATGGGAACCCTTAGCTGGGGGATTAATAGGACCAACAAAGTCTATTCCCCACTTAGAGAATGAATGTCTGCCTATCATAGGTTTCAATGGGATCTCATCTTTATGTATAGGGTACTGAGTTCACTGACAAACATCACATCTCTTCACATAGGCATGTGCATCCATGTGAAGTGTGGGCCACCATAGACCTACAAAACGTATTGCCTTGATAACTCTGTCTGGTCCAAAGTGTCCTCCTACCACACCTTGGTGAGCAGTTTCCAAGATCTTGAGATATTCACTCTCATGGACACATAATCTAAGATACCCGTCTTTTCCTCTTTTGTATAGATTAACTCCAATGAGAGTATAATCTATAGCTTCTTGTTCTAAGCTCCTTTGTCCAGCCAATGTCATATCTTGGGGAAAGGTTCTTGCAAAAAGGCTACTAAGGGTCCACTCCAATCTAGCACTAAAGACACTCGATAAAGAGTAGCATGTTCCACTGGTGGTTTAGTGTGGTAGATTAGGCATTCTTTGCACATCCTATGAACATTTGCTTCCATATTAGGCCAGTGCACTTCAAGTCTCCTAAGTGTTTGTAAGGTTATTGGCCTTGATTAGTGTTTCTCTAATACACCCACATGTGCTAATTGCAACCATTTTGCATGCTCATCCAGACAACAAGCTAATATTCCCTTATCTGTATGTTTGTATACACTTGCTGCCATGATATGGTACTTTTGGGCTTTCACTACCTCCCTATCTTGAGTGTTTACTATTGGATGCTTAGGTCCATATGCCAGTATTGGTACTAAGTTCTTGGCCCAACGCGTACAACCTCTAAATTAAACAAGTAAACATCGGGAAGTTCATCTGATACTCCTTGTGGGGCCTCTCCTGACATGAGCCTCGAGAGATGATCTTCTCTCAAGTGCGTCTTGCCTTTCCTCACCACTACCTCAAAGTCATATTCCATTAGTAAGAGGAACCATCTTACTAATCTGCATGTATTGCATGGCTTGTTTACCAAGTATAGTATAGCTTGATGATCAATAAAAAATTTAAACTTATTTGTAAGAAAATAGTGTCTAAACTTTTCAATCGCATATACCATGCCTAATCCTTCTCTCTCGATCGTGGTATAATTTTGTTCGGCTGCATTCAACTACCTACTAGCATAGGCAATTGGAAGATCCATATTACCTTCACCAGTAGGTTGTGCAAGCACACACCCAATAGCATAATTGGATGCATCCACATGGACATGACATGGCTTGTTCCAATCCAGTGTAGTCAAGATTTGCCTGAGTTCAGGTATATGTGTCTGTCTAATGTTGGAATGAGCACAAAGATCATCAACATAGACTTCCAAGTTCTTCCTCAAGAACTCTTTAAATACATGGAACATCAGTCTTTGGAAGGTTGTAGGCACATTAGTAAGCCCAAATGGCATTACCGAAAAATCAAATATGCCCCACTTGGTGGCAAAAGCTATCTTATGCTGATCTTCTGGTGCAATGGCCACTTGATTGTAACCAGAGAACCCATCGAGGAAGCTGTACACTTCCTTGCCTGCTACCCTTTCTAATAGATGCTCAGTGATAGGAAGTGGGTAACTATCTTTGATATTGGCTATGATAACCTTCTTCAAGTTAATGCATACATGTAGTTTGCCATTCTTTTTGGGCACCACTACAATGGGGGAAACCCATTCAGTGTGCTTGATTTCATAGATAAATCCGGCTTCAACTAAGCGATCTATCTCTTCTTTGATCTTGGCATCATAGTTGTCATTGTAAGTGTATGGCTTCTGTTTAGAGGGTCTGGCATGTGAGGTCATGGGGATTGTGTGTGTGCATATGTCGAGGTCTACCTTTCAGGTCCTTGTAGCTCCAAGCAAATACATCTCTATACTCTCTTAGCAAAGCTATCAACTCTTGCTCTTCTTCTTCTGTCATGTCATGTCCTATGTAGGTGCATCTTTCTTCTCCTTCTTCCATGGCTACTACTATTTTATTGGTGGTTTCTTTGTTATCATAGGCCTCTCTTGATTGTGCCTCACATTTAGGCATTGTTATCATGACTCTCCTATCCTCTACTTCATATTTCTTGAAATTTTCAGGGACCTCAAACAAAGATTCTTTATCCTCCGGTGTGACTTATTTCTTCTTTCTTTTCTTTCCTTCAGTCTTGGTGGTCATTTGAGTGGTTAATCTCACCTCATTCATACCTTCCTCGTGTCTCTGAGGGTGAGCTTCTACCTCGTGGAAATATTCCTCATCTGATGCAAAAGGTGGGTCCATAATGATTGACTCTAGCTCAGAGTCACTTGCATCCTCAAATGCCTCAGTGCTAGGTTCACATTCTTCTATAACAATGTCATACATGATTGGCTCTATCGTGAAGACAGAGATGTCATAGACATCCTCGTCACAGTGGGGTGTCCATTGTTCTTCATGGATGGCTACATCCATTTTTGCTAAGATCTCTGCCCAACCATGAGGTTCAAAGTCTTCATCCGGAAACACTACAGGTGCATAGGCTGGGTCTTGAATTGATCTATGAGTTTCCTTTGCACCTACCTCTCTTGATTTTTCTCTCTTCTCTTCTTCCATTGCTACTTTGCGCATCCATAAGTGGGTGTCTTCATGTATCCATGAGGATCGAGATCCTATGGAGTGCACTGATTCCGTATCATCTTTGGCTCTATGGATGGGATTCCATTGAATAGGGGGCACATCTCTATGAGATAAATCCTTGAGATTAACTTTGGTTGTAACACCTAAGTGTTGCATATACAAGGAATTGGTTCCCCAATCCTGTACCACTTGCAACTGCCGCATAAATGGTCTTCCTAAAATCATCTCATAGGCCTCATTTTTGCTAAAATCACATATGGCAAAAGTATGCTAGAACTCAACACCACATGTAGTGAGAGTTATTCCTTCTAGCAACCCTAAGGGCCTCTCAATGTGACCATCAGCCATCTGTAGTTTCATTCTAGTTGGCATGAGTGTCGGCTTGCCCCAACGCTTCCAGAGGGAAGTGGTAGCATTTGCAACTCCTGCATCTGAGTCAAGATTGTCTTGGTTGTGTACCCCTAATGGGTAACAGGAAGATAGGTGTTTCCTTCTTCTCCTTCGCTCATGTCCCCTATCTTATCCAATGGTATTTCTTCCACTATTCTATGAGATCCTACCTGGGAACGAGGTTTCGCTATGTCTGGCACTTGTTTGGCTACATGTTTCCAGAGTTCTGGCCTGACCTTGAGTAACTCCTCTAAAGTGAGATTGCACTGCACTTAAGTATTCCTTATTACCTCCGTATTCCTAGGTATGATAGTCTTCGTTTCTTATCATAACCATGGGGGTCCTCATGCAAGTAGACTTAGTTTCCCATGGGCATGTGAAATGGGGTACTTCCTGCAAGGAATTAGACTCAAAATCGTCCTGTGGGAATTGATCGTTTGCATCATCCACAAGTTCAATTGGTGGGGGGTCTTCACTTTTTTTAGCCCATTTCTCTTCTTGAATTTCTCGCAGGAATTCTGGTGAATACCGATTCATAGAAGAAGAGGTGTCTGGTTCCGTGGAGTTAGGCACATAAGCTTCCTAGGGAGGAATGCTTATTCTATCACTTGCCCTCTCCTTAGCCTGGGAGGTGGCTCCTTTTCCAGACTTTGCAAGTAACCCTTCCAATCTATCTAATAGACCATCAAAGTGCAATGGTGTTCTAGTGGATTTAGAGCCATTGAACATGCAACTGGCTTCAAACATGGCTTGCGCCAATTTTACCATTTTAGGACAAAGTTTTGTTCTCTCTATTTATAGATCGGCTCTAGGGTAACATTTGTCATGATCTATCACGTTTGGCCCTTCTTGGATTCTGGCCTGGTATGCTTTAAGCATCATGTTTAGATCCTTAGGAGTGGGATCGGCTACGACTGATCCTACTCTGGGTGGGTGGGTTATGTGTGGTGATCCAGAAGTTTGGGGAATAGAAGGTGATGGATTGGAGAGGCAGGGAAATGATGGTGGTGGTGTGGTGTGAGAGTGGGTTTGAGATGCGAGTTCACTTATCTTTGCTTTTGTTTCTCTCAAGCTTTCCTCAAGTTCCCTCATTTTCTATGAACATTGTCTTTTCATTCTCTTCCGGCTATCTCTCCAAGATCTTGTCCTTTTCTTGGTTACACTCTCTACCTCCCTAACCTTAGAACTCTTTTCCTGAGTTTGCTGCAAGCCTTGAGATCTAGTGACTGCGTGCACTGGGGCCATGGAAGTTATGCTTCCTATAGAGTCTACTATTAGCCCAATAACATTGATAGGAGCGATTTTTGGCATGTTGATGGGGTTCTTGGGACACTCTCGCAGCAAATGCTCCTTTTCACATTTTGGGCAAAAGCCCTGAATTGTCACAGATTGGGTTTGTGTAGGTGCTGGTAGAGGGCAATCACAAATGAGGTGATCTCCCTAACATCAGAAGCATGGCCCTCTAGGAAATGGAGGTTTTATCTACCTAGGCTGAGGTCTAGAGTTGGGGTTTGCATACATGACATTCGCCTTGAGAGGGGCATTAAGGAAATGCCCTCTAACACTTCCTCGATGCTCAACTCATAAACAAAGAATGGAATTGAAGATGAGGGACACCAGGCTCCTATAAAATCACTCACATGAAAAACACACACAGCACTACCAAAGCAGGGGTGGTCCGCGCCGCTTTGTCACACAAATACAATGGCACTCTTAGGGTGGGGGTGATCCACGCTGCCCTCTTAGTACACTTAAACACAATCAACACAAAGGTACTCTTAAGGCAGGGGTGATCCGCATCGCCCTCTTAGTACCAACACACAAACATTACACAATTACTCTTAAGGCAGGGGTTGTCCACACCGCCCTCTTAGTACCAACACAGAAAATGAAAAACACTCACAAGAAAGAGATTCTCAATGACAAGAGGAGCCAAGTGATACCACAATCTTCAATGGGTTTTGGGAATGATGGAGAAGAGGGAAGGAATATGGAAGGAGTAGGAAATGAGAGAAGAAGAGAGGGTGTATTGGATAGAATAATCAAGGGTTCAGGGTAATGGAAATTGAAGGAATTGGAGAAATGAACTTGATTGAAATAGAAAATATTACAAAGACATGGGGGACTTACAAATCAGGAGCTTGTATAGCTCTCTCAATACAATGACATAGGGTAGACTCCTCCTCCTAGGTTTGGAGTGCTCACTACACCCACAGCGCATACCTGCATACAACTCTTCTTGTTTTGAGGGCACCCAAGGGGGTCCTTTGATAGGCCTTTTGGGAAGATATTTGGAGATGATATGATTTGGGAGAATCTTCGAGATGTGACACTTGTGTGGTGGAAAATACAATATTGACAAAATCCTAGACGATTTTTGGCCATTCTAAGGTGTTCATCTTAACCCATATGGTCATATCTTTGATTTTTTCATGAAAAATCATAAAAATACTATAAATAGCACCTCCATTTCGTGGGAGTGAGCCTCAAATCCGAGTTTGGGTGCTTGGAATATTTTATGCTTGATTTTGGTCCCAAAAAGTCAATCATATGTGTCCCATTTGTCAAGAATCTTTCTATAGGACGCAAAAGTCTATGGTGGGGCTTGAGTCTTTGAAACGTTTTTTGGACTCTTTCAAAAGGAAGAGTGGGTCAAGCTTAAGTATTTATGAAACTACTTGTCCCACTCCATATTTAACTTGGGATTTGATTCTATCATTCACTGCAGATAAGGGTAGCTACTTTACTAGGGTGGGACCCACCTTATTCTTGAATTTTTGTTTCCTTCAAATACATATATTTATGGTTTCCATGAAGGTTTGAAAATTTCAAATACTATAGGGGTACATACCTATACATAAGGTATTATTAAGGAGGGGTTTCAAAAAATATTTCCTCATGCTTAGCCCTCCCCTTAGCTAGAGGCATTCATGTCTCTAGCCTTCAAAGAGTTTGTTGATGCTCCACGGTGGGTCATCTTCTTGTACCACCATCAATATTTCCTTCCCCTTTGATTGCTCTTGCTGATCATCAATGTCTTCTATCCTTTGCCAGTATTTCTTTAACCTCCATCCATTGACCTTTGTCTTGTGCAGCTTTCCTGACATATCCATGAGTTGATAGCTTCCACTCTTAAATTTTGTCTTGATAAAAAACGGTCCTTCCCATCGAGGTTGGAACTTTGTATCATGCCTGTTATCAAAAAGATTATCATACCTTAAAACAAGAGTTCCTTCTATTAACCCTTTATCCTTTAGTTGTTTGTTGAATTCCTCCCTTCTTTTCTCTACTTGATTTATGTAATGTTCCACTGCAAGCTCCCTTTTCATACTCGTGTTGTAGATCTATAAGCCTCTTTTGAATGACCTCTTCTTCACTTTCTGCACTTTCTTTTATCAGTACGTGGAGACTTGGGATTTCCACTTCTATTGGTAATAAGGCTTCTTGTCCGTACACTAAATGAAAAGGAGTGAATCCTAAGGATGCCTTGTAGGATGTGCGATATGCCCATAATGCTGCAGTGAGGTGCTGGTCCCATTCCTTAGGATGCTTCTTTACTTGCTTACTGATGATTTTACAAAGAATTCCATTGGTTTTTTCAACAAGACCATTACACTGAGGATAATAGGGTGTGGAGTATCTGTGCCTTATGTTTAATCTAATCAATAGATCATTCAAAATAGCTGATCTAAAACCTGGACCATGATCAGATACTATCTCTAAAGGTATCCCAAATCTACAACATATGAAATCATAAATGAATTTCCCAATACTTGTGCGGTTGTCCTTTTTGTGCTAGCTGCTTCTGCCCATCTAGTCATGTGGTCCACTGCCACAATGATGTACTCCTTCCATGAGCTTGTCCTTGGTAGGGGTCCAATTGCATGGATTCCGCATTTCTCGAATGGCCCATAAGATATGACTGATGTCTGTGGTTCATACATAAGCCTCTTATTCCCTGTAATATGGCATTTATTACATGTTTTACACCAATATTGAATATCTTTATGAAGTGTAGGCCATGTATACCTTGCTTGAAGTACTTTCCTTATCGTTATTTCATGTGAGAAGTGTCCTCCACATGCATGATCATGAAATGATTCTAGAATGCTCTTTATTTCATCTGATATGGGAACCCTTCTAAGGATAAGATCCTTACCTTTCTCATAGAGATGATCTCCTATGAGTTGGTACTGTAAAGCCTTCTTCGCTAATCTATGCCTTTGTACCTTGTTTAGGTGCTTGGGTGCTTCTCTAGTTTCAAGAAACTCGATGATATCTTCTAATCCTTCTTGACCTACAAATCTATTGTCTCCCAGCTTCATGGATGCTATGAAGCCATCAAATTGCTCATTTGCTAATGCATCTGCTTCCTTATTTTTACTCCTTGGTACATGACATATTTGAGTGTTATCAAATTGTTTCAATAACACTCTTACCTTTTTCAACAATTCAAACAAATTTTGGCTTTTGCAACACCAAACATTTTGTAATTGCTTAATTATCAACATTGAGTCTCATTTGATAATCAATCTTTTGATACCATGTTGAACACATTCATGCAAGGCTTCACATAGTGCTGCATATTCTGCTTCATTATTTGAATGAGCATTAGGAAGAGCTATACCTTTCTTGAAGATGAGCTGTTTGTTTTGGTCATATATCAGAAATCCTCTTGTTGCTTTGTTGACCTGCTTCTTATATGCACCATCAAAAAATATAGTATGTGCATCTTCAATATCTTCTTCATGCAAGGCTGCTCCCCTCTCCCTCTCATTGGATATTTTCCTCCCCCACTTCCTGTAGGTGAGTATGTCTGCAAGACTGGCTCTTGTGCTTTCCTCTACTACAAAAGTATAGTTGTATTCTTGAAGTTCAAGAACCCATTTAGCTATTCTAGATGAGATGCTCATATGTTGTACCACATATGGAAATGCATGATCTGTTGTAAGAATAATGAAAGGCCTAGCAAGAAGGTAAGACCGAAACTTCCTTACTCCAAACTAAAGTGCATACATGAGTTTCTCTGCATCTGTGTATCTCTTCTCATTTTCTTTCATTACCTTGCTAGCAAAGTAAAGAGGACACATGTGAGATATCTTTGTATCCTTCTAGAGTAAGACCACTCCGATTGCTTCTTCACCTGCACTTGGACACACATAGAAAGTCTCTCCCATATTTGGTGGCATCAATGTGGGTAGAGTGCTGAGTACTCTTTTGATTTCTTCAAAACATTCATTATGGATATCCTCTCATGCAAAGACACTATCTTGTGCAAGCTTTTGTAATGGAGATGTGATTTCAGATAGAAGGTGGATGAACCGTGACATGTAGCGTACCTTTTGTACAAAAGTGAGGTCTGCTTTGTTGTTGTTGGAGGAGGTAGAGCCAATAAGGCTTCCACTTTGGATGGATCAACCTGAATCCCCTTTTGTGATATGAGATGTCCAAGGAGAACTACTTCCTTCTCGGCAATATGACACTTATCAAGATTCAATTGACCTCCAAGATCATACAATCTTTTTAAGCCTTCTTCCACTTTTTGACAATGCATAACTCTAGTGCTATATATGCAGAAATCATCCATGTACACCCTTATTGATGATCCAAAGAATGGTTGAAAAACATAGTTCATAAACCGTTGAAATGTTGCAGGTGCATTGGTTAGGCCCATTACCCGATAAGCAAAGCATCCCCATGGCATAATGAATGTGGTCTTCCTTTGGTTCTCCTCAGCTATCCGGATTTGAAAGTATCCTGAGTATCCATCACATACAGTGTACCTTTCATGACCTGCCACTTCATTTAGAATCTCATCTTGGAAGGGTAGTGGAAAATGATCTCTCTTTGTTGCTACATTTAAGGGTTTATAGTCTACACACACCTTCCATTTACCATTCTTCTTTGGGGTAACTACTACTGGAGACACCCATTATGAATTTGATACAGGGTACATGAAACCAGCCTTTATGAGTCTATTTACCTCATTTAATAGAGCCTATTGTTGAAGTGTTCCGATCCTTCTGAGCTTTTGCACAACTGGCTTTGCTTCTAGCTTGATTTCGATATGATGTTGAATATAGTTACACCTTGTATCTCATTATAATCTTTAATGAACAATTTGGGATACCTCTTGAGCATGTTGATGTAGGTGGTCCTTTCCTCCAAGGTGAGATCTTCTGCTAGCATCTTTTCAAGATCCGCTTCAAGCATGGAGTCCTCACTTTGTGGTTGTTGTAGATCATCCTCTTTGCCTCCATCTTCTTTTCCTTGAAAGATCACGCCCATGACTTCGAGTGTCAATGAATCATTTTCGGTTGTCGATTCCTCACTGCTAGAATCACTATCATAGCAAGAACTTTCTTCATCCATAGTTGTTTCAAACCTGTGATCTTCCTTCTTTTGGTCCTTCAAATCATACGTAACTGACTTTGTTCTATCATTTGGTTTGAGAACTAGAAGGCCAGAACCCCATTTCTGATCTGCTTTTACTGCAATTAACCATGGACGTCCTAATATGATAGGGTAGCCCTCTCCCTTGGTTGCAATGACATACATATCCAAAGCAACCTCTATATCACATACTGTGATTCTTAAATTTTCAATTACACCAACACATTTAACAACACTATTATTTGCCATTTTAGCTTGGTATGCAGATGGTCCCGTCATGTCCAAGCCTAACCTATGCATTGTTTTTTCTGTCATGACACACATCTGTGCTCCGCCATCCACAGACACATTGGAAATCCTTTTCCCTTTTACATATGCATCCACTGTGGGTACCACATCATCACATGCATTGGCTCTTATAAGGTTAATTTCCTTGTTTTTAGCCCTCCTAGTGCTTACTAGCTTGGACCATTCCCTCCTAGTTTTTGAAGATAGTTGGAGTAATTGTTCTTGAGATATCAAGCTCAACATGTGATGATCCAGGATGACACGTACCCGTTTTTCGTTTCTCTGACATGTATAGTGGTCATACCGATATATGTCAGGGATACTTCATTGAGCTTTATTAGATTTATCTACCAAGAGTGATGGCACATTTGTTTCTTGCCAGCTCACTCATTTGCGGATATTAGGTTTTTCCTTATGTACTGATCTTTATATATTGCACTTGTTGTATTCTTGGTTTTTAGGCCATTCTTGTACATTCCTTTTATGTAATAGAAGAAGAAGAAGAAGATCATTCTTCCTTGCCTCAATCTGTGTGTGTGCTTTTCCTTGAGAGTGAGAGTGTGTGTGTGAGCTCTTTTCTTTATCTCCTTCTTCGTGACATGGTATCAGAGCCAGCGTGGCTGTAGAGAGCTCGTGGAGAAGGCGACGGTGAAGACTATGCGGCAAGGCGTGGAGAAAACGCAATTTCACAAACGGCCTCCGTTTGCTACGAAAATCACCATGAAGGTAGAAGACCTCAAAATATTTTCGGGAGTTATCCCTTTAAGGTCACTCGTTTTTTTCAGATCGAAGTTTAGGAGCCATCTCAACCTCCGTTTTGAGCCTCCAAGGTGGGGCCCACATAAAAACCAGGTCAATTTCAGAAACTGTAACTTGCGTTGTGTTTGGCGACACTCATATATTCTAGTTCTAGAATTTCAAGCGATTCCGTGTACTGTTGATACACGAAAACTGTGTTTTTCTGAGATCGAGCTGTCACGTCATAGTGCGACAGTGTTCAAGCAGAAGTGCTGCTTGTAGTGTTTTGTAGTGTTGTGAATTGTTGCAGAAATGGAAAACATAGATGGAATGAGTCAGCTTATGAGCGATAAGTTGGACAAGAACAACTTCCATGCTTGGAGATTCAGAATGATGAATTTCCTTATGGGAAAAGGCTATTGGAAGTACATTGAAGGAGAGAATGAAAATGCTCCGCAGTTACCAGAAAGGAATCGGACTACAGATCAGTTAAGAGCATATGAGGAATGGAATCAAGGAGCACGAAAGGTAATGTATTGGCTATCTGTTAGCATACAGGATAGCATGATTGGACACATACAGGATGCCAAGACTCCAAAAGAGGCTTGGAACAGCTTGGTCACTTTGTATGAGACTAATACAAAGGCACGGAAATTGCAACTCAAGAACGAGCTGCATACATTGGAAAAGAAGAGCATGTCGGTAAGTGACTACACTCTTAAAATCAAAGGCATATGTGAGTCACTTGCATCTATTGGCATGAATTTAGATGATGATGATGATGATAAGGTGGAAGTGTGCCTTCGTGGTTTGGGAGCTGCATATAAGCAGTTCAGAACTTCCATACAGACCAGGGAAAATATTTCGAATTTTGCTGATCTGGTATCTATGCTGATAATTGAAGAATCTTGGTGAGGACTCAAACTCCCAAGGAAAGCCCAGTTCTGAGCAGGTATTCTACTCTGGCAGAGGAAGAGGCAGAGGTAGAGGTTTTGGAAATGGAAGAGGAAACACTAACCAAGACCAAGGTCAACAACAAAATCATGCAGGAGGAAGAGGATAGTTTCGAGGTAAGGGGAGCCAAAGAGGTCGCAGAAATTTCCAAAGAAATGATTCAGGTAATGATAGTAAAGGATGCTGGAATTGTGGTAAACGTGGACACTTTGAACGTGATTGCAGGTTAAAGAATCAAAATAATAGAAGGCAGCAAAACAACTATGCATCCACAAGTGCAGATGATTCTGAGAAGCTGTTTATGGTTCAACATCACATGATGAATACGATGTCTGCTGGTGTTTCAAAATCGAATGATAATGTCTGGTATGTTGATTCAGGTGCTTCAAATCACATGACCAGTCATGCAGAATGGTTTAGTAGTTTGCAAAAAATGCCAGTTCCTGGATATGTTGAAACAGGTGATGATACATTGCATCCTATTGAGCATACAGGAAACATAGCATTGTCTATGGAGGATGGGAAGCTAAAACATCTTGCTGATGTGTTGCATGTTCCAAATATAACAAAGAATCTGGTTTCTGTTGGACAAATGGTTGACCAGGGATTGCAAGTCAGGTTCAATGCTGATGGATTATATGTAGAAGAGTACAAGCACAATGGACGATTGGTTGCCAAAGGAAACAAAGTGGGTAGGATGTTCACCTTAAATGTGAAGATTCCTAAAATGAATGCAGCCATGTTTGCAAAAGGTGCAAGAGTTATTGCAGATATAGAGATATGGCACAAACGGATTGGATATGCAAACCTGCAAAGGTTGAAAATGATGCAGTCAAAGGAGATTGTCCATGGACTACCAAATTTCAAAGTTGCAGAAATGCAAAAGGTATGTGCACCATGTCAATTTGCAATCAAGAGCATCATTTCCACATGACAAGCATGTTAGTGAGAATGTACTAGAAGTAGTACATACAGATATTTGGGGTCCAGCAAAGACCACATCTATGGGCGGTTGCAGGTTTTATGTTACCTTCATTGATGATCATACATGCAAAGTATGGGTATATTTCATGAAAGAGAAGAGCGAGGTGTTCACTCACTTCCAAAATTTTAAAGCTATGGTGGAAAAGCAGACAGGGAAGTACATACAAACATTAAGATCTGATGGAGGAGGATCAAGCCATAAATAGAAGGTTTTCTTGAGTTTGTGACTTCCAAAGTTTTTGATTTAGTCATTGCACACATCATTTCCAAAGGACATGGACATTTTATGGTGTCATTGGAAAGCTAAGGAGGTCTAGTTATCAACTTTGAAGTAAAAGAGGGCTGGTACAAAGCAGGTTTAGCAGTACCTACTCAGTCTGTTGGAGCATCCATCCATCCATCCCAACAGTGGTATCAGAGCAAACTAAGGTAAAATGGGAGATGATTTTCCTTCATTTATTGACAAATTGGACAGGAACAACTATCAAGCATGGTCTTTAAGGATGAAGACCTACTTATAGGGAAGGAGTCTCTATGGGTACATCTCAGGAGATGAGGAATTGCCCTCATTCAAAGCAAGAGGATTACCAACCAAGGAAGAACATGAAAAGCTCAACACATGGTGTGCTAAGGATGCATTGGCAAGGTCTTATTTACTCAACTCTATATCTGATTTTCTTTTGCCACATATTAGAAATCGTAAGACATCCCAAGAGACTTGGGAAACCTTGTCATCATATTTTTCCTCCAACACAAGGGCTAGGAAAAATCAGTTGTGGATTGAATTCACAACACTAAGGAAGCAACCTAAGCAAGTTGTTTCAGAATTTGTGACCAAGATTAAAGATGTAGCAGATCACTTAGCAAGCATAGGAGAAGAGATTGAAGAAGAACAGATTGTAAGGCAAGTGATCAATGGGATCAAGGCTGATGACAAATGGGAAAGCTTCACCACAGCTATGGATCTTTACATGGACATGCACAGTCCAGATCTTACAACTCTCATGGGACAAGTATTTACTCATGAAGCAAAGCTAAAAAAAAATGGAGACACATCCAAAGGTAATAACTCTTCTGCCCTATACACTGATAAGAAGTCTAAAGATAAAGGCAAGAGTAAAAAGGTGGAAGATGAAGGTTCTACCTCCCAAGCCAACTATGCGGGGAGAGGTAGATCTTCAAGAGGAAGGGGCAGAGGAAGTAAGCAAGGTAGGGGGAGAGATTATAACTCCTTGTTGCTCTAGCACAATGGTGAGAACCACGTTAAGAAGCTCCACCTCCTTAATGTCAATCCGTGGAAGAGATAGGAGTGATATGAAGATCGTGAATGTGAGATGAAGTGAGAGTGAAGGTGAGAAGCATAGAGATGCACACACACATACACACACACTATGAAGAGACAAGCAAGGCACAATGGAAGGTGAGAACTCAACTCTATTACTCAAGATCTCAATTACAAGCTCAAAATAGCTCTAAGCTCACACTAACCAACCTCAAAAATGAGCTCTCTAGCTCTTCTTATAGATTCTAGACTAGTTTTGACCGGTTTCACATCTAGTGACCGGCATAGTTAAAAAATAGGTCCTAAGTGCTATTTGAAGGGGTAAACGGCGTCTAAAAATAACCAAAATTGATACGCTCATTCTACCTAAGCTCCTCAAGCTCGAGGACTCCTCGGCTTGCCCAAAATGGAGCTATGGATTACAAAAAAGGTTTTTCTATGTTACATATGTAAATAGTGATGAAAATCACTTTTGGAGGTTTTGAAGAGTATTTATAAAACAGAATTCTTTTGAAAAAAGATCCGACTGACTCCCTGCTTTGCCTTTACATGCTTCCACGCCTTCTATGCCTCTAGCTACAGCCAACACCCCCCTCCCTCTCGCTTCTGTCATCCTCGACAGAACCTTGTTGTGCGGTCTGTCAGATGTAATTCTGGAGGAGTTCCTGAGTGAGGGTGTGTTCGGATATTCGAATGCCGCGGGCCAAATCTGCCTCGAGTTTCTCCCAATCAATTGGTTGCGGTTCATCGGGTGGTGGAAGTCGATAATATGTGGAATATACCATCTGTTCACAGGCGAATAATTGCAAGAGGTGTGTAGGCCTGCTGATGAACACTTCTGAATGGTATTCCCAATAACCGGTTGTGAACATCTCTTCGAAAGTCTGCTTGTAGCACGCCGGTAAATATTTAATTCTGCAATGCCAGGCATAACACACCCATAGCAATGGCGTTGTACTCATAAATATGCAAGATCCAAATTGCCATGCTCGAAGCCCGGGGTGTTTACATGAGGTGCCTTGACGCGTCCGAAGACTTTAAAAACCATTTGCATCATGTCAAAGATTTTGACAGTCATGTGCGCTGCTATATCGTCCATGTGTTTCAAGCGAGGGAGCCAGTGAAGAATCGTGGCCATCATGTATCCCACTGTCAGTAGTTCTATGGGTGGCTTGAAATATGGGTAATTTAACCAATCCTGGCACTGCTTGTTGTTCTGTACTTTAATAGCAAATGCTGTCCAGGAGCGGCGACGTGGCACTGGTCCCCAACATGGGTTGTATTTCAAATGTAGTGGTGCCTTTGCCCAAGTACTCATCATCTCAGGATATTCTTGTAAAAGATCTTTACGCCACTCTGGTTGATAAATCTCGCCTTGCTGCGGATCTAGTGGCAAATCATCAGGCTCAAACTGAGTAGTGTGAGATGGTTTCTTGCTTGTTTCTTTCTCTATGGCCAACTGATACTCGGCCATTAGCATAAAATACGGTTTGTACTCTAGCTCATGCCCTGATATATATCCGCAAGGGGCCAAGTGAGCGAAGTAGGGCGACTGTAAAATTCTTTCCTCAATCATTGCCATTGCGTGCAGCTACGCCTCTATTCGTGCTGAGTGGGTGGTTCCAAGCTCTTCCACTGTCTTCATCCATGCGGGGGTTGGAAGTTCATAAGTCATCTGGCCTTCAGCCGTGACTCGTCCGCCTGGGATGGGTTGTGGTTCGTAGGCTTCTTCAAAGGTTTCCTCCACCGGAATGGTTACATTTTCTTCATCAGTTGGGATCTCTGGTGGGGAATCTGGCCGTGGTGGTGCTTCATATATAGCTATCTTTGATTCAAGAGTTGATACCTGGGCCCGTAATGCATTGAGTTCCTCTAGGATGTCAGGAGAAGGATCCGCAAGAGCTGGTAATCCTTGTGTTGCTGGTAGTCCTTGTGTTGTAGGTGCTCTGAGCTGGAGTAGCTTATGATCTTCTTTCAGCTTCTGATAGTCTTCATTCATTCGATCGTATTCGTTGAGCAATCTGATGTGATCATCGAGCAACATTTTCATTGATTCGGAGGGTACTACTTTGAACCGGCTAGGACTTAATGGTTGGTCTGGGTGATTGAGAGCAGCTTCTAAATTTTCTTTGTTCTGCTCTTGTAGCCGCTGGTTCACTTCCTTTGCTGCTGCTAGGTGCCTTCTGAGTAAGCCCATGTTCCGTGTAAGCATCGCATTGCGAACTGTCTGGGCCCTTAATACATTGTCAAGATCAACAGTGGCCTCTTTTGCTTTCTCTTCACTTTCTAGTTCCAGCTTGTGATAAGCCTCGCGTAATTCTTGGTACCGAGTATTCAATGATGCATTCTCAATCGACAATGAATTAAGCTGCGACTGCAAATCGTTGGTTGTCCTCTGCAGCTGCTGATAATTATTGCCTAAAGATGTAAACTCATCTCTTACTTGCGTCATACACGTGAACATCTGTCGAAATGCTGTGTCTATGGTGGGTGATAATATTAATGGTGTGCTAAGTGAAGATGTAGTGGGTGTAGATGCAAAGGGAACGGGGAATGGGGGTGGGAAAGTGGATGCTGTGGGGATTGTGGAAAATTATGGTGTGCTTACATATTGTGGTGCCACAATTGAAGTGAGTGGAGGTGCAGTGGGGGGTGATATATCCATATCGTTGGATGTGGTGTCGAGTGCGGTGACTGTGAATAGTGGTGTGATCGTGGGTAAGTGTGTGGGTGTAAATACAGGATTTACAAAGGTTGAGGAGTAATTTACATAGGGGTTGTCTTGGATGGCTTGGTGGAAAGGGGAAAGAGGGGTTACGATGGGTCGGGGAGGTGAGACTGGGGAGAAGGTTAATGGAGGTGGGAATGGGAAAAGGGGTCTTGGAGGTGTGGGGAATGATGGAAAAGATGGATGGAGAAATGGGTTGGATAGAAAGATGGATGTGTTAGGGAATAGACTAGGTTGAGTGGGTGCGGGAATTGTGGGATGAATGGGCATAAAGACGACTTCTGCTACTCCACCGGAGAAGGAAGATGTTGTTCTGGGAGAAGGGGAATGTATGGGGGAGACTAGATGGATGGGAGGTGATGGAGGAGCGGTTGGGGTGGTCGGTACTTCGACGACTGTGGTGGTATGTACAGCGGTAGTACGGGGTGGGGAGTCGACAATAATGGTGTCTTCTGCCAAAGAGCCTTCAGGGACAAGACGTGCTTCCCTGGCCTGTTCTGAAGATTGTGCTCCTGTTGGGACACGAATGTATTCGCCCGGTTTTGATAATAGCCGTACGCGTCGCGGATCATACTGCGGTAATGGTTTCCTCTGTAAATATCTTAAGGCTTCGGTAGGTCCAACTGATTTGACAAGCTCTCTTAAACCTCTGATGTAGACTTCTTCGAACCCTCCTGAGATGAGTTCTTGTTCGATGAGTGTTTGGCTTTCTTCGTCAGTCAACTTCTTGCGTGCCCAAACTTTTTCCATAGTACGATATAATTTTTTTATGGCTAACATATAAGCTACAGCTTCAAAGGTCTCGTCTTCATGCGTACTCGTGTCACCTTGGGTGTCCGTTTGTTGTCCTTGTTTGTCTGTTTGCACATGTTCTAGGGATTCATGAGTTCCCTGACTGGCTTCATCGTCTCCTTCGTCGTCATCTGTAGCTGTTCTTTCTTCATCTAAGCTCGATACGATTTGTCCTTGTGGTTGATCTCTGGGTGTGGTAGGGTAGCTGGGCCTTTCATATTCCTGAGAGAAGATCTGGCCTTCTGAAAACTCAAATTCACTTGAAAATACGTCCTGCATCTCAAAATCAAATGTGGTGCCTGCTCATTCTGTTTCTAAATGGGGTATTGGGAAAGAGAAAGCTTCCGCACCAATAGTGGTGGGAACTTCTGCCGTAGTGGTGGTAGGTCTTGGGACTGTGGCTGCTTGAGTAGTGGCTGTGCTGGTAGTGCCCTCCGTTACAACTGGTCTTGATAACCGTATACGAATAGGTTGTACTGTGGGAGTGGCTTCTGTCGGAGACTGCTCTGGAGATGGTTGTGGTGAGGGTGATTCCGGCAGCTGAAGGCAGGGGATAGTTCCTCTCATTTGCTCTATCCGTAGTGGTTTTGAAAGCTCAGGTGTGATTGCTGAAATCTCCTCCCACTTAGTGACGTCCCACATTTCATAGGGTCTGGAACTAACCTTTCTCGCTCTATGGGCGTGTGGGTTCCATGAATCTTGATGGCAGCTCGAATCAAATCTTTAGAAATATAAAATCTTTTATATGGTGGATCGTTCACTAAAGATGGCAAAATAAAAGTTCTGGGCAGGTCCTCATTTTTCGGAGCTACCAAAGTGGTGATTAAATAGTAGCATCTGTAGAAGTCAGGTTTAGGCAAAGGGTCACTGAAATACTCTGTGAAGCCGGCTCATGCCCAAACATGTGTTAAGTCTTGTGTGTTCTGTAGCCCTTCGAACTCTCTTGAGAAGAACTGATATTTTCCCCATGTACGGTCATCAAACGTCAAATTAGCCTCAAATATAAACTCAGCATCCGCCAATGGTCCTGCCAGCCCTTGAAACCAATGAGAATTGCAATGAATCTTCTCAGTATAGCCTCGAGGAGGGTCATCGATAGGCATGGGTCCTGGGAATCCTTGGAATTCTGGCGGTGGAGCTGTCGGATGGGACTCTGCGAGTAAAACACCGATAGGTGCTACAGGTGCGCTGGGGCCTACTTCTGATGGTCCTTCTTCGGTTTGCATGATGATTGTCGTGCTAATGGAAAAGATCTGCTACAAAAGATTAGCACATTAGTATGGAAATTAATTATGATCCCATTACAGTGAGACCGCAATCCCTTTCCATAACCGATGTGTAACCCGTGTAGCCAAGTGCTGTGAAGTGATTGATGCAATGATTTTTTTTTTTTTTTGCAGAGCTAATGCAGGTCTCTAGACACGTATATGTTTTCAGATAATGCCTACATTGCTTAATGAGGTGTTATTACAGATGATGTCGGGTTATAGTGTGTGGATTTTTACAAGGTTTAGTTATGAATGAGTTATTACAAGGTTGTAGATTAGTCGGGGTGGTAGTTATGTTAGACAAGGGGTTAGGAGAAGACTTCTGGATACGTTTCGGTATCCACTTCCTAAGAGTTTGTGAATGGGTGATAGGTCTCTGCTGAGGGACAAAAGATGATATCGGATTTGGTGGTATGGAGGGTTGAAAAGATTTTCGAAAGGTGTATTTTACATGGCTTGAGGGTTGAACTATAATACATGGTTTGGGTACCCAAATCTGTGTGGGTGTTGGTCGGTTCATAAGGTACTTCTTGGCAATCCAAATTTTTCGAATGTTCGAACTTGTAGAAGAAGGTCGAGGGAATGTTGGATACTGATTCTGCTTCTGCCTTGACTTCTTCTTGTCAATGTCTGCATTGTTGAAATCAGTCGGTGCTTTCTGTTCTTTTGGCACCTATATTTGTCTTGTGCTGCTTGCTTTGTGTTGCTAGCTGAGACTGCTTTCCTCTTTGCGTCGTCTGATGTTGCCGTCGGTCTGGGTTCCTTCGTAGTGGTTGACTCCTTTGTGGTTGAGGTTGAGAGGTCGGATGGACACTCTGCTTTGGAAAAGAAGGGAGGTCCAACACTTGTGAAACTTGCCCATTCGGAAGTGCTCCGTTTTGTACTTTTAATCTAGGCCAGTCTGCAGTAAGTGTGGAAGGATGGGCACCGCAGGGTGTTTTGCCCATGTAGACACTGATGTAACCCTCCTGACCCATCTGTTGGGTGGTTACCCCTTCTAGTTTGCAGGAAGCCCAAGAGAAAATCTCCTGACGTCCTTCTGATTGACAATTGTCCATCGCCAAGCCCGTGTGGGTTGGTGTAGACGTAACATGACTGATCTGACCAAAGATCTTCCGGTCTTCCGTCGCATGCATTTCATAGGGTCTAGGGCTACAAACCTCAGTCCGAATGCCATTAGGGAAGTCAAGCGGTATCACTCGCTTCTGATCTAAGGTTCCAATCTGCAAGGAGCCTTGTCTAAGATTTAGGTCCACTGAGTGATCGTATAGCCAGTCTTGGCCAAGGATTAGGGGTTCTATCAGGTCGTCGTCATGGCACACTAGTAGTTTCACTGTCAAGGTCACTTCCTTTATTAGGATAGGAAGGTCCACCTCACCCATGCAAGGGGTTTCCATGCCTCCTAGCCCTATGAGGTATGCCTCAATTGGCCGCATTTCTATTCCTGAATCCTTATAGTGGGACCATCTAATCACACTAGTCGCAGCACCTGAATCAATTAAAGCCCTGAGCTCTTGGCAAGGGTTGCTGTGCTCTAGCCTGACTCTAATGAATGGTCTCCTGTCCACTATGCTAGGATGAGTGGTTGACTTTACTTGACACATGGCCATGGGGTATCTGGGTGATGTTTCCAGATGGTTATAATGTTCTCTCCCTAGTCCTTGTCTTCTTAGCTTCATGCGCTTAATGCGTTCTATAGCTTTTGCCTGAGCTTCAGCTCGTATTCTATTTTCTTCCTCCTTATGCTTCTTTGCCAACGAGAGTCGTCTAAGCATATCCTCAGTAAGAGGTTCTTGGTATAACTTGACTCTACAGCCACTAATGTAATTAGGCATTATATCTCCTTCTAAGGTGGCTAATTGTACTGCTCCACTTGTCGAGAGTCTGTTGATGATCATTGGTCCATAACCTCGCTTTTTTAACTTCCGTGCGTGTTGTTTCAGCGTATATACTAGAACTAAATCTCCTTCTTTCAAGCCTTTATCTTTCACATGTGCATCAAAATATGCTTTCTGTCGCTTCTTTGCTGCATATATCCTGCTGCTGCTTTCAGCCTGGTTTCTCCTAATCGTTCCAAGTCCATTATTTTTTGCGGATAATTCATGGCCGGTCCACTGATGTTCTTGTGCAACCTTAAGGGTCGGTATCAAGAAATCCAAAGGAAGCACAACATTCTGACCAAAAACCATCTGAAAGGGAGTTGCATTGAGTACGGTGTTATAGGCCACTCGATATGCCCAAACAACATGGTGTAACTCTTTGTCCCAATCTGAATGTTTGTTGTTCACGAGTTTCGTGAGTAAGTTACAAAGGATCTTGTTAGTGCTTTCAGCCTGACCATTGGCCTGAGGATGATATGGTGCGGATTTCTTGTGAAACACCATAAAATCCTGTAACAAATATTCAATGACTTGGTTTAGAAAGTGAGTTCCTCGATCGCTCACTAACTCTATAGGCAATCCATATCTTGTAAAGACATTTTCAAATAAGAATTTTGCAGTTGTGTGTGCATCATTCTTTTTCGTGGCTTTTGCCTCTACCCATTTGGTAAGATAATCTGTGGCGACAATAATCTATTCAGCATGTGTTCCTTTTGCAGGGGGGTTAATGGGTCCTACAAAGTCTATACCCCACTTAGAAAATGCACATCCGCCCATCATGGGTTTCAATGGCATTTCATCTCTGCGAGTAGGAAACTGAATTCTTTGGCACACATCACATCTCTTTACATAGGTATGTGCATCCATGTGAAGAGTGGGCCACCATAATCCTGAAAAGAGGATGGCTTTGATTATCCTATCTGGTCCAAAATGACCTCCTGCAACACCTTGGTGTGCAGTCTCTAGTATGCTCAGATAATCGCTTTCATGAACACATTGTCTTAGGTATCCATCTCGTCCTCTTTTGTATAGATTATCGCCAATAAGTGAATAGTCTTGAGCTTCCTACTCTAGGCTGCGTTGTCATGCTAAAGTCATTCCTTGAGGGAATGTTTTCGTCCTCAAGTACGTCACTAAAGATTCACTCCAGTTTGGGGTGAGAGACACGTGATATAATGTAGCATGTTCTAGCGGTGGTCTTTCACAACAAACATGGCATTCTTTACACAACTTGTAGACATCTGCTTCCATCGTAGGCCAATATACTCCTAGTCTATGTAGAGTCTGCAATGTACAATGTTTCGAATGATGTTGCTTTAATGCACCTACATGTGCTAATTGCAACCAATTCGCATGTTCTGATTCATCTACACAACAAGCAAGAATCTTTTGATTATCCTGTTTATATATGCTTCCTGCTATGATTTGGTATCTCTGAGACTTGGTAATCTCTCCTTCCTTGATCCTTATCCTAGGATTCTTGGGTCCATACGTGAGAATAGGGACTATAGGCTTAGCCCATTCTGGTGCTATCTCAAGGTTAAACAAATATGCATCTGGTAAATCATCCACTACTCCTTGAGGAGCTTCTCCTGAGGTTAATCTTGAAAGGTGGTCAGCTCTGAGATGTGTCTTTCCTTTCCTAACTACGACTTCAAAGTCATACTCCATGAGTAATAGAAACCAACGTATTAGTCGTCCTGTGTTACATGGCTTGTTGACTAAATACAATAGGGCTTGATGATCTGTAAAGAATTTGAATTTGTTTGCCAACAAGTAATGTCTGAATTTCTTTACTGCGTAGATCATTCCTAATCCTTCTCGTTCCATCATGGTGTAATTTCTTTCTGCTGCGTTCAACTGTCTGCTCGCATAAGCTATGGGGAGGTCTATATTACCTTCATTTGTGGGTTGTGCTAACACACATCCTATGGCGTAATTGGATGCATCCACATGTACATGGAATGGCTTACTCCAATCCAGGGTTGTCAATATAGGTGCTGAGCACAAACGTCGTTTGAGTTCGTTGAATGAATTCTCACATTCATCTGTCCATTCAAACTTGGTTAAAAGAGAGTACAATGGCTTGGCTATGATTGCATACATGTGTATGAATCGTCTATAATAACCGCAATGGCCCATAAATTCCTGTACTTCTTTTACATTAGTTGGTCTAGGTAATTCTGCAATTACTTTCACCTTTTCTTTGTCTGTGGAAATCCCATACTTTGACATAATGTGTCCTAGAATTTTGCCTTGTCTGACCATGAAAATGCATTTTTCTGGGTTCAAACAAACTTGATATTCTCAACATTTGTCAAATATTTGTTTTAACTCAGGGATATGTGTCTGTCTTATATTCGAATGAGCACATAAGTCATCGACATAAACTTCCAAACTCTTTCGTAAGAATTCCTTAAAAACATGACACATGACTCGCTGGAAAGTAGCGGGTGCATTTGTTAAGCCAAAAGGCATCACATGAAATGCAAATATGCCCCATTCCGTGGAAAAAGCCGTCTTGTGTTGATCTTCTGGAGAAATGGCTACTTGATTATAGCCTGAGAATCCATCAAGGAAGCTGTAAACTTCCTTGCCCGCAACTCTTTCCAATAAGTGTTCTGTGATAGGAAGAGGATAACTATCTCTAATTGTGGCGGCATTAACTTTTTTAAGGTTAATATACACACGCAATTTTCCATTTTTCTTGGGCACTACCACAATGGGGGATACCCATTCGGTATGCTCAATTTTGTAAATGAATCCTGCTTCTATCAAGCAATCTATCTCCTCTTTAATCTTCGCAGCGTAATTATCATTGTACGTGTACGGTTTCTGTTTTGTCGGTTTTGCATCTGGAGTCATAGGGATTCTATGAGAACATATATCCAGGTCTACTCCTTTCAAATCTTTGTAACTCCAAGCGAAAACATCTCTATATTTGCGCAATAGGGCAACTAATTCTTCTTCTTCTTCATTCGTCAAATCATGCCCTATGTATGTACATTTTTCTTCTTCTCCTTCTATGGCTACTATGATTTTCTTGGTTTTCTCTCGATTATCATATACCTCTCCAACATCAGCTTTTCTGTTCGGCATTCGTACCATGATTCGTCTGTCTTCTATTTCATATTTCTTGAAGTTCTCGGGTACTTCAAATAAGGATTCTTCTTCTTCTGGCATGGTTTCTTTCTTCTTTCTTTTCTTTCCTTCACTTTTGGTGGTCACTTGTGTGGCTATTCTCACCTCATTCGTAATTTCTTTGTGGTTCGGAGGATGAGTTTCTACTTCGTAAAAATATTCTTCCTCTTATGCAAATGGAGGGTCCATAATAATTGACTCTAAATCGAAGTCACTTGCGTCCTCAAATGCATCAGTGTTAGGTTCACATTCTTCTAAAATTGAATTACTCATGATTGGCTCTATCGTGAAAACTGAAATGTCATAGCCATCCTCGTCACAGTGGGGTGTCCATTGTTCTTCATTGATGGCTACGTCCATGGTTGCTAGGATTTCTGCCCAACCATGGGGTTCGAATTCTTCATCTGGGAATACTACAGGTGCGTAAGCTGGGTCTTGAAGGGTTCGTGGATGTTGTTCTACACCTAAGGTCCTGGCTTTTAACCGTTCTTCCTCTTGTTTTGCAACCTTACACATCCATAAGTGAGTGTCCTCGTGCAACCATGAGGGGTCTGACTCCAAAGAGTGTATTGATTCTGTTTCTACTGGTGTCTTATGGATGGTATTCCATTGTATTGGGGGTACATCTCGATATGAATAGTCTTTAAGATTGACCTTAGTAGTCACTCCTAAATGTTGCGAGTACAAAGAATTAGTTCCCCAATCTTGTACGATTTGCAACTGACGCATGAATGGTCGTCCCAATATCATCTCATAAGCATGATTTTTTGCAAAGTCACAAATGGCAAAGGTATGCTCAAATTCTACACCACAAGTGGTGGGAGATATGCCTTCTAGTAAGCCTAATGGTTTTTCTATGTGTCCATCAACCATTTGTAGCTTCATCCTAGTGGGTCTGAGTGCTGGCTTACTCCAACATTTCCATAAAGCGGTGGTAGCGATGGCTACTTCGGCTCCTGAATCTAAGATGGCTTTCGTGGTGTAGCCTTGATGGGTTATTGGAAGATAAGTGTTACCTTCCTCTCCTTCACTTACATCTCCTATCTTTTCTACAGGTATCTCTGGTACCTTCTTATGTAATCCTATCTATGAGGGAGTAGTAGCAAGCTCAGGGAATTGATTTGCTACGTGCTTCCATAGTTCTAGTTTACCTTTAACAACTCCTCCAGGGTGAGATTACACTGTACTTTAGTGTTCTTGATCACTTCCGTGTTTCTTGGGATTACTGATTCTTCATTCCTCACTATTATCATGGGTGCTCTCATACTAATAGACTTTTCTTCCCAAGGTCCTGTGAACTGAGGTAATTCATGCAAAGAATTAGATTCAAAACCTGTATGTTCACTTAGTTGTTCTTCCTCTACACCATCATAAATCGAGGGAATGTCTTGGGGAAATTGCTCCTGCATGTTGTCTATTTCTTGAATAGGAGGATGGGTTCCTTGTTCTTTTCTCCACTTCTCTTCTTGGATTTCTCTCAAAATTTCATGTGAGTACCTATGTATGGAAGACATATTGTCTTGACTTTCTGTATTGGGTACTTGAGACAGGGATGGTGCATTCCTTTCTTGTGTCTCTGGGACAATAAGATTCCTATGCTGATCCTTTTTTTCTTTGCTTTCTATCAAGTATTCTAGCCTCTCCATTAGTCCTTGAAAGTGTAGTTCCGGTTTTGCCATGTTATTCCAATTAAGATATCTAGAGGCTTCGAACAAAGCTTGTGCTAATTCTACCATCTTCATGCAAAGTTTAGTCCTCTCAATTTCTAAGTCTGCTCGAGGGTAGTTCTTACTCATTTCCGCTACTTGAGGTCCCTCTTTTAATCTATCCTGATATGCACGAAACATCATGTCTAGATTTTCTGGTATGGGTTCCGCTAAAACTGATCCTGATTTCTGAGCTGGATTTTCTTGATTCAACTCTTGTGAAGTCAACTCTAGGATTTTGGCTCTAGATTCTTTTAAACTTCCTTCCAACTCAGTTATCTTCTTACTCCATTTTCTCTTAATTCTTTCTCTAGAATCTTTCCAAGATTTTGTCTTTTTACTGCTAGATTCTACAACTTCACTACTTCCAGCTACTTTCTCTTGATTAAGTTGTTGGTTCTGTAAGAGCGCCTGGGCTCTTGTTATAGCTTGGATAGGCACGTATGTAGGGTTAGATCCATCTGCATTGTTTACAATACCTATCACGTTGATCGGTGTCACATTTGAAGCGTTAACTGGGTTCTTAGGACAATCTTTGATTATGTGATCTTTACCACAATCGGCACAAAAGCCTTGGATGTTATAGTACTGTGATTGCCCTGCCATCGGAGGATGTGGACAATCCTTTATGAAGTGATCTCCTTGGCACCTAAAGCATGGTCCTCTAGGGCCCTGTGGTCTTTGCTGTCTCAATTGGGGCCGTGGATTCGGGTTCGTGTACATCACATGAGCGTAGTCGGGCTCCCAACTAGGTTCCATTGGTGGACTATCATAATGATATGTCTCCATGTGTTCTGGTGACTCCGTGTAGTAAGCGGGTGGACTATCTACATGAGTAGAGTCAAAACTGTTTGAGTTCGGGTCACTCTCTGTGATCAAAGGTGAAGAGGGCACTAAGGCCCTACTTAGGTTCTCTTCTGCAGCAGCGTATTTAACTAAGATGACAATCGCTGGTGGGAGTGGCTGCTGAGCTAAAACAGGTTGAGGTCTCTGTTGCGCCTGATAAGGGTAGTTCTGAGGAGGCCTGTAGTAATAAGGCTGAGCATTGTATTGGCCTTGATACCTACCTAGCTACGGGTATGATTACGGGTAGTTTTGTCTTATTGCTTGTTTGTTGTATGGGCAGTCTTGAGCCGTGTGGTTCGTGTATCGTCTCTCAATCGTACAGTATTGGCCACTAGAGTTGGCTTGTGTTTGTGTCGCATTGGGACACACATTTGCCAAATGATTTCCACCACAAGTGTAACAACATACGTTAGTTGTTAACTTGGGCATCTGTTTACTAGAAACTCCTAGTTTCTGGGCCACTTTTTCTGCTAGGTCCTCTATTGAGCTAGACAATTTTGTGGATGCTAGAGAAGAGCAATCTGAGTCCTTATAGACCTTTGAGAGTTCCAACTCGTCTCCTAAGTTGTCCTCAATGTGTATACATATTCTTACACACTGCTCTAGCGTTCTGGGCTCTTTCAGGTACACATAGGAGCGTAGTCTAGAGCCTAACAAGCCGTCTAGAAACAATGACACTTGCTTGGCTTGTGAGGGTAGCTCTTGCATAGAACACCTCTCAACATATTGTCTAAACCTACGTCCTGCCAGTCTAATTGTTTCTTGAGGGGTCTGTTTGAAACTATGAATCAAAGAAGACGTGTCATGTCTAATCCCACTTTTAGAGAATTCAGTGATGAATGACTCTAAAAAGTGATGGATGTCTCTAAACTGCCTCTGTTGCAAATGTTGGAACCAAGTTAAAGCTGTGTTTTTTAACATTAGTCCAAATGCATTATATTGCGTGAACATGTCTTCGACTTGTTTGCTCTTAGTACTTGCTTGAATTTTGTGACATGGTCATAGGGATCTCCTGTCCCATCAAAATAATTTTTCATGGATTTTACTAACTGAGTGGGTCTTAATATTCTTGCGTGTTCACGTGGTCTAGGTAGAGGAAAATCATCTCTACCACCTGGTATTCCATGATCTCTTTGTCTATCCGCTCTGTCCGTGTTTATGGTGGTTCTATCTCTTCCTATGGGATGAGTGAAGCTTACTTCTGGTCTTTCTTTGTTCTTTTCTCTTTGTATGCCATGGGCTGAGGATGTTCCTGCCCCTTGTTGGCTTGCGTTTACGTTTGTTCTAGATGGAGGGAATACCAATTCACCTCTCCATGTGTACGTTTTTCTAGCGTGGTCAGGCACCACAAAGACTCTTTTTGAAGTCTCATCCAGGTATACAACCTTTCTAGGTGTATCCGGGTCCTTGAACTTGTAGATTATGATGGAGCCTATCTCACTAGGTTGTTCCATTCTATAGCTCCAAAAAGCTTCATCAGTTTCTTTATTTACAAACAACTCTATGCTTCTATTGTCCTGAGGGGTCCAATCTGGAACTAGTACTCGTGTGAGTACAGATTTCCCTCTGGGTGTTCTAGGTTCTTCTAATGGTTCTTTTCCTTGAGATTTTGCTTCTATTTCCCACTGAATTACGCCAAACTCATTCGTATTGTTTGGCTACGTACTTAAGATGTACATCGTTCCTTCCTTGTCTATGTACGCGTCTCTCTCGAATTTCACCACTGGACGTTCCAATCCAATGGGTTGATCGGGGTTGTGCATTTGCACCACTTGTCTTCTCAAACCGTCCTCATAGATGCGAGCACCTAAGCGGTTGGTTCGGAGAAATTCTAACTGCGTTCTATAGGGTCCTTCTGGTCTTTCTAAGTATGCTACATTTGACCCTCTTTCTGGTCTTTCTGTGCTAAATGCCATTTCTGATTCGCTAGTATCTGAGCTCTCGTAGGGATAACTAGTGTTCAATTGTTGAGCCCACGATCGTGTAGTAGTTCCTCCACTTGCCTCTGATGATCTAAGGCTTCATCGGTCTGACTTACCTATATGTTTGCCCGATCTAAGGTTCATTAATTTTCTTCCTTGCACGCTCAGTACATGCTCAGATCGTCAATGATTCTTTGTTATTACTTTCTTGATTCTTTTTAAATTTCTTTAGATTCTTGTCTTAATGTATGCGTCCGGAATTCGACTTTCTGTGGTACTTTGAGTTCTCGTTCCGTCAGACTTATGTTCTTTCCTTTAGGTTTTCGTATCACACACCTTTACTTTTAGTCTTGGACTTGAAAAATTTAGTCTCTTGAACTTGATGCGTTCCTATCGTCGTTAATCCACAATGCTAACGTTTATCCTAAGCAAAAAATCGACTGAGGGGGTTGAGTAATCTTCCAACCTGGAGTCAAGTTTGTTGGTTGCTCTGATGCCCAAGAAGCCGCGCTTCCCAAGCTTTATGCCCTTCACTGCCTTGCTTTGGTTGCCCTTGATTGCCTTTGCTAGACCTGGAAAAATCCAATATTAGACCACTATCACAATGGATGATCAAGCACTTGAATTTATACACTTTTAAAGTCCCTTAATTTTTGGCAAAAATTTTCTTCCCAAGGTCCCCTTTCTTTCCTAGTCCCAACTATGTCAACCTCAAAAATATCCTCTCAAACTCGTCAAGAGCTTTCTAACGAGCTATAAAGCTCAAAAAACGGACTTCGGATGAGAAAGATATGAGCGTTCAGGCCCTCGGGGGTAAAAACTCACAAACCGGTTTTTCTTCAAATATGAGCTAAGGGGTCTCCTATGAGTCTAATTGTTGAAGCTAGTCTATGACAAGCCTAAGTATTGGCTTGAGTCCCACAAAGTCATAGAAAAAGCCTTAAAATGAAGACTATGTAAAGTTCACTTGTGAACTACCTCTTGTAATTTTTGAAGAGTTTACTTAATGTAAAAGTAAGAGAATCTTAAGTGGTTGAGTCCACATGATCAAAAAGGGAAAGAGGAGCCATGAATTCGTGATTTGTGGTAGGTAGAGAATCAAATCAATCATTGATTGATTGGAGAGTGATTGAGGGAAGTTAGCCTCCCAAACTCAACTATAAATAGATGGCAGTTTTAGTCGTGGTTAGAGAGAACTATGTGAAGACCTCCAAAAGCTGAGCTTTATGCCATATCAAGGTGTGATTACAAGGCACACATATGTATCAGTAAGTCATTGTATTGTACAAGCAATATACTTTCATTTTCATGATTATTTGGTTTCATCTTTCCATGTTCTTGTGAAGTGTACTACTCACTGCCATTACTCTCAGTTTTCTCAGTCAGCTTGCAGAGATGTTTTCTCTGAGCTTGGTGCATCCTTTTCAGTGATTTAACTTGGTAAAGTTAGCTCTATAAGTCTACTATATGCTCACAAATTTTCATGCCATTTGAATGTTGCAATCTTCAGTTATGTTCATTTGAAATCAATAGGGTCTGTTCATCTTCACTTCTCTGTCAGGTACCCGACTTTTTCACTCATCTTGTCAGAGCCATTTCTCAGTGGTTACTTATCCAAATTCAGTGATTTAAAGCATGTTGAATTCAGCTTACTATCTAGTATAAACATACAAATTTGCATAATCATTGGATTCCTACATTTTGAGTTATGTTGATTTTTCGGCTCACTGGTCTCAAACTATAGCAGCCCGTGAAAATTGGGATGATGTCATCAGTTGTTAAAACTCATTCTCAGTGTGTGGTTCATTATTTTTTATGAGATTACTCTTGAAAGTTAGCTATTTAAGTTACCTAGACTTCCCCAAGAGGAATTAAGCTAATTGCTACTGTGCTCAGAGAATTATGTAAAACACTGGACAGGTGTATGAACCGAGAATAGCAAGTTTTCACCTCTGAGCTAACTCCAACTTATCTGTTTTGATCTATATTTTTGAGAGTGATCTTCCAAGGTACATAGGGTGTCTAATACATCCATTGGCAAGCTAAAAGGGCCCACCATATACTTCTGGAGTTCATTTGGCTGGTGTAGATCAAGGATTTTGCAACACCTCTTCATATTCAAGCACATACCTATCCATCTTTTCACAGTGGTATCAGAGCAAGGTTGGACAACATGGCAGATGGATTTCCTTCATCAATTGACAAATTGGACAGAGGTAACTACTCAGCTTGGTCATTAAGAATGGAAGCTTATCTCCAAGGTAGAAATTAATATGGTTATGTGGCTGGAGATGAAGTTATGCCAAGTTTCAGGAACAAAAGTCAACCAACACAAGAAGAGCAAGAAAGATTGAGCACATGGTGCTCCAAGGATGCACTTGCAAGGTCTTATCTCCTCAACTCTATCTCAGATTTTTTGTTGCCTCACATTAGGAGTTTTAAGACATCTCAGGAAGTGTGGGATGCACTTGAAGCTTTCTTTTCTTCAAGTACTAAAGCTAGGAAGCATCAACTATGGCTGGATTTCACAACTCTCAAGAAGGCTCCCAAACAAAATGTGACTGATTTTGTCACAAAGCTCAAGGACATAGCGGATCAGTTGGGAAGCATTGGAGAGGTAATAGATGAAGAGCAAATTGTAAGGCAGGTCATCAATGGCTTGAAGGCAGATGACAAGTGGGAAGCATTCACCACAGCTATGGATTTGTACATGGACATGCATGTACCTGATTTCAACACACTCATTGGACAACTACTTACTCAAGAGGCAAACCTTATCAAAAATGGAGAAAGCTCTAAAGGTAATCAATCTTCAGCTTTATACACGGATAAAAGCAAGTCTAAAGATAACAAAGGAAAGGCAAAGAAAGTGGATGATGAAGCAGGTACATATCAAGCTAACTATGCAGGTAGAGGAAGACATGGCAGAGGTAGAGGAAGAGGAGGTAGACAAGGCAGGGGGAGATCCCAAGACTCCAACTCATGTTCTATTTGTGGATTAACTAATCATACAACTGAAAATTGCTTTAGGAATTCAAGGAATCAAAGAGGCAGAGGATACAATAGAGGAAGTTATGGCTACTCAAGAGGAAGGTTCAACAACTACCATGGCAACTACAACTACTATCAATCATTCAAACTATCAAGGAGGCTACAAAGGAAGGAGAGACTACAATAACTACACAGAAGACTCAAACAAAGAGGATTCATTATTGATCATGAACATGGCTATGCCACAAGGTAAATCTGATGAGCATGTTTTCTACATAGATTCAGGTTGTTCAAATCATGTGGCAGGAAATGTGGCACTCCTATCAGATTTAGAAGATCCAAGGAATAAGCATGAGGTACAAACAGGAGATGATACAAAACATCCTGTGGAGAAAATAGGCAATGTCAAAGCACCTGATGGAAACATCAACCTACTCAGTAAGGTACTCTATGTCCCTACCATTACAAAGAATTTGATAAGTGTTGGGCAGATAGTAGAGAAAGGGTTGCAAGTCAGGTTCACAAAGGCAGGAGCATTTGTTGAAGATCCAAGTCAAGGATTCAAAAAATTTGCAAAAGGTGAAAAGACAGGTAGATTGTTCACATTTGAATTACAAGACACTAGAAACATTGCTCTCTTTAATTATGGTAGTCAGACACTCACAGAATTGGAAGTATGGCATGGTGAAAGGTCATTAAAGCAAATCTGTAGGGACCAAAGTGTACTTGGACTTCCTAATTTGTCAAAACAACATATGATTTATAAGTGTAGTGCATGTCAATTTGGAAAGTCTCACAGGTTACCATTCATGAAGAAAGGTTATATGCATGGAGTTCTCTTGGAGTTGGTTCATACAGATGTATGGGGACCTAGCAAGGAAGCTTCAATATCTGGATCAAGGTATTATGTTTTCTTTATTGATGATTGCAGCAGATGGACTATCCTATTCTTTATGAAACACAAAGATGAAGTTTTTTCATGTTTCAAAAGATATTTGGCTCTTGTGGAGAATCAAACAGGTAAATCACTAAAAAGGCTAAGGTCAGATGGAGGGGGAGAATACTTCTCCCATGAGTTTGATTCTTTTCTTCAAGAAAGAGGAATCAAAAGAGAGGTAACTACAAGGTACACTCCTGAGCAAAATGGAGTGGCAGAAAGGAGGAATAGGACAATTGTTGAAGCTGCAAGGTCTATGTTAAATGAAAAGCATTTACCTAATTACTTATGGGCTGAGGCTGTATCTAGAGCCACTTACTTGATTAACAGGTTGCCTTCAAAATCCCTTGATGGGATGACTCCATATGAGGCTTGGAATGGAAGAAGACCAAGCTTAGATCATTGTAAAATTTTTGGATGTATTGCTTTTGCTCATGTTCCTTCACAGGTTAGAGGCAAGATGGATCCAAAGGCAGAAAGGTGTGTATTTATTGGATATGACAACAATCAAAAGGGCTACAGGTTATACAACCCTACCAACAAAGGATTCTTGGTAAGCAAAGATGTAGTTTTTGATGAGAACAATTCATGGTATGAAGATTCATGCAGAAAGGTCAATTTACCATAAATCTTGAGGAAGATTTTCCAAAGCTTGGTAGAGAACAACCAAAAATTGAAGAACAAGACACCTCAGAGGATGATGAAGAATCTCAAATGGAAAAGATCAAAGCATGGAAGTCTAAAGGTAAAGCAAAATTGCAGGAACTTGGACATGAGGCAGAATCATCACATCATGGCCTAAGAAGATCTATGAGGGAAAAGAAAAAACCAGAAAGGTATGGGTTTGACACCTCATTAGTAACTAAACATTCTATCTACATAGCACAGGACATAAACCAAGAGGAGCCATCATCATTTGAAGAGGCCCAAGCAAAATCAGAATGGAAGCATGCAATGAAGGAAGAGATTGAAGCACTTGAGGAAAACAACACTTGGGATTTGGTGCCCAAGACTTCATCCATGAAGGTAATAGGCTCAAGATGGGTCTATAAACTCAAGAAGAATTCTGATGGTTCAATTAACAGGTATAAGGCAAGGCTTGTAGCAAAAGGCTTTGCACAAACTCAAGGAATTGATTATGAGGAGACCTTCTCTCCTGTGGCAAAGATGCCTACTATTAGGGTTTTGCTTAGTATTGCCTCGTCCAAGAATTGGAAGATACTTCAACTAGATGTAAAGAATGCATTCTTGAATGGTTGGATAACAGAAGAGGTATATGTGGCACAACCACCTGGTTTTGAGAACCAAGTTTATCCTGATTATGTGTGTAAACTTAACAAAGCATTGTATGGTCTCAAGCAAGCTCCAAGAGCTTGGAATTTCAGGCTTGTTTCATTCTTGCAGGACAAAGGCTTTCAACCAAGCAAGGCAGATCCTTCACTCTTTATTAAAAAGAGTAATTCCGAGGTCATCTACCTATGTGTATATGTAGATGATATTATATTGACAGGAAATGATGCAGATGGTATGAAGAAGATCAAATATCAGATGAGAGAAGAGTTCAAGATAAGTGATTTGGGTTCACTTACCTACTTCCTAGGTTTGGAAGTTGTCTACAAAGATCATGGTTTGTTTCTCACTCAAAGAAAGTACATTAAGGACATGTTGGCAAAATTCAAGATGCAAGATTGTAAGATTGCAGGAACTCCAATGGAGGTCAATCACAAATTGAGCTCACATGAAGGTGAACTCATAGAGGACATCACATCATATCAAAGTCTAGTGGGTAGTCTCAACTATGCCACATTGACAAGAGTAGATATATGTTAAAGTGTGAGTGTGCTAAGTCAATTTATGCACACACCAAGGAAACCACATATGGATGCTGCCAAAAGGATTCTCAAGTATCTCAAAGGGACCATAAATGAAGGACTTTATTATCCTTATGTATCTGATTTAGGTTTGAAGCTATTTTCTGATGTAGATTGGGCTGGCTCCAAGGAAGATAGAAGGAGCACTTCAGGTTATCTTACCTTTGCAGGTTCAAAGCTTATTTCATGGTCATCCAAGAAGCAACCCACAGTTGCTCTCTCTTCTACTGAAGCTGAATATAGAGGTCTTGCCATAGCTACACAAGAAGCTATGTGGATGAAGACATTATTCAAAGATCTTGGATTGGAGTTTGGAGTATTTTTGGTGACAATATGAGTTCTATTCATTTGGCTGCTAATCCTATTTTTCATGCAAGGACTAAACATATTGAAGTTCATTATCACTATGTACGAGAGAAGGTTCTAAGCAAAGAGATTCAAATATCATATGTGTCCACTCATCAACAATGTGCAGATATTCTAACCAAAGCATTGGATGGTACAAAGCTTTGCAAATTCAAGGCTATTATTGGTTTGCAGGTAATCTTGGAAGATTGAAGACCTCAAGCATACTTGGCTTGAGGGGGAGCTGTTGGAGCAAGTCTATGACAAGCCTAAGTATTGGCTTGAGTCCCACAAAGTCATAGAAAAAGCCTTTTCACTTGTGAACTACCTCTTGTAATTTTCGAAGAGTTTACTTAATGTAAAGGTAAGAGAATCTTAAGTGGTTGAGTCCACATGATCAAAAAGGGAAAGAGGAGCCACGAATTTGTGATTTGTGGTAGGTAGAGAATCAAATCCATCATTGATTGATTGGAGAGTGATTGAGGGAAGTTAGCCTCCCAAACTCAACTATAAATAGATGGCAGTTTTAGTCGTGGTTAGAGAGACCTATGTGAAGACCTCCAAGAGCTGAGCTTTATGCCATATCAAGGTGTGATTACAAGGCACACATATGTATCAGTAAGTCATTGTTTTGTACAAGCAATATACTTTCATTTTCATGATTATTTGGTTTCATCTTTCCATGTTCTTGTGAAGTGTACTACTCACTGCCATTACTCTCAGTTTTCTCAGTCAGTTTGCAGAGATGTTTTCTCTAAGCTTGGTGCATCATTTTCAGTGATTAAACTTGGTAAAGTTAGCTCTATAAGTCTACTATATGCTCACACATTTTCATGTCATTTGGATGTTGCAATCTTCACTTATGTTCATTTGAAGTCAACAGGGTCTGTTCATCTTCACTTCTCTGTCAGGTACCCGACTTTTTCACTCATCTTGTCAGAGCCATTTCTCAGTGGTTAATTATCCCAATTCAGTGATTTAAAGCCTGTTGGATTCAGCTTACTATCTAGTATAACCATACAAATTTTCATAATCATTGGATTTATACATTTTGAGTTATGTTGATTTTTCTGCTCACTGGTCTCAAACTGTAGCAGCCCGTGAAAATCAGGATGATGTCATCAGTTGTTAAAACTCATTCTCAGTGTGTGGTTCATTATTTTTGATGAGATTACTCTTGAAAGTTAGCTATTTAAGTTACCTAGACTTCCCCAAGAGGAATTAAGCTAATTGCTGCTGTGCTCAGAGAATTTTGTAAAACACTGGACAGGTGTATGAACCAAGAATAGCAAGTTTTCACCTTTGAGCTAACTCCAACTTATCTGTTTTGATCTATCTTTTTGAGAGTGATCTTCCAAGGTACATAGGGTGTCTAATACATCCATTGGCAAGCTAAAAGGGCCCACCATATACTTCTAGAGTTCATTTGGCTGGTGTAGATCAAGGATTTTGCAACACCTCTTCATCTTCAAGCACATACCTATCCATCTCTTCACACTAATCACCCAAAAATTTCCCAAAAATAGCCCCAAAATTGGCCAAAATTTGAAACCCTAAAATTTGCGTTTGGGGTGAGCAATCGCGATGGTCTGAGATGATCGCGATGGTCTAGGACCGTCGCGATGGTCCAGGCGAACCGTCGCGATGGCGTGATGTGCGAACCGTCGCAATGGTCTGAAGTGCATGGTCGCGATGGTCTAAATGTGAGCAATCGCGATGGTCAGGGTGAGGCGTCGCGATGGTCCGATTGAGTGAACAATCACAATGGCATGAGTCAACGGTCAACGTGAACCGTCGCGGTGGTCACAGATGCGATGGCGTGAGCCAATCGTGATGGTCCAAAATTTGAGCTGTCGCGATGGTGTAAGGGTCTCGTCGCGATGGAGTGGCTAGTGAGCAATCGCAATGGTCTAGCTTGCCACGTGGCACTATCGAGGCGATGGCATGGGCCAATCGCGATGGCGTGGGGTCGACGGGATCGTTGCAATGGTCAAGGACCGTCGCGATGGTTCAAGTGAACCGTCGCGATGGCGTGAGACCGTTGCGATGGTCCGGCCGAGCCGTCGCGATGGCGTGAGCCAACCGCAATGGTGTGACACAATCGCGATGGTCTGAGCCAATCGTGATGGTCCACCAAAGTGTGAATTTTTGAAATGCGTCTGTGGATTCCTAGAGGTGCAAGGGTCGTCTACACGCCCATGAACTCGCTTACCTCAAATTTCGAACTTGGCAGACCATCGCGATGGTCTGACACAGTCGGCAATTTTTGACAGAAAGTGATTTTCTTACCTTTTTGTAGCCTTCCTGATGCACTGGATCTCTGTACCTGCAAGAAAACTCAAAAACATACAAGTACACACAATCACAAAAGCTCTCTCTCTCTCTTGCACATGCACAAATGAGGGGAAATGAGGAGAATGGGTGGATATGGTGAATTTTCTGATTTTTTTTTTAGAGTTGGAGATGATGATGCGGTGATGAAGAAGGAGTGTGGGGGAGGTGAAAAACACTAAAAACTAACTAAAAACAACAACAAAAACTGAAATTTTTACCTTCCAACGCCACTTCTTGCTATACTCTTACCATCACACATTCGTCCTAGACTCGATCCCCAGCAACGGCGCCAAATTTGGTGTTGCTCTAGCACAATGGTGAGAACCACGTTAAGAAGCTCCACCTCCTTAATGTCAATCCGCGGAAGAGATAGGAGTGATATGAAGATCGTGAATGTGAGATGAAGTGAGAGTGAAGGTGAGAAGCATAGAGATGCACACACACATACACACACACTACGAAGAGACAAAATCAAATGTGGCTGAGACTTCAAGAAGTGTAGAGGTCAGAAGATCCTCAAGGGAAAGAAAAGAGCCTATCAGGTATAGCTATGATACATCTTTTCTAACAACAAAAGATTATGCTTACATTGTGAAGATAGAAGAGGATCCAATCACATATGAAGAAGGTAAAGGTAAACAGAATTGGGACAAGGAAATGCAAGAAGAGTATGATGCTCTACTTGAAAATGAAACATGGGAATTGGTGCCAAGACCAAAGAATCAGAAAGTAGTTGGATGTAAGTGGGTGTATAAAACAAAAAGGTTTGCAGATTGTAAGGTGTCTAGATACAAGGCTAGACTTGTGGTCAAAGGTTATGCCCAAACTTATGGGGTAGATTATGATGAAACCTTTAGTCCTGTTGCTAAGATGTCTACAATTAGATCATTGATTGCTATTGCTGCTTGTAAAGGATGGAAGTTATCACAATTAGATGTGAAGAATGCATTTCTGAATGGGTATATTGCAGATGAAGTGTACATGGAGCAACCAGAAGGTTTTATGGATTTAATTGGATCAGATTATGTGTGTAAGCTCAAGACAGCTTTGTATGGGTTGAAGTAGGCTTCAAGAGCATGGAATTACAGGCTTGTTAAGTTCTTGAATGAATGTGGATTTCAAGCATCAAAGGAAGATAGTAGCTTGCTAGTGAAGGCAAGTGAAAATGGATACATATACATGTGTATTTATGTTGATGATATTATTGTCACAGGTACAGATGCTCAAGGAATCAATGAGCTTAAGAAACAAATAGAGAAGGAGTTTAAGATAAGTGATTTGGGAAACTTATCTTATTTCTTAGGAATGAAGATTGTATATACTCAACATGGAGTATATGTTACACAAGAGAGGTACTTGAAGAATCTTCTGGTCAAATTCAACATGGAGGATTGCAAGCCTTCAAGCACACCATTGGAGGTAAATCATAAATTGAGCAGGTATGGAGGTGAAGAGTTTAATGACATGAAGAAATATCAGAGTTTGGTAGGTAGCTTAATCTATGCTACCTTGACAAGGCCAGATCTATCATATGCAGTAGGTGTGTTATCACAATTTATGCATTGTCCAAAGAAGACTCATTGGATTGTAGCTCAAAGGGTCCTCAGATATATCAAAGGAACCCTAAGTGAAGGTCTGTATTATGGATTTACTTCTGATACAAGAATCAAAGTGTTTAGTGACGCAGATTGGGCAGGTGATTCAGATGATAGAAGGTCTACTCATGGGTATCTCTGTTATATTGGAGATAAACTAGTTTCTTGGTGCTCAAAGAAGCAACATACAGTTGCTTTGTCATCTACAGAAGCTGAGTATAAAGGCATGGTAGAGGCTGCAAAAGAAGTAATATGGTTAAAAACCTTGTTGAAGAGTTTTGGAATTGATCAGAGCACTCCAATTATTTTTGGAGACAATATGAGTTCATTGTATTTGGCAGCTAACCCTGTTTTTCATGCCAGGACTAAGCATATAGAGATTCAGTATCATTTCTTGAGAGAAAAGGTACTTGATAAAGAGATTGAAGTGATGTATAATCCAACAAAAGAACAAGTTGCAGATATGTTAACAAAAACCTTGGATGGACCTAAGCTACAAAGATTCAAGGAGATGGAAGGAGTGAAGAAGAATGGAATAATCACAATTAGTGATTGAGGGGGAGCTCTTGGAACACATCAATCACAAATTGATGATTACAAAGAGATTAAAGCATGTCAATGATCAGATTGAAGTTCAAGAAGCCACTTAAGAAAGTGAAGAGATCTTAAAAGTCAAGCCTGTATACATATGTATATTACAATTGGAAATTCTTGTAACTTTTGGAAATTCTTGTAACTTGAGTATAGATAATCCTTAGGATGATGAGGATTAATGTAATAGATGCGGGATAAGTCTAAAACCATATGTATATAAGTCAATGATGTAAAGAAACACATAAATAGAGTCATTAGAAGACAAGTGTCATAGAGATAGATGTGAAGAGAGTCATCTTCAGAAAATAGGGACGAGTATTTCATAGATTTCTCTCAGTCTGATCATGTGGATCAGAAATCCTTTTGTACACATCTAATATAGAAGCTAATGAAGCTATGTTCAAATTTTCATGGTCTAATTCTTCTTCTGTTGTGAGTATGATCAATAGGAACATGTGTATGTAAAGTTTGCAGATGATCTCTCAGAGTCGCGCATTTTTTTGTGTCAATGTTTTGCTTCAATCTCAGTGCACAGTGTAAAGTTTTTTATAAGTGACCATTCAAAATCAAAGTTAGAAGGTAAGGAAGCTATGGCTAAAAGCATTTAGCAAAAATGGGATCTATGCTGTGATAAATCAACCTTAGAAGTTACCTATGTCAAAGTCGCTTGTTCAAAAAGACAGTTTTTGACATACTTTTGATCTTAAGGATCAAATTAAAGTTTTAATGATTCTTTTGATAAACTAATGGCTGATATGATTGCGGAAAGATAGTCTAAAGATATGTGCATCATTGGTTTGAAGAAATTTGAAGATATGTGTAGGAAATGAAGTTGATTTCTCAAGCAGACTTTCTGAAGAAGAAATTTCTTTACTCAGAAAAGTGTTATTGAAAGTTTTGATAAAAGAAGACAATATTTGTGTAAAGTTTGGTGCATAATTGATATAGAAGTGTTCTTAGATCAGTATAGATCAGACCTTTGGAGATTAAGAGGTCTCCAACAGTGGTATGAGAGCAGAAGGTGCAATACAAGTGAAGTAAAGAGTATTGGAAGTTCCGACTATTGTAGACATTGAAGTTTTTTCAAATTAAAGGAGCACAGGATCAAAGTTTGAAAGAAAACCTAAAGGAGAATCAAGTACGAGTTCAAAGGATCAAGAAGGATTAAAGCTTCATATCCAAGGTACATTCTATTATCATAAATCATAGTAATTGTAGACACAGCAGATCAAAGATGGGAGAAAGCTTGCACATTGATAAGCTAGATAGGGAGAACTATCCAGCTTGGTCCATGAGGATGGAGGCACACCTCATGAGCAAAGATTTGATGGCATTCATTACAAGAGAAGAAAGTTTGGTCCATAACTGATATAGAAGTGTTCTTAGATCAGTATAGATCAGACCTTTGGAGATTAAGAGGTCTCCAACAGACATGGCCTCTACAACCACCTCAGTGTCGACCATATGGGTATCCATCTAGAGAGCCAGGCAGAGATGTGCCTAGATATAGTCCCTACCCAACACCACTAGGAGCACCGAGACCATACGAGCAAGCACAATATCCACAACCCCAACCAGTGTTAGGACCACAACTGTCACAGCCCCAACATGTGGTGCCGGTTAAGTACGCTCAACCAGAGGAAAACCTAGAAAGAGCCATTGTACCAGCATCACCTATGACCAGTGTGGAGTCGAAAAACCCAGGTTATGAGCCATCTCAGGGAGAGTACTATCCCTATGACACTAATATATCAGAATATGAACAAACTTATGATCCACACTACTACGGGTACGAAGGATACGAATATGCCTATGGGCCAGAAGTGGCAACATTAATGTACACTGCACCAAAAGCACAGCCACTTGTACGACCACCCCTCAAACCACCTATGCAAAGAGGACCTTGTTATAGATGCGGAGGAGACCATTTCATCAGAGAATGCACTCGACCTTACAACCCACCGCCTCCTAGGACTTGGGAAGGATATTGTAGTGATTGTGGGAAAGAACATCTCTTCAGGGATTGCCCTAAGAATCCAAACAAGGCTCAAGACACTGCACCTATTAATGTAATCTAAGTGATAAAAGCATCAGGAAGTGATAAGGAATACACCGTGCCATTAAAGGCCATTACACGGGCACAAACGAAGGAACGAGAAGGGAAACAATCAGATCGGGAACTAGCAAACGATAAAACCTTAAATCACAAAATTCAAGTAGTGCAAGATTCTGAAGAACCACACGAGAGTTCTCAAACAACAAGAAACCAAAAATGGAAGGAAAGAAGGGAGAAACTCAAAGAAAAATGGATGAAAAACTAAAGTCAATAAAATAAGAAACATACAAAAAGCACTAAGAAGCATAAAGAACAAGAGACTATGGAAGGAGCTTCCTATCCATCGCCTATTCGAGAATCAGAGAAACCAGGATCAATTCTACCTGACCCAAAACCGGATGATTTAGATATGTGGTTCAAAGCATACCGAGCTAGAAGTAAGGATGAACCGAATGTGGAGCAACATGAAAAGCTTTATCCTCAAGGACAATTAGAAAAAGAGAGGCTTGCTATATGCAGGAAACTTATAGAGGTAGCACAAGTAACCCTAGAAAAGACTATCCCAGCCCTTTCAAAGACAAGGATAGCAAAGGATCAATACAAGGATTGTATTAAAGCCAAGGACAAAGAACTTAAGGAGAAGGATGATAAAGGTGAGAGAGTGAAAATCGAGGACAAACCTATGTCAACAATACCTATTTTAGAGGCTGACTGGCCAAAAGAATTGTGGAATAGAATCTGAGAAGAACAATGGAAGAGGAATGGAGTGACTAAGCCTCCCTTTGAGGAATTAGATGTGGAATTTATCAACCAAATCCCAACATGGAAGAAGTATATGAGGAAGTATCAAGACTAGACCGAAATAGAGAAGCTCATAGCATTTCAACCCTACCAAATTACATGGAAGAATACGAAAAGGAATCTATGATAATCCGAGCACCCAATGTAAAAGGAAGAGGAAAGGGAAACTCAGATAAGAATTCACACAATCTAACCGAGCTTAAAAAGACAAAAGTGCAATGCCAACTAACTGTGGAGGAACTGCTTCGTGTTAAACCATAGTTATGGAACCAATTAGCAGGTCAACTAGAATTGGGATAGGAGAAGGACGAAAAGGAAAACAAAGGACGAGAAAACCCATCTAAGGTTCAAATCCCAATGGAGAAAGTGGGAGAATTTAGTGAAGGAGATGAAGGTAACACATGTCTACCTGTCACTTACAATGGGTACATGACCAAGGCTATACTAGACACAGGAACAGGAGTAGGAATTGCCACCAAGGAGATTTGGGAGAAATGGGGAAAGCCTGCCTTATGACCCACCCGCATGAAGCTCCAATTAGCAGATGGTCATGTTGAAAAACCACTAGGGATATTAGAAAAGAACAAACTAACCACTTGCTGAGTTGAATTTGAACATACCCTAGCTATTTGTCAATTTGGAAAAGCACGCAACTATGAGATGATATTAGGACAACCCTTCATGAGACAGCTTAGGGTAGTGCAAGATTGGGGATGAGATTCTTTATACCTTCAACATCAAGGAAATACCACCAAAATAAATTTTCATATGTTTGCCTATCGAGATGTACCCCCACTACAATGGAATCCTATAGACAAGGAGGAAGATGATCTATCTATTCATAGTGTGGGATCAAGCGATCAATCATGGATGCATGAGGATGCCCAATTATGGATGTGTAAAGAAGCCAAGAAGGAGGATAATAAAAGGCAGTTGTGGCCAATAGGACATCCTAATTACCAACCAGTAGAAGACCCAATGTATATGCCTCAAATCTTTCCGGATGAAACATTTGAACCACATGGATGGATGGAAATCTTAGCAACCTTGGATGTATGTGTGAATGAAGAAGTTCTAACGATGAATGAATGTGTAGATGAAGAAGGTTATGATTTAAACTTATGCATGGTTGTCCTGCAAGAGGTGGAAGCAGGGGAACTTGTAGAAAAGGAGTGGAAAGAGGAATATGAGAGTATAGAAATGGAACCAGAATTTGATTCTGAAGAATGTTACCTAGAAGCTATTCGGACCGGAGACAAGTGTGGAATGAACAAAGTATTAGCAATAGATGAAGTCCCTATAGTACCTAAGCAAGAGGAAAGTGTAAGTGAAATCTGACCAAACCCTGACCTTTTTGAGGTTTCAAAGCATTTTAAAAGGTACGAAGTAGAAGAGAGAAAGATAGCCATTCAAATGCCTAAGAGAGAGGCTAAGGAAGGAGAAGTGTATGACAACAAAGAACAAACTAAGAAGATCATAGTAACAGTGGAGGATGGAGAAGAGAGATGTACATACATAGGTAAAGATGTGTCAACAGAGGAGGAAGAAGAGTTAATACAGTTGATCCCAGAATATAGGGATGTATTTGCCTGGACTTATAAGGATCTGAAGGGTGTGGAACCCTCGATTTGTTCCCATAGAATACCAATGACATCAAAGGCAAAACCATCTAAACAACACCCTTATACATATAATGAGGTATATGCTACTAAAATAAAAGAAGAAATAGACAAGCTATTAATGGCTAGATTCATTTATGAAATTGAACATACCGAGTGGGTGTCGCCATTAGTGGTTGTGCCTAAGAAGAATGGAAAAATCAGAGTATGCATTAACTTGAAAAAGTGAATGCAACCACGATTCGTGATAGCTACCCATTACCCATCACAGACCATCTATTGGAAAGAGTTGCAAGAAAAGAAGTCTATAGCTTCTTAGATGGATTCTCAGGATACAACCAAGTAGCCATTGCTACTGAGGATCAACATAAGACCGCATTCGTGATTGAATGGGGAGTCTATGCTTTGAGAGTGATGCATTTTGGACTCACTAACGCTCCTGCTACTTTCCAAAGATTGATGTGTCATGTTTTTAAAGAATTCTTGAAGAAGAGTATGGAAGTGTATGTAGATGACCTATGTACGTACTCTAATCAAAGGCAAGACCACATTCTTGAATTGCAGAAGATATTTGATAAGTGCCGACAATATAGAGTCTGCTTGAGCCCCGAAAAATGTGTCTTCATGGTCAGACAAGGGAAGATCTTAGGACACATAGTGTCTAGAAACGGAATATCTACGGATGAAGACAAGATCAAGGTCATTTTAGAACTTCCTAGACCGAAGAATGCAAAAGAAGTGCAAGCATTTATGGACATTGTGGATACTACCGTCGATTTATCCACATGTACGCCATAATTGTCAAACCCTTGTATGGATTGTTGACTCAATTCACACTTGGACTAACGAATGTGAGAAGGCTTTTAACGAGCTAAAAAGGCAACTTAACACAACCCTGATTCTGAAAACACCGAATTGGAATAAGCCTTTCCATATTCATGTGGACACGTCCAATTACGCAATAGGATGTATCTTAGCTCAGCCGGCTCATCAGGGAAAGTTAGACCACCCAATTGTCTATGCGAGTCGACAACTGAATCAAGCCGAGAGAAATTATACAACCACGGAGCGAGAGGGATTAGGAATGGTGTACGCAGTAAAGAAATTCAAACATTATCTCTTAGCCGACAAGTTCAAGTTCTTCATAGACCATCAAGCCTTATTGTACCTAGTCAATAAGCCTTGTAACACGGGAAGACTTGTGAGATGGTTTTTGCTATTGATGCAGTTCGACTTTGAAGTAATAGTGAAAAAGAGAAATACTCATATAACAGCAGATCACCTCTCTAGTTTAACACATGGAGAACCACCAAGTGGAGTACTAGATGATCTACCATACACTTATCTGTTTAATTTGGAAGTGTGTCCAAAGTGGGCAGAAAAACTCATCTCGATACTTACTCATGGCCCACAACACTCAATCAATCAAGAGAGTAAAAAGGAGATTTTGCAGTCAAGAAATTTACATATTATTGTGGGAAGTGTGTACTTTAAGGAATCCAACGGTGTCCTACTAAGATGTGTGGAGGAAGACGAACAAATGAAGCTGATTGAACAAGCCCATGTGAACAAATGGAGAACACACAAAGGAATTCACGGAACTCTAAGAGAATTGAAATGATTAGGAGCATACTGGCCCAATATGCCTAAAACTATCCATGATTATGTTAGTAACTGTGCAGAGTGCGAGGAGACCATCCCTGAGGATCATACATGCTTACCTTTCTCTGCAATAGCACCCAAATGGAGTGAAAAACTAGTGAAATTCCTCAAGACAAAGGAACATGAGAAAGGAGTCAGTTTGGCCAGGAAACGATCTCTGGAGGAAATGTGCAAGGATTATGTAATCATGGGTAGACAATTATTCAAAAGAGGGAAAGATACTCAGTTGCGGTTATGTGTACATGAAGGAGAATATTTACCCATATTAGAAATGGCCCACGTAGGTGCGGCAAGAGGTCATTTCTCAGCCGAGAGAACCATAAAAATGATCCTCTTTGCAGGCTTGTGGTGGCCAACTCTACACATGGATGTGGAAACTTATGTATGAAGTTGTGAGACATGCCAAAGGGCTAAATACCCGATTCGGAGAGATGACATGCCTTTGAGACCTATGGTTTGCACCAGCGCCTTTTCTAAATGGGGTATTGATTTCATAGGACACATTAACCCATCGGCCAAAGGGTCACATGCCGAATACATCATAGTAGCCACGGATTATTTGACAAAATGGGTAGAGGCAAAGGCTACTAAAAAAACCATGATCAAACCACTACTAAGTTTCTTTTTGAGCATATATTTACTTGTTTTGGACTTAGTGATCTGTAAAAAATCATCCCCTTACCACCCTCAGGCCAATGGTCAAGTGGAGAGTTCCAATAAGGTGTTATGCACAATATTGACAAAGATAGTCAATAGTGGAAGGTCTGACTGGGATAAACAATTGCATCATGCAATTTGGGCCTTCCGCGTTGCTTACAAGACAACCATTGGAACTACCCCATTCAATCTAGTGTATGGACAGAACGCAATCCTACCGATCGATTTTTTAGTGCCTACTTTGAGAATAGCCCAACAATATGAATGGATAAGACACGAATTGTCCAAGCAGCTAGACCAAATTGAAAAATTACATGAGACCCGAATACAAGCTGTTGCAGGAATTTATGCGGCCAAAAGAAGGAAAAAGGCATACTATGATTCTCACATAAAAGACAAAGGACTAAAAGATGGAGACTTGGTCCTGGTCTACACCTTGAAGCAACATGCCAAGAAATTACAAAAACGTGGATATGGACCTCTAATAACCAATAGGATCTCCACGAGTGGAGCTGTTAATATAACTACTCTAGATGGAGACATTCTCCCTAATTACATTAGTGGTTGTGGAGTAAAGCGTTATATGGAGCCAGTGACAAACCAAATGCTAGCACACCTTGTAGGTGCGCAAAATAGGAAGAAAGAGGAAGAACGAATTAGAGATGAAGCATGACAAGAAGCCTTAGAACATATTATGAGACAAAAGGAGTGGATAAGGCACCGAGATGAATGGTATCTACAAGGAGAAGAGCTTATTCCCATGGCTAATTACTAGATTCATAAGTTGGAGATGAATATTGTCAATGTGTCTCAGCCTTACTTAAATCTAGGAGTTGGAACGACTGAGTACCAGTTAATAGATGCCTTGATAGATTCAAGAGCAACACTCAGTTGCATGCAAAGTACAATCATCAAGGAGCTCAAAGTGAATATGTCACTCACTAAAGCATGCATGATAGGTGTAGGAGGTCAAGTTATAACCCCTGTAAATACCATATTCACCTTTTTGTAGCTCCATTTTGTGCAAGCCGAGGAGTCCTCGAGCTTGAGGAGCCTTAGAAGTAGTTGCTTACCAATTTTCCTATTTTTTAGATCTCATTTGAGCCCTCAAATAAGCCCTGGAACCTAATTTTTAACTAGGTCGGACACTAGGTCTGGACAGGGCCAAAGCTAGTCAAAAACTATAAAAGGAGCTAGAGAGCTCATTTTTGAGGGTAGATTGTAATTGAAATGAACTTGTAAGAGCTTTTTGAAAGTAATCTAAAGAACTCCATTGCTTCTCACCCTTTGCCTTACCTTGTGTGCGCGTGTGTGTGTATGTGTGTGCATGTTAGTGTGCTTCTCACTCACGCACTTGTGCCTTCACTTGCTCGAGGTCTTCATACCATCCTCACGTCTTCCCGGATTGACATTAAAGGAGGTGCTACTCATCACTGAGATACACCAAATTTTGGCGCCGTTGCCGGGGATCGAGCTTTGAGGACGAGCGTGTGATGGTAAGACGTAGAGTTGACGCGTTGGAGTTGTAGGTATTTTCTTCACTTTCATCTATTTTCTTGTTTTTTTCTTCACCATCTTCATCACCATCATCATCATCACCATCTCCCTCCTCCATCTCCATCATCGCGAAAATTTCCAGTTTTGATCATATCACCATCTCCACCTCATTTCCTTCATTCTACTTGTGAGAGAGAGCGAGAGAGCGATATTGCTTGCACTGTTTTTGCATGTTTCTTGAGCATTTTGCAGGTTCTTGCTGAATCATCATCCCCAGCTCTCTGCGCAGGTATGAAACTCATCGAAACTGTCTCTGTGTCGCCGACCTCTGTCGATCGCGATCGACAGAAAATTCGAGCATTTGGTAAAACAAAGTTCACCACTAGCACAAGCATGATGAGCACATCCTAAATCATTAAAAACAGTAGAAAAATTCCGAGGTTCTCTGTCAATCGCGACCGACACCGTCGATCGTGATCGACAGCCACGATCGACAGACCCTGTCAATCGCGACCGACAGACCTGTCGATCGCGACCGACAGAAACCACGACCGATTGACTGCCACGTAGGACCCTGTCAATCGCGATTGACACCGTCGATCGCGATCGACAGCCACGACCGACAGCCTCTATCCATCGCGACTGACAGACCCTGTCAATCGCGACCGACAGACCTGTCGATCGCGACCGACAGACCCCACGACCGACTGACTGCCACGTAGAACCCTGTCAATCGCGATTGACACTGTCGATCGCGACTGACAGCCACGACCGACACCTCTGTCAATCGTGATTGATACCGTCGGTCGCGATTGACTGAAATTCCATGATTGATTGACTTTTACGCATAGCCACGTGTCCATCGCGACTGATAGGCCCCCGATGGACTGAAATTTCGGCGAAAAACCCGGAAAACGTGTCGATCGCGATTGACAGCCACGATCGACTCTGTCGATCGCGACTGACAGGCCCGACGGACACCTCTGTCAATCGCGATTGATAGACCTGTCGATCGCGATTGACAGGCTTTTCGGCCAAAAATTAGGGTTTGCTTTTGTTCAAAATTTGGGATAATTTTGGGCAAAATAATCAATCCATTAGCCTTTTTGGAGGTTCCTACACTTGTGATTTGGGAGAAAACCCTAGGATCTGTCAGCCAGATTGAATCCTGTTTTAACCCCCTAAACCCTGAACAGTCATAACGTTTTCATACGAAATCCATTTTTTGAGCTCTTTGGCTTGTCGGAAAGCTCGTGGCATACACTACACGCCCTCAACTGTCTTTTATAAGAATAATGCATTGATTTTCAGATAGGGTATTTTGAAGTTGACCATACCCAAGGGGAACAAAATTTAGGGATCTCTAGAATTGTTTTCCAAAAAAAAAAAATCACAGTGCAAATTGGTATTTGTGATTCATGAATGAAAGTGAAGGGTTCTGTATTTGGAATTTAAGTCTTGAGCTAACTTTGGAACTCTTACAGATCTATTGAGAGCATCGAAGGGCATTCTAAGCAAGAGTAAGTGAAAGCTTGGGAACACGCTTCCTAGGCACTCAAGGGCAACCAAGAAGGAAACAAAAGGTTGGAAATTTTCAACTCCCTTTGTCAATTCCTAGCTTAGGCTAAGAACGACTAGTGCTAGGAGTAAGATAGGGCAACGATAGGCATCAGTCAAGTTGAAGACTACCTATGCACTCAAGTTCAAGATTAAACATAATATCTTCGTGATGCGATAACCTTAAGGGAAAGAACCTAACGTGGAACGATCAATTTACAGTGCGGAAATACACTCAAGTATACCTGACGACGTGATATCAGACAAGAGTATAAACACGGTAATCAACTAAAAAAGAATCAAGTAACTGTTACAAAAGAACTCAGCAACGAGGTTGTACTTGGGCAAAACTTGGGCTATTTAAATAGGCATATGAACCTTAGATCAGGACGGCATCTAGTAAGGGATAGACACAGCCTTAGGTCTTCAGAGGCTAGCATTAATCACACTGCTAGGTCTTGGGCCCAGCAGTTGAGCCACCACTCGCATTACCCTAGCTCTGAGACCGGTGAATCAGAGATGTCTCAAGGCATGGACAGACCTACGGGAAGTTCAGGAGTGCCATACTTGCACAGAGTAGAAGGCCCTTACAAGACGCAGCTGGAATACCTTAGGACCAACCGATTAGGTGCAAGCATCTATGAGGACGGCCTAGGAAGATCTGTGGTCCAGATTAAAAACCCTGACCAATCCATTGGACTGGAGCACCCCACTGTAAAGTTTGAAAACGGAGCATACCTAGACAAAGAAGGGACAATATATGTAGTCACCAGTCACCTAGATAGGACAGATGAATTTGGGAATGTAGTCCCAAAATCGGACTTAGGTGACCTAGAGCAAGGAAACATGGGAGCAGAGCCCAGGACCCCTTGAGGGAAATCTGTTCTTACGAGAATTCTCACACCAGAGTGGATTCCTCAGGACAACAAGAGTATAGATCTGCTTTTGAACCGAGAGACTGATGAAGCCTTTTGGAGGTATAAATCTGATCGGCCAAATGATATAGGAACAATCATGATCTATGAGTTTAAAGATCCAGATAGCCCAGGCAGAGTGACCTACCTAGATCATGCTTCAGAAAGGATCTTTGTGGTTACAGAAAATGATAGGCACGCTTACACTTGGAAGGGTGAATTCATTTTCCCCCAACCAAGATCGAATGTTTCCTATGGTCACCCTGGTGCTGGAACATCCCAAGTTCATGGAGCCCAAAGAGACAGACATAGAGATAGACCTGAGGCAAGCTTTGCCAACTCAGGGGTCAGAGAAAGAACGAGGACGGAAACAAATAGAGTAGAGCCTGAGATACTGAGAGCTCACAGGAACCAAAGAAATGCGGATGAGTTCCCTCTACCACGACCTAGAGAGCACACAAGGACGTTGAGACCAACTCAGCTAGTTAAGTCCATGAAGAATTACTTCGATGGCACGGGAGATCCATACGATCATGTGGTTGAGTTTAGGCAAGTCTTGAGAGCTGAACAAGTGGAGGATTTATTCACGCAGTATAATGCCTTTGGTCTAACCCTTAGGAACACAGCCCTTACGTGGTTTCAACCATTGAATGAGAGACAGTTCAGGAGCATAGACCAACTCCTTGAGGCTTTCATTATTGAATTCTCTAAGAGTGGCATAAGACATAATACCTCCTCATTGATTCACAGCTTCAAGCAAACCCCTCAAGAGACCGTGAGACTTGCAAGAAGAAGATTTAGGCAATACTTAGAAAGATGTCCTGTTTCGGAACTCCCCACACCTGCTAAGCAAGTGGCTTTATTCTTGGATGGATTGCTAAGTACCAAATTGAGATCTTATGTGTACTTGAAGGACCCTAGGACCATAGAAGAGTGTGTACGCATGTGCATTGACATCGAGGATAACCTAGGGGAGGAGTTAGAGCTTTCCAAGATATACAAAGATTCAGATAGTGCCTCTAGCCTCTCTTCCACGCAATCCACATCAATTGAGGAACTTGTAGAGAAGGTAGCTCAGAAATTACGTGTCACTAGCAAACAGATCCCAAGGTTTGCCCGAGTGAAAAGATGTTATACTTGTGGAGGTGACCATATGGCAAATGTATGTCCCATCATGGCGCAACCCCAAGTAAACCCTAGTAGCCAGTACTGCACCATAGAACGGAGGTACACCAATCACACTGCGCAAGAGTGCCCCTACACTAAGCAAGCCGTTAGGCAACCCTACCCCCAGCCATATCCTCAGCAGGGAAGATACCAGAACCTGTACCCTCCACAGCCATATGGCAGGCCACAACAACCTTATCAGCAACCATACCAAAACCAACAAAGGCCTCAGCCTGTGTTAGCACAACAACCCCCTGCCCCAACTAATGTGGTCCTAGTAAAATATGCAGCTGTAGAAGAGAACCTGAATAGAGCTATAGTCCCTGTCACGCCATTGTTTTCTGAAAGTGATCCCAGTGACCATAGCTTTGATTCTACACATGTTGATAGCCCCCAGGCCTACTACATGCAATCTCCGGAACATGGTGAGCCCTATTACAGTGAAGAGCCAAATGAACCTAGTTGGGAGTCAGATTACACAAACGTCATGTACGCAAACCCCAACCCTAGACCTCAACCTAGGCAAGTAAGACCTCCATTCCCTAGAGGACCATGCTACAGATGTCAGGGAGATCACCTCATTCGTGATTGTCCCTTACCTCCACCTACACAACCCCAATCAGTAACAATCCAAGGCTTTTGTCAAGACTGCGGGAAGGAGCATCTCTTACGAGACTGCCCAAAGAATCCCAATAATATGCCAAAAATCACTCCTATCAACGTGATTGGGTTAGTTGTAGACTCCACAGGGAGTGTGACTTCCACTGTACCAGTACAAGTGGTCACTAGAGCCCAAGCACTGCAGCAAAACCAGGGTGTAGGTTAGCAAAAGGGCCCAGAGGCTAGTGAAACTGAGAGCATAACCAAGAAAAGGACTAGAGCTTGGAAAGATAGTCGGGAAAGAATGAAAAGACAATGGGCTAAAAAGATGAGTGAACTTGAGGAAAGCATAAGAGAAACAAAGGCCAGGATAACTGAACTCACATCTCAAACTCCCTCTCACACTACCCCACCGCCCCCATTCCCATCTCCATCCAACCCGCCACCTTCCAACCCATCTCACACAATTCCACCACCCCCTAGAGTAGGATCAGTCCTAGCAGATCCCACTCCCGAAGACCTAAACATGATGCTTAAGGCATATCAGGCCAGAATCCAAGAAGGGTCAAACGTTACTGATCATGCAAAATGCTACCCTAGAGCAGAATTAGAGTTAGAACGAACCAAAATTTGTGCCAAAATGGTGGAATTGGCTCAGACCATGTTTGAGGCCAGTCGCCTATTTAACATCTCTAGTTCAGCGAAGACATAGTTGCACTTTGATGGACTGTTAGAAAGAATAGAGAAGCTGATCGCACAATCAGAAAAGGAACCCGTCTCTCAACACAAGGACAAGGCAAGTGAAAGAGTGAGCCCTCCGGCCCAGGAAGCCTATGTGCCTGAAGCCTATGTGCCTAACTCTACGGAGCCGGACACCTCATCTTCTATGAATCGATTCACACCAGAATTCCTACGAGAGATTCAAGAAGACAAATGGGCTAAAGAGAGTGAAGTCCCACCTCCTATTGAGCTTGTGGATGATGCACGCGACCAATTCCCACAAGACATTCCATCCATTTATGAGGAGCAGGAGAGCAACCACTCTCAGGAAAGATTAGACTTTGAGTCTAACTCTTTACAAGAATTACCCCACTTCGCAAGACCATCGGAAACCAAGTCTACTTGTATGAGAGCACCCACGGTCATGGTACGAAATGAGGACTCAGTCCTACCTAGGAACACAGAGGTAGTGAAAAACACTAAAGTACAATGCAACCTCACCTTAGAAGAGCTACTCAAAGTAAGGCCAGAGCTATGGAAACATGTAGCCAAACAAGTACCAGAGATAGCAAAACCTCGTTCCCAGGTAGGATCCCAGAGAACAGTGCCAGAAATACCCTTGGATAAGATAGGAGACATGTGTGAAGGTGAAGAAGGGAACACCTATCTCCCCATTACCTACTAGGGTTACACGACCAAGGCCATTTTAGACTCAGGCGCCGGAGTTGCAATTGCCACCACTTCCCTATGGAAGCATTGGGGCAAGCCAGCACTCAGGCCCATGAGGATGAAATTGCAGATGGCCGATGGTCACATAGAGAGACCCTTAGGCTTGCTAGAAGGAATAACTCTCACTACATGTGGTGTTGAGTTCGAGCATACGTTCGCTATATGTGACTTTAGCAAAAATCATGCCTACGAGATGATTTTGGGAAGACCATTTATGCGACAGTTGCAAGTGGTCCAGGATTGGGGAACCAATTCCTTGTATTTGCAACACCTAGGTGTCACGACCAAAGTGAATCTCAAAGATTACTATCATAGAGATGTCCCTCCTATCCAATGGAATCCCATCCATAGAGCCAAAGATGATACAGAATCGGTACATTCCATAGGATCAGGATCCTCATGGATGCATGAAGACACCCACTTATGGATGTGCAAGGTGGCAGTAGAAGAGGAGAAAAGAGAAGAGGCTAGAGAAATAGGTGCAAACGAAATACATAGACCCATTCAAGACCCAGCCTATGCACCTGTAGTATTTCCTGATGAAGAATTTGAACCCCATGGCTGGGCAGAAATCTTAGCAACAATGGATGTAGCCATCAATGAGGAACAATGGACACCCCACTGTGATGAGGATGGCTATGACATTTCAGTTTTCTCCATAGAACCAATCATGGGAGAGGCAGTGTTAGAAGAGTGTGAACCTAGCCCTGATGCATTTGAGGATGCAAGTGACTCCGATCTAGAGTCAATCATTATGGACCCACCTTTTGCATCAGATGAAGAATACTTCCATGAAGTAGAATTTCAACCCCAGAGGTATGGAGAGCTTACAAGTGATGTAAGACTAGCCACACATGTGACCTCGAAGGAAGAAGGAAAGAAAAGAAAGAAGAGAGAAGTCACACCAGAAGAGGAAGAATCTTCAACCAAGAAAATAGTGGTAGCCCTAGAAGAGGGAGAGGAGAGATGTACTTATATAGGCCATGACTTGAGGGAAGAAGAAGAGCACGAATTGATAGCCTTGCTAAGAGAATACAGAGATGTATTCACTTGGAGTTACAAGGATTTGAAGGGTGTTGACCCAGACATATGCTCACACACCATCCCCATGACCTCAGATGCCAAACCCTCTAAGCAAAAGCCATATACATATAACGATAATTACGCTGCCAAGATCAAAGAGGAGATAGATAGATTGGTTGAAGCTGGATTTATCTATGAAATTGAGCACACTGAGTGGGTATCCCCCATTGTAGTGGTGCCCAAGAAAAACGGAAAGCTGCGTGTGTGCATTAACTTGAAGAAGGTTAATGCAGCCACAATTCGAGATAACTATCCGCTTCCTATCACAGAACATCTCTTAGAAAGAGTAGCCGGCAAGGAAGTGTACAGCCTCCTTGATGGATTTTCGGGCTACAATCAAGTAGCCATAGCTCCAGAAGATCAGCATAAGACGTTTGCCACTGAATGGGGCATATTTGCCTTTCGGGTAATGCCATTCGGGCTTACTAATGCACCTGCTACCTTTCAACGATTGATGTGTCACGTGTTTAAAGAGTTCCTGAGGAAGAACTTAGAAGTCTATGTTGATGATCTTTGTGCTCATTCCAACATCAGACAAACCCACATTCCTGAACTCAGACAAATCTTCGACAAATGTAGAGAATATCAAGTCTGCCTGAACCCAGAAAAGTGCGTCTTTATGGTCAGGCAAGGCAAGATTCTAGGACACATAGTGTCAAAGAATGGCATATCCACGGATGAAGAGAAAGTGAGAGCCATAGCCGAGTCACCGAGGCCAAAGAATGTCAAGGAAGTACAAGCTTTCATGGGGCATTGTGGTTACTACCGCCGATTTATTCACATGTATGCTGTCATTGCAAAGCCCTTGTACGGACTTTTGACTAACTTTGAGTGGATTGATGAGTGTGAAAATTCTTTCAATGAGCTCAAACGGCGGTTGTGTTCCGCACCAATCTTAACCACACCAGATTGGAATAAGCCATTCCATGTTCACGTGGATGCATCCAATTATGCTATTGGGTGTGTACTCGCACAACCCACTGGTGAAGGCAATATGGATCTTCCAATTGCCTATGCTAGTAGACAATTAAATGCAGCTGAACGAAACTATACAACCACGGAACGAGAAGGATTAGGCATGGTATATGCAGTTAAAAAGTTTAGACACTATTTGCTTGCAAATAAGTTCAAATTCTTTACTGATCATCAGGCATTGCTATATCTCGTGAACAAGCCATGCAATACAGGTAGATTAGTAAGATGGTTTCTCTTACTAGTGGAATACGACTTCGAGGTTGTGGTAAGGAAAGGAAAGACTCACTTGAGAGCAGACCATCTCTCTAGGCTCACATCAGGGGAAGCCCCACAAGGAGTGTCAGATGACCTTCCTGATGCTTACTTGTTTAATTTGGAAGTGGTGCCACAGTGGGCTAAACCATTAGTGCCAGTATTGACATACGGGCCTAACCATCCAGTAATAAACACACAAGATAGAGAGGTAGTAAAAGCCCAAAAGTATCACATCATGGCAGGAAGTATGTACAAACACACAGATCAAGGGATCTTGGCTTGTTGTGTGGAAGAGGATGAGTACGCTAAATGGCTGCAACTGGCACATGTAGGTGCATTAGAGCAACACTACTCAAAGCAACGAACCCTACAGACACTAAGGAGACTCGGAGTGCATTGGCCGACTATGGAAGCTGATGTCCAAAAGTTGTGCAAGGAATGCCCAATCTGCGGCACTAAACCACCTATGGAACATGCCACTCTTTATCAAGTGTCCATAGTGCCAGATTGGAGTGAACCCCTAGTATCCTTCCTGAGAATGAAAACATTCCCTCCGGACATGACTCTGGCTAGGAAAAGGAGTCTAGAACAAGAAGCCTAGGATTACTCACTCATTGGTGATAATCTATACAAGCGTGGTAAAGATGGTTACCTGCGACTATGTGTCCATGAGAGTGAATATCTTAAGATATTGGAAACTGCTCACCAAGGTGTAGCAGGAGGACACTTTGGACCAGATCCGGTGATCAAGGCAATACTATTTGCGGGCTTCTGGTGGCCGACCCTTCACATGGACGCACATACCTATGTGAAACGATGTGATGTTTGCCAGAGAACTCAGTATCCTATACGTAAAGATGAGATTCCACTAAAACCTATGATGGGTGGGCGTGCATTCTCTAAGTGGGGAATAGACTTCGTAGGTCCTATTAATCCCCCAGCCAAGGGTTCCCATGCAGAATATATCATTGTTGCGACAGACTATCTAACAAAGTGGGTAGAGGTAAAAGCCACAACGAGGAATGATGCTCAGACAACTGCTAGATTCTTGTTTGAGAATGTATTCACAAGATACGGGCTACCTATAGAGTTAGTAAGTGATAGAGGCACTCACTTCTTGAATGAAGTTATCGAAAATCTGCTCCTAGAATTCTTGGTAGTACATAAGAAGTCTGCCCCCTACCACCCACAAGCTAATGGGCAAGCCGAAAGCACAAACAAGATTCTGTGCAATGTGTTGACCAAGCTAGTGAATAATAAACGCTCTGATTGGGACAAACAGCTACACCATGCTGTTTGGGCATACCGAGTCGCCTACAAAACGGTACTCCAAGCCACCCCCTTTCAGATGGTATTTGGTCAAAATGCAGTGCTACCATTGGACTTCTTGATACCTACATTGAAGGTAGCACAAGAGCACGAATGGACGGGTCATGAACTCTCCTCTAGACTTTTTGACCTTGAACGATTAGAAGAAACAAGACTAAGGGCGGCTGCAGGGATATATGCAGCTAAGAAACGACAGAAGGCATATTTTGATGCCCACGTTAAGGATAAAGGTTTGAAGGCAGGCGACCTAGTACTAGTATACACTTTGAAACAACATGCGAGAAAATTAGAGAAGCGTGGCTATGGACCTATGATCATAAATAGGATCTCCACAAGTGGAGCAGTGCAACTAGCCACATTGGAAGGTGACGTTCTCCCAAGCTATATAAGCGGATGCAGAGTCAAGTTATATCAGGAACCTCTCACAGAGGAAATGCTAAGTCGACTCAATATCGCCAAGAAACGCAAGGAAGAAGAAAAGCGGATTCGAGAAGAAGCTCAAGCAGAAGCTTTAGAACGCATCAGAAGGATGAAGTTGCGAAGACAAGGTAGAGATCAGCCTAGAACAAATGACTATGAAGATCAAGGATATCATATGGCAATGTGTGAAGTCGCAGGAACAAGTTCCCATAGAATAATTGATCGACGACCTTTTGTGACCATAGAGGTAGGACAAGGAACTAGTGCACAGTCCGTACGAGCATTGATTGACTCAGGTGCAGCCACTAGTGCGGTGAGACTCTCTTACTATCAAGAATTGAAATTAGAGGCCAATCCTATAGAAGCTTATCTCATAGGATTAGGAGGTGTGGAAACCCCTTGCATGGGCGAGGTGGAGCTTCCCCTCTGCATTCAGGACATGTTAATGACAGTTAAGGTACTAGTGTGCCAAGACGAAGACCTCACGGAGCCTCTTGTCTTGGGTCAGGACTGGATCTATGATCATGCAGTCAACCTAAACCTAAGAAGTGGACTTCTTCAGGTATGGGTCAATCATAGTCGAATTACAGTAGAGTTAGATAATGGAGCACTCAAGGAACTAGGAAAGGCACACACTCCTGGTCCTTCCAGGAGTACACATGAAGATGACCATGTTGTTCTTGTCCAAAACTATGTGTCGCAGAGGAATGATGTTCGCAAAAAAGGAGTCAGGGATGCAACGGAACTCCCTTCTTTTCCAAAGGCCAGAGGGAGGCAGCAACCAAAGGTGGATCAAAGGCAGAAGAAGCAGAGTACTACCTATGTCGGAGATCAAAAGTACCTGCGCAACAAAATGTCTCAGCTAGTGAAACAAGTGTGGGTGCGGAAATGCGAACACCCGGTTGCACTCAAGCCAACCACACGGGCAAAGCCTCTTATTAGTAACCAACAACACGACACTAATAAGAAGTCTTTCAGAAGTTCTTCTGCTAACGTGAAGTCTATTTGGGTGCCCAAGAAGTGGATGAAGGCTAGCCCACAATCAAGACAAATTTGGGTGCCTAAGGCTTGTTTGCGGGCTCAAATAGCTACACCAAGACCACACCCTATACAGCATGATCCATTCACTTGCACAGCCGACATCCACTCATTTTCAACACTCAGGAACACACCGAGGCCCATGAGCACGAACAGAATCACTTGTAAATGGGTCCCTAAAAGGCCTCATTTTCAAGCCGACACACCTATAAAGCTCTCGAGAGTCTCTACGAAACCAAGAGCAAAAACCATCCACTGCATTTGGCAGCCTAAGACTTGTAACAAACCCCCGGACCCCATTTGTAAATCCATGACAACCTACTAACCACATCACTATCACACTACATCATTCCACTTAGCTCTTAGGTCTACCGAAATCCTAACCACACACACACTAGCACCAAGCACCTACTAACCCATTAATCTCTCCCGACCCTCATGTTAATGTTGTAATGGGGACAACAATGGTTCTCTCTTGTCCTGTACAATGTTAACACATGTTTCTATATTCTCACAAACACAAGAAGCAAGAAGTAACATGGCAGACACGGTAGGAACTAGCTCCCAGGCAGGCACCAGCCCCCAAGTTGTGGACATTGAAAGCCTTCCGGTTGAGGAGGAATTAAAGGAACGACCAGCGGCATTGAGGGCATTACACGCTATACCGGTTCAGAACCCTCCACAAGGGCACACTATGCCAGTCAGCAAAAACTCTCATTGGTTCAGTGATGTGGCAGGACCCCTAGGTGAAGGCACATACATGTGGGAGTCCGAGATAGAATTCAATGGACGTTGGGGTAGATACCACTTCTTTACCAGGGAGTTTGAAAAGCTACAAAATAACGAAGGACTGAAGCCGATATGGAAGAAGGCTGGGCTCTACGATTATTTCAAGTTCCAACTACCAAAGCCCGATTTTCTAAGGTGCTCATACTTGATTAGCACCCTCACTCCAAGCAAAGACAAAAAGGGATACAACTCCTTTGTACTCCCATCTCTCACAAGGGGCAATGAGCTCAAGCGCTTCAGATTAACTATCAACTTGGTAAGGGAAGCTTTGGACATGAAAGGTATGCACATTCCTACGGAGAAAGAGACTATGGTTCCAGACAACATGAAGAACAGAAATTTGACGAAATTAAAGGACATGGTCGCGATGACACCTACGATCGCCATTCATTTACGCATGGTCATGCAACATTTCGCATTCCCCGCGCAGGAAAGGTTCACAATGCCTCCCAAAAAGATTTGGTTTAGCCTCTACTTAGTAGATGCCTTTGATTTGACAATCAATATGCCCCACTAGATTATCGACCAGATCCATTTGGCTCATCAAAGGTGGTATAAAAAACAAAAGTCTGTACTGTACGGATGTTGTGCTCTAACCAGGATTGTGTACAGATGTCTAGCTTATGATGTACCAGTACAGAGGGCTCTCATTTGGACCAGAGTGCAGGAGTTTCAACGCAAACTGTCAGCTGCAGGACCACCATCCAAGAAAATGAGAGGTGCCGTCCAGATGCCTTGTGCACAAGCCCGCGGTGCAACCCTAACACCTGAAACAACTCCAAGGCTTCCCAGACGAGTGCAACCATTTACTATCCGGTTACCCAGGCACAGCACAGATGGCCATAATCTTGTGTTTCCACCTATACCTACTGATCTGGAATTTCCTCACGGATTCACTTTGGAAGATCTAACGGATGAAGAAGTTGCCAGAATCATTGAAGCTGTTAATGCAGAAGTCGAAGCAGAGCAGGGTAGTGGACAACAAACTGCTACACAACAACCACAGCCAAGACAACCAGAAGTGGTGGAAGTGGAGGATGAAGAAGAAGAAGAACAAGAGGATGAACAGGAAGGATTTTCTGATGAGGAGGCGCATGACTATGAGCAAGAAGTTATACAGGAACTAGAGGGTGCCCCACCATATACAAAGGAGTTGAAACGGCTCTACGATACCATCAACAGGGTCCAACAACAACATAAGTTATCCCTTGCAGCAGGAAAGGCTATCATGCACCAAATCCTTGAGGAGGAAGGAGTCGATGAACAATATCGTGCCACACTGGATATGATCTCTGATGCTTTAGGAGTACCTGAGACAGTGCATACTGCCCTGGCACAATCACGCAAAATGGAAAGAAGATACGGAAGACGTCCCCCACGCGCAGGGAAACAGATGAATGTCTTAGTATCCGAAACACAAGGGACAGCCACGACCACGGGCACAACACACACTGTGCACGATACTGAAGAGACCCATGTGTCCAGTGCACCCCCATCACCCCCCTTGCCACCCCTACCTCCCACTCCACCACATTCACCTTCCATTACCAATGTAACAACCACCATCACCGCCACCGAGTCCACTGCCATGACTGAAGCACAAACTGCCAATCAACCCACACAACCTCTCAACACCTCCCATGTATACACCTCCACTAACACTGTAATCCTAACGGCAGTTACTGACATTCCCATTCCCCCACTCACACTTCCGGGCAGTTCATATTCACAACTGCACTCACCACTGTACACGTTCACCACAATCACTGCACCCACAATTCCACTATTCACAATCACTCCCACTACTGCGTCCACCGTGGATTTTATGGACATATCACCCTCCACCGCACCTCTCCCTCCCCCCAGACGGCCACAATCTCCCATTCCCCCACCACCCACTTCACCATTTTCCAGCACCGAATTCACACTTCCCTTCCCCTTCCCGTTTCCTCCTGCATTTAACGCCCTTCCTGCACCCACCCCCATTAATAATGTATTTAATAACATGTATCAGTGCATGTCTCAGTTACAACAACACTATCAGCACCTCGATGCTCAGCATACAAGTTTGTTCAGGAGTCATGAAGCATTACAAGGAAGATTCATTGACTTAGAGAAAGAGAAGAAACAATTACAACAGCAGTTTAGTGCATTGCAAGAACAACATGAGCAATTAGTGGCAAATCCACCGTAGCCAGATGCAGAAGAAAGACAACAAATGGATGATCTGCTACACTCCCAAATCACAGAGAACCTCAAGCTCCGTCGCAACATGGCTCTATTACGGAAGCATATGTCTGCAGCCCTGGAAGAAAATAGACGGCTTCAGACACAAAACAAAGAGAACTTGGAAGCAGCCATGGAAGGTTCCCCACAAGAAATTGACCCGGAGAAGTTCAAGGCCATTCCCTCGGACAATATGCAAATCGTATTTGGAAACCCATGCTGATCTCCTCGAAGCCCATGCAGCCTTAGAAAAGGAAAGAGACGAACTACTAAGGCAATTGGCAGCTCAACCAGAACCACCCAAAGAAGTCCCAACCACCGCTGACACAACTGACGAAGTAGCAGCGCTCAAAGCACAACTCGAAGAATTACAAAAGAAAGTGCTTGAGTATGAACGCCAACCCTCCCCCTTGGTAGAACCAGAACCTGACGACCTAGTACCAATCGAAGTAGAGGAAACTTTTGAGGACCCGTACGTTCCAATGCCAGCACCTGGAGGCAAGCAGACAGCAGAGGGCATGGACACCATTGAGATAGAGGCCCCTGAATGGATGCAGAGATTAGAGAAAGTGGCCACAACCCATGATGACAGGGTAGCAGTTCAAATAGCATCCATGTCACGATTGGAAGAGGTAATCATAAAATCCGAGTACTTTAGAAACCTCTCACATCACAGGTGGATCGGCACCTCCAATGACTTGTATGTTCCTTTTTGTGTCTTAATGGCGGATTATAATGCTGAAATCAAGCACCACACCTCACGGGAACCAACCTCTGCCACACAGTTTGCACCAGACGACATCCCAGAAAGTGCCAAGCAGGGAAATATTCGCCAACCGACTTGGAGAATTCGGCTGCTTGAAACCTACCCGGAAATGAATCGCACATGGAATAACATGCCCCTGTATATCAAGTACAATCCCTGCTACTGTCCTGTTTTCCGAAGAAGGTCGTGGCCGGAATACACAAAGATGGTGCTGACAACCAAAGGATGTGAGAAATGGCTCAACTATGTCTACTTAGCACCACCTAAAGGTCAACCTACCGTAGGGTATATGATATCGACAATTCGGCATTGGGGTGTCAGGTTCAAAAACGTACCAGATGTCATGACACAGATGTGCCTTAAAATTTTTGAACTTATGATAGTCACCTTCCGGACCTTCAAGAATGTTAAGGAACCTCATCTCTCTGCGCTCGGATTCAATGAAGGCAATCAGGATCTTGTTTATGACATGAGCACAACGCCCTCTATTAATGTTGTTTATGCATGGCATGCCCGCATCAAATACCTACCGGCCTGCTTCAAACAGACATTTGAAGAGATGTTTGTCACAAGGTTCTGGGAATATCACTCAGAGATCTTCATTCCCAGGCCCTCACATTTATTACAATTGTTTGCAGTGGAACAAGCTCTCCATTCAGAAAAGTTACGAATGCCACATCCAGAGGTTCCCGGGCCAGTAGATTGGGATGCTTTACTCACGGACTTGGCAAAGGGGTTGCGGATTGCAGAACATCACTTAGCACAAGATGTTGTTGAGTACTACATCCAAAAACCCACACAACACGGGTCTGTCAGGGACGACAGACGCGAGAGAGGGGGGGGGTGTTGGAACTGAAGGACTCACTAGGCAAGGAAGCTTAAGAAGGGAGTCAGAGAGAAGAGAAGGCACAAGCAGACAAGGGATTCAACGACGATCCGGCAAGTAGGCCAATAATTTTCTTCATGAAGAAGCAAGTACGAGCATTCACGCAGATCTAGCACTAAGGCAACCGTTAATTTTTCAAAACCCCTACACCAATTAAAAGTGATTCTCATCACTAACAACCCCTGTAAATACCATATTCACCTTTTTTAGCTCCATTTTGTGCAAGCCGAGGAGTCCTCGAGCTTGAGGAGCCTTAGAAGTAGTTGCTTACCAATTTCGTATTTTTTAGATCTCATTTGAGCCCTCAAATAAGCCCTAGAACCTAATTTTTAACTAGGCCGGACACTAGGTCTGGACAGGGCTAAAGCTAGTCAAAAACTATAAAAGGAGCTAGAGAGCTCATTTTTGAGGGTAGATTGTAATTGAAATGAACTTGTAAGAGCTTTTTGAAAGTAATCTAAAGAACTCCATTGCTTCTCACCCTTTGCCTTACCTTGTGTGCGCGTGTGTGTGTATGTGTGTGCATGTTAGTGTGCTTCTCACTCATGCACTTGTGCCTTCACTTGCTCGAGGTCTTCATACCATCCTCACGTCTTCCCGGATTGACATTAAAGGAGGTGCTACTCATCACTGAGATACACCCTCCACCTAGGAAATTCAACTATGGAACAACCAGTCCTAGTATGTAGAGATGAGGATCTAATCGAAAGCTTGATATTAGGACAAGACTGGATCATTGAGAACGAGGTGAGCATCCATCTAGCGCAAGGATACATTTCAGCCAAAATAGGGCATAAATAAATCTTTAGTCTACTAGGAGAGAATCCCTCCCATAGAGCGAAAATCAACCGAAGTGCTGAACAAACCTTAAAAGCGCACATAACAAATGATTCCATCACGCATCAATCGGAAGCAGGTTCAAAGGACGTGAGGGAGGCAATCTCCATGACACCCAGGGAGGAAGTAGATTCACTCCACTTAACGGATGAGCAAAAGAGAGCCCAGAAGGAGAATGTTCTAGAAGCATCCTATGAAGGAGATAGATCCGCAGCAGGGAAACCAACTTTCAATAACCCACATTCAAGAAACGTTAAGCTCAAATGGTTTCGCAAGGACCAAGTGAAGGAATCAGAAAAGGTAATACCAGTTCATGTCAACCTTCATGCGGAGTTTGGGATGGAACAAAGATGCTCTACACCAAAGCTAGAACCGAACTTCAAGCGACTTTTGAGAGTATGGCTTCCGCAGCTTTTGGTAGATGCTCAAAGGACAAGACAACTAATGTGGATCCCAAAGAAGGTCAAACAACTGGCTAACCAAGAGATAATTAGACGAGAAGAAGCATTCCATCGACACAATGAGACAACGAAGCCAAGAGAGATTGGTCATAGAAACATGAAGAGAAAGACCTCCATCATGCGGACAACTGAAGAGAAAGACGATCCACATGCAACATGAGGAAACGAAATTAAGGCAAAGCCTAAAACAACTACTACAAAATGGATATGGAGACCGAAGCAAGAACCGGAACTGAACTATAAAAACTTAATAAAGTCCGCTCGCACGCATGAAGCATTCAATGCAACCAAAGTATGCATGATAGGGCCACATTACACGACCAGGCATTCGGCACATGATGTACTTAAGAGAGTTAGTGGTGCACGTTCCCCACTTGGGGATAGGTCATAGCTTCTACTTCCATAGGAATAGATCTACGGTGTAAATAAATAAATGCTTTGGCTACAATAACTCTTGTTTTCTGATAGGAATGAAAATGAAAAATTATGCAATAAGAGATCTTACTCATACACTCGAGGGGAAGGAAGCGATGCATAGAATGAAAACTACTACAACACACAAGCACTAGTGCTATGTCTTCTATAGAAGTCAATACTCCTGTCATTACAAGTGCAGATGACTTCTGAAGATTCTGAAGCAACCATTCAGGAAGAAGTGTTGGAATTTCCCTTACAGAGTGTGACAAAAGCGAAAGGACACTAGTTTAGGGATGACCAATCTGCAGGAGATTACTTATTTTTGGTCACCATCAAAATCATGGATACTGATAATCAGTTCCCAATCATGTCCAAAGACTTCAAGGTAGTACATGAACTCACATCAAATATGGATATTCTGAAGAAAGTTGCCATTCATAAATACTTTGAGTTTCCGATATACAAGCCGGACTTTCAGCGATGTGCGCAAGTCATGAATACGTTGCAGCCGGCCCTACATGATCCATTGGTACCTGAAGCCAGGGTTTTAGATGCACTCGGTGAATGGGTCACAATACAATTCACACATGATCTAATAAAAGAAGCTTTTGGATGGGAGAAGGACGGGACCATAGTTTTGAAAGAAGAAAGCCGAGGAGCCACGACGCGAACCTTCAATGACATTAATCGTATTGACATTGAAGATGAAGTGAGGCTTATTCATCAACATTTTTGTTTCCCAAACATGCACCGGTATACAGCTCCACAAAAGATAGTGATACAAATGCTATCACACGCTATCAAGCAAATCGGGAATCAAGTCAACATGACTCCCTATATTCAGGAAAGACTCTTTAAAGCCAAAAGGCAATGGGGCTCTAAAAAGTTTTTGAATGGGAGCAGTGCTCTGACTATATTGATATATCATGCATTGGGCATTCGAGAGCACTTAAGAGAGATGCCATCATCGAAAGTCATGGAAAAATATGCAAGGGTTGCCACCGTCCCTAAAAAGAAAAAAGGAGTAAAGGTCATTGAAGAGCCAAAAACTAGTTCCCAACCTAAGATGAGAGGTACAAAGAGGCTGAGAGAAATGATGCAGGCAAAAGTAGAAATCCGAGCCACAAAAAGGGCACATGTGCTCCCAAAGACAAGGGTTGAAGAGCATCGACCAATTACCGAAGAGGAATTAACAAGGGCACTAGAAGATACACATAAATACACTGAGGGTCAAATTAATGTACCAGTGCAAGGACACCATTACTTACAAGCTCACAAAGATACAAAAGTGAAAAAGAAGTTGACCAAGGTACATCGATACAGGGAAATAGGGTTGGATAATTCAAGCTCATCTTTAGATACACAAGAAGAGACAGACACCTCCCTATTAAATAGGGAAATAGATACACAAGAAGAGACAGACACCTCCCTATTAAATACGGACATTCGAAGCGAGTCAAAAGATGATGGACAATGGGAGGAGTTAAATGAAGTAAACTACAATGTAGAAGAAGAGGGCACAAAGGTAAATGACAACCCTATCAACCACAATCATGACCCCGAAGGCAAAGAGGTATCCCAAGAAGGGATACATGTCATCAAAATAAATGAGACCTCCAAAATTCAAATCCAAGAGACTACGATCACAAGCGAGGGAACATTTAAGACTCCCAAGAAAGAACCAAAAGAAACAAAGTGGACGAATCAGAACCATTGACCCCAATAAGAGTAGTGGATGAGCCCTCCCCGATGGATGTTACATTTCAAGGGAGTGCCACGAAGATTATCAACCTAGGAGATGAAGGTAAAGAATCAGAAGTGCAGCTTCAAATCAGACAACCCCACAATGAAACTATACATGTAGAACATGGGAAGGATGTACAAACATGGGAAGCTCCAAGCATCCCAAAGACATGGTTGAATGTAGATGTCGCTTAGCTCAAGCCATTGGTCCAACATATGATAAAAACTGCTATGGACATGCAACAATTCATGCTCGAGGCTGATGTGGATTATGACAAAGCAATGCAGGAAAAGCATCAACTTCATGAAATGGGTAAGAGCCTTTCCGTCCAATTGAGTTTAGCACAAGAGAAAATCACACATAAAGAGAACGAAGTCCAAGAGGCCAAGCAGAAGTGTAAAACACTAGAGACAGAAAATCAAAAGCTAAAAGACCAATTAATGGATTTACAAAAGAAAGTTGAAGCTAGTGAGGCTGAGAAAACGCAAATGAATGCCAGAAGCAAAATCTTGGAATCACAAATCAAAATATACATGGACGAAGCAGAGAATTTAAGGATAAGGAACAAGGAGCTGATGACAGCTATTCTATGCAATCAACCTATAGAAGCTCCGAAAGTACCAGAACAAGACACAAAAGACTTGGAGGAATAATTAGCCAGGTATGAAGATCAGCTCAAGCAGGAGCAAGCAACAATTGCACAATGGGAAAAGCGATATATGGATGATACCATGGCACTAAGGATGAAGTGGAAGACCGCTGAAAATAGGTGCATAGCACAATGTAAAGAAGACCTTGATCAACTTGTTGTCATAGGCGAAGAGCTCATTAAAACAAAGAAACAATTTTGAAGGCAAACAAAGAGATTAAGCTAAAGGATGAAATGATTAAGCAACTACAAGATCAGCTAGCACAAAAGGCAACTAAGGGGACACCAGTAGTTCCAAAATCCACAGTGGCTACTGAGGAGATTGAGGTACGTCCTCTCTCTCACCCCTTACGTCATTTGTCGATAAGGGAGGAAACGAAGATCCAATCTGAACGTAATCATCGGGATATTGCAGAACTAAGCCGAAATGAGAGGGCACTGCTGGTGTCCGAGCTTACTACATAATTTGAAGATCAAATAATAAAGGTCATGAAGGACACTCATATTGAAAGCAAAAATTTAGAACAAATATTGAAGCCATTTAATGTACCATATGGACTCCTTAAAGAGTAAACACGGCAATATATAAAGACCATGAAAAATAAAGCCCTATATGGAGGCGAAAACTTTTGGAAAAGAACCCTACGCTATGGGTACAATGGGAAGCATCGCCATATGCCCTTCAAGTAAACCCATCTTTTTGTCCAGTACCACACAAACGATCCTGGTCGCATTTTTGGGAAGGATGGCGCCAGGGTATCATAAATAATCAATGGCTCAATTATCCACTGCTACCAAGTCCACCACATAATTATCTACCAACGGAAGAATACATGGTGAAAACCATGGAATTTTGGATTGCTCGATATGCGACTGTACCGGATTTGGCCGTTAAAATAACTAATAAGATTCTCAGTATGCTACTTACAGTTATTAAAGCCTTCCAACATGCCAAATATACATTTTTGAACTTCATGGGCATTACAGAGGGATCTGAAGCAGTTGTTTTTTATCTTTCAACTATCCCGAGCCGATTAACCATTATGGCATACTATTCAAGGCTTATGTTCCTACCAAGCACGTATATGCAGACTTTTGAAGAAGCATTTTTCACCGGCTTCTTTGAAATTGATTCTGAATTTTTTCTAAAAATGACTTCAAATCTTAGTGCAAGAATGGTGGCCTATGAAACAAGCTTCTTTGCAGATCACAGACAGGCACCAGAAGATGGCATACAATCAAGCCAATGGAAAGAATTCATGATATGTCATGCCGATCTGCTTAATCAAAGACCAAAACTACTCAATAAAGAATGAAGATTATAAAGTAAAAGAACCACCCTCTGCCCAAAGCCCCGCAGGGGCACACATCAGGCAACAACACTAAACACCCAGGTCCTGAGGAATGGAATTAAAGAACAATAACAACCAGAACATTTCATGGGAAGGACGGACCAGGGCCAGGAAGTATCCATGAAGAAGTGCAAGACAATACTTGGCAGGTAATAATCCTCCCACTGATAGCGTGTGATGGCGGAAAATAAATAGGTTCAAAGCAATACAACAGGTCAGATGTGTGAAGACAAAGACAAGTCAGAAGACCAAAAGCTAGAAAGAGGGAGAGGCTGAAAAGTTGAAGAGGGTGACTAAGAATATCACATTCTTAGCCACTAATGGCGTGCGTGGCAGCCCAACTTAATACAGCAACCCAGCTTTGCGATATAAGGAATACCAAGGGGATTATAGAAGCAAAGGACCAACTTCAGATAAAATAACAAACTGTCTTACAATCCTTATCGCTTCTTTGACCACTGGGTGCATGTATTTAGAAGACTTGGACAAGTACAACCAATAAGCAAAAGCCTGTCAAGGGACGACAGGGACAAAGAGGGGGAGAGTGTTGCAGAGCACAGAAGCACAAAAGGGGAGCCCCAAAATTTTCAAATTAATGGGCATATTTTTCTTCTTCAAGGTCTTAGGGAATTCCCTCAAGCTATGTATATGCACTAGAGGAGTCCTCTAGATGCATAATCCCAAATCATTGTATTATATTCCTTGTAGATTAGTAAGAAATTTACCTTTTAGTTAATAAAGTGCGGATCTCTTGTGTGGAAGGACCATTTTTAGGGCACATGTATATAAGTCACTTGGTGACTCTTTGTAAACACTTTTTGCCATTGTGAAGAAGGAAAGCTCCTGAATTTCGAATTTGCTTCTTTCCTACAGATTTTCATCTTCTCTTTGATCTTCTATGTGTGTGTAATGCTTGGAATGTGTGTGTAGGACTGTTGTCTACCCCTTCCCACTGTTTTTGAGCTACTGTAGTGTGTGTGTGAGCTAGTAGGAGTTGTGGAGTGAGTGTGGGTGTTTCCCACCATTCACTGTTTTGGTCATAACTTGAAGCACAGTTGTCAGAATCGAGTGGAACTACCACCAATAGATGCGTCTCATCAAGAGCTTTGAAAGGAACTCACTATTGGCCATATTTGGAGTTCAGAGTTGGGAGAAATCTTTGATTTAATGAAAACTACTGTAAGTGGTATCGCGGCAAGCATTTTCAGTAGTTAAGTGAGATTGAGAGGTAGATTAGTCTTTTCTCATGCATGTAAGCTGAACCACTTCATTGTCCATCACGTGTGCACACGTCGTCATACACTTGGTTAGGTTTGTCCATCGGATTGATAATTAAGCGTGTGTCAATCCACCACTATATGCACTTGTGTGGTAGAGGAGATTTAGTCTCTTTGGCACAAGTCCCTAAGGCATTGTGACTTAGGTACTGATGGGGGAAGTATCTCAACCCCTAAGCAACGATGAAGCGCGAATGACCTCCACAGGTATCCTTCTTTGACCTCTGCACACCAAAAATGCTCTTACTCAGAGCTTATGCAGAGAACTCCAGTGAGCTTTTGTAGACTTGTAGTAGACACCAAGGGCTTTCCAACAAAACAAATTTCACTTGAAATGGATGCTTACACAAAGAGAAACAATGTCTACAACATGAGCTAGTTGAATGCTCACAACTGCTAGTCAAGCAGAGACCTCACTTCACTCCAGCAAACTTTTCTCAGAGATTATACAGAGAATGAATCTCAAACTTAAGTCAACTTTAGAGAACTTTAATAGCTACCCAATGACACAAAAATCATAGCAAATGGATACATAGAGAAGGAGAACCAGCCCTTACAACAGATAGCAAAATATTTCCAACAGAGCCTACACAAAGAGAGAGATATCAATCACACAACTTCACTAAAATGAATGTTGCTCCCAGCTTACTCAGAGAATGCTCCAGAGAATTGGTAAGCATAAAATAACCTCTTATAGCTATCCAATGAGACAAGAATTACATCAAATGGATACCATATGAGGGAGAACCAATGCTAACAACTCAGGGGTAGAGAGTTGCAACACTGCCTGCGCACACACATAGATATGCCTACTAAAAGAAAACAAACAAGCAAGCAAGGGGGTTGCTTAAGCAAGGGATTGCTTATGACAACTCCAGCACTTAGTGCTCACTTTACATGAGCTAAAACTCCAAGAAGATGGCCAAAAAGAAGTCGGGATACATGCTCCTTTTATAGTGAGAGGTGTGCCCTTAAAATCTAGGAACTACCTTTCCAAATCAGCCTCCTAACTTGGAGGAATTAGTTGAGATGACTTGGGGAGTGGTTGAGTGACTTTTCTTGATGGAATCTCGTGGCTTTTGGCTTCCTTTGATTGCTCCACATGTCCATAAAAGATTCCCCACGAATTTTTAGCTTGAAGCTTGACTTTTAACACTCCCCCTCAAGCTTCAATTCTTCATCCTCATCCAAGCTCCTTCATGTTGATGCATTGCTTGAATTTTGAAATCTTCATCCCATCCAAAGCCTTTGTAAACATGTCCGCAACTTGGTCCTTGGTACCAATATGATGTACTGAAACTTCCTTGGATATCACCTTTTCCCTTATGAAGTGATAGTGTACTTCAATATGCTTGGTTCTAGCATGATAGACAAGGTTCGATGCTAGATGAATGCTACTCATGTTGTCACAAAAAATTGGATATGTGTCAACCTGCAAATTAAGCTCCATAAATAACTTCTTAATCCACATTAGCTCACATGTGACTTGAGCCAAAGCTCTATACTCAGCCTCGGTGGAAGATAATGCCACCGTGGGTTGCTTCTTTGAAATCCATGAGATGATCTTGCTACCTAGCATGACTAGGTAACCACTTGTACTCCTTCTATCTTCCTTCGAACCGGCCCAATCGGCATCGGAATAAGCTTTGACTTGCATATCATCATCAAATGAGTAGAACAATCCTTCATTTATAGTGGCTTTGAGATATCACAACATTCTTCTTGCAGCTTGCAAGTGTGTAGTCCTTGGACTATGCATAAATTGTGATAACACTCCAACTCCATATGCTATGTCGGGCCTGGTTATTGTGGCATAATTGAAAGAGCCTACAATAGATCGATACAAAGTTACATCCTCTAATGTCTCTCCATCAATGGAGCTTAGCTTTACATTAACTTCCATGGGATTTGAAATAGGCTTGCAATGTAGCATCCCAAACCTCTCAAGTAGGTCTAGAATATACTTCCTTTGTATGAGCATAATACCTTCTTCTTTGTATACAACTTCAATGCCAAGAAAATACCTAAGATCTCCAAGATCAGAGATCCTAAACTCCTTTCCAAGCTTTGCCTTGATCTCCTCAATGCCCTTTGTATCATTACCTGTAATGATAAGATCATCTACATACACACACATGTAGACCACAAGTTCTCCTCTTTGTTTGATGAAGAGAGATGGATCCGCCTTGCATTGATTGTAACCACATTTGATCAAATAGTCCACCAATCTTTGGTTCCAAGCCCTTGGAGCTTGCTTTAGGCCATAAAGTGCCTTCTTCAACCTACAAACATGATGTGGAAACTCTTTATGAACAAAACCTAGTGGTTGCTCCATGTATACCTCTTCTTCCAAGTCTCCATTGAGAAAGGCATTCTTGATATCCAATTGGAAGAGCTTCCATCCTTTGCTAGCAGCCATTGCAATGAGTGTCCTAATGGTGCTCATCTTTGCCACGGGGCTGAATGTCTCTTCAAAGTCCACTCCATAGGTTTGTGCAAAACCCTTGGCCACCAATCTTGCTCTGAACCTAGAAATAGATCCATTTGAATTCCTCTTTACTTTATACACCCACTTATTACCTATTACCTTCATGTTCTCCTTCTTGGGCACTAGAGTCCATGTTTGATTTTCCTCAAGTGCGTCGATCTCTTCTTGCATTGCCTCTTTCCATTCGGTGTACCTGCTTGCATCTTCATAGCAATCGGGCTCATGATCTTCTACTACTTTGTTCATATATGCATAATGTGTTGCCATGTATGAATCATAAGTAAACCTTTGAGTTGGATACTTAACTCTAGAAGACTTCCTTTCTTCACCTTTTGGAGGAATAAACCTCCTTTGCCTTGGGAACTTGATCTCTTTCTTTGACGTGGCTTCTTTCTCCATCATGTGTCCTTCATCATCTTCAACTTCATTACCTTCTTCATCCAACTCCACCAATGTTGCTTTGCCTTTGTTGATTGATTGTGCTTCATAGCTTGATGAAGATCTCCCCCTCCATGGTGAGTTCATGCTTGAACTATCTTCATTGATGGAACACCTTGGGCCGCTTAGCTCTAGGTCGATTTGTTCTTCATCATGTCCATGCTTTTCTTCTTCATAGTCCTGCATACAATCATACTTCGTATACCAAGGGAGTAGCTCATCAAATGCTACATCCCTTGATATCCTCAAGTCCTTTGTGTTTGGGTTGAAGCACCTATAACCTTTATGATCATTTGAATATCCTAGAAACACACACTTTTCTGCCTTTGGTTGTAGCTTGTGCCTCAATTCACTTGGCACATGTACATAACAAGTACATCCAAATATCTTCAAGTGGGAAAGATCAGGTTTCTTACCATAATAGGCTTGATATGGTGTCAAGCCATGGATCCCTGAGGTAGGAGCCCTATTCATTAGATACACGGCGGTATTTGCTGCATCACTCCAAAACATGTTAGGTACATTCATCTCATTAAGCATTGCTCTAGCGATCTCGGCAATGTATCTATTCTTTCTCTCTGCTACTCCATTTTGTTGGGGTGTGTACCTGCATGTTACTTGCCTCTTGATGCCTTGATCCATTAAAAAATCAGAAAACTCATTTGAGAAATATTCTCCCCCTCCATCGGACCTTAGCTTCTTGATATATGTACCTGTTTCCTTCTCTACCATTGCCTTGAATGCTTTGAAACATGTAAACACATCTGATTTGTTTTTGATGAAATAAACCCAAACCATCCTTGTGCAATCATCTATAAAAGTGACAAAGTACTTGTTACCTCCAATGGATTGCTCTTTCGTTGGCCCCCACACATCTGTATGTATCAACTCCAATGGATGTTGGCTTATGTAGCCACTCTTCTTGAATGGAAGTCTCGCTTGCTTCCCTAGTTGACAAGATTCACATAAATGCTTCATACCTTGTCCTTGGAAGTTGGGAAGACCTTCAACCAGCCTCTTGAATTGCATTTCCTTCATTCTTTGTATGTTGATGTGACCTATCCTCTTGTGCCACAAGTCCAACTCCGAAATCCTCTTGTTTCCATATGTGAAGTAGACATGTTGAGTAGAATGAAAATTTACCTCCAAAGTGAAGAGTCTCCCTTGCTTCTTTCCTCTTGCTATGACCTTGTAACCTTGCTTAGGGTTCTTCACAAAGCATCCACCTTTGTTGAACCTTACTTGATAGCCTCTTTCAACCATTTGCCCAACGGACACCAAGTTCTTTGTCATGGTAGGTACATGCAAGACATCCTTGAGACATCTTCCTTCCTCCTTGTCATCCAAAGCTACATCTCCAACATGGGAGATCCTAAGGTTGTTGAGCTCATTCTTGAGTTGGATCTTCCTTGCTTTGGTGCTTGTTGAATAAAGCCTTTCAAGTGTCTCCCATACCTTCATGCTTGAATCCAGGTCTTGGATATGGCCGATCATGCTATTGCTAATGTGTTGGGAAAGAATAAAGATAACCCTCTTGTCTCTTTCGTTCCATTCCCTAAAGGCCCTTCTCTGGTCATTGGTTGGATTCTCATCCAACCTAGGTCTTGGTTCACTTCCACTAATCAACCCCCAAAGGCCCTTGCCCATAAGATAGTTGGAGACCCTAAATCTCCATGGTTGATAGTTACCTTTGTCTAGCTTTTCAATTTGAGTGTTGAAGTCTCCCATATATAGTCTTTGATACTTGACCTAGCCCTTGGCTAATGCTCCAATGTGTGTAAAATGAAAATGAGGCTCTGAGGTTACCTCAATCCAAAGCTTTCCTTAGATGGACACCTTGTGCTCTTGCAAATTTGAGTAGAATAGCTCCCCCTTGATGTGAGCTACCTCCAAGAAGCTTTTGTTGATGCAACTCTTCAACCACCAACTCCAAGAGGTCTTCTTGCTTGTATGTGATACCTCCAAGATGCCCAAATTCTCTGATACCACTGATGGGGGAAGTATCTCAACCCCTAAGCAACGGTGAAGCGCGAATGATCTCCACAGGTATCCTTCTTTGACCTCTGCACACCAAAAATGCTCTTACTCAGAGCTTATGCAGAGAACTCCTGTGAGCTTTTGTAGACTTGTAGTAGACACCAAGGGCTTTCCAACAAAACAAATTTCACTTGAAATGGATGCTTACACAAAGAGAAACAATGTCTACAACATGAGCTAGTTGAATGCTCACAACTGCTAGTCAAGCAGAGACCTCACTTCACACCAGCAAACTTTTCTCAGAGATTATACAGAGAATGAATCTCAAACTTGAGTCAACTTTAGAGAACTCTAATAGCTACCCAATGACACAAAAATCATAGCAAATGGATACATAGAGAAGGAGAACCAGCCCTTACAACAGAGAGCAAAATATTTCCAACAGAGCCTACACAAAGAGAGAGATATCAATCACACAACTTCACTAAAATGCATGTTGCTCCCAGCTTACTCAGAGAATGCTCCAGAGAAGTGGTAAGCATAAAATAGACCCTTATAGCTATCCAATGAGACAAGAATTACATCAAATGGATACCATATGAGGGAGAACCAATGCTAACAATTCAGGGGTAGAGAGTTGCAACACTGCCTGCGCACACACATAGATATGCCTACTAAAAGAAAACAAACAAGCAAGCAAGGGGGTTGCTTAAGCAAGGGGCTTGCTTATCACAACTCCAGCACTTAGTGCTCACTTTACATGAGCTAAAACTCCAAGAAGATGGCCAAAAAGAAGTCGGGATACATGCTCCTTTTATAGTGAGAGGTGTGCCCTTAAAATCTAGGAACTACCTTTCCAAATCAGCCTCCTAACTTGGAGGAATTAGTTGAGATGACTTGGGGAGTGGTTGAGTGACTTTTCTTGATGGAATCTCGTGGCTTTTGGCTTCCTTTGATTGCTCCACATGTCCATAAAAGATTTCCCACGAATTTTTAGCTTGAAGCTTGACTTTTAACAGGTACATAGTGTGCTTCTCGCCCACACACTTGTGCCTTCACTTGCTCGAGGTCTTCATACAATCCTCATGTCTTCCCCGATTGACATTAAAGGAGGTGCTACTCACACTGAGCTACACCCAATTTAGGCACCGTTCTTGGGGATTCGAGCTTTGAGGACGAGCGTGTGATGGTAAGACATAGAGAGGATGTGTTGGAAAGGCAAGTAGTAGGTTAATTCTTATTTTTCACTAATTTTTTTTCCCATCTTCATCTCCATTTCCATCCCCATCTCCGCTCCACACCATCTCCATCTTCCTTTCATATTCCCACTTCCCTTTCATTCTCCTCATTTGCTTGGTGAGAGTTTGAGAGAGAGCGAGTGTGCATTGTTTTGTTTGTGTGTTTTTTGCATGATTCTTGTAGGCTGCAGCATCCCTCACCATCTCCAGCAAGCTCAGGAGGTACTGAAATTCTTTGCGCAAGCCTCGAGGCGTCGAGCTTGAGCTATCGTGACACACCGAAAAGTTGGCTCTATCGGGATCCTGAGTGCACCACGACACAGCGCAGCCTGAGAGCTACTAGAATCACTAGCTTGATCAGTAAAATTCACTATATCCTGGTCTATCGCGACACACCGAAGTATCGCGACACACCGAGGTATCGCGACACATCGAGGTATCGCGACACACCGAGGTATCACGACACATTGAGGTATCGCGACACACCGAGGTATCGCAACACACCGAGGTATCGCGACACACCGAGACACATCGAGGTATCGCGACACACCGAGGTATCACCACACACCAAGGTATCGGGACACACGGAGGTATCACGACACACCAAGGTATCGCGACCACACCCAAGTATCGCGACATACTTGCCTATCGCGACACACCCACCTATCGTGACACACCCGTCTATCGCAACACACCCACCTATCGCGACACACCTGATGGAGAGTGTTAATCTCCAAAAGAACAAGCTATCCTTGATGTTAGGCCACCTCAATATCAAGAACAACTTAAAACTCCAATCAATTTTGGAAGACAATCACCAAACTATCAAGAATTTAGCTAATTGTGAAGGAAGTCATTTCTCAAAAAACTCTGCTACACATTAATCAATCATTGATTAATCATTTGTGTAAAGTTTCTGATGAAACTTTGTAGAATGTGTTGCCTAGAGTTTGCGCACCTCCTCCAATTTAAAACACTTCAAAAGCTTAAGTAGATTATGAGAAATGCTTCAAACAATCAACATATGTCTGAAACTGCCTTTCTGTAGAGTCGACTTTGACACCTGCAAATCTAGAACCCATTTAAGCAAATGGTTTCAGCCATAGATGGATTACCTTCCAATTGAGATTTTGACTCCTCATTTCTGTAAAACTTTATACTGTGCACTGAGAACTGATCATTTCTTTGACCATCGAATCTGCACCTCTTTCAGAAGACACTCAGCGCTTTCTCACATATAGATGTCCCTACACAAAATTCTCTCAGCCTGTTCGCAATTGAACTCTCAAACATCAACCATAGATAGATTAAGTATGGACTTAGATGTATACAAAAGGATTTTTGATAAAATCAATAATAGAAGGAGAACTAGAGAAAAGATCGACGTTCAATTCTCTGAACATTCTTTCTATTCAACTGTACATACATCTAATGGATGATACATCCAATACACATCATCTATTCATCTATATTTCATCTCATCCTACTCATACGACCATCTACACGTATCTATATATACATATGAGTATTGATTCGTCATTACTTCAAGTATATTGAAGTATTTACAAAGCTAATGTACATATGTTTTAAAAAACTTTACTATCTGAACCTTCTCTTTACTCCATGAAGTTGGACTTCATTCTTTTCTTCACTTCTTCACTTCTAGGCTTCATATAATCACCAATTGTTGATTTTCCTGCTCTAACAGCTCCCCCTCAATCATCAATTGTGATCACCTGCATCTTCTTTATTCTTGCCATATCTTTAAACCTCTGCAACTTTGGTCCATCCAAGCTTTTTGTCATCATATTTGCACGTTGATCTTTTGTAGGAGTATGCATAACTTCTATTTCTTTATCAACAACCTTCTCTCTCAGAAAATGATACTGAATTTCAATATGTTTAGTCCTAGCATGGAATATAGGATTTGCTGCCAAATATAAAGAACTCATATTGTCTCCACAAATGATAGGAGCACTTTGAACAATATCAAAACTCTTCATAAGAGTCTTTAACCATATTACTTCCTTTGCAGCTTCTACCATGCCTTTTTATTCTGCTTCTGAAGATGATAAAGCAACTGTATGTTGCTTCTTAGAGCACCATGAAATTAGCTTACCTCCCACATAACACAAGTATCCATGAGTTGATCTTCTATCATCAGAATTACCTGCCCAATCTGCATCACTGTATATTTTGACTCGTATCTGACGTAAATCCATAATACACACCTTCTTTAAGTGTGCCCTAGATGTTCCTAAGTACTCTTTGTCCTACAATCCAATGTTCCTTTCTAGGACAATGCATGAATTGAGATAGAACTCCAACTGCATATGATAAGTCAGGTCTTGTTAATGTAGCATAAATCAAGCTACCCACCAAACTCTGATAGAGCTTCATATCTTTGAATTCCTCTCCTCCATATCTAGTCAATCTATGATTCACTTCCATTGGAGTTGGTGCTATCCTGCAATCTTCCATTTTAAATTTGGTTAGCAAATTTTTCAAATACTTTTCTTGAGTTACATATACTCCATGCTGAGTATATGAAATCTCCATTCCCAAAAAGAATGACAAATTTCCCAAATCACTGATTTTGAACACTTTCTCCATCTACTTCTTAATCATGTGTATACCTTTGCCATCTGTTCCTGTAAGTATTGTGTCATCAACATAAATACAAACATAAATAAATCCATCCTCACTTGCTTTGACTAACAAGCTACTATCTGCCTTTGAAGCTTGAAATCCAAGTTCCTTCAAGAACTTTACAAGCCTATAATTCCATGCTCTTGGGGCCTACTTCAATCCATACAAAGCTCTCTTGAGCTTACACACATAATTTGGATACACTTAATCTTTAAAACCATCTGGTTGCTCCATGTAGACTTCATCTGAAATATAACCATTCAAAAATGCATTCTTCACATCTAATTGAGATAATTTCCAACCTTTGCAAGCAGCAATTGCTATGAGAGTCCTTATGGTTGTCATCTTTGCAACAGGACTATAAGTTTCATCATAGTCCACACCATATGTCTGTGCATATCCCTTTACAACAAGCCTGGCTTTGTACCTAGATACACTTCCATCTGCAAACCTTTTTGTTTTGTAGACCCATTTACATCCAATGATCTTCTAACTATTTGGTTTAGGAACCAAATCCCAAGTCTCATTTTCCATCAATGCATCATACTCCTCTTGCATAGCTTTTTCCCAATTCTTCTTTCCTTTGGCTTCATCATATGTGGATGGATCTTCATCTGCTTTTAACATGTAAGCATAATCTTTAGTAGTCAAGAATGAAGTACCATAGCTATACCTTGTAGGCTGCCATTTGTGCCTAGATGACCTTTTGACTTCTCCACTTCTTGAAGTTTCTAGTTCATCACATTCTGGATCAAACCTTGGCACTTCTTCAACTTCAATCTGTACTTCATTGTTCTCATCTTCATCAAATATCTGAACCTTTGATTTACCTTTCTTTTGATTCACAACTTCTTCAACATTTGCATGAACATTAGGTGTACCTGCATACCAAGTACCTTGCTCATCAAATGTAACATCCTTAGACACAAGGAATTGCTTTGTGGATGGACTCCAAAACCTATAACCCATCTGCTTGTCATCATAACCAATGAATACAGACTTCTCTGCTTTAGGTTCCAATTTATGCCTCAATTGTGATGGCACATATGGATATGCCAAGCATCCAAATATTTTACAATGATCCAAGGTAGGTCTCTTACCCCACCAAGCTTCATATGGTGTCATACCCTGCAAGGCTTTACATGGTAACCTATTGACCAAATATGTGGCTGTGTTTACAGCCTCAGCCCACAAATAATTAGGGCAATTTTTCTCCTTCATCATGGATCTTGCAAACTCAACAAGAGTTTTGTTTCTTCTTTCTGCTACCCCATTTTGTTGAGGAGATTACCTGCAAGTAACCACTCTCTTTATACCTCCATTCCACAAATAATCACTGAACTCATTAGAGAAATAGTCTCCCCCTCCATCTGACCTTAACCTCTTCAATTTTTGACCTATAATTCTTTCTGCATATGCATGATAGTGTTTCAATGCATTGAACACTTCTGACTTGTCTTTGATCACATAGATTGTAATCCATCTGGTAGCATCATCAACATATATGACATAATATCTTGAACCATTTATATTGAAGTCCTTTGAAGGACCCACACATCTGTATGTACCAATTCAAGTCTTTCTGAATACATAAAAACATGCTAATTATATGATTGCTTATGAGCCTTACCTAACTGGCATGCTTCACATCTGTATGTCATGTGTTGACCTGCAACATTAGGCAATCCAAGCACTGAACCATTGTTAATCATTTCTTTGATACCTCTTTCATTAAAATGTCCAAGTCTTTTATGCCAAAGATCCAATTCAGACACCTTTTGCTCTCCATATGTAAACATAGCATGTCCAACATTACCTTGTATCTTTAATGTGAAGAGCCTTCCTTCTTTCTTTCCTGTAACAATTTGTTTATACCCTTGACTAGGGTCTTCAACATAAACTCCATCATTAGTGAACGTTACCTCATATCCTTTTTCCACAATTTGTCCTACACTGATCAAGTTCTTTGGAATTGTAGGAACATACAGAACCTTACTCAAGAGAATACTTCCATCTTTGGCTTTAACTGAACCAATTGACTTTACTTTGTGCTTTGTATTATCACCTGTTTGAACTGTGTGATTGATTGCCTTATGATCTAAATCAGTCATCAAAGCAATATTTCCACTCAGATGATTGCTACATCCTGAGCCAATATAAAATACTCTCATGTCTTCATGTGAGGCTTCACATGTTGCATTCATAATAAGAGTTAAATCTTCTTTCTGATGTGATGCATAATTGTAATAGGTGTTATTATAGGATTGATTTTGGAAGTTTCTTCCTCCACCTCTTCCAAAAGAATTCCTACCACCTCTACCTCTGAAGTTTCCTCTCTGATATCTGCCACCTCTTCCTCTTTGATTAAAGTTCTGATTAAAATTACCATTGCTTTGATTATTATGCCAACAATCATGAGATAGATGATTGGTCTTATCACATATCCAACAAGCTCTGACATTATCTTTGTTATTTCTGTCTCTTCCTCTACTTCTGCCACTTCCTCTTCCTCTTAGGAAGTTTCATTAGAATACATTGCATGACTGTAGAGCCCTAGCCGGTTGAAACTAAAGGTACAAGGTATTTTTCCTCTTAAGGTTCAAAGGTTGAATCTAAATCTTAAGGTGAAAAAGGAAAAAGAATTAAAAGGAAAAGTGAAGGTGGAAGGCCGCGTACGAAAAGGTGGAAATAGGCCGCCCAATCAAAATTTTATTTTAAAAGTCACTCTTGTTCTAAAGTCACTACAAGACAAAGTAGCGAATCGTTGAGGACCAGTTCAAAAAGACAATCTTGGGACATTGAAAGGACACCAAGATTGTATTGCAGTTAGAGTGTGCGAACCGGCGGACTCTCAAACAAAAGGAAGGACAAAGGCTATTCTTACACATTGAGAGTTGGGAGCAAGAGAGAGCTTCAGAGGAGCAAGAAAGGAAGCAAGAAGAGCCTCCAGTGTGCGACGACATTCAAGAGTGCAAGAGGTGCCAAGAGGAAAGTGTGCAGAGAAGAGAGAAGGCGGGCTGGATTCCAAGAGTTCCAAGGGCTATTGCGTGCTGCGCAGTGATACCAATTCCTTAGCTTGGCGGAAGCTTAGTGCAAGGTGTGCACAAGGGAAGCGGGAAGCAAGTGAAGGATTGGTGCACGAGAGGCCGCCGCTAGAGGACTTGAGATAATTGGTCTTCGGTAATTGATACTCACTGAAGTGGTATTTAGTCATTGATTGGATTGTGCGCAGTCATTGTAATTGATGCAGGATAAATAATATTCAAGGTTTCCAAGAGTATTCCTTTGCAGAAGTTCTCACTATTATTCCATTTTTATCATCTCTTTTTCTCTCCTACAAACCCTCAAACTCCTTCTTGTCCCCGAATCCCCAACAAATTTGGCACGCACGGTGGGACTTCCAAGGAGCTTTGAGCATAGGAGACTATATATTGCCATTGGAGGATAACATTCCAGTGTCGACAACATTACTCCAGTGGGCCAAAAGGTACATCCTTTTATCAAGTGTCTCATTTTTAGTGGACTATGAATAGCTCATGACCGCGACCCGGTCACAAACCTTGAGAATCAAGTGCAAGCAGACAAGAAGAAAGATGAACCGAAGATCATCAAGTCCACTTTCATCGACTTCATCGGTATGAAGCATGGCAGGGCAGGTGGACCTAGAAATCTGGCTCTCAAGGTTAAACATAAAATTCCCCTCCTTCAGAGGTTTAGCCCATGAGGACCCAGATGAGCACATTCGACGATTTCTTTCATTATGTAAGACTAGGGGACTAATGGGTAGGGAAGATGCTTTCTTGATACTCTTCCCCGCCACATTGGAAGGTCTAGCAGACAAGTGGTTCAGTCAGTTTGCCGAAAATCACTTTACCTCTTGGGATATGATGAAAGAGGCCTTTAAGAATCAATTTCAGCATGGCAACACGGCTGAAATCATTATAGAAGAATTGGAAAACTTGAAGTTGGGTCCAGGAGAGAAGTTCCCCGAATTCGTGACCAGGGCAAAAGCATTAATGGCCAAATTACCGGATCCACCACACGACTTCTTTGTCAAGAAGTGGTTAGCCAAACCTTTACCTGTGGTCACCCAATGCAAAATAAAAGAGTTGGTGCTACCTACGGCCTCTGTTGAGGAATTCATCAACACGGCCACCCGCTTGGAACAAATAAGGCACCAGTATGGTACAACGTCTTCCCAACTATCATATGGTACAGAACTGGAGGACCCAGTGAGCCAGTTAAGAAGGGAATTGGAAGGCTTGAAGAGGAATAAGCCCTATACAGAGGAGGAGACTACTGTAGCTCAGCTGAGAAGAGAGATCGAAGCCCTCAAGCTCCAAAAGGAAGAGGAAGCCCAAGCAGAGGAACTAGCTCAGCTGAGGCAGGAGTTGCAAGAACTAAAAGGAGGCGGCATTAAGAACGGACTCTGGTGCTCCATGTGCAGTAAGCAAGGACATATAGTAAGTGAATGCCCTTTGCTAAATGTGACTTGTCAATTATGCAGAAAGATTGGGCATGAGGCCCATGAATGCCAATCAAGGGGAATACCGACAACGACATACTGGACACAAGGCGGGCTCTTGCCACCAGCAAATGTAATGGCAGCAGCAATAAACCAAGGTAATAACTATAATCCTAGACCAAGAACTAACCTTGCCAATGGGCCTAGAAGGCCAATTATTTGCTTCAGGTGTGGAGAATGTGGGCACTACCAAAGTAGGTGCACTCTACCAGAGAATGCACCTCCTTGCAGGAACTGCCCTGAGGCCAGAGACCATTATACAAATTGTTGTCCTAAGAATCAAGCCTCTTCATCAGGGCCCCATATCCAAATGATTTCTGTGCAGGAAGAAGAAATGGCAAATCAAGTTAAGGTGCCGTCACCATCTACCAGGGTGGTGCAGTTAGAGGAAATTGACTCTTTTACTGTGCAGACACGGAGCAAGGGGAAGGCTCCAGTGGACATGGGTCAAGAATCATTGATTAATGGATTAAACAGAGACAAAGGTGTGTCCGAAGACCTAGCCACCACAAGTGCAGACACAAGGAAAAAGGAAAATTGCACAAGTACTAGTGATGCCATTGGACAGGCATTCAGTAGGGCTCATGAGGAGTTGGATAAGTCAAATGGAGCCCAAGCTCTTAAGGAATCAGAAGCCTCCAGACTGCTCAAGTCCATGAAAAAGGAGGTTAGTATTCTTGATTTAATAAAGATGGATGGGAAATTCAGGTCAGAATTATTGCAGATAATTGATGAAGCCTCTACGACAAGCTTAGTGGCTAAGACTGCTATCTTACATCAAGGGATAATTAGGGGTGAAGCACCCCTTACAGATTATAAAAGCCCTCGGCTTACAATATCAATCAAGGGCCATGAATTTCAAGGTGTTATTGTAGATGGCGGTTCTGGCATTAATTTGATGCCTGAACATACCATGAAAAGGATTGGACTCCACCCTTCAAGACCTGCAAATTTCACAGTCACTTTGGCAGATCAGAGCAAAGTAAGGCCCTTAGGGGTAATCCCAAAAGTTCCACTTGAAGTGCAAGGTAATCTATTTATCCTGGATTTTGTGGTTTTAAGATTGCCCCAGGTTGAAGGAGGATTTCCCCTCTTAATTGGAAGACCTTGGCTGAGGCATGCCAGTGTCATTCATGATTGGGGTAAGGACACCATGTGGGTACAAAAGAAAGGGCAGGAGCTGACACAAATTCATTTAGAAGAAGGCCCAGACAATCAAGGAAACACTAGTATGATGCAAACAGTGAGCATTTGCATGGAAACAGAAGCGGAGGATCAACCCCAAATAGATTTTGAGGAAGAAGAGGATATTTTAAGTTGGCTCCATGCCGGCAACTCTTCTTCTTGTTTTGGAATTTTTCTTGATAATCCTGGTACATTTGGCGGCTATGATGAAGACAAAGGAAAGGTCCAGGTTGATGGATTGGGAGAGCCCATCACTGACCACAGAAGGGGCAGGAAGATACCCCTCAAATACAATTTGGAGGAGGATGTGTCAACATCAGATAACGAAGTTTCCCAAGCTAAAAGCAAGGTAAAAAATTCTGAGGTTGAATGTTCTTTCCCAATTCAAGAAATCCCTGCAGGATGGATGCAGGACAAGGAGGAAAACATCGAAGTTCAAGATACACCTGCTTATGAAGCAATGCACGAAAAGCTAGTAGAAGAAGACAAAGAAGCAGATGCACAAGAAGATAATCTGGTAACAAGAAACCCGGTTCAAGAAGTACATGTATGCACCCAAAACAATAATCAACCAGTTCTAGTGGCCAATTGGTTGTGGAGCCACCCAAAGCTTCTGGAAAAGGTAAAATCATTCTTAACCCAGTATGCAGATGTTTTTGCCTGGCATTATAAAGACTTGGAAGGAGTGCCTGCATCTTATGAAGAGCACAGAATTCCTCTGGTTGAGGGAGCCAGACCCATCAGAGGAAGGAGTTATAGACTCAATCCAAAGTATGCCGAAGCTGTCTATGTGGAAATCCAAAAGATGGAAGATGCAGGAATCATCATTCCTGTGGAACACTCAGAGTGGCTCTCACCTATGGTTATAGTACCAAAGAAGAATACTAATAAAATCAGGATTTGTGTAGACTTTAGAGCTCTCAACAAGGTGACCATTCCAGACGGGTTCCCTATGCCTTTTGCAGAACAGATCATTGAAGAAGTGGCGGGGCATGCACTATATAGTTTTATGGATGGCTTCAGTGGCTATAATCAAATATCAATACACCCAGAGGATCGTGAAAAGACTGCTTTTATCACACCGTGGGGAACATATGTATATGTAAAAATGCCATTTGGGCTAAGAAATGCTCCAGCCACATTTAACAGAACGGTCAATCTCATTTTTGGCCCCTTATTGCTGGAATCACTTAGAATCTTCATGGATGATTTCTCTTCATTTTCAGGATCTCACAAAGAAACTCATCTAGATTGTTTGGACCAGCACCTGAGACAGCTGCAGAATATTTTCCAAAGATGCAGAGAAACTAAGTTAAAGCTCAATCCAAATAAATGTCATTTCCTTGTGACAGAAGGAACCCTCTTAGGACATGTGGTATCCGCTAAAGGTATGGCCCCAGATCCTGACAAAATTCTCTCTATATTAAAGTTACCTAAACCCAAAACTCCTAAAGAGATCCAGAGTTTTTTGGGGCACACCGGTTATCATAGAAGGTTTATAAAAATGTATGCAGAGATAGCTAGACCTCTGACTAGACTCACAGGTAAAGAAGTACCTTTCAAATGGGAAGAAGAGGAGGAAAAAGCATATCAGACATTAAGGTCACGGCTTGTGTGTGCTCCTATCTTGGTCACCCCGGAGTGGTCAAAAATCTTTCATATACATGTCGATGCCAGTGCATATGCAGTGGGAGCAGTTCTAACTCAACCCAGTGAAGAATTTAAAATGGACAGGCCAATTCAATATGCCAGTAGAATCTTGACCAAGGCTGAAAGAAATTACAGTACTACCGAAAGGGAAGCACTAGCAATGGTCTTTGCAGTTCAAAAATTCCGCCATTACTTATTAGGGGTAAAATTTATTATTATATCAGACCACCAACCTCTCAAGTACTTACTCAACAAACCACATGCTACTGGTAGAATATGGAGGTGGTTACTGTTATTCCAAGAGTTCGATTTCTCGGTAATCCATAAGCCAGGAAGAGAAAATGTGATGGCAGATCACTTATCCAGAATCAATAGGAAGGATCAAACCAGTGGTATCAATGATGATTTCCCTGATGCACACTTGTTTACTATACAACCTAAAGGATGGTATGATGATATCAAGCAGTTCATTAATACTGGATTGTATCCAGAAAGTGCTAATGCTGTACTAAGGAAGAGGCTACTTATCAAAAGTAGACCATATACTTTCATTGAGGGCAAACTCTACAGACAGGGCAAGGATGACAGAATGAGGAAATGCTTAGAGGAAGATGAAGTGAGGGAAATACTGCAATTTGCACATGAAGGAACAGGTGGTGGGCACCTTCCAGGGCATATCATGAGCCAGAGAATACTAGATGCTGGTCTATGGTGGCCTACACTCTTTAGGGATGCAGATAATTGGAGAAAAACATGTGATGTGTGCCAGAGGTGTGGACCTAAACCCACCAAGCAAAGACATCACCCTTTGGTAGTTTCCACTTCTTGGCAGCCCTTTGAGAAGTGGGGATTAGACTTTGTTGGGCCGATATACCCTCCGGCACTTCCAAAAAGGGAAAAGTACTTACTGATAGCCACAGACTACGCAACAAAATGGGCTGAAGCTATTGCATCAACGGATTGCTCTGCACAAACAGTGGCTGACTTTTTGTATTGTAACATCATTTGTAGATTTGGATGCCCGCTGGAAATCTGTACCGATCAGGGTACTCATTTTATTAACAAAATATTGCAGGAAATTTCCAACAGGTATCGCATTTTACACAGGACTTCTTGTGCATACTACCCACGAGCTAATGGACAAGCCGAGTCAACAAACAAAGTATTAATTTCAATGTTACGAAAAGAATGCATGTTGCAGCCGACCTCTTGGGGACGGGCCTATCTGGGTACATTATGGGCATACAGACTGGCCTATAAAGAGACTGGGTATTCCCCCTTTCAATTAGTTTATGGCTTGGTTCCTATTGAACCATTTGAATTTATCAGAGGCTCTATAAGAACGGAAAGACTAGAGAAAAATGGGATGGAAGTTTCAGCAAGACTGACTGCTTTGCATAAGCTGGAAGAATTAAGAAGTTTAGCATCCAAACAGTTAGAGAAGCTGCAATTACACAGGAAGAAGACTCATGACAAAAATCTATGGCAAAACAATTTGAAGCCTGGAGATTTAGCCCTGCTACACAGACCACAAATTTCTAATCAAAACAAAGGGAAATGGATCCCTCACTGGGAAGGCCCTTTTCGCATTACGAAGATGCTGCAATGGGGGGCAGTGCAATTGGAAACACTCGATGGCAACACCCTACCTTTAGTTAACATTTCCAGACTCAAGGCTTATTATCAAGTATCATAACCATTGCATTTTCCTTTATCTTGTTGGTTTTGGATTTTTTTTTTTTACGAAAATCAAACAAATATTTTTGGACGCAAGTTTTCTCTTCCATCAAAAATCAAGAAATTCCTCACTTCATAAATAAAATTCATCACTTGAATGGCTCATAGTTTTGCTAAGTAACTTTCAGTTTTGCCCTTTCCTTTGTTTGTCTCTCGGATGGATGAGATTAACATTGTCATCTCCTCTCTTTTTGATCACCTTTTTATGCTATTCCGCTCCTTCTTGAGAGGTGCTCCCTCATTCGAACCACCTATATAATATGGCCTCTTTTTTCATTCTTGCTTCACCATCCTCAGGAATTCCGTTCTTATTTTCAGTGCCAAGTTGTGCTAGGGAGGAAAGAAGGAGAGCATTTCACACCCCCTCATCCTCAATCCCCCTCAACAATCTCCACAACCCAACCCCCGGCGGCAACAACCGATCCCCCCTCTCCCTCCCTCTCCGTTCCACCTCCCCCCTCGTCATCACCCTTTGACACCCCCCCCTCATCACACCCTCTTCAACCCCTCTCTCTGACCCTCCACAACCCAACCCCCCGGCGGCAACAACCGATCCCCACTCTCCCTCCTTCTCCGTTCCACCTCCCCCCTCTTCATCACCCTTCAACACACCCCCTGTTGGCATACAAAGCAATAAAGGAGTCATGCACAATACGGCAACAAGGCCAGATCATTTTTTCCCATAGATTATGTACAACCCAAGTGATTTTAATCACTACACAAACATTGTAAATCCCGTTTTTGGTAGATTAGACTCCATTTTGTGCAAGTCGAGGAGTCCTCGAGCTTGAGGAGTATTAGAAGTACCATCGTACCAAATTTCATAATTTTTAGACTTCGTTTGAGCCCTCAAATAAGCCCTGTAACCTAATTTTTAACTAGGCCGGACACTAGGTCTGGACAGGGCCAAAAGCTAGTCAAAAACTATAAAAAGAGCTAGAGAGCTCATTTTTGGAGAGATTGTAATTGAAACGAACTTGTAAGAGCATTTTGAAAGTAATCTAAAAGCTCCATTGATTCTCACTCTTTGTCTTGCCGTGTGTGCGCGTGTGTGTGTATGTGTGTGCATGCTTGTGTGCTTCTCACTCACGCACTTGTGCCGCCACTTGCTCGAGGTCGTCATACCATCCTCACGTCTTCCCGGATTGACATTAAAGGAGGTGCTACTCATCATTGAGCCACACCAAATTTAATGATCTGGCCTTGTTGCCGTATTGTGCATGACTCCTTTATTGCTTTGTATGCCAACACCCCCCCTCTCAAACCCACGCCCGCCCCCCCTCGGCGCAGCACCCCCAGCCCCCCCCCCCTCTCCAATACCCTCAACGCCCCCCCCTCACGACCCCGCGGCGCAGCACCCCCCAGCCCCCCCCCTCTCCAATACCCTCAACACCCCCCCTCTCAAACCCACGCCCGCCCCCCCTCGGCGCAACACCCCCCAGCCCCCCCCTCTCCAATTCCCTCAACACCCACCCCTCTCAAACCCACGCCCCCCCCTCACGACCCCGCTCGGCGCAGCACCCCCCAGCCCCCCCCTCTCCAATACCCTCAACACCCCCCCCTCTCAAACCCACGCCCGCCCCCCCTCGGCGCAGCACCCCCCAGCCCCCCCCTCTCCAATACCCTCAACACCCCCCCCTCTCAAACCCACGCCCGCCCCCCCCCTCGGCGCAGCACCCCCCAGCCCCCCCCTCTCCAATACCCTCAACACCCCCCCCTCTCAAACCCACGCCCACCCCCCCTCGGCGCAGCACCCCCCAGCCCCCCCTCTCCAATACCCTCAACACCCACCCCTCTCAAACCCACGCCCCCCCTCACGACCCCGCTCGGCGCAGCACCCCCCAGCCCCCCCCTCTCTAATACCCTCAACACCCCCCCCTCTCAAACCCACGCCCCCCCTCATGACCCCGCTCGGCGCAGCACCCCCCAGCCCCCCCCTCTCCAATACCCTCAACACCCCCCCTCTCAAACCCACGCCCGCCCCCCCTCGGCGCAGCACCCCCCAGCCCCCCCCTCTCCAATACCCTCAACACCCCCCCCTCTCAAACCCACACCCCCCCCTCATGACCCCGCTCGGCGCAGCACCCCCCAGCCCCCCCCTCTCCAATACCCTCAACACCCCCCCTCTCAAACCCACGCCCGCCCCCCCTCGGCGCAGCACCCCCCAGCCCCCCCTCTCTCCAATACCCTCAACACCCCCCCCTCTCAAACCCACGCCCCCCCCCTCACGACCCCGCTCGGCGCAGCACCCCCCAGCCCCCCCCTCTCCAATACCCTCAACACCCCCCCCTCTCAAACCCACGCCCGCCCCCCCTCGGCGCAACACCCCCCCCTCTCCAATACCCTCAACACCCCCCCCTCTCAAACCCACGCCCGCCCCCCCTCGGCGCAACACCCCCCAGCCCCCCTCTCCAATACCCTCAACACCCCCCCTCTCAAACCCACGCCCGCCCCCCCTCGGCGCAGCACCCCCCAGCCCCCCCCCTCTCCAATACCCTCAACGCCCCCCCCCTCTCCAATACCCTCAACACCCCCCCCTCTCAAACCCACGCCCCCCCTCACGACCCCGCTCGGCGTAGCACCCCCCAGCCCCCCCCTCTCCAATACCCTCAACACCCCCCCCCTCTCAAACCCACGCCCGCCCCCCCTCGGCGCAGCACCCCCCAGCCCCCCCCTCTCCAATACCCTCAACACCCCCCCTCTCAAACCCACGCCCGCCCCCCCCTCGGCGCAGCACCCCCCAGCCCCCCCCTCTCCAATACCCTCAACACCCCCCCCTCTCAAACCCACGCCCGCCCCCCCTCGGCGCAGCACCCCCCAGCCCCCCCTCTCCAATACCCTCAACACCCACCCCTCTCAAACCCACGCCCCCCCTCACGACCCCGCTCGGCGCAGCACCCCCCAGCCCCCCCTCTCCAATACCCTCAACACCCCCCCTCTCAAACCCACGCCCCCCCCTCACGACCCCGCTCGGCGCAGCACCCCCCAGCCACCCCCTCTCCAATCCTCCACACCCCCCCCTCTCAAACCCACGCCCGCCCCCCCTCGGCGCAGCCCCCCCCCCCTCCCGACCCCGCTCGGCACAGCACCCCCCCCCCCTCCAATCCTCAACACACCCCCCCCTCTCAAACCCACGCCCCCCCTCCCGACCCCCCTCACCCAACACCCCCCCTCATCACTACCCCTCCCGACACCGCTCACCCAACCCCCCCCTCCTCACAACCCAGCACAAACCCCTCCCGACTCCATTCACCCCAACGCCCCCCCTCATCAAAACCACCCCTCTCCCTCTCCACCGTACCCCCCTCTTCCTCCCAACACCATCCAATCATCACACCCTCTACCCCCCTCCCTCCACTTCAACCTATCGATTCCTCTTCCCCTCTATAGGCTTTCTTCTGCTCCATTTCCTTTCCCCAGTTTCATCCATGGCGGACCCCGCTCCGGGTGATAGTTCTGCTCCTGCCTCAACAATTGCTTCTGCCCATCCCAATCCCCCTCCTCCTTCATCGGCAGACCCATCTGTTCAAGCGACTCAAACCGCACCGACCCTGGATCTTCCCCTTTATTCCATAGACTCAGATTCCAGCTACCTGTATTCCCCACCTCCCCTCCCGCACCCTCCTTCTCCTTCCCCATCTATATCTCATTCATCCCACCCATCTTCGCCAACCGGGGATTATATGCGCCTGTTTCTTCCACCTGACATAAACCTGCAAATCCGAATGTATCTCTCCATTCCTACCATTGCCCTTCGTCAAATGTTTTCTATTGAGGATCTTCAACAGGCGGGCTTGTGGGGCTTGGCTAATGTTTTCTTCAACCCCGCCAATTTTACCCAGGTTTATGAAGCCATCCGCCTCTTCCCTCATTTTCGAACCGGCACTCTCTTCATCCCAGACATTGCCGCAAGTATTGGGTCTCCCCTAATAGATTTTCGTGCTCCCCCTTTCCTATACTCTGGACTGTCCGCCTCAGCCACTATTGCCTTTTGTAACACACATTTTCAAAGTAATGCTAGGTTTTCGCTCCGCATGACCACCCTTCTCAATGCGTTCATCTTTTTCTTCTTACTACGCAGCCAAACCTCTTCCCTTCCGTGGTCTGATATTCGTATCGCTGATCCGCTCTTTTGCTTTCTCCATAGCCGCCCCTACCCTTACGCACACCTCATTTATAGTTCCTTGATGTTGCGCTCCCGTCGCCTACGCCAGGCTATCTCTAGAGGCTCTCATGCATTTTCCATCTATTCTGCACCCTTCTTATCTTGGCTATATCAGATTCCAGCACATTCTGCACACAATGCTGCTTATCTCCCCTCCCAACCTGGACCTTCCATTGCTCCATCTCCCTCCCCCCCTCTAATCTCTATTGACTCAGCTTCCGCCTCGACACCCACCTCCGCGCCACCTCATGTAACTTCCTGCCCTCCACAATCTGCTTCACCCCTCCCTCCTGCATCTACCACCTCTCCATTCATAACTAACCCCCCTGATGTAACCTCCATCCCTCCCCATTCTTCTCCAACTATCCCTCATGCCTCTACCACTTCTCCGTTCTTAACTCATCCCCCTGATGTGCCCTCCTTCCCTCCCCAATCTTCTTCACCTATCCCGCCTACAGCCACCTCCTCTCCATTCATGACTCCCACCCCTCACGTCCACTCCTTCACTACCCAATCTTCTTCCCCTTTCCCTCCTGTATCTACAAATTCTCCATCCATGCCTACCCCTCCTATTATCCCTAGACCTCCCCTCTCTTCCGATTTCACCCCACTTATTCAAACCCAGCTCAACCCTCAAAACCCCACCTGTATGCCACCCATTCACCCGGATTTCACCTCCCCCTCTACCAGTAACCTTCCTGTCAGTCAACATCTCCCTTCCCCCAATCTTTCACTTCCCACTCCATCGACCACTCCAACCCTTCATACTCCGCCGTATATTCCCCCTCTCCCTCCCCCTCCTGCTCCACCGGCCAATCCCACTCCGCCTTTTGACCTACCATCAACACCTTCATTTTTGCAATTACTCTAGGACGCGAGTGTAGTCGCTATCGGCAATGCTCAGGCCTCTCAGATTTCCTTGGATTCGGTTTCCGCAGCAGCTTCGGTTCATCAACAGTATATCTCAACAATAGAAAACATCAATCGCATGGCAACCTCTCAATGGCACTCCCTCAACGAATCGGCCCGATTGCTCAAAGAAGAGCGAGATCATTATCGCGATATGGCCGACTCTGCGATGAAAGCCTTAGAAGATCTTCAGAATCGCTCCAACTTAGGGCTTTGTGCTAATGCTGCATGCCGACGTATCCGCAGGGAAAGGGATCACCTTAGACAATGCCTGAGTTCGCTACAGCTTACGATCGAACAAGCTTCTGCTCCTTTGCCCCCTTCTCCATCAACCTCTGCTGACAACCTCAATCACCCTCCACAATAAATTATATTCCTCAGTCTCAATAACTTGCTCATCCCAGTCATACAATATTGCTCTTAGATTCCAGTATCCCTTTGCCAATAATTACCTCATAATCTTGATTTCTCTCATTCTTGTCGGGTGCATTATACTTTTTCTTCTCAATAAGATACACATCCTTTATTTTTTTCTTGCCTACGTCATTCTCATCTCTGTGTCTTTGCACTTTCTCAGTTGGTATCGCTGTTGTCTCTCCGGGACGGAGAGATCTTTAGGTGGTGGGCATCTGTAGAGCCCTAGCCGGTTGAAACTAAAGGTACAAGGTATTTTTCCTCTTAAGGTTCAAAGGTTGAATCTAAATCTTAAGGTGAAAAAGGAAAAAGAATTAAAAGGAAAAGTGAAGGTGGAAGGCCGCGTACGAAAAGGTGGAAATAGGCCGCCCAATCAAAATTTTATTTTAAAAGTCACTCTTGTTCTAAAGTCACTACAAGACAAAGTAGCGAATCGTTGAGGACCAGTTCAAAAAGACAATCTTGGGACATTGAAAGGACACCAAGATTGTATTGCAGTTAGAGTGCGCGAACCGGCGGACTCTCAAACAAAAGGAAGGACAAAGGCTATTCTTACACATTGAGAGTTGGGAGCAAGAGAGAGCTTCAGAGGAGCAAGAAAGGAAGCAAGAAGAGCCTCCAGTGTGCGACGACATTCAAGAGTGCAAGAGGTGCCAAGAGGAAAGTGTGCAGAGAAGAGAGAAGGCGGGCTGGATTCCAAGAGTTCCAAGGGCTATTGCGTGCTGCGCAGTGATACCAATTCCTTAGCTTGGCGGAAGCTTAGTGCAAGGTGTGCACAAGGGAAGCGGGAAGCAAGTGAAGGATTGGTGCACGAGAGGCCGCCGCTAGAGGACTTGAGATAATTGGTCTTCGGTAATTGATACTCACTGAAGTGGTATTTAGTCATTGATTGGACTGTGCGCAGTCATTGTAATTGATGCAGGATAAATAATATTCAAGGTTTCCAAGAGTATTCCTTTGCAGAAGTTCTCACTATTATTCCATTTTTATCATCTCTTTTTCTCTCCTACAAACCCTCAAACTCCTTCTTGTCCCCGAATCCCCAACAATGACCTGCACACTTATCAACATCTCCTTTGATATAATTCTCAAAAGTTAGCATATGTCCTAACAATTGATTCAAATCAGGAGTAAAATGATCTAATGAAAGTTCTGTAGACAAAATAAAAGGCTTCCACTTCTCATCTCCTCTTAGCCCTGTGAGAATTTGTCTTACCAACTTATCTTTTTCAATATCTTCATCAACTACACCTAAAGAATCAGCAATGTCTTTCATCTTTGTCACATAATCAGATATTGATTGTGAAGCCTTCTTCTTGAATGCAGTAAACTCTTCCCATAATGAATCTTTCCTTGATTTGGTTGTATTTTGGAAATGATCTTCCAAAGCATTCCAAATGTCACTTGCACTTTCAAGTCCTCTGGTATGAGGAAGCAAATAATCATTCACTGCCATGTAGATTATGCTCCTTGCTTGAGCATCCTTCTTCATCCAAATCTTTATATCTCCAAGCTCCACCCTAGTTGGAACACTATGATCTTTGAACTCTAGCTTTTCTTCCTCTCCTGTGATGTATCCCATCAGATCTTTGCTCATAAGATGAGCTTCCATTATCATAGACCAAGCTGGATAGTTTTCTCTATCCAACTTCTCAATTTGGAGACTATCTCCCATCCTTTCTTCACCTGTACTATCAAATCTTTAATCCTTATAAGGAACGAATGTACCTTAGCTTTGGATGTTATTACTTCTGACCAATTTTATAACCTTTATGTGTCTTCCTTCAGTCTTTCTTCCACACTTTATCCTTTTAAACCTTCAAGATGTAAAATTTGTATATCTGCAGCACTTGGGGTCTTCCTTTCCTCAATTTTGATACTTCCTGCTCTGATACCACTGATGGAGAGTGTTAATCTCCAAAAGAAAAAGCTATCCTTGATGTTAGACCACCTCTATATCAAGAACAACTTAAAACTCCAATCAATTTTGGAAGACAATCACCAAACTATCAAGAATTTAGCTAACTATGAAGAAAGTCATTTCTCAGAAAAGTCTGCTGCACATTAATCAATCATTGATTAATCATTTGTGTAACGTTTTTTATGAAACTTTGTAGAATGTGTTGCCTAGAGTTTTCACACCTCCTCCAATTTAAAACACTTCAAAAGCTTAAGTAGATTATGAAAATTGCTTCAAACAATCAATATATGTCTGAAACTGCCTTTCTGTAGAGTCGACTTTGATACCTGCAACTTCTAACACATAGTTCTCCCAATCTAGAAGCCATTTAAGCAAATGCTTTCAGCCATAGATGGCTTACCTTCCAAATTAGATTTTGACTCCTCATTTCTGTAAAACTTTACAGTGTGCACTGAGAACTGATCAATTCTTTGACCATCAAATCTGCGCCTGTTTCAGAAGACACTCAGCACTTTCTCACATATAGATGTTCCTACACAAAATTCTCTGAGCCTGTTTGCAATTGAAGTCTCAAACTTTAACCATAGATAGATTAACTATGGACTTAGATGTGTACAAAAGGATTTTTGATAAAATCAAACACAGAAGGAGAACTAGAGAAAAGTTCGACGTGCAATTCTCTGAACATTCTTTCTATTCAACTCTACATACATCTAATGGATGATACATCCAATACACATCATCTATTCATCTATATTTCATCTCATCTTACTCATACGACCATCTACAGGTATCTATATATACATATGAGTATTGATTCGTCATTACTTCAAGTATATTGAAGTATTTACAAAGCTAATGTACATATGTTTTAAAAAACTTTACTATCTGAACCTTCTCTTTACTCCATGAAGTTGGACTTCATTCTTTTCTTCACTTCTTCACTTCTAGGCTTCATATAATCACCAATTGTTGATTGTTCTGCTCTAGCAACACCCACCTATCGCGACACACCCAAGTATCGTGACACACCCATCTATCATGACACACCCGCCTATCGCGACACACCTGTCTATCGTGACACTCCCATCTATTTCGACACATCGACCCGAGCTATGGCGATACACTGGCTTTACGCATAAATTTTTGGGGTGTAATGATTAATTGAATTGTGGTAATTTTGGGCTTGCTTTTTGACAAATTGGGACTACCTTGAGAGCCTTAGAAGTGGGCAAAATACCTAGCAAAACCTTAGATGAATTTCTTGAACCTTGAGAGCCTGTTTTGACCCCTAAGTGCATGAATGGTCATAACTTCACCATACAAACTCCGCTTGATGAGATTTTGGTCTCGTTGCAAAGCTAGTTGAGAATCCTACGTGGATCTTGATTGATTTTTGTAAGAATCGTACGTGGAGTTTTAGAAAATGTATTTTTAAGTTGGCATTTAGGTGGGATTAGGTGGCCATAGGATTTTGGGGGTACAGTGAGCTATTCCATGGGAGGCTAATATTTTTTATGTGTGTCTGTCAATTCATTGTGATGACGGGAAATACTAACTTGTGAACCTTTGCAAGAACATCGTGTGCAATCAAGGCATTCAAAGCAAGCTAGCAGGGAAGAATACCAAGCTTGGGAGAAGGCTTCCTGGGCTTGAGTAGTGACCGGGGCAACAAGTGATTGGAGGTTGGAAGTTCTCTCACCTCCCCTTTGTCAATTCCTAGCTTAAGCTAAGTGCGACTTAGGTGTGGTGAGTAATTAGAGCAATGCTAGGCACGAGTTCAAGAGGACTAATCAACTAAGTGCAAGCATTAACTAGGCCTTAAGTATGAAAACTATAAGGGAAAAAAGTAAACTTAAATCGAGCAATCATGAAGTGTGAAATTCACTTAAGTATTCTTGGCAATGTGATTTCAGACAAGGGCTTAACATAATAATCAACAAAAAGGAACAAGTGAGTGATCCGAATTAATCTACAACGAGATTGTACTTGGGCTAGAGGGAAGAAAACCCAGGCATATGAACCTTAGGTCAGGAAGACACTTAGGTCGAGACAGACAAAGCCTCTAATCTTCTGAAGCTGGTGTCAATCACACTGCTAGGTCTTGGGACCAGCAGTTGAGTGATTACCCATACACTCCAAGATCAGAAACAAGCGATTCTGAGATGTCCTATAACATGGAGAGACCAGTAGGTAGTTCCGGAGTGGCAAACCTAGAAAAGCCAAAAGGACCTTACAAGACTCATTGGAATATATTAGGACCAATCGTCTAGGTGCTCGCATCTACGAAGACGGTCTGAGAAGATTTGTGGTCCAGATTAAAAACCCAGACCAACCCCATGGACTAGAACATCCGGTAGTCAAGTTCAAAAATGGAGCATATCTAGATAAAGAAGGAATGATTTATGTGGTCACCACCCTTCTAGATAGGACAGATGAGTTCGAGAATGTGATTGTAGAGAGTGACATGGGTGATATAGAGCAAGGGAACCTAGGAAGAGAGTCAAGGACAAATCAGTCCCGATGAGAATTATCACCCTAGAGTGGGTTCCCCAGGACAATAAGAGTATAGACTTGCTCCTAAACTGAGAGACCGACGAGGCTTTTTGGAGATACAAATTAGATCATCCTGAAGAAGTAGGAATGCTTACAATATACGAATTCAAGGATCCTGATCCCCCAGGCAAAGTGACCTACTTAGACAACACATCAGAGAGAGTCTTCATGGTCATAGAGCATGGTAGGCATGCCTACACTTGGAAGGGTGAATTCATTTTTCCCCAACCAAGATCTAATGTCTCTTATAGCCACCAAGGAGCTGGAACATCCCAAGCTCATGGAGCACAAAGAGAGGAATAGAGATAGGCCTGAGGTAAGCTTTGCCAACCCAATAGGAAGAGAACAAACGAGAACGGAGTCAGATAGAGTGGAGACTAAGAGATGTAGAGACCCTAGAAACCAAAGACATGCTGATGATTTTCCCTTACTAAGGCCTAGAGAACACACTAGGACCTTGAGGCCAACTCAGCTAGTTAAGTCTATGAAGAATTACTTCGATGGCACAGGAGACCTATATGATCATGTGGCAGAGTTTAGACAGGTATTGAGAGCCGAACAAGTTGAGGATTTATTCACGTAGTACAATGCTTTTGGTCTAACCCTTAGGAACACAGCCCTTACATGGTTTCAACCACTAAACAAGAGACAATTCAGGAACATAGACCAACTTCTAGAGGCATTCATTACCGAATTCTCTAAGAGTGGTATACGACATAATACTTCCTCACTGATTCACAGCTTCAAACAGACACCTCAAGAGACTGTTAGACTCGTAGGAAGAATGTTTAGGCAATACCTAGAGTGATGTCCGATTCCAGAGCTACCCACCCCAGCCAAACAAGTGGCCTTATTCTTAGATGGATTATTGAGTACTAAGTTGAGATCTTATGTGTACTTGAAGGACCCTAGAACCATAGAAGAATGTATGCGCATGTGCATAGACATTGAGGATCATCTGGGAGAGAGCTGGAGCTTTCAAAAATCTACAAAGATTCAGATAGCTCTAGTAGCCTCACTTCCGGTCAATCCACATCTATTGAGGAACTTGCAGAGAAGGTAGCTCAAAAACTAGGTGTCTCTAGCAAACAAATTCCAAGATTTCCCCAGTTAAGCGGTGCTATACTTGTGGAGGAGACCATATGGCAAATGTATGTCCCATTATGGCTCAACCCCAAGTGAACCCTAGTAGTCAATACTGCACCATAGAATGGAGATACACCAATCACACTATGCAAGATTGCCCATACAATAAGCAAGCAGTTAGGCAAACGTATCCACAGCCCTACCCTCAACATGGAATATATCAAAAACAGTACTCACCACAGCAGTACGGTATGAAAGAACTTGGAGAAGCTTGTCAAAGGTAGAAAAGTGCGTTTCGAAGCAATGAAGTTTGGTCAAGCCAACCTGCACAAGACCAACCCTTGAGCTTTTGGAGACTTAAATAGAACTTATAGGCATGCTATACGTGCAAAGAAACACACTATGTACCTTGGAGCATCAAGGAGAATGAGTCGATACAAAACAGATAGGTTCGCGGGTCGACTAGCTCAAAAAACTTACTATCTATGGAAGAGACAATGAACTTCAAATGCCCATAGCGACCAGTGTGATTACAATTAGAAAAAATCCTTTTATGGGAGTGATACACATAGGGTTGAGTGTATGGAATGCACAAAAGTATAAGGAATAAGCAAAATATGCTATAGGAATGAATGCGACATTCACCGGTGGTACTTCCTATTTTTCAGGAATACGCAGAGATTGACCCCGAGGCAGAAAAACTGAGATTTCTCCAAATCTGCTAAACCAAATGCTTTGAAAATTTACAGGCATAAACTAGACACTAATACCTTTCCAATGTCCTCTTGCACTCAATTTGGAGCTCTGAGGAGAGAGCAGCAGCCTCTGCAAGATTACTGTTGGCGAAGAAGATGATGCAGAAAATTGAAGGAGCAAGACAATGATGGTCACAAGTGTATGTATATTGCTTCCATGTAATGTACAAGTGATTTCAACTCCTTATATAGCCTCTAGGAGTGTTCCACGACTTTTACAACTTGAATTTGAATTCAAATGAAGGTGGGAATGGTTGTTGGAGGGAATCAATTCACTTCACTTCCCTACAATCTAGGAAAAGTGAAGATCTTGATTGATCTACTTTTAGGTGACTTATATGCCCTAATTACAAAGTTTGAGTGGACCAAGGAGTGTGACCAAGCCTTTGAAACTCTAAAAACTTGTTTGGTAACAGCCCCAACTCTGAAAACACCTCAATGGGATAAAATTTTTCATGTCCATGTGGATGCTTCAAATTATGCTTTAGGATGTGTGTTAGCACAACCAATAGAAGGAAGCAAGTTAGATTTTCCAGTGGCTTATGCTAGTAGGCAATTGAATCTAGCAGAAAAAAATTACACAACCACTGAGAGAGAAGGGTTGGGCATGATATTTGCTGTAAAGAAATATAGACATTACCTTTTGGCCAACAAGTTTAAGTTCTTTGTGGACCATCAAGCTTTACTATATTTGGTAAATAAACCTTGTCATACTGGTAGAATAGTCAGATGGTTTCTTTTACTAATGGAATTTGAGTTTGAAGTGGTGGTCAGACAAGGAAAAACACACTTGAGAGTAGACCATTTATCTAGAATCCAGTCTGAAGAACCCAGTTCACCTTTAGATGATGACCTGCCAGATACTTATTTGTTCAAAGTAGAAAGTGTTCCTGAGTGGGCCATGACTTTAGTACCAATATTAACCATGGGACCTTGCAGAACAATTGGAAACAATACACACTTAGTATTACAAAGCAAAAATTTTATGCTGCTAGCTGGGCACTTGTATCACCTCAACCATATAGGCATATTGGAATATTGTACTCCTGAAGAAGAGCAACAGGAATATCTGAAAAGAGCTCATTATTGGAACCCTTGCACTCATGCTTCCAGGGTAGTCACCCTAAGTAATCTCAATAGGATGGGGGTACATTGGCCTAATAAGGTTCAAGATGTAACAAAATACATTGCTAATTGCGGGAAGTGCCAATCATTGCAAGATTCAGAATTCATAACTCTATATTGGTTTCAGAAAAATCCAGAATGGAGTGAAAATATTATTGAAGAGTTGAAAAGGGAGAAGAAAGGAAAACAAGTAATAGCTGGTGCAGATTCAAAAAATCTACAGGTAATCTCTGAAGAATATCAGTTGATAGGAGACCAATTGTATAAAAGAGGGATGGATGGATACTTAAGAATTTGTGTTCCTGAGGATAAATATCTGAACATGTTGGAAATGGCACATTCTGGAGTAGCAGGAGGACATTTTTCAAGTGACAGAACACCTAAACTCATATTATATTCTGGCTTTTGGTGGCCAACCCTATTTCCTGATGCAAGAACCTATGTAGAAAGGTGTGACATCTGTCAAAGGGTGAGTCAACCAAATAGAGAGACAATATGCCATTAGTTCCATTAATTTCAGCCAGAGCCTTTAGTAAATGGGGTTTAGATTTTATTGGACCTATACATCCTCCAACAAGACAATCACATGCTGAATACATAATAGTGGCTACATATTATCTGACAAAGTGGGTTGAGGCCAAAGCCACAAGAAGGAATGATGCTCATACTATAGCTAGATTCCTTTATGAAAACATCATCACCAGATTTGGACTTCCAATTGAATTGGTAAGTGATAGGGGGACCCATTTTGTAAACCAAATCATAGAAAACATCACTGAATATTTCCTGATCATTCATAGAAAGTCAGCCCTATATCACCCACAAGCAAATGGGTTAGCAGAAAGTACTAATAAAGTACTTTGTACTGTACTATCAAAATTAGTAAACACAAACAGGAATGATTGGGATTTACAACTTAATCATGTCCTATGGGCTTATAGAGTGGCTTATAAGACTGCAATAGGAAACACACCATTCAATCTAGTATATGGACAAAATGCAGTTTTACCTATGGAATTCCTCATTCCAACATTAAAAGTAGGTAGTCACTACAATTGGACTGGACATGAACTTTCAGAGAGAGTAATAGAATTGGAAAAATTGGGAGCTTCTAGACTCCAAGCCATTATGAGTTTATATGTGGACAAGAAAAGGCAAAAGGCTTATCATGATGTTCACATAAAAGAAAAAGATCTACAAGAGGGAGATCTAGTTTTGGCTTACACAGTCAAAGAACATCAGAAAAAGTTTCAGAAAAAAGCACATGGGCCATATATTATATATCAGATAAGTAACAGTGGAGCTATCCAATTAGCTAAAATAGATGGAGAGATCATGCCAAATTTCATAAGTGGATGTAGAGTTAAAAGATATGATCTCCCATTAACTGCTTCTGAATGGAGAAGATTGCAACAAGCTCAAAACAGGAAAAAAGAAGAAGAAAACATGAGAAAAGAGGCTCAACAGGAAGCAAATGAGAGGATAAGAAAAACCAAAAATCATAGGGAAGTTTGTTTGTGTGAAACACCTCTAAGACAAAAAGAACATTTGCCTGTGATAATAATGGATTATCAAAATGAAAAAATTAGGGTTTTGATAGATTCTGGAGCCCAAGTGAATCTGATTAGTTCAGCTTTGGTAAATAAATTTAGACTAAAAAGAACTAAAAGCAGAACCTTTATCAAAACTCTGGAAGGACAAATGATACAAAGCATGTCTTCACTATCTATTAAAGTTATGATCAATGATGAATATATGAAAATAGATTGTGAAGAATGGCCAGATTATTTGATGATTGAAAAATTGATTTTGGGACAACCATGGCTCAAACAAGGTAAAGTAATTTTGAATTTTGAAAAAATGAAGCTTAACTTGATCATAAATGACAAAAGGTTTTTAATATTTTTATTGAGTAATGAAGAACAAGAAGGTAATCAGGATGTTCATGACCAGGAAAAAATCTTTTTACCTTATCCTTTTTCTAAGGAGAGAATGAGGAGAGGAAGAAAAGAAATAGAAGAAATCATTATTATTATTAAAAAAAAAGGAGAGAAGACATTATTTAAAAACAAAAAAAAAAGAGAAGAAAGAAAGAAAGAAAGAGAAAAATTATCTATTTTTTCCTTTTTTCTTCTTATAAGTAATATAGCACAAAGCAAGATATAGAAAGAAGGGTAGCAGATTCCTATTTATTATTTTTTGTATTGTCTATTCTATTTTTTATGACTTTTTATTGGTTGTAATTCTTTATTGTTGTTTATTTTTCATTTCAATCTTTTTTCTTCTCAAAACATCTTCCTCTTGGATAAGAACTATTAGAAGAGGGAAGTGCACTAGACATCTTGCTACACATGTAATGGTCACTTTAAGTGAGTTTTCTAAAGAAGTCAGAGTTTAAATTCCTTCTTCATTTCATCTCAAAATAACTATTATTTTCTGATTTTATGTGACTCATGTGGGTGGAGTTCTTTTCTTTTTTATGTGTTATATTTACTCCAGAATGGTGAATGCAAAGGAGCTGCCTATTCATGATTTCAAAGCAGAATCAATCACCTTGTCAAGGGGACATTGGTTCCTGGATAGTGAAGCTATGGTAGAGAAAGTAGACCTGGAGTCAGATGAAGAGCTAGAGATTCCAGAGGCAGAAAAGGTGGTGAAGGAGCTCAAAGAAACCCTAAGTATAATAGGACAGCATATATTCACAGTGGGAGTAGGGGGTTACAAATATACAATGCTGTGTGAGGAGTTCTACAGATTTCAAAGAGTAGCAGTCAACCAGAAAAGATGGAAGGTAGTAGGGTTGCATAAATTACTAGAAGAACCCATCTTTTTCATAGACTTTGAGAGAGTGGCACAAGTAATGAACAGTTTATTGGAGGTAGGAAAAGGTAATGATGCTTATTTTCGGTGCAAAGTCAAGAACAAAGATAATCAGGAGGTGAATATCACTATTAAAGCAGAGCATATCAGAGCAGCTTTGCAATTCTACCCAATGGGAACCAAGCTTGACTATAGCTTTGTGAAGAAAAATAAGGAAACCTATACAGGATATTCAAAATTTCCTGACTTCAAGGGGAGAGAGAATGAGGAATATGCCATTAGGATGTTTCTACAATATTTCTGTTTCCCAAAACTACCAAGGTATACCATGCCTCATAAATCTGTTACACTACTTATGTTTAACAATAAGGACAGAACTAAGCCCTTCAGAGTCATGGATGTAACTCCATACATACATGAACAACTGAAAGAAGCAGCTAAACACTGGGAACAGAAAAAGTATATGAATGGAGCCCAGTTTCTCACTAGGATCATATATCATGTATTGGGAATGGAAGATCAATTGAAGTTGGCTCCAGAGGCACAATATTTCAAAAGCCTTATGACAGGAATCAAGAGTCCTCCCAGGAAGATGTCTGTGAGAGAAGTAGAAGGACAAACCAGTATGAGGGGGTCAGGAATGAAAAGGAAAGTAATCTCAGAGGAAGTAATCCCTGTAAAGAAAAGGAGGTTGGATCCAAGGAAGGTTGAATTGGAGCAGGATGAAGCAACCAAAGAGGAGCATGAAGCTACTCAAAAATAGGTCCAATCTTCTAGTGATCCTCATCCACCTCAAACAAGCAAAGAGCAGTTATATACTTATCTGACTCAAGGTAATAACAAAAGAGTAATATATGAGGCACAATATCAAAAGATGCTGGAAGATTATTCTTGCAAGGCAACAAATTGGGTGCAGGAGGAAGTAGAGCATTATGAAGAGCTTCATGATCAAATGATGGCAGCCGAGACAGAGGAAGTATTTATTAAGAAAGAAGTAGAATTGCTAGCATACTTCAAAGAGCTGCAAGGACCTCCAGAAACCAGAACCACAGTGGTAGCTAAAAGGAAAGTTCAAAAGAAACCAGTACAAAAGAAGAAGTCGACCAAGAAGGGGAAGGAAAATCAGTAGTTGAATCTGTAACTTTAAAAGAGACGGAAGAAGTGACAGTAGAAGAAGAGTAGAAGGAATTTACTATTGCAGGAGAGGCAAAAGTAGAAACATCAGGCATAGCAAGATCCTCACAATTTTCCTCAGATTCTGATAGTGATATTGAAAATTTTTTATTAAAAAGTTTGAATTTTTCAGTACCTAGTACTCCAAATGTGGTTACACAAACCACTGAGAAACATAAAACATCTGAAGAGTTGAGAGAGAAGCCTCAAGAGAAGCAAATTCAGGAAGAAGCAGTTAAGCCACTCAGTCCTGAAGAAGAAAGAAGGATGATGAAAAGAGAAAGGAGTTTAGTTGTGGGCTGGTGCATTCAGGGTTGAAGACAATATGGACCAAACCTTCCCAACAAACTTATGTTAAATTTGATGAAGAAAAAGTAGAAGCAAAAAAAAGGAAGAAGGAGTTATAGAAAAGGAAATCAAACAAAGCATAGAGGATGTACTTTATGATTTGAACAATAATGAGGAGATTACAATCACAAAAGATCAAGGACAAGAGGAGGAGATGGACCTAATGGACATAGATGAATAGGAGGAGGAACAGAAAAAGCAAACTAGTGATGATCTAATAAAATTCACTGAGGAAACTGAATCAACATTAATTCAGGAAACCCTAATTCAAGAAAAAGAGATACAGGAGAAAGAAACACAGTTCTCTAAAAAAGAACAACCAGAATTGGAGAGTAATGAGGTAGAAGAAGTAAAGGTAGTTGAAGATGGATCAAGACATGAAGACCAGGGTGATCAGACATTGGAACTTGAAGAAGATGTTGCAGACCAAGAAACATTGGAAATTGATCAAAGCTATGAAGAACACAAGAGTAAGGTCGTAGAGTATGAAGAAGAAGAAGAGGAGAATGAGTGCAAAGAAGATAAACGAATAGAAGTCAAACAACTGGAAATGGAAGTTGGGTTGGAAAGAATACCCAAAAATATAAGATCTGCCTGCCAAATCATTATGAGCAACATAGACCGCTTCAGACCTTCAAGCAGGAATATGATCATTTCAGGAATGGTACCTGTTGAAGATAAAATATATATTTCTTGGATCCACTCTTTTTTTCATCATCATTTGTACCTTTTTCTACCTTTCATTCAGTTAACAAAGCACTCTTGTATAGGTGTGTGTGAGTGCCACACTAGAGAATAAGTGGGATTCATTCTCCTTTCAGTTGAGAAATCCCACATAGCATGCTTTTTTGGTTTTGTATATAAAGAGGTCTCCACCTCTTCTTTTGGGGGGAGCTTTTTGAGAAGTGATGAGATTATGCTAGTTTATAGATAGACTATTGCTCTCTCGTCGTCATGATGTGTATGCGTGCTTGTTCTCTTCTTGTCTAACACTTGTGACACGTTGATGTATGATTACGTCGTTATTATGCTTGTGATTACGATTAGGTGCATCATTCGCGATGCTTATGTTGTATCTTCTTGTTGATAACGTTGTTAATCATACGTTGACGAAGCACCATTACGTCTGATGAGTGCTTCTATGCAAACATTTGGGTCTCATGAGATGCTTCCTGGTTTGACAAGTATGAGTTGTGATGCTACAACGCCAACAACTTTTGGCGCCGTTGCTGGGGAGCGTTCTCTTGTCACTTACGTGATGGTTTATGGCGTGAAAGTGACGTGTAGGCAAGCTTTTCATGACGATTTTTTGAGTTTTTCATTTCATTACACTCTTGTGAGAATTTGTAGCTTGCAAGATTTACAATAACTTGTATGGGATGAGCTATTTGTGATGGTCAGAATCTCCTCTTTGGATGATTAACCATTCACGTGTAGTGATCCATCGAGTTAGAAAAATGATAAAACTAGTAGATTAGATCCCTTTGTACATTACTTGTTGTTGATTTTCAAGATTTTCCTTATCATGTGTGAATAATAAGGTTTTTAGGGGTTCACCAACAAAAAAACAATGGAAAACTTCAAGTGGAGCATGGCAATAGCTTCGAAGGAAGATGGGGTCGAATAAGAATGTTGCAAAAAATCTGGAAATGTAAGGTATGTCTCTGTGAACTTCAGGTTTGTGCATTCTTGAGTGATCAGATACTCTTCGGAATCCTCGTCAACATTAAGGATGACCATTGTAGTCTAGTCGGGGTAGTCTGTTTGAGCCGCTGAGTGTGTTGTTCACCGTACTAGATCTATGCCTTGTACAGCACGTAAGACTACTAATTCCTTATCATTCGTGAACAGAAATAAGTCATCCTTTGATCTAAAACGATGGCGAAAAGGCTAGTGATTGGTGGGCATGCGGGTTTCACAAATTTCATGTATTGTTAAAAGCAAGCATGCAAGTGAATTCACTACGGAGGATTTAGAAACTTGTAGACTGAATCTAGAATAGAATCTCGAAGCATACAGCCTGCTACATCTCTCATGCATATGCATCAGTCTGATTTGTCGACTATCTTTGTGTGCTCTTGATAGAAACTCAGATATCTATGAACGCTTAGATGTGCAATAGATGCGCGCTCAGTTACCCCATTCTACTGTTCATGTTAGATTGAGGAAGAGGGGAGTGAAAGGGTAGCTGCTTTAGATCCGAACTTAAAAGTCCTCAATTAGGGTGGTACACATGCAATACTATGGGTTCATGATTACAACCTTCCACCAAGTGCTATTGCTCTTCCAGGAGCACAGTTTACCAGAAGAAGAGCGATCACCAGGTGTCGCGCTTCTATTGTCTGCGGAAATGGTAGCGTGGCCTCCACGCATTCTCCTATGCTCATTCAGGCATTACGTATCGCTTCTATAGTTCTGAGACTTGGGAGTAAGGAATGGTTGTAGCGGAATTAGGAGAATCCTGGGTTAATCGGCCTATGATTACGATGTGCTTATTTTTGGTAAGGAAGAGGCAGAAGCATGTGTGGCAGAGTTTACGGTAGGTTAATGGTAAAGCTAAAGCCCTAAGAGAAGTAATGACACAGACTCGGGTAGTCGTTGGTGAACGGGAGCTATCTCGAAGAGAATTCTGAGTATTCACTTTAATTGAAGACTGTATAAATTGATAACTTGGGCACAGTCAAGCTCCCCTCGACAGCGCGAAAGCCATCGACTGGGAGACTACTATTGAGTCTCCATTGAGGGACTACAGGGAAGTGAATGGTGTATACTTGGCATGCTCAGGCTGCCTCATCATTACCCTCTATAGCTTTGCTATGACGAGATAACAAAGGGACAGAGATGTAATAATAAGAGCAGGGGCGAGCATTGTGAGTAATGAAGTGATGATGAACAGCCTATAACTTTGTGGATCCTAGGATGCTTCAATCTCGAGACTCGGAGAGGATGATCAGATTGATCGGAGAGACCTATACGGTGTAAGATGAGAATGAAATAGGAATGAACAAAAGGTTTGGCGAGCTGGTAGGATCACTCCTTATGACAGTATGGAACGCTTGTTGCAGGCATGTTCAATATATGACTTTAGCTGCCATGAATACTGAGCACGATGGACTCATGCGAAGTATTTGATTCTAGCCACTCCAAATAATCCAAACTTAAGAAGAGTTGTATCATAGATCTAGGTGATAACCAAATACAGCACCTAAGGGATGTCAATGCAAAGTGCAATTCGGTATGATTGCACTCTCAATTTCATATGCCATTGTAGTAAGTAGATAGGATCGCCACCGAGCTATGGCTTGAACTACTTAGGAGGTGAAAGAAGGACAGGGACACTTGAAAAAAATAGGCAGAACACTTCACCACACACTGAGAGGTTGATACAATGTATGTGTTGGAACTGAATATGATAACCAAAAATCGGGTGCCTTTGAGAATGCAGGTTGCTGGACAAGGTCAAGGGACTTTCTGCATCTATCTTGTGCGTTCCTAGAGTGACCTTGGAAGACTACTACAAAAGGTAAACTTTCAGAAATCATCGCACGCCTCGGCCCTCTACTGAAGCCACATTTGGCAAGAGTCTGCTATGACATTGGAATTTGGAAGGAATCCAAGACACTGGGCACTCTCTTCTGTATTTTCCTGCTCATCCAGGGTCATCCTCTCATCCCTTGTCTTCAAGTCTTTTATTTCTCAACACCTGCACGTAAATTAATTGATCTTAAGTCAAATACATGGGGTGTATGTGTTTGGGTTCAAGCTGCTGTCACAACGTGCTATGCATCCTTGCTTTCCGTCATCTTGTGCCTTGTGATGTGTCAATATGTCATTGGATAACAAAATGGCGTAGCTCGTTTCTAGGTCGGCACCAAAATGGCCCTCAATTATCGGCGCCCTTATGTTGACATTCGCTCAGGTAATTTATGAGATTTGCCGGGCTAAGTCGGAGGCTTGATCACCGCCTTTCAAAGATACCCAGAACATGAATGCGATCTGTTCTTTAATTTTAAGGTCTAAAAATAGGTCCCCTAAAATGCTACCGAAACACTGCTCAGTGCTCCATTTAACTGCCATCAAAAGAGATTCATAGAGCGGGGCCGAGCCTGATGTACATGCATTTGTTTTAACCCAATGTCCTCAAGTTGTTTTCTTTTGTGCTGCAAATTACGTGACTTGTTTCTTATGATCTTTAGTGCATTATGTTTGATAGTAGAACGTGGATGACGAAGGCATTGTGTGCATTAATAAATATAGCAACAGATAGACGTTGTCATCATGCGGGGGAAGGTAACACCCAATGCACGCATATTCATCTTGTCTTATTTGAGCATAAGTGCCTTGGTTTTACCAAGCAGCAATTTTATGAGAAAGATGAATAAGAAAAAAAACTAGGAGAACAATAACCAATAAAGGTAAGAACACGGAAATTCCTGTTCACAATGGAGGCTAATGAACCACTCTCTTTGAATGTCTTACGACTTTCTAGGACATCTCATGTACAACAGTGTTTTATCTTTTCCGTGCTTGATATGAAAGTGAATGTTCATGTGTTTGCTCTCTCTAATTTCATGTGAGGATATGGTATGTCATAAAAAATAAATGAAGTAATGATGACCGGGATGTGAGGAATGGACGATTGATGAAACCCATGTCTATTTGGATTATGGACCGAAGTCAATAATCTAAGTTGCAATTGAAGGGAAACTTTGTAAACCTTGAAGCTTCGCATGTGATACTTTGGGTGGTCCAATATCACATGGATTCTCTTTTATTGTCAACATTGGGTAATGCAAAACATCATTGGAACTTTTTTCTTTAATACTCCGATTTTGTCCTCATGATATTAAACTTAAGATTTGTCTCAAAGATTGGGCCTCTCCCTTATGATGTAATTTTTGGTCTCTTTAAGTTTCTATGGTAAATGTAAATACGATGAATGCTCCATTGATTTTTGTTTGGTTGAACCCCTATTTCAGACATTGTTTGCATAAAAACGAAAAAAATTAAAACTCCAAAAAAATTCGAAAACACACACAAAAAAAAACCAAAAAACACTTCAAGAAACCAAAAATTGTTTCAACAAAACATGGGAAAGAAAAAGGCAAAAGAAAGAAGGAAGGGGGAAAAGGTTGCACAAAAGAAGGAAGAAAAAGCTGAAATGCATGCATGAATCACACATGATAGCGGTGAAAAAGATAGAAAAAATTTGCAAGGGGTAGAGGAAATTGGTGGAATTTCTAAAGGGGTGGGTTCCATACTTGCGACTAGGGAACATAGCAACACTTTTGTAAATGTATTCATCGGTCATGACCATAGAAATATGAGTGCTTACATTAACCCAAATTGTGAGTGGAATCTAATTCATATTGATTTAGTGACTATTATTTTGGACAACATTCAACTAACCACTCATTCGTCTATCCCCATGAACGATGAAAATTATGATTGCATGGGTCAAGTTGTGTTGCCGATTGTGGTGAATGATATGCAAATCTTAGAAACATTTTTTGTTATGGAAGGTATAGATGAAGACTTAGTCATAGGCACTCAAAGGTTTTTTGAATATCAAGGGTTTGAATCACATTGTCCATCTATTATGTCCATCCCCACTAGTGAGTCTTTTGGAAATCCTGATGATTATCCTCATTGTATGGATTGTGGACATAATCATCTATTCAAAGATTGTACTTTTAATCCACAAAATAGTCTTTCCACTCATGCTTTTCCATCTAACCTTTCTTTGAGTAAGTCACAGGAAACCTTGACGAATGATGAAGTGGAGGACTCCAAGTGCTTGGAGGATATGGAAGGGCCCTCCCTTCCTCTAAGTTTGGAATCTTCTCACGAATTTTGTATGAGTTCTACGGAAGATAAAGTGATATCTAGAGATTCTATGTGTAATACAGATAAATGCATCGCTGAATCTCTAGATCGATCTCAAACCGCACAACCTTATGATCCATTACATGAGCATGATATATGTAAAGAAACTCAACCTTTGTTGAACTCCCCATGTAAAGATGAGTTTTTTCTAAAGACTCACATAGAAGGCCCAAAAGACCCATACATCAAGAAGAAGTCACATTTCCCTTGTAATGTAAAGCAAATTTGGGTGGCCAAGAACTTACTTGGAGCCCAACCAAATCGCACTATGATATGGGTACCAAAGAAAGCTCTTATACAAAATCAACCCTCTCACACTAGACTTCATAATCTACGATCTAGTTTCACATTGCCTTATCATCAAGAATGACCACTTTTGACAAAGGGATCCAAAGCAATAAAGTCAACACTCAGAAAATATCCAAGGAGAAACCTCAAGGCTAAGACCAACAAAGCGAAGACATATTGGCGGCCTAAAACCTCTTCGTGCAGCATCCATGGGTGTCGGACCCAACCTTGCCCAATGCACAACATATGTTTAAGATGCACACCAAGTATGCACATGAATAGGGCCTCATCCAAAGGCCAAGCATTAGGCACACTTAGTTTAACCCAGACACAAAGAGGGCACATGTACATAGATTTCAAAAATTTGCTTTTTATTTTTCTTTTTTCAGGATGGTGGACAAAGGTATTTAAAATGGGTGATGGAAAAGAGAAGGTTCTTGGAGTTGGAGATTTGGAGGAAGCCTCATCATCACCTAAACCCTTGTTTTGCTCAAGATCCATCATTTTTGCACCATTGTTTTTTTATGCATTTTTAGAGTATGCATAAGATAGGGTCACATTACAAGACCGTGCATAGACACTTTTTTGTTTTCCGCCCATGCACCCTTAGTCCCCACTCATGCATATGGACTAAGAAGAGATGAATTAAGTTCATCTATTTGTATCTATCATCTACATTTTTATCATTTCATGCTCATACATCATCCATCCATCAAAAAAAAAGAAAAAAAGAAAAGAAAAGAAAAGAAAAGAAACGAAAAAAGAAAGGCATTCTAGCATATTCATTCCCATCTATATGAGGCAAAAGAACCAAGTTAAAGCACTCGGCTCCAAACAAAAAGCAAGATGAAGAAAAGCAACAAAGAAAAACACTCCAATGGTGTATAGATCATGCAAATCAAAAGGAACTCCTACACACTCTTCCACAAAAGCTCCATACTTGCAAAAGCTTTGTCGAGGACGACAAAGTCAAGGAGGAGGGGAGTGTTGAAGATAAAATATATATTTCTTGGATCCACTCTTTTTTTCATCATCATTTGTACCTTTTTCTACCTTTCATTCAGTTAATAAAGCACTCTTGTATAGGTGTGTGTGAGTGCCACACTAGAGAATAAGTGGGATTCATTCTCCTTTCAGTTGAGAAATCCCACATAGCATGCTTTTTTGCCATTTTGTATATAAAGAGGTCTCCACCTCTTCTTTTGGGGGGAGCTTTTTGAGAAGTGATGAGATTATGCTAGTTTGTAGATAGACTCTTGCTCTCTCGTCGTCATGATGTGTATGCGTGCTTGTTCTCTTGTTGTCTAACGCTTGTGACATGTTGATGTATGATTACGTCGTTATTATGCTTGTGATTATGATTAGGTGCATCATTCGCGATGCTTATGTTGTATCTGCAGAATAATAAACTGGAAATGGAGCTGAGAAAAATTGAAGGAAGATAAAGAACCTTGCAGAATTCTTATCAAATTTTGACTAAAGCAAATGAGGAAATAAACAGGCTATTATTTGGAAGAAGGTCAGTTAAAGGATGAAAGCAAGACTACTCAGATGACATAGGAAGAAAAGGAAGAATTGCACAAGGAGATTAAGAGATTACAAATAGAATTGAAAGAAGCCAAGGAACTAGAGAAGCAAGCCAGTACACATGCTGCTACATCAATGAGAGGTTATAACAAGTTGCATAGGGACATGGAAAAACAAAGAAGTGATTGGCAATTAAAATTAGAAAAAGAAAGAATTGAATGGATAAAAGAAAGAGAGATTTGGGCAACTCAGAACAGAAGTTTGATGGTGACAATAGAAGAACTACAGAAAAAACTTGGGAAAGCCACAAGCTCAAGAAGAAGCACAGATAGAGACTACATATACAGGAGATTATGAAGAGGGAAATGATGACAGAAATCCACAGGGTAGTGAATTAGAAAATAAAAGGCCAGAAGAAGAATATTCAGAGGATTTTGTTCAGAAATTGTTGACAAACAGAGAGTCTAGAATGGATTTCATTCGAAAAATGCATGATGAATATGAAGATCAAATTGTCACGTTTGCTCTAAATAAAGGAATAAATCCTGACCAACATCATTGGGCTGCAGATGGACTGGGCATACCTCTGTGCATGATTATGGAAAGTATCAAAAACTATCAGCTGGTAAGAGTTGGGTTACCTCCAAATACATATCTAGAGTATGAAGAGGATATCAATGTGACCAAAGAATTATTTGAAAAAGCCAATCCAAAATGGAGGAATAGATGGTTGGATGCAAATAAAGACTGCAGGAAAATTTGGAAGGACATGTATAGAGACATACACAGAGGGGCATGGATTCTATCATCTAGAAGGGGCTGTGGTCTCTTGAATATTTCCAGGATTGACAAAATAAAGATGTATTGTTAATTCTTATGCTAAATGATTGGAGAGGACAACTCCAAAGATCAATAACAAACAGCTTCCTTCCAAATTTTCCTGCATTCTTTATTTGCATCCAACCATCTATTCCTCCATTTTGGATGGCTTTTTCAAATAATTCTTTGGTCACATTGTTATCCTCTTCATACTCTAGATATTTATTTGGAGGTAACCCAACTCTTGCCAGCTGATAGTTTTTGATACTTTCCATAATCATGCACAGAGGTATGCCCAGTCCATCTGCAGCCCAATGATGTTGGTCAGGATTTCTTCCTTTATTTAGAGCAAACGTGACAATTTGATCTTCATATTCATCATGCATTTTTCGAATGAAATCCATTCTAGACTCTCTGTTTGTCAACAATTTCTGAACAAAATCCTCTGAATATTCTTCTTCTGGTCTTTTATTTTCTAATTCACTGCCATGTGGATTTCTGTCATCATTTCCCTCTTCATAATCTCATGTATATGTAGTCTCTATCTGTTCTTCTTCCTGAGCTTGTGGCTTTCCCAATTTTTTCTGTAGTTCTTCTATTGTCACCATCAAACTTTTGTTCTGAGTTGCCCAAATCTCTCTTTCTTTTATCCATTCAATTCTTTCTTTTTCTAATTTTAATTGCCAATCACTTCTTTCTTTTTCCATATCCATATGCAACTTGTTATAACCTCTCATTGATGTAGCAGCATGTGTACTGGCTTGCTTCTCTAGTTCCTTGGCTTCTTTCAATTCTATTTGTAATATCTTAATCTCCTTGTGCAATTCTTCCTTTTCTTCCTCTGTCATCTAAGCAGTCTTGCTTTCATCCTTTAACTGACCTTCTTCCAATAATAGCCTGTTTATTTCCTCATTTGCTTTAGTCAAAATTTGATAAGAAGTCTGCAAGGTTCTATATCTTCCTTCAATTTTTCTCAGCTCCATTTCCAGTTTATTATTCTGCTCTGTTAGTTTTACACTCTTTTCTTCAAGATATTGAATTCTACTTTGTTTCTGTACTTCTAATTCCTCCAAAGCAATTATTCTATTTGTAAATTCCTCATTTTTCTCCTGCACCCTCCTCAATTGTTCTGACATTTGTTCCTTTTCCCTTTTGTGCTCCTTAATGATCATACTGCCTTTCTCAAATTCAGACTCTGCTACCATTCCTGAAATGATCATATTCCTGCTTGAAGGTCTGAAGCGGTCTATGTTGCTCATAATGATTTGGCAAGTAGATCTTATATTTTTGGGTATTCTTTCCAACCCAACTTCCATTTCCAGTTGTTTGACTTCTATTCGTTTATCTTCTTTGCACTCATTCTCCTCTTCTTCTTCTTCATACTCTACGACCTTAGTCTTGTGTTCTTCATAGCTTTGATCAATTTCCAATGTTTCTTGGTCTGCAACATCTTCTTCAAGTTCCAATGTCTGATCACCCTGGTCTTCATGTCTTGATCCATCTTCAACTACCTTTACTTCTTCTACCTCATTACTCTCCAATTCTGGTTGTTCTTTTTCAGAGAACTGTGTTTCTTTCTCCTGTATCTCTTTTTCCTGAATTAGGGTTTCCTGAATTAATGTTGATTCAGTTTCCTCAGTGGATTTTATCAGATCATCACTAGTCTGCTTTTTCTGTTCCTCCTCCTGTTCATCTATGTCCATTAGGTCCAGCTCCTCCTCTTGTCCTTGATCTTTTGTGATTGTAATCTCCTCATTATTGTTCAAATCATAAAGTACATCCTCTATGCTTTGTTTGATTTCCTTTTCTATAACTCCTTCTTCTAATTCTTCAACATTCTTCTTTTCCATTGTTGTCTTTATTTCCTGAATTTGGTCTGCACCCTTCTGTTTTATGGCTAAACTGCTTATCTGTACCCTTTTTTTTGCTTCTACTTTTCCTTCATCAAATTTAACATAAGTTTGTTGGGAAGGTTTGGTCCATATTGTCTTCAACCCTGAATGCACCAGCCCACAACTAAACTCCTTTCTTATTTCACTTTCTTCCTCTGCCATTATTGCCTTTCCTTTCATCATCCTTCTTTCTTCTTCAGGACTGAGTGGCTTAACTGCTTCTTCCTGAATTTGCTTCTCTTGAGGCTTCTCTCTCAACTCTTCAGATGTTTTATGTTTCTCAGTGGTCTGTGTAACCACATTTGGAGTACTAGGTACTGAAAAATTCAAACTTTTTAAATAAGAAATTTTCAATATCACTATCAGAATCTAAGGAAAATTGTGAGGATCCTGCTATGCCTGATTTTTCTACTTTTGCCTCTCCTGCAACAATAAATTCCTTATGCTCTTCTCCTACTATCACTTCTTCCGTCTCTTTTAAAGTTACAGATTCAACTATTGATTTTCCCTTCCCCTTCTTGGTCAACTTCTTCTTTTGTACTAGTTTCTTTTGAACTTTCCTTTTAGCTACCACTCTGGTTCTGGTTTCTGGAGGTCCTTGCAGCTCTTTGAAGTATGCTAGCAGTTCTACTTCTTTCTTAACAAATACTTCCTCTATCTCGGCTGCCATCATTTGATCATGAAGCTCTTCATAATACTTCCTCCTGCACCCAATTTGTTGCCTTGCAAGAATAATCTTCCAGCATCTTTTGATATTGTGCCTCATATATTGCTCTTTTGTTATTACCTTGAGTCAGATAAGTATATAACTGCTCTTTGCTTGTTTGAGGTGGATGAGGATCACTAGAAGATTGGACCTGTTTCTGAGCAGCTTCATGCTCCTCTTTGGTTGCTTCATCCTGCTCCAATTCAACCTTCCTTGGATCCAACCTCCTTTTCTTTCTTTGAGATTACTTTCCTTTTCATTCCTGACCCCCTCATGCTGGTTTGTCCTTCTACTTCTCTCACAGACATCTTCCTGGGAGGACTCTTGATTCCCCGACAACGACGCCAAAAAATGTTGTTATTGATCTTTGGAGTTGTCCTCTCCAATCATTTAGCATAAAGAATTAACAATACATCTTTATTTTGTCAATCCTGCAAGTATTCAAGAGACCAGAGCCCCTTCTAGATGATAGAATCCAAGAAATAAGAGGTAAATGGCTGAATTTCTGAGAATAATGAAGATGAAGAGGAATTTCTAGGGTTTGGATTATCTTGAGCAAATCTCCATCATTTTCCACAATCTTGGTGTCTAAAGCATGTTATTTCTTCAGCAGGACACAATCATGAAGTCAAAACTCAAAAATGTTACCTGTACCATCCAGAGGAGACAATCGCGATTCTGTACAAACAGATGATTTTCATCTCCAGCACTATTTTTCATCAATTTCTCACTATTTTTCATCAATTTCTCACTATTTTTCATCAATTTCTCACTATTTTTCATCAATTTCTCACTATTTCAGCAATCAGCTCTCTTCATACATATTCAACAGAAACACACAATAGAAGCTCACAAATCTCCATGGATACACAAAGAATAGACTCACAACTCAAAGAAATCACACAAAGAGGAGAAAATACGATTTTCAACAGGAAACTCTCTCTTCACTTGGATAGCATGTAAACAAATAATCAACCAACCCCCTCATAATAGAAGAAATTGTCTTTTATACATTTTCAAGTGTCCCTTTTCACACTTGAATTTTGGTCCTTTCCTCTATTATTCTAAAAATATGCTATCTAGGAGTTTCCAAAAATTCTAGAAAAATTACATAAGATTCTTTTCTACATAAGGAAGACTCTTCCTTATTTTTACATCAGTTACATAAATAGTTTTACAAGTTTTTTGGAATTTTACAATTGTTTTCCATAAAAAAGGCTTCAAAAAATACATCTTCTAACAGAAGCACCCCTTCAGTTGAAAATTAATCCAGCTTATTGCCCAGTAGCAAGAAGAAGAGAATGGACAGTTTTTTGGGAAAGAAGGAGAGAAGGACAAATTCCACCTAAATGGTTGAATTTCCCAAAGATAGCAGGTCCAAAGGCAGGAACATGGCCTACAAAAAAATATATGGTGGATAGAGCTGAGTCTGTTATAACTTCATACAAAGATGTGAATGACCCAGCATGCATTTTACTGATCAGAGTAATGAGACTAATTCTGGCATGTATAGAGACATACACAGATACAGATGTCAGAATCTTAAACTATATTGGCTTCGATTCTCCTACTGATGCATTATTGTTTGATCTTAGTGAAACACCCGATAGAATCTGTTTAATGGCATACTACAACAGAATAATATTTTTGGGCAGTCATTATTTACAAATTTTTGAAGATGCATTCGATTATGGGTTTTTTGAGAGGGAATCAGAGATATTTGGAAACTTGTCAGTAGTCACCAAGTCTCGTCTTACTGTATATGGAAGCTGCTTACACATAATATTTGAAAAAGGATGTAATTGATAAACCAGAAGCTGCAGTACAGTGGAGGAAAGCATTGTTTGAAGTGGTAAATAACCTGAACATTACAGAAAGAAAAAGTCATGACCTACTGTCAGAGGTCTATCAACGAAAGAAGAAGTGAAGAGAGTATTCAGGATATAAGAGCAGGAAAGTTTTTGTCAGGAGCCAAAAGTTCTAGGAGGGGAAGAAATGTTAGAAGATGTATTTTTTGAAGCATTTTTTATGGAAAACAATTGTAAAATGCCAGAAAACTTGTAAAAATATTTATGTAACTGATGTAAAAATAAGGAAGAGTCTTCCTTATGTAGAATAGAATCTTATGTAATTTTTCTAGAATTTTTGGAAACTCCTAGATAGCATATTTTTAGAATAATAGAGGAAAGGACCAAAATTCAAGTGTGAAAAGGGACACTTGAAAATGTATAAAAGACAATTTCATCTATTATGAGGGGGTTGGTTGATTATTTGTTTACATGCTATCCAAGTGAAGAGAGAGTTTCCTACTGAAAATCGTGTTTTCTCCTCTTTGTGTGATTTCTTTGAGTTGTGAGTCTATTCTTTGTGTATCCATGGAGATTTGTGAGCTTCTATTGTGTGTTTCTGTTGAATATGTATGAAGAGATCTGATTGTTGATGTATTGAGTGAGAAATTGATGAAAAATAGTGCTGGAGATGAAAATCGTCTGTTTGTACAGAATCGCGATTGTCTCGTCTGGATGGTACAGGTAACATTTTTGAGTTTTGACTTCATGATTGTGTTCTGCTGAAGAAATAACATGCTTTAGACACCAAGATTGTGGAAAATGATGGAGATTTGCTCAAGATAATCCAAACCCTAGAAATTCCTCTTCATCTTCATTGTTCTCAGAAATTCAGCCATTTACCTCTTATTTCTTGGATTCTATCATCTAGAAGGGGTTGTGGTCTCTTGAATACTTCCAAGATTGACAAAATAAAGATGTATTGTTAATTCTTTATGCTAAATGATTGGAGAGGACAACTCCAAAGATCAATAACAAACATAGAGGCCCTATACTTGATTTTCCCAATTAACTCGCTTAATTCACTCACTCACATAACAATTTGTTCATCAACTCTGCTAACAGACTTACTAACAGAAAAAACTCAGAATTGTTCCTTACAGACTTACTATTCTGATTCACTCACTCACAGAGTATCGACTCATACATAGATTAAAACTTCTCAATAACCAACGTACAAAGTGAATGCTACTGTAACGCAGACTTACAGAAAACCACTTAGAGAAATAGCGATTCAATACTTCGCTTAATGTAACATTACCGTAACACAATCTGTAACACACAGATACAGATAATCAAACAGAACAGAAAGATACAAAATAACTCTGAGTTCTCAAACACACCACGGAAACTACACAGACTACATCAACCAGACAGACAGTCGGGCCACTCCTCTGGTCGTCACCCGAAGCGTCTCTTTTCATTCATTTATAAGAAGATTACAATATCATCGCAACGACCTTTCAGTTTGTGTGGAATATGAAAAGAGTCAGACTTTACAATTGCCAATCCGGCGGCTTACACTGGCACGCACGGTGGACTTGAACCCGCAGGTATACAAAAATTATGGTTCATCTACTATTCCTTCTAAATACATTATTCTTGCTAATCTAAATGTCCGTGCAATTTTCTTCTTTAATGACTCTAACATCTGTTTCAAAATTTCTGATTCTACGAGCTGAGCATCTGTCCGTACTAAGCTTAAAGAAATAACTTGGGTCATCAAAACTTCTGCTTGTGTCTGCAGAAAAGCTTCCTGTAAATAAAATTCATTCGCCAAAGCTGCATCCCTGGTCACCTTCATGTCTGCAATTTGTTTATCAATTTTGGATAATCTTTCTTTTTGAGTATCCAGTTGATACTCCCTTCTTTCCAACTCTTGATTTTGAAACTGTATTGTCTTGTAATAGGCATCCCTTTCTCTGCGGGTACCTGCTATCTCTTTCTGTAGCTGATTAACTAAATTCATTTGCGTTTTGAATAGAGAATTGGCCTCAAACAAATGGGATTCTGATCTTTGTAGTTCTTCTTTAGTCTTTGTAGCCAAATCGGTCATCTCTTGTCCACGTTGTACCACTTCATCTAACTGAACTCTGGTCTCTTCTAACAAATCACCCAGTGCAATGCGGGCATCTTCTTTATCTTGAGCTAATTGTTTCAAATGCATAATTTCTACATCAGCAGCACACAATAATTCATCCTTTGCTCTGACTTCGACCAAGGCATCATCTCTTTGAATAATGATTGTCTCCTGTTGAGCAAGTCGGGCCTGTAGCTGCTTAATCTGTTCATTTAAAGTTTGATTTTCTGCTTTGACTACATCGAGTTCTTCTTGGAGAGGGCTAATATCTGCTTCCAGAACATCAACCTTGTGTTGAAATTCTTCTTGGATGTTGTCAGTCACTTCCTTCATTTGTGCAGGTAGCTGCTGCGATAGCTGAATCAACAATTGACCCATGGTTGCAAGCTCAGAAATCATGGGAATCGAAGGCACTGGAAGATGTGGACGGGGTTGAGATGAAGAAGTGGTGAGGAGCTGATGGGAATTCGGCAGAGAATAGTTCGGTGAAGAAGATGAGGAATCGGGTGCGTCAGGTATGTTGGTGTAAATCACAAGCCTACACATTTGGCTTGAAAGATATCATGAAGACTCTATATGCATGAAGAACCATAAGAACATATGCTAGTGATTACTTACCACTTTACCTCATTGTAAAAGTCAATTTGACTTGGAATCTTTTGTAATCACCTACCCAAATGATTCGTGGAAAAGTTAGTTCACTTGATTGAGAGAATATCTCCAAGTTTTTAGAAGCTTGATTAGTTGTGCTGTTGTTGTTGTTGTTGTTGTTGTTGTTCTTGTTGTTGTTGTTGTTGTTGCCCACTCATGTTTGCTGTTGTACTGTTACTATCTTCTGAGTTCCGAGGTTGAATTTCTTGACCGTCGGAATCTGTATCGTCAGCCTGTCACTCTCCGGTTTGATAATACCGTTCAATCTCTTTTGGATTTCTGCTTCGAATAAGCTACCTTCCTCCTTGATATCAAATGTAGGGAAGCTTACTCTGAATAGTGGTGACCGGAATGAAGATTCACCAGGAAATGGTAAACTGTCACTGAGAGACTGTGAACTCTCTGTAACAGGGACCGATATATCACCACAATTTGTCGAAATTTCACCAAAACAAGGTACTTTTTCACCTTCACCGATTTCTTTGGCCAACACACTTCTATCCTCAGACAAATTCGAATCTTGACGAGATGGTGTTAAGTTAACTGCATACTGTGTCCTGGTAGACTCTGGAGTTACTATATCTTCGACGGACTGTGCCAAAATTGCACCGGAATCTGCCGAAATTGCAGTACATTCCACCGGAATACTACCGGAATCACTACTATCGTTCTTCGCTTCCTTGACAACTGGGTTAAACTTATCTGCGCTTCTAGCTCCTGGGGGCGTCCTTAGCAAATTAGGTATCGCCCAAGACTGTTGGTTTCTCCTATACTTCGGGTACGTCTCATCGGAACGAGTAACCGGCATATATCACGTTTGCAATACTTTTCGTACTACTCTTCCTTACTGTCAATTCACAATCTGTGACCACTTTCTCACAATCAATTTACAACGCTCTAGTGCCACTTTCCCACAACTATATTGCATCACTCTGGTGCCACATTCCCACAGACGGCGCCAGTGTTAAACGTCGCTTGCCGTCAGAAGCGCGTTTAAACATCTATTCGGGTTCTTGGGAGTGGAAGGGGTCTATTAAATAGAGGCCCTATACTTGATTTTCCCAATTAACTCGCTTAATTCACTCACTCACATAATAGTTTGTTCATCAACTCTGCTAACAGACTTACTAACAGAAAAAACTCAAAATTGTTCCTTACAGACTAACTATTCTGATTCGCTCACTCACAGAGTATCGGCTCATACATAGATTAAAACTTCTCAGTAACCAACGTACAAAGTGAATGCTACTGTAACGCAGACTTACAGAAAACCACTTATAGAAACAACGATTCAATACTTCACTTAATGTAACATTACCGTAACACAATCTGTAACACACAGATACAGATAATCAAACAGAACAGAAAGATAAAAAATAACTCAGAGTTCTCAAACACACCACGGAAACTACACAGACTACATCAACCAGACAGATAGTCTGGCAACTCCTCTGGTCGTCACCCGAAGCATCTCTTTTCATTCATTTATTACAAGATCGTCGCAATTGTAATAAAGTAAGTCTATGATCTAGGGATCCGATGGCTTCAGACAGATCTGAAATCGGATACCGTTTGGTCACTCGTCTGTAGGACCAAAGATCTCAAGAGTAGACTCAAGCATAAGTCATGTGCTCTCATATTCAAGTAATCCACTTAGCCTAGTGGTTAAGTCTCATGGTTGTGAAGGAGGAGGTCTTGGGTTCAACTCCCATGGGGAGCATGGGAAGAGAGTTTTGCCCAAAGAGCTCTAGAGCCTTCTATCTCAAGTTAACGTGAGTTAACTTGAGTCCAGTGGACTTAACTCAAGAGGTGAGTACAACAACCACTAAAGACTCTAGTGGAAGGTACTAAAGTAGTGGTCGAGATCACTCCAGCCACTAATAGACTCTAGTGGTGGATATGAAAGGAGTGGAGGAGATTGCACATGCACTTGTGGACTCTAGTTACATTTGTGGTCCTAATTAGTTCAAGCAGCTATATATACAGGCATAAGGTTGGGAGGAGGGTCATCTCTCAAGCATGTGGTGGTCGTAATCGCTACGCTGTTGCATTGGTATCAGAGCCAAGCTCTCATGGTGACCTTGCTAGGCCCATCATCTTCCTCATGTTTCCATGGTGACCTTGGCATGAGCTTTATCATTCTTCTCACCATTAGCATTCTCGTCTCAACAAGACCCATCCTCTTCGTCGTTTTGAGCTGCCTATGTGTGGAGTCCTTTGCAAGCACGCGTGCATCAAATCCTCTTGGCGGGCGCAGCATAAGGAGAACATTATGCCAAAAGTAAATACTTCATTGCAAGCGGCGCTCATGAATCGAACTCACGTTGATTGCATGATTGGGAGTTGATATAGCCACGCATTCGCACGCGCTGTTGTGTCCAAGAGCGGCGGGGAAAATTATACTATGTGTTTGCGCTGTGGAGGCGGCTAGACAGATCAAAAGCAGCAAAAGAACATCTCTATCGTGAGGAACAAGGGATTCGAACCCTCGCCCCTCCGTTTAGCGGACGCTGCTGTATCCAGAACGCCAAATAGGCGGTCGCGAGAATAATCTGTACCATATTTTATTATCCTGAATTGCGCTGCAGAAGCTCTCTCAATCAGGAGCTAAAAGGGCTGATTTCTTCTGTAATGGCCCGCGGTACTCGAACTCACGCCCTATATTGAGTTAATCGGTCGCCTATCCACGACGACGAATGTCTGTACAGGAGTTTCTATCACTCGATATAAGATTTGTTGTAGAAGACTTGGAGCAAGGAGGAAAACAAAAGTCCTACAGGCTACGCCCTTCGGGAATCGAACTCAAGTAGTAAATCTGAGTACCATATGGTGTAGCCATGCGCTCAATACCTTTGTGTCTCCAATTTACATCGTTAGTACGAGAAGACCTCTTCTCTATCCGCAAGATCAAGCCAAGCCCAAGAGCATATTTGTGCTGGTTAAAGCCAAAGAAAGTCAAAGATTGAGCAAAGTCTGACAGAAGTGGAGTTGTGGAGTGAAGATCCGGAGGCCTATCTTCGTCGACCTTAACGGACCAAATCATCCGGAACTATTTCTTGATGAGGAAGCTTTAAGAATGGTGAATAGCTCCTGACAAGGATCAAGAGGATGAATCACTCTTCCAAAGAATCAAGGGATGGACGAAGCTTTGATCAAAGCTAAGTATTTTCTAGTTTTTGCTTGATCTTAATGCTTGATTTATCTTGTTTTCATTAGTCTACACTTAATCCTAGATGTACATTGAAATAGCTAAGATTTCAATCGATTAAGTCTAGATGAGGATAATGAAAAACAATCAATTTCTCATTCCAAGCATTAGTTTGCATTAAGGAAAGATTTGATTTCAAAAAGATCCTTGTGCATCAAAGAATGTATTTTGGTAGTTTAATACAGATTTCCTTTCCATTGAGTAAGTTTTCTATTGCACCTTAAGGGTATTTTTTATATCATAGTGCATTTAGACAAAGGAAAGGATATACATGCATCAGGATTGCATGATATACATTCTTAGTACAAGGAAAAAATCGTGCATCAAGTTTATGCATGATTATTGTATTATTTTTTGAGCATGCAAAGAACATGCATGCATACACGTGTGAACATATGCTTTTGCATGTAGATACATGCATTTGCATGGAAGAATGGAATGTTGTTTGCAAGTAGATATGAGAATGTACTCTCTTAGTATTTAGCTTACTTTATAAAGCTCGCAGTTTGACATTAGGGAAGACCAAGGACTAGTTAGTTGCAAAGACATACTAGTTCTACTTTGCAACTCAAGTAATTAGTCGATTTCTTCCCAAGTCGATATTCTACTATCAAAGATAAATACTTAATGACAATTAAGTATGATAGATGTCTTGCTAGGTATAAGTAAGCACTAGGAGAAAGTTAAGTAATAAATTTTCTTGATAACCAAGAAAATTTAATTACTTGCAAACTCTTTTATGATGTATGATGACTCTAAGTCTTGGATGTACTTAGAAAGTCATGCGGATAAGCTTTACTTGATTAGTTATATATTTTATGTAACTTCTCAAGCATCCCAAGGTTGGATGAGAACTATATTTCCAAGTTCCTTGAGTACTCTTCTACTTAGAAGATTTCGAAAGTTTAAAGAATTTTCTTTGTGGTTTCAAGATTTGTATCTCATGATGAAACCTCGGTAAGTAACTTTTTGGAATTGAGATATGAAATAGTCAAGCCTTCTATTTCATGTGAGATCATTCTCCTACCATGTTTAAGATGAATTTATTTTTGGGAAGATAGATGTTCCAAGTAGAGGATCTTAATTGATTCATGAACTCTTCCCAAAATACACATAAATTCATATTATATGATAGGTCCAAGGAAGGATGAAAGCAAAACCTCTTTAGGATATAAATGTTTTGCCAAGATATAAAGGTATCAAGCTTTTATAAATTTTCATTTGATTTCATCCCAAGGGGTGATGGAAATCAAAAGGTTAAACCTCAACATCAATTGATCCTTGATATCAATAAAAGGATGTTAGGTTCTATAGTTGCATCTCTGGTAAATGATGCAACTAGCTAAGCAATCTTTAGGAAATAATATAAGTTCCTAAAGACTTGAAGCAAGTATGAACTTTTCATTTAGGAATAGAAAGTTCCAAGAAATGGATTTTCAATCCATGAACTTTTTTCAATCCATGAACTTCTCCTAAACAAATTATAAAGTTCAAAGTTGTGTTCGCAGTAACATTACTATTGGATCAATCATCAATAGATGCTTGGACTTTAAACATAATTTTGATTGGTGAAATATGTTTAAAGGACTCTAGTAACATCTGAAGATTGACCAATAATAATGAGTTTTGTATCAAACTCAAGAATAGAAGTCGATATCACATAAATGAAAGTTCAACTAAAACTTTCATAGTGGCATGGGAAACCATCTCCAAAATGTGATATTTTGTCTCTAGTTTGATACTCAGGAAATGAATACAATTGAATCAGTAAATTTTTTGCATACTATTTGAAAGAATTTCTTTCAAATGTTCTTTTAATATTGCAAAAGATTCCAAGATGAATCATTTGCTCAAGTTATTCCTTAGAAGGAATCTCAAGTCTTTGAAGAAATGGCATTCTTTCAAGTATTGAGAATGAAATTCTTCATACTCTTTAAACAATAAGTAAGTAGTTCCCGGACATCCCAAACCACTAGAAGTGGTATTTCAAGTCCTATTTGTGATATAACCTAAAGGTATATCAAAGATTCTTAGCTTTGGAATCTGAGAGGCATAAGTGTATGCTTGGACTTGAGAAAGATCTCTAAAAATCCTGCAGGTAAGCAAAGAAGCTTAAAGATAGTTTAAAGAGATCTAAAAGCTAAAGACTTTATTTTTGTCATAAGGATCAACTAGACTTGATCAAATTTGGCCATGGTTGTCCAAGAATGTGCGACTAGAACTACTCTGTAGATTGCCCAAGTATTGGCAGTAAAATTCCGTTAGGAATTATTCACTCAAGTTCCATTTATTGAATGGAAAATTGTGAAAAAGTAAGTTGTTCCAAGTCTGAACAGAGTGAAGTAATTCCAAGTATGTAGTCTGCAACCGTGAAGACGGTACTTAAGTCTGTGGAAGGTAAAACCTAAGTGTTTGCCTATCCTTAAAGGGATTTTGGTACAAATCCAGAAAGCATGAGCGGATGCTTAGACTTAAGCAGTAAAGAGATTCCTAAATAAAGTCCCCGGGGTAGGTACCTAAAGCAACAGTAAATAAAGGAATCTAAAGACAAGAAGTCAAAAGCTCTTGTCACTACAAAATTGGTCAAGAATAATCCAATTGAACTTGAATCTATGAAAATTCAAGTACTTGGAATTTTGATTGGTTTTCATTTGAAAACCCTAGCAAAGAAGAATTGATATTCTGTTCAGAGGTTTTCAAGTTCCCAAGGTAAAGCACATGATTGTGAGACGATCATGTGAAGGAATCAAAACCTAGAAAATCTAGTTAGAGGTAATACCTGGAACTTCTAAATTCTCGTAAAAGAATTGAAGAGATAAGGTACTCTATCAAGAGATGTTTAGACTTTAGGATAAGAATCACCCACACATTAATGTGAATATAAAATAGGGTGGAATGGGACACCAGATTTTATACTCAGATTGATATAGGAAAGATGGTATGGGACATCGGACCGTGGGATGAAAATTATCTTTTAGTCCTAGTTTAGATTTTGAAGATATGAAGTAAGGAACTTCCAAGATCTTCTTAGAACACTTCAAGCTTAAGTGTTATTGATTAGAAATATTTGATAAATTTCTGAAAGAAGTTGGACTTTGATTTTGAGTTGATCTTTTCAACTAAAGATTCAATTGACTAAGTCAAGTATCAAGTTCCTAGTGTAACTTGATAAATTCACTCTTCTGACTCAAAGAAATGCACAAGAATTGCATTCACAATTAGGAGTCAAAAAGATTGAATGTGACCTGAACTTAGTCTCAAGTGAAGCATTATTTGAATACCAAACTCATCAACAGAACCTCAGTGGGTCGACACACTGATGTTGGTTACCACACTAGTATCTTGTGGTTGGATGATGTTTTTGATTTTCTTTGAATCTTTTTGAGAATCCAACTTATTTCTCTTAAAGATAAAGAAAATGTTTCAAATCCTTGTTGAAATAGATCTTTGAAAAGTTAAAGTCCTGAGTCAACTAGACTTTGACTCATAGCAAGTTTATGTATATTCGAAGTTTGAATTGGTTGTACAGAGTCTTAGTTATTTCTTTCCGCTTTCCAAATCTTTTGAAATTGACTCAGATATAGTATCTAATTCCTTTTGCAAAAGACCAGGGTTAGCCGGTTAGAATAAAATAACTAACTTGAACATCCTAGATAGATGTTATGTACAAGAACCTTTTCAATCTTCAAAAGATGATAAGTCTAAATAGACTTATTCATTTGATTTTGCTTCAAGTTATAGCATAAAAGATTTCCTAGAGTCCAGTATACTCTAGAATAGAGAAGTTAGGAATTGCTCATCAGATTGACAATTCCCAAAAACTTTCAGTTAAAGTCTTTGAGAAAAGTGTCCTAAGTTGGACAAATTTTCATTTTGAATTTGAATTGGTGAAGTTAGTATGGTTGATTCCACCGAAATGGTAAACTTTCTCCTACAGTTTACATAGGATTTTTTCAACTCATTGGGACAGAGTAGTCCTCTAGTCGGGTGAAAAAAATCAAGTAACTGTTAGATAAAAGTAAACCATTGTACAGACACCTAAAGTTAGATGTATGGGACAACCAAACTTCAAGTTTTCCAAAACAAAATCAAGTGAATCAAGAATTCTCAAAGTCTTGCGAGGGATAAGAATCCCACCTTCATTACTAAGCCCATGCACCAGTTATGCCTAGAAATGGACTAGTAATTTGAATCCACCTAGTTCACATGTTTGTGCCTAGATCGCACATCCAGAAACTGTGAATTAGCCAGGGATGTCATTAGATCCACCCTCATTATTCTTCACTAGTTTGTACTTTGTCCCGTTCATCAAAGTACAAAACCAGATAGTGTTTTGAATCATTTGGGCAAGGATGCCACCACAGAGATGAGACATGTTCTTCCAAGTTCTAGAACATGACCATGTTCTTCCAGTTTTAGAACATGAGGCTCGGGGGTTGCCTACAGTTATATATATAGCTTTATTTTCGAGGACGAAAATCTTTCCCAAGGGGGAAAGAATGTAATAAAGTAAGTCTATGATCTAGGGATCCGATGGCTTCAGACAGATCTGAAATCGGATACCGTTTGGTCACTCGTCTGTAGGACCAAAGATCTCAAGAGTAGACTCAAGCATAAGTCATGTGCTCTCATATTCAAGTAATCCACTTAGCCTAGTGGTTAAGTCTCATGGTTGTGAAGGAGGAGGTCTTGGGTTCAACTCCCATGGGGAGCATGGGAAGAGAGTTTTGCCCAAAGAGCTCTAGAGCCTTCTATCTCAAGTTAACGTGAGTTAACTTGAGTCCAGTGGACTTAACTCAAGAGGTGAGTACAACAACCACTAAAGACTCTAGTGGAAGGTACTAAAGTAGTGGTCGAGATCACTCCAGCCACTAATAGACTCTAGTGGTGGATATGAAAGGAGTGGAGGAGATTGCACATGCACTTGTGGACTCTAGTTACATTTGTGGTCCTAATTAGTTCAAGCAGCTATATATACAGGCATAAGGTTGGGAGGAGGGTCATCTCTCAAGCATGTGGTGGTCGTAATCGCTACGCTGTTGCAGCAATGACCTGTCGGTTTGTGCAGAATATGAAAAGAGTCAGACTTTACAATTGCCAATCCGGCGGCTTCCAGAGTTCACAACACTCAAGAACATGCCCAAATAGAATGTGACTGATTATGTCACTAAAATGAAGGACCTAGCTAATCAACTTGGAAGCATTGAAAAAGTCATTGACGAGGAGCATCTTTGTAAGACAAGCGATCAATGGAATCAAATCAGATGACAAGTGGGAAGCATTCACTACTTCAATGGATCTATACATGGACATGTAGGTACCTGACTTCAATACTCTAATGGGACAACTCTTCACTCATGAAGCCAAGCTTGTGAAAAACAATGACAACTCAAGCTAAGGATCATAAAGGTAAAGGCAAGAAATCTGATGATGAAGCTAGTACCTCTCAAGCTAACTTTGCACGAAGAGATAGAGGTATAAGAGGAAGAGGAAGAGGAGGTAGACAAGGCAGGGGGAGATTCCAAAGCTCTTCTCCATGTGCCATAGGTGGATTGACTAACCATACAACTGAGAATTGTTTCAGGAACCCTAGAAATCAGAGAGGAAGAGGCTTCAATAGAGGAAGCTATGGAAGAGGAAGATCAAACAACTTCAACAATTATAACAACAACTACAACAACTACAATAACCAAGAAGGCTATAGAGGAAGGAGAGACTACAACAATTATACTGAAGAGCAAGGACAAGAAGACTCACATTTGTTAATGAACATGACCATGAGGCAAGGTAAAGCAGATGAACATGTGTTTTATATAGATTCTGGTTGTTCAAATCATGTACCAGGAAATGTGGCATTACTATCTGACTTGGAGGATCCAAGGAACAAGCATGAGGTTCAGACAAGAGATGATACAAGGCACTCAGTTGAAAAGATTGGGAATGTGAAGACTTGAGATGGAAACATGAATCTACTCAGTAAGGTATTGTATGTACCTACCATAACCAAGAACTTGATGTGTTGGACAAATTGTAGAAAAAGGTTTACAAGAAATGGAGCATTTGTTGAAGATCCTCAACAAGGATTAAAGAAGATAGCTAAAGGAGAAAAGACAGGTAGACTCTTTACATTTGAAGTGCACGATACTAGAAATATAGCACTTTTCAATTATGGAGGACAAACCTTATCAGAATTAGAAGTGTGGCACAAAAGATTAGCTCACATAGGAGAAAGAAGTTTAAAGAAAATATGCAGGGATAAGAGTGTGCTTGGATTGCCAAATATATCCAAGCAACATATGTTAACAAGTGTAGCTCATGTCAATTTGGGAAGTCTCATAGACAACCATTTATGAAGAAAGGTTACATTCATGGTGATCTATTGGAGGTAGTCCATACAGATGTTTGGGGACCTAGCAAAGGACCCTTCAATTTCAGGATCCAGGTATTATGTATCATTCATTGATGATTGTAGCAGATGGACAATACTTTATTTCATGAAGCACAAAGATGAAGTATTCAACTGTTTCAAAAATATCTTGCTCTTGTTGAAAATCAGACAGGGAAAACATTAAAGATGCTAAGTTCAGATGGAGGGGGAGAATACTTCTACCATGAGTTTGATGCATATCTCCAAGATAGAGGCATCAAAAGAGAAATCACTACCAGATATACTCCAGAACAAAATGGAGTAGCAGAAAGGAGGAATAGGACCATTGTGGAGGCAGCAAGGTCCATGATCAATGAGAAGAAATTGCCCAACTACCTATGGGCAGAGGCTGTATCCACAGCCACCTATGTTATCAACAAACTCCCATCCAAAGCATTGGATAGGATGACACCATATGAAGCATGGAATGGAAGAAGGCCTAGCCTAGATCATTGAAAAATTTTCGGGTGCATAGCATATGCACATGTTCCATCACAGATCAGAGGTAAAATGGATCCCAAGGCAGAGAAATGTGTGTTCATAGGTTATGATCTTATTCAAAAAGGGTACAGGTTGTATAATCCAAGTACTAAAGGTTTTATTGTTATTAGAGATGTTTTTTTAATGAAAACAACTCGTGGTTTGAATATGATTGCAGAAAAGTCAAGCTACCTTATGACCTAGAAGAAGACTTTCCTAAATTTCAGAAGGCAAATAATCAACAATGTGAAGATTCAAGTGATTCTCATGATGATCAAAGAACACCAAGGAGGAACTTCAAGGTATGGAGCAACAAAGGTAAAGAGAAGATACAAGACCTGAGGGATATTGCAGAATCCTCTCAACAAACAATAAGGAGATCAACTAGGGAAAAGAAGAAACCAGAAAGGTATGGATATGACACCTCTCTAGTCACTAAACACTCAATCTATATTGCTCAGGATATCAACTCCGAAGAACCATCAACTTTTGAAGAAACTAACAAGAAATCTAAATTGAAGGAAGCAATGGAGGAAGAGATACAAGCACTTCAAGAAAATCAGACTTGGGACCTAGTTCCCAAGAACCAATCCATGAAGATCATTGGATCTAGATGGATCTATAAGGTAAAAAGGAATTCTGATGGATCAATAAACATGTACAAAGCAAGACTTGTGGCCAAAGGGTTTGCTCAAACCCAAGGGATTGATTATGAGGAGACCTTATCTCCTGTGGCAAAGATGCCAACAATCAGAGTTCTCTTAAGCATAGCTGCTTCAAGGAATTGGAACATCTATCAATTAGATGTAAAAAATGCATTTTTAAATGGTTGGATCTCAGAGGAGGTATACATGGCACAACCTCCTTGATTTGTTGATGATGTACATCCTGAGTATGTGTGCAAACTCAAGAAATCTCTATATGGTCTCAAACAAGCTCCTAGAGCTTGGAATCATAGATTGGTTGGATTCAAGATGAGCAAAGCTGATTCTTTACTCTTCACTAAGAAGAGTAACTCTGAAGTTATATATCTTTGTGTGTATGAAGATGATATTATTCTTAGAGGTAATGATGCAGATGGAATCAAGAACATCAAAGCTCAAATGAAGGAAGAATTCAAGATAAGTGATCTAGGTTTGCTCACTTATTTTCTTGGATTAGAAATTGTCTATACAGATAAAGGGATCTTCCTTACTCAAAGGAAGTATGTTAAAGATGTAATTGCAAAGTTCAAGATGCAGGATGCTAAGGTTGCAGGTACTCCCATGGAGGTCAATCACAAGTTGAGTGCTCATGAAGGGGAACCTATTGAAGACATCAAAAGCTACCAAAGCTTAGTTGGAAGCTTGAATTATGCAACCTTAACTAGAGTAGATATCTGTTATGGTGTAAGTGTGCTTAGCCAATTTATGAACACTCCTAGAAAACCTCACATGGATGCAGCAAAAAGGATATTGAAATATCTGAAGGGAACTATGAATGAAGGATTGTATTATCCTTATACATCTAATTTGAGTGTAAAGCTATTCAGTGATGCAGATTGGGCAGGAACAAAAGATGACAGAAGAAGCACATCTGGATGTTTATCCTTTGCAGGTACAAAGCTCATTTCTTGAACTTCCAAGAAACAACCCACAGTAGCACTCTCATCAACTGAAGCTGAGATTAGAGGAGTGGCAAATGCAACTCAGGAAGCAATGTGGATCAAGACCTTATATGCAGATTTAGGGTTAGATTTTGGCACTCCATACGTATTTGGAGACAACACGAGTTCTTTGCATTTAGCTGCTAATCTTATCTTTCATGCCAGGAGTAAGCATATAGAAGTCCATTATCACTTTGTTAGAGAGAAAATAGCAAGTAAAGAAATACAATTGTCTTATGTATCTACTCAGATGCAATGTGCAGATATGATGACCAAAGCACTTGATGGAAGCCAACTCAACAGGTTCAAATCAATGATTGGCCCATGCAAGAGGTACCTATGGATTGAAGACTCAAGCATCTTAGGCTTGAGGGGGAGCTGTTGGTACATTTGGCAAGCCTTGATGCTTGACCAAAAGTTCAAAGGTTTACTTCATATCTTGAACTTGAATGTTCATTAGTCACATGTGAACACCTATTATAAATATCTTGAGTTTAACTCAAGATAAATGTAAAAGGAAAAGGTTGAGAGAACCTCGTAGCTTTAGGAGTTGTAATTCACAACAATCAAGTGATTGGAATCAAATTAATTAGGAACCTAAAAGATAGGATCACTTTTAGGTGGCATATTCCAAATTCAAATTCAAATTTATCTATAAACCCTCATGACTTTTAGTCTCGGGATAGAGAGCAGATCAAGGACACATTGAGCTTCAAGATTGTGGGCACACTTAGTTGACACATGTATGAGTAAGCCTACAGCATCTCCTTTGTATCATACATTCAATATATTATACATTTGTTTCAGATTATGCAACTATCTCGTGTTCACTATTACCTGCTGCTACACTCTTATTTTCAGTGGTTTTGTTTTAAGGAGTTCTATGCTATAAAATTTCACATCATTGCATTTAGAGATCTCCGAGATATGTTCATTACAATCTACCTATGTCTACTGTCTGTCATCCTCATAAAATGTCGGGATTACACCCCTAACTTCTTAAGATTATTTCTCAGCACATACTCATCCTAAATCAGTGAAATAACTTCCTACAGCAAGGTTAGGGGTCCAATTAGGTATGGTTAAGAGCTCTCAGGTCAATTGTAATCAATGAGTGAGCACTGAGTGAAACACTGAGCAAGTAACAGTCCATAAATAACAAGTTTTTACAACTCTTCAACATTGAAAGTAGTCTGTTTTGATGCAACTATTTGAAGGTGATGCTTCAAAGCACATTATGGCATAAAATGCATATTTGGGAAGCTAAAGGTGTCTATTAAGATAATCTGAAGTAACATTGGTAGGTGTAGAGCAGGATTTGTGCAGCACCAGCTCATTTCTAGAGTATATTCAATCATCTCCTCACACAAACAACCAAAAACATGCAGATGAGCAACAGACGGCTTGCAATCATGCCAAGCCTCATATGGAGTGATAGAGTGCAACACTTTAGTGGGAAACCTGTTAAGTACACAACCAAGCCAATTTTGGCTAATGCAAAAATTGATATCATATTTTTCTTGATCTCTGGTACAAATAAAGCATCTAACAAAGTGAAAGAACTACCATCAACAGTAGTTAGAATGATCTTACCAACTCCCATGACAGGACAAGAGGAGTTGTTTGCGCATGTGATAGTATTCCTTGTAGGGAAAGGCTCGAGTGAAGAGAAGAAAGTGCGCTGCGAGGTAATATGTTTGGTCGTCCCACTATCAAAGTACCAAACATTTGAGTCTACTACAGACATACAATGCTCATTAGAAGATGGGTCAAAACTGCAAACAGTAGTAAATGCCCATTCTTCTCCCCGCACAAGATTAGCAGACTCTCTTTCTGGTGTAGAGGCCTCTGCAACAACCATTCTAGCCTCTTTCTTCTTTGCCTCTTTAGCAGCCAGTTTTGGACAGTTCTTTATGATATGATCATTTCCTTCACAGTGCTTGCAAAAAAAAATTTCCTTTTCTGATTTCTTCTCATCTTTGTCTTCCTTCTTCGAATGTGCAGCATTTGTAGATTTCTGCTTGCTAATAGATGAGCTCCATTTACCTTTGCCCTTTTGACTAGCTAGGAAAGCTTGATGTACAACAGACATAACTCCTCAAATGACAAGGCATTTGGATTGCCTTTCATCATCAAATGAAGAGTAGAAGCAAAACTCTGATATGAGTTAGGAAGACCATTCAGAACGGTCTGTGCAAGTGAGCTATCTTGTATTACCTCATCAGTAGAAATCAACTGTTCCTTCAAGACTTTGATCTTTGTTGGAAAATTGTCCATAGAATCACCTTCATTTATGTGCTCACTCTCCAATTGTTTTTGGAGGTAAGAAACACGAGCCTCATTCCTAGCTTGGTACAATGTGGTAAGTGTATCCCAAGAATCCTTAGCTGTTCTACAAGAGTGAATGTGAGGAATAATGGCACGTTTGATAGAAAAAGCTATCAATGCATGTGCTTGAGTGTCTTTGCCATCCCAATGAATTTGCTCTTTAGTAGGCGTGGTAGAAACCGCAGCACAAACAGGAATATGCAGAATGTCATCATCTTTGACACCTCCTCCATGAGCTTCAGTACCTGCAACTGTGCAGGTGTGATATGATGTTTTTCAACACCTTGCACAATGTTCCATAGTCCTTTTGCAACCAATACATGTCGCATCATATAAGCCCATAACAGATAGTTGGTACCATCTAACTTATCCTCAACAGTCATCATATGGAATACATCTGTTGGAATACATCACTGCTTTGAGCCATGGTCTGTGACTAAAATACCTTGATGCAAGAAATTGAATGTATCTCAAAAAGTTGAACAGAATTTTCCAGACAAATTCTGCTAAACTTGTAGCTGACTTTGAGATGCTTATACTGGCGAATCAAAACTGGTATATACCTTTGGCACAAAAAGATGAAATAGCCTGCATAAGCTTTGCAATATGCATTCGGAGGCTCGAAACGAGCTCATATCGCGATTTTGGCACCACAAAGCAAAGCAATTTTGATCTCTAAAACACCCTGAGTATGCTCACCAAATTTCATGTGATTTTGAGATTGCAACCGGAGAGGTGTCAATGACGCTCTAGATGAAACGGTGACCTGCTCTTATACCAATTGTTGGAGTTAGACATCTACGAAAGCACGTGAACTGCACAAGGAAGAAGAAGAAGCTTGGGGCTAAACACACAATATTGAATGTATTACCACTAGAATATTCAAAGATAAGTAGCCCATTAGGGTATTGAGCGTATATACAAGCCGGGGAAAAGAACCTCTGAAAGAGGCAAAAAAGTGCCTCGACAGTCCTAGGGTGTTCACAAACATCACTACCTAAATATATCAACATAAAGTGCCTAAGAGGTATGAAGAATGTATGTGTGAGAAAATGTGGAGAATATGAACAGTTTAGAATTGTTTTACAACAAGCCATGATTCTGAAATTAGGGTTTTAGAAACCCTAAATCAAAAACTAGTGACCTAACAAGTAAGAAACTGATATAGACTTGTTATTCACAGTAAATCAGCAATTTGCTGATGGTTGGCTGACAAAATCTCCTCCACAATGGCACCAAAGATAGAGAACACCTTGTCTAAGTGTAGAAGAATACTCCTAGTAGAGCTGATCACCAACAATGACTTGATGCCTTGAGTGATGTGTGAAGAGATGGATAGGTATGTGCTTGAAGATGAAGAGGTGTTGCAAAATCCTTGATCTACACCAGCCAAATGAACTCCAGGAGTATATGGTGGGCCCTTTCAGCTTTCCAATGGATGTATTAGACACCCTATGTACCTTGGAAGATCACTCTCAAAAAGATAGATCAAAACAGATAAGTTGGAGTTAGCTCAGAGGTGAAAACTTGCTATTCTTGGTTCATACACCTGTCCAGTGTTTTACATAATTCTCTGGGCACAGCAGCAATTAGCTCAATTCCTCTTGGGGAAGTCTAGGCAACTTAGAGAGCTAACTTTCAAGAGTAATCTCATCAAAAGTAATGAACCACACACTGAGAATGAGTTTTAACAAGTGATGACATCATCCTGATTTTCACGGGCTGCTATAGAAATAGAACAGTGAGCAGAAAAATCAACATAACTCAACATTTAGAAATCCAATGATTATGAAAATTCGTATCGTTATACTAGACAGTAAGCGGAATCCAACAAACTTTAAATCATTGAATTTGGATAAGTAACCGCGGCGAAATGGCTCTGACAAGATGAGTGAAAACGTCGGGTACCTGATAGAGAAGTGAAGATGAGCAGACCCTGTTGACTTCAAATGAACATAACTGAAGATTGCAACATCCAAATGACATGAAAATTTGTGCACATATAGTAGACTTATAGAGCTAACTTTACCAAGTTAAATCACTGAAAATGATGCACCAAGCTCAGAGAAAATATCTCTGCAAGCTGACTGAGAAAACTGAGAGTAATGGCAGTGAGTAGTACACTTCACAAGAACATGGAAAGATGAAACCAAATAATCATGAAAATGAAAGTATATTGCTTGTACAATACAATGACTTACTGATACATATGTGTGCCTTGTAATCACACCTTGATATGGCATAAAGCTCAGCTCTTGGAGGTCTTCACATAGGCCTCTCTAACCACGACTAAAACTGCCATCTATTTATAGTTGAGTTTGAGAGGCTAACTTCCCTCAATCACTCTCCAATCAATCAATGATTGATTTGATTCTCTACCTACCACAAATCACGAATTCGTGGCTCCTCTTTCCATTCTTGATCAAGTGGACTCAACCACTTAAGATTCTCTTACTTTTACATTAAGTAAACTCTTCAAAAGTTACAAGAGGTAGTTCACAAGTGAACTTTACATAGTCTTCTTTTTAAAGCTTCTTCTAAGAATTTGTGAGACTCAAGCCAATACTTAGGCTTGTCATAGACTTGCTCCAACATGATGCAAAGTGATGACCCCAAGAGTCTCTTATATAGGCCTCCTAGCTTCCCACATTGAGCTTTTACGAAAGAGCATAAAAGTATGTCCTTAATTTAGTGAAACGACTAAAAATAGTGAAGGTTTTTACCTAAATCTGCTAATACTGCATAATCAAAGAAGGATGAAAAAGATGAGAAGAAAAAAGAAAAATAGAAATTGTTTTGCAAATACTGTAAAGGAAAAGATCATGTCACGAAGAGTTGTCCAAAACTGGCCGCTAAAGAGGCAAGGAAGAAAGAGGTTTGAATGGTTGTTGCAGAGGTCTCTACACCAAAAACACAGTCTGCTAATCTTGTGCAGAATGAAGAATGGGCATTTACCGCTGTTTGGAGTTATGCCCCATCTTCTCATGAAGAGTGTATGTCTTCAGTAGACTCAGTGTATGAACAGTGTATGTTTGAAGTAGACTCAGATGTTTGGTACTTTGATAGTGGGGCAACCAAACATATTACCTCGTAGCAGAGTTTCTTTACTTCACTCGAGCTTGTTCCTACAGGGAATATTGTCACATGCCCCAAAAACTCCTCTTATCTTGTGATGGGAGTTGGTAAGATCATTCTACCTATTGCTGATGATAGTTCTTTTACATTGTGGATGCTTTATTTGTGTCAGGGATCAAGAAGAATCTGTTATCAATTTCAGCTTTAGCCAAGATTGGCCTGATTGTGAAATCTGGTGCGGGAAGACGTACAGTTCATGATTTGCCAAGTGGCGATGTCATTATTGCTTATGGCATTTTATGTCGTGGGATTTATAAGTTCCTAGACTATGAAAAATCTATCAATGATTCAGCATGTGCAGTACATGATTCTTAGTCTATGTCAGATGCCAAGCTTTGGCATGCACACTTTGGTCATCTGAATTTTGCTAGTGTGCTAAGCTTGCAAAAATCTGAAATGGTGTCCTCTTTGCCCAAACTTGAGGCACCTGGTAAACATGTATGTGAAGGCTTTATTTTGGGGAAAATGGAGTGTTCCTCCTTCCCAAAAGATGGTTCAGTTCGAGCTACTCAAAAATTGCAGCTTGTTCACAGTGATGTTTGTGATCCTATGCAAACATTTCTTTTTGGAACTATCTTTACTTCTTGACTTTCATCGATGATTTTTCCAGGCATGCATGGGTATATCCATTGAAAGCAAAGTCTTAAGTGTTTATGTGCTTCAAACAGTTTTTGGTTTTGGTTAAAAATCTGTCAGCATGTAAAATGGGCACCCTTCATTCTGATCGAGGGGTGGAGTATATGTCTTTCGAGTGTAATGTGTTTCTGGCTAAACATGGGACAAAACATCAATGTACAGTGTCATATACACCTCAACAGAATGGAGTTGCTGAAAGGAAGAACATGTCATTCATGGAGATTGCGAGGTGTATGGTCAAGAGTCAGGCTTTACCACATAGTTTCTAGCTTGAGGCTATTATGTGTGCAGCATATGTACTTAACAGGTGTCCCACTAAAGCATTGCAGTATATTACTCCATCAAAGGCACAGTTGATAGGAATAGGAGGAACGATTACTCAATGTATGGGTGAAGTAACCTTACCACTACATATGGGAAACAACACTATGGAACAGAAGCTCTTAGTTTGTCATGATCAGGACTTACTCGAAGACATAGTGTTAGGTCAAGATTGGATATATGAATATGAGGTGACCATTCAATTGGATTTAGGATACATCTCAGCCAAGATAGGACATCGTGAAGTATTCAATTTGCTAGACAAACGACCAATCAAAGCCGCAAGCATAGAGCCAAAAATTCACTCTAATGAACACAGTTATGAATGTATGTTCACTAGCACTATGGAAACCCCTTCATCAAGTACTTCATGTGAGGACACACTGAATCCTGCTTGCATACCATCTTCTAATCTAGCAAGTCACAAGAGTGTCATTCTATCTGAAAACAGCCGTAGCGAAGAACCATGCACAAGAGAGACTAGTCCTCCGAGTAATCCAAAGTCTGTACCTATTAGAATATACCCCATTCCTCACACTAAACAAGCTTGGATAAGGAAGGATCAAACCGATGCATATCTTCAACAACAGAAACATCTTCGACATCAGAACAACCAATCAAACAAGAAGGCAAATCATTTTGAACACCAAGGTCAACGACAAATTGCCTATGGATTCCAAAGAAAGTAGTAGCCACCCAACCGGATCGAGTGCAAATATGGCTTTCAAAATCATGTGCTCCAAAGACGCTCAACCGAAATGATGAACCACTGCACAAGGAGAACCAATATGTTCTAAGGGCAAAACAGCCAAAGAAGAATAGCTACAGGAAAGAAATGGAGTCTGCAATTGCAACACAAGTCAGTCCAAGATTCAAAAAGTAGATAAAGAAGACGTACAACATGAGAAGCACCACATTCATCAGGAATGTTCGGGATACAATATGTCCCAACAGAGTAAAGCAGATTTCGATGCCGAAAGACAAGACAAGCTGCATGCATCATCCAACTACTTCAAGTTGCACACATTTGGAGTTACCCAAATCCAAAGTATGCATAATAGGGCCACATCACAAGGCCAAGCATTCGGCACAGGATTCTTCTATTTCAGGATAGTAAGCACATTTTCCTCTCAGGAAATAGGAGAGCACTTGTACATACATTAAGAAAATCACTCAAAAAGAAATAACCGCTTCGGCTAAGAACTAACTTTTTTGTTTTCCTTTCAGACGAAAACATGAAAATATCTACAAATATGAAAAATCTAGGTATTACCTTTCTCACACCCACGAGAAAGGGACGACACCATTCACGCGCAGAATTGCCAATCTAATAAAGGATAAATGAAGGATGATTCTAAATACTATTCGGTGACTAATTACTGCCATCAATTGAGTGCAGATGGCATCTCCCAATTTTGAAGCTACGCAAGAGGAAGAGGTGCAACTTCTTCCATTGGAATCAATAACGAAAGCAAGAGGCCATTGGTTTCTTGATGACCAACTAGTGTCGGACCTTATTTTCATGGCAACCATAAAGATCATGGATAGGAATCACTACTTCCCTATTATTTCGCAAGACTTCAAGACTATTATACAAGGATTACCTCGCATGGTGGATGTCTGGACACAAGCAGAGATAGACGCATTTCTGAGAGTACCTATCTATCTACCAGATTTTCAAAGATGCACACAAGTGATGAACACACTGCAGCCTGCAGCGACGAAGATATCAGTTCCTGAAGCAAGAGTACTGGACAAAGTGGGTACTTGGAGAACCACTCAATTCACTCATGAGTTAATCAACAAAGCTTTTGGATGGAATCAAGAAGGAATCACTAATGTCAAGGAGGAATGTCATGACCCAAAAAAGAGATCCTTTTTGGATATTAACAGAACAGATATTGAAGATGTTGTCCGCTTAGTGCATCAGCACTTTTGTTTCCCGAGTATGCATAGATACACAGCCCCGCAAAAGATTGTTGTACAACTACTATCTCATGCAATGAAACAAGTTGGAAACAAAGTGAATATGACTCCTTATGTCCAAGAACGATTATTTGAATCCAAGAAGAAATGGGGTCAGAAGAAGTTTCTAAATGGCAGTTCTGCGTTAACCTTACTTATCTATGAGGCACTTGATATGAAAAATTGTCTCCGTGACATGCCAACCTCAGAGGGGTTAGCCCAATATGCCAAATCTGCCACGGTTCCCAGGAAAAAGAAAGCAGCTATTGCCATGGAAGAAGCAGGAACTAGTTCACAAAAACCCATGAGGGGTACAAAGCGCCTGAGAGAGGAAGAAGCCCAAGCTACACCTCAGTCAAAGAGGACACATATGTTACCAAAGATTCTTGTAGCACAAATACCAATCACAAAGAGGGACCTCTCCGCAGCCCTAGAAGAGACACATCAGTACATGCAAGGGCAAGTGAATCTGAATGTTCAAGGTCATCACTATAGACAAGCAAGTCAGGAAAAGAAACAACGGAGTAAAGAAAAGACCCCAGAACAAGCTGCCAGATACAAAGCACTGGGCTTAGATGATTCAAGCTCCAACGAAGAATCTACTCCTGAGAAAGATACATTGGATACTGATATAAGAATAGAAACTCACGAGGAAGAATGGACGGAAATTAATCAAGTTGGTCACACCTGACAACCAACAGTCGCAAGCGAAGAACATCGAACAACATGTGGATAAGGTGCACATGATTCAACTAAATGACCAATCAAAGATAAGTGTGAAAGAAGTCCCCATGAATAATGAAGCCCCCAGGCCACCTATCAAAGAGGAGATACAAACTCCATGAACGCGGACTTAGACATATTACAAAACAAAGAGCCAATTGTAATCGAGGTGCCAGATGATACACCTCAAGGCAAAATCAACCACATGGAGGCTGAGCCAAGCATACAACTCCACATTAGGCAGCCCCATGACACTACATTACACATAGCACAAGGAAAAGATGTGACAACAGGAGCAGAACCAAATATTCCAAAAACATGGTTAAATGTGGATGTCACACAATTAAAGCCGGTGGTCAAGCAGATGATACAAACGACCATGGATACACAACAACAGATGATGGATATTGATGCAGACTATTAAAAAGCCATGAGGGAAAAGAGTCAGTTTCAAATTATGAGTGAACAATTGTCTGCACAACTAATCCAGGCCCAAAAAGAGATAGCATCCAAAAGCACGGAATTACTAGAGGTAAAAATGCAATGTAACACATTGATGACCCAGCATCACCAACTCCAGGCACAACTCACAGACCTACAAAGGGTACATCAAGCCAGCGAGGCCGACAAAGAGAGAATGAAAGCTAGAAGCACCTTGCTCGAGACACAATTAAAGGTGTACATGGAAGAAAATGACAGTTTACGAAATAGAAATAAAGAACTCATGAAGTCATTGCTATACGATCAACCTCTCGAAAAGCAAGAAACAACAGATGTTGATCAGAAAGAGTTAAGAGACCAGATTGCAAAATATACAGACTTGCTACAACAAGAGCAAGCATTAAGAACCGAATGGGAGCAGAAGTACAACACCATCGAGCTCCAAAAACAATTGAATATGGCCAATGGTAAACTTGCCTCGAGTTATAGTGAGAACATGGATCAAGTAGCCGAAATTGGCAATGAACTGCTTGCAGCCAAAGAAGCACTCAGGGCAGCAATGCAAGAATTAAAAGAAAAGACTGAGCGCATACAACAATTAGAGACCAAAGTAAAAGAGAAAGCACCCATGGGGACACCAGTAGAGCTAGCAAAGGGAAATCCTACTGACGAGGTAGAGGTACGTCCTCTATCTCCCCCGATTTATAATTCTCCAATACACGAGCAGATGGCGGACATACATGATGATCATCCAATGCCATATACTGCAGACATAAGTCAGAAGGAACGGGCACTAGTGGTGTCCCGATTGACAGAAAATTTTGAGAACGAAGTGATCAAGGTCATGAAAGAAGCAAAGATCAAGGGTAAAGAATTGGAAAAGATCATGAAGCCTTTCAACATCCCGTACGGATTATTGAGAGAGAAAACAAGACAATATATAAAGAAGATTACAAAGACAAGTCCAGACGAGCAGCTAAACTTTAAACATGACACATTCACTTACACTCAAGAAGAATTTGAAGCTGCATAACCTGTTTGGAGAAGGAAAGTTTTGGAGAAACCTCCTACACTACGGGTGCATTAGCAAGCAGCACCATATTTCCTACAGGTAAACCCTTCATTTTGTCCTATACCATGTCGTAGAGAAGCCAGGGAATTTTTGGAAATGCAAAAGAACGGTGCCATAAATAACTAGTGGCTGAATTACCCACTACTTCCAATTCCACCACATAATTATCTTCCAACAGAGGAGTACATGGTCAAGTCCATCGAATTTTGGCTGCAAAGTTATGCAACAGTACCCGATTTAACTGTAAAGATGAAAAATAAAATACTCAGTATGATACTTACAGTATTGAAGGTTTTCAAACATGCAGCCTACACATTTTTGAATTTCATTGGTATTAATCAAGGAACGGACATACTCATTTTTTATCTGTCTGTTATGCCTAGCCGACCAACCATAATGGCTTATTATTCCAGGCTCATGTTCTTGCCAAGTATATATATGCAAACATTTGAGGAAGCATTTTTTACAGGATTTTTTGAGATAGATTCCGAAATCCTTTTAAAGATGTCATCTAATTTGAATGCCAGATTAGTGGCATATGAACTGAGTTTCTTCGCCGACCACAGACAGCCACCTAACGATGGCGTAAAGGCAGAACAGTGGAAACAGTTAATGGTACGTGAAGCCAATCTGCTTAATGACACAGAGCAAAAAGTATATAGAACATATGCCCGTCGCTTGTCAGAGCCTGTCGGGGACGACAGAGTCCAGGAGGGGGGCAGTGTTGAGGGAGAATCAAGCAAGAAGAAGAAAAGAAGAAGACAAAGAAAAAAGCTTTTACTAAAACGATACTATATGAAGACAAAAGTTTATATCTCTGCAAGAAGTCCCGCAGGGGCACACAGATCAAGGAAAAATCATGCAGCTGGAAGGAGGAACCAGGGCTAGGAAAGTATCCATGAAGAAGTGCACGAAGATATTCAGCGGTTCCATAGCCACATGAGGGTGCTTCAACCTCTTGATCAACAGAAGGTTCAGATCAAGGCTAAAGAGCTACATCCTCATATGTCTACAAATGGCGTGCGTGGCAATCCGAATTAACAGGCAAACCAAATGCATCAGGCCTAGAGGATGTCAAGACAAATATCGAACAGGGCCTTTAAAACGGAACGCCAGTTTGACCGACAGGCAAAACTGACCAAAGGTTGCGCGCAGGGAAAAGAAGGTGAACAGGCTTAAGTAAAACAGCAGGGTCTGATGTGTGCAACCAGGACAAATCAGAGGACCACTAAAACGTAATGCAAGACTGATGAACAGGCAGAACTGACCAAGGGATGCGTGCGATGACAGAGACAAATAAGAAGTAAAGCCTGTCAAGGGACGACAGAGACAAAGAGGGGGAGAGTGTTGCAGAGCTAAAGAGAACACAAGGCAGAGAAAAAGACGGGCCCCAAAATTTTCTGATTTGGACACTCAATTTTTGTATTATAACCATTCTTGTAATATATTTTCCGATGTAAGGGCACTAGAGGAGTCCTCTAGATGCATCCCCATAGAAGATTAGTAGCTTACCCATGTAAATTAGTAGGAAAGTAGTCCTTTAGTGAATAAAGTGCCGGTCTCTTGTGTGAAAGGACCATTTTTAGGGCACAAGTATATAAGTCAATTTGTGACTCTTTGTAAAGACCTTTTGCCATTGTGAGAATCAAGAGCACATAAATTCGAATTTGTGTCTTCTCCTCTCTGTATCTTCTTCTTTGTGAGCTTGTGTGCATGTGTATTGCTTGGAAAGAGTGTTAGGAAGTGTTGTCTATCCATGAAAGTGTTTGTTTGCTATTGTTAAGGTGTGTGCGAAGTGTAGGAAGTGCTAAAGTGTAGGAAGATTTTCCCGTGACTCAGTATTTTGCTCATAACTTGAAGTAGGAGTGTCATAATTGAGTGAAACCACTGCCATTTGATGCGTCTTCTAGAGAGCTTCGAAACGCATATGCTATTTGCTATATTTGGAGTTCGAAGCTGAGAGAAAAGCTCAATTTACTATTGGCTGCTGTTCCAAGTATCGTGACACCATAACTGACAGATGAAGCTTGTTTGGATCAGTCTTTACCTTGTTTGCACTCTTTGAGTAGTTCATTTGCATTGATCATCATTTGAATGCATGTCTTCATACACTCGGCTAGGTTTGTATACTCATCGGATTGATAATTAAAGCGTGAATCCCCACTATATGCACTTGAGGGGGATTGAGGTATAGTCTCTTTCTCCACAAGTCCTTGAGTTGATGCTTAGGTACACAACCCTGCACAATGTTCCACAATCCTTTTGCAACCAATACATGTCACATCATATAAGCCCATAATGGGTAGTTGGTACCATCCAACTTATCCTCAACAGCCAACATACAGAATACATCACTGCTTTCAGCCATGGCCGGTGACTAAAATACCTTGATGCAGAAAATTGACTATATCTCAAAAAGTTGAACGGAACTGCCTAGACGAGTTTTGCTAAACCTGTAGCAGACTTCGAGATGCTTATACTGGCGAACAGAAACAGGTATATACCTTTGGCACAAAAAGATGAAATAGCCTGCACAAGCGCTGCGATAGTGCATTTGGAGGCCGAAACGAGCTCAGATCGCGATTTCGACACCACAGAGCGAAGCCGTTTTGATCTCAGAAGAAGAAGAAGCTTGGAGCACAAACACACAATACTGAATGTATTACTAGCGAATGTACAAAGATAAGTAGCCCATTAGGGCAATAGGCGTATATACAAGCCGGGGGAAAAAAACCTCCTAAAGAGGGAAAAAAGTGCCCCGACGGTCCTAGTGTGTTCACTCACATCACTACCTAAATATATTGTAGATGATTTGTGTATGCCTCCAAACTATGAAGTCACTCTTATGTCATTTTGTGGTCCTATAGTATATAGAGTGCCCATGTTACGAAGATGCAGTTTATGTGGAGGAGATCATCCTACACATATGTGTGTGCGAGGAGGGACCGGTGTACATCAGACATATCCTTACAATAGACAGCCCCAACAAGGAACTACCTTGTACTGCCAAAGAAAATACACCAATCACACCACAGAGAACTGCCCATTCAATAGACAGGCACAACCGTTACAACCATCTCAGTATTGACCATACGGATATCCAACTAGAGAGCCAGACAGAGAGATGCCCAGGTACAATCCCTATTCAACACCAGGAGGAGCACCGAGACCATACGAACAAGTAACATATCCACCACCCCAACTAGTGTTAGGACCACAACTGTCACAACCTCAACAAGTGGTACCTGTGAAATACGCTCAGCCAGAAGAAAATTTGGAAAGAGCCATAGTGCCAGCCTCAACGATGACTAGTGTAGAATCAGCAAACCCTAGATATGAGCTGCCCCTAGGAGATTATTATCCCTATGAAGCCAATATGTTAGAATATGAATCAGCTTATGATTCGGCTTACTATGGATATGAAGGTTATGAACAGGCTTTTGGAACAGAGGTGGCAACATTGATGTATACTACACCTAAAGCACAACCACCCATGAGACCACCTGTGTCGAGAGGACCTTGTTATAGATGCGGAGGAGACCATTTCATTAGAGAATGTCCTCGACCTTACAATCCACCACCTCCTAGGACTTGGGAAGGATATTGCAATGATTGCGGAAAGGAACATCTTTTCAGAGACTGCCCGAAGAATCCAATCAAAGTCCAAGACATTGCACCAATTAATGTAATTGAAGTGATAGAAGCATCTAGAAGTGATAAGGAATACACTGTGCCTTTAAAGGCCATTACAAGAGCTCAAATGAAAGAACAAAAAGGAAAACAACCAGAACAAGAACGAGAGAGCAAAAGAACGGTAAGTCCCAAAATTCAAAGAGTTGAAGATTTTGAGGACCCACGTGAGAGTACCCAGAATACTAAAACACAAAAGTGACAAGAAAGAAGAGAAAATCTCAAAGATAAATGGATAAAACACAAGAGTCAAGAAAATAGGAAAAATCTAGAAACAAGCAAGAGCATAACAAATAGAGGACTCGGGAAAAGGTTCCCATTCCAAGAAGCAGAGAAACCAGGATCCATTTTGGCTGACCCAAAACCTGATGACCTAGACATGTGGCTAAAAGCTTATCAGGCTAGAATTAAAATTGGACCGAATGTAGAGCAACACGAAAAACTTTACCCACAAGGAGAATTAGAAAAGGAGAGGCTTGCTCTATGCAGAAAACTTATAGAGGTTGCACAGGCAACCCTAGAAAAGACTATCCCAGCCCTCCCAGAAATGAGGATAGCCGAGGATCAATATAAAGAGTATGTCAAAGCCAAGGGTAAAGAACCTAGAGAGCAGATTGACATGCGTGAGCGAACAAGAATCCAAGATGAACCGATGTCAACAATACCTGATCTAGAAGCTGATTGGCCAAAAGAGTTATGGAATAGAATCTGAGAAGAACAATGGAAGAAAAATGGTGTGATTAAGCCTCCCTTTGAGGAATTAGATGTGGAAGCTTATCAACCCAATCCCAATATGGAAGAAGTATACGAGGAAGTGTCAAGGCTAGACAGAAATAGAGAAGAAGCTCAGAGCACTTCAACTTTACCTAATTACATGGGAGAATACGAAAAGGAGTCTATGATAATCCGAGCACCCACAGTACATGGAAAAGGAAAGGGAAACTCAGAAAGGAGTTCTCACAATTTAACGGAACTTAAGAAGACAAAAGTACAATGTAAATTTACTGTAGAAGAATTACTTCAAATTCAGCCACATTTATGGAAGCAATTAGCGAGCCAAATGGAATTAGGACAAGAAAAAGAAGGAAAAGAAGGGGAAGGAAAAGGAAACTCACCTAAGATACAAATTCCAATTGATAAGGTGGGAGAATTTAGTGAAGGAGACGAAGGTAATACGTGTCTACCTGTCACTTACAATGGGTACATGACCAAGGCTATACTAGACACAGGATCTGGAGTGGGAATCGCCACCAAGGAGATTTGGGAGAAATGGGGGAAGCCTGCCTTACGGCCCACCCGCATGAAGCTCCAATTAGCAGACTATCACGTGGAAAAACCCTTAGGAATACTGGAAAGAATCAAACTAACCACCTGTGGAGTTGAATTTGAACACACATTAGCCATCTGTAAATTTGAAAAGGCTAATAACTACGGAATGATATTAGGACGACCTTTCATGAGACAAATGCGGGTAGTACAAGACTGGGGAAGAGATTCGTTATACCTGCAACATCAAGGAAATACAACCAAGATAAACTTGCATACATTTGCATATTGAGATGTCCCCCCACTACAATGGAATCCCATACACAAGGAGGAAGATGACCTATCCATTCATAGTGCTAGATCAAGCGATCAATCGTGGATGCATGAGGACGCTCAATTATGGATGTGTAAAGAAGCCAAGAAAGAGGACAACAAAAGACAGCTATGGCCAATAGGACATCCTAACTACAAACCTATAGAAGACCCAAGGTATATGCCGCAAATCTTTCCTGATGAAACTTTTGAACCGCATGGATGGATGGAAATCTTAGCAACCCTAGATGTGTGTGTGAATGAGGAAGTCTTGACAATGAACGAGTGCATAGACGAGGAAGGTTATGATGTGAATCTTTATATGGTTGTCCGTCAAGAAGTAGAAGAGGGAGAAATCTTGGAAAAAGAGTGGAAGGAGGAATATGAGAGTATAGAAATGGAACCAAAATTTGATTCAGAAGAGAGATATCTAGACACCATTTGAACCGAAGAGAAGCAGGAACTGACAAAGATCTTGGCAATAGAATCCGCTCCCATAGTACAAAACCAAGAGGAAAGCATGAGTAAAATCGAACTAACCCCAGATCTTTTCGAGGTTCCTGATCATTTTAAAAGATATGAAGTGGAAGAGAGAAAGGTAGCCATTCAAATGCCTAAACGAGAGGCTCGAGACACAGAAGCATACGACAACAAGGAACAAACGAAAAAAATCATAGTAACAATAGAACCGAGAGAAGAAAGATGTACATACATAGGTAAAGATGTGTCAAGGGATGAGGAAGAAGAGTTAATACAATTGATCCAAGAATATCGAGATGAATTCTCTTGGACATATAAGGATCTTAAAGGAGTGGAACCCTCGATTTGTTCTCATAGGATACCAATGACGACAGATGCAAAACCATCAAAACAACGCCGTTATACATATAATGAGATTTATGCTGCTAAAATTAAGGAAGAGATAGACAAGCTATTAGCGGCACGATTCATATATGAAATAGAACACACCGAGTGGGTATTTCCACTAGTAGTTGTGCTGAAGAAGAACGGAAAGTTGAGAGTGTGCATTAACTTGAAAAAAGTCAATAATGCAGCCACCATACAGGATAGCTATCCATTACCCATTACGGACCATCTATTGGAAAGAGTCGCAGGGAAGGAAGTCTACAGCTTCTTAGATGGATTCTCTGGATACAATCAAGTAGCTATTGCTACTGAGGATCAACACAAGACCGCATTCGCGACCCAATGGGGAGTCTATGCTTTCCGGGTGATGCCTTTCGGACTCACTAATGCGCCTGCTACTTTCCAACGATTGATGTGTCATGTTTTCAAAGAATTCTTGAAAACGAGTATGGAAGTATATGCAGATGACCTATGTACATATTCCAATCAAAGGCAAGATCATATTCCTGAGTTGAGGAAGATATTTAATAAATGTAGATAGTACAGAGTCTGTTTAAACCCAGAGAAGTGTGTCTTCATGGTAAGACAAGGGAAGATCCTAGGACACATAGTCTCTAGGAATGGAAAATCCACGGATGAGGACAAGATTAAGGTCATCTTAGAGCTCCCTATACCTAAGAATGCGAAGGAGGTACAAGCATTTATGGGACATTGTGGATACTACCGTCGCTTTATCCACATGTATGCCATAATCGCCAAACCTCTGTATGGACTATTAACTCAATTCACTTGGATAGAGGAATGTGAGAAGGCATTCAATGAGTTAAAGAAGAGGTTGAGCATAGCCCCAATTCTGAAAACACCAAATTGGAACAAGCCTTTTCATATTCATGTTGATGCTTCCAATTACGCAATAGGATGTATCTTAGCCCAACCAGCCGATGAAGGGAAGTTAGATCATCCAATTGCCTATGCAAGTAGACAACTGAACCAAGCAAAGAGAAATTATAATGTCTACTTTCTTTCAGGAAAAGAAATAAAAAGATGTGGTAAGAGATCTCACTTATAGAACCACAGGAAACGGAGTGACGGAACAACAACGTATCACTACAATGCACTACACAGTTGCTATGATTTCCATTGAAGCTAATGCACTTTTCCTTACAAGTGCAGATGGCTTCTGAAGATTCTGAAGCAACAGTTCAAGAGGAAGTACTGGAATTTCCTCTTCAGAGTATCACCAAGGCAAAGGGACATTGGTTTAGAGAAGATCAACTGGCTGGGCAGTATCTCTTCTTGGAAACTATAAAAATCATGGATACAGATCATTAATTTCCAATCATGTCCCAAGACTTTAGAGTTTTGCATGAACTTTCATCGACGATTGCCATCATGAAGAAAACGGGCATTCATAAATATTTTGAATTGCCAATCTATAAGCCCGACTTTCAAAGGTGCACACAAGTCATGAACACATTATAGCCAGCACTGCATGATCCATTGGTGCCCGAGGCTAGAGTGATGGATAAAGTAGGCGAATGGGTAATTATTCAATTCACTCATGGTTTGATTAAGGAAGCTTTTGGATGGGAAAAGGATGGAACCACGGTAGTGAAAGAAGAGAGTCAAGGGGCAAAAACCAGAACGTTCACCAACATTAACAAAGTCGACATAGAAGAGGAAGTCAAACTATCCACCGGCACTTCTGCTTCCCAAATATGCATCGATACATGGCTCCACAAAAGATTATTGTCCAGTTACTCTCACATGCAATCAAGCAGATTAAAATTCATATTAATCTGACTCCTTACATACAAGAACGGTTGTTCAAAGCAAAGAAGCAATGGAACAGCAAGAAGTTCCTTAATGGCAGTATAGCTCTGACAATATTGATTTATCATGCTTTAGGTATTAGAGAGCATCTGCAAGAAATGCCATCATCAACTGCTATGGCTAAGTACACCAAAGTCGCCACAGTTCCTAAAAAGAAATGAGGAGTCAAGATTGTGGAAGAGGCAGAAACTAGCTCTCAACCCAGAATGAGAGGCACAAAGAGATTAAGGGAAGTAAAGCAAGTGGAAGAGGAAGTTCCTGCCACAAAAAGAGCGCACATACTTCCAAAGACAAGGATTGAAGAGCAAAGACCGATTACAGAAGAAGATTTAACTAAGGCACTGGAGGATACCCATCAATATACAGAAGGGCAAGTCAATTTACCAGTGCAAGGGCATCATTATCAGTAGGCCCAACAAGAGATAGAGGCCAAAAAGAAGCTCATAAAAGTACACCGCTATCGGGAATTAGGGTTGGCTAACTCAAGCTCGTCTTCAGATGAACAAGAAGAACCCAACACTTCATTGTTGAATGTGGATATTCAAAGTGAATCAAAGGATGATGGACAATGGGAGGAGTTGAATGCACTCAACTACGAGGAAGCAGACGAAGGAACAAAGGTAAATGGCAACTCCGTCCACCCCACTCAAGACACTGCAAGCAAGGAAGCAAACCAAGAAGGGACACATGTCCTCAAAATCAATGAGACTTCCACAATTCTTATCAAGGAGGCAACACCTATGCACGAGGTGTCAATCAAGATACCAAAGAAAGAGCCTCAAGAAGCGACAGTAGAAGAAGCAGAACCCTTCACACCAATAAGGGTCGTGGCAGAACCCTCCCCCATGGACGTCACATTTCAAGGGAGTGCCACTAAAATTATTGATTTGGATGAAGAAGAAAAAGAACCAAAAATACAATTACAAATTAGACAACCCCACAACAAAACCATCCATGTAGAGCAAGGAAAAGATGTGCAAACCGGAGAAGCTCCAAGCATACCACGAACATGGTTAAATGTTGACATCGCTCAGCTCAAGCCCGTAGTGCAAGATATGATCCGAACCGCAATGGACACACAACAATTAATGCTGGAGGCGGATGAAGACTACGATCAAGCGATGCAGGACAAGCATGAGCTTCAAGAAAGGGGTAAGAATCTTTTGGCAAAATTAAAATTAGCAAAAGAACAAATACTACATAAAGAAAAGGAAGTCCACGAAGCCAAAAAGCAGTGCAACCAGTTAGAGATAGAAAACGCAAAATTAAAAGAACAACTCCAGGAATTAATGAAGAAACATGAAGCTAGCGAGGCTGAGAAGGCACAAATGCATGCTCGAAGTAAAGTACTGGAATCACAAATAAAGGTATATGGAAGAGGTAGAAAACCTAAGGAACCAAAATAAGGAGCTCATGACAGCTCTTCTAAGTGATCAGCCTGTAGAAATTCAGGGAAGACCAGAAAAGGATATCAAAGAATTGGAAGAAAAGATAGCTAAGTATGAAGATCAGATCAAGCGGGAGCAGACCACCATTGCAGAATGGGAAAAGAGGTACATGGAAGACACCGTAGCTCTACGAACAAAATGGAAAAAGGCTGAGAATAGATACCTACTGCATTGTAAAGAAGACACAGGCCAACTCGCGATAGTGGCAGAAGAAATACAGAAGAATAAGGAAACAATTTTGTAGGAACAGGAAGAAATTAAGCAAAAAAAGGAAATGATAAAGCAACTACAAGATCAACTAGGACAGAAGGAAATTGAGGGGACACCAATAGTTCCAAAATCCGTAGAGGCTACTGAGGAGACTGAGGTACGTCCTCTCTCTCCCCCTTATATCATTCGCCACTAAGGGAGGAATTGGAGGTCCAAATTGAACATAATACTTGGAACATTGCAGAAATGAGCCGACCGGAAAGGGCACTACTGGTGTCCCAGCTTACCGCTGAATTTGAAGATCAAATAATCCAAGTCATGAAGGAAGCTAAAATCGAGAGCAAAAACATGGATCAAATTTTGAAGCCTTTTAATGTACCATATGGACTACTTAAAGAACAAACGCGACAATATATAAGGACAATGACAAATAAAGAGCCAGATAACAACCTCCAGTTCGGCAAGAATACTTTCCATTATACTCAAGAGGAGTTCGAGAAGGCTGATCCCATATGGAGGTGCAAAGTTTTGGAAAAGAATCCAACATTGAGGGTACGATGGGAAGCATCACCATATGTGCTTCAAGTAAATCCAGCATTTTGTCCAGTAGCCCGCAGACGCTCCTGGATGCAATTTTGGGAAGGACAGTGACAGGGAAGCATCAATAATCAATGGCTGAATTACCCATTGTTACCTAGTCCGCCACATAACTACCTACCAATGGAAGAATATATGGTAAAAACAATGGAATTTTGGATTGCAAGATATGCGACTGTCCTGAACTTAGCAGTTAAAATGACAAATAAGATTCTTATCATGCTATTAACTATAATTCAAGTCTTCCAGCATGCAAAATACACTTTTTTGAATTTCATCGACATTACCCAAGGCTCTGAAGCGCTCGTTTTTTATCTCTCTACTATTCCGAGCCGCTTAACCCTGATGGCGTATTATTCAAGACTTATGTTTTTGTCGTCAACATACATGCAGACTTTCGAAGAAGCATTTTTTATCGGCTTCTTCGAAACAGATTCCGAAATTTTTGTCAAAATGACTTCGAAATTGAATGCACGTCTGGTAGCCTATGAAACCAATTTTTTTGCGGATCACCAACAAGCACCAGACGATGGAGTAAAGTCAAGCTAGTGGAAAGAATTTATGCTATGTCACGCTAATTTGTTGAATCAAAGAGAGCAAGCATCCATACAAACGAACTCACGTCACCACAAAAAGCTTGTCGGGGACGACAGAGTTCAAAAGGAGGGACATGTGGAAGGGGAATCAAGCAAGAAGAAAAAAAGAAGATCAAAGTCAAAAACTGCTCAATAAAGAAATAAGATCATGAAGCAAAAGAACCCCCCTCTGCCCAAAGCCTCACAGGGGCACGCATCAGGCAACAACGCGAAATATCCAGGTCCTGAGGAATGTAATTAAAGATCAATCAAAACCAGGACATTTCATGGGAAGGACGGACCAGGGCTAGGAACTATACATGAAGAAGTGCAAGACAATATTTGGTAGGTAATCATCCTTCTGCTGATAGCGTGCGTTGGCAACCAAGTAAACAGGCTTAAAGCAATGCAACAGGGTCAGAGGTGCGAAGACAAAGACAAATGAGAAGACCAGAAGTTAGAAAGAGGTAGAGGCTGAAAATTTGAAGAGGGTGACTAAGAACAGCACATTCCTAGTCACTGGTAGCGTGCGTGGCAGCCCGACTGAATACAGCAACCCAGATATGTGATATAAGGAATACCAAGGGGCAAAGAGAAGCAAAGGACATATCTCGGACAAAATAACAAATTCGCTGACAGTCCTTATCGCTTCTTCGACCATTGGGTGCGTGTATTCAGAACTCTTAAACAAGCTAAAGACAAGAAGTAAAGCCTGTCAAGCGACGACAGAGACAAAGAGGTGGAGAGTGTTGCAGAGCAAAGAAGCACAAGAGAAGAGCACCAAAATTTTCAAATTAATGGGCATGATTTTTCTTCTTCAAAATCTTAGAGAATTCCCTCAAGCCATGTAAATGCACTAGAGGAGTCCTATAGTTGCATAGTCCCAACTTGTTCTAAAATATCCCTTGTAGATTAGTAGGAATTTCACTTTTTTGTAATAAAGTGCCGGTCTCTTGTGTGAAAGGACCAAATTTAGGGCACATGTATATAATTCACTTTGTGACTCTTTGTAAAGACTTTTTGCCATTGTGAAGAGGGAGACCTCTTGAATTTCGAATTTGCCTCTTTCCTGCAGATTTCCATCTTCTCTTTGATCTTGTATGTGTGTGTAATGCTTGGAATGTGTGTGTAAGACTGTTATCTACCCCTCCCCACTGTTTTTGAGCTAGTGTAGTGTGTGTGAGAGCTTGTAGAAGTTGTGGAGTGAGAGTGGGTGTTTCCCACCACTTACTATTTTAGTCATAACTTGAAGTACGATTGTCAGAATCGAGTGAAGACACTTGCAATAAATGTGTCTCGTCGAGAGCTTCGAAAGGAGTACCCTATCAACTATATTTGGAGTTGGGAGTTGGGAGAAATCCTCGATTTAAAGAAAATTGTTGTAAGTGGTATCACGGTAGACACTTCCAGTATTTCAGTGAGTTAGATAGGTGATTTAGTCTTTTCTCACACATATCAGCTGAGCCACTTCATTTTCCATCACGTGTGCATGTGTCCTCATACACTTGGTTAGGTCATTTGATCGGATTGACAAGTAAGCGTGTGTCAATTTCCCACTATATGCACTTGTGTGGCAATTGGGGTTTAGTCTCATTGACACAAGTCCTTGAGTCTTCTCGACTCAGGTACATAGCTGTGCACAAATATCTTTTCAGTTCATTGAAGGAATTTTCGCATTCATCATTCCATTGAAAATTTGTTAGCCAGGCATAAAGAGGTTTGGCTATGATTGCATACATGTGGATGAACCTGCGATAATATCCACAATGGCCCATAAAGGCTTGTACCTCTTTAACATTCCTTGGCCTAGGCAGTTCTGCTATGGCTCTAACTTTGTCCTCATCCATTGATATTCCATTCTTTGAAACAATATGACCTAAGAATTTGCCTTGACGTCCATTCCTCATATGCTCTTACTTGATCTCCAATCCGATTCCTTTTGGGTAACTACGGAGCATTTTCATTCTCTCCTTCGATGTACTTCCAATAACCTTTTCCCATCAGGAAATTTGTCATTCTGAATCTCCAAGCATGAAAGTTGTTCTTGTCCAGCTTATCGCTCATAAGCTGACTCATTCCATCTGCATTTGCCATTTCTGAAATAGTACATGGAATCGCTTGAAATTCAGGATCTTGAACATATGAGTGTTGCCGAACACAATGCAAGTTACAGTTTCTGAAAATCACTTGGTTTTTCTATGGGTCCCACCTTGCGGGCTTGAAACGGAGGTCGAGATGGCTCCGAAACTTCGATCTGAGATAAAAAAGTGATCCAAAAGGGATAACTCTCGAAAATATTTTGAGGTCTTCTACCTTCACACCGAATTTCGTAGCAAATGGAGGTCGTTTGTGAATCACGTTTTCTCCATGCCTTGCTGTGTACTCTTCACCATTGCCTTCTCCACGAGCTCTCTACAGCAACGGTGGCTCTGATACCATGTCATGAGGAAGGAGATAAGGAAGAGAGCTCACACACACACTCTCACTCTCAAGGAGAAGCACACACACAGATTGAGGCGAGGAAGAATGATCTTCTTCTTCTTCTTCTATTACATAAAAAGGAATGTACAAGAATGACCTAAAAAACAAGAATACAAGTGCAATATATAAAGATCAGTACATAAGGAAAAACCTAATGTCCGCGAATGAGTGAGCTGGCAAAGAACAAATGCGCCATCACTTTCGATAGATAAATCTAATAAAGCTCAATGAAGTATCCCTGACATATATCGATGTGACCACTATACATGTCAGAGAAACAAAAAACTGGTACGTTTCATCCTTGATCATCACATGTTGAGCTTGATATCTCAACAACCAAGAATATTTTCTTAGATGTTTTATCAAGATATACAACTTTGCCTTGTATCGCTAGGTCCTTGAACTCATAGATGGTGACTATTGGGTTAGGTTGGTCTGGTTTGAATCTCCAAAAGGTTTCCTATGTTTCTCTATTCAAGAACAATTCTATGCTTTTGTTGTCCTGGGGAATCCACTATGGAGTAATTACCCTAGTCAAGACTGACTTACCTTTGGGAGTCTTGGGTTCTCATCCTAGGTCTCCTTGTTCTAGGTCTCCTATGTCTCTCTTAGGAATGATATTTCCAAACTCATCTGTCCTGTCTGGTAAGTTGGTAACCACATACATGGTTCCTTCCTTATCAATGTATGACTGCTCTTTGATCTTGAACACTAGGTATTCAAGTCCAAAGGGTTGATCTGGATTTTTGATTTGGACAACTGATCATCTTAGACAATCCTCATACATGCGGGCACCTAATTGATTGGTCCTGATATATTCCAATTGTGTCTTATAGGGACCTTCTGGTGTTTGTAAATAGGCAGTACCTGAGGTACGTGTGGGTCTCTCCGTGCTAAGAGACACTTGTGTCAGAACTTAGTGTCTAGGGATAACCAATTAGTTGATGTGCCCAAAACCTAGCTGTATGGTTAACACTAGCCTCAGATGATTTAATGCTTTGTCTATCCTTGCCTAGGTGTCTACCAGATCTAAGGTTCATAAGCCTTGTTTACAAGTCCAATATTTCCCCTTATATTGCTCAAAACCATTTGGAACACCTTGGTTTCTAGTCCAACACAGATTTCGCATGAGAAAGTTATGCTAGTTTAGGATTCTGGAGGTTAAAACAGGGAAACACGATCTCTTTGGGAGTATCTCAAAACAGGTGATACGATACCTCTTTTTCCACGATACGTGATACCATTACAGACGATACCACCTTAGACGATACGATACCACCAAGGCGATACCAACTTCCATGATATGATACCGCTATCCAGACGATACGATACTAGAAATGGCCACGATACAATACCAACCTCACGATACGATACTAGTAGTTAGGATGATACGATACCAGTGAATTCTCGCAACGATATGATACTAGTTTGTAAACGATATGATACCACTAGGTGCACAATATGATACCACTCCAACCGCGATACGATACTGCTTGTGTTACGCGATATGATACCTCCTGTTGCACGATACGATACCACAAGGTGCACGATACGATACCAGAATAAGAGGTGATATGATACTAAGTGCACGATCCGATACCAATCATGCATGTGATATGATACCGGTCAGTCAACGATACCATACTGTGAATGACACGATACGATACCAGGTGGACCATGATACGATACCATGGGGTGATCATGATCGCGATACCAGCACTTGGCGATATGATGCAAGAATGGTATCGCGATACCTCAAGTGGGTATGCGTGATACGATACCTCGACAAGTATCGCGATACAAGGGAGTTCTGGTATTGCGATACAAAAACTCAATCGGACATGATACTTGGAGTTTTTGACACCCAAGATAAAATTTTTTTGCAAATATGTGTACCTTAGGTTCTCCTTGTCACTCCTATGTGCCTGTAGATGCAAGGTCACCCTTGAAAATCATGATATGACACTCACGATACCAAAGGTAGGTCTTGTCACTCTACAATACTGTCACTCAGAGTTTTGATATTTTAGTGGCACAAATCTCTGTATTTCATCCATGCTTTAGGTCTAGGCTCTCTCTTTGAACTTCTCGCACAACCAAGAATGAAGAAAAAGAGGCAAAAATAGGGAATGTATTGTTAAAAAGCGAAAAAAACAGAGAAGGTGAAGATGGGAGGAGAGGATGGTGATGATGATGAAGGAGAAGGAAAACTCAGAAACTGAACTGAAAATGGTGATTTTTTTACCTTCCAATGTCGCTACTCTACGTCTTACCATCACTTGCTCGTCCCCCGAGCTCTCTCCCCGGCAACGGCACCAAACTTGGTGTCACTCTAGCACAATGGCAAGTACCAACGTGAGGAGTTTCACCTCATAAATGTCCATCTATAGAGACATGAGGACTAGTATGAAGACTATGAGCAAGTGATGGCACAAGTGCATGAGTGAAAGCACACAAGCATGCACACACATACACACACATGCACACAAGGTAAGAGCAAAGAGTGGAACAATGGAAGATCTTTGATTACAAAAGAAATCTCTTACAAAGCTCAAATCTACAACAAACTAACCTAGAAAATGAGCTCTCCAGCCCTTTTTATAGTTTTTTGAGTGGTTTTGGCCCTGTCTAGACCTAGTGTTCGACCTAGTTAAAAATTAGTTTCCAGTGCTTATTTGGGGGCTCAAATGGAGTCTAAAAAATATGAAAATTGGCAAGGTGACACTTCTAATATTCCTCAAGCTTGAGGAATCCTCAGGTTGAACAAAACGGAGTTACAAAAATGGAAAATGGTATTTACAATGGTTTTTAGTGATAAAAATCACTATTTTTATAGGGATTTCTTCTAAAAATTTGACATGTGCTTCTTGGAGCTCCCTACATGTTCCTTCTTCTTGTGTGTCCACTACCTTGATGTGCTTCTATGCTTGTGCTTGACCTTGACTATCAACATCATGTCTTTAAGGAATTCCTACACAAAAGCTTGGGAGTTTACGTGGACGATTTGTGTGCTCATTCTGACATGAGACAGACCCACATCTCACATTTGGACCCAAAAACACTAGGATTAGGATCAAAGAAGGAGAGATCACCAAGTCACAAAGATACTAGATATTAGTCGGAAGCATATATAAACAAGATAATCAGAAATTCCTTGGTTGTTGTGTAGATGAATCAGAATAAAAGAATTAGTTGCAATTAGCACATGTAGATGCATTAAAGCAACATCACTCAAAATACCATACACTATAGACTCTACACAGACTAGGAGTCTATTGGCCATCCATGGAAGAAGATGTCTATAGGCTATGTAAAGAATGCCTAGTTTGTGGTGAAAGACCACCTATGGAGCATGCCACACTATACCAGGTGTCTCTTACACCAGAATGGATTGAACCAATGGTAACATTCTTGACGACAAAAATGTCATGAGGAAGGACATAAGGAAGAGAGCTCACACACATACACTCACAATCAAAGAGGAGCACACACAGATTGAGTCAAGGAAGAATGATCTTCTTCTTCTTCTTCTTCTATTACATAAAAGGAATGTACAAGAATGTCCTAAAAAAAAGAATACAAGTGCAATATATCAAAATCAGTACATAAGGAAAAACATAATGTCTGCGAATGAGTGAGATGGCAAGAGACAAATGTGCCATCACTCTTGATAGATAAATCTAATAAAGCTCAATGAAGTTTCCCTAACATATACCAGCATGACCACTATACATGTCAGAGAAGTGAAAAAGTGATACTCGTTATCCTATATCATCACATGTTGAGCTTGATATCTCAACACTCCCCCTCAAGCTCAACACCATGTCCTCTAATCCAAGCATCTTCCGAAACTTCTTCAGCTTCTTTGCTCCAAGTGCTTTAGGGAGAATATTAGCAATTTGCTTTTCTATTCTCACATAAACAAATGAAAAACAGGGTTCCATGCTAACTATATGCTGCTAATATTATCACAATAGATGGTGATAGGCTTTTGCACTTCCACACTTAAATTTGCAAGCTGCATTTCTTGCCATGATGCCTCACATGCTGCCATTGCAACACCTCTACTGCCATGATGCCTCACTTCTTTGGCATCTGCATAGAAGCTTGATATTTCATCAAATACAACATCTTTTCTCACCTTCACCCTTCGTGTGAGTGGGTTATAACATTTATATCACTTGTTCTCAAGGGATTACGCAATGAAGATACATTTCTCTAGTTTTGGATCAAGCTTCATCCTCAACTCATATGGAACATGTACATATGCAATTGTAAGGTCGCCGGATTGGCATTCTGTAATTTATATTTTCCATTACCGCACGTACCGAAAGGTCGTAGCAAAGTGTTGTACCTTTTTATCAATCAATGAAAAGACATTACGGTGACACTCCGATAGCACAGAGACGAAGGGGATCGCCAGACTGTCTATCTGGGTGATTGGCGATCTATAGAGATGTCAACGTAGTGCAGTGTTATCAAATCCTGAGTACTGTTAACTCTTACTTTGTTTAATTACATTAATTTGTGATTAACACAGTAATGTTAAGTTGCGGATAGTAAGACTGTGTGACGGTAATGAATAATTCCTGTGTTACGTACTGTGAAAAGTCTAACCAGAGTTTTAACAGTAACTTGTATAAGAGTTCAATACTGAACATTAATGTACTGCTTATTGAATAAGTTAACTGGGAAAATAAGATACAAGGCCTCTGATTTATCAGACCCCTATCACTCCCAAGAACCTGAGAAACTTAAAAGTGCCTGTGATGAAAAAAATGCAATTTTAACACTGGCACCGTTTGTGGGAAGGTGAGAATAGATTGTGAATAATCAGTGTTGGAAGAAGTATTTTTTTATGGAAAAAATAATTTTAAAATGCCAAAAAATTGTAAAATATTTATGCAAATGATGTAAAAATGAGGAAGAGTCTTCCTCATGTAGATTAGAATCATATGTATTTTTTCTAGAATTTTTGGAAACTCCTAGATAGCATATTTTTAGATTAAAAGGGAAAAGGACCAAAATTCAAGTGTGAAAAAGGGCACTTGAAAATGTATAAAAGACAATTTCCTCTATTTTGTGAGGGTTGGTTATTTGTAATTTATGCTATCCAAGCAAAGAGAGAAGTTTCCTGCAGAAAATCATGATTCTTCTTTTTGTGTGAATTTCTTTGATTTGTTGAGTCTATTCTATGTGTATCCATGGAATTTGTGAGCTTCTATTGTGTATTTCTGATGAATGTGTATGAAGAGAGTTGATTCTTGATGTGTTGAGTGAGAAATTGATGAAGAATGGTGCTGGAGATGAAAATTATCAGATTTCACAAAATCGCGATTGTCTCGTCTGAAGGTTACAGGTATCATTTTTGAGTTTTGACTTTATGATTGTGTTCTGCTGAGAAAATAACACATTTTAGACACCAAGATGATTGAAAATGATGGAGTATTGCTCAAGATAATCCAAACCCTAGAAATTCCTCTTCAACTTCATTATTTCTCAGAAATCCAGCCAGTTTTCTCTTATTTCTTGGATTCTATCATCTAGAAGGGGCTGTGGTCTCTTGTATACTTCCAGGATTGACAAATATAAGATGTATTGTTGATTCATAGCAAATGCTTCATTAAAGTTGGACCTTGCTGGATCTTCTATTGTTGATGGTATTGAACACATTGAAAAGGTAATACTCTTTAATCAAGAACTGGAAACATGAAAAGGTAGATTTCTTTGTTTGTCTTTTCAGAAAAGAAAGCAAGAAAGCTGAAGATAAGGTAAAATGTGTCTATCTTTGCATTTGTAGAGTGCTTTTTGGCCAAGTACCAAGCAAAATTGTTGATCTTGGGAAGATGACATGATTGCATTGAGGAAAGTCAATTAAAGTAGCTAGATGCAAGTAGATAAGATCCATTTGTTAACCAATTCAAAGCAATAATCTTGAGAAAAAGTTTATTTGCATCTTGAAAAGAAAAATGTTTGAGTTTATCTTTGCAAAAATTGATATTTGTACTTCTTAGCACATTTTTCTTTGGGAAGTTTTGCTCATGAATAGTTTTGATAGCAAAGCATAAAGGAGTATAACCAATCAGGGAACACAGGATCAATAGATCACTAAACAAGAAACCCTAAGTGAAGTGTTTACCTTAATTTAGGGAAAAATACTAAAAAAAATCATAAAATTCAGTAAAACATTCAAAAAAAATTCTTTTCTCCTTAGGAAGTTGGATTGAAGTGATGTTGTTAAGAGTAAAGGAGACCAAGTGGAAGGAAAGCAAAAAAATTGCTAAAAACTAGAAAATCAGAAAAATACGATTCTCTTCACAGGACGCGATTTTCTGGTTAATTTTTTGTTCATGATGTAAAATTGCAGGTGAAAAGTGACTTGGAGTGGTGAAGAATCTAGAAGAGGAGTAAGAAGAAAGAAGAATCAAAATTGCAAAAAACAAGAAGTTCAGAAAAGTACGATTCTCTGCACCGATCGCGATTCTTTGTAAGAGGAAAAATTTTTGAAATATTAAGCATATTTGGGTTTTGAGATAGGTAATTGGAAGAGAATTCATTAAGTTGAGTAAGTAAAGGAAGTCAAATTCTAAAAATCAGTGAGGTTTTAGCATCAAGTGGGTAAAGTGGAAAAGAAGTACAGAATCGTGATTTTCACCAATTGGATAAAGGGAGAAAATTGTGATAAAAAGTTAGAAATGGAGACTTTACATCATAAATTGTGAAAGATAAAAACTTGAACAAGTGAAAAGTTAAGATCTTGAAAATATTGAACAAAATCACGATTGTGTGAAATCTATAAAACCCTGAAATCTCATAAAGAAACTCATTTGAGTGAGAGAGAGAGAGTGGACAAAATCGCGATCGTCTACAAACACAAGCTTTTTGGACAATTTTTGATCAACCAAGCAAGGTAAGGACTTTCCAACAAATTTTTGCATCTAATCAAGTTTTTATATCAAGTATGGAACATAAAAAACTCAAAAATCAGTAAAAACATGGAATCGCGATGTTTTGATTTTTTGAGTTTTCAATGAAAAGATAATCATTTTTTGATAAACTCTTTTATTGCATGTTAAAAGTTTAATGAAGCGACTCTATTGTAGGAAGAAAAATTTAGAAAACAAGAACTTCAAAAATTTTCAAAAATCTGTACAGAATCGCGATTCTATAGTCAAATATAAAATTGCGATTCTCTAAATCAAAGCATAAAATCGCGATTCCCAGAGCACGATTTTCATAAGAGGATCGTGTTTTTATGATTGTGAGCAATCACGATTGTCTGGGAACAGAATTGTGAAAAAAAAACACGATTCTCACAACAAAATCGTGAAAAACACGATTCTCACCACAGAATCGTGAAAAACATGATTCTCTCCACAAAATCGTGAAAAACACGATTCTCTCCACAGAATCATGAAAAACACAATTCTCACCACAGAATCGTGAAAAACACGATTCTCACCACAGAATCGTGAAAAACACAATTCTCTCCACAGAATCGTGAAAAACACGATTCTCACAACAGAATCGTGAAAAACACGATTCTCTCCACAGAATCGTGAAAAACACGATTCTCACCACAGAATCGTGAAAAACACGATTCTCACCACAGAATCGTAAAAAACAGGATTCTCTCCACAGAATCATGAAATTAATTTAATGATCCTTAGGTCTGGTAATAAAGTAAACACACATTCTAAACAAGAGCTAAGAAGGAAAGTGGTAGAATCAGTTATAGGAGAATTGCAAGAAAAAGATTTAGGGCAAGAAATTAATATGGAGAATTTAAATGAAACCAATGAATCCTCTGAAGCGGGTGATTATAGAAACATTCTCAAATACATGTATACAAATAGGTTTGGAACTTATGTATATCAGGATGGAATGCATAAGTTTCTCATTAGATTGAGAAACTTAGAGGTTCCCCTGAATATAACACAAGTAGCACAATTTAAGGATGGTAGATATGAGGATAGGCAGGGATGTGTATACATCTTTTCACAAGACCCAAAAAATTCTAATGACCTAGGGCAATGTGTAGACAAGAGACCTTGGGAACATAACCTAGGGCAATCAAACTTGCCAAGACCACATGAAATTCACAATAATGGTGAACAACAACAAGGTAGGAGAACACATACTTCCCCAAATCCTTTTGAAAAAGAAGCAGAAGGATTTAGTGATTTTCCATTGAGAAGAAGACATAATTGGCAAAATCAAGGCAGAATGCTTAGACCCTATCAAGTAGCCAAATGCATGAAAAATCAATATGAAGGATATTCTGATCCTCATGCCCATGCTGCAGAATTTAGACAATTAATTCGAGCAGAAGAAGTAGAGGATTACAAAGTCCAATTTGAGTCATTTGGTCTAACCCTAACAGGACCTGCATTATCTTGGTTCATTCCCTTGAGAAAGGAAATGTATCTAGATATTGAATCTTTCCTAGAAGCCTTCATTGGGGAATTCTCAAAAATTGGAATAAAACATAGTACAGCTACATTGATACATAGTTTTAAACAGCAAAAAGATGAAAATGTTAGAGAGGCAGCTAGGAGATTCAAGCAGTACATTGACAGATGTCCCACAGAAGAAGTACCTTCCATGGCAAGACAAGTATCCCTATTCATAGAAGCATTAAGAAGTGCCCAATTAAGAACCTTGGTGTATTATAGGAGATGCCCTGACCTAGGAGCATGTGTGAAAGAGGCAATAGATTTGGAAGACAACAGAGGACAAGACCTGTTAGCATTTGATCAACCTAGAATAAATGAAGATAAAATTCCACCAGCAGAAGAATTGGCACAAGCCATTGCTAAAGCCCTAGAAGTTAGCACCAAAACCAATTGGATAAACACCAAGATAACAACAAATAAAAAATGCTATAATTGTGGAGAAAAACATTTGGTACAACAATGTCCATATCAAAAACCACAACATTTGCAAGATAGGAAAACACTCAAATACTGTACACTAGAAAGAAAATGGACAAATCATACCAGAGAAGAATGCTTCTACAATAAACAACCCATTAAGGAGAGAGTTTATGCAAACCAAAGAGAATCTGGATTTATTGAGCAATTAAGACATGTACTTGGGCAACAACCTCCATTACCAACAAATGTGGTACCAGTTAAATACACACCAATAGAGGAGGGAAACTCAAGAATAAGATCACCATACAAAGAAGAATATCATTGGAATGAAGGATATCAGGAAGAGTGGGAAGGTTATGAGATGAGAGAACCAGAACTGCAAGCCCTAGATTTGGGAAATGGGAGAATTGAGATGGATACAGCACATTCATGTATATAACCAATAATTAGAAACCTCAGCTCAAAGGGAGCCAAAAGATAACTAGTTATAGATGTGGGGGAGAACATTTCATTAGAGACTGTCCACAACCTCCTACATTAAGAATAGAAGGAGCCTATTGCAAGGATTGTGGCAGGGAACATTTAATAAAGGATTGCCCAAGAAATCCTAAAAAACAACAAAACACATCTAATAACATACCATTGAAAACAGTCAACATCATGGAGCAAGAAGAATTGAGTGACCTTGACCAAGTAAATGTAAATGTTATAACAAGGGCACAAGCTAAACAACAAGAAACAACTAAAGAACAAAATAAGAGTTCAGTTTCAAAGGTGAAGAAAAACAGACAAAAGGGGAAATGGGAAAGGAAAATGAGAATGGGTAAAAGTTTGGAAGAAGAGAGTATGGAACAGTCAAACCATACTCCTCAAAAGACACAAACCCAGTTAGAGATAAGAAATTCACAGAGTCTAGACACCTTGATAAAAGCATACAAGGGAAGAATTCAAGAGGGACCAAATCCTACAGACCATGTAATGGCTTATCCAATGCCAGAAATAGAACATGAAAGGATGCAAAAATGCAAACAAATCATACAAGAAGCACAACTCAAACTGGGGGAATTAGACAATTCTCAAACAATAGTTGGGGAATCAAAGGCAACAAGAACAAGAGAAACTATTAATCAAGAAGATAACCCACAAATTGCATTCCAAGTAAATATAGATAAACAATGTACAATCTTATACCACACCACAATGGAGGAATTGGTAAAATAGAATCCTCACTTACAATACAAAATGGAAAAATGGGAAGCAATACCAGAGAATCTTGATCCACAGCCACAGGAATTGGAGGAATTTTGGTACATTCCTATTGATAAGATAGGAGGATATTGTGAAGGAGAAGAGGGAAACTCAACCCTAAAAATACAATTTGGTAAAAATTATGCCAAAGCTATATTGGATAGTGGATCAGGTGTGGCTATCATGACTAAACAAACTTGGGAAAAATGGGGAAAAAATGAATTAATACCCACTAAAATGAGATTACAACTTGCAGATGGACACATAGAAAAACCCCTAGGAATATGGGAAAAGGTGATTGTGGACATATGTGGAATAGAAATAGAGCATACTTTTGCCATAGTTGAATTTCCACAATCCACATCATATGAAATTATCCTAGGAAGACCATTTATGAGACAAATGCAAATTGTGCAAGATTGGGGTAATGATTGCCTATACCTTCAGAGCAAAGGAAGGATAACCAGAGTGAATCTAAGAAATGGTCATTATTGTGACATATCCCCTCAAGAATGGTTCAAAATACATCAAAATCAAGAATTAAGTGAAGAATCAGAGTTGGAAGATCAGAATGAAACTGAATCATCAATATGGAAGTTGTAAGACAATAGTTACGCAATATAACACAGGAGCAATAGCAGAGAAGATAACAGATATAGGAGAATCTCAACAATTTTCTACTAGCAGCAAGTACAAAGATGATGGCGTTGTCCACCCGTGCGCTCTCAAGGTAGAGCTTAAATGGTGATCTAGACAACTCTAGATAGGGAGATACAAGGTAGAGGTATGCTGGCTCAACTCGGTATCTTAGGAAGTGCAGAAGTCATGTATATATAGGATCATGGGTGGCCTGCCATGGACGGCTATACATGGGCGGTAGAGCGTGGGCGGCCACCGCCCGCGTAATTGCCATACACGGCTTAGACTGGTTGAACCGACCTAACAAATATAAATGATTTCTGACTCCGACAGGGAATATTCCATGGAATATTCCCTTTACCGTCGCGCCGGGGGCGCTGCCCCCGGACCCCCACCAGGGGGCCCGCTGGCCCCCTGGGACCCCCCAGCCAGGGGGCCCGCTGGCCCCCTTGGACCCCCCAGCCGGGGCTGCTCACCGCTGCCCCGGACCCCACAATTGGGGACCCTGGTAACTCCCTTTCCTTATAATATCTTACATGGTCCAATATGACCTTCATCCAACATTCAAGTTGGGATTCCCATCAATTGGGTAATGCACGCTTGGCTTCTCCTCATAAAGGGGGCCTTACAAAATGTGCATACAATCATGAGGGGTAGACATTGATCATATACTAACACCCCCCCTCAATGTTTACCGATGATAAATCAAGTAGGTCTCGGTCCTATGCCCATCTGTTGAAGATGCTTGTTGAGCTGCTCTCTTCCAAGTGCTTTAGTGAATATGTCAGCACAATTTGCCTCTGTTGGGCAATATTCTAGCTCCACAATTTCATCTTCAATTAGCTCACGAATGTAATGGTACTGTACTTCTATGTGCTTGGTGCGAGCATGAAATACTGGGTTCTTTGCAATAGCCATACAACTTTGATTATCACACTTGAGTACAATTGGCATATTTGATGGAAAGCCTATATCTGCAAGAATTCTCCTTAACCAGACTGCCTCAGAAGAAGCAAAACAAGCTGCTTTGTACTCTGCTTCAGTGGAGGAGAGTGCGAGAGTTGGTTGCTTCCTACTTACCCAAGAAAATATTCCTGAACCAAGTGAGAAACAATATCCAGAAACTGATTTTCTAGAATCACAATCTCCAGCCCAATCTGAATCACAATATCCTTGGAGTGTATCACCTATGGTATACAAAATACCAAAATCCAAGGTTCCTGCAATGTACCTTAGAATTCGCATTCCAGCATTCCAGTGACTCTCCTTAGGTTTGTTGGAAAACCTGCTTAACACTCCAACAGCATAGCAAATGTCTGGTCTAGTGTTGCACAAAAAAATAAGACTTCCAACGAGCTTCCTATACTTCTTAGCATCTACATCAGGCATGTTATCATCCATAGATAGCTTATGATTTACCTCCATAGGTGTGCTAGTTGGTTTGCAGTCCATCATTCCAAATGCCTTGAGAATTTCTTTGGAATATTTTTGTTGTGAGATGAAAATGCCATCCTTCCTTTGCCATACTTCAATTCCCAGACAAAAATGGAGTAGACCTAAGTCTGTCATTTCAAACTCAGTTCCCAAGCTGATCCGAGTTTGATTGATGAGTTCCTGATGATCTCCTGTAATGATCAAATCATCTACATATACAATTACAACAACTAGCTTGCTATCCCTTTTCGTTACATACAAGTTAGCATCAGAAGTACTTCTTTCAAAACCCATATTTTTGAAAAAATGATCAATTCGTTGGTACCAAGCCCGTGGAGCTTGCTTAAGTCCATACAAAGCTTTCTTCAACCTGCAAACTTTATTTTCTGAATTGGGCACCTCAAAACCTGGTGGTTGAGATACATATACCTCCTCCTTGAGGTGACCATTCAAAAATGCAGATTTGACATCCATCTGGAAAATAGGCCAAGACTTTTGTGCAGCTACTGCAAGTACCGTCCGAATAGTTGTCATGCGTGCTGTTGGTGCAAAAGTTTCTTGAACATCAAATCCTTCAATCTGTGAAAAACCCTGTGCAACTAATCGTGCCTTATACTTTTCTAATGTTCCATCAGCTTTATATTTAGCTTTCCAAATCCATTTAGTACCTATTACCTTCTTCTTTGGCGGCAAGTCGACTAGATCCCATGTATCATTTTTGAGTATACTATCATACTCAGACTGCATTGCCGCTCTCCAATCTGGATCATCAATGGCTTCTTCAATGGTGGTAGGTTCCTTTATCGAACCCATGATATCTGCCATTAGAGCCATGTTAACAATGTGTTCTGAGGCTCTTCTTTGCTCCTCTATTCTCTTTGATCTTCGTAATCCATCTGATAATGATTCTGGTGCATCTACATGTGGATTGTGATCATCAAAGAGCTGTTGTGCCCACTTCGGTAGTGGCTTACGCTGTGCAGCTACAATTGGTTGGCTTTTTATTGAGGAAATTTCTCCATCAGATGTTTCCTCCTCCTCAACTTTAACCTGTCTTTTGATAGGCACAAGGTGAGATATTTCTCCGTTTGATGAGATAGTAGATTTACCTTTATCTTCTACTAAGTGTGGTCGTTCATCAAACACCACATCTCGGCTGACAAAAATCTTCCTTGCCTCAGGATCCCATAACCTGTATGCTTTAGACTCTTCACTATATCCTAGGAAGACACACTTTTTGCTTTTTGAATCCAACTTTGATCTTGTTGAATCAGGAATATGTGCATAACAGAAACAACCAAAAATTCTGAAATGCAAAACTGAAGGCTTTTTACCAGAATATGCTTCTTGAGGAGTCATCCCCTTCAGAGCTTTTGTGTAGCTTCGATTGAGGATGTAGACTGCTGTATTGACTGCTTCTGCCCAGAATGAATCAGGCATGTCTTGAGCCTTCAACATACAACGAGCCATTTCAACTACTGTCCTGTTCCTGCGCTCAACAACGCCATTTTGTTGGGGTGTATGAGCTGTGGTAAGTTGCCTTTTCACACCATGCTCCTTACAGTAATTGTTGAATTCTGTTGACAAGAATTCACCTCCTCTATCTGTTCTAAATTTCTTCAGTTTCCTTCCTGATTCATTTTCTACATACTTATGCCACGTTTTAAATTTTTCAAAAGCATCAGCCTTCTCTCGAATGAAATAAACCCACATCTTTCTACTATAATCGTCGACTAACAGCAAGAAGTAGAAAGATCCTCCTAAAGCAGGTGTAGACATTTTACCGCAGAGATCAGCATGTACCAACTCTAGAGGAGCTTGAGATCGATTGCTGGTCTCTCTTGGAAATGCCTTTCGTTGTTGCTTGCCCATCATACAAGCTTCACAAGGTTCCTGCAACTCTGAAAATGCAGGCATATGAGCAACCATCCCTGTTCGTTGCATCTCCTTCAAAACTGCAAATCCGAGATGCCCAAATCGTCGGTGCCATAACCTGCTTACATCTTTATCTTCTGTAGCAGTTAAAGCACTTAACTCATACAAGTTATCCCGTCGTATGCCTTTACCTACAACATTACCTGATGAATCCATGATTTCCGCACCACTCTTATTGAAGTGAACTTCGAGTCCACGATCTGTTATTGCAGAAACTGACAACAAATTTCTTTTGAGTGTAGGTACATAGAGAACATCGGATAACTTTTTCTCAACACCTGGAGAAGTGATAAAAGAGATGGTTCCAGTTCCTTCAGCTGGACACTTGGAGTCATTTCCCACCACTACATTGATGGATTCCCGCAGAGGCACTAGGGAACTATACCAATCCTTTTTACTAGTCATATGGCGAGAAGCTCCACTATCTAAAATCCATGGCTCATCAACACGAGCTTGAGCAGATGAACATACCTCTTCAATAGCTACCCAAAGTTCCAGCTCTGTGTTGTTTGCAGACTCTTTGTTCTTCCATGATGATTTTACAGTCCCATTCCGTTCATCAGCTTGCTTCTTTCTGCAATCCTTGATGGCATGGCCTTTCTTTTCACAATAGAAGCAACTTCCTGTGAACTTTTTCTTCTTTGGCTTCTTCTTTGATCCCTCTGAAGAGCCTTTACCTTTTGCATTTGCTGAGAATGCAGCATCAGTTGTACTTTGCCGATTCTTCAGCCGCATCTCTTCTTCTAAAAGCATGGCACAAAACTCTTCAAATGTAAGAGGAGTTGGCCTTACCTGAGTGTTAAGGGCTGTTACTAATCCATCATACTTTGCTGGAAGAACACGTACAGATCTTCGAGCTAGCTCTTCTGGTGTTATAACAACACCAACTGCAGCCAATTGATCTTGAAGATGCTTTATCCGTTTGATAAAATCTTCAGCCTTTTCAGAATCAGAATGCTTTTCATTTGCCAACTGATTTTCTAAATTCTGTATCCTAGTGTGGTTCTTGGTCTCATATTGTCGAGCCAATATGCCCCAAGCCTCATGTGCTTTAGTAGTATGTTGAACTAAAGTAAGCACAGAATCACTTACACTAGTGACAATCGCACATAATGCATCAGCATTCCGCCTCTTCCAAGCTCGTAGAAGATCTGGATTTGGCTGAATCATCAATCTTGAATTTGCTGGATCTTCAACTGGTATAGGCTCTGGATCCAATCCCATCGGTCCCATGACAGTGTCAAGTAATTCATAGGAGTCCAAAATTGCAGAAATTTTGAACTTCCAGAGTGTATAGTTGGTTCCATCCAGCTTCCCTTCAGTGAATGCAGGTGGACGAATTCGAATAGGTGCAGCATTAACATTAGGTGAAGCACCAAGACTAGTGTTCGACGATGAAGCCATCATGTAATCACTCGAATAATCTACTGATATTCTACTCTGCTAGTAGGCTAAAATAATGATACTTCTCAAGCTATTCGAACCTTACAGCTCTGATACCATGTAAGACAATAGTTACGCAATATAACACAGGAGCAATAGCAGAGAAGATAACAGATATAGGAGAATCTCAACAATTTTCTACTAGCAGCAAGTACAAAGATGATGGCGTTGTCCACCCGTGCGCTCTCAAGGTAGAGCTTAAATGGTGATCTAGACAACTCTAGATAGGGAGATACAAGGTAGAGGTATGCTGGCTCAACTCGGTATCTTAGGAAGTGCAGAAGTCATGTATATATAGGATCATGGGTGGCCTGCCATGGACGGCTATACATGGGCGGTAGAGCGTGGGCGGCCACCGCCCGCGTAATTGCCATACACGGCTTAGACTGGTTGAACCGACCTAACAAATATAAATGATTTCTGACTCCGACAGGGAATATTCCATGGAATATTCCCTTTACCGCGATCTGAGCTCGTTTCGGCCTCCGAACACACTATCGCAGTGCTCACCGCTGCCCCGGACCCCACAATTGGGGACCCTGGTAACTCCCTTTCCTTATAATATCTTACATGGTCCAATATGACCTTCATCCAACATTCAAGTTGGGATTCCCATCAATTGGGTAATGCACGCTTGGCTTCTCCTCATAAAGGGGGCCTTACAAAATGTGCATACAATCATGAGGGGTAGACATTGATCATACTCTAACAGAAGCTACTATACAACAACTTTTGCAATCAGTCGATGATTCAGGAAACCCTCGTCAACTCTATGTTCCTGAAGATCAGTTGATAACTTATAATTTAGGAGATAAAGTAAATCCGCGACCTGTCAAGATAAAGGAAGGATTGACTGAAGCATTTCAAGCAGATTTGATCCAGCTTCTTCATGAGTTCTCTGATGTTTTTGCATGGGATTACCGTGACATGAAAGGCCTGGACCCTCGCATCTATCAGCATCGGGTCGTACTAAAACTAGAAGCTAAACCAATTAAACAACCCAGCTACCGAATGAATCCTAACTATGCAGCGCAGGTCAAGGCAGAGCTTGATAGGTTATTAAAAGTCGGATTCATCGTACCAATAGAACATGCAGAGTGGATATCACCAAATTGTTATTGTGCCTAAGAAAAATAAGCAGCTTAGAATATGTGTTGATTACCAGAAATTGAATGCAGCCACCGTACCTGATCCATTTCCACTTCCATTTCTTGATACAATGCTGGATAGAGTGGCTGGCCATGAAATGTATTCATTTCTTGATGGTTATAGTGGTTATAACCAGGTTTGAATGGCTGAGCAAGATATACCAAAAGCAGCGTTCATTACCAATTGGGGTGTTTTTGCTTGTACAGTCATGTGGTTTGGATTGAGAAATGCTCCTAGCACTTTTCAGCGATGTATGCAGGAAATCTTCTCACCCTATCTTACTTCTTTTATGCAAGTGTATCTAGATGATTTCTCTTTATTCGGTAAGATGGTCGCACACCTGTATCATCTACGGTGTTGTTTTGAGAAATGTCGCAAATACAAACTCTGCCTGAACCCAAACAAATCTGTGTTTGCGGTTTCATGTGGTAAGCTGCTTGGCCATATTATGTCTGCACAAGGCATACAAGTCGACCCAGACAAAGTTGCAGCTGTATTAGAAGCCCCTGTGCCTACTACGCCGAAGGAAGTGATGAGATTCATGGGTTAAGTCAGATGGCATGGTCGACATTTACGATGGCTTGCTCACTTGGCAATACCACTAAACCGGTTAATAACCAGTACTCCTCGACAGTTTGATTGGACTCAGGAATTGTTGATATATTTAGGTAGTGATGTGTGTGAACACTCTAGGACCACCGGGGCACTTTTTTCCCTCTTTAGGAGGTTTTTTTCCCCCGGCTTGTATATATGCCTATTGCCCTAATGGGCTACTTATCTTTGTACATTCTCTAGTAATACATTCAGTATTGTGTGTTTGTGCTACAAGCTTCTTCTTCTTCCTTGTGCTGTTCGCGTGCTTCCGCAGACGTCTATCTCCAACAATTGGTATCAGAGCAGGTCGTCGCTTCTTCTAGGGCGCCGTCGACACTCCTCCGTTTGCAGTCTCAGATTTGCATGAAATTTGGTGAGCATACTCAGGGTGTTTCCGAGATCAAAACAGCTTTGTTCTGTGGTGCCGAAATCGCGATCTGAGCTCGTTTCGGCCTCCGAACACACTATCGCAGTGCTCACCGCTGCCCCGGACCCCACAATTGGGGACCCTGGTAACTCCCTTTCCTTATAATATCTTACATGGTCCAATATGACCTTCATCCAACATTCAAGTTGGGATTCCCATCAATTGGGTAATGCACGCTTGGCTTCTCCTCATAAAGGGGGCCTTACAAAATGTGCATACAATCATGAGGGGTAGACATTGATCATATACTAACAGAAGTGCAATGTGATAAGAAACCTTACAAATGGAAAAAGAAGATTAAGAAGAGAAGATTGTCTAGAAGGGAGAAAATTACAAGATGAGAGATATATACCACAAAAATTCAAAGATGAAGAATTTGAGCCTTATGGTTGGAACCAGATTTTGGCTACCATGGATCTAGCCAAAGATGAGTATGTGGGAGTGAGATTTCAAAATGAAGAAGGATATGATGTTTTTCACATAGGAATACAAATGATAAAGGTATCAAAAACAGAAGAGGACAAGGAAAAAGAAATGATATTGAAAAATGGGAAAACACAATATTTGGAAGAAGTAAAAGCTGAAGATGCAATAAAAGATAAAATCTCAGGCAAATATAAGAAAAACAAACACAAGGAAATAGAAAAAAACCAAGAGGATGAAAAAAATGAGAAAATGACAAACAAGGATCAACAGTTTGATGTACCAACAAATTTCAAGACTTATGAAGTAGAAGACAAATTACTTCTAAAAATGAAACCAAAGAGAGAAAAGAGAAAAGGGGAGTCATATGACAATGAAGAACAAACTAAGAAGGTTATGATCACTCAGGAAGGCGGGGAAGAAAGACATATTGTAATAGCTGATGACATGACAAATCAAGAAGAGGAGGCATTAAGAAATTTGGCTAGAAACTATAGGGATGTGTTTGCTTATAGCTACAAGGATTTGAAAGGTATTGGTCCTAAAATCTGTGAGCATAAGATTCCTATTACACCTGATGCAAAACCTAGCAAACAAAGACATTACACATTCAATGATAAATACTCTGCTAAAATAAAGGAAGAAATTGACAAGCTGCTGGCTACCAATTTCATCTATGAGATTGAGTATACAGAATGGATATCTCCTATAGTTGTGGTACCAAAAAAGAATGGGAAACTTAGGGTATGCATTAATTTGAAAAAAGTGAATGCTGCAACTATAAGGGATAGCTACCCATTGCCTATAACAGACCATCTTTTAGAAAGAGTTGCAGGGAAGGAGGTGTATAGTTTTCTGGATGGCTTTTCAGGATACAATCAGGTACCCATAACTTTGGAAGACTAATATAAAACTGCCTTTTCCACAAAATGGGGAATTTATGCTTTCAAGGTTATGCCCTTTGGGTTAACTAATGCCCTGATGTGTCATATCTTCAAAGAATTCCTGAGGAATGTAATGGAAACTTATGTAGATGATCTGTGTACTTTTTCATTAAAAAGACAGGATCATTTGAAAGATTTAGAAAACATATTCAGGAAATGCAGAACATACAGAGTATGTTTAAATCCAGAAAAGTGTGTATTCTTTGTAAGACAAGGAAGAATGTTAGGTCACATAGTCTCCGAAAATGGAATTTCAACTGATGAGAAAAAGATAAAGGCCATAGTAGAACTTCCAAGACCAACAAATGTAAAGGAACTTCAAAATTTCATGGGACATTGCGGGTATTATAGAAAATTTGTACACAAGTTTGCTGACATAGCTAAACCTTTATATGCTTTGATTACAAAGTTTGAGTGGACCAAAGAGTGTGACCAAGTTTTTGTGACTCTAAAAACTTGTTTGGTTATAGCCCCAATTTTGAAAACACCCCAGTGGGATAAAATTTTTCATGTCCATGTGGATGCTTCAAACTATGCTTTGGGATGTGTGTTAGCACAACCAATAGAAGGGAGCAAAATAGATTTTCCAGTTGCTTATGCTAGCAGGGAACTGAATTCAGCAGAGCAAAATTACACAACTACTGAAAGGGAAGGGTTGGGAATGATATTTGCTGTGAGAAAATATAGACATTACCTTTTGGCCAACAAGTTTAAATTTTTTGTGGATCACCAAGCTTTACTTTACTTAGTAAACAAACCCTGTCACACTGGTAGAATAGTCAGATGGTTCCTTCTACTGATGGAGTTTGAGTTTGAAGTGGTGGTCAGACAGGGAAAAACACATTTGAGAGCAGATGATTTGTCTATATCCAGGCTAAAGAACCAAGTTCACCTTTAGATGATGACCTGCCAGATACATATCTATTCAAAGTAGAAAGTGTTCCGGAGTGGGCCATGACTTTAGTACCTTTGCTAACCATGGGACCTTGCAGAACATTTGGGAACAACACACATTTAGTATTGCAAAGCAAGAACTTTATGTTGTTAGTTGGGCACTTGTATCACCTCAACCATACAGGCATACTAGAATATTGTACTCCAGAAGAGGAGCAATAGGAATATTTGAGAAGAGCTCATTGTTGGAACCCTTGTACACATGCTTCCATAATAGTCACCCTAAATAATCTCAATAGGATGGGAGTACATTGGCCCAATAAGATTCAAGATGTAACAAAATATATTGCTAACTGTTGGGAATGCCAATCCTTGCAAAACTCAGAACTTATATATTGGTTTCAGAAAAATCCAGAATGGAGTGAGAACATCATTGAGGAGTTGAAAAGGAAGAAAAAAGGAAAACAAGTAAGAGCTAGTGTAGACTCAAAAAATCAACAAATGATTTCTGAAGAATATCAACTGATAGGAGATCAATTGTATAAGAGAGGGATGGATGGATATTTAAGAATTTGTGTTCCTAAAGATAGATATCTAGAAATGTTGGAGATGGCACATTCTGGAGTGGCAGGAGGACATTTCTCAAGTGACAGAACTGTTAAACTCATATTATATTCTGGCTTTTGGTGGCCAATCCTATTTCCTGATGCAAGAGCATATGTGAAAAGATGTGACATTTGTCAGAGGGTGAGTCAACCAAATAAAAGAGACAATATGCCATTAGTTCCATTGATTTCAGCAAGAGCATTTAGTAAATGGGGGTTGGATTTCATTGGACCTATACATCCTCCAACAAGACAATCCCATGCTGAATACATAATAGTGGCCACAGATTACTTAACCAAATGGGCAGAGGCTAGAGCTACAAAAAAGAATGATGCTCATACTACTGCCAGATTTCTCTATGAAAATATCATCACCAGGTTTGGACTACCAATTGAATTGGTAAGTGATAGGGGAACTCATTTTTTGAACCAAATCATAGAAAACATAACTAAATATTTCATGATTAGTCATAGAAAGTCAGCCCCATATCACCCACAAGCCAATGGGTTAGCAGAAAGTACTAATAAAGCACTGTGTACTATATTGTCAAAATTGGTAAACACAAATAGGAATGATTGGGATTTACAACTTAATCAGGTCCTATGGGCCTATAGAGTGGCATACAAAACTGCATTAGGAACCACACCATTTAATTTGGTATATGGACAAAATGCAGTTCTAGCTTTGGAATTCCTCATTCCAACACTGAAGGTGGGAAGTCAATACAAATGGACTGGACATGAATTATCTGAAAGAGTGGTGGAATTAGAAAAACGGGGAGCTTCTAGACTCCAAGCAATTATGAGTATATATGCAGACAAGAAAAGGCAAAAATCTTATCATGATGTTCACATAAAAAAAAAATATATACAAGAAGGAGATCTAGTTCTAGCATACACAGTCAAGGAACATCAGAAGAAATTTCAGAAAAAAGGACATGGGCCTTATATTATCCATCAAATAAGTAATAGTGGAGCTATTCAACTAGCCAACATAGATGGGGAAATCATGCCAAACTTCATAAGTGGATGTAGAGTTAGAAGGTATGACCTTCCATTAACTGTCTCTGAATGGAGAAGAATACATCAAGCTCAAAGCACAAAAGAGGAAGAAGAAAACATTAGAAAAGAGGCTCAACAGGAGGCAAAGGAAAGGATAAGAAAACTAAAAAATCTTAGAGAAGTATTTTTTTGTGAAACACCTCTAAAAGAAAGAGAACATTTGCCTATCATAACGATGAATTTTCAGAATGAGGAAATTAAGGTCTTGATAGACTCAGGTGCACAAGTAAACTTGATCAGTTCAGATTTGTTGAAAAAGTTTAACCTAAAAAGTACTAAAAGTAAAATCTTTATCAAAACTTTGGAAGGACAAATAATACAAAGCATGTCTTCACCTTCTATTGAGGTTAAGTTCAATGAAGAATATATGAAAATAGATTGTGAATAATGGCTACATCAGTTTATGACTGAGAAATTGATTTTGGGACAACCATGGCTAAAGCAAGGTAAAGTAATTTTGGATTTTGAAAAAAATGAAGCTTAAGTTGACAATAAATGACAAAAGGTTTTTAATGTTTTTATTGAGTAATGAAGAACAGGAAGATCAGCAGGATGTTCATGACCCAGACCTGGAAGGATTTACTTTTTCATGAGAAGACACACAGACATTACCAATACAATTACTAAATGATCAAGCTTCATTTAATCAAAACTAGCAAAAAATTGAAGGAGCAAAAGAGGGTGAAGAGACAGAAGCAAGGTCGCAACTATGGCATAGTTCAAAGCATCAAAGCATCAGAATAAGAAGGATGTGGAAACAAAATATACACAAGGCCTGCTCATCAAAACAAAATTCCAGGACAAATTGGATATGGAAGCCAAAAAATTCTAAACGCAGCTTATCAGAAGGAGATGGATTTTTCCCTAAGACAAGGGCAGCAAGGGTTAAATATTATTGGGTAAAAAAATCAGATTTGATTCAATGGAAAAAGACCATCTATATTTGATCTGTATTTAGAATTTTTTAAGAAGAAAATCAGAATGTTACAGAAAAGAAATCATGACATATTGGAAATTATGACAAATAATTCTACCTTATCCTTTTTCTAAGAAGAGAATTAGGAGGGGAAGAAAAGAAATGGAAGAAATCATTATTTAAAAAAAAAAAGAGAAAAGAAAAAGGAGAAAAGAAAAAAGAGAAAAAAAATCCATTTTTCCTTTTATAAGTTATATAGCATAAAGCAAGATATAGGTAGAAGGGTAGCAGGTTTCTAATTATTATTTTTTATTTTTTATTTTATTTTTTTATGATTTTTTATTTTTTATTCATTTTTCTTTTAAATATCTCCTTCCTAGATAAAAGCTGTCAGAAGAGAAGAGAGCACTAGACATCTTGCTACACATGTAATGATCACTTTAATTGAGTTTTTTTTGAGGAAGTCAGGATATAATTGAGATTTTATTTTCATTCTTCTTTTATGTCATATCACAACAAATGTCATTTTTTATTTTTCTTATGACTCATGTGGGTGGAGTTTTTTCTTTTTGTGTGATGCTATATTTTCTCCAAAATGGTGAATCAAAAGGAGCTACCAATTCATGATTCCAAAGCAAAATCAGTCACTTTGTCTAGAGGACATTGGTTCTTGGATAGTGAAGCTGTAGTAGAGGAGGTGGACCTGGAGTCTGATGAAGAGCAAGAACTTCCAGAAGCAGAAAAGGTAGTTAAAGAGCTCAAGGAAACCCTGAGTATCATTGGCCAACACATATTCATAGTAGGAGTGGGGGGTTACAAGCACACTATGCTGTTTTAGGAGTTTTACAAATTCCAAAGAATTGCAGTCAATCACAAAAGATGGAAAGCAGTAGGGTTACACAAGTTGTTGGATGAACCCATATTCTTTATAGATTTTGAAAGAATTGCACAAGTAATGAATAGTCTGGTGGAAGTTGGAAAGGGAAATGATGCCTATTTTAGGTGTTCAGTCAAGGACAAGGAGAACAAAGAGGTGAACATCACAATAAAAGCAGAACATATCAGGGCAACTCTTCAGTTCTACCCAATGGGAACTAAGCTCGATAACACCTTTGTCAAGAAGAATAAAGAAACATATACAGGATATTCTAAATTCCCTTATTTTAAGGGAAGAGAGAATGAGGAGTATGCCATTAGAATGTTTTTGCAATACTTCTGTTTTCCAAAACTACCTAGATACACCATGCCACAAAAACCAGTTACATTGATTATGTTCAATAATAAGGACAGAACTAAACCTTTTGAGGTGATGGATGTAACCCCATACATACATGAACAGCTGAAAGAAGCAGCTAAACAACAGAGTAAGTATATGAATGGAGCTCAATTTTTAACTAGGATTATATATCCTATACTGGGAATGGAGGATCAATTGAAGCTGGCTCTAGAAGCCCAATACTTCAGAAGTCTAATGTCAGGAATTAAGAGTCCTTCCAGGAAAACGACTATAAGGGAAGTGGAAGCCCAACCCAACATGAGGGGAGCAGAAAGGAAAAGAAAGGGAATCTCAGAGGAAGTTGTTCCTATAAAGAAAAGGAGATTGGATCCAAGAAAAGTTGAATTGGCACAGGTAGAAGCAACTAAGGAAGAGCATGAAGCTGCTCAGAAGCAGGTGCAGTCTTCAAATGACCCTCACCCACCTCAGACAAGCAAGGAGTAGTTGTATACCTATTTGACCCAAGTAAATAATAAAAGGGCAGTATATGAAGCCCAATATCAAAAGATGTTGGAGGATTACTCTTGCAAAGAAACAAATTGGATTCAAGAGGAAGTAGAACACTATGAAGAACTGCATGATCAGATGATGGCAGCAGAGACAGAGGAAGTTTTTGTCAAAAAGGAAGTGGAACTGTTAGCATATTTCAAAGAGCTACAAGGACCTCCTGAAACAAGAACTACAATTGTAGTGGAGAAGAAGGTTCAGAAGAAACCTGTACAGAAGAGGAAGTTAACCAAGAAAAGTAAAGGAAAATCAGTAGTAGAACCTGTACCAATGATGGAGACAGAAGAAGTGATAGTAGAAGAAAGGAACCAGAAGGAATCTATTGTTGTGGAAGAGTCAAGACTGGAAATACTAGGAATAGCAGGCTCTTCACAATTCTCTTCAGACTCTGAAAGTGATATTGAAAACTTTCTGTTGAAAAGTTTGAATTTATCAGTGCCTAGTACAGCCAATGTGATAACACAAGACTCTGGAAAAAATAAAACACCAGAAGACTTCATTGAGAAGCCCCAAGGAAAGCAAGTTCAAGAAGAAGCAGTAAAGAAAGTTAGACTTGAAGAAGAGAGAAGATTACTAAAAGGAAAAGCAGTGATGATGGAGGAAGAGATTGAAGTCAGGAAGGCATTCAGCTGTGGATTAGTGGAATCTGGATTAAAGATAATATGTACAAAATCTTTCCTGCAAACCCATTTCAAATTGGATGAAGGAAAAGTAGAAGAAGAAAAGGGAGTTCAGTTATGCAATCCAGCCAATAAACAAAAAGATACAGATCAAATCAAGGAAACAAAAGAGGAAATAGTGGAAAAGAAGAATGCTCAAGAAGTAGAAGAAGGAATTATAGAAAAAGAGATCAACCAAAGCATAGAAGACATACTATATGACTTGAATCATAATGAAGAGTTTACAATTACAAAAGATCAAGGACAAGAGGAAGAGGTGGATCTCATGGACATAGATGAGCAAGAGGAAGGACAGAAAGAGCAGATAAGTAATGATCAGATAAACCCTAATTTAGGAAAAGGAAGTACAGGTAAAGGAAAGACATCTCTTTGAAGAAGAACAACAAGTGATGGAGAACAAGAAGGCAAAAGAAACAAAGACAACTAAAGATACATCAGGACATGAGAATAAGGATGATCAGATATTGGAATATGAGGAAGACGTTGCAAACCAAGAAAAAATAGAAGTAGATAAGAGCCATGAAGAACAAAAGACCCAGGTCATAGAGTATGAGGAAGAAGATGAAGAAGAGAATGAGTGCAAAGAAAACAAGCAGATAGAAGTCAAACAAATGGAAATAGAAGTTGGGTTCGAAAGGATACCTAAAAATATAAGATCTGCTTGCAAGATCATTATGAGCAACATAGAGCAGTTCAGACCATCAAGTAGAAACATGATTATATCAGGTATGGTAGCAGAATCTGAGTTTGAAAAAGGCAGTAGTATCATTAAGGGGCACAAGAAGGAAACAGAACAATTGGCAGAACAATTGAGGATTGTAAAGGAGAAAAATGAGGAATTGACACACAGGATAGTTTCTTTGGAGGAATTGGAGGTTCAGCAACAAAACAAAATCCAATATCTTGAAGAGAAGTGTGCAAAACAGACAGAGCATAGTTGTAAAATGGAGATGGAGCTGAAGAAAATAGAAGGGAGATACAGGCCCTTACAGAGTTCATATCAAATTATGGTCAAAGCAAATGAGGAAATAAACAAATTATTAATGGAAGAAGGCTAGTTGAAGGAAGAAAGCAAGACTGTTCAGGTGACACAGGAGGAGAAGGAAGATTTGCACAAGGAAATCATGAGATTTCAAACAGAGTTGAAAGAAGCCAAGGAGTTGGAAAAACAAGCTAGTATACATGCTGCTACCTCAATGAGGGGGTACAACAAGTTACATATGGATATAGAAAAAGGAAGAAGTGATTGGCAGTTGAGTTTGGAAAAGGAAAGAAATGAGTGGAAATTAGAAAGAGAGTTGTGGACATCTCAAAATAAAAGTTTAATGATGACAATAGACGAGCTACAGAAAAAATTGGAAAAATCACAAACCTAGGTGGAAGAACAGGTAGAGACTACACAAACAGGAGAATATGAAGTTGGAGATGATGACAGAACCCAACATGGTGGTGAACAAGAAAACAAAGCACCAGTTGAAGAGTACTCAGAGGAGTTTGTCCAGAAACTTCTGACAAATAGAGAATCCAGAATGGAATTCATTAGGAAAATGCATGATGAATATGAGGAACAGATTGTTACATTTGCTTTAAATAAAGGGATAAATCCGGATCAACATCATTGGGATGTAGATGGCTTAGGTATACCCTTGTGCATGATCATGGAAAGTGTTAAAAACTATCAGTTGGCAAGGGTGGGATTACCTCCGAACAAGTATTTAGAATATGAAGAAGATATCAATTCCTTCTAGAAGATTTCATTGGGAATAGCGGAGACTCAACATAGTGCGGCAGGTACTCCGTAGCCCACTGTATTGCCTTCTTAGGAGTTTGCTTTTGCTCCACAAGTGTTAAATAATCCAATTTCTGACTGCTTGAATACTCTTTTTGAAACCTGGTAACTACTGATGTTGATGGCTCCATGTACTCCAAGGTCACCACATTGGCCATAGGTGCCTTGATCTTAGCTTCTTGCTTTTGATGATCATATTCCTTAGCCTCCTTGCATTCCCACTGTCTATGACCATATTGGAGATAGAACTGACATTGGATTGGTCGATTACCCTAGTTGCCTAGTCCAGCTTGTTAGAATCATCGTCCTCTATCAAACTCATGTCTGTTTTGCTAGAAACCACGTTGTTGCTCGGGAAATCGCTATGAATCTGGATATTGGGATGATCCTGCAAGTCTAGCATCCTCACTATTCTGCCATTGTCCGGTAGAAACTTGGGCCTTATATCCAGTAAAAATCCCTTTCCAAGAAGGTACCTCTACTTGTGTAGTAGCCACCAAGGTATTTCTCACATTGAAGCGACATTTGTCCAAACTCTGATTAGTTTTGTTGCAAATTGGACAAAATACCTGGTTAAGCGCACAATCGACCGTGATGTGGCCCCCATTCTTGCACCATAGGCAATACAAGTACTTCTCTAGGGTCGTGCCCTCCTTGAACACCAAATTATTCTTCTCAGAGCCTAAATTGGCAGACTACATCTTTCGATCCATTCGTATCTCTAAGTCAATAATCTAATCTAGGGTGTACGGGATTGGTCGAGTGTATACATATAGATCTTCTCTTTGATGGGTGGTGCAAGTCCGTCAACAAAGAATTCTGTTAACATTTCTTTGACAAGACATTTTTCTGCTAGGAACTATTGCAGCATAGATCTCAAAATCTGATGCATACTGTTCAATTGTCCCTTTCTACAGCATATACTGAAGTGAAGAATGTAACTCCAAAACACTCTTAACAGTCCGAAATCGCTCTAAAAACACCACCTTCAACTCATCATAAGTTGAAAAGTAATCGTGAGGGTACTCAATAAGACATTTTACTACATCGTTGACTAGCGTGGCTTGAAACACCTGGAACTTGTGCCAATTGTCATGCATATTACGATGGTTACATAAGTACTGATTCTCAAATGTCTATACATGCACATCTGGATCCTCATCCACTCACCCATGAAAATGAGTATAATTTACCACTGGTAATGGGTGCATGTTCACCATGGAATCACCAAGTGTTTGTAAGGTACTGGTTTGAGGTAAAGGTATCAGAGCTAACTACAATTCTGGCAGGGGTACACTACCGCCGCTTTGACCTACTTCCAGAGGGTATTTCTCCTCTTGCACGTGGTTTTACTGTTATTTTTTCGTCCTTCCACTCAAAGAGCAGATCCTTCAAAAGCTTGGGGGGTAAAACTCTGGTTTCCACCCAAACTTGCACTTCCTCTGGAATAGTAATTGCATCCTGAAGAGGAATGTCTTCACGCTTCAATGTTGCGAGTGTCTGCTGCACGAATTCGTCTAGATAACCATGTTGATAAGTCTTTTGTAAGTAATCCTTGCCACTTCGTACCGGCATCAATCCAGTTTATGTTGTGTTTTGTTACCTCATCCCATCGTGGTCGCCATAATGTTGAGTCTTATGGTTGCCCATAGACTAACAGTAACCCAATTTACAGGTTTTGGAATGGGCATTTACAAATATAGAATACTCGTAAACATGCACTTTTTTTCCACACCACTTCAAATAACATTGATTGTAAATAGAAACAATTCATAATACACAATGTACACAAAGTCATAGCTTTCACACAGTAAATAACTTCTTGATTTCAAAATATGAATGTGGTTACATTACAATATCATCTCTACAATCAGACTTCAGAAAATATAGACTTCACCCTTCACCTATGTGGGTATCTGCATACTTCGTATTCCCCACTTTCAGAATCTGTCCGTAAGATACGACACCGTACTTCTTCGTAAGGATAGGGGCTTTGCACTGTTCCGAACTTCCAAAATATAGAATAATCAAAATTGATAATTTTCGAAAACTCTTAGCATCTCTGTAAATCTCCATTTAATTACATTGAAAATGATAATTTTGGTTACAAAAAAGTGGTTGTCCACACCGACTGCTAACACAATTCAGTTCTAACTAGAATAATCACTCCAGAATGGATTCCCCATGACAATAAGAGTATAGATTTTCTCTTAAATCGAGATACAGATGAGAACTTCTGGAGGTAAAAACCTGATCAATCTAGCAAAGTGGGAATGCTTACAATCTATGAATTCAAAGATTCAGATACCACAAGACAAGTAACCTACTTAGACAATACTTCAGAATGGGTTTTTGTGGTCACAGAGCATGGTAGGCATGCCTACACTTGGAAGGGTGAATTTGTTTTTCCCCAACCAAGATCTAATGTCTCTTATGGTAACCAAGGATCTGGAACATCCCAAGCTCATGGAGCTCAAAGGGACAAGAGTAGAGATAGGCCGAAAGTAAGCTTTGCTAACCCAATAGGAAGAGAAAGAACGAGAATAGAGATAGATGGAATAGAAAATGAGAGACATAGAGAACCAAGGAATCAAAGAAATATAGACAAATTCCCTTTGCCAAGGCCTAGAGAAGACATGAGGACCTTAAGGCCTACACAACTGGTCAAGTCTATGAAGAATTACTTCGATGGTACAAGAGACCCTTATGACCATGTCGCAGAATTTAGGCGAGTCTTGAAGGCTGAGCAAGTTGATGACCTGTTCACGAAATACAACGCTTTTGTTCTGACACTCAAGAATACTGCCTTGACTTGGTTTCAACCACTATATGAGAGAGAATTCAGGAATATAGACCAGTTACTAGAAGCCTTAATTATAAAATTTTCTAAGAGTGGCATTAGATACAAGACCTCCTCACTGATCCATAGCTTTAAACAAACACCTCAAAAGACAGTCAAACTTGCAAGAAGAAGATTTAGGCAATACCTAGAGAGATGCCCAGTGCCAGAGTTACCCACTCCAACCAAAGAAGTGGCTTTATTCTTAGATGGATTGTTAAGTACCAAATTGAGATCATATGTGTACTTGAAGGACCCTAGAACCATAGAAGAGTGTGTACGCATGTGCATAGACATTGAGGATAATCTAGGGTGGGAATTAGAACTTTCAAAGATTCACATAGCTCTACTAGCCTCACTTCAAAACAATCCACATCTATTGAGGAACTTGCAGAGAAGGTAGCTCAAAAAGTAGGAGTCTCGAGCAAATAGATACCTAGATTTGCCCCCATGAAAAGATGCTACACATGTGGTGGAGACCACATGCCTAATGTGTATCCAATCATGGCACAACCCCAAGCAAATCCGAACAGCCAATACTGCACCATCAAAAGGAGGTACACTAACCACACTGCACAAGATTGCCCATATAACAAGCATGCGATTAGACAAAATTACCCACAACCATATCCACAACAAGGGAGATACCAGAACCGGCACCCACAACAGTATGGTAGGCCACATCGACCCTACCAAGCTCAACAATGACCTCAGCCTGTGTTAGCTCAGCAACCTCCAACTCCAGCCAATGTGATCCTAGTGAAGTATGAAACCGCTGAAGAAAACCTGAACATAGCCTTAGTGCTAGTCACACCATTGCTTCCAGAGAGCGACCCAAATGATCAAAGCTTGACTCAACTCCTATGGATAGTCCACAAGCTTACTATATGCAATCACTTGAGCATAATGAAATGTACTATTACGAAGACCCTACTGAATCTAGTGGAGAGCTTGAATACGTTAATTTCATGTACACAAATCCTAACTATAGGCCCCAACCTAGATAGATGAGACCACAAGCACCTAGAGGACCATGCTATAGATGCCAAGGTGATCACTTCATTTGTGATTTTCCTATGCCTACACCAATGCAGCCCCAATCAGTGACAATTCAAGATTTCTGCCAAGATTGTGGGAAAGAGCATCTCTTGCGAGGCTATCATAAGAATGCGAACAATGTGTCGAAGATCACTCCCATTAACGTGATTGCATTAGTGGTAGATTCTATTGGAAGTGTGACTTCCACTGCCCTAGTGCAAGTGGTCACTAGAGCTCAGGCACTACAGAAGAGCCAAGGCTTGGGACTCGAAAAGAGTTTTGATGCGAGTGAGACTAAGAGCATAACCAAGAAAAGGACAAGATCTTGGAAAGATAGCCAAGAGAGAAGGAAAAGACAATGGTCTAAGAAGATGAGCAAGCTAGAAGAGATCCTAAGAGAAACAAAAGCTAAGATAGTCGAAATTGCCTCTCAAACACACTCTCACACAGCACCACCACCATCATCCCTATCACCTTCTAATCAACCACATGTAACCCACGCACCACCCAGAGTAGGATCAATATTAGCAGATCCCACTCCCGAGGACCTAGACATGATGCTTAAAGCATATTAAGCCAGAATCCAAGAAGGACCAAATGTGAGGGACCATGAAAAATGTTACCCAAGAGCTGATCTAGTGATTGAATGAACCAAGCTTTGTGTTAGGATGGTAGAATTTGCTCAAGCCATGTTTGAAGCCAGTCGCCTTTTCAATCATTCTAGTTCGGCCAAAACTCAATTGCACTTTGAGGGACTATTAGAAATATTGGAGAGTTGAATTGCAAAATTTGGAAAGGAAGCCATCTCCTAGGGAAAGGACAAGGCAAGTGAAAGGATAATCCTTCCTCCCCTGGAAGCTTATGTGCCTAATTCCACATAACCAGTCACATTTTCTTCTCTGAATCGATATTCCCCAGAATTTTTAAGAGAGATTCAAGAACAGAAATGGACTCAAGAAAGTGAAAATCCTCCTCCCATTGAACTTGTGGATGACTTGCACAATTAATTTCCACAAGACATTCCTTCCTCCATTTTAACTTCCCATGGGAAGCAAGGTCCACTTGTATGAGATGTTGATGCAAGTATACAAGCCTTCAGATTTGGCTTAGCATGAAAAACATTATGTGGAAACATTTGATGGATCATGTGAATCCTAGCTTGTAACCTTTTGATCATTCACCATTGTAAAAGGTTTTAACCTTGAGAGAATCTTTTAAAAGCCAAAATCTCGTGGAGTTAGGATGAACAATAGCTATGAGTTTCAATGAGACAATATCTCCTAGATGAAGGGAATCAGTTTTAGTTGGAGCCAAGTTTGAATTTCAAATTCAAACTTAAGAAAAAATTCTTATATAAATGACTTTGAAAATCATGCGAGTAGGTGGCCTCATTGAGAGCTCTTCCATTGATCATTTGTAGGATTTGAGTATCTTATACCATAGGTTACTCATTCCACTATCATTGAGCATTAATACAATGCCAATGATCTGTTGGAAGTGAGGTAGGCCCTTAGGCTCATGTCACAGGTCCATGGTTCCATAGTTCCATTCATGTACAACATTAATTCTAGCAATCTTCCATATTGACAAAACATGAACATACCACAACTTAATCATACAGATGATGAGACAAAGATAGAGAAAGAATAGACGACATGTGTAAGGTGTTACGTAAGCCATCGCTTACTCATAGTATCATATATACCAATGTTCAATGTACAATGTGGGAGTAAAATTCTCAGCCACTCTATGTGATGAGAAATAGATGCATGAGTGAACGTACAATATAACAAACATATTCAGATGTGTGGGCAGTAATCTGAATATACATGAGATGTGTGACCTAATAGGTTATAGAAGAGTGAATATGAGTGACTGAATGAGGAAGGATCAGTGTGAAACTGATGGTCAACAAACCTACATCTAAACTTAGGCTATGGAAGACCCTAAGTCAGATACGTGTGTGAAAAGATCACATACTTATAAAGTAGCATAGAATGCTAACAAGATTGTTGCCGGAAATCCTCAAACTCATGTGAACACACCTTCTCAAACACCTCATAAAAATATGCATAAAGCATATAAGTATTGATTCTCTTGTACCTATGCCGAATAGGACTCCTTCTGATATGAACGCCACAGCCTCCATAAACTTCAAGTAGTACCTGTGTGCATAAAGAGAATATGTACCTGAATACTTAACATAAGATGTGAATCTTATGTTAATCACCATCTAATGTCTTTGAAGTAGCCCGACATCTTCTGTGTAGAAGACAATCTTCAACCTAATATCTTCCTGTAGAAGATAATCTTCAAATACACCATGTAGATGGCCCCATCCAATGTCTTTGAAGTAGCCAGACATCTTCTTGTAGAAGATAATCTTCAACCTAACATCTTCTTGTAGAAGATGATCTTCAAATACATCATGTAGATGGGCGATCCTCACCATCAAGCTGCTAATAATCAAGTCTTCTTGCCATGAACAAGAGATGACCTCCTCTCCATGAGGTAGAGTGTGAGCACACCCTTCATCTTCTCCAAGAAGAATAATTAAGAAGAACTCCATAGTTGCTCCTCAACATGCTTCAAGTTAGCACCATGGCTGCCCCATGTGCTAGAAGAAACACCACCTCTATTGAGGTCCAAGCTCTCCAAAGCTTGTGTTGAAGTTGGTGAAGGATAAATAACAATGAGCCCAAGCTCTTGTTATATAGTGTTTGATTGTCCTCCAAAAGCTTCTCCAAAAGCCATAATAAAGCTAAACGCACAACGATCGTTAATTGATCGGAATCAAAGAAAACGCAACTCCGTCGACGTCTTTCTGCTCACGAATTAGGCGTTGTCCGCGTTCGTTGTCCATTGCTTTAAAAGCTAAAACTATTTGATCGCGCACGTAGCTGCTGGAGTGGGGAATTGAACCCACATGGGTAGGTTGAAAGGCGTTTGCCTTAACCATGGCGCTCGTCGACTTTTGCTATATGAAGGAATGTTAAAAGACATTATAATTGTTGTTATCTCTGATCGACGACGCCCGCGTTGCTTTGTTGTAGGAAAGAGTCATATCATAGCTACACATGGTATGTTAGCTTAGCAAAATTTGACCCAATTGAACATTGTTTCCAACAATCCCCCCTGCAATGTCATATTGGTTCAACCTGAACTGAATCTGCAAACTATCACAAGCTGCAAAATACCTCAAGCTTCAAATAGCATGTCACAAGCTTCAAACTTGTACTCCCACACTTCAGAAAAAGTCTTCTTCAAAAGTGAAATTGACTTTCCTTCAAAAAACTTGAACTTGTTGAATATGAACCATAATACTTGAGAAAATATGCAAACTAGATATCCAATAGTGTACACATCAAGCAATCAGTGCTTGACAACTAATATAGCATGAATTGTCTCTTGAACCTGCTATCTCCTATTTTCACAAACCTAAAAACATACACTAGGATCCACATATTTGCATTTTACCTTCGAAAAAAAAAGTTTCTCAAAGTACTTCTACTGCGTCATGTAAATACACTAAACAAGAACTGAATCCTGGAACCTGTGACTGACAACTCACAACTTAGTGTATTATGAACATTGCTGGTTCATCTTTGACTGTACTCAACTCAATATGAGTCAAAAAATCTATGATGTCATCATGTCTTCATCCTTTAAATCCTTCATACTTCTTTCCTTCAGAACTTGGTATAAACATATCTGTGTGCACGTCTGAAATGATGGACTTTCTTTTTCTGCATCTTTCTTCCACCTGATGATGTCAACATTTTCAAACTTCTCTTCCATACCTTTTGTTCTCTTCATCTTGAAGTAGCAAACACTCTTGACTTCTTCAACTGAACTTTTCTCTTCCTCTAATGCTAAGAGTAAGAGATAAAACAAACATGGTATATAAATGGAAGTTGAATATAGAAACATGTTTTATCATCTCCTCATATCTCTGAATCAAAATGTTGTTTCAAATGTCTGAAACGAATAAATTCACCAATCTTTTGTCTAAATGATGAATTACCCTTCTAGAGATACCTCTCTAGATTACATTTGTACTTTGATATCAACCAATTTACAACAGAAAATTGGCTGAAAAACTCATCTCATCTCTGCACTTGTCTTCTTAGATGAACTTTCTTGCCATGAAAGAGATCTCTCAAAATCTCTAGAAAAACCTCTAGATACCTGTTTTGATGTAGCCTTTAACTTTCAAATGATGAAAGCATATAAAAGCACTCCTTGAATTTCTTCAAATCTCTTCATAACTGCTCTTCTAAGATATGACCTGAAAATGATAATCTGATAGTAGAAACTGATACCTGTGATTTGATGTTGATATGCTTCCTTCATCTTCTCTAAACCATTGTTCTTCCTTGAATTTGAAGTAGTCTTCTCTTCATCAAGTCTGGTCTTCAAACAATACTTTTGTAAAGTATTTGCATACTTTTCCAAAAATATTCGGCTGCTAACAGATCATCAACTTACTCCACACTGATGAATACACATGTAACTGAATTGTCTAATTCTCAAATCTCTACTCATCTAGATTAAGTGTGTATGTCAAATGACAAATATTAGAAGATGCCTTCAAATCATATGTTGTAAATCTGGAATTCTAGGAACCTGAGATATAAATGAGCCTGATCTAAAGTTCTGTAACCAAAACCTTAGTGCTCTGATACCAAATGTTGGAAGTGAGGTAGGCACTTAGGCTCATGTCACTGGTCCATGGTTCCATAGTTCCATTCATGTACAACATTAATTCTAGCAATCTTCCATATTGACAAAACATGAACATACCACAACTTAATCATACAGATGATGAGACAAAGATAGAGAAAGAATAGACGACATGTGTAAGGTGTTACGTAAGCCATCGCTTACTCATAGTATCATATATACCAATGTTCAATGTACAATGTGGGAGTAAAATTCTCAGCCACTCTATGTGATGAGAAATAGATGCATGAGTGAATGTACAATGTAACAAACATATTCAGATGTGTGGGCAGTAATCTGAATATACATGAGATGTGTGACCTAATAGGTTATAGAAGAGTGACTATGAGTGACTGAATGAGGAAGGATCAGTGTGAAACTGATGGTCAACAAACCTACATCTAAAGTTAGGCTATGGAAGACCCTAAGTCAGATACGTGTGTGAAAAGATCACATACTTATAAAGTAGCATAGAATGCTAACAAGATTGTTGCCGGAAATCCTCAAACTCATGTGAACACACCTTCTCAAACACCTCATAAAAATATGCATAAAGCATATAAGTATTGATTCTCTTGTACCTATGCCGAATAGGACTCCTTCTGATATGAACGCCACAGCCTCCGTAAACTTCAAGTAGTACCTGTGTGCATAAAGAGACTATGTACCTGAATACTTAACATAAGATGTGAATCTTATGTTAATCACCATCTAATGTCTTTGAAGTAGCCCGACATCTTCTGTGTAGAAGACAATCTTCAACCTAATATCTTCCTGTAGAAGATAATCTTCAAATACACCATGTAGATGGCCCCATCCAATGTCTTTGAAGTAGCCAGACATCTTCTTGTAGAAGATAATCTTCAACCTAACATCTTCTTGTAGAAGATGATCTTCAAATACATCATGTAGATGGGCGATCCTCACCATCAAGCTGCTAATAATCAAGTCTTCTTGACATGAACAAGAGATGACCTCCTCTCCATGAGGTAGAGTGTGAGCACACCCTTCATCTTCTCCAAGAAGAATCATTAAGAAGAACTCCATAGCTGCTCCTCAACATGCTTCAAGTTAGCACCATGGCTGCCCCATGTGCTAGAAGAAACACCACCTCTATTGAGGTCCAAGCTCTCCAAAGCTTGTGTTGAAGTTGGTGAAGGATAAATAACAATGAGCCCAAGCTCTTGTTATATAGTGTTTGATTGTCCTCCAAAAGCTTCTCCAAAAGCCATAATAAAGCTAAACGCACAACGATCGTTAATTGATCGGAATCAAAGAACTAGCTTGAAGTCTAGTTTATGCTATCAAATTTTAAAAACATTTAGTTGAGCCAAAGGGAGAAATTTTCATCGAAGTGCTCACTCGCCATTCACTTTTCAATCCCTAAAAAGTCGGGGGTAAGCTTTGGATTGCTAAATTGATTTCTCAGAGAATAGTTTATCTTTTTAGACGATTCCACTTGTAATCATTATCTATCTAAGCTAATTGAATTCCATCAAAAGGAATTTCATTAATTGTTACTGTGCTCTGAGCATTGAGCAAAAGAACCACTTGGTGTCTAGACCAAAATAGCAAGTTTTGTGACACTAGCAACTCATGAAGTGATCTGTTTTGAATCAATTGTTTCACACATCAACTTTAAAGTACATAGGTACTTTCTTGGTGTCATTTGCAAGAAAAAAGGGCCTACTACATAGCTATGAAGTGTATTAGGGCAGGTACAAAGCAGGTTTTAGCAGTACCACCTCACTTCCTTGAGGTATTCATCCATCTCTTCCAACAGTGGTATTAGAGCAAGTTGAGGTAAAATGGGAGATGGTTTTCCTTCTTTCATTGATAAATTGGATAGGAATAATTACCCAGCATGGTCCTTGAGGATGAAGACCTATATACAAGGAAGGAGTCTCTATGGATACATATCAAGAGATGAGGAGATGCCCATATTCAGAAGCAAAGGTGTTTGTTGTTAACCTTTGGAGTTGTCCTCTCCAACCATTATAGCAAAAAGGATCAACTATACATCTTTAAATTGTCAATCTGGGAAGTATGCAAAGACCACAACCCCTTCTAGTTAATGGAATCCAAGAATAAGAGTTGAGATGACTGTTTTTCTGAAAAGTTTATGAAGAAGGAGAGTAATATCTAGGGTTTTGATTATCTTGATTTCTACAACAGTATTTTCAATTATCTTTGTGCCTAAAGTGTGCCATTTCCACAATAGAATAGAAATATGAAGTCAAATTTCAAAAACAATACCTGTATCACACAAACGAGACAATCACGATTTTGTCAAAACAGAGAATTTCCAATTCCAGCTTTGTTCTTCTGCACTTTCCTACTCAATACATTGAGAATCATCCATCTTCATTCATCTCACTTAGAAATTCACAAGATAAGTTCACAAATTCCATGGATTACACAATGATAAGACTCAACAAATCAAGAGAAAGAACATGAAAGGATAAAACACGATTTTCTGCAGGAAAGCTCTTCTCATTACTTGGATAGCATCAAAATAATACAACCAAACTCTTCAAAATAGAAGAAATTATCTTTTATACTTTTTCAAGTGTCCCTTTTCACACTTGAATTTTGGTCCTTTTCTCCTTCTATTCTAAAAATATGCTATCTAAGAGCTTCCAAAAATTCTAGGAAAAATACATATGATCCTATTTTACATGAGGAAGACTCTTCCTCAATTTTTACAACATTTGTATAAATATGTCTACCAATTTTTGACATTTTACAAATAATTTTCCTCAAAAATTGCTTCTTCTGACATCCTTCCCATCCTAGACTTTTTGGCTCCTGACAAAAATATCCTGACAAGAAAAATAATGAGAGCTTCCTTCATTTCTTCTTTCTTTGATAAACCTGAGACAACAAGTCATGACTCTTTCTTTTTGTAATATTCAAATTGTTGACCATTTCAAATAAAGCTTTCCTCCATTGTATTGTTGCCTCTGGTCTATCTATCACATCTTTCTTCAAGTATTTTGTATAAGCAGACTCATATGCAGTGAGTCTTGATTTAGTGATTACTGATAAATTCCCGAAAATTTCTGACTCTCTTTCAAAAAATCTATAGTCAAAAGCGTCTTCAAAGATTTGAAGATAATGGCTTCCCAAAAATACTATTCTGTTGTAATATGCCATTAAACAAATTCGATCTGGTGTTTCACTTAGGTCAAAAAGTAGAGCATCTGTAGGTGAGTTGAATCCAATGTAATTGAGAGTCTTGACGTCTGTATCTGTGAAGGTTTCTATGCATGCTACCACAAGTCCCATCACTCTTACCAATAATATCCAAGCTGGATCATTTACATCTTTGTATGTAGATATAACAGATTCTGTTGTATCAATCATATACTTCTTTGTTGGCCATGTTCCTGCTTTTGGTCCTGCTATTTTTGGGAAATTCAGCCATTTTGTTGGAAGTTGACCTGCATTTCGTCTTTCCCAAAACACTGACCATTCTCTTCTTCTAGCTACTCGACAATAGGCTGAATTTATTTTTAGCTGCAAAGGTGCCTCTTTCCAAATCTTCCTACATTCCTTGTTAGCATTCAACCATCTGTTCCTCCATTTAGGATTAGCTTTTTCAAACAACTCCTTAGTGACATTAGTGTCTTCTTCATATTCCAAATATCTGTTTGGTGGTATTCCTACCCTTGCAATCTAATAATTTTTAATACTCTCCATAATCATACAGAAAGGTATTCCTAACCCATCAGCTACCCAATGACGTTGATCTGGGTTTACTCCTTTATTGAGAGCAAAATTTACAATCTGTTCTTCATACTCATTATGCATTTTCCTTATGAATTCCATTCTTGATTCCATGTCTATTAAAAGCCTTTGAAAAAATTCGTCTGAATATTCTTCAACAGCTTTGTCCTCTTGTTCATCAAAATTTTGAATTTTGTTATCTTCTCCTCCTTCATGTTCCTCTACTTGTGTGGTCACTACCTGTTCTTCAATGTGTTTTTGTGAATCTTCCAAGTTTTTCTGTAACTTCTCCACCATCAACATTAATGCTTGATTCTGGGATATCAACAACTCTTTCTCTTAATTCCATTCACTTCTTTCTTTTGCTATATCCAAATGTAAATTATTGTATCCTCTCATTGCACTAGCAGCATGCACACTAGCTTGCTTCTCCATTTCCTTGACTTCCTTCAATTCTACTTGTAACCTTAGAATTTCTTTATTCAACTCCTCCCTCTCATCCTGGGTTATTTGTACAATCTTACTCTCTTCTTTCATTTGGCCTTCCTCCATCAACAATCTGTTTATATCTTCATTAGCTTTGACCAAGATCTGATATGAGCTTTGAAGGGTTCTAAATCTTCCTTCCATTTTCTTTAATTCCATGTCCATCTTATTAATATGCTCCAACTGCTTAGCACATTTGTTTTCAAGAAATTGAATCTTATTCTGGCTTTGAACCTCTTGTTCTTCTAATGAGATTATTCTTTGAGACAAAATTTCATTGTTTTCCTTGATGAACCTAATCTGATCTTCCAGTTGCTCCTTTTCTTTCTTTTGTTCTTTGATGATCATGCTACCTTTTACAAATTCTGACTCAGCCACCATCCCTGATATAATCATATTTCTGCTGGAGGGTCTGAATTGTTCTATGTTACTCATGATGATTTGACATGCAGATCTAATATCCTTTGGTATCCTCTCAAGGCCAGTTTCTAACTCGATTTGCTTTACTTCTATCTGCTTTTCCTCTTTATATTCATTTTTTTCTCCCTCCTCTTCCTCATATTCTATAACCTGATTCTCTTCCTCTTCATAGTCTTTTTCTTCTTCCATCTCTTCTACATTCTTTTCCTCAACTTCCTGTTATTTTTCTTGAATGACCTCTCTTTCCTTTGCCTGGACTTTGTTTCCCTGGATTGAAGTTGAGTCACTCTCCACTGAGTTCTTTATCTCATCATTCAAGTGCTGCTCCTTTTGTTCCTCCCCCTGCTCATCTATGTCCATAAGATCTAATTCTTCTTCCTTTTCCTGATTTTTTGTATGTGTGGACTCTTCATTATGACCTATATCAAAGAGTACTTCCCTTATACTCTAATTTATTTCTCTTTCTGTACTTCCAGCTCTGCTTTCTATGAAATCTGTTTTTTCTGATCTTACATCCTTTTCTTCCTCCTTGCCTCCATCCTCTTGACTCTGCATCTGACTATGTAATTGTGCTTCTCCTTCCAATCCTGGTTTTTCCTCATATGGTTGGTAGTGAAGTTGTTGTGAGGGTTTTGTCCATATAGCTTTAAATCCTGTGTCCACTAGTCCTCTACTGAGTTCTCCCTTTGCTTCCTTGGCTTCACCCTCTTCTTCTCTCATCACTTGTTTACCTTTTAATTTCATTTTTTCATCCCCAGGACTAACTTGTTTTGTTGATCCTTCACAGATCTGTATCCCTTCTGTTTTTTGACTCAATTCCTCTGGTGTTTTGTTTTTTAAAGAAGCTTGTACTATGGTTACTGGAGTGCTGGGTACTGAGAGATTTAAACTTTTAAGAAGGAAATTCTCCATATCACTTTCAGAATCTGAGGAAAATTGTGCAAAAGAAGCTACTCCTTGTTTGTTTATTCTGTGCTCTTCTACTCCAATTGATTTCTTCTTATGATATCTCTGAGGGTTATTTTATTGACTCTTGCATCTGTACATGTTCAACCGCCTTACCCTTATTCTTTTTGGTTAACTTCTTTCTCTGGGCAGGTTTTTTTTGGACCTTCTTTTTTACTACTACTATAGTTCTAGTCTCTAGAGGACCTTGTAATTCCTTAAAATAGGCCAATAATTCTACTTCTTTTTTAACAAATACTTGTTCAATTTCTACAACCATCATTTGATCATGCAATTCTTCATAATGTTCCACCTCTTCTTGTACCCAATCAGTTGCTTTACATGAATAATTTTCCAACATTTTCTAATATTGAGCTTCATATATTGCCCTCTTATCATTACCTTGAGTCAAATATGAATAGAGTTGTTCCTTGCTTGTTGGAGGTGGATGGGGTTCCTTTGAGGCCTGCACTTCTTTCTGAGCTGCTTCACATTCCTCTTTTGTCACTTCTTCCTGTTCTAAGACAACATTCCTTGGATCTAATCTTCTCTTCTTTACTGGAATTACTTCTTCTGATACCCCTTTCCTTTTTCTTTATGATCCCCTCATGCTTGGCTTGGCTTCTGCTTCTCTTATAAACATCATGTTTGAAGGAATTTTAATTCTTGACATCAAACTCCTAAAATATTGAGCCAATTTGAGCTGATCCTCCATACCTAAAACATGGTATATAATTTTTGTTAGAAATTGTGCTCCATTCATAAATTTCCTCTGTTCCCAATGCTTTGTTGCTTCCTTCAACTGTTCATGAATGTAGGGAGTTACATCCATTACTCCAAATGGTTTAGTCTTGTCCTTATTATTGAGCATGACCAATGTTACTGGCTTATGTAGCATTCTATATCTTGGCAACTTTGGGAAACACAAATACTGAAGAAACATTCTGATGGCAAATTCTTCATTTTCATTTCCTTTGAAATCCACAAACTTTTAATATCCAACATAAGTTGCTTTATTCTTTTTGACAAAACTACAATCCAATTTAGTTCCCATGGGATAGAATTGAAGAGCTGCCCTAATGTGTTATGCTTTAATGGTAGATCTGTACCTCCTTGTTCCCTTTGTCCTTAACTGAACACCTAAAATATGCCTCATTACCTTTGCTGACTTCCAACAAACTGGACATGACTTGTGATACCCTTTCAAAATCTATAAAGAAGAGAGGTTCATCTAGTAGTTTGTGTAGCCCCACTGCTTTCCATCTTTTATAATTAGCTGCAACTTTTTGAAATTTGTAGATTTCCTGACATAGCATTGTATATTTATGACCTCCAATTCCTACTATGAAGATATGCTGCCCAATGATATTAATGGTTTCCTTCAGTTCCTTGGCTATCTTCTCAGCTTCTAGGATATCCTGTTCTTCATCAGATTCTAGCTCCACATTTTCTGTTGTTGCTTCACTGTCTAAAAACCAGTGTCCTCTTGAGAAAGTCACAGAGTCAGCTTTGAAGTCATGAATGGGTAGTTCCTTTGAATTCACCATTTTGGAGAAAGTATATCATATTATTCCAAAAAAAAAATGAACTCCACTCACATCAGTCACAAGAAATATAAGAAAAAATCACATTTATCTTTGAGATAACAATGACATTTGATTAAAACATAAAAGAGAAACAATTGCTTCACAGGCACTACACAATTGAAGTGATCATCACATGTGTTAGCAAGATATCTAGTGCTCTCCCCTTCTTGTTATTTTTTTTTAAATAAGAAAATTAAAAAGAATTTAGACAGATATAAGAAAAAATATCAAAAGAAAAGAAAAAAAAATTTTACACAATGACTGCTTAGTCTTGCTAAATTATAACCTAAATCTTGTTGGTGCTTTATAACTTATGAAAGAAAATTTTTAATGATTTTCTCCAATTTCCAATAATTTTCTTTTTCATCTTCTCTTCCCCTCCTATTCTTTTTCCTAGAAAAAAGAATGAGGTAAAGTACATGGAAATAATTTCAAGAGTGTCTTAAATCCACCTAGATGAAATTCTGAGAATCCAATCATTTGTAGCTTTTCATGCTTCTACACTATTTTTGTATCTTCATCCTTATTTTTTCTCCATTGAAAAAGATCTGATTTTTTCACCCAAAAATACTTGATTCCTGTTGACTGTTTTTGGAGTAAAACAATCTGCTTTTGATAAACTGTGATGGGATGTCTTCAATTTTTCCCTCCATTTGGTGTTGATGAATCTCTGTGATGAACAACACTTGGATGTCTTTGGTTTCCACATCCCTTCTGGATTGATGCCTAGATTTTTCTGATTATTCCATACTTTCCACCTTTCTACTGTCTTGTCAGCATAGTTGGTTTCTTTAATTTTCTCCTGTTTTTGTCTGTAGTGGATTTTCCAAAGGCAAAATTGCATTTTGTCCATATACCAAATTAAATGGTGTTGTTCCAATTGCAGTTTTGTATGTCAATCTATAAACCCATAAGACGTGATTAAGTTGCAAATCCCAATCATTCCTATTTGTATTTACCAATTTTGACATAATAGTACAAAGTACCTTATTAGTACTTTCTGCTAATCCATTAGCTTGTGGATGATAAGGGGCTGACTTTCTATGACTAATCATGAAATACTCAGTTATGTTTTCTATTACTTGGTTCAAAAAATGAGTCCCCCTATCACTTACCAATTCAATTGGTAATCCAACTCTAGTAATAATATTTTCATAAAGAAATCTTGGAGTGGTCTGAGCATCCTTCCTTTTTGTAGCCCTAGCCTCTGCCCATTTGGTCAAGTAATATGTGGCTACTAGCATATATTCAGCATGGGACTCTTTTGCCGGAGGATGTATAGGTCCAATGAAATCCAACCCCCATTTACTAAATGCTCTTGCTGAAATAAGTGGTACTAATGGCATATTATCTCTTTTACTTGGTTGACTTACTCTTTGACAAATGTCACATTGTTGGCAGCAGTCAAAGCACCCAAGGACTCACAAGACAAGGAAGCCAAAGAAGGGAGCCAGAGCGGAGAGAAGGCACAAGCAGACAAAGTAGTCAACGAAGATCTAGCAAGTAGGCCATTCAAATTTTTCCAAATCAACACCCTCATAACAGTGATTCTCATCACTAAAAATCATTGTAAATACCATTTGACCCTTTTGTAACTCCATTTTGTGCAAGCTGAGGAGTCCTCGAGCTTGAGGAGTATTAGAAGTATCATGGTACAAATTCTCATGATTTTTAGACTTTGTTTGAGCCCTCAAATAGGCCCTAGAACCTAATTTTTAACTAGGCCGGACACTAGGTCTGAACAGGGCCAAAACTAGTCAAAAACTATAAATAGAGCTAGAGAGCTCATTTTTGAGGTTAGCTGGTTGTAGAATTGAACTTATAAGAGCACTTTTGAGTAATCTAAAAGGATTCCATTGTCTCTCTCTTTGTTCTTGCCTTGTGTGCACGTGTGTGTGTGTATGTGTGTGCATGTTAGTGTGCTTCTCACTCACACACTTGTGCCTTCACTTGCTCGAGGTCTTCATACCATTCTCATGTCTTCCTGGATTGACATTAAAGGAGGTGCTACTCATCATTGAGCTACACCAAATTTTGGCGCCGTTGCTGGGGATCGAGCTTTGAGGACAAGCGTGTGATGGTAAGACATAGAGTTGAGGCGTTGGAGTCATAGGTATTTTCTTCACTTTTATCTATTTTCTTTTGTTTTCTTGATCACCATCATCATCATCACCATCTCCCACCTCCATCATCACGAAAATTTCACGTTTTTGGTCATAGCACCATACCCATGCCATTCCCCTCATTTCACTTGTGAGAGAGAGCGAGAGAGCAATTGTGTGCTTTGTGCTTTCTGTGTTCTTTGAGATTTTCTGCAGGAATCAGCATCCCCAGCAGCTGTACCAGCTTCAGCAGGTAAAAATTTTGACTGTGCAGGTCCCGAGGCATTGACCTCTGTCAATCGCGATTGACAGAAAAATGAACCTTTCGCAAAACTAAGTGCATAAACATGATCTCTAGGCCTAGAGCATTCCAAAAGTGTCTTTAAAATTTTCAAATTCCTTAGTTTTCTGTCAATCGCAATCGATCTGTCAATCGCGATCGACAAACGACGATGGACAAAACCCATCATAAATATCCTATTTAATTAAATTCCTTAATGTATTATAAATATATGCTTCACCGTTATGCCCAAGTGACATCCTAAAGTAAGGCAGAGCATACGCATGCCACGTGTCAATCGCGATTGAGTCATCAATCGCCATCGACCCGTCAATCACGACTGACAGTCCCGATGGACCTGTCAATCGTGACTGACCCATTCAACGACTGTTTGACCACGACCGATAGAACCCTCGCGATGGACCTGTCAATCATGATCAACCTATCAATCGCGATCGATAGAGTCAACGATCCTTTGACCACGACGGACTGAATTTTCGGGCCACGTGTCAATCGCGACTAACAGCCACGACGGACCTGTCAATCGCGACCAACACGTCGATCGCGATTGACATATCAATCGCGATTGACAGACTATTCGATCGCGATTAACGGGCAAATTCAGCCATTTTTTTGGGCAAAGATAGTTGATCTATTTTGGGCTATTATTTGGGAAACATTAGAAATTTGTTAGAGAACTGTGAGGCCACTACACAAAGTATTTCGAGAAGTCCTATTTGCTTGTTAGCCTGTTTGAACCCTGTTTTAACCCTAGAACCCTGAACAGTCATAACTTTCTCATACGAAATCTGTTTGCTATGATTTTTGTTTTGTTGGAAAGCTCGTGGGGAGTACAACCAAAACTTCCACTGCTTAGGTAAAATTAATATCAAGATTATTAGATATAGTATTTTGAAGTGACCATACCCAGGGGAAGAAAAAAACTAAGGGATCTTTAGGATTCTTTTCCATAAAGCCAAAGAACAATTTGATCTCTGAATTGCATGAATGAACATGGTCTATTGTATCAATAGCATTCAGTTGTTGAGCTAACTTTGGGACTTTTACAGGTCCTGTGAGAGCACCGAAGAGCATTTTAAGTAGAGTAAGTGCAAGCTTGGGAACATGCTTCCTGGGCACACAAGGACAACCAAGGAGAGAAACCAAAGGTTGGAAATTCTCAACGCCCTCTGTCAATTCCTAGCATAGGCTAAGCATGGATAGAGGTTTTGATCAATTAGGGTTACGTTAAGCACGACCAAGTCCAAGAACTCTAATCACTCAAGTGCAAGTACACAGAAATTCCATTTGCGAAACAACCTAAGGGAAAAGAATTTAACTGAAGCGACCAACCTCAAGTAGGAGGAAACTTAAGTGTTCCTTGTAACGACGATTGATTGGACAAGAAGTGACATTCCCAGAAAAATTAAAAAGAACAATTGACTAATACAAAAGAACTCAGCAATGAAGTTGTACTTGGGAATTTGGGACTACTTAATTAGGCTTATGAACCTGAGATCAAGACGATACCTAAGGAGAGATAGACAAAGTCTTAGATCTTCAGAGGCTAGTGTCAATCATACTGCTAGGTCTTGGGCCCAGCAGTTGAGCCACTATTCACACTACCCTAGCTCTGAGACTAGTGAGTCAGAGATGTCTCAAGGTATGGAGAGACCCACAGGAAGTTCAGGTGTGCCATACTTACAAAGGGTTGAAGGTCCTTATAAGACACAACTCGGATACCTTAGGACCAACCGATTAGGTGCTTCCATCTATGAGGACGGCCTAGGGAGATCTGTGGTCCAAATTAAAAACCCTGACCAACCCATTGGAATTGAACATCCAGCTATCAAGTTTGAAAATGGAGCATACCTAGACAAAGAAGGAACCATATACGTAGTCACTAGTCACCCAGATTGGATAGACGAATTTGGGAATGTGATCCCAGAGACGGATGTAGGTGACCTCGAGCAAGGAAACATAGGTGGAGAGCCTAAAACCCCTTGAGGCAAATCAGTCCTCACTGGAATTATCACACCAGAATGGATCCCCCAGGACAATAAGAGCATAGATTTTCTCTTGAACCGAGAGACCGATGAAGCTTTTTGGGGGTATAAGCCGGATCAACCGAATGAGATAGGAACGATCACAATCTATGAGTTCAAAGATCCCGATAGCCCAGGCAAAGTGGCCTATTTAGATCACACTTCAGAGAGGATCTTTGTGGTCACAGAGCATGGTAGGCATGCTTACACTTGGAAGGGTGAATTTATTTTCCTCCAACCAAGATCTAATGTGTCTTATGGTCACCAAGGAGCTAGAACATCCCAAGCTTAGGGAGCTCAAAGGGACAGGAGTAGAGATAGACCAGAAGTAAGCTTTGCCAACCCCTTGGGAAGAGAAAGGATGAGAACAGGGACAAATAGAGAAGAAACTGAGAGACCTAGAGCCCCAAGAAACCAAAGAAATGTTGATGAATTCCCTCTACCAAGACCTAGGGAACACACTAGAACTTTGAGACCTACACAGCTAGTTAAGTCCATGAAGAACTACTTCGATGGCACTGGAGACCCATATGATCATGTGGCCGAATTTAGGCAAGTCTTGAGAGCTGAACAAGTGGAGGACCTATTCACGTAGTACAATTCCTTTGGTCTAACCCTTACGAACACAGCTCTTACGTGGTTTCAACCACTAAATGAGAGACACTTCAGGAACATAGACCAACTTCTAAAGGCTTTCATTATTGAATTCTCTAAGAGTGGCATAAGGCATAATACTTCCTCACTGATTCATAGTTTCAAGCACACCCCCCAGGAGACGGTTAGACTTGCAGGAAGAAGGTTTAGGCAATATCTAGAGAGATGTGTTGTTCCTGAGTTACCCACACCAGCCAAACAAGTGGCTTTATTCCTAGATGGACTGCTAAGATTCAAATTGAGGTCATATGTGTACTTGAAGGACCCTAGGGCCATAGAAGAGTGTGTACGCATGTGCATTGACATTGAAGATAGCCTAGGGGAGGAATTATAGCTTTCAAAAATCTACAAAGATTCAGATAGTTCATCTAGCCTCTCTTCCACGCAATCCACATCTATTGAGGAACTCGCAGAGAAGGTAGCTCAAAAACTAGGTGTCTCTAGCAAACAAATTCCAAGATTTGCCCCTGTTAAGCGGTGCTATACTTGTGGAGGTGACCATATGGTGAATGTATGTCCCATCATGGCTCAACCCCAAGTGAACCTCAGTAGCCAATACTGCACCATAGAACGGAGATACACTAATCACACGGCACAAGATTGCCCATACAATAAGCAAGCGGTTAGGCAAACCTACCCTCAGCCCTATCCACAACAGGGAAGATATCAAAACCAGTATCCACCACAATAGTATGTGAGGTCTCAGCAAACCTACCAACCACAATATCAGGCCCAATAGAGACCTCAACTAGTGCTAGCCCAACAACCTCTTGCTCCAGCCAATGTGATCCCAGTAAAGTATGCAACTGCAAAAGAGAACCTCAATAGAGCCATAGTGCCAGTAACACCATTGCTTTCAGAAAGTGACCCCAGTGACCATAGCTTTGATTCTACACATATTGATAGCCCCCAAGCTTACTACATGCAGTCTCCTGAACATGGTGACTCCTACTATAGTGAAGAACCGAGTGAACCTAGTTGGGATCTAGAGTATGCAAACATCATGTACACAAATCCCAACCCTAGACCTCAACTTAGGCAAGTACGACCCCCATTCCCTAGAGGGCCATGCCACAGATGTCAAAGAGATCACCTCATTCGTGATTGCCCAATGCCTGCTCCTACACAAACCCAACAGTGACAATTCAAGGCTTTTGTCGAGATTGCGGGAAGGAGCATCTCTTAAGAGACTGCCCAAAGAACCCCAATAATATGCCAAAAATCACTCCTATCAATGTTATTGGGTTAGTAATAGACTCAACCGTGTAACTTCCACTGCTCCTGTGCAAGTGGTCACCAGAGCTCAGGCTTTGCAACAAAATCAAGGTCTAGGCCAAGAAAAGAGTGCCGAGGTTAGTGAAACTGAGAGCATAGCCAAGAAACGGATGGGAGCTTGGAAAGATAGCTAGGAGAGAATGAAAAGACAATGGTCTAAAAAGATGAGCGACTTACAAGAAAGCATAAGAGAAAAAAAAGCCAAAATTGTTGAACTCACCTCTCAAACAAACTCTCACATACCACCACCACCTTCATCCCTATCACCATCTAATCCACCATCTTTCAACCCACCTCAGACCATCCCACCACCCCCTAGAGTAGGATCAGTCTTAGCTGACCCCACTCCTGAAGACATAGACATGATGCTTAAGGCATATTAGGCCAGAATCCAAGAAGGGCCAAATGTGACGGATCATGACAAGTGCTACCCTAGAGCTGACCTAGAGATAGAAAGAACCAAGCTTTGTGCGAAAATGGTAGCCCTGGCTCAGACCATGTTTGAAGATAGCCGCCTCTTCAACTACTCTTGCTCAGCTAAGGCACAATTGCACTTGGATGGACTATTAGAGAAGTTAGAGAGCATAATTGCAAGATCTGCCAAGGAAGAAAACTCTCACGGAAGAGATGAGGCAAGTAAAAGAATAAGCATTCCCCCATAGGAAGCTTATGTGCCTAATTCCACTAAACCTGACACCTCTTCTTCTATGAATAGGTATTCACCAAAGTTCTTGCGAGAGATTCAAGAAGAGAAATGGGCTAAAGAAAGTGAAGTCCCTCCTCCCATTGAACTTGTGGATGATGCACATGATCAATTCCCACAAGACATTCCTTCCATTTATGAGGAGCAGGAGAGGGCCCAATCGTAGGAGAGGCTAGACGTTGAGTCTAATTCCTTACAAGAACTACCCCATTTCACAGGCCCATGGGAAGCTAAGTCTACTTGTATGAGAGCACCCACGGTCATGGTACGAAACGAAGACTCAGTCATACCTAGGAATAGAGAGGTAGTGAAAAACACTAAAGTGCAGTGCAACCTCACTTTAGAAGAGCTACTCAAGGTTAGGCCAGAATTATGGAAACATGTCGCCAACCAAGTGCCAGAAGTAGCAAAACCTCGTTCCAGGTAGGATCTCATAGAACAGTGCCTGAGATACCCTTGGACAAGATAGGAGACATGAGTGAAGGAGAAGAAGGAAACACCTATCTTCCCATCACTCATCAAGGATACACAACCAAGGAAATTTTGGATTCAGGCACAGGAGTTGCAATTGCTACCACTTCCCTATGGAAGCGATGGAGCAAGCTAGCACTCAGGCCAACAAGAATGAAATTGCAGATGGCCGATGGTCACATTGAAAGACCCTTAGGACTGCTAGAAGGAATAACTCTCACTACTTGTGGTGTAGAGTTTGAGCACACATTTTCTATCTGTGATTTTAGCAAGAATCATGACTATGAGATGATTTTGGGAAGACCATTTATGCGACAGTTGCAAGTGGTACAGGATTGGGGCACCAATTCCTTGTATTTGCAACACTTAGGTGTCACGACCAAAGTTAATCTCAAGGATTACTCTCACAGAGATGTACCCCCTATCCAATGGAATCCCATCCATAGAGCTAAAGATGATACCGAGTCGGTGCATTCCATAGGATCAGGATCCTCATGGATGCATGAAGACACCCACTTATGGATGTGTAAAGTAGCAATAGAAGAAGAGAAGAGAGAAAAGGCTAGAGAGATAGGTGCGACAGAAACCCATAGATCAACTCAAGACCTGGCCTTTGCACCTCTAGTATTCCCTGACAATCAATTTGAACCTCACGGCTGGGCAAAAATTTTAGCAACAATGGATGTAGCCATCAATGAGGAACAATGGACACCCCATTGTGATGAGGATGGCTATGAAATTTCAGTTTTCTCCATAGAGCCAATCATGGGAGATTTGGTTCTGGAAGAATGCGAACCTAGCACATATGCGTTTGAGGATGCAAGTGACTCCGATTTAGAGTCAATCATTATGGACCCACCCTTTGCATCGGACGAAGAATACTTATATGAAGTAGAAGCTCACCCTCAGAGACATGGAGAGCTCACAAAGGAGGTAAGGTTAACCACACAAGTGACCCCTAAGGATGAAGGCAAGAAGAGGAAGAAGAGAAGTCACACCTGAGGAGGAAGAATCCTTGTTTGAGGTCCCTGAAAACTTCAAGAAGTACAAAATAGATGATAGGAGAGTCATGGTGAGAATTCCTAAACGTGAGGCACAGTCAAGAGAGGCCTATGATAACAAAGAGACCACCAAGAAAATAGTTGTAGCCATAGAAGAAGGAGAAGAAATATGCACATACATAGGACATGACCTCATGGAAGTAGAGGAGCATGAACTAATAGCCTTGCTAAGGGAATACAGAGATGTATTCGCTTGGAGCTATAAGGATTTGAAAGGTGTAGACCCTGACATATGCTCACACACAATCCCCATGACCTCAGATGCCAAACCATCCAAGTAGAAGCCATACACTTATAATGATAACTACGCTGCTAAGATCAAGGAGGAGATAGATAGACTAGTAGAAGCTGGATTCATCTATGAAATTGAGCACACGGAGTGGGTATCCCCCATCGTACTTGTGCCCAAGAAGAATGGAAATTTACGTGTGTGCATTAACTTGAAGAAGGTTAATGCAGAAACTATTTGAGATAACTATCCGCTTCCTATCACTGAGCATCTACTAGAAAGGGTAGCAGGCAAGGAAGTGTATAGCTTCCTTGATGGACTTTCTGGCTACAATCAGGTAGCCATAGCTCTAGAAGATCAACATAAGACGGCTTTTGCTATGGAGTGGGGCATATTTGACTTTAGGGTAATGCCATTTGGGCTTACCAATGCGCTAGCTACATTACAGAGGCTGATGTGCCATGTGTTTAAAGAGTTCCTGAGGAAGAATTTAGAGGTCTACGTTGATGATCTATGTGCTCATTCCAACATTAGAAAAACACATATACCTGAACTCAGACAAATCTTTGAAAAATGTAGAGAATATCAAGTCTGCTTGAACCTAGAAAAGTGTGTTTTCATGGTCAGGAAAGGCAAGATTTTATGACACATAGTTTCAAAGAACGGCATATCCACTCATGAAGAGAAAGTGAGAGCCATCACAGAACTACCTAGGCCAAAGAATGTCAAGGAAGTACAAGCTTTCATGGGGCATTGTGGTTATTACCGATGGTTTATACACATGTATGTCATCATTGCAAAGCCTCTATACTGACTCTTGACCAATTTTGAGTGGACTGAGAAATGTGAGAACTCCTTCAATGAGCTTAAACGACGATTATGTTCAGCGCCAATCTTGAATACACCAGATTGGAATAAGCCCTTTCATGTCCACGTGGATGCATCCAATTATGCTATTGGATGTGTGCTAGCACAACCTACGGGCGAAGGTAATATGGATCTTCCAATTGCCTATGCTAGTAGACAACTAAATGCAACTGAACGGAATTATACCACTACTGAGAGAGAAGGAGGCTGCCAAAAGGATTTTGAAGTACCTTAAGGGTACTCAACATCATGGATTGTATTTCCCTTATGCATCAGACTTGGACATCAAGATATATTCAAATGCAGATTGGGCACGATGCAAAGATCATAGGAGTACCTCAGGATACCTATCCTTTGCAGGTGATAAGCCGATATCATGGTCTTCAAAGAAGCAACCTACTGTTGCTTTATCTTTTATAGAGGCAGAGTATAGAGGATTGGCCAATGCTATTCAAGAGGCCATATGGATGAGGTTGTTATACACAGATTTGGGCTTGCATACTACATCTCCAATGATTTTTGGAGATAATACAAGTTCATTACATCTTGCAACAAATCCCATTTATCATGCTAGGACCAAGCATATAGAGGTCCACTATCGTTATGTGAGAGAGAAGCTATTGAGAAAGGATATTTAGTTGGCATATGTATCAACTAATATGCAATGTTCAGACTTGTTGACTAAAGCATTAGATGGTACAAAATTTTGCAGGTTTAAGTCAATGATTGGATTGCAAGACATTCATGAAGATTGAAGATGAAGACCAGGCCAGAATGTTTGGCTTGAGGGGGAGTTTTTGGTGCAAAGTGAAAACCTACACATTTGGCTAGAAGAACAATTGAAGCTCCATGGAAACCATTGCCAGAAAGATTTTATCCTTTACCATTTGTAAAAGTTTATTTAACTTGGAGGAACATTTATAGCTACCTACAAACTCATGGAGTTTGTTAGATGAAAAGTGACGACTTTATTTTAGAGAGAATAACTCCTAGATTTGTGGATTACTTTTAGAGAGAGCCAAAAGTTCAATTCAAACTCAAATTTGAATGTAACACTCATAAAAGGTGGCTTGAAAAAGTCGCATGTTGAAGTCTCAATTCTCGAGTTCTCCATTGCCATTTTGTAAGCATGTGAGGTATACATTGTAGCCTACACTACTCTCCATCATCAGGCTATGATTAGCAAGCCTATGATCTTGTACAATATTGTTCATTAATACAATACATCTACATTGTTCATCTATGATCTCTCTGTTATAGTCATTCATAACTGTCAACTTGTGTTGCTTATATCTCACTCAATTATCCACCATTTTCAATGATCTATAGCTTGTTGGAATCAGCTTCAAGTTATCTACATGATCACAAAGTTTGAAGGAAATCCATTTAGAAAAGTTGGAGAAAAATGCATCGAAGCACTCACTGGTCAAACTCTTCAGAGGTCCTAAAAAATCGGGAGTATGATTCAATTGTTAAATTGATTGCTTTGTGTATAGTGCATCATTTCAAAGTGATTCTACTTGGAATCATTAGCTTACTAAGATAATTATAAAAGGAATTTTTCTAATTCCTATTGTACTGGTAGCTGTGAGCATAACAAGCACCAAGTGTGTGATAAAAAATAGAAGGTTTTCACTGATCCTTCTATTTGGAAGTAGTCTATTTTGATTCAATCTTTTCTTACATCATTTCCAAAATACATAGGCACTTGTATAGTGTCATTGGAAAGCTAAGAGGCCCACATATCATCTCTAAAGCTACAAGAGGCTGGTACTAAGTAGGATTTGGCAGTACCTACTCATTTCTTGTAGTGTCCATCCATCTATCCCAACAAAATCCACACTCATATGTATATATACACTTGTATATAGTCATGATATAGATGAGAGATGAAGAATAGATGAGATAGAGAGGAGTAGATAATAAGTTGAATGAGTATCATCCATCAGATGTAAGATGAGTTGAATAGAAGAAGTTTTTTGAGAATTACGCATTGATTTTTTCCTCCATTTCTCCTTCGGTGTTTGATCATTTTGGGAATCCTTTTGTAGATATCTAAGTCCATAGTTAATGTATCTATGGCCAAGATTTGAGAGTCTAATTGTAATCAGATTGAGATAACTGTGAGTAGGAACATTTGTATGTGAAGAAGTGATGAGTGTGTTTTGAAATAGGTGCAATTTCGATGATCAAAGAATTGATCAGATCTTATTGCATAGTGTAAAGTTTTACACAAGTGAGGAGTTAAAATCTAAGTTTGAAGGTAAGTCATCTATCTCTAAAAGCATTTTATTAAACGGGTTACATTGTGTGAGAACGAACTGTTTAAAGTCGCATATGTAAAAGTCACCTATAGAAAGTGCTTGTTTCACACACATGTTTACTTATTGAAGTAAATCTAACGTTTTGTGAGCTCTTTTGGAGAACTTTAACTTGGAATAGTTGTGCAAACACTAGAAATCAGATTAATCTGACTCCTTACATACAAGAACGGTTGTTCAAAGCAAAGAAGCAATGGAACAGCAAGAAGTTCCTTAATGGCAGTATAGCTCTGACAATATTGATTTATCATGCTTTAGGTATTAGAGAGCATCTGCAAGAAATGCCATCATCAACTGCTATGGCTAAGTACACCAAAGTCGCCACAGTTCCTAAAAAGAAATGAGGAGTCAAGATTGTGGAAGAGGTAGAAACTAGCTCTCAACCCAGAATGAGAGGCACAAAGAGATTAAGGGAAGTAAAGCAAGTGGAAGAGGAAGTTCCTGGCACGAAAAGAGTGCACGTACTTCCAAAGACAAGGATTGAAGAGCAAAGACCGATTACAGAAGAAGATTTAACTAAGGCACTGGAGGATACCCATCAATATACAGAAGGGCAAGTCAATTTACCAGTGCAAGGGCATCATTATCAGCAGGCCCAACAGGAGATAGAGGCCAAAAAGAAGCTCATAAAAGTACACCGCTATCGGGAATTAGGGTTGGATAACTCAAGCTCGTCTTCAGATGAACAAGAAGAACCCGACACTTCATTGTTGAATGTGGATATTCAAAGTGAATCAAAGGATGATGGACAATGGGAGGAGTTGAATGCAGTCAACTACGAGGAAGCAGACGAAGGAACAAAGGTAAATGGCAACTCCGTCCACCCCACTCAAGACACTGCAAGCAAGGAAGCAAACCAAGAAGGGACACATGTCCTCAAAATCAATGAGACTTCCACAATTCTTATCAAGGAGGCAACACCTATGCACGAGGTGTCAATCAAGATACAAAAGAAAGAGCCTCAAGAAGCGACAGTAGAAGAAGCAGAACCCTTCACACCAATAAGGGTCGTGGAAGAACCCTCCCCCATGGACGTCACATTTCAAGGGAGTGCCACTAAAATTATTGATTTGGATGAAGAAGAAAAAGAACCAAAAATACAATTACAAATTAGACAACCCCACAACGAAACCATCCATGTAGAGCAAGGAAAAGATGTGGAAACCGGAGAAGCTCCAAGCATACCACGAACATGGTTAAATGTTGACATCGCTCAGCTCAAGCCCGTAGTGCAAGATATGATCCGAACCGCAATGGACACACAACAATTAATGCTGGAGGCGGATGAAGACTACGATCAAGCAATGCAGGACAAGCATGAGCTTCAAGAAAGGGATAAGAATCTTTTGGCAGAATTAAAATTAGCAAAAGAAAAAAAACTACATAAAGAAAAGGAAGTCCACGAAGCCAAAAAGCAGTGCAACCAGTTAGAGATAGAAAATGCAAAATTAAAAGAACAACTCCAGGAATTAATGAAGAAACATGAAGCTAGCGAGGCTGAGAAGGCACAAATGCATGCTCGAAGTAAAGTACTGGAATCACAAATAATGGTATATATGGAAGAGGTAGAAAACCTAAGGAACCAAAATAAGGAGCTCATGGCAGCTCTTCTAAGTGATCAGCCTATAGAAATTCAGGGAAGACCAGAAAAGGATATCAAAGAATTGGAAGAAAAGATAGCTAAGTATGAAGATCAGATCAAGCAGGAGCAGACCACCATTGCAGAATGGGAAAAGAGGTACATGGAAGACACCGTAGCTCTACGAACAAAATGGAAAAAGGCTGAGAATAGATACCTACTGCATTGTAAAGAAGACATAAACCAACTCGCGATAGTGGCAGAAGAAATACAGAAGAATAAGGAAACAATTTTGTAGGAACAGGAAGAAATTAAGCAAAAAAAGGAAATGATAAAGCAACTACAGGATCAACTAGCACACAAGGAAATTGAGGGGACACCAATAGTTCCAAAATCCGCAGAGGCTACTGAGGACACTGAGGTATGTCCTCTCTCTCCCCCTTATATCATTTGCCACTAAGGGAGGAATTGGAGGTCCAAATTGAACATAATACTTGGGACATTGCAGAACTGAGCCGATCGGAAAGGGCACTACTGGTGTCCCAACTTACCGCTGAATTTGAAGATCAAATAATCCAAGTCATGAAGGAAGCTAAAATCGAGAGCAAAAACTTGGATCAAATTTTGAAGCCTTTTAATGTACCATATGGACTACTTAAAGAACAAACGCGACAATATATAAGGACAATGACAAATAAAGAGCCAGATAACAACCTCCAGTTTGGCAAGAATACTTTCCATTTATACTCAAGAGGAGTTCGAGAAGGCTGATCCCATATGGAGGTGCAAAGTTTTGGAAAAGAATCCAACATTGAGGGTACGATGGGAAGCATCACCATATGTGCTTCAAGTAAATCCAGCATTTTGTCCAGTACCCCGCAGACGCTCCTGGACGCAATTTTGGGAAGGATAGTGACAGGGAAGCATCAATAATCAATGGCTGAATTACCCATTGTTACCTAGTCCGCCACATAACTACCTACCAACAGAAGAATATATGCTAAAAACAATGGAATTTTGGATTGCAAGATATGCGACTGTCCTGGACTTAGCAGTTAAAATGACAAATAAGATTTTTAGCATGCTATTAACTGTAATTCAAGTCTTCCAGCATGCAAAATACACTTTTTTGAATTTCATCAGCATTACCCAAGGCTCTGAAGCGCTCGTTTTTTATCTCTCTACTATTCCGAGCCGCTTAACCCTGATGGCGTATTATTCAAGACTTATGTTTTTGCCGTCAACATACATGGAGACTTTCGAAGAAGCATTTTTTACCGGCTTCTTCGAAACAGATTCGGAAATTTTTGTCAAAATGACTTCGAACTTGAATGCATGTCTGGTAGCCTATGAAACCAGTTTTTTTGCGGATCACCGACAAGCACGAGATGATGGAGTAAAGTCAAGCTAGTGGAAAGAATTTATGCTATGTCACGCTAATTTGTTGAATCAAAGAGAGCAAGCATCCATACAAACGTACTCACGTCACCACAAAAAGCCTGTCGGGGACGACAAAGTTCAAGAGGAGGGACGTGTGGAAGGGGAATCAAGCAAGAAGAAAAAAAGAAGATCAAAATAAAAAACTGCTCAATAAAGAAAGAAGATCATGAAGCAAAAGAACCCCCCTCTGCCCAAAGCCTCGCAGGGGCACGCATCAGGCAACAACACGAAATATCCAGGTCCTGAGGAATGTAATTAAAGATCAATCAGAACCAGGACATTTCATGGGAAGGACGGACCAGGGCCAGGACCTATACATGAAGAAGTGCAAGACAATATTTGGCACGTAATCATCCTTCCGCTGATAGCGTGCGTTGGCAACCAAGTAAACAGGCTTAAAGCAATGCAACAGGGTCAGAGGTGTGAAGACAAAGACAAATCAGAAGACCAGAAGTTAGAAAGAGGTAGAGTCTGAAAATTTGAAGAGGGTGACTAAGAGCAGCACATTCCTAGTCATCGGTAGCGTGCGTGGCAGCCCGACTGAATACAACAACCCAGATATGTGATATAAGGAATACCAAGGGGCAAAGAGAAGCAAAGGACATATCTCGGACAAAATAACAAATTCGCTGACAGTCCTTATCGCTTCTTCGACCATTGGGTGTGTTTATTCAGAACTCTTAAACAAGCTAAAGACAAGAAGTAAAGCCTGTCAAGCGACGACAGAGACAAAGAGGGGGAGAGTGTTGCAGAGCAAAGAAGCACAAGAGAAGAGCCCCAAAATTTTCAAATTAATGGGCATGATTTTTCTTCTTCAAAATCTTAGAGAATTCCCTCAAGCCATGTAAATGCACTAGAGGAGTCCTCTAGTTGCATAATCCCAACTTGTTCTAAAATATCCCTTGTAGATTAGTAGGAATTTCACTTTTTTGTAATAAAGTGCCGGTCTCTTGTGTGAAAGGACCAAATTTAGGGCACATGTATATAAGTCACTTTTGTGACTCTTTGTAAAGACTTTTTGCCATTGTGAAGAGGGAGAGCTCTTGAATTTCGAATTTGCCTCTTTCTTGCAGATTTCCATCTTCTCTTTGATCTTCTATGTGTGTGTAATGCTTGGAATGTGTGTGTAAGACTGTTATCTACCCCTGCCCACTGTTTTTGAGCTAGTGTAGTGTGTGTGAGAGCTTGTAGAAGTTGTGGACTGGGTGTTTCCCACCACTCACTATTTTAGTCATAACTTGAAGTATGGTTGTCAGAATTGAGTGAAGACACTTGAAATAAATGTGTCTCGTCGAGAGCTTCGAAAGGAGTACCCTATCAACTATATTCGGAGTTTGGAGTTGGGAGAAATCCTCGATTTACAGAAAACTATTGTAAGTGGTATCACGGTAGACACTCCCAGTATTTCAGTGAGTTAGATAGGTGATTTAGTCTTTTCTCACACATATCAGCTGAGCCACTTCACGTGTGCATGTGTCCTCATACACTTGGTTAGGTCATTTGATCGGATTGACAAATAGGCATGTGTCAATTTCCCACTAGACGCACTTGTGTGGCAATTGGGGTTTAGTCTCATTGACACAAGTCCTTGAGTCTTCTCGACTCAGCTGTGCACAAATATCTTTTTAGTTCATTGAAGGAATTTTCACATTCATCATTCCATTGAAAATTTGTTAGCAAGGCATAAAGAGGTTTGGCTATGATTGCATACATGTGGATGAACCTGCGATAATATCCACAATGGCCCATAAAGGCTTGTACCTCTTTAACATTCCTTGGCCTGGGCAGTTATGCTATGGCTCTAACTTTGTCCTCATCCATTGATATTCCATTCTTCGAAACAATATGACCTAAGAATTTGCCTTGACGTCCATTCCTCATATGCTCTTAGTTGATCTCCTATCCGATTCCTTTTGGGTAACTACGGAGCATTTTCATTCTCTCCTTCGATGTACTTCCAATAGCCTTTTCCCATCAAGAAATTCATCATTCTGAATCTCCAAGCATGAAAGTTGTTCTTGTCCAGCTTATCACTCATAAGCTGACTCATTCCATCTGCATTTGCCAATTCTGCAACAATTCACAACACTGCAAAACACTACAAGTAGCACTTGTGCTTGAACACTGTAGCACTATGACGTGATAGTTCGATCTCAGAAAAACACAGTTTTCGTGTATCAATAGTACATGGAATCGCTTGAAATTCAGGATCTTGAATATATGAGTGTTGCCGAACACAATGCAAGTTACAGTTTCTGAAACTCACTTGGTTTTTCTATTGGTCCCACCTTGCGGGCTTGAAACGGAGGTCGAGATGGCTCCGAAACTTTGATCTGAGAAAAAAAAGTGATCCTAAAGGTATAAATCTCGAAAATATTTTGAGGTCTTCTACCTTCACACCGAATTTCGTAGCAAATGGAGGTCGTTTGTGAATCACGTTTTCTCCATGCCTTGCTGTGTACTCTTCACTGTTGCCTTCTCCACGAGCTCTCTATAGCGACGGTGGCTCTGATACCATGTCATGAGGAAGGAGATAAGGAAGAGAGCTCACACACACACTCTCACTCTCAAGGAGAAGCACACACACAGATTGATGCGAGGAAGAATGATCTTCTTCTTCTTCTTCTATTACATAAAAAGGAATGTACAAGAATGACCTAAAAAACAAGAATACAACAAGTGCAATATATAAAGATCAGTACATAAGGAAAAACCTAATGTCCGCGAATGAGTGAGCTGGCAAAGAACAAATGCGCCATCACTTTCGATAGATAAATCTAATAAAGCTCAATGAAGTATCCCTACCATATATCGATGTGACCACTATACATGTCAGAGAAATAAAAAACTGGTACGTGTCATCCTTGATCATCACATGTTGAGCTTGATATCTCAACAACCAAGAACATTTTCTTAGATGTTTTATCGAGATATACAACTTTGCCTTGTATCGCTAGGTCCTTGAACTCATTGATGGTGACTATTGGGTTAGGTTGGTCTGGTTTGAATCTCCAAAAGGTTTCCTATGTTTCTCTATTCAAGAACAATTCTATGCTTTTGTTGTCCTGGGGAATCCACTATGGAGTAATTACCCTAGTCAAGACTGACTTACCTTTGGGAGTCTTGGGTTCTCATCCTAGGTCTCCTTCTAGGTCTCCTATGTCTTTCTCAGGAATGATATTTCCAAACTCATATGTCCTGTCTGGTAAGTTGGTAACCACATACATGGTTCCTTCCTTATCAATGTATGACTGCTCTTTGATCTTGAACACTGGGTATTCAAGTCCAAAGGGTTGATCTGGATTTTTGATTTGGACAACTAATCATCTTAGACAATCCTCATACATGCGGGCACCTAATGGATTGGTCCGGATATATTCCAATTGTGTCTTATAGGAACCTTCTGGTGTTTGTAAATAGGCAGTACCTGAGGTACGTGTGGGTCTCTCCGTGCTAAAAGACACTTGTGTCATAACTTAGTGTCTAGGGATAACCAATTAGTTGATGTGCCCAAAACCTAGCTGTATGGTTAACACTAGCCTCAGATGATTTAATGCTTTGTCTATCCTTGCCTAGGTGTCTACCAGATCTAAGGTTCATAGGCCTTTTCTACAAGTCCAAAATTTCCCCTTATATTGCTCAAAATCATTTGGAACACCTTGGTTTCTAGTCCAACACAGATTTCGTATGAGAAAGTTATGCTAGTTTACGGTTCTGGAGGTTAAAACAGGGAAACATGATCTCTCTGGGAGTATCTCAAAACAGGTGATACGATACCTCTTTTTCCACGATACGTGATACCATTACAGACGATACCACCTTAGACGATAGGATACCACCAAGGCGATACCAACTTCCATGATACGATACCGCTACCCAAACGATACGATACTGGAAATGGCCACGATACGATACCAACATCACGATACGATACTAATAGCTAGGATGATACGATACTAGTGAATTCTCGCAATGATACGATACTAGTTTGTAAACGATATGATACCATTAGGTGCACAATATGATACCACTCCAACCGCGATACGATACTGCTTGTGTTACGCGATATGATACCTCCTGTTGCACGATACGATACCACAAGGTGCACGATACGATACCAGAATAAGAGGTGATATGATACTAAGTGCAGGATACAATACCAATCATGCACGTGATATGATACCGGTCAGTCAACGATACGATATTGTGAATGACACGATACGATACCAGGTGGACCATGATACGATACCATGGAGTGATCATGATCGCGATACCAGCACTTGGCGATATGATGCAAGAATGGTATCGTGATACCTCAAGTGGGTATGCGTGATACGATACCTCGACAAGTATCGTGATACAAGGGAGTTCTGGTATTGCGATACAAAAACTCAATCGGACATGATACTTGGAGTTTTTGACACCCAAGATCAAAAATTTTTGCAAATATGTGTACCTTAGGTTCTCGTTGTCACTCCTATGTGCCTGTAGATGCAAGGTCACCCTTGAAAATCATGATATGACACTCGTGATACCAGAGGTAGGTCTTGTCACTCTATAATACTGCCACTCAGATTTTTGATATTTTAGTGGCACAAATCTCTGTATTTCATCCATGCTTTAGGTCTAGGCTCTCTCTTTGAACTCCTCGCACAACCAAGAATGAAGAAAAAGAGGCAAAAATAGGGAATGTATTGTTAAAAAGCGAAAAAAATAGAGAAGGTGAAGATGGGAGGAGAGGATGGTGATGATGATGATGAAGGAGAAGGAAAACTCAAAAACTGAACTCAAAATGGTGATTTTTTTACCTTCCAATGTCGCTACTCTACGTCTTACCATCACATGCTCGTCCTCCAAGCTCTCTCCCCGGCAACAGCACCAAATTTGGTGTCACTCTAGCATAATGGCAAGTCCCAACGTGAGGAGTTTCACCTCATAAATGTCCATCTATAGAGACATGAGGACTAGTATGAAGACTATGAGCAAGTGATGGCACAAGTGCATGAGTGAAAGCACACAAGCATGCACACACATACACACACATGCACACAAGGTAAGAGCAAAGAGTGGAACAATGGAAGATCTTTGATTACAAAAGAAATCTCTTACAAAGCTCAAATCTACAACAAAATAACCTAAAAAATGAGCTCTCTAGCCCTTTTTATAGTTTTTTGAGTGGTTTTGGCCCTGTCCAGACCTAGTGTTCGACCTAGTTAGAAATTAGTTTCCAGTGCTTATTTGGGTGCTCAAATGGAGTCTAAAAAAGATGAAAATTGGCAAGGTGACACTTCTAATATTCCTCAAGCTCGAGGAATCCTCAGGTTGAACAAAATGGAGTTACAAAAATGGAAAATGGTATTTACAATGGTTTTTAGTGATAAAAATCACTATTTTTATAGGGATTTCTTCTAAAAATTTGACATGTGCTTCTTGGAGCTCCCTACATGTTCCTTCTTCTTGTGTGTCCACTACCTTGATGTGCTTCTATGCTTGTGCTTGACCTTGACTATCAACATCATGTCTTTAAGGAATTCCTACACAAAAGCTTGGAAGTTTACGTGGACGATTTGTGTGCTCATTCTGACATGAGACAGACCCACATCTCACATTTGGACCCAAGAACACTAGGATTAGGATCAAAGAAGGAGAGATGTCACAAAGATACTAGATATTAGTAGGAAGCATATATAAACAAGATAATCAAAAATTTCTTGGTTGTTGTGTAGATGAATCAGAATAAAAGAATTGGTTGCAATTAGCACATGTAGATGCATTAAAGAAACATCACTCGAAATACCATACACTATAGACTCTACATAGACTAGGAGTGTATTGGCCATCCATGGAAGAAGATGTCTATAGGCTATGTAAAGAATGCCTAGTTTGTGGTGAAAGACCACCTATGGAGCATGCCACACTATACCAGGTGTCTCTTACACCAGAATGGATTGAACCAATGGTAACATACTTGACGACAAAAATGTCACAAGGAAGGACATAAGGAAGAGAGCTCACACACATACACTCTCACAATCAAAGAGGAGCACACACAGATTGAGTCAAGGAAGAATGATCTTCTTCTTCTTCTTCTTCTATTACATAAAAGGAATGTACAAGAATGTCCTAAAAAAAAGAATACAACAAGTGCAATATATCAAGATCAGTACATAAGGAAAAACATAATGTCTGCGAATGAGTGAGATGGCAAGAGACAAATGTGCCATCACTCTTGATAGATAAATCTAATAAAGCTCAATGAAGTTTCCCTAACATATACCAGCATGACCACTATACATGTCAGAGAAATGAAAAAGTGATACGCGTTATCCTAGATCATCACATGTTGAGCTTGATATCTCCACACTCCCCCTCAAGCTCAACACCATGTCCTCTAATCCAAGCATCTTCTGAAACTTCTTCAGCTTCTTTTCTCCAAGTGCTTTAGGGAAAATATTAGCAATTTGCTTTTCTATTCTCACATAAACAAGATCAATATCACCTGCTAATACCTTCTCTTTGATGAAGTGATAATGTACCTTAATATGCTTTGTTATGGCATGAAAAACAAGGTTCCATGCTAACTATATGCTTCTAATATTATCACAATAGATGGTGATAGGCTTTTGCACTTCCACACTTAAATTTGCCAGTTGCATTTCTTGCCATGATGCCTCACATGTTGCCATTGCAACACCTCTATTGCCATGATGCCTCACTTCTTTGGCATCTGCATAGAAGCTTGATATTTCATCAAATACAACATCTTTTCTCACCTTCACCCTTCGTGTGAGCGGGTTATAACATTTATATCACTTTTGCTCAAGGGATTACGCAATGAAGATACATTTCTCTAGTTTTGGATCAAGCTTCATCCTCAACTCATATGGAACATGTACATATGCAATTGTAAGGTCGCCGGATTGGCATTCTATAATTTATATTTTCCATTACCGCACGTATCGAAAGGTTGTAGCGAAGTGTTGTACCTTTTTATCAATCAATGAAAAGACATTACAGTGACACTCCGGTAGCGCAGAGACGAAGGGGATTGCCAGACTATCTATCTGGGTGATTGGCGATCTGCAGAGATGTCGTCGTAGTGCAATGTTATCAAATCCTGAGTACTGCTAACTCTTACTTTGTTTAATTACATTAATTTGTGATTAACAAAGTAATGTTAAGTTGCGGATAGTAAGACTGTATGACGGTAATGAACAATTCTTGTGTTACGTACTGTGAAAAGTCTAACCAAAGTTTTAACAGTAACCTGTATAAGATTTCGATATTGAATATTAACGTACTGCTTATTGAATAAGTTAACTGGGAAAATAAGATACAGGGCCTCTGATTTATCAGACCCCTATCACTCCCAAGAACCCGAGAAACTTAAAAGTGCCTGTGATGAAAAAAATGCAATTTTAACACTGGCACCGTTTGTGGGAAGGTGAGAATAGATTGTGAATAATCAGTGTTGGAAGAAGTATTTTTTATGGAAAAAATAATTGTAAAATGCCAAAAAATAGTAAAATATTTACGCAAATGATGTAAAAATGAGGAAGACTCTTCCTCATGTAGATTAGAATCATATGTATTTTTTCTAGAATTTTTGGAAACTCCTAGATAGCATATTTTTAGATTAAAAGGGAAAAGGACCAAAATTCAAGTGTGAAAAAGGGCACTTGAAAATTTATAAAAGACAATTTCCTCTATTTTGAGAGGTTTGGTTATTTGTAATTGATGCTATCCAAGCAAAGAGAGAAGTTTCCTGCAGAAAATCGTGATTCTTCCTTTTGTGTGAATTTCTTTGATTTTTTGAGTCTATTCTATGTGTATCCATGGAATTTGTAAGCTTCTATTGTGTATTTCTGATGAATGTGTATGAAGAGAGTTGACTCTTGATGTGTTGAGTGAGAAATTGATGAAGAATGGTGCTGGAGATGAAAATCATCAGATTTCACAGAATCGCGATTGTCTCGACCAACAAATGTAAAGGAACTTCAAAATTTCATGGGACATTGCGAGTATTATAGAAAATTTGTACACAAGTTTGTTGACATAGCTAAACCTTTATATGCTTTGATTACAAAGTTTGAGTGGACCAAAGAGTGTGACCAAGTTTTTGTGACTCTAAAAACTTGTTTGGTTACAGCTCCAATTTTGAAAACACCCCAGTGGGATAAAATTTTTCATGTCCATGTGGATGCTTCAAACTATGCTTTGGGATGTGTGTTAGCACAACCAATAGAAGGGAGCAAAATAGATTTTCTAGTTGCTTATGCTAGCAGGGAACTGAATTCAGCAGAGCAAAATTACACAACTACTGAAAGGGAAGGGTTGGGAATGATATTTGCTGTGAAAAAATATAGACATTACCTTTTGGCCAACAAGTTTAAATTTTTTGTGGATCACCAAGCTTTACTTTACTTAGTAAACAAACCCTGTCACACTGGTAGAATAGTCAGATGGTTCCTTCTACTGATGGATTTTGAGTTTGAAGTGGTGGTCAGACAGGGGAAAACACATTTGAGAGCAGATCATTTGTCTAGAATCCAGGCTAAAGAACCAAGTTCACCTTTAGATGATGACCTGCCAGATACATATCTATTCAAAGTAGAAAGTGTTCCGGAGTGGGCCATGACTTTAGTACCTTTGCTAACCATGGGACCTTGCAGAACATTTGGGAACAACACACATTTAGTATTGCAAAGCAGGAACTTTATGTTGTTAGCTGGGCACTTGTATCACCTCAACCATACAGGCATACTGGAATATTGTACTCTAGAAGAGGAGCAACAGGAATATTTGAGAAGAGCTCATTGTTGGAACCCTTGTACACATGCTTCCATAATAGTCACCCTAAATAATCTCAATAGGATGGGAGTACATTGGCCTAATAAGATTCAAGATGTAACAAAATATATTGCTAACTGTTGGGAATGCCAATCCTTGCAAAACTCAGAACTTATAACTCTATATTGGTTTCAAAAAAATCCAGAATGGAGTGAGAACATCATTGAGGAGTTGAAAAGGAAGAAAAAAGGAAAACAAGTAAGAGCTAGTGCAGACTCAAAAAATCTACAAATGATTTCTGAAGAATATCAACTGATAGGAGATCAATTGTATAAGAGAGGGATGGATGGATATTTAAGAATTTGTGTTCCTAAAGATAGATATTTGGAAATGTTGGAGATGGCACATTCTAGAGTGGCATGTGGACATTTCTCAAGTGACAGAACTGCTAAACTCATATTATATTCTATCTTTTCGTGGCCAACCCTATTTCTTGATGCAAGAACATATGTGAAAAGATGTGATATTTGTCAGAGGGTGAGTCAACAATATGCCATTAGTTCCATTGATTTCAGCAAGAGACAATATGCCATTAGTTCCATTGATTTCAGCAAGAGCATTTAGTAAATGGGGGTTCGATTTCATTGGACCTATACATCCTCCAGCAAGACAATCCCATGCTGAATACATAATAGTGGCCACAGATTACTTAACCAAATGGGTAGAGGCTAGAGCTACAAAAAAGAATGATGCTCATACTATTGCCAGATTTCTCTATGAAAATATCATCACCAGGTTTGGACTACCAATTGAATTGGTAAGTGATAAGGGAACTCATTTTTTGAACCAAATCATAGAAAACATAACTGAATATTTCATGATTAGTCATAGAAAGTCAGCCCCATATCACCCACAAGCCAATGGGTTAGCAGAAAGTACTAATAAAGTATTGTGTACTATATTGTCAAAATTGGTAAACACAAATAGGAATGATTGGGATTTACAATTTAATCATGTGTTCTACCTTTGGAATTCCTCATTCCAACACTGAAGGTGGGAAGTCAATACAAATGGACTGGACATGAATTATCTGAAAGAGTGGTGGAATTAGAAAAACTGGGAGCTTCTAGACTCCAAGCAATTATGAGTATATATGCAGACAAGAAAAGGCAAAAAGCTTATCATGATGTTCACATAAAAGAAAAAGATCTACAAGAAGGAGATCTAGTTCTGGCATACACAGTCAAGGAACATCAGAAGAAATTTCAAAAAAAAGGACATGGGCCTTATATTATCCATCAAATAAGTAATAGTGGAGCTATTCAACTAGCCAACATAGATGGGGAAATCATGCCAAACTTCATAAGTGGATGTAGAGTTAGAAGGTATGACCTTCCATTAACTGTCTCTGAATGGAGAAGAATACATCAAGCTCAAAGGAGAAAAGAGGAAGAAGAAAACATTAGAAAAGAGGCTCAACAGGATGCAAAGGAAAGGATAAGAAAAATCAAAAATCTTAGAGAAGTAATTTTTTGTGAAACACCTCTAAAAGAAAGAGAACATTTGCCTATCATAACGATGAATTTTCAGAATGAGGAAATTAAGGTCTTGATAGACTCAGGTGCACAAGTAAACTTGATCAGTTCAGATTTGTTGAAAAAGTTTAACCTAAAGAGGACTAAAAGTAAAATCTTTATCAAAACTTTGGAAGGACAAATAATACAAAGCATGTCTTCACCTTCTATTGAGGTTAAGTTCAATGAAGAATATATGAAAATAGATTGTGAAGAATGGCCAGATCAATTGATGACTAAGAAATTGATTTTGGGACAACCATGGCTAAAGCAAGGTAAAGTAATTTTGGATTTTGAAAACATGAAGCTTAAGTTGACAATAAATGACAAAAGGTTTTTAATGTTTTTATTGAGTAATGAAGAACAGGAAGATCAACAGGTTGTTCATGACCCAGACCTAGAAGGATTTACTTTTTCATCAGAAGACACACAGACATTACCAATACAATTACTAAATGATCAAGCTTCATTTAATCAAAACTAGCAAAAAATTGAAGGAGCAAAAGAGGGTGAAGAGACAGAAGCAAGGTGGCAACTATGGCATAGTTCGAAGCATCAAAGCATCAAAATAAGAAGGATGTGGAAACAAAGTATACACAAGGCCTGCTCATCAAAACAAAATTCCAGGACAAAATGGATATGGAAGCCAAAAGATTCTAAAAACAGCTTATCAGAACGAGATGGATTTTTCCCTAAGACAAGGGCAGCAAGGGTTTAATATTACTGGGTAAAAAAATCAGATTTGATTCAATGGAAAAAGACCATCTATATTTGAGCTGTATTTAGAATTTTTTAAGAAGAAAATCAAAATGTTACAGAAAAGAAATCATGACATATTGAAATTATGACAAATAATTCTACCTTATCCTTTTTCTAAGAAGAGAATTAGGAGGGGAAGAAAAGAAATGGAAAAAATCATTATTAAAAAAAAAAGAGAAAAGAAAAAGGAGAAAAGAAAAAAGAGAAAAAATTATCCATTTTTCCTTTTATAAGTTATATAGCACAAAGCAAGATATAGGTAGAAGGGTAGCAGGTTTCTAATTATTATTTTTTATTTTTTATTTTTATTTTTTTATGATTTTTTATTTTTTATCCATTTTTCTTTTAAATATCTCCTTCCTAGATAAAAGCTATCAGAAGAGAAGAGAGCACTAGACATCTTGCTACACATGTAATGATCACTTTAATTGAGTTTTTTTTAGGAAGTCAGGATTTAATTGAGATTTTATTTTCATTCTTCTTTTATGTCATATCACAACAAATGTCATTTTTTATTTTTCTTATGACTCATGTGGGTGGAGTTTTTTCTTTTTGTGTGATGCTATATTTTCTCCAGAATGGTGAATCAAAAGGAGCTACCAATTCATGATTTCAAAGAAAAATCAGTCACTTTGTCTAGAGGACATTGGTTCTTGGACAGTGAAGCTCTAGTAGAGGAGGTGGACCTGGAGTCTGATGAAGAGCAAGAACTTCCAGAAGCAGAAAAGGTAGTTAAAGAGCTCAAGGAAACCCTGAGTATCATTGGCCAATACATATTCACAGTAGGAGTTACAAGTACACTATGCTGTGTCAGGAGTTTTACAAATTCCAAAGAATTGCAGTCAATCACAAAAGATGGAAAGCAATAGGGTTACACAAGTTGTTGGATGAACCCATATTCTTTATAGATTTTGAAAGAATTGCACAAGTAATGAATAGTCTGGTGGAAGTTGGAAAGGGAAATGATGCCTATTTTAGGTGTTCAGTCAAGGACAAGGAGAACAAAGAGGTGAACATCACAATAAAAGCATAACATATCAGGGAAGCTCTTCAGTTCTACCCAATGGGAACTAAGTTGGATAACAGCTTTGTCAAGAAGAATAAAGAAACATATACAGGATACTCTAAATTCCCTGATTTTAAGGGAAGAGAGAATGAGGAGTATGCCATTAGAATGTTTTTGCAATACTTCTGTTTTCCAAAACTACCTAGATACACCATGCCACACAAACTAGTTACATTGATTATGTTCAATAATAAGGACAGAACTAAACCTTTTGGGGTGATGGATGTAAACCCATACATACATGAATAGCTGAAAGAAGCAGCTAAACAGCAGAGGAAGTATATGAATGGAGCTCAATTTTTAACCAGGATTATATATCCTGTACTGGGAATGGAGGATTAGTTGAAGCTGGCTCCAGAAGCCCAATACTTCAGAAGTCTAATGTCAGGAATTAAGAGTCCTTCCAGGAAAATGACTATAAGGGAAGTGGAAGCCCAACCCAGCATGAGGGGAGCAGAAAGGAGAAGAAAGGGAATCTCAGAGGAAGTTGTTCCTGTAAAGAAAAGGAGATTGGATCCAAGAAAAGTTGAATTGGCGCAGGTAGAAGCAACTAAGGAAGAGCATGAAGCTGCTCAGAAACAGGTGTAGTCTTCAAATGACCCTCACCCACTGCAGACAAGCAAGGAGCAGTTGTATACCTATTTGACCCAAGTAAATAATAAAAGGGCAGTATATGAAGCCCAATATCAAAAGATGTTGGAGGATTACTCTTGCAAAGCAACAGATTGGATTCAAGAGGAAGTAGAACACTATGAAGAACTGCATGATCAGATGATGGCAGCAAATACAGAGGAAGTTTTTGTCAAAAAGGAAGTGGAACTGTTAGCATATTTCAAAGAGCTACAAGGACCTCCTAAAACAAGAACTACAGTTGTAGTGAAGAAGAAGGTTCAGAAGAAACCTGTACAGAAGAGGAAGTTAACCAAGAAAAGTAAAGGAAAATCAGTAGCAGAACCTGTACCAATGATGTAGACAGAAGAAGTGATAGTAGAAGAAAGGAACCAGAAGGAATCTACTGCTGTGGAAGAGTCAAGACTGGAAAGACTAGGAATAGCAGGCTCTTCACAATTCTCTTCAGACTCTGAAAGTGATATTGAAAACTTTCTGTTGAAAAGTTTGAATTTATCAGTGCCTAGTACACCCAATGTGATAACACAAGCCTCTGGAAAAAATAAAACACCAGAAGACTTGAGTGAGAAGCCCCAAGGAAATCAAGTTCAAGAAGAAGTAGTAAAGCAGGTTAGTCTTGAAGAAGAGAGAAGATTACTAGAAGGAAAAGCAGTGATGATGGAGGAAGAGATTGAAGTCAGGAAGGCATTTAGTTTGTGGATTAGTGGAATCTGGATTAAAGATAATATGTACAAAATCTTTCCAGCAAACCCATTTCAAATTGGATGAAGGAAAAGTAGAAGAAGAAAAGGGAGTTCTGTTATGCAATCGAGCCAATAAACAAAAAGATACAGATCAAATCAAGGAAACAAAAGAGGAAATAGTGGAAAAGAAGAATGCTCAAGAAGTAGAAGAAGGAATTACAGAAAAAGAGATCAACCAAAGCATAGAAGACATACTATATGACTTGAATCATAATGAAGAGTTTACAATTACAAAAGATCAAGGACAAGAGGAAGAGGTGGATCTCATGGATATAGATGAGCAAGAGGAAGGACAGAAAGAGCAGATAAGTAATGATCAGATAAACCCTAATTTAGGAAAAGGAAGTACAGGTAAAGGAAAGACATCTCTTTGAAGAAGAAAAACAAGTGATGGAGAACAAGAAGGCAGAAGAAACAAAGACAACTAAAGATACGTCAGGACATGAGAATAAGGATGATGAGATATTGGAATATGAGGAAGATGTTGCAGACCAAGAAAAAATAGAAGTAGATAAGAGCCATGAAGAAGAAAAGACCTAGGTCATAGAGTATGAGGAAGAAGATGAAGAAGAGAATGAGTGCAAAGAAAACAAGCAGATAGAAGTCAAACAAATGGAAATAGAAGTTGGGTTCGAAAGGATACCTTAAAATATCTTGCAAGATCATTATGAGCAACATAGAGCAGTTCAGACCATCAAGTAGAAACATGATTATATCAGGTATGGTAGCAGAATCTGAGTTTGAAAAAGGCAGTAGTATCATTAAGGAGCACAAGAAGGAAACAAAACAATTGGCAGAACAATTGAGGATTGTAAAGGAGAAAAATGAGGAATTGACACACAAGATAATTTCTTTGGAGGAATTGGAGGTTCAGCAACAAAACAAAATCCAATATCTTGAAGAGAAGTGTGCAAAACAGACAGAGCATAGTAGTAAAATGGAGATGGAGCTGAAGAAAATAGAAGGGAGATACAGACCCTTACAGAGTTCATATCAAATTATGGTCAAAGCAAATGAGGAAATAAACAAATTACTAATGGAAGAAGGCCAGTTGAAGGAAGAAAGCAAGACTGTTCAGGTGACACAGGAGGAGAAGGAAGATTTGCACAAGGAAATCATGAGATTGCAAACAGAGTTGAAAGAAGCCAAGGAGTTGGAAAAACAAGCTAGTATACATGCTGCTACCTCAATGAGGGGGTACAACAAGTTACATATGGATATAGAAAAAGGAAGAAGTGATTGGCAGTTGAGTTTGGAAAAGGAAAGAAATGAGTGGAAATTAGAACGAGAGTCGTGGACATCTCAAATAAAAGTTTAATGATGACAATAGACGAGCTACAGGAAAAATTGGAAAAATCACAAACCTAGGTGGAAGAACAGGTAGAGACTACACAAACAGGAGAATATGAAGTTGGAGATGATGACAGAACCCAACATGGTGGTGAACAAGAAAACAAAGCACCAGTTGAAGAGTACTCAGAGGAGTTTGTCCAGAAACTTCTGACAAACAGAGAATCCAGAATGGAATTCATTAGAAAAATGCATGATGAATATGAGGAATAGATTGTTACATTTGCTTTAAATAAAGGGATAAATCCGGATCAACATCATTGGGTTGTAGATGGCTTAGGTATACCCTTGTGCATGATCATGGAAAGTATTAAAAACTATCAGTTGGCAAGGGTGGGATTACCTCCGAACAAGTATTCAGAATATGAAGAAGATATCAATGTGACAAAGGAGCTATTTGAAAAAGCTAATCCAAAATGGAGAAATAGGTGGTTGGATGCTAATAAGGAATGTAGAAAAATATGGAAAGAAGGACCTATTCAGCTGAAGATCAATCCAGCATACTGCCTAGTAGCAAGGAGAAGGGAGTGGAAAGTCTTTTGGGAAAGAAGGAAAGAAGGATAGATTCCATCCAAATGGTTGAATTTTCCAAAGATAGCAGGTCCGAAGGCAGGAACATGGCCCACAAAGAAGTATATGGTGGACACAACTGAGTCTGTCATATCCACATACAAAGATGTTAATGACCCAGCATGTATTTTATTACTCAGAGTAATGAGACTTATATTGGCATGTATAGAGACCTTTACAGATACAGATGTCAGAGTTCTCAATTACATTGGCTTTAACTCACCATCTGATGCTTTAATATTTGATCTCAGTGAAACACCTGACAGGATATGTTTGATGGCTTATTATAGCATAATAATATTTTTGGGCAGCCATTATCTCTAGATTTTTGAAGATGCGTTTGATTATGGATTTTTTGAAAGAGAATCAGAAATATTTGGAAACTTGTCAGTAGTTACAAAGTCTCGACTCACTGCTTATGAAGCTGCATACACAGAATACCTGAAAAAAGATGTAATTGATAAACCAGAGGCTGCTGTGCAATGGAGAAAAGCACTATTTGAGATGGTAAACAACTTGAACATTACAGAAAGAAAGAGCCATGACCTATTGTCACAGGTTTATAAAAGAAAGAAGAAATGAAGGAAGCATTCAGGGAATATGAGCAAGAATGTCTTTTGTCAGGAGCCAAAAGGTCTAGGAGGGGAAGAATGTTGGAAGAAGTATTTTTTATGGAAAAAATAATTGTAAAATGCCAAAAAATTGTAAATACCTATGCAAATGATGTAAAAATGAGGAAGAGTCTTCCTCATGTAGATTAGAATCATATGTATTTTTTCTAGAATTTTTGGAAACTCCTAGATAGCGTATTTTTATATTAAAAGGGAAAAGGACCAAAATTCAAGTGTGAAAAAGGGCACTTGAAAATGTATAAAAGACAATTTCCTCTATTTTGAGAGGGTTGGTTATTTGTAATTGATGCTACCCAAGCAAAGAGAGAAGTTTCCTGCAAAAAATCGTGATTCTTCCTTTTGTGTGAATTTCTTTGATTTGTTGAGTCTATTCTATGTGTATCCATGGAATTTGTAAGCTTCTATTGTGTATTTCTGATGAATGTGTATGAAGAGAGTTGATCCTTGATGTATTGAGTGAGAAATTGATGAAGAATGGTGCTCGAGATGAGAATCGTCAGATTTCACAGAATCGCGATTGTCTCGTCTGAAGGTTACAGGTATCATTTTTGAGTTTTGACTTTATGATTGTGTTCTGCTAAGAAAATAACACATTTTAGACACCAAGATTATTGAAAATGATGGAGTATTGCTCAAAATAATCCAAACCCTAGAAATTCCTCTTCATCTTCATTATTTCTCAGAAATCCAGCCAGTTTTCTCTTATTTCTTGGATTCTATCATCTAGAAGGGGCTGTGGTCTCTTGTATACTTCCAAGATTGACAAATATAAGATGTATTGTTGATTCTTTATGCTAAATGATTGGAGAGGACAACTCCAAAGGGTAACAACAAACAATCAGTACGGTGGAGCAGTACGCAAGTGGTGCAAAGGTGATATATCCCGGTTACTTGGTCCTGCGAGTCTTATCCGAAGTACAGGAGAGACCAGCATCCCTGAACGGTACCAAATTTGTTAAGGACACCCTAGGCAGCAGAGGTATAGATCAATTAAGCCGAGTTGTCAAGGGAGCAGAGCCAGTTAATAGTGATTCCGATACTATTCCGGTGACACATGATGAGATTCCGGTAGATTCTGGTGTAATTTCGGTACAGTCTGCAGAGGATACAGTAACTTCATAATGTACAAGGATGCAGTGCGCAGTTGACCTGACACCGTCTGGCCAGAATTCGAACCCTTCCGAGGATAAAGTTGTGTTACCCAGAGAGATCATTATAGGTGAAAGAATACCCTGTTTTGGGGAAAGCTCGGTAAATTCCGATGAAAGTTCGGTACCAGTTGGTGGGAATTTATAGTTTTCCGGTGACAGTGTGATACTCCCCGGTGAATCTTCATTTTGGACACCATTGTTTGGGGTAAACTTGCCTACTTGGGATACCAAAGCTGAGGATAGACTATTTGATTTGGAGATACGTAAGAGACTGAATGCTATTTTCGAGCTGGAAGATGAGCAATCTGATAATAGAGATTCCGAAGGGCAAGAGACACCCCCTCAAAACTCCAGTAACAGCAACGGTACCAATAATAGCACCATGAGTAGTCAGCAACAGCAGCAACAACAACAACAGCATCAGCAATAGCAGCAACAACAACATCCCCCTCCACTTCGACTGGTTCCAACAGGGGTGACCTACATGAAGTTCGGTGGATTTCCAGGTGACGACCCTGATGCGCATGTACGCACCTTTGAGATAAGCTATGCAGTGCTGAACTATCCACCCGATTCGACGTACAAGGCCATCGTATCTCAGGCAACATTAGTCAATGAAGCAGCGAGGTGGTTAACAGAGTATGATTTCAACCATTTTATTAACTATGATGCGGTAAGAGATGCGTTTTTACAGAGGTTCCGATTGAAGAAGAACCCTGCCGAAATCTTCGATTACTTGCAGAACAATAGGCAAAAGCCGCATCAGACTCTTCAGGAATATGCAACATTGTTTAGAACTCATCTAAGACAACTACCTCCGGCCCATGCTAATTTACCGGATGATGTTATAACCCAGTGGTTCATTAATGGTTTGACCCCACAGCTAAGACAAATCATGATCATCCGCAGCGTGGGTGCTATGACACTAGATGTTGTTATAGCGATGGCTCTACAGCTAGAGCATAAAGTTGGAGGATTCATTGAAGACTTGAAGTGGTTGAAGGCCAGTAAAAACGTTATAGATGATCTGACAAAACAGATGTATTGCACCGAGTGCAAAAATCTAGGGCACACCAGTGCTACCTGCGCCCTTAATCAAATATATTGTGCCATCTGCAATACCACCAGACACTCAACAGAAAATTGTGCGTATAATGCCAAGGTGCAGGGATGAGCAGTTGTAAATGCTATTATACAAGAACTAGGTCAGCTAGCAACCCACTATGTGCCACCGTAGATGCGAAACAATCAGCCGCAAGGATACCGAAATTACCGGGGACAGCGGAATACTAACTTCAATGCAAATCAATGGCAGGCAAGTACATGAGCGGAAGGTACTTCTTTGCCACCACCTCGATGTCATTTTTGCGGTGAGATTGGCCACATCCAAAGATTTTGCAAGGATGCCGCCGAATAGGACAAAAGGAAGAAGGAACGACAAAACCCGATGACCAACATGGTCTATATCTCACCAGTGGAATCACAAGCAGCAGTGGTCCAGACTAGATCAGGTAAGCAGTTGCAACCAGCAGCTGAGGTGTTCGAACCTGGTATCCATGACCAGCAGTGAATGTATACCAAAGCTAGCCAATGGGCAGCTAAAGAGCAAACTGTGTTTCCTGATCCGATTCCGGTGACACAGGTTCCCCTGCCAAAGGCGAGGGCGAATGAACAAAATCCTAATCCAGTAACAGCAGAATCATCATCAGAAGCGGGCAGGAGTCTGATTCAAACAGAGTAGGTATGGGAAATTCTATCTAAGGCTTCAATTACTCTCCCTTGACGGTCGCAATACAACTGAAAACTGATTCTATGGTGGATCATTCAGTCCCATTAATCACTGTCTGGTATCGTGTTAGCAAGTATCGTGTATCAAGTATCGTGTTTCCTGTGTATCGAGTATCGTGTTGCTCAAGAATCGTGTATCGTCTCATCCAAGTATCGTGTATCGTCTTGTTGAAAGGTCGAGTATCGTGAACTTTTTGGGCCAAGTATCGTGACTTGAGATTTCCTAGTCAACCCTTTCCCAGCCAAATTTTTCTTGAATTCTAACCTTTTGTGAAGAACTCTAGAAGTTGGAGGTTGGCAAGGTTAAATAGAACTTTAAAGTGAATGAACCTAAGATCTGAGAGAATCCTAGGCAGCCGAAGGAGTGTGATCTCTTCTATAGGAAGTGTAGCCAAACTGTTGGTGCATTTTACCCAAGCCTACATGCTTGATATATTTGATATCATCCTCATTTGTAAGTCACATGAGTAGTCATGTGAACACCTCTTGTAAAAGAGTTCATTTTTATCTCTTGTATTTGGAAAAAGAAAAAAGGAAAAGAATGGCTTACCTCATGCATGATGTAAAAGCAAATTCGTGGCTATAACTACCAAAATCACGAATTCTTGAGCTGAGGGAATATCTCCTAACTTTGGGGATCACTTTTAGGTGGAGCCATTCGAATTCGAATTCAAAACTCCCTCCAAGAATAGCTATAAAAGGAGCAAGAAGGAAGAGGCGATTAGCAAGCCTTGTACGTGACCACTTGATGTCATTTTGTCGAGATTGAAGAGCTTACTCCATAGCTCTATCATTCTACTCCCATTGTGCAAAGATTCATTGCCAATGTGGTTGTAATCATATGTGAATCTATACATTTATCATCATCTACTTCTTTGTTTTGTTCTCTGCTATACTCACTCAGAGCAGTAACTTCAGAAGGTCATATCTCAAGTTCTATTGAACCTTTTTCAGTGATTTAACTTGCATTAGATAGCTTGTACTGTCTACGTTGTGCATATAGATTTTCATGGTCATTGGATTAATACTTTTGGAGATATCTGTATTTTACTGCTTACTGTTCTATCTCTGGAGAGCCCTGAGAATTGTGGGAAAGTTCCAGAAATTGATGAAACTTGTTCTCAGTGCTCAATCCATCATTTGAAGTGTTTTAACTTGGATTGGGAAGCTTGCTAAGTCTATTTTCTATTCCCAAAAGGAATTTTTCAAATTCTTACCAGGTTGAGAGCACTGTTCATTTTTTCCAGTAGGTGTATGTCAAAAAATAGCAAGTTTTGGGAGCTAGTCATTTCGCAACTAGTCTGTCTTGACTTAAACCTTTGGGATACATGTTCCAAAGTACTTGGCTGATATTTTGGTGGATTTAGGAAGCTCAAAGGGTCTACTAATCAACTCTGAAGTCTCAGTTGGCTGGTGTGAAGCTGGTTGTAGCGGCACCTACTCATCTTTGGATTGCATCCACCATCTCTCTTCACAGTGGTATCAGAGCATAGTCAAGCAACATGGGAGATGGATTTCCATCAACAATTGACAAATTGGATCGAAACAACTACCGGGCATGGTCTCTAAGGAGGGAGGCTTACCTTCAAGGGAGGAATCTATATGGATTCATATCCGGAGATGAATCAATGCCAACCATGAGGAACAAAGGGCAACCATCACACGAAGAAGTGGAAGGACTTTCAAATTGGTGTTCGAAGGATGCACTTGCAAGGTCCTATATTCTAAACTCAATCTCTGATTTTCTTTTACCTCATGTCAAGGGATGCAAGACATCAAGAGAAACCTGGAATGCACTTGCTTCTTTTTTCTCTTCCAACACTCGAGCAAGGAAGAACCAATTGTGGATGGAGTTCACAACAATGAAGAAAAGCCCGAAGCAAAATGTGACTGATTATGTCAAAAAGATGAAGGAGATTTCCAACCAACTTGGAAGCATTGGAGAGGTAATTGAAGAGGAGCAAATCATAAGACAAATCATGAATGGAATCAAAGTAGACGACAAGTGGGAGTCATTCACAACAGCCATGGATTTATACATGGATATGCATGTACCCGACCTCAACACACTCATGGGCCAACTCTTCACTCATGAAGCAAAGATTAGCAAAGGTGGTGAGTCCTCAAGAGGTAATCAAACTTCTGCCTTATATTCTGATAAAGCTAAGGTCAAGGACAAGTCAAAGCAACATATGTGGCTTATCTAACCATACTACTGAAGAATGTTTCAGGAATCCAAGGAACTCAAGAGGAAGAGGATTCAATAGAGGTGGCTATGGATCAAATAGAGGTAGATACAATGGAGGCTACTACAACAACAATTACAACAACAACAACAACTATCAAAGTGGCCATAGAGGAAGAAGAGACTACAATAACTATGCAGAGGACCAAAGTCAAGAAGATTCATTATTGATTATGAATCTATCAGCAACGAAGGGTAAGGATGATCATCACATATTTTACATTGATTCAGGATGCTCGAACCATGTAGCAGGAAATGTGGCTTTACTTTCTGATTTGGAAGATCCTCATAACAAGCATGAAGTGCAGACAGGAGATGACACAAAGCACTCAGTGGAGAAGATAGGTAATGTGAAGACATCAGATGGGAATATGAACCTCTTAAGCAAAGTCTTGTATGTCCCTACAATTACCAAAAATTTAATAAGTGTTGGACAGATTGTTGAAAAAGGATTGAAGGTTAGATTCAATCGATTTGGAGCATATGTTGAAGACCCAAGGCAAGGCTTTCGAAGGATTGCCAAAGGAGAAAAGACAGGAAGGCTTTTCACTTTTGAAGTGGAAGATACAAAGAACATAGCTTTGTTTAGCTATGGATCTCAAACTCTAACAGAGTTGGAGATATGGCACAAAAGGCTTGCTCACATTGGTGAGAGGACACTCAAACAGATTTGCAGGGACCAAAGTGTACTTGGTTTTCCTAATATCACAAGGCAACACATGATTTATAAGTGTGAAGCTTGTCAACTCGGCAAGGCTCATAGACAACCTTTCAATAAGAAAGGATATATGTATCAAAATCCTTTGGATCTAGTGCACACAGATGTGTGGGGTCCAAGTAAGGAGCCATCTATATCAGGCTCAAGATATTATGTGTCTTTCATAGGTGATTTTAGCAGGTGGACCATTCTGTTTTTCATGAAGCACAAGGATGAAGTGTTTAATTGCTTTAAGAAGTATATTGCTCTTGTTGAAAATCACACAGGTAGGACTTTGAAAAGACTCAGATCAGATGGTGGAGGAATACTTCTCTTCTGAATTTGATGCCTTCTTGTATGAAAGAGGCATTAAAAGGGAAGTCACTACAAGGTATACACCCGAACTCAATGGTGTAGCAGAGAGGAGGAACAGAGCTATTGTCGAAGCAGCAAGGTCCATGCTCAACGAAAAGGGATTGCCAAACTACCTATGGGCAGAGGCTGTGTCGACAACCACATATCTCATAAATAGACTTCCATCTAAGTCACTAGATGGAACCACTCCATATGAAGTGTGGAATGGAAGAAGACCTAGTCTAGAGCATTGCAAAATCTTTGGATGCTTAGCCTATGCTCACATTCCTTCTCAAGTAAGAGGGAAATTGGATCCCAAGGCAGAGAAGTGTGTATTTATTGGTTATGACCAAAACCAAAAAGGATATAGACTGTACAATCCAACCAATAAAGGATTTTCTGTGAGTAGAGATGTAATTTTTGATGAAAACAAATCATGGTTTGATGATGACAGGAAAGTGAAGCTGCCTTATGACTTGGATGAAGATTTTCCATCACTTCAACCAAAGGAGCCGAAGAAGATTGAAGAAAGTGATTCGGAGATTGACCTAGAAGACTTGGAGAGACTAAAGATATGGAAGAACAAAGGTAAAGCAAAGATGCAAGATTCTACATATGGACCCGAGAGCTCACATCAACCACTTAGAAGGTCTTCAAGGGAGAAGAAGAAACCAGAGAGGTTTGGTTATGATACTTCTTTGGTCACCAAGCACTCAATCTACATTGCAAAGGATTCAACCAATGAAGAACCTACCACATTCGAAGAAGCACAAAGCAAGAAAGCTTGGAGAGATGCAATGGATGAAGAAATGGAAGCCTTGAAGGAGAATGACACTTGGGAGCTTGTACCTAGCAAGCCATCTATGAAGATAATCGGATCCCGATGGATATACAAAATCAAGAGGAATCCAGATGGAAGTATAAATAGACACAAAGCAAGGTTAGTTGCTAAAGGGTTTGCTCAAACCCATGGTATTGATTATGAGGAGACTTTCTCTCCTGTTGCAGAAATGCCTACAATTAGGGTTCTCATTAGTCTTGCTGCATCTAGAAATTGGAATCTTTATCAACTTGATGTAAAGAATGCTTTCTTGAATGGATGGATTTCTGAGGAAGTGTATATGGCACAACCTCCTGGATATGAGGATTCACATCATCCTAACTATGTATGCAAACTAAAGAAAGCTTTGTATGGATTGAAGCAAGCTCCAAGAGCTTGGAATTTCAGATTGGTGACTTATTTGCAGGACCAAGGATTCAAAGCTAGCAAGGCGGATACCTCTTTGTTCATAAAGAGGAATGGATCTGAAGTGATCTATTTATGTGTGTATGTTGATGAGATTATTATCACAGGCAATGATCTTGAAGGAATCAAACAGGTAAAGAGTCAAATGAAGGAGGAGTTCAAAATAAGTGACCTCGGACCACTCACTTATTTTATTGGATTGGAGTTGATCTACACAGATTCAGGTATATACATCACACAAAGGAAGTACGTCCATGACATGCTCGTCAAGTTCAAGATGGAAAATACCAAGTGTGCAGGTACACCTATGGAGCAAAATCATAAGCTTAGTGCTTATGAAGGAGAGCCAATTGAAGACATCACAAGCTATCAAAGCTTGGTTGGAAGTTTGAACTATGCAACACTCACAAGAGTGGATATATGCTATAGTGTTAGCATATTGAGTCAGTTTATGCATAAGCCGAGAAGACCACATATGGAAGCGGCCAAGAGAGTCCTCAAGTACCTAAAGGGGACCATGAATGAAGGTTTGTTTTATTCATTTACTTCAGATATTGAGCTAAAGGTCTACTCAGATGCAGATTGGGCCAGATCTAAAGATGATAGAAGAACATCAGGGTATATATCATTTGCAGTTCAAAAATCATTTCTTGGTCATCGAAGAAGCAACCAACCGTGGCATTATCTTCTACTGAAGCAGAATATAGAGGTTTGGCTAATGCAACTCAAGAAATCATGTGGTTAAAATCTTTGTACACAGATCTTGGACTTCATTCTTCAACACCTCACATTTTTGGTGACAACACAAGCTCACTACATCTAGCAGCTAATCCGGTATACCATGCTAGAACCAAGCATATTGAAGTCCACTACCATTACGTAAGGGAGAAGCTAATGAGCAAGGATATTCAACTATCCTATGTCTCTACAGATATGCAATGTGCCGACATGTTGACTAAAGCTCTTGATGGTACAAAGTTAAGTAGATTCAAGTTGATGATTGGCTTGCAGGAAATCAAGGACAATTGAAGACTTATTTGGAGGCCAAGCATGTTCGGCTTGAGGAGGAGCTGTTGGTGCATTTTACCCAAGCCTACATGCTTGATATATTTGATATCATCCTCATTTGTAAGTCACATGAGTAGTCATGTGAACACCTCTTGTAAAAGAGTTCATTTTTATCTCTTGTATTTGGAAAAAGAAAAAAGGAAAAGAATGGCTTACCTCATGCATGATGTAAAAGCAAATTCATGGCTATAACTACCAAAATCACGAATTTTTGAGCTGAGGGAATATCTCCTAACTTTGGGGATCACTTTTAGGTGGAGCCATTCGAATTCGAATTCAAAACTCCCTCCAAGAATAGCTATAAAAGGAGCAAGAAGGAAGAGGCGATTAGCAAGCCTTGTACGTGACCACTTGATGTCATTTTGTAGAGATTGAAGAGCTTACTCCATAGCTCTATCATTCTACTCCCAATGTGCAAAGATTCATTGCCAATGTGGTTGTAATCATATGTGAATCTATACATTCATCATCATCTACTTCTCTGTTTTGTTCTCTGCTATACTCACTCAGAGTAGTAACTTCAGAAGGTCATATCTCGAGTTCTACTGAACCTTTTTCAGTGATTTAACTTGGGTTGGATAGCTTGTACTGTCGACTTTGTGCATATAAATGTTCAAGGTCATTGGATTAACACTTTTGGAGATATCTGCATTTTACTGCTTACTCGTCTATCTCTGCAGAGCCCCGAGAATTGTGGGAAAGTTCCAGAAATTGATGAAACTTGTTCTCAGTGCTCAGTCCATCATTTGAAGTGTTTTAACTTGGATTGGGAAGCTTGCTAAGTCTATTTTCTATGCCCAAAAGGAATTTTTCAAATTCGTACAAGGTTGAGAGCACTGTTCATTTTTTCCAGCAGGTGTATGTCCAAAAATAGCAAGTCTTGGGAGCTAGTCATTTCGCAACTAGTCTGTCTTGACTTAAACCTTTGGGATACATGTTCCAAAGTACTTGGCTGATATTTTGGTGGATTTAGGAAGCTCAAAGGGTCTACTAATCAACTCTGAAGTCTCAGTTGGCTGGTGTGAAGCTGGTTGTAGCGGCACCTACTCATCTTTGGATTGCATCCACCATCTCTCTTCACATGCGTATCAGAGCATAGTCAAGCAACATGGGAGATGGATTTCCATCAACAATTGACAAATTGGATCCAAACAACTACCCGGAATGGTCTCTAAGGATGGAGGCTTACCTTCAAGGAAGGAATCTATATGGATTCATATCCGAAGATGAAGCAATGCCAACCATGAGGAACAAAGGGCAACCATCACATGAAGAAGTGGAAGGACTTTCGAATTGGTGTTCGAAGGATGCACTTGCAAGGTCCTATATTCTAAACTCAATCTCTGATTTTCTTTTACCTCATGTCAAGGGATGAAAGACATCAAGAGAAACCAGGAATGCACTTGCTTCTTTCTTCTCTTCCAACACTTGAGCAAGGAAGAACCAATTGTGGATGGAGTTCACAACAATGAAGAAAAGCCCGAAGCAAAATGTGACTGATTATGTCACAGAGATGAAGGAGATTTCCGACCAACTTGGAAGCATTGGAGAGGTAATTGAAGAGGAGCAAATCATAAGACAAATCATGAATGGAATCAAAGCAGACGACAAGTGGGAGTCATTCACAACAGCCATGGATTTATACATGGATATGCATGTACCCGACCTCAACACACTCATGGGCAAACTCTTCACTCAGGAAGCAAAGATTAGCAAAGGTGGTGAGTCCTCAAGAGGTAATCCAACTTCTGCCTTATATTCTGATAAAGCTAAGGTCAAGGACAAGTCAAAGAATAGGAAGAATGAAGATGAAGGAAGCTCTTTCCAAGCAAACTTTGCAGGTAGAGGAAGAGCTAGAGGAAGAGGTAGAGGTGGAAAGCAAGGCAGGGGGAGATTCCAATCATCTCAACCTTGCAACATATGTGGCTTATCTAACCATACTACTGAAGAATGTTTCAGGAATCCAAGGAACTCAAGAGGAAGAGGATTCAATAGAGGTGGCTATGGATCAAATAGAGGTAGATACAATGGAGGCTACAACAACAACTACTACAACAACAATTACAACAACAACAACAACTATCAAAGTGGCCATAGAGGAAGAAGAGACTACAATAACTATGCAGAGGACCAAAGTCAAGAAGATTCATTATTGATTATGAATCTATCAGCAAAGAAGGGTAAGGATGATGATCACATATTTTACATTGATTCAGGATGCTCGAACCATGTAGCAGGAAATGTGGCTTTACTTTCTGATTTGGAAGATCCTCATAACAAGCATGAAGTGCAGACAAGAGATGACACAAAGCAATCAGTGGAGAAGATAGGTAATGTGAAGACATCAGATGGGAATATGAACCTCTTAAGCAAAGTCTTGTATGTCCCTACAATTACCAAAAAATTAATAAGTGTTGGACAGATTGTTGAAAAAGGATTGCAAGTTAGATTCAATCGATTTGGAGCATATGTTGAAGACCCAAGGCAAGGCTTTCGAAGGATTGCCAAAGGAGAAAAGACAGGAAGGCTTTTCACTTTTGAAGTGGAAGATACAAAGAACATAGCTTTGTTTAGCTATGGATCTCAAACTCTAACAGAGTTGGAGATATGGCACAAAAGGCTTGCTCACATTGGTGAGAGGACACTCAAACAGATTTGCAGGGACCAAAGTGTACTTGGTTTGCCTAATATCACAAGGCAACACATGATTTATAAGTTTGAAGCTTGTCAACTCGGCAAGGCTCATAGACAACCTTTCAATAAGAAAGGATATATGTATCAAAATCCTTTGGATCTAGTGCACACAGATGTGTGGGGTCCAAGTAAGGAGCCATCTATATCAGGCTCAAGATATTATGTGTCTTTCATAGGTGATTGTAGCAGGTGGACCATTCTGTTTTTCATGAAGCACAAGGATGAAGTGTTTAATTGCTTTAAGAAGTATATTGCTCTTGTTGAAAATCAAACAGGTAGGACTTTGAAAAGACTCAGATTAGATGGTGGAGGAATACTTCTCTTATGAATTTGATGCCTTCTTGTATGAAAGAGGCATTAAAAGGGAAGTCACTACAAGGTATACACCCGAACTCAATGGTGTAGCAGAGAGGAGGAACAGAGCTATTGTCGAAGCAGCAAGGTCCATGCTCAACGAAAAGGGATTGCCAAACTACCTATGGGCAGAGGCTGTGTCGACAGCCACATATCTCATAAATAGACTTCCATCTAAGTCACTAGATGGAACCACTCCATATGAAGTGTGGAATGGAAGAAGACCTAGTCTAGAGCATTGCAAAATCTTTGGATGCTTAGCCTATGCTCACATTCCTTCTCAAGTAAGAGGGAAATTGGATCCCAAGGCAGAGAAGTGTGTATTTATTGGTTATGACCAAAACCAAAAAGGATATAGACTGTACAATCCAACCAATAAAGGATTTTCTGTGAGTAGAGATGTAATTTTTGATGAAAACAAATCATGGTTTGATGATGACAGGAAAGTGAAGCTGCCTTATGACTTGGATGAAGATTTTCCATCACTTCAACCAAAGGAGCCAAAGCAGATTGAAGAAAGTGATTCAGAGATTCACCTAGAAGACTTGGAAAGACTAAAGATATGGAAGAACAAAGGTAAAGCAAAGATGCAAGATTCTACATATGGACCCGAGAGCTCACATCAACCACTTAGAAGGTCTTCAAGGGAGAAGAAGAAACCAGAGAGGTTTGGTTATGATACTTCTTTGGTCACCAAGCACTCAATCTACATTGCAAAGGATTCAACCAATGAAGAACCTACCACATTCGAAGAAGCACAAAGCAAGAAAGCTTGGAGAGATGCAATGGATGAAGAAATGGAAGCCTTGAAGGAGAATGACACTTGGGAGCTTGTACCTAGCAAGCCATCTATGAAGATAATCGGATCTCGATGGATATACAAAATCAAGAGGAATCCAGATGGAAGTATAAATAGACACAAAGCAAGGTTAGTTGCTAAAGGGTTTGCTCAAACCCATGGTATTGATTATGAGGAGACTTTCTCTCCTGTTGCAAAAATGCCTACAATTAGGGTTCTCATTAGTCTTGCTGCATCTAGAAATTGGAATCTTTATCAAATTGATGTAAAGAATGCTTTCTTGAATGGATGGATTTCCGAGGAAGTGTATATGGCACAACCTCCTGGATATGAGGATGCACATCATTCTAACTATGTATGCAAACTAAAGAAAGCTTTGTATGGATTGAAGCAAGGTCCAAGAGCTTGGAATTTCAGATTGGTGACTTATTTGCAGGACCAAGGATTCAAAGCTAGCAAGGCGGATACCTCTTTGTTCATAAAGAGGAATGGATCTGAAGTGATCTATTTATGTGTGTATGTTGATGAGATTATTATCACAGGCAATGATCTTGAAGGAATCAAACAGGTAAAGAGTCAAATGAAGGAGGAGTTCAAAATAAGTGACCTCGGAACACTCACTTATTTTATTGGATTGGAGTTGAATGACGCAAGAACTACTGCCAAGTTTCTCTTCGAGAACGTTTTCACTAGATTTGGACTACCAATAGAAATTGTGAGTGATAGAGGTATGCATTTTGTGAATGAAGTGATAGAAGCCTTACTGAATGAATTCTTGGTAATTCATAAGAAATCAACCCCTTATCACCCACAAGCCATTGGACAAGCCGAAAGTTCAAATAAAATCTTGTGCACAGTTCTCACTAAAATTGTGAACAATGGGAGATCTGATTGGGATAAACAATTACATCACGCTTTATGGGCATTCAGAGTAGCTTACAAGACCGCCATAGGAACTACTCCTTTTAACTTAGTGTATGGACAAAATGCTATTTTGCCAATTGATTTCTTAATACCCACTCTCAGAGTAGCGACAACTTATGAGTGGAATGGACATGAACTCTCAGCTCAATTGGATCAAATAGAGAAGCTACATGAAACTAGGTTATAAGCAGTAGCAGGGATTTATGCTGCTAAAAGGCGACAAAAGGCATGTCAAAGATACAAATTTGAAGGAAGGAGATTTAGTTTTGGTATATACCCTGAAACAACACGCTAAGAATTTGCAGAAAAGAGGATATGGCCCATTAATCATTAATCGCATATCCACCAGCGGAGCCATCAGCTTATCAACTCTAGATGGAGATGTATTACCAAACTATATCAGTGGATGTCAAGTGAAAAAATACTTAGAGCCATTGACTGAAGAAATAATGTCACGACTGGTAAGGGGTAAAAATAGACGTCTAGAGGAAGAGAGAATACGAGAGGAAGCCAGACAAGAAGCACTAGAACGAATCAAGAAACGGAAAGAGTGGATGAGAGAGAGAGATGAGAGATATCGACTAGGAGAGGAACTCATCCCAATGGCTAATTTTAGAGCCATTGAAAACCTAGGTCAATAGAGGACACAACCATATTTGAATTTGGGAGCCAGAAAAACGGAGTACCACTTAGTGGATGCTCTCATTGACACAGGAGCCGCCATAAGCTGTATCAAATTTTCATTGACTCAGCAACTCAAGGAAGAATTACGTCCTTCAAAGGCACAACTGATTGGAATAGGAGAAAAGATCACCAAGTGTATAGGAGAGATTATCTTACCTCTACACTTAGGAAACAACACTATGGAACAAAAACTCTTAGTATGTCACGATCAGGATTTACTAGAAGAGCTCGTGTTAGGTCAAGACTGGATATATGAATATGAAGTAACTATTCAATTGGCCTTAGGATACATCTCAGTCAGGATAGGACATCGTGAAGTATTCAGCATGCTAAACAAATGACCAATCAAAGCTGCAAGTATAGAACCAAAAACTCACTCAAAGGAACAAAGTGATGCATGTGTGTTCACTAGCACTATGGAAACCCCTTCATCGAGTACTTCATGTGAGGATACACAGAAGTCTGCTTGCACGCCATTTTCTAATCTAGCCAGTCACAAGAGTGTCATTCTATCTGAAAACAGTCTTAGCAAAGAACCACGCACAAGAGAGACTCGTTCTCCAGGTAATAACAAGTCGGCACCTATTAGAACATACTCAATTTCTTACACTCGACAAGCTTGGATAAGGAAGGACCAAATGGCTGCATATCTTCAACAGAAGAACTACTTGCTACAGCAGAAGAACCCACAGAGCCAGTATGTCAATCGCTCTGGATATTCAGTTCCACAAAGAATTGCTAAAGTATGGATTCCGAAAAAGGTGATAGCTGCTCAGCCGGCCCGCACACAAATATGGATTCCCAAGTCATGTACTCAAATGACAATCATAAAAAAGGACGAACCAATGAACAAGGAAAATCAGTATGGTCTAAAGGCAAAACGACAGAAGCTAAACTGCTACAGGATAGAGCAGGAGTCTACATACAATTCACACGTCATTCCAAGATTCAAAAAGCAGACAAAGCAGAAGCACCAAATGAGAAGCATCACATTCACCAGGAAGGTTGGGAACACGATTTCTCTCAACGGAATAAAGCAGATTTGGATGCCGAAAGACAAGACAAGCTGTATACATCTACCAAATAATTTGAGTTGCACGCATTTGGAGTTACCAGAATCCAAAGTATGCATAATAGGGCCACATTAGAAGGCCAAGCATTCGGCACGTTATTCTTCTATTTCAGGATAGTGAAGCACATTTTCCTGGAAATAGGAGAGCACTTGTACATAATCTAATGACAATTACTAAAAAAATTAATAATCACTTCGGCTATGAACTAACTTTTCTGTTTTTCTTTTAGACAAAAACGTAAAAATATCTAAAAGTATTAAAAAACCAGGTATTACCTTTCTCACACCCACGGGGAAGGGACGACACCATTCAGGCGGAGCAATGTCAATCTTATGAAAGACAAATGAAGGAGGATTTCTGATACTATCTTGCCACTAATTCATACTCTATATTGAGTGCACATGGCATCTACTAATTCCGAAGTAACGCAAGAGGAAGAGGTCCAACTTCTTCCATTGGAATCAATAACAAAAGCAAGTGGCCATTGGTTTCTGGATGACCAACCAGTATCGGATCTCATTTTCATGGAAACCATCCAGATTATGGACCGGGATCACTATTTCCCTATCATGTCGCAAGACTTCAAGACTATCATACAAGGATTACCACGCATGACAGATGTCTTGATTCAAGCTGGAATTGATGCCTTTTTAAGACTTCCAATATATTTGCCAGATTTTCAGAGATGTACGCAAGTGATGAATACACTCCAGCCTGCATCAAATAAGATATCAGTTCCTGAGGCACGAGTACTAGATAAAGTTGGTGCCTGGAAGACAATTCAATTTACTCACGAGCTAATTAACCAAGCTTTCGGATGGAATCAAGAGGGACACACTAATGTCAAAGATGAATGTCATGATCCAAAAAAGAGATCCTTTTTGGAAATCAATAGAACTGATATTGAAGAGGCTGTTAGCTTAGTGCACCAGCACTTTTGTTTCCTAAGCATGCATAGATATACGGCACCTCAAAAGATCGTGGTGCAACTGCTTTCACATGCTATGAGGCAAGTCGGAAATCAAGTAAATATGACTCCCTATGTTCAAGAACGTCTATTTGAAGCAAAAAAGAAGTGGGGTAAGAAAAAGTTTCTGAATGGTAGTTTGGCCTTGACCCTACTTATTTATGAGGCATTGGATATGAAGAACTGCTTGCACGTGATGCCAACATCAACAGAGTTAGCCAAATATGCCAAGTCAGCAACTGTCCCAAAGAAAAAGAAAACAGTCATCGTGGTTGAAGAAGTAGGAACCAGCTCAAAGACGCCTATGAGAGGTACTAAATGCCTAAGAGAGGAAGAAGCTCAAGAGATACCACAATCAAAGAGAACACATGTGTTACCGAAGATTCCTGGGACCCAACAACCCATTACTAAGAGAGATCTCTCTGCAGCCCTAGAAGAAACGCATCAGTATATGCGGGGGCAAATAAATTTGAATATTCAAGGTCACCATTACAGACATGCAAGCCAGGAAAAGAAACAAAAGGAAAAAGCAACTCATCAAGTACCTTCCAGATACAAAGAAATAGGATTGGAGGAATCAAGTTCTAATGAAGAATCAAGCTGTGAGAAGGACACCTTGGATACGGATATACAAACAGAAACACACAATGAGGATTGGACAGAGATCAATCAAGTTGAAGTCACACCAGACAACGAACAGAGACAAGCAAAGAACATAGAAGAACCAAATGAACCAGAGCACGTCATTCAATTGAATGATACGTCAAAGATCAGTATCAAGCCTTAGGAAGCTCCAATAACTAATAAAGATGTCATGCCACCTATCAAACAAGAAATACAAACTCCAATAGACCAGGAATTAGGCCCACAACCAAGTAAGGAGCCCGTTGTAATTGAGGTACCGGATGATACACCTCAAGGCAAGATTGACCACATGGAGGCTGAGCCGAGGATCCAACTTCATATCAGGCAACCCCATGAAACCACATTACACGTGGCTCAAGGGAAAGATGTGACAACAGGAGCAGAACCTAGTATACCTACCACTTGGTTAAATGTGGATGTCACTCAATTAAAACCTGTTGTCAAACAAATGATCCAAACGGCCATGGATACACAACAACAGATGATGGATACAGATGCAGATTACGACAAAGCCATGATGGAAAAGAATCAATTTCAAATTATGAGTGAACAACTATTTGCACAACTTATCCAGGCCCAGAAAGAGATTGCAGCCAAGGGAACAGAGTTACTCGTAGTAAAATCACAATGTGATACATTGATGACCTAGCATCATCAGTTCCAAATACAACTGACGGAGTTGCAAAGATAGTATGAAGCCAGTGAAGGAGATAAGGAGAGGATAAAAGCTAGAAGCAACTTACTCGAAACACAACTCAAGGTGTACATGGAGGAAAATGACAATTTACGAAACCGAAATAAAGAACTGATGAAGTCATTGCTATATGAACAACCTATAGAAAAACAAGAGACAACAGATATTGACCAAAAAGAAGTAAGCGCTCAAATTGAGAAATATGCAGATTTGCTAAAACAAGAGCAAGCATTGAGAGAAGAATGGGAACGTAAGTACACTCAAGAAACATATGAGCTAAAAAAGCAGTTGAATGCAGCCCATGGAAAACTTGCAGCGAGTTATAGTGAAAATATGGATCATGTAGCAGAGATTGGTAACGAGTTACTAGCTACCAAGGAAGCACTACGGGCAGCAATGCAAGAAGTAAAAGAGAAGACTGAGCGCTTAGCCCAATTAGAGACCAAAGCAGAAGAAAAAGCACCAATCGGGACACCAGTAGAGCCAAGACAAGAAAATCCTATTGACGAGGTAGAGAAATAGGTCAGAGGGAACGGGCACTATTGGTGTCTCGGTTGACAGAACATTTTGAAGATGAAGTCATCAAAGTCATGAAAGAAGCAAAGATTAAAGGTAAAGACTTAGAGAAGAACATGAAGCCTTTCAACATTCCATACGGACTGATGAAAGAGAAAACAAGACAATACATCAAAAAGATCACACAAAAAAATCCAGACGAGCAGCTGCACTTCAAAGATGACACATTCACTTATACTCAAGAAGAATTTGAAGCTGCACAGCCTGTTTGGAGAAGAAAATTTTTGGAGAAACATCCTACATTACGGGTGCACTGGCAAGCAGCACCATATTTATTACAAGTAAATCCATCTTTTTGTCCAACACCTCGTAGAAGAGAAGCTAGAGAATTTTTGGAAATGCAAAAGAATGGTGCTATCAATAAATAGTGGCTAAACTATCCACTACTTCCAAGTCCACCCCATAACTATCTACCAACGGAGGATTATATGGTAAAGACCATCGAATTTTGGCTGCACAGTTATGCAATAGTACCAGATTTAACTATCAAAATGACAAATAAAATACTCAGTATGATACTTATAGTATTGAAGGTCTTCAAACATGCGGCATATACATTTTTGAACTTCATTGGTATTAATCAGGGAACATACATTCTTGTTTTTGATTTGTCTATTATGCCTAGCCGCCCTACCATAATGGCCTATTATTCCAGACTCATGTTTTTGCCAAGTACATACATGCAGACGTTCGAAGAAGCCTTTTTCACACGTTTTTTTGAAATCGATTCAGAGATCTTTTTAAAGATGTCATCCAACTTGAATGCCAGATTAGTGGCATATGAGCTAAGCTTCTTCGCCGATCATAGACAACCGCCACATGATGGTGTGAAAGCTGAACAGTGGAAGCAGCTAATGATACGTGAAGCCAATCTGCTTAATAAAAAAGAGCAAAAAGTGTATAGAACATACTCTCGTCGACTCTCAAAGCCTGTTGGGGATGACAGAGTTCAGGAGGGGGGCAGTGTTGAGGGAGAATCAAGCAAAAAGAAGAAAAGAAGAAAACAACGAAAGAAGCTTCACTAAAAAGATCATATCCGAAGATACATCTCTGCAAGAAGCCCTGTAGGGGTGCAACACCCATCTCTGCACAGAGCCTCGCAGGGGCACATATCAAGGAAAAAGCACATAGGTGGAAGGAGGAATCAAGGCTAGGAAAGTATCCATGAAGATGTGCAAGAAGATAAAAAATCAAGAACAGGGCCATTAAAACGTAACGCCAGTCCAACCACTACGCAGAACTGACCAAAGGATGCATGCGGACAACAAGGGAAAGACAAGAAGTAAAGCCTGTCAAGGGACGATAGAGACAAAGAGGGGGAGAGTATTGCAGAGCAAAGAGAGCACAAGGCAGAGAAAAAGAAGGGCCCCAAAATTCTACCGATTTGGACACTTTATTTTTGTATCATAATCATTCTGTAATATATTTTCCGTTGTAAATGCACTAGAGGAGTCCTCTAGATGCATCCCCACTGAAGATTAGTAACTTACCCATGTAAATTAGTAGGAAATTAGCCTTTTAGTGAATAAAGTGCCGGTCTCTTGTGTGAAAGGACCATTTTTAGGGCACAAGTATATAAGTCAATTTGTGACTCTTTGTAAAGACTTTTTGCCATTGTGAGAATCAAGAGCACAGAATTTCGAATTTGTGTCTTCTCCTCTCTGTATCATCTTCTTTATGAGCTTGTATGCATGTGTGTTGCTTGAAAAGAGTGTTAGGAAGTGTTGTCTATCCATAAAAGTGCTTGTTTGCTGTGGTTAAGGTGTGTGTGAAGTGTAGGAAGTGCTGAAGTGTAGGAAGGTCATTCCCGCGACTTAGTATTTTGCTCATAACTTGAAGTAGAAGCGTCAGAATTGAGTGAAAATACCATTTGGATGTGTCTTCTCGAGAGCTTCGAAACGCATATGCTATTCACTATATTTGGAGTTCGGAGCGGAGAGAAAAGCTCAATTTACTGTTGGTTGCTGCACCAAGTATTGCGACACCATGACTGACAGTTGAACCTCGTTTGGTTTAGTCTTTGCCTTGTTTGCACTCTTTGAGTAACTCATTTGCATTGATCGTCATTTGAATGCATGTCTTCATACACTCGGCTAGGTTTTGATACTCATTGGATTGATAATTGAAGCGTGAATCCCCACTATATGCACTTGAGGGGGATTGAGGTATAGTCTCTTTCTCCACAAGTCCCTAACTTGGTTCTTAGGTACACGCACATGCACAGCTCTAAGTTCTTGAGGCCTCTCGGTGAGTTGTGGTTCAAGAAGAAGGGTTTCAATGTCCACTATCTGGGCGCTAGACCCTGCCTGGGAACTAGTGCCTCCTGCTTCTGCCATGTTACTACTTGCTTGTTGGTTCTGTGAGAATATAGAATCATGCGTTCACATTGTAATGGACAAGCTAGAACAATTTTTGTCCCCGTTACAACATTAACATGAGGTGAATGATGGGTTAGTAGGTCAGTGAGTGCTCGATGATTGTGTGTTGTTAGTGAACAAGTAGTCCTATGAGCTAAGTGAAAAGATGCAGTGTGAGAATGATGAAGTTAGTAGGTGGAGATGAATTTACAAATGGGGTCGGGGGGTTTATTACAAGCTTGGGGCTGCCAAACATAGTGGATGACATTCGGTTTTGGTTTTATTGAGACTCTGGAGGACTTTATGAGGCTGTCTGCTTGGAAATGAGGCTTTTTAGGGACCTATTTACAAGTGATTCCGCTCGTGCTCATGGGTAAATATGTGTTTGTGTGTATCGAATAAGAGGGGACATCCGCTGTTCGAGTGAATGAATCATTCTGTACATGGTGTGGTCTGTGTGTGACGAGTTGAGCACGCAAGCAAGCCTTAGGCACCCAAATTTGTCTTGATTGTGGGTCAGCTTTCATCGACTTCTTGGGTACCCAGATAGACTTCACTTCTATAGAAGAATTTTTGAAAGACTTCTTTTGAGTGTCGTGTCGTTGATCACTAATAAGAAGTTTCACCCGTATTGTTTGTGGCGTGTCCGCAACAGGATGCTTGCCTTTCTATACCCACACTTGTCTCAATGGCTGAGACACCTTGCTTCGTACTTTCTTTTGGCTTCCAACAGAGGTCATCTGCGTCTTCTGCTTTTGATCGACCTTTGGTTGCCGCATCCTGATGGCCTTTGGAAAAGAAGGGATTTCCATCGTATCCTTGACTTCTCTGTTGAGACAATCATCCTTCTGCATCACATAGTTTTGGACAAGAATAGCATCGTCATCTTCATGTGTACTCCTGGAAGGACTAGGAGTTTGTGCCTTTCCTAGTTCCTTGAGTGTTTCATTCTCTAATTCAAGTGTGATGCGGTTCTGATCTACCCAAACCTGAAGAAGTCCACTTCTTAGGTTTAGGTTGACTGCATGATCATAGATCCAGTCTTGACCCAAGACAAGAGGCTCATGTAGATCATCATCTTGACACACTAGTACTTTAACTGTCATTAAAACATCTTGAATGTAGAGGGGAAGTTCCACCTCGCCCATGCAAGGGGTTTCCACACCTCCCAATCCTATGAGATATGCTTCCACAGGATTGACATTTAAGTTCAATTCTCGACAGTAAGAAAGTTTAATAGCACTAGTGGATGCATCTGAGTCAATCAGGGCTCTTATAGTCCTTGCACTCTTTCCTTGTCCTATCTCTAATGTTACAAAAGGACGTCGGTCAACTGTTCTATGAGAGCTAATACTTGAAACTTCACACATAGCCATATGATATCCTTGAGCTGCATAGGCGTCTGTCCTAGGCTGATCTCTACCCTGTCTTCTTAACTTCATCCTTCGGATGCGTTCCAATGCTTCTACCTGTGCCTCTTCTCGAATTTGTTTTTCCTCTTCTTTACCTTTCTTAGCAGTGTTGAGTCGATTGAGCATTTCCTCAGTGAGGGGTTCTTGATATAGTTTGACTCTGCATCCACTTATGTAACTAGGGAGAACATCGCCTTCGAGTGTAGCTAATTGGACTGCTCCACTAGTTGAGATCCTATTATGGATCATAGGTCCATAGCCTCTCTTCTCTAATTTTCGTGCATGTTGTTTCAAAGTGTAGACTAGGACTAGGTCTCCTCCTTTCAAGCCCTTATCCTTCACATGTGCATCAAAATATGCTTTTTGTCTTTTCTTGGTTGCGTAAATTGTTGCCGCCGCTCTTAATCTTGTTTCACCTAATTATTCAAGATCAAAGATTTTAGAGGAGATCTCATGCCCTGTCCACTCATGCTCTTGTGCTACTTTCAATGTAGGTATTGTAAGGTCGTCAGATTGGCATTCTCTAATTTATATTTTCCATTACCGCACGTACCAAAAGGTCGTAGTGAAGTGTTGTACCTTTTTATCAATCAATGAAAAGACATTACGGTGACACTCCGGTAGCGTAGACAGGAAGGGGATCGCCAGACTGTCTGTCTGGGCGATTGGCGATCTGCGGAGATGTCGTCGTAGTGCAGTGTTATCAAATCCTGAGTATTGTTAACTCTTACTTTGTTTAATTACATTAACTTGTGATTAACACAGTAATGTTAAGTTGCGGATAGTAAGTCTGTGTGACAGTAATGAATAACTCCTATGTTACGTACTGTGAAAAGTCTAACCAGAGTTCTAACAGTAACCTGTATAAGAGTTCAATACTGAACATTAACATACTACTTATTGAATAAGTTAACTGGGAAAATAAGATGCAAGGCCTCTGATTTATCAGACCCCTATCACTCCCAAGAACCCTAGAAACTTAAAAGTGCCTGTGACGGCAAACACACTTTTAACACTTGTCAACGATCTTGACAGCCATTACAGCGCCACTTCTTTCCTTTGCAACCTGTATTACCTTTGGAACCCTTTCAGAAGTGGGGCCTTGATTTTATTGGATCAATCACACCACCTGCGACCCTTAGCAACAATCGTTACATCTTGACTTGTATAGATTATGCCACCAGGTGGGCGGAAGCTTGGGCTTTACGGTCAGCCATAGCTGTTTCGGTGGCCAAATGCCTGATGAAGAACGTATTCCCGCGTTATGGATTACCTCTGGAACTTGTGACAGATCAAGGAACACACTTTGCTAACAATTTAATGCACGTACTAATGCATACTTTTCAAATTCTGCATAAATTCAGTTCCCCATATTATCGTCGTGCTAATGGTTTGGCTGAAAGTACCAACAAGACGCTGTTGAGTATGCTTCGCAAATTGGTCGTAGAATCACCAGAACATTGGGATTAGTTACTACCCGCAGTGTTATGCGCATACCGGACTACATACAAAGTTGCCACCAGAATGACCCCTTTCAAGCTTGCTTATGGGTTGGAAGCAATCGTGCCGATTGGAGCTCATAGTGCCAAGCTTACGCGTGGCCCTAACTCAGAAATTACTGCCCGAAGACTCTTTGTCCTTTCGGTTGGAAGCACTCAGAGATTTGGATAAACAACGTTGGGAAAGCTTCCTAACTCTTCAAGAAGTTCAGTTGCGGCAAGCCCGAACTCATGATCGTTTGCTCAAGACACCTGTGTTTACGGTGGGCCAACTTGTTCCGTTTTATAATGCTAAATCGAATCGTTTTGCTGGAAAATTTAAATTACGGTGGTTCGGTCCTTACCGGATTAGTGAGCAAGTGGGTCTAGCTACTTTTCAGTTGACTACCTTGACTAGAGTTCCCCTTCCCAAAGTAATTAATGGTTCAAGGCTACGCCCATATCACCAACAGCCTGATCATCGCTGACGTGTTCTTCGTTTTTCCGCGTGTTACTTATTTTCTTTTTATTTCCGTATTTCAGTGAATACAGACTATAACTCTCCTCGCTTTAATATCTAAATATGATTAATCGCCGCCCTGTGTTACTGATTCTACTCATGCATGCACGCTGTAATTATGGAGGTTATCATTTCAATACCGCGCGATGATTCGCGTTTTCGATCGCCTCACGTTGCTGTGTGTCTACTTAATCTTGTTCCTTTCACTGTTAATCGCTATTGTGTCTGTGTGTTTCTGTGATCTGTGCTTGCTGTGTTCTCTGCGTTCTTGAGCTTTCACGTGCACATCATGGAAGCATTAGCCAACATTGCTACCTTCCGTGAAGGACTCACCCCGTACGTGAGTGAGTTTCTGCGTATCCGAGGCCTTTTGAACTTCGCTGAATTGCCTTGACATTCAGTGGAGTGTCACCCTTTTTACGCACAGATTATTGCTGCCATTGCTGCCACACCTGCTACAGAGCAGAGTTGGCCTATTCTTTGTTTGCCATCATGTGTTGTTATCACCCTGGCATCGTTTGCTGTAGCTTTTCGTCTCCCTATGGCAGGATTGGAAAATGGTCCTCTCCTTTCGGTAGCCACCATGATCGAATTATTTCCACATCAATCATCTAATGAGTACGCCATTCTCTGTCGCCCTGATCTTGAACGGACCGCATTACAATTTTTAGTTGCTATCTTGAATCTGCAGAAACGTACCTACGACATTTTGCGTCCATTTTATTCGATGATTGACATGGCTTGTCGTGAGCCTGTCAATTTCGCCTCTTATTATTTCCGGCGCATTCATCGTGAATGTGTTACGGTTATTAAACACGTTAATAAGGGTGATCTTCCACGTTCGTGTCTACCACATATCCTCACTGTTGCTATAAGGGTTGCCCATATTTTTTCCCATACTATGGCATCCTTTTTCCTTCATAAAAATACCTTTTTCCTTGTATCTAGGAGATGTCCATATGAACACTCTCCTAAGCCCCTTTTTGATATTTGCTCTAGACTATGGTATTGAAGCCCTTTTCTTGAACCTCCTTTTTGCACAAGTTCAAATTCCCACGTAGGAAACTCTCCACGCGCCCATTTCTTTAAGAGTGGGTTGTTAGAAAGAATCTAGAGAGATATGACCATGTGCTACTTTTTGACTTTTCCAAATGAGCACATGGGGAATTATGCAGAGCCTATAAATAGAGGCTCACTTCTTGTAAAGGGAGGTCCCTTGGCCATGGCCTTGGCCTCCATGCTAATGGAATGAAGGTTCATTTGCTTCCACATTTCTCCTTGTGTGCTAGGCGTTGGTCCATGTGTGTGGGTTTGGCACTTGGGGTTGGCTTGTGTGTGAGCATTGCCCTCCTTTGCTCCTTTTGACGTTGGCCATGGTGCCATTGTTCATGGACATGGGTATGTGTGCGTTGCTTGCACTTCTTGCAACTCCTCTTGGAAGAGCCCCTCACTTCCATGTGAGGCGGTTTGGGTTGGTTACTCCCCATACTTCAACAAAATTTGGCGCCGTTGCCGAGGATGATCGACCTTCAACCGTTGGGTTTTTTCAAGCTTGCCGTGCCCACACTTGGTGGATGCACCTCATGCTTGGATTGAGTTGTGGATCCGTGTGGCCTTCGGTTGGCCTAGGGTACCTCCCCTTTTAATTTTTGGAGTAATTTAGATCTTTATTTTTGTTTGTTGCACAAAAACATCCCCTAACCCCCTCTTCTTTCTCTCACTCTTTCACAAACACATACTCACTCTGGCATCACCCTTCATCTTCTTCATTTCTTGAAACTGGTGTTTGCCTTGGATAGAAGGATGGGTACCCTTCTTGATCCCTCCCTCTGTTCAAATAATCAAAAAAAAAAAAAAAAAACTAAGAAGCCACAACAAATACAGATAACAATTTCAACCCTTTTTCCAATGCAAACCAGTCTGGTGAACGCATCTTCAGATTCTGGTTAAGGTTAGTGGCCTTCTCTTTCATTCTTTATGACCGACGGTGGATGAGAGGGTGCACGAATTTGGAGGGGGAAGTGGCATTAACTCCCTCTCTCTTTCCAATGGTACCTCTCTCGTACACGCAGGCAGGTCTCGCAGTGGGTGGTTGGAGGAGCCTACCCTCCCCATACCCCCCCTTCTGCCCAAATCTTTCGGGGATGCGCTTCATCTGCTCCCCCTCCCGCGTCTGTGCGTTGGGGTCGAGCATCCTCCTGCTCCCCCTTCCTGTCCGGCTATGGCAGGTTAGAACTTGCCCACCCAAATTTCATAACCTCCTTGGGGAGCGCGGGTCACATGTGTTGTCTATCCGGGTCGACTTTCTTGTGGAGCTTCTCTTGCTCTGTGCCCTTGTCTATGGCGGACGTGCACTACGAGGTTCTCCCTTTCGTTGGTCCACATCCAACAGCGTGACAGGCGGCACTGCTCTCCTTTGGGTTGAGCTCATCCGTGAGCTCCCTTGAGCAGGAGGTGGCTATGGAGCTTGGTTCTCCTGCCGCTCTGCGTGCAAGCCAAGGTTGGGGTCGAGCCTCAGGGGTTCTTTTTTTTGTTTTCTATCTGTAGCGCGCATTGGGCGATCATTTCGTTTTTGGTAACAAGGCTGGACCTAGAAGACTGTTGTTCAGTCGTGGGGTGCGGTGGCATGCTTCAGGCTTCTCTCCTTTCCGCAATTGTTCTGCTCCGTGCTTTCCTTCTCAAGACTTGAAGATCTGGGTTGCTTCCTCTTCTATGGGAGCTCTCCTTGGTCCTCTTGATCTCTGCCTCCTGCTGTGCGCCAAGAAGATGACGGATTAATGTATATGTGTGCGCGCATGTTTTGTATAATTGCATCATCTAATCGTCATAAACCTCTCACTATTTTCTAATACACATGGCCTGGGAAATGCTCTTGGATGCTTGAAATGCCTATTCTCTCCTTTGGATAGCGTTTCTGGTTCTTCCCCTTCTCTCTTTATCAGAGTGGTGCTCCGCCTTGAGCGTCCTTGCTGTTCCCCATCTGGCAAGACTAGGTGATTGTGTCTGTTTTAGTTGTGATCATCTCCCCCAAGAGTATCTTGTCACTTCATCCTGGGCATGTATCGGCCTTCCCCTTTGATCCATGGAGGGATTGAAGCCTTCGGTCTCTCTTCTGTTGCAGTATTTGCTGGGGCCGAACCTTCAGGTTTTTTACTCTACGCCGGGGTCGAGTTGGGGTTTGCGCTTCATCTTTTGTTCCTCTCAGTGGCCACTGCTGTAGTGCGGAGATCCCCTTCTACGAAATGTTGCGGCAGGGTTATCCTTGCATACGCATCCTTGCTGCCCAGTAGCTCTGCATTCTGCATTTCCATGTCTTTATTACCCATGGGGCGGACTTGTGAGGTGGCAATATGCATTTTTTTAGGGGGATCCCACTTCTATCAATAAAGATCACTCATGAATGATGTCTGTGGAGGTGGAATGAGGGATTTTACACCCCCTCTCTCGCTGAGGCTCTCGAATTCTGTCGTACTACCTTTAGACGAAGGTTTTCAAGATCGATCATGTTGGATCGCTGGCAACAATGGGCGGACTTGTGCAGCTGTTTTAATTCATGCTTGGTTATCTTTTTCTTGGCAATAACAAATGTTGAGGTCTTTTGTTTCCCAGGGCATCGCTATTGGCCCTTTGTTGCTACTTATCTCTATGCGAGCCGAATCGTTGCAGGCACCTTCAATATTGATCTCGTAAGATTGTACGAAGTCATGATTGCATATGTTTTGGTGCGAATTTGGTGATACAGACAAGGACCAAGCATGCATCTTCATAGATAGGAATTTTTTCGCTCAGAATTTTGTTCAACTTCTGATGCCCCAGGTGTCAAAGTGAAATTGTTCGAGGTCACTTCCATGAAGAATTCCTGTGAATTGTGTCTTTATAAATTGAAAAGTTCTAGTCTTGTAACCATCGTCTATCAGTATTAATGAAAAGGCTAAATTTTTTTGAAAGAAATTATCTGTATATGTAATGAATGTATCTGTAAACTCTCTAACTGGGGGTTTGACAGAAGGTGGTCTCGTCGTAATGTCAACTGTGGGTCATGTATGACAAAATCTCGGATTGTTTTCTTGCACGCAAGGTCTGAGTGTAATTTAAAACGCCTACTTCCATGTTGTGACTAGATGTTGGGACTAGGAAGACATGTTGCGAGATATGTGACTTCCCTGAGTAGTGCGGTTTCCTTATGTCACAGGAAACCAAGTAACAGAGGGAAACTAAGTGTTAAGCATCTGTGTTTTCTGAATAAATGCAAGTGCTCTCATGATTAGTTTGATAGGCTTGCAGGAAGGCTGATGAAGGCTCCTAGGTATGTTGCCATATTACAAGAGGACTTACGAATATGGATCTTGCAGGATCAAAGATAAAGACATGCTTCCACCTTAAACAACAGCACTTATTGGGGATAGTTCATGACAACTAGGAAGCTGAACTCTGAGTATTTGTGTGTTATGATTGATTCTGGCTTTTTTGCTTTCTTATGATATACAAGCTTCATTATTAGCTACTATGAGTCCTGGCCAAGAGTGCTCTGCTTAACAATACTTCATAACATAATTTGTGTGATTGTATAATGAGCATGCATTGTAACTTTACTCTTATCAAAGATGACTAGTCAAGTTTCCACTTTTCAAGGGGGTTGCATAATCGTGACACATACTACGAAAAGGGGATGCATACTGAAATGAATGAGTATTAAGCACCTACGAAGACCCATAGCAACTTCTCTATTGATCTTTGCTCGGTAATGGTTTGGCAATTCGCTTTTCCCTTTGTGCAAAATCATATATTGGTGAGTCAACCTTAGTGTTTAGATCCTTGGTCACCAGGTTGCACGAAGCATGTGCATGTATCACACTATGCTTTCCTTAAGCGTGTATGTATATTGTAATGATATTGTTCATTTCTAAATGATCGATTACTCTAACATTTTCCGTAAGTTCTGCGTCTAGTGCTTGAATCATGCCCTTTTCATGCACAAGGGTCACTAATTCGGGTTGCAGGCTTTGCTCATGATTAGTTATTTATCTTCGAGAGAAGTTTTACTACAAGGTCTATATTTTGCTAACTCTCAACTTATGATTGCTTGCCCATAACACCTAGGGATATGAGGAATGAACACAAAGGCCAACTTGGTAGGATGCTAGACATGAGATATGATTCGTTAATCTTCCTTTGTCACTCATTTCTATATAAGGGAAATCTCAATGATAAGGTAAATGCAATTCCTTTCATTGCAATGAGTATTTCAATATGCAGGAAGGCAAAGCGACATTGATTGGATCTTCATGTTGGTCTTTAGACTCCTTGATGGCAAGGCTCTGATTGTCTGGTGCAATGGACTCTCTCTATAGTTGCACCAAGAGGATATTGTTGGTCGTCACTTACAGGATACAGTGATCTTTTACATGCCGAAGCTTCTAAACCTAATGAGATTGTACATCTTGCTACATGCTCATGCATCTCTCTTGATTCTACTCTATATACGATTGTTTCCAGTAAAATTCTTGAGTAGGATGCATAATGCTCATACCGCAAAAAAGATTATGATGTGCGCATGTAAAGGATATTTGCAGGAAAGCATGCACATAGGGGTTTGAAAGTTTCCATAACTAAACTAGTGTGAAATTTCTATATGAGGGATTGTTTGTTGCTAGGGAAGTAACTCTCTAGTTCCACATTCCTCCTTTAAAGCTTAATTTTTCATAGTTCATTATAGGCCAACACACTTAGAACTTCAGCATTGATCCTTCTTATCTCCTATGGATGATTTGATACTTTGCAGGAATAGTTTTGGATAAGTTGGTTGAATCGCAGGAAAGCTTGTAAAATGACAGGACTCATAATGTTGCACTATTGTTTATTCATTTTATGAGCACAGAACACTCATGTTAAATTTCAAATTTGATTGACTAGGAGCATAGTATGACTGATGGAAGGAACATAAGTTAAACATGCTACTACATATTCATCTCATGCTATGTAATGCAATGTGTCACACTCACTTGGAGATTACAGATTTTGGCATCATCTTTGGACTATAGAGATAAGAAAATTTTCAGGAGCTCTTCTCATTAGAAGAGAAAGTCCTAGGTGAAAGATGCTCCCTGAAGTGGAAACTAGAAATGGAATTAACATTTTTTTGGCTGCTTCTTTTCAAAAATCAGTCTACTTGTTGTGTATGTTTAATTTGCAGGTATTGGAGCTTTGAGTGAAGGCACATGGGAAGGAGGCTGGGCTGACTGCCCCCCAAGGGGATTGTGTCGCTCAGCATTGCAGGCCTGAAAGACTTGAGGACTTACAAGTTTGGATACATGCTGGGCTGACTGCCCCCAAGGGGATTGTGTCGCTCAGCAATATGGAGTTGCAGACTTGTAGATGGACGACTTGCTGATTCACAGATTTGCAGCTTTGCACATTTCAGATTTGAACAATTGCAGAGTAGCTGAGCAGAAGACTCAAAACCGGGACCAGTCCAGCAATATATGCGTCTCATTTCTCAGCTTTGTCGAGGGCGACAAAGTCGAGGAGGAGGGGAGTGTTGCTATAAGGGTTGCCCATATTTTTTCCCATACTATGGCATCCTTTTTCCTTCATAAAAATACCTTTTTCCTTGTATCTAGGAGATGTCCATATGAACACTCTCCTAAGCCCCTTTTTGATATTTGCTCTAGACTATGGTATTGAAGCCCTTTTCTTGAACCTCCTTTTTGCACAAGTTCAAATTCCCACGTAGGAAACTCTCCACACGCCCATTTCTTTAAGAGTGGGTTGTTAGAAAGAATCTAGAGAGATATGACCATGTGCTACTTTTTGACTTTTCCAAATGAGCACATGGGGAATTATGCAGAGCCTATAAATAGAGGCTCACTTCTTGTAAAGGGAGGTCCCTTGGCCATGGCCTTGGCCTTCATGCTAATGGAATGAAGGTTCATTTGCTTCCACATTTCTCCTTGTGTGCTAGGCGTTGGTCCATGTGTGTGGGTTTGGCACTTGGCGTTGGCTTGTGTGTGAGAATTGCCCTCCTTTGCTCCTTTTGACGTTGGCCATGGTGCCATTGTTCATGGACGTGGGTATGTGTGCGTTGCTTGCACTTCTTGCAACTCCTCTTGGAAGAGCCCCTCACTTCCATGTGAGGCGGTTTGGGTTGGTTACTCCCCATACTTCAACACTCACCTTTCTTTTCCCAATCATTCAAGCCGCGCAACCCCCGCCAAAAGCTCCAATCTTGTTCCATGAAGAATCTGCCCAAGTGCTCGAAGACACAAAAGATGATGATGAAGATTCTTTCCAACTTCTTCACCGGAAACACAGAGGTATAAGCCCCTCTGAGAGTCAACTATAGGGCTCCACCGTTGGACATGAAGAAGAGGTCTTCCATGACACCACCACTTCAATTCACGTGGAATCTTCTGGTCCTTCTTCTCCGAATCAGCAGCAGGAACAGAGTGTGTCCACCACCAAATCTGAATCAATTTCTTCTAAGGAGGATTCTCAGCAGTAGACCCAAGATGATGTTCAAGCCATTGTTGCTGAGATTGTCAATGAAGTAATTACTTTGGTCGATGCTATAATTGACCGAACTAACGTGACTACATAGCAGCCTACCGGAATAGTGTTGGTGCCCACCACTCTTATACCCACTCCTCCAACAATGAATCCGGTCAAGCCCATTGTACCTATTCAATCTATTGTTCCTAAAGAACTCGCTACCTCATCTTCTTCACCCAATTATTCTCCACCACCTTTCCCTCGCCTATTATCAGCTTCGTCATCCCAGCCACTTCCTCCTCTTCTTCCTCCGATCCCAATGTTTACTGAATTAGAATCGATGGGTCGTATGTTGATCCAATTTTCGCAGCAACTACCAATAGATTGAAGATGGCAACCGATAGTATCCGTCAAGACTTACAACACAAAGTCGATGTATTAGAAGCTGATATTACCCCATTACACGAAGAAGTAGATGCAGTGAAAGCTGAAAATCATGCCCTGCACGTACAGATTTAGCAACTTCATGCACAGATTGCCGGACAGGATTCTTTGATTGCCCAAAGAGATGCTGCGTTGGCTGAGTTAAGAGCCAAAAATGATTTGTTAAATGCTCATGATGCAGAGATTATACAGTTAAAACAGTTAGTACAGGATAAAGAAGATGCTCGCGTGGCACTTGGGAATTTATTGGAAGAAACTCGAGTATAGCTCGATGAAGTTGTGCAGAGAGGATAGGAGATGGCTGATTTAGCTAAACAAACTACTGCAGAACTTCAGACCACAACTGTTGATTTATTTCAGGCGAACTCTGATCTTAAAGCCAAAACGACTCTAACTATTCAACTTCGGAAGGAGATAGCAGGGATTCAGAGGGAAAGAGATGCATATTACTAGACTATTCAGTATCAAGCTCAAGAGCTGGAGAGAAGAGAAAAGCAGTTGGGATATCAAGCCGAGCGTCTTTCGCGCATCGATAAACAAATTGAAGATATGAGACTGAGCCGTGACGCAGCCCTTGCCAATGATTTTTATTTGCAAGAGGCATTTTTGCAGACTCAAGCTGAAGTTTTGATGAGTCAAGTAATTGCAGCCAGTTCTATTCGCACTGATGCACAATTAATAGAGCCAGAAACCTCAAAGCTAATGCTGGATTCTTTGAAACAGAAGATCTCCAGAACTTTTAAATTAGCCAGAACCATGTATATACAAGGCATCGTAGACGAGCCTTGATTTTGTTTCCGTTGCGGGTTCAAGTCCACCGTGCGTGCCAGTGTAAGGTCGCCGGATTGGCATTCTGTAATTTATATTTTCCATTACCGCATGTACCGAAAGGTCGTAGTGAAGTGTTGTACCTTTTTATCAATCAATGAAAAGACATTACGGTGACACTCCGATAGCGCAGAGACGAAGGGGATCGCCAGACTGTCTGTCTGGGCGATTGGCGATCTGCGGAGATGTCGTCGTAGTGCAGTGTTACCAAATCCTGAGTACTATTAACTCTTACTTTGTTTAATTACATTAATTTGTGATTAACACAGTAATGTTAAGTTGCGGATACCAAGACTGTGTGACGGTAATGAATAATTCCTGTGTTACGTACTGTGAAAAGTCTAACTAGAGTTTTAACAGTAACCTGTATAAGAGATCGATATTGAACATTAACGTACTGCTTATTGAATAAGTTAACTGAGAAAATAAGATACAGGGCCTCTGATTTATCAGACCCCTATCACTCCCAAGAACCCGAGAAACTTAAAAGTGCCTGTGACGAAAAAAATGCACTTTTAACACAATACAACCAAATATTTTCATATGTGATAAGTTTGGCTTTTTACTTGTAAACTTCTCTTCAGGTGTAACTTGATGTATAGCAGTAGTCAGAGTTCTATTCATGATGTATATAAGAATATACACAACTTCTACCCAATAATAATAAGGCATATTCTTCTTAACCATCAAAGTTCTTGCTATTTTTGTAATATGCCTGTTTTTTGCATTCATTAATGCCATTCTATTGTGGTGTGTACCTGCATGAAAACTGACGTTGAATTCCATGATTTTTAAGAAAGTTGCTAAACTCAAATGACATGTATTCGCCTCGTCCATCATACCTTAATGTCTTAATATACTTTCTTGTGTGCTTTTCCACCATGGACTTAAAATTCGGGATGTGAGTGAACACCTCACTCCTCTTTTATGAAATATACCCATACTTTTTGTGTATGGTCATCAATGAAAGCAACATAAAATGTGCAACTTCCCATAGATGTGGTCTTGGTAGGACCCCAAACATCTATATGTACTATTTCTAATACATTCTCACTAATATGATTATCATGCGAAAAATGATGCTCTTGACTGTTTACCAAATTGACATGTTGCACATACCTTTTGCATTTTGCAACTTTGAAATTTGGTAGTCCATTGACAGTTTCCTTTGAATGCATCAATTTTAGCCTCTACAAGTCTACATGTCCAGTTCAGTTGTGCCAAATCTCTATATCAACAATAATTCCTACACCTTTTGCAAACATTGCTACATTCATTTTAGGAATTTTCACATTTAATGTGAACATCCAACCCACTTTGTTTCCTTTGGCAATCAATCATCCATCCTATTTATACTCTTCTACATATAACCCATCAACATTGAATCTAACTTGTAATCTCTGTCAACCATTTGTCCAATAGAAACTAGATTCTTTGTTATATTTGGAACATGCAGCACATCAGCCATCCTCCATAGATAGTGCTATGTTTCTTGTATGCTCAATAAGGTGTGATGTGTCATCACCTATTTCAACATATCTAGAAGCTGGCAATTTTTGCAAAGTACTAAACCATTTTGCATGATTGTTCATGTGATTTGAAGCACCTGAATCAACATACCAGACATTATCATTCGATTTTGAAACATCAATAGACATCCTATTCATTATATGATGTAGAACCATGAACAAGTTCTTAGAGTCATCTGCACTTGTGGATGCATAGTTGTTTTGCTGCCTTCTATTATTTTGATTCTCCAATCTGCAATCACATTCAAAGTGTCCAAGTTTACCACAATTCTAGAATCCTTTATTGTCATTACGTGAATCATTTCTGTGGAAATTTGTTCGACCTCTTTGGCTCCCCCTACCTCAAAACTATCCTCTATCTCCTCCATGATTCTATTGTTGTCCTTGATCTTGGTTATTGTGTCCTCTTCCACTTCCAAAGCCTCTATCTTTGCCTCTTCCTCTACCAGAGTAAAATAACTGCTCAGAACTAGGTTTTCCTTGGGAATTTGAATCCTCACCAAGATTCTTTTCTTCAATAATCAGCACGGATACTAGACCAGCAAAATTTGGAATATTTTTCTTGTTCTATATGGAAGTTCTGAACTACTTATATGCAGCTCCTAAACCACGAAGGCAAACTTCCACCTTATCATCATCATCTACATTCATGCCAATAGTCGCAAGTGGCTCACATATGCTTTTGGTACTAACATGCCCTTCTTTTCCAATGTATGCAACTCGTTCTTGAGTTGCAATTTATGTTCTAGTGTATTGGTCTCATACAATGTGACCAAACTTTTCCACGCCTCTTTCAGAGTCTTGGCATCCTGTATGTGCCCAATCATGCTATGTTGTATGCTAAGAGATAGCCAATACATTACCTTTCATGCTCCTTGATTCCATTCTTCATACGCTCTTAACCGGTATGTAGTCCCATTCCTCTATGGTAACTATGGAGCATTTTCTTTCTCTCCTTCGATGTACTTCTAGTATCCTTTTCCCATCAAGAAATTTATCATACGGAATCTCCAAGCATGGAAGTTGTTCTTGTCTATCTTATCACTCATAAGTTGACTCATTCCATCTGCATTTGCCATTTCTACAGCAATTCACAACGCTCCAAAACACTACAAGTAGCACTTTTGCTTTATTGCACTATGACATGACAATTCGATCTAAAAAAAACATAGTTTTGGTGTATCAACAGTACACGGAATCACTTGAAATTCTAGATCTAGAATACATGAGTGTTGCTGAACACGAGGCAAGTTAGAGTTTTGCAAACTGACCTAGTTTTTCTGTGGTCCCTACCTTGTAGGCTTCAAATGGAGGTCGAGATGGCTCTGAAACTCTAATATGACAAAAATGAGTGATGCTAAAGGGATAACTCACGAAAATATTTTGAGGACTTCTAGCTTGATGCCAATTTTCGTAGAAATCTAATGTCATTTGTGAATCGCCCTTTCGCCATGCCTTCTCGTGTACTCTTCACCATCGTCCTTCTCCATGAGCTCTCTGCAACCACACTAGCTCTGATACCATGTCATGAGGAAGGAGATAAGGAAGAGAGCTCAAACACACACACACTCACAATTTAAGAGGAGCACACACAGAGATTGAGGCAATGAAGAATGATCTTCTTCTTCTTCTATTACATAAAAGGAATGTACAAGAATGACCTAAAAAGGAAGAATAGAACAAGTGCAATATATAAAGATCAATACATAAGGAAAAACCTAATGTCCACAAATGAGTGAGCTAGCAAGAAACAAATGTGCTATCACTCTTGGTAGATAAATCCAATAAAGCTCAATGGTGTCCTTGACATATACCGGCGTGACCACTATACATGTAAGAGAAATGAAAAAGTGATACGAGTTATCCTGGATCATCACATGTTAAGCTTGATATCTCAATAGAAAACATCCCCTCAAGGAATGACTTTAGCAAGACAACAAATTCTAGAGAAGGAAGCTCAAGACTACACACTTATTAGTGACAACTTGCACAAAAGAGGGAGGGATGGATACTTGAGACAATGTGTTCACGAGAGTGATTATTTGAATGTATTAGAGACTGCACACCAAGGTGTTGCAAGAGGCCATTTTGGCATCGAAAAAATAATCAGAGCCATATTATTCGTAGGATTATCGTGGGCCACTCTTCACATGGATGCACATACCTATGTTAAGAGATGTGATTTGTGCCAAAGAACCGAGTTTCCTACTCGTAGATATGAATGCCATTGAAACCCATGATGTGAGGACGTGCATTCTCTAAGTGGGTATAGATTTTGTAGGACCCATTAACCCCCCTGCTAAAGGTACTCATGTGGAATACATCATAGTAGCGATAGATTATCTTACCAAATGGGTAGAAGATAAATCCATAAAAAGGAATGATGCACACATGACTACAAAATTCTTATTTGAGAATGTCTTTACAAGGTATGGATTGCCTATAGAACTAGTGAGCGATCAAGGAACCCACTTTCCAAACTAGGTCATTGAATATTTCTTACAAGATTTTATGATGATTCACAAGAAATCTGGACCATATCATCCTTAGGCCAACAATCAAGCAGAAAGTACTAACAAGATCCTTTGTAATGTCTTGATGACACTCGTGAACAACAAACGTTCAGATTGGGACAAACAGCTACATCACACTGTTTGGGCATATCAAGTGGCCTACAAGATTGTACTCAATGCAACTCCCTTTCAGATGGGTTTTGGTCAAAATGTAGTGCTCCCTTTAGATTTTTTTATACCCACCCTTAAGGTTGCACAAGAGCATTAGTGGACTGGCCACGAATTATCATCAAGAATAATGGACTTGAAATGATTAGAAGAAACCATGTTGAAAGCAGCAACAAGCATATATGCAGCCAAGAAGCGACAGAAAGCCTATTTTGATGCACACGTGAAAAAATAAAGGCTTAAAAGAAGGTGACTTAGTCTGGTGTATACACTAAAACAACATGCATGGAAGCTAGAGAAACGTGGTTATAGACCTATGATTATTAATAGACTTTCAATAAGTGGAGCGTTACAATTAACCACTCTATAAGGAGAGATAATGCCTAATTACATTAGTAGCTATAGAGTCAAGCTTTATAAGGAACCTCTTACAGAGGATATGCTTAGATGACTCACATTGGCAAAGAAGCACAAGGAGTGAAGAAAAGAGAATACAAGAGGAAGCTCAAGCAGAAGCTCTTGAATGCATTAAAGGCATCAAAATTAAGAAGGGAAGGACTATGAAGAGAATATTATAACCATCTCAATGGCTCAAGGATAGATGCTAGCCTTGACAAAGAAATGCCTAGATATCCTATGGCCATGTGTCAAACAAAGTGAACTACTCATCCTAGCATAGTGGATAGGAGACCATACATTACAATCATGTTAGGACAACCCAACACCTGTCATGAGCTTAGGGCTTTAATTGATTCAGGATTAGAAATGGAGCCAATTGAGGCAGACCTCATAGGGCTAGGAGGCATGGAAATCCCTTGCATGGGTGAGGTGGACCTTCCTATCCTCATACACGAGATGACCATGACTATGAAACTCCTAGTGTGCCATGAAGATGACCTGATAGAACCATTAATTCTTGTCCAAGATTGGTTGTACGATCACTCAGTGGACCTAAATATTAGGAAATGCTCCTTACAAATCAGAACCTTAGACTAGCAAATGAGTGATATCGCTTGACTTCCCTAACAATACATCCTGAGGAATTTAACCCTGGACCATACAAAATGAATGCAATGGAGGACGGAAAGATCTTTGGGAATTTGGCAATGGATAGTTGCCACTCAAGAAGTTTTCAAGAGGTTTTTCCGTGGTCTTCCTTTGAACAAGAATGGGGCTACATCAAGGGTGACATGGGTTACATTAGCTTTCATATGGGCACGATAGCCTCTTCAGGCCCATGCTCCACACTTTTGATGAACCTACATAGATCTGTTTTGCAGAATGCCTCACTTCCTGATGGACAAGTCATGCAAGTGTTGGACCTCCCTTCTTTTCCAAAGCAGAGTGTCAATCAGAACTCTCAAGCTAAACCACAGAGAAGTCAACCACAACTCAAAAACCCAAATTGACGACCATACTAGAGGACCCCAAGGTGGAAGTAGCATCAACATGTCAAAGCAACTGGAACAAACCAAGTATGGGTGCTGAAAGGTCCAAAGACACCAAGTGTTTCCAACAGTGCAAGTCATGATGAGAAGAAGTCAAAGCAGAATCAAATGCAACATCCAACCTCCCCTTGACCTTATTCTCCATGACAAGAACCCAAAAATTTTGGATTGCCAAGAAGTACCTGGCAAACCGACCCAACCCCACACACATTTGGGTACCCAAGGGCTGTCTTCTAGCTCAACACCCAAGCCATGTAATATACATCCCTTCGAAATCTCTTCACCCATCGACACCACCACTGCCAGAATCATCCTTTGTACCTCAACCAAATAACCAAACCCGCTCACCACCTCTTAGGAAATGGATGCCGAAACACATCCAGAAGCCTTGACTCAATCCTTTGTATGACATAACACCTATAATGAATAACCCTTACCCTTGTAATAATTCACCCACAACTAAACCTTGTACAAATTCATCCACACTAACGCACTATCACTTGTAACTTAATCTCATCACAAGCAATGTATGCACTATCTAAAGCATGTAGGCTGTCTAGTGACCTACATTAATTTATTAGAAATCATTACATAAACCACCTCAAGATCAATTATACTTAGCACAACAAAGATGGGCCCAAAAGCATGTCATCCATGGCTATCATGCCCTCACAAGAATAGTATACATGTGCTTGGCCTATGATATACCATTCAAGTGTGCTATGACCAGTGATGAGCTGAAGCAGTTTAAAGGAACCTCAAAGAAAGCCCACAAATCAAGCAAGGCAAGGGTAGGAAATCATATGAGGGGTACCATACCGTGTTTCCGGGTCCCTGAATTGCCTTCACCACTACCATCCCCTCTGCAGTCTCCCATGAAACCTTCTGCACCTATACCTCCCATCCGTTTTGACTCTTGCATCCTATAATAACCGAACGCACTACCAATGCTATAATCATCTCAAAAGCCACCAATCAAGCCACCACCTCAAAACTTAGAGAGCCCCCCACCACCATTGGTGTGGATGCATTCACTTTTTTGATACTTAACCTAGAGGTTGAACCCAGAGATGAAAAAAAAGAGAGGTAGAAAAAAAAGAGATAAGAAGAAGAGAGGTAGAGAGAAAGAGATAAAAGAGTATGAAGGAGCAAAAAATGGATGAACAAAGAGGAAGAGAGAAGATGAAAGTGAAGATTAGAGAGAGGAAAAATAGAAAGAGAGAGAAGTGAAAGAGCAAGATTTGCATACCTATCTTCACTAAATTGGCCGTAGCTCTCTCATATAAAACCCAAATTGGATGATTCCACTTGGTATAGGAAGTGGCCTTCAAGGGAGTTTCAATGAGTGGCTGGAAGATATCATTGGATAATCAAAAACCACCTGTAGAGAGTATTTAATTCTCTGCATACGTCTTCAAAGAGGTATGCTGTCCACTCACCTAGCTTCATTGTTTTGGCCATAACTTCCTAATGGAAGCTCCAAATCAAGAAATTCAACTTGGTATAGATTTTGCACTTCAAGCGCTTTCTTTTAATTGGTCGTTTTCCATATTTGGACCATTGCAAGCCATCTCTGCATAGGCTTTTATATGGCTATTGACTGGCGAGAAACTCTTCTTCAATGACTTGAGTATTCAATTATAATAATTAGAAGTTCCTAATAATATTTTGAACCATTTTGGATAAGAATGAAGTAATTTTCCAAAATTTTCATCATATTTCTGTTCTCAAATATATTTGTTTGAATACTTCTTGCATCAAAGTTTATGAGATCAACATTTATGAAATCAACATTGGAATGTGCATGAAAGCTAGTTTTTTACATGAATTTATCTATGCACATGAAGTAACACTAGCTTATGTTGATTCATAAAAGCATGCACATATCTTGTTTGTGTGTTTTAGAATCTTTTGCAGGTATTGAAGGTAGAAAAAGACATGGTTATGAGGGCGTGTAGTGCCCAACAACACATTCTGGCAAAGTTTCATATTTGCAAGTTTTTGGAGTAAAGAAAGTGGTTTGCCAACCAGAAGGCTGATGCCTATCATTTTAATGATTATTATTATTTTTTGTTAGGCTTCATTTTCCTGGCGAAATGCTACCGAAAATTTTGTAGCCACATGGCGTTATATGTCATGTGAGAGCTAGAGTGATGTTGTGTTGTGTGAGAGAGGAAGAATTATGTCGGTATAGCTAAAAGCATATAAATGATTGAAGTAGAGAAGAAGATGCATGAGTGAATGCATGCATACATAGATGATATGATTGCTAGAAAGTTGAAGTGCATGATGTATTTTCTGTTTATAGAAGATCACTTTTATGTATCACCACGATGAGTTAGGGTGAGCATGAGGTATGTGATAGAGGTATCATGCATAGTCTAATTGTGCTTTTAGAAAGTAAAAGACAAGTTATATACATCAAGAACAACTAAGACTTGTTTTCGTTTAGTAACACATGAGCACATAAATTGTTTTCATGCAAGTGTGCTATGAATACGATCATCAATGCAAGTATGAAGTGCTTGTATATGATTATTTGTGATGAGATTAATGAATGTGCAAGAAGCACAATGAATAGAATGGTGCCCATAGATATTCACTTTCACTGAAAGGTGGATACTATGTAAAGAGTTGACTATTCCACGAGACGATTTGGATGATTATTTGGTTTGCATTGATCTAGATGATCATTATAGGCATGGATATGTCTCCATGTCATAATCCATCCAAGAAAATGAATGAGTATGTTTAATCGTAAGGATTAACATGTCTCGTCATTTTTAAGTTTAAAAAAATGATTGAAGAGACTGAGGTCTGATGGAGGGGGAGAATACTTCTCCCGAGAGTTCAATGACTATCTTTGGAATGCAGGTATTAAGAGAGAAATAACCTACAGGTATACACCACAACAAAATGGTGTAGCAGAAAGAAGGAACCAAACTCTAGTCGAGTTTGCACGAGCTATGCTAAAGGAAAAGGATTGTCCAAATTATCTTTGGGCTGAAGCTGTAAATACAGCTACATACTTGGTAAACAGATTACCATGTACAGCTTTAGATGGAATGACCCCTTATGAAGCCTGGTGGGGAAAGAAGCAAACACTTGATCATTGCAAAGTGTTTGGATCAGTAGCTTATGCTTATGTACCATCACAACTCAGACATAAGCTCGAACCAAAAGCAGAGAAATATGTGTTCATCGGTGTTGGAAGCAGCCAGAGGCATAGATGACACAGAAGCATGTAACGACAGAGCAGCGAGCCAGTCGAATCGTTTTTCAAATAATTATGTTTTCAAATACTTTCCAAAAACCTCCAACAGTGATTTTTATCACTATTGTAACATATGTAACATAGAAAACCCCATTTTGTAATCCATAGCTCCATTTTGTGCAAGCCGAGGAGTCCTCGAGCTTGAGGAGCTTAGGTAGAATGCGCGTACCAATTTTTGTTATTTTTAGATACCGTTTACCCTTCCAAATAGCATCTAGGACCTAATTTTTAACTATGCCGGTCACTAGATGTGAAATCGGTCAAAACTAGTCTAGAAACTATAAAAAGAGCTAGAGAGCTCATTTTTGAGGTTAGCTTGTTGGAGTTTAGAGTTCTTTTGAGCTTGTAATAGTGTTCTTGAGTAATAGAGCTAATTTCTCACCTTCCATTGTGTCTTGCTTGTCTCTTCGTAGTGTGTGTGCATGTGTGTGTGCATTTCTATGCTTCTCACCTTCACTCTCACTTCATCTCACATTCACGATCTTCATATCACTCCTATCTCTTCCGCGGATTGACATTAAGGAGGTGGAGCTTCTTAACGTGGTTCTCACCATTGTGCTAGAGCAACACCAAATTTGGCGCCGTTGCCGGGGATCGAGTCTAGGACGAATGTGTGATGGTAAGAGTATAGCAAGGAGTGGCGTTGGAAGGTAAAAAAAATTTCAGTTTTTGTTGTTGTTTTTACTTAGTTTTTAGTGTTTTTCACCTCCCCTACACTCCATCTTCATCACCGCATCATCATCTTCATTTCCAAAAAAATCAGAAAATTCACCATATCCACCCATTCTCCTCATTTCCCCTCATTTGTGCATGCGAGAGAGTGAGAGAGAGCTTTTGTGCTTGTGTGTACTTTTGTTTTCTTGAGTTTTCTTGCAGGTTCAGAGCTCCAGTGCATCAGGAAGGCTGCAAAAAGGTAAAAACTTCAGTTCTGTCAGAAAATTCCGTCTGTGTCAGACCATCGCGATGGTCTACGAAGTTCGGAATTTGGAGAAGGCGACCACACCAACGTGAAGATCACACCTGCACCTACAGGAATCCATAGCTGCATTCACAAAATTTGCATTTTGGTGGATCATCGCGACGGTCTCTGACCATCGCGATTGTGTCACACCATCGCGATTGGCTCACGCCATCGCGACGGCTTGGCCGGACCATCGCGACGGTCTCTGACCATCGCGATTGTGTCACGCCATCGCGTCGACGGTGCCACGTGGCAATCTAGACCATCGCGACGGTGCACTTCAGACCATCGCGACGACACCCTCACACCATCGCGACACTTCAAAAATTCAGACCATCGCGATTGGCTCACGCCATCGCACCCAGACCATCGCGATTGGCTCACGCCATCGCGCTCAGACCATCGCGACGGTTCACTTTGGACCATCGCGATTGTCCACGTTGACCGTTGACTGACGCCATCGCGATTGGCTCACGCCATCGCGCCCAGACCATCGCGATTGGCTCACGCCATCGCGCTCAGACCATCGCGACGGTTCACTTTGGACCATCGCGATTGTCCACGTTGACCGTTGACTGATGCCATCACGATTGGCTCACGCCATCGCGCCCAGACCATCGCGATTGGCTCACGCCATCGCGCTCAGACCATCGCGACGGTCCACTTTGGACCATCGCGATTGTGCACGTTGACCGTTGACTAACGCCATCGTGATTGTCCAATTTCACGCCATCGCGATTGTGCACTTTCACGCCATCGCGACGGTTCATACTCACGCCATCGCGATTGTGCAAATTCAGACCATCGCGATGGTGCACTTCAGACCATCGCGATTGTGCAAATTCACGCCATCACGACGGTTCACACTCACGCCATCGCGATTGTCCAATTCCACGCCATCGCGACAGTGCACTTCAGACCATCGCGATTGTGCAATTTCATGCCATCGCGACGGTGCACCCTCACGCCATCGCGACTGTCCCAGACCATCGCATCGTCCCAGACCATCGCGATTGTGCAACCCCATCGCAAATTTTAGGGTTTCAATTTTTGGCCAATTTTGGGCTATTTTTGGGAAATTTTTGGGTGATTAGACTCATAGGAGACCCCTTAGCTCATATTTGGAGAAAAACCTGTTTGTCAGTTTTTACCCCGCAGGGCCTGAACGGTCATAACTTTTTCATCCGAAGTCCGTTTTTTGAGCTTAATAGCTCGTTAGAAAGCTCTCTACGAGTACTACGTGACCTCAACTGTTTTTTTTTTTCTTAAAGGATACGTCTATTTTTAGATAAGCTATTTTGAGGTTGGCCTAGTTTGGGACTAGAAAGCCAGGGGGCAAGCATTAAAAAGTTGGGCAAAAGGGAAGGGAATTAAAAGGTGTATATACTTAAGTGCTTGATCATCCAACTGTGAATTGGTCTAATATTGGATTTTTCCAGGTCTAGCAAGGGCAATCAAAGGCAACCAAGGCAAGGCAGTGAAGGGCATAAAGCTTGGGAAGCGCGGCTTCTTGGGCATCAGAGCAACCAGAAAAGCTGACTCGAGGTTGGAAGATTACTCAACCCCCTCAGTCAATTCTTAGCCTAGGATAAACGCTAGCATTGTGGATTTAAGACGATAGGAACGCCTCAAGTTCAAGAGAGTTAAATTTGTCAAGTCCAAGACTAAAGTAAAGGTGTGTGTGGCGAAAACCTAAAGGAAAGAACATAAGTCTGACGGAACGAGAACTCAAAGTACCACGGAAAGTCGAATTCCTGACGCATACATTAAGACAACAATCTAAAGGAATCTAAAAAGAATCAAGAAAGTAATAATAAAGAATCATTGACGATCTGAGCGAGTACTGAGTGCGCAAGGAAGAAAATTAATGAACCTTAGATCGGGCAAATATATAGGCAAGGCAGACCGGCGAGGCCTTAGATCATCAGAGGCAAGTGTACGAACTACTGCACGATCGTGGGCTCAGCAAGTGAATAGTAATTACCCCTACGAGAGCTCAGATACTAGCGAATCAGAAATGGCATTTAGCGCAGAAAGACCAGAAGGAGGGTCTAATGTAGCCTATTTAGAAAAACCAGAAGGATCCTATAGAACGCAACTAGAGTTTCTCCGAACCAACCGATTAGGTGCTCGCATCTATGAGGACGGTTTGCGAAGGCAAGTGGTGCAAATGCACAACCCCGATCAACCCATTGGATTGGAACGTCCAGTGGTGAAATTCGAGAGAGACGCGTACATAGACAAAGAAGGAACGATGTACATATTAAGTACGCAGCCAAACAATACCACTGAGTTTGGCGTGATTCAACCAGAGACGGAAACAAAATCTCAAGGAAAACAACCATTAGAAGAGCCTAGAACACCTAGAGGGAAATTTGTACTGACACGAATACTAATCCCGGATTGGATCCCTCAGGACAACAGAAGCATAGAGTTGTTTGTAAATAAAGAAACTAATGAAGCCTTTTGGAGATACAAGACCAAAATACTTAGTGAGGTAGGTATCATCACTATATCTATCTATCTATCTATCTATCTATCTATCTATCTATCTATCTATCTATCTATCTATCTATCTATCTATCTATCTATCTATCTATCTCTACGGATGAAGAAAAGGTGAAGGTAATTGCAGAATTACCTAGAGCAACTAATGTGAAAGAGGTACAGGCATTTATGGGCCATTGCGGGTATTATAGGAGATTCATACACATGTATGCAATCATAGCCAAGCCTTTGTACTCTCTTTTAACCAATTTTGAATGGACAGATGAATGTGAAAATTCATTCAATGAACTCAAACGACGCTTGTGCTCAGCACCTATATTGACTACACCGGATTGGAGTAAGCCATTCCATGTACATGTGGATGCATCCAATTATGCCATAGGATGTGTGTTAGCACGACCCACGAATGAAGGTAACATAGATCTCCCCATAGCTTACGCTAGTAGACAATTGAACGCAACAGAAAGAAATTACACCACGACGGAACGAGAAGGATTAGGGATGATCTACGCAGTAAAGAAGTTTAGGCACTACTTGTTGGCCAACAAATTCAAGTTCTTTACAGATCATCAAGCACTATTGTACTTAGTCAACAAACCATGTAACACGGGACGACTAATACGTTGGTTTCTATTACTCATGGAGTATGATTTTGAAGTAGTAGTCAGGAAAGGAAAGACACATCTTAGAGCTGACCACCTTTCGAGATTAACCTCAGGAGAAGCTCCTCAAGGAGTAGCGGATGATCTACCAGATGCATACTTGTTTAATCTTGAGATAGCACCAGAATGGGCTAAGCCTATAGTCCCTATTCTCACATATGGACCCAAGAATCCTAAGATAAAGATCAAAGAAGGAGAGATTACCAAGTCTCAGAGATACCAAATAATGGCAGGAAGCATATATAAACAGGATAATCAAAAGATTCTTGCTTGTTGTGTAGATGAATCAGAACATGCGAATTGGTTGCAATTAGCACACATAGGTGCATTAAAGCAACATCATTCAAAACATCGAACATTACAGACTCTGCAGAGATTAGGAGTATATTGGCCGACGATGGAAGCAGATGTCTACAGGTTGTGTAAGGAATGCAATGGTTGTTGTGAAAGACCACCAGTAGAGCATGCTACATTGTATCATGTGTCTCTCACACCAGACTGGAGTGAACAATTAGTGACATACTTGAGGACGAACACATTCCCTCAAGGAATGACTTTGGCACGACAACGCAGTCTAGAGCAGGAAGCTCAAGATTATTCACTTATTGGCGATAACCTATACAAAAGAGGACGAGATGGATACCTAAGACAATGTGTTCATGAAAGCGATTATCTGAGCATACTAGAGACTGCACACCAAGGTGTTGCAGGAGGTCATTTTGGACCCGATAGGATAATCAAAGCCATCCTCTTTGCAGGATGGCCCACTCTTCACATGGATGCGCATACCTATGCAAAGAGATGTGATGTGTGCCAAAGAACTCAGTTTCCTACTCGCAGAGATGAAATGCCATTGAAACCCATGATGGGCGGACGTGCATTTTCAAAGTGGGGTATAGACTTTGTAGGACCCATTAACCCCCCTGCAAAAGGTACACATGCTGAATACATTATTGTTGCCACAGATTATCTTACGAAATGGGTAGAGGCAAAAGCCACGAAGAAGAATGATGCACACACAACTGCAAAATTCTTATTCGAGAATGTCTTTACAAGAAATGGATTGCCTATAGAGTTAGTGAGTGATCGAGGCACTCACTTTCTAAACCAAGTCATTGAATATTTGTTACAGGATTTTATGGTGATTCACAAGAAATCCGCACCATATCATCCTCAGGCCAATGGTCAGGCTGAAAGCACTAATAAGATCCTTTGTAACGTACTGACGAAACTCGTGAACAACAAACGTTCAGATTGGGACAAATAGTTACACCACGCTGTTTGGGCATATCGAGTGGCCTACAAGACCGTACTCAATGCAACTCCCTTTCAAATGGTTTTTGGTCAGAATGTTGTGCTTCCTTTGGACTTCTTGATACCGACCCTTAAGGTTGCACAAGAACATCAGCGGACCGGCCATGAATTATCAGCTAGAATAATGGACTTGGAACGATTAGGAGAAACCACGCTAAAGGCAGCAGTAGGAATATATGCAGCGAAGAAGCGACAGAAAGCATATTTTGACGCACATGTGAAAGATAAAGGCCTAAAAGAAGGAGATTTAGTTCTAGTATATACGCTAAAGCAACACGCACGTAAGTTAGAAAAGCGAGGTTATGGACCTATGATCATTAACAGACTCTCAACAAGTGGAGCAGTACAGTTAGCCACTTTAGAAGGAGATATAATGCCTAATTATATTAGTGGATGTAGAGTCAGGCTATATCAGGAACCTCTTACTGAGGATATGCTTAGACGACTCACATTGGCAAAGAAGTGTAAGGAGGAAGAAAATAGAATACGAGCGGAAGCTCAGGCAGAAGCAATAGAACGCATTAAACGCATGAAGTTAAGAAGACAAGGACTAGGGAGAGAACATTATAACCATCTGGAAACTACACCCAGATATCCCATGGCCATGTGTCAAGTAAAGTCAAACACTCGTCCTAGTATAGTGGACAGGAGACCATTCATTACAGTCAGGCTAGAGCACGACAACCCTTGCCAAGAGCTCAGGGCTTTAATTGACTCAGGTGCTGCGACTAGTGCTATTAGATGGTCCCACTATAAGGATTCAGGAATAGAAATGCGGCCAATTGAGGCATATCTCATAGGGCTAGGAGGCATGGAAACCCCTTGCATGGGTGAGGTGGACCTTCCTATCCTCATTAAGGATGTGACCATGACAGCGAAGCTTCTAGTGTGCCATGATGACGACCTGATAGAACCCCTAATCCTTGGCCAAGATTGGCTATACGATCACTCAATGGACCTAAATCTTAGACAAGGCTCCTTACAGATTGGAACCTCAGAACAGAAGCGAGTGATACCGCTTGACTTCCCTAACGGCATTCCGATTGAGGTTTGTAACCCTAGACCCTATGAAACGCATGTGACGGAAGACCGGAAGATCTTGGGTCAGACCAGTCATGTTACGTCTACACCAACCCACTCGGGCTTGGCTATGGATAGTTGTCAATCAAAAGGACGACAGGAGATCTTCCCTGGGGCTTCCTGCAAACTAGAAGGGGCAGCTACCCAACCGCTAGGGCAGTTGAACACAATCAGCGGTCAGGTGGGTTGCATCAGCGGCCAAATGAGCACAACACCCTGCGGTGCTCATCCTTCCAAACTTGCTGCAGACTGGCCTAGATTAAAGATAAAGAACGAATCACTTCCTAATGGGCAGGTCACGCAAGTGTTGGATCTCCCTTCTTTTCCAAAGCAGAGCGTCCAACGGACCTCTCAAACCCAACCAGGAAGGAGTCAACCACAACAGAGGAACCCAAACCGACGACACCACCAGATAAGGCAAAGAAAGCAGCAGTATCAACATCACAGAACAAGTGGCACGAGACAAATATGGGTGCCAAAAGGACAGCAACCACAGGCTATTAGCAACACTGCAGACGAGAGCAGGACAAAGTTTCAAAAGAAGCAGAGTCAGTATCCAAAGTCCCCTCGATCTTCTTCTACAAGTACAAATACTCGGCAAATTTGGATCGCCAAGAAGTATCTTATCAATCGACCCACACCCACGCAGATTTGGGTACCCCAACAATGTATTATAGCCCAAACCTCTAGCCATGTAATATATAGCCCTCACAAAACTTTTCATCCTTCAATGCCTCCAAACCCGATACCGCTTTTTGTCCCTCAGCAGAAACCCACCACCCACTCCAAGACTCTTAGGAAATGGATACCGAAACATATCCAAACGTCTTCTTGTACCCCCTTATCTAACAATTCTCCCACCCCATTTAAACTCCACCCTTGTACTAATTCACCTTCAACCAAACCTTGTATAAATTCATACACCCAAACCCCACATCATGCATAATAACGGCTCATCAAGAAATGTATGCATAATCTGAACCATGTAGGTTTCTAGAGACCTGCATTAGTTTTGCAAATAATCATTGCACCAATCACTTCACGACACTTGGCTACACGGGTTACACATCGGTTATGGAAAGGGATTGCGGTCTCACCTTAATGGGATCATAATTAATTTCCATACTAATGTGTTAATCTTTTGTAGCAGATCTTTTCCATTAGCTCATCAGTCATCATGCAAACCAAAGCAGGACCATCGGAAGCAGGCCCCAGCGTGGCTGCGGTGCCCCTCAATGTTTTACACGCAGAATCCCACCCGACCGCTCCACCGCCAGAGTTCCAAGGATTTCCGGGACCCATGCCAATCGATAACCCACCTATGGGATACACAGAGAAGATACACCGTAACTCTCACTGGTTCCAAGGCCTAGCAGGACCATTAGCTGATGCTGACTTCATTTTTGAAGCAAATATGACATTCTATGACCGCACATGGGGCAAGTATCAATTCTTCTCAAGAGAATTCGAAGGCCTACAGAACACCCAGGACTTAACTCATGTTTGGGCTAGAGCCGGCTTCACGGAGTATTTCAGTGATCCTCTACCCAAACTTGACTTTTATAGGTGTTATTACTTAATCACCACTTTGCTGGCCTCAGAGAATAAGGACATCCCAGGAACCTTTATTTTGCCTTCTTTAGTGGATGATCCACCTTACAAAAGATTTTATCTTTCGAAGGATTTAATCAGAGCGGCCATCAAGATTCATGGAACACACACTCCAACGGAGAAAGAACGGCTAGTCCCAGAACAGATGAAGCGTGGTGACGTAACTAAGTGGGAGGATATTTCTGCTATAACACCTGAGCTCTCTAAGCCATTACGGATATGCATGCAGCACTTTGCTTTCCCAGCTCAGGATCATTTTACCATGCCCCACAAAAGAATCTGGTTTGGATTATACTTAGCATGTACTGGACCCCAAACGGTTGATCTAGCTAGCTGGATAATTGATCAGCTCTATTTGGCACAACATAGATGGGAATGAAAGAAGGTAATCAATGGGTGCTGCGCCCTCACCAGGATCATATATATGTGCTTGGCGTATGACTTACCAATTGAGCATGCCATGACCAGTGAGGAACTGAAAGCATTTAAAGGCACCACTAGGAAGGCTAGAAAGTCTAGCAAAGGCAGAGCCGGAAAGCGGATGAGAGGTACTATCCCGTGCCTACAAGTCCTAGAATCACCCTCGCCACAACCATCTCCAGAGCAGTCACCAACAGCAGCCACTCCCACGGTACCCCCAATTCGTATACGGTTATCAAGACCAGTTATGCTGGAGGGCACCACCAGTACTGTTGCACCCCAAGCAGCCACAACCACAGAACCTATCACCACAGCAGCTGAACTTCCCACCACTATTGGTGCGGAAGCTTTCTCTTTTCCAATACCGCATTTAGAACCAGGACAAGCAGAGCCACTGGACCAAACTTTTGATTTTGAGATGCCTGATGCATTCTCCAATGAGTTCCAGTTTTCAGAAGGACAAATGTTTTCTCAAGAATTTGAAAGGCCTAGCTACCCTACCACACCCAGGGATCAGCCACAAGGACAAGTCGTGTCCAGCTCTGATGACGAAAGGACAGCAACCGATGACGACGAAGGAGACGACGAAGCTAGCAAGGGAACACATGAATCCCAAGAGCAGGAACAGACAGATGGCCAAGGCCAACAAACAGACACACATGGCGATACAAGTACCCATGAAGATGAAACTTACGAAGCAGCAGCTTACACACTGGCTATCAAGAAGCTGTATGGAACTATGGAAAAAGTTTGGGCACGCAAAAAGCTGACAGAGGAAGAGAGTCAAACAATAATAGAACAAGAACTTGTCACAGGCGGATTCGAAGACGCATACATCAAAGGATTCCGCGAGTTAGTCAAATCAGTAGGCTCCAACGAAGCACTCAGGTACTTGCAAAGAAAGCCACTACCACAGTTTGACCCCCGCAGAGTACGACTACTTTCAAAGCCCGGCGAATACATTCGTGTACCAACCGGAGCACAATCTTCAGAACAAGCCAGGGAGGCACGCCTCGTCCCCGAACGTTCATTGGCCGTAGAAAACATCATTATAGATTCCCCACCCTGCGCTACAATTGTACCTACCTCAGTAGTCACTGAAGTACAGACCACCCCAACCGCTCCTCTCTCACCACCCGTCCATCCAGCCTCCCCTCTTCACCCTCCTTCCCCCAGACCCACATCTTCATTCGCCGGTGGTGTTGCAGAAACCGTCTTTATGACCACTCACCCCACAATTCCCGTGCCCATTAGCCCTAATCTACCCCTTCCCACACCCACCTTTCTATCCAACCCATTCCTTCATCAATCTTTTCCATCTTTCCCCACACCTCCAAGACCCCTTTTCCCATTCCCCCCGCCATTAACCTTCTCCCCCGTCTCACCTCCCCGACCCACTGTAACCCCTCTTTCCCCTTTCCACCAAGCTGCTCCAGCCAGCCCCCCTGTAAATTACCCCTCAACATTTGTGAATCCCGTATTTACACCAGCACGCGCACCCACGATCACACCCATATTCACGGTCACCGCACTAGATACATCCACCGACATGGACATCTCACCACCCACTGCACCATCACTACCTTCACTCACGGCACAAACATTTTTAAGCACATCACAATTTTCAACAATCACTACATCATCCACCTTCCCACCCCCATTCCCCATTCTCGTTGCATCTACACCAACTGCATCTTCATTTAGCACTCCATTAATACTATCACCCACTGTAGATAATGCATTCCGACAGATGTTCATGTGTATGACGCAAGTAAGAGATGAGTTCACATCTCTTGGTGATAATTATCAGCAGCTGCAGAGGACAACCAATGACTTACAGTCGCAGCTTAACTTATTGTCTATTGAGAATGCCTCTCTGAACACCCGCTACCAGGAATTACGCGAGGCTTATCACAAATTGGAACTAGAAAGCGAAGAAAAGACCAAGGAAGCCATTGCTGACCTGGATAACTTATTAAGAGCCCAGACAGTCCGCAATGCAACGCTAACACGAAACATGGGCTTATTACGAAGACACCTAGCAGCAGCCAAGGAAGAAAACCAGCGATTACAGGATCAGAACCGAGAAAACTTAGAAGCAGCGCTCGACCACCCAGACCAACCACTCAGTCCTAGCAGGTTCAAAGCCATTCCTTCAGACTCGATGAGAATGCTGCTAGACGATCATGTAAGATTACTAGATGAATACGACCGCATGAACGAGGAGTTACAGAAACTCAAAGAAGATCACAAATTACTCCAGTTACGAGAACCGGCACACCAAGACATACCAGCACCTGTGGACCCCTCTCCTGACCTCCTAGAGGAACTCAACTCATTACGGGCCCAGGTATCGACCCTTGAATCAAGGATTGCAGTATATGAAGCGCCACCAAGGCCAGATTCCCCACCTGAGCTTCCAGCTGAGGAAGAAACTGTCACCATCCCGGTGGAGGAAACATTTGAAGAAGCGTACGAGCCACAACCCATCCCAGGCGGACGCGTCACGGCCGAAGGTCAGATGACGTACGAACTTCCGACCCCCGCGTGGATGAAGACTATTGAGGAACTTGGAACAACGCACTCCGCGAGAGTAGAGGCACAATTACATGCCATGGCAATGATAGAAGAAAGAATATTACAGTCTCCATTCTTTGCTCATTTGGCCCCGCGACGATACATATCTGGGCATGAGCTACAGTATAAACCGTATTTTATGTTAATGGCTGAATACCAGTTAGCCATTGAGAAAGAGACAGGTAAGAAACCATCGCATGCAACTCAATTCGAGGAGGACGATTTGCCACTAGATGCGCAGCAAGGAGAGATCTATCAACCAGAGTGGCGAAAAGATTTACTACAACAGTATCCAGAGATGATGAGTACATGGGTAAAGGCACCTTTGCACCTGAAGTATAACCCGTGTTGGGGACCAGTGCCACGACGCCGCTCCTGGACTGCCTTTGCTATTAAGGTACAAAACAATAAGCAGTGCCAAGACTGGTTGAATTACCCCTATTTTAAGCCACCCATTGAGTTACCAACTGTTGGCTACATGATGGCTACAATTCGCCACTGGCTCCCTAGATTAAAGCATATGGACGATATAGCGGCGCATATGACTGTCAAAATCTTTGACATGATGCAAATGATTTTTAAAGTCTTCCGACGCGTCAAGGCACCACATGTCAACACCCCGGGCTTTGAGCATGGCAATTTTGATCTGGTATATGATATGAGTACAACGCCATCGCTACAAGTGTGTTATGCCTGGCACTGCAGAATAAAGTACCTACCGGCGTGCTACAAGCAGACATTCGAAGAGATGTTCACAACCGGCTTCTGGGAATACCATTCCGAGGTATTCATAAGCAGGCCTACACATTTATTACAATTATTTGCCTGTGAACGAATGGTCTATTCCACACACTATCAGCTCCCGCCACCCGAAGAACCGCAACCAATCGACTGGGAGAAACTCGAGGTAGACCTGGCCCGAGGCATTCGTATCTCCGAGCACACCCTCGCTCAAGACCTCCTACAAAACTACATCCGGCAGACCTCACAGCAAGGTTCTGTCAGGGACGACAGAAGCGAGAGGGAGGGGTGTGTTGGAAGCAGCCAGAGGCACAGACGACACGGAAGCATGTAACGACAGAGCAGGGAGCCAGTCGAATCGTTTTTCAAATAATTATGTTTTCAAATACTTTCCAAAAACCTCCAACAGTGATTTTTATCACTATTGTAACATATGTAACATAGAAAACCCCATTTTGTAATCCATAGCTCCATTTTGTGCAAGCCGAGGAGTCCTCGAGCTTGAGGAGCTTAGGTAGAATGCGCGTACCAATTTTCGTTATTTTTAGATACCGTTTACCCTTCCAAATAGCATCTAGGACCTAATTTTTAACTATGCCGGTCACTAGATGTGAAACCGGTCAAAACTAGTCTAGAAAGTATAAAAAGAGCTAGAGAGCTCATTTTTGAGGTTAGCTTGTTGGAGTTTAGAGTTCTTTTGAGCTTGTAATAGTGTTCTTGAGTAATAGAGCTAATTTCTCACCTTCCATTGTGTCTTGCTTGTCTCTTCGTAGTGTGTGTGCATGTGTGTGTGCATTTCTATGCTTCTCACCTTCACTCTCACTTCATCTCACATTCACGATCTTCATATCACTCCTATCTCTTCCGCGGATTGACATTAAGGAGGTGGAGCTTCTTAACGTGGTTCTCACCATTGTGCTAGAGCAACAGTCGGTTATGATGAAAAGCAGATGGGCTACAGGTTATGGAGTCCTCTAACAAAATAGTTTACTGTTTCCAGAGATGTTACATTTGATGAACAAAAAAGCTGGTATGCAGATCAAAGTCATACAGTGGAAGAATTCCAAGAGGAGATAAGAAGAAAAGAGAAAGGGAAATCAATTGTGGAGGTGAATAGAGATGAAGATCATATGCAGGCAAGTACGTCTAGGATCGAATCAGGTATGAGAAACGAAGATGAAGAAGTGTATTCAGATACTTACGAAGAATGTGAACCAAGAAGGTCAAGCAGGACTAGAAGACAACCAGAAAGGTATTCTTATGATACCTGGTATATAACTCAAAAGAATTATGCATATATGGTCAAAGATGATGAAGAACCACAGAACTATGATGAAGCTAAAGGTAAGAAGCAATGGGAAGAAGCAATGAAAGAAGAGTTCAGCGCACTGGAGGAGAACAAGACATGGGAACTTGTTCCGAAACCAAATGGTAAGAAAGTGATCGGAAATAAATGGGTTTTCAAAGTTAAGAAACTTGCAGATGGAAGGATAGCGAGACACAAAGCTAGACTGGTTATCAAGGCCTATGCTTAGACGCATGACATAGATTACGCATTTCTGAATGGATACATAGCAGACGAAGTCTACATGGAACAACCGGAAGGGTTTGTAAGTTCCAGATACCCAAATTTTTTTTGCAGATTAAGAAAAGCACTTTATGGACTGAAGCAAGCTCCAAGAGCTTGGAATTACAGGCTTGTGAAATATCTCAGTGAACTTGGATACCAAAGTTCGAAAGCAAATGCAAGTCTACTCATCAAGAGAACAGAAGAAGGTATGATCTACATTTGCATTTATGTAGACGACATCATAATCACAGGTACTTCAGATGAAGGAATTGAAGAAGTAAAGAGATTACTTGAGAAGGAGTATCAGATCAGTGATCTAGGAAAGTTATCAAACTTTCTTGGAATGGAAATCACATACGCAGATCATGGTGTATATGTTACGCAAGAAAGGTATCTCCTAAACTTACTGAAGAAGTTTAATATGGAGAATTGCAGAGAAGCTTCAACACCGCTTGAAGTAAATCATAAACTCAGCAAATACAGTGGTGCAGAGATTGAAGATATAAGAAAGTATCAATCGTTAGTGGGGAGTCTAATTTACGCTACACTAACACGACCGGATCTTAGTTATGTAGTGGGAGTTCTATCATAGTTTATGCATTGTGCGACAGATTAACATTGGATTGCAGGACAGAGAGTTCTTAGATATATCAAAAGAACTATAAAGGAAGGATTATATTATCCTTTTACATCAGATATAAAACTGAGAGCATTCAGTGACTCAGATTGGGCAGGAAGTCAAGATGACAGAAGATCAATGCATGGGTATATGATATACCTAGGAGATAAGCTAGTGAGCTGGTGTTCGAAGAAACAACACACAGTGGCTTTATCGTCAACAGAAGCAGAATATAAAGGACTTGTAGAAGCAGCTAAAGAAGTGATATGGATGCAGACCTTGTTCAAAAGCATGGGTATTGATCAAGGTATACCTATCATATATGGAGATAATATGAGCTCGCTGTATCTTGCAGCAAATCCAGTATTTCATGCAAGAACAAAGCACATAGAAATTCAGTATCATTTCTTGAGGGAAAAGGTAATGGAAAAGGAGATAGAAATAGTATACACTCCGACAAAAGATCAAATTGCAGATATTTTGACAAAGAGCTTGGATGGAACAAAGACAAGCAGATTCAAAGAAATGGTAGGTATAAAAGAAAGAAAAATATATGAAGACAGGAAGAGTCAAATTAGTGATTGAGGGGGAGATGTTGAAGAATCACTCACGAATTTGACGTACAGACAGACATAAGAAAAGGAAAGATAAAGATAAGCGGAATCAAATATTCAGAAAATCAAAAGCCTTAATGAAGGGACAAATTCACGACCGTTCTGTACAAGCGCAGAATCTTGCAAAATCAGAGGTTGATAGAATTCGTTACACCGAATCAAATTGTACATAAAGAGAGAACGTGCATAAGAATAATAGAGAGGGAAGTGCGAGCTAGAACGTGCATAAGAAGAGCGCGCTGTCGCGGGGTTCGAAGAAAGAGAGAGAAAGTGAACGAGTATGGATATTCATGGTTCACCTATTGAGTCCCATGGACATGAGTGCATAAACCACCTTTGCATAAAGAGGATGCCTACTTGAAGATCTCGAAAACAACAATTATTGCTCAATTCATGTATATGGCTTCAAGCTTATGAAGGCCTAACATACACTATAGAGCCATTATTACGTTCAATTTATATGATAGAGAGTCTTTCATGTCTTTCTTGGTTCAAATTCCTTTCACACAGCTCGGAAGGGACATTATCACCATCATCCTCTAATGACGGTGTCCAAAGTCTCAACAGGTCTCAAACATTTTCTTTCAAAAAAATCTTCATTTACAAAGTAGACATTCATGGAAAGAAGCTGGTGATGCAGACAAACAATAAACAATATAATGTTTCTTAAAACCGTATGTACGCTGAAAGAAAAATGAAATGCAAATATTCAAGTTTATTTAGTTTATGAGAAAGTAGTGCCAAGGCGTTAATTAATTATTTACTTCTAAAATGATGTTATGCATGTATGCCATAGTTTTCTTTCAAGAAAAGCCATACAGGAACTGATATCCGACGATAGATAAAATATGCCGTGATAAAATGGGAAGAAGTATGCATCCATCCATACCTTAAATCCTCAGTATTTTCTTCAACTGCGAGTCCACTAGAAGTAAAAAATCTACTGCTCATGAATGTAAACTTCTTTCAGATAAGACACTTAAAATATAATATGACCTGTCATAACGGAGGAGTTCATACAAATTCCATGTTCAGGCTTTTGACTAGCTTGGAAAGCTTACATAATCACCATGTATATCTCAAGATCATCACTCCATTTTTGTAAGCACATACCGAATATATAGTCAAATTTTGGAAGCTTTGCTATATTTAAAAGTGAAATGAAAGAAGCAAATCATAACAATATATATACATTTTTCAAGAAAAAAAAAGGAACGTAAGTAATCTATGTATGAGTCACATCATCACAATCGTACTTTTTCGCGCTTATTCACTTGCGACTCTCTTGCTAATGAAATCAAAGCATTAGAACGACCGAATACATATCAGAGTGATCAGAAGGGTGATCAGAAATGTAGGGGAGTTTGAATGAGGAGATTTACATTTCAACGTTATTGAAATTCGAGTCTATGTGACTGTATATGCAAAGTTGAATTATTACAAAAGTAAATCAACAGCCAGTTGAACACATGATTTACTTCACATGCACATATGTCTGCAACTACACAAACCTATTCTTACACATATCATGTTATGATAGAGAGAAGATTTTAATGAAGTGCAATCATATACATCAAGAATTAGAGTCCCTGAGAAAATTTATCTCACGCAACCTTAACAACCACTACATTCTAAGCAAGAACAATATTAAGCATTAGCAATTCATGTCGTCCAGAAAACTTGGAAGTGCATCCTATACACAGAAAATGAACAATACGCAAACTTAGTGACACAATGAAGAAAACAAACAAGAATCTTGATCTTGATCATTAAGCAGATTAAAAGAAAATGACAAAATGCATAGACACCTACATAAACTGAAAGTATTAGTTTCAGTCTTGCCAGTTAGATCAGAATCTCAAGAAGAGTGGTCGTACTAAATTGCAATTTAATATCAAGCTGTTGCGAAATTATACAAAGTTCATGCATGCGGCTTTCATATGTAGAAGTAATAAGTAGATCATATGTACACCATAGCAGTGTCGCACAATAAGGAGAAATTGAATCAGTAGATAATATGTACACCACAGCAGTGTCGAACAATAAGGAGAAATTGAATCAGTAGATAATATGTACACCACAGCAGTGTCGAACAATAAGGAGAAACTGAATCATGATGAAAAATACCTCCTCGATGTATTAAATCATACAAGGTAGACACGACGAAGCTGAGAGTCGAGAAAGGACACATGCAGACGTCTCTGATTGAGATCAGCAATGAAATTCATATAGATGAGGAACAGCAAAATTCTCCATCTTTGGTAGCAAATGCCGCTCCAGATAACGATGCACAGTATAATGTTAACTCTCTTTCAATAGTCTCTCCTTCCGCAGTTCTCCCTTGTTTGTCTGCTCCAACTCTTTCTCCTTGTTTTGTGTGCCACCCCTGATCTCTGCCTCCTCCTCTGCTATCTCCTTGCCAGTTAATGTATATAAATTTGGCCTCCTCTCCTCTCCTAGGCACCGATACCCGAAGTGCTTCTGTAATCTCCCTTTTTATGCAAAATCAGCGATCTCTCCTTGCTAACAGCGTGCGCTTCTCTTCTCCAGAAAACAAAAAAAAAAACCCGACCTCCCTGTATTCAGTGCCCTTTTTCAGCAAATTCCCGAAAGCATAGACTGCCTGCAATTAGAAGTCCTGCCACCCTCCTACCTATCACCCGACCCTCTGCATATGTGCCGATTAGCCCCGAGACATGCCTCCCGTCTTCCCAGCGTTTTCTGCCGCCTGCCGAACCTTTTACTCCATTTTTTTTTTTCGAAAAAAAGAAAATTGGATATCTGACATGTGTAATTAAGCAGGTCTTGATACGTTGAACATGAGTCTTGACCCAGGTCATTTCCCTCCCAAAGAAGGGCTGGTTGGCCGCCTCTTCCAGCAATGACATGGCGATCGAGTGCATTATAACATACATTTGTATATCCTCCTCGGAACCATTCCACAAATATGGGACTCTTTCGAGCATCAAAGTTAAATTTGCAAAGTGGCTGACTGGTCGCATATTCCTTCTTCCAGAAAAAAATCTTTAGCTAACTTGTTCCAAAACATATCTGGCTCCCGGATAGAATCCATATACATGCTTGCATACTGCTCACGTGAAGTGACACGAAGACTGTATTTGAGGTTCCTGGGAATAACAACATAATCATCATCCTTATGTTGCAATGTAGAGATTTGACTTCAATTCTCGACCACAGCGCAGTATAAATAGAGCACATAAAGAGGTCAGAAGAGATGAGGAAGTGAGAAGACACCAGAGATCGCGTATGTGCAGAGAATGAGAGAGTTGTTTAGAAGACGCCAGAGATCGCGTATGTACAGATGAATAACAGAAACCTGATTGTCAGGTATTCATCTGAGAGAGATGGTAAAGAGAAACTACTCAGTATAGGAGAGTTTCTTTAGCTTGAGCAAGAAGAGGCCAAGCTAATTTGTACACATCTTCTCTAATAGAGAACACAGGTTCATGTGGAAGTTTGCGCGCACTGTTCGTATGTGAAGAACTCTGAGTATTTTCGTGTTACGGTAGAAAGTTCATTAACCGTTACAGTTCATTCAGTAAACATGTCTCCCAGTACTTTCTCAGTAAACGAATGTTTTGGTCAATTACAGTTATCTCAGTAAACGCATTTTTGTCAGTTACAGTTTTCTCAAAAAACGTGTTTTCCGGTAGAACAACAAAGTGTATCTCGCAGAATAAATTAAGGTTTTGTATGAGAGATAGCTTATCTATAGCTAGACATCTCTACTATCAACTCGTCAAGGATTTTGGTGAAATGGATATGTACACACAGTAAAAAGTCTAATTGAAAAAGGCATTCTGAACCGGAGAAGTTTTTCTTAAACTTCAGAAAGTGTTCACTCAGTGAAGGAAGTTCACGCATCACTTCCTTACTTCTTGTATACCCACTTGAAGTAATTACAAACAGAATAGGAGTTGATTCCGGTACGATTCCAGTATAATTACGGTGTCAGTCTGGTGACAGTTTGGTGAAGTTCCATTGGAATTTTTTCAGTAAATTCAAAACGCAGTCTTATATGTTTGAGTGTCAGTAACCTTGATAAGCTACTACTGATTACAGAGGTGTTCTATTATCGCTCTAGCTTAGCATCCTTTTGGTGGCGCGACGATTTCCACAGGCCTGACAAGGATCAAGCCTTGCCGTGTCGATCATAACAAGTGGTATCTAAGCTACCATACCGAAAGTGGTAGTCGTAGCTACAGTACCATCAGTGGTATCAGAGCAAATAAGAACCATCAAGGTGTGTGTAATGAGTTTTTAGGTTTAGGGTTAGAAGTGAGGAAGTAAGGGAAGAGTTAGGGTTAGGTAAGAGAGAGGATTAGAGTAGGAAGGAAGAAGTAGAACACATCAAGAAAAATCCCAAAAATTACCTAAATTAGTTCAGTAGAGGTAGTAGGTAATCCAGGAGTATAAGAATCCAAAAAATCAGTTCACTTGGTCATTATGAGATCCTGTATCGTGAGGAGAGCAACGATCGGTATCGTCTATGTGGTATCATGCCTAGCGACCTAAAAAGTGACATTAAGAGCACAAAGTTCGGTTGAGGCATCCCTGAAGGTAAGCCATAACAGATTTTTGATATAAAAAATACTTGAAGAACAAACATGCACGTGATTAAAGCCATTTTTGGTATCGAGGGGGTAGGTCTGAGAGTTTTGTGGGTGTCTTTGAGTGATGCAGGGGGTAAAGAGTGAAGAGGAGAGAGAAATAAACATTTTTGCACAAAAAGTTTTGAGTTTGGAGCATTTTTGGTTGAGGTATCATGATCGGTTGAGTTTTGGTATCGCAATACCAAAATTCCCTAGTATCGCAATACTCGACTGGTATCGTATCGTTGCATACCCACTTGGGGTACCACGATACCGTTCTGGCATCATATCATCAAGTGTTGGTATCGTGATCATGGTCACCATGGTGGTACCGTATCATGATCCACCCAGTACCTTATCGTCCCGATCACAATATCGTATCGTTGACCGAGCGGTATCATATCGTGTGCAAGTTGGTATTGTATCGCCAACTCAGTATCGTATCATCCTATGTTTTGGTATCGTATCATGCATAAGGTGGCATCCTATTGCCTACATGGTATTGTAGTGACCCTTTGGTATCGTATCGCTCATAGATTCAATATCTGTTGAAGCAAGTCTATGACAAGCTTAAGTATTGGCTTGAGTCCCACAAAGTCATAGAATAATCTTTAAAATGAAGACTATGTACAGTTCACTTGTGAACTACCTCTTGTAACTTTTGAAGACTTTACTTAATGTAAAAGTGAAAGAATCTTAAGTGATTGAGTCCACTTGATCAAAAAGGGAAAGAGGAGCCATGAATTCGTGATTTGTTGTAGAAAGAGAATCAAATCAATCACTAATTGATTGGAGAGTGATTGAGGGAAGTTAGCCTCCCAAGATCAACTATAAATACATGGTAGTCTTAGTCGTGGTTATGTGAAGACCTCCAAGAGCTGAGCTTTATGCCATATCAAGGTGTGATTCCAAGGCACACATATGTATCAGTAAGTCCATTGTATTGTACAATCAATATACTTTCATTTTCATAATCATTTGAGTTCATATTTCCATGTTCTTGTGAAGTGTACTACTCACTGCCATATCTCTCAGTTTTCTCAGTCAGATTGTAAAGATGGTTTCTCTTAGCTTGGTGCATCATTTTCAGTGATTTAACTTGGTAAAGTTAGCTCTATAAGTCTACTATATGCTCTGAGCTTGGCTTCATGCATAAAGAGTTATCCCATGAGTGTGGTAAGGTCTAGGATTTGCATCTCCATGTAAAGGTCCATAGCAGTTGTGAAAGCTTCCCACTTATCATCTACCTTGATGCCATTGATTATTTGTCTCACTATTTGCTCTTCTTCAATCTCCTCTCCTATGCTTGCCGATTGATCAGCCACATCCATTACTTTGGTCACATACTCTGAGACATTCTGCTTAGGTTGCTTCCTTTGAGTAATAAAGTCTATCCACACTTGATTTTTCCTAGCTCTTGTATTGGAAGAAAAATATGAAGATAGAGTATCCCAAGTCTCTTGGGAAGTTTTTGCAATTCCTAATGTGAGGAGGAAGGAAGTTAGAAATAGAGTTAAGTAGATATGACCTGGCTAAAGAATCTTGGGCACACCATGAGTTGAGTCTTTCTAGCTCCTCTCTTGTAGGTTGACCTTTTGTTAGAAGAAGCAATTTTTGAGGGAAATTATTTGTAAAATGTCAAAAATTGGTAGACATATTTATACAAATGTTGTAAAAATTGAGGAAGAATCTTCCTCATGTAAAATAGTATCATATGTTTTTTCCTAGAATTTTTGGAAGCTCTTAGATAGCATATTTTTAGAATAGAAGGAGAAAAGGACACAAATTCAAGTGTGAAAAGGGAGACTTGAAAAAGTATAAAAGATACTTTCTTCTATTTTGAAGAGGTTGGTTGTATTATTTTGATGCTATCCAAGTAATGAGAAGAGCTTTCCTGCAGAAAATCGTGTTTTCTCCTTTCATGTTCTTTCTCTTGATTTGTTGAGTCTTATCATTGTGTAATCCATGGAATTTGTGAACTTATCTTGTGAATTTCTGAGTGAGATGAATGAAGATGGATGATTCTCAATGTATTGAGTAGGAAAGTGCAGAAGAACAAAGCTAAAATTAGAAATTCTCAGTTTTCATAGAATCGCGATTGTCTCGTCTGTGTGATACATATATTGTTTTTGAAATTTGACTTCATATTTTTATTCTACTATGGAAATGGCACACTTTAGGCACAAAGATCATTGAAAATGCTACTGTTGAACTCAAGATAATCAAAACCCTAGATATTACTCTCCTTCTTCATAAATTTCGTAGAAAAACAGTCATCTCAACTCTTATTCTTGGATTCCATTAACTAGAAGGGGCTATGGTCTTTGCATACTTCCCGGATTGACAATTTAAAGATGTATAGTTGATCCTTTGTGCTATAATTATTGGAGAGGACAACTCCAAAGGTTAACAACAAAATTTTTTTGGTGTCGTTGCCGAGGAACAAAGCAAAAGCTTCATTGAAGTCTTGGACCTTGCTGGATCTTCAATTGTTGATGGTATCTAAACACATTTAAAAGGTACTACTCTATAATCAAGAAAGAAAAACTGAAAAGGTAGGTTTCTTTGCTTGTCTTTTGGAAAAGAAATCATGAATTAACCTTTTGAGATAAAGAAGTTGTGATATTTTTGCACATTGATAGTTTCTCATACCTTTTAAGAGTAAAGTGAAGGTGTGTGGAAAAAATTGAATCAAGATTTTTAAAGGAAAGGTAAAATCTGATTATCTTTGCATAAGTAGATTGCTTTTTGACTAAGTACTAAGCAAAATTTATCAAATCTTGGAAAAGATGACATGGTTGCAATGAGGAAATTCAAGTAAAGTAGCTATGTGCAAAATTGATCGATCCATTTGTTTATCCAAGGTAAATTAATAATCTTAAGAAAAGATTTATTTGCCTCTTGAAAAAAAAAGTGTTTGAGTTTATCTTTGCATGAATTGATACTTGTACTTCTTAGCACATATTTTCTTGAAAAGCTCTACTTCCAAACTGATTAGGTTGCAAGCATAAAAGAGTATAACCAATCATGAAACAAAAGATCAATGGATCTTGAAACAAGAAAACCCTAAGTGAAGTGTTTTCCTTGATTTAGGGTTCAAAATACTAAAAAAAATCATAAAATCTATTAAAAATCCAAACAAATTTCTTTTTTCTTAGGAAGTTTTGCAGGAGGATTTTTGTTGAAAAGGCGAAGGGAATAGTGAAAGAAAATTCCAGAAACTAAAAGAAAAATAAAAAATATTTAGAGTAAAAGTTGCTGTTTAAATTTTTCAAAATTTTAATATCTTTGAATGAGTTTGATGGTGTATGATTGCAGGTGACAATTGATTTGGAGGTGGTGAAGAACATTGGAGAAGACTAGGAGGGAAGAAAAGTAAAAAAGTGCAAAAGCAAGAAGTTCAAAGAAAAACACGATTCTCATCACAGAATCGCAATTCTCAATAAGATAAAGAAATTGACTAAGTTGCACTATTGGGTACTAAGGTAAGCAATTTTAAAAGGTTTCATAAGTTGCATAAGTGAAAGAAAGCAAAAATTTCAAAATTCTAGTAAGAATTGAGCATCAAGTGATCAGATTTGAGAACTGGACACCAAATCACGATTTTCATCAGTAGAAAAAAGAGGGCAAAAATTTGTTGGAAGGGATAAGATTTTTTAACTAAAACCACAAAAATTGTAAAAGAACAAGAATAAAAAAAGTGGGAACTCAAAATTGTGAAAATCACTCACAATCGCGATTATCTGAAGTCTATAAAAGCCTGAAATCTCACAAAAATATTCATTTGAGTGAAAGAGTGAGTAGGAGGAGTTAACAGAATCGCGATCTTTTGCAAACACAAAGCTTTTTGGACATTTCTTGATCACGCAAAAAGGTAAATTTTCTTACAATAAGTTTTTGCATAATTTCAAGTTCAACATTTTGGTAAAAGCACAAAAACACAGAAAACTGTTGAAAAACACGGAATCACGATTTTTAGCTTGTTGAATTTTTTGAAGGGAAATTAACTTTTTGATGAAAGATCTTTTATTGCATGTAAATATTTTAATAAGGCGCTTCTAATAGTGCAAAAAGAACTTAAAAAATCAAAAACTAAAAAAATTATAAGAATCCACTCAGAATCGCGATTCTGAGAACAAACTCAAAATCACGATTCCCAGAATACGCTTTTCAAAAGAAAATCGTGTTTTTTACGATTGTGAGCAATCACGATTGTCTAGGAATAGGATCGTGAAAAACACGATTCTCTTCACAGGATTGTGAAAACATGATTCTCTTCACAGAATCGTGGAAAACATGATTCCCTTCATAGAATTGTGAAAAACACGATTCCCTTCACAAGATCGTGAAAAACACGATTCTCTTCACAGAATCATGAAAACACAATTCCTTCATAGGATCGTGAAAAACACAATTCTCTTCATAAGATCGTGAAAAACATGATTCTCTTCACAGAATCATGAAAACAGGATTCTCTTCACAAAATCGTGAAAAACATGATTCCCTTCACAGGATCGTGAAAAACACGATTCTCTTCACAGAATCGTGAAAACACGATTCCTTCACAGGATCGTGAAAAACACGATTCTCTTCATAGAATCGTGAAAAACACAATTCCTTCACAGGATCGTGAAAACAGATTTTCTTCACAGAATTGTGAAAAACACAACTCCTTCACAGGCGTGAAAACACGATTCTCTTCACAAAATCGTGAAATACACAATTCTCTTCATAGAATCGTGAGAAACACGATTCTCTTCACAGAATCGTGAAAAACACGATTCTCTTCACATAATCGTGAGAAACACCATTCTCTTCACAGAATCATGAATTAGTTGAATGATTTTGAGATCTGGTAATAAATTGTTTACACCTGATAAACAAGATTTAAAAAGGAAAGAGATAGAGCCAGTGTTAGGAGATTTACAAGAAAAGGATTTAGGATAGATAAATAACGTGGAAAATTTAAATGAAACAAATGAAGCCTCTGAAACTAGTGATTATAGAAATATCCTCAAGTACATGTATACAAATAAGTTTGGAACCTATGTGTATCAAGACGGTATGCATAAGTTTCTCATTAGGATGAGAAACTTAGAAATTCGCTTAAATTTAATGCGAGTGGCAGAATTTAAGGATGGCAGATATGAGGATAGACAGGGATGTGTATACATATTTTCACAAGATCCAAAAAACTCTAATGATTTAGGGCAATGTGCAGACAAGAGACCTTGGGAACAAAACACAGGGCAACCAGAATTGACAAGACAAAATGAAAACTACACTTCTACTGAACAACCACAAGGAAGGAGATACACACTTCTCCAAATCCTTTTGAAAGAGAAGCTGAAGGAATGAATGATTTTCCAATCAGGAGAAGACATCAGTGGTAGAACCAGGGAAGAATGCTTAGACCCTATCAAGTAGCTAAATGCATGAAAAATCAATATGAAGGGTATTCTGATCCTCATGCCCATGCTGCAAAATTTAGACAATTATTTAGGGCAGAAGAAGTAGAGGATTACAAAGTGCAATTTGAAGCATTTGGTCTAACCAGATTCTCCAAAACTGGGATTAAACATAGTACAACTACCGTGATACATAGTTTCAAACAACAAAAAAATGGTACTTTAGAAAGAAAATGGACAAACCATACTAGAGAGGAGTGTTTCTACAATAAACAACCCATCAAGGAAAGGGAATTTATTAACCAACATAACTTATAAAGAGAATTTGGATTTGCTGAGCAACCAAGAACTGTACTTGGACAACAACCACCATTACCAACAAATGTAGTACCACTAAAATACACACCAGTTGAAGAAGAAATCATAAGACTCAGATCATCTTACAGAGGGGATTATCATTTGAATGAGGGAGGTCATGAAGATTGGGAAGGATATGAACAGAGAGAACGAGAACTACAAGTCCTGGACTTGGGGAATGGGAGAATTGACCACCACATTTATGTACATAACTAATAATTACATGTCCAATCAGAAACCCCAATTCAAAGGAAGTCAGAAGATAACTTGTTATAGATGTGGGGGAGAACATTTCATTAGAGACTGTCCACAACCTCCAACACTAAAAATAGAAGGAGCCTTTTGTAAGGATTGCGGCAAGGAACATTTAATAAGGGATTTCCCAAGAAACCCTCAAAAACAACAGAACACATCTAGTAACATACCATTAAGAACAGTTAACATAATGGAGCAAGAAGAACTGAGTGATCATGATCAAGTAACTGTAAATGCCATAACAAGAGCTCAAGCTAAACAACAGGAAATAAAAAAGGAGACACACACACAGGACCATAGGAAAAATCTGTTTCCTAAAGAAAAGAAAAATAGACAAAAAGGAAGATGGGAAAGAAAGATGAGAATGGGTAAAAATTTGGAAGAAGAAACTATGCAACATCCAAACAATAGCCAACCACATGTTGGGAATGATGGATGAATACTCCAGAAGGATGAGTAGGTACTGCCAAATCCTGCTTTGTACCAGCCCTTTCTTGCTTCAGAGTTGATAAGTAGACCTTCGTAGCTTTCCAATGACACCATAAAATGGCCTATGTTCTTTGGAAATGATCTATGCAAAGATTGAATCAAAACAGACTACTTTGAATTTCAATCTTTCAAGAAAACCTTCTATTTTTTACTTGACCCCTACTGTATCTTTTGCTCAGTATGACCAACACAATAGGAACGGGCAAAATTCCTTTTAGGAGTATCTAATTAGCTTAGCAAGCTAACTATTCCAAGTGAAATGATATAAAAAGATTAACTATGCTCAAAGAAATCAATTTATCAAGTAAACCTTTACCCCCGATATTTTAGGACTGTTGCAAACTTTGACCAGTGATCACCTCGATGGACTTTTCTCTAAAATGGTTGAATAGAAACCCTTCACATTTTGAAAGCATGTAGAGCCTTTGATCTGGTTCCAACAAGCCATAGATCTTTGAATTTGGTGAAGAAATGAGTGAGATATGATCTCCACAAGTTGAAAGACTTTCAGATACTGTGATAGAGAACTCAGAGATGAACAATGTAGATATATGTATTAATGAACAATGCTGTACAATGCCATAGGCATGAATATCATTGCCTAATGGTGTACATAGGTGTGGGCTAGAGTGTAGGCCTCACACACACTCAGAATTGATAATGAGAAGCTCAGAAAATGAATCTTCTACCCGCGACTTTTTGAGTTGATCTTTTATAGTGGTTGAGTTCAAAGTTTGAATTTGAATTCAAACTTTGGCTCTCTATAATCATGCTCCTACATCCTAGGAGATATTCCATCATTCAAATCTAACTTTTCCACGAGTTCTTTTTGGTAGGTGTTTACAAAGATTCCAAGTCAAAAATGACTTTTACAAAAGTAGAGTGGTAATTAACCACTAGCACTGGTTCCTATGCTTCTCCATAAGTGGTTGAACTACAAGAAAAATGTGTAGGCTTGTGAATTACACCAACAGCTCCCCCTCAAGCCAAACATTTTGGCTTGATCTTCATTCTTCAGCCTTCATGTATATCATGCAATCCAATCATTGATTTGAACCTGCATAATTTGGTTCCATCCAATGCTTTAATTAACAAATCTGCATAGTGCATGTTGGTTGATACATAAGTGAGTTGAATGTCTTTGCTTAATAACTTCTCTCTCACATAGTGATAATGGACCTCTATGTGCTTGGTCCTAGCATGATAGATAGGATTAGCTCTATACTCTGCTTCTGTAGAAGACAAAGCAACAGTAGGTTGCTTCTTTGAAGACCATGATATTGGTTTATCACCTGCAAATGAAATGTATCCAGAAGTGCTCCTCCTATCATCCTTGCATCTTGCCCAATCTGCATTTGAATAAATCTTTATATCCAAGTCTGAAGTGTAAGGGAAATACAAACCATGATGTTGAGTACCCTTGAGATATTTTAATATCCTTTTGGCGGCCTCTAAGTGAGGTACCCTTGGCTTGTGCATAAACTAACTTAGCACACTAACTCCATATGCAATATCTTTCCTTGTTAAGGTAGCATAGTTCAAGCTTCCCACTATGCTTTGATAACCTCTAATATCATCAAGTTCATCACCTTCATGGGCACTTAGTTTTAGATTTACCTCCATTGGAATACTTGCAACTTTGGCATCCTACAAATGAAACTTCTTCAACATATCCTGTATATACTTTTTCTGAGTAATATAGATTCCAGAGTTAGTATAGACTTACTCAAGTCCAAGAAAGTACTTTAGTAGACCAAGATCATTGATCTTGAACTCCTTCATCATTTGGTTCTTGATTTGCCTGATTCCATTGACATCATTACCTGTAAGTATGATATCATCAACATATATACATAGGTATATTACCTTTGAATTACTTCTCTTGATGAATAGAGAAGTGTCTGCCTTGCTCATGACAAAACCTTGGTCTTGAAAGTATGTGGTCAACCTGTGATTCCATGCCCTAGGTGCCTGCTTCAATCCATAAAGAGCTTTATTCAATTTGCACACATATGTTACCTTGTTTGGATTCTCATAGCCAGGAGGTTGTGACATATATACCTCCTCTAAAATCCATCCATTCAAGAAAGCATTTTTTACATCCAATTGGTACATGTTCCAATTTTTAGATGCAGCCACACTCACCAACACCGTGATGGTTGGCATCTTGGCCACAGATGAGAATGTTTCTTCATAGTCAATGTCTTGGGTTTGTGCAAAACCCTTGGCCACCAATCTCGCTTTGTACTTGGTTATTGACCCATCAGAATTTCTTTTGATTTTATAGATCCATCTGGATCCAATTACCTTCATGGATTCTTTCTTTGGTACTACTTCACATGTGTCACTTTCTTTGAGTGCTTGAATCTCCTCATCCATAGCTTCTTTCCATTCTGTCTTGGTCATGGCTTCTTCATATGATCCTGGTTCTTCAATTGACAAGTCTTTGGCAAGATAAACAGAGTGTGTTTAGTAACAAGAGATGTATCATACCCATATCTGATAGATTTTTTGCTCTCCCTTTGTGATCTTCTGATTGATTGATTTGAAGACTCAGGTATGTCTTCAAGTTTCTTCATCTTGACTTTGCCCTTGGACTTCCATGCCTTGAACTCTTCAAGATTGATAATGTCTTCATCATCTGAAGTGGTATCTTCATTCTGAGTAGGTTCCTCCTTAGCAAGACTTGGAAACTCCTCCTCCAAGTCATAGGGTAGTTTAAATTTCCTGCATTCATTCTCATACCAAGAATCATTTTCATCAAAGACAACATCTCTACTAACCATGAATCCCTTATTTGAAGGGTTGTAGAACTTGTACCCTTTTTTATTTATATCATATCCAATAAAGATACACTTCTCAGCCTTAGGGTCTAGCTTACCTCTTATCTGAGAAGGAATGTGTACATATGCTACACATCCAAATATCCTGCAATGATCAAGTGAGGGTCTCTTCCCATGCCATGCTTCATAAGGAGTCATTCCATCAAGGGACTTAGATGGTAACGTGTTTATGAGGTAAGTGGTAGTAGAAACACTCTCTGCCCATAGGTAATTAGGTAATTTCTTCTCATTTAACATTGACCTAGTTGTTTCAACAATCGTCCCATTTCTTCTCTCAGCTACCCCATTCTATTCAGGAGTATACCTTGTGGTGATTTCTCTCTTGATTCCTCTCTCTTGCAAGAAGGCTTCAAGCTCATTGGAGAAGTACTCACCTCCTCCATCTGACCTTAGCCTCTTTAGATTCTTCCCTGCCTCATTCTCAACAAGTGCAAGATATTTTTTAAAACAATTGAACACTTCATCTTTGTGCTTCATAAAGTACAATACAGTCCATCTACTATAATCATCAATAAAAGATACATAGTACCTTGATCCTGAGATTGAGGGGTCTTAGCTTTGTCCCCATACATCTGTATGGAAAAGATCTGGATAGTCCTCATGCATGTAGCCTTTCCTTGAGAAGGGTAACATGTGAGACTTCCCAAAATGACAAGCACCACATTTATATATCATATGTTGTTTGGAGACATTGGGTATTCCAATTACACATTGATACCTGCTTATCTATTTCAAGGTTCTTTCTCCTACATGCCCTAATCTTTTATGCCAAATCTCAAGCTCTGAAAGTGTTTGATCTTTATAACTATAGAGTGCAATATTCCTTGTGTCTTCTAGCTCAAAAGTAAAAAGTCTACGTGATTTTTCTCCTTTAGCAATTCTCTTAAACCCCTGCTTAGGATCCTCCACAAATGCTCCAAATTGGTTGAACCTAAACTGCAAACCTTTTTCCACAATCTATCCAACACTCATCAAATTTTTGGTAATGGTTGGTACATATAGTATCCTACTCAACCAGTTCTGATTTCCATCACAAGTCTTAACATTTCCAACTTTAACTACTGAGTGCTTGGTGTCATCACCTGTTTCTACTTGATGCTTACCTTTTGGTTCTTCAAGGTCAGAGAGTAGAGCTACATTGCCAGCCACATGATTTGAGCAACCACGGTCAATGTAGAAGAGACGGTCATCATTTGTACCTAGTTTTGAAGTCATGTTCATAATAGAAGAGAATCATCTTGCTCTTTTGTATAGTTGTTGTAGTCCTTTCTAGATTTGAATCCTCCTTGGTAGTTGCTATTGTAGTTGTTGTTGTCGTTGTTATTGTATTTGTTGTTGTATCCTTGATGATGGTTGAATCTGCCTCTTGACTGTGAGTATCCACCTCTTTGATATCCTCTTCCTCTCTGATTCTTGTAGTTCCTAAAACACTCATCTATAGTATGACTGGATAAACCACAAATGTTGCATGGTGAGGAGTTATAGGATCTCCCCCTACCTTGCTTACCTCCTCTACCCCTTCCTCTTGATGATCTACCTCTTCCTGCATACTTGGCTTGGGAGGTAGCGCCTTCATCCTCTATCTTCTTGTTCTTGCCTTTATCTTTAGACTTACTTTTATCAGTGTATAGGGCAGAAGAGCTATTACCTTTGGATGAGTCTCCATTCTTGTTGAGCTTAGCTTCATGAGTAAACAATTGTCCCATGAGAGTTGTAAGATCTGGAATTTGCATGTCCATGTAAAGGTCCATGGCAGTGGTGAAGCTTTCCCATTTGTCATCAGCTTTATTCCCATTGATCACTTGCCTTACTATCTACTCTTCTTCAATCTCTTCTCCTATGCTTGCTAACTGATCTGCTACATCTTTAATCTTAGTCACAAACTCTGAAATAGCTTGCTTAGGTTGCTTCCTTAATGTGGTGAATTCAATCCACAACTGATTTTTTCTAGCCCTTGTGTTGGAAGAGAAATAGGATGACAAGGTTTCCCAAGTCTCTTGGGATGTCTTACAGTTTCTAATATGTGGCAAAAAAAAAAGAGAGATGGAGTTGAGTAAGTAAGACCTTGCTAATGCATCCTTGGCACACCATGTGTTGAGCTTTTCATGTTCTTCTATTTTTTGGTAGTCCTCTGGTTTTGAATGAGGGCAATTCCTCATCTCGTGAGATGTATCCATAAAGATTCCTTCCTTGTAGATATGTCTTCATCCTTAGAGACCATGCCTCATAGTTTTTCCTATCCAATTTATCAATAAATGAAGGAAAGCCATCTCCCATTTTACCTTAACTTGCTTTGATACCACTGTTGGGAATGATGGATGAATACTCCAGAAGGATGAGTAGGTACTACCAAATCCTGATTTGTACCAGCCCTTTCTTGCTTCAGAGTTGATAAGTAGACCTTCGTAGCTTTCCAATGACACCATAAAATGGCCTATGTACTTTGGAAATGATTTATGCAAAGATTGAATCAAAACAAACTACTTTGAATTTCATTCTTTCGAGAAAACCTTTTATTTTTTACTTGACACCTGCTGTATCTTTTGCTCAGTATGACCAACACAGTAGGAATTGGAAAAATTCCTTTTAGGGGGTATCTAATTAGCTTAGCAAGGTAACTATTCCAAGTGAAATTATATAAAAAGATTAACTATGATCAGAGAAATCAATTTAGCAAGTAAACCTTTACCCCCGATATTTTAGGACTGTTGCAGACTTTGAATAATGATCACCTCGACTGATGTTTCTCTGAAATGGCTGAGCAAAAATCCTTTAACTTTTGATACCATGTAGATGACTTTACGTTGGTTCCAATAAGCTATAGATCTTTGAATTTGGTCAAGAAATGAGTGAGATATGATCTCCACAAGTTGACAGACTTTCAGATGCTATGACAGAGAACTCAGAGATGAACAATGTAGATATATGTATTAATGAACAATGTTGTACAATGCCATAGGCATGAATATCATTGCCTAATGGTGTAGATAGGTGTGGGCTAGAGTGTAGGCCTCACACACACTCAGAATTGATAATGAGAAGCTCGGAAAATGAATCCTCTACCCACGACTTTTTGAGTTGATCTTTTATAGTGGTTGAGTTCAAAGTTTGAATTTTAATTCAAACTTTGGCTCTCTATAATCATGCTCCTACATCCTAGGAGATATTCCATCAATCAAAGCTAACTTTTCCACAAGTTCTTTTTGGTAGGTGTTTACAAATATTCCAAGTCAAAAATGACTTTTACAAAAGTAGTGTGGTAATTAACCACTAGCATTGGTTCCTATGCTTCTCCATAAGTGGTTGAACTACAAGCCAAATGTGTAGGCTTTTGAATTACACCAACACCACAAAATACACAAACTCAGGAAGAGGAAAAAATTTCACAAAGTCTGGAGACTCTGATAAGAGCGTACAAAGGAAGAATTCAAGATGGACCAAATCCTACAGATCATGTAATGGCATATCCTATGCCAGATTTAGAGGATGAAAAAATGCAAAGATGTAAACAAATCATACAAGAAGCACAATTTAAGATTGGGGAAATAGACAATCATTAGGCAACAATTGAAGGGACAAATGCAACAGAAACCAGGAAACATCTTGATCAGGAAGATAATTGAAAAATAACCTTCCAAATCAATCTAGACAACACGATACAATTTTATACCACACCACAATGGAGGAAATGGTTAAATAAAATCCTCACTTACAACATAATATGAAAAATTGGGAAACAAAGTCAAAGAATCTAGATCCACAGCAACAAGAATTGGAAGAGTTGTTGTACATACCTATTGATAAAATAGGAGGATACTGTGAAGGAGAAGAAGGGAACTCAACTTTGAGAATACAATTTGGTGAGAATCATGCCAAGGCCATATTAGACAGTGATCGGGAGTGGTAATCATGACTAAACAAACTTGGGAGAAATGGGGGTAGAATGAGTTAATACCCACTAAAATGAGATTACAACTTGTAGATGCACAAATAGAAAAGCCCCTAGGAATTTGGGAAAAAGTGATTGTGGAAATATGTGGAATAGAGGTAGAGCACACTTTTTCCATAAAGTGAACAATCTAGGAGTGAAGAACAAAATGACACAGAACCATCAATTTGGAAATGTAATGTGATAAGGAACCACACATATAAAAAACGATGTTAAAAAAAGAAGATTGTCTAGGAAAAAGGAAGTCACAAGATGGAAGTTACATACCACAAGAATTTAAAGATGAAGAGTTTGAGCCATATGGTTGGAATCAGATTTAACCACAATGGATTTGTCCAATGATGAATATGTGGGATTAAAGGTCCAAAATGAAGAAGGATATGATATTTTTCATATAGGAATACAAATGATCAAGGTGTCAAAAACAGAGGAAGATCAAGAGGAAAAAATAATTTTAAAAACTGGAAAAACACAATTCCTGGAAGAAGTTGAAGCTACAAATGCTATAAGAGACAAAATCTCAGGAACATATAGAAAAAGTAAACACAAAGAAATAGAAAAAGAACAAGAAGTTGAAAAAAATAAAAAAATAACGAAGGAAGATCAACAATTTGATGTTCCTTCAAACTTCAAGACCTATGAAGTAGAAGATAGATTAGTTCTAAAAATGAAACCAAAAAGAGAAAAGAAAAAGGGGGAGGCATATGACAATGAGGAACAAACTAAGAAGGTGGTGATCACTCAAGAAGAGGAGGAAGATAGACACATTGTCATAGCTGATGACATGTCCAACCAAGAAGAAGAAGCATTGAGGAAATTGGAAAAAACTTATAGAGATGTGTTTGCTTACAGTTATAAAGATTTGAAAGGAATTGATTGTTTGTTATTGACCTTTGGAGTTGTCCTCTCCAATCATTTAGCATAAAGAATTAACAATACACCTTTATTTGTCAATCTTGGAAGTATACAAGAGACCACAGCCCCTTCTAGATCATAGAATCCAAGAAATAAGAGGAAAATGGCTAGATTTTTGAGAATAGTGAAGATGAAGAGGAATTTCTAGGGTTTGGATTATCTTGAGCAATACTCCATCATTTTCAATAATCTTGGTGTCTAAAACATGTCATTTTCTCAGCAAAATACAACCATGAAGTCAAAACTCAAAAAAGTTACCTGTACCATCCAGACGAGACAATCATGATTGTATGAAAACAGACAATTTTCATCTTCAGCACCATTCTTCATCAAATTCTCACTCAACACATCAGTATTCAGCTCTCTTCATACACATTCAATAGAGATACACAATAGAAACTCACAAATCTCCATGGATACACAAAGAATAGACTCAACAAATCAATGAAACCACACAAATGGAAGAAACACGATCTTCAACTGGAAACTCTCTCTTCACTTAGATAGCATGTAAACAAATAACCAACCCTCTCATAATAGAGGAAATTGTCTTTTATACATTTTCAAGTGTCCCTTTTCACACTTGAAATTTGGTCTTTTCCTCTTCTAATCTAAAAATATGCTATCTAGGAGTTTCCAAAAACTCTAGAAAAATAACATAAGATTCTACTCTACATAAGGAAGACTCTTCCTTATTTTTACATCAGTTGCATAAATATTTTTACAAGTTTTTTGGAATTTTACAATTGTTTTCCATCAAAAATGCTTCAAAAAATTACTTCTTCCAACATTCTTCCCCTCCTAGACCTTTTGGCTCCTGACAAAAGACATTCTTGCTCATATATTCCAAGTGCACTCTTTACTTCTTCTTTCTTTGATAGACCTGTGATAGTAGATCATGGCTTCTCCTTTCAGTAACATTCAAGTTGTTCACCATCTCAAACAATGCTTTCCTCCACTGTACTGCAGCTTCTGGCTTATCAATTACATCCTTTTTCAAGTATTCTGTGTAGGTAGCTTCATATGCAGTGAGTCGAGACTTTGTGACTATAGACAAATTTCCAAATATCTATGATTCTCTTTCAAAAAACCCATAATCAAATGCATCTTCAAAAATTTGTAGATAATGACTGCCCAAAAATATTATTCTGCTGTAATATGCCATCAAACATATTCTATCAGGTGTTTCATTGAGATCAAACAATAATGCATCAGTAGGAGAATTGAAGCCAATGTAATTTAAGATTCTGACATCTGTATCTGTATATGTCTCTATGCATGCCAAAATGAGTCTCATTATTCTGATCAGTAAAATGTTGGGTCATTCACATCTTTGTATGTAGCTATAACAGATTCAGCTGTATCCACCATATATTTTTTTGTAGGCCATGTTCCTGCCTTTGGTCCTGCTAACTTTGGGAAATTCAACCATTTAGGTGGGATTTGTCCTTCTTTCCTTCTTTCCCAAAAAATTGTCCACTCTCTTCTCCTTGCTACTGGGCAGTAAGCTGGATTAATTTTCAACTGAATAGGTGCTTCCTTCCATATTTTCATGCACTCTTTATTTGCATCCAACCATCTATTCCTGAATTTTGGATTGGATTTCTCAAATAATTCTTTGGTCACATTGATATCTTCTTCATATTCAAGATATTTATTTGGAGGTAATCCAACCCTTGCCATCTGATAATTTTTTATACTTTCCATGATCATGCATAAAGGTATGCCCATTCCATCTGTAGCCCAATGATGCTGATCAGGATTTATCCCTTTATTTAAAGCAAATGTGACAATCTGATCTTCATATTCATCATGCATTTTTCTAATGAAGTCCATTATGGACTCTCTGTTTGTCAACAATTTCTGGACAAATTCCTCCGAATATTCTTCTTCTGTTCTTTTATTTTCTGGTTCACTGCCATGTTGATTTTTGTCATCATTTCCCTCTTTATAATCTCCTGTATATGTAGTCTCCATCTGTGCTTCTTCCTGAGCTTGTGGCTTTTCCAGCTTTTTTTGTAACTCTTCTATTGTCACCATCAAACTTCTATTTTGAGTTGCCCATATCTCTCTTTCTTTTATCCATTCACTTCTTTCCTTTTCCATTATTGACTGCCAATCACTCCTTTCTTTTTCCATATCCATATGCAACTTGTTATAACCCCTCATTGAGGTAGCAGCATGTGCACTAGCCTGTTTCTCCAGCTCCTTGGCTTCCTTCAACTCTGTTTGCAATCCCTTGATCTCCTTGTGCAATTCTTCCTTTTCCTCCTGTGTCACCTGAGCAGCCTGGGTTTCTTCCTTCAACTGTCCTTCTTCCATGAGTAGTTTGTTAATTTCTTCATTTGCTTTAACCATGATTTGATATGAACTTTGTAAAGTTCTATATCTACCTTCAACCTTCTTCAACTCCATTTCCAATTTACTACTATGTTTTGTCAGTTTTGCACTCTTCTCTTCAAGATATTGAATTTTATTTTGCTGTTGTACTTCTAATTCTTCCAAAGAAATTATTTTATGTGTTAGTTCTTCATTCTTTTCCTGCACAATCCTCAATTGTTCTGTCATTTGTTCCTTTTCCCTTTTGTGCTCCTTAATGATATTACTGCCTTTTTCAAACTCAAACTCTGCTACCATTCCTGAAATGATCATATTCTTGCTTGAAGGTCTGAACTGCTCTATGTTGCTCATAATGATCTGGCAGGTAGATCTTATATTTTTAGGTATTCTCTCTAATCCAACTTCCATTTCTATTTGTTTAACTTCTATCTGTTAGTTTTCCTTGCACTCTTTTTACTCTTCTTGTTCTTCCTCATACTCTATAACCTGAGTCTTTTGTTCTTCATGGCTTTGATCTGTTTCTAATTTATCTTGATCTACAACATCTTCCTCTTCCTCATCTTCCAATTTCTGATCATCCTGATTCTCTTGTTCTGAGATATCTGTAGTTAGCTTTGTGTCTTCTGCCTTCTGGTTCTCCATCACCTGTAATTTCTCTTCAAAGAGATGTCCTTCCTTTACTTGTACTTCCTTTTCCTGGAATAGAGTTGATTCAGTTTCCTCAATAGATTTTATCTGATCATCCCTTGTCTACTCTTTCTGTCTCTCTTCTTGCTCATCTATGTCCATCAGATCCAGCTCCTCCTCTTGTCCTTGATCTTTTGTGATTGTAATCTCCTTATTATTATTCAAATCATAAATTATATCCTTTATGCTTTGGTTGATCTCCTTTTCTGAAACTCCTTCTTCTAATTCTTGAACATTCTTCTTTTCCATTATTTCCTCTATTTCGTGAATTTGATCTACCCCTTCCTGTTTATCGGCCGGACTGCATATCTCTACTCCTTTTTCTGCTTCTACTTTCCCTTCATCAAATTTAACATAAGTGTGTTGTGAAGGTTTTGTCCATATTGACTTTAATCCTGAATGCACTAGCCCACAACTGAATTCCTTTCTTACTTCACTTTCCTCTTCTACCATTACTGCTTTACCTTTCATCATCCTTCTTTCCTCTTCAGGACTGATTTGCTTAACTGCCTCTTCCTAGACTTGCTTCTCTTGAGGCTTCTCTCTCAAATCTTCATGTGTTTTATGTTTCTCAGTGGAATGTGTAACCACATTAGGAGTACTAGGTACTGAAAAATTCAAACTTTTTAACAAGAACTTTTCAATGTCACTTTCATAGTCTGAGGAGAATTGTGAGGATCTTGCTATGCCTGATTTTTCCACTTTTGACTCTCCTCCAGCAGTAGATTGCTTCTGCTTTTCTCGCACTGTCACTTCCTTTGTCTCTTTTATGGTTACAGATTCAACTACTAATTTCCCTTTACTTTTCTTGGTCAGCCTCTTCTTCCGCACAGGTTTTTTCTGAACTTTCCTTTTTGCTACCACTGTAGTTCTTGTTTCTGGAGGTCCTTGTAGTTCTTTGAAGTATGCTAATAGCTCCACTTCCTTTTTAACAAATACTTCCTCTGTCTCGACTTCCATCATTTGATCATGAATCTCTTCATAATGCTCTACTTCCTCTTGAACCCAATCTGTTGATTTGCAAGAATAATCTTCCAGCATCTTTTGATATTGTGCCTCATATATTGCTCTTTTGTTATTTCCTTGAGTCAGATAAGTATATAACTGCTCTTTACTGGTCTGAGGTGGATGAGGGTCATTAGAAGATTGAACCTGCTTCTGAGCAGCTTCATGTTCCTCTTTGGTTGCTTCATCCTGCTCCAATTCAACCTTCCTTGGATCCAACCTCCTTTTCTTTACAGGAATCACTTCCTCAGATATTAACTTTCTTTTCATCCCTGCTCCCCTCATGCTAATTTGTCCTTCTGCTTCTCTCACAGACATCTTCCTGGGAGGACTCTTGATTCCTGTCATAAGACTTCTGAAATATTGTGCCTCTGGAGCCAGCTTCAATTGATCTTCCATTCCCAATACATGATATATGATCCTGGTTAGAAACTGAGCTCCATTCATATATTTTTTCTGCTCCTAGTGTTTTTTTGCTTCTTTCAGCTGTTCATGTATGTACGAGGTTACATCCATTACTCCGAAGGGTTTAGTTCTGTCCTTATTATTAAACATAATCAGTGTTACTGATTTATGTGGCATGGTATACCTTGGTAGTTTTGGGAAGCAAAAATATTGCAAAAACATCCTAATGGCATATTCCTCATTCTCCTTTCCCTTGAAATCAGGAAATTTTGAATATCCTGTATAGGTTTCTTTATTCTTCTTCACAAAGCTATGGTCAAGCTTGGTTCCCATTGGGTAGAATTGTAAAGCTGCTCTGATATGCTCTGCTTTGATAGTGATATTCACCTCCTGATTATCTTTGTTCTTGACTTTACACCGGAAATAAGCATCATTACCTTTTCCAACTTCCAACAGGCTGTTCATTACCTGTGCCACTCTTTCAAAATCTATGGAAAAGATAGGTTCTTCTAGCAATTTATATAACCCAATTGCCTTCCATCTTTTCTGATTGACTGCTACTCTTTGAAATCTGTAGAACTCTTGACACAGCATTGTATATTTGTAACCCCCTACTCCCACTGTGAATATATGCTGGCCAATTATGCTTAGGGTTTCCTTGAGCTCCTTCACCACCTTTTTTGCCTCCGGAATCTCTTGCTCCTCATCAGACTCCAGGTCCACTTTCTCTACCACAGCTTCACTGTCTAGGAACCAATGTGCTCTTGACAAAGTGACTGATTCTGCTTTGAAGTCATGAATTGGCAACTCTTTTGCATTCACCATTCTGGAGCAAATATAACATGAAACAAAAGAAAAAACTCCACCCACATGAGTCACAAGAGAATCAAAAAATGCTTCTTATTTTGAGATGAAATGAAAGAAGAATGAAAATAATTTTTTAATTAAATTCTGACTTCTTTAGAAGAACTCGATTAAAGTGATCATTACATGTGTAGCAAGATGTCTAGTGCACTCCCCACTTCAGACAGCTTTTATTCAGGAAAAAGATGTTTAGAAGAAAAAGAATGAAAGTACAATTATAGAAAAAAAAAGAATCATAAAAAATAGAATAAAAAATACAAAATAATAAATAGAAACCTGCTATCCTTCTACCTATATCTTGCTTTGTGCTTATATAAAAAAGGAAAAATTATAGATAATCTTTCTCTCTTTTTTTTTCAATTTTTTTCTGTTTTCTTCTTTTTTTTTAATAATGTTTTTTTTCTATTTCTTTTCTCTCTTATTTTTTTAATAATTTCTTCTATTTCTTTTCTTCCCCTCCTAATTCTCTTCTTAGGAAAAAGGATAAGGTAGAAGATTTTGTCCTAATTCTCAATATGTTGTGATTTTCTTTTGTCTAACCTTCTGATCGGATTCTGGAAAAAAAATCTAAACCCAGATCAAATACAAATGGTCTTTCTCCATTGAATCAATTCTGATTTCTTTACCCAATAATATTTAACCTTAGTTGCTCTTGTTTCAGGAAGAAATCCATCTTCTTCTGATAAGTAGTTTTTAGAATATTTTGGCCTCCATATCCATGTTGTCCTGGGATTTTGTTTTGATGAACAGGCCTTGGTTATGCTTTGGTCCCATATCCTTCTTGTTCTAATGCTTTGATGCTTCAGACCATACCATGGTTTCCACCTTGCTCCTGTGTTTCCATCCTCCTTTGCTCTTTCAATTTTTTGCAGGTTTTGATTAAGTGAAGCTTGATCATTTAGTATTTGTATTGGTAATGTCTATATGTCTTCTATTGAAAAAGTAAATCCTTCCATGTCTGGGTCATGAACCTCCTGATGAATTTCTTGTTCTTCATTACTCAATAAAAATATTAAAAACCTTTTGTCATTTATGGTCAAATTAAGCTTCATTTTTTCAAAATCCAAAATTACTTTACCTTGTTTGAGCCATGGTTGTCCCAAAATCAATTTTTCAGTCATCAAATGATCTGGCCATTCTTCACAATCTATTTTCATATATTCATTATTGAACCTAACATTAATAAATAGTGAAGACATGCTTTGAATCATTTGTCCCTCCAATGTTTTGATAAAAGTTCTGCTTCTAGTTCTTTTCAGATTGAATTTATTCAACAAAGCTGAACTAATCAGATTCACTTGTGCACCTGAATCTATCAAAACCCTAATTTTTTCATTTTGATAATCCATTGTTATCACAGGCAAATGTTCTTTTTGTCTTAGAGGTGTTTCACACAAACAGACTTCCCTATGATCTTTGGTTTTTCTTATCCTTTCCTTTGTTTCCTGTTGAGCCTCTTTTCTAATGTTCTCTTCTTCTTTTTTTCGGTTTTGAGCTTGTTGTAATCTTCTCCATTCAGAAGCAGTTAATGGGAGATCATATCTTTTAACTCTACATCCACTTATGAAATTTGGCATGATCTCTCCATCTATGTTAGCTAATTGGATAGCTCCACTGTTACTTATCTGATGTATAATATATGGCCCATGTCCTTTTTTCTGAAACTTTTTCTGATGTTCTTTGACTACGTACGCCAAAACTAAATCTCCTTCTGGTAGATCTTTTTCTTTTATGTGAACATCATGATAAGCTTTTTGTCTTTTCATGTCCACATATATACTCATAATAGCTTGGATTCTAGAAGCTCCAAGTTTTTCCAATTCTACTACTCTCTCAGATAATTCATGTGCAGTCCAATTGTAGTGACTACCCACTTTTAATGTTGGAATGAGGAATTCCATAGGTAGAACTGCATTTTTCCCATATACTAGATTAAATGGAGTAGTTCCTAATGCAGTTTTGTATGCCACTCTATAAGCCCATAGAACATGATTAAGTTGTAGGTCCCAATCATTTCTGTTTGTGTTTACTAGTCTTGACAGTACAGTACAAAGTACTTTATTAGTACTTTCCGCTAATCCATTGGCTTGTGGGTGATATGGGGCTGACTTTCTATGACTAATCAGGAAATATTCAGCTATGTTTTCTATGATTTGGTTTACAAAATGGGTCCCCCTATCACTTACCAATTCAATTGGAAGTCCGAATCTGGTGATGATATTTTCATAAAGGAATCTGGCAGTAGTATGAGCATCATTCCTTCTTGTGGCTTTGGCCTCAGCCCACTTTGTCAGGTAATCTGTAGCCACTATTATGTATTCAGCATGGGATTGTCTTGCTGGAGGATGTATAGGTCCAATAAAATCTAATCCCCATTTACTAAAGGCTCTGGCTGAAATCAATGGAACTAATGGCATATTATCCCTTTTATTTGGTTGACTCACCCTTTGACAAATGTCACACCTTTTTACATATGTTCTTGCATCAGGAAATAGGGTTGGTCACCAAAAGCCACAGTATAATATGAGTTTAGCTGTTTTGTCACTTGAGAAATGTCCTCTTGCCACTCCAGAATGTGCCATTTCCAACATGTCGAGATATTTATCCTCAGGAACACAAATTCTTAAATATCCATCCATCCCTCTCTTATACAATTGTTCTCCTATCAATTGATATTCTTCAGAGATTACTTGTAGATTTTTTGAATCTGCACCAGATATTACTTGTTTTCCTTTCTTCTCCCTTTTCAACTCTTCAATAATATTTTCACTCCACTTTGGATTTTTTTGAAACCAATATAGAGTTATGAATTTTGAATCTTGCAATGATTGACACTTCCAACAATTAGCAATGTATTTTGTTACATCTTGAATCTTATTAGGCCAATGTACCCCCATCCTATTGAGATTACTTAGGGTGACTACCTGTTGGCATACAAAGCAACAGAGGAGTCATGCACAATACGGCAACAAGGCCAAATCATCTTTCCCCATGGATTATTTACAACTCAAGTGATTTTAATCACTACACAAACATTGTAAATCCCGTTTTTGGTAGAATAGACTCCATTTTGTGCAAGCCGAGGAGTCCTCGAGCTTGAGGAGTATTAGAACTAGCGACATATCAATTTTCATAATTTTTAGACTCTGTTTGAGCCCTCAAATAGACTCTAGAACCTAATTTTTAACTAGGCCGGACACTAGGTCTGGACAAGACCAAAGCTAGTTAGAAAACTATAAAAAGAGCTAGAGAGCTCATTTTTGGGGTTAGATTGTTTGTGAATTGAGCTTATGTAAGAGACCTATTGATTAATGAAAAGAACTCCATTGTTCCTCTCCTTGTTCTTGCCTTGTGTGCGCGTGTGTGTGTATGTGTGTGCATGCTTGTGTGCTTCTCACTCACGCACTTGTGCCTTCACTTGCTCATAGTCTTCATACTAGTCCTCACGTCTCCACGGATTGACAATTATGAGGTGAATCTTCTCACGTTGGTACTCACCATTGTGCTAGAGTGACACCAAATTTGGCGCCGTTGCCGGGGAGAGAGCTTCGAGGACGAGCGTGTGATGGTAAGACGTCGAGTTGAGACATTGGAGTTATAGGTAATATCCTTCTTTCTCTTAATTTTTCTTCATTTTTTCCTTACTTTCGCATCACCATCATCACCATCATCATCTCCACCATCTCCCACCTCCATCTCCATCTCCACAAAAAATTTCAGTTTTTTGGTCATATTACACCCCCCACCTCATTTCCCTCATTTCATTGTGAGAGAGAGCGAGAGAGAGCTTGCATGCTATCTGTTTTTGGTGTGTTTTTGAGCTTTTGTTGCAGGAACTTGCTGTACCACCTCCTCCAGCAGTGTGCGGAGGTACGACAGACTCTGCACAGGTCCCGGGACGACGACCTCTGTCTGTCGCGACAGACAGAAAAACTTAAAATTTTGTGAATGCATGTTTGGCACGGTAACCTACACCATTAGGGCACTCTAAATCACTAGAAGTTTCTAAAAAATTTGCGTTTTTTCAGTCTATCGCGACAGACACCGTCTATCGCGACAGACACCATCTATCGCGACAGACAGAGACCCACAATAGACCCAGTCTATCGCGACAGACACCGTCTATCGCGACAGACCAAAAATCGCGACAGACACCGTCTATCGCGACAGACCAGTCTATCGCGACAGACCAAATCACGACAGACGACAGACAGCCTCTATCGCGACAGACACCGTCTATCGCGACAGACCAAAATTCCACGATAGACACCGTCTATCGCGACAGACACTGTCTATCGCGACAGACACCATCTATCGCGACAGACAGAGACCCACGATAGACCTAGTCTATCGCGACAGACACCGTCTATCGCGACAGATCAAAAATCGCGACAGACACCGTCTATCGCGATAAACCAGTCTATCACGACAGACCAAATCACGACAGACGATAGACAGCGTCTATCGCGACAGACCAAAATTCCACGATAGACACCGTCTATCGCGACAGACAGAAATCCGCGACAGACACCGTCTATCGCGACAAACCAAAATTCCACGATAGACACCGTCTATCGCGACAGACAGAAATCCGCGACAGACACCGTCTATCGCGACAGACCAAAATTCCACGATAGACACCGTCTATCGCGACAGACAGAAATCCGCGACAGCCACCGTCTATCGCGACAGACCAAAATTCCACGATAGACACCGTCTATCGCGACAGACAGCCCCCACGATAGTTTGTGTCTATCGCGACAGACACCGTCTATCGCGACAGACAGACATTTTCGGCAAAAATTAAGGGGTAAATTTTTTGGAAATTTAGGCTAAACTTTGGGCATAGTTGCACTCTCAAATACTCATACACTTGCAAAGGCCTTAGAAAAATGCATTAAAACCCTGAAAGGTTCTGTTTGTCTAAGTTAACCCCCTAAACCCTGAACGGTCATAACTTTTTCATACGAAGTCCATTTTTTGAGCTCTAGGGCTTGTCGGAAAGCTCGTGGCATATACTACACGCCCTCAACTATTTTTTATAAGAATAACGCGTTGATTTTCAGATAGGATATTTGGAAGTTGACACACAGAGGGGTAGAAACACCAAGGGAGCTCTAGAGGAAATTTCTAGCAACACAAAAGGGGGAACAAGGGTCATTAAAAAAGTGTCTGAAATAAATTGTCTGTCAATTGAAAGGTCTACTTGGAGCTAATCTTGGGACTTATGCAGGTCTATTGAGAAGCAATTGAGAGCGTCCAAGCAAGGGTTTTGCGCAAGCTTGAGAATCAACTTCTCGAGCACTAAAGAGCAAGGTTCGGCAAGAAAGGTCGGAATACTCTCAACTCCTCTCCGTCAATTCCTAGCTTAGGCTAAGAACGATTAGAAGTAGGAGTAAGTCAGGGCGACGATAGACCACTATCAAGTTGAAGCATACCTAAACTTTCAAGCTCAAGCTAAGGGCATAATCCTTGTACTGTCGAGAATTTTAAGGGGAAAGAACTTAACGTGGAACGATCAACTGTAAGTGCGAAACAACATTCAAATATTCCTGACGACGTGATATCAGACAAGACCTTAAACACGATAAAATAACTAAAAAGAACCAAGCGACTAATATAAAGTAACCAGCAACGAGGTTGTACTCTGGGCAAAGAACTGTGCTACTTAGATAGGCATATGAACCTTAGATCAGGACGACATCTAGTAAGGGAGAGACAAAGCCTCAGATCTTCAGAGGCCAGTGTTAACCACACTGCTAGGTCTTGGGCCCAGCAGTTGAGCCACCACTCGTACTACCCTAGCTCTGAGACCAGTGAGTCAGAGATGTCTCAAGGCATGGACAGACCTACAGGAAGTTCAGGAGTGCCTTACTTGCACAGGGTAGAAGGCCCTTACAAAACACAGTTGGAATACCTTAGGACCAACCGATTAGGTGCTAGCATCTATGAGGACGGCATAGGAAGATCCGTGGTCCAGATTAAAAACCCTGACCAATCCATAGGACTAGAGCACCCAGCTGTCAAGTTTGAAAACGGTGCATACCTGGACAAAGAAGGAACCATATACGTAGTCACCAGTCACCCAGATAGGACAGATGAATTTGGAAATGTAATCTCAGAAGCGGACTTAGGTGACTTGGAACAAGGAAACATGGGAGTAGAACCTAGAACACCCCGAGGCAAATCTGTTCTCACTAGGATTATCACACCTGAGTGGGTTCCCCAAGACAACAAGAGCATAGAGTTGCTCCTCAATCGAGAAACTGACGAAGCCTTCTGGAGGTATAAATCTAATCAGCCAACTGATATAGAAACTATCATGATCTATGAGTTTAAGGATCCGGATAGCCCAGGTAGAGTGACCTACTTAGATCACACTTCGGAAAGGATCTTTGTGGTGACAGAAAATGATAGGCATGCTTACACTTGGAAGGGTGAATTCATTTTCCCTCAACCAAGATCGAATGTATCCTATGGTCACCCTGGAGCTGGAACATCCCAAGCTCATGGAATGCAAAGAGACAGAAGTAGAGAGAGACCAGAAGTAAGCTTTGCCAACCCAGTGGGCAGAGAAAGAACGAGGACGGAGACGAATAGGGTAGACCTGAGATGATTAGAGCTCACAGGAACCAAAGAAATGTAGATGGATTCCCTCTGCCGAGGCCTAGAGAGCACACAAGAACTTTGAGACCGACCCAGCTAGTTAAGTCCATGAAGAATTACTTTGATGGCACAGGAGATCCCTATGATCATGTGGCGGAGTTCAAGCAAGTCTTGAGAGCTGAACAAGTGGAGGATCTATTCACGCAGTACAATGCCTTCGGTCTAACCCTTAGGAACACAGCACTTACATGGTTTCAGCCATTGGATGAGCGACAATTCAGGTGTATAGACCAACTCCTAGAAGCCTTCATTGTAGAGTTCTCTAAGAGTGGCATAAGACACAATACCTCCTCTTTGATTCACAGCTTCAAACAGACTCCCCAAGAGACTGTAAGATTGGCAGGAAGAAGATTTAGACAATACCTTGAAAGGTGCCCTGTTTCGGAGCTACCCACACCTGCAAAATAGGTAGCCTTATTCCTTGATGGATTGCTGAGTACGAAATTGAGATCCTACGTGTATCTGAAGGACCCTAGGACTATAGAAGAGTGTGTACGCATGTGCATTGACATTGAAGATAACCTAGGGGAAGAACTAAAGCTCTCCAAAATCTACAAAGATTTATATAGTGCATCTAGTCACTCTTCCATGCAATCCACATCAATCGAGGAACTCGCAGAGAAAGTAGCTCAAAAATTAGGCGTCTCTAGTAAACAAATTCCTAGGTTTGCCCCTGTGAAAAGGTGCTATACTTGTGGTGGCGACCACATGGCGAACGTATGTCCCATTATGGCTCAACCCCAAGTTAATCCTAGTAGCCAGTACTGCACCATAGAACGGAGATACACCAATCACACCGCACAAGATTGCCCATACAACAAGCAGGCAGTTAGGCAACCCTACCCTCAGCCATACCCGCAGCAAGGAAGATACCAGAACCCGTACCCTCCACAACCATATGGCAGGCCACATCAGCCGTATCAGCAACCCTACCAAAACCAACAAAGGCCTCAGCCAGTGTTAGCTCAACAACCCCCTGCCCCAGCTAATGTGATTCCGGTAAAGTATGCTGTTGCAGAAGAAAACCTGAATAGAGCTATAGTCCCTGTAACACCTTTGCTCTCTGAAAGTGACCCGAGTGACCATAGCTTTGATTCTACACATGTTGATAGTCCCCAGGCGTACTACATGCAGTCTCCAGAACATGGTGAGTCCTATTACAGCGAAGAGCCAAATGAACCTAGTTGGGAGTCAGATTATACAAACGTCATGTATGCAAACCCCAACCCTAGGCCTCAACCTAGGCAAGTAAGACCTCCATTCCCAAGAGGACCGTGCTACAGATGCCAAGGAGATCACCTCATTCGTGATTGCCCCTTACCTCCACTTACACAAAACCAGTCAGTGACGATCCAAGGCTTCTGCCAAGATTGTGGAAAAGAGCATCTCTTACGAGATTGCCCAAAGAACCCCAATAATATGCCAAAAATCACGCCTATCAATGTTATTGAGTTAGTGGTAGATTCCAGCGGAAGTGTTACTTCCACTGCACCCGTACAGGTAGTCACGAGAGCTCAAGCAGTGCAGCAAAACCAAGGGGTAGGCAAGGAAAAGAGCCCAGACGCTAGCGATACTGAGAGCCAAAATAAAAAGAGAACAAGAGCTTGGAGAGATAGCCGTGAACGCATGAAAAGGCAATGGGCAAAGAAGATGAGTGAACTTGAGGAAAGTCTACGAGAAACCAAGGCTAAAATCATAGAGATCACATCTCAACCGCACTCTCACACATTCCCACCGCTACCATCCCCATCACCCTCCATCCCTCCACCCTCTAAGACACCCCACGTAACCCACCCACCACCCCAAACAGGATCAGTATTAGCTGATCCCACTCCTGAAGACATAGACATGATGCTTAAAGCATATCAGGCCAGAATCCAAGAAGGGCCAAATGTCACGGATCATGACAAGTGCTATCCCAGAGCTGACCTAGAGATAGAAAGAACCAAGCTGTGCGCGAAAATGGTCGCATTGGCTCAGACTATGTTTGAAGCCAGTCGCCTTTTCAATTACTCGGGCTCAGCCAAGACGCAATTACACTTGGATGGATTCCTAGAGAAGTTAGAGGGAATAATTGCAAGATCTGCCAAGGAAGAAAAAAATCAAGAGAAAGATAAAGCAAGCAAAAACATGAACCATCCCCCATCGGAAGTTTATGTGGCCAATTCCACTAAACCAGACAACTTCCCCTCCTTAGAAAGAATAGAGAGGCTAATTGCACAATCAGAAAAGGAACCTGCCCCTCAAAGAAAGGAAAGGGCAAGAGAACGGATAAGCAAGCCTCTTCAGGAAGCCCATGTGCCTCCTCAAGAAGCTTATCTTCCCCCCCAAAAGGCACATGAGCCTCCCTCGAAAGCTTGCGTACCTCCACAGGTTGCCTACATTCCTTCTCAGGGAGCGTATGAGCCTGTTCGGAAAAGTAATAGAATAAGTAACCCTCCCCAGGAAGCTTGTGCTCCAGCCATCTATGAGAACGAGGAGAGAGCCAACGATAGAATAAGCCCTCCTTCCCAGGTTGCTTATGCGCCTAATTCTACGGAGCCAGACACTTCTTCTTCTATGAATCGGTTTGCACCAGACTTCCTACGAGAAATTCAAGAAGACAAATGGGATAACGAAAGTGAAGTCGCCCCTCCCTTTGAACTTGTGGATGATGCACACGACCAATTCCCACAAGACATCCCATCTATTTACGGGGAACATGAGAGTACTCAATCTCACGAGAGATTGGACTTTGAATCTAATTCCATACAAGAGTTACCCCACTTCACAGGACCATGGGAAGCAAAGTCCACCTGTATGAGAGCACCTACAGTCATGGTAAGAAACGAAGATTCAGTCATACCTAGGAACACAGAGGTAGTGAAGAACACTAACGTGCAGTGTAATCTCAAGTTAGAAGAGCTACTCAAGGTTAGACCTGAATTATGGAAACATGTAGCCAAACAAGTACCAGAGATAGCAAAACCTCGTTCCCAGGTAGGATCCCATAGGACAGTGCCAGAAATTCCCTTGGATAAGATAGGAGATATGTGTGAAGGTGAAGAAGGGAACACCTATCTTCCCATCACCTACCAGGAGTACACCACCAAGGCAATTTTGGACTCAGGTGCAGGAGTTGCAATTGCCACTACTTCCCTATGGAAGCGTTGGGGCAAGCCGGCACTCAGGCCAACGAGAATGAAATTGCAGATGGCCGATGGTCACATAGAGAGACCCCTAGGATTGCTAGAAGGAATAACTCTCACCACTTGTGGTGTCGAGTTTGAGCATACATTTGCCATATGTGACTTCAGCAAAAATCATGCCTATGAGATGATTTTGGGAAGACCATTTATGCGACAGTTGCAAGTGGTACAGGATTGGGGAACCAACTCTTTGTACCTGCAACACTTAGGTGTTACGACCAAAGTCAATCTCAAGGATTATTCTCATAGAGATGTCCCTCCTATCCAATGGAATCCCATCCATAGAGCCAAAGATGATACAGAATCGGTGCATTCCATAGGGTCTGGATCCTCATGGATGCATGAAGACACTCACTTATGGATGTGCAAGATAGCAGTAGAAGAAGAGAAGAGAGAGAAAGCCAGAGAGGTAGGTGCAAACGAAACTCATAGACCCATTCAAGACCCAGCCTATGCACCTGTAGTCTTTCCAGATGAGGAATTCGAACCCCATGGCTGGGCATAAATTTTAGCAACCATGGACGTAGCCATCAATGAAGAACAATGGACCCCTCACTGTGATGAGGACGGCTATGACATTTCAGTCTTCTCCATAGAGCCAATCATGGGAGAGGTAGTTCTAGAAGAATGCGAACCTAGCCCTGATGCATTTGAGGATGCAAGTGACTCCGATCTCGAGTCAATCATTATGGACCCACCATTTGCATCAGATGAAGAATACTTCCATGAAGTAGAATTTCAACCCCAGAGGCATGGAGAGCTTACAAATGATGTAAGATTAGCAACACATGTGACCCCGAAGGAAGAAGGAAAGAAACGGAAGAAGAGAGAAGCCTCACCAGAAGAGGAAGAATCTTCGTTTGAGGTCCCAGAAAATTTTAAGAAGTATGAGATAGATGACAGGAGAGTCATGATAAGAATGCCTAAACGAGAGGCTCAATCAGGAGAGGCCTATGATAACAAAGAAACCACCAAGAAAATAGTAGTGGCCCTAGAAGAAGGAGAGGAGAGATGCACGTACATAGGCCATGACCTAACAGAGGAAGAAGAGCATGCGTTGATAGCCTTGCTAAGAGAATACAGAGATGTATTCGCTTGGAGTTACAAGGATTTGAAAGGTGTTGACCCCGATATATGCTCACACACTATCCCCATGACCTCAGATGCTAAACCCTCTAAGCAAAAGCCCTATACTTATAACGATAATTACGCTGCTAAGATCAAAGAAGAGATAGATAGATTGGTTGAAGCTGGATTTATCTATGAAATTGAGCACACTGAATGGGTATCCCCCATTGTAGTGGTGCCCAAGAAGAATGGCAAGCTGCGTGTGTGCATTAACTTGAAAAAGGTTAATGCAGTCACGATTCGAGATAACTATCCGCTTCCCATCACAGAACATCTCTTAGAAAGAGTGGCAGGCAAGGAAGTGTACAGCTTCCTTGATAGATTTTCGGGCTACAATCAAGTAGCCATAGCTCTAGAGGATCAGCATAAGACAGCCTTTGCCACAGAATGGGGCATTTTTGCCTTTAGAGTAATGCCATTTGGGCTTACCAATGCACCAGCTACCTTCCAAAGGCTGATGTGCCATGTATTTAAAGAGTTCCTGAGGAAAAACTTAGAGGTCTATGTTGATGATCTTTGTGCTCATTCCAACATTAGACAAACCCATATCCCGGAGCTCAGACAAATCTTTGACAAATGTAGAGAATATCAAGTTTGCCTGAACCCAGAAAAGTGCGTTTTTATGGTAAGGCAAGGCAAGATTCTAGGACACATAGTGTCAAAGAATGGCATATCTACTGACGAAGAAAAAGTGAGAGCCATAGCAGAGCTACCTAGGCCAAAGAATGTCAAGGAAGTACAAGCTTTCATGGGGCACTGTGGTTATTACCGACGATTTATACACATGTATGCTGTCATTGCAAAGCCCATGTACGGACTTCTGACAAACTTTGAGTGGACGGATGAATGTGAGAATTCCTTCCAGAAGCTTAAACGAAGATTGTGTTCAGCACCAATCTTGACCACACCAGATTGGAATAAGCCATTCCATGTTCATGTTGATGCATCCAATTATGCTATTGGATGTGTGCTTGCTCAACCTATTGGTGAAGGTAATATGAATCTTCCGATTGCCTATGCCAGTAGACAGTTGAATGCAGCTGAACGAAATTACACCACTACGGAGAGAGAAGGCTTAGGCATGGTTTATGCAGTTAAGAAATTTAGACACTATTTGCTTGCAAATAAGTTAAAATTTTTTACGGATCATCAAGCATTGCTATACCTCGTAAACAAGCCTTGCAATACAGGAAGATTAGTGAGATGGTTTCTCTTGCTAATGGAATATGATTTTGAGGTTGTGGTAAGGAAAGGGAGGACTCACTTGAGAGCAGATCACCTCTCTAGGCTCACATCGGGAGAAGCCCCACAAGGAGTGTCAGATGACCTTCCTGATGCTTACTTGTTTAATTTGGAAGTTGTACCGCAGTGGGTTAAGCCATTGGTACCAGTATTGACATACGGGCCTAACCATCCAGTGGTAAACACACGGAATAGAGAGGTTGTAAAAGCCCAAAAGTACCACATCATGGCAGGAAGTATGTACAAGCACACAGATCAAGGGATCTTGGCTTGTTGCGTAGAAGAGGATGAGTACGCTAAATGGTTGCAATTAGCACATGTAGGTGCGTTAGAGCAACACTACTCAAAGCAACGAACTTTACAGACCCTAAAGAGACTCGGAGTACATTGGCCAACTATGGAAGCTGACGTCCAAAAGTTGTGCAAGGAATGCCCAATCTGTTGCACTAAACCACTAGTGGAACACGCCACTTTTTATCAAGTATCCATTGTGCCAGATTGGAGCGAACCTCTAGTATCCTTCCTGAGGACAAACACATTCCCGCCAGACATGACTCTGGCTAGGAAAAGGAGTTTAGAACAAGAAGCCCTGGATCACTCACTCATTGGTGATAATCTATACAAGCGTGGTAAAGATGGTTACCTGAGGCTATGTGTCCATGAAAGTGAATATCTTAAGATCTTAGAAACTGCTCACCAAGGTGTAGCAGGAGGACACTTTGGACCGGATCGGGTGATCAAGGCAATACTATTTGTGGGTTTCTGGTGGCCTACCCTTCACATGGATGCACATACCTATGTGAAACGGTGTGATGTGTGTCAGAGGACTCAGTATCCTATACGCAAAGATGAGATGCCACTGAAACCTATGATGGGTGGACGTGCATTCTCTAAGTGGGGAATAGACTTCGTAGGTCCTATTAATCCCCCAGCTAAAGGTTCTCATGCGGAATACATCATTGTTGCAACAGATTATCTCACCAAGTGGGTAGAGGTAAAGGCTACGACAAAGAACGATGCTCAAACAACTGCCAAATTCTTGTTTGAGAATGTATTCACAAGATTCGGGCTACCTATAGAGCTTGTAAGTGATAGAGGCACTCATTTCTTGAACGAAGTGATTGAAAATCTACTCCAAGAATTCTTGGTAATACACAAGAAGTCTGCCCCCTATCACCCTCAAGCTAATGGACAAGCTGAGAGCACTAATAAGATCTTATGCAATGTACTGACGAAAGTAGTGAACACTAAACGCTCTGATTGGGACAAACAGCTACACCACGCTGTTTGGGCATACCGAGTTGCCTACAAAACGGTACTCCAAGCCACCCCCTTTCAGATGGTATTCGGCCAAAACGTTGTGCTACCCTTGGATTTCCTGATTCCTACGTTGAAAGTAGCACAAGAGCACGAATGGACAGGTCATGAGCTCTCCTCTAGGATCTTTGACCTTGAACGATTAGGGGAAACAAGACTGAGAGCCGCTGCAGGAATATATGCAGCCAAGAAGAGACAAAAGGCATATTTCGATGCCCATGTGAAGGATAAGGGCTTGAAAGAAGGAGATCTAGTTTTAGTCTATACACTGAAACAACACGCAAGGAAGCTAGAAAAGAGAGGCTACAGACCTATGATTATCAATAGGATCTCCAGGAGTGGAGCAGTACAATTAGCCACGTTAGAGGGTGATATTCTCCCAAACTATATTAGCGGTTGCAGAGTCAAGATGTATCAGGAACCCCTCACGGAGGAAATGCTCAGCCGACTCAACACTGCTAAGAACCGCAAAGAGGAAGAAAAGCGAATTCGAGAAGAAGCTCAAGCAGAAGCTTTAGAACGCATCAGAAGGATGAAGTTACGAAGGCAAGGCCGAGATCAGATTAGAACAGATGACTATGCAGATCAAGGATATCCTATGGCCATGTGTGAAGTCGCAGGAACAAGCTCGCATAGGATAATTGATCGACGTCCTTTCATAACCCTAGATATAGGACAAAGAAAGAGTGCAAGGACCGTAAGAGCCTTGATTGACTCAGGTGCAGCCACTAGTGCTGTTAAATTGTCTTACTGTCAAGAGTTGCAGTTAACTGTCAATCCTGTGGAAGCGTATCTCATAGGATTGGGAGGTGTGGAAACCCCTTGCATGGGCGAGGTGGAACTTCCCCTCTATATTCATGATGAGGCTATAACAGTTAAAGTACTAGTGTGTCAAGACGAGGATCTCACTGAACCTCTTGTCTTGGGTCAAGATTGGATCTATGACCAAGCAGTCAACTTAAACTTAAGAAGTGGACTTCTTCAGGTTTGGGTCAATCATAGTCGAATTACAGTAGAGTTAGATAATGGAGCACTCGAGGAACTAGGAAAGGCACAGACTCCTGGTCCTTCCAGGAATACACATGAAGATGACCATGTTGTTCTTGTCCAAAACTATGTGTTGCAGAGGAATGATATTCGCAAAAAAGGAGTCAGGGATGCAAAGGAACTCCCTTCTTTTCCAAAGGCCAGAAGGAGGCAACAACCAAAGGTGGATCAAAGGCAGAAGAAGCAGAGTACTACCTATGTCGGGGATCCAAAGTACCTGCGCAGCAAAATGTCCCAGCAAGTGAAACAAGTGTGGGTGCGGAAAGGCGAACACCCGGTTGCACTCAAGCCAACCACACGGGCAAAGCCTCTTATTAGTAACCAACAACACGACACTAATAAGAAGTCTTTCGGAAATTCTTCTGCTAACGTGAAATCTATTTGGGTGCCCAAGAAGTCGATGAAGGCTAGCTCACAATCAAGACAAATTTGGGTGCCTAAGGCTTGCTTGCGGGCGCAAATAGCTACGCCGAAGCCACAACCTATACAGCGTAACCCATTCACTCGCACAACCGGCATCCACTCGTTTTCAACACTCACGAACACACCAAGGCCCATGAGCACGAACAGAATCATTTGTAAATGGGTCCCTAAAAGGCCTCATGTTCAAGCTGATACACCTATAATGTTCTCTAGCGTCTCTACGAAACCAAGAGAAAAACCCATCCACTGCATTTGGCAGCTTAAGACCTGTAATAAACCCCCCGACCCCAATTTGTAAATTCACCCCCACTTACTAACTGCATTAGTCTCCTAGGAATACCCAAGCATTAACTACACACACTGTCTTCGTGCACTTACTAACCACTAACTCACCATCTACCTCATGTTAATGTTGTAACGGGGACAACAACAGATTTATTCTGTCCATTACGATGTTAACACATGATTCTATATTCTCACAGAATCAGAAGGCAAGAAGTAAAATGGCAGAAGCGACAGGTTCGGGCTCACAAGTAGGGATACTTACTGCAGGAATTGATGTGGATAGTCTACCTGTGGATGTGCCACCAACTAAACGACCAGTGGAGCTGCAGCACCTTCAGCAAATCCCGGTGCCGGATCCACCCACAGGGATCACAGAAAGAGTCCATGCCAATTCTCATTGGTTCAATGGCATGCCAGGTCCATTAGGAGAGGCCAAGTATATATGGGAGTCTAAGTGCGAGTATGACAGATCATGGGTTCGATTCCAATTTTTCTCCAACGAGTTCGAGACTTTACAGAACACCGAGGATCTCCAGACCATATGGCAACGAGCAGGGCTGGCAGAATACTTTGAAGCCGCACTACCTAAACCAGATCTCCTCCAATGTTACTATTTGGTCTCCACATTACAAGCTAATGAAGAAAAGGACAAACCCGGATCATTTGTTCTTCCCTCCTTGCTGGGCAACAACGAGTTGAAGAGGTTTGAACTTACTGTGGAGTTGGTAAGCGACGCTTTGAATATGCACGGCACGCATGTACCCTCTGAAAAGGATGCTCTTGTTCCCACTAACATGAAGGATAGGAAACTATTGAAGCTTAAAGACATGGCAGCACTCACACCAAACGTGTCCATCCCTCTCCGCATGTGCATGCAACATTTCGCCTTTCCCGGCCAAGACCGCTTCACACCACACAAGAGAATCTGGTTCGCTCTCTACTTAGCGGAAGCAGGTGCGTTACCCATTAAGCTACCGGTATGGATTATAGATCAATTGTATGAAGCAAACAAACGGTCTTCTAGGAAATTAGTGGTGAACGGATGCTGTGCAATCACACGCATTATTTACCGGTGCCTAGCATACGATGTTCCCATTGAACGTGCCTTAACTTGGGCACAATTACAAATGTTTAAGAAGCTCAAGACGTCCACACATCAATCCAAGCGCATGAGGGGTGCGATCCCTTGTGTCTAGACAAGGGAAGTTCTGACTACTCCTGAGGTATTGCCACGAAGGGAGACCACTGTACCTCCCTTTACCATTAGGATACCCAGGTCGGGATCTGAAACTACGACACAAGCTACCCCATTGGCTCCTCCTGTTCCACCTGAATTCGAATTTGCTGCCACTGGAGATGCTGAAGGAATGGACCCCCAGGACTTCGAAGCATTCCTACAAAGTACACAATTCTCTGATGTGGAGTTTTATTCAGATGCAGAGGAACAAGGCACATCCTCACAAAGAAGAAGAAAGTCTACAGACGGTCGACATGTACATTGGAGTGACGCTCAGCAAGGTCAACAACAAGGACACCTAAAAGAAGAAGGAGCGTATGAAGAGGAGACCACTGAAGCCCCAGCCTATACAGCAGAACTCCGAAGGCTGTATCAGATTATGGAAAGAGTGCGATCGCAACAACTACTCACCGAACAGAGTAGCAGAGTACTCATGACTCAGTTGTTGGAAGAAGCAGGAGTTGACTCAGAGTATAGGGAAGGTCTCTTATTGATGGCAGAAACATATGGGGTAGTGGAAGCAGTGCGCACTGCCATTCGGAGGTCTCCAATTCAATATGATCCACGAAGGTTCCAGACACAACCACGCTCAGGTAAGAATATCCAGATTCCCATTACAACTGCAGAAGAGCCAACTATTACATCTGAACCTATCAGGACAACCTCCCAAGCAACCGAAACGGCTAGCCAAGAGCACCCAGTCACCCATGAGGAGTCCACAGAGCCACAACCATCCACATCCCCACCCTCGCCCCCTAGAGTAGAAACAGTGGAAATCACCTCGACCACTCAACCCACCGAACCAACCTTCATCTTCCGTACTCCCATCTCTAGTTCCACCCTATTCTCTACCACTGATAACCCAATCTTTGAAGCAACCCCCATAACTACACAATCCACCGAACCGTTCCTAGAGCCTGCCCTAGGGCAACCATCCCCCATGCCCTCAGCCATAGGTCATCCTGACCCTAGATCCACATTCATGGGTTTCCCTGCTACCACGCAACCCTTTGCGCCCTCCTCAAATTTACGACCTCAACCCCCGACCTCCCTCTCTCCATTTCTACAATCCCTCCATGACCTCCTTGCTAGAACTTTTCAACCAGGGTCGCAATCATTTCCTTTCTTTTCAGCTCCCCACCCCACTTCGCATCTATTCACCACTTCCACACACACACCACCTACCATCCCAATGTATATGGCAGATCCCACACTCGCACCCACTCCTGAAGGTATGGACATTTCACCACCCACGGCACCTCCCCCCACGATTCCACCTCCTCCCATTCCCCCTCCACCAATTTCACTCACACACACGACTTCAATAGACACATCATTCACTCTTCCCCATCCCCAATTCCCTTCCCATGCATCTCCCACTGTAAACACCACCCACTCATCTATAGGAAGTGCATTGGACACCATGCTTGCTTGTATATCAAACTTAAGGACAGATTACATTCAGCTCCAGCAACAGAATGAACGCCTGCACGAGCACTCAGAAACACTACAGCACCGCCTCGCGGCACTAGAAGAGGAAAATGCTCGCCTCCACACACAGTTCCAAACTCTCCAAGAAGCTCATGGCATATTGGAGGTACAGTTACAGAACACAGATCAGGAAGCGATACAGGTGGTAGAAGGTCACCTACGGACACAGCTGGAACGCAACTCAAAGCTTCAGCGAAATATGGCTCTACTCAAACGCCATCTTGCGGCCGCTCAGGAAGAGAACCGACGTCTGCAAGTACAAAATCAAGAGAACCTGGAGGCAGCTATTGAGAGCACACCGGGGGCACCCATCAGCCCATCCAAGTTTCAAGCAGTGACCCCTGATAATATCAAGATCATATTGGAAGACTATGCCATGCTGCTTGAAGCACATGATAAGCTATCGGAGGAACTCGGACAATTGAAGCAGAAACACCAAAAAGGACCAACAGCAACCTCTCCAACCAACCCCTCCGCGGCTTCACTTCTCACAGACGCAAAGGCCATAAAAGATCTCCAGAAACAGGTCACTGAATTGAAAACACGTCTACTACAATATGAGAGACCACCTTCCCCTCGAGAGGCTCCCACGGACGAAGAAGTTGTGCAAATTCCTGTGGAACAAACGTTTGATGAAGAATACGATCCACAACCATTCCCAGGAGGCCAACAAACAGAAGAAGCTCAGGACACATTCGAGGCACCACGGCCCCCATGGCTACGCCAAGTGGAGGAAATCGGGAGTTCGCACGAAGAGCGCACAGTAGTGCAAAATCAGGCCATGAGGGTCATAGAGGAAACTGTGCTACAATCGGCTTACTTCAAGAACCTGTCATCGAGACGCCTGATCCTCTCATCTGAACTCCAATACAGGCCGTATTATATTATCTTGGCTGATTATAATGCAGAAATACAAAGAGTCACGGGTCAGATTCCTACCTTTGCGACCCAATTTCAACCCGAAGACCTTCCTCCAGAGGTGCAAAAAGGCAAAATTCGTCAACCCACCTGGCGGCAGAAACTTCTAGAGACATATCCAGAAATGCTACGCACATGGAACAACGCGCCTTTACACCTCCTATACAATCCATGCTACGGTCCAGTCCCACGCGGCAGGTCTTGGAAGGCATTCAATATCAAGGTACAGAACAACGCGCAATGCAAGGAATGGCTGAACTACTCGTACATTGCGCCACCACAGGGACCACCGTCGGTAGCATATATGATGGGAACCATTCGCCACTGGATGCCGTGCTTGAAGCCCATGCAAGATGTAGCAGCGCAAATGATGCTTAAAATCTTAGATATGATGCAAGTAGTCCTGAAGACTTTTAGAAATGCAGCCGCACCACAGGTACGTCTCCCGGGGTTTAGCAATGGAAATTACGACTTGGTGTATGACATGAGCACCACCCCCAGTATTCGTGTGGCTTACGCCTGGCATGCACGCATCAAATACCTCCCTGCCTGCTACAAACAGACCTTCGAAGAAATGTTCAGATCAGGTTTCTGGGAGTATCACTCGGAGATTTTCGCACCGAAGCCAACACATCTGCTCCAACTTTTTGCTTGTGAACAAGCAATGTACTCTGAGTACTACACCACCCCGCAACCAGAGGCCCCTGGTGCAATAAATTGGGATGCATTGGAAGCTGATCTAGCAAGAGGCTTAAGGATAGGAGAACATGAAGTGGCAATTAATGTCATCCAATACTATATCGACCACCCGAGAGAACAAAGGTCTGTCAGGGGCGACAGACGCTAGGAAGGGGGGCGTGTTGGCATACAAAGCAACAGAGGAGTCATGCACAATACGGCAACAAGGCCAAATCATCTTTTCCCATGGATTATTTACAACTCAAGTGATTTTAATCACTACACAAACATTGTAAATCCCGTTTTTGGTAGAATAGACTCCATTTTGTGCAAGCCGAGGAGTCCTCGAGCTTGAGGAGTATTAGAACTAGCGACATATCAATTTTCATAATTTTTAGACTCTGTTTGAGCCCTCAAATAGACTCTAGAACCTAATTTTTAACTAGGCCGGACACTAGGTCTGGACAAGACCAAAGCTAGTTAGAAAACTATAAAAAGAGCTAGAGAGCTCATTTTTGGGGTTATATTGTTTGTGAATTGAGCTTATGTAAGAGACCTATTGATTAATGAAAAGAACTCCATTGTTCCTCTCCTTGTTCTTGCCTTGTGTGCGCGTGTGTGTGTATGTGTGTGCATGCTTGTGTGCTTCTCACTCACGCACTTGTGCCTTCACTTGCTCATAGTCTTCATACTAGTCCTCACGTCTCCACGGATTGACAATTATGAGGTGAATCTTCTCACGTTGGTACTCACCATTGTGCTAGAGTGACACTACCCTAGAAGCATGAGTGCAAGGGTTCCAACAATGAGCTCTTTTCAAATATTCATGTTGCTCTTCTTGAGGAGTACAATATTCCAATACACCTGTATGGTTGAGATGGTACAGGTGCCCAGCTAGTAGCATAAATTTTCTGCTTTGTAATACTAAGTGTGTATTGTTTCCAAATGTTCTATAGGGTCCCATGGTTAACAATGGTACTAAAGTCATGGCCCATTCAGGAACACTTTCTACTTTGAACAAATAAGTATCTGGCAGGTCATCATCTAAAGGTGAACTGGGTTCTTTAGAATGGATTCTAGACAAATGATCTGCTCTCAAATGTGTTTTTCCTTGTCTGACCACCACTTCAAACTCAAACTCCATTAGTAAAAGAAATCATCTAACTATTCTACCAGTGTGACAAGGTTTATTTACCAAATATCGTAAAGCTTGATGGTCCACAAAGAACTTAAACTTGTTGGCCAAAAGGTAATGTCTATATTTTTTTACAGCAAATACCATTCCCAACCCTTCTCTCTCAGTGGTTGTGTATTTTTTCTCTGCTAAATTCAGTTGCCTACTAGCATAAGCCATTGGGAAATCTAACTTGCTTCCTTCTATTGGTTGTACTAACACACATCCCAAAGCATAATTTGAAGCATCCACATGGACATGAAAAATTTTATCCCACTGAGGTGTTTTCAGAATTGGGGCTGTTACCAAACAAGTTTTTAGAGTTTCAAAAGCTTGGTCACACTCCTTAGTCCACTCAAACTTTGTAATTAGGGCATATAAGGGTTTGGCTATCTCAGCAAACTTGTGTACAAATTTTCTATAGTACCCACAATGTCCCATGAAAGTTTGAAGTTCCTTTACATTTGTTGGTCTTGGAAGTTCCATTATGGCCTTTATTTTCTTCTCATCAGTTGAAATTCCATTTTTAGAGACTATGTGATCTGTTATTGGCAATGGATAACTATCTCTTATAGTTGCTGCATTCACCTTCTTCAAGTTAATGCATACCCTAAGTTTCCCATTCTTTTTTGGTACCACAACCATAGGAGATATCCATTCTATATACTCAATATCATAAATGAAATTGGCAGCTAGCAATTTGTCAATTTCTTCCTTTATTTTAGCAGAGTATTTATCATTGAATGTGTACTATCTCTGTTTGCTAGGTTTTGCATCAGGTGTAATAGGAATCTTATGCTCACAGATTTTAGGATCAATACCTTTCAAATCCTTGTAGCTAGAAGCAAACACATCCCTATAGTTTCTTGGCAAATTTCTTAGTGCCTCCTCTGATGGGGGAAGTATCTCAACCCCTAAGCAACGACGAGGTGTGAATGACCTCCACAGGTATCCTTCTTTGACCTCTACACACCAAAAGTGCTCTTACTCAGAGCTTATGCAGAGAACTCCAGTGAGCTTTTGTTGACCTGTAGTAGACACCAAGAGCTTTCCAACAAAACAAATTTTACTTCAAATAGATGCTTACACAAAGAGAAACAATGTCTACAACATGAGCTAGTTGAATGCTCACAACTACTAGTCAAGCAGAGACCTCACTTCACTCCAACAAGCTTTTCTCAGAGATTATATAGAGAATGAATCTCAAAATTGGGTCAACTTTAGAGCACTCTACTAGCTACCCAATGACACAAAAATCATAGCAAATGAATAAATAGAGAAGGAGAACCAGCCCTTACAACAGAGAGCAAAATATTTCCAACAGAGCCTACACACAGAGAGAGATATCAATCACACAACTTCACTAAAATGAATTTTTCTCCCAGTTTACTCAGAGAATGCTCTAGAGAATTTGTAAGCATAAAATAGACTCTAATAGCTATCCAATGAGACAAGAATTACATCAAATGGATACAATATGAGGGAGAACCAATGCTAACAACTCAGGGGTAGAGAGTTGCAACACTGCCTGCGCACACACATAGATATGCCTACTAAAAGAAAACAAATAAGCAAGCAAGGGGCTAGCTTAAGCAAGGGGCTTGCTTATCACAACTCCAGCACTTAGTGCTCACTTTACATGAGCTAAAACTCCAAGAAGATGGCCCAAAAGAAGTCCGGATACATGCTTCTTTTATAGTGAGAAGTGTGCCCCTAAAATCTAGGAACTACCTTTCCAAATCAGCCTCCTAACTTGGAGGATTTAGTTTAGATGAATTGGGGAGTGGTTGAGTGACTTTTCTTGATGGAATCTCGTGGCTTTTGGCTTCCTTTGATTGCTCCACATGTCCATAAAAGATTCCCCACGAATTTGTAGCTTGATACTTGACTTTTAACACTCCCCCTCAAGCTTCAATTCTTCATCCTCATCCAAGCTCCTTCATGTTGATGCTTTGCTTGAATTTTGAAATCTTCATTCCATCCAAAGCCTTTGTAAACATGTCGGCAACTTGGTCCTTGGTACCAATATCATGTACTGAAACTTCCTTGGATATCACCTTTTCCCTTATGAAGTGATAGTGCACTTCAATATGCTTGGTTCTAGCATGATAGACAGGATTCGATGCCAGTTCATATTGTCACAAAAAATTGGATATGTGTCAACATGCAAATTAAGCTCCATAAATAACTTCTTAATCCACATTAGCTCACATGTGACTTGAGCCAAAGCTCTATACTCAGCCTCGGTGGAAGATAATGCCACCGTGGGTTGCTTCTTTGAAATCCATGAGATGATCTTGCTACCTAGCATGACTAGGTAACCACTTGTACTTCTTCTATCCTCCTTGGAACCAGCCCAATCTGCATTAGAATAAGCTTTGACCTGCATATCATCATCAGATGAATAGAACAATCCTTCATTTATAGTGGCCTTGAGATATCGTAACATTCTTCTTGCAGCTTGCAAGTGTGTAGTCCTTGGACTATGCATAAATTGTGATAACACTCCAACTCCATATGCTATGTCAGGCCTAGTTATTGTGGCATAATTGAAAGAGCCTACAATAGAGCGATAAAAAGTTACATCCTCTAATGGCTCTCCATCAATGGAGCTTAGCTTTACATTAACTTCCATGGGATTTGAAATAGGCTTGCAATGTAGCATCCCAAACCTCTCAAGTAGGTCTAGAATATACTTCCTTTGTATGAGCATAATACCTTCTTCTTTGTATACAACTTCAATGCCAAGAAAATCCCTAAGATCTCCAAGATCAGATATCCTAAACTCCTTTCCAAGCTTTGCCTTGATCTCCTCAATGCCCTTTGTATCATTACCTGTAATGATAAGATCATCTACATACACACACATGTAGACTACAAGTTCTCCTGTTTGTTTGATGAAGAGAGATGGATCCGCCTTGCATTGATTGTAACCACATTTGATCAAATAGTCCACCAATCTTTGGTTCCAAGCCCTTGGAGCTTGCTTTAGGCCATAAAGTGCCTTCTTCAACCTACAAACATGATGTGGAAACTCTTTATGAACAAAACCTAGTGGTTGCTCCATGTATACCTCTTCTTCCAAGTCTCCATTGAGAAAGGCATTCTTGATATCCAATTGGAGAAGCTTCCATCCTTTGCTAGCAGCCATTGCAATGAGTGTCCTAATGGTGCTCATCTTTGCCATGGGGCTGAATGTCTCTTCAAAGTCCACTCCATAGGTTTGTACAAAACCCTTGGCCACCAATCTTGCTTTGAACCTAGAAATAGATCCATCTGAATTCCTCTTTACTTTATACACCCATTTATTACCTATTACCTTCATATTCTCCTTATTGGGAACTAGAGTCCATGTTTGATTTTCCTCAAGTGCGTCGATCTCTTCTTGCATTGCCTCTTTCCATTTGGTGTACCTGCTTGCATCTTCATAGCAATCGGGCTCATGATCTTCTACTACTTTGTTCATATATGCATAATGTGTTGCCATGTATGAATCATAAGTAAACTTTTGAGTTGGATACTTAACTCTAGAAGACTTCCTTTCTTCACCTTTTGGAGGAATAAACCTCCTTTGCCTTGGGAACTTGCGTGGCTTCTTTCTCCATCATGTGTCCTTCATCATCTTCAACTTCATTACCTTCTTCATCCAACTCCACCAATGTTGCTTTGCCTTTGTTGATTGATTGTGCTTCATAGCTTGATGAAGATCTCCCCCTCCATGGTGAGTTCATGCTTGAACTATCTTCATTGATGGAACACCTTAGGCCGCTTAGCTCTAGGTCGATTTGTTCTTCATCATGTCCATGCTTTTCTTCTTCATAGTCCTGCAAACAATCATACTTCTTATACCAAGGGAGTAGCTCATCAAATGCTACATCCCTTGATATCCTCAAGTCCTTTTTGTTTGGGTTGAAGCACCTGTAACCTTTATGATCATTTGAATATCCTAGAAACACACACTTTTCTGCCTTTGGTTGTAGCTTGTGCCTCAATTCACTTGGCACATGTACATAACAAGTACATCCAAATATCTTCAAGTGGGAAAGATCAGGTTTCTTACCATAATAGGCTTGATATGGTGTCAAGCCATGGATCCCTGAGGTAGGAGCCCTATTCATTAGATACATGGTGGTATTTGCTGTGGCTCCATTTTGTTGGGGTGTGTACCTGCATGTTACTTGCCTCTTGATGCCTTGATCCATTAAAAAATAAAAAAACTCATTGGAGAAATATTCTCCCCCTCCATCAGACCTTAGCTTCTTGATATATGTACCTGTTTCCTTCTCTACCATTGCCTTGAATGCTTTGAAACATGTGAACACATCTGATTTGTTTTTGATGAAATAAACCCAAACCATCCTTGTGCAATCATCAATAAAAGTGACAAAGTACTTGTTACCTCCAATGGATTGCTCTTTGGTTGGCCCCCACACATCTGTATGTATCAACTCCAATGGATGTTGGCTTATGTAGCCACTCTTCTTGAATGGAAGTCTCGCTTGCTTCCCTAGTTGACAAGATTCACATAAATGCTTCATACCTTGTCCTTGGAAGTTGGGAAGACCTTCAACCAGCCTCTTGAATTGCATTTCCTTCATTCTTTGTATGTTGATGTGACCTATCCTCTTGTGCCACAAGTCCAACTCCGAAATCCTCTTGTTTCCATATGTGAAGTAGACATGTTGAATGGAATGAGAATTTACCTCCAAAGTGAAGAGTCTCCCTTGCTTCTTTCCTCTTGCTATGACCTTGTAACCTTGCTTAGGGTTCTCCACAAAGCATCCACCTTTGTTGAACCTTACTTGATAGCCTCTTTCAACCATTTGCCCAACGGACACCAAGTTCTTTGTGATAGTAGGTACATGCAAGACATCCTTGAGACATCTTCCTTCCTCCTTGTCATCCAAAGCTACATCTCCAACATGGGAGATCTCATGGGCTGTATCATCACCTGTTTCTACATGTCCTTTACCTTTGGGAACATGTAGATTAGTAAACCAAGAAGCATTGCAACTCATATGGTTGCTACATCCACTATCAATATACCAAGTGTTATCTACTTTGCTTGAATTCCCATTCATGTGCATCATCAAAAGATTGTCATTTTCTGAACTTGTAGAAGCATAATTACCTTGGCCTTTGTATGAAGAACCTTGATTATAGCTCCTTTCGTTTCCTCCTTGGTAGCAATCTCTAGCATAGTGGCCAAACTTGCCACATATGTAACATCCTTCACCATCTTGATTCCTGTTTTGTTGATGTCGTCCTCCTCTTCCTCTTGTTCTTCCTCTCCCTCTTTGTGATGAGGTGCCTTGGTCATGTCCTTGATTGCTTGAGTGGCCTTGCCTTCCTCCAAACCTTCCTTTGCCCCTTCCTTGTCCTCGTCTTCCTTTGCCCCTTTGATTACCTCCATAGAAAACTTGTGCATCCTTGCTTTTAGTTGAACTTCCACCTATGTTCATTTCTTCGGTGACCATGAGAGCAACCAATTGCTCAAAATCAGGAAGATTATCCCTTACATAAACTGAAGTGGTAAAGGGTTTCCACTTCTCATCATCTCTCAAACCATTGAGAGTATAAGCCACAAGATCGTCATCATCTACGTGGCTTCCAATGGATCCCAATGCATCTGATAACTCCTTGACCTTAAGTATGTAGTCATTTATGCTACTCTCTGAGCTCTTCCTAAGGTTGTTGAGCTCATTCTTGAGCTGGATCTTCCTTTCTTTGGTGCTTGTTGAATAAAGCCTTTCAAGTGTCTCCCATACCTTCATGTTTGAATCCAAGTCTTGGATATGGCCGATCATGCTATTGCTAATGTGTTGGGAAAGAATAAAGATAACCCTCTTGTCTCTTTCATTCCATTCCCTAAAGGCCCTTCTCTGGTCATTGGTTGGATTCTCATCCAACCTAGGTCTTGGTTCACTTCCACTAATCAACCCCCAAAGGCCCTTGCCCATAAGATAGTTGGAGACCCTAAATCTCCATGGTCGATAGTCCCCTTTGTCTAGCTTTTCAATTTGAGTATTGAAGTCTCCCATATCTAGTCTTTGATACTTGACCTAGCCCTTGGTTAATTCTCCAATGTGTGTAAAATGAAAAAATGCTCCAATGTGTGTAAAGTGAAAATGAGACTCTGAGGTTACCTCAATCCAAAGCTTTCCTTAGATGGACACCTTGTGCTCTTGAAACTTTGAGTAGAATAGCTCCCCCTTGATGTGAGCTACCTCCAAGAAGCTTTTGTTGATGCAAAACTTCAACCACAACTCCAAGAGTCTTCTTGCTTGTATGTGATACCTCCAAGATGCCCAAATGCTCTGATACCACTGATGGGGGAAGTATCTCAACCCCTAAGCAACGACGAAGCGCGAATGACCTCCACAGGTATCCTTCTTTGACCTCTACACAGCAAAAGTGCTCTTACTCCGAGCTTATGCAGAGAACTTCAGTGAGCTTTTGTAGACCTGTAGTAGATACCAAGAGCTTTCCAACAAAACAAATTTTACTTCAAATGGATGCTCACACAAAGAGAAACAATGTCTACAACATGAGCTAGTTGAATGCTCACAACTGCTAGTCAAGCAGAGACCTCACTTCACTCCAGCAATCTTTTCTCAGAGATTATACAGAGAATGAATCTCAAAATTGGGTCAACTTTAAAGCACTCTAATAGCTACCCAATGACACAAAAATCATAGAAAATGGATAAATAGAGAAGGAGAACCAGCCCTTACAACAGAGAGCAAAATATTTCCAATAGAGCCTACACACAGAGAGAGATATCAATCACACAACTTCACTAAAATGAATGTTGCTCCCAGATTACTCAGAGAATGCTCCAGAGAATTTGTGAGCATAAAATAGGCTTTAATAGGTATCCAATGAGACACAAATTACATCAAATGGATAGAATATGAGGGAGAACCAATGCTAACAACTCAGGGGTAGAGAGTTGCAACACTGCCTGCGCACACACATAGATATGCCTACTAAAAGAAAACAAATAAGCAAGCAAGGGGCTAGCTTAAGCAAGGGGCTTGCTTATCACAACTCCAGCACTTAGTGCTCACTTTACATGAGCTAAAACTCCAAGAAGATGGCCCAAAAGAAGTCGGGATACATGCTCCTTTTATAGTGAGAAGTGTGCCCCTAAAATCTAGGAACTACCTTTCCAAATCAGCCTCCTAACTTGGAGGATTTAGTTGAGATGAATTGGGGAGTGGTTGAGTGACTTTTCTTGATGGAATCTCGTGGCTTTTGGCTTCCTTTGATTGCTCCACATGTCCATAAAAGATTCCCCACGAATTTGTAGCTTGATGCTTGACTTTTAACATCCTCTTCTTGCTTTGTCATGTCATGAGCTACCACAATATGTCTTTCTTCCCCATCTTCTTGAGTGATCATGACCTTTTTAGTTTGTTCCTCATTATCATAAGCCTCCCCTTTCTTCTTTTCTCTCTTTGGTTTCATTTTTAGAAGTAATCTATCTTCTACTTCATATGTCTTGAAATTTGCTGGTACATCAAACTATTGATCTTTGTTTGTTTCTTTCTCCCTTTTCTCATGTTCTTGGTTTTCTTCTATTTCCTTGTGTTTGTTTTTCTTATATTTGCCTAAGATTTTATCTTTTATTGCATCTTCAGCTTTTACTTCTTCCAAATATTGTGTTTTCCCTTTTTTTAATATCATTTCCTCCTCCTGGTCCTCCTCTGTTTTTGACACCTTTATCATTTGTATTCCAATGTGAAAAACATCATACCCTTCTTCATTTTGAAATTCCACTCCTACATACTCATCACTGGCCAGATCCATGGTAGCCAAAATTTGGTTCCACCCATAGGGCTCAAATTCTTCATCTTTGAATTCTTGTGGTACATAGCTCTCATCTTGTATCTTTCTTCCTTCTACACAATCTTCTCTTCTCAATCTTCTTTTTTCTATTAGTGAGGTTTCTTATCATATTGCACTTCCATAGTGATGATTCAATTTCATTATGGTTTTCCATCTCTGATTCTTCACTTAATTCTTGTTTTTGATGTATTTTATACCATTCTTGAGGAGATATGTCACAATAATGCCCATTTCTTAGGTTCACTCTGGTTATTCTTCCTTTCCTCTGAAGGTACAGGCAATCATTACCCCAATCTTGCACAATTTGCATTTGTCTCATAAATGGTCTTCCTAGGATAATTTCATATGAAGTGGATTGTGGAAATTCAACTATGGCAAAGGTATGTTCTATTTCTATTCCACATATGTCCACAATGACCTTTTCCCATATTCCTAGGGGTTTTTTTATGTGTCCATCTACAAGTTGCAATCTCATTTTGGTGGGTATTAATTCATTTTTTCCCCATTTTTCCCAAGTTTGTTTAGTCATGATGGCCACTCCTGATCCACTATCCAGAATAGCTTTGGCATGGTTTTTTCCAAATTGTATTTTTAGGGTTGAGTTTCCTTCTTCTCCTTCACAATATCCTCCTATCTTATCAATGGGAATATACCACAATTCCTCCAATTCCTGTAGTTGTGGATGAAGATTTTCTGGTATTGTTTCCCATTTTTTCATTTTTTTATGTAAGTGAGGACTCTGTTTTATCAATTCTTCCAATGTGGTGTGATATAGAATTGTACATTGTTTATCTATATTCACCTGAAATGTTATTTGTGGGTTTTCTTCCTGATTAATATTTCCTCTTGTTCTTGTTGCCTTAGATTCCTCAACTGTTTTTTGAGAATTGTCTACTTCCCCCAGTTTGAGTTGTGCTTCCTGTATGATTTGTTTACACTTCTGCATCCTTTCATGTTCTAAGTCTTGCATAGGATAAGCCATTACATGATCTGTAGGACTTGGTCCCTCTTGAATTCTTCCCTTGTATGCTTTTATCAAGGTGTCCAGACTCTATGAATTTCTTATCTTTGACTGGGTTTGTGTCTTTTGAGAGGGAGTACTGTTTGACTGTTCCCTATTCTCCTCTTCCAAGTTTTTACCCATTCTTTTTTTTCTTTCCCATTTCCCTTTTTGTCTATTTTTCTTCACTTTTGAAACTGATCCTTCATTTTGTTCTTTAGTTGTTTCTTGTTGTTTAGCTTGTGCCCTTGTTATGGCATTTATAGTCACTTGGTCAATGTCACTCAATTCTTCTTGCTCCATGATGTTGACTGTTTTCAATGGTATGTTATTAGATGTGTTTTGCTGTTTTTGAGGATTTCTTAGACAATCCTTTATTAAATGTTCCCTGCCACAATCCTTACAATAGGCTCCCTCTATTCTTAATGTAGGAGGTTGTGGACAGTCTCTAATGAAATGTTCTCCCCCAAATCTATAACAAGTTATCTTTGATCCCCCTTTGAACTGAGGTTTTTGATTGGTCATATAATTATTGGTTATATACATGAATGTGGCTGTATCCATCTCAATTCTCCCATTTCCCAAATCTAGGGCTTGTAGTTCTGGTTCTCTCAGTTCATATCCTTCCCATTCTTCCTGATATCCTTCATTCCATTGATAATCTTCCTTGTATGGTGATCTTATTCTTGAATTTCCCTCCTCTATTAGTGTGTATTTAACTGGTACCACATTTGTTGGTAATGGAGCTATCCAGATCCTCTTTGACTTGCATAATCTCTCTCTTTAATGGGTTGTTTGTTGTAGAAACATTCTTCTCTAGTATGGTTTGTCCATTTCCTCTCTAGTGTACAATATTTGAGTGTTTTTCTGTCTTGCAAGTGTTGTGGTTTTTTATATGGACATTGTTGTACCAAATGATTTTCTCCACAATTATAGCATTTTTTATTTTTTGTTATCTTGGTATTTATTAGATTGGTTTTAGTGTTGACTTCTAGAGCTTGAGCAATGGCTTAAGCCAATTCTTCTGTTGGTGGGATTTTATCTTCATTTGTTCTAGATTGATCAAATGCTAACAGGTCTTGGCCTCTGTTATCTTCCAAATCTATTGCCTCTTTTACACATGCTCCTAGGTGAGAGCATCTCCTATAATATACTACGGTTCTTAATTGGGCACTTCTTAATCCCTCTATGAATAGGGATACCTGTCTTGCCATGGAAGGTACTTCTTCTTTGGGACATCTGTCAATGTACTTCTTGAATCTCCTAGCTGCCTCTCTGACATTTTCATCTTTTTGCTGCTTAAAGCTATGTATTAGTGTGGTTGTGCTATGTTTTATTCCGGTATTTGAGAATTCCCCAATGAAGGCTTCTAGAAAGGATTCAATATCTAGATACATTTCTTTTCTTAAGGGAATGAACCAAGATAAGGCAGGTCCTGTTAGCGTTAAACCAAATTCTTCAAATTGGACTTTGTAATCCTCTACTTCTTTAGCTCTGATTAATTACCTAAATTCTGTAGCATGAGCATGAGGATCAAAATATCCTTCATATTGATTTTTCATGCATTTGGCTACTTGATATGGTCTAAGCATTCTACCCTGATTTTGCCAATGATGTCTTCTTCTTAGTGGGAAATCATTAAATCCTTCTGGTTCCTTTTCAAAAGGATTTGGGGAAGTATGTGTTCTCCTACCTTGTGATTGTTCACCATTATTGTGAATTCCATGTGGTCTTGGCAAATCTGATTGCCCTAGGTTTTGTTCCCAAGGTCTCTTGTGAGCACATTGCCCTAAGTCATTTGAATTTTCTGGGTCTTGTGAGAAGATGTATACACATCCTTGCCTATCCTCATATCTACCATCTTTGAATTGAGCTATTGGTGTTATGTTCAGGGGAACTTCTAAGTTTCTCAATCTAATGAGAAACTTATGCATTCCATCCTGATATACATAGGTTCCAAACCTATTTGTGTACATATATTTGAGGATGTTTCTACAATCCCCAGTTTCTATGGACTCATTTGTTTCATTTAAATTTTCCATGTTGTTTTCTTGCCCTAAATCTTTTTCTTCCAATTCCCCTACCACTGGCTCTATTTCCTTCCTTCCCAAGTCTTGCTTGGAATGCGTGTATAATTTGTTACCAGACCTAAGGATCATTCAACTAATTTCCACGATTTTGTGACTAAAATCGTGTTTTCCACGATTTTGTGGTGAAAATCGTGTTTATCACGATTCTGTGATTAAAATCGTGTTATCCACGATTTCGTGAATAAAAATGTGTTTATCACGATTCTGTGATTACAATAGTGTTTTCACGATTTTGTGCTTAAAAATCGTGTTTTCCACGATTTTGTGTTCAAAATCGTGTTTTCCACGATATTGTAAATAAAATCGTGTTTATCACGATTTTGTGGCCAAAATCTGTGATTACAATAGTGTTTTTCACGATTTTGTGTTTAAAATCGTATTTTCCACGATTTTGTGTTCAAAATCGTGTTCTCCACGATTTTGTAAATAAAATCGTGTTTATCACGATTTTGTGGTCAAAATCGTGTTTTTCACGATTTTGTGTTCAAAATCGTGTTTTCCACGACTTTGTGTTCAAAATCGTGTTTTCCACGATTTTGTGATTAAAATCGTGTTTATCACGATTCTGTGATCAAAATCGTGTTTTCCACAATTTTGTGCTCAAAATCGTGTTTTCCACGACTTTGTGTTCAAAATCGTGTTTTCCACGATTTTGTTCCCAGACAATCGTGATTGCTCACAATCGTAAATAACACGATTTTCTTATGAAAATCATGTTCTGGGAATCACGATTTTGTTCTTTGTTCAGAGAATCGCGATTTTGTGTCTAACTACAGAATTGCGATTCTGTTCAATTTTTTGAAAATTTTTCCAGGTATTGATTTTCAAATTTTTATTTCTTCCATAGAATCGCCTTAACTATTTTCTAACATGCAATGAAAGAGTTTTCTAAAATCTTTTTATTTTCTTACAGAAACTTCAAAAATCAAAAATCACGATTTCGTGCTTTTCAGCTAGTTCCTACTTCTCTGTGCTTAATGATCATGAAAATTTAGAGAAATGCAAAAAGAATGGTATTGAGGCCCTTACCTTGCTTGCTTGATTCAAAGAATCTCCAAAACTTTTGGCTGTAGAAAGTCACCATCCTGTTCTTGCTCTCTCTCTCTCTCACTCAAAAAATGACTTTTTTCTGAAATTCCAGACTTTTATAGTGTCCACAAAATCGCAATTTTGTGCAGTTTCCACTGATTTTCACTTTTTCACTTGTCCAATTTCAATCTCCAACAACTTTATAGCTTTAATCCTTAATTCTTAATTTTTCATGATTAATCACTCCCATTAGCTTTTGGTGAAAATCGCTATTTTGTGCCTCTATTCCACTTCTTCCACTTGATACTCAATTCTCTCTGAGTTTTTTGAGCTTGCCTTCCTTCACTTATTCAATTCAATGAGATCTCTTACAATTACCTTTCTCCAAAAACCCAATTGTACTCAAAATCGTGAATAAACAAAAAGGTAATTGTACCCTTTTCTCTTGTTTCCCTTGAGTACCCTTTACCAATTCTAGTTCAACTGTCACTTGTAATTTTACATCATAATCACAAAATTATCCAAAAAATCGCGATCCTGTGCAGAGAATCATGTTTTTTCTAATTTTCCAGTTTTTTGCAATTTTCTTTTTTCTTACCACCTGGTCTCTTCCACTCTTGTCAACGAAACTTCAGTCCAACTTCCTAAGGAGAAAAGAAATTTGTTTGATTGTTTTAATGTATTTTATGAATTTTTTAGTATTTTGCCCTAAATTAAGGTAAACACTTCACTTAGGGTTTCTTGTTTGGTGATCTATTGATCCTGTGTTCCTTGATTGGTTATACTCTCCTATGCTTTGGCTATCAAAACAGTTTATGAGTAAAATCTCCCTAAAAAAAAAATATGTTAAGAAATGCAAATGTCAATTTTTGCAAAGATAAACTCAAACATTTCTCTTTTCAAGATGCAATTCAGCTTTTCTCAAGATTATTACTTTGACTTGGCTACAAATGGATCTTATCTTCTTGCATCTAGCTACTTAACTTGAATTTTCCTTAATGCAATCTTGTCATCTTCCCAAGATCAACAATTTTGATTAGTACTTGATCAAAAAGCACTCTACAAATGCAAGAATAGACACATTTTACCTTATCATCAGCTTTCTCGATTCAGTTTTTCACACACCTGCACTTTACTTCCAAAAAATGATATGAGCAAATATCAATTTGCAAAAAATTCAACACTTCTTATTCTCAAAAGATTATCTATTGCTTTCTTTTCCCAAAAGACAAACAAAGAAATCTACCTTTTCATGTTTACATTTCTTGATTAAAGAGTATTACCTTTTCCATGTGTTCAATACCATCAACAATAGAAGATCCAGGAAGGTCCAACTTCAATGAAGCTTTTGATATACTCCCCGGCAACGGCACCAAAAAATGTTTGTTATTGACCTTTGGACTTGTCCTCTCCAATCATTTAGCATAAAGATTTAACAATACACCTTTATTTGTCAATCCTGGAAGTATACAAGAGACCACAACCCCTTCTAGATGATAGAATCCAAGAAATAAGAGGAAAATGGCTGGATTTCTGAGAATAGTGAAGATGAAGAGGAATTTCTAGGGTTTGGATTATCTTGAGCAATACTCCATCATTTTCAATAATCTTGGTGTCTAAAACATGTCATTTTCTCAGCAGAATACAACCATGAAGTCAAAACTCAAAAAATTTACTTGTACCATCCAGACGAGACAATCACGATTCTGTGAAAATAGAGGATTTTCATCTCCAGCACCATTCTTCATCAAATTCTCACTCAACACATCAGTATTCAGCTCTCTTCATACACATTCAACAGAAATACACAATAGAAACTCACAAATCTCCATGGATACACAAAGAATAGACTCAACAAATCAATGAAACCACACAAATGGGAGAAACACGATTTTCAGCAGGAAACTCTCTCTTCACTTAGATAGCATGTAAACAAATAACCAACCCTCTCATAATAGAGGAAATTGTCTTTTATACATTTTCAAGTGTCCCTTTTCACACTTGAAATTTGGTCTTTTCCTCTTCTAATCTAAAAATATGCTATCTAGGAGTTTCCAAAAATTCTAGAAAAATAACATAAGATTCTACTCTACATAAGGAAGACTCTTCCTTATTTTTACATTAGTTGCATAAATATTTTTACAAGTTTTTTGGCATTTTACAATTGTTTTCCATAAAAAATGCTTCAAAAAATTACTTCTTCCAGCATTGATCCTAAAACTTGTGAACATAAGATTTCTATTACTCCTGATGCAAAACCTAGCAAACAAAGACACTATACATTTAATGACAAATACTTTGCTAAAATAAAGGAAGAAATTGACAAACTGCTAAGCCTGTTAGGAGGGCATCCCAATCCACTGGACCTGGAACGTCTGGATGTGGCACACACAGTTGTTCTGAATGTAATGTTCGCTCCATTGCAAAGAGGTGGAGTAGATGGGAGGGTCTGGGAACAAAAACTTCAGAGTGGTATTCCCAGAATCCCGTGATGAACATCTCTTCAAATGTTTGCTTGTAGCAAGCGGGGAGGTATTTGATTTGTGCATGCCGTGCATAGATCACCTGGATGGAGGGGGTTGTACTCATATCGTAGACCAAGTCAAGGTTACCTGCTGTGAATCCAACTCCTGAGAAATGTGGATCTTTAATATTTTTGAAGTTTCTTAAGGTTACCAGCATCAACTCGAATGTTTTCATGCACATCTAAGCCATTACATCTGGGCTATTTCGCATTCTGACTCCCCAGTGGCGGATGGTAGAGAGCATGTAGCCCACCATAGCTTGTCCCTGTAGCGGTGCCAGGTATACGTAATTGAGCCACTTTGCAAAGCCTTTGACCTCCTTCACAGTGATGGCAAACTCAGGCCATGTGCGTCTTCTGAGTATGGGAGCATAACAGGGATTATACTTAATGAATAGTGGAATGTTATTCCAAGTTCGAACCATCTCAGGGTAATTTTCTAAGAGTCGTAGCCGCCAGGTAGGTTGATGAATGGATCCTTGTTTAACACTCTCAGGGATATCATCAGGGCTGAATTGTGTGGCAAAGGTTGGAGCCTTGCCACATCGTCGTTGAATCTATGCGTTGTAATCTCCCAAGAGTACACAATACGGCACATACTAATCATCCTTGGTGCCTATCCATCTGTGATGAGACATACTTCGAAAATATTCTGATTTGATAATGGTGTCCTCAATCTTACTCATGGACTCAATCTGGACCGCTACTTGATCATCATGTGTATTGGATGTTTGTTCGAGTTTCTGCATCCATTTTGGGGCTTCTACCTCTAGTGTGTCCAATCCCTCAGCAGTTTGTTGACCACCCGGCATTGGCATAGGAACATATGGCTCTTCATAGGACTCATCCACTTCAATGGGTACCAATTCTTCTGGTTCTAGCTCGATGATTGGGGAGGGTTGTCTTTGATATTGGAGTAACTTACTTTGCAACTCTGCGACTTGTTCTCTCAGTGCATTTACCTCTCCTGTAGTGGTGGTAGAATTGGTGATCTTGGGTTGGGCTTCCTGCATCGTTAGCTGTTGACGGAGAGTATCTCGTTCTTTGTCCAACTCATCATGCGCTTCCAGTAGATCCGCATAACTTTCTAGACTTGTCTTCATAGTGTTGGATGGAACCACTTTGAATCTTTTGGGGTCGATCTCCTGGGGGAAACCCTCCATGGCTACCTCTAAATTTTCTTCGTTCTGCCTTTGCAAGCGCTTGTTCTCTTTGAGGGCAGTGGACATGTGCTTTCTAAGCAAGGTCAGGTTGCGATGGCTTTTAACATGTTCTAACTGATAAAGTTCTAGTAGAGCTGTTAGTTTTTTAACTTCACTGGATTCAGATGACTGGGGAGCTTCCAAAAGGGTATGATGAGCATGCTCGAGTGTAGTGTAGCATTGATTTAGGTCAGTATTTTCTGTTTCCAAAGTTGCAAGCCTCTTCTATAGTTGCTCATGATCTGTAGTTATTTGGCGATGTCGATCTTCCAAGGTTTGGTATTCTATCTGCAACTGATGTACACACTGATGTAATGTATAAAACATGTTATTTACATTTATGAATGTAGGGAAGGTGGGGGATGTAGGGGGAATGGGGAGGGGGAAAGGGATAGTGAATGAAGTGGACACAAGAGGTGATGTGGGTGGAGGGGGTATGGGAGATGGTGGTAGAGAGGGGGGGAGGGAGTGGTGTTGTGGCTGGTGATGTTTCCATGGTGTCAAAAGTGTGGGTGAATGTGTAGATGGGGACCATGGGTGGGGTGGATGTGATGTTCGTGAATATTGTTGCAAATGTGGGCATTGTGATCCCTCCAAATTGGGTGCCTGGTGAGACAGGGATCCCCATAACATATGTGGTGAGTGTTGAAGTTGGGGTGGTAGTGTCGTTGTGAAGAGATGGATAGGTATGTGCTTGAAGATGAAGAGGTGTTGCAAAATCCTTGATCTACACCAGCCAAATGAACTCCAGGAGTATATGGTGGGCCCTTTTAGCTTGCCAATGGATGTATTAGACACCCTATGTACCTTGGAAGATCACTCTCAAAAAGATAGATCAAAATAGATAAGTTGGAGTTAGCTCAGAGGTGAAAACTTGCTATTCTTGGTTCATACACCTGTCTAGTGTTTTACATAATTACTGAGCACAGCAGCAATTAGCTCAATTCCTCTTGGGGAAGTCTAGGCAACTTAAAGAGCTAACTTTCAAGAGTAATCTCATAAAAAAAAATGAACCACACACTGAGAATGAGTTTTAACAAGTGATGACATCATCCTGATTTTCACGGGCTGCTACAGAAATAGACCAATGAGCAGAAAAATCAACATAACTCAAAATGTAGAAACTCAATGATTATGAAAATTTGTACGGTTATACTAGACAGTAAGCTGAATCCAACAAGCTTTAAATCACTGAATTGGGATAAGTAACCACTGATAAATGGCTCTGACAAGATGAGTGAAAAAGTCGGGTACCTGACAGAGAAGTGAAGATGAACAGACCCTGTTGACTTCAAATGAACATAACTGAAGATTGCAACATCCAAATGACATGAAAATCTGTGAGCATATAGTAGACTTATAGCGCTAACTTTACCAAGTTAAATCACTGAAAATGATGCACCAAGCTCAGAGAAAACATCTCTGCAAGCTGACTGAGAAAACTGAGAGTAATGGCAGTGAGTAGTACACTTCACAAGAACATGGAAAGATGAACTCAAATAATCATGAAAATGAAAGTATATTGCTTGTACAATACAATGACTTACTGATACATATGTGTGCCTTGTAATCACACCTTGATATGGCATAAAGCTCAGCTCTTGGAGGTCTTCACATAGGTCTCTCTAACCACGACTAAAACTGCCATCTATTTATAGTTGAGTTTGGGAGGCTAACTTCCCTCAATCACCTCTCCAATCAATCAATGATTGATTTGATTCTCTACCTACCACAAATCACGAATTCGTGGCTCCTCTTTCCATTCTTGATCAAGTGGACTCAACCACTTAAGATTCTCTTACTTTTACATTAAGTAAACTCTTCAAAAGTTACAAGAGGTAGTTCACAAGTGAACTTTACATAGTCTTCTTTTTAAAGCTTCTTCTAAGACTTTGTGAGACTCAAGCCAATACTTAGGCTTGTCATAGACTTGCTCCAACAGCTCCCCCTCAAGCCAAGTATGCTTGAGGTCTTCAATCTTCCAAGATTACCTGCAAACCAATCATAGCCTTGAATTTGCAAAGCTTTGTACCATCCAATGCTTTGGTTAGAATATCTGCACATTGTTGATGAGTGGACACATATGATATTTGAATCTCTTTGCTTAGAACCTTCTCTCGTACATAGTGATAATGAACTTCAATATGTTTAGTCCTTGCATGAAAAATAGGATTAGCAGCCAAGTGAATAGAACTCATATTGTCACAAAAAATAGTTGGAGTTCCAAACTCCAATCCAATATCTTTGAATAATGTCTTCATCCACATAGCTTCTTGTGTAGCTATGGCAAGACCTCTATATTCAGCTTCAGTAGAAGAGAGAGCAACTGTGGGTTGCTTCTTGGATGACCATGAAATAAGCTTTGAACCTGCAAAGGTAAGATAACCTGAAGTGCTCCTTCTATCTTCCTTGGAGCCAGCCCAATCTGCATCAGAAAATAGCTTCAAACCTAAATCAGATACATAAGGATAATAAAGTCCTTCATTTATGGTTCCTTTGAGATACTTAAGAATCCTTTTGGCAACATCCATATGTGGTTTCCTTGGTGTGTGCATAAATTGACTTAGCACACTCACACTGTAACATATATCTACTCTTGTCAATGTGGCATAGTTGAGACTACCCACTAGACTTTGATATGATGTGATGTCCTCTATGAGTTCACCTTCATGTGAGCTCAATTTGTGATTGACCTCCATTGGAGTACCTGCAATCTTACAATCTTGCATCTTGAATTTTGCCAACATGTCCTTAATGTACTTTCTTTGAGTGAGAAACAAACCATGATCTTTGTAGACAACTTTCAAACCTAGGAAGTAGGTAAGTGAACCCAAATCACTTATCTTGAACTCTTCTCTCATCTGATCTTTGATCTTCTTCATACCATCTGCATCATTTCCTGTCAATATAATATCATCTACATATACACATAGGTAGATGACCTCAGAATTACTCTTTTTAATAAAGAGTGAAGGATCTGCCTTGCTTGGTTGAAAGCCTTTGTCCTGCAAGAATGAAACAAGCCTGAAATTCCAAGCTCTTGGAGCTTGCTTGAGACCATACAATGCTTTGTTAAGTTTACACACATAATCAGGATAAACTTGATTCTCAAAACCAGGTGGTTGTGCCATATATACCTCTTCTGTTATCCAACCATTCAAGAATGCATTCTTTACATCTAGTTGAAGTATCTTCCAATTCTTGGAAGAGGCAATACTAAGCAAAACCCTAATAGTAGGCATCTTTGCCACAGGAGAGAAGGTCTCCTCATAATCAATTCCCTAAGTTTGTGCAAAGCCTTTTGCTACAAGCCTTGCCTTATACCTGTTAATGGAACCATCAGAATTCTTCTTGAGTTTATAGACCCATATTGAGCCTATTACCTTCATGGATGAAGTCTTGGGCACCAAATCCCAAGTGTTGTTTTCCTCAAGTGCTTCAATCTCTTCCTTCATTGCATGCTTCCATTCTGTTTTTGCTTTGGCCTCTTCAAATGATGATGGCTCCTCTTGGTTTATGTCCTATGCTATGTAGATAGAATGTTTAGTTACTAATGAGGTGTCAAACCCATACCTTTTTGGTTTTTTCTTTTCCCTCATAGATCTTCTTAGGCCATGATGTGATGATTTTGCCTCATGTCCAAGTTCTTGCAATTTTGCTTTACCTTTAGACTTCCATGCTTTGATCTTTTCCATCTGAGATTCTTCATCATCCTCTGAGGTGTCTTGTTCTTCAATCTTTGGTTGTTCTCTACCAAGCTTTGGAAAATCTTCTTCAAGATTATATGGTAAATTGACCTTCTTGCATGAATCTTCATACAATGAATTGTTCTCATCAAAAACTACATCTCTGCTTACCAAGAATCCTTTGTTGGTAGGGTTGTATAACCTGTAGCCCTTTTGATTGTTTTCATATCCAATAAATACACACCTTTCTGCCTTTGGATCCATCTTGCCTCTAACCTGTGAAGGAACATGAGCAAAAACAATACATCCAAAAATTTTACAATGATCTAAGCTTGGTCTTCTTCCATTCCAAGCCTCATATGGAGTCATCCCATCAAGGGATTTTGAAGACAACCTGTTAATCAAGTAAGTGGCCGTAGATCTCAAAATCATGGGAGAAGTATTCTCCCCCTCCATCTGACCTTAGCCTTTTTAGTGATTTACCTGTTTGATTCTCCACAAGAGCCAAATATCTTTTGAAACATGAAAAAACTTCATCTTTGTGTTTCATAAAGAATAGGATAGTCCATCTGCTGCAATCATCAATAAAGGAAACATAATACCTTGATCCAGATATTGAAGCTTCCTTGCTAGGTCCCCATACATCTGTATGAACCAACTCCAAGAGATCTCCATGCATATAACCTTTCTTCATGAATGGTAACCTGTGAGACTTTCCAAATTGACATGCACTACACTTATAAATCATATGTTGTTTTGACAAATTAGGAAGTCCAAGTACACTTCGGTCCCTGCAGATTTGCTTTAATGACCTTTCACCAATATGTGCTAACCTTTTGTGCCATACTTCCAATTCTGTGAGTGTCTGACTACCATAATTAAAGAGAGCAATGTTTCTAGTGTCCTGTAATTCAAATGTGAACAATCTACCTATCTTTTCACCTTTTGCAATTCTTCTGAATCCTTGACTTGGATCTTCAACAAATGCTCCTGCTTTTGTGAACCTGACTTGCAACCCTTTCTCTACTATCTGCCCAACACTTATCAAATTCTTTGTAATGGTAGGGACATAGAGTACCTTACTGAGTAGGTTGATGTTTCCATCAGGTGCTTTGACATTGCCTATTTTCTCCAGAGGATGTTTTGTATCATCTCCTGTTTGTACCTCATGCTTATTCCTTGGATCTTCTAAATCTGATAGGAGTGCCACATTTCCTGCCACATGATTTGAACAACCTGAATCTATGTAGAAAATATGCTCATCAGATTTACCTTGTGGCATAGCCATGTTCATGATCAATAATGAATCCTCTTTGTTTGAGTCTTCTGTGTAGTTATTGTAGTCTCTCCTTCCTTTGTAGCCTCCTTGATAGTTTGAATGATTGTAGTTGTTGTAGTTGCCATGGTAGTTGTTGAACCTTCCTCTTGAGTAGCCATAACTTCCTCTATTGTATCCTCTGCCTCTTTGAATCTTGGAATTCCTAAAGCAATTTTCAGTTGTATGATTAGTTAATCCACAAATAGAACATGAGTTGGAGTCTTGGGATCTCCCCCTGCCTTGTCTACCTCCTCTTCCTCTACCTCTGCCATGTCTTCCTCTACCTGCATAGTTAGCTTGATATGTACCTGCTTCATCATCCACTTTCTTTGCCTTTCCTTTGTTATCTTTAGACTTGCTTTTATCCGTGTATAAAGCTGAAGATTGATTACCTTTAGAGCTTTCTCCATTTTTTATAAGCTTTGCCTCTTGAGTAAGTAGTTGTCCAATGAGTGTGTTGAAATCAGGTACATGCATGTCCATGTACAAATCCATAGCTGTGGTGAATGCTTCCCACTTATCATCTGCCTTCAAGCCATTGATGACCTGCCTTACAATTTGCTCTTCATCTATTACCTCTCCAATGCTTCCCAACTGATCCGCTATGTCCTTGAGCTTTGTGACAAAATCAGTCACATTTTGTTTGGGAGCCTTCTTGAGAGTTGTGAACTCCAGCCATAGTTGATGCTTCCTAGCTTTGGTACTTGAAGAAAAGAAAGCTTCAAGTGCATCCCACACTTCCTGAGATGTCTTACAACTTCTAATGTGAGGCAACAAAAAATATGAGATAGAGTTGAGGAGATAAGACCTTGCACGTGCATCCTTGGAGCACCATGTGCTCAATCTTTCTTGCTCTTCTTGTGTTGGTTGACTTTTGTTCCTGAAACTTGGCATAACTTCATCTCCAGCCACATAACCATATAAACTTCTACCTTGGAGATAGGCTTCCATTCTTAATGACCAAGCTGAGTAGTTACCTCTGTCTAATTTGTCAATTGATGAAGGAAATCCATCTGCCATGTTGTCCAACCTTGCTCTGATACCACTGTGAAGAGATGGATAGGTATGTGCTTGAAGATGAAGAGGTGTTGCAAAATCCTTGATCTACACCAGCCAAATGAACTCCAGGAGTATATGGTGGGCCCTTTTAGCTTGCCAATGGATGTATTAGACACCCTATGTACCTTGGAAGATCACTCTCAAAAAGATAGATCAAAAGAGATAAGTTGGAGTTAGCTCAGAGGTGAAAACTTGCTATTCTTGGTTCAGACACCTGTCCAGTGTTTTACATAATTCTCTGAGCACAGCAGCAATTAGCTCAATTCCTCTTGGGGAAGTCTAGGCAACTTAAAGAGCTAACTTTCAAGAGTAATCTCATAAAAAATAATGAACCACACACTGAGAATGAGTTTTAACAAGTGATGACATCATCCCGATTTTCACGGGCTGCTACAGAAATAGACCAATGAGCAGAAAAATCAACATAACTCAAAATGTAGAAATCTAATGATTATGAAAATTTGTATGGTTATACTAGACAGTAAGCTGAATCCAACAAGCTTTAAATCACTGAATTGGGATAAGTAACCACTGAGAAATGGCTTTGACAAGATGAGTGAAAAAGTCGGGTACCTGACAGAGAAGTGAAGATGAACAGACCCTGTTGACTTCAAATGAACATAACTGAAGATTGCAACATCCAAATGACATGAAAATTTGTGAGCATATGATGCACCAAGCTCAGAGAAAACATCTCTGCAAGCTGACTGAGAAAACTGAGAGTAATGGCAGTGAGTAGTACACTTCACAAGAACATGGAAAGATGAACTCAAATAATCATGAAAATGAAAGTATATTGCTTGTACAATACAATGACTTACTGATACATATGTGTGCCTTGTAATCACACCTTGATATAGCATAAAGATCAGCTCTTGGAGGTCTTCACATAGGTCTCTCTAACCACGACTAAAACTGCCATCTATTTATAGTTGAGTTTGGGAGGCTAACTTCCCTCAATCTCTCTCCAATCAATCAATGATTGATTTGATTCTCTACCTACCACAAATCACGAATTCGTGGCTCCTCTTTCCATTCTTGATCAAGTGGACTCAACCACTTAAGATTCTCTTACTTCTACATTAAGTAAACTCTTCAAAAGTTACAAGAGGTAGTTCACAAGTGAACTTTACATAGTCTTCTTTTTAAAGCTTCTTCTAAGACTTTGTGAGACTCAAGCCAATACTTAGGCTTGTCATAGACTTGCTCTAACAGTCGTGTGGTGAAGTGAAGTGTGTAGTGAGAGGTGGTGAGGGTGGTGATGGTGGTGCCTCGTGGTATTCCTCCATTTGTGTAGTGTCTTCTGCTACTGATACATTCATGTGAATCTGCTTGCCGGAGCGCATGGGACGGGTAGGCACCCGTTTATCAAAGCGATGAATATAAGCCATAGCTGAATGAATGGCTTCATCCAGGCCCACTGCATTGCGTGCAGGTTCAGGGATTCAATAAACAGTTCATCCACTCCTTCTTTTGCTAACATCTGACTTATTAACACTTTTCGTGTTTCCAGTGACAGCTTGTGATGCTCTTGGACTCTCTTCATGGTCTCATATAACCTTTTGATTTGCGCAGTATAAGCAGGGGCACTCGGTAGTTCTGTAATTTCTTGATATTCTAGATCATGTTCCTCATCTGCTTCCTCTTCAGTCTCTTCTTCATCTTCCTCTACTTCCACTACTTTTGGTTGGGTCGGGGTTGAAGTTGTAGTGGTAGGTTGTGGTCCTTGGGTCTGCTCACCTTCTGTCTCTAGGTTAGACTCATTAATCATGCGGGCGATTTCTTCATCTGTCAAATCGGCTAGGGTGTAGCCTTGTGGGAACTCCAAGTCCGATGGAATCGGAGGGAACACCAGATTGGGTCCTTCTGCACTTGGTCTAGGTAGTCGAATAGTAAATGGTTGGACACGTCGTGTTTGTGGAGGGGTCACCTCTGGTGTGGTGGTGGCTCCCCTTGCTTGGGCACACGGTAATTGGACTGTCCCTCTCATTTTCTTCGATGGAGGACCCGTTGTTGATAGCCGTCTTTGGAATTCCTGGGCCTTGGACCATACTACTGCTCTTTGAATAGGCATGTCATAAGCTAAGCACCTGTAAATTATTTTTGTCAAAGCACAGCACCCATGAAGCCCGTTCTTCTGTTTCTTATTCCATCGTTGATGTTCCAGGTGAATTTGATCTATGATCCAGTGCGGTAAATTGATTGTAAGATCCTCTATCTCCGCCAAGTACAAGCTGAACCGGATTCTTTTTTGTGGCATAGTGAAACGTTCTTGGGTGGGGAAGACGAAGTGTTGCATGACCGTTCGTAGGTGGAGGGTGATGGTTGGTGTCATTGCGACCATGTCCTTCAATTTGTTGAGATCCTTGTGCTTCATCCTGCCGAGAATCATTGTTTCTTTCTCAGTGGGAATATGCATACCTTGCATGTTCAATGCTTCCCAAACTAGGTTGAGAGTCAGTTTGAATCTTTTTAGCTCGTGGTCTGGCGTTAGTGAGGGTAGCATGAAAGTACTATCGCCTCCCTTAGCTCTGCTAGGGGTGATGGTACTAATAAGGTAAGAACAACGCAGGAAATCTGGCTTAGGTAGATGTGCTCGGAAATAGCTATCCAAGCCCGCTTTGGTCCATACCAATCACATTACTTCTACATTTTGGTACTGCTCGAATTCACGGGTGAAGAAATGGTATCATCCCCATTTGCCATTAAACTCAATTTCTGCCTCCCAAAAGTAGGTGCCATCTCCCAATGGTCCTACGACATCACTGAACCAATGTGCGTGTTTCCCCACTTGAGAAGTGTGTCCCTGAGGAGGGTCCTGAATAGGAAGCACATGCACAGCTCTAAGTTCTTGAGGCCTCTCGGTGAGTTGTGGTTCAAGAAGAAGGGTTTCAATGTCCACTATCTGGGCGCTAGACCTTGCCTTGGAACTGGTGCCTCCTGCTTCTGCCATGTTACTGCTTGCTTGTTGGTTCTGTGAGAATATAGAATCATGTGTTCACATTGTAATGGACAAGCTAGAACAATTTTTGTCCCCGTTACAACATTAACATGAGGTGAATGATGGGTTAGTAGGTCAGTGAGTGCTCCATGATTGTGTGTGTTGTTAGTGAACAAGTAGTCCTATGAGCTAAGTGAAAAGATGCAGTGTGAGAATGCTGCAGTTAGTAGATGGAGATGAATTTACAAATTTGGTCGGGGGGTTTATTACAAGCTTGGGGCTGCCAAACATAGTGGATGACGTTTGTTCTTGGTTTTATTGAGACTCTGGAGGGCTTTATGAGGGTGTCTGCTTGGAAATGAGGCTTTTTAGGGACCCATTTACAAGTGATTCCGCTCGTGCTCATGGGTAAATATGTGTTTGTGTGTATCGAATAAGAGGGGACATCGGCTGTTCGAGTGAATGAATCATTCTGTACATGGTGTGGTTTGTGTGTCACTAGTTGAGCCCGCAAGCAAGCCTTAGGCACCCAAATTTGTCTTGATTGTGGGTCAGCCTTCATCGACTTCTTGGGTACCTAGACTTCACTTCTGTAGAAGAATTTTTGAAAGACTTCTTTTGAGTGTCGTGTCGTTGATCACTAATATGAAGTTTCACCCGTGTTTGTGGCATGTCCGCAACAGGATGCTCACCTTTCTGTACCCACACTTGTTTCAATGGCTGAGACACCTTGCTTCATACTTTCTTTTGGCTTCCAACAGAGGTCATCTGCGTCTTCTGCTTTTGATCGACCTTTGGTTGCCGCATCCTGATGGCCTTTGGAAAAGAAGGGAGTTCCATCGTATCCTTGACTTCTTTGTTGAGACAATCATCCTTTTGCATCACATAGTTTTGGACAAGAATAGCATCATCATCTTCATGTGTACTCCTGGAAGGACTAGGAGTTTGTGCCTTTCCTAGTTCCTTGAGTGTTTCATTCTCTAATTCAAGTGTGATATGGTTCTGATCTACCCAAACCTGAAGAAGTCCACTTCTTATGTTTAGGTTGACTGCATGATCATAGATCCAGTCTTGACCCAAGATAAGAGGCTCAGTGAGATCATCATCATCTTGACACACTAGTACTTTAAATGTCATTAAAACATCTTGAATGTAGAGGGGAAGATCCACCTCGCCCATGCAAGGGGTTTCCACACCTCCCAATCCTATGAGATATGCTTCCACAAGATTGACATTTAAGTTCAATTTTCGACAGTAAGAAAGTTTAACAGCACTAGTGGCTGCACCTGAGTCAATCAGGGCTCTTTTAATCCTTGCACTCTTTCCTTGTCCTATCTCTAATGTTACAAAAGGACGTCGGTCAATTATTCTATGAGAGCTAATACCTGAAACTTCACACATAGCTATATGATATCCTTGAGCTGCATAGGCGTCTGTCCTTGGCTGATCTCTACCCTGTCTTCTTAACTTCATCCTTTAGATGCGTTCCAATGCTTCTGCCTATGCCTCTTCTCAAATTCGTTTTTCCTCTTCTTTACGTTTCTTAGAAGTGTTGAGTCGATTGAGCATTTCCTCAGTGAGGGGTTCTTGATATAGTTTGACTCTGCATCCACTTATGTAACTAGGGAGAACATCACCTTCGAGTGTAGCTAATTGGACTGCTCCACTAGTTGAGATCCTATTATGGATCATAGGTCCATAGCCTCTCTTCTCTAATTTTCGTGCATGTTGTTTCAAAGTGTAGACTAGGACTAGGTCTCCTGCTTTCAAGCCCTTATCCTTCACATGTGCATCAAAATATGCTTTTTGTCTTTTCTTGGTTGCGTAAATTCTTGTCGCCGCTCTTAATCTTGTTTCACCTAATTATTCAAGATCAAAGACTCTAGAGGAGATCTCATGCCCTGTCCACTCATGCTCTTGTGCTACTTTCAATGTAGGTATTGTAAGGTTGTCAGATTGGCATTCTGTAATTTATATTTTCCATTATCGCACGTACCGAAAGGTTGTAGCGAAGTGTTGTACCTTTTTATCAATTAATGAAAAGACATTACGGTGACAATCCGATAGCGCAGAGACGAAGGGGATCGCCAGACTGTCTGTCTAGGCGATTGGCGATCTGCGGAGATGTTGTCGTAGTGCAGTGTTATCAAATCCTGAGTACTGTTAACTCTTACTTTATTTAATTACATTAACTTGTGATTAGCACAGTAATGTTAAGTTGCGGATAGTAAGTCTGTGTGACAGTAATGAATAATTCCTATGTTACGTACTGTGAAAAGTCTAACCAGAGTTTTAACAGTAACCTATATAAGAGTTCGATACTGAACATTAACGTACTGCTTATTGAATAAGTTAACTGGGAAAATAAGATACAGAGCCTCTGATTTATCAGACCCCTATCACTCCCAAGAACCTGAGAAACTTAAAAGTGCATGTGATGGCAAATGCACTTTTAACACTTGTCAACGATCTGGACAGCCATTACAGTGCCACTTCTTTCCTTTGCAACCTGTATTACGTTTGGAACCCTTTCAGAAGTGGGGCCTTGATTTTATTGGATCGATCACACCACCCGCGACTTAGCAACAATCGTTACATCTTGACTTGTAGAGATTATGCCACCAAGTGGGCGGAAGCTTGGGCTTTACGGTCAGCCACAGTTGTTTTGGTGGCCAAATGCCTGATGAAGGACGTATTCCCGCGTTATGGATTACCTCTGGAACTTGTGACAGATCAAGGAACACACTTTGCTAACAATTTAATGCGCGTACTAATGCATACTTTTCAAATTCTGCATAAATTCAGTTCCCCATATTATCCCCGTGCTAATGGTTTAGCTGAAAGTACCAACAAGACGTTGTTGAGTATGCTTCACAAATTGGTCGTAGAATCACCAGAACATTGGGATCAGTTACTACCCGCAGTGTTATGCGCATACCGGACTACATACAAAGTTGCTACCGGAATGACCCCTTTCAAGCTTGCTTATGGGTTGGAAGCAATCGCGCCGATGGAGCTCGTAGTGCCAAGCTTACCCGTGGCCCTAACTCAGAAATTACTACCCGAAGACTCTTTGTCCTTTCGGTTGGAAGCACTCAGAGATTTGGATGAACAACGTTGGGAAATCTTCCTAACTCTTAAAGAAGTTCAGTTGCGGCAAGCCCGAACTCATGATCATTTCCTCAAGACTCCTGTGTTTACGGTGGGCCAACTTGTGCCGTTTTATAATGCTAAATCGAATCATTGTGCTGGAAAATTTAAATTACGGTGGTTTGGTCCTTACCGGATTAGTGAGCAAGTGGGTCTAGCTACTTTTCGGTTGACTACCTTGACTGGAGTTCCCCTTCCACACAACAAGCTAGGATCCCTTGATCTGTATGCTTGTACATACTTCCTGCCATGATCTGGTATTTTTGGGCTTTTATTATCTCCCTATCTTGAGTGTTTATGACTAGATGGTTAGGCCCGTATGTCAATACTGGCACTAATGGCTTAGCCCACTGAGGTACCACTTCCAAATTAAACAAGTAAGCATCGGGAAGATCATCTAGTACTCCTTGTGGGGCTTCTCCAGATGTGATTCGTGAGAGGTGGTCAGCTCTCAAGTGAGTCTTGCCTTTCCTCACCACGACCTCAAAATCATATTCCATTAGCAAGAGAAACCATCTTACTAATCTACCTGTATTGCATGGCTTGTTCACGGGATATAACAATGCTTGATGGTCAGTAAAAAATTTAAACTTATTTGCAAGTAAATAGTGTCTAAACTTTTTAACCGCATACACCATGCCTAATCCTTCTCTCTCAGTAGTGGTATAATTCCGTTCAGTTGCATTTAGTTGTCTACTAGCATAGGCAATTGGAAGATCCATATTACCTTCGCCCGTAGGTTGTGCTAGCACACATCCAATAGCATAATTGGATGCATCCACGTGGACATGAAAGGGCTTATTCCAATCTAGTGTATTCAAGATTGGCGCTGAACATAATCGTCGTTTAAGCTCATTGAAGGAGTTCTCACATTTCTCAGTCCATTCAAAATTGGTCAAGAGTCCGTATAGAGGCTTTGCAATGATGACATACATGTGTATAAACCGTCGGTAATAACCACAATGCCCCATGAAAGCTTGTACTTCCTTGACATTCTTTGGCCTAGGTAGTTCTGTGATGGCTCTCACTTTCTCTTCATTAGTGGATATGCCGTTCTTTGACACTATGTGTCCTAAAATCTTGCCTTTCCTAACCATGAAAACACACTTTTCTAGGCTCAAGCAGACTTGATATTCTCTACATTTGTCAAAGATTTGTCTGAGTTCAGGTATATGTGTTTTTCTAATGTTGGAATGAGCACATAGATCATCAACGTAGACCTCTAAATTCTTCCTCAAGAACTCTTTAAACACGTGGCACATCAGCCTCTGAAATGTAGCTAGCGCATTGGTAAGCCCAAATGGCATTACCCTAAAGTCAAATATGCCCCACTCCATAGAAAAAGCCGTCTTATGTTGATCTTCTGGAGCTATGGCTACCTGATTGTAGCTAGAAAATCCATCAAGGAAGCGATACACTTCCTTGCCTGCTACCCTTTCTAGTAGATGCTTAGTGATAGGAAGCGGATAGTTATCTCGAATAGTTGCTGCATTAACCTTCTTCAAGTTAATGCACACACGTAAATTTCCATTCTTCTTGGGCACAAGTACGATGGGGGATACCCACTCCGTGTGCTCAATTTCATAGATGAATCCAACTTCTACTAGTCTATCTATCTCCTCCTTGATCTTAGCAGCATAGTTATCATTATAAGTGTATGGCTTCTACTTGGATGGTTTGGCATCTGAGGTCATGGGGATTGTGTGTGAGCATATGTCAAGGTCTACACCTTTCAAATCCTTATAGCTCCAAGCGAATACATCTCTGTATTCCCTTAGCAAGGCTATTAGTTCATGCTCCTCTACTTCCATGAGGTCATGTCCTATGTATGTGCATATTTCTTCTCCTTCTTCTATGGCTACAACTATTTTCTTGGTGGTCTCTTTGTTATCAAAGGCCTCTCCTGACTGTGCCTCACATTTAGGCATTCTCACCATGACTCTCCTATAATCTATTTTGTACTTCTTGAAGTTTTCAGGGACCTCAAACAAGGATTCTTCCTCCTCAGGTGTGACTTCTCTTCTTCCTCTTCTTGCCTTCATCCTTAGAGTTCACTTGTGTGGTTAACCTTACCTCCTTTGTGAGCTCTCCATGTCTGTGAGGGTGAGCTTCTACTTCATAGAAGTATTCTTCGTCCGATGCAAAGGGTGGGTCCATAATGATTGAATCTAAATCGTGTTGGAGTTTATTGATCTCCAAAGTATAGCTAGAAGTAGGTGAAACCCAACATGACCTAGTTGACTTTTTCACAAACTTGTATGCACAGACCAGTTTTCTTGCAGAGCAAACTGCTCTTTACTCACTTAGAATTTTCCAAAACTCTTTCACACACATAAACTATACTCTAAGATCTTTCCAAGAAGCTATAGAACACCTCAAATGGATAAATACACAATGAGCTATGACCTCTGCAATATGCAGCTTTAATGGAGACCTTGAAACAGAGATGAACCCGAGGACACACATCACTTGCAGAGACTACTGATCTTAACTCACAACTCCAATGAATCTTAAACTTTCTAGAATACATATAGACTTTGAGAGCTTTCTAAAAAGCCAAAGAAAACATGAGTTAGATACATACACAAGGAGATATGACCTCTGCAAGTTTGAGGTTTAATGGAGACCTTCAGCAGGGGGTAAAACCAGAGAACACACACTACTTGCAGAGAGTACTGCTCTCAACTCACAAATCCAATGATTATGAAAATTTAGAGGACGAACGTAGATAGTAAGAGCTTTCAAATGAGCTATTAAACACGTAATTTGGATATGTAATGAGGGAGATACAAGCTCTGAAATCTCTGCATACAAAACTATAGCAGCATAGAGATACACATATGACTCTCTTGGACATCCCACAAGATCACGACTTTTCTTCTCTTTTTATAGCATGGAAACTAATCTAAAACCTTCCTAATACATCTAAATTCGTGGTAGACACTTGGATGGAGGTATTACATGACTCAAGTGCTCAAATAAGCAAAGTATTGATGGACTTTGAGAACTAGCCACATCTACCTTCCACTAGGACACCACTGGAGCTCCCTTGTGACTCACTAATTTGACTCACCATGTTCTAGAGCTCACTTGGTATTTTTGCTACATTTTATGAATAATATGAGCCTTCTTGAAGTATTTGAAGACTTCCCAAAGGTATTTACATAATTTGAAACTTCTACCCTACATAAAACAAATGTTCGCAACATTCTCCCCCTCAAGTTTCAAAGGGTATTTCCTTCATGCCAAGAATATAGTTGAATTTTTGAAGCTTTGGTCCATCCAAGGATTTGGTGAAGATATCTACAACTTGATCCTTTGTTCCCACAAAAGAAACTTGTACATTGTTTATGGCCTTCTCTCGAACATAATGATAGTGAACCTCTATATGCTTTGTTCTAGCATGAAAAATAGGATTTGAGGTCATATGAATGCTGCTCAAGTTATCCCCATAGATCAGTGGTATGTACATCAACCTGCACATTCAAGTCATGAAACAACTTTTTTAAACCACATAACCTCAGTAGTAGCCAATGCTAAACCTCTATACTCAGCCTCTGTAGAAGATAAAGCAACTGTAGGCTATTTCTTTGAACTCCATGTTAATGTCTTGTTTCCTGCTATTACCACATATCCACTTGTGGATCTTCTGTCATCTTTGCTTCCAGCCCAATTTGCATCACTAAAGACTTTAAGAGTTAGATCAGCATCATGACTATAAAATAATCCCTCGTTCATGGTACCTTTCAAATATCTAAGCACTCTTTTCGCTGCATGCATATGAGGTACTCTAGGTTCATGCATAAACTGTGACAATACTCCCACTGCATAGCATATATCAAGTCTAGTTTTTGTTGCATAAATCAAAGATCCTACCATGGATCTATATACATTCATATCATGCAACTCATCACCTTCCTTTGCACTCAGCTTTACATTACATTCCATTGGAGTAGAAACAAATTTACATTCCTGCATACCAAACCTTTTCAGCATATCACATATATACTTTCTCTTTATCAACCACATACCTTCATCGCTATACACAATTTCAATCCCAAGAAAGTATCTAAGCAAACCAAAATATGAAATTTTAAATTCTTTTCCCAAATTAGCTTTTATCTCATCAATTTCTTTTGCATCATTCCCTGTAACCAACAAGTCATCCACATAAATGCATACATAGACACACATGTCATCTACATGTTTTACATAAAGTGAAGGATCAGCATGACTCGCTGTGTATCCTTGCAACATAAGATACTTTACCAACCTTGCATTCCATGCCCTTGGCGCCTGCTTAAGACCATACAATGCCTTCTTTAACCTGCATACATGATTAGGACATTTTGCATCCACATAACCATCTGGTTGTGACATATACACTTCTTCATTTAACTCACCATTAAGAAAGGCATTCTTTATATCGAGTTGATATATATTCCACCTTTTACTTGCAGCTAAAGCCAACAAAGTTCTTACCGTTGCCATGTTTGCTACTGGACTAAATGTTTCCTCATAGTCCACACCTTGAGCTTGATTATATCCTTTTGCTACAAGTCTAGCCTTATATCTTGACACACTACCATCACTATTTCTTTTAATCTTAAAAACCCACTTGCAACCAATTACCTTTTGTTTTGGTGTCTTTGGAACTAAATTCCAAGTCTTGTTATCCTGTAGTGCTTCCATTTCTTCTCTCATTGCTTTCTCCCACTTTTCATCTCCTTTTGCCTCATCATAACATGTGGGTTCATTTTCTTGCTCAACTTTTGTCATAAAAGCATAATGAGTATTCATAAAAGATTCATAAGTATACCTTTGAGGTTGCTTACTCACTCTTGAAGTTCTTCTTACCTCCAATGTAGATACTCTTCCTTTCTTATTAGGAACCTTTGATGATTCTCCATACACACATACATCACTAATTTCCTCTCCTTCATCATTAACTTCAACAAGTTTGAGTTTACCTTTACTTTTAACACTTGGAGGTGACTCTTGCCTTAATCTTCCATTGAAAGGTGATCCTCTTTCTTCATCCAAACCACTCCTTTCATCATTTAAACTTCGTGATGGCTGAACTATGCATTCATCTCCTTCAACCACACCTTCTTCATTTTCATCCATGACCTGCAAACAATTCTTATGTGCATACCATGAAAGTGATTCATCAAAGTTTACATCTCTTGACACAACAACCTTATTGGTATGAGGATTATAGCATCTATATCCTCTTTGAGTATCTGCATAACCAATAAATATACATTTTTCTGATTTCGCATCAAGTTTAGATCTCACCTCACTAGGTACATGTACATAACATACACAACCAAATACTTTCAAATGACTGACACTTGGTTTCCTTCCATGCCATACCTCATATGGTATCAAATGATGAACTCCAGCAGTCGGAACTCTATTCATATTGTAAACACTTGTGCTAACAGCTTCAGCCCAAAAATAATTAGGCAAACACATATCATTAAGCATGCTTCTAGATGCTTCTGCTATGATTCTGTTTCTTCTTTCTGCGACTCCATTTTGTTGTGGAGTATACCTATATGTAACTTCTCTTTTGATACCTTCATCATACAAAAAATCAGTAAAAGCTTGAGAGAAATACTCTCCCCCTCCATCAGATCTTAGCTTCTTAATATACCTTCCTGTTTGCTTTTCGACATATGATTTGAACTTCTTGAAACAATCAAAGACCTCACTCTTATGTTTAATGAAATACACAAATGTCATTCTACTATGATCATCAATGAATGATACATAGTACTTATTACCAACCAAGGATGCCTCTTTAGTAGGTCCCCACACATCTGTGTGTATGAGATCTAGCAAACCATCACTTACATAGCTTGAATGCTTGAAAGGTTGTCTATTCTGCTTACCCATTTGACATGCTTCACAAAGATGCACCATATGTTGCTTAGTAAGATCAGGTAATCCTTCAACAATCCTCTTCTTTGATAGCTCCTTTAACCTATGTACATTCATGTGTCCAATCCTTTTGTGCCATAGATCAAGCTCTGCTATTCGATGCATACCATAGGAGAAATAGTTTGTATGATTTGGGTTTACCTTGAATGTAAACAATCTACCTTGTTTTTGACCTCTAGCAATTAACCTCCTTTGCTTTGGATTCTCAATGAAGCAACCTGCATGATTAAATCTTATTTGCAAACCTTTTTCTACCATTTGACCAACTGACATCAAATTCTTGGTGATCGTTGGCACATAAAGTACATCCTTCAAGCAATTTGTCTTGCTCTTATCCTGCATAACGACATCTCCAACTTGCATAATCTTATGTGTTGTATCATCTCCTGTTTCAACATGACCTTTACATGAAGGATTATGCATATTAGAAAACCATGAAGCATCATGAGACATGTGATTAGAACAGCCACTATCTACATACCATACATCGCTATTGCAATTCATCTTAGTTTCTACATTCATCATAAGAAGAGAATCATAATCATCACTTTTACCTTCAACTGCATAATTTCCTTGTTGTTTACCTCTTCTTGAATAGCCTCCTCTTCGATTACCACCTTGATTATTTTCATTTTGATAACAATCTTTGGCATAGTGTCCATACCTTCCACATATATAGCAATTGTTCTTATCTTCACTCCTTTGTCTTTGATTGTAGTTGTAGTAACCTCTCGTACCTCTAACACTTGATCTTCCTCTTCCTCTTGTGTTGAAGATTCCACTTGAAGTCCCTTGATCATCGCTCCTTCTTCCTCGACCTCTATTTGAACCTCTTCTACCTCTGTTTCCACCTCTTGATGATCCTACATAAAGAGCTTGTCCTTGAGATCCTTTTTTATTTGAAGTAGCACCATTTAGATTCATCTCCTATGTGACCATGAGGGCAATAAGTTGATCAAAATCTGGTAATTCTCCTCTGACATAAACTGAAGTAATGAAGGGTTTCCATCTTTCATCATCTTTGAGTCCGTTGAGAGTATGTGCAACCAAGTCGTCGTCCTCCACGTGAGCTTGAATTGATCCTAGTTGATCTGCAATCTCTTTAACTTTCAATATGTAATCATTGACCGATGTCCTTGTATCTTTCTTTATGTTATTCAACTCATTTTTGAGTTGAATCTTTCTTGCTCTTGTACCTGTAGCATACAACCTTTCCAATGCAAGCCAAACATCTCTACTTGTTTCTAGATCTTGTATGTGTCCTACCATTGAATCTTGAATATTTTGTGATAAAATGAATATAACCCTATTGTCTCTCTCATTCCAAAGTCTAAACTCCCTCAATTGTTGCTGATTTGGGTCCTCTGGTAATGTGGGTTTGATATCTGTGCCGTCAATCAAACCATACAAGCCTCTACCTTGCAAGTATGCTGTGATTCTAAACTTCCACGCTTGATAATTGGTCTTATCAAGCTTCTCTATTTGTGTATGTTGGTCTCCCATAATACAAATGCTAAGCTTCCTCCTTTAAGCCTTCTTTCCAATGTGTGTGATGAGAAGAAATATAATATTTACCTTGTAAATGAGGTATGTGCACCTTTCTTTGCTTGGATGTTGCTTGAGATGCCTCCTTGCGATCTTCTTCTACCTTTGTGTAGTGTTGATGATGAACTGCTTCTTTGATAGCTTCAAATTCTTCATCAAGGTATGATAACCTTCTCCAAGCCTCCAAGTACTTGCTCTGATACCAATGTTGGAGTTTATTGATCTCCAAAGTACAGCTAGAAGTAGGTGAAACCCAACATGACCTAGTTGACTTTTTCACAAACTTGTATGCACAGACCAGTTTTCTTGCAGAGCAAACTGCTCTTTAATCACTTAGAATTTTCCAAAACTGTTTCACACACATAAACTAGACTCTAAGAGCTTTCCAACAAGCTATAGAACACCTCCAATGGATAAATACACAATGAGCTATGACCTCTGCAATATGCAGCTTTAATGGAGACCTTGAAACAGAGATGAATCCGAGGACACATATCACTTGCAGAGACTACTACTCTTAAGTCACAACTCCAATGAATCGTAAACTTTCGAGAATACATGTAGACTTTGAGAACTTTCTAACAAGCCAAAGAACACATGATTTGGATACATACACAAGGAGATATGACCTCTGCAAAGGTTTAATGGAGACCTTCAGCAGGGGGTAAAACCAGAGAACACACACTACTTGCAGAGAGTATTACTCTAAGCTCACAAATCCAATGATTATGCAAATTTAGAGGACATAAGTAGACAGTAAGAGCTTTCAAATGAGCTATCAAACATGTAATTTGGATATATAATGAGGGAGATACAAGCTCTGCAATCGCTGCATACAAAACTACAGCAGCATAGAGATACACATATGACTCTCTTGGACATCCCACAAGATCACGACTTTTCTCCTCTTTTTATAGCATGGGAAACTAATCTAAAACCTTCCTAATACATCTAAATTCATGGTAGACACTTGGATGGAGGTATTACATGACTCAAGTGCTCAAATAAGCAAAGTATTGATGGACTTTGAGAACTAGCCACATCGACCTTCCACTAGGACACCACTACAGCTCCCTTGTGACTCACTAATTTGACTCACCATGTTCTAGAACTCACGTGGTATTTTTGCTACATTTTATGAATAAGATGAGCCTTCTTGAAGTATTTGAAGACTTCCCAAAGGTATTTACATAATTTGAAACTTGTACCCTACATAAACAAATCTTCGCAACAAATCGGAGTCACTTGCATCCTCAAATGCATATGTGCTAGGTTCGCATTCTTCCAGAACCAAATCTCCCATGATTGGCTCTATGGAGAAAACTGAAATTTCATAGCCATCCTCATCACAGTGGGGTGTCCATTGTTCCTCATTGATGGCTACATCCATTGTTGCTAAAATTTTGCCCAGCCGTGAGGTTCAAATTCTTCGTCAGGGAATACTAGAGGTGCATAGGCCGGGTCTTGAGTTGATCTATGGGTTTCTGTCGCACCTATCTTCTACTTTACACATCCATAAGTGGATGTCTTCATGCATCCATGAGGATCTTGATCCTATGGAATGCACCGACTCGGTATCATCTTTAGCTCTATGGATGGGATTCCATTGGATAGGGGGTACATCTCTGTGAGAGTAATCCTTGAGATTAACTTTGTTCGTGACACTTAAGTGTTGCAAATACAGGGAATTGGTGCCCCAATCCTGTACCACTTGCAACTGTTGCATAAATGGTCTTCCCAAAATCATCTCATAGTCATGATTCTTGCTAAAATCACAGATAGCAAATGTGTGCTCAAACTCTACACCACAAGTAGTGAGAGTTATTCCTTCTAGCAGTCCTAAGGGCCTTTCAATGTGACCATTGGCCATCTGCAATTTCATTCTCGTTGGCCTGAGTGCTAGCTTGCCCCATCGCTTCCATAGGGAAGTGGTAGCAATTGCAACTCCTACGCCTGAATCCAAAATTGCCTTGGTTGTGTATCCTTGATGAGTGATGGGAAGATAGGTGTTTCCTTCTTCTCCTTCACTCATGTCTCCTATCTTGTCCAAGGGTATCTCAGGCACTGTTCTATGAGATCCTACCTGGGAATGAGGTTTTGCTACTTCTGGCACTTGGTTGGCGACATGTTTCCATAATTCTGGCCTAACCTTGAGTAGCTTTTCTAAAGTGAGGTTGCACTGCACTTTAGTGTTTTTCACTACCTCTGTATTCCTAGGTATGACTGAGTCTTCGTTTCGTACCATGACCGTTGGTGCTCTCATACAAGTAGACTTAGCTTCCCATGGTCCTGTGAAATGGGGTAGTTCTTGTAAGGAATTAGACTCAACGTCTAGCCTCTCCTGCGATTGGGCCCTCTCCTGCTCCTCATAAATGGAAGGAATGTCTTGTGGGAATTGATCATGTGCGTCATCCACAAGTTCAATGGGAGGAGGGACTTCACTTTCTTTAGCCCATTTCTCTTCTTGAATCTCTCGCAAGAACTTTGGTGAATACCTATTCATAGAAGAAGAGGTGTCAGGTTTAGTGGAATTAGGCACATAAGCTTCCTATGGGGGAATGCTTATTCTTTTACTTGCCTCATCTCTTCCGTGAGAGTTTTCTTCCTTGGCAGATCTTGCAATTATGCTCTCTAACTTCTCTAATAGTCCATCCAAGTGCAATTGTGCCTTAGCTGAGCAAAAGTAGTTGAAGAGGCGGCTGGCTTCAAACATGGTTTGAGCCAGGGCTACCATTTTCGCACAAAGCTTGGTTCTTTCTATCTCTAGGTCAGCTCTAGGGTAGCACTTTTCATGATCCGTCACATTTGGCCCTTCTTGGATTCTGGCCTGATATGCCTTAAGCATCATGTCTATGTCTTCAGGAGTGGGGTCAGCTAAGACTGATCCTACTCTAGGGGGTGGTGGGATGGTCTGAGGTGGGTTGAAAGATGGTGGATTAGATGGTGATAGGGATGAAGGTGGTGGTGGTATGTGAGAGTTTCTTTGAGAGGTGAGTTCAACAATTTTGGCTTTTTTTTCTCTTATGCTTTCTTCTAAGTCGCTCATCTTTTTAGACCATTGTCTTTTCATTCTCTCCCGGCTATCTTTTCAAGCTCCCATCCGTTTCTTGGCTATGCTCTCAGTTTCACTAACCTCGGCACTCTTTTCTTGGCCTAGACCTTGATTCTGCTGCAAAGCCTGAGCTCTGGTGACCACTTGCCTAGGAGCAATGGAAGTTACACTTCCGGTTGAGTCTATTACTAACCCAATAACATTGATAGGAGTGATTTTTGACATATTATTGGGGTTCTTTGGGCAGTCTCTTAAGAGATGCTCCTTCTCGCAATCTTGACAAAAGCCTTGAATTGTCACTGATTGGGTTTGTGTAGGAACAAACATTGGGCAATCACGAATGAGGTGATCTCTTTGACATCTGTGGCATGGCCCTCTAGGGAATGGGGGTTGTACTTGCATAGGTTGAGGTCTAGGGTTGGGATTTGTGTACATGATGTTTGCATACTCTGGATCCCAACTAGGTTCACTCGGTTCTTCACTATAGTAGGAGTCACCATGTTCAGGAGACTGCATGTAGTAAGCTTGGGGGCTATCAATATGTGTAGAATCAAAGCTATGGTCACTGGGGTCACTTTCTGAAAGCAATGGTGTTACTGGCACTATGGCTCTATTCAGGTTCTCTTCTGCAGTTGCATACTTTACTGGGATCACATTGGCTGGAGCAGGAGGTTGTTGGGCTAGCACTAGTTGAGGTCTCTATTGGGCTTGATATTGTGGTTGGTAGGTTTGTTGAGACCTCGCATACTATTGTGGTGGATACTGGTTCTGATATCTTTCTTGTTGTGGATAGGGTTGAGGGTAGGTTTGCCTAACCGCTTGCTTATTGTATGGACAATCTTGTGCTGTGTGATTAGTGTATCTCCGTTCTATGGTGCAGTATTGGCTACTGAGGTTCACTTGGGGTTGAGCCATGATGGGACATACATTCGCCATATGGTCACCTCCACAAGTATAGCACCGCTTAACAGGGGCAAATCTTGGAATTTGTTTGCTAGAGACACCTAGTTTTTGAGCTACCTTCTCTGCGAGTTCCTCAATAGATGTGGATTGCGTGGAAGAGAGGCTAGATGAACTATCTGAATCTTTGTAGATTTTTGAAAGCTATAATTCCTCCCCTAGGCTATCTTCAATGTCAATGCACATGCGTACACACTCTTCTATGGCCCTAGGGTCCTTCAAGTACACATATGACCTCAATTTCAATCTTAGCAGTCCATCTAGGAATAAAGCCACTTGTTTGGCTGGTGTGGGTAACTCAGGAACAACACATCTCTCTAGATATTGCCTAAACCTTCTTCCTGCAAGTCTAACCGTCTCCTGGGGGGTGTGCTTGAAACTATGAATCAGTGAGGAAGTATTATGCCTTATGCCACTCTTAGAGAATTCAATAATGAAAGCCTTTAGAAGTTGGTCTATGTTCCTGAAGTGTCTCTCATTTAGTGGTTGAAACCACGTAAGAGCTGTGTTCGTAAGGGTTAGACCAAAGGCATTGTACTACGTGAATAGGTCCTCCACTTGTTCAGCTCTCAAGACTTGCCTAAATTCGGCCACATGATCATATGGGTCTCCAGTGCCATCGAAGTAGTTCTTCATGGACTTAACTAGCTGTGTAGGTCTCAAAGTTCTAGTGTGTTCCCTAGGTCTTGGTAGAGGGAATTCATCAACATTTCTTTGGTTTCTTGGGGCTCTAGGTCTCTCAGTTTCTTCTCTATTTGTCCCTGTTCTCATCCTTTCTCTTCCCAAGGGGTTGGCAAAGCTTACTTCTGGTCTATCTCTACTCCTGTCCCTTTGAGCTCCCTAAGCTTGGGATGTTCTAGCTCCTTGGTGACCATAAGACACATTAGATCTTGGTTGGAGGAAAATAAATTCACCCTTCCAAGTGTAAGCATGCCTACCATGCTCTATGACCACAAAGATCCTCTCTGAAGTGTGATCTAAATAGGCCACTTTGCCTGGGCTATCGAGATCTTTGAACTCATAGATTGTGATCGTTCCTATCTCATTCGGTTGATCCGGCTTATACCCCCAAAAAGCTTCATCGGTCTCTCGGTTCAAGAGAAAATCTATGCTCTTATTGTCCTGGGGGATCCATTCTGGTGTGATAATTCCAGTGAGGACTGATTTGCCTCAAGGGGTTTTAGGCTCTCCACCTATGTTTCCTTGCTCTAGGTCACCTACATCCGTCTCTGGGATCACATTCCCAAATTCGTCTATCCAATCTGGGTGACTAGTGACTACGTATATGGTTCCTTCTTTGTCCAGGTATGCTCCATTTTCAAACTTGATAGCTGGATGTTCAATTCCAATGGGTTGGTCAGGGTTTTTAATTTGGACCACAGATCTCCCTAGGCCGTCCTCATAGATGGAAGCACCTAATCGGTTGGTCCTAAGGTATCCGAGTTGTGTCTTATAAGGACCTTCAACCCTTTGTAAGTATGGCACACCTGAACTTCCTGTGGGTCTCTCCATACCTTGAGACATCTCTGACTCACTAGTCTCAGAGCTAGGGTAGTGTGAATAGTGGCTCAACTGCTGGGCCCAAGACCTAGCAGTATGATTGACACTAGCCTCTGAAGATCTAAGACTTTGTCTATCTCTCCTTAGGTATCATCTTGATCTCAGGTTCATAAGCCTAATTAAGTAGTCCCAAATTCCCAAGTACAACTTCATTGCTGAGTTCTTTTGTATTAGTCACTTGTTCTTTTTAATTTTTCTGGGAATGTCACTTCTTGTCCAATCAATCGTCGTTACAAGGAACACTTAAGTTTCCTCCTACTTGAGGTTGGTCGCTTCAGTTAAATTCTTTTCCCTTAGGTTGTTTCGCAAATGGAATTTCTGTGTACTTGCACTTGAGTGATTAGAGTTCTTGGACTTGGTCGTGCTTAACGTAACCCTAATTGATCAAAACCTCTATCCATGCTTAGCCTATGCTAGGAATTGACAGAGGGCGTTGAGAATTTCCAACCTTTGGTTTCTCTCCTTGGTTGTCCTTGTGTGCCCAGGAAGCATGTTCCCAAGCTTGCACTTACTCTACTTAAAATGCTCTTCGGTGCTCTCACAGGACCTGTAAAAGTCCCAAAGTTAGCTCAACAACTGAATGCTATTGATACAACAGACCATGTTCATTCATGCAATTCAGAGATCAAATTGTTCTTTGGCTTTATGGAAAAGAATCCTAAAGATCCCTTAGTTTTTTTCTTCCCCTGGGTATGGTCACTTCAAAATACTATATCTAATAATCTTGATATTAATTTTACCTAAGCAGTGGAAGTTTTGGTTGTACTCCCCACGAGCTTTCCAACAAAACAAAAATCATAGCAAACAGATTTCGTATGAGAAAGTTATGACTGTTCAGGGTTCTAGGGTTAAAACAGGGTTCAAACTGGCTAACAAGCAAACAGGACTTCTCGAAATACTTTGTGTAGTGGCCTCACAGTTCTCTAACAAATTTCTAATGTTTCCCAAATAATAGCCCAAAATAGATCAACTATCTTTGCCCAAAAAAATGGCTGAATTTGCCCGTTAATCGCGATCGAATAGTCTGTCAATCGCGATTGATATGTCAATCGCGATCGACGTGTTGGTCGCGATTGACAGGTCCGTCGTGGCTGTTAGTCGCGATTGACACGTGGCCCAAAAATTCAGTCCGTCGTGGTCAAAGGATCGTTGACTCTATCGATCGCGATTGATAGGTTGATCATGATTGACAGGTCCATCGCGAGGGTTCTATCGGTCGTGGTCAAACAGTCGTTGAATGGGTCAGTCACGATTGACAGGTCCATCGGGACTGTCAGTCGTGATTGACGGGTCGATGGCGATTGATGACTCGATCGCGATTGACACGTGGCATGGGTATGCTCTGCCTTACTTTAGGATGTCACTTGGGCATAACGGTGAAGCATATATTTATAATACATTAAGGAATTTAATTAAATAGGATATTTATGATGGGTTTTGTCCATCATCGTTTGTCGATCGCGATTGACAGATCGATCGCGATTGACAGAAAACTAAGGAATTTGAAAATTTTAAAGACACTTTTGAAATGCTCTAGGCCTAGAGATCATGTTTATGCACTTAGTTTTGCGAAAGGTTCATTTTTCTGTCAATCGCGATTGACAGAGGTCAATGCCTCGGGACCTGCACAGTCAAAATTTTTACCTGCTGAAGCTGGTACAGCTGCTGGGGATGCTGATTCCTGCAGAAAATCTCAAAGAACACAGAAAAGCACAAAGCACACAATTGCTCTCTCGCTCTCTCTCACAAGTGAAATGAGGGGAATGGCATGGGTATGGTGATATGACCAAAAACGTGAAATTTTCGTGATGATGGAGGTGGGAGATGGTGATGATGATGATGGTGATCAAGAAAACAAAAGAAAATAGATAAAAGTGAAGAAAATACCTATGACTCCAACGCCTCAACTCTATGTCTTACCATCACACGCTTGTCCTCAAAGCTCGATCCCCAGCAACGACGCCAAAATTTGGTGTAGCTCAGTGATGAGTAGCACCTCCTTTAATGTCAATCCAGGAAGACATGAGAATGGTATGAAGACCTCGAGCAAGTGAAGGCACAAGTGTGTGAGTGAGAAGCACACTAACATGCACACACATACACACACACACGTGCACACAAGGCAAGAACAAAGAGAGAGACAATGGAATCCTTTTAGATTACTCAAAAGTGCTCTTATAAGTTCAATTCTACAACCAGCTAACCTCAAAAATGAGCTCTCTAGCTCTATTTATAGTTTTTGACTAGTTTTGGCCCTGTTCAGACCTAGTGTCCGGCCTAGTTAAAAATTAGGTTCTAGGGCCTATTTGAGGGCTCAAACAAAGTCTAAAAATCATGAAAATTTGTACCATGATACTTCTAATACTCCTCAAGCTCGAGGACTCCTCAGCTTGCACAAAATGGAGTTACAAAAGGGTCAAATGGTATTTACAATGATTTTTAGTGATGAGAATCACTGTTATGAGGGTGTTGATTTGGAAAAATTTGAATGGCCTACTTGCTAGATCTTCGTTGACTACTTTGTCTGCTTGTGCCTTCTCTCCGCTCTGGCTCCCTTCTTTGGCTTCCTTGTCTTGTGAGTCCTTGGGTGCTTTGACTGCTGCCAACAATGTGACATTTGTCAAAGAGTAAGTCAACCAAGTAAAAGAGATAATATGCCATTAGTACCACTTATTTCAGCAAGAGCATTTAGTAAATGGGGGTTGGATTTCATTGGACCTATACATCCTCCGGCAAAAGAGTCCCATGCTGAATATATGCTAGTAGCCACAGATTACTTGACCAAATGGGCAGAGGCTAGGGCTACAAAAAGGAAGGATGCTCAGACCACTCCAAGATTTCTTTATGAAAATATTATTACTAGAGTTGGATTACCAATTGAATTGGTAAGTGATAGGGGGACTCATTTTTTGAACCAAGTAATAGAAAACATAACTGAGTATTTCATGATTAGTCATAGAAAGTCAGCCCCTTATCATCCACAAGCCAATGGATTAGCAGAAAGTACTAATAAGGTACTTTGTACTGTTATGTCAAAATTGGTAAATACAAATAGGAATGATTGGGATTTGCAACTTAATCACGTCTTATGGGTTTATAGATTGACATACAAAACTGCAATTGGAACAACACCATTTAATTTGGTATATGGACAAAATGCAATTTTGCCTTTGGAAAATCCACTACAGACAAAAACAGGAGAAAATTAAAAAAACCAACTATGCTGACAAGACAGTAGAAAGGTGGAAAGTATGGAATAATCAGAAAAATCTAGGCATCAATCCAGAAGGGATGTGGAAACCAAAGACATCCAAGTGTTGTTCATCACAGAGATTCATCAACACCAAATGGAGGGAAAAATTGAAGACATCCCATCACAGTTTATCAAAAGCAGATTGTTTTACTCCAAAAACAAAGTCAACAGGAATCAAGTATTTTTGGGTGAAAAAATCAGATCTTTTTCAATGGAAAAAAAATAAGGATGAAGATACAAAAATAGTGCAGAAGCATGAAAAGCTACAAATGATTGGATTCTCAGAATTTCATCAAGATGGATTTAAGACACTCTTGAAATTATTTCCATGTACTTTACCTCATTCTTTTTTCTAGGAAAAAGAATAGGAGGGGAAGAGAAGATGAAAAAGAAAATTATTGGAAATTGGAGAAAATCATTAAAAATTTCCTTTCATAAGTTATAAAGCACCAACAAGATTTAGGTTATAATTTAGCAAGACTAAGCAGTCACTGTGTAATTATTTTTTTTTTCTTTTCTTTTGATGTTTTTTCTTATATCTGTCTAAATTCTTTTTAATTTTCTTTCATTATTTTCTTATTAAAAAAAAAATAACAAGAAGGGGAGAGCACTAGATATCTTGCTAACACATGTGATGATCACTTCAATTGTGTAGTGCCTGTGAAGCAATTGTTTCTCTTTTATTTTTTAATCAAATGTCATTGTTATCTCAAAGATAAATTTGATTTTTTTTCTTATATTTCTTGTGACTAATGTGGGTGGAGTTCATTTTTTTTTTGGAATAATATGATATACTTTCTTCAAAATGGTGAATTCAAAGGAACTACCCATTGATGACTTCAAAGCTGACTCTGTGACTTTGTCAAGAGGACATTGGTTTTAGACAGTGAAGCAACAACAGAAAATGTGGAGCTAGAATCTGATGAAGAACAGGATATCCTAGAAGCTGAGAAGATAGCCAAGGAACTTAAGGAAACCATTAATATCATTGGGCAGCATATCTTCACAGTAGGAATTGGAGGTCATAAATATACAATGCCATGTCAGGAAATCTACAAATTTCAAAAAGTTGCAGCTAATTATAAAAGATGGAAAGCAGTGGGGCTACACAGACTACTAGATGAACCTCTCTTCTTTATAGATTTTGAAAGGGTATCACAAGTCATGTCCAGTTTGTTGGAAGTCGACAAAGGTAATGAGGCATATTTCAGGTGTTCAGTTAAGGACAAAGGGAACAAGGAGGTACATATCTACCATTAAAGCAGAACACATTAGGGTAGCTCTTCAATTCTATCCCATGGGAACTAAATTGGATTGTAGTTTTGTCAAAAAGAATAAAGCAACTTATGCTGGATATTCAAAGTTTGTGGATTTCAAAGGAAAGGAAAATGAAGAATTTGCCATCAGAATGTTTCTTCAGTATTTGTGTTTCCCAAAGTTGCCAAGATATACAATGCTACATAAGCCAGTAACATTGGTCATGCTCAATAATAAGGACAAGACTAAACCATTTGGAGTAATGGATGTAACTCCCTACATTCATGACCAGTTGAAGGAAGCAGCAAAGCATTGGGAATAGAGGAAATTTATGAATGGAGCACAATTTCTAACAAAAATTATATACCATGTTTTAGGTATGGAGGATCCGCTCAAATTGGCTCTAGAATCTCAATATTTTAGAAGTTTGATGTCAAGAATTAAAATTCCTTCAAAGATGATGTTTATAAGAGAAGCAGAAGACAAGCATGAGGGGATCAGAAAGAAAAAGGAAAGGGGTATCAGAAGAAGTAATTCCAGTAAAGAAGAGAAGATTAGATCCAGGGAATGTTGTCTTAGAACAGGAAGAAGTGACAAAAGAGGAATGTGAAGCAGCTCAGAAAGAAGTGCAGGCCTCAAAGGAACCCCATCCACCTCAAACAAGCAAGGAACAACTCTATTCATATTTGACTCAAGGTAATGATAAGAGGGCAATATATGAAGCTCAATATCAGAAAATGTTGGAAAATTATTCATGTAAAGCAACTGATTGGGTACAAGAAGAGGTGGAACATTATGAAGAATTGCATGATCAAATGATGGTTGTAGAAATTGAAGAAGTATTTGTTAAAAAAGAAGTAGAATTATTGGCCTATTTTAAGGAATTACAAGGTCCTCCAGAGACTAGAACTACAGTAGTAGTAAAAAAGAAGGTCCAAAAAAAACCTGCCCAGAGAAAGAAGTTAACCAAAAAGAATAAGGGTAAGGCGGTTGAACATGTACAGATGCAAGAGTCAGTAAAATAGCCGTCAGAGATATCATCAGAAGAAATCAATTGGAGTAGAAGAGCACAGAATAAACAAACAAGGAGTAGCTTCTTCTGCACAATATTCCTCAAATTCTGAAAGTGATATGGAGAACTTCCTTCTTAAAAGTTTAAATCTCTCAGTACCCAGCACTCCAGTAACCATAGTACAATCTTCTTTAAAAAACAAAACACCAGAGGAATTGAGTCAAAAAACAAAAGGGATACAGATCTGTGAAGGATCAACAAAACAAGTTAGTCCTGGGGATGAAAAAATGAAATTAAAAGGTAAACAAGTGATGAGAGAAGAAGAGGGTGAAGCCAAGGAAGCAAAGGGAGAACTCAGTAGAGGACTAGTGGACACAAGATTTAAAGTTATATGGACAAAACCCTCACAACAACTTCACTACCAACCATATGAGGAAAAACCAGGATCGGAAGGAGAAGCACAATTACATAGTCAGATGCAGAGTCAAGAGGATGGAGGCAAGGAGGAAGAAAAGGATGTAAGATCAGAAAAAACAGATTTCATAGAAAGCAGAGCTGGAAGTACAGAAAGAGAAATAAATTAGAGTATAAGGGAAGTACTCTTTGATATAGGTCATAATGAAGAGTCCACACATACAAAAAATCAGGAAAAGGAAGAAGAATTAGATCTTATGAACATAGATGAGCAGGGGGAGGAACAAAAGGAGCAGCGCTTGAATGATCAGATAAAGAACTCAGTGGAGAGTGACTCAACTTCAATCCAGGGAAACAAAGTCCAGGCAGAGGAAAGAGAGGTCATTCAAGAAAAACAACAGGAAGTTGAGGAAAAGAATGCAGGAGAGATGGAAGAAGAAAAAGACTATGAAGAGGAAGAGAATCAAGTTATAGAATATGAGGAAGAGGAGGGAGAAAAAAATGAATATAAAGAGGAAAAGCAGATAGAAGTAAAGCAAATCGAGTTAGAAATTGGCCTTGAGAGGATACCAAAGGATATTAGATCTGCATGTCAAATCATCATGAGTAACATAGAACAATTCAGACCCTCCAGCAGAAATATGATTATATCAGGGGTACCATGATCATCAAAGAACAAAAGAAAGAAAAGGAGCAACTAGAAGATCAGATTAGGTTCATCAAGGAAAACAATGAAATTTTGTCTCAAAAAATAATCTCATTAGAAGAACAAGAGGTTCAAAGCCAGAATAAGATTCAATTTCTTGAAAACAAATGTGCTAAGCAGTTGGAGCATATTAATAAGATGGACATGGAATTAAAGAAAATGGAAGGAAGATTTAGAACCCTTCAAAGCTCATATCAGATCATGGTCAAAGCTAATGAAGATATAAACAGATTGTTGATGGAGGAAGGCCAAATGAAAGAAGAGAGTAAGATTGTACAAATAACCCAGGATGAGAGGGAGGAGTTCAATAAAGAAATTCTAAGGTTACAAGTAGAATTGAAGGAAGTCAAGGAAATGGAGAAGCAAGCTAGTGTGCATGCTGCTAGTGCAATGAGAGGATACAATAATTTACATTTGGATATAGCAAAAGAAAGAAGTGAATGGAATTAAGAGAAAGAGCTGTTGATATCCCAGAATCAAGGATTAATGTTGATGGTGGAGAAGTTACAGAAAAACTTGGAAGATTCACAAAAACACATTGAAGAACAGGTAGTGACCACACAAGTAGAGGAACATGAAGGAGGAGAAGATAACAAAATTCAAAATTTTGATGAACAAGAGGACAAAGCTGTTGAAGAATATTCAGACGAATTTTTTCAAAGGCTTTTAATAGACAGGGAATCAAGAATGGAATTCATAAGGAAAATGCATAATGAATATGAAGAAGAGATTGTAAATTTTGCTCTCAATAAAGGAGTAAACCCAGATCAACATCATTGGGCAGCTGATGGGTTAGGAATACCTTTCTGTATGATTATGGAGAGTATTAAAAATTATTAGATTGCAAGGGTAGGAATACCACCAAACAGATATTTGGAATATGAAGAAGACATTAATGTCACTAAGGAGTTGTTTGAAAAAGCTAATCCTAAATGGAGGAACAGATGGTTGAATGCTAACAAGGAATGCAGGAAGATTTGGAAAGAGGCACCTTTGCAGCTAAAAATAAATCCAGCCTATTGTCCAGTAGCTAGAAGAAGAGAATGGTTAGTGTTTTGAGAAAGAAGAAATGCAGGTCAACTTCCAACAAAATGGCTTAATTTCCCAAAAATAGCAGGACCAAAAGCAGGAACATGGCCAACAAAGAAGTATATGATTGATACAACAGAATCTGTTATATCTACATACAAAGATGTAAATGATACAACTTGTATATTATTGGTAAGAGTGATGGGACTTGTGGTAGCATGCATAGAAACCTTCACAGATATAGACGTCAGGACTCTCAATTACATTGGATTCAACTCACCTACAGATGCTCTACTTTTTGACCTAAGTGAAACACCAAATCGAATTTGTTTAATTGCATATTACAACAGAATAGTATTTTTGGGAAGCCATTATCTTCAAATCTTTGAAGACGCTTTTGACTATGGCTTTTTTGAAAGAGAGTCAGAAAATTTTGAGAATTTATCAGTAATCACTAAATCAAGACTCATTGCATATGAAGCTGCTTATACAAAATACTTGAAGAAAGATGTGATAGATAGACCAGAGGCAACAATACAATGGAGGAAAGCTTTATTTGAAATGGTCAACAATTTGAATATTACAGAAAGAAAGAGTCATGACTTCTTGTCTCAGGTTTATCAAAGAAAGAAGAAATGAAGGAAGCTCTCATTATTTTTCTTGTCAGGATATTTTTGTCAGGAGCCAAAAAGTCTAGGATGGGAAGGATGTTAGAAGAAGCAATTTTTGAGGAAAATTATTTGTAAAATGTCAAAAATTGGTAGACATATTTATACAAATGTTGTAAAAATTGAGGAAGAGTCTTCCTCATGTAAAATAGGATCATATGTATTTTTCCTAGAATTTTTGGAAGCTCTTAGATAGCATATTTTTAGAATAGAAGGAGAAAAGGACCAAAATTCAAGTGTGAAAAGGGACACTTGAAAAAGTATAAAAGATAATTTCTTCTATTTTTCAGAGTTTGGTTGTATTATTTTGATGCTATCCAAGTAATGAGAAGAGCTTTTCCTGTAGAAAATCGTGTTTTCTCCTTTCATGTTCTTTCTCTTGATTTGTTGAGTCTTATCATTGTGTAATCCATGGAATTTGTGAACTTATCTTGTGAATTTCTAAGTGAGATGAATGAAGATGGATGATTCTCAATGTATTGAGTAGGAAAGTGCAGAAGAACAAAGCTGGAATTGGAAATTCTCAGTTTTCACAAAATCGCGATTGTCTAGTTTGTGTGATACAGGTATTGTTTTTGAAATTTGACTTCATATTTCTATTCTACTGTGGAAATGGCACACTTTAGGCACAAAGATCATTGAAAATACTATTGTAGAAATCAAGATAATCAAAACCCTAGATATTACTATCCTTCTTCATAAACTTTTCAGAAAAACAGTCATCTCAACTCATATTCTTGGATTCCATTAACTAGAAGGGGTTGTGGTCTTTGCATACTTCCCATATTGACAATTTAAAGATGTATAGTTGATCCTTTTTGCTATAATGGTTGGAGAGGACAACTCCAAAGGTTAACAACAAACACCTTTACTTCTGAATATGGGCATCTCCTCATCTCTTGATATGTATCCATAGAGACTCCTTCCTTGTATATAGGTCTTCATCCTCAAGGACCATGCTGGGTAATTATTCCTATCCAATTTATCAATGAAAGAAGGAAAACCATCTCCCATTTTACCTCAACTTGCTCTAATACCACTGTTGGAAGAGATGGATGAATACCTCAAGGAAGTGAGGTGGTACTGGTAAAACCTGCTTTCTACCTGCCCTAATACACTTCAGAGCTATGTAGTAGGCCCTTTTTTCTTGCAAATGACACCAAGAAAGTACCTATGTACTTTAAATATGATGCTTGAAACAATTGATTCAAAACATATCACTTCATGAGTTGGTAGTGTCACAAAACTTGCTATTTTGGTCTAGACACCAGCTGGTTCTTTTGCTCAATGCTCAGAGCATAGTAACAATTAATGAAATTCCTTTTGATGGAATTCAATTAGCTTAGATAGCTAATGATTACAAGTGGAATCGTCTAAAAAGATAAACTATTCTCTAAGAAATCAATTTAGCAATCCAAAGCTTACCCCCGACTTTTTAGGGATTGAAAAGTGAATGACCAGTGAGCACTTCGATGAAACTTTCTCCCATTTGGCTCAACTAAATGTTTTTAAACTTTGATAGCATAAACTAGACTTCAAGCTAGTTCCAAAAAGCTATAGGTCATGCAAAATGGTTGAGAAATCATTGAGATATCATCATACAAAGTTCACTGTTCTGAGTAGTCATAATAGAGAAGTACAGAGAAATGTTCAATGAAGTAAATGTATTATAGCACATGATTATACAAGATCATTGGCATTGTATTAATGCTCAATGATAGTGGAATGAGTAACCTATGGTATAAGATACTCAAATCCTTCAAATGATCAATGGAAGAGCTCTCAATGAGGCCACCCACTCGCGTGATTTTCCAAGTCATTTATATAAGAATAGTTTGAATTTGAAATTCAAACTTGGCTCCAACTAAAAGTGATTCCCTTCATCTAGGAGATATTGTCTCATTGAAACTCATAGCTATTGTTCATCCTAACTCCACGAGATTTTGGCTTTTAAAAGATTCTCTCAAGGTTAAAACCTTTTACAATGGTGAATGATCAAAAGGTTACAAGCTAGGATTCACACTACATTCATATTTTGAAATCAAGAAGTTATTTACTGTGTGGAAGTTATGACTTTGTGTACATTGTTTATTATGAATTGTTTCTATTTACAATCAATGTTATTTGAAGTGGTGTGGAAAAAAAATGCATGTTTACGAGTATTCTATATTTGCAAATGCCCATTCCAAAACCTGTAAATTGGGTTACTCTTAGTCTATGGGCAACCATTAGACTCAACATTATGGCGACCACGATGGGATGAGGTAACAGAACACAACATAAATTGGATTGATGCCGGTACGAAGTGGCAAGGATTACTTACAAAAGACTTATCAACATGGTTATCTAGACGAATTCGTGCAGCAGACACTTGCAACATTGAAGCGTGAAGACATTCCTCTTCAGGATGCAATTACTATTCCAGAGGAAGTGCAAGTTTGGGTGGAAACCAGAGTTTTACCCTCCAAGCTTTTGAAGGATCTGCTCTTTGAGTGGAAGGACGAAAAAATAACTAAAGTATTGTGGCAAGGGGAATTTAGTGGGAATGACCAGTAAAACCACGTGCAAGAGGAGAAATACCCTCTGGAAGTAGGTCAAAGCGGCGGTAGTGTACCCCTGCCAGAATTGTAGTTAGCTCTGATACCTTTACCTCAAACCAGTACCTTACAGACACTTGGTGATTCCATGGCGAACATGCACCCATTACCAGTGCTAAATTATACTCATTTTCATGGGTGAGTGGATGAGGATCTAGATGTGCATGTATAGACATTTGAGAATCAGTACTTATGTAACCATCGTAATATGCATGACAATTGGCACAAGTTCCAGGTGTTTCAAGCCACGCTAGTCAACGATGTAGTAAAATGTCTTATTGAGTACCCTCACGATTACTTTTCAACTTATGATGAGTTGAAGGTGGTGTTTTTAGAGCGATTTCGGATTGTTAAGAGTGTTTTGGAGTTACATTCTTCACTTCAGTATATGCTGTAGAAATGGACAATTGAACAGTATGCATCGGATTTTTAGATCTATGCTACGATAGTTCCTAGCAAAAAAATGTCTTGTCAAAGGAATGTTAACAGAATTCTTCGTTGACGGACTTCCGCCACCCATCAAAGAGAAGATCTATATGTATACACTCGACCAATCCCGTACACCCTAGATTAGATTATTGACTTAGAGATACGAATGGATCGAAAGATGTAGTCTGCCAATTTAGGCTCTGAGAAGAATAATTTGGTGTTCAAGGAGGGCACAACCCTAGAGAAGTACTTGTATTGCCTATGGTGCAGGAATGGGGGCCACATCACGGTTGATTGTGTGCTTAACCAGGTATTTTGTCCAATTTGCAACAAAACTAATCAGAGTTTGGAGGAATGTCGCTTCAATGTGAGAAATACCTTGGTGGCTACTACACAAGTAGAGGTACCTTCTTGGAAAGGGATTTTGACTGGATATAAGCCCCAAGTTTCTACCGGACAATGGTAGAATAGTGAGGATGCTAGACTTGCAGGATCATCCCAATATCCAGATTCATAGCGATTTCCCGAGCAACAACATGGTTTCTAGCAAAACAGACATGAGTTTGATAGAGGACGATGATTCTAACAAGCTGGACTAGGCAACCTAGGGTAATCGACCAATCCAATGTCAGTTCTATCTCCAATATGGTCATAGACGGTGGGAATGCAAGGAGGCTAAGGAATATGATCATCAAAAGCAAGAAGCTAAGATCAAGGCACCTATGGCCAATGTGGTGACCTTGGAGTACATGGAGCCATCAGCATCAGTAGTTACCAGGTTTCAAAAAGAGTATTCAAGCAGTTAGAAATTGGATTATTTAACACTTGTGGAGCAAAAGCAAACTCTTAAGAAGGCAATACAGTGGGCTACGGAGTACCTGCTGCACTATGTTGAGTCTCTGCTATTCCCAATGAAATCTTCTAGAAGGAAGCATATACAAAGTATAGTTGGTACAAATTCAGAGGAAATCACGCAAGAGCCAAAGATGGATGCTGGACCAGATACATGTTTATCACAGAAACAAGGTGCACATGGATGGAAACAAGGGTATAACGATCACAAACCATCACTAAATAAGGAGTATTGTGAGTTCCCATAGGAATCTCACATCAAACTGTCATTGGGGGCATTGCTAGAACTAGTCCTAGCATTCCGAAAGCAGTTACTACAAAAACTATAGGAAAAATATACACCTTTTGGAAATCTAAAACCCTCAGTTTCAATGGTAAGGAATGTGCTGGACAGGATAGTGGACTATGTGGTCCCTATGATTACAATACAATATAAAAGTAAAGCTATTGCAAAGGTGTCACATCATGGATGCACTACTTCTTAACTAAGATGGTACATATGCGACATGGCATCACTTAGGCTTCTCACCCCAGTTGGTAGAGGATTTGTGAGGAGAGTCTATTAGAACTCTCGTGTGAGACTTCAAAAGAGTAACTCATTATGAGACTCTTTATGAGAAGTGTAGATCGGACGTGGCTGGGCGGTGAAGGAACTCGAATTCTCTGTGTGTTCAACGCATGGGCATCGCGTGGTTTATTTAGGAGCTATGACAAGCAAAACTTTATCATTTAATACTGGGAGTAGAGTTATGACTCTTCTCTTTAGAGTTTATAGGAGATAGAGATATATCTAACCTATTGGGGTACCAAACTCTTAGTTGATGCTACATCATAAGTATGATGTGTGAGCATCAATTAGGAGGATGGGTATTAGGGATTATCTGAATCTCTAAGGGAATGCTTTCTTCATTCATATGGCAAACTACAAGAAAGAGAAATATTAGAGTTTTCACAAGTTCCAATAGACGCTCTTCCAATAGAACTTAGTCCAAAGGTAATGGATGAAAAACCACAGAGATTGCATTTTACTACCGTGAGCTAGATGATGGATTTGCATTGATCACAAGGTAGTTTAGATTAAACTATTACTTGTGATTATACTCAAGGTTAGGAAGACCTAGAGTGGTATGAGGGCAATCAATCATTTAGTCTTACATGGGTTTAAAGTCACTTGTTATGGGACTTTGTTCTATACTTCAGAGGATTTTATGGTTCATTATCTCCATTATGATACAGTCAAGCTTATAAGTTTGACAGTTTTACACTTGCTTTTCATATTATTACTCCATAGAGGATACATCATATGGACTTAGGTCATTTGGATGATGTTGTATGTCATGGGAGTGATAGTTTGGAGGTGGAGTGTATATGGGAGATAATAGGCACCACTCACACGGTTTCCCACCTTTGAGATGATCTCTCATGAGGCTTCTTAAGGGGAAGGATACGGGAAACAACACACAGAGATGACCATGTACATAGAGTACATGGGGTTCAGGGGAGTCCGAGCACTTTCTTCTACCATTATGGACATTTCATCCACATTTTTGAGGATGAAAATGCTTTCAAGGGGAAGGAAATGTCACATCATGGATGCACTACTTCTTAACTAAGATGGTACATAGGCAACATGGCATCACTTAGGCTTCTCACCCCAGTTGGTAGAGGATTTGTGAGGAGAGTCTATTAGAACTCTCGTGTGAGACTTCAAAAGAGTAACTCATTATGGGACTCTTTATGAGAAGTGTAGATCAGACATGGTTGGGCGGTGAAGGAACTCGAATTCTCTGTGTGTTCAGCGCATGGGCATTGCGTGGTTTATTTAGGAGCTATGATAGGCAAAACTTTATCATTTAATAAAAGGTTTTGATTGATGGTGGTTCTAGTATCAATATTGCATCTACCACCACATGTAAGCAAATGGGCTGGAATAGCATTGACCCACCTCCCTTCTTTGTTCGGATGGTAGACCAATCACAGGTACAACTAGTGGGGATGGCCAAAGACATTCCTATTCGTATTGCATAGGTTCTATTTAATATTAAATTTTTTGTCTTGGAACTAAAAGGAAAAAACTTAGATTATAATTTGTTATTGGGCCGGCCGTGGTTGCACAATGCTAAAGTTTGCCAGAATTGGGATGAAAAGATAATTGCTTTCCGAAGAGGGCATGCCAAGTTTTTTGTCCTTTAGATGAAGAGCAACATTGCCTTTCGGAGCATAAACCAGTATTAGTAGAGCCTCGACATATGCTGGATGGACTCGACGAGGATGAGGAACAACAATTTTTGGAAGCAAATAGGTATTTACTCTCATTCGATGTAGCCGATATGAATTCAGTCATCAGCTCCAAATGGGATAGTCTTGCGGCCAAGGTGTGTATGAAATCTTTGGACTTGCAGGACGAGGATAGCGTTGAACTAGTGATAAAAGATCCTATGGAGAATGGAAAGATGCATGTAGAAGAAGATTCTTTAGAAGTGGTAAATTTGGGAACTACGAAAGAGCCTAAGCCAGTCCGAATCTTTTCGGAGCTTGCTGCAGAATTCGAGATGGCCTTGATTGCTTTGCTGCAACAATACAAGGATGTTTTTGCTTGGACATATTGAGACATGAAAGGCTTGCATCCAAAGCTTTATCATCACTAGATTTTGCTTAAGCCAGATGCTACCCAGTGATATAGCAGAGGTATAGAATGAACCCTAATTTTGCAGAACACATCAAACAAGAGTTGGACAGACTAATAAAATTTGGCTACATTGTGCCCATTGAAAATCTAGAATGGGTCTCTCCCATAATGATTGTTTTGAAGAAAAATAAATAGTTATGGATTTGTGTTGATTACAGGAAGCTGAATACGGCCACCATACGAGATCCTTTTCCCTATAGCTTTTGGACAATATGCTTGACGAGGTTGCAGGAAGGGAAATGTATTCATTTTTTGATGGGTTTAGTGGCTATAATCAAGTTCGGATGGTAAAAGCAGACATACCAAAAACTGCCTTTATTATGAATTGGGGAGCTTTTGTGTGTAGTATCATGTGGTTCGGATTGCCTAATGCGTTGAGTACTTTCTAGTGATGCATGCAGAAAATCTTTCCCCCTATCTTACCTCATTTATGTGCATTTTTCTAGACGATTTCTCTATTTTGGGTACAATGAAAGCTCACTTGGAACTTTGTGAGCTTGTTTTGATTCTTGCAGACAAGTAGATATTTGTTTGAATCCGAATAACTGGTAGTTAAATGCGGAAAATTATTGGGCCATGTCATTTTGGAAAAGGGCATAGTAGTGGATAATAAGGTCAAAGTCATCTTAGAAACTCCAGCACCCCGCAATCCAAACAAAGTATTGCATTTCTTTGGGCCAGGTGCAATGGCATGGCAAGCACTTATGGGGTCTTGCTCATATAGCCATTCCATTAAACAAGTTAGTGCATGCGAAACCGGTAGATTTTGTCTGGACGCAACCATTTCATGTATTTGTGGACACTTCAGATAGAGATATTGGAAGTGTCTTGATGTAGAAGGAGGATTGTAGTTGGTTTTGCCTGTGTACTATGCTAGTCGAAGACCCACAACTACGGAGCAAAATTACTCGATGATGGAACGGGAATGTTTAGGTATGATTTATTCCATAAAGACGTTTTGGCATTACTTGTTGGGCCGCACATTCACTTTTCATTTAGATCACAATGCTCTGTTTGTATTTGGTTAAACAACAAAATTTGGTGGGCCACCTTGCACAGTGGGTTCTCCTGTTGTAGGAATTTGAATTTGACATTGTTCATTGCCCAGGCACTAGTCATGCTATTGCAGATTTCCTATCACACATTGATCATGGGGAACCTCCCGATTGCATCAATGACACCCTTCCAAACACAGAAGTTTTTTTTGATAGTTGAAGTGGAGAATGCTCCTCAAACATATCCCACTTGGTACGACGAAATGCTCAGTTTTCTCGAAAATGGTATTGCTTCACCCTACTTAAGTTGCGTAGCATGGAAAAAACTTGGACTTTGCAATCGTAGGTTTATGGTTATTATGGGCCAATTATATCATAAAGACCCAACGGACATTTGGATGCACTACATTCCTCCACACGAGGTGTAGGCACTCATTTCGGAGGCTTATGCTGGTGAAGCTGGTGGGCACTTCAATCATTTGAGTACGGTGCAAAAAATCCAGCAATCTCGATTATGGTGGCCAACTATGTACTTGGATGTGCAACAAGTCGTACGGATTTGTGATCCATGCCAATGAAATGGAGAACCTTGCAACAGTCATCACTTTCCATTGCAGCCGATTCTTCCCCTAGAAACTTTTCAAAAATGGGGTTTGGACTTCATTGGTCCCATCAAACCACATGGAGTGCACACTGGAGCGCTGTACATTTTAACCTATATGGATTAATGCATACGCTGGGCCGAATCATGGGCAAGTAAGCAAGGTACTGCACAAACAATGGAAAGGAAATTGCAGAATGATATCTTTCCACATTATGGATTACCACTAGAATTAGTTTTCGATCGAGGAACTCATTTCTTGAATCATTTGATTGCCGAACTTACCGTGGATTATCAAATTAAGCATAAATTTAGTTCCCCCTATTATCCTTGGGTGAATGGATAGGCCGAAATTACCAACAAAGTTTTACTGCACATGCTCCAAAAACTATTGCTAGATTCAACAGATCAGTGGGAAATCATGCTCCCCACTATCCTATGGGCTTATAGGATTGCTTATAAAGTTTTGGTAGGTAGCACAGCTTTCAAATTGTTCTACGGACAAGATGCGATACTACCCTTTGAATTTGCGGTACCCAATCTCAAGATTGTGGTGCAGAAGCGATTGGTTCCGAAGGAGTCTTTTGCATGTCAAATGGACCACTTGCGGCAATTAAATGAATAGCGTTATCATAGCTTTTTATTGTTACAGGAAGTCCAAAGCAGACAAAAGAAGTGGCATGATCGCAATCTCCAAACTAAGATTTTTCACCCTAGAGATTTGGTATTGTATTTTCACTTTTTATTTTATTGTTGCGGCAATTAAATGAATAGCGTTATCATAGCTTTTTATTGTTACAGGAAGTCCAAAGCAGACAAAAGAAGTGGCATGATCGCAATCTCCAAACTAAGATTTTTCACCCTAGAGATTTGGTATTGTATTTTCACTCCAAAATGAAGAGAAAGATGGGTAAACTAAAATTATGATGGACGGCTCTATTGTGAATTCATGCGATGTGCGGCCTCGGTTCATTTCGGTTGGCTACGTTCATTGGAGAAGTTCTTCTGACTGTCATTAATGGGTCTAAATTATAGCCCTATTAGGGTTCCAGATTAAAAAAAGATTTATAAATACAAATATTACCATTAAATACATCGGATTGTGGAATCTCAAGCATGATGTGCAGTGTAACTACTTAACATGCAATCGTACAGGCAATCAATGAATGGTGGCGGTCACAACATTTCAAATCTAATGATTGTTTCTTATTTTGTCAGACAAAAATCAGTGCAAAATCGTGAGTTACAATTCCTTAATTAGTAATCATGGCTGAGACTCGAAGCTCTCTACATAGGCAAGCCCGGCATAAAAGGCTGCACACTTTGCCAAATTTGGCTTCTTTGGTGAGTTTTGTTGGTGCAAACAAGCCTTAACACTTGGCTTTGTTTTGTGTCTTGAAGACTCAACATAAAGATTTGAAGAACATTGGATATCAACATTGAAGATTTTACAAGAGCTTGGAGTAATTCATGAAGACTTCATTTGAAGGAAGACCATAGGAACACATGCCTATGCTTAGTTACATTTTACTTCATGTAAAAGTCAATATGACTTTATGTAATCTTACCTACTTTCAAAAGTCGTGAAATTTGAAAGGTATGAATGGAGAGAATATCTCCATGTGATTAGATGAGAGATTTGAGGGAGCCTATTTTTTGAATTTGAAATTCAAACTCTCTTCAAACTCTTATAAAAGCCAATGAAAAAGTCGCGGGCATTGTTGCTCACTTCCCAAGATAATTCCAAGAAATACATTGAGTGTGTGAGAGCTACTATTGAGCCTACACCTCTGAGTACCATTGGGCATCACTCTACATGCCAATGGGAATGTACATTTGATAGATTCAATACATATACTCATTGTCATTATCTCTGTTTTCTCTGTGTGACCATCTTCAAGTCTGTCAACTTCAACAGGGCATATCTCAAGATCTACTGAACCAAATTGGATGATTCAAAGCTCATTGGAACCAGCTCAAAGCATTCTACAACACTACAAAATTTCAAGTCATTCTATTCAGTCAATTGGGAGAAATCTCAGTCGAGGCAGTCACTGGTATTTTTCTGTGTTGTTCCTAAAAAGTCGGGGGTGTCTCTGATTTTGCTAAAGATCATTCTCAGTGCATAGTTTGTTAATTGGAGTGATTTAACTTGCTAATGGTAGCTTGTTAAGTTAATTTAATACTCCCAGAAGGAATTAAACCAATTGCAAGTGTGCTGGTCACACTGAGCTTAAGACTGAGCAGGTATCATTACAGAAATAGAAAGTTTTTGGAGTTGTGAAGGTTCAAAATCATCTGTTTTGATTTGATCATTACTCAATCATTTTGTAAAGCACATATATAGTTTCTTGGTGTCATTTGGAAGATCAAGGAGTCTCCTAACCATATCTGAAGAGAAAAGAGGGCAGGTGTGAAGCAGGTCTAGCAGCATCAACTTGATCTTCTGATTGTACTCAGCCATCACATCCAACAGTGGTATCAGAGCAAATAAGGTAATCATGGGTGATGGTTTCCCTTCCTTCATTGACAAATTGGATAGAAATAACTACCAGGCATGGTCATTGAGAATGAAGACCTATCTACAAGGGAGAAGTTTGTATGGATACATATCAGGAGATGAGGAGTTGCCCTCATTCAAAACCAGAGGCCTACCTACAAAGGATGAACATGAGAGACTCAACCAATGGTGTGCTAAAGATGCTTTGGCAAGGTGATATCTTCTAAACTCTATCTCTGATTTTCTTCTACCTCATGTAAGGAACTGTAAGACTTCCCAAGAGACTTGGGAAACCTTGTCAACATACTTTTCATCAAGCACAAGGGCCAGAAAGAATCAGCTATGGATTGAGTTTACAACTCTAAGGAAGCAATCAAAACAATGTGTCTCAGATTTTGTCACCAAAGTCAAAGACATTGCAGATCAACTTGCAAGTGTTGGAGAAGAAATTGAGGAAGAGCAAATAGTCAGACAAGTGATCAATGGACTAAAGGCAGATGACAAGTGGGAGAGCTTCACCACTGCAATGGACTTGTACATGGACATCCAAGCACCTGATCTAACAACTCTGATTGGACAACTCTTTACACATGAAGCAAAGATCACAAAGAATGGAGAGCAATCAAAAGGTAACAATCCCTCTGCCCTATATACTGATAAGAAGTCTAAAGACAAGGGTAAAAGCAAGAAGGTTGATGAAGAAGGATCCACCTCCCAAGCAAACTATGCAGGGAGAGGTAGATCATCTAGAGGTAGGGGCAGAGGAGGTAAGTCAGGTAGGGGGAGACCCTATAATCAATCTCCATGCAATATTTGTGGCTTGTCTAACCATACTACAGATGAATGCTACAAAAACTACAAGAACCAAAGAGGAAGAGGTCACCAAAGAGGAGGATACTCCCAAGGCAGAGGAAGATTCAATCAATCTCAAGGCTACCATGGCTACAACAATAATTACAACAACAATAGCTACAATCACAATAGCAATTATCAAGGTGGATACAGGAACAGGAAGGATTACAACAATTATGCAGAGGATCAAGATGATTCCTTGTTGATTATGAACATGACATCTAAATCAGGTATCAATGATGATCATTTGTTCTATATTGATTCAGGTTGCTCTAACCATGTAGCTGGAAATGTTGCCTTACTCTCTGATTTGGAAGAACCTAAAGGCAAGCACCAAGTGCAGACAGGTGATGACACTAAACATTCAGTGGTTAAAGTAGGCAATGTCAAAACAAGTGATGGTAATCAGAATTTACTTAGCAGAGTATTGTATGTTCCAACAATCACCAAGAATCTGATGAGTGTAGGTCAGATTGTTGAAAAAGGTCTACAGGTCAGGTTCACTCAACATGGTGCATATGTGGAGGATCCAAGACATGGATTCAGAAGGATAGCCAAGGGAGAGAAGTCAGGTAGATTATTTACCTTTGAACTTGAAGATACTAAGAATATTGCCTTGTACAACTATAAGGACCAAACCCTATCAGAATTGGAGATGTGGCACAAAAGATTAGGTCACATTGGAGAAAGGACAATAAAGCAAATGAGTAGAGATCAATGTGTGCTTGGGATACCTAATGTATCCAAGCAACACATGATATACAAGTGTGGGGCTTGTCAGTTTGGTAAGTCACACAGATTGCCATATACCAAGAAAGGATTTATGCATGAAGATTACTTGGAATTGGTGCATACAGATGTTTGGGGACCAAGCAAGGAGCCATCCATATCTGGATCAAGGTACTATGTGTCCTTTATTGATGACTATAGCAGATGGACTGTCTTGTACTTCATGAAACATAAAGATGAAGTATTTAATTGTTTCAAAAGGTATCTTGCATTAGTTGAGAATCAAACAGGTAGACATTTGAAGAGGCTAAGGTCTGATGGTGGTGGAGAATACTTCTCCAATGACTTTGAAGACTTTTTGCAGGAAAGAGGCATCAAGAGGGAGATTACCACAAGGTACTCACCTGAACAAAATGGGGTAGCTGAAAGAAGGAATAGACTCATTGTGGAGACAGCTAGGTCTATGCTTAATGAGAAAAAACTACCAAATTATCTTTGGGCAGAGAGTGTATCTACTGCCACATACTTAATCAACAGGTTGCCATCAAAGACACTTGATGGAATGACACCCTATGAGGCTTGGCATGGTAAGAGACCATCTCTGGATCATTGCAAGATCTTTGGGTGTGTTGCATATGTACATATTCCCTCACAGGTAAGGGGAAAGCTAGACCCTAAGGCTGAAAAGTGTATCTTTATTGGTTATAATTTGAATCAGAAAGGATACAGGTTCTATAACCCCTCAAACAAAGGCTTCAAGGTAAGCAGAGATGTCATCTTTGATGAAAATGATTCATGGTATGAAAATGAGTGCAGGAAAGTTAACCTACCTTATGATATGGAAGAAGACTTTCCAAAGCTTGTCAGGCAAGAACCAACTCAGAATGAGGACACAAGCTCAGATGATGAAGACACCATCAACATTGAAGAGTTCAAGGCTTGGAAATCCAAAGGGAAGATGAAGATGAAGCAACTTGAAGACAATCCAGAATCCTCAACTCAAGCTATGAGGAGATCTTCAAGAGAAAAGAAGAAACCAATTAGGTATGGGTATGATACTTCACTTGTAACCAAGCACTCTGTATATCTTGTAAAGGATATCCTGAATGAAGAACCAGGTACATTTGAGGAAGCTATTACTAAATCAGAATGGAAGGAAGCAATGGATGAAGAAATGGAGGCTCTCAAGGAGAGTGATACTTGGGACTTGGTACCCAAGAAGGACTCCATGAAGGTGATAGGATCCAGATGGATCTACAAACTCAAGAGGAACTTAGATGGTACAATAAACAGATATAAAGCTAGGTTGGTAGCCAAGGGTTTTGCACAAACCCAAGGCATTGTTTATGAGGAGACATTTTCTCCTGTGGCCAAGATGCCAACTATCAGAATTATGGTGAGTGTAGCTGCATCCAAGAATTGGAACATGTACCAATTGGATGTGAAGAATGCATTCTTAAATGGATGGATATCTGAAGAGGTCTACATGTCACAACCACCTGGCTATGAGGATCCCAATAAGGTAAATCATGTTTGTAAATTGAAGAAGGCTCTGTATGGATTGAAGCAGGCACCTAGAGCATGGAATTACAGATTGACAACCTATCTCTTGGATCAAGGATTTGTGATGAGTAAAGCAGATACTTCATTGTTTATAAAGAAGAGCAATTCAGAGGTAATATACTTGTGTGTCTATGTTGATGACATCATTATTACAGGAAATGATGTTCAAGGAATTAGACACATCAAAGGTCAAATGATGAAGGAATTCAAGATCAATGTCTTGGATTATTGAAGTACTTCCTAGGACTTGAATTGGTTTACACAAATTCAGGTATCTTTATTACTCAGAAGAAGTATATTCAGGAAATGGTCAGGAAGTTTAATTTGCAGGAAGCTAAAGTCTCAAACATTCCTATGGAAGTTAATCACAAACTCAGTGCACATGAAGGAGAAGAACTCAAGGATATTACAGGTTACCAAAGTTTGGTAGGTAGTCTTAATTATGCTACCTTAACCAGGATTGATATATCATATGGTGTTAGTGTACTTAGTCAATTTATGCATAAGCCAAGAGTACCACATTTGGAGGCAGCCAAGAAGATAGTAAAGTATCTAAAGGGAACACAAAATCATGGTTTGTATTTTCCATATTCATCAGACATTGATATCAAAGTATACTCAGATGCAGATTGGGCAGGTTGCAAGGATGACAGGAGGAGTACATCTGGATACATATGCTTTGCAGGTGATAAACCAATTTCTTGGTCATCCAAGAAACAACCCACAGTGGCTCTATCATCTGCTGAGGCAGAATACAGAGGGCTAGCCAATGCCACTCAAGAAGCCATATGGTTGAAACTACTATATTCAGAATTGGGCCTATACACAAGGCCACCTATCATATTTGGTGATAACACAAGTTCACTACATCTAGCAGCTAATCCTGTGTATCATGCTAGGACAAAACACATAGAGGTTCATTACCACTATGTGAGAGAGAAATTACTTAGCAAGGAAATCCAATTATCATATGTGTCTACTAATATACAATGTGCAGATTTGCTTACAAAAGCTTTAGATGGGAGTAAGCTATGCAGGTTAAAATCCATGATTGGATTGCAGGATATTATTGAAGACTAGAGATGAAGACTCAAGCAAGTGTTTGGCTTGAGGGGGAGCTGTTGGTGCAAACAAGCCTTAACACTTGGCTTTGTTTTGTGTCTTGAAGACTCAACATAAAGATTTGAAGAACATTGGATATCAACATTGAAGATTTTACAAGAGCTTGGAGTAATTCATGAAGACTTCATTTGAAGGAAGACCATAGGAACACATGCCTATGCTTAGTTACATTTTACTTCATGTAAAAGTCAATATGACTTTATGTAATCTTACCTACTTTCAAAAGTCATGAAATTTGAAAGGTATGAATGGAGAGAATATCTCCATGTGATTAGATGAGAGATTTGAGGGAGCCTATTTTTTGAATTTGAAATTCAAACTCTCTTCAAACTCTTATAAAAGCCAATGAAAAAGTCGCGGGCATTGTTGCTCACTTCCCAAGATAATTCCAAGAAATACATTGAGTGTGTGAGAGCTACTATTGAGCCTACACCTCTGAGTACCATTGGGCATCACTCTACATGCCAATGGGAATGTACATTTGATAGATTCAATACATATACTCATTGTCATTATCTCTGTTTTCTCTGTGTGACCATCTTCAAGTCTGTCAACTTCAACAGGGCATATCTCAAGATCTACTGAACCAAATTGGATGATTCAAAGCTCATTGGAACCAGCTCAAAGCATTCTACAACACTACAAAATTTCAAGTCATTCTATTCAGTCAATTGGGAGAAAGCTCAGTCGAGGCAGTCACTGGTATTTTTCTGTGTTGTTCCTAAAAAGTCGGGGGTGTCTCTGATTTTGCTAAAGATCATTCTCAGTGCATAGTTTGTTAATTGGAGTGATTTAACTTGCTAATGGTAGCTTGTTAAGTTAATTTAATACTCCCAGAAGGAATTAAACCAATTGCAAGTGTGCTGGTCACACTGAGCTTAAGACTGAGAAGGTATCATTACAGAAATAGAAAGTTTTTGGAGTTGTGAAGGTTCAAAATCATCTGTTTTGATTTGATCATTACTCAATCATTTTGTAAAGCACATATATAGTTTCTTGGTGTCATTTGGAAGATCAAGGAGTCTCCTAACCATATCTGAAGAGAAAAGAGGGCAGGTGTGAAGCAGGTCTAGCAGCATCAACTTGATCTTCTGATTGTACTCAGCCATCACATCCAACAAGTTTGTGTACAGAGTGACTACAACAAGTAGAGATAATGTGCATAAAGCAGAAGAGCAGAAGTACAGCTTTGGCGGTCTCATTCTCAGATTGCCACCTGCTATACATTCCAAAGAAGCTGTTGCAGGAGCAGAAGGATTGGTTCGAGTGCAGGGGTCTCTTGTAGTGCATGATGCTGGATTGGCGCAGTATTCGACCTCATCCACAAGCGAAGGACATTGCCATGGAGATAGCGAGGCAGGCCGATGGCAATGATATAAACTCGCAAGAAATCAGTATTTGGATTGGCCAGGAAGTGTTTCAGTTGTCATCTACGCTAATAGATGAGAGATTTAATGTGGCTAATGAGGGCATCATGTTGAACACGGAGTTTGTCGATGGCGTGGAGATTTGCACATTGCTCGACAAACCCTGTTCGGGTGAATATAGGTTTGTTCAACTGTTAGATGACAATCCTTTGAAGTTGGGATTGGTATTAACAGCTATGATTATTAATTTGCAAGCTAAGCATTATAGAATATCCCAATAGCTTTACGACTTGGTGAAGGAATCTGCAAAGACACAAGTGAATTGGGCAAAGATCATTTTTTGGAAGCTGAAGAAGGAAGTCCGCAGATTGTTTAGACGTACCAGATGAGCAATGAATGCAGTGTTAGAATCCAAGGTGAGAGTAGTTTTTACTTTGCTTTTCATGACTCCGACGTACTTACCTCGAGAATACACAATATGCTCAGGTAAGGTGTTTCTACAAATGCTGAAGAAAAGGGCAGCAGAGCAAAAATCCGGAGGTAACACTTCTCAGGATCATGCGGAAACAGAGATTGATGAAGAGGAAGAGTCGAGGAGGTGATAGGTAGCGGAGAATCAATGGAGAGAAGCAAAGAGAAAAGCAAAGGAAGAAGAAGATAGAAAGGCAAAGAAAGAAGCAGAGAGGAAGGCAGGAGAGGAAGATGCAACATGAAACCAGGAGGAAGAAGAGAGACAACGACAACAAGCGGAAGAAGAATCTCGGAGAAGAGAAGGGGAAGAAAGGGAAAAAAGAGCTGCCGAGGAGGAAAGACGTCACGAGCAACAACAAGAACAAGGAGATTGTTCCCGAAGTTCTTCAAGTAAGATTCCGATATTACATACTTTTCAAGCATGTGGACTTGTAGATAAGTGGAAGACTAAGGAAGGAAGAGTGAAGTTACCCCCACTCAAGTGTACCGATACCATTTATCCGTGGATGTATAATACTAAAACTGTCAGACCGGAAATACTCGACGATCTAGCCGGAGGGTTGTCATGGAGTGCAATGAATCTCATAGAATTCTAGAATAAATATAACTCCATGATAACAGAAAAAGACAAGTGGTTTACGGAATGAGATCAGATGATGATGGAGATTACTCGACTTCAAGCAGAGGTAGAAGCCACTAGAACGAAAAGCACTGCTAGAGATAGTACAACCCTCAAAGAACTGATGGATGATTTGAATGAGGCTATTTTAGAAAATAACACTTTAAAGGTAAATGTTGAAGAGAAGTCAAAAATCATAGCCAGATTATAAGCAAAAGTTGGACAAACATAGAAATCTCAGCAAAAATTAAAGAAAACCAATAAGGAGTTAGCTGCGAAGTTGCAAAAATCCAAACAAGAAGTACAGAGGTTGAATGCGAAGTTCAAAGAACAGAGTGGTGAAATGAAAAGACAAAGTATATCAACCGCAGAAGTGCAAGAAAAACTAGCAATTCGGAATTCGGAATTTATGACCTTAGAAGAAAAGCTCCGGACTGTATAGGAAAATCTGGATATGATGATCGCACAAGTTGTAGGGATCCCCTAATTGGAGAAACAAATTAGTCAATGGAAGCAACATTATGCAGATGCGAACCTCGTTTTGGTAGATAAGGAAGCGAAAGTGGAGAAACTTGGAAAAGAGGCCTCAGTTTTGGAAGTTACATGTAAAACGAAGTTAGAAGAAATGTTGAAGACAACTGCAGGATATATAACTAAATTATCTGATGTTACTATAGCTTTTGACAAGCTATTAGAGGGATTTCAATAGCATATCCCTGAATTAGAAGCTTCCGTAGTTATATATAGGAGTTCTAGTCAACAATTATTAGATACAAAGGAATTTTTTGAAGCGGAGATACTATAAGCGAATCATGTTTCGAGAGATGCAAAATCAAGATGATGATTTGGAAATCTTATACTTTGTAATTAGTGGGTTTGGATCCACCCTGCATGCGAGTGTTAGCAGCCGGTGTGGGCAACCACTTTTTCTTGTAACCAAAATGATCATTTTCAATGTAATTGAATGGAGATTTACGAAGATGCTAAGAGGTTTTGGAAATTTTCAATTTTGATTATTCTATATTTTGGAAGTTTGAAACAGTGCAAAGCCCTTACCCTTACGAAGAAGTATGGTGTCATATCTTACAGACCAATTCTAAAAGTGGCGAATACGAAGTGTGCAGATACGTAGATACGGAAAGGGTGAAGTCTATATTTTTTGAAGTCTGATTGTAGAGATGTAATGTAACTGCATTCATATTTTGAAATCAAGAAGTTATTTACTGTTTGGAAGCTACGACTTTGTGTACACTATGTATTATGAATTGTCTCTATTTACAATCAATGTTATTCTAAGCAGTGTGGAACAAAAATGCATGTAAATCCCTGTTCTTGAACCTGTAAATTGGGTTACAGTTAGTCTGTGGGCAACCAGTAGACTCAACATTTGCCTCTAGGGATTTTTGGCTCTTTTCCTAAGTTCCCTTGCTCTATATCACCTATTTCAACTTCTGATATTATAATGCCAAATTCATTTGTCCTATCTAGTTGAGTGGTGACTACATACATTGTCCCTTCTTTATCTATGTATGTACCATCTTCAAATTTGATGACTAGATGTTCTAGTCCAATGGGTTGATCTGAGCTTTTAATCTGGACAACAGATCTTCTTAGACCCTCCTCATTGATGCAAGCAATTAATCGGTTGGTCCTAATGTACTCAAGTTGAGTTTTGTAAGGGCCTTCAGGTTTCTCTAAGTAAGCCACACCTGAACTTCTTGTGGGTCTCTCCATGCCATAACACATCTCCGATTCTCTAGTCTCAGAGCTAGGATAGTACGAATAATCTCTCAACTGTTGGGCCCAAGACCAAGCAATGTGATTGACACTAGCCTTTGAAGACCTAAGGATTTGTCTATCTCTCCCTAGATGTCATCCTGATCTAAGGTTCATATGCCTGATTGAACAACCCCAATTTTACCCCAAGTATAGCCTCATTGCAGATCGATTTGTATCAGTCACTTGGTTCTTTTTTAGTTGGTTATCGTGTTTATGCTCTTGTCTGATAACACATCATCAGGAACACTTGAGTGAATTTCTGCACCTTAAGTTGACCGTACCACGTTAAATTCTTTCCTTTAAAGTTATCGATCACAAAGAGATTATATTTCTACTTGAATTTGAGTGTTTATGTAGTCTTGAACTTGATAGATGCCTATCATCACCCTGACTTACTTCTAGAACGACTCGCACTTAGCCTAAGCTAGGAATTGACTAAGGGGGTTAAGAGAATTCCCAACCTCGAGCCTCTTGCTTTTCAGACTACTAAGTGAGCCTAGGAAACACTCGCCCAAGCCCAATGTTCACCTCGGCAAGTCTGCCTGAAGCCCCTTGCTTGCGCACCAAAGACCTATGAAGATTTACGAATTAGTATTGAGCTAGATCAAAGATGAATAGAGATACAAAAAAACCTTCAAACATCCACTAAAAGGTATAGAACCTTTTTTTTCACTCTTGCCCTAAAAGTCTTCTGACAACCTAATCCCAAATGATGACCAATTTAAAAATACTTGTACTAAAACTCCACATATGATTTTTTACAAAAACTAGTTGATGTCCACATAGGATTCTCAAGGAGCTTTCCAACAAGACCAAAATTGTAGCAAATGGAGTTCGTATGAAGAGTTATGATAAGTCAGGCACTTAGGGGTCAAAACAAGAAATTCAAGCACTCAGGGCTAGCCCACAGTGTTTTCTAAGGTTTCCTTATGCTCAATTACCCCTTAATTTTACCAAAAATTACCAAAAATATGCTTAAAATTCAAACGCGCTTAAAATTCAAACGCTAAAAAGTGCCAAAAATTCTTTCAATTGCGATTGACGGTGTCAATCGTGAGGGCTGTCACTCATGATCGATGATGTCAATTGTGATTGATGGTATCAATCACAATGGACATTTTTTCCATAAACTTCGGTGTGATTTCAATCAATCGATGGTGTGTTTGTCCCGAGGGACACATGGGCACGCGAATTATTGTGTCAATCATGAAATTTTAGTCAATCGTGATCGATAGTGTCAATCGCGACTGACAGAGTCTGACATGGCAGTCGGTCATGGCTGTTGATCATGATCGATAGTGTTGGTCGTGATTGACATGGTCTGTCCGTCAACTTTGTCGATCGTTTTTGTCGATCGTTGCTGTCGATCATGATCGATGATGTCGATCTCGATTGACAGAGGTGTCGGTCGTGGCTGTCGGTCGTGATCGACAATGTCTATCGTGATTGACAAAAAATTAAGGAATTTTTTTATTTTAATAAGTGATCTAGAATGTGCTAATCATGTACTTTATGGTTCTGCAATTTGTTTTGCCAAAAGCTGAATTTTTCTATCGATCACGATCGACAGAGGTCAACACCTCAAAACATGCACATATAGTTTTCTCACTTGCTGGAGCTGCTACAACTTCAATGGAAGCTGGTACCTGCAAGAACGCCCAAAAAAACATAGGAAAAAAGTGTGCATGCAAGATCTCTATCGCTCTCGCTCTTGCTCTCAAGTGAAAATGAGGAAATGAATGGGGATGGAGGTATATAGTCACGGTGGTGAAGATGATGATGAATGGATATTGTATGTAGAAGTGAAGAGGAAGGTAAAAACAAGTAAAAGAAAATGCTTGCCTACTCTTCCAATTTCTCTAGTCTACATCTTACCATCACACGCTCGTCCTCAAATCTTGATCCCCAATAACGGCGCCAAAATTTGATGTAGCTTAGTGGTGAGTAGCACCTCCTTTATTGTCAATCCCATGAGGATGGTATGAAGACCTCGAGCAAGTGATGTGCACAAGTGGTGATAGAGAAGCACTCAAGCATGCAAACATACACACACACACGCACACAGGTAAGAACAAAGAGTGGAACAACAAAAGCTTTGATTAAGATCAAAAGACAATTACAAGAGCTCCTCTTAGTTCAAACTACAATTTCTGCCCCCAAAAATGAGCTCTCTAGTTCCTTTTATAGTTCTTGATTAGCTAGTGGCCCTTGTTCAGACCTAGTGTCTGACCTAGTTAAAAATTAGGTTCCAAGGCTTATTTGGGGGCTCAAATGAACTCTACAAATTATGAAAATTGGTACAAGGCTAGATCTAATACTCCTCAAGCTCGAGGACTCTTGGGCTTGCACAAAATGGAGTTGCAAAAAGATGAAATAGTATTCACAATGGTATTCAGTATGTGTGTAGAGTATGATTTGAAATTTTGCATACACTTCCTTGGAGCTCCCTACACGCTCCTCTGTTTGAGAGTTAACTTCCTTATTGATCCTATTCTTAGTCCTTCTTTGGATTATTTGTCTATTAGGACCCGCCTGGCCTTCACTCGACCTTGTATTTCCTTGTTGTGTCATGTCCAAACTACCAACACCTACCCTCAGAGGCGACAAAAGGTAAAATCATTAAGCCCAATTAGTGCAAGGAGCTTTTGCATGAATATCCAGAAATGATGCATACCTGGACGAAGGCCCCACTAAGTTTAAAGTACAATTAGTGCTACGGTCTAGTGCCACAAAATTGCTCCTGGACTACATTCGTTATTAAAGTTCAAAACAATAAGCAATGCCACGATTAGCTAGAAAATATCCTTATTTAACACCCCCAACTTCATTGCATGATCGACGTAGCTGCACAGATGAACATTAAAGTTTTTGACATGATGCAAAAAGTGTTTAAAATCTTTAGTAGAGTCAAAGCATCACATGTCAACACCCTGCATATGATATGAGCACAATGCCGTCAATCAGGGTGTGTTATGCTTAGCACTGTTGGATCAAATATTTGCCTGCCTCCTACAAAATGACATTTGAAGAAATGTTTACGATTGGATTTTGGGAATATCACTCTGAAGTCTTCATGAGTCGATCGACACATCTATTGTAGTTGTTTGCTTGTGAACAACTAATGTACTCTACACACTACCGACTCCAACCACCAGAGGAACCTCAGACAATTGACTGAGCTAAACTAGAAGTTGATCTCCTGAAACGTATCCACATCGAAGAGCACACCCTTGTTGGGAAAGATGGATGGACACTCCAACAAATGATTAGGTACTTCTAGATCCTGCTTTGTACCAACCCCTTGTAGCTTCAGAGTTGCATTGTGGGCCCTCTTAGGTCTCCAATGAAACTATACAAGTGCCTATGTACTTTGGAAATGATGTGAGAAATGATTGAACCAAAATAGACTACTTCCAAGTTGAAGGATTAATGAAAACCTTCTATTTTTGTTCACACACCTGCTGCTTTTATGCTCAGTACTTCCAGTACAGTAGGAATTAGAAAACTTCCTTTTAGACATATCTAATTAGCTTAGTAAGCTAATGATTACAAGTGGAATCACTTATAATGATGCACTATACATAGAGCCATCAACTTAGCAGTTGAATCATTACCCCCGATTTTTTAGGACCTCTGTAGAGTTTGACTAGTGACTGCTTTGATGCTCTTTTCTCCAAATGTACTCAATCTGTTGTGTTCAAAATTTGTGAGCATGTAGAGAACTTGGAGCTAAATCTGACAAGCTATAGAACATTGAAAATGGTGGAGAAATGATTGAGATATGAGCAGTACAAGTTGACAGTTATGAATGACTATAATAGAGAGACCATAGATGAGTAATGTAGATCTATTGTATTAAAGAACAATGTTGTACAAAATCATAGGCTTGATAATCAGTGACTAATGATGGTGAGAAGTATAGCTTACAATTTAGACCTCACTCTCTTACAATGTGGCAATGGAGAACTCAAGAATAGAGAGTCTATGGCCGTGAGTTTTCTTTACATCTTTTATAGTTGACTGATTTCAAATTTGCATTTGAATTGTTCATTGGCTCTCACTAAAAATTAGTCCTCCAATCTAGGAGATATTCCCTCAATTGAATTCATGGCTTTTGCGTTTAGTGGTGGTTACAATGATTTTCCCAAGTCAAAATGACTTTTAGAAATGGCAAAGATAAAAGATCTCCCTAGCAATGGTTTTCATGGAGCTTCAAATATTCATGAACTTCTAGCCAAATGTGTAGGCTTGAACTTTGCACCAACAGCACCCCCTCAAGCAAAACAATTTGGCTTGGTCTTCTTCTTCAATCTTCATGAATGTCGTGCAATCCAATCATTGACTTAAACCTGCAAACTTTTGTACCATCTAAAGCTTTAGTTAACAATTCTACACATTGCATATTGGTTGATACATAGGCCATCTAAATTTCCTTGCTCAATAGCTTCTCTCTCACATAATGATTGTGGACCTCTATATGCTTGGTCCTAGCATGATAAATAGGATTTGCTGCAAGATGTAATGAGCTTGTATTATCTCCAAAAGTCATTGGAGATGTAGTATGTAGACCTAAATCTGTGTATAACAATTTGATCCATATGGCCTCTTGAGTGGCATTGGCCAATCCTCTATACTCTGCCTCTGTAGAAGATAAAGCAATAGTAGGTTGCTTCTTTGAAGACCATGATATAGGTTTATCACTTGCAAAGGATAGGTATCATGAGGTACTCCTTCTATCATCTTTGCAACCTGCCCAATTTGCATCTTTATATATCTTATTGTCCAAGTCTGATGTATAAAGAAAATACAATCCTTGATTTTTGTTGATGTATAAAACACCACAAGAAATGAATTAATGTGACACTAGAACACCTCTATGGTCACCATTAACTCATTGCCACTCCAAACTTTGAGAAATGATAGCTTAAAGTGAGAACTTTGCTTCTACAGAAATTCCTAGTCACCGAAACGACATACCTTCAGTATTTTGCTAATTTCTCCTAGCTCAAGTATTATTTCTCCATGAAACTTTACAGGCTGAAACTAGAAGAGTAAACAAGTTCCCATGTCTTGTTCTCCTCTAGTGCATTAAACTCTTCCTTCATTGCTTCTTCCCATTGCTTCTTACCTTTAGCTTCATCATAGTTCTGAGGTTCTTCATCATCTTTGACCATATATGCATAGTTCTTCTGAGTTATGTAAGAAGTATCATAAGAATACCTTTCTGGTTGTCTTCTAGTCCTGCTTGACCTTCTTGCTTCACATTCTTCATAAGTTTCTGGATACACCTCTTCATCAAATATAGGAGCTTCTTCATTCATTCTTGTTAATCCACTTCTGGATGTACTTGCTTGCATATAGTCTTCATCTCTATTCACCTGCACAATTGATTTTCCTTTCTCACATCTTCTTACCTCTTCTTCAAATTCTTCAGCTGTATGACTTTGATCTGCATACCAACTTTTCTGTTCATCAAATGTAACATCTCTAGAAACAATAAATTGTTTGGTTAGAGGATTCCACAATCTGTAACCCATCTGCTTTTCATCATAACCAATGAACACATATTTTTCTGCCTTTGGTTCAAGTTTATGCCTAAGTTGTGATGGCACATAAGCATATGCAATTGATCCAAACACTCTACAATGATCTAGTGTTGGTTTCTTACCCCACCAAGCTTCATATGGAGTCATTCCATTCAGAGCTGCACATGGTAATCTATTCACAAGATATGTGGCTGTATTTACAGCCTCAGCCCAAAGATAATTTGGACAGTTCTTCTCCTTTAGCATAGCTCTAGCAAACTCAACCAAAGTCCTATTCCTTCTTTCTGCTACACCATTTTGTTGTGGTGTATACCTGCAAGTTATTTCTCTCTTAATACCTGCATTCCAAAGATAATCATTGAACTCTTGGGAGAAGTATTCTCCCCCTCCATCAGACCTCACTCTTTTAAGCTTTTGACCTGTGACTCTCTCTGCATATGCATGAAAATGCTTGAAAGCTCCAAACACTTCTGATCTTTCCTTCAAAACATATAATGTTATCCATCTTGTAGCATCATCAATGAAAAGAACATAATACCTTGAGCCACTGATAGATCCTTCTTTTGTTGGTCCCCATACATCAGTATGAATGAGCTCTAGTAATCCGTCATGTTTGAATCCTTTCTTTTGAAATGGTAACCTGTGTGCTTTACCCATTTGACATGCTTCACATTTATAAACCATATGTTGACTTTGCACATTTGGTAATCCTAGTACAGACTGATTAGCAACCATAGCTTTAATTCCTCTTTCATTGAAATGACCTAATCTCTTATGCCAGAGATCAAGTTCTGTAATCACTGCTTCACCATGTGTGAGCAAAGCTTGACCAATGTTCCCTTGCACTCTTAAAGTAAAGAGTCTACCTTCTTTCTTACCAGAGACAATCTGATTATATCCATTCTCTGGATCTTCCACAAATACTCCTTCATTTGTAAACCTGACTTGAAAACCTTTTTCAACTATCTGTCCCACACTAATCAAGTTTTTAGGTATTGTAGGAACATACAAAACATTGGTTAGCAAATCTGCTCCACTCTTGCATTTCACTTTTCCAATTGAATGTACACTATGTCTTGTATTATCACCAGTTTGAACTGTGTGACTCGAAATACCTTTTTCCAATTCTGACATCAATTCTATGTTTCCTGACAAATGATTAGAACATCCAGAGTCAATGTAAAATACCTTTAGATCTTCTTTATCTGATGTGCTGATTGAATTCATCATCAATGATGTATGACTTTCATTCTGTGTGTCATTTGCATAGTTGTAGTAGGTGGTGTTGTAGGATTGATTCTGTCCCCAACTTCTTCCTCCACCTCTACCATAGCCTCCTCTTTGACTTTGTCTACCTCTTTGAAAATTACTTTGATATCTTCCACCTCGACCTCTGCTATTGTTGTTTTGATTCTGGTTTGATCCTTGTTGGTTGTGCCAACAGTCATGAGCCAAATGATTACTCAATCCACAGATCCAGCAAGCCTTTTTGTTGTTATTTTGATTACCTCTTCCTCTTCCAAAGCCTCTTGCTCTTCCTCTACCAGTGCTTTTACCTCTTGCATAATAAGCTTGAGAACTAGACTCCTCTTCATCCTTTGCTTTACCTTTATCTCCTTTCTTCTTGTTCTTCATGTACATTGCAGAACTTTGTCCTTTATCTCCATCTCCCTTCAAGTCTTGCTCATATGTGAGCATCAAACCAAGCAACTGGTTCAGATCTGGAACACAATCATTTAATGAAAGTTCTGTTGATAAGACAAAAGGTTTCCACCTTTCATCCCCTCTCAAACCTGCAAGTAATTGAGCAATCAATCTGTGATCTTCAACATCTTCATCTATGGATCCAAGACTATCTGCAAGATCCTTCATCTTAGTGACATAATCACTAATGGTTTGACTTGGCTTCTTCTTGAATGTTGTAAACTCTGACCATAGACTTGCTTTCCGTGCTTTAGTAGTGCTTTGGAAATGATATTCCAATGCATTCCATATATCTTCTGATGATTCCAATCCTCTGATGTGTGGTAGCAAATGATCTGAGATTGTATTGTAGATGTAGGCTTTTGCACTTGCATCCTTCTTCTGCCAATGCTTTAAAGCATCAAGTTCTTCTTTCTTTGGTCGGCTTTCATCTTCGAATACTGGCTTCTCTTCTTCACCTGTTACATATACCATGAGATCCTTACTCATAAGTAAGGCTTCCATTCTCATTACCCATGCGGGGTAATTATCTCTGTCCAGTTTGTCAATGGAGATATGATCTGCCATAGTTCTTTCCTTCTGCTGCAACCTATGAGCTTAAAGGATAAAGGATAGTACCTTTTGAAGTTCTTTGTATATGAGGATACTTTTGAAGTAACCTTTTGATGCCTTGTGTCTTCAAATGCTTCAACTTTGAAACTTTAATAGAAAACTTTACAGAACTTCTCGTACCTTTGTCGTCTTCTGCTCTTGAGAATCTTTCTGCTCTGATACCACTTGTTGATGTATAAAACACCACAAGAAATGAATTAATGTGACACTAGAACACCTCTATGGTCACCATTAACTCATTGCCACTCCAAACTTTGAGAAATGATAGCTTAAAGTGAGAACTTTGCTTCTACAGAAATTCCTAGTCACCGAAATGACATACCTTCAGTATTTTGCTAATTTCTCCTAGCTCAAGTATTATTTCTCCATGAAACTTTACAAGCTGAAACTAGAAGAGTAGAGCTTTCCAACAAGCTATCATATGCATCAAACGGACCTCTAGACCTCAAGTTATGGCCTTCACAAGATGACCCTGTATGACCTTCCAAAACTGGAAATATTACCTGTTTTAGTAAGAGCGCCTGTTTAAAATTAGAATTCGATGCCTAGCATCGACTTGCAACGAGAATTCGATGCCGGGCATCGACTTGGGATGTTTTTGGCCACTTTTCAGCAGGGATTCGATGCCGGGCATCGACTTCCCGCATAAAGTCTTGATCTTTTGGACACCAAAACTATAGGTGATTTCATGCACACTTAGAATATGACTTATCAACTGGAATTCGATGCCAGGCATCGAGTTGCTCCAGCAACATCATGTTTTTCAAACACTTCAGTACTGAATGAAAAATATGACTTATCAACAGAGATTCGATGCCAGGCATCGAGTTGCTTGGAAAACTTGATCTTTGTAACTCATCACACAGTAGGTAATCATGGAGATAATGGAGAGAGGCTAATACACAGAACTTTACTCAGTTCTTCTCATAACTATAAAAAATATGACTTATCAACAGAGATTCGATGCCAGGCATCGAGTTGCTTGGAAAACTTGATCTTTGTAACTCATCACACAGTAGGTAATCATGGAGATAATGGAGAGAGGCTAATACACAGAACTTTACTCAGTTCTTCTCATAACTATAAAAAACTCAGAAGTTTTACAGATGCTTTCTCACTCAGAGAAGCCCGACTATACTCACTCATACAAAAATGAGTTCTTCTCACTTTCTCATTGTCTTCCTCCTTCTTCTTCTCTTCGCGTCAGTTAATACTAACTAACTTATATAGACTTTCTCATTCCCGTAACTTTTGAAAACTTCTAGAACTAAAGTGAACTAACTTTACAAGTATAATACATTTGTGAATTTGTCCCTTCACATAGGCATGGGGTTTTCTTCCTAAGATTTGACCTTCAAATATATGTCCAGTTAGTGATTGTTTCTCCAACAATTTTGAGTGTCCTTAAGGTACTTCAAAATCCTTTTGGCAGATTCCAAATGAGGTGCTCTAGGCTTGTGCATAAATTGACTTAGAACACTTACTCCATAAGCAATATCAATCTTTCTTAATGTAGCATAGTTCAAGCTTCCCACTATGCTTTGGTAACCGGCAATGTTCTCAAGTACATCACCTTCATGAGCACTTAATTTTAGGTTTACCTCCATTGGAGTACTTGCAACTTTGGCATCCTGCAAATGAAACTTCTTTAACATATCCTGTATATACTTTCTCTGAGTAATATAAATTCCAAAGTTAGTATAGACTAACTCAAGTCCAAGAAAATATTTTAGTGATCCAAGGTCACTAATTTTGAACTCCATCATCTGATTCTTGATCTACTTGATGCCATTAGCATCATTACCTATGAGTATGATATCACCAACATATACTGTTGGAAGAAGTATTTTTGATGGAAAAATAGTTGTAAAATGCCAAAAAATTGTAAAACATTTATGCAAATGACGTAAAAATGAGGAAGAGTCTTCCTCATGTAGATTAGAATCATATGTATTTTTTCTAGAATTTTTGGAAACTCCTAGATAGCATATTTTTAGATTAAAAGGAAAAAGGACCAAAATTGTGTGAAAGAGGGCACTTGAAAATGTATAAAAGACAATTTCCTCTATTTTGAGAGGGTTGGTTATTTGTAATTGATGCTGTCCAAGCAAAGAGAGAGTTTCTTGCAGAAAGTCGTGATTCTTCCTTTTGTGTGAATTTCTTTGATTTGTTGAGTCTATTCTATGTGTATCCATGGAATTTGTAAGCTTCTATTATGTATTTCTGATGAATGTGTATGAAGAGAGTTGATTCCTGATGTGTTGAGTGAGAAATTGATGAAGAATGGTGCTGGAGAAGAAAATCGTCAGATTTCACAGAATCACGATTGTCTGGTCTGAAGGTTACAGGTATCATTTTTGAGTTTTGACTTTATGATTACAGTGTTCTGCTGAGAAAATAACACACTTTAGACACCAAGATTATTGAAAATGATGGAGTATTGCTCAAGATAATCCAAACCCTAGAAATTCCTCTTTATCTTCATTATTTCTCAAAAATCTAGCCAGTTTTCTCTTATTTCTTGGATTCTGTCATCTAGAAGGGGTTGTAGTCTCTTGTATACTTCTAGGATTCACAAATATAAGATGTATTGTTGATTCTTTATGCTAAATGATTGGAGAGGACAACTCCAAAGGGTAACAACAAACATTTTTTGGCACCGTTGCCGGAGAGTATAGCAAAAGCTTCATTGAAGTTGGACCTTGCTGGATCTTCTATTGTTGATGGTATTGAACACATTGAAAAGGTAATACTCTTTAATCAAGAAATGGAAACATGAAAATGTAGATTTCTTTGTTTGTCTTTTGGGAAAAGAAAGCAATAGATAATCTTTTGAGAATAATAAGTGTTGAAATTATTGCAAATTGATAGTTGCTCATATCATTTTTTGGAAGTAAAGTGCAGGTGTGTGAAAAATTGAATCAAGAAAGCTGAAAATAATGTAAAATGTGTCTATCTTTGCATTTGTAGAGTGCTTTTTGACCAAGTACCAAGCAAAATTGTTGATCTTGGGAAGATAATGATTGCATTGAGGAAAGTCAAGTAAAGTAGCTAGATGCAAGTAGATAGGATCCATTTGTTAACCAAGTCAAAGCAATAATCTTGAGAAAAAGTTTAATTGCATCTTGAAAAGAAAAATGTTTGAGTTTATCTTTGCAAAAATTGATATTTGCACTTCTTAGCACATTTTTCTTTGGGAAGTTTTTTTCATGAATTGTTTTGATAGCAAAGCATAAAGGAGTATAACCAATCAGGGAACACAGGATCAATAGATCAATAAACAAGAAACCCTAAGTGAAGTGTTTACCTTAATTTAGGGCAAAATACTAAAAAAATTCATAAAATTCAGTAAAACATTCAAACAAATTTCTTTTCTCCTTAGGAAGTTGGACTGAAGTGTTGTTGATAAGAGTAAAGGAGACCAAGTGGAAGGAAAGCAAAAAAATTGCTAAAAACTAGAAAATTAGAAAAATACGATTCTCTTCACAGGATCGCGATTTTCTGGTTAATTTTTTGTTCATGATGACACGTAACTTGGAGTGGTGAAGAATCTGGAAGAGGAGTAAGAAGAAAGAAGAATCAAAATTGCAAAAAACAAGAAGTTCAGAAAAATATGATTCTCTGCACAGGATCGCGATTCTCTGTAAGAGGAAAAATTTTTGAAATATTAAGCATATTTGGGTTTTGAGATAGGTAATTGGAAGAGAATTCATTAAGTTGAGTAAGTAAAGGAAGTCAAATTCTAAAAATCAGTGAGGTTTTAGCATCAAGTGGGTAAAATGGAAAAGAAGTACAGAATCGCGATTTTCACCAATTGGATAAAGGGAGAAAATCATGATAAAAAGTTAGAAATGGGAACTTTACATCATATATTGTGAAAGATAAAAACTTGAACAAGTGAAAAGTTAAGATCTTGAAAATATTGAACAAAATCACAATTGTGTGAAATCTATAAAACCCTGAAATCTCAGAAAGATGATCATTTGAGTGAGAGAGAGAGAGAGAGAGTAGACAGAATCGCGATCGTCTACAAACACAAGCTTTTTGGACATTTTTTGATCAACCAAGCAAGGTAAGGACTTTCCAACAAATTGTTGCATCTAATCAAGTTTTAATATCAAGTATGGAACATAAAAAACTCAGAAATCAGTAAAAACACGGAATCGCGATGTTTTGTTTTTTTGAGTTTTCAGTGAAAAGATAATCATTTTTTGACAAACTCTTTTATTGCATGTTAAAAGTTTAATAAAGCGACTCTATTGTAGGAAGAAAAATTCAGAAAACAAGAACTTCAAAAAATTTCAAAAATCTGTACAGAATCGCGATTCTATAGTCAGATACAAAATCGCGATTCTCTGAAACAAAACACAAAATCGTGATTCCCAGAACACGATTTTCATAAGAAAATCGTGTTTTCTAACGATTGTGAGCAATCACGATTGTCTGGGAATAAAATCGTGAAAAACACGATTCTCACCACAGAATCGTGAAGAACACGATTCTCACCACATAATCGTGAAGAACACGATTCTCACCACATAATCGTGAAAAACACAATTCTCTCCACAGAATCGTGAAAAACACGATTCTCTCCACAGAATCGTGAAAAACACGATTCTCACCACAGAATCGTGAAAAACACGATTCTCTCCACAGAATCATGAAAAACATGACTCTCACCACAGAATCGTGAAAAACACAATTCTCTCTACAGAATCGTGAAAAACACGATTCTCTCTGTAGAATCGTGAAAAACACGATTCTCACCACAGAATCGTGAAAAACACGATTCTCTCCACAGAATCGTGAAAAACACAATTCTCACCACAGAATCGTGAAATTAGTTTAATGATCCTTAGGTCTGGTAATAAAATAAACACAAATTCTAAACAAGAGCTAGGAAGGAAAGAGGTAGAACCAGTAATAGGAGAATTGCAAGAAAAAGATTTAGGGCAAGAAATTAATATGGAGAATTTAAATGAAACCAATGAATCCTCTGAAGCTGGTGATTATAGAAACATTCTCAAATACATGTATACAAATAGGTTTCGAACTTATGTATATCAGGATGGAATGCATAAATTTCTCATTAGATTGAGAAACTTAGAGGTACCCCTGAATATAACACCAGTAGCACAATTCAAGGATGGTAGATATGAGGATAGGCAGGGATGTGTATACATCTTCTCACAAGACCCAGAAAATTCTAATGACCTAGGGCAATGTGCAGACAAGAGACCTTGGGAATAGAACCTAGGGCAATTAGACTTGCCAAGACCACATGAAACCCACAATAATAGTGCACAACAACAAGGTAGGAGAACACATACTTCCCCAAATCCTTTTGAAAAAGAAGCAGAAGGATTTAATGATTTTCCATTGAGAAGAAGACATCATTGGAAAAATCAGGGCAAAATGCTTAGACCCTATCAAGTAGCCAAATGCATGAAAAATCAATATGAAGGATATTCTGATCCTTATGCCCATGCTGCAAAATTTAGACAATTAATTAGAGCAGAAGAAGTAGAGGATTACAAAGTCCAATTTGAGGCATTTGGTCTAACCCTAACAGGACCTGCATTATCTTGGTGCATTCCCTTGAGAAAGGAAATGTATCTAGATATTGAATCTTTCCTAGAAGCCTTCATTGGGGAATTCTCAAAAACTGGAATAAAACATAGTACAGCTACATTGATACATAGCTTTAAACAGCAAAAAGATGAAAATGTCAGAGAGGTAGCTAGGAGATTCAAGCAGTACATTGATAGATGTCCCAGAGAAGAAGCACCTTCCATGGCAAGACAAGTATCTCTATTCATAGAAGGATTAAGAAGTGCCCAGCTAAGAACCCTGGTGTATTATAGGAGATGCCCTGACCTAGGAGCATGTGTGAAAGAGGCAATAGATTTGGAAGACAACAGAGGACAAGACCAGTTAGCATTTGATCAACCTAGAATAAATGAAGATAAAATTCCACCAGCAGAAGAATTGGCACAAGCCATTGCTAAAGCCCTAGAAGTAGAGACTGTCCACAACCTCCCACACTAAGAGTAGAAGGAGCCTATTGCAAGGATTGTGGCAAGGAGCATTTAATAAAGGATTGTCCAAGAATTCCTCAAAACAACAAAATACTTCTAATAACATACCATTACAAGTAGTCAACATCATGGAGCAAGAAGAATTGAGTGACCCTGAACAAGTAAATGTAAATGCTATAACAAGAGCACAAGCCAAACAACAGGAAATAATTAAGGAACAAAAGAAGAATTCATCTCCAAAGGAGAAGAAAAACAGACAAAAAGGGAGATGGGAGAGAAAACTGAAAGTGGGTAAAAGTCAAGAAGAAGAAAATATGGAACTACCAAAACATATCCCACCTCAAAAGACACAAACCCAGCCAGAGATAAGAAATTCACAGAGTCTAGACACCTTGATAAAAGCATACAAGGGGAGACTTCAAGAAGGACCAAATCCTACAGACCATGGAATGGCTTATCCTATGCCGGATATAGAGCATGAAAGGATGCAGAAATGCAAACAAATCATACAAGAAGCACAACTCAAAATGGGGGAATTAGACAACTCTCAAACAGTAGTTGGGGAAACAAAGGCAACAATTGATCAAGAAGATAACTCACAAATTACATTCGAGGTAAATATAGACAAACAATGTACAATCTTATACCACACTACAATGGGAGAATTGGTAAAACAGAATCCTCACTTACAATACACAATGAAAAAATGGGAAGCAATACCAGACAATTTTGTGTTGGAGTTTATTGATCTCCAAAGTACAGCTAGAAATAGGTGAAACCCAACAGGACCTAGTTGACTTTTTCACAAACTTGTATGCACAGACCAATTTTCTTGCAGAGCAAATTTCTCTTTAGTCACTTGGAATTTTCCAAAACTCACAACTCCACTGACTTTGAAACTTTCCCGAATACAAGTAGACTTAAAGAGCTTTCTAACAAGCCAAAGAACACATGATTTGGATACATACACAAGGAGATATGACCTCTGCAAGTTTGAGGTTTAATGGAGACCTTCAGCAGGGATAAAAAACAGAGAACACACACTACTTGCAGAGAGTATTGCTCTCAGCTCAGAAATCCAATGATTATGAAAATTTACAGAAAGAAAGTAGACAGTAAGAGCTTTCCGATGAGCTATCAAACATGTAATTTGGATATTCAATGAGGGAGATGCAAGCTCTGCAATCTCTGCATACAAAACTACAATAGTGTAGAGATACACATATGACTCTATTGGACATCCCACAAGATCACGACTTTTCTCCTCTTTTTATAGCATGGGAAACTAATCTAAAACCTTCCTAATACATCTAAATTCGTGGTAGACACTTGGATGGAGGTATTGCATGACTCAAGTGCTCAAATAAGCAAAGTATTGATGGACTTTGAGAACTAGCCACATCGACCTTCCACTAGGACACCACTGAAGCTCCCTTGTGACTCACTAATTTGACTCACCATGTTCTAGAACTCACGTGGTATTTTTGCTACATTTTATGAATAATATGAGCCTTCTTGAAGTATTTGAAGACTTCCCAAAGGTATTTACATAATTTGAAACTTGTACCCTACATAAAACAAATGTTCGCAACATTCTCCCCCTCAAGTTTCAAAGGGTATTTCCTTCATGCCAAGAATATAGTTGAATCTCTGAAGCTTTGGTCCATCCAAGGATTTGGTGAAGATATCTGCAACTTGATCCTTTGTTCCAACAAAAGAAACCTGCACTTCATTGTTCATGGCCTTCTCTCGAACATAATGATAGTGAACCTCTATATGCTTTGTTCTAGCATGAAAAATAGGATTTGAGGTCATATGAATGCTGCTCAAGTTATCCCCATATATCAGTGGTACATCAACCTGCACATTCAAGTCATGAAACAACTTTTTAAACCACATAACCTCAGTAGTAGCCAATGCTAAACCTCTATACTCAGCCTCTGTAGAAGATAAAGCAACTGTAGGCTGTTTCTTTGAACTCCATGTTAATGTCTTGTTTCCTGCTATTACCACATATCCACTTGTGGATCTTTTGTCATCTTTGCTTCCAGCCCAATCTGCATCACTAAAGACTTTAAGAGTTAGATCAGCATCATGACTATAAAATAATCCTTCGTTCATGGTACCTTTCAAATACCTAAGCACTCTTTTCGCTGCATGCATATGAGGTACTCTAGGTTCATGCATAAACTGTGACAATACTCCCACTGCATAACATATATCAGGTCTAGTTTTTGTTGCATAAATCAAAGATCCTACCATGGATCTATATACATTCATATCATGCAACTCATCACCTTCCTTTGCACTCAGCTTTACATTACATTCCATTGGAGTAGAAACAAATTTACATTCCTGCATACCAAACCTTTTCAGCATATCACATATATACTTTCTTTGTATCAACCACATACCTTCATCGCTATACACAATTTCAATCCCAAGAAAGTATCTGAGCAAACCAAGATCTGAAATTTTAAATTCCTTTCCCAAATTACCTTTTATCTCATCAATTGCTTTTGCATCATTCCCTGTAATCAACAAGTCATCCACATAAATGCATACATAGACACACATGCCATCTACATGTTTTACATAAAGTGAAGGATCAGCATGACTCGCTGTGTATCCTTGCAGCATAAGATACTTTACCAACCTTGCATTCCATGCCCTTGGTGCCTGCTTAAGATCATACAATGCCTTCTTTAACCTGCATACATGATTAGGACATTTTGCATCCACATAACCATCTGGTGGTGACATATACACTTCTTCATTTAACTCACCATTAAGAAAGGCATTCTTTATATCGAGTTGATATATATTCCACCTTTTACTTGCAGCTAAAGCCAACAAAGTTCTCACCGTTGCCATATTTGCTACTGGACTAAATGTTTCCTCATAGTCCACACCTTGAGTTTGATTATATCCTTTTGCTACAAGTCTAGCCTTATATCTAGACACACTACCATCACTATTTCTTTTAATCTTAAAAACCCACTTGCAACCAATTACCTTTTGCTTTGGTGTACTTGGAACTAAATTCCAAGTCTTGTTATCCTGTAGTGCTTCCATTTCTTCTCTCATTGCTTTCTTCCACTTTTCATCTCCTTTGGCCTCATCATAACATGTGGGCTCATTTTCCTGCTCAACTTTTGTCATAAAAGCATAATGAGTATTCATGAAAGATTCATAAGTATACCTTTGAGGTTGCTTACTTACTCTTGAAGTTCTTCTTACCTCCAATGAAGATGCTCTTCCTTTCTTATTAGGAACCTTTGATGATTCTCCATACTCACATACATCACTAATTTCCTCTCCTTCATCATTAACTTCAACAAGTTTGAGCTTACCTTTACTTTTAACACTTGGAGGTGACTCTTGCAGCTGTTGGCCCTTCTTGAAGACGAGCCTGGTAGGCCTTGAACATCATGTCCAAGCCTTCTGGGGTTGGATCTGCAAGAACAGACCCTGGTTGTGGGTTATTTACAATGGGTGGTGGGGTAGAATGAGGTGGAGTGGATGGAGCTTCGGTATGTGAGGGGCTTTGAGATGCAATGTCTTCTATTTTTGTTTTGGTATCCCTTAGGCTTTCTTCTAGCTCGGATAGCTTTTTGTTCCACTTGCGATTAGCCTTCTCTCTGGTATCCTTCCATGTTCTTGGTTTCCTCTTACTAGGTTCTCCTGCCTCACTTGACTCCGATTGCTCAGATGGTTTTGCTTGTTGTGTAGCCTGTGCCCTAGTAACTGCCTGTACAGGAGCCACATTATTGCTACTTGAACTTGAATCTGCCACTAAGCCTACCACGTTGATGGGTGTGACCTTGGGTGCACTAGAGGGATTCCTGGGACACTCTCTAGGAAGATGTTCCTTGCCGCACTCAGGACAAAAGCCTTGTATTGTGATGTTTTGTCCTAGTCCCAGAGCTGGTTGGTGGGGACATTCACGAATGAAATGATCACCCCGACATCTAAAGCATGGTCCTCTAGGGGCTTGTGGTCTTACTTGTCTCAGTTGGGGCCTAGGATTTGGATTCGTATACATGACATTGGAGTATTCTGGCTCCCAATTTTGTTCTATAGGTGGTGTCCCATATTGATACTGAGAAGTCTCACTTTGCTCAGGTGACTCTATATAATAAGCATGTGGACTATCTTCATGGAAGTAGTCTGAACCATGAGCGTGAGAATCATTTTCTGAGACCAATGGGGTTAGTGGCACCAATGCTCTATTCTGGTTCTCCTCCGCCATCGTATATTTAACTGGGATCACATTGGCCGGAGCTGGCGGTTGGTTTCCTAGGACTGGTTGTGGCCTATATGGTGCCTGATATTGTTGCTGGTATTGAGGTTGATATTGTTGTGGCCTATAATATGGTTGTTGGTACTGATTCTGATACCTACCCTGCTGGTAAGGTTGCTGATAATTATGTCTAACAGCTTGCCTGTTATACGGACAATCTTGGGCCGTATGATTTGTGTATTTCCTCTCAATGGTGCAATATAGAGCATTAGGGCTTCCTTGGGGTTGAGTCGTCAATGGGCAAACATTAGCCATGTGATCTCCTCCACATGTATAACATCGCTTCACTGAAGTGACCCTTGGCATTTGTCTATTTTGAACTCCTAGCTTTTTGGCCACTTGCTCAGCTATCTCATCTATCTCAGTGGAGGCTCTAGAGGTATGACTTGTAGAACTATCAGAGTCCTTATAGAGTTTGGATAGTCCTAACTCCTCACCCAAGTTGTCTTCTATGTCAATGCACATCCGTATACACTCTTCTATGGATCTAGGCTCTTTCAGGTATACATATGATCTTAATTTTGTGCTCAATAGGCCATCTAAAAACAGTGCCACCTGTTTGGCTGATGTGGGTAATTCTGGTACAGGGCATCTTTCCAAGTACTGCCTAAATCTTCTTCCTGCGAGTCGCACTGTTTCTTGGGGTGTCTGCTTGAAGCTGTGGATCAAGGATGATGTGTTATGTCTGATACCACTCTTGGAAAATTCCACAATGAATTCTTCTAGCAGCTGACCTATCTCTCTATAGTTGCGACTGTTTAGAGGTTGAAACCAAGCTAAAGCAGTACCCTTAAGAGTCAAACCAAATGCCTCGAACTGAGTGAATAAGTCCTCAACCTGTTCAGCTCTTAGCACTTGTTTGAACTCCGCCACATGATCATAAGGATCTCCAAATCCATCAAAGTAGTTCTTCATTGTCTTAACCACTTGAGAGGGTCTAAGGGTTCTTGAGTGCTCTCGTGGTCTAGGCAATGGGAAATCATGATCGTCTCTTTGATGCCTATACACTCTATGTCTCTCCCTTTCAAGTCTTTCCGTTCCATATCCTGATCTGTCTCTGCCTATAGTGTCTGCAAAGCTTACCTCCGGTCTCTCTCTAGTTCTTTCTCTCTGGGTTTCATGAGCCTTGGATGATCCGGCTCCTTGGAGGCCCTGGGAAACATTAGATCTTGGTGGAGGGAAAATTGATTCACCTTGCCAAGTGTAAGCATGTCTGTCATGATCTGATACCAAGAATAATTTTTGAGATGTGTGATCTAGATAGACAGATTTCCCTGGTGTCTCTGGGTCCTTGAATTCATAGATGGTGACTACTGGGCTGGGTTGATCTGGCCTAAATCTCCAGAAGGCTTCCTCCGTTTCTCTATTCACGAATAGTTCTATGCTTTTATTATCTTGAGGAATCCATTCTGGAGTGAGCACTCTGGTTAAGACTGACTTACCTCTAGGGGTCTTGGGTTCTCCTCCTAGGTCCCCTTGCTCTAGGTCTCCTATCTCCCTCTCAGGAATGATATTTCCAAACTCATCTGTCCTATCTGGTAAGTTGGTAACCACATACATGGTTCCTTCCTTATCAATGTAAGCACCCTCTTCAAACTTGACCACTGGGTGTTCAAGTCCAAAGGGTTGGTCAGGATTCTTGAGTTGAACCACTGATCGTCTTAGACCATCCTCATAGATGCGAGCACCTAATTGGTTGGTCCTGATATACTCCAATTGGGTCTTATAGGGACCTTCTGGTGTCTGTAAATAGGCAATGCCTGAGCTACGTGTGGGTCTTTCCATGCTAAAAGACATTTCCGAGTCACTGGTTTCTGAACTTCGTGTGTAAGGATAACCACTAAGCTGTTGAGCCCAAGACTTGGCTGTATGGTTGACACTAGCCTCAGATGATCTAATGCTTTGTCTATCCTTGCCTAAGTGTCTGCCAGATCTCAGGTTCATAAGCCTTGGCTTCTGGTCTCAAAGTTCTCTTATATTGCTCAAAATCCTTTGGAACACCTTGGTCTTCCAATTTTCCTGAGGGTCAACTTGGTTTTTGTTGTACTCCTCACGAGCTTTCCAACAAACCCAAGATCACTCCGAACGGATTTCGTATGAGAAAGTTATGCCAGTTTAGGGTTTTGGGGGTTAAAACAGGGAAACAGGGTCTCTCAGAAAATGCTTCAAATCAGGCGATATATGACATTTGTAGGACACGATACTTGATACTTGAGGAACTCGATACAGGATACTTGGTATGTATCGCGATACTTGAAGTAGGCGATACTTGGGCAAAACGATACTTGGCTCAAGACGATACTCGATATTTGGAAGAAAACGATACACGATCTCTGACTTAAGCGATACCCGATCTTCGACCGAAACGATACCGATCTCTCATGCAAACGATACACGATCTATGAACCAAACGATCTTTGGCACCAACGATACTCGATACTTGGCTCAAAACGATACTCGATCGCTGGCAAGTATCGCGATCTCTGAGACACGATACACGATACTTGGACCAAAACGATACTTGACCGACACGATACACGATACCTGAATCCAGACGATACACGATATTTGATCGCAGACGATACTTGATCTTCGGGAGAAAACGATACACGATACTTCCCCAAACGATCTTTGGCAAAACGATCTCTGGACTCAACGATCTTTGGTCAAAACGATCTCTGGACTCAACGATCTTTGGTCAAAACAATACACGATCGACGATATTTGGTTCAAAACGATACGCGATCTCTGAGTGAAACGATCTACGATCTTTGATCAAAACGATCGCTAAGCAAAACGATACCGATCTCACCCAAGTATCGCGATCTCTGGTAAACGATCTCTCACTGAGACGATCGACGATACTTGAGCCAAAACGATACCGATCTTTAATCCCAACGATCGACGATCTTTGGCAAGTATCGCGATCTCTGGAACACGATACTTGAGCCAAACGATACACGATCGATGGGAAATATCGCGATACTCAACCTCAGGAGCAAAACGATACTTGTGAAGTATCGCGATACTCGACCGCGGGAGTAAAACGATACTTGACCCTTAGACAAATTTTAACAATTGTTTTTGAATTTTTGATTTTGCCCCCTTGATTTCCTAGCTCTTCTCTCTTATCCTCACTCTCTGTATCAAGCAAAACTCAACATTTAACCTCTGTAAATCCCAAACGATACTTGACGCAGGTCGATTTTTTTTCTAAAAAAAACTTGGATTTCCTGAGAGTTCATGAGTATGAAGTGGGTTTGCTTACCTTTGATACTCTCTTCCAACTCTCCTAGCACCCTATTTTGCTCCGCGTAGCTCCCAAAAGCTTTGTTTCTCAAAAACGATACTTGACGCAGGTTTTAGCACTTCCGAAAATGGCCGCTCATATTCTTGGTGTTTGGAGAGTGTTTCACGAGTTTTTCTTCAGCGATTCAGTTCTGCACCCCCCTCTAAGCTTCTTGCTCACAACCACAAGTAAAAACAAGGTGAATGTACTCTAAAAAATGGAGAAAAACTGAGAAGATGAAGGTGGGTGGAGATGGTGATGATGGTGAAGATGAAGAAGAAGGAAAATTCAAAAACTGAACTGAAAATGATGATTTTTTTACCTTCCAACGTCGCTACTCTACGTCTTACCGTCACACGCTCGTCCTCCAAGCTCTCTCCCCGGCAACGGCGCCAAAATTTGGTGTCACTCTAGCACAATGGTGAGTACCAACGTGAGGAGATACACCTCATAAATGTCAATCCGTGGAGACGTGAGGACCGGTATGAAGACCGCGAGCAAGTGATGGCACAAGTGCGTGAGTGAAAGCACACAAGCATGCACACACATACACACACACGCGCACAAGGTAAGAGCAAAGAGTGGAACAATGGAAAGCTTCGATTACCAAAGAGCTCTCTTACAAAACTGAAATCTACAACAAGCTAACCTCAAAAATGAGCTCTCCAGCCCTTTTTATAGTTTTTGAGTGGTTTTGGCCCTGTCCAGACCTAGTGTCCGGCCTAGTTAAAAAATAGGTTCCAGGGCTTATTTGGGGGCTCAAACGGAGTCTAAAAATTATGAAAATTGGTAGGATGGTAGTTCTAATACTCCTCAAGCTCAAGGACTCCTTGGCTTGAACAAAATGGAGTTACAAAAATGGAAAATGGTATTTACAATGGTTTTTAGTGATAAAAATCACTATTTTTGTAGGGATTTCTTCTGAAAATTTGACACGTGCTTCTTGGAGCTCCCTACTTGCTCTTTCTTCTTGTGTGTCCACTTCCTTGATGCGCTTCCATGCTTTGTCCTTGATCTTGAGCTTCAACATCTGCTTACCCATTTGACATGCTTCACAAAGATGCACCATATGTTGCTTAGTAAGATAAGGTAATCCTTCAACAATCCTCTTCTTTGATAGCTCCTTTAACCTGTGTACATTCATGTGTCCAATCCTTTTGTGCCATAGATCAAGCTCTGCTATTCGATGCATACCATAAGAGAAATAGTTTGTATGATTTGGGTTTACCTTGAATGTAAACAATCTACCTTGTTTTTGACCTCTAGCAATTAACCTCCTTTGCTTTGGATCCTCAATGAAGCAACCTGCATGATTAAATCTCACTTGTAGACCTTTTTCTACCATTTGACCAACCGACATCAAATTCTTAGTGATCGTTGGCACATAAAGAACATCCTTCAAGCAATTTCTCTTGCTCTTATCCTGCATAACAACATCTCCAACCTGCATAATCTTATGTGTTGTATCATCTCCTGTTTCAACATGACCTTTACATGACGGATTATGCATATTAGAAAACCATGAAGCATCATGAGACATGTGATTAGAACAACCACTATCTACATACCATACATCGGTATTGCAATTCACCTTAGTTTCTACATTCATCATAAGAAGAGAATCATAATCATCACTTTTACCTTCAACTACATAATTTCCTTGTTGTTTACCTCTTCTTGAATAGCCTCCTCTTCGATTACCACCTTGATTATTTTCATTTTGATAACAATCTTTGGCATAGTGTCCATACCTTCCACATATATAGCAATCGTTCTTATTATCTTCACTCCTTTGTCTTTGGTTGTAGTTGTAGTAGCCTCTCGTACCTCTAGCGCTTGATCTTCCTCTTCCTCTTGTGTTGAAGAAGCCACTTGAAGTCCTTTGATCATCACTCCTTCTTCCTCGACCTCTATTTGAACCTCTTCCACCTCTGTTTCCACCTCTTGATGATCCTACATAAAGAGCTTGTCCTTGAGATCCTTTTTGATTTGAAGTAGAACCATTTAGATTCATCTCCTCCGTGACCATGAGGGCAATAAGTTGATCAAAATCTGGTAATTCTCCTCTGACATAAACTGAAGTAATGAAGGGTTTCCATCTCTCATCATCTTTGAGTCCGTTGAGAGTATGTGCAACCAAGTCGTCGTCCTCCACATGAGCTTGAATTGATCCTAGTTGATCTGCAATCTCTTTAACTTTCAATATGTAATCATTGACCGATGTCCTTGTATCTTTCTTTATGTTATTCAACTCATTTTTTAGTTGAATCTTCCTTGCTCTTGTACCTGTAGCATACAACCTTTCCAATGCAAGCCAAACATCTCTACTTGTGTCTAGATCTTGTATGTGTCCTACCATTGAATCTTGAATATTTTGTGATAAAATGAATATAACCCTTTTGTCTCTCTCATTCCAAAGTCTAAACTCCCTCAATTGTTGCTGATTTGGTTCCTCTGGTAATGTGGGTTTGATATCTGTGCCGTCAATCAAACCATACAAGCCTCTACCTTGCAAGTATGCTGTGATTCTAAACTTCCATGCTTGATAGTTGGTCTTATCAAGCTTCTCTATTTGTGCATGTTGGTCTCCCATAATACAAATGCTAAGCTTCCTCCTTTAAGCCTCCTTTCCAATGTGTGTGATGAGAAGAAATATAATATTTACCTCGTAAATGAGGTATGTGCACCTTTCTTTGCTTGGATGTTGCTTCAGATGCCTCCTTGCAATCTTCTTCTACCTTTGTGTAGTGTTGATGATGAACTGCTTCTTTGATAGCTTCAAATTCTTCGTCAAGGTATGATAACCTTCTCCAAGCCTCCAAGTACTTGCTCTGATACCAATGATGGAGTTTATTGATCTCCAAAGTACAGCTAGAAGTAGGTGAAACCCAACAGGACCTAGTTGACTTTTTCACAAACTTGTATGCACAGACCAATTTTCTTGTAGAGCAAATTTCTCTTTAGTCACTTGGAATTTTCCAAAACTCACAACTCCACTGACTTTGAAACTTTCCCAAATACAAGTAGACTTAAAGAGCTTTCTAACAAGCCAAAGAACACATGATTTGGATACATACACAAGGAGATATGACCTCTGCAAGTTTGAGGTTTAATGGAGACCTTCAGCAGGGATAAAAAACAGAGAACACACACTACTTGCAGAGAGTATTGCTCTAAGCTCAGAAATCCAATGCTTATGAACATTTACAAGAAAAAATTAGACAGTAAGAGCTTTCCAATGAGCTATCAAACATGTAATTTGGATATTCAATGAGGGAGATGCAAGCTCTGCAATCTCTGCATACAAAACTACAATAGTGTAGAGATACACATATGACTCTATTGGACATCCCACAAGATCACGACTTTTCTCCTCTTTTTATAGCATGGGAAACTAATCTAAAACCTTCCTAATACATCTAAATTCGTGGTAGACACTTGGATGGAGGTATTGCATGACTCAAGTGCTCAAATAAGCAAAGTATTGATGGACTTTGAGAACTAGCCACATCGACCTTCCACTAGGACACCACTGAAGCTCCCTTGTGACTCACTAATTTGACTCACCATGTTCTAGAACTCACGTGGTATTTTTGCTACATTTTATGAATAATATGAGCCTTCTTGAAGTATTTGAAGACTTCCCAAAGGTATTTACATAATTTGAAACTTGTACCCTACATAAAACAAATGTTCGCAACATTCTCCCCCTCAAGTTTCAAAGGGTATTTCCTTCATGCCAAGAATATAGTTGAATCTCTGAAGCTTTGGTCCATCCAAGGATTTGGTGAAGATATCTGCAACTTGATCCTTTGTTCCAACAAAAGAAACCTGCACTTCATTGTTCATGGCCTTCTCTCGAACATAATGATAGTGAACCTCTATATGCTTTGTTCTAGCATGAAAAATAGGATTTGAGGTCATATGAATGCTGCTCAAGTTATCCCCATATATCAGTGGTACATCAACCTGCACATTCAAGTCATGAAACAACTTTTTAAACCACATAACCTCAGTAGTAGCCAATGCTAAACCTCTATACTCAGCCTCTGTAGAAGATAAAGCAACTGTAGGCTGTTTCTTTGAACTCCATGTTAATGTCTTGTTTCCTGCTATTACCACATATCCACTTGTGGATCTTTTGTCATCTTTGCTTCCAGCCCAATCTGCATCACTAAAGACTTTAAGAGTTAGATCAGCATCATGACTATAAAATAATCCTTCGTTCATGGTACCTTTCAAATACCTAAGCACTCTTTTCGCTGCATGCATATGAGGTACTCTAGGTTCATGCATAAACTGTGACAATACTCCCACTGCATAACATATATCAGGTCTAGTTTTTGTTGCATAAATCAAAGATCCTACCATGGATCTATATACATTCATATCATGCAACTCATCACCTTCCTTTGCACTCAGCTTTACATTACATTCCATTGGAGTAGAAACAAATTTACATTCCTGCATACCAAACCTTTTCAGCATATCACATATACTTTCTTTGTATCAACCACATACCTTCATCGCTATACACAATTTCAATCCCAAGAAAGTATCTGAGCAAACCAAGATCTGAAATTTTAAATTCCTTTCCCAAATTACCTTTTATCTCATCAATTGCTTTTGCATCATTCCCTGTAATCAACAAGTCATCCACATAAATGCATACATAGACACACATGCCATCTACATGTTTTACATAAAGTGAAGGATCAGCATGACTCGCTGCGTATCCTTGCAACATAAGATACTTTACCAACCTTGCATTCCATGCCCTTGGTGCCTGCTTAAGACCATACAATGCCTTCTTTAACCTGCATACATGATTATGACATTCTGCATCCACATAACCATCTGGTTGTGACATATACACTTCTTCATTTAACTCACCATTAAGAAAGGCATTCTTTATATCGAGTTGATATATATTCCACCTTTTACTTGCAGCTAAAGCCAACAAAGTTCTCACCGTTGCCATATTTGCTACTGGACTAAATGTTTCCTCATAGTCCACACCTTGAGTTTGATTATATCCTTTTGCTACAAGTCTAGCCTTATATCTAGACACACTACCATCACTATTTCTTTTAATCTTAAAAACCCACTTGCAACCAATTACCTTTTGCTTTGGTGTACTTGGAACTAAATTCCAAGTCTTGTTATCCTGTAGTGCTTCCATTTCTTCTCTCATTGCTTTCTTCCACTTTTCATCTCCTTTGGCCTCATCATAACATGTGGGTTCATTTTCCTGCTCAACTTTTGTCATAAAAGCATAATGAGTATTCATGAAAGATTCATAAGTATACCTTTGAGGTTGCTTACTTACTCTTGAAGTTCTTCTTACCTCCAATGAAGATGCTCTTCCTTTCTTATTAGGAACCTTTGATGATTCTCCATACTCACATACATCACTAATTTCCTCTCCTTCATCATTAACTTCAACAAGTTTGAGTTTACCTTTACTTTTAACACTTGGAGGTGACTCTTGCCTTAATCTTCCATTGAAAGGTGATCCTCTTTCTTCATCTAAACCACTCCTTTCATCATTTAAACTTCTTGATGGCTGAACTATGCATTCATCTCCTTCAACCACACCTTCTTCATTTTCATCCATGACCTGCAAACAATTCTTATCTGCATACCATGAAAGTGATTCATCAAAGTTTACATCTCTTGACACAACAACCTTATTGGTATGAGGATTATAGCATCTATATCCTCTTTGAGTATCTGCATAACCAATAAATATACATTTTTCTGATTTCGCATCAAGTTTAGATCTCACCTGACTAGGTACATGTACATAACATACACAGCCAAATACTTTCAAATGACTTACACTTGGTTTCCTTCCATGCCATACCTCATATGGTGTCAAATGATGAACTCCAGCAGTCGCAACTCTATTCATAATGTAAACACTTGTGCTAACAGCTTCAGCCCAAAAATAATTAGGCAAACACATATCATTAAGCATGCTTCTAGATGCTTCTGCTATGATTCTGTTTCTTCTTTCTGCGACTCCATTTTGTTGTGGAGTATACCTGCATGTAACTTCTCTTTTGATACCTTCATACAATAGTGTAGAGATACACATATGACTCTATTGGACATCCCACAAGATCACGACTTTTCTCCTCTTTTTATAGCATGGGAAACTAATCTAAAACCTTCCTAATACATCTAAATTTGTGGTAGACACTTGGATGGAGGTATTGCATGACTCAAGTGCTCAAATAAGCAAAGTATTGATGGACTTTGAGAACTAGCCACATCGACCTTCCACTAGGACACCACTGAAGCTCCCTTGTGACTCACTAATTTGACTCACCATGTTCTAGAACTCACGTGGTATTTTTGCTACATTTTATGAATAATATGAGCCTTCTTGAAGTATTTGAAGACTTCCCAAAGGTATTTACATAATTTGAAACTTGTACCCTACATAAAACAAATGTTCGCAACATTTTGATCCACAATCACAAGAATTGGAAGAGTTGTTGTACATTCCTATTGATAAAATAGGAGGATATTGTGAAGGAGAAGAAGGGAACTCAACTCTGAGAATACAATTTGGTACAAATCAGGCCTAAGCCATATTGGTTAGTGGATCAGGTGTGGCTATCATGACTAGACAAACTTGGGAAAGATGGGGAAAAAGTGAATTGATACCCACTAAAATGAGATTGCAACTTGCGGATGGACATATAGAAAAACCCCTAGGAATATGGGAAAAGGTGATTGTGGACATATGTGGAATAGAAATAGAACATACTTTTGCCATAGTTGAATTTCCACAATCCACGTCATATGAAATTATCCTAGGAAGACCATTTATGAGAAAAATGCAAATTGTGCAAGATTGGGGTAATAATTGCCTATACCTTCAGAGCAAAGGAAGGATAACGAGAGTGAATCTAAGAAATGGTCATTATTGTGACATATCCCCTCAAGAATGGTTCAAAATACATCAAAATCAAGAATTAAGTGAAGAATCAGAGTTGGAAGATCAGAATGAGACTGAATCATCAATATGGAAGTGCAATGTGATAAGAAACCTTACAAATGGAAAAAGAAGATTAAGAAGAGAAGATTGTGTAGAAGGGAGAAAATTACAAGATGAGAGCTATATACCCCAAAAATTCAAAGATGAAGAATTTGAGCCTTATGGTTGGAACGAGATTTTGGCTACCATGGATCTAGCCAAAGATGAGTATGTGGGAGTGAGATTTCAAAATGAAGAAGGATATGATGTTTTTCACATAAGAATACAAATGATAAAGGTATCAAAAACAGAAGAGGACCAGGAAAAAGAAATGATATTGAAAAATGGGAAAACACAATATCTGGAAGAAGTAAAAGCTGAAGATGGAATAAAAGATAAAATCTCAGGCAAATATAAGAAAAACAAACACAAGGAAATAAAAAAAACCAAGAGGAAGAAAAAAATGAGAAAATGACAAACAAGGATCAACAGTTTGATGTACCAGCAAATTTCAAGACTTATGAAGTAGACAGATTACTTCTAAAAATGAAACCAAAGAGAGAAAAGAGAAAAGGGGAGGCATATGACAATGAAGAACAAACTAAGAAGGTTATGATCACTCAAGAAGACCGGGAAGAAAGACATTGTAATAGCTAATGACATGACAAATCAAGAGGAGGAGGCATTAAGAAATTTGGCTAGAAACTATAGGGATGTGTTTGCTTATAGCTACAAGGATTTAAAAGGTATTGATCCTAAAATTTGTGAGCAGAAGATTCCTATTACACCTGATGCAAAACCTAGCAAACAGAGACATTACACATTCAATGATAAATACTCTGCTAAAATAAAGGAAGAAATTGACAAGCTGGTGGCTGCCAATTTCATCTATGAGATTGAGTATACAGAATGGATATCTCCTATAGTTGTGGTACCAAAAAAGAATGGGAAAATTAGGGTATGCATTAATTTGAAAAAAGTGAATGCTGCAACTATAAGGGATAGCTACCCATTGCCTATAACAGACCATCTTCTAGAAAGAGTTGCAGGGAAGGAGGTGTATAGTTTTCTAGATGGCTTTTCAGGATACAATCAGGTACCCATAGCTTTGGAAGACCAACATAAAACTGCCTTTTCCACAGAATGGGGAATTTATGCTTTCAGGGTTATGCCCTTTGGGTTAAATAATGCCCCAGCAACTTTTCAAAGATTGATGTGTCATATCTTCAAAGAGTTCCTGAGGAGTGTAATGGAAATTTATGTAGATGATCTGTGTACTTTTTCATTAAAAAGACAGGATCATTTGAAAGATTTAGAAAACATATTCAGGAAATGCAGAACATACAGAGTATGTTTAAATCCAGAAAAGTGTGTATTCTTTGTAAGAAAAGGAAGAATATTAGGTCACATAGTCTCTAAAAATGGAATTTCAACTGATGAGAAAAAAATAAAGGCCATAGTAGAACTTCCAAGACCAACAAATGTAAACGAACTTCAAACTTTCATGGGACATTGCGGGTATTATAGAAAATTTGTACACAAGTTTGCTGACATAGCTAGACCTTTATATGCTTTGATTACAAAGTTTGAAAAGAGTGTGACCAAGCTTTTGTGACTCTAAAAATTTGTTTGGTTACAGCCCCAATTCTGAAAACACCCCAGTGGGATAAAATTTTTCATGTCCATGTGGATGCTTCAAACTATGCCTTGGGATGTGTGTTAGCACAACCAATAGAAGGGAGCAAAATAGATTTTCCAGTTGCTTATGCTAGCAGGCAACTGGATTCAGCAGAGAAAAATTACACAACTACTGAAAGGGAAGGGTTGGGAATGATATGTGCTGTGAAAAAAATATAGACATTACCTTTTGGCCATATTTTGTGGATCAACAAGCTTTACTTTACTTAGTAAACAAACCCTGTCACACTGGTAGAATAGTCAGATGGCTCCTTCTACTGATGGAGTTTGAGTTTGAAGTGGTGGTCAGACAGGGAAAAACACATTTAAGAGCAGATCATTTGTCTAGAATTCAGGCTAAAGAACCAAGTTCACCTTTAGACGATGACCTGCCAGATACATATCTATTCAAAGTAGAAAGTGTTCCGGAGTGGCCAAAACTTTAGTACCTTTGCTAACCATGGGACCTTGTAGAACATTTGGGAACAACACACATTTAGTATTGCAAAGCAGGAACTTTATGCTGTTAGTTGGGCACTTGTATCACCTCAACCATACAAGCATACTGGAATATTGTACTCCAGATGAAGAGCAACAAGAATATTTGAAAAGAGCTCATTGTTGGAACCCTTGTACACATGCTTCCATAATAGTCACCTTAAATAATCTCAATAGGATGGGAGTACATTGGCCTAATAAGATTCAAGATGTAACAAAATATATTGCTAACTGCTGAGAATGCCAATCCTTGCAAAACTCAGAACTTATAACTCTATATTGGTTTCAGAAAAATCCAGAATGGAGTGAGAACATAATTGAGGAGTTGAAAAGGAAGAAAAAAGGAAAACAAGTAAGAGCTAGTGCAGACTCAAAAAATCTACAAATGATTTCTAAAGAATATCAACTGATAGGAGATCAATTGTATAAGAGAGGTATGGATGGATATTTAAGAATTTGTGTTCCTGAAGATAGATATCTGGAAATGTTGGAGATGGCACATTCTAGAGTGGCAGGAGGACATTTCTCAATTGACAGAACTGCTAAACTCATATTATATTCTGGCTTTTGGTGGCCAACCCTATTTCCTGATGCAAGAACATATGTGAAAAGATGTGACATTTGTCAGAGGGTGAGTCAACCAAATAAAAGAGACAATATGCCATTAGTTCCATTGATTTCAGCAAGACCATTTAGTAAATGGGGGTTGGATTTCATTGGACCTATACATCCTCCAGCAAGACAATCCCATGCTGAATACATAATAGTGGCCACAGATTACTTAACCAAATGGGCAGAGGCTAGAGCTACAAAAAAGAATGATGCTCATACTACTGCCAGATTTCTCTATGAAAATATCATCACCAGGTTTGGACTACCAATTGAATTGGTAAGTGATAGGGGAACTCATTTTTTGGACCAAATCATAGAAAACATAACTAAATATTTCGTGATTAGTCATAGGAAGTCAGCCCCATATTACCCACAAGCCAATGGGTTAGCAGAAAGTACTAATAAAGTATTGTGTACTGTATTGTCAAAATTGGTAAACACAAACAGGAATGATTGGGATTTACAACTTAATCATGTCCTATTGGCCTATAGAGTGGCATACAAAACTGCATTAGGAACCACACCATTTAATTTGGTATATGGACAAAATGCAGTTCTACCTTTGGAATTCCTCATTCCAACACTGAAGGTGGGAAGTCAATATAAATGGACTGGACATGAATCATCTGAAAGAGTGGTGGAATTAGAAAAACTGGGAGCTTCTAGACTCCAAGCAATTATGAGTATATATGCAGACAAGAAAAGGCAAAAAGCTTATCATGATGTTCACATAAAAGAAAAAGATCCACAAGAAGGAGATCTAGTTCTGGCATACACAGTCAAGGAACATCAGAAGAAATTTCAAAAAAAAGGACATGGGCCTTATATTATCCATCAAATAAGTAACAGTGGAGCTATTCAAATAGCCAACATAGATGGGGAAATCATGCCAAACTTCATAAGTGGATGTAGAGTTAGAAGGTATGACCTTCCATTGATTGTCTTTGAATGAAGAAGAATACATCAAGCTCAAAGTAGAAAAGAGGAAGAAGAAAACATTAGAAAAGAGGCTCAACAGGAGGCAAAGGAAATGATAAGAAAAATCAAAAATCTTAGAGAAGTAATTTTTTGTGAAACACCTCTAAAAGAAAGAGAACATTTGCCTGTCATAACAATGAATTTTCAGAATGAGGAAATTAAGGTCTTGATAGACTCAGGTGCACAAGTAAACTTGATCAGTTCAAATTTGTTGAAAAAGTTTAACCTAAAAAGGACTAAAAGTAAAATCTTCATCAAAACTTTGGAAGGACAAATAATACAAAGCATGTCTTCACCTTCTATTGAGGTTAAGTTCAATGAAGAATATATGAAAATAGATTGTGAAGAATGGCCATATCAGTTGATGACTGAGAAATTGATTTTGGGACAACCATGGCTAAAGCAAGGTAAAGTAATTTTGGATTTTGAAAAAATGAAGCTTAAGTTGACAATAAATGACAAAAGGTTTTTAATGTTTTTATTGAGTAATGAAGAACAGGAAGATCAATAGGATGTTCATGACCCAGACCTGGAAGGATTTACTTTTTCATTAGAAGACACACAGACATTACCAATACAATTACTAAATGATCAAGCTTCATTTAATCAAAACCAGCAAAAAATTGAAGAAGCAAAAGAGGGTGAAGAGACAGAAGCAAGGAGGCAGCTATGGCATAGTCAGAAACATCAAGGTATCAGAACAAGAAGGATGTGGAAACAAAGTATACACAAACCCTGTTCATCAAAACAAAATTTCAGAACAAAATGGATATGGAAGCCGAAAATTCCAAAAATAGCCTATCAGAAGGAAATGGGTTATTCAATGGAACAGGGGCAGCAAGGGTTAAATATTATTGGGTAAAAAAATCAGATTTGATTCAATGGAAAAAGACCATGTGTATTTGATATGTATTTAGGATTTTTTAAGAACAAAATCAGAATGTTACAGAGAAGAAATTTTGATATCTTGGAAATTATGACAAATAATTCTACCTTATCATTTTTCGAAGAAGAGAATTAGGAGGGGAAGAAAAGAAATGAAAGAAATTATTAAAAAAAAAGAAGAAGAAGAAAAAATAAGAAAAAATAAAATTATTATTAAAAAAAAGAGAGAGAAAAGAAAAAAAAGAGAAAATTTATTCATTTTTTTTTTATAAGTTATACAACACAAAGCAAGATATAGATAGAAGTATAGCAGCTTTCTATTTTGTTTATTTTTAATTTTTAATTTAATAAGTTCATTCAATATTCTTCAACTGTTTATAGTTTTTCAAATTTTTTCCTATCTTTATAAGAATTGTCAGAAGAGAAGAGAGCACTAGACATCTTGCTACACATGCAATGATCACTTTAATTGAGTTTTTTGAGGAAGTCAGAATTCAATTGAGATGTTATTTTCATTCTTCTTTCATTTTTTCTCAAAATAAATGTCATTTTTCTTTCTTGTGAATCATGTGGGTGGAGTTTTTTCTTTTTGTGTGATGCTATATTTTCTCCAGAATGGTGAATCCAAAGGAGCTACCAATCCATGATTTCAAAGCACAATCAGTCACTTTGTCTAGAGGACATTGGTTCCTGGACAGTGAAGTTGCAGTAGAGGAGGTGGACTTGGAGTCTGATGAAGAGCAAGAACTTCCAGAAGCAAAAAAGGTAGTTAAAGAGCTCAAGGAAACCCTGAGTATCATTGGCCAGTACATATTCACAGTAGGAGTGGGGGGTTACAAGTACACTATGCTGTGTCAGGAGTTTTACAAATTCCAAAGAATTGCAGTCAATCACAAAAGATGGAAAGCAGTAGGGTTACACAAGTTGTTGGATGAACCCATATTCTTTATAGATTTTGAAAGAGTGTGTTGGAAGGTGTATTTTTGGAAAGCATTTTTGATGTAAAAAATTAGTAAAAAGCCAAAAAACTTGTAGAATATTTATGCAATGGTTGTAAAAATAAGGAAGAGTCTTCCTTATGTAGTCAAGGACCTCATGTAATTTTTGTAGAATTTTTAGAAACTCTTAGATAGCATATTTTTAGAAAATTAGAGAAAAAGACCTAATTTCAAGTGTGAAAAGGGACACTTGAAAATGTATATAAGTCAATTTTCTCTATTTTGGAGAGGTTGGTTAGTCATTTGCTCAAGCTATCAATAGAGAAGAAAGAGTTTCTGCAAAAATCGTGTTTTCTCCTGTTGAGTGAATTTTCTTTGATGTGTGAGCTTGTCTCTTGCTTAATCATGGAGATTTGTGAGTTACACTTGTGTATTACTGAGTAAGTTGTATGAAGAGAGAGACCTATTGCTGTAATGAGTGGAAAAGGACTGAAGGAAGTTCCAAAATTGTGAAAATCGTCTGATGGTACAGAATCGCGATTGTCTCCTCTTTGTGATACAGGTGATATTTTTCAATTCTGAGTTCATATTTGTATTCTGCTAATGAAATGGCATGGTTTTGACATAAAGAACATAGAAAATGATGGAGATTTGCCTTAGTTATGGTAAACTCTAGATTTTCTCTTCATCTTCAATTTCTCTCAGCAATCCAGCCATCAATCTCTTATTTCCTTGAATCTATTATCTTGAAGGGGCTGTGGTCTTATGGATATTCCTAGGATTGACAAAATAAAGATGATTTGTTGATTCTTTGTTACTTCATGATTGGAGAGGACAACTTGGAGTCCAAAACAAAACATTTTTTGGCACCGTTGTCGGGGAACATTCCAAGAACTTCTTTGAAGTTGGACCTTTGCTGGATCTTCAGTTGATGATGGTGAACAAGGTAAAGCTCATCAATTAGGAAAAGTGCACATGAATAGGTAGATATCATTGTTTGTCTTTAGGGAAGAAGAAAGCAATGGATGTCTTGTAGAAGTGAAAGTGCTGAAATCTTTGTAAATTGATAGTTGCTCATCATATTGGTGAAGTAAAAGTGCAGGTGTGTGGAGGATTTGAGCCAAGAAGCTGAAGATGGAGGTAACTTGAATCTATTCTTGCATTTCTAGATTTCTTTTTGCCCAAGTACTAGACACCATGGGTGATCTTGGGAAGATAACATGGTGATATTAAGGAAAGGACAGTTAAAGTAGCTAGATGTAAGAATGAGGGATTCAGTTGTTGAGCTCTCAAGGTAGAGCTTAAATGGTGATCTAGACAACTCTAGATAGGGAGATACAAGGTAGAGGTATGCTGGCTCAACTCAATGTCTTAGGTAGTGCAGAAGTCATGTATATATAGGATCATGGGTGGCCTGCCATGGACGGCTATACATGGGCGGTAGAGCGTGGGCGGCCACCGCCCGCGTAATTGCCATACACGGCTTAGACTGGTTGAACCGACCTAACAAATATAAATGATTTCTGACTCCGACAGGGAATATTCCATGGAATATTCCCTTTACCGTCGCGCCGGGGGCGCTGCCCCCGGACCCCCACCAGGGGGCCCGCTGGCCCCCTGGGACCCCCCAGCTAGGGGGCCCGCTGGCCCCCTTGGACCCCCCAGCCAGGGCTGCTCACCGCTGCCCCGGACCCCACAATTGGGGACCCTGGTAACTCCCTTTCCTTATAATATCTTACATGGTCCAATATGACCTTCATCCAACATTCAAGTTGGGATTCCCATCAATTGGGTAATGCACGCTTGGCTTCTCCTCATAAAGGGGGCCTTACAAAATGTGCATACAATCATGAGGGGTAGACATTGATCATACTCTAACATGGAGAACCTTTCTTTGGTACTTTAGTGATAGCTAAGGACATAGAAACTCATAACCAATCAAGAACCAAGGGATCAGTTGATTTCCAAAACCAGAAACCCTAAGTAAAGTGTTCACCTTTATTTTTAGGGCAAAAATACCAAACAAATTCACAAAACTCATCAAAAACAATCAAATAAATTTCTTTTCTTGATAAGAAGTTGAAGTGAGGTGTTGTGGATAGGGGTGATTGTGGAAAACTAAAGAAAGAAAACAAAAAATGATCAAAAAACCAGAAAATTAAAAAACACGATTCTCTGCACAGAATCGCGACTTTCTGAAAAAAGTGATTGATTTTGAAATAACATTTTAAGTGAAAGTTGAATTGAAGTTGTTGAAGGGTCTTGAAGGTAATCAAGAAGAAAAAACTACTCAAAGTGGCATAAAATCAAAAATAGAGAAAAACACGATTTTCTGCACAAAGTCGCGATTTTCTGAGGAAGATTGTGATTGTGGTGCAAAAGTTCAGGAGTAGAGTGAATTACAAAGAAAAGAAGGAATTGAAGCAAAACAAAGAGAAAGAAAGTTTAAAAAATAAAAAAAATTTTCAAAAAACCCAGAAAATTAGAAAACACGATTCTCTGAACAGAATCGCGATTTTCTGTAAAAAGTGTTGTTTCTGGAATAACATTTCAGGTGATTCATGTATTGAAGTTGTGAAGGGTATTGAGAAAAGGCAAGGACATAGAATACTCAAAATTGCACAAGAAAAGATCTACAGAAAAAACACGATTCTCTACACAAAATCGCGATTTTCTGTAAAGAAAGTTTTTTGGAATCTGTGGTAAATTTGGGTACATTGAGATAAGGAAGTGTAAGGAAGATTAGGGGAATTGAGTAAGTGAAGAGGAATAATTGAAAGAGTGTGGAAAACTGAAACTTGAACAAAATCGCGACTTTCTGAGTACAAAATCATGATTTCTTGAGCACTATATAAACAGATAATTGAAGAAAAAATTCATTTGAGAGTGAGAGTGAGGGAGAGAGAGAGTGAGCAGAGCTGCCAGAATCGCGATTTCCAGCAAACAGTGGACTTTGGAACATTTGCACCCAAGGAAGAAAGGTAAGAATCCTAACTTCATATTTGAATACATATTTTTGGTTTTGAGTGAAAAATAACACCAAAAAATAGAAAAAATCAGAGGAGGACAGAATCGCGATTTTCTGATTTCTTGAGTTTTTACTAAGGAATCATTTGTTTTTGCTTTAGTTGCTTCATTGCATGTTAAAATTTAGATAAGGCGATTCTATAGGTGAAAAAATATTGAAAAAAGCAATAAGTTGAAATTCTGCCAAATTTTGGACAAAATCGCGATTCTAAGTTTTAACTCAAAATCGCGATTCTGTAAAAAGTGCCATCAACATTGCGATTCCCAGAACGCGATTTTCATAAGAAAATCGTGTTTTTTACAATCTGTGAGCAATCACGATTGTCTGGGAACAAAATCGTGGAAAACACGATTTTGTGAACAAAATCGTGAAAAACACGATTTTCACACAAAATCGTGAAAAAACACGATTTTGACACAAAATCGTGAAAAACACGATTTTCATTACATCGTGGAAAACACGATTTTCACACAAAATCGTGGTAAACACGATTTTCACACAAAATCGTGAAAAACACGATTTTCACACAAAATCGTGAAAAACTCGATTTTGATCACAACATCGTGGAAAACACGATTTTCACACAAAATCGTGGTAAACACGATTTTCACACAAAATCGTGAAAAACACGATTTTCACACAAAATCGTGAAAAACTCGATTTTGATCACAACATCGTGGAAAACACGATTTTCACACAAAATCGTGGTAAACACGATTTTCACACAAAATCGTGGAAAACACGATTTTCACACAAAATCATGGTAAACACGATTTTCACACAAAATCGTGGAAAACTCGATTTTGAACACAAAATCGTGAAAAACACGATTTTCAACAGAAAATCGTGAAAAACTCACAAGAAGGCACAAAATCGTGAAAAACACGATTTTCAAACAAAATCGTGGAAAACACGATTTTGACCACAAAATCGCGGAAAAACACGATTTTCATCAGAAAATCGTGAAAAACCCCAATTCATCAGAAAATCGTGGAAAAAACAAAACCTAAACAGAGAATCGTGGAAAAACAAAATCTAAACAGAAAATCGTGAAAAACTCACAAGTAGGCACAAAATCGCGGAAAAACACGATTTTCATCAGAAAATCGTGAAAAACCCCAATTCATCAGAAAATCGTGGAAAAGTCTAATTGCATCATAAAATCGTGAAAAACACGATTTTCATCTGAAAATCGTGAAAAAACACTACTGGCAGTAGAAAATCGTGAAAAACCCTAATTTCATTAGAAAGTTGTGAAAAGCACAAAACCTAGGAAGAAAATTAAAACACACATAATTTTGGACAGAAAATTGTGGAAAACCAATACATTGGTTAAGAAACTGTGACAAACACTCTTTTGAGTATTAGAAATTTGTCAAAAATAGTTGAATGATACTAAGGTCTGGAAATAAAATAAATTCACTTTCTAAACAAGACCTAACAAGAAAGGAAAAAGAGCCAGGAAGTAGTAAAAGATCAGAAAGAAATTTAGGCCAAGAAAATAACATGGAGAACCTAAATGAAACAAATGAGTCAATAGAAACTGGGGATTTTAGAAACATCCTCAAATACATGTATACAAATAGGTTTGGAACCTATGTATACCAGGATGGAATGCATAAATTCCTCATTAGATTGAGAAATTTAGAAGTTCCCCTGAATATAACTCCAGTAGCCCAATTCAAAGAAGGAAGATATGAAGACAGGCAAGGATGTGTATACATCTTCTCTCAAGACCCAGAAAATTCAAATGATCTAGGGCAATGTGCTGACAAAGGACCTTGGGAACATAACATGGGACAACCAGATATACCTAGACCAAATGAAAACTACACTAATAATGAGCAACATCATGGGAGAAGAACACATGCTTCACCAAATCCCTTTGACAAAGAACCAGAAGGATACAATGACTTCCCACTCAGAAGAAGACCTCATTGGCAACCTCAGGGTAGGATGCTTAGACCATACCAAGTAGCCAAATGCATGAAGAACCAATATGAAGGGTATTCAGATCCTCATGCTCATGCTGCAGAATTTAGACAATTGATTAGAGCAGAGGAAGTAGAAGATTACAAGGTGCAATTTGAGGCATTTGGTCTAACCCTAACAGGGCCAGCCTTATCATGGTTCATTCCTTTGAGAAAAGAAATGTACCTAGACATTGAATCTTTCTTAGAAGCTTTCATTGGTGAATTCTCTAAGACTGGAATCAAACATAGTACAGCCACATTGATACACAGCTTCAAACAACAAAAGGAGGAAAATGTTAGAGAAGCAGCCAGAAGGTTTAAACAGTACATTGATAGATGCCCAAGAGAAGAAGTACCTTCCATGGCAAAACAAGTATCCTTATTCATTGAGGGTTTGAGAAGTGCCCAATTAAGGACCCTAGTGTACTATAGGAGATGTCCTGATTTAGCAGCCTGTGTTAAGGAAGCAATAGATTTGGAGGACAATAGAGGTCAAGATTTGTTAGCATTTGATCAACCCAGATCTTATGAAGACAAAATTCCTCCAGCAGAAGAGTTGGCTCAGGCTATTGCTAAAGCCCTAGAGGTAAGCACTAAAACTAATCTAATAAACTCTAGGATAAACACAAACAAGAAATGTTATATTTGTGGAGAAAATCATCTGGCACAACAATGCCCTTATCAGAAGCCACAACACTTACAAGATAGGAAGACACTCAAGTATTGTACACTAGAGAGAAAATGGACAAACCATACCAGGGAGGAATGCTTCTATAACAAACAACCTGTCAAGGAAAGAGACTACATGGCTCAGAGGGAATCAGGTTATACTGAGCAACCAAGGCCAGTATTAGGACAACAGCCTCCTATTCCAACTAATGTGGTACCAGTCAAATATACACCCATTGACGAAGGAAATTCAAGATTCAGATCACCTTATAAGGAAGAGTATCAATGGAGTGAGGGACATCAGGAAGAATGGGAAGATTATGAAATGAGAGAACCTGAGCTTAAAGCCCTAGATCTGGGAAATGGAAAAATTGAAATGGACACAACAACATTCATGTACATTACCAACAACTACATGTCCAATCAAAAACCTCAATTCAAAGGGGGACCAAAGATAACATGTTATAGGTGTGGGGGAGAGCATTTCATAAGAGATTGTCCACAACCTCCAACATTCAGAATAGAGGGAGCATACTGTAAGGATTGTGGTAGAGAACATCTGATCAAGGACTGTCCAAAAAATCCCCAAAAACAACAGAACACACCTAATAACATACCTTTAAAAACAGTCAAAATTATGGAACAAGAGGAATTGAGTGACAGTGATCAAGTTGAACTTAATGTTATAACAAGGGCACAAGCCAAACAACAAGGAACAATTAAAGAACAAAATGAGGGTTCTACATCAAAAGGGAAGAAAAATAGACAAAAAGGGAAATGGGAAAAGAAAAGAAAAGTGGGCAAAAGTCTGGAAGAAGACAATCAGGAACAATCAAATTCAAAACATACTTCTCCTCAAAAGACCCAGAATCTGTCTGAATTAGGAAATTCTCAGAGTCTAGACACCCTAATCAAAGCCTATAAAGGAAGGATTCAAGAAGGACCAAGCCCTGCAGATCATGCAATGGCTTATCCCATACCGGATCTAGAGCATGAAAGGATGCTAAAATGCAAACAAATTATCCAGGAAACACAACTCAGATTAGGGGAAGAAGACAGCTCTCGGAGAACAATTGAACAGCAGGAAAAAACAAAAACCAAGGAAAATGATAAAGAAGGAAATCCACAAATAACATTCCAAATGATCTTAGATGAACATTGTAGCATTACATGTCATACAACATGGGAAAATTTGTTGAAACAAAATCCTCACCTACAAAACAAGATGAACAAAGGAGAAACAATATATGGAAACCTTCATTCACCATTACAAGAATTAGAGGAACTATGGTATATTCCTATTGACAAAATAGGAGGATATTGTGAAGGAGAAGAAGGAAATTCAACTCTAAAATTACATTATGGAAAAAATTCAGCTAAAGCTATTTTGGATAGTGGATCAGGAGTGGCCATAATGACTAAACAAACCTGGGAGAAATGGGGAAGAAAGGAATTACTACCCACTAAAATGAGATTACAACTTGCAGATGGACATATAGAAAAACCCCTAGGTATTTGGGAAAAAGTAATTGTGGATATATGTGGAATAGAAATAGAGCACACCTTTGCTATAGTAGAATTTCCACAATCCACATCTTATGAAATTATCCTAGGAAGACCTTTCATGAGACAAATGCAAATTGTACAAGATTGGGGTAATGATTGTTTGTATCTTCAGAACCAGGGGAGAATAACAAGAGTAAACTTAAGAAATGGCCACTATTGTGACATCTCCTAGAGAATGGTATAAAATACATCAAAATCAACAAGAAAGTGAAGAATCAGAAAGGGAGGATCAGGAAGAGGGTGAATCAGCAGTTTGGAAGTGTAACATATTAAGAAATCTCACAAATAGGAAAAGAAAGTTAAGAAGAGAAGATTGTGTGGAAGAAAGAAAAATACAAGATGAAAGTTATGTGCCTCAACAATTCAAAGATGAAGAATTTGAGCCTTATGGATGGAATCAAATCTTAGCCACCATGGATTTGGCCAGTGAGGAATATGTGGGAGTGGAATTCCAAAATGAGGAAGGATTTGATATTTTCCACATTAGCATACACATGATAGGAGTATCAAAAACAGAAGAGGATCAAAATCAAGAAATGATATTAAAAGAAGGAAAATCACAGTATTTGGAAACAGTAAAAGTTGAGGATGCAATCAAAGACAAAATCTCAGGCAAATACAAGGAACATAAACACAAAGAAATAGAAAGAGACCAGGAAAAAGAAAAGAAAGAGAAAGAGATAAACAGAGATCAATACTTTGATGTACCAGCAAATTTTAAAACTTATGAAGTAGAAGACAGACTACTTCTGAAAATGAAACCAAACAGAGAGAAGAAGAAAGGGGAAGCATATGATAATGAAGAACAAACAAAGAAAATTGTAATTACACAGGAAGAAGGAGAGGAGAGACAAATAGTAATAGCTGATGACATGACATCACAAGAAGAAGAAGCATTAAGGAACCTGGCAAAGAACTATAGGGATGTATTTGCTTACAGTTATAAAGATTTGAAAGGAATTGATCCAAAAATTTGTGAGCATAAGATTCCTATGACACCTGATGCAAAACCAAGCAAACAGAGACATTATACATTTAATGATAAATACTCTGCCAAAATAAAGGAAGAAATTGACAAGTTGTTGGCTGCTAATTTCATTTATGAAATAGAGTATACTGAATGGATATCACCTATAGTTGTGGTGCCAAAAAAGAACGGAAAACTTAGGGTATGCATCAACTTGAAGAAAGTAAATGCAGCAACTATAAGGGATAGTTATCCACTGCCAATAACAGATCATCTTCTTGAGAGAGTTGCAGGAAAGGAAGTCTATAGTTTTCTAGATGGTTTCTCAGGATACAATCAAGTACCTATAGCCTTAGAGGACCAACATAAGACTGCCTTTTCTACAGAATGGGGGGTTTATGCTTTTAGGGTTATGCCCTTTGGATTGACCAATGCCCCAGCAACTTTTCAAAGGTTGATGTGTCATATTTTCAAAGAATTCCTGAGAAAGGTGATGGAAATCTATGTAGATGATTTATGCACTTTTTCTTTAAAAAGACAAGATCATCTACAAGATTTGGAAAGAATATTCAGGAAGTGCAGGACATATAGAGTATGCTTAAATCCTGAAAAGTGTGTATTCTATGTCAGGCAAGGAAGAATGTTGGGTCACATAGTGTCAAAAAATGGAATTTCTACTGATGAGCAAAAAATAAAAGCCATAATAGAGCTTCCTAGACCTACAAATGTGAAGGAACTCCAAACTTTTATGGGACATTGTGGGTACTACAGAAAATTTGTACACAAATTTGCTGATATAGCCAAGCCCTTATATGCCCTCATCACAAAGTTTGAGTGGACTGAAGAATCTGACCAAGCATTTGAAATATTAAGAACTTGTTTGGTGACAGCACCAATTTTAAAAACACCTCAGTGGGATAAAATCTTTCATGTACATGTCGATGCTTCAAATTATGCTCTGGGATGTGTGTTAGCACAACCTATAGAAGGAAGCAAATTAGATTTCCCAGTAGCATATGCAAGTAGACAATTAAACATTGCAGAAAGAAATTACACAACCACTGAGAGAGAAGGATTGGGAATGATCTTTGCTGTCAAAAAATACAGACATTATCTATTGGCCAACAAGTTTAAATTCTTTGTGGATCATCAAGCTCTACTCTATTTAGTAAATAAACCATGTCATACAGGAAGAATAGTTAGATGGTTTCTTTTACTAATGGAATTTGAATTTGAGGTGGTGGTTAGACAAGGAAAAACACACTTGAGAGCAGATCATTTGTCAAGAATCCAGTCAAAAGAACCTAGTTCACCTATAGATGATGATTTGCCAGATACATACTTATTCAAGGTGGAAAGTGTTCCTGAATGGTCGATGTCATTAATTCCTTTGCTAACCATGGGACCTTGTAGGTCATTAGCAAATAACACACATTTGGTGTTACAAAGCAGGAATTTCATGTTGTTAGCTGGACATTTGTATCACCTCAATCAGTCAGGTATACTGGAATATTGTACTCTAGAAGAGGAGCAACATGAATATGTAAGAAAAGCTCATTGCTGGAATCCATGTACTCATGCTTCTACGATTGTCACTCTAAGTAACCTTAATAGGATGGGAGTACATTGGCCAAATAAGATTCAAGATGTGGAGAGATATATTGATAACTATCAAAAATGTCAAACATGGCAGAAATCAGAATTAATAACTTTATATTGGTTTCAGAAAAACCCTGAATGGAGTGAAAACATTGTTGAGAAGTTGAAGAGAAAGGAGAAAGGAAAACAGGTAATAGCTGGTGCTGATTCAAGAAATCTACAAGTGATCTCAGAGGAATATCAACTCATAGGAGAACAATTATACAAGAGAGGAATGGATGGATATCTGAGAATTTGTGTTCCAGAAGAAAAGTATTTAGAGATGTTGGAAATGGCACACTTGGGAGTAGCTGGAGGACATTTCTCAAGTGATAGAACAGCCAAACTCATCTTATATTCTGGCTTTTGGTGGCCAACCCTATTTCCCGATGCTAGAACTTATGTAAAAAGATGTGATGTCTGTCAAAGGGTAAGTCAACCAAACAAAAGAGATAACATGCCATTAATTCCTTTAATTTCAGCCAGAGCTTTTAGTAAATGGGGATTGGATTTTATTGGACCAATACATCCTCCAGCCAGACAATCTCATGCAGAATACATACTAGTAGCTACAGATTATTTGAAAAAATGGGCTGAGGCCAAAGCTACTAGAAGAAATGATGCTCACACCACTGCTAGATTTTTGTATGAAAACATTATCACTAGATTTGGACTACCAATTGAATTGGTAAGTGATAGGGGGACTCATTTTTTGAATCAGATCATAGAAAATATGACCAATTATTTCATGATTAGTCACAATAAGTCAGCCCCATATCACCCACAAGCCAATGGGTTAGCAGAAAGTACTAATAAAGTACTTTGCAATGTATTGTCCAAATTAGTCAACACAAACAGAAACGATTGGGATTCTCAACTTAATCATGTTCTTTGGGCTTATAGAGTGGCATACAAAACGGCTTTAGGGACTACACCATTTAATTTGGTATATGGCCAGAATGCAGTTTTACCCATGGAATTTCTTATTCCAACATTGAAGGTGGGTAGCCAATACAATTGGACAGGACATGAATTATCTGAGAGAGTCATAGATTTGGAAAAACTGGGAGCATCGAGACTCCAAGCAGTGATGAGTATATACACAAACAAGAAAAGACAAAAAGCTTATCATGATGTTCACATAAAAGACAAAGATCTACAAGAAGGAGACCTGGTCTTAGCTTACACAATCAAGGAACATCAGAAAAAGTTTCAGAAAAAAGGTCATGGGCCATATATCATACATCAGATAAGCAAGAGTGGAGCTATTCAATTAGCCAACATTGATGGGGAAATCATGCCAAATTTCATAAGTGGATGTAGAGTGAAGAGGTATGAGTGCCCATTAACTACTGATGAATGGAGAAGATTGCAAAAGGCCCAAAACAGGAAAAAAGAAGAGGAAAGTATTAGAAAGGAGGCTCAACTAGAAGCCAAAGAGAGAATTAGAAAATTAAAACAAGTGTGCTTATGTGAAAACACTCTAAAGCAAAAAGAACATTTGCCTTTGATTATGATGAATTATCAGAATGAAAACATAAGGGTTTTGATAGATTCAGGAGCTCAAGTGAATCTAATTAGCTCAGCCTTGGTCAATAAGTTTAACCTTAAGAGAGCTGAAAGCAGAATTTTGATCAAAACCCTGGGAGGGAAAAGGATTCAGAGCGTATCTTCACTTTCTATTAAAGTTAAATTCAATAATGAATATATGGAGATAGATTGTGAAGAGTGGCCAGACCATTTAATGGCTGAAAAGCTGATTTTAGGGCAACCATGGCTCAAACAAGGTAAAGTCATCTTAAATTTTGAAAAAATGAAGCTTAATTTGACCATCAAGGACAAAAAGTTTTTAATGTTCTTTCTGAGTAATGAAGAACAGGTAGTTCATATGGATGTTCATGACCCAGATCTCGAAGGATTTACTTTCTCAATGGAGGACAGGAACATCTTGTCAATACAAAGTGATCAAGCTTCATACACCCAAGACCAGCAAAAGATTGAAGGGGTAAAGGTGGATGAGGAGACAAAACAAAGAAGACTATTATTGCCAAATTTGCAATATCAACAAATCAGAACAAGAGGAATATGGAAACAGGCCATGCACAGATATTGCTCACCAAAACAGGAAATTAGAACAAAATGGATATGGAAGCCAAAAAATGCCACAAAATGTTCATCCACAGATCATGGATATTTCCATAACAAAAGGACAAATGGAGTAAAACATTACTGGGTGAAAAAATCAGAATTGGGTCAATGGAAGAGGGATAATCCACAGTGGACCTATCTTTGGAATCTTGAAAATGACAAAAAAATATTTCCTTCTTTCCCCTTAAAAGAAAATTAGGAGGGGAAGGAAAGAAGACAGAAAAAAAAAAAAAAAAAAAAAAAGAGACAACCAGAAAAATATATTTTATTTTCTTGATTTTCTTTCTAAAATTAAAAAACACAAAGCAAGATATAGGGAGGGAGAGAGTAACTTATTATGGAAAAAAGTTGTTTTGTCTTATTGTTGTTCAAATTTCTTGTGATCATTTTTTTTTTTGGGACCACTACTTTTTCAAGTTTCTTCATTAATCATCTTTTCCAGCATCATCTTTCTATTCAGGAATTGTTTTTTGAGCAAGGAAGTGACAATTGAAGAGAGCACATTAGATATCTTGCTACACTTGTATTGCTCACTCAAAATTGAGTTTCTGGGAAAAAGCAAAAATTGCTTGGAACTTGTCTTTCTTATTTTTTATATATCAATAATATTCCAGAATAAGATAGTATTTTCTTGTGAATTCTTGTGACTCATGTGGGTGGAGTGTTTTCTTTTCTTTTATATATAAATACAGGATGGTGAATGCAAAGGAGTTGACCATTCATGACTTCAAAGCTGATTTAGTGACTTTGTCCAGAGGACACTGGTTTTTGGATAGTGATGCAGCTGAAGAACAGGTGAACCTAGACTCAGAGGAAGACCAAGAAATCCCAGAAGCTGAAAAAGTAGCAAAAGAACTTAAAGAAATTCTGGGAATAATAGGACAGCACATCTTCACAGTAGCAGTGGGAGGATATAAGTACACTATGCTGTGCCAGGAATTTTACAGGTTTCAGAAAACTTCTGTCAACATCAAGAGATGGAAAGCTGTGGGATTGCACAAGCTCTTGGAAGAACCTATTTTCTTTATTGACTTTGAAAGAGTAGCACAAGTGATGGGTAGTTTGGAGGAAGTGGGGAAAGGTAATGATGCCTACTTCAGATGCAAAGTGAAGAACAAGGACAATCAGGAGGTACGGGTAGTTATCAAAGCAGAACATATCAGAGCCGCCTTACAGTTCTATCCAATGGGCACCAAACTAGACCAAAGTTTTGTTAAAAAGAATAAGGAGACTTACACTGGATATGCAAAGTTCACTGACTTCAAAGGAAGATAAAATGAAGAATATGCTATAAGAATGTTCTTACAGTTCTTTTGTTTTCCAAAATTACCAAGGTACACCATGCCTCATAAGTCAGTAACTCTATTGATGTTCAATAACAAAGATAGAACCAATCCATTTGGGGTAATGGATGTCTCACCATACATCCATGAACAGCTGAAGGAAGCAGCAAAACACTGGGAGTAGAAGAAATTCATGAATGGAGCCCAGTATTTGACAAGAATCATTTATCATATTCTAGGAATGGAAGAACAGTTAAAGTTAGCTCCTGAAGCACAGTACTTCAGAAATCTGATGTCAGGAATCAAAAGTCCCCCAAGAAAAGCACTTGGAAGAGAATCAGAAGGACAAACTTGCATGAGGGGAACAGGAATGAAGAGAAAAGTAATATCTGAGGAAGTGATTCCAGTAAAGAAGAGAAAGTTGGACCCCAGAAAAGTAGAATTAGAACAGGCAGAAGAAACAAGAGAGGAACATGTGGTAGCACAGAAAAAGGTACAATCTTCCAGTGAACCTCACCCTCCACAGACAAGTAAAGAATAGCTTTATACTTATCTCACTCAAGGAAGCAACAAAAGAGCTATATATGAGGCACAGTATCAAAAAATGTTGGAAGATTTTTCATGCAAAGCTACGGATTGGATCCAAGAAGAGGTGGAGCACTATGAAGCATTACATGAAGAAATGATGGCAGCCGAAACTGAAGAGATATTTGTGAAGAAGGAGGTAGAGTTGCTGGCATACTTCAAGGAGTTGCAAGGACCTCCAGAGGCCAGGACTACTGTGATAGTGAAAAAGAAGATGCCAAGGAAACCTGTCCAAAAGAAGAAGATGATAAAGAAAGGGAAAGGAAAAATGGCAGATGAACCTGTGATGAAAGAAATGGAACAAGTAATTACAAAAGAAACACAGAAGCTAATCACAGTAAAGGAAGTATCAAAGCCTACAGAACAAGAAGTAGGAGGATCCTCACGATTCTCATCTGATTCAGATAGTGACATTGAGAGTTTTCTGTTGAAAAGTTTAAACTTGTCAATACCCAACACTCCCAATGTAGCTGTACAGGCTGTGGAAAAAGTGAAGACACCTGAGGATACAAGTAAGAAGTCTAAAGAAAGGAAGACTTATGAAGAAACAGTTCAACAGATGAGTGCTGAAGAAGAAAGAAGACTGTTGAAAGGTAAGGCAAGAATGACAGAAGAGGAAAACCAGAAGAGAGATGAAGATAGCTTTGGAATAATGAATGTTGATGAAAATTCAATATGGACCAAGCCTTCACAGACACAATTCCAATTGAACGCAAGATTGAATGCAAGTTTAGAGGAATTAGCAAAGAAGGTATTCGGCAGTTCAAATAATCAGCAGAAGGATGCACCCAAAGAACAGGAAAGCAAGAAGTTAGAACCAGAAAAGAGTGCTCAAGAGGTCTTAGGACAGGTAATGGAGGAAGGAATTGTTCAAAGTATAAAGGATGTGCTGCAGGATATAAAAAGCAGTGGGGAATTTACATCCAAGAATGATCAAGAACAAGAGGTAGAAGCAGACTTTATGGACATTGATGAGCAAGATCAAGAATACACAAATAAGGGAAGTGATGATCAGATAAAAAATTCCTATACAAATGAATCAGATATAGCCCAAGAAACAGAAAGACAGGCATTGCAGAAAAATAATGTTCAGATTGATTGTGTGGAAAAAATTGAATCAATGTCTGTTCAGGAAAGAATGGGGCAGGAAGAGCAAATCATGAAGGTTCAAACAGGTCATGTTGGAGAAGAGTTAGACAAAAGTCAGGGAACTCTAATAAAGGGAAATGAGATACAAGATCTGGAAGGAACAGAAAAGCAACAGGTTATGGAAGGAAGAAGTTCACTAGAAGAAATAAGGACTTCAGATTTATCAGGTCAGAAGGAGACAAAAAATCAAGCACTAGTTTATGAAGAAGATGATACTAATCAGGAGACTGAGAATGATGATCACAGTGATGAAGAACTAGATACTAAGGATATAGATGATGAAACAGTAGCAGAAGAGGATGATAAGGGTAAAGAAGACAAGCAAATTGAAATCAGACAGACAGAAATGGAAGTAGGTTTGGAAAGGATACCCAAGAGTATAAGAGCAGCTTGTCAGAAGATCATAAGTAATATTGAACAGTTCAGACCATCTAGCAGAAATATGATCATATCAGGCATGGTGGCTGAATCTGAATTTGAGAAAGGGAGTATGATTATCAAAGAACACAGAAAGGAAAAGGAGCAGATGTCAGAACAACTGAGGTCAATTCAGGAGAAAAATGAAGAGTATGTCAATAGAATAATTGCTTTGGAAGAAAGTGAAGTTCAGAAGCAGAACAAAATACAATATTTGGAGGATAAGAGTGTGAAGTTATCAGAACAGAATGCCAAGTTGGAAATGGAACTAAAAACCATAGGAGGAAGATACAGAACACTACAAACCTCATATCAAATTTTGACTAGGGCCCATGAAGATATTAATAAGCTGCTGCTAGAAGAAGGCCTAGTAAAAGATGGAAGTAAACCTGCCCAATTGACAGAGGAAGAAAAAGATGAAATGCATAAAGAAATTCAGAAACTCCAAGAAGAATTAAAGGAAGCCAAAGAACTAGAAAAGCAAGCAAGTACACATGCTGCTACAGCTATGAGGGGGTATAACAAGTTGTTTCTGAATACAGAGCAAGAGAGGAAGGATTGGCAGGACAAGTTGGAAAGAGAAAGAATGGACTGGATGAAAGAAAGAGAAGATTTGACAACTCAGAATAAAAGCTTAAGGATGACCTTAGAAGATTTACAGGAACAACTGGAGAAATCAAAAGCTCAGGAAGAGGTTCAGAATCAGGTACATGCAGAAGATACCAATACAAGAGAGTATGAAACAGGAGATGCTGATAAAGAACAGGAAAATTATGAAGCAGTAGCCAAAAGATCTGAGGAAGAATACACTGAGGAATTTGTTCAGAAGTTGCTGACCAGCAGAGAATCAAGAATGGAGTTTATGAGAAAAATGCATGATGATTATGAGAACCAGATTGTCACATTTGCTTTAAACAAAGGCATCAATCCAGATCAGCACCATTGGGCTGCAGATGGATTAGGAATTCCTTTTTGTATGGTATTGGAAAGCATAAAGAATTATCAGTTGGCCAGAGTGGGATTATCTCCAAATCAATATTTTGAATATGAAGAGGATATTAATGTCACAAAGGAATTATTTGAAAGAGCTAACCCAAAATGGAGGAATAAATGGTTGGATGCCAATAAAGAGTGTAGGAGAATCTGGAAGGAGGCACCTCTACACTTAAAGATTAATCCAGCTTATTGCCCCGTGGCCAGAAGAAGGGAGTGGACTGTTTTTTGAGAAAGAAGAAAAACAGGGCAGATTCCAGCAAAATGGCTGAATTTTCCAAAAATAGCAGGTCCAAAGGCTGGAACTTGGCCTACAAAAAGTTACATGGTGAACACTGCTGAGTTGGTTATAGCAACATACAAAGATGTTAATGACCCTGCTTGTATATTACTTGTCAGAATAATGAGGTTAATTCTAGCCTGTATAGAAACATACACAGATACGGATGTCAGAATTTTGAATTACATTGGATTCAATTCTCCAACAGATGCTCTATTATTTGATCTCAGTGAGACACCTGATAGGATATGTCTAATGGCCTATTATAGCAGAATAGTATTTTTGGGCAGCCACTTTTTGCAAATTTTTGAGGATGCGTTTGACTATGGGTTTTTTGAACGAGAATCAGAAATTTTTGGGAAATTATCAGTTGTTACTAAATCCAGACTTACTGCCTATGAAGCCTCTTATACAGAATACTTGAAAAAGGACGTTATTGACAAACCCGAAGCTGCAATACAATGGAGAAAAGCCTTGTTCGAGATGGTCAACAACTTAAATGTGACAGAAAGAAAAAGCCATGATTTACTGTCACAGGTGTATCAAAGAAAGAAGAAATGAAGAAAAGTGATCAAAGTAGAGGAGCAGAAAAATCTTTCGTCAGGAGCCGAAAGGCTTAGGAGGGGAAGGATGTTGGAAGGTGTATTTTTGGAAAGCATTTTTGATGTAAAAAATTAGTAAAAAGCCAAAAAACTTGTAGAATATTTATGCAATGGTTGTAAAAATAAGGAAGAGTCTTCCTTATGTAGTCAAGGACCTCATGTAATTTTTGTAGAATTTTTAGAAACTCTTAGATAGCATATTTTTAGAAAATTAGAGAAAAAGACCTAATTTCAAGTGTGAAAAGGGACACTTGAAAATGTATATAAGTCAATTTTCTCTATTTTGGAGAGGTTGGTTAGTCATTTGCTCAAGCTATCAATAGAGAAGAAAGAGTTTCTGCAAAAATCGTGTTTTCTCCTGTTGAGTGAATTTTCTTTGATGTGTGAGCTTGTCTCTTGCTTAATCATGGAGATTTGTGAGTTACACTTGTGTATTACTGAGTAAGTTGTATGAAGAGAGAGACCTATTGCTGTAATGAGTGGAAAAGGACTGAAGGAAGTTCCAAAATTGTGAAAATCGTCTGATGGTACAGAATCGCGATTGTCTCGTCTCTGTGATACAGGTGATATTTTTCAATTTTGAGTTCATATTTGTATTCTGCTAATGAAATGGCATGGTTTTGACATAAAGAACAGAGAAAATGATGGAGATTTGCCTTAGTTATGGTAAACTCTAGATTTTCTCTTCATCTTCAATTTCTCTCAGCAATCCAGCCATCAATCTCTTATTTCCTTGAATCTATTATCTTGAAGGGGCTGTGGTCTTATGGATATTCCTAGGATTGACAAAATAAAGATGATTTGTTGATTCTTTGTTACTTCATGATTGGAGAGGACAACTTGGAGTCCAAAACAAAACAGAGTGGCACAGGTGATGAACATCCTGATGGAAGTTGGAAAGGGAAATGATGCCTATTTTAGGTGTTCAGTCAAGAACAAGGAGAACAAAGAGGTGAACATCACAATAAAAGTAGAACATATCAGGGCAGCTCTTCAATTCTACCCAATGGGAACTAAGTTGGATAACAGCTTTGTCAAGAAGAATAAAGAAACATATACAGGATATTCTAAATTCCCTAATTTTAAGGGAAGAGAGAATGAGGAGTATGGCATTAGAATGTTTTTGCAATACTTCTGTTTTCCAAAACTACCTAGATACACCATGCCACAGAAACCAGTTACATTGATTATGTTCAACAATAAGGACAGAACTAAACCTTTTAGGGTGATGGATGTAACCCCATACATACATGAACAGCTGAAAGAAGTAGCTAAACATTGGGAGCAGAGGAAGTATGTGAATGGAGCTCAATTTTTAACCAGGATTATATATCATGTACTGGGAATGGAGGATCAGTTGAAGCTCGCTCCAGAAGCCCAATACTTCAGAAGTCTAATGTCAGGAATTAAGAGTCCTTCCAAGAAAATGACTATAAGGGAAGTTTTTGTGCCTAGGTTGCACATCCAGAAACTGCGAATTGGCCAGGGATGTATTTAGATCCATCCTTATTATTCATTCACTAATTTGTACTTTGCCTAGTTCATCAAGGTGCAAGACCAGATAGTGTTTTGAATCATTTGGGCAAGGATGCCACCACAGAGATGAGACATGTTCTTCCAGTGAGGGGAAAGAGGAAATGCAGTGGGTCAGGGAGGTGAGACAGGGGAGAAAGTCAATGGAGGTGGAAATGGAAATAAGGGTCTTGGAGGTGTGGGGAAGGATGGGAAGGATGGATGGATAAATGGACTGGATAGAAGGGGTCCTAGGAGGTAGGCTAGGTTGCGTAGGTGCAGAAAGGGTGGGAGGAATGGAGGTGACAAAGGCTTTTGCTACCTCGCTATCAAAAGATGTGGATGTTCAAGGAGAAGTAGGGTGTACGGGCGAGGCTGGATGGATGGGAGGTGATGGAGGAGCGATTGGTGTGGTGGGTACTTCGGTAACAATGGTGGTATGTACAATAGTAGTGTCGGGCGGGGAGTCGATGACGATCGTCTCTTCTACCGAAGATTCGTCAGGGATAAGATGGGCTTCCTTGGCTAGTTCTGAAGATGGGCCAATTGTTGGTACACGAATGTATTCACCTCATTTGGATAATAATTGAACTCGGCGTGGGTCAAACTACAGTAGTGGTTTTCTCTGCAAATATCTTAATGCTTCCTCCATCCGAACTGACTTAACTAGTTCTCGAAAGTCTTTGATGTATGCTTCTTCAAAGCCTCCTATGACGAGTTCCTGTTCTACGAGCGCTTGGCTTTCTTCCTCAAATAGCTTTTTATGTGCCCAAACTTTTTCCATGGTGCGATATAACTTCTTGATCGCCAAGGTGTAGGCTGCTGCTTCATATGTCTCATCTTTGTAAGTGCTTGTGTCACCTTGGGTGTCAGTGTGTTGTTCCTGTTCATCAGTCTGCACATTCTCTTGAGATTCCTGGCTTCCTTGACTAGCTTCATCATCACCATCTTCATCATCTGTTTCTATTCTTTCTTCTTCTGAGCTGGATAGTATTTGTCCTTGTTGTTGATGAGACGGAGTGGTATGGTAACTTGGTCGTTCATATTCCTGAGAGAAAAACTGCCCTTCAAAAAACTGAAATTCATTTGAAAAGGCATCTGGCATTTCAAAGTCGAATGTGGTATTCATTAGTTCAACTTCCATATTGGGTATGGGGAACGAAAACGCTTCTGCACAAATGGAGGTGGGAATGCCTGTTGCAGTGGTGGGAGGTTCTTGGACGGTGGTAGCCTGAGAAGTAACTGCACTGGTAGTGCCTTCTGTAATCACTAGTCTTGATAGGCGTATGCGGATGGGTTGCATAGATGCAAGGGGTTCCGTAGGAGATTGTTCTGGAGAGGGTTGGGGTGACGATGATTCTGGAACTTGTAGGCATGGGATGGTTCCTCGCATGCGCTTGCTTGCACAGCCCTTGCTAGATTTTCTGGCTTTCTTGGCCTTCCCTTTAAATGCCTTCAACTCTTGACTTGTCAGTGCACGCTCTATTGGCAAGTCGTATGGCAAACACATATAAACAATGTTGTGCTAGATACAACTGGTCAATAATCCAACTTGCTAGATCTACCGTTTGAGGTCCAATACAAGATAAGTATAATCCAAACCAAATGTGTTTGTGGGGCATGGTGAATCGATCCTGAACTGGGAATGCGAAATGTTGCATACATATTCTGAGTGACTTCGATAGCTCAGGTGTGATTGCCGAAATATCTTCCCATTTAGTAACATCGCCATGCTTCATAGGCTCTGGAATTAGCCTTTCTTGCTCTGTCGGTGTGTGCATTCCATGTATCTTGGTTGCAGCTCTAATCAAATCTTTTGACATATAAAACTTCTTAAATGGTGGGTCATTTACTAAGGACAACAAAATGAATGTGCTTGGCAAATCCTTATTCTCAGAAGCTATCAAAGTGGTTACCAAGTAGTAGCATCTGTAGAAATCTGGTTTAGGCAATGGATCACTGAAGTATTCAGTGAAGCCTGCTCTTGCCCAAACACGCTTCAAATCTTCTGTGTTCTGGAGTGCTTCAAAATCTCTAGAGAAGAACTGATAATTTCCCCACTTGATATTGTCAAAAGTCAAATTGGCATAAAAAATGAAATCTGCATCTTCCAAAGGTCCTGCTATACCTTGGAACCAATGTGAATTGCGATGGACCTTTTTGGTATATCCCCTAGGAGGATCATCAATCGGCATCGGTCCTGGGAATCCTTGGAATTCGGGTGCTGTGATGTAGGATGTGGTTCAGCCAATAATTTGCCAATATTTTCCATGGGTACACTGGGGCTAGCTTCAAGTGGTCCTTCTACCTGCATGATGAATGATGCGAGTGCAGAGAAATCTGCTACAAAAGGTTACCACATTAGTATGGAAATTAATCATGATCCCATTAAAGTGAGACCGCGATCCCTTTCCATAACCGATGTGTAACCCGTGTAGCCGAGTGTTGTGATGTGGTTTATGGAATGATTGTTGCAAAACTAATACAGGTCTCTAGACACCTACATGCTTCAGATGATGCATACATTTCTTGATGAGATGTTATTACAAGTGATGTTGGGTTATAGTGTGTGGATTTGTACAAGGTTCAGTTGTGAATGAGTTATTACAAGGGTAGTGATTGATGGGGGAAGTATCTCAACCCCTAAGCAACGATGAAGCGCGAATGACCTCCACAGGTATCCTTCTTTGACCTCTGCACACCAAAAATGCTCTTACTCAGAGCTTATGCAGAGAACTCCAGTGAGCTTTTGTAGACCTGTAGTAGACACCAAGGGCTTTCGAACAAAACAAATTTCACTTGAAATGGATTCTTACACAAAGAGAAACAATGTCTACAACATGAGCTAGTTGAATGCTCACAACTGCTAGTCAAGCAGAGACCTCACTTCACTCCAGCAACCTTTTCTCAGAGATTATACAGAGAATGAATCTCAAACTTATGTCAACTTTAGAGGACTCTAATAGCTACCCAATGACACCAAAATCATAGAAAATTGATACATAGAGAAGGAGAACCAGCCCTTACAACAGAGAGCAAAATATTTCCAACAGAGCCTACACAAAGAGAGAGATATCAATCACACAACTTCACTAAAATGAATGTTGCTCCCAGCTTACTCAGAGAATGCTCCAGAGAATTGGTAAGCATAAAATAGACTCCTATAGCTATCCAATGAGACAAGAATTACATCAAATGGATACCATATGAGGGAGAACCAATGCTAACAACTCAGGGGTAGAGAGTTGCAACACTGCCTGCGCACACACATAGATATGCCTACTAAAAGAAAACAAACAAGCAAGCAAGGGTGTAGCTCAGTGATGAGTAGCACCTCCTTTAATGTCAATCCGGGAAGACGTGAGGATGGTATGAAGACCTCGAGCAAGTGGCGGCACAAGTGCGTGAGTGAGAAGCACACAAGCATGCACACACATACACACACACGCGCACACACGGCAAGACAAAGAGAGAGAATCAATGGAGTTCTTTAGATTACTTTCAAAAGCTCTTACAAGTTCGTTTCAATTACAATCTAACCTCAAAAATGAGCTCTCTAGCTCTTTTTATAGTTTTTGACTAGCTTTTGGCCCTGTCCAGACCTAGTGTCCGGCCTAGTTAAAAATTAGGTTCCAGGGCTTATTTGAGGGCTCAAACGAAGTCTAAAAATTATGAAATTTGGTACGATGGTACTTCTAATACTCCTCAAGCTCGAGGACTCCTCGGCTTGCACAAAATGGAGTCTAATCTACCAAAAACGGGATTTACAATGTTTGTGTAGTGATTAAAATCACTTGGGTTGTACATAATCTATGGAAAAAATGATCTGGCCTTGTTGCCGTATTGTGCATGACTCCTTTATTGCTTTGTATGCCAACACTCCCCCCTTCCTAGCGTCTGTCGCCCCTGACAGACCTTTGTTCGCGCGGGTGGTCGATGTAATATTGGATGACATTGGTGGCCAGTTCATGTTCTCCTATCCTTAAGCCTCTTGCTAGATCGGCTTCCAATGCCTCCCAATTTATTGCACCGGGGGTTTCTGGTTGCGGGGTGGTGTAGTACTCTGAATACATTGCTTGTTCACAAGCAAACAGTTGAAGCAGATGTGTCGGCTTTGGTGCGAAAATCTCCGAGTGGTACTCCCAGAAACCTGATCTGAACATTTCTTCGAAGGTCTGTTTGTAGCAGGCGGGGAGGTACTTGATGCGTGCATGCCAAGCGTAAGCCACACGGATACTGGGGGTGGTGCTCATGTCATACACCAAGTCGTAATTTCCATTGCTAAACCCCGGAAGACGTACCTGTGGTGCGGCTGCATTTCTAAAGGTCTTCAGCACTACTTGCATCATATCTAAGATTTTTAGCATCATTTGCGCTGCTACATCTGGCATGGGCTTCAAGCGCGGCATCCAGTGGCGGATGGTCCCCATCATATATGCTACCGATGGTGGTCCTTGTGGTGGCGCTATGTACGGGTAGTTCAGCCATTCCTTGCATTGAGCATTGTTCTGTACCTTGATATTAAATGCCTTCCACGACCTGCGGCGGGGGACTGGACCGTAGCATGGGTTGTACAGGAGGTGCAACGGCGCGTTGTTCCATGTGCGTAGCATTTCTGGATAAGTCTCTAAAAGTTTCTGCCGCCATGTTGGTTGACGAATCTTGCCTTTTCGCACCTCTGGAGGAAGGTCTTCGGGTTGAAATTGGGTCGCAAAAGTAGGAATCTGACCCGTGACTCTTTGTATTTCTGCATTATAATCAGCCAAGATAATATAATATGGCCTGTACTGGAGTTCCGATGAGAGAATCAGGCGTCTCGATGACAAGTTCTTGAAGTAATCTGATTGTAAAACAGTCTCTTCTATGACCCTCATAGCCTGATTTTGCACTACGGTGCGCTCTTCATGCGAGGTCCCTATTTCCTCCACTTGTCGTAACCATGGCGGCCGTGGTGCCTCGAACGTGTCCTGCGCTTCTTCTGTTTGTTGGCCTCCTGGGAATGGTTGCGGATCATATTCTTCATCAAACGTTTGTTCCACAGGAATTTGCACAACTTCTTCGTCCGTGGGAGCTTCCGGAGGGGAAGATGGCCTCTCATATTGTAGTAGGCGTGTCTGCAATTCAGTTACCTGCTGCTGGAGATCTTTTATGGCCTCTGCGTCGGAGGGAAGCGAAGCTGTAGAGGGGGTGGTTGGAGGGGCAGCTGTTGGGCCTTGTTGGTGTTCCTGCTTCAGTTGTCCTAGCTCCTCCGATAGCTTATCATGTGCTTCGAGCAACATAGCATAATCTTCCAATATAATCTTTATATTATCGGGGGTCACTGCTTGAAACTTGGATGGGCTGATGGGTGCCCCCGGTGTGCTCTCAATAGCTGCTTCCAGGTTCTCTTGATTTTGTAATTGCAGGCGTCTGTTCTCTTCCTGAGCAGCCGCAAGATGGCGTTTAAGTAGCGCCATATTTCGCTGAAGTTTTGAGTTGCGTTCCAGCTGTGTCCGTAGGTGACCTTCTACCACCTGCACTGCTTCCTGATCTACGTTCTGTAGCTGTACCTCCAATATATTGTGGGCTTCTTGGAGGGTGTGGAACTGTGTGTGGAGGCGAGTGTTCTCCTCTTCTAGTACCGCAAGGCGGAGCTGTAGTGTCGCTGAGTGCTCTTGCAGGCGTGCATTTTGTTGCTGGAGCTGAATGTAATCTGTTCTTAAATTTGATATACAAGCCAACATGGTGTCCAATGCATTACCTATAGATGAGTGGGGGGTGTTTACCGTGGAAGATGCATGGGAAGGGAATTGGGGAAGGGAGACAGTGAATGATGTGTCTACGAAAGTTGTGTGTGTGGGTGAAATTGGTGGAGGGGGAATGGGAGGAGGTGAAACCGTGGGTGGAGGTGCCGTGGGTGGTGAAATGTCCATCCCTTCAGGAGTGGGTGTTAGTGTGGGGCCTGCCATATACACTGGTATGGTAGGTGGTGTGTGTGTGGAAGTGGTGAATAGATGTGAAGTGGGGTGGGGAGCTGAAAAGACAGGGAATGGTTGAGGGCCTGGTTGAAAAGCCCTAGCAAAGATGTCCTGGAGGGATTGTAGAAATGGAGAGAGGGATATCGGGGGTTGGGGTCGTAAATTTGAAGAGGGCTGAAAGGGTTGCGTGGTAGCAGGGAAGCCCATGAATGTGGATCTAGGGTCAGGATGACCCGTGGCTGAGGGCGTTGGGGATGGTTGCCCTAGGGCAGGGTCTAGGAGGGGTTCGGCGGATTGTGTAGTGTTGGGGTTGTCTTCGAAGATAGGATTATCAGTGGTAGAGAATAGGGTGGCACTGGAGATCGGAGTACGGAAGATGAAGGTGGGGTCGGTGGGTTGAATAGTCGATGTGGTTTCTACTGTTTCTCTTCTAGGAGGTGATGGTGGGGGAGTAGGTGGTAGTGGTTCGGTGGACTCCTCATGGGTGGCTGGGTGCTGTTGGCTAGCTGTCTGGGAGGTTGTTCTGATAGTTTCAGGTGTAGTAGTCGGCTCTTTTGCAACTGTAACGGGAATTTGAATATTTTTGCCTGGGCGAGGTCGTGTCTGGAACCTTCGTGGGTCATATTGAACTGAAGGCCTCTGAATGGCAGTACGCACAGCTTCTACAACTCCATATGTTTCTGCCATCAATAAGAGACCTTCCCTGTACTCTGAGTCGACTCCCGCTTCTTCCAACAACTGAGTCATAAGTACTCTGCTGCTCTGTTCAGTGAGTAATTGCTGCGATCGTACTCTTTCCATAATCTGATACAGCCTTCGGAGTTCTGCTGTATATGCTGGGGCTTCAGTGGTCTCTTCTTCATACGCTTCTTCTTCTTCCGGGTGTCCGTGTTGTTGACTTTCTTGAGTGTCACTCCAATGGACATGTCTACCGTCTGTAGACTTTCTTCTTCTTCGTGAGGATGTGCCCTGCTCCTCTGCCTCTGAATAAAACTCCACATCAGAGAATTGTGTGCTTTGTAGGAATGCTTCGAAATCCTGGGGGTCCAGTCCTTCAGCCTCTCCAGTGGCAGCAAATTCGAACTCAGGTGTGACAGGAGGAGCCGATGGGGTAGGTTGTGTCGTAGTGTCGGATTCCGACCTGGGTATCCTAATGGTAAAGGGAGGTACCGTGCCCTCTCTTAATGGTGATGCCTCAGGAGTAGTCAGGACTTCCCTTGTCTGGACACAAGGGATCGCGCCCCTCATGCGCTTGGACTGATGTGTGGATGTCTTGAGCCTTTTAAACATTTGTAATTGTGCCCAAGTTAAGGCACGCTCAATGGGGACATCATATGCCAAGCATCGATAAATGATGCGTGTGAGTGCACAGCATCCGTTCACCACTAATTTCCTAGATGCCCGTTTGTTCGCTTCATACAACTGATCTATAATCCACACTGGTAGCTTAATAGGTAGCGCACCTGCTTCCGCCAAGTAGAGAGCAAACCAGATCTTCTTGTGTGGTTGCGTGAATCGGTCTTGACCGGGGAAGGCGAAATGTTGCATGCACATGCGGAGAGGGATGGACACATTTGGGGTGAGGGCTGCCATGTCTTTCAGCTTCACTACTTTCCTGTCCTTCATGTTGTTGGGAACGAGAGCATCCTTTTCTGAGGGTACATGCGTGCCATGCATCTTTAAAGCATCACTCACTAGCTCCACAGTAAGTTCAAACCTCTTCAACTCGTTGTTGCCCAGCAATGAGGGGAGAACAAATGATCCGGGTTGGTCCTTATCTTCATGAGCTTGTAATGTAGAGACCAGATAGTAACATCGGAGGAGGTCGGGTTTAGGTAGTGGGGCTTCAAAATATTCCGCCAACCCTGCTCGTTGCCATATGATCTGGAGGTCTTCAGTGTTCTGTAAAGTCTCGAACTCCTTGGAGAAAAATTGGAAACGCACCCATGATCTGTCATACTCGCATTTAGACTCCCAGATATACTTAGCCTCTCCTAATGGACCGGGCATGCCATTGAACCAATGAGAGTTGGCATGGACTCTTTCCGTGATTCCTGTAGGTGGGTCTGGCACCGGGAGTTGCTGAAGGTGTTGCATCTCCACTGGTCGTTCAGTAGGGGGCACATCCACGGGTAGGCTATCCACATCAATTCCTGCAGTAAGTATCCCTACTTGTGAGCCCGAACCTGTCGCTTCTGCCATTTTACTGCTTGCCTTCTGATTCTGTGAGAATATAGAAGCATGTGTTAACATCGTAATGGACAGAATAAATCCGTTGCTGTCCCCGTTACAACATTAACATGAGGCAGATGATGAGTTAGTGGTTAGTAAGTGCACGAAGACAGTGAGTGTAGTTAACATTTGTGTATTCCTAGGAGACTAATGCCGTTAGTAAGTGGGGTGAATTTACAAATCGGGGTCGGGGGGTTTATCACAGATCTTAGACTGCCAAATGCAGTGGATGGGCTTTGCTTTCGGTTTCGTAGAGACTCCAGAGAGCTGTGTCGGTGTCGCTGTTTGGGAATGGGGCCTTTTAGAGACCCACTTATAAGTGATTACATGCATGCTCATGGGTCTTGGTGTGTTCCTAAGTGTTGAGCACGAGGGAATACTGGTTGTACTCGTAGATGGGTTATGCTGCATAGGTTGTGGCCTTGGCGTAACTACTTGTGCCCTCAAGCAAGCCTTAGGCACCCAAATTTTTCTAGATTGTGGGCTTGCCTTCATCGACTTCTTGGGCACCCAAATAGATTTTACTTTAGCAGAAGAATTTCTGACAGACTTCTTATTAGCGTCGTGTTGTTGGTTACTAATAAGAGGCTTTGCCCGTGTAGTTGACGGTGGTGCACCCGGTCGTTCTCCTTTCCGCACCCACACCTGGTTTATTTTCTGGGACATTCTGCTGCGCAGGTACTTTTGATCTCGGACATAGGTAGTACTCGGCTTCTTCTGCTTGTGATCCGCCTTTGGTTGCTGCCTCCTTCTGGCCTTTGGAAAAGAAGGGAGTTCCGTTGCATCCCTGACTCCTTTTTTGCAAATATCATTCCTCTGCAACACAGGGTTTTGAACAAGAACAGCATGGTCATCTTCATGTGTACCCCTGGAAGGACCAGGAGTCTGTGCCTTTCCTAGTTCCTTGAGTGCTCCATTGTCTAATTCTACTGTAACTCGACTATGATTGACCCAAACCTGGAGAAGTCCACTTCTTAGGTTTAAGTTAATTGCTTGGTCATAGATCCAATCTTGACCCAAGACTAGAGGTTCAGTGAGATCCTCATCTTGACACACCAGTACTTTAACTGTCATTGCCTCATCATGAATGTAAAGGGGAAGTTCCGCCTCGCCCATGCAAGGGGTTTCCACTCCTCCCAATCCTATAAGATATGCTTCCACAGGATTGACAGTCAATTGTAATTCTTGGCAGTAAGACAATTTAACAACACTAATGGCTGCACCTGAGTCAATCAAGGCTCTTACGGTCCTTGCACTCTTTCCTTGTCCTATATCTAAGGTTACGAAAGGACGTCTATCAATTATCCTATGCGAGCTTGTTCCTGCGACTTCACACATGGCCATAGGAAATCCTTGGTCTGCATAGTCATTCGCTCCAGGCTGATCTCTACCTTGCCTTCGTAATTTCATCCTTCTGATGCGTTCTAAAGCTTCAGCTTGAGCTTCTTCTCGAACTCGCTTTTCTTCCTCTTTGCGTTTCTTAGCAGTGTTGAGTCGACTGAGCATTTCCTCCGTGAGGGGTTCCTGATACAACTTGACTCTGCAACCGCTAATATAATTTGGGAGAACATCACCCTCTAATGTGGACAATTGTACTGCTCCGCTCGTGGAGATCCTATTGATGATCATAGGTCCGTAGCCTCTCTTTTCTAGCTTCCTCGCGTGTTGTTTTAGTGTATAGACTAAGACTAGATCTCCTGCTTTCAAGCCTTTATCCTTCACGTGGGCATCAAAGTATGCCTTCTGTCTCTTCTTGGCTGCATATATCCCTGCAGCGGCTCTCAGTCTTGTTTCTCCTAATCGTTCAAGGTCAAAGATCCTAGAGGAGAGCTCATGACCTGTCCATTCGTGCTCTTGTGCTACTCTCAATGTAGGGATCAGGAAGTCCAAGGGTAGCACAGCGTTTTGGCCGAATACCATCTGAAAGGGGGTGGCTTGGAGTACCGTTTTGTAGGCAACTCGGTATGCCCAAACAGCATGGTGTAGCTGTTTGTCCCAATCAGAGCGTTTAGTGTTCACTAATTTCGTCAGTACATTGCATAGAATCTTATTAGTGCTCTCAGCTTGTCCATTAGCTTGAGGGTGATAAGGGGCAGACTTCTTGTGTATTACCAAGAATTCTTGGAGTAGATTTTCAATCACTTCATTCAAGAAATGAGTGCCTCTATCACTTACAAGCTCTATAGGTAGCCCGTATCTTGTGAATACATTCTCAAACAAGAATTTGGCAGTTGTTTGAGCATCGTTCTTGGTTGTAGCTTTTACCTCAACCCACTTGGTGAGATAATCTGTTGCCACAATGATGTATTCCGCATGAGAACCTTTAGCTGGGGGGTTAATAGGACCTACGAAGTCTATTCCCCACTTAGAGAATGCACGTCCACCCATCATAGGTTTCAGTGGCATCTCATCTTTGCGTATAGGATACTGAGTCCTCTGACAGACATCACACCATTTCACATAGGTATGTGCATCCATGTGAAGGGTAGGCCACCAGAAGCCCGCAAACAATATTGCCTTGATCACCCGATCTGGTCCAAAGTGTCCTCCTGCTACACCTTGGTGAGCAGTTTCTAAGATCTTAAGATACTCACTTTCATGGACACACAGTCTCAGGTAACCATCCTTACCGCGCTTGTATAGATTATCACCAACGAGTGAATAATCCTGGGCTTCTTGTTCCAAACTCCTTTTTCTAGCTAGAGTCATGTCTAGAGGGAATGTGTTTGTCCTCAAGAATGATACTAGAGGTTCACTCCAATCTGGCACAATGGATACTTGATAGAGTGTGGCATGTTCCACAGGTGGTTTAGTGCAACAGATTGGGCATTCCTTGCACAACTTTTGGACATCCGCTTCCATAGTTGGCCAATGCACTCCGAATCTCTTTAGAGTCTGCAACGTTCGTTGCTTTGAATGGTGTTGCTCTAACGCACCTACATGTGCTAATTGCAACCATTTAGCGTACTCATCCTCTTCTACGCAACAAGCCAAGATCCCTTGATCTGTGTGCTTGTACATGCTGCCTGCCATGATATGGTACTTTTGGGCTTTTACGATCTCTCTATTCCGTGTGTTCACCACTGGATGATTAGGCCCGTATGTCAATACTGGTACTATTGGCTTGGCCCACTGCGGTATAACTTCCAAATTAAACAAGTAAGCATCAGGAAGGTCATCTGACACTCCTTGTGGGGCTTCTCCCGATGTGAGCCTAGAGAGATGATCGGCTCTCAAATGAGTCCTACCTTTCCTTACCACAACCTCAAATTCGTATTCCATTAGCAAGAGAAACCATCTTACTAATCTACCTGTGTTGCATGGCTTGTTTACTAGGTACAACAATGCCTGATGATCAGTAAAAAATTTAAACTTATTTGCAAGCAAATAGTGTCTAAATTTCTTGACTGCATATACCATGCCTAATCCTTCGCGCTCTGTAGTGGTGTAATTCCGTTCAGCCGCATTCAATTGTCTACTGGCATAGGCAATTGGAAGATCCATATTACCTTCACCAGTAGGTTGTGCAAGTACACATCCAATAGCATAATTGGATGCATCCACATGAACATGGAATGGCTTATTCCAATCTGGTGTGGTCAAGATTGGTGCTGAACACAATCTTCGTTTAAGCTCTTGGAAGGAATTCTCACATTCATCCGTCCACTCAAAGTTTGTCAGAAGTCCGTACATGGGCTTTGCAATGACAGCATACATGTGTATAAATCGTCGATAATAACCACAATGCCCCATGAAAGCTTGTACTTCCTTGACATTCTTTGGCCTAGGTAGCTCTGCTATGGCTCTCACTTTTTCTTCATCAGTAGATATGCCATTCTTTGACACTATGTGTCCTAGAATCTTGCCTTGACTGACCATAAAAATGCACTTTTCTGGGTTTAGGCAGACTTGATATTCTCTACATTTGTCAAAGATTTGTCTGAGTTCAGGAATATGGGTTTGCCTAACGTTGGAATGAGCACAAAGATCATCAACATAGACTTCTAAACTCTTCCTTAGGAACTCCTTAAACACATGGCACATCAGTCTCTGGAAGGTAGCTGGTGCGTTGGTAAGCCCAAATGGCATTACTCTAAAAGCAAAAATGCCCCATTCTGTGGCAAAGGTTGTCTTATGCTGATCCTCTGGAGCTATGGCTACTTGATTGTAGCCCGAAAATCCATCAAGGAAGCTGTACACTTCCTTGCCTGCCACTCTTTCTAAGAGATGTTCTGTGATGGGAAGCGGATAGTTATCTCGAATCGTAGCGGCATTAACCTTTTTCAAGTTAATGCACACACGCAGTTTGCCATTCTTTTTGGGCACCACTACGATGGGGGATACCCATTCAGTGTGCTCAATTTCATAGATAAATCCAGCTTCAACCAGTCTATCTATCTCTTCCTTGATCTTAGCAGCATAATTATCGTTATATGTATAAGGCTTTTGCTTAGAGGGTTTAGCATCTGAGGTCATGGGGATGGTATGTGAGCATATGTCAGGGTCAACACCTTTCAAATCCTTGTAACTCCAAGCGAATACATCTCTGTATTCTCTTAGCAAGGCAATCAATTCATGCTCTTCTTCTTCTGTCAGGTCATGGCCTATATACGTGCATCTCTCCTCTCCTTCTTCTATGGCCACTACTATTTTCTTTGTGGTTTCTTTGTTATCGTAGGCCTCTCCTGATTGTGCCTCTCGTTTAGGCATTCTTATCATGACTCTCCTGTCATCTATCTCATACTTCTTAAAATTTTCTGGGACCTCAAACAAAGATTCTCCCTCTTCTGGTAAGGCTTCTTTCTTTCTTCGTTTCTTTCCTTCTTCCTTCGAGGTCATATGTGTTGCTAATCTTACATCATTTGTAACCTCCCCATGCTTCTGAGGTTGAAATTCTACTTCATGGAAGTATTCTTCATCTGATGCAAATGGAGGGTCCATAATGATTGACTCTAGATCGGAGTCACTTGCATCCTCAAATGCATCAGGGCTAGGTTCGCATTCTTCTAGAACTGCCTCTCCCATGATTGGCTCTATGGAGAAGACTGAAATATCATAGCCATCCTCATCACAGTGAGGTGTCCATTGTTCTTCATTGATGGCTACGTCCATTGTTGCTAAAATTTCTGCCCAGCCATGGGGTTCAAATTCCTCGTCTGGAAAAACTACAGGTGCATAGGCTGGGTCTTGAATGGGTCTATGGGTTTCGTTTGCACCTATTTCTCTGGCCTTTTCTCTCTTCTCTTCTTCTACTGCTACCTTGCACATCCATAAGTGAGTATCTTCATGCATCCATGAGGATCCAGACCCTATGGAATGCACCGATTCTGTATCATCTTTGGCTCTATGGATGGGATTCCATTGGATAGGTGGGACATCTCTATGAGAATAATCCTTGAGATTGACTTTGGTTGTAACACCTAAGTGCTGCAGGTACAAAGAATTGGTCCCCCAATCCTGTACCACTTGCAACTGTCGCATGAATGGTCTCCCCAAAATCATCTCATAGGCATGATTCTTGCTGAAGTCACATATAGCAAAACTATGCTCGAACTCAACACCACAAGTGGTGAGAGTTATTCCTTCTAGCAATCCTAAGGGTTTCTCAATATGACCATCGGCCATTTGCAATTTCATCCTCGTTGGCCTGAGTGCTGGCTTGCCCCAACGCTTCCAAAGGGAAGTAGTGGCAATTGCAACTCCTGCACCTGAGTCCAAAATTGCCTTTGTGGTGTAGTCCTGGTAGGTGATGGGAAGATAGGTGTTCCCTTCTTCACCTTCACACATATCTCCTATCTTATCCAAGGGAATTTCTGGCACTGTCCTATGGGATCCTACCCGGGAATGAGGTTTTGCAACTTCAGTTACTCGACTGGCTGCACATTTCCGCGCGTTTAGTCTATCCTCAGGCAGTTCTTCCAGGGTGCAATCGCGTTGCACCTTGGTGTTCGTTACTACCTCCGTGTTCTTTGGTATGACTGAGTCGTCGTTCCTTACCATGACTGTGGGTGCTCTCATACATGTGGACTTTGCTTCCCATGGGCCTGTGAAGTGGGGTAGCTCTTGTATGGAATTAGACTCAAAGTCTAATCTCTCGTGAGACTGAACACTCTCATGCTCCCCGTAAATAGATGGGATGTCTTGTGGGAATTGGTCGTGTGCATCGTCCACAAGTTCAAAAGGAGGGGCGACCTCGCTTTCGTTATCCCATTTGTCTTCTTGAATCTCTCGTAGGAAGTCTGGTGCAAACCGGTTCATAGAAGAAGAAGTGTCTGGCTCCGTAGAATTGGGCACATAAGCAACCTGTGAAGGAGGGCTGATTCTATTGTTGACTCTCTCCTCGTTCTCGCAAATGACTGGAGCACAAGCTTCTTGGGGAGGATTACTTATTCTATTACTTTTCCGAACAGGCTCATATGCTCTCTGGGAAGGAATGTGGGTTACCTGTGGAGGTACATATGCTTTCGAGGGAGGCTCCTGTGCCCTTTGGGGAGGAAGATAGGCTCCTTGAGGAGGCACATGGGCTTCCTGAGGAGGCTGGCTTATCCGTTCTCTTGCCCTTTCCTTTCTTTGAGGGGTAGGCTCCTTTTCTGGCTGTGCAATTAGCCTCTCTAATCTTTCTAAGGAGGGAAAGGAGTCTGGTTTAGTGGAATTGGCCACATACACTTCTGACGGGGAATGCTTCATGTTTCTGCTTGCTTTATCTTTTTCTTGATTTTTTTCTTCCTTGGCAGATCTTGCAATTATTTCCTCTAACTTCTCTAGGAATCCATCCAAGTGTAATTGCGTTTTGGCTGAGCCCGAGTAATTGAAAAGGCGACTGGCTTCAAACATAGTCTGAGCCAATGCGACCATTTTCGCGCATAGTTTGGTTCTTTCTATCTCTAGGTCAGCTCTAGGATAGCACTTGTCATGATCCGTGACGTTTGGCCCTTCTTGGATTCTGGCCTGATATGCCTTAAGCATCATGTCTATGTCTTTGGGAGTGGGATCAGCTAATACTGATCCTGTTTGGGGTGGTGGGTGGGTTACGTGGGGTGTCTTAGAGGGTGAAGGGATGGAGGGTGATGGGGATGGTAGCGGTGGGAATGTGTGAGAGTGCGGTTGAGATGTGATCTCTATGATTTTAGCCTTGGTTTCTCGTAGACTTTCCTCAAGTTCACTCATCTTCTTTGCCCATTGCCTTTTCATACGTTCGCGGCTATCTTTCCAAGCTCTTGTTCTCTTTTTATTTTGGCTCTCAGTATCGCTAGTGTCTGGGCTCTTTTCCTTGCCTACCCCTTGGTTTTGCTGCAAAGCTTGAGCTCGAGTGACTACCTGTACGGGTGCAGTGGAAGTGACACTTCCTGAGGAGTCTACCACTAACCCAACAACGTTGATAGGGGTGATTTTAGGCATGCTATTGGGGTTCTTAGGGCAATCTCGTAAGAGATGCTCTTTTCCGCAGTCTTGGCAAAAGCCTTGGATAGTCACGGACTGAGGTTGTGTGGGCGGAGGCAAGGGACAATCACGAATGAAGTGATCCCCCTGACATCGGTAGCATGGTCCTCTAGGAATTGGTGGTCGTACCTGTCTAGGTTGAGGCCTAGAATTGGGGTTTGCATACATGACGTTCGTGTAATCTGACTCCCAACTAGGTTCGTTCGACTCTTCACCATAGTAGGACTCTCCATGTTCTGGGGACTGCATGTAGTAAGCCTGGGGGCTATCCACATGGGTAGAATCAAAGCTATGGTCACTTGGGTCATTTTCAGAGATCAAGGGTGTTACTGGGACTATAGCTCTATTCAGGTTCTCTTCTGCAGCAGTATACTTTACCGGAATCACATTAGCTGGGGCTGGGGGTTGTTGTGCTAGCACAGGCTGAGGCCTTTGTTGGTTTTGATATTGAGGTTGGAAATTTTGTTGTGGCCTGCCATATAGTTGTGGAGGGTACTGGTTCTCGTATCTGCCTTGTTGGTAGGGCTGAGGGTAGGGTTGCCTAACCGCCTGCTTGTTGTATGGGCAATCTTGTGCGGTGTGGTTGGTGTATCTCCGTTCTATGGTGCAGTACTGGCTACTAGGGTTTACTTGGGGTTGAGCCATAATGGGACAGACGTTCGCCATATGGTCACCACCGCATGTATAGCACCTTTTCAGAGGGGCAAACCTTGGGATTTGTTTGCTAGTTACACCTAGTTTCTGAGCTACTTTTTCGGCAAGTTCTTCAATTGATGTGGCTTGTGTGGAAGATTGACTAGATGCACTATCTGAATCTTTGTAAATTTTGGACAACTCTAGCTCTTCTCCTAGGTTATCTTCAATGTCAATGCACATACGTACACATTCTTCTATAGTCCTAGGGTCTTTCAGATACACGTAGGATCTCAATTTTGGACTCAACAATCCGTCAAGGAATAAGGCTACTTGTTTAGCAGATGTGGGTAGCTCCGAAATAGGGCACCTTTCAAGATATTGTCTAAATCTCCTTCCTGCAAGTCTCACAGTCTCTTGAGGGGTTTGCTTGAAGCTGTGAATCAGTGAGGAGGTGTTGTGTCTTATGCCACTCTTGGAGAACTCAATAATAAATGCTTCTAGGAGTTGGTCTATGCTCCTGAACTGGCGCTCATCCAATGGCTGAAACCATGTAAGTGCCGTATTCCTCAGGGTTAGACCGAAGGCATTGTACTGCGTGAATAGATCCTCAACTTGTTCAGCTCTCAAGACTTGCTTGAACTCCGCCACATGATCATAGGGATCTCCTGTGCCGTCAAAGTAATTCTTCATGGACTTAACTAGCTGGGTGGGTCTCAAAGTTCTTGTGTGCTCTCTAGGCCTCGGCAGAGGGAATCCATCTACATTTCTTTGGTTCCTGTGGGCTCTATGCATCTCAGGTTCTACCCCATTCGTCTCTGTTCTCGTTCTTTCTCTGCCTACAGGGTTGGCAAAACTTACTTCTGGTCTATCTCTACTTCTATCTCTTTGCGTACCATGAGCCTGGGATGTTCCATCTCCAGGGTGACCATAGGCTACATTTGATCTTGGTTGGGGGAAAATGAATTCGCCCTTCCAAGTGTAAGCATGCCTATCATTTTCTGTCACCACAAAAATCCTCTCTGACGTGTGGTCTAAGTAGGTCACTCTACCTGGGCTATCTGGATCCTTAAACTCATAGATCATGATTGTTCCTATGTCAGTTGGGTGATCCGGTTTATACCTCCAGAAGGCTTCGTCCGTTTCTCGATTGAGAAGCAAATCTATGCACTTGTTATCTTGGGGGATCCACTCAGGCGTGATAATCCTAGTGAGAACTGATTTACCTCGAGGGGTTCTAGGTTCCGCACCCATGTTTCCTTGTTCCAAGTCACCTAAGTCCGCTTCTGAGATTACATTTCCAAATTCATCTGTCCTATCTGGATGATTAGTGACTACGTATATGGTTCCTTCCTTGTCCAGGTATGCACCATTTTCAAATTTGACAGCTGGGTGCTCTAGTCCAATGGATTGGTCAGGGTTTTTAATCTGGACCACGGATCTTCCTAGGCCGTCCTCATAGATGCTAGCACCTAATCGGTTGGTCCTAAGGTATTCCAACTGTGTTTTGTAAGGGCCTTCTACCCTGTACAAGTAAGGCACACCTGAACTTCCCGTAGGCCTGTCCATGCCTTGAGACATCTCTGACTCACTGGTATCAGAGCTAGGGTAATGAGAGTGGCGACTCAACTGCTGGGCCCAGGACCTAGCAGTGTGGTTGACACTAGCCTCTGAAGACCTAAGGCTTTGTCTCTCTCTTACTAGGTGTCGTCCTGATCTAAGGTTCATATGCCTAACTGATTAGCCCAAATTTTTGCCCAGAGTACAACCTCGTTGCCGATCAATTGGTACTAATCACTTGATTCTTTTTAGTTATTCCTCGTGTTTAAAGTCTTGTCTGCTATTACGTCGTCAGGAATACTTGAATGTTCTTCGTACTTTCAGGTTGATCGTTCCACGTTAGGTTCTTTCCTTTATGTTGTCGACAGTACAGAGATTAAGTTTTTAGCTTGAACTTGAGTTTTTAGGTAGTCTTCAACTTGATAGTGGCCTATCGTCGCCCTGACTTACTCCTACTTCTAATCGCTCTTAGCCTAGGCTAGGAATTGACGAAGAGGAGTTGAGAATATTCCGACCTTTCTTGCCGAACCTTGCTCTTTAGTGCTCGAGAAGTTGATTCTCAAGCGTGTGCCACACCCTTGCTTGGATACTCTCAATTGCTTCTCAATAGGCCTGCATAAATCCCAAGATTAGCTCCAAGTAGACCTTTCAATTGACAGACAAATTATTTCAGACACTTTTTTAATGACCCTTGATCCCCCTTTTGTATTGCTAGAAATTTCCTCTAGAGCTCCCTTGGTGTTCCTACCCCTCAGTGTGCCAACTTCCAAATACCCTATCTGAAAATCAACGTGTTATTCTTATAAAAAACAGTTGAGGGCGCGTAGTATATGTCACGAGCTTTCCAACAAGCCCTAGAGCTCAGAAAATGGATTTCGTATGAAAAAGTTATGACCGTTCAGGGTTTAGGGGGTTAACTAGACAAACAAATACTATCAGGGATTTTAATGCATTTTCTAAGGCCTTTGTAAGTATATGAGTACAAGAGAGTGCAAATATGCCCAAAATTTGGCCTAAATTTCCAAAAATTCACTCCTTAATTTTTTGCCGAGAATGCCTGTCTATCGCGATAGACGGTGTCTGTCGCGATAGACACAATCTATCGTGGGGGCTGTCTGTCGCGATAGACGGTGTCTGTCGCGATAGACGGTATCTGTCGCGGATTTCTGTCTGTCGCGATAGACGGTGTCTGTCGCGATAGACGGTATCTGTCGCGGATTTCTGTCTGTCGCGATAGACGGTGTCTGTCGCGATAGACGGTATCTGTCGCGGATTTCTGTCTGTCGCGATAGACGGTGTCTGTCGCGATAGACGGTATCTGTCGCGGATTTCTGTCTGTCGCGATAGACGGTGTCTGTCGCGATAGACGGTGTCTGTCGCGATAGACGGTATCTGTCGCGGATTTCTGTCTGTCGCGATAGACGGTGTCTGTCGCGATAGACGGTATCTGTCGCGGATTTCTGTCTGTCGCGATAGACGGTGTCTGTCGCGATAGACGGTATCTGTCGCGGATTTCTGTCTGTCGCGATAGACGGTGTCTGTCGCGGATTTCTGTCTGTCGCGATAGACGGTATCTGTCGCGGATTTCTGTCTGTCGCGATAGACGGTGTCTGTCGCGATAGACGGTATCTGTCGCGGATTTCTGTCTGTCGCGATAGACGGTGTCTGTCGCGATAGACAGAAAAAACGCAAATTTTTGAAAAACTTCTAGTGATCTAGAGTGCCCTCAAGGTGTAGGTTACAGTGCTAATCATGCATTCACAAAATGTTAAGATTTTCTGTCTGTCGCGATAGACAGGGATCGTCATCTCGGGACCTGTGCAGAGCCTGTCGTACCTGCGCACACTGCTGGGGATGATGGTACAGCAAAAAACCTGCAAAATAGCTCAAGAAACATGCAAAAAACAGCGCATGCAAATTCGCTCTCTCGCTCTCTCTCACAAGTGAAATGAGGGAAATGAGGTGGAGATGGGGATATGGTCAAACAACTGAAATTTTCGCGACGATGGAGATGGACGTGGGAGATGGTGATGATGATGATGAAGATGGTGAAGAAAGTAAAAGAAACCCGATGAGAGTGAAGAAAATACCTACGACTCCAACGCGTCAACTCTACGTCTTACCATCACACGCTCGTCCTCAAAGCTCGATCCCCGGCAACGGCGCCAAAATTTGGTGTAGCTCAGTGATGAGTAGCACCTCCTTTAATGTCAATCCGGGAAGACGTGAGGATGGTATGAAGACCTCGAGCAAGTGGCGGCACAAGTGCCTGAGTGAGAAGCACACAAGCATGCACACACATACACACACACGCGCACACACGGCAAGACAAAGAGAGAGAATCAATGGAGTTCTTTAGATTACTTTCAAAAGCTCTTACAAGTTCGTTTCAATTACAATCTAACCTCAAAAATGAGCTCTCTAGCTCTTTTTATAGTTTTTGACTAGCTTTTGGCCCTGTCCAGACCTAGTGTCCGGCCTAGTTAAAAATTAGGTTCCAGGGCTTATTTGAGGGCTCAAACGAAGTCTAAAAATTATGAAATTTGGTACGATGGTACTTCTAATACTCCTCAAGCTCGAGGACTCCTCGGCTTGCACAAAATGGAGTCTAATCTACCAAAAACGGGATTTACAATGTTTGTGTAGTGATTAAAATCACTTGGGTTGTACATAATCTATGGAAAAAATGATCTGGCCTTGTTGCCGTATTGTGCATGACTCCTTTATTGCTTTGTATGCCAACAAAGGGGCTTGCTTATCACAACTCCAGCACTTAGTGCTCACTTTACATGAGCTAAAACTCCAAGAAGATGGCCCAAAAGAAGTCGGGATACATGCTCCTTTTATAGTGAGAGGTGTGCCCCTAAAATCTAGGAACTACCTTTCCAAATCAGCCTCCTAACTTGGAGGAATTAGTTGAGATGACTTGGGGAGTGGTTGAGTGACTTTTCTTGATGGAATCTCGTGGCTTTTGGCTTCCTTTGATTGCTCCACATGTCCATAAAAGATTCCCCACGAATTTTTAGCTTGAAGCTTGACTTTTAACACTCCCCCTCAAGCTTCAATTCTTCATCCTCATCCAAGCTCCTTCATGTTGATGCATTGCTTGAATTTTGAAATCTTCATCCCATCCAAAGCCTTTGTAAACATGTCCGCAACTTGGTCCTTAGTACCAATATGATGTACTGAAACTTCCTTGGATATCACCTTTTCCCTTATGAAGTGATAGTGCACTTCAATATGCTTGGTTCTAGCATGATAGACAGGGTTCGATGCTAGATGAATGCTACTCATGTTGTCACAAAAAATTGGATATGTGTCAACCTGCAAATTAAGCTCCATAAATAACTTCTTAATCCACATTAGCTCACATGTGACTTGAGCCAAAGCTCTATACTCAGCCTCGGTGGAAGATAATGCCACCGTGGGTTGCTTCTTTGAAATCCATGAGATGATCTTGCTACCTAGCATGACTAGGTAACCACTTGTACTCCTTCTATCTTCCTTCGAACCGGCCCAATCGGCATCGGAATAAGCTTTGACCTGCATATCATCATCAAATGAGTAGAACAATCCTTCATTTATAGTGGCTTTGAGATATCGCAACATTCTTCTTGCAGCTTGCAAGTGTGTAGTCCTTGGACTATGCATAAATTGTGATAACACTCCAACTCCATATGCTATGTCAGGCCTGGTTATTGTGGCATAATTGAAAGAGCCTACAATAGATCGATACAAAGTTACATCCTCTAATGGCTCTCCATCAATGGAGCTTAGCTTTACATTAACTTCCATGGGATTTGAAATAGGCTTGCAATGTAGCATCCCAAACCTCTCAAGTAGGTCTAGAATATACTTCCTTTGTATGAGCATAATACCTTCTTCTTTGTATACAACTTCAATGCCAAGAAAATACCTAAGATCTCCAAGATCAGAGATCCTAAACTCCTTTCCAAGCTTTGCCTTGATCTCCTCAATGCCCTTTGTATCATTACCTGTAATGATAAGATCATCTACATACACACACATGTAGACCACAAGTTCTCCTCTTTGTTTGATGAAGAGAGATGGATCCGCCTTGCATTGATTGTAACCACATTTGATCAAATAGTCCACCAATCTTTGGTTCCAAGCCCTTGGAGCTTGCTTTAGGCCATAAAGTGCCTTCTTCAACCTACAAACATGATGTGGAAACTCTTTATGAACAAAACCTAGTGGTTGCTCCATGTATACCTCTTCTTCCAAGTCTCCATTGAGAAAGGCATTCTTGATATCCAATTGGAAGAGCTTCCATCCTTTGCTAGCAGCCATTGCAATGAGTGTCCTAATGGTGCTCATCTTTGCCACGGGGCTGAATGTCTCTTCAAAGTCCACTCCATAGGTTTGTGCAAAACCCTTAGCCACCAATCTTGCTTTGAACCTAGAAATAGATCCATCTGAATTCCTCTTTACTTTATACACCCACTTATTACCTATTACCTTCATGTTCTCCTTCTTGGGTGTTGGCGAAAAACTTCGGCTCTAACGCCTACTGTTGCGGAAATACTTTCGCCCTGAAGGTGGATTTCGCGACAAGGCGTGAACTCTGTCAGGCCTGCGGAAATTGCCGCGCCACCGCAATAGAATGCTAAACTAGAGTGATTCAGAACACCTCTGTAATCAACAGTAGCTCAGCCTAATTAACGTCGCTTTAACTGCGTTATCCTGCGACATAAGTTCCACCGGAACTTCACCAGACTGTTACTGGACTGACACCGTAGTTGTGCCGGAACTTCACCGAAATAAACTTAGTTCTGTTCGTAATTGCTTCAGATGAACTTATGTGAAGTAAGGAAGTAGTGCGTGAGCTTCCTTCACCGAATGAACTTCCTTCTGGAAACTTCACAGTTCTGAACTGCTACTTTCCGGTTAACTTTTGTACTGTGTGTACATCTTCATTCCACCGGAAACTGTGATCAGCTTAAAGTAGAGACGTCTAGCTACAAGATGAGCTATCTCTCATACAAAGCTTCAACCTCTGCTACGAGTTATACTTCGTTGATTTACCGAAAAAATCTTGATTTCTGAGAAACTGTAACTGACCGAAAAATTACTGAAATATGTTTACTGAGTAAACTGTTATACGCCGAAACATGCGTTTACAGAGAAGGTACTGAAGCACGTTTAGTAACGAGTCGTGACAGTTAACGATAAACTAAGCTTCCTACCGTAACACGAAATAACTTCAGATTCTTCACAAGTAAAGATTGCGCGCAGACATGCACATGAACATGTGTTTTCGATTAGAGAAGATGTGTACAAGTAAGCTTGGCCTCTTCTTGCTCAAGTTACAGAAACTCTCCTACAGTGAGTAGTTTCTTATTACCATCTCTCTTCAGATGAAAAGACCCGACACTTCAGGCTTGTGTTATTCATCTGTACATACGCGATCTATGGCGTCTTCTAAGAACTTCTAAATCTCTCTTCACTCATACGCGATCTATGGCGTCTTCTCTCAGTCTCTCGTTCTCCTCTGTGTATCATCTACGATTCCCTCTCCGTGTATATCTGCGTCACTCGCATACATGCACACATATATTTTCTTCAACCTTTGCTGTATATATATACACTTTCTTTGGCGCTCCTTTGCTCTGTCATTCTTCAATTCGCGTTATGCGCGCCTTACGCGCCCGCCGCGGTTAATTGCTCTGTTATGCGGACACCGCGCACTAACTTCGCATACTGTACACCTGTGCACTGATTTTCCGGAAGATTCTGCTTCTCTCTTGTTTGTTGTGTCAAATTCGTGAGTGTTTCCTTAACATTGGGCACTAGAGTCCATGTTTGATGTTCCTCAAGTGCGTCGATCTCTTCTTGCATTGCCTCTTTCCATTCGGTGTACCTGCTTGCATCTTCATAGCAATCGGGCTCATGATCTTCTACTACTTTGTTCATATATGCATAATGTGTTGCCATGTATGAATCATAAGTAAACCTTTGAGTTGGATACTTAACTCTAGAAGACTTCCTTTCTTCACCTTTTGGAGGAATAAACCTCCTTTGCCTTGGGAACTTGATCTCTTTCTTTGACTTGGCTTCTTTCTCCATCATGTGTCCTTCATCATCTTCAACTTCATTACCTTCTTCATCCAACTCCACCAATGTTGCTTTGCCTTTGTTGATTGATTGTGCTTCATAGCTTGATGAAGGTCTCCCCCTCCATGGTGAGTTCATGCTTGAACTATCTTCATTGATGGAACACCTTGGGCCGCTTAGCTCTAGGTCGATTTGTTCTTCATCATGTCCATGCTTTTCTTCTTCATAGTCCTGCATACAATCATACTTCTTATACCAAGGGAGTAGCTCATCAAATGCTACATCCCTTGATATCCTCAAGTCCTTTGTATTTGGGTTGAAGCACCTGTAACCTTTATGATCATTTGAATATCCTAGAAACACACACTTTTCTGCCTTTGGTTGTAGCTTGTGCCTCAATTCACTTGGCACATGTACATAACAAGTACATCCAAATATCTTCAAGTGGGAAAGATCAGGTTTCTTACCATAATAGGCTTGATATGGTGTCAAGCCATGGATCCCTGAGGTAGGAGCCCTATTCATTAGATACACGGCGGTATTTGCTGCATCACTCCAAAACATGTTAGGTACATTCATCTCATTAAGCATTGCTCTAGCGATCTCGGCAATGTATCTATTCTTTCTCTCTGCTACTCCATTTTGTTGGGGTGTGTACCTGCATGTTACTTGCCTCTTGATGCCTTGATCCATTAAAAAATCAGAAAACTCATTTGAGAAATATTCTCCCCCTCCATCGGACCTTAGCTTCTTGATATATGTACCTGTTTCCTTCTCTACCATTGCCTTGAATGCTTTGAAACATGTAAACACATCTGATTTGTTTTTGATGAAATAAACCCAAACCATCCTTGTGCAATCATCTATAAAAGTGACAAAGTACTTTTTACCTCCAATGGATTGCTCTTTCGTTGGCCCCCACACATCTGTATGTATCAACTCCAATGGATGTTGGCTTATGTAGCCACTCTTCTTGAATGGAAGTCTCGCTTGCTTCCCTAGTTGACAAGATTCACATAAATGCTTCATACCTTGTCCTTGGAAGTTGGGAAGACCTTCAACCAGCCTCTTGAATTGCATTTCCTTCATTCTTTGTATGTTGATGTCACCTATCCTCTTGTGCCACAAGTCCAACTCCGAAATCCTCTTGTTTCCATATGTGAAGTAGACATGTTGAGTAGAATGAGAATTTACCTCCAAAGTGAAGAGTCTCCCTTGCTTCTTTCCTCTTGCTATGACCTTGTAACCTTGCTTAGGGTTCTCCACAAAGCATCCACCTTTGTTGAACCTTACTTGATAGCCTCTTTCAACCATTTGCCCAACGGACACCAAGTTCTTTGTGATGGTAGGTACATGCAAGACATCCTTGAGACATCTTCCTTCCTCCTTGTCATCCAAAGCTACATCTCCAACATGGGAGATCTCATGGGCTGTATCATCACCTGTTTCTACATGTCCTTTACCTTTGGGAACATGTAGATTAGTAAACCAAGAAGCATTGCAACTCATATGGTTGCTACATCCACTATCAATATACCAAGTGTTATCTACTTTGCTTGAATTCCCATTCATGTGCATCATCAAGAGATTGTCATTTTCTGAACTTGTAGAAGCATAATTACCTTGGCCTTTGTATGAAGAACCTTGATTATAGTTCCTTTGGTTTCCTCCTTGGTAGCAATCTCTAGCATAGTGGCCAAACTTGCCACATATGTAACATCCTTCGCCATCTTGATTCCTGTTTTGTTGATGTCGTCCTCCTCTTCCTCTTGATCTTCCTCTCCCTCTTTGTGATGAGGTGCCTTGGTCATGTCCTTGATTTCTTGAGTGGCCTTGCCTTCCTCCAAACCTTCCTTTGCCCCTTCCTTGTCCTTGTCTTCCTTTGCCCCTTTGATTACCTGCATAGAAAACTTGTGCATCTTTGCTTTTAGTTGAACTTCCACCTATGTTCATTTCTTCGGTGACCATGAGAGCAACCAATTGCTCAAAATCGGGAAGATTATCCCTTACATAAACTGAAGTGGTAAAGGGTTTCCACTTCTCATCATCTCTCAAACCATTGAGAGTATAAGCCACAAGATCGTCATCGTCTACGTGGCTTCCAATGGATCCCAATGCATCTGATAACTCCTTGACCTTAAGTATGTAGTCATTTATGCTACTCCCTGAGCTCTTCCTAAGGTTGTTGAGCTCATTCTTGAGTTGGATCTTCCTTGCTTTGGTGCTTGTTGAATAAAGCCTTTCAAGTGTCTCCCATACCTTCATGCTTGAATCCAGGTCTTGGATATGGCCGATCATGCTATTGCTAATGTGTTGGGAAAGAATAAAGATAACCCTCTTGTCTCTTTCATTCCATTCCCTAAAGGCCCTTCTCTGGTCATTGGTTGGATTCTCATCCAACCTAGGTCTTGGTTCACTTCCACTAATCAACCCCCAAAGGCCCTTGCCCATAAGATAGTTGGAGACCCTAAATCTCCATGGTTGATAGTTACCTTTGTCTAGCTTTTCAATTTGAGTGTTGAAGTCTCCCATATCTAGTCTTTGATACTTGACCTAGCCCTTGGCTAATGCTCCAATGTGTGTAAAATGAAAATGAGGCTCTGAGGTTACCTCAATCCAAAGCTTTCCTTAGATGGACACCTTGTGCTCTTGCAAATTTGAGTAGAATAGCTCCCCCTTGATGTGAGCTACCTCCAAGAAGCTTTTGTTGATGCAACTCTTCAACCACCAACTCCAAGATGTCTTCTTGCTTGTATGTGATACCTCCAAGATGCCCAAATGCTCTGATACCACTGATGGGGGAAGTATCTCAACCCCTAAGCAACGATGAAGCGCGAATGACCTCCACAGGTATCCTTCTTTGACCTCTGCACACCAAAAATGCTCTTACTCAGAGCTTATGCAGAGAACTCCAGTGAGCTTTTGTAGACCTGTAGTAGACACCAAGGGCTTTCCAACAAAACAAATTTCACTTGAAATGGATGCTTACACAAAGAGAAACAATGTCTACAACATGAGCTAGTTGAATGCTCACAACTGCTAGTCAAGCAGAGACCTCACTTCACTCCAGCAAACTTTTCTCAGAGATTATACAGAGAATGAATCTCAAACTTATGTCAACTTTAGAGGACTCTAATAGCTACCCAATGACACCAAAATCATAGCAAATGGATACATAGAGAAGGAGAACCAGCCCTTACAACAGAGAGCAAAATATTTCCAACAGAGCCTACACAAAGAGAGAGATATCAATCACACAACTTCACTAAAATGAATGTTGCTCCCAGCTTACTCAGAGAATGCTCCAGAGAATTGGTAAGCATAAAATAGACTCTTATAGCTATCCAATGAGACAAGAATTACATCAAATGGATACCATATGAGGGAGAACCAATGCTAACAACGCAGGGGTAGAGAGTTGCAACACTGCCTGCGCACACACATAGATATGCCTACTAAAAGAAAACAAACAAGCAAGCAAGGGGGTTGCTTAAGCAAGGGGCTTGCTTATCACAACTCCAGCACTTAGTGCTCACTTTACATGAGCTAAAACTCCAAGAAGATGGCCCAAAAGAAGTCGGGATACATGCTCCTTTTATAGTGAGAGGTGTGCCCCTAAAATCTAGGAACTACCTTTCCAAATCAGCCTCCTAACTTGGAGGAATTAGTTGAGATGACTTGGGGAGTGGTTGAGTGACTTTTCTTGATGGAATCTCGTGGCTTTTGGCTTCCTTTGATTGCTCCACATGTCCATAAAAGATTCCCCACGAATTTTTAGCTTGAAGCTTGACTTTTAACAGTGATTAGTCAGGATGGGAGTAATGTTAGACAACGGGTTTTCAAGAGACAGCTGGATACGTTTTGGTATCCACTTCCTAAGAGTTTTTGAGCGGGTGGTATGTTTCTGGTGAGGGACAAAAGGTGATATTGGATGTGGTGGGATAGAGGGGTGAAAAGATTTCTGAGTGGTATATATTACATGGCTTGAGGGTTGAGCTATAATACACTGTTTGGGTACCCAAATCTGCATGGGTTAGGTCGATTCATTAGGTACTTCTTGACGATCCAGATCTGTCGAATGTTTGTACTTGTAGAAGAAGTTGGGAAGGCTTTGAATACTGCCTCTGATTCTACCGTAACTTCTTCTTGTCATTGTCCATGTTGTTTAAATCTATCAATGGTTTCTGTCCTTTTGGCACCCATATTTGTCTCGTGCTGCTTGCTTTGTGATACTAATACTACTGCTTTCTCTGTGTCGTCTGATATTGTCATCGGTCTGGGTTCCTCCATTGTGGTTGAATCCTTTGTGGTTGAGGTTGAGAGGTCGGAAGGACACTCTGCTTTGGAAAATAAGGGAGGTCCAACACTTGCGAAACCTTCCCATTAGGAAGTGTAGCTTTTTGCACCATTAATCTAGGCCAGTCCGTAGTAAGTGTGGAAGGATGGGCACTGCAGGGTGTTTTGCCCATGTGGCTGCTGATGCAGTCCACCTTACTGCTGATGCAACCCACTTGATCTGCAATGGTCCCCATTTGTCCACTATTGGAAGACCGGGGGAAAATCTCCTGACATTTTCTTGTCTAGCCCCTATCCATCGGCAAGCTCTCATGGGTTGACTTTGGAATGAGTGTGCTTAGCCGAGGGATCTGCCCAAAGATCTTCCTGTCCTCCATCGCAAGCGTTTCATAGGGTCTAGGGTTACATACCTCAGGCAGAGTGTTGTTAGGGAAGTCAAGCGATATCACTCACTGCTGATCTAAGGTTCCAATCTACAAGGAGTCTTGTATAAGATTTAGGTGTTGGTGCAATTCACAAGCCTACACATTTGGCTTGAGGGATATCTTGAAGTTCATACACATGGAGAAGCATAGGAACAAAGGCTAGTAGTTAATTACCACTTTACTCTTTTGTAAAAGTCATTTTTTGACTTTGGAATCTTTGTAAACACCTATCAAAAGAAAGTTGTGGAAAAAGGTAGCTTTGATTGATGGAATATCTCCTAGGATATAGGGGCTTGATTATAAAGAGCCAAAAGTTTGAATTTGAATTCAAATCCTTACTCAATCACTATAAAAGTAATCATAAAAAAGTCGCGGAAGAGACTCATCATTTCCCGAGCTCATATTTGTCAATTCTGAATGAGTGTGAGGCTTACACTCTAGCCCACACCTATCTACACCATTTGGTAATGATCTTCATGCCAATGGTATTGTATACAAGTGTTCATTAATACAAACATTCAAAGATCTAAAGCTTGTTGGAATCAGCTCAGTGTTGTCTACATACTATCAAAATTTTAAAAGATTCTATTAGACCATTTTAGATAAAAGCTCGTCGAGGTGATCACTGGTCAAAGTCTGCAACAATCCTAAAAAATCGGGGGTAAAGGTTTACTTGCTAAATTGATTTCTGTGAGCATAGATAATCTTTTTATATCATTCCACTTGGAATAGTTAGCTTTCTAAGCTAATTAGATACCCCTAAAAGGAATTTTTCCAATTCCTACTGTGATGGTCATAATGAGCAAAAGATCCAGCAGGTGTCAAGACAAAAATAGAAGGTTTTCTTGAGATCTTGAAGTCCAAAGTTATCTGTTTTGATTCAATCTTTACACACATCATTTCCAAAGTACATAGGCCATTTTATGGTGTCATTGGAAAGCTAAGGAGGTCCACTTATCAACTCTGAAGCATCAAAGGGCCGTACAAAGCAGGATTTGGCAGTACGTACTCATTCTCTTGGGGTGCCCATCCATCATTCCCAACAGTGGTATCAGAGCAAACTAAGGTAAAATGGGAGATGGTTTTCCTTCATTTATTGATTAATTGGATAGGAACAACTATCAAGCATGGTCTGTAAGGATGAAGACATACCTAAAAGGAAGGAGTCTCTATGGATACATCTTAGGAGATGAGGAATTGCCCTCATTCAAAACAAGAGGATTGCCAACAAAGGAAGAACATGAAAAGCTCAACACATGGTGTGCTAAGGATGCATTAGCAAGGTCTTATTTACTCAACTCCATCTCTGATTTTCTTTTGCCACATATTAGGAACTGTAATGCATCCCAAGAGACTTGGGAAACCTTGTCATCTTATTTCTTTTCCAACACAAGGGCTAGAAAAAATCAGTTGTGGATTGAATACACCACATTAAGTAAGCAACCTAAGCAAGCTCTATTCAAAATTTGTGACCAAGATTAAAGATGTAGCAGATCAGTTAGCAAGCATAGGAGAAGAGATTGAAGAAGAGCAGATTGTAAGGCAAGTGATCAATGGGATCAAAGTTGATGACAAATGGGAAAGCTTCACCACTGCCATGGATCTTTACATGGACATGCAGATTCCAGACCTTACCACTCTCATGGGACAATTATTCACTCATGAAGCCAAGCTCAACAAGAATGGAGATACATCCAAAGGTAATACACTGATAAAGGTAAAGCTAAAGATAAAGGCAAGAATAAGAAAGGAGAAGATGAAGGCACTACCTCCCAAGCCAACTATGCAGGGAGAGGTAGATCATCAAGAGGAAGGGGCAGAGGAGGTAAGCAAGGTAGGGGGAGATCCTATAACTCCTCACCATGCGACATTTGTGGTTTATCAAATCATACTACAAATGAGTGTTTCAGGAACTACAAGAGTCAGAGAGGAAGAGGATATCAAAGAGGTGGATACTCACAGTCAAGAGGTAGATTCAATCATCACCAAGGCTACAACAACAACAATTACAACAAGCACTACAATGGCAACTACCAACGACGATTCAAATCCAAAAAGGACTACAACAACTATACAAAAGAGCAAGATGATTCTCTTCCGATCATGAACATGACTTCAAAACCAGGTACAAATGATGAGCACCTATTCTACATTGATTCAGGATGCTCAAATCATGTGGCTAGCAATGTAGCACTACTTTCTGATCTTGAGGAACCAAAAGGTAAGCATCAAGTACAAACAGGTGATGACACCAAGCACTCAGTAGTTAAAGTTGGAAATGTTAAGACTTGTGATGGAAATCAGAACTTGTTGAGTAGGGTACTCTATGTACCAACCATTACCAAAAATTTGATGAGTGTTGGACAAATTGTCGAGAAAGGTTTGCAGGTTAGATTCAATCAATTTGGAGCATTTGTGGAGGATCCAAGGCATGGGTTAAAGAGAATAGCAAAAGGAGAAAAATCAGGTAGACTTTTTACTTTTGAGCTAGAAGACACAAAGAACATTGCACTATACAGTTATAAAGATCAAACACTTTCAAAACTTGAGATTTGGCACAAAAGATTAGGGCATCTAGGAGAAAGAACCTTGAAGCAGATATGCAGGGATCAATGTGTAATTGGAATACCCAATGTTTCCAAACAACACATGATATATAAGTGTAGTGCTTGTCAATTTGGGAAGTCTCACAGGTTACCCTTCTCAAGGAAAGGCTACATGCATGAGGACTATCTAGAACTTGTCCACATAGATGGATGGGGACCAAGCAAAGACCCCTCAATCTCAAGATCAAGGTACTATGTATCTTTTATTGATGATTATAGCAGATGGACTGTATTGTAATTCCTGAAGCACAAGGATGAAGTGTTTAATTGCTTTCAAAAATATCTTGCACTTGTTGAGAATCAGACAGGAAAGAATTTGAAGAGACTAAGGTCAGATGGAGGAGGTGAGTACTTCTCCAATGAGTTTGAAGACTTCTTGCAAGACAGAGGCATTGATGGAGAAATTAAATCTTCAAAAGAATAAGCTATCCTTGATGTTAGACCACCTCTATATCAAGAATAACTTCAGACTCCACTTGATTTTGGAAAACAATTATCAAACTATCAAGAAATTTATCAACTGTGAAAAATTACTTCTCAGAAAAAGTCTGCTACAGATTAATCACTCATTGACTAATCACTCATGTAAAGTTTTTGATAAAACTTTGTAGAATGTGTCGCCTAGAGGTTGTGCACCTTCTCCAAGTTAAATCACTTCAAATGCTTGAGTAGATTGTGAGAAATGACTCAAACACTTTACCTATGTCTGAAACTGCATCTCTGTAATGACGACTTTGACATCTGTAACTTCTAAGCTATGGTTCTCCCAAACTATAGCCCGTTTAATCAAATGCTTTTAGCCATAGATGGCTTACCTCTCAACTTAAATTTTGAGTCCTCATTTGTGTAAAACTTTACACTATGCACTGAGCACTGTCCATTTCTTTGACCATCGAATCTGCGCCTGTTTGAAAAGACACTCAGAACTTTCTTACATATGAATGTTCCTATTTTAAATTCTCTCAGCACGTTTGCAATTGGACTCTCAAACTTTAGCCATAGATGGATTAACTATGGACTTAGATGTGTACAAAAGGATTTCTCATAAGATTAATCACAGAAGGAGAATTAGAGAAAAGATCAATGCGCCATTCTCTGAAAAACTTTTTCTTATCTTAACTCTTCATACATATGATGGATGATACATACAATGTTCATCATCTACTCATCTATATTTCATCTCATTCTCTCTTATGCTTACAATAAGACTATAAGCATGTACTTATATACACATACAAGTCCTAATTCGTCATTACTTCAAGTATATTGAAGTATATACAGAACTAATGTACATATGATTTAAAGAACTTTGCTATCTGAATCTTTTCTTCATTCCATGAAGTTGATCTTCAATCTTTTCTTCATCTCTTTACTTCTAGCCTTTATGTAATCACTAATTGTTGATTGTTCTGCTCCAACAGCTCCCCCTCAATCATCAATTGTGATTACCTGCATCTTCTTTATTCTTGCCATATCTTTAAACCTCTACAACTTTGGTCCATCCAAACTTTTTGTCATCATATCTGCAAGTTGATCTTTTGTAGGAGTATGCATGACTTCAATTTCTTTATCAATAACCTTCTCTCTCAAAAAATGATACTGAATTTCAATATGTTTAGTTCTAGCATGAAACACAGGATTTGCTGCCAAGTATAAAGAGCTCATATTGTCTCCACAAATAATAGGAGTACTCTGAACAACATCAAAACTCTTCATAAGTGTCTTTAGCCATATTACTTCCTTTGCAGCTTCCACCATGCCTTTGTATTCTGCTTCTCTAGATGATAAAGCAACTGTATGTTGCTTCTTAGAACACCATGAGATTAGCTTATCTCCCACATAACACAAATATCCATGTGTTGATCTTCTATCATCAGAATTACCTGCCCAATCTGCATCACTGTATATCTTGACCCTTGTATCTGAAGTAAAACCATAATACACTCCTTCTTTAAGTGTGCCCTTGATGTACCTAAGTACTCTTTGTCCTGCAATCCAATGTTCCTTTCTAGGACAATGCATGAATTGAGATAGGACTCCAACTGCATATGATAAATCAGGCCTTGTTAATGTAGCATAAATCAAGCTACCCACCAAACTTTGATAGAGCTTCATATCTTTGAATTCCTCTCCTCCATATCTAGTCAATCTATGATTCACTTCCATTGGAGTTGGTGCTATCCTGCAATCTTCCATTTTAAATTTGATTAGCAAATTTTTCAGATACCTTTCTTGAGTCACATATACTCCATGTTGAGTATATGACATCTCCATTCCCAAAAATAATGACAAATTTCCCAAATCACTGATTTTGAATTCTCTTTCCATCTATTTCTTAATCATGTGTATACCTTTATCATCTGTTCCTGTAAGTATTATGTCATCAACATAAATACAAACATAAATAAAGCCATCCTCACTTGCTTTGACTAGCAAGCTACTATCTGCCTTTGATGCTTAAAATCCAAGTTCCTTTAAGAACTTTACAAGCCTATAATTCCATGCCCTTGGGGCCTGCTTCAACCCATACAAAGCTCTCTTGAGCTTACACACATAATTTGGATACACTTGATCTTTGAAACCATCTGGTTGTTCCATGTAGACTTCATCTGAAATGTAACCATTGAAAAAAGCATTTTTAACATCTAATTGAGATAATTTCCAACCTTTGCAAGCAGCAATTGCTATGAGTGTCCTGATGGTTGTCATCTTTGCAACAGGACTATAAGTCTCATCATAGTCCACTCCATATGTCTGTGCATATCCCTTCACAACAAGTCTAGCTTTTCTTATATACTCCTCTTGCATAGCTTCTTCCCAATTCTTCTTCCCTTTGGCTTCATCATATGTAGATGGATCTTCATCTGCTTTTACCATGTAAGCATAATCCTTGGTAGTCAAAAATGAAGTATCATAGCTATACCTTGTAGGTTGCCATTTATGCCTAGATGACCTTCTGATTTCTCCACTTCTTGAAGTTTCTGGTTCATCACATTCTGGATCAAACCTTGGCCTTTCTTCAACTTCAACCTGTACTTCATTATTCTCATCTTCATCAAATATTTGAATCTTTGATTTACCTTTCTTTTGATCCACCACTTCTTCAACATCTGCATGCACATTAAGTTTACCTGCATACCAAGTGCCTTGCTCATCAAATGTAACATCCTTGGACACAAGGAATTGCTTTGTGGATGGACTCCACAACCTATAACCCATCTGCTTGTCATCATAACCAATGAATACATACTTCTCTGCTTTATGTTCAAAAGGAAATGAAAGGACGTCTTCAAGAGCAAGGTATCCAATTGAAAGGCTGAGCTATGATAGTTTTATTGCAAAGCATTTTGGATATATGACACAGGTGGTCAAAGACAAAGAACCGGATGCATCTGACGAAGCATGTACACAAAAAGAATGGCAAGAAGCTATGCAAGAAGAGATGAAAGCTCTCAAGGACAATCACACATGGGAGCTAGTTCCAAAGGCTGAAGGTATGAAGATTGTTCCTAATAAATGGGTGTTTAAAATAAAGAGAAATGCTGATGTTTCTCTAGCAAGGCATAAAGCTAGACTAGTAGCAAAAGGATTCAAGCAAACTCATGGCATCGACTATGAAGAGACTTTCAGCCCGGTTGCAAAGATGGGAACAATTAGAACCTTGATTGGAGTGAGTGCAGCAAGGAGATGTCCATTGTACCAACTTGACATAAAAAATGCTTTTCTCAATGGTGAACTTCAACAAGAGGTATACATGAGTCAACCGATTGGATTTGAAGATAGAAAGCATCCAGATTTTGTTTGTAGATTGAAGAAAGCTTTGTATGGGCTGAAGCAAGCACCACGTGCTTGGAATCAAAGATTGGTCGAGTACCTCACAAGGTGTGGGTATACTCCAAGTAATGCAGATCCCTCTCTCTACATGAAGAAAGAAGAAGGCAAGCAGGTATATATTTGCATATACGTTGATGATCCCATCATAACAGGAAGTAATGTTACATGAATACAAGAGATCAAAAAGAAACTCGGTAAGGAGTTTAAAATTTCAGATCTTGGTGAGCTGAAATACTTTTTAGGCATTGAGATAGTCTATGGGAAAGATGGCATCTACTTGATGCAAAGAAAGTACTTGTTGGATGTTCTTTTCAGATTTGGAATGAGTGAATGCAAACCACTCACTCAACCTATGGACACAAATGTGAGGACTCTTGGAAAATTCGACAATGAATTCTTCTAGCAATTGACCTATCTCTCGATAGTTGTGACTATTCAGGGGTTGAAACCAAGCTAAAGCAGTACCCTTGAGAGTCAAACCAAATGCCTCGAACTGAGTGAATAAGTCCTCGACTTGTTCAACTCTTAACACTTGTTTGAACTCGGCCACATGATCATAAGGATCTCCTGACCCATCAAAATAGTTCTTCATTGCCTTGACCACTTGAGAAGGCATAAGGTTCCTTGAGTGCTCTCGGGGTCTGGGTAATGGAAAATCATCTCTTTGATGCCTATGTGCTCTATGTCTCTCCCTTTCAGGTTTTTCATCTTCATGTCGTGATCTGTTTCTGCCCACAGTGTTTGTAAAGCTTACCTCAAGTCTCTCTCTAGTTGTTTCCCTCTGGGTTTCATGAGCCTTGGATGATCCTGCTCCTAGGAGGCCATGGGGAACATTAGATCTCGGTGGAGGGAAAATTGATTCACCCTGCCAAGTGTATGCATGCCTATCATGATCTAATACCAAGAACATTTCCTCTGATGTGTGATCTAGATAGACAACTTTCCGAGGTCGATCTGGCCTGAATCTCCAAAAGGTTTCCTCTGTTTCTCTATTCAAGAATAGTTCTATGATTTTGTTATCTTGAAGGATCCAATCTGGAGTGATTACCCTAGTCAAAACTAACTTACCTCTAGGAGTCTTGGGTTCTCCTCCTAGGTCCCCTTGCTCTAGGTCTTCTATCTCATTCTCAGGAATCATATTTTCAAACTCATATGTCCTATCTGGTAGGTTGGTCACCACATACATGCTTCCTTCCTTATCAATGTATGACCCCTCTTTGAACTTGACCATTGGGTGTTCAAGTCCAAAAGGTTGATCTGGATTTTTGAGTTGGACCACTGATCGCCTCAAGCCATCCTCATAGATGTGTGCCCCTAATTGGTTGGTCCTGATATACTCCAATTGGGTCTTTGTAGGGGCCTTCTAGTGTCTGTAAATAAGCAGTACCTAAGGTATGTGTGAGTCTCTCCATGCTAAAAGACATTTCTGAATCACTTGTGTCAAAAAATAGTGTGTAGGGATAACACTTCGTTTAGCAGCACTTTGAAAGTGGGCGGGGTGGATAAAATTGAACCTGTTCAATTCTTTGTCCGCATGGCTGATCAATCTCGAGTCCATCCGGTGGGCTTGGTGTGAGATATTCCGATCACTCTACAAGGTTCTATTTTCAAAATGACCTTTGTTGTGCTAGATTTACCAGAATTGAGCCTGGATTACAACCTACTCTTTGGACGTCCATGGCTCAAACAAGCTAAGGTAGTGCAAGATTGGTCAGTGCATGAATTAGTCTTTAAAAATAATCACCGAAAATATGTTGTCCCGTTGGACGACATGAAACCCTGTGACTTACATGCAGACCCATACTTAGCGGAGCCTATACACATGATGGATGGTCTCTCCGATGATGAGGAGAAAGCTTTTCTTATCGCCAACAAGGATCTCATGGTACTTGGCACTATAAATTTACAAATGGTGGCTGATAACTGGAGTTGACAGCCTGTATGGTGACACCACTGGCCGAAAAGCATGAGTCAAGCACAAAACAGACCTTGGATGATATGATGCTCCAACAATTACTTCAGTCAAGTGACGATTTGGAGAAACCCCGATAGTTCTATGTACCAGAAGATCAGCTGATCACCTGCAATTTAGGTGACCAAACCAACCCACGACCAATAAAGATAAAAGCAGACCTATCCGAGACTTTCCAGGCCATCTGTTGCAGCTGCTACGGGAGTTCACTGATGTGTTTGCATGGGACTACAGGGATATGAAAGGGTTGGACCCACGGATTTATCAACATAGAGTGGTGCTGAAACCAGATGCGAGACCCATCAAACAACCCAGTTATAGGATGAATCCTAACTATGCGGCACAGGTTAAGGACGAACTGGATCGCTTATTGAAGGTGGGATTTATTATGCCTATTGAGCATGCAGAATGGATCTCTCCCATTGTTATCATTCCGAAGAAAAACAAGTAGTTGCTGATATGCGTGGACTACCAAAAACTCAATGTTGCAACTGTACTGATCCGTTTCCGTTGCCGTTTTTGGATACCATGCTCAACAACGTGTCCCGCAGGGAGATGTATTCCTTTCTCGATGGATACAATGGTTACAATCAAGTTAGAATGGCAGAGTAGGACATACCCAAGACTGCATTTATTACCAACTGGGGTGTCTATGTGTGTACCGTAATGTGGTTTGGATTACGTAATGCTCCCACTACGTTCCAACGCTGCATGCAAGAAATTTTTCCCCTTATCTCACCACATTTATGAGAGTGTATCTGGATGATTTCTTGTTATCCAGTGATACATTGGCGCACCTGTACCATTTACAATGTTGCTTTTCAAAGTGTGGGGAATACCGATTGTGCTTGAACCCGAATAAATCGGTGTTCTTTGTCTCCTGTGGTAAGTTGCTTGGACATGTTATCTCCAAACAAGGCATTCAGGTGGATCCAGACAAAGTGAAGGCCGTATTGGAGGCTCCTACTCCTAAGACCCCTAAAGACGTGATGTGGTTTTTGGGCCAAATCCGGTGGCATGGGCGACATCTGCGTTGGCTTGCTCATCTGGCAATACCACTTAATCGTTTGATAACTAGTAGCCCGCATCAATTTGAATGGACTGAAGAGTGTCATCTTTCTTTTGACCGACTGAAATCACTGTTAACTCAGGCCCCCATTTTACAAGCACCGAATTAGGAATTGCCATTTCATGTCTTTGTGGATGCATCCAACAGTGCCATTGGAAGCATGTTGATGTAGCAGATGAATAAATGGTTTCATCCCCTATATTATGCAAGTCGCAGATTGGCTTTGGTAGAGCATAACTATTCAGTTACTGAACGAGAATGTCTTGGCTTAGTGTATTCTGTGAAAAAAATTTGACATTATTTGTTGGGTAGACACTTCACCTTCCATGTAGACCATGCAGCATTGGTGTATCTCGTGCGCCAATAGCATTTGGGAGGACGGCTAGCACGATGGGTCTTGCTACTTCAAGAATTTGATTACTCTGTCATACACTGACCAAGGTCAGCACACGCGCTTGCTGACTTTCTCTCTTGGTTGGATTCCGGTGAGCCTGCGGAGGGAATTGATGATACAACATCAGCCATCTATACAACAGAGACAATACAGGCTGATCCATCAGAATTACCGGTACCTTCTTCTTACTATGACACCTTGCTTCTCTTCTTGACTAGTGGATGTCCGCCTAGTATGCTTTCTTTAGCTGCTAGACGAAGATTAGCCACGTACAGTCAACGCTTCTAGTTGATTGTCGGACAGTTATATTACATGGATCACTCGGGAGTATTACTCAGATGTGTTCCCCCACATGAATATGCTTCAGTCATTAACATGGACCATACTGCCCCAACTGGAGGACATTTTGCAGCTGATCTGACTCACCGCAAGATTCTGCAGAGTGGATTGTGGTGGCCAATGATGTATCGTGATGTGACCACATATGTCCAACAGTGCAACGAGTGCCAGCGGTCCGGTCAACCTTTACAGCAACACTAATTCCCTCTCCAACCCATTGTGCCTTTGGAACCCTTTCAGAAATGGGGATTGGATTTCATCGGACCAATTACACCTTCGGCAATCGTTACCAATAACAGATATATTCTGACATGCACAGATTACGCTACTAGATGGGCCGAAGCATGGTCTCTGTGATCAGCTACAACGGCTACAGTTGTTAAATGCTTAATGAAGGATATCTTCCCGCGTTACGGGTTACCCTTGGAGATTGTAACTGACCAAGGTACACACTTTGCCAATACCTTGATGCAAGTGCTTACGAAAACATTCCAGATTGTGCACAAATTCAGTCCTCCTTATTACCCACGAGCAAATGGACTTGCTAAGAGTACCAACAAATCTCTCTTAAACATCTTGAAGAAATTGGTGTTAGATTGCCCAGATAGATGGGACCAATTTCTACCTGTTGTACTATGGGCTTATCGTACCACATACAAAGTAGCGACCGGAACAACTCCTTTTAAGTTGGCATATGGATTGGAGGCCATTGCCCAAATGGAACTGGTGGTTCCCAGTTTACGTGTGGCCCTGGAACGGAAGCTCTTACCCAAAGAATCTTTTCCATTTCAGTTGGAGGCTTTACGGTCCTTGTATGAACAGCGTATGGAGAGTTTCCTGGTGATGCAGGAAGTGCAGCTGAGACAAACCAAAACCCACGATCGTTTCCACAAAACCCCTGTGTTTACGATAAACCAATTGGTCCTCTTCTATAATGCTAAGTCTAATAGATCTGCCGAAAAGCTTAAATTGCGTTGGTTCAGTCCTTACCGTATTTTTGAACAAGTGGGACCCGCAACTTTTTGGTTAGCAACCTTAACCGGTGTCCTCCTTCCAAAAGTGATTAATGGCTCCAAGCTCTGCCCCTATCACCCGCCTTCTACCAACTCATGAGGTGTCTTCAGTATTTTTACTCTTTTTTCGCTTATCACTTGATTTTCTTTTCTCCTCTCTGTGTTTCGGTTGACCAGCTGACCGTAATCCTTCCATTTTCTTATCTAACCATGATTTCTCAGGGACTTTTGGCCTTCACTAAATTGCCTTGGCATTCAGTGGAGTGTCACCCCTTCCATGCACAGCTCATTTCTGCCATCGCCGCCATGCCTGCTACAGAGCAGTGTTGGCCATTAACGTGTTTAAACCCTCGTGTCATAGTTATGCTAAACACGGTTGCTGAGGGATTCCATCTCCCTCAGGAAGGATTGGTTGATGGACCACTCCTTCCAATTGCAACCATGAAAGAACTTTTTCCCCGGCACTCATCTAATGAGTTTGCCATTCTTTGCTGCCCCGAACCAGAGCGTACCGCTCTGCAATTTCTAGTAGTAGCGTTAAACCTACAAAAACACTCGTATGGCATTTCCAGGCCTTTTTACTCGATGATTGATATTTCCTCACGAGAGGTTGTCAATTTCACATCTTTTTTCTTTCGATGCATTCACCGTGAATGCGTAACCGTCACTAAACAACTCTCGTTACACAAGGAATCTACACGGATGCTCGAAGACGATGATGATGAAGACCTGCTTCATTTTTTTCAACAAAAACACCGTCGAATTAGCCCATCGCAAAGTCAGGTGCAGGGTTCCACCGTAGTACAAGATGTTGAAGTATTCCATGACACCGCCACCTCCTTACAGGTAGAGTCCATCCCGTCTTCTTCTCTCAAGCAGCCGGATCAAGATGTTATCATGGAAACCACTACAGAGTTAAAGCAGGTGTCCGAAGACCTTTTTCAAAAAAGTCGTGAATTGGATGCAGAGATTGGTCAGATTATTCAGTTAAAGAATGGAAGCTATTAAAAAAGAGCGAGATGCTTATTACAAAACTATTTAGCTTCAAGCTCAGGAGCTAGAAAGACGAGAAAAGCTATTGGGCATTCAAGCACATAGGCTTTCTCGAATTGATGCAGAGGTAGCTGAAATGAAGCTGAGGAGAGATGTTGCCATCACCAATGAGTTCTACCTTCAAGAATCCTTTTTGTAAACGCAGACGGATTCATTAATAAGCCAAGTCATTGCTGCTATTTGTGTTAGGATTGATGCACAACTTATCGAGCCTGCCATTTTGAAAGATATGCTAGATTCCTTAAAGCAAAAGATTACCGGAACCCTTAAATTAGCTCGAACTCTGTATATCTAGGGCATCATTGAGGTGCCTTAACTGTAATTTCCATTTTTGGGTTTGAGTCCACCGTGCGTGATAGTGTAAGCCACCGGAAAGGAACTCATATTTCTTGTAAAATATATGCTAAAAAGTCACACGCATGGTGTAAAGGCATAGCGCAACGTTGTACCTTTTGATAAGATTAATGAAAGAAGTCGCATGATGCAGAGGGTGAGATGCCGGACTGTTTGTCTGGGTGAGGAGCCAGAAGTGAGCACTGTTGCAGAACTCTGTGTAACTGAGTCTGTTTTGTTGATTAAGTTAATCATTAAGTGAAGCTAATGAAGTATTGAGTAAGTTGATTAATGTGCTAAGTGAAGGAGTTACACGATAAACTTTCTAAGGTGAAAGTGCATTAACGAACATACTCAGAGTAGTACTAGAAGATAATATGTTTAGCACTCAAGTTAGTGAAGTCATATAATCATAATCTACAGTTTGGGAAAATATAAATAGGGCCTCTGTTTACAGACCCCTGACCATCCCAAGAACCCAGACATGAATTAAATCTTAGCAATAAAAGGGTTTTAACATTTAGCAATTCCTTTTATTTACTATTTTTTTTGTTGACTACATTAATTGATTTTGTGTTAAGTAATTGGTTGTGTATTACTCTACTTGTGATGAAAGTGATTATTATGTAGAAGATGAATAATCTGCATAGTGTTGTGTAGAAGAATATTGAACTTAGTATGACCTTTACTAGGTTGTTGATTCTGTATTCTATTTGAGTGGTTGGGAAAATATCAAGGGACTCTCTTTATAGACATCTCGTGTAATAAAGTACGTCTATGATCCAAGGTTCCGACCTGTTCAGACAGATTTGAAGTTAGATACTGTTTGGTCACCTGTGTGTATGACCAAAGATCTCAAGTCTAGACTTATTAGAAGGTCATTTACTCTTGTAACCAAGTGACCCACTTAGCCTAGTGGTTCTCATGGATGTGAAGGAGGAGGTCTTGGGTTCAATCCCCATGCGGTACATGGGGAGAGTATTTTGCCCAAAGAGATCTAGAGCCTTCTAGAAGCATCCACTTGAGTTAACTCGAGGTGTTTGGGATACTTGGTGTACATGTAGTTACATGGCCGACACATGGATGGTTAGAATCCACCTTCCCAAGAAGGCAGTCCCCTCAAGAGAGCTATATAAAGTGGCATAAGGTTGGGAGAAGAGTCACATCTCTAGCACGTGGTGGTCGTAATCTTGCATTGGAAGCATTGTATGCAATTTAATGAAAGAAAAATTGGAGAGCATTGAAGTATGGGAACACTTATCATACATAGGCATGCATCTACGAAAGAATATTTGTGCATTTCTCCTTTTCAAAGAATGTTTTCTTGCACAAAACACATTTTCTTCTTTCTTGAAAAAGACACTTAATGCTCAAGTTTATGCACATGAATGGTTATATCTTTTTAAAAGACTACCAAGTAGAATGTTTGTGCATGGATGATTGGGAACATGCATTTTCAAGCTCAAGAATTGTGTGATTTAAGTTTTGTGCATGAAAGGAGAATGCCAACACATGCATGCGCTCACATGCATTTGCATATGCATGTTTGTTGGTTAAGTAATTGAGTACTTATACTTTCTTTACCTCTTTTTTCTAACTCAATGTAGATAGCTAGGGAAAATGGAAAACTAGGTAGTTGCAAGGCTCCTAGCTACCATGCAACTCAAGTATCTAGTTTGTTTTTCCCAAACATGATAATTAGGTACCAAAAATTAGGAGTCTTGATTAGGAAAATTAGGCCCTTTAAAAGGAAAGTGTTCAATTTTCTTGCTCATTGGAATGGCAAGAAAATAGGACTGCTTGGAAATTTCCAAGATGACTCTAAGTTTAAGAGAAAACTTAGAGAATCCTAACGGCAAGCCTAGATGTAGTCGTTAGCTTGGATTTAAGAAATCATGCATCCAAGTAGGTTGATAAAGTTTCCTTTGGAACTTTTATCTGATTGTAGCCCCAAACATGATAAGAATCAAATAAAATCAAATGGAACTTAAATCGATTGAACTTTCAAGATGAAAGGATAGTTGATATGTTCCAAATTTGAAAAAAACATGGAACCTTTGAAGTTTCATCTTTGATTTCATCTTGAGGAGTGATGAACCTCAAAGAGTTGAATAAATTTTAGCATTATTTGAACTTTAGTGATCAATAGTTGGATATTAGATTCCATGACTGCATCTCTAGTCAAGATGCAATACTTTCAAAAAGTATGGAAACTTTATTAAGCACTTTTTTGAGCACGAGAAAAGTATGCTTAGTTTTGTTTAAGCTAATTAGAGCTTAAAGAAGAAACACAAGTCAAAGTAATCTTTTGAATCAAGATATTTTTCTAAAAGATACATCAAAGTAATCTTTGGTAATTGAGCTACTTCCTAAAGATAAGCCAATAAAATGAAATAGTATGGTTAACTATTTCATTGGTTAAAAAGGACTATCTTTTGGAAAAACAATAAAGCTTTAAGTCTTGGTCTTGTCCAAATGTCAAGAATTTCTTTCAAGATCATTCCAGTAAAGAAAAAGATTCCAAGATGAATCATTGGACCGCAAAGCAAAAGATTCCAAGATAAATCATTGGCTTAGTATTATTTGATTCCTTGGAAGGAATGTAAAGTTCTTGAAAGAAAAATCTCCCTAGATATGAGACTGGAATCTTTCAAGTAAGTTTAATAAAAAGTAGTTCCCAACCACCAATATTGATAATTAAGTCCAAATATTGATATAACCTAAAGGTATATCAAGGATTCTTAGCTTTGAAATCTGAGAGGCATCAATATATGCTTGGATTTAAGATGAGGGAAAGATCTCTAAAATCCCATGGGTAAGTGAAGACGCTTTTGTTTGTTTAAGAGATCTTAATGATAAAGACTAAGTCTCTATTTTAATCGCAAGGTCAACCATACATGATCAAGCTTGGTTGTGATTGTCCAAGAACTTGCAAACTAGAACTACTCTAAAGTTTGCCCAAGTATTGGCAATAAAATTCCTTTTGGGAATTATTCACTCAGGTTCCACTTATCTAATGGAAAATTGTGAAAAGAGTAAGCTGTTCCAAGTCTGAACGGAGTGAAGGAATTCCAAGAATGTAGTATGCAACCGTGAAGATGGTCCTTAAGTCTGTGGAAGGTAAAACATAATGTTTTCCTATCCTTAAAGGGATTTTTGGTACAAGTCCAGAAAGCATGAGTGGATGGTTAGACTTATGCAGTAGAGAGATTCTTGTAAAGTCTTGGCTAGGATAGGTACCTAAAGCATCACTAAGAAAGGAATCTAAAGATAAGAAGTCAAAAGCTATTGTCGCTAAAGATTGGTCAAGAATAAACCAATTGAACTTGAATTTGTGAATTCTAATTCTAATTGGTTTTCATTTGAAAACCCTAACAAAGAGGAATAGATATTATATCAAGAGGTTTTCAAGTTTCCAAAGCAAAGCATGTGATTGTGAGACGATCATGTGAAGGAATCAAAACCTAGAATATCAAGTTAGAGATATTGCCTGGAACTTCAAAATTCTTTTAAAGAATTGAAGTAAAAAGATACTCTATCAAGATATGTTTTGACTTTAGGATAAGTATAACCCACATATTAATGTGAATATAAAATAGGGTGGTATGGGACACCATATTTTATACTCAAATTGATGTAGGAAAGATGGTATGGGACATCGGACCATGGGATAATAATTATCTTTTAGTTATAATTTGGATCTTGAATTTAGATTTCATCCTCAAGCAAATGCAAACTTCGAAGGAGAAGTTTAAATTCAAGGAGGATAAAAGCATGAGCTCAAGATACTTCAAGATGAATTTAAGAAGATATGAAGTAAGTAACTTCCAAGATCTTCTTTTGCAAAAAAGAACAAAAGATTTGTTCTTATTCTGGAACACTTCAAGCATAAGTGTCATCGATAAGAAATATTTGATAAATTTTTGGAAAAGTGAGACTTTGACTTTGAACTGATCCTTTCAACTAAGGATAGATTGATTAAGTTAAGCACCAAGTTGCTATTGTAACTTGGAAAATTCAATCCTTTTGATTCAAAGGAATGCACAAGAATTGCATTCCCAGTAAGGAGTCATAAAGATTGAAAATAGGCATGAACTTAGTCTCAAATGAAGCATTATTTAAGTTAAAACTCATCAATAGAACCTCAGTGGATCAACACACTGATGTTGGTTACCACACTAGTATCCTGTGGTTGGATGATGTTTTAGATTTTCTTTGATTCTTTTTGAGAATCTAGCTTATTTCACTTAAAGATAGAAAAAAATGCTTCAATACCCTATTGAAGCAGATCTTTGAGAAGTTCAAGTTGTGAGTCATCTAGACTTTGACTCATAGCAAGTTTACATATCTTCAAAGTTTGAACTCGTTGAACAAAGTTTTAGTTGTTTCTTTTCGCTTTCCAAATCTTTTGGATTTGAATCAGATATGGTATCTGATTCTTTTCACAAAAGTCAAGGGTCACCATAAGAAATCAGAACCAATCAAGAAACATAGGATCAGTAGATCACCAAACAAGAAACCCTAAGTAAAGTGTTCACCTTTATTTTAGGGCAAAATGCCAAAAAAAATTCACAAAATTCATCAAAAACAACCAAACAAATTTCTGTTCTGCTTAGGAAGTTGCATTGGAGCTTTGTGGATAAGAGTAATAGGGACTAAGTGAGCGAAAAGCAAAAAATTTGTCAAAAGTGAGCAAATTTGAAAAACACGATTTTCTGTACAACATCGCGATTTTCTGATTAATGATTGTGATTGTGAGGTAAAATTGCAGGAGATTGTGGAATTGGAGTTGGTAAAGGATACTGAAGGGGAACAAGAGAAAAGAATACTCAAATTTTTAGAAAATCAGAAGTGTAGAAAAAAACACGATTTTCTGCACAAAATCGCGATTTTCTGAGTAAGGTTGTGATTTTGGTGTAGAAGTACAGGAGGTTGGTGAATTACAAAGGAAAGAAGGTATTGAAAGATAACAAGAAGAAAGAATACTCAAATTTGCACAAAATAAGATCTACAGAAAAAACACGATTTTCTGCACAAAATCGCGATTTTCTGTAAAGGAAAATTTCTGGAATTTTTAGCATATTTGGGTACTTTGAGAAAAGAAAATTGCAAAAGATGTCATCAAGAGTGGGTAAGTAAGGCTTGGACAAGTAAAAGAGTGAAGAATTGTGAAAATCACACAAAATCGCGATTTTCTGGACACTATAAAAACCTGTAATTCAAAGAAAAATTCATTTGAGTGAGTGTGAGAGAGAGAGAGAGCAGCCAAAATAGCGACTTTCTGCGAAATTCAAGCTTTGGAGAAACTTTCAACCAAGCAAGCAAGGTAAAGACTCTGAACATCATTTTTGAGTGCACATACTTGCATTTGAATGGTTGGAGAACATAAGAAATAGGAAATAACTAAAAATCACGGAATCGCGACTTTCTGATTTTTTGGGTTTTCAGTTGAAAAGAAGTTTTTTCTAAATAAATCTCTTTCATTGCATGTTAGAAATTCAATAAGGGGATTCTATTAGAACAAAGAAAAATCTGAAAATCAAAACTTCAAAAATTTCAAAAAATTGTTCAAAATCGCGATTCTGAAGTCAACACAAAATCACGATTTTGAGCACAAAGAACAACATCGCGATTCCCAGAACACGATTTTCATCAGAAAATTGTGTTACTTACAATTGTGAGCAATCACGATTGTCTGGGAACAAAATTGTGAAAAACATGATTTTGGATACAGAATCGTGAAAAACACGATTTTGGACACAGAATCGTGAAAAACACGATTTTGGGCACAGAATCGTGAAAAACACGATTTTGAGCACAGAATCGTGAAAAATACGATTTTGGACACAAAATCGTGAAAACACGATTGTGGGCACAAAATCGCGAAAAACACGATTTTGGACACAAAATCGTGAAAAAACACGATTTTGACACAGAATCGTGAAAAACACGATTTTGGACACAGAATCGTGAAAAACACGATTTTGAGCACAAAGTCGTGAAAAACACGATTTTGAGCACAGAATCGTGAAAAACACGATTTTAATCACAAAATCGTGGAAAAACACAACCCTAGTAGAAAATCGTGAAAAACACGATTTTCAACAGAAAATAGTAAAAAATAACTAGCTTGAACACAAAATCGTGAAAAACACGATTTTGGGCACAGAATCGCTAAAAACACAATTTTGAGCACAAAATCGTGAAAAACATGATTTTAATCACAAAATCGTGGAAAAACACAACCCTAGTAGAAAATCGTGAAAAACACGATTTTGAGCACAAAATCGTGAAAAACACGATTTTGGACACAGAATCATGAAAAATACGATTTTGGGCACAAAATCGTGAAAAACACGATTTTGGACACAGAATCGTGAAAAACACGATTTTGAGCACAAAGTCGTGAAAAACACGATTTTGAGCACAGAATCGTGAAAAACACGATTTTAATCACAAAATCGTGGAAAAACACAACCCTAGTTAGAAAATCGTGAAAAACGCGATTTTAAGTTCAAAATCGTGAAAAACACGACTTTGATCACAAAATCGTAAAAAACACGATTTTAGTCATAAAATCGTGGAAAATCATAAATTTGAACACAAAATCGTGAAAAACATGATTTTGAGTTCAAAATTGTGAAAATTAGCTGAATGATCCTTAGGTCTGGGAACAAACTAAATTCACTTACCAAGCAAGACCTAGGAAGGAAAGAGACAGAATCAGTAGTAGGGGAAGCTCAAGAAAGAAATTTAGGGCAAGAAAACAACATGGAAAATTTAAATGAAACAAATGAGCCCATTGAAACTGGGGATTACAGAAATATTCTCAAGTACATGTATACAAATAGGTTTGGCACATATGTATATCAGGATGGGATGCATAAGTTTCTCATTAGATTGAGAAACTTAGAAGTTCCCCTAAACATAACACCTGTAGCCCAGTTCAAAGATGGTAGGTATGAGGATAGGCAAGGGTGTGTGTACATCTTCTCCCCAGACCCAGAAAATTCAAATGACTTAGGGCAATGTGCTGACAAAGGACCTTGGGAACATAACATGGGACAACGAGATTTACCTAGACCACATGAAAACTACACTAATACTGAACAACAACATGGGAGGAGGACACATGCTTCACCAAATCCCTTTGACAAAGAACCAGAAGGATATAATGAATTTCCACTCAGAAGAAGACACCATTGGCAACTTCAGGGTAGAATGCTTAGACCATATCAAGTAGCCAAATGTATGAAAAATCAATATGAAGGGTATTCAGATCCCCATGCTCATGCTGTAGAGTTTAGGCAATTAATTAGAGCAGAGGAGGTGGAAGATTCCAAAGTTCAATTTGAGGCATTTGGTCTAACCCTAACTGGACCAGCATTATCATGGTTCATCCCTTTAAGAAAAGAAATGTACCTGGATATTGAATCCTTCCTAGAGGCCTTTATTGGAGAATTCTCAAAAACTGGGATAAAACATAGCACAACCACTTTGATACATAGTTTTAAGCAACAAAAAGATGAAAATGTCAGAGAGGCAGCCAGGAGATTTAAGCAATATATTGATAGATGCCCTAAAGAGGAAGTACCTTCCATGGCTAGACAAGTATCCCTATTCATAGAAGGATTGAGAAGTGCTCAATTAAGAACCCTAGTGTACTACAGGAGATGCCCTGATCTAGGAGCTTGTGTTAAGGAAGCAATAGATTTGGAGGATAATAGAGGCCAAGATTTGTTAGCATTTGATCAACCCAGATCATATGAAGATAAAATTCCTCCAGCAGAACAGTTGGCTCAGGCCATTGCTAAAGCCCTAGAGGTAAGCACTAAAACCAATTTGATAAACTCCAGGATGAACACAAATAAAAAATGCTACAATTGTGGAGAAAGTCATCTGATACAACATTGCCCATATCAAAAACCTCCACATTTGCAAGACAGAAAGACACTTAAATATTGTACACTAGAGAGGAAATGGACCAACCATACCAGGGAGGAATGCTTCTATAACAAACAACCCATAAAGGAGAGGGACTATGGGATCCAAAGAGAACCAGTGTATAGTGAGCAACCAAGACCTGTGCTAGGGCAACAACCTCCTATACCAACAAATGTAGTGCCAATCAAATACGCACCAGTAGAGGAAGGAAATTCAAGAACAAAGTCACCATACAAAGAAGATTATCAATGGAATGAGGGATTTCAAGAAGAATGGGAAGGTTATGAATCAAGAGAGCCAGAATTACAAGCCTTAGACTTGGGAAATGGAAGAATTGAGATGGACACTGCCACTTTCATGTATATAACCAATAATTACATGTCCAATCAAAAACCTCAATTCAAAGGAGGACCAAAGATAACTTGTTATAGGTGTGGGGGAGATCATTTTATTAGAGACTGTCCACAACCTCCTACATTGAGAATAGAAGGAGCATATTGCAAGGATTGTGGCAGGGAGCATTTGATAAAGGATTGCCCAAAAAATCCTCAAAAACAACAGAACACACCTAATAACATACCACTAAAAGCAGTCAGTATCATGGAACAGGAAGAAGTGAGTGATATTGACTTAGTGGATGTAAATGCTATAACCAGGTCACAAACAAAACAACAAAGAACAACTAAGGAACAAAATGAAGAATCAAACTCAAAGGTGAAGAAAAATAGACAAAAAGGGAAATGGGAGAGGAAGCAAAACATGAGTAAAAATATGGAAGGAGAAAATAGGGAACAATCAAACAATACTTCTCCTTCAAAGACGCAGACCCAATTGGAAATAGGAAATTCAAAAAGTCTAGACACTCTGATAAAAGCATACAAAGGAAGAATTCAAGAAGGACCAAGTCCTGTTGATCATACAATGGCTTATCCTATGCCAGACTTAGAACATGAAAGAATGCAGAAGTGTAAACAGATCATTCGCGAAGTACAACTCAAAATGGGGGAAGAAGACAATTCTCAAAAAACAGTTGAGGAATCTGAGACAACAAAAACAAGAGGAAAGAGTATCAAGGAAGAAAACCCACAAGTAACACTCCAAGTGAATATAGACAAAAGATGCACAATTCTGTATCACACCAAATGGGAAGATTTAATAAAACAAAATCCTCACCTACAGAACCAAGTGAAAAAATGGGAGACAACACCAAAAAATCTTCACCCACAACTACAGGAAATGGAGGAGTTGTGGTATATTCCCATTGATAAGATAGGAGGATATTGTGAGGGAGAAGAGGGAAACTCAACTTTAAAAATAAAATTTGGAAAAAACCAGGCCAAAGCCATTTTGGATAGTGGATCAGGAGTGGCCATCATGACTAAACAAATTTGGGAGAAATGGGGAAAAAGTGAATTATTACCCACAAAAATGAGATTGCAACTTGCAGATGGACACATTGGAAAACCCCTAGGGATATGGGAAAAAGTGATTGTGGACATATGTGGGATAGAGATAGAACATACCTTTGCTATAGTTGAATTCCCACAATCTACTTCATATGAAATTATCCTAGGAAGACCATTCATGAGACAAATGCAAATTGTACAAGATTGGGGTAATGATTGCTTATACCTACAGAGCAAAGGAAGAATAACCAGGGTAAATCTAAGAAATGGGCACTACTGTGACATACCCCCTCAAGAATGGTATAAAATTCATCAGAATCAAGAGTTGAGTGAGGAATCAAAAATGGAGGACCAGGATGAAGCTGAATCATCTGTATGGAGGTGCAATATGATAAGAAATCTGACCAATAGGAAAAGGAGATTAAGAAGAGAGGATTGTGTGGAAGAAAGAGGGCTACAAGATGAGAATTATGTACCTCAACAATTCAAGGATGAGGAATTTGAGCCCTATGGGTGGAATCAAATTTTGGCTACCATGGATCTAGCCAGTGATGAATATGTAGGAGTGGAATTTCAAAATGAAGAAGGATATGATATTTTTCATATTGGAATACAAATGATAAAGGTATCCAGAGCAGAAGAGGACATAGAAGAAGAAATAATATTAGAAAAAGGAAAGACACAATTTTTGGAGGAAGTAAAAGCTGAAGATGCTATTAAGGATAAGATCTCAGGTAAGTACAAGAAAAACAAACACAAGGAAACAGAAGAAAATCAGGAAAATGAGAAGAAGAAAAGGGAAATGAACAAAGACCAACAATTTGATGTACCAGAAAATTTCAAGACTTATGAAGTGGAAAATAGATTACTTCTCAGAAGGAAACCAAAGAGGGAAAAGAAGAAAGGAGAGGCTTATGATAATGAGGAAGAAACTAAAAAGATCATGATCACTCAGGAAAAGGGAGAAGAAAGACACATTGTAGTGGCTGATGACATGACAACTCAAGAAGAAGAGGCACTAAGAAACTCGGCAAGAAATTATAGGGATGTATTTGCTTATAGCTACAAGGATTTGAAAGGTATTGATCCTAAAATCTGTGAGCATAAGATTCCTATTACACTTGAAGCAAAACCTAGTAAACAAAGACATTACACATTTAATGACAAATACTCTGCAAAGATAAAGGAAGAAATTGATAAGCTATTAGCTGCCAATTTCATCTATGAAATTGAGTATACAGAATGGATATCTCCTATAGTTGTGGTACCAAAAAAGAATGGGAAACTTAGGGTATGCATTAACTTGAAAAAGGTAAATGCAGCAACTATAAGGGATAATTATCCACTGCCTATAACAGATCATCTTCTAGAAAGAGTTGCTGGAAAGGAGGTTTATAGTTTTTTAGATGGATTTTCAGGATACAACCAAGTTCCCATAGCATTGGAAGACCAACATAAAACTGCCTTCTCCACAGAATGGGGAATATATGCCTTAGGGTTATGCCCTTTGGGTTAACCAATGCTCCAGCAACTTTTCAGAGGTTGATGTGTCATATCTTCAAAGAATTCCTGAGAAAGGTGATGGAAATCTATGTAGGTGATCTTTGTACTTTTTCATTAAAAAGACAAGATCACTTGCAAGACTTAGAAAATATATTCAGGAAATGCAGAACCTACAGAGTATGCTTAAATCCTGAGAAGTGTGTATTCTTTGTGAGACAAAGAAGGATGCTGGGTCATATTGTATCTAAGAATGGAATTTCAACTGATGAAAAGAAAATAAAGGCCATAATAGAGCTTCCAAGACCGACAAGTGTAAAGGAACTTCAAACTTTCATGGGACATTGTGGGTACTATAGGAAATTTGTACACAAATTTGCTGACATAGCAAAACCCTTATATGCCCTAATTACAAAGTTTGAGTGGACTAAGGAGTGTGATCAAGCCTTTGAAACTCTAAAAACTTGCTTGGTAACAGCCCCAATTCTGAAAACACCTCAATGGGACAAAATTTTTCATGTTCATGTGGATGCTTCCAACTATGCTTTGGGATGTGTGTTAGCACAACCAATAGAAGGAAGTAAGCTAGATTTTCCAATGGCCTATGCTAGTAGACAATGTTGAGAGAGATGGTTGGATGCACTCAAGAAATGAGTTGAAGCTGCTAGACCTGCTTTGCTCCAGTCCCCTTTAGCTTCAGATATGCTTAGTACACTTGCTTAGCTTCCAAATGACACAAAGAAACCATATATGTACTTTGCAAATGATTTGTGTAATGATCAAACCAAAACAGATAACTTGGTTCCTTCACAAATCCAAAAAAAACTTGCTATTTTTGTAATGATACCTGCTCAGTGTTATGCTCAGTGTAACCAGCACACTTGCAATTGAAACAATTCCTTTTGGTGGTATTTAAGTACCTTAATAAGCTACCATTTGCAAGTGGAATGAGAAGAAATGATAAACCACATCCAGAGAAATTGATTTAGCAAACTTAGGAGCACTCTCGACTTTTTAGGAGTTGTGCAGAACAATACCCGTGACTACTTCGAGCGCGATTTCTCCCCAATGGCTGAATGAAATCTCTTGAAATTTTGTATGCTTGTAGAAGACCTTGAGCTGATTCCAACAAGCTCTTAAGATCTTGATTTGGTTCAGTGAGCACTGAGAAATGCTCCTTGGAAGTTGACAGACTTGAAGTAGAAAACACAGAGAACCAGATATGATGAATGTATAAATATCTATTGATTGATATGATTATACAAGCTCATTAGCATGACAAGCATAGATAATTGAGGTGTGGTGGTGTAGGCTATGAAGTAGCACTAACACATGCTCATTTACAAGAGCAATAAGCCTCGGGAGTTGAGCTACTACAAAGGAACAACAACCGCGACTTTTTCCATAGTTTTTATAGAAGTTTTACTATGATTTGAATTTGAAATTCAAATGTAGGCTCCCTAGAATATCTCTACTAAAAGTAGGGAGATATTCTCTCCATTAAATCATCTAAGAATCCACGACTAATCAAGTTGGTGAGTGGTTACATAAAACTCCAAGTCATTTTTGACTTTTACAAGAAGTAAATAGTAATAGCCATAGGTATGAGTTCCTATGCTCTTCCTTTAAGTGAAACCTTCATGAATATAATCAGGTCAAGCTTCCAAGCTCCATGCCTAGTGTGAAGACTTGAAATGCACCAACAGCTCCCCCTCAAGTCAAACACTTTGGCTTAAGTCTTCTCTTTTAATCTTCAATCAATCCTGCAATCCAATCATGGATTTAAATCTGCATAGCTTGTTTCCATCCAATGCCTTTGTAAGTAAATCTGCACATTGCATATTAGTAGATACATAAATCAATTGTATATCCTTGCTTAGCAACTTCTCCCTCATATAGTGGTAATGAACCTCTATGTGCTTTGTTCTAGCATGATATATTGGATTAGCTGCAAGGTGAAGAGAGCTTGTGTTATCTCCAAATATGATTGGAGGTCTAGTGTATAGACCTAATTCTGTATACAAAAGTTTTAACCAGATAGCTTCTTGAGTAGCATTGGCTAGCCCTCTATACTCTGCTTCAGTGGATGACAATGCCACTGTAGGTTGCTTCTTAGCTGACCAAGAGATTGGTTTGTCACCTGCAAAACAAATGTATCCTGATGTGCTCCTCCTATCATCCTTGCATCCTACCCAATCTGCATCTGAGTACACTTTAAGATCAATATCTGATGTTTATGGAAAATACAAACCATGACTTTGAGTTCCTTTGAGGTACTTCAAGATTTTCTTTGCTGCCTCTAGATGAGGTACCCTTGGTTTGTGCATGAATTGGCTTAGCACACTAACTCCATATGCTATGTCAATTCTTGTCAAGGTAGCATAGTTCAAACTGCCTACCATACATTGGTATCCTGTAATGTCTTGGACTTCATCTCCTTCATGAGCACTTAGCTTATGGTTGACTTCCATTGGAGTGCTTGAGACTTTAGCTTCCTGCAAACAGAACTTCTTGACCATATCCTGTATGTACTTCTTTTGAGTGATATATATACCTGCATTTGTATACACCAACTCAAGACCTAGAAAGTACTTCAATAATCCAAGATCATTGATCTTGAATTCTTTCATCATCTATCCTTTGATGTGTCTAATCCCATTGACATCATTGCTTGTAATGATGATGTCATCAACATAAACACATAAATATATTACCTCTGTACTACTCCTCTTTATGAATAGAGAAGTGTCAGCTTTGCTCATTACAAATCCTTGGTCTTGGAGGTAGGTTGTCAACCTGTAATTCCATGCTCTAGGTGCCTGCTTCAATCCATATAGAACCTTCTTCAATTTACAAACATAGTTTACCTTCTTGGGGTCTTCATAGCCAGGTGGTTGTGACATGTAGACTTCTTCAGATATCCATCCATTCAAGAAAGCATTCTTGACATCTAATTGGTACATGTTCCAATTCTTGGATGCAGCTGTACTCACCAATATTCTGATTGTTGGCATCTTAGCCACAGGAGAAAATGTCTCCTCATAGTCAATGCCTTGGGTTTGTGCAAAACCCTTCGCTACCAACCTAGCTTTGTATCTGTTGATTGATCCATCTGAGTTCCTCTTTAGCTTGTAGATCCATCTGGATCCTATCACCTTCATAGAGTCCTTCTTGGGTACCAAGTCCCAAGTGTCACTTTCCTTGAGAGCTTCCATTTCTTCATCCATGGCTTCTTTCCATTCTGGCTTAGTGATTGCTTCTTCATAGGTACCTGGTTCTTCATACAACAAATCTTTTGCTAGGTATACAGAGTGCTTAGTTACAAGTGATGTGTCATACCCAAATCTGATTGGTCTTTTGCTTTCTCTCTGAGATCTCCTAATGGACTGATTTGAGGATTCTGGTATATCCTCTAGTTGCTTCATCTTCATCTTCCCTTTGGACTTCCAAGCTTTGAACTCCTCAAGATTGATTGTGTCATCATCTTCTGAATCTGGATCTTCTTCCTTGTTTGGTTCTTCTTTGATTAGCTTTGGAAATTCCTCTTGCAAGTCATAGGGTAGACTAACCTTCCTGCACTCATTCTCATACCATGAGTCATTCTCATCAAAGATGACATCTCTGCTTACCTTGAAGCCTTTGTTTGTTGGGTTGTAAAATCTGTATCCCTTTTGGTTCAAATCATAACCAATGAAGATACACTTTTCAGCTTTAGGGTCTAGCTTTCCTCTTACCTGTGAGGGTATATGCACATATGCTACACAACCAAAAATCTTACAATGATCCAGAGATGGTCTCTTACCATGCCAAGCTTCATATGGTGTCATGCCATCAAGAGATTTGGATGGCAAACTATTAATGAGATAGGTGGCAGTGGATACACCTTCTGCCCAAAGATAATTTGGCAACTTCTTTTCATTTAGCATAGACCTAGCTGTTTCTACTATGAGTCTATTTCTCCTTTCAGCTACTCCATTTTGTTCAGGTGAGTACCTTGTGGTTATCTCCCTCTTGATGCCTCTTTCCTGCAAGAATTCTTCAAACTCATTGGAGAAGTATTCTCCACCATCTGACCTTAGTCTTTTCAAGCTTCTTCCTATTTGGTTTTCAACAAGTGCAAGATACTTCTTGAAACAATTAAACACTTCATCTTTATGCTTCATAAAGTATAAGATTGTCCACCTGCTATAATCATCAATAAAAGATACATAGTACCTTGATCCTGATATGGAAGGGTCCTTGCTAGGTCCCCAAACATCTGTGTGTACCAAGTCTAGGTAGTCTTCATGTATGAAACCTTTCCTTGAATAGGGCAACTTGTGAGACTTACCAAATTGACATGCTCCACACTTGTAAATCATGTGTTGCTTGGATACATTAGGTATCCCAAGCACACATTGATCCCTGCACATTTGCTTTATGGTTCTTTCACCTATGTGTCCAAGCCTTTTGTGCCACATCTCTAACTCTGAGAGTGTTTGATCCTTGTAATTGTATAAAGCAATATTTTTGGTGTCTTCAAGCTCAAAAGTAAACAATCTACCTGATTTTTCTCCCTTGGCTATCCTCTTGAATCCATGCTTTGGGTCCTCCACATATGCTCCATGTTGTGTGAATCTGACCTGCAACCCTTTTTCCACAATCTGACCAACACTCATTAGATTCTTGGTGATGGTTGGTACATAGAGTACTCTACTCAATAAGTTCTGGCTACCATCACATGTCTTCACATTCCCAATCTTTACAACAGAATGTTTAGTGTCATCACCTGTTTGTACCTGATGCTTGCCCTTGGGTTCTTCCAAATAAGAGAGTAATGCCACATTGCCAGCTACATGGTTAGAACATCCTGAGTCAATATAAAATAAATGATCATCACTTGTATCTGCCTTGGAGGTCATGTTCATGATCAATAGGGAGTCATCTTGCTCCTCTGTGTAATTGTTGTAATCCCTTCTATTTCTGTATCCACCTTGGTAGTTACCATTGTGGTTGTGGTTGTAATTGTTGTTGTATTGATTGTTGTATCCATTGTAGCTTTGGTGTTGATTGAATCTGCCTCTCCCTTGAGAGTATCCACCTCTTTGAAAGCCTCTACCTCTCTGATTCTTGTAGTTCTTGTAGCATTCATCTGTGGTATGGTTAGACAATCCACAAATGTTACATGATGATGAGTTGTAGAGTCTCCCCCTACCTGACTTACCTCCTCTGCCTCTTCCTCTTGAAGATCTCCCTCTCCCTGCATAGTTTGCTTGAGAGGTAGATCCTTCTTCATCAACCTTCTTACTTTTACCTTTATCTTTAGTCTTCTTATCAGTATATAGAGCAGAGGGGTTGCTACCTTTTGATTGATCTCCTGCCTTTGTAAACTTAGCTTCATGTGTGAAGAGTTGGCCCATGAGAGTTGTGAGATCTGGGGTATGCGTATCCATGTATAGGTCCATTGCAGTGGTGAAACTTTCCCACTTGTCATCTACCTTGAGTCCATTTGTCACTTGCCTGACTATTTGCTCTTCTTCAATCTCCTCTCCAATACTTGCTAGTTGGTCTGCCACATCTTTAATCTTTGTCACATACTCTGAGACTGATTGCTTGGGCTGCTTCCTAAGGGTTGTGAATTCAATCCATAGTTGATTCTTCCTGGCCCTTGTGTTGGAAGAGAAATATGTTGACAAGGTTTCCCAAGTCTCTTGGGAAGTCTTACAGTTCCTTATATGAGGTAAAAGGAAATCAGATATAGAGTTAAGAAGGTAAGACCTTGCCAGAGCATCCTTTGCACACCATTGGTTGAGTCTCTCTTGTTCATCCTTGGTGGGTAGTCATCTAGCTTTGAATGTGGGTAACTCCTCATCTCCTGAGATGAATCCAAACAAGCTTCTTCCTTGTAGATAGGTCTTCATCCTTAGAGACCAAGCTTGGTAGTTATTCCTGTCTAATTTATCAATAAATGAGGGAAATCCATCTCCCATTGTTACCTTGTTTGCTCTGATACCACTGTTGAGAGAGATGGTTGGATGCACTCAAGAAATGAGTTGAAGCTGCTAGACCTGCTTTGCTTCAGTCCCCTTTAGCTTCAGATATGCTTAGTACACTTGCTTAGCTTCCAAATGACACAAAGAAACCATATATGTACTTTGCAAATGATTTGTGTAATGATCAAACCAAAACAGATAACTTGGTTCCTTCACAAATCCAAAAAAAACTTGCTATTTTGTAATGATACCTGCTCAGTGTTATGCTCAGTGTAACCAGCACACTTGCAATTGAAACAATTCCTTTTGGTGGTATTTAAGTACCTTAATAAGCTACCATTTGCAAGTGGAATGAGAAGAAATGATAAACCACATCTAGAGAAATTGATTTAGCAAACTTAGGAGCACTCCCGACTTTTTAGGAGTTGTGCAGAACAATACCCGTGACTACTTCGAGCGCGATTTCTCCCAAATGGCTGAATGAAATCTCTTGAAATTTTGTATGCTTGTAGACGACCTTGAGCTGGTTCTAACAAGCTCTTAAGATCTTGATTTGGTTCAATGAGCACTGAGAAATGCTCCTTGGAAGTTGACAGACTTGAAGTAGAAAACACAGAGAACCAGATATGATGAATGTATAAATATCTATTGATTGATATGATTATACAAGCTCATTAGCATGACAAGCATAGCTAATTGAGGTGTGGTGGTGTAGGCTATGAAGTAGCACTAACACATGCTCATTTACAAGAGCAATAAGCCTCGGGAGTTGAGCTACTACAAAGGAACAACTGCCGCGACTTTTTCCATAGTTTTTATAGAAGTTTTACTATGATTTGAATTTGAAATTCAAATGTAGGCTCCCTAGAATATCTCTACTAAAAGTAGGGAGATATTCTCTCCATTAAATCATCTAAGAATACACGACTAATCAAGTTGGTGAGTGGTTACATAAAACTCCAAGTCATTTTTGACTTTTAGAAGAAGTAAATAGTAATAGCCATAGGTATGGGTTCCTATGCTCTTCCTTTAAGTGAAACCTTCATGAATATAATCAGGTCAAGCTTCCAAGCTCCATGCCAAGTGTGAAGACTTGAAATGCACCAGCAGACAATTGAATCTAGCAGAGAAAAATTACACAACCACTGAAAGAGAGGGATTGGGCATGGTATTTGCTGTAAAAAAATACAGACATTACCTTTTGGCCAACAAGTTTAAGTTCTTTGTAGACCATCAAGCTTTGCTATATTTGGTAAATAAACCTTGCCACACAGGGAGAATAGTCAGATGGTTTCTTTTGCTTATGGAATTTGAGTTTGAAGTAGTGGTTAGACAAGGGAAAACACACTTGAGAGCAGATCATTTATCTCGAATCCAGTCTGAAGAACCCAGTTCACCTTTAGATGACAATCTGCCAGACACTTATCTGTTCAAGGTAGAGAGTGTTCCTGAGTGGGCCATGACTTTAGTACCATTATTAACCATGGGACCTTGTAGAACAACTGGGAATAATGCACACCTAGTATTGCAAAGCAGGAACTTCATGTTACTAGCTGGGCATTTATACCATCTCAGCCACACAGGCATATTAGAATACTGCACTCCTGAGGAGGAGCAACAAGAATATCTAAGGAGAGCTCATCATTGGAACCCTTGCACTCATGCCTCTAGGGTAGTCACCCTAAGTAATCTCAATAGGATGGGGGTACATTGGCCTAATAAAATTCAAGATGTATCAAAATACATTGCCAATTGCAAGAAGTGCCAAGCATTACAAGACTCAGAATTCATAACTCTATATTTATTCCAGAAAAATCCAGATTGGAGTGAAAATATCATTGAAGAATTGAGAAGGAAGGAGAAAGGAAAACAAGTGATAGCTGGTTCAGATTCAAAAAACTTACAAGTAATCTCTGAGGAATATCAATTGATAGGGGAACAATTGTATAAGAGAGGAATGGATGGATACCTAAGAATTTGTGTTCTTGAAGATAAATACCTGGAAATGTTGGAAATAGCACACTCTCAAGTGGCAGGAGGACACTTTTCAAGTGACAGAACTGCTAAACTCATTTTATATTCTGGTTTTTGGTGGCCAACGCTATTTCTTGATGCAAGAACCTATGTAAAAACATCACTGAGTATTTCCTGATTAGCCTTAGGAAGTCAGCCCCATATCACCCACAAGCCAATGGGCTAGCAGAAAGTACTAATAAAGTACTTTGTACTGTACTATCAAAATTAGTGAACACAAACAGGAATGATTGGGATCTACAACTTAATCATGTCCTATGGGCTTATAGAGTGGCTTATAAGACTGCAATAGGGAATACACCATTCAATCTGGTATATGGTCAAAATGCAGTTTTACCTATGGAATTCCTTATTCCAACATTAAAAGTAGGAAGTCACTATAATTGGACTGGACATGAACTATCAGAAAGAGTAATAGAATTGGAAAAGTTGGGAGCATCTAGACTCCAGGCCATTATGAGTTTATATGTGGACAAGAAAAGACAAAAAGATTATCATGATGTTCACATAAAAGAGAAAGATTTACAGGTAGGAGATCTAGTGTTGGCTTACACAGTCAGAGAACATCAGAAAAAGTTCCAGAAAAAAGGACATGGACCATATATTATACATCAGATAAGCAACAATGGAGCCATTCAACTCGCTAACATAGAAGGAGAAATCATGCCAAACTTTATAAGTGGATGTAGAGTTAAGAGGTATGATTGCCCATTAACTGTTGATGAATGGAGAAGGTTGCAACAAGCCCAAAACAGGAAAAGAGAAGAGGAAGACATTAGAAAAGAAGCTCAACAGGAAGCTATGGAAAGGATAAGAAAAATTAATGAGCTTAGGGAAGTCTGTCTGTGTGAATCTCCTCTCAAACCAAAAGAACATGTCCCTGTGATGATAATGGATTTTCAAAATGAAAACATTAGGGTTTTGATAGATTCTGGAGCACAAGTAAATCTGATTAGTTCAGCCCTGGTAAGCAAATTCAACATAAAAAGAAGAGAAAGTAGAAACCTAATCAAAACTTTGAAAGGTCAAATAGTACAGAGCATGTCTTCACTGACTATTGAAGTAAAATTTAATGAAGAATATATGAAAATAGACTGTGAAGAATGGCCAGATAATCTGATGACTGAAAAAATGATTTTAGGTCAACCATGGCTTCAACAAGGTAAAGTGATCTTGGATTTTGAAAAAATGAAGCTTAAATTGAACATAAATGACAAAAGATTTGTAATATTTTTATTGAGTAATGAAAAACAGGAAATTCCATCAGATGTGCATGATATACACTTTGAAGGATTCACTTTTGCATTTGAGGATATACAGACATCTCCAATACAAATGTTAAAGGATCAAGCTTCATATAACCAAAATCAGCAAAAGATTGGAAGAACAAAGTGTTGGAGTTAGACGTCTACGGAAGCACGCGAACAGCACAAGGAAGAAGAAGAAGCTTGGAGCACAACACACAAGACTGAATGTATTACTAGAGAATGTACAAAGATAAATAGCCCATTAGGGCAATAGGCGTATATACAAGCCGGGGGAAAAAAACCTCCTAAAGAGGGAAAAAAGTGCCCCAGCGGTCCTAGAGTGTTCACACACATCACTACCTAAATATATCAACAAATCCCCCCTGGGAGTGATGCGGTGAACAAGGAGCTGGCACTCATGTATAAGGAAGTGCCAAGCTATGTGGAAATCACTCCACAAAAGGAAGTAAGCCCAAAGCTTTGCGGAAAGCTTCAAACTTCTCCCTAGGCAGAGCCTTCGTGAAAAGGTCTGCAATGTTCTCCTGCATGGGCACATATGCCAAGCTGATCTCCCTAGCAGAGAACCTCTCCCTGACATAGTGATAATGCACCTCAATGTGCTTAGTGCGAGCATGGAACACAGGGTTCCTCGCAACTGCCAATGCGCTCTGACTGTCAGTGAAGATGATGGTGGCAGAAGACTGGCCAACACCCAAATCAGCCATAAGGCGTCTGAGCCACACACACTCAACAGTCGCTGTGAAAGCTGCCCTATACTCAGCCTCACAATTGGAAGTGGCCACAGTAGGCTGCTTCTTGCTCAACCAAGATATACATGAGCTACCAAGCATGAAGCAAAAACCACTGGTGGACACACGAGTGTCATAGCAACCAGCCCAATCTGAGTCAGAAAAGGCATGCAAATCTGGCGGTAGTGATCCCCCCTTGGGATAAAACAACCCAAGTAGCCGAGTACCACTCAAGTAGCGAAAGATGCGCTTAACCGCTTTCCAATGCGTGACTCCTGGGCAATGCATAAACCTGCTCATCTGTGAGACAGCAAACTGAATATCTGGCCGAGTAATGCATAAGTAAATCAAGCATCCAACAGCCTGCTGATAGAGAACAGCATCAAATGCATCTCCAGCATCATGAAGACTCAATCGTAAACCTGTCTCCATAGGAGTGGCAATAGGCTTACAGTCTTCAAGGCCAAAACGCTGCAATAATGTGTCAATATATTTCGTTTGACACAAAGCCATTCCACCATCAACGTGCATAAACTGAATGCCCAAATAGTGATGCAAATGCCCCAAATCAGACATTTCAAATGAGGCATGCAAATCAGCCTTAAAATCAGCAATATGTGTCTCAATAGGACCAGTGAGCAGCATGTCATCAACATAGACAACAATGATCAGAAGCACATCATTAGCACGTTTAACATATAAGGTGCTTTCAGTTGGACTGTTCTCAAAACCATGTGCAATCAGATAGGCATGTATCTTCTCATACCAAGCACGTGGTGCTTGCTTTAAACCATATAATGCCTTCTTTAACCTGCAAACCTGGTTTTCATGCCCTTTCTGCACAAAGCCACGGGGCTGAAAAACATACACTTCTTCATGCAAGTCACCATTCAGAAATGTTGTTTTAATGTCCAACTGATGTACATTCCAACCATGATGGGCTGCAAGTGCACAAATGCTCCGAACAGTAGTCATACGGCATGTAGGTGCAAAGGTCTCATCAAAATCAATGCCTCTTTCCTGTGCATAACCCTTTGCAACAAGCCTAGCCTTATACCTGTCAACTGTACCATCAGGTTTACACTTCATCTTGTATACCCACTTAGTGCCAATGGCCTTCTTGCCAAGAGGCAAGTCACATAAAGACCATGTACCATTCTTCATTATAGCATCATATTCAGATTGCATAGCAGCCATCCAATTTTCTGAATTTTGTGCTTCATCAAAAGAAACAGGCTCATTCTCATCATAGAGACTAGATGCAGCCATAGCATAGCAATCTGATGCAAAGGAGGCACTATGAGAGCTTGAACGAGTACGATATGACAAAGGTGCATCTAATTTGCTGTCACGCAAAGTCTACACCAGCCATTTTGGCATAGTTTTTGCCTGCTCAATATCAACTCTCTCATCAACAAGTGCATCATGTAAATCTGCATCAGAAATGGAATGATCTGCATCATCATATGAAACCTGCAAAGGCTGAGAAGTTGCCTCATTAGGACCAGCACTAGCCTGTCCACCTGTAAAAAGAGGCATCAAAGTATCATACATGTCTTTGGAGTTAACAGATGTCTCCTTAGTACATGAAAGCAATGGCTGAATAGCATCTTCCACAAAGACAACATCACGGCTAACCAGAATGCGTTTAGTCTGTGGATGATACAGACGATAGCCTTTACTTTCAGAACTGTACCCAACAAAAATACATTTTACTGCCTTATCATCCAATTTTCTACGATGTTGTTCAGGCACTAATGCATATGCCAAACAACCAAAAACACGCAGATGAGCAACAGATGGCTTGCGGTCATGCCAAGCCTCATATGGAGTGACTGAGACTGCAACGCTTTAGTGGGACACCTGTTCAGTACATATGCGGCACACATGACAGCCTCAAGCTAGAAACTATGTGGTAAAGCCTGACTTTTGACCATGCACCTCGCCATCTCCATGAGTGACCTGTTCTTTCGTTCAGCAAATCCATTCTGTTGAGGTGTATATGGCACTGTACACTGGTGTTTTATCCCACGTTCAGCCAGAAATACATTAAAATCTGAAGACATATATTCCCCCCCTCGATCAGAACGGAGGGTGCCCATTTTACATGTTGACAGATTTTCAGCCAAAACCAAAAACTGTTTGAAGCACATGAACACTTTGGACTTTGTTTTGAGTGGATATACCCATGCATGCCTGGAAAAATCATCAATGAAAGTCATGAAGTAAAGGTAATTTCCAAAAGAGGGTGTCTGCATAGGACCACAGACATCACTATGTACAAGCTGCAATTTTTGTGTAGCCCGAACTGAACCATCTTTTGGAAAGGAAGAACGCTGCATTTTGCCCAAAATACAGCCTTCACAAACATGTTTTCCAGGTGCCTCAAGTTTGGGCAAAGAGGACACTATTTCAGATTTCTGCAGGCGTAACAAACTAGCAAAATTCAGATGACCAAAGCGTGCATGCCAAAGCTTTACATCTGACATAGCCTGAGAATCATGAACTGCACATGCCGAATCATTCACAGATCTTTCATAGTCTATGAGCTTATACAGCCCACGACATAAAATGCCAGAAGCAATAATCACATCGCCATTTGAGAGATCATGGACTGTACACCTGTCATCAACAAATTTCACAACCAAGCCAATCTTGGCTAATGCAGAAACTGATAACAGGTTCTTTTTGATCCCTGGCACAAATAAAGCATCTGACAAAGTGAAAGAACTACCATCAGTAGTAGTCAGAATGATCTTACCAACTCCCATAACAGGATAAGAGGAGTTATTGGCGCATGTGACAGTATTCCCTGTAGGGGCAGGCTCGAGTGAAGAGAAGAAACTGCGCTACGAGGTAATATGTTTGGTCGCCCCACTATCAAAGTACCAAACATCTGAGTCTACTGCAAACATGCACTGATCATGAGAAGATGGGTCAAAACTGCAGACAGTAGTAAACGCCCATTCTTCTTCCTGCACAAGATTTGTAGACTCTGTTTTTGGTGTAGAGGCCTCTGCAACAACCATTCGAGCCTCTTTCTTCTTTGCCTCTTTAGCAGCCAGTTTTGGACAGTTCTTTATAATATGATCATTTCCTTTACAGTACTTGCAGAACAATTTCTGCTTTTCTGATTTCTTCTCATCTTTATCCTGGTTCTTCGATTGTGCAGCATTTGCAGATTTCTGCTTACTAGTAGAAGAGCTCCATTTTCCTTTGCCCTTCTGACCAGCCAGGAAAGCTTGATCTACAACACGCATAATGGACCTGTTTTGCCTGGACTGATCTTCCTGCAACAGAACAGAGACTAATTCCTCAAATGACAAGGCATTCGGATTGCCTTTCATCATCAACCGAAGAGTAGAGGCAAAACTCTGATTTGAATTAGGAAGACCATTCAGAACGGTCTGCACAAGTGAGCTATCTGGTATAACCTCATCAGCAGAAATCAATTGTTCCTTCAGGTCTTTGATCTTTGTAAGAAAACTGTCCATAGAATCACCTTCATTCATGTGCTCACTCTCCAACTGTTTTCAGAGGTAAGCAACACGAGCCTCATTCCTAGCCTGGTACAAAGTGGTAAGTGTATCCCAAGCATCCTTTGCTGTTCTGCAAGAGCGAATGTGAGGAATGATGTTTGACAGACAAAGCTATCAATGCATGTGCCTGGGCATCTCTGCCATCCCAACAAATCTGCTCTGCAGTAGGTGCAACAGAAACAGCAGCATGAACAGGAATCTGCGGAATATCATCTTCGACACCATCTTCATCAGCTCCAACACCTGTATTTGCAGTACCTGTCGTTACAGGTGTAACAGGACGTCTTTCAACACCCTGCACAATGTTCCACAATCCTTTTGCAACCAGTACATGTTGCATCATATAAGCCCATAATGGGTAGTTGGTACCATCCAACTTATCCTCAATAGCCAACATACGGAATACATCACTGCTTTCAGCCATGGCCGATGACTAAAATACCTTGATGCAGAAAATTGACTGTATCTCAAAAAGTTGAACGGAACTGCCAAGACGAGTTCTGCTAGACCTATAGCAGACTTCGAGACGCTTAAACTGGCGAACAGAAACTGGTATATACCTTTGGCACAAAAGGACGAAATAGCCTGCACAAGCGCTGTGATAGTGCATTCGGAGGCCGAAACGAGCTCAGATCGCGATTTCGGCACCACAAAGCGAAGTTGTTTTGATCTCGGAAAAACGCTGAGTATGCTCACCAAATTTCGTGCGAATCTGAGACTGCAAATGGAGGAGTGTCGACGGCGCCCTAGAAGAAGCGACGACCTGCTCTGATACCAATTGTTGGAGTTAGACGTCTACGGAAGCACGCGAACAGCACAAGGAAGAAGAAGAAGCTTGGAGCACAACACACAAGACTGAATGTATTACTAGAGAATGTACAAAGATAAATAGCCCATTAGGGCAATAGGCGTATATACAAGCCGGGGGAAAAAAACCTCCTAAAGAGGGTGTAGCTCAGTGATGAGTAGCACCTCCTTTAATGTCAATCCGGGAAGACGTGAGGATGGTATGAAGACCTCGAACAAGTGGCGGCACAAGTGCGTGAGTGAGAAGCACACTAGCATGCACACACATACACACACACACGCACACACGGCAAGACAAAGAGTGAGAATCAATGAAGTTCTTAGATTACTTTCAAAAAGCTCTTACAAATTCGTTTCAATTACAATCTCTCCCCAAAAATGAGCTCTCTAGCTCCTTTTATAGTTTTTGACTAGCTTTGGCCCTGTTCAGACCTAGTGTCCGACCTAGTTAAAAATTAGGTTCCAGGGCTTATTTGAGGGCTCAAACGAGATCTAAAAATTACGAAAATTGGCAGGTAGATACTTCTAAAGCTCCTCAAGCTCAAGGACTCCTTGGCTTGCACAAAATGGAGCTACAAAAATATGAAATGGTATTTACAATGGTGTTTAGTGATGAGAATCACTTTTAATTGGTGTAAGGGTTTTTGAAAAGTTAAAGGGTTGCCTAAGTGCTAGATTTGCGTGAATGCTCATACTTGTTTCTTCATGAGGAAAATTATTGGCCTACTTGCCAGATCTTCTTTGACTGCCATGTCTGCCTGTGCTGTCCCTTCGCTCTGACTCTCTTCGTCTTGTGGCTCCTTCGGTTCCCTGACTGCTGCCAACACCTCTGGTTCGACCACTGGAGGTGGCTGCCTCTCGTATGTCAGTAACCTCTTTTGTAATTCTGCTACTTGCTCAGTTAAGGCCTTTACTTCGTCTGAGGTGGAGGTTGATGGGACACTCTTCAGTTGTTCTTCTTGTTCCTTAAGCCTGCTCTGAAGTGTGTCATGCTCTCTTTCCAAGTCATCATGGGCTTCCAGGAGATCTGCATAGCTTTCCAGAATGGTTTTCATCATCTCCGTGGGAACTACTTTGAACTGCTCTAGATCTATCTCGTGAGGGGAGCCTTCCATTGCCGCTTCCAGATTCTCTTCATTTTGTTTTTGCAGTCTCTTGTTCTCCTCCAGTGCTGTGGCCATATGTTTTCGTAGTAGCGCCAAGTTGCGTCTGACTCGTAGGTTGTCGACCTGGTATACTTCGAGCAAGGCTTCTAGTTGTTTGACGCCTGATTCTGTCGATGGTTGTGGTGCCTCCAATAGTGTTTGGTGAGCCTGCTCAAGCGTTGTGTAGCGTTGATTCACTTCTGCATTTTCCTCTTGTAGAATGTGAAATTGCCTTTGTAAGTTCTGATGGTGTGTTGTCAGTTGTTGATACCGGCCGTCCAGAGCTCTGTACTCATTCTGAAGCTGATATACACATTGATTTAATGCTAAAAATATGCTATTTACATTAAATGATGCTGGGAGGGGTGAAGATGCAGGGGGAGTGGGGGCGGGAATGGGAGTTGTGAATGATGTGGATGCAAGTGGAGATGTGGGTGGAGGGGGTATGGGAGATGAAGGTGGCATGGGGGGAGGGAGCGGTGCTGTGGCAGGAGATGTTTCCATAGTGTCAATTGTTTGAGTGACAGTGTAGATGGGGATCGTGGGTGGAGTGGATGTGACGTCAGTGAAAAGAGTGGTGAAAGTGGGCATGGTGACTCCCCCGAATTGGATTCCCGGAGAGAGTGGGATACCCATGACAATGGTAGTGGACGTGGTGGTGCTAGTGTCATGTGGTGGAGTGAATTGTGTAGTGCGAGGTGGGGATGGTGGTGACAGTGGTGCTTCCTGATGTTCGTCTGCTTGCGTTGTCTCTCCTGGTGCTGATACATTGATATGAATTTGTTTCTCGGACCTCCTGGGACGAACGGGAACTCTCTTCTCAAATCTGTGAATGTAAGCCATTGCCTTATGGATGGCCTCATCCACTCCTACGGCGTCGGCATGAAGATTTATGGACTCAATGAACAAATCGTCCACACCTTCCTCAGCTAGCAACTGGTTCATGAGTTTCTTGCCCGATTCCAGTGACATCTGTTGGATGTGATGGCTGAGTACAATCAGAAGATCAAGTTGGTGCTGCTAGACCTGCTTCACACCTGCCCTCTTTTCTCTTCAGATATGGTTAGGAGACTCCTTGAGCTTCCAAATGACACCAAGAAACTATATATGTGCTTTACAAAATGATTGAGTAATGATCAAATCAAAACAGATGATTTTGAACCTTCACAACTCCAAAAACTTTCTATTTCTGTAATGATACCTGCTCAGTCTTAAGCTCAGTGTGACCAGCACACTTGCAATTGGTTTAATTCCTTCTGGGAGTATTAAATTAACTTAACAAGCTACCATTAGCAAGTTAAATCACTCCAATTAACAAACTATGCACTGAGAATGATCTTTAGCAAAATCAGAGACACCCCCGACTTTTTAGGAACAACACAGAAAAATACCAGTGACTGCCTCGACTGAGATTTCTCCCAATTGACTGAATAGAATGACTTGAAATTTTGTAGTGTTGTAGAATGCTTTGAGCTGGTTCCAATGAGCTTTGAATCATCCAATTTGGTTCAGTAGATCTTGAGATATGCCCTGTTGAAGTTGACAGACTTGAAGATGGTCACACAGAGAAAACAGAGATAATGACAATGAGTATATGTATTGAATCTATCAAATGTACATTCCCATTGGCATGTAGAGTGATGCCCAATGGTACTCAGAGGTGTAGGCTCAATAGTAGCTCTCACACACTCAATGTATTTCTTGGAATTATCTTGGGAAGTGAGCAACTATGCCCGTGACTTTTTCATTGGCTTTTATAAGAGTTTGAAGAGAGTTTGAATTTCAAATTCAAAAAATAGGCTCCCTCAAATCTCTCATCTAATCACATGGAGATATTCTCTCCATTCATACCTTTCAAATTTCACGACTTTTGAAAGTAGGTAAGATTACATAAAGTCATATTGACTTTTACATGAAGTAAAATGTAACTAAGCATAGGCATGTGTTCCTATGGTCTTCCTTCAAATGAAGTCTTCATGAATTACTCCAAGCTCTTGTAAAATCTTCAATGTTGATATCCAATGTTCTTCAAATCTTTATGTTGAGTCTTCAAGACACAAAACAAAGCCAAGTGTTAAGGCTTGTTTGCACCAACAACATCTTATGCTGTTCTTGAACTAGTTGCATGGTTCGATATAGTCTTTTGATTTGTGCCGAATACGCAGGGGCACTTGACAGCTCTGAAAGCTCGTCATATTCTTGTTCCTCGTAGGCTTCTTCTTCTTGTTCTGTCTCTTGTTCCTCGATGTCGACTTCTACCACTTCTGGTCGGGTGGGGGCTGCTGTTGTTGTCTGGGGTTGTGGTTCCTGAGCACGTTCTGTTTCCGTCTCGAGATTAGAATCATAGATCAGTCGGGCTACTTCTTCATCCGTGAGATCATTTAGAGTAAAACCCTGTGGGAATTCCAGATCTGATGGGACGGGTGGAAATACCAGATTAGGTCCATCTGTGCTTGGTCTTGGTAGCCGGATTATGAATGGCCTAACGCGTCGTGTCTGGGGAGGGGTAATTTCTAGTGTAGTGGTGGCTCCCCTAGGTTGAGCACAGGGTAATTGTACTCCCCCCTCATCTTCTTTGATGGGGGACCTGCTGCTGATAGTCTTCTCTGGAATTCCTGGGCACGGGGCCATATGAGTGCCCGCTGAATAGGCACGTCATAGGCCAGACATCGGTAGATGATCTTTGTTAGAGCGCAACATCCATGAAGCACATTTTTCTGCTTCTTGTTCCACCTTTGATGGGCTAGGTGGATCTGATCTATGATCCAATGTGGCACATTGATGGGAAGGCCTTCCGTCTCTGCCAGATACAAGCTGAACCATATTTTCTTTGGGGGCATTGTGAATCTTTCCTGGGCGGGGAAAGCAAAATGTTGCATGACGGTCCGCAGGTGAAGAGCAATGGTTGGTGTCATTGCCACCATATCCTTCAGCTTATTAAGATCTTTGTGTTTCATTCTACCTGGAACCATGGTCTCCTTTTCTGTAGGGATGTGCATGCCATACATGCCCAATGCTTCTCGTACCAGATTAAGGGTCAGCTTGAATCTTTTAAGCTCGTGACCCGGCAGCAGTGAGGGTAACACAAAGGTGCTGTCGCCTCCCTTGGCTTGGCGTGATGGTACTGATAAGATATGAACAGCGTAAGAAATCCGGCTTTGGTAAGTGGGCCCTGAAATAACTGTCCACACCGGCTTTGGTCCATACTGATCGCATGACCTCGGCGTTCTGATAGCTTTCAAACTCGCGTGTGAAAAAGTGGTATCGTCCCCATTTACCATTAAATTCCAATTCTGCTTCCCAGAAATAGGTTCCATCGCCCAATGGTCCCGCGACATCACTGAACCAATGAGCGTGTTTACCTACTTGAGAAGTGTGCCCTTGAGGAGGATCTTGAATGGGGAGCACATGCATGGCTTGAAGTTCTTGCGGCCTTGCGGTGAGATGTGGCTCGAGGAGGAGTGTTTCTATGTCCACAATCTGTGCACCGGATCCGGCTTGAGAACTGGCACCTCCTGCTTCTGCCATGGCCCTGCTTGCTGGTTGGTTCTGTGAGAATATAGAACCACGTGTTAACATCGTAATGGACAGAATAGATCCGTTGTTGTCCCCGTTACAACATTAACATGAGGTAGATAGTGAGTTAGTGGTTATTAAGTGCACGAAGATAGTGTGTGTAGTTAATGCTTGGGTAGTCCTAGGAGACTAATGAAGTTAGTAAGTGGGGATGAATTTACAAATTGGGGTCGGGGGGTTTATTACAGGTCTTAGGCTGCCAAATGCAGTGGATGGGTTTTGTTCTTGGTTTCGTAGAGACTCTAGAGAGCTTTATAGGTGTATCGACTTGAAAATGAGGCTTTTTAGGGACCCATTTACGAGCGATTATGTTCGTGCTCATGGGCCTTGGTGTGTTCTTGAGTGTTGGAAACGAGTGAATGCTGGCTGTGCGAGTGAATGGGTTATGCTGTATAGGTTGTGGCCTCGGCGTAGCTATTTGCGCCCGCAAGCAAGCCTTAGGCACCCAAATTTGTCTTGATTGTGGGCTAGCCTTCATCGACTTCTTGGGCACCCAAATAGATTTCACGTTAGCAGAAGAATTTCTGAAAGACTTCTTATTAGTGTCGTGTTGTTGGTTACTAATAAGAGGCTTTGCCCGTGTGGTTGGCTTGAGTGCAACCGGGTGTTCGCCTTTCCGCACCTACACTTGGTTCACTTGCTGAGACAATTTGCTGCGCAGGTACTTTTGATTTCCGGCATAGGTAGTACTCTGCTTCTTCTGCCTTTGATCCACCTTTGGTTGCTGCCTCCTTCTGGCCTTTGGAAAAGAAGGGAGTTCCGTTGCATCCCTGACTCCTTTTTTGAGAATATCATTCCTCTGCAACACATAGTTTTGGACAAGAACAGCATGGTCAACTTCATGTGCACTCCTGGAGGGACCAGGAGTCTGTGCCTTTCCTAGTTCCTTGAGTGCTCCATCATCTAACTCTACTGTAATTCGACTATGATTGACCCATACGTGAAGAAGTCCACTTCTTAAGTTTAAGTTGACTGCTTGGTCATAGATCCAGTCTTGACCCAAGACAAGAGGTTCAGTGAGATCCTCATCTTGACACACTAGTACTTTAACTATCATTGCCTCATCATGAATGTAGAGGGGAAGTTCCACCTCGCCCATGCAAGGGGTTTCCACGCCTCCCAATCCTATGAGATATGCTTCCACAGGATTGACAGTTAACTACAACTCTTGACAGTAAGACAACTTAACAGCACTAGTGGCTGCACCTGAGTCAATCAAGGCTCTTACGGTCCTTGCACTCTTTCCTTGTCCTATATCTAGGGTTATGAAAGGACGTCGATCAATTATCCTATGCGAGCTTGTTCCTGCGACTTCACACATTGCCATATGATATCCTTGATCTGCATAGTCATTTGTTCTAGGCTGATCTCTACCTTGCCTTCGTAACTTCATCCTTCTGATGCATTCTAAAGCTTCTGCTTGAGCTTCTTCTCGAATTCGCTTTTCTTCCTCTTTGCGTTTCTTAGCAGTGTTGAGTCGACTGAGCATTTCCTCCGTGAGGGGTACCTGATACAACTTGACTCTGCAACCGCTAATATAGTTTGGGAGAACATCACCCTCTAATGTGGCCAGTTGTACTGCTCCACTCGTGGAGATCCTATTGATGATCATAGGTCCGTAGCCTCTCTTTTCTAGCTTCCTTGCGTGTTGTTTCAGTGTATAGACTAAAACTAGATCTCCTGCTTTCAAGCCCTTATCCTTCACATGGGCATCAAAGTATGCCTTCTGCCTCTTCTTAGCTGCATAGATTCCTGCAGCTGCTCTTAGTCTTGTTTCTCCTAATCGTTCAAGGTCTAAGATCCTAGAGGAGAGCTCATGACTTGTCCATTCGTGCTCTTGTGCTACTCTCAATGTAGGAATCAAGAAGTCCAAGGGTAGCACAGCGTTTTGGCCAAATACCATATGAAAGGGGGTGGCTTGGAGTACCGTTTTGTAGGCAACTCGATATGCCCAAACAGCATGGTGTAGCTGTTTGTCCCAATCAGAGCGTTTAGTGTTCACTAATTTCGTCAGTACATTGCATAAGATCTTATTAGTGCTCTCAGCTTGTCCATTAGCTTGAGGGTGATAGGGGGCAGACTTCTTATGTATTACCAAGAATTCTTGGAGTAGATTTTCAATCACTTCGTTCAAGAAGTGTGTGCCTCTATCACTTACCAGCTCTATAGGTAGCCCATACCTTGTGAATACATTCTCAAACAAGAATTTAGCAGTAGTCTGAGCGTCATTCTTTGTCGTGGCTTTTACCTCTACCCACTTAGTTAGATAGTGTGTTGCAACAATGATGTATTCCGCATGAGAACCCTTCGCTGGGGATTAATAGGACCTACGAAGTCTATTCCCCACTTAGAGAACGCACGTCCACCCATCATAGGTTTCAATGGCATCTCATCTTTGCGTATAGGATACTGAGTCCTCTGACAGACATCACACTGTTTCACATAGGTATGTGCATCCATGTGAAGGGTAGGCCACCAGAAGCCTGCAAATAGTATTGCCTTGATCACCCAATCTGGTCCAAAGTGTCCTCCTGCTACACCTTGGTGAGCAGTTTCCAAAATCTTAAGATATTCACTTTCATGGACACATAGCCTCAGGTAACCGTCTTTACCACGCTTGTATAGATTATCACCAATAAGTGAGTAATCCTGGGCTTCTTGTTCTAAACTCCTTTTCCTAGCCAGAGTCATGTCTGGAGGGAATGTGTTTGTCCTCAGGAAGGATACTAGAGGTTCACTCCAATCTGGCACAATGGATACTTGATAAAGAGTGGCGTGTTCCACAGGTGGTTTAGTGCAACAGATTGGGCATTCCTCGCACAACTTTTGGACATCCGCTTCCATAGTCGGCCAATGCACTCCGAGTCTCTTTAGGGTCAGTAAAGTTCGTTGCTTTGAGTAGTGTTGCTCTAACGCACCTACATGTGCTAATTGCAACCATTTAGCGTACTCATCCTCTTCTACGCAACAAGCCAAGATCCCTTGATCTGTGTGCTTGTACATGCTTCCTGCCATGATGTGGTACTTTTGGGCTTTAACCACCTCTCTATTCTGTGTGTTTACCACTGGATGATTAGGTCCGTATGTCAATACTGGTACCAATGGCTTACCCACTGTGGCACCACTTCCAAATTAAACAAGTAAGCATCAGGAAGGTCATCTGATACTCCTTGTGGGGCTTCTCCCGATGTGAGCCTAGAGAGATGATCTGCTCTTAAATGAGTCCTCCCTTTTCTCACCACTACCTCAAAGTCATATTCCATGAGCAAGAGAAACCATCTCACTAATCTTCCTGTATTGCATGGCTTGTTTACGAGGTATAGCAATGCCTGATGATCAGTAAAAAATTTAAACTTATTTGCAAGCAAATAGTGTCTAAATTTCTTAACTGCATATACCATGCCTAAACCTTCTCTCTCCGTAGTGGTGTAATTCCGTTCAGCCGCATTCAATTGTCTACTGGCATAGGCAATTGGAAGATCCATATTACCTTCACCAATAGGTTGTGCAAGCACACATCCAATAGCATAATTGGATGCATCCACATGAACATGGAATGGTTTATTCCAATCTGGTGTGGTCAAGATTGGTGCTGAACATAATCTTCGTTTAAGCTCCTGGAAGGATTTCTCACATTCATCAGTCCACTCAAAGTTAGTCAGAAGTCCGTACATGGGCTTTGCAATGACAACATACATGTGAATGAATCTTCGGTAATAACCACAATGCCCCATGAAAGCTTGTACTTCCCTAACATTCTTTGGCCTAGGTAACTCTGCTATAGCTCTCACTTTCTCTTCATCAGTGGAGATGCCATTCTTTGACACTATGTGTCCTAGAATCTTGCCTTGCCTGACCATAAAAATGCATTTTTCGGGGTTTAGGCAGACTTGATATTCTCTACATTTGTCAAAGATTTGTTTGAGTTCAGGGATATGGGTTTGTCTAATGTTGGAATGAGCACAAAGATCATCAACATAGACCTCTAAATTCTTCCTCAAGAACTCCTTAAACACATGGCACATCAGTCTCTAGAAGGTGGCTGGTGCGTTGGTAAGCCCAAATGGCATTACTCTAAAAGCAAAAATGCCCCATTCTGTGGCAAAAGCCGTCTTATGCTGATCTTCTGGAGCTATGGCTACTTGATTGTAACCCAAAAATCCATCAAGGAAGCTGTACACTTCCTTGCCTGCCACTCTTTCTAAGAGATGTTCTGTGATGGGAAGCGGATAGTTATCTCGAATCGTGGCTGCATTGACCTTTTTCAAGTTAATGCATACGCGCAGCTTTCCATTTTTCTTGGGCACCACTACGATGGGGGATACCCACTCAGTGTGCTCAATTTCATAGATAAATCCAGCTTCAACCAGTCTATCTATCTCTTCTTTGATCTTAGCAGCGTAATTATCGTTATATGTGTAGGGTTTTTGCTTAGAAGGTTTAGCATCTGAGGTCATGGGGATGGTGTGTGAGCATATGTCAGGGTCAACACCTTTCAAATCCTTGTAACTCCAAGTGAATACATCTCTGTATTCTCTCAGCAAGGCAATTAACGCATGCTCTTCTTCCTTTGTTAGGTCATGGCCTATGTACGTGCATCTCTCCTCTCCTTCTTCTATGGCCACTACTATTTTCTTGGTGGTTTCTTTGTTATCATAGGCCTCTCCTGATTGTGCCTCTCGTTTCGGCATTCTGATCATGACTCTCCTGTCATCTATCTCATACGTCTTAAAATTTTCTGGGACCTCAAACAAGGATTCTTCCTCTTGTGGTGAGACTTCTCTCTTCTTTCGTTTCTTCCCTTCTTCATTCGGGGTCATATGTGTCGCTAATCTTACATCATTTGTAAGCTCTCCATGCCTCTGGGGTTGAAATTCTATTTCATGGAAGTATTCTTCATCTGATGCAAATGGTGGGTCCATAATGATTGACTCTAGATCGGAGTCACTTGCATCCTCAAATGCATCAGGGCTAGGTTCGCATTCTTCTAGAACTGCCTCTCCCATGATTGGCTCTATGGAGAAGATTGAAATGTCATAGCCATCCTCATCACAGTGAGGTGTCCATTGTTCCTCATTGATGGCTACATCCATGGTTGCTAAAATTTCTGCCCAGCCGTGAGGTTCAAATTCTTCCTCTGGAAAAACTACAGGTGCATAGGCTGGGTCTTGGATTGATCTATGGGTTTCTTTTGCACCTACCTCTCTGGCTTTTTCTCTCTTCTCTTCGTCCACTGCTACTTTGCACATCCATAAGTGGGTGTCTTCATGCATCCATGAGGATCCTGAGCCTATGGAATGCACCGATTCCGTATCATGTTTGGCTCTATGGATGGGGTTCCATTGGATAGGAGGGACATCTTGATGAGAGTAATCTTTGAGATTGACTTTGGTCGTAACACCTAAGTGTTGCAAGTACAAAGAATTGGTTCCCCAATCCTGTACCACTTGCAACTGTCGCATAAATGGTCTTCCCAAAATCATCTCATAGGCATGATTTTTGCTAAAGTCACATATAGCAAATGTATGCTCAAACTCGACACCACAAGTGGTGAGAGTTATTCCTTCTAGCAATCCTAGGGGTCTCTCTATGTGACCATCGGCCATCTGCAATTTCATTCTTGTTGGCCTGAGTGCTGGCTTGCCCCAACGCTTCCATAGGGAAGTAGTGGCAATTGCAACTCCTGCACCTGAGTCCAAAATTGCCTTGGTGGTGTACTCCTGGTAGGTGATGGGAAGATAGGTGTTCCCTTCTTCACCTTCACACATATCTCCTATCTTATCCAAGGGAATTTCTGGCACTGTCCTATGGGATCCTTCCTGGGAACGAGGTTTGGCTATTTCTGGTACTTGTTTGGCGACATGTTTCCATAATTCAGGTCTAACCTTGAGTAGCTCTTCTAACTTGAGATTGCACTGCACGTTAGTGTTCTTCACTACCTCTGGGTTCCTAGGTATGACTGAATCTTCGTTTCTTACCATGACTGTAGGTGCTCTCATACAGGTGGACCTTGCTTCCCATGGGCCTGTGAAATGGGGTAGTTCCTGTAAAGAATTAGACTCGAAGCCTAATCTTTCTTGAGATTGGATGCTCTCCTGCTCTCCGTAAATGGATGGGATGTCTTGTGGGAATTGGTCATGTGCATCATCCACAAGTTCAATGGGAGGAGGGACTTCACTTTCCTTAGCCCATTTGTCTTCTTGAATCTCACGTAGGAATTCTGGTGTGAACCGATTCATAGAAGATGATGTGTCTGGCTCCGTAGAGTTAGGCACATAGGCTTCTTGGGCAGGAATGCTTACTCTTTCACTTGCCTTGCCCTTGTGTTGAGAGGCTGGTTCCTTTTGTGATTGTGCCATTAGATTCTCCATTCTTTCTAGGGGGGGGGGAAATTGTCTGGTTCAATGGAAATTGGCACATAAGCTTTCGGTGGGGGGTGGGTCATATTTTTGCTTGCGTTCTCCCTTTCTTGATTTTTTTCTTCCTTGGCAGATCTTGCAATTATGCGCTCTAACTTCTCTAGAAGTCCATCCAAATGTAATTGCGTCTTGGCTGAGCCCGAGTAATTGAAAAGGCGACTGGCTTCAAACATAGTCTGAGCCAATGCGACCATTTTTGCGCAAAGCTTGGTTCTTTCTATCTCTAGGTCAGCTCTAGGGTAACACTTGTCATGATCCGTGACATTTGGCCCTTCTTGGATTCTGGCCTGATATGCTTTAAGCATCATGTCTATATCTTCAGGAGTGGGATCAACTAATACGGATCCTACTCTAGGGGGTGGTGGAATCATATGAGGTGGGTTGGAAGGTGGCGGATCGGATGGCGATGGGAATGGTGGTGGTGGGATAGTGTGAGAGGGGGTTTGAGAGGTGATTTCAGTTATCCTAGCTTTGGTCTCTCTTATGCTTTCCTCGAGTTCACTCATCTTTTTGGACCATTGTCTTTTCATTCTTTCCCGACTATCTCTCCACGCTCTAGTCCTTTTCTTTGTTATGCTCTCGGTTTCACTAGCCTCTGGGTTCTTTTCCTGGTTTACTCCTTGGTTCTGCTGCAATGCCTGAGCTCTAGTCACTACCTGTACTGGTGCGGTGGACGTCACACTTCCTGTGGAATCTACCACTAACCCAATAACGTTGATAGGAGTGATTTTTGGCATATTATTGGGGTTCTTTGGACAATCTCGTAAGAGATGCTCTTTTCCACAATCTTGGCAAAAGCCTTGGATCGTCACTGACTGGGTTTGTGTAGGTGGAGGTAGGGGGCAATCACGAATGAGGTGATCTCCTTGGCATCTGTAGCACGGTCCTCTTGGGAATGGAGGTCTTACTTGCCTAGGTTGAGGCCTAGGGTTGGGGTTTGCATACATGACGTTTGTGTAATCTGACTCCCAACTAGGTTCATTTGGCTCTTCGCTGTAATAGGACTCACCATGTTCTGGAGACTGCATGTAGTACGCCTGGGGACTATCAACATGCGTAGAATCAAAGCTATGGTCACTCGGGTCACTTTCAGAAAGCAAGGGTGTTACAGGGACTATAGCTCTATTCAGGTTTTCTTCTGCAACAACATACTTTACCGGAATCACATTAGCTGGGGCTGGGGGTTGTTGTGCTAGCACAGGCTGAGGCCTTTGTTGGTTTTGATATTGCGGTTGATAATTTTGTTGTGGCCTGCCATATGGCTGTGGAGGGTACTGGTTCTGGTATCTTCCCTGTGGTGGATAGGGTTGAGGATAGGTTTGCCTAACTGTTTGCTTATTGTAGGGGCAATCTTGTGCGGTGTGATTGGTGTACCTCCGTTCTATGGTGCAGTACTGGCTACTAGGATTTACTTGGGGCTGAGCCATAATGGGGCAGACATTCGCCATGTGGTCACCACCACAAGTATAGCACCTTTTCACAGGGGCAAACCTTGGGATTTGTTTGCTAGTTACACCTAATTTCTGAGCTACTTTCTCTGCAAGTTCCTCGATTGATGTGGATTGCGTGGAAGAGAGGCTTGAGGCATTATCCGAATCTTTGTATATCTTAGCAAGCTCTAACTCCTCCCCTAGGTTATCCTCAATGTCAATACACATGCGTACACACTCTTCTATGGTCCTAGGATCCTTCAAGTACACATAATATCTCAATTTGGTACTTAGCAATCCATCCAAGAATAAAGCCACTTGCTTGGCTGGTGTGGGTAACTCTGAAACAGGGCACCTTTCTAAGTATTGTCTAAATCTTCTTCCTGCAAGTCTCACGGTTTCTTGAGGGGTTTGCTTGAAGCTGTGAATCAGCGAGGAGGTATTATGCCTTATGCCACTCTTAGAGAATTCAATAATGAAAGCCTCTAGGAGTTGGTCTATGCTCCTGAACTGCCTCTCATTTAGTGGCTGAAACCATGTCAGGGCAGTGTTCCTAAGGGTCAGACCAAAGGCATTGTACTGCGTGAATAGATCCTCCACTTGTTCAGCTCTCAAGACTTGCCTAAACTCGGCCACATGATCGTATGGATCTCCCGTGCCATCGAAGTAGTTTTTCATGGACTTAACTAGCTGAGTCGGTCTCAAAGTCCTTGTGTGCTCTCTAGGTCGTGGTAGAGGGAACTCATCTGCATTTCTTTGATTTATGTGAGCTCTCAGTATCTCAGGTTCTACTCTATTTGTTTCCGTCCTCGTTCTTTCTCTGCCCACTGGGTTGGCAAAGCTTACTTCTGGTCTATCTCTACTTCTGTCTCTTTGCATTCCATGAGCATGGGATGTTCCAGCTCCAGGGTGACCATAGGATACGTTTGATCTTGGTTGGGGAAAAACAAATTCGCCCTTCCAAGTGTAAGCATGCTTATCATTTTCTGTCACCACAAAGATCCTCTCCGAAGTGTGATCTAAGTAGGTCACTCTACCTGGGCTATCAGGATCCTTAAACTCATAGATCATAATTGTTCCTATATCAGTTGGCTGATCAGATTTGTACCTCCAAAAGGCTTCGTCAGTCTCTCGACTGAGAAGCAGATCTATGCTCTTGTTGTCTTGGGGAACCCACTCAGGTGTGATAATCCTAGTGAGAACAGATTTGCCTCGGGGGGTTCTAGGTTCTACACTCATGTTTCCTTGTTCCAAATCACCTAATTCCGCTTCTGAGATTACATTCCCAAACTCATCTGTCCTATCTGGGTGACTGGTGACCACGTATATGGTTCCTTCTTTGTCCAAGTATGCTCCGCTTTCAAACTTGACAGCTGGCCGCTCTAGTCCAATGGATTGATCAAGATTCTTAATCTGTACCACAGATCTTCCTAGGTCGTCCTCATAGATGCTAGCACCTAATCGGTTGGTCCGAAGGTATTCCAACTGTGTTTTGTAAGGGCCTTCTACCCTGTGCAAGTATGGCACACCTGAACTTCCCGTAGGTCTCTCCATACCTTGAGACATCTCTGATTCACTAGTCTCAGAACTTGGGTAGCACGAGTGGTGACTCAACTGCTGGGCCCAAGACCTAGCAGTGTGGTTGACACTAGCCTCTGAAGACCTAAGGCTTTGTCTCTCCCTTACTAGGTGCCGTCCTGATCTAAGGTTCATATGCCTATTTGATTAACCCAATTTCTCCCAGGTACAACCACGTTTGTGCGTCCTTTTGTATCGGTTGCTTGGTTCTTTTTATGTGGATTATCGTGTTTATACTCTTGTCTGATATTACGTCGTTAGGAACACTTGAGTTTAATTTCGCACTTTAGTTTGGTCGTTTCCCGTTAGGTTCTTTTCCTTTAAAGTTGTCGTTCACACACACACAGGTTATCTCTTAACTTGCACTTGATTTTCTTAGATAGTCTTTGATTTATCTCGTGCCTATCGTTGCCTGGAATTACTTCTAAGACTACCTGCACTTAGCCTAAACTAAGAATTGACAGAGGGTGTTGCGGGTTTTCCAACCTTGAGTTCCTTTCCTTGTATTGTTGCCCTGGTGTGCCCAAGACGCGTATTCCCAAGCCTGCACCTACTCTTGCCTTGCGTACCCTTTGCTGCTCTCAAAGGACCTGTAAAAGGCCCACTGTTAGCTCAAGACTTAAATTCAAAAGACTGAACCAATCACTTTCATTCATGTAACACTTCACCAATTTGCACTATGACTTTTTGGACACAACTCTAGAGACCCCTGAATTGTTGTTCCCCTTGGGTATGGTCACCTTCAAAAGACCCTATCTAATATTCCTGATCTTAATTCAACCGTAACTAGTCCATGTTTTTGTTGTACTCCCCGCGAGCTTTCCAACAAAACAAGAATCACGGCAAACGGATTTCGTATGAGAAAGTTATGCCAGTTCAGGGTTTTGGGGCTAAAACAGGATTAAACTAGGTTAACAGGCAAACAGGAATTCGCGAGTTACTTGGGTCATGCCCTCGTAATGCAATACTACACCCTTGTGTTTGTCTCACACTTGGCCAAAATTTAGACCACTATTTTTGCCTTAAAAATTTGACCTAATTTGCTCTTCTAACGTGTTCGCAAAGTCTGTCGGTCGCGATTGACAGGTCAGTCGTGATCGACGTGTCGATCGCGATTGACAGGTCCGTCGTGGCTATCAGTCGCGATTGACTGGTCAGTCGCGATTGAGAGAGGTTACGAAAAGTCAATCGGTCGTGGTCAAAGAGTCGTTGACTCTGTCGGTCGCGATTGATGGGTCGATCGCAATTGAGAGGTCGGTCGCGAGGGTCTGTCCGTCGTGGTCAAACAGTCGTTGACTGTGTCGATCGCGATTGACAGAGCCGTCGTGATCTGTCCATTGTGGTCAAACAGTCGTTGACTGTGTCGGTCGCGATTGATGAGTTGATCGCGATTGATGGCTCGATCGCGATTGACACATGTCACGCGTATGGCTCGTCGGTCGTGGTCAATCGGTCGTTGACTCTGTCGGTCGCGATTGACAGAGCCGTCGTGGGCTGTCGATCGCGATTGACGTGTCGATCGCGATTGACAGGTCTGTCTGTCGTGGTTTGTCGATCGCGATTGACAGAGCGATCGCGATTGACAGAAATCTGAGGAATTTCAAGAAACTAAACACATTTTTGGGAAGCTCTAGGCCTGTAGATCATGGTTTTGCACTTTGTTTGGTGGTTTGAGCGTTTTTTCTGTCGGTCGCGATTGACAGAAGTCGGCGACACACAGACAATTACTTTGAAATCCGTACCTGCGCAGAGTGCTGGGGACGATGATGTGACCTGTACCTGCAAGACAGCTCAAGAAACATGCAAAAACAGCACACGCAATTTCGCTCTCTCGCTCTCTCTCACAAGTGAAATGAGGGAAATGAGGTGGAGATGGTGATATACTCAAAAAACTGAAATTTTCGCGATGATGGAAATGGAGGTGGAAGATGGTGATGATGATGATGGTGATGAGGATGGTGAAGAAAAAAAAACAAGAAAATAGATGAAAGTGAAGAAAATACCTACAACTCCAACGCGTCAACTCTACGTCTTACCATCACACGCTCGTCCTCAAAGCTCGATCCCCGACAACGGCGCCAAAATTTGGTGTAGCTCAGTGATGAGTAGCACCTCCTTTAATGTCAATCCGGGAAGACGTGAGGATGGTATGAAGACCTCGAACAAGTGGCGGCACAAGTGCGTGAGTGAGAAGCACACTAGCATGCACACACATACACACACGCGCGCACACACGGCAAGAAAAAGAGTGAGAATCAATGGAGTTCTTAGATTACTTTCAAAAAGCTCTTACAAATTCGTTTCAATTACAATCTCTCCCCAAAAATGAGCTCTCTAGCTCCTTTTATAGTTTTTGACTAGCTTTGGCCCTGTTCAGACCTAGTGTCCGGCCTAGTTAAAAATTAGGTTCCAGGGCTTATTTGAGGGCTCAAACGAGATCTAAAAATTACGAAAATTGGCAGGTAGATACTTCTAAAGCTCCTCAAGCTCAAGGACTCCTTGGCTTGCACAAAATGGAGCTACAAAAATATGAAATGGTATTTACAATGGTGTTTAATGATGAGAATCACTTTTAATTGGTGTAAGGGTTTTTGAAAAGTTAAAGGGTTGCCTAAGTGCTAGATTTGCGTGAATGCTCATACTTGTTTCTTCATGAGGAAAATTATTGGCCTACTTGCCAGATCTTCTTTGACTGCCATGTCTGCCTGTGCTGTCCCTTCGCTCTGACTCTCTTCGTCTTGTGGCTCCTTCGGTTCCCTGATTGCTGCCAACAGAGGGAAAAAAGTGCCCCAGCGGTCCTAGAGTGTTCACACACATCACTACCTAAATATATCAACACAAAGAAGGATAGAGAGATAGGAAGAAAGTGGCAATCATGGCAGGGTTCAAAGAATCAGAGCATCAGAGCAAAAAGCACATGGAATCAAAGTATACAGCAGGTCTACTCATTAAAACAGGAATCAAGGACAAAATGGATATGGAGACCAAAAACTCCTACAAAATGCTTATCCAAAGAGAATGGTGGTTTGCTGGGAACCAGACCAATGGGAGTCAGGAAGTATTGGGTTAAAAAATCAGAATTGTTCCAGTGGAAGAAAGATCATCCAGATTTGATCTATATCTAAGTAAATCATAAAAATTGTGAAAAAATACATATTAGACCTGATTTTCTTTTCTAAAAAGAGAATTAGGAGGGGAAGAAAAGAAAGAAAAAAATTATGAAAAAAAATGAAAATGGAAAAAAGAAAAGAAATAGAAAAAAAATATTTGAAAAAAAAAGAAGAAAAAAATCATTGATTGAAAAAAAAAGAGAGAAAGAAAAGAAAAATTGAGAAAAATTGTTTATTTTCTGTTGTTTTTTTTTTTTACAAAAACCATATGTCACAAAGCAAGATATAGGGAGGAGAATAGTAGAGATCTATTTATTTTTTATGATTTATTTCTTGATTAGTTAGTTCTTTAGTTAATTTTTTGTTAATTTTTTGTTTTCTATCATTTGATACATGATTTATCTTTCCAAAAGATTGGTTAGGAAAAAGGACTGCACTAGACATCTTGCTACACCTGTGATGATCACTTTTTGAGTCTTTCCGGGAGAAATGGAATTTGTTTTGAATTTTTCATTCTTATATCATGGCATTTAAAAATAAATCCCTACATATTACTCTGTGATTTCTTGCAACTTATGTGGGTAGAGTTTTCCTTTGTGTATTTTATTTTCCTCAGAAAATGGTGAATACAAAGGAGCTGCCAATTCATGACTTCAAGGCAGAATCAGTTGTGCTATCAAGAGGCCATTGGTTTCTGGATAGTGAGGCTGTGGAGGAACAGTGAAAACCTTCTATTTTTTATCACACACCTGCTGCTTATTATGCTCATAGCTACCAGTATAGTAGGAATTAGAAAGATTCCTTTTAGAGGTATCTAATTAGCTGAGTAAGCTAATGATTCCAAGTAGAATCACTTGAAATGATGCACTACACACAGAGCAATCAATTTAACAATCGAATCATTACCCCTGATTTTTTAGGACCTCTACAGAGTTTGACCACTGAGTGCTTCGATGTGCTTTTCTCCAAATTGGCTGAATCTATTTCCTTCAAAATTTGTGAGCATGTAGATAATGTGGATCGGATTCCAATAAGCTAAAGATCATTCCAAATGGTGGAAAATTGACTAAGATATGAGCAGCACAAGTTGACAGTTATGAATGACTATAACAAAGAGATCATAGATGAACAATGTAGATGTATTGTATTAATGAACAATATTGTACACGATCATAGGCTTGATAATCATAGCCTGATGATGGAGAGTAGTGTAGGCTACAATGTATACCTCACACTCTTACAAAATGGCAATGGAGAACTCGGGAATTGAGACTTCTACACTTGACTTTTTCAAGCCACCTTTTATAAGTGCTACATTCAAATTTGAATTTGAACTCAGCTTTGGCTCTCTCTAAAAGTAATCCACCAATCTAGGAGTTATTCTCTCCAACATAAAGTCGTCACTTTTCATCTAACAAAACTCCACTAGTTTGTAGGTAGCTACAAATGTTCTTCCAAGTTAAATAAACTTTTACAAATGGTAAAGGATAAAATCTTTCTCGGAATGGTTTCCATGGAGCTTCAATTGTTCTTCTAGCCAAATGTGTAGATTTGTAGTTTGCACCAAGAGATTTGTCATTACTTCAAGTATTTGTGAAGTATTTACAAAGCTAATATACATGTGTATATAGACCATCTCTTTCTGAAGCTCTACTTCACTTCATGCTCTTAGGCTTCAATATTTTCTTCATGTCTTCATTCCTAAGCTTCATATAATCATCAATTGTTGATTGTCTTGCTCCAACAACTGCCCCTCAATCATCAATTGTGATTACCTGCATCTTCTTTATCCCTGCCATATCTTTAAATATCTACAAATTGGGTCCATCCAAACTCTTTGTCAACATATTTGCAAGTAGATCCTTTGTAGGAGTATGCATGATTTCTATTTCTTTATCAACAACCTTCTCTCTCAGAAAATGAAATTGGATCTCAATATGTTTGTTCCTAGCATGAAACACAGGGTTAGCTGCCAAATACAAAGAACTCATGTTGTCTCCGCAAATGATAGGAGTACTCTGAATGATATCAAAACTCTTCATAAGAGTTTTTAACCATATGACTTCCTTTGTAGCTTCTACCATACCTTTATACTTTGCTTCTGTAGGTGATAAAGCAACTGAATGTTGCTTCTTAGAACACCATGAAATTAACTTATCTCCCACATAACACAAATACCCATGGGTTGATCTTCTATCATCAGAGTTAACAACCCAATCAACATCACTATATATCTTGATCCTTGTATCTGAATTAAACCCATAATACATACCTTCTTTAAGTGTGCCCTTGATATACCTAAGCACCCTTTGACCTACAATCCAATGTTCCTTTCTAGGGCAATGCATGAATTGAGATAAAACTCCAACTACATATGACAAATCAGGCTTTGTTATTGTAGCATAAGTCAAGATACCCACCAAAATCTGATAAAGCTTCGTCTTTGAATTCTTCTCCTCCATATCTACTCAATTTGTGATTCACCTCCATTGGAGTTGGTGCTATCCTGCAATCTTCCATTTTCAATTTGATTAGCAAATTCTTCAAATACCTTTCTTGAGTTATATATACTCCATGTTATGTTTACGAAATCTCCATTCCCAAGAAATATGACAAATTTCACAAGTCATTGATCTTGAATTCTTTCTCCATCTGCTTCTTAAGCATTTGCATGCCTTTGTCATCTGTTCTTGTAAGTATTATGTCATTAACACGAATACGAACATAGATAAACCCATCTTCACTTGCTTTGATTAGCAAGTTACTATCTGCCTTTGATGCTTGGAAACCAAGTTACTTCAAGAACTTTACAAGCCTGTAATTCCATGCCCTTGGGGCCCGCTTCAAGCCATACAAGGCTCTCTTGATCTTACATACATGATCTAGATAAAAATCATCTTAAAAGCCATCTGGTTGTTCCATGTAAACTTCATTTGAAATGTAACAACTTAAAAATGCATTCTTCACATCTAATTGAGATAATTTCCAAACTTTGCAAGTAGCAATAGCTATGAGAGTCCTTATGATTGTCATCTTTGCAATAGTACTTTAAGTTTCATCATAGTCCACACCATATGTCTGTGCATATCCTTTTACAAAAAGTCTAGCTTTGTACCTAGACACACTTGCATCTGCAAATCTTTTTGTTTTCTAAACCCACTTAAATTCAATTACCTTCTGATTAATTGTTTTATGTACCAATTCCCAAGTGTTGCTCTAGCACAATGGTGAGAACCACGTTAAGAAGCTTCACCTCCTTAATTGTCAATCCGTGGAAGAGATAGGAGTGATATGAAGATCGTGAATGTGAGATGATGTGAGAGTGAAGGTGAGAAGCACCAAGATGCACACACACATACACACACAATGAAGAGACAAGCAAGACACAATGGAAGGTGAGAAATTAACTCTATTACTCAAGAATACTCTTACAAGCTCAAAATAGCTCCAAGCTCTTCTCTACTCCAACAAGCTCACCTCAAAAATGAGCTCTCTAGCTCTTTTTATAGTTTCTAGACTAGTTTTGACTGGTTTCACATCTAGTGATCGGCATAGTTAAAAATTAGGTCCTAGATGCTATTTGGAAGGGTAAACGGTGTCTAAAAATAACGAAAATTGATACGCTGGTTCTACCTAAGCTCCTCAAGCTCGAGGACTCCTCGGCTTGCACAAAATGGAGCTAGAAAGTAAGAAAAGGGTTTTTCTATGTTACATATGTTACATTAGTGATAAAAATCACTGTTGGAGGTTTTTGAAAAGTATTTCTAAAACATGATTCTTTGAAAAAAGATTCGACTGGCTCCCTGCTCTGTCGTTACATGCTTCCACGTCTTCTATGCCTCTGGCTGCTTCCAACACCCCCCTCCCTCTCGCTTCTGTCGTCCCTGACAGAACCTTGTTGTGAGGTCTGCCGGATATAGTTCTGTAGGAGGTCTTGAGCGAGGGTGTGCTCGGAGATACGAATGCCTTGGGCCAGATCGGCCTCGAGTTTCTCCCAGCCTATGGGTTGCGGTTCTTCTGGTGGCGGGAGCTGATAGGGTGTGGAATAGACCATTCGTTCACAGGCAAATAAGTGTAATAAATGTGTAGGCCTGCTTATGAATACCTTTGAATGGTATTCCCAGAAGCCGGTTGTGAACATCTCTTTGAATGTCTGGTTGTAGCACGCCGGTAGGTACTTTATTCTGCAATGCCAGGCATAACACACCCGTAGCAATGGCATTGTACTCATATCATATACCAGATCGAAATTGCCATGCTCAAAGCCCGGGGTGTTTACATGAGGTGCCTTGACGCGTCGGAAGACTTTAAAAATCATTTGCATCATGTCAAAGATTTTGACAGTCATATGCGCCACTATATTGTCCATATGCTTTAATCTAGGGAGCCAGTGGCGAATTGTAGCCATCATGTAGCCTACAGTTGGTAGCTCAGTGGGTGGCTTAAAATAGGGGTAATTCAACCAGTCCTGGCACTGCTTATTGTTTTGTACCTTAATAGCAAAGGCAGTCCAGGAGCGGCGTCGTGGTACTGGTCCCCAACATGGGTTGTACTTTAAGTGCAAAGGTGCCTTTACCCATGTACTCATCATTTCTGGATACTTCTGTAGTAAATCTTTCCGCCACTCTGGTTGATAGATCTCTCCTTGCTGCGCATCTAGTGGTAGATCGTCCTCTTCGAACTGAGTCGCATGCGATGGTTTCTTACCTGTCTCTTTCTCAATGGCTAACTGGTATTCAGCCATTAACATAAAATATGGTTTATACTGTAGCTCATGCCCAGATATGTATCGTCAAGGGGCCAAATGAGCAAAGAATGGAGACTGTAAAATTCTTTCTTCGATCATCGCCATGGCATGTAATTGTGCCTCTACTCTAGCTGAGTGCGTGGTTCCAAGTTCCTCAATTGTCTTCATCCACGAGGGGGTCGGGAGTTCGTAAGTCATCTGGCCTTCGGCCCTGACGCGTCCGCCTGGGATGGGTTGTGGTTCATACGCCTCTTCAAACGTTTCCTCCACCGGGATGGTGACAGTTTCTTCCTCAGTTGGTAGCTCAGGTGGGGAATCTGGCCTTGGTGGTGCTTCATATACTGCAATCCTTGATTCAAGGTTTGATACCTGGGCCCGTAATGCGTTGAGTTCCTCTAAGATGTCAGGAGAGGGGTCCACAAGTGCTGGTATGTCTTGGTGTGCCGGTGCTCGTAACTGTAGTAATTTATGATCTTCTTTGAGTTTCTGTAACTCCTCGTTCATGCGGTCGGAGTCATCTAGCAGCCTTACATGATCTTCTAGCAGCATCCTCATCGAGTCTGAGGGAATGGCTTTGAACCGACTAGGACTCAAAGGTTAGTCTGGGTGGTCAAGAGCTACTTCTAAGTTTTCTCGATTCTGGTCCTGTAAGCGCTGGTTTTCTTCCTTTGCTGCGGCGAGATGTCTCCTTAGTAAGCCCATGTTTCGTGTTAGCGTTGCATTGCGGACTGTCTGGGCTCTTAATAAGTTATCCAAGTCAGCAGTGGCTTCTTTAGCTTTGTCTTCGCTTTCTACTTCTAATTTGTGATATGCCTCTCGTAATTCCTGGTATCGGCTGTTCAGTGAGGCATTCTCAATCGACAATAAATTAAGCTGCAACTGTAAGTCGGTGGTTGTCCTCTGCAGCTGCTGGTAATTATCGCCAAGAGATGTGAACTCATCTCTTACTTGCGTCATACACATGAACATCTGTCGAAATGCATTATCTACAGTGGGTGATAGTATTAATGGGGTGCTAAATGAAGATGCAGTGGGTGTAGATGCAAAGGGAACGTGGAATGGGGGTGGGAAGGTGGATGCTGTGGTGATTGTGGAAAATTGTGAGGTGCCTAAATATGTTTGTGTTGTGAGTGAATTGAGTGATGGTGCAGTGGGTGGTGAGATATCCATGTCATTGGACGTGTCCAGTGCGCTGACCGTGAATATGGGTGTGACTGTGGGTGCTTGTGCTGGTGTGAATACGGGATTTACAAAGGTTGAGGAGTAATCTACAGGGGGACTGGCTGGTGTAGCTGGGTGGAAAGGGGAAATAGGGGTTATAGTGGGCCGGGGAGGTGAGACGGGGGAGAAGGTTAAGGGCGGTGGGAATGGAAAAGGGGTCTTGGAGTTGTGGGGAAGGATGGAAAAGCTGGATGGAGGAATGGGTTGAATGGAAATGTGGATGTGTGAGGGGGTAGACTAGGTCTAGTGGGTGCGGGAATTGTGGGGTGAGTGGCCGTAAAGACGATTTCTGCTACGTCACCGGCGAATGAAGATGTTGGTCTGGGGGAAGGAGGGTGAATAGGGGAGGCTGGATGAACGGGCGGAGATGGAGGAGCGGTTGGCGTGGTCGGTACTTCAGTGACTACTGAGGTATGTACAGTTGTAGCGCGGGGTGGGGAATCTACAAGGATGGTTTCTGCTGCCAACGAACTTTCAGGGACGAGGCGTGCCTCCCTGGCTTGTTCTGAAGACTGTGCTCCTGTTGGTACACGAATGTATTCGCCGGGCTTTGAAAGTAGTCGTACTCTACGGGGGTCAAACTGTAGTAGTGGCTTTCTTTGCAAGTACCTGAGTGCTTCGTTGGAGCCTACTGATTTGACTAACTCTCTGAATCCTTTGATGTATGCGTCTTTGAATCCGCCTGTGACAAGTTCCTGTTCTATTATGGCTTGACTCTCTTCCTCGGTGAGCTTTTTGCGTGCCCAAACTTTTTCCATAGTTCTATATAGCTTCTTAATAGCCAGTGTGTAAGCTGCTGCTTCACAAGTTTCATCTTCATGGGTACTTGTATCACCATGTGTGTCTGTTTGTTGTCCTTGGCCATCTGTCTGTTCATGTTCTTGGGATTCTTGAGTGCCCTGGCTGGCTTCGTCATCGCCTTCGTCGTCATCGGTCGCTGTTCTTTCGTCATCAGAGCTAGACACAATCTGTCCTTGTGGCTGATCCCGGGGTGTGGTGGGATAGCTGGGCCTTTCATATTCTTGAGAAAATAGTTGTCCTTCTGAAAATTGGAACTCATTGGAGGATGCATCGGGCATCTCAAAATCGAACGTTGTGTTCAGTGGCTCTGCTTGTTCTGCTTCTAAATGGGGTATTGGAAAAGAGAACGCTTCCGCACCAATGGTGGTGGGAATTTCAGCTGCTGTGGTGATAGGTTCTGTGGTTGTGGCTGCTTGGGGTGCAACAGTACTGGTGGTGCCTTCCGGCGTAACTGGTCTTGATAACCATATACAAATTGGTGGTACCGTGGGAGTTGCTGCGGTCGGTGACTGCTCTGGAGATGGTTGTGGTGAGGGTGATGCTGGCACCTGAAGGCAGGGTATGGTTCCTCTCATGCGTTTTTCGGCTCTGCCTTTGCTAGACTTTCTAGCCTTCTTAGTGGTCCCTTTGAATGCTTTCAATTCCTCACTCGTCATGGCGCGCTCTATGGGTAAATCATATGCCAAAGACAGATATATAATCCTTGTAAGTGCACAACATCCATTGATGACCTTCTTTTGCTCCCACCTATGTTGTGCCAAATAGAGCTGATCAATTATCCAACTAGCTAGATCAACCGTTTGAGGTCCAGTACATGCTAAGTATAATCCAAACCAGATTCTTTTGTGGGGCATGGTAAAACGATCCTGAGCAGGGAAAGCAAAATGCTGCATGCATATTCGTAATGGCTTGGAGAGCTCAGGGGTTATAGCTGAAATATCCTCCCACTTAGTTACATCACCACGTTTCATCTACTCTGGGACTAGTCGTTCTCGCTCCGTCAGAGTGTGCGTTCCATGTATTTTGAGAGCTGCGCGAATTAAATCTTTGGACAAATAAAACCTTCTGAATGGAGGGTCATTTACCAAGGATGGTAAGATGAATGTGCCGGGTAGATCCTTGTTCTCTGAAGCTGTCAAGGTGGTTACTAGGTAAAAACATCTGTAAAAATCGGGCTTAGGCAGAGGGTCACTAAAATATTCTGTAAATCCCGCTCGTGCCCAAACGTGCGTTAAATCTTGTGTATTCTGTAGTCCTTCAAATTCTCTTGAAAAGAACTGGTACTTGGCCCATGTGCGAAGATCAAATGCCAAATTGGCCTCAAATATGAAATCAGCGTCTGTTAAGGGTCCTGCTAGGCCTTGAAACCAGTGAGAGTTATGATGAATCTTCTCAGTATATCCTCTAGGAGGGTCGTCTATTGGCATGGGTCCTGGAAAACCTTGAAACTCTGGAGGTTGCATCGTCGGATAAGATTCCGCTAGTAATTCTCCAATATTGGCCAATTGGTGTGCTTGGGCCAGCTTCTGATGGTCCTGCTTCGGTTTGCATGATGACTGACGAGCAAATGGAAAAGATCTGCTACAAAAGATTAGCACATTAGTATGGAAATTAATTATGATCCCATTAAGGTGAGACCGCAATCCCTTTCCATAACCGATGTGTAACCCGTGTAGCCAAGTGTCGTGAAGTGGTTAATGCAATGATTATTTGCAACACTAATGCAGGTCTCTAGACGCCTACATTGTTAGATTATGCATACATTTCTTGATGAGCTTTTATTATGCATGCTGTGGGGTTTTGGTGTATGAATTTATACAAGGTTTGGTTGAGGGTGAATTATTACAAGGGTGGAGTTTAAATGGGGTGGGAGAACTGTTAGATAAGGGGGTACAAGAAGACGTCTGGATACGTTTTGGTATCCATTTCCTAAGAGTCTTTGAGTGGGTGGTGTGTTTCTGCTGAGGGACAAAAAGTGGTATCGGGTTTGATAGTACTGAAGGATGGAAAGATTTCTGAGGGGTATATATTACATGGCTTGAGGGTTGAGCTATGATACATGGTTTGGGTACCCAAATTTGCGTGGGTGTGGGTCTATGGATAAGGTATTTCTTGGCGATCCAAATCTGTCGAGTATTTGTACTTGTAGAAGAAGATCGAGGGGACTTTGGATGCTGACTCTGCTTCTGTCGAAACTTTGTCCTGTTCTTGTCTACAGTGTTGCTATTAGCGTGTGGTTGCTGTCCTTTTGGCACCCAAATTTGTCTCATGCCACTTGTTCTGTGATGCTGATACTACTGCTTTCTTTGCCTTGTCTGGTGGTATCGTCGATCTGGGTTCCTCTGTTGTGGTTGACTCCTTCGTGGTTGGGTTTGAGAGGTCCATTGGACGCTCTGCTTTGGAAAAGAAGGGAGATCCAACACTTGCGTGACCTGCCCATTAGGAAGTGAATCGTTCTTTATCTTTAATCTAGGCCAGTCCACAGTAAGTTTGGAAGGATGAGCACCGCAGGGTATTGTGCTCATTTGGCCGCTGATGCAACCCACCTGACCGCTGATTGTGTCCATCTGCCCTAGCGGTTGGGTAGTTGCCCCTTCTAGTTTGCAGGAAGCCCCAGGGAAGATCTCCTGTCGTCCTTCTGATTGACAACTATCTATAGCCAAGACCGAGTGGGTTGGTATAGACGTAACGTGACTGATCTGACCAAAGATCTTCCGGTCTTCCGTCGCATGTATTTCATAGGGTCTAGGGTTATAAACCTCCGTTGGAATGCCGTTAGGGAAGTCAAGCGGTATCACTCGCTTCTGCTCTAAGGTTCCAATCTGTAAGGAGCCTTGTCTAAGATTTAGGTCCACTGAGTGATCGTATAGCCAATCTTGTCCAAGGATTAGGGGTTCTATCAGGTCGTCATCATGGCACACTAGTAGCTTCGCTGTCATGGTCACATCCTTAATGAGGATAGGAAGGTCCACCTCACCCATACAAGGGGTTTCCGTGCCTCCTAGCCCTATGAGGTATGCCTCAATTGGCCGCATTTCTATTCCTCAGTCCTTATAGTGGGACCATCTAATCGCACTAGTCGCAGCACCTGAATCAATTAAAGCCCTGAGCTCTTGGCAAGGGTTGCCGTGCTCTAGCCTGACTGTAATGAATGGTCTCCTGTCCACTATGCTAGGATGAGTGGTTGACTTTACTTGACACATGGCCATGGGATATCTGGGTGTAGTTTCCAGATGGTTATAATGTTCTCTCCCTAGTCCTTGTCTTCTTAGCTTCATTCGCTTAATGCGTTCTATTGCTTCTGCCTGAGCTTCCGCTCGTATTCTATTTTCTTCCTCCTTACGCTTCTTTGCCAACATGAGTCGTCTAAGCATATCCTCAGTAAGAGGTTCCTGGTATAGCTTGACTCTACAGCCACTAATATAATTAGGCATTACGTCTCCTTCTAAGGTGGCTAACTGTACTGCTCCACTTGTCGAGAGTCTGTTAATGATCATAGGTCCATAACCTCGCTTTTCTAACTTACGTGCGTGCTGTTTCAGCGTATATACTAGAACTAAATCTCCTTCTTTTAGACCTTTCTCTTTCACATGTGCATCAAAATAAGCTTTCTGTCGCTTCTTTGCTGCATATATTCCTGTTGCTGCTTTCAGCCTGGTTTCTCCTAATCGTTCCAAGTCCATTATTCTTGCTGATAATTCATGGCCGGTCCACTGATGTTCTTGTGCAACCTTAAGGGTCGGTATCAAGAAGTCCAAAGGAAGCACAGCATTCTGACCAAAAACCATCTGAAAGGGAGTTGCATTGAGTACGGTCTTGTAGGCCACTCGATAGGCCCAAACAGAGTGGTGTAACTGTTTGTCCCAATCTGAACATTTGTTGTTCACGAGTTTCGTCAGTACGTTACAAAGGATCTTATTAGTGCTTTCAGCCTGACCATTGGCCAGAGGATGATATGGTGCGGATTGCTTGTGAATCACCATAAAATCCAGTAACAAATATTCAATGACTTGGTTTAGAAAGTGAGTTCCGCGATCGCTCACTAACTCTATAGGCAATCCATATCTTGTAAAGACATTTTCAAACAAGAATTTTGCAGTCGTGTGTGCATCATTCTTTTTCGTGGCTTTTGCCTCTACCCATTTCGTGAGATAATCTGTGGCAACAATAATGTATTCCGCATGTGTACCTTTTGCAGGGGGGTTAATGGGTCCTACAAAGTCTATACCCCACTTAGAAAATGCACGTCCTCCCATCATGGGTTTCAATGGCATTTCATCTCTGCGAGTAGGAAACTGAGTTCTTTGGCACACATCACATCTCTTAACATAGGTATGAGCATCCATGTGAAGAGTGGGCCACCATAATCCTGCAAAGAGGATGGCTTTGATTATCCTTTCAGGTCCAAAATGACCTCCTGCAACACCTTGGTGTGCAGTCTCTAGTATGCTCAGATAATCGCTTTCATGAACACATTGTCTTAGATATCCATCTCGTCCTCTTTTGTATAGATTATCGCCAATAAGTGAATAGTCGTGAGCTTCCTGCTCTAGACTGCGTTGTCGAGCTAAGGTCATTCCTTGAGGGAAAGTGTTCGTCCTAAGGTATGTCACTAACGATTCACTCCAGTCTGGTGTGAGAGACACATGATATAATGTAGCATGTTCTACTGGTGGTCTTTCACAACAAACATGGCATTCTTTACACAATTTGTAGACATCTGCTTCCATCAAAGGCCAATATACTCCTAGTCTATGCAAAGTTTGTAATGTTCGATGTTTTGAATGATGTTGCTTTAGTGCACCTACATGTGCTAATTGCAACCAATTCGCATGTTCTGATTTATCTACACAACAAGCAAGAATCTTTTGATTATCCTGTTTATATATGCTTCCTGCTATGATTTGATATCTCTGAGACTTGGTAATCTCTCCTTCTTCGATCTTTATCCTAGGATTCTTGGGTCCGTATGTCAGAATAGGGACTATAGGCTTAGCCCATTCTGGTGCTATCTCAAGATTAAACAAGTATGCATCTGGTAGATCATCCGCTACTCCTTGAGGAGCTTCTCCTGAGGTTAATCTTGAAAGGTGGTCAGCTCTAAGATGTGTCTTTCCTTTCCTGACTACTACTTCAAAATCATACTCCATGAGTAATAGAAACCAACGTATTAGTCGTCCTGTGTTACATGGCTTGTTGACTAAGTACAATAGGGCTTGATGATCTGTAAAGAACTTGAATTCGTTTGCCAACAAATAGTGCCTAAACTTCTTTACCGTGTAGATCATCCCTAATCCTTCTCGTTCCGTAGTGGTGTAATTTCTCTCGGCTGCGTTCAGTTGTCTGCTCGCATAAGCTATGGGGAGATCTATATTACCTTCCTTTATGGGTTGTGCTAACACACATCCTATGGCGTAATTGGATGCATCCACATGTACATGGAATGGCTTACTCCAATCTGGGGTAGTCAATATAGGTGCTGAGCACAAACGTCGTTTAAGTTCATTGAATGAATTTTCACATTCATCTATCCATTCAAAATTGGTTAAAAGAGAGTACAAAGGCTTGGCTATTATTGCATACATGTGTATGAATCTCCGATAATAACCGCAATGGCCCATAAATGCCTGTACTTCTTTCACATTAGTTGGTCTAGGTAATTCTGCAATTACTTTTACCTTTTCTTCATCCGTAGAGATTCCATTTTTTGACACAATGTGTCCTAGAATTTTGCCTTGTCTGACCATGAAAACGCACTTTTCTGGGTTCAAACAAACCTGATATTCTCGACATTCGTCAAATATTTGTCTTAACTCTGGGATATGCGTCTGCCTGATATTAGAATGAGCACATATGTCATCAACATAAACTTCCAAACTCTTGCGTAAGAATTCCTTGAAAACATGACACATGAGTCGCTGGAAAGTGGCGGGTGCATTTGTTAAGCCAAATGGCATCACACGAAATGCAAATATGCCCCATTCTATGGCAAATGCCGTCTTGTGTTGGTCCTCTGGAGCAATGGCGACTTGATTATAGCCTGAGAAACCATCAAGGAAGCTATAAACTTCCTTGCCCGCAACTCTTTCCAATAAGTGTTCCGTGATAGGAAGAGGATAACTGTCTCTAATCGTGGCGGCATTAACTTTTTTAAGGTTAATACACACACGCAATTTTCCATTCTTCTTGGGCACTACCACAATGGGAGATACCCATTCGGTATGCTCAATTTCGTAAATGAATCCTGCTTCTATCAAACGATCTATCTCCTCTTTAATCTTCGCAGCGTAGTTATCATTGTACGTGTAAGGTTTCTATTTCGTAGGTTTTGCATCTGGAGTCATAGGGATTCTATGAGAACATATATCTGGATCTACTCCCTTTAGATCTTTGTAACTCCAAGCGAACACATCTCTATATTCGCGCAATAGGGCAACTAATTCTTCTTCTTCTTCCTTCGTCAAATCTTGCCCTATGTATGTACATTTTTCTTCTTCTCCTTCTATGGCTACTATTATTTTCTTGGTTTTCTCTCGATTATCATATACTTGTCCATCATTCACCTTTCTATTAGGCATTCGTACCATGATTCTTCTATCTTCGATTTCATACTTCTTGAAGTTCTCGGGTACTTCAAATAAAGATTCTTCTTTTTCTGACATGGTTGCTTTCTTCTTTCTTTTCTTGCCTTCACTCTTGTTAGTCACTTTTGTGGCTAACCTCACCTCATTCGTAATTTCCTCGTGTCTCTGAGTGTGAGTCTCTACTTCATAGAAATATTCTTCCTCTGATGCAAAGGATGGGTCCATGATAATTGATTCTAAATCGAAATCGCTTGCATCCTCAAATGCATCAGTGTTAGGTTCACACTCTTCTAAAATTGAATCACTCATGATTGGCTCTATCGTAAAAACTGAAATGTCATAACCATCCTCGTCATAGTGGGGTGTCCATTGTTCTTCATTGATGGCTACATCCATGGTTGCTAGGATTTTTGCCCAACCATGGGGTTCGAATTCTTCATCTGGAAATACTACAGGTGCGTAAGCTGGATCCTGAAGGGTTCGTGGATGTTGTTCTGCACCTAAGGTCCTTGCTTCTAACCTTTCTTCCTCTTGTTTTGCTACCTTACACATCCATAAATGAGTATCCTCATGCAACCATGAAGGGTCTGACTCTAATGAGTGCACGGATTCCGTCTCTACTGGTGTCTTATGGATGGTATTCCATTGTATTGGGGGTACGTCTCTATGTGAATAGTCTTTAAGATTGACTTTGGTAGTCACTCCTAAATGTTGCAAGTACAAAGAATTAGTTCCCCAATCTTGTACAATTTGCAACTGACGCATGAATGGTCGTCCCAATATCATCTCATGAGCATGATTTTTGCTAAAATCACAAATGGCAAAGGTATGCTCAAATTCTACACCACAAGTGGTGAGAGATATGCCTTCTACTAAGCCTAATGGTTTTTCTATGTGTCCGTCAGCCATTTGTAGCTTCATCCTGGTGGGTCTTAATGCTGGCTTACCCCAACGTTTCCATAAAGCGGTGGTAGCTATGGCTACTCCAGCTCCTGAATCTAAGATGGTTTTCGTGGTGTAGCCCTGATGGGTTATCGGAAGATAAGTGTTACCTTCCTCTCCCTCGCTTACATCTCCAATCTTTTCTACGGGTATCTCTGGTACCTTATTTTGTGATCCTATTTGTGAGCGAGTAGTAGCAAGCTCAGGGAATTGATTTGCTACGTGTTTCCACAATTCTGGTTTTACCTTCAACAATTCCTCTAGAGTGAGATTACACTGTACTTTAGTGTTCTTGATCACTTCCGTGTTTCTAGGGATTACTGAGTCTTCATTCCTCATTATTATCGTGGGTGCTCTCATACTGATAGACTTTGCTTCCCAAGGTCCTGTAAACTGAGGTAATTCTTGTAAAGAATTAGATTCAAAAGCTGTGTTTCCACTCAGTTGTTCTTCCTCTACATCTTCGTAAATGGAGGGAATGTCTTGGGGAAATTGCTCTTGCAAGTCGTCTATTTCTTGAATAGGAGGATGAGTTCCTTGTTCTTTTCTCCACTTCTCTTCTTGGATTTCTCTCAAAAATTCATGTGAGTACCTATGTATGGAAGACAAATTGTCTTGACTTTCTGTATTGGGTACTTGAAACAGGGATGGTGCATTCCTTTCCTGTGTCTCTGGGACACTAAGATTCTTGTGCTGATCCTTTTTCTCTTTGCTTTCTATCAAGTATTCTAGCCTCTCCATTAGTCCTTGAAAGTGTAATTCGGGTTTTTCCATGTTATTCCAATTAAGATATCTAGAGGCTTCGAACAAAGCTTGTGCTAATTCTACCATCTTCATGCAAAGTTTAGTTCTCTCAATTTCTAGATCAGCTCGAGGGTAGTTTTTACTCATTTCTGTAACTTGAGGTCCTTCTTTTAATCTAGCCTGATATGCACGAAACATCATGTCTAGATTTTCTGGTATGGGTTCCGCTAAAACTGATCCTGATTTCTGAGCTGGATTCTCTTGATTCAATTCCTGCGAAGTCAATTCTAGGATTTTGGCTCTAGATTCCTGTAAACTTCCTTCCAACTCAGTTATCTTTTTACTCCATTTTCTCTTTATCCTTTCTCTAGAATCTTTCCAAGATTTCGTCTTTTTACTGCTAGATTCTGCAACTTCACTACTTCCGGCTACTTTCTCTTGATTAAGCTGTTGGTTCTATAAGAGCGCCTGGGCTCTGGTGATAGCTTGGATAGGCACGTATGTAGGGTTGGATCCATCTGCGTTATTTACAATACCTATCACGTTGATCGGTGTCACATTCGAAGCGTTAACTGGGTTCTTAGGACAATCTTTGATTATGTGCTCTTTGCCACAATCGGCACAAAAGCCTTGGATGTTATAGTACTGTGATTGCCCTCCTATCGGGGGATGTGGACAATCCTTTATGAAATGGTCTCCTTGGCACCTAAAGCATGGTCCTCTAGGGCCCTGTGGTCTTTGTTGTCTCAATTGGGGCCGTGGATTTGGGTTTGTGTACATCACATTAGCATAGTCTGGCTCCCAACTAAGTTCCACTGGTGGACTATCATAATGATATGTCTCCACGTGCTCTGGTGACTCCGTGTAATATGCGGGTGGACTATCTACATGCGTAGAGTCAAAACTGTTTGAGTTTGGGTCACTCTCTGTGATCAAAGGTGAAGAAGGCACTAAAGCCCTACTTAGGTTCTCTTCTGCAGCAGCGTATTTGACTAAGATGACATTCGCTGGTGGGGGTGGCTGCTGAGCTAAGACAGGTTGAGGTCTCTGTTGAGCCTGGTATGGGTAGTTCTGAGGAGGCCTATAGTAATAAGGCTGAGCATTGTAATGGCCTTGATACCTACCTGGCTGTGCGTATGCTTGCGGGTAGTTCTCTCTCACGGTCTGTTTGTTGTATGGGCAGTCCTGAGCCGTATGATTCGTGTATCTTCTCTCAATTGTACAGTATTGGCCACTAGGGCTGGCTTGTGGTTGTGGTGCATTGGGGCATACATTTGCCATATGATCACCACCACAGGTGTAACAACGCTTGTTCATTAGTACCCTAGGTTTACTAGAAACTCCTAGTTTCTGGGCCACTTTTTCGGCTAGGTCTTTTATTGAGCTAGACACTTTTGTGGATGCTAGAGATGAACAGTCTGAGTCCTTATAGACCTTTGATAGTTCCAATTCGTCTCCTAAGTTGTCCTCAATGTCTATACAAATTCTTACACATTGCTCTAGCATTCTGGGTTCTTTTAGGTACACATAGGAGTGTAGTTTAGAGCTCAACAAGCCATCTAGAAACAATGACACTTGCTTGGCTTGTGAGGGTAGCTCTTGCATTGGACATCGTTCAACATATTGTCTAAACCTACGTCTTGGGAGTCTAACTGTTTCTTGAGGGGTCTGTTTAAAGCTATGAATCAACGAAGACGTGTCATGTCTAATCCCACTTTTAGAGAATTCAGTGATGAATGACTCTAAAAAGTGATGGATGTCTCTAAATTGCCTTTGTTGCAATGGTTGGAACCAAGTTAAAGCTGTATTCTTTAACGTTAGTCCAAATGCGTTGTATTGCGTGAAAATGTCTTCGACTTGTTCTGCTCTTATTACTTGCTTGAATTCTACAACATGGTCATAGGGATCTCCTGTCCCATCAAAGTAATTTTTCATGGATTTCACTAACTGAGTGGGTCTCAGTATTCTTGCGTGTTCACGTGGTCTAGGTAGAGGAAAATCATCTCTACCACCTGGTATTCCATGATCTCTTTGTCTATCCGCTCTATTAGTGTCCGTGGCTGTTCTATCTCTCCCCATGGGATGAGTGAAGCTTACTTCGGGACTTTCTTTATTTTTCTCTCTTTGATTTCCATGGGCTGAGGATGTTCTTGCCCCTTGTTGACTTGTATTCATGTTCGTTCTAGATGGAGGGAATACCAATTCACCTCTCCATGTGTATGTGTTTTTAGCGTGGTCAGGCACCACAAAGACTCTTTCTGAAGTCTCATCCAAGTATACAACCTTTCCAGGTGTATCCGGGTCCTTGAACTCGTGTATCGTGATGATACCTACCTCACTAAGTAGTTCTGTCTTGTATCTCCAAAAGGCTTCATCAGTTTCTTTATTTACAAACAACTCTATGCTTCTGTTATCCTGAGGGATCCATTCTGGGATTAGTACTCGTGTCAGTACAGATTTCCCTCTAGGTGTTCTAGGCTCTTCTAATGGTTCTTTTCCTTGAGATTTAGTTTCCGTCTCTGGCTGAATCACGCCAAACGCGTTGGTATTGTTTGGCTGCGTACTTAAGATGTACATTGTTCCTTCTTTGTCTATGTACGCGTCTCTCTCAAATTTCACCACTAAACGTTCCAATCCAATGGGTTGATCGGGGTTGTGCATTTGCACCACTTGCCTTCGCAAACCATCCTCATAGATGGGAGCACCTAATCGGTCGGTTCGGAGAAACTCTAGTTGCGTTCTATAGGGTCCTTTTGGTTTTTCTAAATAGGCGACCCTCCTTCTGGTCTGTCTGTGCTAAATGCCATTTCTAATTCACTAGTGTCTGAGTTCTCGTAGAGATAACTAGTGTTCAATTGTTGAGCCCACCATCGTGCAGTAGTTCTTAGACTTGCCTCTGATGATCTAAGGCTTCGTCGGTCTGACTTACCTATATGTTTGCCCGATCTAAGGTTCATTAACTTTCTTCCTTGCACACTCAGTACACGCTCAAATCGTCAATGATTCTTTGTTATCACTTTCTTGATTCTTTTTAAATTCTCTATGTTCTTGTCTTAATGTATGCGTCAGGAATTCGACTTTCCGTGGTACTTTGAGTTCTCGTTCCGTCAGACTTATGTTCTTTCCTTTGGTTTTTCGTGTCACACACCTTTACTTTATTCTTGAACTTGATAAATTTAATTCTCTTGAACTTGAGGCGTTCCTATCATCTTAAATCCACAATGCTAACGTTTATCCTAAGCTAAGAATTGACTAAGGGGGTTGAGTAATTTTCCAACCTCGAGTCAGCTTTTCTGGTTGCTCTGATGCCCAAGAAGCTGCGCTTCCCAAGCTTTATGCCTTTCACTGCCTTGCTTTGGTTGCCCTTGATTGCCCTTGCTAGACCTGGAAAAATTCAATATTAGACCAATTCACAGTTGGATGATCAAGCACTTGTGTATATACAACCTTTAAGTACCTTCCCTTTTGCCCAACTTTTTAATGCTTGCCCCCTGGCTTTCTAGTCCCAAACTAGGTCAACCTCAAAATAGCTTATCTAAAAATAGACGTATTCTTTAAGAAAAAAGCAGTTGAGGTCACGTAGTACTTGTAGAGAGCTGTCTAACGAGCTATTAAGCTCAAAAAACGGACTTCGGATGAAAAAGTTATGACCGTTCAGGCCCTGGGGGGTAAAAACTGACAAACAAGTTTTTTTCTTCAAATATGAGCTAAGGGGTCTCCTATGAGTATAATCACCCAAAAATTTCCCATAAATAGCCCTAAAATAGGCCAAAAAATTGAAACCCTAAAATTTGCGATGGGGGTGCACAATCGCGATGGTGTGAGACAATCGCGATGGTCTGGGACCGTCGCGATGGCATGAAGGTGAGCAATCGCGATGGCGTGATGTGCGAACCGTCGCGATGGTCTGAAGTGCACGGTCACGATGGTCCAAAAGTGAGCAATCGCGATGGTCGGGGTGAGTGAACAATCGCGATGGCTCGATCAAGCGGACAATCGCGATGGCGTCAGTCAACGGTCAACGTGAACAATCGCGATGGTCCAAAGTGAACCGTCGCGATGGTCACAGATGCGATGGCGTGAGCCAATCGCGATGGTCAGGGCGCGATGGCTTGAGCCAATCGCGATGGTGTAAGGGTGTCGTCGCGATGGCGGGAAGTGTGAACCGTCGCGATGGTCTAGCTTGCCACGTGGCACCGTCGGCGCGATGGCGTGAGCCAATCGCGATGGTGTGGGGTCAACTGAACAGTTGCGATGGTCTGCGAACCGTCGCGATGGTCCAAATGAACCGTCGCGATGGTCCAGCCGAGCCGTCGCGATGGCGTGAGCCTATCGCGATGGTGTGACACAATCGCGATGGCCTGAGACCGTCGCGATGGTCCACCAAACTAATAATTTTGCAGATGCGTCTGTGGATTCCTATACACGCAAGGGTCGCCTACACGGTGGTGAACTCGCCTTCCTAAAAATCCGAACTTTGCAGACCATCGCGATGGTCTGACACAGTCGGAAATTTCTAATAGAAACTGAAAATTTTACCTTTCCCAAGCTTTCCTGATGCACTGGAGCTCTGTACCTGCAAGAAAACTCAAGAAAACAAAAGTACACACAAGCACCAAAGCTCTCTCTCACTCTCTCGCATGCACAAATGAGGGGAAATGAGGAGAATGGGTGGATATGGTGAATTTTCTGATTTTTTTGGAGATGAAGATGATGATGCGGTGATGAAGATGGAGTGTGGGGGAGGTGAAAAACAACAAAAACTAAGTAAAAACAACAACAAAAACTGAAATTTTTTACCTTCCAACGCCACTTCTTGCTATACTCTTACCATCACACATTCGTCCTAGACTCGATCCCCGGCAACGGCACCAAATTTGGTGTTGCTCTAGCACAATGGTGAGAACCACGTTAAGAAGCTTCACCTCCTTAATTGTCAATCCGCGGAAGAGATAGGAGTGATATGAAGATCGTGAATGTGAGATGATGTGAGAGTGAAGGTGAGAAGCACCAAGATGCACACACACACATACACACACAATGAAGAGACAAGCAAGACACAATGGAAGGTGAGAAATTAACTCTATTACTTAAGAATAATCTTACAAGCTCAAAATAGCTCTAAGCTCTTCTCTACTCCAACAAGCTCACCTCAAAAATGAGCTCTCTAGCTCTTTTTATAGTTTCTAGACTAGTTTTGACCGGTTTCACATCTAGTGACCGGCATAGTTAAAAATTAGGTCCTAGATGCTATTTGGAAGGGTAAACGGTGTCTAAAAATAAGGAAAAATGATACGCTTGTTCTACCTAAGCTCTTCAAGCTCGAGGACTCCTCGGCTTGCACAAAATGGAGCTAGAAAGTAAGAAAAGGGTTTTTCTATGTTACATATGTTACATTAGTGATAAAAATCACTGTTGGAGGTTTTTGAAAAGTATTTCTAAAACATGATTCTTTGAAAAAAGATTCGACTGGCTCCCTGATCTGTCATTACATGCTTCCACGTCTTCTATGCCTCTGGCTGCTTCCAACACCAAGTCTCATTGTCAATGACTGCATCATACTCTTCCTTCATAGCTTTTTCCCAATTCTGCTTTCCTTTGGCTTCATCATATGTGGATGGGTCTTCATCTACTTATAAGCATAATCTTTAGTAGTCAAGAATGAAGTATCATAGATATACCTTGTGGGTTTCCATTTGTGCCTTGATGACCATCTGAGTTCTCCACTTCTTGAAGTTTCCGGTTCATCACATTCTGGATCAAACCTTGGCATTTCTTCAACTTCAACTAGTGCTTCATTGTTCTCTTCTTCTTCAAAGATTTGAACCTTTGATTTACCTTTCTTCTGATTCAATGTTTCTTCGAGACCTGCATAAGTATTATTTGTACATGAATACCAAGTACTTTGCTCATCAAATGTGACATCCTTTGATACAAGAAATTGCTTTGTTGATGGACTCCACAACCTCTATCCCATTTGCTTATCATCATAACCAATGAATACATATTTTTCAGCCTTTGGTTCCAACTTATGCTTTAATTGAGAGGGAACATAAGCATAATCTAAGCAACCAAATACTTTGCAATGATCTAATGTACGTCTCTTACCCCACCAAGCCTCATATGGTTTCATACCTTGCAAATATTTACATGGTAGCCTATTAACCAGGTATGTGGCTGTATTTACAGCCTCAGCCCACAAATAATTAGGGAAATTCTTTTCTTTCATCATTGATCTTGCACACTCAAAAAGAGTTATATTTCTCCTTTCTACTACACCGTTTTGTTGAGGAGAGTACCTGCAAGTAACTTCTCTCTGTATACCTGCATTCCACAAATAATTACTGAATTCATTTGAGAAATACTCTCCCCCTCCATCTGATCTTAACCTCTTCAATTTTTGTCCCGTAATTCTTTCTGCATATGCATGATAGTGTTTAAATGTACTAAACACTTCTGATTATAAGTTTAAACTTTTTACAAACCATCAAGTGTTACTCTATTTGGTGAATAAACCTTGCAATATAGGTAGATTCGTAAGATGGTTTCTCTTACTAATGGAATATGCCTTTGAAGTAGTTGTTAGGAAAGGTAAGACCCACCTTAGGATGGATCACCTATCTAGACTGACCTCAAGAGAGTCCCCATAGGGAGTGTCTAATGAACTTCTCGATGGTTACTTATTCAACTTGAAAGTCATGCCTAACTAGGCCACAACTATCATGCCTATTCTCACCATTGGACCTAAGAATTATTTACTGAAAAGCAAATGGTAAAGAGGTGGTGAAATCTTAAAAATATCACATAATGGTAGGTAGTGTATACAAACACATAGATCAAGACATATTGACTTGTTGTGTGGAAGAAGATATGCAAAACTGTTGCAATTAGCACATGTAGGTGCACCAAAGAAACATCCCGCTAGACATCAAACCCTCTATACTCTGCAAAGATTAGGTGCATATTGGCCAACCATGGAAGCAGATGTTTGTAAGGTGTGTATGGATTGTAAAGCCTGTTGCAATATACCACTAGTAGAACATGCTACTATGTATCAAGTATCCCTAATGCTAGATTGGAGTAGTCCTTCAGTTGACTTTTAAAAGATGAAAATTTTCCCTCAAGAGATGATGTTAGCTAGGTGAAGAAGCTTAGAAAACACAGTGTACCTAAGTCATGAAGCCTTAGGGACTTGTATCGATGAGACTAGACCTCGATCGCCCCACAAGTGCATATAGTGGTGGATTAATACACGTTTAATTATCAATCCGAGGAACCACAAGAACCAAGTGTATGAAGATGTGTGCACACATGATGGTAAGTGAAGTATCAAAGCTACAATGCATGGGACTAGTCTCAGCTACCTCTCCAACTCACGAATCCTCTGAAAATGCATGTTGCAATACCATTTACAGCAATAAGCACAAATTCAAACTTCTCTCTCAGCTCGGAACTCCAAATATGGCCAATAGAAAGTTCATTTTGAAGCTCTTAATGAGACACATCTACTACAACAGTTCTCATGCAATGGGAAGGTGTAGCTCAGTGATGAGTAGCACCTCCTTTAATGTCAATCCGGGAAGACGTGAGGATGGTATGAAGACCTCGAGCAAGTGAAGGCACAAGTGCGTGAGTGTGAAGCACATTAAAATGCACACACATACACACGTGCACACAAGGCAAGACAAAGAGTGAGAAGCAATGGAGTCCTTCTTCTTGTGTGCTCAACTCCTTGATGTCTGAAAAATTTTGATGGCCTACTTGCCGGATCTTTGTTGGCTACTGTGTCTGCTTGTGCTATCTCTTCGTTCCGACCCTCTTTGTCTTGTGGCTCCTTCGGTTCCCTGACTGCTGCCAACACCCCCCCCCACTCTCGCATCTGTCGCCCCTGACAGACCCTTGTCTAGATGTTCTTTGAACGTAATATTGGACAACATCGGAAGCGAGGTGATGTTCTTCCAATCTGAGCCCCCGTGCTAGATCTGTTAATAATGCATCCCAATTTACTAGTCCTGGTACGTCCGGATGTGGCACCCGCAATTGTTCTGAATGGATGGTTCTCTCCACAGCGAATAAGTGGAGGAGATGTGAGGGCCTGGGTACAAATATTTCTGAGTGATATTCCCAGAATCTCGTTATGAACATCTCCTCGAATGTCTATTTAAAACAAGTTGGGAGGTACTTTATTCTGGCGTGCCAAGCATATATTACCTCTATGGATGGGGTTGTGCTCATGTCGTATACCAGATCTTGGTTTCCTGTAAGAAAGCCGACACCTGAGAAGTGGGGGTCTTTAATATTCTTGAAGGTCTTGAAGGTGATTATCATTAGTTCAAAGATTTTCATACATATTTGTGCCATCACGTCGGGGGTATTCCGTAGTCGAGTGCTCCAGTGTCTGATGGTAGAAATCATGTAATTTACAGTGGGAGGGCCTTGTGGCGGTGCTAGATAAACATAATTTAACCACTTTGCGCAACCCTTGACATTCTTGACAGTAATTGTAAACTCTGGCCAAGTGCGCCGGCGGAATACTCGAACATAACAAGGATTGTATTTAATAAAAAGGGGCATGTTAGTCCAGGTACGAACCATTTCCGGGTAGGTTTCAAGAAGACGGATTCTCCAGGTTGGTTGATGAATGGAGCCTTTCTTCGCACTTTCTGGGATATCCTCTGGCCCAAATTGTGTGGCAAAAGGTGGAGGTTTGCCACATTTGCGCTGAATCTCTGCATTATAATCTGCAAGGAGCACACAATATGGCGCATATTGATCATCGTTTGTGCCGATCCATCTATGATGAGACATGCTTCGAAAGTATTCAGACTTGATGATGGTGTCTTCTAACTTTGCCATAGATTGGATTTGAATGGCCACTCTATCTTCATGGGTTGTTGCTGTCTTCTCTAGTGCTTGGAGCCATTCAGGTACTTCAACTTCTAATGTGTCCATTCCTTCTGAGGTTTGTGCACCACCTGGCATCGGCATAGGAACGTATGGTTCCTCATATGTTTCATCCACCTCAATGGGTACTAAGTCCTCCGGTTCGGGTTCTACAACTGGGGAGGGCTGCCTTTCATATTCTAGTAACTTTTTCTGGAGCTCCGCCACCTGCTCTGTCAATGCCTTTACTTCCTCTGAAGTCGAGGCCGTTTCTATTACCTTGGGTGGAGCCTCCTGTTCCCGGAGCTGGCTACGTAGCTCATCTCGTTCCCTTTCCAAGTCATCATGTGCTTCTAATAAATCCGCATAACTTTCCAAGATGGTTTTCATTATTTCTGTGGGAACCGCTTTGAACTGTTCTGGATCGATCTCATGAGGGGAACCTTCCATGGCCGCTTCCAGATTTTCTTCATTTTGTTTCTGCAACCGTTTATTTTCTTCAAGTGCTGTAGCCATATGCTTTCGAAGTAGAGCTAAATTACGCCGGACTCTCAAGTTATCTGATTGGTACACCTCCAGCAAGGCTTCGAGTTGTTTGACACCGGGTTCTGCTGATGGTTGGGGTGTCTCCACGAGTGTTTGATGGGCTTGCTCGAGAGTAGTGTAGTGCTGGTTGAGTTCCGCATTTTCTTCTGCTAGCGTTGTAAGTTGCCTCTGTAGGTTCTGATGATTCGTTGTCAACTGTTGATGGCGGCCTTCGAGATCCCTGTACTCACGCTGAAGTTGATATACACACTGATGTAATGATAGGAATATACTATTTACATTAAAAGATGCAGGTAAAGATGAAGATGCAGGGGGAATGGGGATGGGGAAGGGAGTTGTGAATGCTGTGGAATCAAGTGGTGAAGTTGGTGGAGGGGGTATGGGAGATTGAGGTTGTGTGGGGGGTGGGGGTGGTACTGTGGCGGGTGATGTCTCCATTGTGTCAAATGTGGGTGTGACAGTAAAGAGGGGGACCGTGGGAGGGGTGGACGTGATATTGGTGAAGAGTGTCGTGAAGGTGGGCATGGAAACTCCTCGGAATTGGATGCCGGGAGAGAGAGGAATCCCCATGACGACTGTGGTGACGGTAGAAAAGGGTGTGGTCGTGTCGGTTGGTGAGGTGAAGTGTGTAGTGAGAGGTGAGGTGGGTGGAGAGAGTTGTTCCTCCTGATGTTCTTCTGTTGGTGTGCGGCCTCCCGGTTCTGACACATTGATGTGTATTTGTTTTCCAGAACACATGGGTCGGGCAGGCACACGTTTCTCGAATCGATTAATGTATGTCATGGCTGCATGTATGGCTTCATCTAAGCCGACCGCCTCTGTGTGTAGGTTCATGGATTCGATAAACATATCGTCCACGCCTTCCTCTACCAATAGTTGGCTCATGAGCACCTTGCCTGATTCAAGTGACATTTTATGTTGTTCCTGAACTTGCTTCATGGTTTGGTACAATCTTTTTATTTGTGCCGAATATGCTGGGGCACTTGCTAGCTCTGAGAGTTCATCATATTCTTGATGTTGTTCTTCGTCAGCTTCTTCTTCTTCTCCTCCTGCCTCTTGTTCATTTCCTTCGACGTCTACGACGACTGGTTGTGTCGGTGCGGGTGTTGTTGTGGTGTGTCACTCTAGCACAATGGTGAGTACCAACGTGAGAAGATTCACCTCATAATTGTCAATCCGTGGAGACATGAGGACTAGTATGAAGACTATGAGCAAGTGAAGGCACAAGTGCGTGAGTGAGAAGCACACAGGCATGCACACACATACACACACACGCGCACACAAGGCAAGAACAAGGAGAGGAACAATGGAGTTCTTTGCATTAATCAAAAGGTCTCTTACATAAGTTCAATTCACAAACCATCTAACCCCAAAAATGAGCTCTCTAGCCCTTTTTATAGTTTTTTGACTAGTTTTGGCCCTGTCCAGACCTAGTGTTCGGCCTAGTTAAAAATTAAGTTCCAGGGCTTATTTGAGGGCTCAAACGAAGTCTAAAAATTATGAAAATTGGTACGATGGTACTTCTAATACTCCTCAAGCTCGAGGACTCCTCGGCTTGCACAAAATGGAGTCTATTCTACCAAAAACGGGATTTACAATGTTTGTGTAGTGATTAAAATCACTTGAGTTGTAAATAATCCATGGGAAAAAATGATTTGGCCTTGTTGCCGTATTGTGCATGACTCCTCTGTTGCTTTGTATGCCAACACGCCCCCCTTCCTAGCGTCTGTCGCCCCTGACAGACCTTTGTTCTCTCGGGTGGTCGATATAATATTGGATGACATTGGTGGCCAGTTCATGTTCTCCTATCCTTAAGCCTCTTGCTAGATCAGCTTCCAATGCATCCCAATTTATTGCACCAGGGGTCTCTGGTTGCGGGGTGGTGTAGTACTCTGAGTACATTGCTTGTTCACAAGCAAAAAGTTGGAGCAGATGTGTTGGCTTTGGTGCGAAAATCTCCGAGTGATACTCCCAGAAACCTGATCTGAACATTTCTTCGAAGGTCTGTTTGTAGCAGGCAGGGAGGTATTTGATGCGTGCATGCCAGGCGTAAGCCACACGAATACTGGGGGTGGTGCTCATGTCATACACCAAGTCGTAATTTCCATTGCTAAACCCCGGGAGACGTACCTGTGGTGCGGCTGCATTTCTAAAAGTCTTCAGGACTACTTGCATCATATCTAAGATTTTAAGCATCATTTGCGCTGCTACATCTTGCATGGGCTTCAAGCGCGGCATCCAGTGGCGAATGGTTCCCATCATATATGCTACCGACGGTGGTCCCTGTGGTGGCGCAATGTACGGGTAGTTCAGCCATTCCTTGCATTGCGCGTTGTTCTGTACCTTGATATTGAATGCCTTCCAAGACCTGCGGCGTGGGACTGGACCGTAGCATGGATTGTATAGGAGGTGTAAAGGCGCGTTGTTCCATGTGCGTAGCATTTCTGGATATGTCTCTAGAAGTTTTTGCCGCCAGGTGGGTTGACGAATTTTGCCTTTTTGCACCTCTGGAGGAAGGTCTTCGGGTTGAAATTGGGTCGCAAAGGTAGGAATCTGACCCGTGACTCTTTGTATTTCTGCATTATAATCAGCCAAGATAATATAATACGGCCTGTATTGGAGTTCAGATGAGAGGATCAGGCGTCTCGATGACAGGTTCTTGAAGTAAGCCGATTGTAACACAGTTTCCTCTATGACCCTCATGGCCTGATTTTGCACTACTGTGCGCTCTTCGTGCGAGCTCCCGATTTCCTCCACTTGACGTAGCCATGGGGGCCGTGGTGCCTCGAATGTGTCCTGAGCTTCTTCTGTTTGTTGGCCTCCTGGGAATGGTTGTGGATCGTATTCTTCGTCAAACGTTTGTTCCACAGGAATTTGCACAACTTCTTCGTCCGTGGGAGCCTCTGGAGGGGAAGGTGGTCTCTCATATTGTAGTAGAAGTGTTTGCAATTCAGTGACCTGTTTCTGGAGATCTTTTATGGCCTCTGCGTCTGTGAGAAGTGAAGCCGCGGAGGGGGTGGTTGGAGAGGCTGCTGTTGGTCCTTTTTGGTGTTCCTGCTTCAATTGTCCCAGTTCCTCCGATAGTTTATCATGTGCTTCAAGCAGCATGGCATAGTCTTCCAATATGATGGGCTGATGGGTGCCCCCGGTGTGCTCTCAATAGCTGCCTCCAGGTTCTCTTGATTTTGTACTTGCAGACGTCGATTCTCTTCCTGAGCGGCCGCAAGATGGCGTTTGAGTAGAGCCATATTTCGCTGAAGCTTTGAGTTGCGTTCGAGCTGTGTCCGTAGGTGACCTTCTACCACCTGTATCGCTTCCTGATCTGTGTTCTGTAACTGTACCTCCAATATGCCATGAGCTTCTTGGAGAGTTTGGAACTGTGTGTGGAGGCGAGCATTTTCCTCTTCTACTGCTTGAAACTTGGATGGGCTGATGGGTGCCCCCGGTGTGCTCTCAATAGCTGCCTCCAGGTTCTCTTGATTTTGTACTTGCAGACGTCGATTCTCTTCCTGAGCGGCCGCAAGATGGCGTTTGAGTAGAGCCATATTTCGCTGAAGCTTTGAGTTGCGTTCGAGTTGTGTCCGTAGGTGACCTTCTACCACCTGTATCGCTTCCTGATCTGTGTTCTGTAACTGTACCTCCAATATGCCATGAGCTTCTTGGAGAGTTTGGAACTGTGTGTGGAGGCGAGCATTTTCCTCTTCTAGTGCCGCAAGGTGGTGCTGTAGTGTTTCTGAGTGCTCGTGCAGGCGTTCATTCTGTTGCTGGAGCTGAATGTAATCTGTCCTTAAGTTTGATATACAAGCAAGCATGGTGTCCAATGCACTTCCTATAGATGAGTGGGTGGTGTTTACAGTGGGAGATGCATGGGAAGGGAATTGGGGATGGGGAAGAGTGAATGATGTGTCTATTGAAGTCGTGTGTGTGAGTGAGATTGGTGGAGGGGGAATGGGAGGAGGTGGAATCGTGGGGGGAGGTGCCGTGGGTGGTGAAATGTCCATACCTTCAGGAGTGGGTGCGAGTGTGGGGCCTGCCATATACATTGGAATGGTAGGTGGTGTGTGTGTGGAAGTGGTGAATAGATGAGAAGTGGGGTGGGGAGCTGAAAAGAAAGGAAATGGTTGAGACCTGGGTTGAAAAGTTCTAGCAAGGAGGTCATGGAGGAATTGTAGAAATGGAGAGATGGAGGTCGGGGGTTGAGGTCGTAGATTTGAAGAGGGCATGAAGGGTTGCATGGTAGCAGGGAAACCCATGAATGTGGATCTAGGGTCAGGATGACCTATGGCTGAGGGCATGGGGGATGGTTGCCCTAGGGCAGGCTCTATGAGCGGTTCGGTGGATTGTGTAGTGATGGGGGTTGCTTCAAAGATTGGGTTATCAGTGGTAGAGAATAGGGTGGAACTAGAGATGGGAGTACGGAAGATGAAGGTTGGTTCGGTGGGTTGAGTGGTCGAGGTGATTTCCACTGTTTCTGCTCTAGGAGGCGATGGTGGGGGTGTGGGTGGTTGTGGCTCTGTGGACTCCTCATGGGTGACTGGGTGCTCTTGGCTAGCGGTTTCGGTTGCTTGGGAGGTTGTCCTGATAGGTTCAGATGTAATAGTTGGCTCTTCTGCAGTTGTAATGGGAATCTGGATATTCTTACCTGAGCGTGGTCGTGTCTGGAACCTTCGTGGGTCATATTGAACTGGAGACCTCCGAATGGCAGTGCGCACTGCTTCCACTACCCCATATGTTTCTGCCATCAATAAGAGACCTTCCCTATGCTCTGAGTCAACTCCTGCTTCTTCCAACAACTGAGTCATGAGTACTCTGCTACTCTGTTCGGTGAGTAGTTGTTGCGATCGCACTCTTTCCATAATCTGATACAGCCTTCGGAGTTCTGCTGTATAGGCTGGGGCTTCAGTGGTCTCCTCTTCATACGCTCCTTCTTCTTCTAGGTGTCCTTGTTGTTGACCTTGCTGAGCGTCACTCCAATGTACATGTCGACCGTCTGTAGACTTTCTTCTTCTTCGTGAGGATGTGCCTTGCTCCTCTGCCTCTGAATAAAACTCCACATCAAAGAATTGTGTACTTTGTAGGAATGCTTCGAAGTCCTGGGGGTCCATTCCTTCAGCATCTCCAGTGGCAACAAATTCGAATTCAGGTGGAACAGGAGGAGCCGATGGGGTAGCTTGTGTCGTAGTTTCAGATCCCGACCTGGGTATCCTAATGGTAAAGGGAGGTACAGTGGCCTCCCTTCGTGGCGATACCTCAGGAGTAGTCAGAACTTCCCTTGTCTGGACACAAGGGATCGCACCCCTCATGCGCTTGGATTGATGTGTGGACGTCTTGAGCCTTTTAAACATTTGTAATTGTGCCCAAGTTAAGGCACGTTCAATGGGGACATCGTATGCTAGGCACCGGTAAATAATGCGTGTGATTGCACAGCATCCGTTCACCACTAATTTCCTAGAAGACCGTTTGTTTGCTTCATACAATTGATCTATAATCCATACCGGTAGCTTAATGGGTAACGCACCTGCTTCCGCTAAGTAGAGAGCGAACCAGATTCTCTTGTGTGGTTGTGTGAAGCGGTCTTGGCCAGGAAAGGCGAAATGTTGCATGCACATGCGGAGAGGGATGGACACGTTTGGTGTGAGTGCTGCCATATCTTTAAGCTTCAATAGTTTCCTATCCTTCATGTTAGTGGGAACAAGAGCATCCTTTTCAGAGGGTACATGCGTGCCATGCATATTCAAAGCGTCGCTTACCAACTCCACAGTAAGTTCAAACCTCTTCAACTCGTTGTTGCCCAGCAAGGAGGGAAGAACAAATGATCCGGGTTTGTCCTTTTCTTCATTAGCTTGTAATGTGGAGACCAAATAGTAACATCGGAGGAGATTTGGTTTAGGTAGTGGGGCTTCAAAGTATTCTGCCAGCCCTGCTCGTTGCCATATGGTCTGGAGATCCTCGGTGTTCTGTAAAGTCTCGAACTCCTTGGAGAAAAATTGGAATCGAACCCATGATCTGTCATACTCGCACTTAGACTCCCATATATACTTGGCCTCTCCTAATGGACCTGGCATGCCATTGAACCAATGAGAATTGGCATGGACTCTTTCCGTGATCCGTGTAGGTGGATCCGGCACCGGGATTTGCTGAAGGTGCTGCAGCTCCACTGGTCGTTCAGTTGGTGGCACATCCACAGGTAGACTATCCACATCAATTCCTGCAGTAAGTATCCCTACTTGTGAGCCCGAACCTGTCGCTTCTGCCATTTTACTTCTTGCCTTCTGATTCTGTGAGAATATAGAATCATGTGTTAACATCGTAATGGACAGAATAAATCCGTTGTTGTCCCCGTTACAACATTAACATGAGGTAGATGGTGAGTTAGTGGTTAGTGAGTGCACGAAGACAGTGTGTGTAGTTAATGCTTGGGTATTCCTAGGAGACTAATGCAGTTAGTAAGTGGGGGTGAATTTACAAATTGGGGTCGGGGGGTTTATTACAGGTCTTAAGCTGCCAAATGCAGTGGATGGGTTTTTCTCTTGGTTTCGTAGAGACGCTAGAGAACATTATAGGTGTATCAGCTTGAACATGAGGCCTTTTAGGGACCCATTTACAAATGATTCTGTTCGTGCTCATGGGCCTTGGTGTGTTCGTGAGTGTTGAAAACGAGTGGATGCCGGTTGTGCGAGTGAATGGGTTACGTTGTATAGGTTGTGGCTTCGGTGTAGCTATTTGCGCCTGCAAGCAAGCCTTAGGCACCCAAATTTGTCTTGATTGTGGGCTAGCCTTCATCGACTTCTTGGGCACCCAAATAGATTTCACGTTAGCAGAAGAATTTCCGAAAGACTTCTTATTAGTGTCGTGTTGTTGGTTACTAATAAGAGGCTTTGCCCGTGTGGTTGGCTTGAGTGCAACCGGGTGTTCGCCTTTCCGCACCCACACTTGTTTCACTTGCTGGGACATTTTGCTGCGCAGGTACTTTGGATCCCCGACATAGGTAGTACTCTGCTTCTTCTGCCTTTGATCCACCTTTGGTTGTTGCCTCCTTCTGGCCTTTGGAAAAGAAGGGAGTTCCTTTGCATCCCTGACTCCTTTTTTGCGAATATCATTCCTCTGCAACACATAGTTTTGGACAAGAACAACATGGTCATCTTCATGTGTATTCTTGGAAGGACCAGGAGTCTGTGCCTTTCCTAGTTCCTTGAGTGCTTCATTATCTAACTCTACTGTAATTCGACTATGATTGACCCAAACCTGAAGAAGTCCACTTCTTAAGTTTAAGTTGACTGCTTGGTCATAGATCCAATCTTGACCCAAGACAAGAGGTTCAGTGAGATCCTCGTCTTGACACACTAGTACTTTAACTGTTATAGCCTCATCATGAATATAGAGGGGAAGTTCCACCTCGCCCATGCAAGGGGTTTCCACTCCTCCCAATCCTATGAGATACGCTTCCACAGGATTGACAGTTAACTGCAACTCTTGACAGTAAGACAATTTAACAGCACTAGTGGCTGCACCTGAGTCAATCAAGGCTCTTACGGTCCTTGCACTCTTTCCTTGTCCTATATCTAGGGTTATGAAAGGACGTCGATCAATTATCCTATGCGAACTTGTTCCTGCGACTTCACACATGGCCATAGGATATCCTTGATCTGCATAGTCATCTGTTCTAGTCTGATCTCGGCCTTGCCTTCGTAACTTCATCCTTCTGATGCGTTCTAAAGCTTCTGCTTGAGCCTCTTCTCGAATTTGCTTTTCTTCCTCTTTGCGTTTCTTAGCAGTGTTGAGTCGGCTGAGCATTTCCTCCGTGAGGGGTTCCTGATACAACTTGACTCTGCAACCGCTAATATAGTTTGGGAGAATATCACCTTCTAGCGTGGCTAATTGTACTGCTCCACTCGTGGAGATCCTATTGATGATCATAGGTCCGTAGCCTCTCTTTTCTAGCTTCCTTGCGTGTTGTTTCAGTGTATAGACTAAAACTAGATCTCCTGCTTTCAAGCCCTTATCCTTCACATGGGCATCGAAATATGCCTTCTGTCTCTTCTTGGCTGCATATATTCCTGCAACGGCTCTCAGTCTTGTTTCCCCTAATCGTTCAAGGTCAAAGATCCTAGAGGAGAGCTCATGACCTGTCCATTCGTGCTCTTGTGCTACTTTCAACGTAGGAATCAGGAAATCCAAGGGTAGCACAGCGTTGTCGTCAGGATTTGAATTCAAAGATTGATAGTCAAGTAGGAGACACTATTTTAAAGCTTCGTTGAAGGTAAATACAAAGGAAAGGTTGGTTGCAATAGAAGAATGTTGTGAACTCGGTCAAGGGTTCATGCTTGCTGAACGAGATCTTGCTATACGAGGTTTTGGATCTGTGTTTGGTGAAAAGCAAAGTGGTGAAGCAGCACATATTGGCCAAGACCTATTTTTTGACCTTCTTTTTGATACAATGTCGAAGGCAGACAGTCATATATTCTTTCAATATGATTACAAGGAGGTAAAGCTTGACGTGAAGTTTGATTACTGTATCGGAAATGATTATATTCAAGATGCACACAAGTATGACAATGTACTCTCAGATCTAGAGGTGGCGGCCTGTAATGGTATGATGGAGCTCATGTACTTTACAAACAACCTTCGATGTGACTTTGGGCGGGAGACTTCTTCCTTCAAGGTCTTACTTCAATCAGTGTACATAAGGAGGATAGCAGCAGACGTGGGGATCCATCATATATATGTGCATGGGGAAACCATAGTCATGGAGAGTGGGATGAGTGAAACGTTCTTCAAAATTCTAAAAGAAGGAATATCATCAGATTCATTTCTGACATCATTAACTTTCAAAACAGGAGTGATCGAGATTCAATTGTTGGTAGAACTCTCTCCGGATCGCCTGATCGATCGTATTTTTGCTTCAATGGTTGAATTACGCAAGGGCCTGTCACACTTTGCCAAGCAGTAGAAACTTATGTTCCATCGTAGTTTCTATTTCAGCCATATTAATTGTTCAATGAGATCCTGTATGTGGATACTTAGTGACCTAGGAGTCTTTGTTCTTGCGCCAGAGAAGGCTAGATCTAGAACAAAATGGTGAGGATCGTGGCTGGAAGAGCGGGATAGTAATCACGTGGGGGAGGATATCCGGAAGCGGCTGAAGAAGAAAACAAAGGAATTTGAATGGATGCGCTTCATTGTGCGAATGGCTAATCCTCAACAGAGATAGAATTTAAGACAGTTATTTGTATGATCTGGAGGTCTGCGTCAATATACACAGAAGACGACTAGGGGACTCTCGGAGTTCAAAGGGGGACGCCCATTCCAGCCCAGGGAACTCTTGACAACAACCATCAGAGATGAACGAAAGGAGCAATAGATTGTGAGGGAGAGGAAGGAGGGGCGGAGTCCATTTCGATGAGGAGAAGGATCGCAAAAAAGGGAATTCATGTTTTTTGCTATGACAGACGGGGAACGGGCTTGAACAAGGAAGGCAGGCGCTCGTTCGGATGGCACCATCACTGTGACAATGACTTTGACATGCTGCGCTGGTGATTGAAAGAAGGCAGATGCCATTACTTGGACAGCTGATTGAGGTTACCATCTGTTTTTAATTGAATTTTAATGCGTACGACACTGTTCTGACGATCACCTAATACATCTGGAAAACTATGAAGTCTGTGCTCTTTTTGTAGTTTTCGTATAGTTTTTCAACTATAAATCTTGAATCTGTATTAATACGATGCGGGTTTTTTTTATCTGATATGCTAATGTATTGATTTAAATCAAAACACTATGAAATCCTCAGTTTTATTTTGAAAAAACGATCATTCTTTATATGGCAGATGTGTTTTCTTCTAAGATGATCTGATAACATCTTCACAGACGCAGGATATAGTGCATTGCGCATATGGAATTAATTCAATTTATATTCTTTATATTTCCAAGGGAATGTGACGAATGACTTTGCCGACTTTGCCATAGTTTGACTCACGACATTCAGAGAATGAATGATTGGGGAAGGTTTAGAGGATTCATTTCACATGAGAAGTATAACAGCTGAAGACGAGAATTGATTTTTTTTTAAGGAATAATGCTTCTGGTCAGTTCATGGTCTATATTCTGATGATTTGACGACTGAAGGACTTGACAGTAGAGGAGCTCAAGGAGTTCTGAATGCTGAAGAAAAACCAAGCTACTGCCATCAACTTTTGCTACTCGATCCGATATCTGCTTGTTTTTTGCTTCTGTCAATGGCTTTTCCTATGTCAATGTCAAGGCATGCATGCACGAAGACGTATGGTGAAATTCATTTGTAACCTGCATGAGGACGACGACATGAATACTTTACGATGCGCTAAATCTCTGAAGCTACTTGAAACTTTTCCTTCGTACTGCAATAAGCGTCTTATGACAACATGTACACTGCTGATGATATAGTACAATTCTCACTCTTATGTGCAGGAGTACACATAGACAAGGATGCGCGTGAAGAAATAGTCCTCTGATCATCATGACTCAGATTTCATATATTCAACTTGTGTGATTTGCTTTGGTAAATTGATGAGTCATTACGTTTTAGTTACCTATTGCCTGTGTTCATAGAGTATATATGTGTTTTAAAAACTTCAATATCTGTTCTTGAACGACAATAATCGTGGTCTGACAAATTTGTTCTTATGTTAGTTGTTCTCAACATCATATGGAGGAGCCATATGAATTTCTGTTCTGCAAAAAAAAACAAAGAACATAAATTCTCTCTGAAAATCTCTTACACGATTGAACACATGCAAATCTGACATTAAGCGACCTTTTTCTTCAATATATTTGTGAGTTTCCTTAATTGTTGAAGTTTCTAAATGCCATGAGTTTCGAAACTTGCTAAGCATTACGACTCTTATAAACGATACATTTTAGAAACGCTTTGTCCTATGTTTGTATGACAATATAGATTGCTAGTAAGGAGAGGATTGTGTGAGCTTTGAATGGAATGAATCATCCATCCGTGGTGCAATATAGAGCATAAATATTAAGAAAAGTGAGCCAAATTTATGCAGGAACTCTGATTGTATTGAATCTCCAAGCCAATCGGATAAACAATGAAGAAAGCTCCATAAGCTGACAGAGAGGCAAAAAGCTACAGATTGTAAAAGAGGAGAGTTGGAAAAGGAGAGAGTCAAGAGGTTTGTTTTTTTTTTCTGAGGCAGCACTAAAAGAAAGAACTCTCCTTTAGTTCATATAGTGGTTTGACTTTACAAGACCTTAGGTTGACCCAAGAGAAATACCTCTCTCATACTTAACTATAAATGGCTTATTAAGTGAGGTATAAATTTCTTTGAAGGAACTTTGTTTACATTTTGAGTAATTTTATCCTATTTTCACCCTCCTTTCCATGAACTCCTCGACATACCTGGTGAACCCGACGTGAAAGGAGGAGAGTGTAGAGATCCTGATCCTAGTTTAAAGAGTGGTGCAGTTGAGTGAGCTCATTGTGCTTGACCATTTATGGGCGACGCAACGATGGATGTTATAACCCAACTTCTGCGCTTTCAGCAGGACGAGAAAAGACGAAGTGCCATTCAGGCATTTCATGAGCGAGTAGTTAGAAGAAGTGGATATTTCAGTGGTAAAAATGTTACTCGTTTTTGCAAGGAATATGAATTGGAGGCACGATACCTTGGTACGGGTCTAACACCATTAAGTGATCAAGAATTAATTGACAATTTTGTATACGTTTCGGAATTACATTTGCGTGACCGACTAGTTGTGGATGCACCTCGACTAGTTATAGAAGGGCAAATAAGATGGTCACAATACAAGATGATACTCATAAGGATGTTTGCACTGGATGACGAAGATAAGGTGACTAGATCCACATTTCTAAAGTGGATACATAAACCAAAAGATCAATCTGTTCTAGATATAAAAAGAGAGTTTGATCAACAATTTGCAGATTTATCTGATTATGATAGGAGGGCTATGGATCAAGAAAAGGTATCCTTGTTTCTTCGGGCTATAGATTCAAAAGCCCGAGAAGAAATTTTTCCACAATTACAACAAATAGGAACTGAGTCTGGTCTTACCGAGGACTGGGGTAATGTAGACGAAGCTGTTAGGGGATATGTAGAAAAGCAAAGAACTTTGTCTAAGTTCATGCAAAGCTGGCATGATGATTTGCAAGAAGAACAAGCTCAGGCTGTTCAGCAACCTGTACAGAACCCTCAGGTAAACCTACCAATACCAAAGGATGTTGTGCCCACTAATACAATGGAAGATATGTTCAAAAAGTTTAGTGACCTTACGATTCAAAGTATGAAGCAGATGATTGAATCTCAATCTTTACAAGCACCGGCACCTAAAAATCCAAAAGCTCCAGAAATTAAAAGATGTATTTGGTGTGACTCTTTGGAGCATAACAGATACTCATGTGAGAGCTTCAAAGAAGCATTAGCAAAGAACTTGGTATTCGTTAAGGAAAAGATGATATATGATTCTAAGACTGGAGAAAAGGTAAACATTAATTTTGGTCGGGGAGGGATGAAAATATTCTTCCCTGGCATTTGTGAAAATGTTGCTTCAACATCGCATACGTATGCATGTCAGGTAGTTGACGGAAATAATGACTTAGAACCGTGGTCTAAAGTAATAAAGTCCTTAGACCGCGGGAAGATGCATCATGAAATTTTAAAGACAGCTAGTAATGAAATCCGAGGGGTAAGTGGATGGGATGATCCAGTAGACACTCTTTCGGTTGTTACATACCTATGCTCTTCGGTAGAGCATGAAGCAGTAGTGGAGGAGAAACGAAGAAGAACCAATGAGGGTGAAGAGGAGAAAAGGAGGACTAGGCGTCAAGTAGAAGCCTCGAATGAACAACCTCAAATACCAAACCAAAGCCATCCAACACAAACAAACCAAATAGATCCACCATCACAACCAACAATAATCCAACCAAATAAAATTCCAACTCAAGTTCAAATTCCTACTTCTGCTGAGATGCCAGTCTCTACCCACGATAATATTCCTCCTCAAGATCAAGAAATGCAACCTGTAAAAAAAGGTCAAGGAAAAGTGAGAAATCCCTCATATATGCTAAAATCGCATATAGAGCAAGCCACAAATCTTAAACAAGTTCTCGAAAAAAGAGTGCTCGATAGTGTAATCGAATTTACACTCGGTGAGTTACTAGGAATAGCAAAAAGAGAATTTCTAGAAGTAATAATTGACCTCTTAAGAAGGAAACGACAACCAATAGCTGACATGCAAGAAATTGAAAGAATGGATGAAGAGACTCCCGATCATACTGTGCAAGCGCAAGTTCAAGAGCTAAAAAATATACTTGAACCAATTGAGACTAATGTTCAACCGTGCATGCATGAGGAAATATCCTTGGAAAAGAATTCTTCCGACATAACCCCTTCGAGTTATTACACTAAAGATCATTGGGCCCGAGCCACAACTGAGACGTTGGTAAGATTAGAAAAAATTAGCACTCCAGTTGTCGCTCTTATTGATCATGGGTCTGAAGTTAACTTGATGTCTAAAGATCTCTATATGAAGGGGAAATGGCCAATAGACATGCAGCCTGGTTGGAGAATTAAGGCTGCGAACTCAATGCCAGGTGAGTTGTTTGGTGCATGCCCGCAGGTTCTAGTTACAATTGGAGATGTCAGTGATTATCAAAATTTTTTCGTACAAGATCATTCTAGTTACTCACTGATTCTAGGGCAGCCATATATTACTGCCTTAAGAATGGAAACAAGAGTCTTAGAAGATGGATCGGCTTATGCGCGAATCCGTAGTAAAGATGGGAAAAAGGCAGTTCAATTCATGACGGTATGTGTGGATCACATCAGGAATAGAACTTCTCTTCGGACAAGGCCTATTCCCGAAGATTACGAGGATCAAAGTTTTTAAAGGAAGCTTTCATAAGTCGGGACTATGAAGGCTTGAAAAATGAAAAGATCCCGAATGTAAATATGTTTATATCAAGTTTTATAGCACTTTCTTCGACAAATTCATTTCAGTTTCGTGTTTTTTCTGAGTTAAAAAAGTGGGAAAAACAATACATAGTGGATCTTCAAAGAAATTTCCATGGATGTAGAGTTCTTAACTTTGACGAGGAAATCTCTGGAGTCTTTGATGAGATACCCTTTGCAGACACATTGTTTGATCTGCAAGAGTTAGTTCAAGGAAAAAGGAATGATTATGTGATTCAAACGCACTCTATTTCCATGTATAAGGAAATAGCAAAGTTTGAGCAAGATGAAATAGGTAAAGAAGTCTTCGTTGAAACAAAATACAAAACAATTGATAAAAAGATAAAGCCAGTCGCTGTTCCACTTCCTGAAGATAGTAATAAACTTACGGATGATGTAAAAAATCAGCCACCTCTCAGAGATAAGAGAAAAATAGGCCATGAATTCACTAAAGAAACTCTCGAGCAAATTCAATTAGGGAAAGATGGTTTCCTCAGCGATAAAGAGAAGGATGTATTCTCTCGGATGTTATTTAAGCATGGGAAAGCTTTTTCTTTCAATGCACAAGAAATTGGATGTGTAGATCCATCTGTGGTGACACCTATGATAATTTTCACAATTCCACATGTACCTTGGAATCTCAGACCGATTCCAGTACCAAAAGCTCATATTTCAAAGCTAATTGATCTGTTGAATGACAAAATTAGAATGGGGATTCTTGAGCCATCAAGTGCTCCCTATTCTAACCGTTGGTTTACTGTACCAAAAAAGAATGGGTCATTAAGATTTATCCAAGATCTACAGCCAGTGAATAAAGTGACAATTAGAAATATGGGAACTGGGCCTATTGTAGACGAATATGCAGAAGCTTTTGCAGGAAGATCTATTTATTCAATGGGAGATTTGCACTCTGGATATGATCAATTCCAGCTAGCTCTCGAAAGCCGTGATTTGACGACTATGAGGACGCCACTTGGGCTTGTGCGCATGTGCACTTTGCCGCAAGGTGCCACGAACTCAGTGGCACACATGATGAATGGTATGCATAAAGTCCTTAGGGATTTTATTCCACATCTGACTATGCCATTCATTGATGATGTTCCTATTAAAGGCTGTGAAGAAAGAGATAGAGACGAGACTCTTGATGAGGATGGATGTAGGAATTTTGTTAAAAAGCACATAACTGATTGTGAATCCATTCTTAGTCGGCTGGAAGAGGTTCATTTGACATTGTCTGCTGAAAAATCAGTATTTGGAGTGCAAGAAGTTTTAATTGTAGGAAGTTTATGTGGACCTAAAGGAAGAAAGCCATGTCCAAAGAAAGTAGATGCCATCCAACACATGAAAGAGGTCTGCTCCTCGATCACTGAAGTGAGGAGATTTCTTGGGGCATGTGTTTTCTATGTTGTATGGATTCCTCATTTTGCCCATATTGCTGATCCACTTTATCAATTACTTAGAAAAGGGCAAAGATTTCAATGGAAAGATATCCATACTCAAGCAGTAAGAAAATTAAAGAAAGCACTTGCAGAAGCTCCATTGCTCAGAAAGGCTGATTATACTAATAATAAAGAAATTTATATCACCATAGATACAAGTCCGACAGGTATAGGTTGGGCGATTGGCCAAGAGGATGATGAAGGAAAAAGATATGCAATTCGTTTCGGAGCTAAAGTTTTAAATGTTCGCCAGAGAGGTTACCCTCAAATTAAGCGAGAGCTTTGGGGGATAGTAACTGCACTTAAAAATGATAAAGAATATCTGATTGGGGCAAATGTGGTAGTAGAGACAGATTGTTTACCATTGTTGGGAATGATTGTGAATTGTTCCACTGCAGATATTGCCATGTTAAGATGGATAGCATATATTAAGTCGCTAAACCCTGAGTTTGTTCATATAGCTGGAAGGAATAATGTGGTGGCTGACATGCTATCACGAGCTATACATGAAAATGAAGATTTGATGACTTCTAATGATGAAGAGATAGGTCTAGACTTTTATGCTTCACATGTACATAATTTAAGCCTAAATGAAGCATCTACTGGACTAAATAGAAAAGAGCCAAAGAGTCAAAATGAAAGGCTTGGAATTTGTACTGAGTCTTCAAAGGAAGTTCAAAATAGCTTAGGAAGAGGGAAAGATAACAGATGGGTAGAAGAAGAACCTTACAAGATTCAAATAGGAATAACAGAGAGATTCAATGAAGAAGAATATGAAAACGAGTGGAAGGAAATCGGGAGATATTTAAGTATGAAGTGTCCTGATTTTAGTTGGAGCAAAGAAAAATTTCGTACCATTCGAAGAAAGTCAAGCAATTATTTCCTGAAAGATGGATTACTCTGGAAGCGAAGCACTGGAATGGGAAAGATACCCCAGCGAGTTGTAGGTTGTGAAGAATCGAGAGGAAGGATTATGCGTGAAATGCATAACTCACTATGGGCCGGTCATAAAGGCTTTCAAGGAACTTATGAAAAGATAAGGGAAAGATACTGGTGGCCTGGGATGTATGTGGATACCCAAAATTACGTAGCCACTTGTAAACCTTGTCAGATGTACTCCAATGTTAGACACAGAGATGAATTACATCCAACATATCCTCTTAATATTCACTATAAATGGGTTGTTGATTTAGTTACAATGCCATTAGGGGTGCATCAGATGAGGTATATTGTATTAGCAAGAGAAGACCTAACAAATCATGTTGAAGGAAGAGCTCTAAGGACGAAAACTACAAGCAATGTATGCAAGTTTCTACTAGAAGACGTGTTTAGTAGATTTGGTTATGTGGAGAAAATAGTTGCCGATAGAGGTGAGCTTGATGCTCAGGAAGCTGAAGACTTCTTTAAAAAATACGGAATTCGTTTATCACTCACCACCGCTTACAATCCTGAAGCTAATGGAAAAATTGAACGTGGTCACCCACCAATTATTAAAGCTTTGGCTAAGGCTTGTGAGGGGAAAATAAAGAATTGGCCAAATTACCTTCCATTTGCCCTTTGGGCAGATAGGATGACATATACTAGAACTACCGGATATATGCCAGCGGAATTGATGTATTGTCAGAAACCTATTTTGCCGACGGAGAGTCATGCTTTAGCGTGGACTTCCTTGCCTTGGGAAGATGAGGTGTCAAGAGAAGATCTTCTAGCAGTGCGGATTCTTCAACTAGAAAGAGGGAAAAATCTGGTAGAAGAAGCTGCATTTAAGCTTAGGGCTTCTAGAGAGAAAAATAAAATTGCATTTGACAAGTCCCACAGATTAAGGCCAAAAAGGTTGAAGGAAGGAGACTGGGTACTTGTTTATGATAGCTCGTTGAATACTCAATATGAGGCTCGAAGAAAACTGGTTAAGAGATGGTTTGGTCCCTATGTGGTATGTAAAGTTTTTGATAATGGAACATACTCACTTAGAGAATTAGATGGGACTAAGTTAAAGGAATTAATTGCTGGAAAGAGAGTTAAGCTCTTTAAAAGAAGAGAGAATGAGAATTACGAAACAGTAATAAATGAAGACGAAGAAGAGGATAGTGAAGAGGAAGGATGTGAAGATGATAAAGATGAGGATATCAATAAGGAAAATGACTAAAATAAATTACACCGTAAGATGATGTATATATACATATAAAAACATATATACATACATGTAGGTATATAATAAAACTATATAGACAAATAACAAGATATGAATCCGTCTATATGTAATAAATAAGTAAAGCAACAATTAAATTAAATGTATGTGCTTTACTTAGTCATAAATTTCTATTAATACTAATTTTTGTTTCTTTCAGGGTACTGACGGAGATTTGTGATCAGACCATTAATAGGAAGTTTTTTTTTTTAGGTTTGATTGGACTGTTTGACTATCTTAAGATCTGAAATGGACAGTGAAGATTCCAATGATACTTCCATTCCTGAGGGTAGCATTCCTGAAAGATTTAGAGAGACGTCAGGGAGTGTGCCTGAAAGGAGAACCTTAGATAGTTCTTTTATATCAACTTACTTGCTCCCTTCACCAGAAAATGAAGAAAGAATTCCTGTAGAAGAGTTTATTAAAGATCGTATCACTAGGGAGACCTTGATTCCATCATCAAATGAAAGAAGTATACTCAGGTATCGAAGGGCACGAACATATGGAGAAGATGATACTTCGGATAACCGTGAGTCATATATGGAAGTGGACCCAACAGCACTTCTTGTATATAGCCGTGACTTAGCAGAGTATGCAGAACTCTTACAACAGCTAGCCTTGTTCCGTAGGGAACGTGAAGGGGGTGAGACGTCCTAAAGATAGATTAAAATGTTATATTAAAGATATGTGTAAATAATGTCTGTTTTGAATCAAGTTAGGTTCTTTTTTATGAAGAATAAAGTCAGGAAAGATCCTCGGAGATCGGCAAGAAAATAAATACCAATGTATATAAATAAAGCCAGGTAATACTTTCCTTCTTTTGAATAATTGTTTTTTATATAGATTCGTGTGAAATAAGCCTCTGATTTTTGCAGGATGACCAAGTTCAAGTTTTTTTTAAAGAAAGAATGATTAAAGGCGACAAGCTCGAGCGGCTTCTGATTGTATACTGGTAAGATGTTATTGTTTGAGTTTCTTTTCCTCTCATGTATATATGTGTATATATGTATATATATATATATCTATATGAAAAGACTACATGGGTTGGGTATATGATATGTAAATAAATGCATAATTAAGAAAAATTAAGTAGAACAAAAATCTTGTGCCACTAATTAGATTACTTGTAATGTATAAGGGCCAGGATTATATGAGTAAGGTTAGAGGATGGACTAGAACTTTCGAAAGCAAGACCTAGGAAGGTGAAGGGAAGACCTAGACTAAGTATCTGTATATAGTAGTGTTTACAAATACTTGATGAGTGAGACACTTCGACTTCTACTCTTGATCTCTCATCTGACCTAATCTTCAGACAGATTATATCTTGAGAAAAGAATTCTTATACCAGCCAGCTTTCTATATGTATGTGTATGTGTTGTTGGGTGCTGCGATGAGCTAGTAGGCGGGTGGAACTACCCTGGTCGGGTGATCAGGGCCACGAGCTGACGCTAGTTGTGTCGTATGGCCTGACCTATATGTTGTTACGCGCTCATACGGGTTGATAGGCGGGTGGAGTCACTCTGACCGGGTGGTCAGAGCCACGAGCTGACGTTGATTTCGTATGAGGCTGACATTGTGCATCGTGCGCTATGTCGGGTCGGTAGATGGGTGGGCTAAACCTGGCCGGGTGGTCAGGTCCACGAATCGCATCCGATTTCGACATAGGCCGAAAAGTGTGGAAAAATAAAATTAAAAAAAAAAAAAAAATAAAATAAAAAAATAAAAAAATAAAAGCAAAGATATAAAGGTTGAGCTGGGATAAAGAATTAAAATAAAGAAAGACAAAATAAAAATATGAGAAAAATAAGAAAAGGGTCTGAAGGGGCTTCAGATGATAGAAGATTAATAAGGGAAGCCAGAAGCGATTTTCATAAATCGAGTTAGTGAAGACTGGTATATGCAAATGCTTCGGATAGGCTACTAGATCTGACCGGGTCGAGTTAGCGAGAGAGCTAAGAAGTTTTCGATTTACTCATATGATTTCTAGTCTAAGTACATTAGTGTAATCTGATATGTTGTATGAGGTGTTTTTGTCTACCTTCTTTTCGTGATTTATGCCAAATTTAAGACGTATTCAGGTTTTATGCATTTAGTTAAAATTCTCTTTACGTTCTGTTTATATGCTATGACTACTTGATCCTTGCTTGTGTTTGTTGGTATGTATGCAGGTTGATTGGCGCATCCGGAGGATTCACAGGTTCAGAGGGGGTGGATGTCGTCAGGATTTGAATTCAAAGATTGATAGTCAAGTAGGAGACACTATTTTAAAGCTTCGTTGAAGGTAAATACAAAGGAAAGGTTGGTTGCAATAGAAGAATGTTGTGAACTCGGTCAAGGGTTCATGCTTGCTGAACGAGATCTTGCTATACGAGGTTTTGGATCTGTGTTTGGTGAAAAGCAAAGTGGTGAAGCAGCACATATTGGCCAAGACCTATTTTTTGACCTTCTTTTTGATACAATGTCGAAGGCAGACAGTCATATATTCTTTCAATATGATTACAAGGAGGTAAAGCTTGACGTGAAGTTTGATTACTGTATCGGAAATGATTATATTCAAGATGCACACAAGTATGACAATGTACTCTCAGATCTAGAGGTGGCGGCCTGTAATGGTATGATGGAGCTCATGTACTTTACAAACAACCTTCGATGTGACTTTGGGCGGGAGACTTCTTCCTTCAAGGTCTTACTTCAATCAGTGTACATAAGGAGGATAGCAGCAGACGTGGGGATCCATCATATATATGTGCATGGGGAAACCATAGTCATGGAGAGTGGGATGAGTGAAACGTTCTTCAAAATTCTAAAAGAAGGAATATCATCAGATTCATTTCTGACATCATTAACTTTCAAAACAGGAGTGATCGAGATTCAATTGTTGGTAGAACTCTCTCCGGATCGCCTGATCGATCGTATTTTTGCTTCAATGGTTGAATTACGCAAGGGCCTGTCACACTTTGCCAAGCAGTAGAAACTTATGTTCCATCGTAGTTTCTATTTCAGCCATATTAATTGTTCAATGAGATCCTGTATGTGGATACTTAGTGACCTAGGAGTCTTTGTTCTTGCGCCAGAGAAGGCTAGATCTAGAACAAAATGGTGAGGATCGTGGCTGGAAGAGCGGGATAGTAATCACGTGGGGGAGGATATCCGGAAGCGGCTGAAGAAGAAAACAAAGGAATTTGAATGGATGCGCTTCATTGTGCGAATGGCTAATCCTCAACAGAGATAGAATTTAAGACAGTTATTTGTATGATCTGGAGGTCTGCGTCAATATACACAGAAGACGACTAGGGGACTCTCGGAGTTCAAAGGGGGACGCCCATTCCAGCCCAGGGAACTCTTGACAACAACCATCAGAGATGAACGAAAGGAGCAATAGATTGTGAGGGAGAGGAAGGAGGGGCGGAGTCCATTTCGATGAGGAGAAGGATCGCAAAAAAGGGAATTCATGTTTTTTGCTATGACAGACGGGGAACGGGCTTGAACAAGGAAGGCAGGCGCTCGTTCGGATGGCACCATCACTGTGACAATGACTTTGACATGCTGCGCTGGTGATTGAAAGAAGGCAGATGCCATTACTTGGACAGCTGATTGAGGTTACCATCTGTTTTTAATTGAATTTTAATGCGTACGACACTGTTCTGACGATCACCTAATACATCTGGAAAACTATGAAGTCTGTGCTCTTTTTGTAGTTTTCGTATAGTTTTTCAACTATAAATCTTGAATCTGTATTAATACGATGCGGGTTTTTTTTATCTGATATGCTAATGTATTGATTTAAATCAAAACACTATGAAATCCTCAGTTTTATTTTGAAAAAACGATCATTCTTTATATGGCAGATGTGTTTTCTTCTAAGATGATCTGATAACATCTTCACAGACGCAGGATATAGTGCATTGCGCATATGGAATTAATTCAATTTATATTCTTTATATTTCCAAGGGAATGTGACGAATGACTTTGCCGACTTTGCCATAGTTTGACTCACGACATTCAGAGAATGAATGATTGGGGAAGGTTTAGAGGATTCATTTCACATGAGAAGTATAACAGCTGAAGACGAGAATTGATTTTTTTTTAAGGAATAATGCTTCTGGTCAGTTCATGGTCTATATTCTGATGATTTGACGACTGAAGGACTTGACAGTAGAGGAGCTCAAGGAGTTCTGAATGCTGAAGAAAAACCAAGCTACTGCCATCAACTTTTGCTACTCGATCCGATATCTGCTTGTTTTTTGCTTCTGTCAATGGCTTTTCCTATGTCAATGTCAAGGCATGCATGCACGAAGACGTATGGTGAAATTCATTTGTAACCTGCATGAGGACGACGACATGAATACTTTACGATGCGCTAAATCTCTGAAGCTACTTGAAACTTTTCCTTCGTACTGCAATAAGCGTCTTATGACAACATGTACACTGCTGATGATATAGTACAATTCTCACTCTTATGTGCAGGAGTACACATAGACAAGGATGCGCGTGAAGAAATAGTCCTCTGATCATCATGACTCAGATTTCATATATTCAACTTGTGTGATTTGCTTTGGTAAATTGATGAGTCATTACGTTTTAGTTACCTATTGCCTGTGTTCATAGAGTATATATGTGTTTTAAAAACTTCAATATCTGTTCTTGAACGACAATAATCGTGGTCTGACAAATTTGTTCTTATGTTAGTTGTTCTCAACATCATATGGAGGAGCCATATGAATTTCTGTTCTGCAAAAAAAAACAAAGAACATAAATTCTCTCTGAAAATCTCTTACACGATTGAACACATGCAAATCTGACATTAAGCGACCTTTTTCTTCAATATATTTGTGAGTTTCCTTAATTGTTGAAGTTTCTAAATGCCATGAGTTTCGAAACTTGCTAAGCATTACGACTCTTATAAACGATACATTTTAGAAACGCTTTGTCCTATGTTTGTATGACAATATAGATTGCTAGTAAGGAGAGGATTGTGTGAGCTTTGAATGGAATGAATCATCCATCCGTGGTGCAATATAGAGCATAAATATTAAGAAAAGTGAGCCAAATTTATGCAGGAACTCTGATTGTATTGAATCTCCAAGCCAATCGGATAAACAATGAAGAAAGCTCCATAAGCTGACAGAGAGGCAAAAAGCTACAGATTGTAAAAGAGGAGAGTTGGAAAAGGAGAGAGTCAAGAGGTTTGTTTTTTTTTTCTGAGGCAGCACTAAAAGAAAGAACTCTCCTTTAGTTCATATAGTGGTTTGACTTTACAAGACCTTAGGTTGACCCAAGAGAAATACCTCTCTCATACTTAACTATAAATGGCTTATTAAGTGAGGTATAAATTTCTTTGAAGGAACTTTGTTTACATTTTGAGTAATTTTATCCTATTTTCACCCTCCTTTCCATGAACTCCTCGACAGCGTTTTGGCCGAATACCATCTGAAAGGGGGTGGCTTGGAGTACCGTTTTGTAGGCAACTCGGTATGCCCAAACAGCATGGTGTAGCTGTTTGTCCCAATCAGAGCGTTTAGTGTTCACTAATTTCGTCAGTACATTGCATAAGATCTTATTAGTGCTCTCAGCTTGTCCATTAGCTTGAGGGTGATAGGGGGCAGACTTCTTGTGTATTACCAAGAATTCTTGGAGTAGATTTCCAATCACTTCATTTAAGAAATGAGTGCCTCTATCACTTACAAGCTCTATAGGTAGCCCGTATCTTGTGAATACATTCTCAAACAAGAATTTGGCAGTTGTTTGAGCATCGTTCTTTGTCGTAGCCTTTACCTCTACCCACTTGGTGAGATAATCTGTTGCAACAATGATGTATTCCGCATGAGAACCTTTAGCTGGGGGATTAATAGGACCTACGAAGTCTATTCCCCACTTAGAGAATGCACGTCCACCCATCATAGGTTTCAGTGGCATCTCATCTTTGCGTATAGGATACTGAGTCCTCTGACAGACATCACACCGTTTCACATAGGTATGTGCATCCATGTGAAGGGTAGGCCACCAGAAACCCGCAAATAGTATTGCCTTGATCACCCGATCCGGTCCAAAGTGTCCTCCTGCTACACCTTGGTGAGCAGTTTCTAAGATCTTAAGATATTCACTTTCATGGACACATAGCCTCAGGTAACAATCTTTACCACGCTTGTATAGACTCTCACAATGAGTGAGTAATCCAGGGCTTCTTGTTCTAAACTCCTTTTCCTAGCTAGAGTCATGTCTGGAGGGAATGTGTTTGTCCTCAAGAATGATACTAGAGGTTCACTCCAATCTGGCACAATGGATACTTGATAAAGAGTGGCATTGGTGCATTGGTAAGCCCAAATGGCATTACTCTAAAAGCAAAAATGCCCCATTCTGTGGCAAAGGCTGTCTTATGCTGATCCTCTGGAGCTATGGCTACTTGATTGTAGCCCGAAAATCCATCAAGGAAGCTGTACACTTCCTTGCCTGCCACTCTTTCTAAGAGATGTTCTGTGATGGGAAGCGGATAGTTATCTCGAATTGTGGCTGCATTAACCTTCTTCAAGTTAATGCACACGCGCAGTTTACCATTCTTCTTGGGCACCACTACGATGGGGGATACCCATTCAGTGTGCTCAATTTCATAGATAAATCCAGCCTCAACCAATCTATCTATCTCTTCTTTGATCTTAGCAGCGTAATTATCGTTATAAGTATAGGGCTTTTGCTTAGAGGGTTTAGCATCTGAGGTCATGGGGATAGTGTGTGAGCATATATCGGGGTCAACACCTTTCAAATCCTTGTAACTCCAATCGAATACATCTCTGTATTCTCTAGCAAGGCTATCAACGCATGCTCTTCTTCCTCTGTTAGGTCATGGCCTATGTACGTGCATCTCTCCTCTCCTTCTTCTAGGGCCACTACTATTTTCTTGGTGGTTTCTTTGTTATCATAGGCCTCTCTTGATTGTGCCTCTCGTTTAGGCATTCTTATCATGACTCTCCTGTCATCTATCTCATACTTCTTAAAATTTTCTGGGACCTCAAACAAAGATTCTTCCTCTTCTGGTGAGGCTTCGCTCTTCTTTCGTTTCTTTCCTTCTTCCTTCGGGGTCACATGTGTTGCTAATCTTACATCATTTGTAACCTCTCCATGCCTCTGGGGCTGAAATTCTACTTCATGGAAGTATTCTTCATCTGATGCAAATGGTGGGTCCATAATGATTGACTCTAGATCGGAGTCACTTGCATCCTCAAATGCATCAGGGCTAGGTTCGCATTCTTCTAGAACTGCCTCTCCCATGATTGGCTCTATGGAGAAGACTAAAATGTCATAGCCATCCTCATCACAGTGAGGTGTCCATTGTTCTTCATTGATGGCTACGTCCATTGTTGCTAAAATTTCTGCCCAACCGTGAGGTTCAAATTCTTCGTCTGGAAAAACTACAGGTGCATAGGCTGGGTCTTGGATTGATCTATGGGTTTCTTTCGCACCTACCTCTCTGGCTTTCTCTCTCTTCTCTTCTTCTACTGCTACCTTGCACATCCATAAGTGAGTGTCTTCATGCATCCATGAGGATCCAGACCCTATGGAATGCACCGATTATGTATCATCTTTGGCTCTATGGATGGGATTCCATTGGATAGGAGGGACATCTCTATGAGAATAATCCTTGAGATTGACTTTGGTCGTAACACCCAAGTGTTGCAAATACAAGGAGTTGGTTCCCCAATCCTGTACCACTTGCAACTGTCGCATAAATGGCCTTCCCAAAATCATCTCATAGGCATGATTTTTGCTGAAGTCGCATATGGCAAATGTATGCTCAAACTCGACACCACAAGTGGTGAGAGTTATTCCTTCTAGCAATCCTAGGGGTCTCTCTATGTGACCATCGGCCATTTGCAATTTCATCCTCGTTGGCCTGAGTGCCGGCTTGCCCCAACACTTCCATAGGGAAGTAGTGGCAATTGCAACTCCTGCACCCGAGTCCAAAATTGCCTTGGTGGTGTACTCCTGGTGGGTGATGGGAAGATAGGTGTTCCCTTCTTCACCTTCACACATATCTCCTATCTTATCCAAGGGAATTTCTGGCACTGTCCCATGGGATCCTACCTGGGAACGAGGTTTTGCTATCTCTGGTACTTGTTTGGCTACATGTTTCCATAATTCAGGTCTAACCTTGAGTAGCTCTTCTAACTTGAGATTACACTGCACGTTAGTGTTCTTCACTACCTCTGTGTTCCTAGGTATGACTGAATCTTCGTTTCTTACTATGACTGTAGGTGCTCTCATACAGGTGGACTTTGCTTCCCATGGGCCTGTGAAGTGGGGTAGCTCTTGTATAGAATTAGACTCAAAGTCCAATCTCTCGTGAGACTGAGTACTCTCATGCTCCCCGTAAATAGATGGGATGTCTTGTGGGAATTGGTCGTGTGCATCATCCACAAGTTCAAAGGGAGGGGCGACTTCACTTTCGTTATCCCATTTGTCTTCTTGAATCTCTCGTAGGAAGTCTGGTGCAAACCGATTCATAGAAGAAGAAGTATCTGGCTCCGTAGAATTAGGCGCATAAGCAACCTGGGAAGGAGGGCTTATTCTATCGTTGGCTCTCTCCTCGTTCTCATAGATGGCAGGAGCACAAGCTTCCTGGGGAGGGTTACTCATTCTATTACTTTTCCGAACAGGCTCATACGCTCCTTGAGAAGGAATGTAGGCAACCTGTGGAGGTACGCAAGCTTTCGAGGGAGGCTCATGTGCCTTTTGGGGGGGAAGATAAGCTTCTTGAGGAGGCACATGGGCTTCCTGAAGAGGCTTGCTTATCTGTTCTCTCGCCCTTTCCTTTCTTTGAGGGGCAGGTTCCTTTTCTGATTGTGCAATTAGCCTCTCTATTCTTTCTAAGGAGGGGAAGTTGTCTGGTTTAGTGGAATTGGCCACATCAACTTCCGATGGGGGATGGTTCATGTTTTTGCTTGCTTTATCTTTTTCTTGATTTTTTTCTTCCTTGGCACATCTTGCAATTATTCCCTCTAACTTCTCTAGGAATCCATCCAAGTGTAATTGCGTCTTGGCTGAGCCCGAGTAATTGAAAAGGCGACTGGCTTCAAACATAGTCTGAGCCAATGCGACCATTTTCGCGCACAGCTTAGTTCTTTCTATCTCTAGGTCAGCTTTGGGATAGCACTTGTCATGATCCGTGACGTTTGGCCCTTCTTGGATTCTGGCCTGATATGCTTTAAGCATCATGTCTATGTCTTCAGGAGTGGGATCAGCTAATACTGATCATGTTTGGGGTGGTGGGTGGGTTACGTGGGGTGTCTTAGAGGGTGGAGGGATGGAGGGTGATGGGGATGGTAGCGGTGGGAATGTGTGAGAGTGCGGATGAGATGTGATCTCTATGATTTTAGCCTTGGTTTCTCGTAGACTTTCCTCAAGTTCACTCATCTTCTTTGCCCATTGCCTTTTCATGCGTTCGCGGCTATCTCTCCAAGCTCTTGTTCTCTTTTTATTTTGGCTCTCAGTATCGCTAGCGTCTGGGCTCTTTTCCTTGCCTACCCCTTGGTTTTGTTGCACTGCTTGAGCTCTCGTGACTACCTGTACGGGTGCAGTGGAAGTAACACTTCCGCTGGAATCTACCACTAACTCAATAACATTGATAGGCGTGATTTTTGGCATATTATTGGGGTTCTTTGGGCAATCTCGTAAGAGATGCTCTTTTCCACAATCTTGGCAAAAGCCTTGGATCGTCACTGACTGGTTTTGTGTAGGTGGAGGTAAGGGGCAATCACGAATGAGGTGATCTCCTTGGCATCTGTAGCACGGTCCTCTTGGGAATGGAGGTCTTACCTGCCTAGGTTGGGGCCTAGGGTTGGGGTTTGCATACATGACGTTCGTGTAATCTGACTCCCAACTAGGTTCGTTTGTCTCTTCGCTATAATAGGACTCACCATGCTCAGGAGACTGCATGTAGTAGGCCTGGGGGCTATCAACATGTGTAGAATCAAAGCTATGGTCACTCGGGTCACTTTCAGAAAGCAAGGATGTTACAGGGACTATCGCTCTATTCAGGTTCTCTTCTGCAGCAGTATACTTTACCGGAATCACATTAGCTGGGGCTGGGGGTTGTTGTGCTAGCACAGGCTGAGGCCTTTGTTGGTTTTGATATTGTGGTTGGAAATTTTGTTGTGGCCTGCCATATGGTTGTGGAGGGTACGGGTTCTGGTATCTTCCCTACTGAGGGTATGACTGAGGGTGGGGTTGCCTAACTGCCTGCTTGTTGTATGGGCAATCTTGTGCGGTGTGATTGGTGTATCTCCGTTCTATAGTGCAGTACTGGCTACTAGGATTTACTTGGGGCTGAGCCATAATGGGGCAGACATTTGCCATGTGGTCACCACCACAAGTGTAGCACCTTTTCACAGGGGCAAACCTTGGGATTTGTTTACTAGTTACCCCTAATTTCTGAGCTACTTTCTCTGCGAGTTCCTCAATTGATGTGGATTGCGTGGAAGAGTGACTAGATGCACTATCTGAATCTTTGTAGATTTTGGAAAGCTCTAGTTCTTCCCCTAGGTTATCTTCAATGTCAATGCACATGCGTACACACTCTTCTATAGTCCTAGGGTCTTTCAGATACACATAGGATCTCAATTTCGTACTCAGCAATCCATCAAGGAATAAGGCTACTTGTTTGGCAGATGTGGGTAGCTCCGAAACAGGACATCTTTCAAGGTATTGCCTAAATCTTCTTCCTGCAAGTCTCACAGTCTCTTGAGGGGTTTGCTTGAAGCTGTGAATCAGTGAGGAGGTATTGTGTCTTATGCCACTCTTGGAGAATTCAATAATAAATGCTTCTAGGAGTTGGTCTATGCTCCTGAACTGGCGCTCATCCAATGGCTGAAACCATGTAAGTGCTGTGTTCCTAAGGGTTAGACCGAAGGCATTGTACTGCGTGAATAGATCCTCCACTTGTTCAGCTCTCAAGACTTGCTTGAACTCCGCCACATGATCATAGGGATCTCATGTGCCATCAAAGTAATTCTTCATGGACTTAACTAGCTGAGTCGGTCTCAGAGTTCTTGCGTGCTCTCTAGGTCTCGGCAGAGGGAACTCATCCGCGTTTCTTTGATTCCTGTGAGCTCTGAGTATCTCAGGTTCTACTCTATTTGTTTCCGTCCTCGTTCTCTCTCTTCCCACTGGGTTGGCAAAGCTTACTTCTGGTCTATCTCTACTTCTGTCTCTTTGCATTCCATGAGCTTGGGATGTTCCAGCTCCAGGGTGACCATAGGATACATTCGATCTTGGTTGGGGGAAAACAAATTCACCTTTCCAAGTGTAAGCATGCCTCGCATTTTGTGTCACCACAAAGATCCTCTCCGAAGTGTGATCTAAGTAGGTCACTCTGCCTGGGCTATCAGGATCCTTAAACTCATAGATCATGATTGTCCCTATATCAGTTGGCTGATTAGATTTATACCTCCAAAAGGCTTCGTCAGTTTCTTGATTGAGGAGCAAATCTATGCTCTTGTTGTCTTGGGGAACCCACTCAGGTGTGATAATTCTAGTGAGAACAGATTTGCCTCGGGGTGTTCTAGGTTCTATTCCCATGTTTCCTTGTTCCAAGTCACCTAAGTCCGCTTCTGAGATTACATTTCCAAATTCATCTGTCCTATCTGGGTGACTGGTGACTACGTATATGGTTCCTTCTTTGTCCAGGTATGTGTTGGTGCAGACCAATCACCAATTGAAGGCTTGGAAGATCAAATAATGAAGGAAAAATCAATTCCTAAAGTGTGGAAGAAGATTACATTCAGAGGACAAGAGAAGTGTACACATATGTACATTAGTATAGTCATAGATGACTTAGATCTTTTGTTCAGTAAGAATCATGTACAAATTATCTATAAATACTTTGAGAAAAGTCGGGGCATGTATGAGAGCTTATGAGAGCATATGTAGAAACCAAGATTGAGGAAGTTAGGAGTCAAGAGATAGAGAAAAGTTAGTTGAGTTAGCTCTCATCACTCAGTTGTAATTTTCTGAGTTAATGAAGAAATATTGCGCCCGATCTTTTCGTGTCTGCTCCTTCTGTGTTTGATCAATTGTGAAATCCTTTTGAGGATATCTAAGTTGTTAGTTAATGAGCCTGTGACCTGAATTTCAGAGTCCAATTGTAATCAGGCTAGGAGAATTGTGAGTAGGAACATTCATATGTGTTGAGTGTCTACAGTTCTCTGAAACAGGCGCAAATTTCGAGTTTAATCTTTTGATCAGTGCTCACTCCATAGTTTAAAGTTTTGTGCAAGCAAGCACTTAATCTTTAAGTTGGAAGGTGATCTACTCGTGGCTAAAAGCATTTGGCAAAACGGGTTGGATATTGTGAGAACCAAAGTTAAGAAGTTAGGGGTGTCTAAATCGACTTCTCAGAAGTGCAGATTCAGACATAGGTAACTTGTGAAATCAATTTCTCAAGTTATACTTAACCTTTTGAAGTAATTCAACTTGGAGGAGATGCGCAAACTCTAGAAGATGATTCGTACAAAGTTTCATCAAAAACTTTACACATTTGATAAGTCAATGTGAAGAAATTCTGCAGCAGACTTTTCTGTGTATCATCTTCTTCACAGAATTGTTAATCTTTTGATAGTTAGTAATTGATCCTCTAAATGTGTGGAAGGTTTTGACTTATTCTTGGTATAGAGGTGCTCTAATCACAAGAATAGGTTGTTCTTTTGGAGATTAAAACTCTCCATTAGTGGTATCAGAGCAGGAGACATCAATTTGAAGAAAGAAGGATCCCGACTGCTGCAGATTCAAGAAATTCAACACTTGAAGGACTAAGAAGTGAAAGCTTGGAGTCAAAGCTTGAGGAGAAGACTATTTGACATCAAGAAAGACAAAAGGAGTCCAATTCGAAGTAAAGGTACATACATTGTCTGTAAAGCTTGAAGTTTTCAATACACAGGTGGATACAAGATGGGAGAAAGCTTGCAGATTGATAAGCTAGATAGGGAGAACTATCCAGCATGGTCCATGAGGATGGAAGCACACCTCATGAGCAAAGATCTTATATCATTTATTACAGGAGATGAAGAAAAACCTGAGTTTGCAGATCCAAGTATTCCTACTAGGGAAGAACTTGCAATGTTGAAGACTTGGATGAGAAAGGATGCTCAAGCAAGGAGTATCATCTACATGGCTGTAAATGATTACCTTTTACCTCACATCAGAGGTTTGGAAAGTGCCACAGATGTTTGGAATGCCTTGGAAGAGCATTTCCAAAATACAACTAAGTCAAGGAAGTCCTCACTATGGGCTGAGTTCACAACCTTCAAGAAGAAGAGCTCACAATCAATTTCAGATTATGTGGCAAGGATGAAAGATATTGCAGATAGTTTGGGAGCAGTGGATGAAGACATTGAAGAGGAAAAGTTGGTAAGACAAATACTTACAGGTTTGAGAGGAGATGAGAAGTGGAAGCCTTTTATATTGTCTATAGAGTTGTCACTTGATCACTTTACTCCTGACCTTAATCAATTGCTAGGACATATGCTAACCTTTGAGCAGGATCTTAAAGGAGACAATGATAGAAGTACAAGTCAAGCTATGTACTCCAAAGACAAGAAAAAGAATGGCAAGGGAAAGCAATCAAATGATGATGAAGGGAATTCAAATCAAGCTAACTTCACAAAAGGGAAGACAAATTTCAGAGGTAAAGGAAGAGGAGGTAAGAACAAAGAGAATGCTAAAGCTTGTTGGATTTGTGGCAGAACAAATCATTTGGCAAATGATTGTTGGTATAACAATCAAAATGGAGGATACAACAATCAGAATTATAGTCAAAGAGGTAGAGGAGGCAGAAACCAAAGAGGCAACTTCAGAGGAAGAGGTGGTAGGACATCATATGGTAGAGGAGGTGGAAGAAACTTCCAATCTCAGTCCTACAACAATAATTATTACAATTATGCATCAGATCAGAAGGATGACATGACTCTTATCTTGAATGCAACTCATGAATCAATGGGAGAAGATCAAAGAGTGTTTTATATTGACTCAGGGTGCAGTAAACATCTGAGTGGAAATCTATCCTTGATGACTGATATGGAAGCTAGGGTGAATGGACATACAGTTCAAACAGGTGACAATACCAAACATAAAGTGGAGAGCATTGGATCAGTGAAGACAAAGAGTGGAAGTACACTTCTGAGCAAGGTACTTTATGTTCCTACTATTCCTAAAAATTTGATAAGTGTAGGGCAAATTGTGGAGAAAGGATATGAAGTAAGATTCACAAATGATGGTGTCTATGTACAAGATCCAAATCAGGGATATAGAACCATAATTGCAGGTAAAAAGGAAGGAAGATTGTTCACTCTCAAAGTCCAAGGTAATGTGGGACATGCATTGTTTACCTATGGAGGTCAAAAGGTGTCTGAATTAGACCTATGGCATAAAAGGCTAGGTCATTTCAATGAGAGAGCTATAAAGGAGATGTCAAAGAATCAGGTGGTGCTTGGATTGCCAAATATTGAAGGGCAACATATGGTGTACAAGTGTGAAGCTTGTCAATTAGGTAAAGCACATAAGAGTTCTTATAACAAATCAGGGTACAAGTATTCAAATATGCTTGAATTGGTTCATACAGATGTATGGGGACCCTCAAGGGACTATAGCATAAATGGATCCAGATATTATGTGTTGTTTGTTGATGATGCAACCAGGTGGATTACTTTGTATGTAATCAAGGATAAATCAGAAGTTTTCAAGACATTCAAACATTTTCATGCTTATGCAGAAAGGATCACAGGGCAAAAGCTTAAAAGGTTAAGATCAGATGGAGGGGGAGAGTATTTCTCAAAAGAGTTTGATGATTATTTGTGGAATGCAGGTATCAAAAGAGAAGTGACTTGCAGGTACTCCCCTCAACAAAATGGAGTAGCAGAAAGGAGGAATAGGACTCTTGTAGAGTTTGCAAGAGCCATGATGAAGGAAAAGAATTGTCCAAATTACTTATGGGCAGAAGCTATTAACACTGCAACATACCTTGTGAATAGGTTGCCTTGCAAAGCTTTGGATGGAGGAACCCCTTATGAAGCATGGTGGGGTAAGAAGCCTAGTCTTGATCATTGTAAAGTATTTGGATGTATTGCATATGCTTATGTTCCTTCACAATTAAGACATAAGCTAGAACCAAAAGCAGAGAAGTATGTGTTTATTGGATATGATGATAGACAGATGGGTTACAGATTGTGGAGTCCATCCACAAAGCAATTTCTTGTTACTAAAGATGTGACATTTGATGAGCAAAATATGTGGTATACAGGATCACCAAATGAGTATACAGGTGTTGAAGAAATTCAAAGGAAAGGAAAGGCAAAGGTAAAAGTTTGTGAAGAAATTGTTGATGAAGTTGACTCTAGATGTAGAGTGCAGGATCATGTAGAAGAAGGGCCAAGATTTGATCCAGAATCAAATGAGGCTGAAACTTCAAGAAGTGCAGAAATCAGAAGATCTACAAGGGAAAGGAAAGAACCTATAAGGTATAGTTATGATACATCTTTCCTAACAACAAAAGATTATGCCTACATTGTGAAAACAGAAGAAGATCCAACCACTTATGAAGAAGCCAAAGGTAAACAGAATTGGGAGAAGGCAATGCAAGAAGAGTATGATGCTCTACTTGAAAATGAAACTTGGGAACTAGTACCAAGACCAAAGAATTAGAAGGTCATTGGATGCAAGTGGGTATATAAAACAAAGAGGTTTGCAGATGGTAAGGTGTCTAGATATAAGGCTAGACTTGTGGTCAAAGGTTATGCCCAAACTTATGGGGTAGATTATGATGAAACCTTTAGTCCTGTTGCTAAGATGTCTACAATTAGGACATTGATTGCTATTGCTGCTTGCAAGGGATGGAAATTATCACAATTGGATGTGAAAAATGCATTTCTAAATGGATACATTGCAGATGAAGTATATATGGAGCAACCAGAAGGTTTCATGGAATCAAATGGATCAGATTATGTGTGTAGGCTCAAGAGAGCTTTATATGGGTTGAAGCAAGCTCCAAGAGCTTGGAATTACAGATTGGTCAAGTTCTTGAATGAATGTGGATTTCAAGCATCAAAGGCAGATAGTAGCTTGCTAGTGAAGGCAAGTGAAAATGGATATATTTACATGTGCATTTATGTTGATGATATTATTGTTACAGGAACAGATGCTCAAGGAATCAATGAACTCAAGAAGCAAATAGAGAAGGAGTTTAAGATAAGTGACTTGGGAAACTTATCTTATTTTCTAGGAATGCAGATTGTGTATACTCAACATGGAGTATATGTTTCACAAGAGAGATATTTGAAGAATCTTCTAGTCAAGTTTAACATGGAAGATTGCAAGACCTCAACTACACCATTGGAAGTAAATCATAAATTAAGCAGGTATGGAGGTGAAGAGTTCAATGACATGAAGAAATATCAGAGTTTGGTAGGTAGTCTAATCTATGCTACCTTGACAAGGCCAGATCTATCATATGCAGTAGGTGTGTTGTCACAATTTATGCATTGTCCAAAGAAGACTCATTGGATTGCAGCCCAAAGGGTACTCAGATATATCAAAGGAACCCTAAGTGAAGGTCTGTATTATGGTTTCACTTCTGACACAAGAATCAAAGTGTTTAGTGATGCAGATTGGGCAGGTGACTCAGATGATAGAAGGTCTACTCATGGATATCTATGTTATGTTGGAGACAAGTTAGTGTCTTGGTGTTCAAAGAAGCAACATACAGTTGCTTTATCATCCACAGAAGCTGAGTATAAGGGAATGGTAGAAGCTGCAAAGGAAGTGATATGGTTGAAGACCTTGATGAAAAGTTTTGAGATTGATCATAGTACTCCAATAATTTTTGGAGACAATATGAGTTCTTTGTATTTGGCAGCTAACCCTGTTTTTCATGCCAGGACTAAGCATATAGAGATTCAGTATCATTTCTTGAGGGAAAAGGTACTAGATAAAGAGATTGAAGTGATGTACACTTCAACAAAAGAACAAGTGGCAGATATGATGACAAAGAGTCTGGATGGACCTAAGTTACAAAGGTTCAAAGACATGGCAAGTATAAAGAAGACAGAGAAAACCTCAATTGATGATTGAGGGGGAGATGTTGGTGCAAACCAATCACCAATTGAAGGCTTGGAAGATCAAATGATGAAGGAAAAATCAATTCCTAAAGTGTGGAAGAAGATTACATTCAGAGGACAAGAGAAGTGTACACATATGTACATTAGTATAGTCATAGATGACTTAGATCTTTTGTTTAGTAAGAATCATGTACAAATTATCTATAAATACTTTGAGAAAAGTCGGGGCATGTATGAGAGCTTATGAGAGCATATGTAGAAACCAAGATTGAGGAAGTTAGGAGTCAAGAGATAGAGAAAAGTTAGTTGAGTTAGCTCTCATCACTCAGTTGTAATTTTCTGAGTTAATGAAGAAATATTGCGCCCGATCTTTTCGTGTCTGCTCCTTCTGTGTTTGATCAATTGTGAAATCCTTTTGAGGATATCTAAGTTGTTAGTTAATGAGCCTGTGACCTGAATTTCAGAGTCCAATTGTAATCAGGCTAGGAGAATTGTGAGTAGGAACATTCATATGTGTTGAGTGTCTACAGTTCTCTGAAACAGGCGCAAATTTCGAGTTTAATCTTTTGATCAGTGCTCACTCCATAGTTTAACGTTTTGTGCAAGCAAGCACTTAATCTTTAAGTTGGAAGGTGATCTACTCGTGGCTAAAAGCATTTGGCAAAACGGGTTGGATATTGTGAGAACCAAAGTTAAGAAGTTAGGGGTGTCTAAATCGACTTCTCAGAAGTGCAGATTCAGACATAGGTAACTTGTGAAATCAATTCCTCAAGTTATACTTAACCTTTTGAAGTAATTCAACTTGGAGGAGATGCGCAAACTCTAGAAGATGATTCATACAAAGTTTCATCAAAAACTTTACACATTTGATAAGTCAATGTGAAGAAATTCTGCAGCAGACTTTTCTGTGTATCATCTTCTTCACAGAATTGTTAATCTTTTGATAGTTAGTAATTGATCCTCTAAATGTGTGGAAGGTTTTGACTTATTCTTGGTATAGAGGTGCTCTAATCACAAGAATAGGTTGTTCTTTTGGAGATTAAAACTCTCCATCAGTATGCACCGTTTTCAAACTTGACAGCTGGGTGCTCTAGTCCTATGGATTGGTCAGGGTTTTTAATCTGGACCACGGATCTTCCTAGGCCGTCCTCATAGATGCTAGCACCTAATCGGTTGGTCCTAAGGTATTCCAACTGTGTTTTGTAAGGGCCTTCTACCCTGTACAAGTAAGGCACACCTGAACTTCCCGTAGGTCTGTCCATGCCTTGAGACATCTCTGACTCACTGGTCTCAGAGCTAGGGTAGTACGAGTGGTGGCTCAACTGCTGGGCCCAAGACCTAGCAGTGTGGTTGACACTAGCCTCTAAAGATCTAAGGCTTTGTCTCTCCCTTACTAGATGTCGTCCTGATCTAAGGTTCATATGCCTATCTAAGTAGCCCAATTCTTTGCCCAGAGTACAACCTCGTTGCAGAGTCCTTTTATATCAATTACTTGATTCTTTTTAGTTGACTCCTGTTGTTAAAATCCTTGTCTGATATCGCGTCGTAAGGTATATTTGAGTGTAGCTTGGCACTTACAGTTGATCGTTCCACGTTAAGTTCTTTTCCTTTAAAATTCTTGACAGTACAAGGATTATGCCCTTAGCTTGAGCTTGAAAGTTTAGGTATGCTTCAACTCGATAGTTGCCTATCGTCGCCCTGACTTACTCCTACTTCTAATCGTTCTTAGCCTAAGCTAGGAATTGACGAAGGGAAGTTGAGAGTATTCCGACCTTTCTTGCTGAACCTTGCTCTTTAGTGCTCGAGAAGTTGATTCTCAAGCTTGCGCAAAACCCTTGCTTGGACGCTCTCAATTGCTTCTCAATAGACCTGCATCAGTCCCAAGATTAGCTCCAAGTTGACCTTTCAATTGACAAACAATTTATTTCAGACATTTTTTTAATGACCCTTGTTTCCCCTTTTGTATTGCTAGAAATTTCCTCTAGAGCTCCCTTGGTGTTCCTACTCCTCAGTGTGTCAACTTCCAAATATCCTATCTGAAAATCAACGCATTATTCTTATAAAAAACAGTTGAGGGCGTGTAGTATATGCCACGAGCTTTCCGACAAGCCCTAGAGCTCAAAAAATGGATTTCGTATGAAAAAGTTATGACCGTTCAGGGTTTAGGGGGTTAACTAGACAAACAGAACCTTTCAGGGGTTTTAATGCGTTTTTCTAAGGCCTTTGTAAGTGTATAAGTATTTTAGAGTGCAAATATGCCCAAAATTTAGCCTAAATTTCCAAAAATTCACCCCTTAATTTTTGCCGAAAATGTCTGTCTGTCGCGATAGACGGTGTTTGTCGCGATAGACACAAACTATCGTGGGGGCTGTCTGTCGCGATAGACGGTGTCTGTCGCGATAGACGCTGTCTATCGTGGAATTTTGGTCTGTCGCGATAGACGGTGTCTGTCGCGATAGACGCTGTTTGTCGTCTGTCGTGGTTTGGTCTGTCGTCTGTCGTGGTTTGGTCTGTCGCGATAGACGGTGTCTGTCGCGATAGACTGGTCTGTCGCGATAGACGGTGTCTGTCGCGATAGACGCTGTCTGTCGTGGAATTTTGGTCTGTCGCGATAGACGGTGTCTGTCGCGATAGACGGGGTCTATCGTGGATTTCTGTCTGTCGCGATAGACGGTGTCTGTCGCGATAGACGCTGTCTGTCGTGGAATTTTGGTCTGTCGCGATAGACGGTGTCTATCGTGGGTCTCTGTCTGTCGCGATAGATGGTGTCTGTCGCGATAGACAGTGTCTGTCGTGGAATTTTGGTCTGTCGCGATAGACGGTGTCTATCGTGGGTCTCTGTCTGTCGCGATAGATGGTGTCTGTCGCGATAGACAGTGTCTGTCGTGGAATTTTGATCTGTCGCGATAGACGGTGTCTATCGTGGGTCTCTGTCTATCGCGATAGATGGTGTCTGTCGCGATAGACAGTGTCTGTCGTGGAATTTTGGTCTGTCGCGATAGACGGTGTCTATCGTGGGTCTCTGTCTGTCGCGATAGATGGTGTCTGTCGCGATAGACAGTGTCTGTCGCGATAGACGGTGTCTGTCGTGATAGACTGAAAAAACGCAAATTTTTGAGAAACTTCTAGTGATTTAGAGTGCCCTAATGGTGTAGGTTACCGTGCCAAACATGCATTCACAAAATTTTAAGTTTTTCTGTCTGTCGCGACAGACAGGGGTCGTCGTCCCGGGACCTGTGCAGAGTCTGTCGTACCTGCGCACACTGCTGGAGAAGGTGGTACAGCTAGTTCCTGCAACAAACGCTCAAAAACACACCAAAAACAGATAGCATGCAAGCTCTCTCTCGCTCTCTCTCACAATGAAATGAGGGAAATGAGGTGGGGGGTGTAATATGACCAAAAAACTGAAATTTTTTGTGGAGATGGAGATGGAGGTGGGAGATGGTGGAGATGATGATGGTGATGATGGTGATGCGAAAGTAAGGAAAAAATGAAGAAAAATTAAGAGAAAGAAGGATATTACCTATAACTCCAATGTCTCAACTCGACGTCTTACCATCACACGCTCGTCCTCGAAGCTCTCTCCCCGGCAACGGCGCCAAATTTGGTGTCACTCTAGCACAATGGTGAGTACCAACGTGAGAAGATTCACCTCATAATTGTCAATCCGTGGAGACATGAGGACTAGTATGAAGACTATGAGCAAGTGAAGGCACAAGTGCGTGAGTGAGAAGCACACAGGCATGCACACACATACACACACACGCGCACACAAGGCAAGAACAAGGAGAGGAACAATGGAGTTCTTTGCATTAATCAAAAGGTCTCTTACATAAGTTCAATTCACAAACCATCTAACCCCAAAAATGAGCTCTCTAGCCCTTTTTATAGTTTTTTGACTAGTTTTGGCCCTGTCCAGACCTAGTGCCCGGCCTAGTTAAAAATTAAGTTCCAGGGCTTATTTGAGGGCTCAAACGAAGTCTAAAAATTATGAAAATTGGTACGATGGTACTTCTAATACTCCTCAAGCTCGAGGACTCCTCGGCTTGCACAAAATGGAGTCTATTCTACCAAAAACGGGATTTACAATGTTTGTGTAGTGATTAAAATCACTTGAGTTGTAAATAATCCATGGGAAAAAATGATTTGGCCTTGTTGCCGTATTGTGCATGACTCCTCTGTTGCTTTGTATGCCAACATGGTGGGATGTGGTTCCTGGGTCTGGTCTGCTTCTGTTTCAAGATTAGATTCGTATATCAGCCTGGCAACTTCTTCATCCGTGAGGTCATTGAGAGTAAATCCCTGTGGAAATTCCAAATCTGATGGAATGGGGGGAAACACCAAGTTGGGTCCTTCTGTACTTGGTCTGGGAAGACGAATGGTGAATGGACGAACACGCCTAGTTTGAGGGGGAGTAACTTCAGGTGTGGTAGTAGCACCTCTTGGTTGAGCACATGGTAATTGGACGCCCCCTCTCATCTTCTTTGATGGAGGACCCGTTGTTGATAGTCGCCTTTGGAATTCTTGGGCCCTGGACCACACTAGTACTCGTTGAATGGGCACGTCATATGCTAGGCACCTGTAAATTATTCTTGTTAAGGCACAACATCCATGAAGTACATTTTTCTGCTTCTTATTCTAGCGCTGATGGGCTAGGTGTATCTGGTCGATGACCCAATGCGGTATGTTGAGGGTGAGGTTCTCTGTTTCTGCCAAGTATAAGCTTAACCAAATTTTCTTAGGCGGCATAGTGAATCGCTCCTGTGCGGGAAAAGCAAAATGTTGCATAATCGTTCGTAAGTGGAGAGCAATGGTAGGCGTCATTGCCACCATGTCCTTCAATTTATTGAGATCCTTATGCTTCATCCGTCCTGGGACCATTGATTCTTTCTCGGTGGGAATGTGCATAACTTGCATGTTCAATGCCTCCCGTACCAGATTGAGAGTCAGTTTGAATCTCTTGAGTTTGTGTCCTGGCAACAATGATGGTAGTACAAAAGTACTATCTCCTCCCTTGGCCTTGCTGGGAGTGATGGTGCTGATAAAATAGGAGCAGTGTAGAAAATCAGGTTTAGGCAAGTGTGCCCTGAAATATCTATCCAGGCCTTCCTTGGTCCAAACTAATCGCATTACCTCTACATTCTGATAGTTCTCGAATTCCCTCGTGAAAAAGTGGTAGCATCCCCATTTGCCATTAAATTCAATTTCTGCTTCCCAGAAGTAGGTGCCGTCACCCAATGGCCCTGCTACATCACTAAACCAATGAGCATGTTTCCCCACTTGAGAAGTGTGTCCTTGAGGGGGGTCCTGGATAGGAAGGACATGCACCGCTTGAAGTTCTTGAGGCCTTTCGGTGAGTGGCGGTTCCAGAAGAATGGTTTCAATGTCCACAATCTGTGCGCTGAACCCTGCCTGGGAACTAGTGCCTCCAGCTTCTGCCATAGTTATTGCTTGCTACTGGTTCTGTCGAGAATATAGAGCATGCGTTAATATTGTAATGGACAAGATAGAACACGTTTTGCCCCCGTTACAATATTATCGTGAGGTGAGTAATGGGTCAGTGGTCAGTGAGTGCACAATGACAGTGTGTGTAGTTAATGACTGGATAGTCCTAGGAGCTAGATGGAAAGATGTGGTGTCTGACTGATGCAGTTAGTAAGTGGAGATGAATTCACAGTTTGGGGTCGAGGGATTTATTACAAGTCTTAGGTTGCCAAACACCATGGATGGCTTTTGGTCTCGGGTTTGTAGAGACTCGGGAGGGTTGCATGAGTAATTCTGTTGGGGGTTGTTGTGTCTTTGGGACCCATTTACGAGTGAGTCTGTGCGTGCTTCTAGGTGGTAGTGTGTTCAAGTGTATCAGACAAGAGTGGGTGGCGGCTCCTTGAGCGAGTGAACCTTGTCGTGTATGATGTGAATTGTGTGGGACTAGTTGAGCCCGTAAGCAAGCCTTAGGCACCCAAATTTGTCTTGATTGTGGGTCAGCCTTCATCGACTTCCTGGGCATCCAGATAGATTTCACTTTCTCAACAGAGGTTTTAGGAGTCCTCTTATTAGTATGATGTCGTTGATTACTAATAGGTAGTTGAGACAGTTGTTGCGACTTGGCTACAGTCGGCAGCTCGTCTTTTCGCACCCACATTCGTTTCACTGGCTGAGTTGTTTGGCTTCGCACGTTCTTTTGGTCTCCCGCATAGATAGTCTTCAGTAATTGATCTGTTGAGAGTGATGGATGGATGCACTCAGGAAATCAGTTGGTGCTGCAAAACCTGCTTCACACCTGCCCTCTTTTCTCTTCAGATATGCTTAGTACACTTGCTTAGCTTCCAAATGACACAAAGAAACCATATATGTACTTTGGAAATGGTTTGGATAATGATCAAACCAAAACAGATAACTTGGTACTTCAAAAATCAAGAAAAAACTTTCTATTCCTGTAGTGATACCTGCTCAGACTTTTACTCAGTGTGTCCAGCACACTTAAAATTGAAACAATTCCTTTTGGGAGTATCAATATACCTTAGTAAGCTACCAATCACAAGTGGAATCACTTCAATTGATAAACCATGCACTGAGAAATAAGTTTAGCAAAGTTATAATCACCCCCGACTTTTCAGGAACTCTGCAGACAAATACCAGTGTGCACTTCGACTCAATTTTCTCCCAAATGGCTGAATGGAATCCTTTGAGATTTTGTATGCTTGTAGTAGACTTTGAGCTGGTTCCAATGAGCTATAGAACACTTGATTTGGTTCAGTAGATCCAGAGAAATGCTCCTTTGAAGTTGACAGACTTGGAGAAGATAACACAGACAAAACAGAGATGATGAATGTATACTTCTATTGATAAATGTGTTTGTACAATCTCATTAGCTTGCCAAGCACAGCTAAATGAGGTATTGTGGTGTTGGCTATAGAGTAACCTTCACACACAATGAGTTACAATGAAATTTTGCCTCGGGGAGTGAGCTAGAGTGAGAGTATGTCCCGCGACTTTTACTTCATCTTTTATAGGAGTTTTTGAGATCATTTGAATTTGAAATTCAAACTTAGGCTCCCTTGAATCTCTCCTCTAAAAGTAGGGAGATATTCTCTCCATCTCAACATTCAAATTTTCACGACTAATGAGGTAGGTGGATAACTTAAAGTGATTATAAACAAATGATAAGTCACTTAAACTTTTACAAGGGGTAAAGAGGTAAGAACATATAAGCATATGTTCACATGAGCCTTCCTTTAAGTGAAGCCTAGATAATCCTTTGTCCATGCTAATCTTCAATGAGTCCAAGGTTCCAAGCCAATGTGTGTAGGCTTGTATTGCACCAACAGCTCCCCCTCAAGCCAAACACTTTGGCTTAAGTCTTCTCTTTCATTCTTCAATCACTTCCTGTAATCCAATCATAGTTTTGAATCTGCATAACCTATTTCCATCCAATGCCTTTGTAAGTAAATCTGCACATTGCATAGAAATAGGCTTATCTCCTGCAAAACAAATATATCCTGAGGTGCTTCTCCTATCATCCTTGCATCCTGCCCAATCTGCATCTGAGTAAACCTTTATGTCAATATCTGATGTATAAGGAAAATACAAACCATGACTTTGAGTTCCCTTGAGGTACTTCAAGATCTTCTTAGCTGCCTCTAAGTGAGGTACCCTTGGTTTGTGCATGAATTGACTAAGCACACTTACTCCATATGCTATGTCAATTCTTGTCAAGGTAGCATAGTTCAAACTACCCACCATACTTTGGTATCCTGTAATGTCTTTGATTTCTTCCCCTTCATGAGCACTTAGCTTTTGGTTAACCTCCATTGGAGTAGTAGATACCTTAGCATCCTGCAAACCAAACTTCTTGACCATATCCTGTACATACTTCTTTTGAGTGATGTATATACCTGAGTTTGTATAGACCAATTCAAGACCTAAGAAATACTTTAATAGTCCAAGATCACTGATCTTGAATTCCTTCATCATCTGTCCTTTGATGTGTCTAATCCCATTGACATCATTGCCTGTAATGATGATGTCATCAACATAAACACATAAGTAGATTACCTCTGTACTACTTCTCTTTATGAATAGAGAAGTGTCTGCTTTGCTCATCACAAATCCTTGGTCTAGAAGGTAGGTGGTCAATCTGTAATTCCATGCTCTAGGTGCCTGCTTCAAACCATACAGAGCCTTCTTCAATTTACAAACATAATGTACCTTTTTTGGATCTTCATAGCCAGGTGGTTGTGACATGTAGACTTCTTCAGATATCCATCCATTCAAGAATGCATTCTTCACATCCAATTGGTACATGTTCCAATTCTTGGATGCAGCTATACTCACCAAAACTCTGATAGTTGGCATCTTGGCCACAGGAGAAAATGTCTCCTCATAATCAATGCCTTGGGTTTGTGCAAAACCCTTGGCTACCAACCTAGCTTTGTACCTGCTTATTGTTCCATCTGAATTCTTTTTTAATTTGTAGATCCATCTGGATCCTATTACCTTCATAGAATCCTTCTTGGGTACCAAGTCCCAAGTGTCACTTTCCTTGAGAGCTTCTATCTCCTCATCCATGGCTTCTCTCCATTCTGGCTTTGTAATTGCTTCTTCATAGGTACCTGGTTCTTCATTCAACAAGTCTTTTGCAAGATATACAGAATGTTTAGTTACAAGTGATGTGTCATACCCAAATCTGATAGGCTTCTTCTTCTCTCTCTGAGATCTTCTCATTGCTTGAGTAGAAGTTTCTGGCTTATCCTCTAATTGCTTCATCTTCATCTTTCCTTTGGATTTCCAAGCTTTGAATTCTTCAAGGTTTATTGTATCATCATCTGAGCTTGAATCTTCTTGCTGAGTTGGCTCTTCCTTGGTAAGCTTTGGAAAATCTTCCTCCATGTCATAGGGTAGACTCACCTTCCTGCATTCATTCTCATACCATGAGTCATTCTCATCAAATATGACATCTCTGCTTACCTTGAACCCTTTGTTTGTGGGGTTGTAGAATCTGTATCCTTTTTGGTTCAAATCATAACCAATGAAGATACATTTCTCAGCCTTGGGGTCTAGCTTTCCCCTTACCTGTGAGGGAATATGCACATATGCAACACACCCAAAGATTTTGCAATGATCCAGAGAGGGTCTCTTACCATGCCATGCTTCATATGGTGTCATGCCATCAAGTGATTTGGATGGCAACCTATTGATGAGGTAAGTGGCAGTGGATACACTCTCTGCCCATAGGTAATTTGGCAACTTTTTCTCATTGAGCATAGACCTAGCTGTTTCTACTATAAGTCTATTCCTTCTTTCTGCTACCCCATTTTGTTCAGGTGAGTACCTTGTAGTGATTTCCCTTTTGATGCCTCTTTCCTGCAAGAAATCTTCAAACTCATTGGAGAAGTACTCTCCTCCACCATCTGATCTTAGCCTCTTCAAGCTTCTACCTGTTTGATTCTCAACAAGTGCAAGATACCTCTTGAAACAATTAAACACTTCATCTTTATGCTTCATAAAGTATAGAATGGTCCACCTGCTATAGTCATCAATGAAAGACACATAATATCTTGAACCAGAAATGGAAGGGTCCTTGCTAGGTCCCCAAACATCTGTGTGTACCAAGTCTAGGTAGTCTTCATGCATGAAACCTTTCCTTGAGTAGGGTAATCTGTGAGACTTACCAAATTGACATGATCCACATCTATAAATCATGTGTTGCTTGGATACATTAGGTATCCCAAGCACACATTGATCCCTGCACATTTGCTTTAGAGTCCTTTCACCTATGTGCCCTAATCTCTTATGCCATATTTCTAACTCTGAAAGTGTCTGATCCTTGTAATTATACAAAGCAATGTTTTTTGTATCTTCTAGCTCAAATGTAAATAATCTACCTGATTTCTCTCCCTTGGCTATCCTTCTGAATCCATGTCTTGGATCCTCCACATATGCACCATGTTGTGTGAATCTGACCTGCAAACCTTTCTCCACAATCTGACCAACACTCATTAAATTCTTAGTTATTGTTGGTACATAGAGTACCCTGCTTAATAGATTTTGATTACCATCACATGTCTTCACATTTCCAATTTTGACAACAGAGTGTTTAGTGTCATCACCTGTTTGTACCTGATGTTTGCCCTTGGGCTCTTCCAAATCAGAAAGTAGTGCCACATTGCCAGCTACATGGTTAGAACATCCTGAGTCAATATAAAATAAATGATCATCATTTGTACCTATCTTGGAGGTCATATTCATGATCAATAAGGAGTCATCCTGCTCCTCTGTGTAGTTGTTGTAATCTCTTCTATTTCTGAATCCACCTTGGTAGTTTCCATTGTGGTTGTTGTTGTAGTTGTTGTTGTATTGGTTGTTGTACCCATTGTAGCTTTGATGTTGGTTGAATCTGCCTCTCCCTTGAGAGTATCCACCTCTTGAGTAGCCTCTTCCTCTCTGATTTTTGTAGTTCTTGTAGCATTCATCTGTGGTATGGTTGGACAATCCACAGATGTTGCATGGTGATGAGTTGTAGGGTCTCCCCCTACCTGACTTACCTCCTCTGCCTCTTCCTTTAGATGACCTACCTCTCCCTGCATAATTAGCTTGAGAGGTAGAGCCTTCTTCATCCTCTTTCTTCTTGCCTTTATCTTTAACCTTCTTATCAGTATAGACAGCAGAGGGGTTATTACCTTTTGATTGATCTCCAGCTTTGGTGAACTTTGCTTCATGTGTAAATAGTTGGCCCATGAGTGTTGTGAGATCAGGGGTATGCATGTCCATGTAGAGGTCCATTGCAGTGGTAAAACTTTCCCACTTATCATCTGCCTTGAGTCCATTTGTCACTTGCCTGACTATTTGCTCTTCTTCAATTTCCTCTCCAATGCTTGCTAGCTGGTCTGCCACATCTTTGATCTTTGTCACATATTCTGAAACTGATTGCTTGGGCTGCTTCCTAAGGGTTGTGAACTCAATCCATAATTGGTTCTTCCTAGCCCTTGTGTTGGAAGAAAAATAATTTGACAAGGTTTCCCAAGTCTCTTGGGAAGTCTTACAGTTTCTTACATGAGGTAAAAGAAAGTCAGATATAGAGTTTAAGAGATAAGACCTTGCCAAAGCATCCTTTGCACACCATTGGTTGAGCTTTTCATGTTCATCCTTTGTAGGTAGTCCTCTAGTCTTGAATGAGGGCAACTCCTCATCTCCTGATATGTATCCAAATAGACTTCTCCCTTGTAGATAGGTCTTCATTCTCAATGACCAAGCTTGATAATTGTTTCTGTCCAATTTGTCAATGAAGGAAGGGAAACCATCACCCATGATTACCTTCTTTGCTCTGATACCACTGTTGAGAGTGATGGATGGATGCACTCAGGAAATCAGTTGGTGCTGCAAAACCTGCTTCACACCTGCCCTCTTTTCTCTTCAGATATGCTTAGTACACTTGCTTAGCTTCCAAATGACACAAAGAAACCATATATGTACTTTGGAAATGGTTTGGATAATGATCAAACCAAAACAGATAACTTGGTACTTCAAAAATCAAGAAAAAACTTTCTATTCCTGTAGTGATACCTGCTCAGACTTTTACTCAGTGTGTCCAGCACACTTAAAATTGAAACAATTCCTTTTGGGAGTATCAATATACCTTAGTAAGCTACCAATCACAAGTGGAATCACTTCAATTGATAAACCATGCACTGAGAAATAAGTTTAGCAAAGTTATAATCACCCCCGACTTTTCAGGAACTCTGCAGACAAATACCAGTGTGCACTTCGACTCGATTTTCTCCCAAATGGCTGAATGGAATCCTTTGAGATTTTGTATACTTGTAGTAGACTTTGAGCTGGTTCCAATGAGCTATAGAACACGTGATTTGGTTCAGTAGATCCAGAGAAATGCTCCTTTGAAGTTGACAGACTTGGAGAAGATAACACAGACAAAACAGAGATGATGAATGTATACTTCTATTGATAAATGTGTTTGTACAATCTCATTAGCTTGCCAAGCACAGCTAAATGAGGTATTGTGGTGTTGGCTATAGAGTAACCTTCACACACAATGAGTTACAATGAAATTTTGCCTCGGGGAGTGAGCTAGAGTGAGAGTATGTCCCGCGACTTTTACTTCATCTTTTATAGGAGTTTTTGAGATCATTTGAATTTGAAATTCAAACTTAGGCTCCCTTGAATCTCTCCTCTAAAAGTAGGGAGATATTCTCTCCATCTCAACATTCAAATTTTCACAACTAATGAGGTAGGTGGATAACTTAAAGTGATTATAAACAAATGATAAGTCACTTAAACTTTTACAAGGGGTAAAGAGGTAAGAACATATAAGCATATGTTCACATGAGCCTTCCTTTAAGTGAAGCCTAGATAATCCTTTGTCCATGCTAATCTTCAATGAGTCCAAGGTTCCAAGCCAATGTGTGTAGGCTTGTATTGCACCAACATGATCTGCCCTTAGTTGCTGCCTCCTTCTGGCCTTTGGAAAAGAAGGGAGTTCCGCCAATGCCTTGACTTTTCTATTGAGATCTCCATTCCTCTGCATCACATAACTTTGGACAAGAACAGCATGGTCAACTTCATGTGTACACTTGGGGGGACCAGGAGTCTGTGCCTTTCCTAGTTCCTGGAGTGCTCCATTACCTAACTCAATGGTAATTCTCCTCTGATTCACCCATACCTGAAGAAGTCCACTTCTTAGGTTTAAGTTGACTGCTTGGTCATAGATCCACTCTTGACCCAAGACAAGAGGTTCAGTGAGGTCCTCATCTTGACACACTAGTACTCTGACTGTCAATACTTCGTCTTGAATGGAGATGGGAAGATCCACCTCGCCCAGGCAAGGGGTTTCCACACCTCCTAATCTTATGAGATATGCTTCCATAGGATTGACAGTTAATTTCAACTCTTGACAGTAAGACAATTGAACAGCACTAGTGGCTGCACCTGAGTCAATCAAGGCTCTTACAGTCCTTGCACTTTTTCCTTCTCCTATATCTAAGGTTATAAAAGGACGTCGATCAATTATCCTATGAGAGCTGATACGTGAAACGTCACACATAGCCACGTGATATCCTTGATCTACATATGCACATGGCCTAGGTTGCTCTCTACCTTGTCTTCTTAATTTCATTCTCCGTATGCGCTCTAAAGCTTCTGCTTGAGCTTCTTCTCGAATTCGCTTTTCTTCTTCTTTGCGCTTCTTAGCAGTGTTGAGTCGACTTAGCATTTCTTCTGTGAGAGGTTCCTGATACAACTTGACTCTGCATCCACTAATGTAACTTGGAAGAACATCACCTTCTAATGTGGCTAGCTGCACTGCTCCACTTGTTGAGATTCTATTAATGATCATGGGTCCGTAGCCTCTCTTCTCTAGTTTCCTTGCATGTTGTTTCAACGTGTATACTAGTACTAGGTCGCCTGCCTTCAAGCCTTTATCCTTAATGTGGGCATCAAAGTATGCCTTCTGTCGTTTCTTAGCTACATATATCCCTGCAGCCGCCCTCAGTCTTGTTTCTCCTAATCGTTCAAGGTCAAAAAGTCTTGAGGAGAGTTCGTGACCCGTCCATTCATGCTCTTGTGCCACTTTCAATGTAGGTATTAAGAAGTCCAACGGTAGCACTGCATTTTGACCAAATACCATCTGAAAGGGGGTGGCTTGGAGTACCGTTTTGTAGGCGACTCGGTATGCCCAAATAGCATGGTGTAGCTGTTTGTCCCAATCAGAGCGTTTATTATTCACTAACTTGGTCAACACATTACACAGAATCTTGTTTGTGCTTTCGGCTTGCCCATTAGCTTGTGGGTGGTAGGGGGCAGACTTCTTATGAACTACCAAGAATTCTTGGAGTAGATTTTCAATCACTTCGTTCAAGAAGTGAGTGCCTCTATCACTTACTAGCTCTATAGGTAACCTGTATCTTGTGAATACATTCTCAAACAAGAATTTAGCAGTTGTTTGAGCATCGTTCTTCGTCGTGGCTTTTACCTCCACCCACTTTGTTAGATAGTCTGTCGCAACAATGATATATTCTGCATGGGAACCCTTAGCTGGGGGATTAATAGGACCTACGAAGTCTATTCCCCACTTAGAGAATGCACGTCCACCCATCATAGGTTTCAGTGGCATCTCATCTTTTCGTATAGGATACTGAGTTCTCTGACAGACATCACATCGTTTCACATAAGTATGTGCATCCATGTGAAGGGTCGGCCACCAGAAGCCTACAAATAGTATTGTCTTGATCACCCGATCTGGTCCAAAGTGTCCTCCTGCTACACATTGGTGAGCAGTTTCCAAGATCTTAAGATATTCACTCTCATGGACACATAGTCTCAGGTAACCATCTTTACCACGCTTGTATAGGTTATCACCAATCAGTGATTAATCCTGGGCTTCTTGTTCTAAACTCCTTTTCCTAGCCAGAGTCATATCTGGATGGAATGTTTTCGTCCTCAAAAAGGATACTAGTGGTTCACTCCAATCTGGCACTATGGACACTTGATAAAGAGTGGCATGTTCCACTGGTGGTTTAGTGCAACAGATTGGGCATTCCTTGCACAACTTCTGGACATCAGCTTCCATAGTCGGCCAATGCACTCCGAGTCTCCTTAGTGTCTGTAGGGTTCGTTGCTTTGAATAGTGTTGCTCTAATGCACCTACATGTGCTAATTGCAACCAATTAGCGTACTCATCCTCTTCCACACAACAAGCCAAGATCCCTTGATTTGTGTGTTTGTAAATGCTTCCTGCCATGATGTGATATTTCTGGGCTTTTACTACCTCTCTATTCTGTATGATTACTACTGGATGGTTAGGCCCGTATGTCAATACTGGCACTAGTGGCTTGGCCCATTGTGGTACCACTTCCAATTTAAACAAGTAAGCATCAGGAAGGTCATCTGACACTCCTTGTGGGGCTTCCCCAGATGTGAGCCTAGAGAGATGGTCTGCTCTCAAGTGAGTCCTACCTTTCCGTACCACAACCTCGAAGTCATATTCCATTAGCAAGAGAAACCATCTTACTAATCTACCTGTGTTGCAAGGTTTGTTCACGAGATACAGTAGTGCCTGATGGTCAGTAAAAAATTTAAATATATATATATATATATATATATATATATATATATTAACATGTACTGATTATGCGACTCCTTGGGCTAAGGCCTAGGGTATTTGCTCAGCAACGGCTTAGGTGGTGATCAAATGCTTGACTCATGATGTTTTCCCTAGGTTTGAGTTATCTTTGAAACTCGTTTTTGATCATAGAACACACTTTTCCAACACACTCATTTAGGCTTTAACTCAAACTTTTAATATTATTCATAAATTTAGTGTTGGATGTGATGGCTGAGTACAATCAGAAGATCAAGTTGGTGCTGCTAGACCTGCTTCACACCTGCCCTCTTTTCTCTTCAGATATGGTTAGGAGACTCCTTGAGCTTCCAAATGACACCAAGAAACTATATATGTGCTTTACAAAATGATTGAGTAATGATCAAATCAAAACAGATGATTTTGAACCTTCACAACTCCAAAAACTTTCTATTTCTGTAATGATACCTGCTCAGTCTTAAGCTCAGTGTGACCAGCACACTTGCAATTGGTTTAATTCCTTCTGGGAGTATTAAATTAACTTAACAAGCTACCATTAGCAAGTTAAATCACTCCAATTAACAAACTATGCACTGAGAATGATCTTTAGCAAAATCAGAGACACCCCCGACTTTTTAGGAACAACACAGAAAAATACCAGTGACTGCCTCGACTGAGATTTCTCCCAATTGACTGAATAGAATGACTTGAAATTTTGTAGTGTTGTAGAATGCTTTGAGCTGGTTCCAATGAGCTTTGAATCATCCAATTTGGTTCAGTAGATCTTGCGATATGCCCTGTTGAAGTTGACAGACTTGAAGATGGTCACACAGAGAAAACAGAGATAATGACAATGAGTATATGTATTGAATCTATCAAATGTACATTCCCATTGGCATGTAGAGTGATGCCCAATGGTACTCAGAGGTGTAGGCTCAATAGTAGCTCTCACACACTCAATGTATTTCTTGGAATTATCTTGGGAAGTGAGCAACTATGCCCGCGACTTTTTCATTGGCTTTTATAAGAGTTTGAAGAGAGTTTGAATTTCAAATTCAAAAAATAGGCTCCCTCAAATCTCTCATCTAATCACATGGAGATATTCTCTCCATTCATACCTTTCAAATTTCACGACTTTTGAAAGTAGGTAAGATTACATAAAGTCATATTGACTTTTACATGAAGTAAAATGTAACTAAGCATAGGCATGTGTTCCTATGGTCTTCCTTCAAATGAAGTCTTCATGAATTACTCCAAGCTCTTGTAAAATCTTCAATGTTGATATCCAATGTTCTTCAAATCTTTATGTTGAGTCTTCAAGACACAAAACAAAGCCAAGTGTTAAGGCCTGTTTGCACCAACAGCTCCCCCTCAAGCCAAACACTTGCTTGAGTCTTCATCTCTAATCTTCAATAATATCCTGCAATCCAATCATGGATTTAAACCTGCATAGCTTACTCCCATCTAAAGCTTTTGTAAGCAAATCTGCACATTGTATATTAGTAGACACATATGATAATTGGATTTCCTTGCTAAGTAATTTCTCTCTCACATAGTGGTAATGAACCTCTATGTGTTTTGTCCTAGCATGATACACATGATTAGCTGCTAGATGTAGTGAACTTGTGTTATCACCAAATATGATAGGTGGCCTTGTGTATAGGCCCAATTCTGAATATAGTAGTTTCAACCATATGGCTTCTTGAGTGGCATTGGCTAGCCCTCTGTATTCTGCCTCAATAGATGATAGAGCCACTGTGGGTTGTTTCTTGGATGACCAAGAAATTGGTTTATCTCCTGCAAAGCATATGTATCCAGATGTACTCCTCCTGTCATCCTTGCAACCTGCCCAATCTGCATCTGAGTATACTTTGATATCAATGTCTGATGAATATGGAAAATACAAACCATGATTTTGTGTTCCCTTTAGATACTTTACTATCTTCTTGGCTGCCTCCAAATGTGGTACTCTTGGCTTATGCATAAATTGACTAAGTACACTAACACCATATGATATATCAATCCTGGTTAAGGTAGCATAATTAAGACTACCTACCAAACTTTGGTAACCTGTAATATCCTTAAGCTCTTCTCCTTCATGTGCACTAAGTTTGTGGTTGACCTCCATAGGAATGTTTGAGATCTTAGCTTCCTGCAAATTAAACTTCTTGACCATGTCCTGAATGTACTTCTTCTGAGTAATAAATATACCTGAATTTGTGTAGACCAATTCAAGTCCTAGGAAGTACTTCAATAATCCAAGATCATTGATCTTGAATTCCTTCATCATTTGACCTTTGATGTGTCTAATTCCTTGAACATCATTTCCTGTAATAATGATGTCATCAACATAGACACACAAGTATATTACCTCTGAATTGTTCTTCTTTATAAACAATGAAGTATCTGCTTTACTCATCACAAATCCTTGATCCAAGAGATAGGTTGTCAACCTGTAATTCCATGCTCTAGGTGCCTGCTTCAATCCATACAGAGCCTTCTTCAATTTACAAACATGATTTACCTTATTGGAATCCTCATAGCCAGGTGGTTGTGACATGTAGACCTCTTCAGATATCCATCCATTTAAGAATGCATTCTTCACATCCAATTGGTACATGTTCCAATTCTTGGATGCAGCTACACTCACCATAATTCTGATAGTTGGCATCTTGGCCACAGGAGAAAATGTCTCCTCATAATCAATGCCTTGGGTTTGTGCAAAACCCTTGGCTACCAACCTAGCTTTATATCTGTTTATTGTACCATCTGAGTTCCTCTTGAGTTTGTAGATCCATCTGGATCCTATCACCTTCATGGAGTCCTTCTTGGGTACCAAGTCCCAAGTATCACTCTCCTTGAGAGCCTCCATTTCTTCATCCATTGCTTCCTTCCATTCTGATTTAGTAATAGCTTCCTCAAATGTACCTGGTTCTTCATTCAGGATATCCTTTGCAAGATATACAGAGTGCTTGGTTACAAGTGAAGTATCATACCCATACCTAATTGGTTTCTTCTTTTCTCTTGAAGATCTCCTCATAGCTTGAGTTGAGGATTCTGGATTGTCTTCAAGTTGCTTCATCTTCATCTTCCCTTTGGATTTCCAAGCCTTGAACTCTTCAATGTTGATGGTGTCTTCATCATCTGAGCTTGTGTCCTCATTCTGAGTTGGTTCTTGCCTGACAAGCTTTGGAAAGTCTTCTTCCATATCATAAGGTAGGTTAACTTTCCTGCACTCATTTTCATACCATGAATCATTTTCATCAAAGATGACATCTCTGCTTACCTTGAAGCCTTTGTTTGAGGGGTTATAGAACCTGTATCCTTTCTGATTCAAATCATAACCAATAAAGATACACTTTTCAGCCTTAGGGTCTAGCTTTCCCCTTACCTGTGAGGGAATATGTACATATGCAACACACCCAAAGATCTTGCAATGATCCAGAGATGGTCTCTTACCATGCCAAGCCTCATAGGGTGTCATTCCATCAAGTGTCTTTGATGGCAACCTGTTGATTAAGTATGTGGCAGTAGATACACTCTCTGCCCAAAGATAATTTGGTAGTTTTTTCTCATTAAGCATAGACCTAGCTGTCTCCACAATGAGTCTATTCCTTCTTTCAGCTACCCCATTTTGTTCAGGTGAGTACCTTGTGGTAATCTCCCTCTTGATGCCTCTTTCCTGCAAAAAGTCTTCAAAGTCATTGGAGAAGTATTCTCCACCACCATCAGACCTTAGCCTCTTCAAATGTCTACCTGTTTGATTCTCAACTAATGCAAGATACCTTTTGAAACAATTAGATACTTCATCTTTATGTTTCATGAAGTACAAGACAGTCCATCTGCTATAGTCATCAATAAAGGACACATAGTACCTTGATCCAGATATGGATGGCTCCTTGCTTGGTCCCCAAACATCTGTATGCACCAATTCCAAGTAATCTTCATGCATAAATCCTTTCTTGGTATATGGCAATCTGTGTGACTTACCAAACTGACAAGCCTCACACTTGTATATCATGTGTTGCTTGGATACATTAGGTATCCCAAGCACACATTGATCTCTACTCATTTGCTTTATTGTCCTTTCTCCAATGTGACCTAATCTTTTGTGCCACATCTCCAATTCTGATAGGGTTTGGTCCTTATAGTTGTACAAGGCAATATTCTTAGTATCTTCAAGTTCAAAGGTAAATAATCTACCTGACTTCTCTCCCTTGGCTATCCTTCTGAATCCATGTCTTGGATCCTCCACATATGCACCATGTTGAGTGAACCTGACCTGTAGACCTTTTTCAACAATCTGACCTACACTCATCAGATTCTTGGTGATTGTTGGAACATACAATACTCTGCTAAGTAAATTCTGATTACCATCACTTGTTTTGACATTGCCTACTTTAACCACTGAATGTTTAGTGTCATCACCTGTCTGCACTTGGTGCTTGCCTTTAGGTTCTTCCAAATCAGAGAGTAAGGCAACATTTCCAGCTACATGGTTAGAGCAACCTGAATCAATATAGAACAAATGATCATCATTGATACCTGATTTAGATGTCATGTTCATAATCAACAAGGAATCATCTTGATCTTCTGCATAATTGTTGTAATCCTTCCTGTTCCTGTATCCACCTTGATAATTGCTATTGTGATTGTAGCTATTGTTGTTGTAATTATTGTTGTAGCCATGGTAGCCTTGAGATTGATTGAATCTTCCTCTGCCTTGGGAGTATCCTCCTCTTTGGTGACCTCTTCCTCTTTGGTTCTTGTAGTTTTTGTAGCATTCATCTGTAGTATGGTTAGACAAGCCACAAATATTGCATGGAGATTGATTATAGGGTCTCCCCCTACCTGACTTACCTCCTCTGCCACTACCTCTAGATGATCTACCTCTCCCTGCATAGTTTGCTTGGGAGGTGGATCCTTCTTCATCAACCTTCTTGCTTTTACCCTTGTCTTTAGACTTCTTATCAGTATATAGGGCAGAGGGATTGTTACCTTTTGATTGCTCTCCATTCTTTGTGATCTTTGCTTCATGTGTAAAGAGTTGTCCAATCAGAGTTGTTAGATCAGGTGCTTGGATGTCCATGTACAAGTCCATTGCAGTGGTGAAGCTCTCCCACTTGTCATCTGCCTTTAGTCCATTGATCACTTGTCTGACTATTTGCTCTTCCTCAATTTCTTCTCCAACACTTGCAAGTTGATCTGCAATGTCTTTGACTTTGGTGACAAAATCTGAGACACATTGTTTTGATTGCTTCCTTAGAGTTGTAAACTCAATCCATAGCTGATTCTTTCTGGCCCTTGTGCTTGATGAAAAGTATGTTGACAAGGTTTCCCAAGTCTCTTGGGAAGTCTTACAGTTCCTTACATGAGGTAGAAGAAAATCAGAGATAGAGTTTAGAAGATATGACCTTGCCAAAGCATCTTTAGCACACCATTGGTTGAGTCTCTCATGTTCATCCTTTGTAGGTAGGCCTCTGGTTTTGAATGAGGGCAACTCCTCATCTCCTGATATGTATCCATACAAACTTCTCCCTTGTAGATAGGTCTTCATTCTCAATGACCATGCCTGGTAGTTATTTCTATCCAATTTGTCAATGAAGGAAGGGAAACCATCACCCATGATTACCTTATTTGCTCTGATACCACTGTTGGATGTGATGGCTGAGTACAATCAGAAGATCAAGTTGGTGCTGCTAGACCTGCTTCACACCTGCCCTCTTTTCTCTTCAGATATGGTTAGGAGACTCCTTGAGCTTCCAAATGACACCAAGAAACTATATATGTGCTTTACAAAATGATTGAGTAATGATCAAATCAAAACAGATGATTTTGAACCTTCACAACTCCAAAAACTTTCTATTTCTGTAATGATACCTGCTCAGTCTTAAGCTCAGTGTGACCAGCACACTTGCAATTGGTTTAATTCCTTCTGGTAGTATTAAATTAACTTAACAAGCTACCATTAGCAAGTTAAATCACTCCAATTAACAAACTATGCACTGAGAATGATCTTTAGCAAAATCAGAGACACCCCCGACTTTTTAGGAACAACACAGAAAAATACCAGTGATTGCCTCGACTGAGATTTCTCCCAATTGACTGAATAGAATGACTTGAAATTTTGTAGTGTTGTAGAATGCTTTGCGCTGGTTCCAATGAGCTTTGAATCATCCAATTTGGTTCAGTAGATCTTGAGATATGCCCTGTTGAAGTTGACAGACTTGAAGATGGTCACACAGAGAAAACAGAGATAATGACAATGAGTATATGTATTGAATCTATCAAATGTACATTCCCATTGGCATGTAGAGTGATGCCCAATGGTACTCAGAGGTGTAGGCTCAATAGTAGCTCTCACACACTCAATGTATTTCTTGGAATTATCTTGGGAAGTGAGCAACTATGCCCGCGACGTTTTCATTGGCTTTTATAAGAGTTTGAAGAGAGTTTGAATTTCAAATTCAAAAAATAGGCTCCCTCAAATCTCTCATCTAATCACATGGAGATATTCTCTCCATTCATACCTTTCAAATTTCACGACTTTTGAAAGTAGGTAAGATTACATAAAGTCATATTGACTTTTACATGAAGTAAAATGTAACTAAGCATAGGCATGTGTTCCTATGGTCTTCCTTCAAATGAAGTCTTCATGAATTACTCCAAGCTCTTGTAAAATCTTCAATGTTGATATCCAATGTTCTTCAAATCTTTATGTTGAGTCTTCAAGACACAAAACAAAGCCAAGTGTTAAGGCTTGTTTGCACCAACATTTAGCACTCCCTATTACCCACCTACCAATGGATTGGCCAAAAGTATCAATAAGACCCTGCTCACAATGCTCAAAAAATTGATCATAGACTGTCAAAAACGGTGGGATTAGATGCTCCCTTCTATTTTCTAGGCATATTAGACAACTTATAAAGTCTTTACAAGATACACACCATTTAAGTTAGCCGATAGACTTGAAGCTATTGCTCCAATGGAACTCGTGGTGCCCATCTTACATGCTACCCTTGAAAAGAAAATAGTGTTGGTTAACTCCTTTTATGCTTGCCTCGACCTTGGATGAGCAAATATTTGAAAGTTTTTTTTACTAGTGCAAGAAGTCCAACTGCGGCATGCCAAGACTCATGATTGCTTCTTGCAAATTCTTATTTTTGAAGTGGGACATTTAATCTTATTTTATAATTCTAAATCTGATAGAGTTGTAAGAAAATTCAAACTCCGGTGGTTCAATCCATACCAGATTTTAGTGAAAATGGGTCTTGCAACTTTTTGGTTGGAGATGTTGATCGAAGACCAGATCCAAAATCCAATGAATGGTTCCAAGTTGCATCCTTTCCGCCCGCCTCTCACATCATTAATCATCATATCACCATCCATGTCCGCATGATTTGCATGGTGATTATGAGGGACCACCCCAACATGCATTCATCATTTTGTTTCTCCATCTGCATAATGATGCCATGATGCCCTCTGTTTGTTTTAAACCCTATGTCAAACACTCTAATCTTCATCACTTTGTGATTGTTGCTTCTATTTTTTTGTATTGTGCTATGTGTTTAGTCTGCTTGCTACCTATCACCATGGACATTTTAGTGCCTTTTGAACCTCTTACTACCGTCATCACGAATGACATATAGGCTTTTTTGTAGCTTGACCACCTCGACAAGTTCTGTCTCCTACAATGGGATGTTGTGTCAGCTCATCTTGTTGTGGAGAGTACTATCTACAACATTGCCATAGAACCCACTAATGTGGCTTGCTGGACTGTTCTTTTGGATGGCCAGGAGCTTAGCACCACGGCAATCGAACTCAGACAGTAGTTCTTCCTTCCCATTGAAGGGTTGCCCACTGTCCCTGCATTGTCCCGCGTTGCTATGGAGAAGCTTTTCCCTTGGCATAGCTCCAATGAGTATGCCATTAGCTGTGGCTCAGAACTCGAATGATCTATTCTCAATTTTTCAGTCCTAGCCCTTAACCTGTAGCATTGCCTCTATGGCATCTCATGTCAGTTTTACTCCCTCATTGTCGTCACCATTAACCAACTGGTTAACTAGTCATTAATTTTGTTTAACCGCATCCATTGAGAATTCCAAACCATAGTGTGACAGTTGGAAGCCACCAACTATCCAAAAGTGAAGTTGCCCTTCCTCCTTTCCATCTTGTACCTTGTTGAATTTCCCATCATCACTCGAATTGTTTTGGTTCTGTGATCTTTCAGGCTAGCCGAAGAAGAAGAAGAAGAAGAAGAAGAAGATGATGATGAGAGTATCAACATGCTCCTTCATCGCTTCCACCATGTCATGAGGAAGAGAGTTCACACACACACACACTCTCTCAGAATCAAAGAGAAGCACACACTCAGATTGAGGCAAGGAAGAATGATCTTCTTCTTCTTCTATTACATAAAAAGGAATGTACAAGAATGACCTAAAAACAAGAGTACAACTACTGCAATATATAAAGACTAGTACATAAGGAAAAACCTAATGTCCACAAATGACTGAGCTGGCAAGAACCAAATGTGCCATCACTCTCGGTAGATAAATCTAATAAAGCTCAATGAAATGTCCCTGACATACTTCGGCATGACCACTATACATGTCAAAGAAATAAAAAAATGATATGTGTCATCCTGGATCATCACATGTTGAGCTTGATATCTCAACACTCCCCTTCAAGCTCAACACCATGTCCTCTAATCCAAGTATCTTTCGAAACTTCTTCAGCTTCTCTTTTCCAAGTGCTTTAGTGAAAATATTAGCAACTTGCTCATCTATTCTCACATAAACAAGATCAATATCACCTGCTAATACCTTCTCTCTGATGAAGTGATAATGTACCTCAATATGCTTTGTTCTAGCATGAAAAACAGGGTTTCATGCTAATTATATGCTGCTAAGATTATCACAATAAATGGTGACAGGTTCTTGCAGTTCCACACCTAAATCTACAAGTAGCATCTCTAGCCATGATGCCTCACATGCTGCCATTGCAACACCTCTATACTGGGCCTCTGAACTCGGCAAAGCAATAGTGGGTTGCTTCTTGTTGCTCCATGTTATAGCTGCACCTCCAAGTGAGAATAGAAAGCCACTAGTAGATCTTCTATCTCGAGTACTACCAACCCAATCTACATTGGTGTATCCATGAACCTACAAATCTACATCAGCTTCATAATACAATGCATAATCCAAAGTAGCACTCACATAACGTAGAGTGCACCTCAGAGCATCCAAATGTGGCTTCCTAGGAACCTATATAAATTGACTTTCAAGTCCAGCAGTGTAGCTTAGAACAGGCCTCGTAATTGTGAGATATATCAAACTTCCCACAATTTTCCGTTACATAGTAGCATTTTCCAATGCTTTACCTGATGTAGTATGTAACTTCAAATTCTGATCTAATGGCATAGAAATCCGCTTACAATCAGCCATACCATACTTTTGCAACATATTCAAGGCATATCGCCTTTGCCAAATCCATATACCTATTTATGTATGCATAAACTCAATGCCCAAGAAATAGTGCAACACACCTAGATCTTTCATGTCAAATTCCCACATAAGAAGTTGCTTTACCACTTTGATGTTTTTTTCATTATCACCACCTACAATCAATTCATCAACATAGATAGCCACAATTGTGGTGCCATTATCACCCTTCCTTTCATATAGTGAATGATCTCCATCACACATAGAAAATCCAATGGTGGTCAAGTAATCAGCTATCCTTGCATGCCATGCACGAGGCACTTGCTTTAGCCCATACAAAGCCTTTTCCAACATGAAAACATATTCTCGATGCTTTCAATCTTCATATTCTTGTGGTTGGTCCATGTATACTTCTTCCTATAACTCACCGTGTAGAAAAGCATTCTTCACATCCATCTGATGCAATGTCCATCCTTTTGTTGTAGCTAATGCAACAAGTGTTCTGACAATAGACATTTTAGTTACAAGGTTGAATGTTTCCTCATTATCAATGCCATAAGTTTTTGCATATCCTTTTGCTACCAAAGGTGCTTTATACCTGCTTATGCTACCATCAACATTGTGATTTACGACCACCTCTCCTTGTATCATTTGCATGTGCCTTTCTTACTCGTGGATTCTTCATAGAGATCAATCCAAGTTCCTCATCAAGACCCTTTTCTGAAACGCTTGAATCTCCATCAACATCCTCAAAACCTGCACATATTTTATGACTAGTAGAAAGCTTTTCTTTACCTTTCTTGGATGTATTTGATGAATTTGTTGGATTGAAACTTCCACAAAATCTTCCACTCCATGGATTTGAATTAGAACTATTGCTTGGTGATGCATCTGGTCCACTCAAAGCTTGAGATTTTGCACTTGCTTTTTTAGAATTTTCTTTCTCATTTGGTTCAAGATTTAGTCCTTCTTAAGCATCTGCATAGAAGCTTGACATTTCATCAAATACCACATCTCTGCTCACCTTCACCTGTCGTGTGAGTGGTTTATAATATTTATATCCCTTTTACTCAAGGGAGTATCCAATGAGGACACACTTTTCTGTTGGTGTAAATTGCAAGCCTACACATTTGGCTCAAAGTATGCATTGAAGGTTACACACAACATGAAGAAGCATAGGAACATATGCTAGTGGTTAATTACCACTTTACCTCATTGTAAAAGTCAAATTGACTTAGAATCTTTTGTAATCACCTACCAAAGTGAGTCGTGGAAAAGTAGTTCATTTGATTGAAGGAATATCTCCAAGCATTTAGGAGCTTGATCATAGGGAGCCAAAATTTGAATTTGAATTCAAATCCTTGCTCACTACATATAAAAGTGGACATGAAAAGTCGCGGGTAAGAGAGATCATTCCCGAGCCTCATTCTACTGAGTTTGAGTGTGTGTGAGGTCTATACTATAGCCTACACCTCTCTACACCATTAGGCAATGTTGTTCATGCCAATGGGATTGTATACAAGTGTTCATTAATAGATACATTTATATCATTAATCTCTGAGTTCTCTGTTAGTCTACTCAAAAGTCTATCAACTTGTCAAGGGCATATCTCGGTCATTTCTTCACCAAATCAAGTGATTCAAGCCTTGTTGGATTCAGCTCAAAGTCATCTACATGCTATCAAAGTTTTAAGTAATTCTATTCAGCCATTTCAGAGAAATCTGTGTCGAGGTGAACTCTGGTCAATTTCTGCTACAGTCCTAAAGAGTCGGGGGTATAGCTAAACTTGCTAAATTGATTTATCTTAGCATAGTTTATCTTTTTACATCATTCTACTTGAAAATGGTAGCTTACTAAGCTAATTGAATACCCCTAGAAGGAATTTTATCAATTTTTACTGTGCTGGTCACACTGAGTAAAACATCCAGCAGGTGTCAAGACATAAATAGAAGGTTTTCTTGAGTTTGTGAACTTCAAAGTTATCTGTTTTGGTTCAATCATTACACACATCACTTCCAAAGTACATAGGCCATTTTTTGGTGTTATTGGAGATCTAAGAAGGTCTACTTATCAACTCTAAAGCAAAAGAGGGCTGGTACAAAGCAGGTTTAGCAGTACCTACTCAGTCTCTTGGAAAATCCATCCATCTATCCCAACAGTGGTATCAGAGCAATAGAGGTAAAATGGGAGATGGTTTTCCTTCATTTATTGATAAATTGGACACGAAAAACTATCAAGCTTGGTCTCTAAGGATGAAGACCTACTTACAAGGAAGGAGTCTCTATGGATACATCTCAGGAGATGAGGACTTGCCCTCATTCAAAGCAAGAGGATTGCCAACCAAGGAAGAACAAGAAAAACTCAACACATGGTGTGCTAAGGACACATTGGCAAGGTCATATTTACTCAACTCTATCTCTGACTTTCTTTTGCCACATATCAGAAATTGTAAAACATCCCAAGAAACTTGGGAAACCTTGTCATCATACTTTTCCTCCAATACAAGGGCTAGGAAAAATCAGTTGTGGATTGAATTCACAACACTAAGGAAGCAACCTAAGCAAGTTGTTTCAGAATTTGTGACCAAGATCAAAGATGTTGCAGATCAGTTAGCAAGCATAGGAGAAGAGATTGAAGAAAAACAAATTGTAAGGCAAGTGATCAATGGAATCAAGGCTGATGACAAATGGGAAAGCTTCACCACTGCAATGGATCTCTACATGGACATGCACACTCTAGATCTTACAACTCTCATGGGACAACTATTTACACATGAAGCAAAGCTCACCAAAAATGGAGATACATCTAAAGGTAATAACTCTTCTGCCTTATACACTGATAAGAAGTCTAAGGATAAAGGCAAGAGCAAAAAAATGGAAGATGAAGGCTCTACCTCCTAACTCATTACCATGCAACATTTGTGGTGAATACAGAGATGTATTCGCTTGGAGCTACAAGGATTTGAAAGGTGTGGACCCTGACATATGTTCACACACTATTCCCATGACCTCAGATGCTAAACCCTCTAAGCAAAAGCCATATACATATAACGATAATTATGCTGCTAAGATCAAGGAGGAGATAGATAGACTCGTGGAAGCTGGATTTATCTATGAAATTGAGCACACTCAGTGGGTATCCCCCATTGTAGTGGTGCCCAAGAAGAATGGAAAGCTACGTGTGTGCATTAACTTGAAGAAGGTTAATGCAGCCACTATCCGAGATAATTATCCACTTCCCATCACGGAGCATCTACTAGAAAGAGTAGCAGGCAAGGAAGTGTACAGCTTCCTTGATGGATTTTCGGGCTACAATCAGGTAGCCATTGCTCCAGAAGATCAGCATAAGACGGATTTTGCCACAGAGTGGGGCATATTTGCTTTTAGAGTAATGCCCTTTGGTCTCATCAATGCGCCAGCCACTTTTCAGAGGCTAATGTGTCATGTATTTAAAGAATTCCTCAGGAAAAACTTAGAGGTCTATGTTGATGATCTTTGTGCTCATTCCAACATTAGACAAACCCATGTTCCTGAACTCAGACAAATCTTTGACAAATGTAGAGAATATCAAGTCTGCCTGAACCCAGAAAAGTGTGTTTTCATGGTCAGGCAAGGCAAGATTCTAGGACATATAGTGTCGAAGAATGGCATATCCATTGATGAAGAGAAAGTAAGAGCCATAGCAGAGTTACCTAGGCCAAAGAATGTCAAGGAAGTACAAGCTTTCATGGGGCATTGCGGTTATTATCGGCGTTTCATACACATGTATGCCATCATTGCAAAGTCTGTGTATGGACTTTTGACTAACTTTGAGTGGACTGATGAGTGTGAGGACTCCTTTAATGAACTCAAAAGAAGATTGTGTTCAGCACCAATCTTGACCACACCAGATTGGAATAAACCCTTTCATGTTCACGTGGATGCATCCAATTATGCTATTGGATGTGTACTCGCACAACCTACTGGTGAAGGTAATATGGATCTTCCCATTGCCTATGCTAGTAGACAGCTAAATGCTGTTGAACGGAACTATACCACTACTGAGAGAGAAGGCTTAGGCATGGTGTATGCGGTTAAGAAGTTTAGACACTATTTGCTTGCAAGTAAGTTTAAATTTTTTACTGACCACCAGGCATTGTTGTACTTGGTAAACAAGCCATGCAATACAGGTAGATTGGTAAGATGGTTCCTCTTGCTAATGGAGTATGACTTCGAAGTTGTGGTGAGGAAAGGGAAGACTCACTTGAGAGCAGACCATCTCTCTAGGCTCACATCTGGAGAAGCCCCACAAGGAGTATGAGATGACCTTCCTGATGCTTACCTGTTTAATTTGGAAGTGGTACCTCAGTGGGCTAAGCCACTAGTGCCAGTATTGACATACGGGCCTAATCACCCTGTCAGAACCACTAAAGATAGGGAGGTAGTAAAGGCTCAAAAGTACCATATTATGGCAGGGAGTATGTACAAGCATACCGATCTAGGCATCCTAGCTTGTTGTGTGGAAGAAGATGAGTGCGCAAAATGGTTGCAATTGGCACATGTAGGTGCATTAGAGCAACATTACTCACGGCAACGAACCATACAGACATTAAGGAGACTTGGAGTGCATTGGCCAACTATGGAAGTTGATGTCCATAAGCTGTGCAAGGAATGCCCGATCTGCTGCACTAAACCACCTGTGGAACATGCCACTCTTTATCAGGTATCCATAGTGCCAGATTGGAGTGAACCACTAGTAGCATTCTTGAGGACGAAAACATTCCCTCAAGATATGACATTAGCGAGACAAAGAAGTGTAGAACAAGAAGCCCTGGATTACTCACTCATTGGTGATAATCTATACAAGGGTGGTAAAGATGGTTAACTGAGACTATGGGTCCACGAGAGCGAGTATCTGAAGATATTAGAGACTGCTCACCAAGGTGTAGCAAGAGGACACTTTGAGTGAGATCGGGTAATCAAAGCGATCCTATTTGCAGGCTTGTGGTGGCCAACCCTTCACATGGATGCACATACCTATGTGAAGAGGTGTGATGTTTGTCAGTATCCTATACGTAAAGATGAGATGCCATTGAAACCTATGATCAGTATCCTATACGTAAAGATGAGATGCCATTGAAACCTATGATGGGTCGACGTGCATTCTCTAAGTGGGGAATAGACTTTGTTGGTCTTATAAATCCCCCAGCTAAGGGTTCACATGCTGAGTATATCATTGTGGCCACGGATTATCTAACCAAGTGGGTAGAAGTGAAAGCCACATGGAAGAATGATGCCCAAATGACTGCTAAATTCTTATTTGAGAATGTGTTCACTCAATACGGGCTACCCATAGAGCTAGTAAGTGATAGAGGGACTCACTTCTTGAATGAAGTCATTGAAAATCTTCTTCAAGAGTTCTTGGTGATACACAAGAAGTCTATTATGGAGAGCAGGAGAGTGCCCAATTTCAAAAGAGATTAGACTTCGAGTCTAATTCTTTACAGGAACTACCCCATTTCATAGGCCCATGGGAAGCAAAGTCCACTTGTATGAGAGCACCCACAGTCATGGTAAGAAACGAAGATTCAGTCATACCTAGGAACACGGAGGTAGTGAAGAACACTAAGGTGCAGTGCAATCTCACGAAGAACTACTCAAGGTTAGGCCAGAGCTATGGAAACATGTAGCCAAACAAGTACCAGAGATAGCAAAACCTCGTTCCCAGGTAGGATCCTAGAGAACAGTGCCAGAAATACCCTTGGACAAGATAGGAGACATGAGTGAGGGCGAAGAGGGAAACACATATCTTCCTATCACCCATCAAGGATACACCACCAAGGCCATTCTAGACTCAGGTGCAGGAGTTGCAATTGCCACCACTTCCCTATGGAAGCGTTGGGGCAAGCCAGCACTCAGGCCCACGAGGATGAAATTGTAGATGGCTGACGGTCACATAGAGAGACCCTTAGGGCTGCTAGAAGGAATAACTCTCACTACATGTGGTGTTGAGTTTGAGCACACCTTCGCCATATGTGACTTTAGCAAAAATCATGCCTATGAGATGATTTTGGGAAGACCATTTATGCGACAGTTGCAAGTGGTACAGGATTGGGGAACCAATTCCTTGTACCTGCAACACTTAGGTGTTACGACCAAAGTGAATCTCAAGGACTACTCTCATAGTGATGTCCCTCCTATCCAATGGAACCCCATCCATAGAGCCAAAGATGATACGGAATTGGTGCATTCCATAGGATTAGGATCCCCATGGATGCATGAAGATACCCACTTATGGATGTGCAAAGTAGCAGTAGAAGAAGAGAAGAGGGAAAAAGCCAGAGAGGTAGGTGCGAAGGAAACACATAGATCAATTCAAGACCTAGCCTATGCACCTGTAGTATTTTCGGACGAAGAATTTGAACCTCATGGCTGGGTAGAAATTCTAGCAACTATGGATGTAGCCATCAATGAAGAGCAATGGACACCCCACTGTGATGAGGATGGCTATGACATTTCTGTCTTCTCCATAGAGCCAATCATGGGAGATGCAGTTTTAGAAGAATGCGAACCTAGCCCTGATGCATTTGAAGATGCAAGTGACTTTGATCTTGAGTCAATCATTATGGACCCACCTTTTGCATCAGATGAAGAATACTTCTACGAAGTGGAAGCTTATCCTCAGAGACATGGAGAACTTATAAATGATGTGAGGTTAACCACACAAGTGACTACCAAGAATGAAGGTAAGAAAAGAAAGAAGAGAGAAGTCACACCTGAGGAGGAAGAATCTTTGTTTGAGGTCCTTGAACACTTTAAAAAGTATGAGATAGAGGATAGAAGAGTCATGGTGAGAATGCCTAAACGTGAGGCGCAATCGGGAGAGGCCTATGATAACAAAGAAACCACCAAGAAAGTAGTGGTAGCCATAGAAGAAGGAGAAGAAAGATGCACTTACATAGGACACGACCTCACCAAGGAGGAGGAGTATGAATTGATAGCCTTGCTAAGAGAATACAGAGATGTATTCGCTTGGAGCTACAAGGATTTGAAAGGTGTGGACCCTGACATATGTTCACACACTATTCCCATGACCTCAGATGCTAAACCCTCTAAGCAAAAGCCATATACATATAACGATAATTATGCTGCTAAGATCAAGGAGGAGATAGATAGACTCGTGGAAGCTGGATTTATCTATGAAATTGAGCACACTGAGCGGGTATCCCCCATTGTAGTGGTGCCCAAGAAGAATGGAAAGCTACGTGTGTGCATTAACTTGAAGAAGGTTAATGCAGCCACTATCCGAGATAATTATCCACTTCCCATCACGGAGCATCTACTAGAAAGAGTAGCAGGCAAGGAAGTGTACAGCTTCCTTGATGGATTTTCGGGCTACAATCAGGTAGCCATTGCTCCAGAAGATCAGCATAAGACGGCTTTTGCCACAGAGTGGGGCATATTTGCTTTTAGAGTAATGCCCTTTGGTCTCACCAATGCGCTAGCCACTTTTCAGAGGCTAATGTGTCATGTATTTAAAGAATTCATGAGGAAAAACTTAGAGGTCTATGTTGATGATCTTTGTGCTCATTCCAACATTAGACAAACCCATGTTCCTGAACTCAGACAAATCTTTGACAAATGTAGAGAATATCAAGTCTGCCTGAACCCAGAAAAGTGTTTTCATGGTCAGGCAAGGCAAGATTCTAGGACATATAGTGTCGAAGAATGGCATATCCATTGATGAAGAGAAAGTAAGAGCCATAGCAGAGTTACCTAGGCCAAAGAATGTCAAGGAAGTACAAGCTTTCATGGGGCATTGCGGTTATTATCGGCGTTTCATACACATGTATGCCATCATTGCAAAGTCTCTGTATGGACTTTTGACTAACTTTGAGTGGACTGATGAGTGTGAGGACTCCTTTAATGAACTCAAAAGAAGATTGTGTTCAGCACCAATCTTGACCACACCAGATTGGAATAAACCCTTTCATGTTCACGTGGATGCATCCAATTATGCTATTGGATGTGTACTCGCACAACCTATTAGTGAAGGTAATATGGGTCTTCCCATTGCCTATGCTAGTAGACAGCTAAATGCTGTTGAACGGAACTATACCACTACTGAGAGAGAAGGCTTAGGCATGGTGTATGCGGTTAAGAAGTTTAGACACTATTTGCTTGCAAGAAAGTTTAAATTTTTTACTGACCACCAGGCATTGTTGTACTTGGTAAACAAGCCATGCAATACAGGTAGATTGGTAAGATGGTTCCTCTTGCTAATGGAGTATGACTTTGAAGTTGTGGTGAGGAAAGGGAAGACTCACTTGAGAGCAGACCATCTCTCTAGGCTCACATCTAGAGAAGCCCCACAAGGAGTATCAGATGACCTTCCTGATGCTTACCTGTTTAATTTGGAAGTGGTACCTCAGTGGGCTAAGCCACTAGTGCCAGTATTGACATACGGGCCTAATCACCCTATCATAAGCACTAAAGATAGGGAGGTAGTAAAGGCTCAAAAGTACCACATCATGGCAGGGAGTATGTACAAGCATACCGATCTAGGCATCCTAGCTTGTTGTGTGGAAGAAGATGAGTGTGCAAAATGGTTGCAATTGGTACATGTAGGTGCATTAGAGCAACATTACTCACGGCAACGAACCATACAGACATTAAGGAGACTTGGAGTGCATTGGCCAACTATGGAAGTTGATGTCCATAAGCTGTGCAAGGAATGCTCAATCTGCTGCACTAAACTACCTGTGGAACATGCCACTCTTTATCAGGTATCCATAGTGCCAGATTGGAGTGAACCACTAGTAGCATTCTTGAGGACGAAAACATTCCCTCAAGATATGACATTGGCCAGACAAAGAAGTCTAGAACAAGAAGCCCTGGATTACTCACTCATTGGTGATAATCTATACAAGCGTGGTAGAGATGGTTACCTGAGACTATGGGTCCACGAGAGCGAGTATCTGAAGATATTAGAGACTGCTCACCAAGGTGTAGGAGGAGGACACTTTGGACCAGATCGAGTAATCAAACCGATCCTATTTGCAGGCTTGTGGTGGCCAACCCTTCACATGGATGCACATACCTATGTGAAGAGGTGTGATGTGTGTCAACAAACTCAGTATCCTATACGTAAAGATGAGATTCCATTGAAACCTATGATGGGTGGACGTGCATTCTCTAAGTGGGGAATAGACTTTGTTGGTCCTATTAATCCCCCAGCTAAGGGTTCACATGCTGAGTATATCATTGTGGCCACGGATTATCTAACCAAGTGGGTAGAAGTGAAAGCCACATCGAAGAATGATGCCCAAATGACTGCTAAATTCTTATTTGAGAATGTGTTCACTCCATACGGGCTACCCATAGAGCTAGTAAGTGATAGAGGGACTCACTTCTTGAATGAAGTCATTGAAAATCTTCTTCAAGAGTTCTTGGTGATACACAAGAAGTCTGCCCCCTATCACCCACAAGCTAATGGACAAGCCGAAAGCACAAATAAGATTCTATGCAATGTGCTAACCAAATTAGTGAATAACAAACGCTCTGATTGGGACAAACAGCTACACCATGCTGTTTGGGCATAAAGAGTTGCCTATAAAACGGTACTCCAAGCCACGCCCTTTGAGATGCTTTTCAGCCAGAATGCAGTGCTACCATTGGATTTTTTGATACCAACCTTGAAAGTAGCACAAGAGCATGATTGGACAGGCCATGAGTTGTCCTCTAGAATCTTCGATCTTGAACGATTAGGTGAAACACGATTGAGGGCTGCAGCAGAAATTTATGCAGCCAAGAAGAGGCAAAAGGCATATTTCGATGCACACGTCAAGGATAAGGGCTTGAAAGCAGGAGACCTAGTCCTAGTCTACACCTTGAAGCAACATGCACGGAAGTTAGAGAAGAGAGGTTATGGGCCAATGATTATCAATAGGATCTCCACAAGTGGAGCAGTTCAACTAGCCACTCTAGAGGGTGATATTCTACCAAGCTACATAAGTGGATGCAGAGTCAAGTTATATCAAGAACCCCTGACTGAAGAGATGCTAAATCGACTCAACACTGCCAAGAAACGTAAAGAAGAAGAGAAACGAATTCGAGAAGAAGCACAGGCAGAAGCTTTAGACTGCATCCGACGAATGAAATTGAGGAGACAAGGTAGAGACCAGCCTATGCCTGACACTCAAGAATCTCTAGGCTATCCCATGGCCATGAGCGAGGCTTCAGATGGACATTCCCATAGAATAATCGACCAACGGCCTTTTGTAACCCTAGAAGTAGGACAAGGAGAGAGTGTTAGGACAGTGAGAGCTTTAATTGACTCAGGGGCAGCCACTAGTGCAGTTCGACTTTCTTACTGCCAAGAGCTGCAATTACAAATCAATCCTATAGAGGCATATCTCATAGGATTGGGAGGTGTGGAAACCCCTTGCATTGGTGAGGTGGAACTTCCCCTCTACATTCAAGAGGTGCTAATGGCAGTCAAAGTGCTAGTGTGTGACGACGAGGATCTTACCGAACCTCTTGTCCTGGGCCAAGACTGGATCTATGATCATGCAGTCAGCCTCAACCTAAGAAGTGGACTTCTTCAGGCATGGGTAGGCCAAAACCACATAACGATTGAATTAGAAAATCAAGCACATAGGCCGCTAGAAGAGTCACCGAATCCTGGTCCTTCCAAGAGTCCACCTGAAATGAACCATGCTACTCTTGACCAAAGTTCTATGGTGCAAAAGATTGCCACTCATGACGAAGGTACAAAATGTTGGAGTTAGACGTCTGCGGAAGCACGCGAACAGCACAAGGAAGAAGAAGAAGAAGCTTGGAGCACAACACACAAGACTGAATGTATTACTAGAGAATGTACAAAGATAAGTAGCCCATTAGGGCAATAGGCGTATATACAAGCCGGGGGAAAAAAACCTCCTAAAGAGGGAAAAAAGTGCCCCGACGGTCCTAGAGTGTTCACACACATCACTACCTAAATATATCAACAAATCCCCCCTGGGAGTGATGCGGTGAACAAGGAGCTGGCACTCATGTATAAGGAAGTGCCGAGCTATGTGGAAATCACTCCACAAACGGAAGTAAGCCCAAAGCTTTGCGGAAAGCTTCAAACTTCTCCCTAGGCAGAGCCTTCGTGAAAAGGTCTGCAATGTTCTCCTGCGTGGGCACATATGCCAAGCTGATCTCCCCAGCAGAGAACCTCTCCCTGACATAGTGATAATGCACCTCAATGTGCTTAGTGCGAGCATGGAACACAGGGTTCCTCGCAACTGCCAATGCGCTCTGACTGTCAGTGAAGATGGTGGTGGCAGAAGACTGGCCAACACCCAAATCAGCCATAAGGCGTCTGAGCCACACACACTCAACAGTCGCTATGAAAGCTGCCCTATAGTCAGCCTCACAACTGGAAGTGGCCACAGTAGGCTGCTTCTTGCTCAACCAAGATATACATGAGCTACCAAGCATGAAGCAAAAACCACTGGTGGACACACGAGTGTCATAGCAACCAGCCCAATCTGAATCAGAAAAAGCATGCAAATCTGGCGGTAGTGATCCCCCCTTGGGATAAAACAACCCAAGTAGTCGAGTACCACTCAAGTAGCGAAAGTTGCGCTTAACCGCTTTCCAATGCGTGACTCCTGGGCAATGCATAAACCTGCTCATCTGTGAGGCAGCAAACTGAATATCTGGCCGAGTAATGCATAAGTAAATCAAGCATCCAACAGCGTGCTGATAGAGAAACAGCATCAAATGCAGCTCCAGCATCATGAAGACTCAATCGTAAACCTGTCTCCATAGGAGTGGCAATAGGCTTACAGTCTTCAAGGCCAAAACGCTGCAATAATGTGTCAATATATTTCGTTTGACACAAAGTCATTCCACCATCAACTTGCATAAACTGAATGCCCAAATAGTGATGCAAATGCCCCAAATCAGACATCTCAAATGAGGCATGCAAATCAGCCTTGAAATCAGCAATATGCTTCTCAAGAGGACCAGTGAGCAGCATGTCGTCTACATAGACAACAATGATCAAAAGCACATCAGTAGCATGCTTAACATATAAGGTGCTTTCAGTTGGACTGTTCTCAAAACCATGTGCAATCAAATAGGCATGTATTTTCTCATACCAAGCACGTGGTGCTTGCTTTAAACCATATAACGCCTTCTTTAACCTGCACACCTGGTTTTCATGCCCTTTTTGCACAAAGCCACGGGGCTGAAAAACATACACTTCTTCATGCAAGTCACCATTCAGAAATGCTGTTTTAATGTCCAACTGATGTACATTCCAACCATGATGGGCTGCAAGTGCAATGCTCCGAACAGTAGTCATACGGCATGTAGGTGCAAAGGTCTCATCAAAATCAATGCCTCTTTCCTGCGCATAACCCTTTGCAACAAGCCTAGCCTTATACCTGTCAACTGTACCATCAGGTTTACGCTTCAGCTTGTATACCCACTTAGTGCCAATGGCCTTCTTGCCAGGAGGCAAGTCACATAAAGACCATGTACCATTCTTCATTATAGCATCATATTCAGATTGCATAGCAGCCATCCAATTTTCTGAATTTTGTGCTTCATCAAAAGAAACAGGCTCATTCTCATCACAGAGGCTAGATGTAGCCATAGCATAGCAATCTGATGCAAAGGAGGTACTAAGGCCTATTCATGAAAAATGGGAAATACACAGGATTTTGAGACAGTTCTTTGTGTCCCAATAGTTTAGTTTTTGACTCATTCACACACTACAACATGTTATTATCTCTTTATTGGAGTATATTAAATTGAAACTTTAATATTAAGAATAATTTTATTATAAATTGGGTATCAGGGTTGGGAAACTTTAATATTAAGAATAATTTTATTATAAATTGGGTATCAGGGTTGGGATCAAACTTAAGAAGTTAACATACTTAGTAATATAAATGGGACTTGAATAATTCCCAAATTTCTTGAATAAGCCTTTACTATGAGAGCCTGAACGAGTACGATATGACAAAGGTGCATCTAATTTGCTGTCACGCAAAGTCTGCACCAGCCATTTTGGCATAGTTTTTTCCTGTTCAATATCAGCTCTCTCATCAACAAGTGCATCATGTAAATCTGCATCAGAAATGGAATAATCTGCATCATCATATGAAACCTGCAAAGGCTGAGAAGTTGCCTCATTAGGACCAGCGCTAGCCTGTCTGTTGGGAGTGATGGTAGGATGCACTCAGAAGATCAAGTTGGTGCTGCTAGACCTACTTTACACCTGCCCTCCTTTGACTTCAGATATGTTTAGTAGACTCCTTGACCTTCCAAATGATACCAAGAAACCATATATGTGCTTTGCAAATATTATGAGTAATGATCAAATCAAGACAGACTACTTGTGACTTCAAAATCCTGAAAAACTTGCTATTTTGGTATTGACACCTGCTCAGTGTTATGCTCAGTGTGACCAGTGTAGTTACAATTAGCAAAATTCCTTCTAGAGATATTCTATTAGCTTAGTAAGCTTTCATTTGCAAGTGGAATGAAAGGAAATGATAAACCACACTCAGAGAAATCACTTTATCAAAATAAGGTGTACCCCCGATTTTTTAGGAGACTTACAGTCACAGACCCGTGAGCACCCCGACTAAGATTTCTCTGTGATGGTTGATCCAATGGCCTTGAAACTTTGTAGGTGTATAGTAGACTTTGAGCTGAATCCAATGCACTTTGAATCATCCAATTTGGTTCAGTAGATCTTGAGATATGTCTCTTGGAAGTTGACAGAGTTGGAGATGATCACTCAGAGAAACCAGAGATTGTGAATGTAAGTATATTGATTAAATCTAATGATTGTACATTCCCATTGGCATGAAGTGTGATGCTCAATGGTACTCAGAGGTGTAGGCTATGGTGTAGCTCACACACACTCAAAGATTGACTCAGAAATGCCTCGGGAAGAGTGTCACTTTACCCGCGACTTTTTCCTTCACATATATATGGGTTGAGTGAGAATTTGAATTTGAACCTTTTTCAAATCTCCTAGAATCTTGTACCTAAAAGTGAATGAGATATTCTCTCAATCATTCACCCACTCAATCAATCAAATGTTCCACGACTTTCTCAAGTAGGTGTGATTACAAGATATTCCCAAGTCACAATGACTTTTACAAGGAGTAAAAAATTAGGACACATAAGCATGAGTTCCTATGGCTCATTCTTCAAGTGATATCTTCATGAATTAATCCAAGCTAGACTTCCAAGGTCCAAGCTTTATGTTGAATCTTCAAGGTACAAATCAAAGCCAAGTGTGAAGGCTTGATTTACACCAACAGCTCCCCCTCAAGCCAAACACTTTGGCTCAAGTCTTCATCTCTAGTCTTCAATTATTTCCTGCAATCCAATCATGGATTTAAATGTGCATAGCTTGCTTCCATCCAGAGCTTTAGTAAGCAAATCTGCACATTGCATATTAGTAGACACATATGACAATTGAATTTCTTTGCTAAGTAACTTCTCCCTCACATAGTGGTAATGAACCTCTATGTGTTTTGTCCTAGCATGATAAATTGGATTAGCTGCAAGGTGAAGAGAACTTGTGTTATCACCAAAAATGACTGGTGGCCTTGTGTATAGGCCCAATTCTGAATATAAAAGCTTCAACCAGATAGCTTCTTGAGTGGCATTGGCTAGCCCTCTATACTCTACCTCAGTAGATGACAAAGCTACTGTAGGTTGTTTCTTGGATGACCAAGAAATTGGTTTATCACCTACAAAACATATGTAACCAGATGTGCTTCTCCTGTCATCCTTGCAACCTGCCCAATCTGCATCTGAATATACCTTAATATCAATGTCTGATGAATAGGGAAAGTACAAACCATGATTTTGTGTTCCCTTTAGGTACTTAACTATCTTCTTTGCTGCCTCTAAATGAGGTACTCTTGGTTTGTGCATAAATTGGCTAAGTACACTAACACCATATGATATATCAATCCTGGTTAAGGTAGCATAATTAAGACTACCTACCAAACTTTGGTAACCTGTAATATCTTGGAGTTCTTCTCCTTCATGAGCACTGAGTTTATGGTTGACCTCCATAGGAGTACTTGAGACTTTAGCTTCCTGCAAATTAAACTTCTTGACCATGTCTTGAATGTACTTCTTCTGAGTAATAAAGATACCTGAATTTGTATAGACCAATTCAAGTCCTAGGAAGTACTTCAATAATCCAACATCATTAATCTTGAATTCCTTCATCATCTGTCCTTTGATGTGTCTAATTTCCTGAACATCATTTCCTGTAATAATGATGTCATCAACATAGACACACAAGTATATTACCTCTGAATTGTTCCTTTTGATAAATAATGAAGTATCTGCTTTACTCATTATGAATCCTTGGTCTAGAAGATAGGTTGTCAACCTGTAATTCCATGCTCTAGGTGCCTGCTTCAATCCATACAGAGCCTTCTTCAATTTACAAACATGATTTACCTTATTTGGATCTTCATAGCCAGGTGGTTGTGACATGTAGACTTCTTCAGATATCCATCCATTCAAGAATGCATTCTTCACATCCAATTGGTACATGTTCCAATTCTTGGATGCAGCTACACTCACCATAACTCTGATAGTTGACATCTTGGCCACAGGAGAAAATGTCTCCTCATAATCAATGCCTTGGGTTTGTGCAAAACCCTTGGCTACCAACCTAGCTTTATACCTGTTTATTGTACCATCTGAATTCCTTTTGAGTTTGTAGATCCATCTGGATCCTATCACTTTCATAGATTCTTTCTTGGGTACCAAGTCCCAAGTGTCACTCTCCTTGAGAGCCTCCATTTCTTCATCCATTGCTTCCTTCCATTCTGGTTTAGTACTTGCTTCTTCAAATGTACCTGGTTCTTCATTCAAGAGATCCTTTGCAAGATATACAGAGTGCTTGGTTACAAGTGAGGTATCATATCCATACCTAATAGGTTTTTTCTTTTCTCTCTGAGATCTCCTCATAGCTTGAGTTGAGGATTCTTGATTATCTTCTAGTTGCTTCATCTTCATCTTTCCTTTGGATTTCCAAGCCTTGAACTCTTCAATGTTGATGGTGTCTTCATCATCTGAGCTTGTGTCCTCTTTCTGAATTGGTTCTTCCTTGATAAGCTTGGGGAAGTCTTCTTCCATGCCATAAGGTAGACTAACCTTCCTGCATTCATTTTCATACCATGAATCATTCTCATCAAAGATGACATCTCTGCTTACCTTGAAGCCTTTGTTTGAGGGGTTGTAGAATCTGTATCCCTTCTGATTCAAATCATAACCAATGAAGATACATTTTTCAGCTTTAGGGTCTAGCTTTCCCCTTACCTGTGAGGGAATATGCACATATGCTACACATCCAAAGATTTTGCAGTGATCTAGAGATGGTCTCTTACCATGCCAAGCCTCATAGGGTGTCATTCCATCAAGTGTCTTTGATGGCAACCTGTTAATTAAATATGTGGCAGTAGATACACTCTCTGCCCAAAGATAATTTGGCAATTTCTTTTCATTTAGCATAGACCTAGCTGTCTCTACAATGAGTCTATTCCTTCTTTCAGCTACCCAGTAATCTCCCTCTTGATGCCTCTTTCCTGCAAGAAATCTTCAAAGTCATTGGAGAAGTATTCTCCACCACCATCTGACCTTAGCTTCTTCAAATGTCTGCCTGTTTGATTTTCAACTAGTGCAAGATACCTCTTGAAACAATTAAATACTTCATCTTTATGTTTCATGAAATATAAGACAGTCCACCTGCTATAGTCATCAATGAAGGACACATAGTACCTTGATCCAGATATGGATGGCTCCTTGCTAGGTCCCCAAACATCTGTATGCACCAATTCCAGATAATCTTCATGCATAAAATCTTTCTTGGTATAAGGCAATCTGTGTGACTTACCAAATTGACAAGCCCCACACTTGTATATCATGTGTTGCTTGGATACATTAGGTATCCCAAGCACACATTGATCCCTACTCATTTGCTTTAAGGTCCTCTCTCCAATGTGACCTAATCTCTTGTGCCAAATCTCCAATTCTGATAGTGTTTGATCCTTATAGTTTGTGATCTTTGCTTCATGTGTAAAGAGTTGTCCAATCAGAGTTGTTAGATCAGGTGCTTGGATGTCCATGTATAAGTCCATTGCTGTGGTAAAGCTCTCCCACTTGTCATCTGCCTTTAGTCCATTGATCACTTGTCTGACTATTTGCTCTTCCTCAATCTCTTCTCCAACACTTGCAAGTTGGTCTGCAATGTCTTTGACTTTGGTGACAAAATCTGAGACAGATTGCTTTGATTGCTTCCTAAGAGTTGTAAACTCAATCCATAGCTGATTCTTTCTGGCCCTTGTGCTTGATGAAAAATAAGTTGACAAGGTTTCCCAAGTCTCTTGGGAAGTTTTGCAATTCCTTATATGTGGTAGAAGGAAATCAGAAATAGAGTTTAGAAGATATGACCTTGCCAAAGCATCTTTTGCACACCATTGATTTAGTCTCTCTTGCTCTTCCTTGGTGGGTAGGCCTCTAGCTTTGAATGAGGGCAATTCCTCATCTCCTGATATGAATCCATACAGGCTCCTTCCTTGTAGATAGGTCTTCATCCTTAGAGACCAAGCTTGGTAGTTGTTCCTGTCTAATTTGTCAATGAAGGAAGGGAAACCATCACCCATGATTACCTTATTTGCTCTGATACCACTGTTGGGAGTGATGGTAGGATGCACTCAGAAGATCAAGTTGGTGCTGCTAGACCTGCTTCACACCTGCCCTCCTTTGACTTCAGATATGTTTAGTAGACTCCTTGAGCTTCCAAATGATACCAAGAAACCATATATGTGCTTTGCAAATATTATGAGTAATGATCAAATCAAGACAGACTACTTGTGACTTCAAAATCCTGAAAAACTTGCTATTTTGGTATTGACACCTGCTCAGTGTTATGCTCAGTGTGACCAGTGTAGTTACAATTAGCAAAATTCCTTCTAGAGATATTCTATTAGCTTAGTAAGCTTTCATTTGCAAGTGGAATGAAAGGAAATGATAAACCACACTCAGAAATCACTTTAGCAAAATAAGGTGTACCCCCGATTTTTTAGGAGACTTACAGTCACAGAACAGTGAGCACCCCGACTGAGATTTCTCTGTGATGGTTGATCCAATGGGCTTGAAACTTTGTAGGTGTATAGTAGACTTTGAGCTGAATCCAATGCACTTTGAATCATCCAATTTGGTTCAGTAGATCTTGAGATATGTCTCTTGGAAGTTGACAGAGTTGGAGATGATCACTCAGAGAAACCAGAGATTGTGAATGTAAGTATATTGATTAAATCTAATGATTGTACATTCCCATTGGCATGAAGTGTGATGCTCAATGGTACTCAGAGGTGTAGGCTATGGTGTAGCTCACACACACTCAAAGATTGACTCAGAAATGCCTCGGGAAGAGTGTTACCCGCGACTTTTTCCTTCACATATATATGGGTTGAGTGAGAATTTGAATTTGAACCTTTTTCAAATCTCCTAGAATCTTGTACCTAAAAGTGAATGAGATATTCTCTCAATCATTCACCCACTCAATCAATCAAATGTTCCACGACTTTCTCAAGTAGGTGTGATTACAAGATATTCCCAAGTCACAATGACTTTTACAAGGAGTAAAAAATTAGGACACATAAGCATGAGTTCCTATGGCTCATTCTTCAAGTGATATCTTCATGAATTAATCCAAGCTAGACTTCCAAGGTCCAAGCTTTATGTTGAATCTTCAAGGTACAAATCAAAGCCAAGTGTGAAGGCTTGATTTACCAACACTGTCCACCTGTAAAAAGAGGCATCAAAGTATCATACATGTCTTTGGAGCTAACAGATGTCTCCTTAGTACATGAAAGCAATGGCTGAATAGCATCTTCCACAAAGACAACATCACAGCTAACCAGAATGCGTTTAGTCTGTGGATGATACAGACGATAGCCTTTACTTTCAGAACTGTACCCAACAAAAATACATTTTACTGCCTTATCATCCAATTTTCTGCGATGTTGTTCAGGCACTAATGCATATGCCAAACAACCAAAAACACGCAGATGAGCAACAGATGGCTTGCGGTCATGCCAAGCCTCATATGGAGTGATAGACTACAACGCTTTGGTGGGACACCTGTTCAGTACATATGCTGCACACATGACAGCCTCAAGCCAGAAACTATGTGGTAAAGCCTGACTTTTGACCATGCACCTCGCCATCTCCATGAGTGACCTGTTCTTTCGTTCAGCAACTCCATTCTGTTGAGGTGTATACGGCACTGTACACTGGTGTTTTATCCCACGTTCAGCCAGAAATGCATTAAAATCTGAAGACATATATTCCCCCCCTCGATCAGAACGGAGGGTGCCCATTTTACATGCTGTCGCATGTGACAGTATTCCCTGTAGGGGCAGGCTCGAGTGAAGAGAAGAAACTGCGCTGCGAGGTAATATGTTTGGTCGCCCCACTGTCAAAGTACCAAACATCTGAGTCTACTACAGACATGCACTGATCATGAGAAGATGGGTCAAAACTGCACACAGTAGTAAACGCCCATTCTTCTTCCTGCACAAGATTTGCAGACTCTGTTTTTGGTGTAGAGGCCTCTACAACAACCATTCCAGCCTCTTTCTTTTTTGCCTCTTTAGCAGCCAGTTTTGGACAGTTCTTTATAATATGATCAGTTCCTTTACAGTACTTGCAGAACAATTTCTGCTTTTCTGATTTCTTCTCATCTTTATCCTGGTTCTTCGATTGTGCAGCATTTGCAGATTTCTGCTTAGTAGAAGAGCTCCATTTTCCTTTGCCCTTCTGACTAGCCAGGAAAGCTTGATCTTCAATACGCATAATGGACCTGTTCTGCCTGGACTGATCTTCCTGCAATAGAACAGAGACTAATTCCTCAAATGACAAGGCATTCGGATTGCCTTTCATCATCAATCGAAGAGTAGAGGCAAAACTCTGATATGAATCACGAAGGCCATTCAGAACGGTCTGCACAAGTGAGCTATCTGGTATAACCTCATCAGCAGAAATCAATTGTTCCTTCAGGTCTTTGATCTTTGCAAGAAAACTGTCCATCGAATCACCTTCATTCATGTGCTCACTGTCCAATTATTTTCGGAGGTAAGCAACACGAGCCTCATTCCTAGCCTGGTACAAAGTGGTAAGTGTATCCCAAGCATCCTTTGCTGTTCTGCAAGAGCGAATGTGAGGAATAATGGCATGTTTGACAGACAAAGCTATCAATGCATGTGCCTGGGCATCTCTGCCATCCCAACGAATCTGCTCTGCAATAGGTGCAACAGAAACAGCAGCACGAACAGGAATCTGCGGAATATCATCTTCAACACCATCTTCATCAGCTCCAACACCTGTATTTGCAGTACCTGTCGTTACAGGTGTAACAGGACGTCTTTCAACACCCTGCACAATGTTCCACAATCCTTTTGCAACCAGTACATGTCGCATCATATAAGCCCATAATGGGTAATTGGTACCATCCAACTTATCCTCAACAGCCAACATACGGAATACATCACTGCTTTCAGCCATGGCCGGTGACTAAAATACCTTGATGAACAAAATTGACTGTATCTCAAAAAGTTGAACAGAACTGCCCAGACGAGTTCTGCTAGACCTGTAGCAGACTTCGAGACGCTTAAAATGGCGAACAGAAACTGGTATATACCTTTGGCACAAAAGGATGAAATAGCCTGCACAAGCACTGTGATAGTGCGTTCGGAGGCTGAAACGAGCTCAGATCGCGATTTCGGCACCACAAAGTGAAGCTATTTTGATCTCGAAAACACCCTGAGTATGCTCACCAAATTTTGTGCGAATCTGAGACTGCAAACGAAGGAGTGTCGACGGCGCCCTAGAAGAAGCAACGACCTGCTCTGATACCAATTGTTGGAGTTAGACGTCTGCGGAAGCACGCGAACAGCACAAGGAAGAAGAAGAAGAAGCTTGGATCACAACACACAAGATTGAATGTATTACTAGAGAATGTACAAAGATAAGTAGCCCATTAGGGCAATAGGCGTATATACAAGCCGGGGGAAAAAAACCTCCTAAAGAGGGAAAAAAGTGCCCCGGCGGTCCTAGAGTGTTCACACACATCACTACCTAAATATATCAACACAAAAGTCAACGAGGAGTTCCCTTCTTTTCCAAAGAGAATTCGAGGAAAGCAAGCCAGAAAATACAAGATACAGAGGAGCCTGAGGACCAAGAAGAATGAACACCAACCGGTACAATACAGAATACCCCATGGCATGAAGCAGATCTGGATACGCAAAGGTGAACAACCCTCGGCTTTGGAGACAGGATTCCAAAGAAGCATCAAGCAAGCTACAATGTCGAGGACTACAACGAAGGAGTACCCTAGGCATCAGTCTAGACAAACCATTTCTATTTGGGTTCCAAAGCAGTCAATGAAGGCGATCCCAAAAGCTAGACAAATATGGGTGCCCAAGACCTGCTTACTAGCTCAAATAACTTCACCTCCAATCACAAGATCAAACCAACACTCACGAGTCCTATTGGATCCCATCCAAAGGCAAACATCTACACTCCACACCACCACATTCTCGGTCATGCCTCAGAATGTTTGGAAATGGGTACCCAAAAGGTCCCAAACCCAACACACTCCAGTACGCAAACCTTCACATATCATCGCCAATAAAAGCAACGATTCCAGCATCAAAGTTTGGAGACCTAAACCCCATATCAAACCCCTTGACCCACCTCTCTAAATCCTTCCCCTCTGATGTAGGTGCATTCTGAGAACATTGCACATCCAAAGTATGCATCTAGAGTGAACCCTAACCTACTAACCCACATGTACACACATCACGAACACTTCACCCACTAACCTCTAACCACTCGGAATGTCATGTTAGTATTGTGGAGGGAGCACCATACCATCCTGTTTCCTATGCAATGCTAATGTGCCTCTCTCTTCTTCTAGCAGATAAGCATCAACAACTACAAGCACTCTCATGGTAGAAGCAGCAGGTCCGAGCTCACAGGCAGGAGTAAGTACTGCAGGAATCGATGTGGATAGTCTACCTGTTGATGTGCCACCAACTGAACGACCTGTGGAGCTGCAACACCTTCAGCAGATCCCGGTACCGGATCCACCCACAGGGATCACAGAGAGAGTCCATGCCAATTCTCATTGGTTCAATGGCATGCCAGGTCCATTAGGAGAGGCCAAGTATATATGGGAGTCTAAGTGCGAGTATGACAGATCATGGGTCCGATTCCAATTTTTCTCCAAGGAGTTTGAGACTCTACAGAACACAGAAGATCTCCAGACCATATGCCAACCTGCACAGCTAGCCGAATACTTTGAAGCACCACTACCTAAACCGGATCTCCTCCGATGCTATTATTTGGTCTCCACATTACAAGCTAACGAAGAAAAGGACAAACCAGGAACATTCCTACTTCCTTCTTTGCTAGGCAACAACGAGTTGAAAAGGTTTGAACTTACACTGGAATTGGTGAGCGCTGCTTTGAATATGCATGGTACACATGTACCTTCTGAGAAGGATGCTCTCATTCCTACTAACATGAAGGATAGGAAACTACTGAAGCTTAAAGATATGGCAACACTCACACCAAACATGTCCATCCCTCTCCGTATGTGCATGCAACATTTTGCATTCCCCGGTCAAGACCACTTCACACAACCGCACAAAAGAATTTGGTTCGCTCTTTACTTGGCGGAGACAGGTGCGTTACCAATTAAGCTTCCTGTATGGATTGTGGAGCAGTTGTATGAAGCAAATAAAAGGTCATCCAGGAAACTAGTGGTGAATGGCTGTTGTGCAATCACGCGCATTATATACAGATGCTTAGCATATGATGTACCCATTGAGCGTGCTCGAACTTGGGCACAACTACAAATGTTTAAGAGACTCAAAACTGCCACTCATCAATCCAAGCGCATGAGGGGCTCAATTCCTTGTGTCTAGACACGTGAAGTTCTGACTACTCTAGAAGTCTCCCCACGAGGGGAGGCCACTGTACCTCCCTTTACCATTAGAATACCCAGGTCTGGATCTGAATCTACAACACAAGCTGCCCCTTCGGCTCCTCTTGTTCCATCCGAATTTGAATTTGCTATGACTGGAGAAGATGAAGGGATGGGTCCCCTTGACTTCAAAGCATTCTTACAAAGTACACAACTCTCTGATGTAGAGTTTTATTCAGATACAGAAGAACAAGGCACATCTTCACAAAGAACGAGAAAATCCACAGAAGGTCGCCATGTACATTGGGGTGACGATCAGCAAGGTCAACAACAAGGACACCTAGAAGAAGAAGGATCAGACGAAGAGGAGACCACTGAAGCCCCTGCTTATACAGCAGAGCTCTAAAGGCTGTATCAAATCATGGAACGAGTGCGATCGCAACAACTGCTCACCGAACAGAGCAGTCGGGTGCTCATGGCTCAACTTTTGGAAGAAGCAGAGGTTGACTCAGAATACAGTGAAGGTCTCTTATTGATGGCAGAAACATATGGGGTAGTAGAAGCAGTTCGAACCGCGATTTGGAGGTCTCCAGTTCAATATGATCCACGAAGATTCCAAACACGACCGCGGTCAGGCAAAAACATCCAGATCCCCGTTACGAGAGCAGAAGGGCCTATTATTATATCCGAACCCATTGAGACAACCTCCCAAGCAGCTGTGACTTCTGGCCAAGAGCACTTAGTCACCCATGATGAATCAACCGAGCCACTACCACCCACACCCCCACCATCGCCTCCTAGAACAGAAGCCATATAGATCACCTCGACCACTCAACCCACCGAACAAACCTTCATCTTCCGTACTCCCACCTCTAGTTCAACCCTATTCTCCACCTGTGAAAACCCAATCTATAAAGCCACCACCATCACTACCCAATCCACCGAATCGCTCATAGAGCCTGCCCTAGGACATCCATCCCCCATGCCCTCAGCCATAGGCCATCCCGATTCTAGATCCATATTCTTTGGATTCCCATCTACCACGCCACCTTTTATGGCCTCCTTGCCTTCAAAATCTCACCTCCCAAACCCCATCTCTCCAATTCTCCAACCCCTCTATGCCTTTCTTTCAAGAACATTTCAACCCAGGTCTCAATTATTTCCTCTATTTTCAGTTCCCACACCCACTTCTCACCTATTCACCACTTTCACACACACACCACCTACCATTCCAATGTATATGGTAGACACCACACTCGCATCCACTCCTAAAAGCATGGACATTTCACCACCCACGACACCTCCCCCTCCCCCCACACTTCCACCTTCTCCCATTCCCCCCTCACCAATTTCACTGACACACACATCTCCATTAGAGACATCATTCACTCTTCCCATTCCCCACTCCCCTCCCCTTGCATCCTCCATTGTACAAACCACACCATCATCCATAGGAAATGCATTGGACACCATGCTCACATGTATATCACAGTTAAGGACAGAGTACAATCAGCTCGAGCAACATAACATACGATTGCAAGAGCACTCGGAGATGCTACAAAATCGTCTTGCCGTAGTAGAAGAGGAGAACGCTCGCCTCCATACACAATTCCACACTTTAAAAGAGGCTCATAGCATATTAGAAGTACAGCTACAGAACACATACTAGGAAGCAATACAAGTGGTAGAAGGTCATCTACAGACACAACTAGAACGCAATTCAAAGCTTCAGCGAAATATGGCCCTACTCAAGCGACACCTTGCAGCAGCTCATGAAGAGAATCGACGCCTGTAACTACAGAATCAAGAAAACCTAGAAGCAACGATCGAAAGCACACTTGGGGCACCCATCAGTCCCTCAAAGTTTAAAGTTGTGACCCCCGACAATATTAAGATCATCTTGGAAGATTATGCTAGGCTGCTTGAAGCACATGATCAGTTATCAGAGGAACTAGGTCAACTAAAGCAAAGACAACAAAAAGACACAATGACTACCTCTCAAACCACCTCCTCAGCGGCTTCACTTCTCACAGACTCAGAGGCTCTAAAAGATCTCCAGAAACAGGTCACAGAATTGCAAGCACGCCTACTACAATATGAGACACCACCATCCCCACCAGAGGCTCCCACCGACGAGGAAACAGTACAAATTCCTGTGGAACAAACGTTTGAAGAAGAATATGACCCACAACCCTTCCCAGGAGGTCGACAAACGGAAGAAGGTCAGGATCCGTTCGAAGCCCTGTGACCCCCATCGCTACTACAAGTCGAGGAAATTGGGAGTTCACATGAAGAGAGAACCGTAGTGCAAAATCAGACCATGAGAGACATAGAAGACACCATATTACAATCCGACTACTTCAAGCACCTGTCATCTAGATGCCTTATCTTCTCATCAGAAATTCAATATAGACCTTACTATGTCATCTTAGCCGACTACAACGCAGAGATGCAGAGAGTCACGGGTAAGAATCCTACCTTCGCTACCCAGTTTCAACCCGAAGACCTTCCTCCCGAAGTACAAAAAGGCAAAATTCATCAACCAACCTGGCGGCAGAAACTTCTAGAGACATATCCAGAAATGTTGCGCACATGGAACAATGCACCTTTACATCTCCTATACAAACAATGCTACAGTCCAGTTCCACGTCGCAGATCTTGGAAAGCATTCAACATTAAAGTGTAGAACAACGCGCAATGCAAAGAATGGCTAAACTAACCGTACATAGCGCCACCACAAGGACCACCATCAGTAGCCTATATGATGGTCACAATTCGACACTGGATGCCTCGGCTGAAGCCCATGCAAGATGTGGCCGCCCAAATGATGCTTAAGATCTTGGATATGATGCAGGTAGTCCTCAAAACCTTTAGAAATGCAGCAGCACCACAGGTATGTCAATTGGGGTTTACCAATGGAAATTACGATTTGGTGTATGACATGAGCACCACCCCAAGCATTCGGGTAGCATATGCTTGGCATGCACGCATCAAATACCTCCCTGCATGCTATAAACAGACATTCGAAGAAATGTTCCGATCAGGATTTTGGGAGTACCACTCCGAAGTGTTTGCACCTAAGCCAACACACCTGCTCCATCTCTTTGCTTGTGAACAAGCCATGTACTCCGAGTACTACACCACACCGCAACCAGAGGTCCCCAGTGCATTAAATTGGGATACATTGGAAGCTGACCTAGCAAGAGGATTAAGGATAGGAGAACACGAACTTGCCACCAATGTCATCCAATACTATATTGACCACCCTATAGAACAAAGGTCTGTCAGGGGCGACAGACGCTAGGAAGGGGGGAGAGTGTTGACATACAAGTCAGATGAAGAGCATACTAGCACAACGGAGCAGTCATGCACAATACGGCAACAAGGCCTAATCATTTTTTTCCATAAAGTATTTCCAATTCAAGTGATTTTCATCACTACACACACATTGTAAATTCCGTTTTTGGTAAAATAGACTCCATTTTGTTCAAGCCGTGGAGTCCTCGAGCTTGAGGAGTGTTAGAATTAGCTACATACCAATTTTCATAATTTTTAGACTTCATTTGAGCCCTCAAATAGGCTCTAGAACCTAATTTTTAACTAGGCCGGACACTAGGTCTGGACAAGGCCAAAGCTAGTCAGAAAACTATAAAAAGAGCTAGAGAGCTCATTTTGAGGTAGATTGTTTGTGAATTGAGCTTATGTAAGAGACTTTTTGACTAATGCAAAGAGCTCCATTGTTCCTCTCCTTGTTCTTGCCTTGTGTGCGTGTGTGTGTATGTGTGTGCATGTTTGTGTGCTTCTCACTCACCCACTTGTGCCTTCACTTGCTCATAGTCTTCATACTAGTCCTCACGTCTCCACGGATTGACAATTATGAGGTGGATCTCCTCATGTTGGTACTCACCATTGTGCTAGAGTGACAGTACTCTATGTACCAACCATTACCAAAAACTTGATGAGTGTTGGTCAGATTGTGGAGAAAGGTTTGCAGGTCAGATTCAATCAATATGGAGCATATGTGGAGGACCCAAGACATGGGTTCAAGAGGATTGCTAAAGGAGAAAAATCAGGTAGACTTTTCACTTTTGAGTTGGAAGATACAAAGAATATTGCACTATACAGTTATAAAGATCAAACACTTTCAGAGCTTGAGATTTGGCACAAAACTTTAGGGCACATAGGAGAAAGAACCTTGAAACAAATGTGCAGGGACCAATGTGTGCTTGGGATACCTAATGTATCCAAGCAACATATGATTTACAAGTGTGGTGCTTGTCAATTTGGTAAGTCTCACAGGTTACCCTTCTCCAAGAAAGGATATATGCATGAAGAATACCTAGAGCTTGTACACACAGATGTATGGGGACCTAGCAAAGACCCCTCAGTCTCAGGATCAACGTACTATGTGTCTTTCATTGATGGTTATAGCAGATGGACTATATTATACTTCATGAAACACAAGGATGAGGTATTTAATTGTTTTAAGAAATATCTTGCATTAGTTGAAAACCAGACAGGAAGGAATTTGAAGAGGCTAAGGTCAGACGGAGGAGGTGAGTACTTCTCCAATGAATTTGAAGACTTCTTGCAGGATAGAGGCATCAAAAGAGAGATAACCACAAGGTATTCTCCTGAACAGAATGGGGTAGCTGAGAGAAGAAATAGGTTAATTGTTGAGACAGCTAGATCTATGCTTAATGAGAAGAAGTCACCTAACTATCTATGGGTAGAGACTCAACGTGATGTCTCAGGTAGTGCAGAACTCATGTATATATAGAGGATCATGGGTGGCCTTCCGTGGACGGCTATACATGGGCGGTAGAGCGTGGGCGGCCACCGCCCGCGTAATTGTCATACATGGCTTAGACGGATTGAACCGACCTAACAAATATAAATGATTTCTGACTCCGACAGGGAATATTCTATGGAATATTCTCTTTACCGTCGCGCCAGGGGCGCTGCCCCCGGACCCCCACCAGGGGGCCGCTAGCCCCCTTGGACCCCCCAGCCGGGGCAGCTCCCCGTTGCCCCGGACCCCCCAATTGGGGACCCTGGTAACTCCCTTTCCTTACAATGCCTTACATGGTCCAATATGACCTTCATCCAACATGCAAGTTGGGATTCCCATCAATTGGGTAATGCACGCTTGGCTTCTCCTCATAACGGGGGCCTTACAAAATGTGCATACAATCATGAGGGGTAGACATTGATCATATACTAACACCCCCCCTCAATGTTTACCGATGAAAAATCAAGTAGGTTTCGGTCCTATGCCCATCTGTTGAAGATGTCTGTTGAGCTGCTCTCTTCCAAGTGCTTTAGTGAATATGTCAGCACAATTTGCCTCTGTTGGGCAATATTCTAGCTCCACAATTTCATCTTCAATTAGCTCACGAATGTAATGGTACTGTACTTCTATGTGCTTGGTGCGGGCATGAAATATTGGGTTCTTTGCAATAGCCATACAACTTTGATTATCACACTTGAGTACAGTTGCCATATTTGATGGAAAGCCTAGATCTGCAAGAATTCTCCTTAACCAAACTGCCTCACAAGAAGCAAAACAAGCTACTTTGTACTCTGCTTCAGTGGAGGAGAGTGCGAGAGTTGGTTGCTTTCTACTTACCCAAGAAAATATTCTTGAACCAAGTGAGAAACAATATCCAGAAACTGATTTTCTAGAATCACAATCTCCAGCCCAATCTGAATCACAATATCCTTGGAGTGTATCACCTGTTGTATAAAAAATACCAAAATCCAAGGTTCCTACAATGTACCTTAGAATTCGCATTCCAGCATTCCAGTGACTCTCCTTAGGTTTGTTGGAAAACCTGCTTAATACTCCAACAGCATAGCAAATGTATGGTCTAGTGTTGCACAGAAAAATAAGACTTCCAACGAGCTTCCTATACTTCTTAGCATCTACATCAGGCATGTTATCATCCATAGATAGCTTATGATTTACCTCCATAGGTGTGCTAGTTGGCTTGCAGTCCATCATTCCAAATGCCTTGAGAATCTCTTTGGCATATTTTTGTTGTGAGATGAAAATGCCATCCTTCCTTTGCCATACTTCAATTCCCAGACAAAAATGGAGTAGACCTAAGTCTGTCATTTCAAACTCAGTTCCCAAGCTGATCCGAGTTTGATTGATGAGTTCTTGATGATCTCCTATAATGATCAAATCATCTACATATACAATGACAACAACTAGCTTGCTATCCCTTTTCATTACATACAAGTTAGCATCAGAAGTACTTCTTTCAAAACCCATATTTTTGAAAAAATGATCTATTTGTTGGTACCAAGCCCATGGAGCTTGCTTAAGTCCATACAAAGCTTTCTTCAACCTGCAAACTTTATTTTCTGAATTGGGCACCTCAAAACCTAGTGGTTAAGATACATATACCTCCTCCTTGAGGTGACCATTCAGAAATGCAGATTTGACATCCATCTGGAAAATAGGCCAGGCCTTTTGTGCAGCTACTGCAAGTACCGTCCAAATAGTTATCATGCATGCTATTGGTGCAAAAGTTTCTTGAACATCAAATCCTTCGATCTGTGAAAAACCCTGTGCAACTAATCTTGCCTTATACTTTTCTAATGTTCCATCTGCTTTATACTTAGCTTTCCAAATCCATTTAGTACCTATTACCTTCTTCTTTGGCGGCTGTTGCAGCTCAAGATCAAGGACAAAGCATGGAAGCGCATCAAGGAAGTGAACACACGAGAAGAAGGAGCAAGTAGGGAGCTCCAAGATTCACATGTCAAATTTTCAGAAGAAATCCCTATAAAAATAGTGATTTTTATCACTAAATATCATTGTAAATACCATTTTCTATTTTTACAGCTCCATTTTGTTCAAGCCAAGGAGTCCTTGAGCTTGAGGAGTATTAGATGTATCATACTACCAATTTTCATAATTTTTAGATTCCGTTTGAGCCCCCAAATAAGCCCTAGAACATAATTTTTAACTAGGCCGGACACTAGGTCTGGACAGGGCCAAAACCAATCAAAAACTATAAAAAGGGCTGGAGAGCTCATTTTTGAGGTTGGCTTGTTGTAGATTTCAGTTTTGTAAGAGAGCTCTTTGGTAATCGAAGCTTTCCATTGTTCCACTCTTTGCTCTCACCTTGTGCGCGTGTGTGTGTATGTGTGTGCATGCTTGTGTGCTTTCACTCACGCACTTGTGCCATCACTTGCTCGCGGTCTTCATACCGGTCATCACGTCTCCACGGATTGACATTTATGAGGTGTATCTCCTCACGTTGGTACTCACCATTGTGCTAGAGTGACACCAAATTTGGCGCCGTTGCCGGGGAGAGAGCTTGGAGGACGAGCGTGTGACGGTAAGACGTAGAGTAGCGACGTTGGAAGGTAAAAAATAACCATTTTTCAGTTCAGTTTCTGAGTTTTTCTCCTTCTTCATCTTCACCATCATCACCATCTTCTTCCCTCTTCACATTCTCTGATTTTTTTTATTTTTTTATTTTCGCCTACATCTTCACCTCGTTTTTCACTTGCGGCGATGAGGAACAAGTGTGGAGGCTGTTCAGAGCAGAAACGCTGAAGAAACATTCTTGGAAAACCTCTCAAACTCCAAAAAATTTGATTCAGTATCGCGCGGGCTGAAGCGACCTGCGTCTGGTATCGCGACAGTGGTTGTGTGACTTTGGAGCTAGATTTTGGATCTACACTCTGATAGAAGTGAGAAGGAGGAAATAAGGTACACGTATTTGCAAAAATTTTTGAATTTGGGTGTGAAAATCTCCAAGTATCGTGTCCGGTTGAGTTTTGGTATCGCGATACCAGAATTCCCGTGTATCGCAATATTTGTTGAGGTATCGTATCGTGCACGCCCACTTGAGGTATCGCGATACCATTCTGGTATCGTATCGTCAAGTGTTGGTATCGCGATCGCGGTCGCCCCGGTGGTATCGTATCGTGGTCCACTTGGTATCGTCTCGTTGACCTTGCAGTATCGTATCGCCTGGAAGATATCGTATCGTCTATTGTGCGGTATCGTATCGCTTGCAAACAGGTATCGTATCGTGGGCTATATTAGTATCGTATCGCGTCAAATTTCTGGTATCGTATCGCCCACCTAGTGGTATCGTATCATGGGTCAACCTAGTATCGTGTTGTCTCTTATCCTGGTATCGTATCGTGCACTTTGTGGTATCGTATCGCGTGGCACAAGCAGTATCGTATCGCGAGGTTAAGTGGTATCGTATCGTGCATGCCCACTTGAGGTATCGCGATACCATTCTGGTATCGTATCGTGCATGCCCACTTGAGGTATCGCGATACCATTCTGGTATCGTATCGTCAAGTGTTGGTATCGCGATCGTAGTTGCCTCAGTGGTATTGTATCGCGACGGTCACAGTATCGTATCGTTGACCAAGTGGTATCGTATCGCCTGAGATTCTGGTATCGTATCATGCACCTTGAGGTATCGTATTGTGAGGTTGGTATCGTATCGTGCATGCCCACTTGAGGTATCGCGATACCATTTTGGTATCGTATCGTCAAGTGTTGGTATCGCGATCGCAGTTATGCTAGTGGTATCGTACCGTCTAGGTGGTATCGTCTGAAGGGGTATCGTGTAAGACAAAGGTATCGTATCGTGGAAAATCTGGTATTGTATCGCCTGTTCTGAGTTCCCAGAGAGACCCTGTTTCCCTGTGTTAACCCCCAAAACCCTGAACTGGCATAACTTTCTCATACGAAGTCCATTTGGAGTGATCTTGGGTTTGTTGGAAAGCTCGTGAGGTGTACAACAAAAACATCGATTGGTTATGTTAATATTAATACCAGGATTATTAGATACGGTATTTTTAAGTTGACCCTCAGGTTGGACTAGGAAGCAAAGGGTTCCACAAGATTTTGAGCAATTCAAAGGACAATTGTGGACCTACAAACAAGGCTTATGAACCTAAGCTCAAGATGATACCTAGGAAGAGATAGATAAAGTACCATATCACTTGAAACTAAGATCAACCACACAATCAAGTCAGGGACTCCCAACTCAGGGGTTAACTCTACGTGCTGAGTTCAGAGACAAGTGAGTCAAAAATGTCACTTAACTGGGAGAGGCTCTTGGTTTCTGAAGACATGCATAGTTCCGTACCTAGGGAAGGTTTTATGTCTAGAGTGGAAGGCAAATATCGAATGTCTCTTCAATATATATCCACTAACTTGCAAGGAATACCCATCTACCTTGATGGTCTACAGAGGACAGTGGCAAGAATGATAAACACCACAGAATTAGAAATAGTTCCAAGACCAGCTGTCAAGTATGAAGACGGAGTCTACATGGACAAGATGGGCGAGATATATGTAGTTACGGAAAGTCCTACTCAGATTAATGAAAGAGGAGAGTTAGCTCGAGATTAGGAAACTACCTCGCAAAACCCATTTGAAACCCAACAAAGAACAAAAAATGTGACGATAGGACGAATGAGCCAAGGTAGCATACCCGATAGACTACATGAACAATTCAACATGCCAAGAATCAACCCCCACGGCCACTCTAGTCAGAGGATGGGAAATATGAATAGACCTACCTTTAGGACAGAACCGCCCCAAGGTGTCCCCATCATAACTCGATCCCCAGAGCCCGACAGAAGACTGAGACCAATCCAATTGGCCAAATGTATGAGGAATCGTTACGATGGCACAGGAGAACCCTATGACCACATTGCAGAATTCAAGCAGGTGTTGCGAGCAGAGCAAGTGGATGACTTTTTCATGCAATATGAATCCTTTGGGCTAACACTTACGGGAATAGCCTTAACTTGGTTTCAATCTCTGGATCCAAATTGCTTTGAACATATTGAACAATTCTTCCAAGAACTTATTTGGGAATTCACGAAGCGCGGGATCAAGCACAATTCGTCGTCCTTACTACATAGTTTCAAACAAGCTCCCAATGAGACAGTAAAAAATGCAGCACGAAGGTTTAAGCAATACGTAACCCGATGCCCTGTGACAGAGAGACCTTCTCAGCAAAAAATGATATCCCTATTTTTAGAAGGTCTAACCAATGGAACGTTGAGAATCTTAGTATACGTAAAACGACTGCAAACCCTAAGTCAGTGTCTTCAGGAGTGCATAGATTTGGAAGACAACTTAGCTGAGGATCTCAAAATCACACAGGATCCTATCAAATCAGAGGAGACAAGGAGCAAGGAAACTTCTAGTTTGAGTTATGTGGAGGAAGTGACAGAGTTGGTGGCCAAGAAATTAGGAGTACAAGGACAAAGGAACTACCAGAACTCCCCCTTGAGAATGCCAATGTTAGGAAGTTGCACACTTTGCGGTGGGGATCATCCATCTCATGTCTGCAACCAAGAAGCATTAGGATTATCACAACCTTACCCGTACGATAGACGATCAACTCAAGTGCCTAACATGTACTCTTATAGTGAGCCAAAGTACCCCAACTACAACAATGAAAACTATCTAATGAATAGACAGCCGCGACCATTTGTACCACCCCACTATAGACCATACGGGTACCCTCCTACAGAACAAGGAAGAGAAGTTCCTAGGTATAGCCCATGTCCTGAACCACGAGAAGCAACTAGACCATATGAACATGAAGGAAATAGCCAACCTCAATCTATGCCAAGACAAAAACCACCCCACACACTAGCTCCGACACAAGGGCAGAACATCACGATACAAGTTGTCTGCCTAGAGTGTGGCAAAGAACAGCTTTTGAGAGATTGTCCCGGACATCCCGCTAGTGTACCAAAGGTTACACCCATTAATGTTGTCGGCCTAGCAAGGGATTCAAGTTCCAGTAGTGATAATGTGGCTCCTATACACGCAGTTACTAGGGCACAAGCCTTACAGCAAAATAAACCAGCTGAGCAATCAGAGCCAAGTGAATCAGGAGAGCCTAGTAAGAGAAGAACAAGAACATGGAAGGATACTAGAGAGAAGGCCAATCGTAAGTGGACCAAAAAGTTATCCGATCTAGAAGAAAGCCTGAAAGATGCAAAAACAAAAATAGAAGATATTGCCTCTCAAAGCCCCTCACAAGTCCAAACTCCATCCACATCACCTCATCCCCACTCACCAACCACGGTAAATGAACCACCACAACCGGGGTCTGTTCTTGCAGATCCAACCCCAGAACACTTGGACATGATGTTCAAAGCATACCAGGCTCGACTTCAAGAAGGGCCAACACCTGCAAACCTAGATAAGAGCTACCCTAGAGCAGATTTAGAGATTGAACGGACAAAAATGTGCATTAAAATGGTGGAACTAGCTTAAGCTATGTTCGAGGCCAATCAATCATTCAATCAGACGAATGCTATTACACCGGGTTTGCACTTCCAGGGCTTACTAGATAGATTAGAGCAGTTGGTAAACAAGCCACAAGTTTCGTTACCTCCACAGGCTCAACTAACTATTGAAAGGGAAAGCTCATCACCAAAGAAAGTCTATGTTCCTGACTCCATAGATGAGAGAAAGCCTCTTTCAATTCAACAACACTCTCAAACGTTCTTGCGGGAAATACAAGAAGAGAAATGGGCCAAGGAGAAGGATAATCCTCCTCCTATCCTTGAGATTGATGACCTTCATGATCAGTTTCCACAAGACATTCCATCTACTTATGAAGAAGAAACAGTGCAACAAGAAGATGAACAGTTAGATTTTGAATCTAATTGTTTACAAGAGTTGCCACAGTTCACAGACCCATGGGAAACTGAATCTGTCCAGATTAGAGCTCCCACAATAGTGGTAAGAAATGAAGACTCGGTGATTCCAAGAAACACTGACGTCGTGAAGAACACTAAAGTTCAGTGTCATCTCACGGTAGAGGAGCTGCTCAAAGCAAAACCCGAGCTATGGAATCATGTGAAGGATCAAGTTCCCGAACTTGATTCCAAAATGCCAAAAGTAGTCTCTAAAGAGAAAGTTCCAGAGATACCTCTTGATAAAATAGGGGACATGTGTGAAGGCGAAGAAGGTAATACTTATCTTCCAATCACCTACCAAGGTTACACAACCAAAGCAATCATAGATTCAGGTGCTGGTGCTGCTATTGCAACCACCTCCCTGTGGAAGCGATGGGGCAAGCCCACATTAAAACCAACTAGAATGAAGCTTCAGATGGCTGACGGCCATGTGGAAAGACCTCTAGGATTGCTCGAAGGGATAACTCTAACCACCTGTGGAGTAGAGTTTGAGCACACATTTGCTATTTGTAACTTTGAAAAAAATAATGTCTACGAGATGATCCTAGGAAGGCCCTTCCTACGACAACTGCAAGTGGTAGAGGATTGGGGAACCAATTCCTTATACTTGCAACGCTTAGGGGTCACGACCAAGGTAAATTTGAAGGATTACACCTTCAGAGATGTTCCACCCCTACAGTGGAATCCTATCCACAAGGAGCAAGAAGATTCAGTCTCTCTGCATTCTAAAAGTTCATCTGATACATCTTGGATGCATGAGGATACTCATTTGTGGATGTAGCTCAAGCGTAAGCACCACCTCCTTTACTTGTCAATCCGCGGAGACGTGAGGACCGGTATGAAGACCACGAGCAAGTGATGGCACAAGTGCGTGAGTGAAAGCACACAAACATGCACACACATACACACACACGCGCACAAAGTAAGATCAAAGAGAGGAACAATGGAAAGCTTAGATTGCAAAAGAGTTCTCTTACAAAAGTTCTATTCTCTAACATGCTACCCCCAAAAATGAGCTCTCTAGCTCTTTTTATAGTTTTTTTACTAGTTTTGGCCCTGTCCAGACCTAGTGTCCGGCCTAGTTAAAAATTAGGTTCCAGGGCTTATTTGAGGGCTCAAACGAAGTCGAAAAATTATGAAAATTGGTACGATGGTACTTCTAATACTCCTCAAGCTCGAGGACTCCTCGGCTTGAACAAAATGGAGTTACTAAAAATAGATAATGGTATTTACAATGGCTTTTAGTGATGAAAATCACTATTTTTGTAGGGAATTCTTGTGAAAAATTGGCATACACTCCTTGGAGCTCCCTACTTGCTCTCTCTTCTTCTATGTCCACTTCTTTGATGTGCTTCCATGCATTTACAATGGCTTTTAGTGATGAAAATCACTATTTTTGTAGGGAATTCTTGTGAAAAATTGGCATACACTCCTTGGAGCTCCCTACTTGCTCTCTCTTCTTCTATGTCCACTTCTTTGATGTGCTTCCATGCATTTACAATGGCTTTTAGTGATGAAAATCACTATTTTTGTAGGGAATTCTTGTGAAAAATTGGCATACACTCCTTGGAGCTCCCTACTTGCTCTCTCTTCTTCTATGTCCACTTCTTTGATGTGCTTCCATGCTTTGTCCTTGACCTTGAGCTTCAACACTCCCCCCCCTCTCGAGTCTGTCGTCCCTGACAGACCCTTGTTGTAGTGGTTGTTCCAAGTAGTGTCTTGAGAGGGAGTGTCCCTTCTGTATGAACACAAGTCGTCCGACGTTCTTCATCTATCACTGTGAGTCTTTGCAGGTTGTAGTCTCTTGGTATGTGCTTCTGCCTTGGATTCCAGCATGACTGTGTCGTTGTGAGTCTCCGTTGATGTTTTCTAGATCTTCCTAAGTTGATCTTCACAGTAGTCATGCTAAGTACTCATAACCCATATTGAGTGATGGGTAAGTGTGTTCGTGCATGGGTTGAGGAAAATATGTGCCTTGTGCACGGCCTTGTAATGTAGCCCTATGAATGTTTACTTGGGAAATGCATTGGAAGAAGAATGGTGCAAAAATTGGGGCTCTTGAGCTAAGTGCTCAAGGGTATGCCGACGAAGAGGTTTCCTACGCTATTATGGCTATGATGTTTCCAAAGTAAAGATGCTTACCATGGAGAAGGTCGATGGATGTTCATCTCTTCATGTCGTACACTCAGCCTTTGGGATGGAACCTTGTTGATGAATGTCCATGTTGATTGTCCACTGATGAGATCTTTTGAGTGGTGGATCCCCTCTCCTCTTTTCAAAGCAACATTTGTCACTAACAATGTGCATTTCTGAGCTTGGGCTCATGCACGTTCACTTCCCTATATTGACACGCAGAGGAATATTGGACACGTGCCGGTTTCTAAGAGATTACCATGCTGATTGACATAGACCATTCACCAGTGCTATTGTTCCATACTGGTTCAGGAAATACTGAGAATTGAATTGCTTTATATTCCTTGGCAAGCAACATCGGGTAACTACACCGAGCTGAGTTTCACATATTCCCTTTAGCTCACCATATGCAGGAGTCTTCTCCTCCAGAACTACCTTTTGCAGATATCTCCTTGGATGCTCTGGTACATGAGGCAGTTAAGCATCACCCAAGTTGCGGACCTTCAAGCTCTTCATTCCTACCATGGTAAGAGAAAATCATAGTTGTAGATGCCATGTTCATGCCAAATGCTTGTCCTCTACCAGATAAGGCAGCAATAATCTCACTGCTGGCCGAGACACACTTCTAGCCAAATTGATAAATGCCTAGTAATCAACAGTTCCACCTTCAACTAAGCATGACTCATTCATGTTTCATAAGCCAAACCTTCTCCCATTTTTCTTTCTCCATTTTTTTTTTTTTTTTTTTTTTTTTGGAGGAACAGGATGTCACAAAACAAGAACACAAAAGTTAGTATCAATAGAAACGTTCGACATATGTCACTGTGCTCTTGTGCATGGGATTCGTAAGTGTGTCTATGCACGGCCGTGTAATGTGGCCCTATATTAATGCATACTTTGGAAATGCATGACCTGAATGGTGCACAAGACAGGGTTGTGCAAGGAGCACATGGTTGTTGCTCGTTCGAGGCTTTCGATGTTATTTGTAGAGGTTGAGGCCGACCTTGGTGGAGGTATCCATTGAGTCTCGAACTGATGTAATCCTCCTTATTGGAGTCCATTTTAGAACATCATTTGGCACTGTAGAGGTCACTTCAGACGTCTTTCTCTTTGGATGCTTTCTGAACTGTGGTATCCAGTGAGGTTGATGCTTTGGTTCGATGGAGGCTGCTTGTACTTTTGACTTCCAAACCCATATCCTTTTTGCACGTCTTCCTACTTTTCTTGAAGAGCTGATTTGATCTTCTTTCGGTCTCTGTACGTGGTTCTTACCCTCTTCTCTTTTTGGCTTCTTGGGTGAGACCTTTCGCATGTGGGAGAACATAGGTTGTTGGGGATGTAAGAGCTTCTTAGGTACCCACATCTGTAATTGCCCTTGTTGAGCTGCGGCTAACTTCTTAGGCACCCAAACTTGTTGGATACCTTGTGATTGAGCTTGTCTGAGCTGCTTCCTTCGTCTTCTGGCCTGGTTGGTGTGCATGGATGGGATTTGTGGGGGCAAGGCTGGTGGTTGCTCTCCTTTGCGTACCCATATCTGCTTCATCCTCGGAACTGCTTTTTTATCGAATGGTGTCTTTCTATTTGATGTAGCAGTTGTCGTGAACGGTTGTGTTTGCTTGTGTGGTGGACTCACAACTGTGGCTACTTGATTCTTTGGAGAAGAAGAAAGATCCACCCGCCTTCGAACCTGGTCTTCCACGATTGACTCCTTCTGCATCATAGAGCTTTTGACACATACAACATCTTCTTTCATATGATTAGTCTTGGAAGAACTAAGAGAGTGTGTGGTGCCATGATCTAGGAGCATGCAGTTCTCTAATTCGAATGTAATGCATTGTTCATGTACCCAAACTTGAAGACTTTGACTTCTTAGGTTTAAGTTAACTGCATGGTCATAGATCCAATCTTGACCCAAGACAATTGGTTCTGAGGTTCTCATCTTGACATACTAGCGCTTTGACTTTCATTGGAACATCTTGAAGGTAGATGGGAAGTTCCACCTCGCCCAAACAAGGGGTTTCCACACCTCCCAATCCTATGAGATAAGCTTCTATGGGATTGATGTTCAACCCCAAGTCTTGGCAGTAGGAAAGTCTAACTGCACTACTTGCTGCACCTGAGTCAATCAATGCTTTCACCGTCCTTGCACCCTTCCCTTGTCCTATCTCTATGGTCACAAAGGGTCTTCGGTCAATGACCTGAGAAGTCGCTATGTCTGACTTTTGACACATATCCATGTGATATTTTGGGGCTTTTGAGTTGACTTCTAGGCCTAATCGTCTTAACTTATTTCGCCTAATACGCTCTCTGGCCTCTACCTGTGCTTCTTCTCTCACTCTTAACTCTTCTTCTTTTCGCTTCTTCGCAGTGTTGAGTCTCATTAGCATATCCTCAGTAAGAGGTTCTTGATATAGCTTGACTCTACAGCCACTAATATAGTTTGGCAAGATATCTCCTTCTAGAGTGGCCAACTGAACTGCACCACTGGTGGAAATTCTATTAATGATCATGGGTCCGTATCCTCTTTTTTCCAACTTACGGGCATGTTGTTTTAGTGTGTATACCAACACTAGATCTCCCTCTTTCAATCCCTTATCCTTGATGTGAGCATCAAAGTATGCCTTTTGCCTCTTCTTTGCAGCGTAGATGCCTGCTGCCGCTCGTAGCCTCGTTTCACCCAAGCGTTCGAGATCAAAGATCCTAGAGGACAATTCATGCCCATTCCACTCATACTCTTGTGCTACTTTTAAAGCAGGGATTAAGAAATCCAGTGGTAGCACCGCATTCTGTCCAAAGACCATCAGAAATGGGGTTGCGTTGAGTACCGTTTTGTAGGCAACTCGATAAGCCCAAACAGCATGATGAAGTTGTTTGTCCCAATCAGAGCGTTTATTATTTACCAATTTTGTCAATACGTTACAGAGGATCTTATTGGTACTCTCGGCTTGTCCGTTAGCTTGTGGGTGATAGGGGGCAGATTTCTTATGTATCACCAAGAATTCTTGGAGAAGATTTTCAATGACTTCATTCAAGAAGTGTGTGCCTCTATCGCTCACTAACTCTATTGGTAACCCATATCTCGTGAACACATTCTCGAATAAGAACTTAGCCGTCGTCTGAGCATCATTCTTTGTTGTGGCTTTCACTTCTACCCACTTGGTAAGGTAATCTGTGGCTACAATAATATACTCTGCATGGGAGTTTCTAGCAGGGGGATTAATAGGACCTATGAAGTCTATGCCCCACTTGGAAAATGCACGCCCTCCCATCATTGGCCTCAAAGGCATCTCGTCTTTTCTAACTGGGTATTGTGCACGTTGGCATGTGTCACATTTCTTCACATAGGTATGTGCATCCATATGAAGGGTGGGCCACCAAAGTCCTGAGAATAGAATGGTCTTAATCACTCGGTCAGGACCAAAATGTCCACCTGCAACACCACTGTGTGCAGTCTCTAAGACCTTTAAATAGTCTGATTCATGAACGCACAGTCTTAAGTAACCATCTTTACCTCTTCGATATAGGTTCTCTCCTACTAAGGCATAGCCTTGAGCCTCTTGCTCCATATTTCGTCTTCTTGCTAGACTGGCCTCTTTGGGTAATCTTCCCGATCTCATAAACTCTACCAATGGAGCACTCCAATCTGGAATTAATGATACTTGATAAAGGGTCGCATGCTCCACTGGTGGTCTCTCTCTGCACATTGGGCAATTCTTGATCCACTCATGTATTTCTTTGTCCATGCTAGGCCAATACACTCCTAAACGTTTCAAATTTTGCAATGTTCGTTGTTTAGAATAGTGATTTCCTAGCAATCCCTCATGAGCTTGCTGCAACCAACTACTATGTTCATCATCCTCGACACAACAAGCTAATACACCCTCAGTATCTTGTTTGTACATGCTTCCTGCCAATATGTGATATTTTTGTGATTTTACAATTTCTTCTTGTGATGTTTTCACATTCTTATTTGCAGGGCCGAAGGTTAGGACTGGTACCAACTTATTTGCCCATTTAGGAACAACTTCCAAATTGAACAGATAAGCATCAGGTAGTTCATCAGACACTCCTTGTGGTGACTCTCCTGAAGTAATGCGAGAAAGGTGATCTGCCCGAAGGTGGGTTCTACCTTTCCTGACAACAACTTCAAAGTCATACTCCATTAGTAAGAGGAACCATCTTACTAAGCGTCCAGTATTGCAAGGTTTATTGACCAAATATAACAAAGCTTGATGATCAGTGAAAAACTTGAACTTGTTGGCCAATAAATAGTGTCTAAACTTCTTTACAGCATAAACCATGCCTAACCCTTCTCGCTCGGTTGTGGTATAATTTCTTTCGGCTGGGTTTAGTTGTCTACTAGCATATGCTATGGGCAAATCTAAATTCCCTTCACCTGTGGGTTGTGCTAGCACACATCCTATGGCATGATTGGATGCATCCACATGGACATGGAATGGCTTATTCCAATCAGGAGTGGTCAATATTGGTGCTGTGCACAAACGTTTCTTCAGTTCATTGAAAGAATTCTCGCATTCGTCGTTCCACTCAAAATTAGACAACAAGGCATAAAGGGGTCTAGCTATGATCGCGTACATGTGGATAAACCTACGGTAATATCCACAATGGCCCATAAAGGCTTGTACCTCTTTAACATTCCTTGGCCTTGGCAGCTCCGCTATGGCTCGTACCTTATCTTCATCCGTTGAGATTCCATTCTTAGAAACAATATGACCGAGGATTTTACCTTGACGCACCATGAACACACACTTTTCTGGGTTCAGACACACTCGATATTCTCTACACGTGTTGAAGATTTGTCGGAGCTCAGGGATGTGAACCCTTCTTTCTTGGGAATGAGCACATAAATCATCCACATACACTTCTAAGCTCTTTTGCAAGAACTCTTTTAAGACATGACACATGAGCCTTTGGAATGTTGCAGGTGCATTGGTGAGCCCAAATGGCATCACACGAAATGCAAAGATTCCCCACTCTGTAGCAAAAGCTGTTTTGTGTTGATCTTCTGGGGCAATGGCTACTTGATTGTAACCTGAAAATCCATCAAGGAAGCTATAAACTTCCTTGCCTGCAACACGCTCCAAAAGGTGTTCTGTGATTGGAAGTGGATAACTATCTCTAATCGTAGCGGCTTTAACTTTTTTAAGGTTAATACACACTCGCAACTTCCCGTTCTTCTTGGGTACCACAACAATGGGGGACACCCATTCGGTATGCTCAATCTCATAGATGAATCCGGCTTCAATCAACCTATCAATTTCTTCTTTTATTTTTGCTGCATAGGTATCATTATATGTGTAGGGCTTCTGTTTGGTGGGCTTAGCATCAGCAGTCATGGGGATAGTATGAGAGCAAATTCTTGGATCTACCCCTTTTAAGTCTCTATAGTGCCATGCAAACACATCCCTATATTCCCTTAATAGAGCTATGAGCTCCATTTCTTCTCTTGCACTTAGGTCATCTCCTATATATGTGCATCTCTCTTCGTTCCCTTCAATGGTCACTACAATCTTCTTGGTCTTTTCTTTATTATCATATGATTCTCCTATGATGGCCTCTCTCTTAGGCATTCGTACCAAAATTTTGCGGTCGTCAACTTCATATTTCTTGAAGTTTCTGGTACTTCAAACACTGATTCCTCCTTTTCTTGTTTCACTACTTTTCTTTTCTTTTTCTTTTGACTACTCTCACTTCCATCCTTTGAGTTTACTGTTTTAATACTTGTGAGAGGTTCTTCTTCTTTCTGGGTGAACACTCCTATATCTTCTAGATAGTGCTGCTCTGAGTTAAAGCAACTATCCATCACAATAGACTCCAAATCATCGTCATTCTCTTCTTCTTCTATGACATCACTAGGGTCACATTCTTCTAGCAAGGGTTGACACATGAACACTGAGATATCATAACCCTCCTCATCACAATGAGGTGTCCACTGTTCCTCATTGACAGCAATGTCCATGGTGGCTAAGATTTCTGGCCAGCCATGAGGCTCAAACTCCTCATCTGGAAAGATCATCGGTGTGTAGGCTGGGTCCCTAACTGGTCTGTCTCCTAGTGAAGTTCCTTCTTCTCTTGCCTTTAAACGTTTTTCCTCTTCCTTTGCGACCTTGCACATCCACAAATGAGTATCTTCATGCAGCCATGATGGATCAGGTGAACTTTCAGAATGCACAGAGATGGAATCTTCTTTCGCTTTGTGGATAGAATTCCACTGTAGGGGTGGTACATCTCTGAAGGTGTAATCCTTCAAATTGACCTTAGTGGTGACCCCTAAGTGCTGTAAGTACAAGGAGTTAGTTCCCCAATCCTGTACTATTTGCAATTGTCGTAGGAAGGGTCTCCCTAGGATCATCTCAAAGACATTATTTTTCTCAAAGTCACATATAGCAAATGTGTGCTCAAACTCTACACCACAAGTGGTTAGAGTGATCCCTTCTAGCAATCCTAGAGGTCTTTCAAAATGACCATCAGCCATTTGAAGCTTCATTCTAGTTGGTCTTAATGTGGGCTTGCCCCATTGCTTCCACAAGGAGGTGGTCGCAATAGCAACACCAGCACCTGAATCTATGATTGCTTTGGTTGTGTAACCTTGGTAGGTGATGGGAAGATAAGTATTACCTTCTTCACCCTCACACATGTCCCCTATTTTGTCTAGAGGTATCTCTGGTACCCTTTGCTTGGAGCCTGCTTTTGGCATGTTGGAATCAAGTTCTGGGACCTGATCCTTCACATGATTCCATAACTCAGGTTTTGCTTTGAGCAGCTCTTCTACAGTGAGATGACACTGAACCTTAGTGTTCTTCACGACATCAGTGTTCCTTGGAACCACTGAGTCTTCATTTCTTACCAGTATTGTGGGAGCTCTAATCTGGAGAGATTCAGATTCCCATGGGCCTAGAAATTGAGGCAGTTCTTCTAAGGTATTAGATTCAAAATCTAACCTTTCGTCTTCTTGTTGTTCTGCTTCATCTTCGTAAATAGATGGGATGTCTTGGGGAAATTGATCATGAAGATCATCAATCTCGGGAATAGGAGGGGAATTACCCTTCTCCTTGGCCCATTTCTCCTCTTGTATTTCCCGCAAGAACTCTTGAGAGTACTGTTGAATAGAAGGAGGTATTCCAGCATCCGTGGAATTAGGAACATAAGCTCCCCTTGGTGGTGAGCTTCCTCTTTCAATAACTGGTTGAGCCTGTGGAGGTAGAGAAACTTGTGGTTTGTTTACCAACTGCTCTAATCGTTCTAGTAAGCCTTGGAAATGCAAATCCGATTTGATAGAGTTTGTCTGATTGAACTTTTGACTAGTCTCCAGTATGGCTTGAGGTTGTTCTACCATTTTCATGCACATTTTCATCCGTTCAATCTCTAAATCTGCTCTAGGGTAACTCTTGTCTAGGTTTGCCGCTGTAGGCCCTTCTTGAAGTCGAGCCTGGTAGGCCTTGAACATCATGTCCAAGCCTTCTGGGGTTGGATCTGCAAGAACAGACCCTGGTTGCGGTCTATTTACAATGGGTGGTGGGGTGGGATGAGGTGGAGTGGATGGAGTTTCGGCATGCGAGGGGCTTTGAGATGCAATGTCTTCTATTTTTGTTTTCGCTTCTTTTAAGCTTTCTTCTAGTTCCGATAACTTTCTATTCCACTTGTGATTGGCCTTCTCTCTGGTATCCTTCCATGTTCTTGTTTTCCTCTTACTAGGCTCTCCCGATTCACTCGACTCTGATTGTTCTACTGGTTTATCCTGTTTTAAGGCTTGTGCTCTAGTGACAGCTTGTATAGGAGCCACATTGCTACTACTTGAACTTGGATCTGCCACTAAGCCTACCACATTAATGGGTGTAATCTTGGGTGCACTAGAGGGGTTTCTTGGACAATCTCTGGGGAGATGGTCTTTGCCACAATCAGGACAAAAAGCCTGTATTGTGATAGCCTGTCCTTGACTCGGAGATGGTGGGTGGGGACAGTCACGAATGAAATGGTCACCATGACATCTGAAACAAGATCCTCTAGGGGCTTGTGGTCTCATTTGTCTCAACTGGGGCCTAGGGTTAGGATTTGTGTACATGACATTGGAGTATTCTGGCTCCCAATTTTGCTCCATAGGCGGTGCCTCATATTGATACGAGTAAATCTCACTATGTTAAAGGTGACTCTGTGTAATAAGCATGTGGACTACCTTCATGGGAGTAGTCTGAACTATGAGCATGAGAGTCATTATCTGGTATCAATGGGGTTAGTGGCACCAAAGCTCTATTTGGATTTTCCTCTCCCACAGCATACTTGACTGGAATCACGTTGGCTGGAGCTGGTGGTTGGTTTACCAAGACAGGTTGTGGCCTATATGGTACCTGATATTGTTGTTGTGGTCTGTAATATGGCTGTTGGTATTGATTCTGATACCTACCTTGTGGGTAAGGTTGCTGATAATTTTGTCTAACAGCCTGCCTATTGTAGGGACAATCTTGAGCCGTGTGGTTTGCGTATTTTCTCTCAATAGTGCAATATGGAGCATTCCTTTCTCTAATGTTTTGGTTTTGCATTGGGCATACGTTAGCCATGTGGTCACCTCCGCAAGTATAGCACCGATTCAATGGAGTGACTCTCTGTGTTTGTTGATTTTGGACTCCCAACTTCTTGGCAACTTGCTCAGCTATCTCTTCTATTTCTGTGGAGATCTTTGAAGTATGACTAGTAGAACTATCCGAATCTTTGTAGAGTTTGGCCAACCCCAACTCCTCACCCAAGTTATCTTCTATGTCGATGCACATCCGCACGCACTCTTCTATGGATCTAGGCTCTTTCAAGTACATATATGATCTTAATTTTGTGCTCAGTAGGCCATCTAAGAACAAAGCCACTTGTTTAGCTGGTGTGGGTAACTCTGGAGTAGGGCATCTTTCTAGGTACTGTCTAAACCTTCTACCTGCTAGTCGCACTGTTTCTTGGGGTGTCTGCTTGAAACTATGGATCAGGGACGATGTGTTATGCCTGATACCACTCTTGGAAAATTCTACAATGAATTCGTCTAGCAGTTGACCTATATCGCGATAGCTGCTTCTACTCAATGGTTGAAACCAAGCTAAGGCAGTGCCTTTAAGGGTCAAACCAAATGCCTCGTACTGGGTGAACCAGTCCTCAATTTGTTCGGCTCTCAGCACTTGTTTGTACTCGGCCACATGATCATAAGGATCCCCTGTCCCATCGAAATAGTTCTTCATTGCCTTGATCATGTGACTGGGTTTAAGGGTTCTTGGGTACTCCCGGGGTCTAGGCAAAGGAAAATCCTGTTCATCTCTTTGTTGCCTATGTGCTTGATGTCTCTCTCTTTCAGGTCTTTCATTTTCATATCCTGATCTATTCCTGCCCACGATGTGTGCAAAACTTACCTCAGGTCTCTCTCTAGTTCTTTCTCTCTGGGCTTCATGAGCCTGGGATGATCCTACCCCTTGGAGGCCATGGGAAACATTGGATCTTGGTGGGGGGAAAATCATTTCATTCTTCCAAGTATATGCATGTCTATCATGTTCTGTTACCAAGAAAATTTTCTCTAATGTGTTATCCAGGTAGACAACTTTGCCTGGTATCTCAGGATCTTTGAATTCATAGATGATAACTATGCCCAATTGGCTAGGTTGATCTGGCTTGAACCTCCAAAAGGCTTCCTCTGTTTCTCTATTCAAAAATAGTTCTATGCTTTTGTTATCTTGAGGGATCCAGTCTAGAGTGATCACTCGGGTCAAAACTGACTTGCCTCTAGGAGTCTGGGGTCCTTGTCCTATATTTCATTGTTCTAGGTCTCCTATCTCATTCTCATGAATGATATTTCCAAACTCATCAGTCCTATCTGGTTGGTTGGTAACCACATACATGGTTCCTTCCTTATCAATGTATGACCCCTCTTCGAACTTGACCACCGGGTGTTCAAGTCCAAAGGATTGATCTGGATTTTTGAGTTGGACCACTGATCGCCTCAGACCATCCTCATAGATGCGAGCACCTAATTGGTTGGTCCGAATATATTCCAACTGTGTCTTATAGGGACCTTCCGGTGTTTGTAGATGGGCAGTCCTTGAGCCAGCTGCAGGTTTTCCCATACTAAAAGACATTTCTGAATCACTTGTGTCTGATCTGAGTAACAGATGACCACTTAGTTGTTGTGCCCAAGACTTGGATGTATGGTTGACACTAGCCTCAGAAGATCTAATGCTTTGTTTATCCTTGCCTAAGTGTCTACCAGACCTCAGGTTCATAAGCTTTAGTCAAGAGTCCAAATTTTCCCTTTGGTATGGTTCACAATTCTTTAGAGCCCCCTTGGTTCCCTAGTCCCACCTGAGGGTCAACTTCAAATTATCCTATCTCAAAATCAACGTGGGGGTCAAAAAATGGACTTTGGATGAGAAAGTTATGTCAAATCAGGCTCCTGGGGGTCAAAACAGGCAAACAGGACCTTTGGAGAAAATCGCGATTTTGTGAACTTTCAGAGAATCGAGATTTTGTGAACTCACAAAATCGCGATGTTGATCACAAAATCGTGTTTCAGAAAATCGCGATGTTGATCACAAAATCGTGTTTCAGAAAATCGCGATGTTGAGCACAAAATCGTGTTTCTGAAAATCGCGATGTTGATCACAAAATCGTGTTTCAGAGAATCGCGATGTTGATCACAAAATCGTGTTTCAGAGAATCGCGATGTTGATCACAAAATCGTGTTTCTGAAAATCGCGATGTTGATCACAAAATCGTGTTTCAGAGAATCGCGATGTTGATCACAAAATCGTGTTTCAGAGAATCGCGATGTTGATCACAAAATCGTATTTTTTGAAAATCGCGATTTTGAGCAAAAAATCGTATTTTTTGAAAATCGCGATTTTGAGCAAAAAATCGTGTTTATGAAAATCGCGATTTTGAGCAGAAAATCGTGAATTGAAAATCGCGATTTTGAGCAAAAATTCGTGTTTTCTCAAAATCGTGTTTTTGACTTGAAAATCGCGATTTTGTCCCAGAGAATCGTGTTTTTCTCAAAATCGTATTTTTGGCTGAAAATCGTGATTTGTGAGAATCGCGATTTTGAGCAGAAAGTCGTGTTTTTCACAAAATTGTGTTTTTTGCTGAAAATCGTGATTGGTGAGAATCGCGATTTTGAGCAAAGAATCGTGTTTTTTTTGAGAAAAAACACAGAATCGCGATTTTTTTCAACCAACTTTTAGGAGGGAAAACTGAAAATCATGATTTTTCAAAAAATTTTGAATTTTCACAGAATCGCGATTTTCATCACAGAATCGCGTTTTTTGGCGGGAAATTCAAATTTCTGAGCGCCGGCTATGGCGAGCTCCATATGAGCAGAAAATCATGAAAAAAAATGCAGCGCTTGCTCTCCCTTGCACCTCCTAACTCCTTCCCACACAATAATGCATGAAAAATGGTATGAAAATGGTGAAAATGCACTAAAAAACAAGAATTTTCTATGAAGAAGAAGATGGAAGAAGGTGGAGATGATGATGATGATGAAGATGAAGAGGAAAAAAACAGAAAATGAACTGAAATGACAGTTTTTTTACCTTCCAACGTCGCAAATCTACGATCTTACCATCACAACGCTCGTCCTCGAAGCTCTCTCCCCGGCAACGGCGCCAAAATTTGGTGTAGCTCAAGCGTAAGCACCACCTCCTTTACTTGTCAATCCGCGGAGACGTGAGGACCGGTATGAAGACCACGAGCAAGTGATGGCACAAGTGCGTGAGTGAAAGCACACAAACATGCACACACATACACACACACGCGCACAAAGTAAGATCAAAGAGAGGAACAATGGAAAGCTTAGATTGCAAAAGAGTTCTCTTACAAAAGTTCTATTCTCTAACATGCTACCTCCAAAAATGAGCTCTCTAGCTCTTTTTATAGTTTTTTGACTAGTTTTGGCCCTGTCCAGACCTAGTGTCCGGCCTAGTTAAAAATTAGGTTCCAGGGCTTATTTGAGGGCTCAAACGAAGTCTAAAAATTATGAAAATTGGTACGATGGTACTTCTAATACTCCTCAAGCTCGAGGACTCCTCGGCTTGAACAAAATGGAGTTACTAAAAATAGATAATGGTATTTACAATGGCTTTTAGTGATGAAAATCACTATTTTTGTAGGGAATTCTTGTGAAAAATTGGCATACACTCCTTGGAGCTCCCTACTTGCTCTCTCTTCTTCTATGTCCACTTCTTTGATGTGCTTCCATGCATTTACAATGGCTTTTAGTGATGAAAATCACTATTTTTGTAGGGAATTCTTGTGAAAAATTGGCATACACTCCTTGGAGCTCCCTACTTGCTCTCTCTTCTTCTATGTCCACTTCTTTGATGTGCTTCCATGCTTTGTCCTTGACCTTGAGCTTCAACAGTGGATGTGCAAGGTCGCAAAGGAAGAGGAAAAACGCTTAAAGGCTAGAGAAAAAGGAACTTCTCAAGGAGATAGACCAGTTAGAGACCCAGCCTATACGCCAATGATATTTCCAGATGAGGAATTTGAGCCTCATGGTTGGGCAGAAATCCTAGCCACCATGGACATTGTTGTCAATGAAGAACAATGGACACCTCATTGTGATGAGGAGGGATATGATATTTCAGTGTTCATGTGTCAGCCCTTGCTAGAAGAATGTGACCCTAGTGACTTCATAGAAAAAGAAGAGGACGATGATGATCTAGAGTCCATTGTGATGGATAGCTGCTTTAATTCAGAGGAGCACTATCTTGAAGACATAGGAGTATTTACGCAAAAAGAAGAAGAACCTCTCACAAGCATCAAAACGGTAAATTCAAAGGATGGGAGTGAAGGTAGTCAAAAGAAAAAGAAAAGAAAAGTAGTTAAACAAGGAGAGGAGGAGCAATAATTTGAAGTACCAGAAAATTTCAAGAAATATGAAGTGGAAGACCGAAAAATTTTGGTACGAATGCCTAAGAGAGAGGCCACGACAGGAGAAGCATATGATAACAAAGAAAAGACCAAAAAAGTTGTAGTCACCATTGAAGAAAATGAAGAGAGATGTACATACATAGGAGACGACCTAAGTAAAGAAGAGGAAGCAGAGTTGGTAGCTTTGTTAAGGGAATATAGGGATGTGTTTGCCTGGCACTATAGAGACTTGAAGGGAGTAGATCCGAAGGTTTGTTCTCATACGATCCCCATGATAGCACATGCCAAGCCCACCAAACAGAAGCCCTACACATATAATGACACCTATGCAGCCAAAATAAAAGAAGAAATCGACAGATTGATTGAAGCCGGATTCATCTATGAAATTGAGCATACTGAATGGGTGTCCCCCGTTGTAGTGGTGCCCAAGAAGAATGGAAAGTTACGTGTGTGTATTAACCTTAAAAAAGTTAATGCCGCTACGATTAGAGATAGCTACCCACTTCCAATCACTGATCATTTATTGGAGCGTGTTGCAGGCAAGGAAGTTTATAGCTTCCTTGATGGATTTTCAGGTTACAACCAAGTAGCCATTGCCACAGAAGATCAACACAAAACGGCCTTTGCCACAGAGTGGGGAGTCTTTGCATTTCGTGTGATGCCATTTGGGCTGACTAATGCACCTGCAACCTTCCAAAGGCTCATGTGTCATGTCTTCAAAGAGTTCTTGCGAAAAAGCTTAGAAGTATATGTGGACGATTTATGTGCTCATTCCCAAGAAAGGAGATGTCATATTCCTGAGCTCAGACAAATCTTCAATAAGTGTAGACAATACCGAGTGTGTCTGAACCCAGAAAAGTGTGTGTTCATGGTACGTCAAGGTAAAATCTTAGGTCATATTGTTTCTAAGAACGGAATATCAACAGATGAGGACAAAGTAAAAGCCATAGCGGAGCTACCAAGGCCAAGGAATGTTAAAGAGGTACAGGCCTTCATGGGCCATTGTGGATATTATCGTAGGTTCATTCACATGTATGCAATCATAGCTAAACCTCTTTATGCCTTGTTGACAAATTTTGAGTGGAACGATGAATGTGAGAAGTCCTTCAATGAGTTGAAGAGACGCTTGTGCACAGCACCAATACTGACGACTCCTGATTGGAATAAGCCATTCCACGTACATGTGGATGCATCCAATTATGCAATAGGATGTGTGCTGTCACAACCAACTAGTGAAGGGAATTTAGATTTGCCTATAGCATATGCTAGCAGGCAATTGAATGTTGCTGAACGAAACTACACCACAACCGAAAGAGAAGGCTTAGGCATGGTATATGCTGTAAAGAAATTTAGACACTATTTATTGGCCAACAAGTTTAAGTTCTTCACCGATCATCAAGCCTTATTATACTTGGTCAATAAACCTTGCAATACTGGACGCTTAGTAAGATGGTTCCTCTTACTAATGGAATATGACTTTGAAGTGGTTGTTAGGCAAGGTAAGACTCATTGTTCCTAAATGGGCAAATAAGTTGGTACCAGTCCTAACCTTTGGACCCGCAAATAAAAAGGTGAAGACGGACAGGGATGAAATTGTGCGGTCACAAAGCTATCAAATATTGGCAGGAAGCATGTATAAACAAGACACGGAAGGTGTTCTAGCTTGTTGTGTCGAGGATGATGAGCATAGTAGTTGGTTGCAACAAGCCCATGAAGGATTTCTAGGGAATCACTATTCTAAACAACGAACACTGCAAAATCTAAAACGTTCAGGAGTGTATTGGCCCTAGATGGTCTTCGGACAAAATGCTGTGCTACCATTGGATTTCCTAATCCCAACTTTAAAAGTAGCACAAGAGAATGATTGGAACGGACACGAGTTATCCTCGAGGATCTTTGATTTAGAACGCTTAGGTGAGACAAGGCTACGAGCAGCGACAGGCATCTATGCTGCAAAGAAAAGGCAAAAGGCATACTTTGATGCACATATCAAGGATAAAGGCTTGAAAGAGGGAGACCTAGTGTTGGTTTATACACTAAAGCAACATGCCCGTAAATTGGAAAAAAGAGGATATGGACCCATGATCATTAATAGAATTTCTACTAGCGGTGCAGTTCAATTGGCCACACTAGAAGGCGATGTCTTACCAAACTATATCAGTGGTTGTCGAGTCAAGCTATATCAAGAACCTCTTACCGAGGAAATGCTAATGAGACTCAACACTGCTAAGAAGCGAAAAGAAGAGGAGTTAAGGGTTAGAGAAGAAGCACAAGCAGAGGCGAGAGAGCGCATCAGAAGAAATAAGTTACGACGATTAGGCCTAGAGATCAACATAAAAGCTCCAAAATATCACATGGACATGTGCCAAAAATCAGACCTAACTGCTTCTCAAATAATTGATCGACGTCCATTTGTGACCATAGCGGTAGGGCAAGGGAAGAATGCAAAGACTGTGAGAGCATTAATTGACTCAGGTGCAGCAACTAGTGCAGTTAGACTTTCATACTGCCAAGACCTGCAATTGGACATCAAGCCTATAGAAGCCTATCTCATAGGATTGGGAGGTGTGGAAACCCCTTGTTTAGGCGAGGTGGAACTTCCCATCTACCTTCAAGATGTTCCAATGAAAGTCAAAATGCTAGTGTGTCATGATGCAGACCTTACAGAGCCACTTGTCCTAGGTCAAGATTGGATCTATGACCATGCAGTCAACTTGAACCTAAGAAGTCAACTTATTCAAGTTTGGGTACATGAACAATGCATTACATTAGAATTAGGCAAGTGCATGCTCACAAATCCAAAGGTCACACATTCTCTGAGTTCTCCTGAAACTAATCTTCATAAAGAAAATTTTGTGTGTGTCACCGACCCTCTGACGCACAAGGACTCAATCATGAAAGCCAAAGCTCAAAGGCCAGCACACCTCCCTTCTCCTTCACATACTAATGCAAGTGTAACCCAACCAAGGAGGCAAGCAAAAATGACATCTGCTATATCAACTCGACAGACAGAATTCAAGAAGAAAGAAGTTATGGGCATGAAGCAGATCTGGGTAAAGAAAGGAGTGCAACCATTGATGTTGCCTCAGAGATTCCCACCCAACCAGATCGACCATGAAAAAAGAAGGACCAAGCACCTGCGACAGGCTCAAGCACGAAGAATCCAACAAATTTGGATACCGAAGCTATCAAAGAAGGCCGACCACAATCATGTACAAATTTGGGTGCCTAAAAAATTAGCTACAGCTCAACACGGGCGATTACAGATGTGGGTACCCAAGAAGCTCTTACATACACAACGGCCTATGCTCCCCACCATGCAAAAGGTCTCAACAAAGAAGCCAAGGAAAGCAAAGGGGAAGAACAAAACACAAAGAACAAACGAAGATAAACTCAACCCTTCTGCAAAAGTAAGCAGGCAATCATCAAGGATATGGGTTTGGAAGCCAAAAGCACCAACAACATCCCCAGAACCAAAAGGCCAACCACACGGGATACCAAAGTTTGGAAAGCATCCAAAGATGAAGTGGCCTGAGGTGATCTCTACAGTACCAAACCCTATTCCAAAATGGGTTCCAATCCGGAGGATTACATCGTTTCGAGATCCAATAGACACCTCCAATCAAAGAATTCATCAAGTATGCAAGTAACATCAAAAGCCTCGACCAGCAGCAACCATGTGCCTTTGGCATAACCCAGTCGTTTGCACCATTCAGGTCATGCATTTCCAAAGTATGCATCAATATAGGGCCACCTTACATGGCCGTGCATAGACACAAATGAGAAATCCCAGGCACATGAGACACAATTTTCACATGCAAAATATGTTATTGATACTAACCTCTTTCTTCTTGTTTGATGCCATCGTGTGCATAATATAAAATAAAATAAAAAAAAAAAGGGGCAAAGAAGAGGACTGTGCTTGAAAATGCTCATCAGCAAACTTTCAGCAAGGACATCCATCAACAAATGGACAAGCCGATGGTCAAACACCATGATGGAATACAACACGAAGAGATGAAGATCAACGGACCCTTCACCATGGTAAGACGTGTATGCTTCAACAACACTATAACCATGATCGATTAGGAAACCTCTTCGTCAGCATACCCTTGAGCACTTAGCTCAAGACCCAATCTCTTGCACCATACTTCTTGCCATGCATTTTCCAAGTACGCATACGTAGGGCCACATTACAAGGCCTTGCACAAGGCACATATTTTGTTCAACCCACCCACTAAAGCACTTACCCATCATCATTTCTGGGTTACAAGTACTGGGCATGAAAACACGGAACCCCATCTTTGGACGAACCAGCGGACATCACGGTGACAACAACAAGCGTAGAAGCAATGCACCATGAGAGTTACTCATAATCCACAGTGATAACCCCTTTTGAGTAGCTCACAATTTTTGAAAGCTCACAAAGACAATAGCAAACTGGAATACAAGGAAGAAGTCCATGCAAAGGCAGCAATGACAAAGTGACGAACCAGACAAATGACCAAGCTGCATTGAAACGATGGACCGGTGCTGTTGACACATGGAACAACCTCTCAATGTACTACATGGAACAACCACTACAATAAGGGTCTGTCAGGGACGACAGACTCAAGAGGGGGGAGAGTGTTGCAGCTCAAGATCAAGGACAAAGCATGGAAGCGCATCAAGGAAGTGAACACATGAGAAGAAGGAGCAAGTAGGGAGCTCCAAGATTCACAAGTCAAATTTTCAGAAGAAATCCCTATAAAAATAGTGATTTTTATCACTAAATATCATTGTAAATACCATTTTCTATTTTTACAGCTCCATTTTGTTCAAGCCAAGGAGTCCTTGAGCTTGAGGAGTATTAGATGTATCATACTACCAATTTTCATAATTTTTAGATTCCGTTTGAGCCCCCAAATAAGCCCTAGAACATAATTTTTAACTAGGCCGGACACTAGGTCTGGACAGGGCCAAAACCACTCAAAAACTATAAAAAGGGCTGGAGAGCTCATTTTTGAGGTTGGCTTGTTGTAGATTTCAGTTTTGTAAGAGAGCTCTTTGGTAATCGAAGCTTTCCATTGTTCCACTCTTTGCTCTCACCTTGTGCGCGTGTGTGTGTATGTGTGTGCATGCTTGTGTGCTTTCACTCACGCACTTGTGCCATCACTTGCTCGCGGTCTTCATACCGGTCCTCACGTCTCCACGGATTGACATTTATGAGGTGTATCTCCTCACGTTGGTACTCACCATTGTGCTAGAGTGACAGCGGCAAGTCAACTAGATCCCATGTATCATTTTTTAGTATACTATCATACTCTGACTGCATTGCCGCTCTCCAACCTGGATCATCAAGGGCTTCTTCAATGGTGGTAGGTTCCTTTATCGAGCCCATGATATCTGCCATTAGAGCCATGTTAACGATGTGTTTTGAGGCTCTTCTTTGCTCGTCTATTCTCTTTGATCTTCGTAATCCATCCGATGATGATTCTGGTACATCTGCATGTGGATTGTGATCATCAAAGAGCTGTTGTGCCCACTTCGGTAGTGGCTTACGCTGTGCAGCTACAACTGATTGGCTTTTTATTGAGGAAATTTCTCCATCAGATGTTTCCTCCTCCTCAACTTTAACCTGTCTTTTGATAGGCACAAGGTGAGATATTTCTCCATTTGATGAGATAGTAGATTTACCTTTATCTTCTACTAAGTGTGGTCGTTCATCAAACACCACATCTCGACTGACAAAAATCTTCCTTGCCTCAGGATCCCACAACCTATATGCTTTAGACTCTTCACTATATCCTAGGAAGACACACTTTTTGCTTTTTGAATCCAACTTTGATCTTGTTGAATCAGGAATATGTGCATAATAGAAACAACCAAAAATTCTGAAATGCAAAACTGAAGGCTTTTTACCTGAATATGCTTCTTGAGGAGTCATCCCCTTTAGAGCTTTTGTGTAGATTCGATTGAGGATGTAGATTGCTGTATTGACTGCTTCTGCCCAAAATGAATCAGGCATGCCTTGAGCCTTTAACATACAACGAGCCATTTCAACTAATGTCCTGTTCCTACACTCAACAACGCCATTTTGTTGAGGTGTATGAGCTGTGGTAAGTTGCCTTTTCACACCATGCTCCTTACAGTAATTGTTGAATTCTGTTGACAAGAATTCACCTCCTCTATCTGTTCTAAATTTCTTCAGTTTCCTTCCTGATTCATTTTCTACATACTTATGCCACACTTTAAATTTTTCAAAAGCATCAGCCTTCTCTCGAATGAAATAAACCCACATCTTTTTACTATAATCGTCGACTAACAGCAAGAAGTAGAAAGATCCTCCTAAAGTAGGTGTAGACATTTTATCGCAGAGATCAACATGTACCAACTCTAGAGGAGCTTGAGATCGATTGCTAGTCTCTCTTGAAAACGCCTTTCGTTGTTGCTTGCCCATCATACAAGCTTCACAAGGTTCCTGCAACTCTGAAAATACAGGCAAATGAGCAACCATCCCTGTTCTTTGCATCTCCTTCAAAACTGCAAATCCGAGATGCCCAAATCGTTGGTGCCATAACCTGCTTACATCTTTATCTTCTGTAGCAATTAAAGCACTTAACTCATACAAGTTATCCCGTCGTATGCCTTTACCTACAACATTACCCAATGAATCCATGATTTCCGCACCACTCTTATTGAAGTGAACTTCGAGTCCACGATATGTTATTGCAGAAACTGACAACAAATTTCTTTTGAGTGTAGGTACATAGAGAACATCGGATAACTTTTTCTCAACACCTGGAGAAGTGATAAAAGAGATGGTTCCAGTTCCTTCGGCTAGACACTTGGAGTCATTTCCCACCACTTCATTGATGGATTCCCGCAGAGGCACTAGGGAACTATACCAATCCTTTTTACTAGTCATATGGCGAGAAGCTCCACTATCTAAAATCCATGGTTCATCAACAGGAGCTTGAGCAGATGAACATACCTCTTCAATAGCTACCCAAAGTTTCAGCTTTGTGTTGTTTGCAGACTCTTTGTTCTTCCATGATGATTTTACAGTCCCATTCCTTTCATCAGCTTGCTTATTCTGCAATCCTTGATGGCATGGCCTTTCTTTTCACAATAGAAGCAACTTCCTATGAACTTTTTCTTCTTTGGCTTCTTCTTTGATCCCTCAGAAGAGCCTTTACCTTTTGCATTTGCTGAGAATGCAGCATCAGTGCTACTTTGCCGATTCTTCAGCCACATCTCTTCTTCCAAAAGCATCGCACAAAACTCTGTAAATGTAAGAGGAGTTGGCCTTACCTGAGTGTTAAGGGCTGTTACTAGTCCATCATACTTTGCTGGAAGAACACGTACAGATCTTCGAGCTAGCTCTTCTGGTGTTATAACAACACCAACTGCAGCCAATTGATCTTGAAGAGGCTTTATCCGTTTGATAAAATCTTCAGCCTTTTCAGAATCAGAATGCTTTTCATTTGCCAACTGATTTTCTAAATTCTGCATCCTAGTGTGGTTCTTGGTCTCATATTGTCGAGCCAATATGCCCCAAAGCCTCATGTGCTTTAGTAGTATGTTGAACTAAAGTAAGCACAAAATCACTTACACTAGTGACAATCACACATAATGCATCAGCATTCCGCCTCTTCCAAGCTCGTACAAGATCTGGATCTGGCTGAATCATCAATCTTGAATTTGCTGGATCTTCAACTGGTATAGGCTCTGGATCCAATCCCATCGGTCCCATGACAGTGTCAAGTAATTCATAGGAGTCCAAAATTGCCGAAATTTTGAACTTCTAGAGTGTATAGTTGGTTCCATCCAGCTTCCCTTCAGTGAATGCAGGTGGACGAATTCGAATAGGTGCAGCATTAACATTAGCTGAAGCACCAAGACTAGTGTTCGACAATGAAGCCATCATGTAATCACTCGAATAATCTACTGATATTCTAGTCTGCTAGTAAGCTAAAATAGTGATACTTCTCAAGCTATTCGAACCTTACAACTCTGATACCATTGTTGGAAGATGCATTTTTGGAAACCTTTTTGAAGGAAAATAATTGTAAAATGATAGAAAGTTGTAAAAATATTTATGCAATTGTTGTAAAAATAAGGAAGAGTCTTCCTTATGTAGGATAGAATCTTATGTATTTTTTCTAGAATTTTTGGAAACTCCTAGATAGCATATTTTTAGAATAATAGAGGAAAGGACCAAAATTCAAGTGTGAAAAGGGACACTTGAAAATGTATATAAGCTAATTTCCTCTATTATGAGGGGGTTGGTTAATCATTTGTGTACATGCTATCCAAGTGAATAGAGTAGGAGTTTCTGCTGAAAATCGTGTTTCTCCTCTTCTATGTGGTTTCTTTGATTTGTGAGTCTTATTCATGTGTATCCATGGAGATTTGTGAGCTTTGATTGTGTAAATCTTTTGAATGTGTATGAAGAGAGCTGAATACTGTTGTGTTGAGTGATGAGTTGATGAAAAATGGTGTTGGAGCTGGAAATCGTCTGTTTGCACAAAATCGCGATTGTCTCGTTTGTAAGATACAGGTGATATTTTTTTATTTTGACTTCATAATTGTGTTCTGCTGATAAAATAGCATGGAATAGACACCAAGATTGTAGAAAATGGTGTAGATTTGCTCAAGATAATCCAAATCCTAGAAATTTCCTCTTCATCTTCACTATTCTGAGAGTTCCAGCCATTATTCTCTTATTTCTTGGATTCTATCATCTTGAAGGGGCTGTGGTCTCAAGAATACTTCCAGGATTGACAAAATAAAGATGTCTTGTTGATTCTTTATGCTAAATGATTGGAGAGGACAACTCCAAAGATCAATAACAAACATTTTTTGGCGCCGTTGCCGGGGAGTAATTCAAAAGCTTCATTGAAGTTGGACCTTGCTGGATCTTCTATTGATGATGGTAACCAACACAAGGAAAAGGTAACACTCTTTAATCAACAAATGTGAACATGAAAAGGTAGATGTCTTTTGTTTGTCTTTTGGGAAAAGAAAGCAATAGATCATCTTTTAGAATTGGAAGTGCTGAAATTTTTGTAAATTGATAGTTGCTCATTACATTGTGGAAGTAAAAGTGCAGGTGTGTGGAAGATTTAAGCCAAGAAAGCTGAAGATGAGGTAACATGTGTCTATTCTTGCATTTTTAGAGTTCTTTTTGACCAAGTACTAGGCACCAATGCGGATCTTGGGAAGATAACATTGTTGCACTAAGGAAAAGTCAGTTAAAGTAGCTAGATGCAAGTAGAAAAGATTCATTTGTTAACCAAATCTGAGCATAAATCTTGAGTTGATCTGCATTTTGAAAAATATGTGATTGAGTTTATCTTTGCAAAAATTTCTTGCATTTCATAGCACATAACTAAATTGAAAATCTCAGATAGATGTTCTGAACAAGAACCTTTTCAATCTTCAAAAGATAATAAGTCCAAGATGGAGTTATTTATTTGAGTTTGCTTCACGTTATAACATAAATTACTTTCTAGAGTACAGTATACTCTAGAAAAATGAAGTTAGGAATTGCTCATCAAGTTGACAATTCCCAAGAACTGTTAGCTCAAGTCTTTGAGAAAAGTATCCTAAGGTGCCTTGAAGTCCAAAGTTATCTGTTTTGATTCAATCTTTACACACATCATTTCCAAAGTACATAAGCAATTTTATGGTGTCATTGGAAAGCTAAGGAGGTCCACTTATCAACTCTAAAGCATCAAAGGGCTAGTACAAAGTAGGATTTGGCAGTACCTACTCATTCTCTTGGAGTTTCCATCCATCATTCCCAACAGTGGTATCAGAGCAAACTAAGGTAAAATGGGAGATGGTTTTCCTTCATTTATTGATAAATTCCACAGGAACAACTATCAAGCATGGTCTCTAAGGTTGAAGACATACCTACAAGGAAGGAGTCTCTATGGATACATCTCAAGAGATGATGAATTGCCCTCATTCAAAACAAGAGGATTGCCAACAAAGGAAGAAAATGAAAAGCGCAACACATGGTGTGCTAAGGATGCATTAGCAAGGTCTTATTTACTCAACTCCATCTCTGATTTTTTTTGCCACATATTAGGAACTGTAAGACATCCGAAGAGACTTGGGAAACCTGGTCATTTTATTTCTCTTCCAACACAAGGGCTAGAAAAAATAAGTTGTGGATTGAATTACCACATTAAGGAAGCAACCTAAGCAAGCTGTTTCAAAATTTGTGACCAAGATTAAAGATGTAGCAGATCAGTTAGCAAGCATAGGAGAAGAGATTGAAGAAGATAAGATTGTAAGGCAAGTGATCAATGGGATCAAAGCTGATGACAAATGGGAAAGCTTCACCACTGCCATAGATCTTTACATGGACATGCAGATTCTAGACCTTACCACTCTCATGGGACACTTATTCACTCATGAAGCCAAGCTCAACAAGAATGGAGATACATCCAAAGGTAATAGCTCTTCTTCCCTATACACTGATAAAGGTAAAGCTAAAGATAAAGGCAAGAATAAAAAAGGAGAAGATGAAGGCACTACCTCCCAAGCCAACTATGCAGGGAGAGGTAGATCATCAAGAGGAAGGGGCAGAGGAGGTAAGCAAGGTAGGGGGAGATCCTATAACTCCTCACCATGCAACATTTGTGGTTTATCAAATCATACTACAGATGAGTGTTTCAGGAACTACAAGAGTCAGAGAGGAAGAGGATATCAAAGAGGTGGATACTCACAGTCAAGAGGTAGATTCAATCATCACCAAGGCTACAACAACAACTACAACAACAATTACAACAACAACTACAATGGCAACTACCAAGGAGGATTCAAATCCAGAAAGGACTACAACAACTATACAGAAGAGCAAGATGATTCTCTTCTGATCATGAACATGACTTCAAGACCAGGTACAAATGATGACCACCTATTCTACATTGATTCAGGATGCTCAAATCATGTGGCTGGCAATGTAGCACTACTTTCTGATCTTGAGGAACCAAAAGGTAAGCATCAAGTACAAACAGGTGATGACACCAAGCACTCAGTAGTTAAAGTTGGAAATGTTAAGACTTGTGATGGAAATCAGAACTTGTTGAGTAGGGTACTCTATGTACCAACCATTACCAAAAATTTGATGAGTGTTGGACAGATTGTGGAGAAAGGTTTGCAAGTTAGATTCAACCAATTTGGAGCATTTGTGGAGGATCCAAGGCATGGGTTCAAGAGAATAGCAAAAGCAGAAAAATCAGGTAGACTTTTTACTTTTGAGCTAGAAGACACAAAGAACATTGCACTATACGGTTATAAAGATCAAACACTTTCAAAACTTCAGATTTGGCACAAAACATTAGGGCATGTAGGAGAAAGAACCTTGAAGCAGATATGCAGGGATCAATGTGTAATTGGAATACCCAATGTTTCCAAACAATACATGATATATAAGTGTACTGGTTGTCAATTTTGGAAGTCTCACAGGTTACCCTTCTCAAGGAAAGGCTACATGCATGAGGACTATCTAGAACTTTTCCACACAGATGTATGGGGACCAAGCAAAGACCCCTCAATCTCAGGATCAAGGTACTATGTATCTTTTATTGATGATTATAGCAGATGGACTGTATTGTACTTCATGAAGCACAAGGATGAAGTGTTCAATTGCTTTAAAAAATATCTTGCACTTGTTGAGAATCAGACATGAAAGATTTTGAAGAGACTAAGGTCAGACGGAGGAGGTGAGTACTTCTCCAATGAGTTTGAAGACTTCTTGTAGGACAGAGGTATTAAGAGAGAAACCACCACAAGGTACACTCCTGAACAGAATGGGGTAGCTGAGAGAAGAAATAGGTTGATTGTTGAAACAGCTAGGTCAATGTTGAATGAAAAAAAGTTACCTAACTATCTATGAGTAGAGAGTGCTTCTACTACCACTTACCTCATAAACAGGTTACCATCCAAGTCCCTTGATGGGATGACACCCTATGAAGCATGGCATGGTAAGAGACCCTCACTAGACCATTGCAGGATATTTGGATGTGTAGCATATGTACACATTCCTTCTCTGATAAGAGGTAAGATAGACCGAAAGGCTAAGAAGTGCATCTTTATTGGATATAACCTAAATAAAAAAGGGTACAGGTTTTACAACCCTTCCAATAAGGGATTCATGGTTACTAGAGATGTTGTCTTTGATGAAAATGATTCTTGGTATGAGAATGAATGCAGGAAGTTTAAACTACCCTATGATTTGGAAGAAGAGTTTCCAAGTCTTGCTAAGGAGGAACCTACTCAGAATGAAGACTCAAATTCAGATGATGAATACATTATCAATCTTGAAGAGTTCAAGGCATGGAAGTCCAAGGGCAAAGTCAAAATGAAGAAGCTTGAAGACATACCTGAATCTTCAAATCAGTCAATCAGAAGGTCACAAAGGGAGAGCAAAAAACCTATCAGATATGGGTATGATACATCTTTTGTTACTAAACACTCTGTTTATCTTGCCAAAGAATTGTCAATTGAAGAATCAAGATCATATGAAGAAGCCATAACCAAGACAGAATGGAAAGAAGCTATGGATGAGGAGATTGAAGCACTCAAGGAAAGTGACACATGGGAGCTAGTACCAAGGAAAGAGTCCATGAAGGTAATAGGATCCAAATGGATCTATAAACTTAAAAGAAATTCTAATGGGTCAATTAACAGGTACAAAGCCAGATTGGTAGCCAAGGATTTTGCACAAACCCAAGGCATTGACGATGAAGAGACAGTCTCACCTGTGGCCAAGATGCCAACCATCAGAGTGTTGGTAAGTGTGGCTACATCAAAAAATTGGAACATGTACCAATTGGATGTCAATAATGCTTTCTTGAATAGATGGATTTCAGAGGAGGTATATATGTCACAACTTCCTGGCTATGAGGACCCTAATAAGGTAACATATGTATGCAAATTGAATAAGGCTCTTCATGGATTAAAGCAGGCACCTAGGGCATGGAATCAGAGGTTAACCACATACCTCCAAGGCCAAGGTTTTGTCATGAGCAAGGCAGGCACTTCTCTATTCATCAAGAGGAGTAATTCAGAGGTAATATACCTATTATGTTGATGACATCATACTTACAGGTAATGATGTTAATGGAATCAGAAAAATCAAGAGCCAGATGATGAAGGAGTTCAAGAGCAATGATCTTGGTCTACTAAAGTATTTTCTTGGGCTTGAGTTACTCTATACTAACTTTGGAATATACATTACGCAGAAAAAGTACATACAGGATATGTTGAAGAAGTTTCATTTGCAGGATGCCAAAGTTGCAAGTACTCCAATGGAGGTAAACCTAAAACTAAGTGCCCATGAAGGCGATGAAATTAATGATGTTAATGGTTACCAAAGTATAGTTGGAAGTTTGAACTATGCTACCTTAACAAGGATATATATTGCATATGGAGTTAGTGTGCTAAGTCACTTTATGCACAGGCCAAGAGCACCTCACTTAGAGGTTGCTAAGAGAATATTAAAGTATCTCAAGGGTACACAACATCATGGTTTGTATTTCCCTTACACTTCAGACATTGATATCAAGATCTACTCAGATGCAGATTGGGCAGGATGCAAGGATGATAGGAGGAGCACCTCTGGACATATTTCATTTGCAGGTGACAAACCAATATCATGGTCTTCAAAGAAGCAACCCACTGTTGCTTTATCTTCTACAGAGGCAGAGTATAGAGGATTGGCAAATGCCACCCAAGAAGCCATATGGATCAAGCTATTGTATACAGAATTGGGTTTGAATACTAGGTCACCATTAATCTTTGGAGATAATACAAGCTCACTTCATCTTGCAGCTAATCCTATCTATCATGCTAGGACCAAACATATAGAAGTCCATTACCATTATGTGAGAGAGAAGTTATTAAGCAAGGACATTCAACTAACCTATGTATCAACCAACATACAGTGTGCAGATTTGTTGACTAAAGCTTTGGATGGAACCAAACTTTGCAGGTTCAAAGCAATGATTGGATTACAGGATATACATGAAGATTGAAGATGAAGAACAAGAAAAAAGTTTTGGCTTGAGGGGAAGCTGTTGGTGCAGTTCACAAGCCTACACATTTGGTTTGAGGGATATCTTGAAGTTCATACACATGGAGACGCATAGGAACAAAGGCTAGTAGTTAATTACCACTTTACTCTTTTGTAAAAGTCATTGCTTGACTTTGGAATCTTTGTAAACACCTACCAAAAGAAAGTCCTGGAAAAAGGTAGCTTTGATTGATGGAATATCTCCTAGGATATATGCGCTTGATTATAGAGAGCGGTACAAAGCAGGATTTGGCAGTACCTACTCATCCTCTTGGAGTGTCCATCCATCATTCCCAACATCTACTATACATGAGGAAGATTCTTCCCAATTTTTACATCATTTGGATAGCTATAATTACAAAAAATATCAAATTACAAATAATTTCCTTCAAAAAATGCTTCCTTCAACATTCTTCCCCTCCTAGACTTTTTGACTCCTAACAAAAAATTCTCTTTTTTTTTTAATAATATATATCTTTTCTTTTCATGACTTTCCATCAAATTTTCCTGAAACTTTTGCCTTTATAGACAATTCTTTTAAAAGAAACTCTCTTCCCCTCCTATTCTTTTTCCTAGAAAAAGAATGAGGCAAAGTGCATGGAAATAATTCCAAGTATGTCATGAATCCACAGTAATGTATTTTTGAGGTCTTAGGTAAAAAACCCAAGTGGTTATCTGATGATGAGGTTGTTTTCATTCACCTGTGGTTCTTCATGCTTTTGTAATGTTACAATGTCTTTGTCCTTGTGAACTGTCAATCGAAGCAAATCTGATTTTTTCACCTAGCAATACTTTATATTTTATGGTTCTGTCTTGAGTCAAACGAACTTCTTTTGATGAGCAGTGCTTAAACATCTTAGGTCTCCACATCCATTTTGTCCTTGTGTTAAGATTTTTCTGGATATTTCTTGGTCTCCAACTTTCAACTGTGTTTCCATCAGATTTTGTTTCTTCAACTTCTTTCTGTTTTTATATGAACTTGGTTTGGTCATGGAGAAGCTCTTTCTATGAGTCCTTTGTACCTTCTATTGGAAAGATAAATTTTTCCAGTTCTGAGTCATAGATTTCCTGTTGAACTCCTTGTTCTTCATTACTCAACAAAAACATTAAAAACTTTTTGTCATTTACTTTCAATTTAAGCTTCATCTTTTCAAAATTCAAAATTACTTTACCTTGCTTCATCCAAGGCTGCCCTAAAATCATTTTCTCAGTCATCATATGATCAGGCCATTCTTCACAGTCGGTTTTCATATTTTCTTCATTGAACTTAAGTACAATTGATTGTGAAGACAAACTTTGTACTACATGTCCATCTAGTGTTTTGATAAGTGTTTTGCTTATACTCCTCTTGACCTTTAATTTGTTTAACAACCCCGAACTTATCAAATTGATTTGTGCACCTGAATCTAATAAAACCTTAATTTGCTCATTATGAAAATTCATTGTTATGACAGGAAAATGCTCTCTCACCACCCCTGAAGGTCTCTCACATATGAAAACTTCTCTAATCTCTTTAGATTTTCTAATTCTTTCTCTAGCTTCTTGTTGAGCTTCATATCTGATTTTTTCCTCTTCTTTTTTCCTATTTTGAGCTTGATGTATTCTTCTCCATTCTGGAGCAGTTAATGGAAGTTCATACCTTTTTATTCTACATCCACTTATGAAATTGGGCATGACTTCTCCATCTATATTAGCTAATTGAACAGCTCCACTATTGCTCAGTTGATCGATAATGTAAGGCCCATGTCCTTTCTTCTGAAGTTTTTTCTGATGTTCTTTTAGGGTATACGATAGAACTAAATCCCCCACTTGCAAATCCTTATCTTTAATATGAACATCATGATATGTTTTTTGCCTCCTTTTATCTGCATATATGCTCATAAATGGTTGAAGTCTTGAAGCTCCAAGTTTTTCTAATTCCACCACTCTTTCATATAATTCATGTCCAGTCCATTTGAATTGATTCCCCACCTTCAATGTTGGTACGAGAAATTCTAATGGCAAGAATGCATTTTGTCCGTAGACCAAATTAAATGGTGTTGTACCAATAGCAGTTTTGTATGCCACTCTATATGCCCATAGGACATGATTAAGTTGTAAATCCCAATCATTCCTATTTTTATTTACTTGACAAGACAGTGCAAAGCACTTTATAAGTGCTTTTTGCTAATCCATTTGCTTGTGGATGATAAGGGGCTGACTTTCTATGACTAATCATGAAATACTCCGTTATATTTTCAATTACTTGGTTTATAAAATGAGTCCTCCTATCACTTACCAATTCAATTGGTAAACCAAATTTGATGATAATATTCTCATAAAGAAATCATGTAGTGGTTTGAGCATCATTTCTTTTTGTAGCCTTAGCCTCTGCCCATTTGGTCAGGTAATATGTAGCTACAAGTATATATTCAGCATGAGAATGTCTTGCAGGAGGATGGATAGGTCCAATGAAATCCAATCCCCACTTGCTAAATGCTTTGGCTGATACAAGTGGCACCAATGGCATGTCATCTCTCTTACTAGGTTAATTTGTTCTTTGACAAATGTCACACCTTTTCACATATGTCCTTGCATCAGGAAAGAGATTTGGCCACCGAAAGCGAGAATATAGAATGAGTTTAGCAGTCCTTTCACTTGAAAAGGCTACTCCTGAATGTGCCATCTCGAACATTTCCATATACTTATCTTCAGGGACACATATTCTCAAATATCCATCCATTCCTTTCTTGTACAATTTTTCTCCTATCAATTCATACTCCTCATAGATTATCTATAAGTTTCTAGAATCTACACTAACTTTTCTTGGCTCTAGTGATTGATTTCTTCTCAACTCCTCAATTATGTGTGCACTCCAATCTGGATTTTTCTGAAACCAGTACAAAGTTATAATATCTGAATTTTGCGAAGATAAGAATTTAAGACAATTGGAAACATATTTCTCCACATCTTGAATCTTTGTAGGCCAATGTACACCCATTCTATTGAGATTGTTTAAAGTGACAATTTTGGAAGCATGAGTACATGGATTCCAACATTGTGCTTTCCTTAGATATCCCTGCTGCTCATCTTTTGAAGTGCAATATTCTAGTATACCAATGTGATTTATATGATACAAGTGTCCAGCAAGTAACACAAAGTTTCTACTTTCTAATACCAGATGTGTGTTGTTTTTGTGTGTTCTACAAGGTCCAATGGTTAACATAGGCACCAAAGTCATTGCCCAATAAGGAATACTTTCTATTTTGAACAGATATGCATCTGGTAACTCATCATCTAAAGGTGAGTTTGGCTCTTTGGTTTGTATCCTAGATAAATGATCTACTCTTAAATGAGTCTTTCCTTGTCTTACTACTACCTCAAACTCAAATTCCATTAATAGTAGGAACCATCTGATTATCCTACCAGTGTGACATGGTTTGTTCACCAAGTAAAGCAAGGCTTGGTGATCCACAAAGAATTTAAACTTGTTGGCTAAAAGATAATGTTTGTACTTCTTTATAGCAAATATCATTCCCAGTCCTTCCCTTTCAGTGGTTGTATAATTTCTTTCAGCTAAATTCAATTGTCTACTAGCATAAGCAATTGGAAAATCAAATTTTCTTCCTTCTATTGGTTGTGCCAAAACACATCCCAAGGCAAAATTTGAAGCATCAACATGAACATAGAAAATTTGATTCCACTGTGGGGTTTTTAAAATAGGTGCTGTCACCAAACAAGTTTTTAAAGTCTCGAAGGCTTGATCACATTCTCGGGTCCACTCAAATTTTGTAATTAATGCATACAAAGATTTTGCAATATCTACAAACTTGTGCACAAATTTCCTATAATATCCACAGTGTCCCATAAAAGTTTGAAGTTCTTTTACATTAATCGGTTTTGGTAGGTCCACTATGGCCATAATTTTCCTCTCATCAGTTGAAATTCCATTTCTAGAAACTATGTGACCTAACATTCTCCCCTGCCTCACAAAGAACACACATTTCTCAGGATTTAGACATACTCTGTAAGTTCTACATTTCTTGAATATATTCTCCAGATATTTCAAATGATCTTGTCTTTTCAATGAAAAAGTACAAAGATCATCAACATAAATTTCCATCATGTTTCTAAGAAATTCTTTGAATATGTGACACATCAACCTTTGAAAGGTTGCTAGAGCATTGGTTAAACCAAAAGGCATAACCTTGAATGCATATATTCCCCACTCAGTGGAAGAGGCAGTCTTATGTTGGTCCTCCAAAGCTATAGGCACCTGATTATATCCTGAAAAACCATCCAAAAAACTATAGACCCCCTTTCCTGCAACCCTTTCTAAGAGATGGTCAGTTATTGGTAATGGATAGCTATCTCTTATAGTTGTTGCATTAACTTTCTTCAAATTAATACACACCCTGAGTTTTCCATTCTTCTTAGGTACCACAACTATAGGAGATATCCACTCAGTGTACTCAATTTCATAGATGAAACTGGCAGCCAGCAATTTGTCAATCTCCTCCTTTATTTTAGTAGAGTATTTGTCATTATGTGTGTAGTGTCTTTGTTTGCTAGGTTTTGCATCAGGAGTAATAGGGATTTTATGTTCACAAATTTTGGGATCAATTCCTTTCAAATCTTTATAACTATAGGCAAACACATCCCTATAAGTTTTGGCCAGATTTATCAATGTTTCCTTTTCTTGATTTGACATGTCATCAGCTATGACAATGTGCCTATCTTCCCCCTCCTCCTGAGTAATCACCACCTTCTTAGTATGTTCCTCATTGTCATATGATTCCCCCTTTTTCTTATCCCTTTTTGGTTTCATTTTTAAAAGAAATATGTCTTCTACTTCATAAGTCTTGAAATTTGAAGGTACATCAAACTGTTGCTCCTCTTCCTTAATCTTTTTACTCACTCCAGGTTTTTTTCTCTTCTTCCATCTCTTTGTGTACACATTTTCTATAAGTCATTGAGATTTTGTCTTTTATAGCATCTCGAGCCTCCACTTCTTCTAAAAATTGTGTTTTGCTAGTATTTAAGAGTACCTTTTCCTTTAAATTCTCCTCTGATTTTGACACTGTTATCATTTGTACTGTTATATGAAGAATATCATACCCTTCTTCATCTTGAAATTTGACTCCCACATATTCATCATTGGCCAAATCCATTGTAGACAAAATTGGATTCCATCCATAAGGCTCAAATTCTTCATCATCAAACTTCTATGGAATGTAATTTTCATCTGGTAACTTCCTTTCTTCTCGACAGTCCTCTTTCCTTAGTAACTTTCTTTTATATACCTGAGTCCTTATCACATTACACTTCCAAATTGATAATTCTTTTTCATTCTGATCCTCGCTTCCAGATTCTTCACTTGATTCTTGATTTTGATGAACTTTAAACCATTCCTAGGGAGACATATCACAATATTGCCCATTTCTTAAATTTACTTTAGTTACTCTTCCTTGGCTTTGGAGATATAGGCAATCTCTACCCCAATCTTGCACAATTTGCATTTGTCTCATAAATGGCCTGCCTAGGATGATTTCATAGGAGGTAGGTTGTGGAAATTCAACTATGGAAAAAGTATGCTCTATCTCTATTCCACATATTTCCACAATCACTTTCTCCCAAATTCCTAGAGGTGTCTCTATGTGTCCATCTGCGAGTTGTAATCTCATTTTGGTAGGTATCATCTCATTCCCTCCCCATTTCTCCCAAGTTTGTTTAGTCATTATTGCTAATCCAGATCCACTATCTAATATTGCCTTGGCATGATTATTACCAAATTGTATTCTCAAAGTTGAGTTCCCTTCTTCTCCCTCACAGTATCCTCGTATCTTATCAATAGGTATGTACATCAATTCTTCTGTTTCTTGTGCTTGTGAATCTAGGAAATGTGACTTTGTTTCCCAATTCTTCATAGTATGTTGTAAATGAGGATTTTGTTTTACTAACTCCTCCATTGTGGTTTGATATAGAATTGTATAGTGTTTGTCTAAATTGATTTGGAAAGTTATTTGTTTTTCTTCCTTTCCTGAGTTTTCTTCCTGAACTAAATGTTCCCTGATTTTATTGCATTTGACTCTTCAATCATTTTTTTATGATTGTCTATCTCTTCAAACTTGTTTTGTGCTTCCCGTATGATTTGTTTACACCTCTGCATTCTTTCATCCGCTATTTCTTGTTGGGAAAGATGGATGGATGATCCAAGAGATTGAGTAGGTACTGCTAAAACCTGCTTTGTACCAGCACTCTTTAGCTTCAGAATTTATTAGTAGACTCCCTTAGCTTTCCAATGACACCAAGAAATGGCCTATGTCCTTTGGAAATGAAGTGTGCAATGATTGAATCAAAATAGATAACTTTGGAAGTCACAAACTTAAGAAAACCTTCTATTTTGGTCTTGACACCTGCTGAATGTTTTGCTCAGTGTGACCAGCACAGTAGCAATTGATAAACTTCCTTCTAGGGTTATTCAATTAGCTTATTAAGCTAACATTTGCAAGTAAAATGATGTAAAATAATGAACTATGCTAAAAGAAATTAATTTAGCAAGATTTGGTATACCCCCGACTTTTTAGGACTGTAGCAGAGATAGACCAGTGAGCACCTCGACGACGATTTCTCTGAATCTGCTAAATGAAATGTCTTTACTTTTTGATATCATGTAGTAGACTTCAAGCTGAATCCAACAAGCTTTGAATCACTGAATTTGGAGTAGTATTGACTGAGTTATGCCCTTGCCAAGTTGATAGACTTTGGAATAGACTAGTAGAGAATACAGAGATGAAAAATATAAATGTATCTATCAACTAACACTTGTGTACAATTCCATTGGCATGACTAGCATTGCCTAATGGTGTAGAGAGGTGTAGTAAAAGTCGCGGGTTAGCTTCACTCTTTCCGAGGCAATTCCAAGCAAATCATTGAGTGTGTGTGAGCTATACTATTAGCCTACACCTCTGAGTACCATTGGGCATCACTCTACATGCCAATGGGAATGTACATTTGATAGATTCAATACATATACTCATAGTCATTATCTCTGTGTTTTCTCTGAGTGATCATCTTTAAGTCTGTCAACTTCAACAGGGCATATCTCAAGATCTACTGAACCAAATTGGATGATTCAAAGCTCATTGGAACCAGCTCAAAGCATTCTACAACACTACAAAATTTCAAGTCATTCTATTCAGCCAATTGGGAGAAATCACTGTCGAAGCAGTCACTGGTATATTTCTGTGTTGTTCCTAAAAAGTCGAGGGTGTCTCTGATTTTGCTAAAGATCATGCTCAGTGTATAGTTTGTTAATTGGAGTGATTTAACTTGCTAATGGTAGCTTGTTAAGTTAATTTAATACTCCTAGAGGGAATTAATCCAATTGCAAGTGTGCTGGTCACACTGAGCTTAGGACTGAGCAGGTGTCAATACAGAAATAGAAAGTTTTTGGAGTTGTGAAGGTTCAAAATCATCTGTTTTGATTTGGTCATTACTCAATCACTTTGTAAAGCACATATATAGTTTCTTGGTGTCATTTGAAAGCTCAAGGAGTCTCCTAAGTATATCTGAAGAGAAAGGAGGGCAGGTGTGAAGCAGGATTTGCAGCACCAGCTTGATCTTCTGATTGCATCCAGCCATCACATCCAACAGTGGTATCAGAGCAAACAAGGTAATTATGGGTGATGGTTTCCCTTCCTTCATTGACAAATTGGATAGAAATAACTACCAGGCATGGTCATTGAGAATGAAGACCTATCTACAAGGGAGAAGCTTGTATGGATACATATCAGGAGATGAGGAATTGCCCTCATTCAAAACCAGAGGCCTACCTACAAAGGATGAACATGAGAGGCTCAACCAATGGTGTGCTAAAGATGCTTTGGCAAGGTCATATCTTCTAAACTCTATCTCTGATTTCCTTCTACCTCATGTGAGGAACTGTAAGACTTCCCAAGAGACTTGGGAAACCTTGTCAACATATTTTTCATCAAGCACAAGGGCCAGAAAGAATCAGCTATGGATTGAGTTTACAACTCTTAGGAAGCAATCAAAACAATGTGTCTCAGATTTTGTCACCAAAGTCAAAGACATTGCAGATCAACTTGCAAGTGTTGGAGAAGAAATTGAGGAAGAGCAAATAGTCAGACAAGTGATCAATGGACTAAAGGCAGATGACAAGTGGGAGAGCTTTACCACTGCAATGGACTTGTACATGGACATCCAAGCACCTGATCTAACAACTCTGATTGGACAACTCTTTACACATGAAGCAAAGATCACAAAGAATGGAGAGCAATCAAAAGGTAACAATCCCTCTGCCCTATATACAGATAAGAAGTCTAAAGATAAGGGTAAAAGTAACAAGGTTGATGAAGAAGGCTCTACCTCCCAAGCAAACTATGCAGGGAGAGGTAGATCATCTAGAGGTAGGGGCAGAGGAGGTAAGTCAGGTAGGGGGAGACCCTATAACCAATCTCCATGCAATATCTGTGGCTTGTCTAACCATACTACAGATGAATGCTACAAGAACTACAAGAACCAAAGAGGAAGAGGTCACCAAAGAGGAGGATACTCTCAAGGCAGAGGCAGATTCAATCAATCTCAAGGCTACCATGGCTACAACAATAATTACAACAATAGCTATAATCACAATGGCAATTATCAAGGTGGATACAGGAACAGAAAGGATTACAACAATTATGTAGAGGATCAAGATGATTCCTTGTTGATTATGAACATGACATCTAAATCAGGTATCAATGATGATCATTTGTTCTATATTGACTCAGGTTGCTCTAATCATGTAGCTGGAAATGTTGCCTTACTCTCTGATTTGGAAGAACCCAAAGGCAAGCACCAAGTGCAGACAGGTGATGACACTAAACATTCAGTTGTTAAAGTAGGCAATGTCAAAACAAGTGATGGTAATCAGAATTTACTAAGCAGAGTGTTGTATGTTCCAACAATCACCAAGAATCTGATGAGTGTAGGTCAAATTGTTGAAAAAGGTCTACAGGTCAGGTTCACTCAACATGGTGCATATGTGGAGGATCCAAGACATGGATTCAGAAGGATAGCCAAGGGAGAGAAGTCAGGTAGATTGTTTACCTTTGAACTTGAAGATACTAAGAATATTGCCTTGTACAACTATAAGGACCAAACCCTATCAGAATTGGAGATGTGGCACAAAAGATTAGGTCACATTGGAGAGAGGACCATAAAACAAATGAGCAGGGATCAATGTGTGCTTGGGATACCTAATGTATCCAAGCAACACATGATATACAAGTGTGGGGCTTGTCAGTTTGGTAAGTCACACAGATTGCCATATACCAAAAAAGGTTTTATGCATGAAGACTACTTGGAATTGGTGCATACAGATGTTTGGGGACCAAGCAAGGAGCCATCCATATCAGGATCAAGGTACTATGTATCTTTTATTGATGACTATAGTAGATGGACTGTTTTGTACTTCATGAAGCATAAAGATGAAGTATTTAATTGTTTCAAAAGGTATCTTGCATTAGTTGAGAATCAAACAGGTAGACATTTGAAGAGACTAAGGTCAGATGGTGGTGGAGAATACTTCTCAAATGATTTTGAAGAATTCTTGCAGGAAAGAGGCATCAAGAGGGAGATTACCACAAGGTACTCACCTGAACAAAATGGGGTAGCTGAAAGAAGGAATAGACTTATTGTGGAGACAGCTAGGTCTATGCTTAATGAGAAAAAACTACCAAATTATCTTTGGGCAGAGAGTGTATCTACTGCCACATACTTAATCAACAGGTTGCCATCAAAGACACTTGATGGAATGACACCCTATGAGGCTTGGCATGGTAAGAGACCATCTCTGGATCATTGCAAGATCTTTGGGTGTGTTGCATATGTGCATATTCCCTCACAGGTAAGGGGAAAGCTAGACCCTAAGGCTGAAAAGTGTATCTTCATTGGTTATGATTTGAATCAGAAAGGATACAGGTTCTATAACCCCTCAAAAAAAGGCTTCAAGGTAAGCAGAGATGTCATCTTTGATGAAAATGATTCATGGTATGAAAATGAGTGCAGGAAAGTTAGCCTACCTTATGATATGGAAGAAGACTTTCCAAAGCTTATCAGGCAAGAACCTACTCAGAAGGAGGACACAAGCTCAGATGATGAAGACACCATCAACATTGAAGAATTCAAGGCTTGGAAATCCAAAGGGAAGATGAAGATGAAGCAACTTGAAGACAATCCAGAATCCTCAACTCAAGCTATGAGGAGATCTTCAAGAGAGAAGAAGAAACCAATTAGGTATGGGTATGATACTTCACTTGTAACCAAGCATTCTGTATATCTTGCAAAGGATATCTTGAATGAAGAACCAGGTACATTTGAGGAAGCTATTACTAAACCAGAATGGAAGGAAGCAATGGATGAAGAAATGGAGGCTCTCAAGGAGAGTGATACTTGGGACTTGGTACCCAAGAAGGACTCCATGAAGGTGATAGGATCCAGATGGATCTACAAACTCAAGAGGAACTCAGATGGTACAATAAACAGGTATAAAGCTAGGTTGGTAGCCAAGGGTTTTGCACAAACCCAAGGCATTGATTATGAGGAGACATTTTCTCCTGTGGCCAAGATGCCAACTATCAGAATTATGGTGAGTGTAGCTGCATCCAAGAATTGGAACATGTACCAATTGGATGTGAAGAATGCATTCTTAAATGGATGGATATCTGAAGAGGTCTACATGTCACAACCACCTGGCTATGAAGATCCCAATAAGGTAAATCATGTTTGTAAATTGAAGAAGGCTCTGTATGGTTTGAAGCAGGCACCTAGAGCATGGAATTACAGGTTGACAACCTATCTCTTGGATCAAGGATTTGTGATGAGTAAAGCAGATACTTCATTGTTTATAAAGAAGAACAATTCAGAGGTAATATACCTGTGTGTCTATGTTGATGACATCATTATTACAGGAAATGATGTTCAAGGAATTAGACACATCAAAAGGCAAATGATGAAGGAATTCAAGATCAATGATCTTGGATTGTTGAAGTACTTTCTAGGACTTGAATTGGTATACACAAATTCAGGTATATTTATTACTCAGAAGAAGTACATTCAGGACATGGTTAAGAAGTTTAATTTGCAGGAAGCTAAAGTATCAAACATTCCTATGGAGGTCAATCACAAGCTTAGTGCACATGAAGGAGAAGAACTCAAGGATATTACAGGTTACCAAAGTTTGGTAGGTAGTCTTAATTATGCTACCTTAACCAGGATTGATATATCATATGGTGTTAGTGTACTTAGCCAATTTATGCATAAACCAAGAGTACCACATTTGGAGGCAACCAAGAAGATAGTAAAGTACCTAAAGGGAACACAAAATCATGGTTTGTACTTTCCATATTCATCAGACATTGATATCAAAGTATACTCAGATGCAGATTGGGCAGGTTGCAAGGATGACAGGAGGAGTACATCTGGTTACATATGCTTTGCAGGTGATAAACCAATTTCTTGGTCATCCAAGAAACAACCCACAGTAGCTCTATCATCTACTGAGGCAGAATACAGAGGGCTAGCCAATGCCACTCAAGAAGCAATATGGTTGAAGCTACTATACTCAGAATTGGGCCTATACACAAGGTCACCTATCATATTTGGTGATAACACAAGTTCACTTCACCTAGCAGCTAATCCTGTGTATCATGCTAGGACAAAACACATAGAGGTTCATTACCACTATGTGAGGGAGAAATTACTTAGCAAGGAAATCCAATTATCATATGTGTCTACTAATATTCAATGTGCAGATTTGCTTACAAAAGCTCTGGATGGAAGCAAGCTATGCAAGTTTAAATCCATGATTGGATTACAGGATATCATTGAAGACTAAAGATGAAGACTCAAGCAAATGTTTGGCTTGAGGGGGAGCTGTTGGTGCAAACAAGCCTTCACACTTGGCTTGGTCTTGTACCTTGAAGAACATTGGATATCAACCTTTGAAGATTTTACAAGAGCTTGGAGTAATTCAAGAAGACTTCATTTGAAGGAATACCATAGGAACACATGCCTATGCTTAGTTACTCTTTACTTCATGTAAAAGTCAATATGACTTTATGTAATCATACCTACCTTCAAAAGTCGTGGAATTTGAAAGGTATGAATGGAGAGAATATCTCCATGTGATTAGATGAGAGATTTGAGGGAGCCTACATTTGAATTTGAAATTCAAACACTCTTCAAAACTCCTATAAAAAGGCTATGTAAAAGTCGCGGGTTAGCTTCACTCTTTCCGAGGCAATTCCAAGCAAATCATTGAGTGTGTGTGAGCTATACTATTAGCCTACACCTCTGAGTACCATTGGGCATCACTCTACATGCCAATGGGAATGTACATTTGATAGATTCAATACATATACTCATAGTCATTATCTCTGTGTTTTCTCTGAGTGATCATCTTTAAGTCTGTCAACTTCAACAGGGCATATCTCAAGATCTACTGAACCAAATTGGATGATTCAAAGCTCATTGGAACCAGCTCAAAGCATTCTACAACACTACAAAATTTCAAGTCATTCTATTCAGCCAATTGGGAGAAATCACTGTCGAAGCAGTCACTGGTATATTTCTGTGTTGTTCCTAAAAAGTCGGGGGTGTCTCTGATTTTGCTAAAGATCATGCTCAGTGTATAGTTTGTTAATTGGAGTGATTTAACTTGCTAATGGTAGCTTGTTAAGTTAATTTAATACTCCTAGAGGGAATTAATCCAATTGCAAGTGTGCTGGTCACACTGAGCTTAGGACTGAGCAGGTGTCAATACAGAAATAGAAAGTTTTTGGAGTTGTGAAGGTTCAAAATCATCTGTTTTGATTTGGTCATTACTCAATCACTTTGTAAAGCACATATATAGTTTCTTGGTGTCATTTGAAAGCTCAAGGAGTCTCCTAAGTATATCTGAAGAGAAAGGAGGGCAGGTGTGAAGCAAGATTTGCAGCACCAGCTTGATCTTCTGATTGCATCCAGCCATCACATCCAACATGAAGCTCGGGAGTGATGTCTCTCACCGCGACTTTTCAAGTTCACCTTTTATATGGAATGTGTAAGAATTTGAATTCAAATTCAAATTCTTGGCTCCTTCTAATCAAGCTTCTAAAAACTTGGAGATATTCTCTCAATCAAGTGAACTAACTTTTCCACGAATCATTTGGGTAGGTGATTACAAAAGATTCTAAGTCAAATTGACTTTTACAATGAGGGCTGGTAAGTAATCACTAGCATATGTTCCTATGGTTCTTCATGCATGTAGAGTCTTCATGATATCTTCCAAACCAAATGTGTAGGCTTGTGATTTACACCAACAGCTCCCCCTCAAGCCAAACATTTTGGCTTAAGTCTTTATCTTCAATCTTCAAGTACAACCTGCAATCCAATCATAGATTTGAACCTGCAAAGTTTGGTCCCATCCAAAGCTTTAGTCAGCAAATCTGCACATTGCATATTGGTTGACACATAGGTCAGCTGAATGTCCTTGCGTAGAAACTTCTCCCTCACATAATGATAATGAGATTCTATGTGTTTGGTCTTGGCATGATAGATAGGATTAGCTGCAAGGTGAAGAGAACTTTTATTATCTCCAAAGATAATTGGAGGTCTAGTATATAAGCCCAATTCTGTATACGAAAGCTTAATCCAAATTGCTTCTTGAGTGGCATTAGCTAGCCCTCTATACTCTGCTTCTGTAGAAGACAATGCAACAATTGGTTGCTTCTTTGCAGACCATGAAATTGGTTTGTCACCTGCAAAAGAAATGTATCCAGAAGTGCTTCTTCTATCATCCTTGCATCCTGCCCAATCTGCATCTGAATAAACTTTTATATCAATATTTGAAGTGTAAGGAAAGTATAAACCATGGTTCTGTGTACCCTTGAGATACTTCAAGATCCTTTTGGCAGCCTCTAAGTGAGGTATCCTTGGTTTGTGCATGAATTGACTTAGCACACTAACTTCATATGCAATATCAATTCTAGTTAAGGTAGCATAGTTCAAGCTACCCACCATACTTTGATAACTTGTAATGTCTTGGAATTCATCACCTTCATGAGCACTTAGCTTTAGATTCACCTCCATTGGAGTGCTAGCTGCTTTAGCATCCTGCAAGTGAAATTTCTTCAACATGTCCTGCACATACTTCTTCTGAGTAATGTATATCCCTGAATTAGTGTAAACTAATTCAAGTCCCAAAAAATACTTCAATAGCCCAAGATCATTGATCTTGAACTCCTTCATCATTGATATTTCTGATTCCACTGACATCATTACCTGTAATGATGATGTCATCAACATAAACACAGAGATAGAACCTTGGTCTTGGAGGTATGTAGTTAACCTGTAATTCCATGCCCTAGGTGCCTGCTTCAATCCATATAAAGCCTTCTTTAATTTGCAGACATAAGTTACCTTCTTAGGGTCTTCATAGCCAGGAGGTTGTGAGATATAAACCTCTTCTGAGATCCATCCATTCAAGAAAGCATTCTTGACATCCAATTGGTACATGTTCCAATTCTTTGATGCAGCCACACTCACTAACACTCTGATTGTTGGCATCTTGGCCACAGGAGAAAATTTTTCTTCATAGTCAATGCCTTGGGTTTGTGCAAAACCTTTGGCTACTAACATGGCCTTGTACCTGTTAATTGTGCCATCAAAATTTCTTTTCAACTGTAGATCCATCTAGATCCTATTACCTTCATAAAGTCCTTCTTGGGTACTAACTCACATGTATCACTCTCCTTGAGTGCTTCAATCTCCTCATCCATAGCTTCTTTCCATTCTGATTTTGTGATTGCTTCTTCATATGATCCTGGTTCTTCATTTGACAAATCTTTGGCAAGAAAAATTGAATGTTTAGTAACAAGAGATGTATCATACCCATATCTAATAGGTTTTTTGCTTTCTCTTTGAGACCTTCTGATTGATTGAGTTGAAGATTCTGGTATGTCCTCAAGCTTCTTCATCTTCATTTTGCCTTTGGACTTCCATGCCTTGAACTCTTCAAGGTTGATTGTATCTTCATCATCTGAACTTGACTCTCCATCCTGAGTAGGTTCCTCCTTTGTAAGTTTTGGAAATTCTTCTTCCAAATCATAGGGTAGTTTAACCTTCCTGCATTCATTCTCATACCAAGAATCATTCTCATCAAAAATCACATCTCTGCTTACCATAAATCCCTTATTGGTAGGCTTATAAAACCTGTAACCTTTTTTGATTTAAATCATATCCAATGAAAATACATTTTTCAGCCTTTGGATCTAGCTTTCCTCTTACCTGTGAAGGAATGTGTACATATGCTACACACCCAAAAATTTTGCAGTGATCCAATGATGGTCTCTTACCATGCCAAGCTTCATAAGGTGTCATACCATCAAGTGATTTTGATGGTAACCTGTTTATGAGATAGATGGCAGTAGAAACAATCTCTGCCCATAGATAGTTAGGTAATTTCTTCTCATTAAGCATAGATCTAGCTGTCTCAACAATTAACCTATTTCTTCTTTCAGCTACCCCATTCTGTTCAGGAGAGAACCTTGTGGTTATTTCCCTTTTGATGCCTCTGTCCTGCAAGAAGTCCTCAAATTCATTGGAGAAGTACTCACCTCCTCCATCTGACCTTAGCCTCTTCAAATTCCTTCCTGTCTGATTTTCAACTAATGCAAGATATTTCTTAAAACAATTAAATACCTCATCCTTGTGCTTCATAAAGTATAATACAGTCCATCTGCTATAATCATCAATAAAAGACACATAGTACCTTGAACCTGAAACTGAGGGGTCTTTGCTAGGTCCCCATACATCTGTGTGTACAAGCTCTAGATAGTCTTCATGCATATATCCTTTCTTGGAGAAGGGTAACCTGTGAGACTTACCAAATTGACAAGCACCACACTTGTAAATCATATGTTGCTTGGATACATTAGGTATCCCAAGCACACATTGGTCCCTGCACATTTGCTTCAAGGTCCTTTCTCCTATGTGCCCTAATCTCTTGTGCCAAATCTCAAGCTCTGAAAGTGTTTGATCTTTATAACTATATAATGCAATGTTTTTTGTATCTTCCAGCTCAAAAGTGAAAATTCTACCTGATTTTTCTCCTTTAGCTATCCTTTTGAATCCATGTCTTGGGTCCTCCACAAATGCTCCATACTGATTGAATCTGACCTGCAACCCTTTCTCTACAATATGACCAACACTCATTAAGCTTTTTTGTAATTGTAGGTACATAAAGTACTCTGCTCAACAAATTCTGATTACCATCACAAGTTTTCACATTTCCAACTTTAACTATAGAATGCTTTGTATCATCACCTTTTTGGACTTGGTGTTTACCTTTTGGTTCCCCAAGATCAGAGAGTAGTGCCACATTACCAGCCACATGATTTGAACACCCTAAATCAATATAAAATAAGTGATCATCATTTGTACCTGACTTTGAAGTCATGTTCATGATCAAGAGAGAGTCATCCTGCTCCTCTGTGTAGTTGTTGTAGTCCTTTCTGTTTCTGAATCCTCCTTGGTAGTTGCCATTGTAATTGTTGTTGTAGTTGTTGTTATTGTTGTTGTGGCCTTGGTGATGGTTGAACCTTCCTCTAGACTGAGAGTATCCACCTCTTTGGTAGCCTCTTCCTCTCTGATTTTTGTAATTCCTGTAACACTCATCTGTGGTGTGGTTTGACAAACCACAAATGTTACATGGTGATGTGTAGGGTCTCTCCCTACCTTGCTTACCTCCTCTGCCCCTACCTCTTGAAGATCTACCTCTCCCTGCATAGTTGGCTTGGGAGGTAGAGCATTCATCTTCCACCTTCTTACTCTTGCCTTTATCCTTAGATTTCTTATCAGTGTATAGGGCAGAAGAGTTGTTACCTTTGGTAGTATCTCCAGTCTTGGTAAGCTTTGCTTCATGTGTGAGTCGTTGACCCATGAGAGTTGTAAGATCTGGAGTGTGCATGTCCATGTAGAGATCCATTGCAGTGGTGAAGCTTTCCCACTTGTCATCAACCTTGATCCCATTGATTACCTGCCTTACAATTTGTTCCTCTTCAATCTCTTCTCCTATGCTTGCTAACTGATCTGCAACATCCTTAATCTTGGTCACAAATTCTGAAACAGCTTGCTTAGGTTGCTTCCTTAGTGTTGTGAATTCAATCCACAACTGATTTTTCCTAGCCCTTGTGTTGGAGGAAAAATATGATGACAAGGTTTCCCAAGTCTCTTCGGAAGTCTTACAATTTCTAATATGAGGTAAAAGAAAGTCAGATATAGAGTTGAGTAGATAAGACCTTGCCACACCATGTGTTGAGTTTTTCTTGCTCCTCCTTGGTTGGCAAACCTCTTGCTTTGAATGAGGGCAATTCCTCATCTCTTGAGATGTATCCATAGAGACTCCTTCCTTGTAAGTAGGTCTTCATCCTTAGAGACCAAGCTTGATAATTGTTCCTGTCTAATTTGTCAATAAATGAAGGAAAACCATCTCCCATTTTACCTTATTTGCTCTGATACCACTGTTGGGAAAGACGGATGGATGATCCAAGAGATTGAGTAGGTACTGCTAAAACCTGCTTTGTACCAGCCCTCTTTAGCTTCAGACTTTATTAGTAGACTCCCTTAGCTTTCCAATGACACCAAGAAATGGCCTATGTCCTTTGGAAATGAAGTGTGCAATGATTGAATCAAAACAGATAACTTTGGAAGTCACAAACTTAAGAAAACCTTCTATTTTGGTCTTGACACCTGCTGAATGTTTTGCTCAGTGTGACCAGCACAGTAGAAATTGATAAAATTCCTTCTAGGGGTATTCAACTAGCTTAGTAAGCTAACATTTGCAAGTGGAATGATGTAAAATAATGAAATATGCTAAGAGAAATTAATTTAGCAAGATTTGGTATACCCCTGACTTTTTAGGACTGTAGCAGAGATAGACCTCGACGACAATTTCTCTGCATCTGCTGAATGAAATGTCTTCAATTTTTGACCGCATGTAGTAGACTTCAAGCTAAATCCAATAAGCTTTGAACCATTGAATTTGGAGTAGTATTGACTGAGATATGCCCTTGACAAGTTGACAGACTTTGGAATAGACTAGCAGAGAATACAGAGATGAAAAATATAAATGTATCTATCAACTAACACTTGTGTACAACTCCATTGGCATGACTAGCATTGCCTAATGGTGTAGAGAGGTGTAGGCTATGGAGTAGTCCTCACACACACACTACAGAAGTATGAAGCTCGGGAGTGATGTCTCTCACCGCGACTTTTCAAATTCACCTTTTATATGGAATGTGTAAGAATTTGAATTCAAATTCAAATTTTTGGCTCCTTCTAATCAAGCTTATAAAAACTTGGAGATATTCTCTCAATCAAGTGAACTAACTTTTCCACGAATCATTTGGGTAGGTGATTACAAAAGATTCTAAGTCAAATTGACTTTTACAATGAGGTAAAGTGGTAAGTAATCACTAGCATATGTTCCTATGGTGCTTCATGCATGTAGAGTCTTCATGATATCTTCCAAACCAAATGTGTAGGCTTGTGATTTACACCAACATTTCTGGCATTGGTTAAACTAATACATGATTTGTAGGATTTGCTCCATCTTGAATTCTACCTTTATAGGCTTCTATTAGAGTATTCCTCCTCTAGAGATGTATATTTTACTGGTACTACATTTTTAGGTAATGGTGGTTGTTGCCCCAATACAGGTCTTGGTTGTTCAGAAAATCCAGATTCTCTTTGTGTATTGTGTTGATTCTTATATTCTCTTTCTCTGACGGGTTCTTTATTGTCAAATCATTCCTCTCTAGTGTGGTTTGTCCACTTTTTCTCCAAGGTACAATATTTGAGTGTTTTCCTATCTTGCAGATGTTGAGGTTTGTGATATGGACACTGTTGGACCAAATGATTCTCTCCACAATTATAGAACTTCTTATTGGTTGATATTCTGGTGTTAATCAAATTTTTTTAGTGCTAACTTCTAGGGCTTAGCAATGGCTTGTGCTAACTCTTCCGTTGGTGGGATTCTGTCTTTGTTTGTTCTTGGTTGATCGAATGCCAATAAATCTTATCCTCTATTATCCTCTAAATCTATTGCCTCTTTAACACAGGCCCCTAGATCAGAGCATCTCCTATAATACACCAAGGTTCTTAATTGTGCACTCCTAAATCCTTCTATGAACAAACACACTTGTCTTGCCATTGAAGGTACCTCCTCTTTTGGACATCTATCAATGTATTGCTTGAATCGCTTGGCAGCTTCTCTCACATTTTCATCTTTTTGTTGTTTGAAGCTATGTGTCAGTGTAGCTGTACTATGTTTGATTCCAGTTTTGGAGAATTCTCCTATAAAGGCTTCAAGGAATGATTCCATCTCTAGGTACATTTCCTTTCTTAATGGAATGAACCAAGATAATGCAGGTCTAGTTATGGTTAGACCAAATCCTCTACTTCTTCTGCCCTAATCGATTGTCTAAATTTTGTAGCATGAGCACGAGGATCTGAATACCCTTCATATTGATTTTTCATACATTTAGCTACTTGATAAGGCCTAAGCATTCTTCCATGGTTTTGCCACTGTTGTCTCCTTCTAATGGGAAAATCAGCTATTCCCTCTGCTTCCCTTTCAAAATGGTTTGGAAGTGTGTAATCTCCTCCCTTTTTGTGGTTCAGTAGGAGTATGATTTTCATTTTGCCTAGGTAAGTCTGTTTGGCCTAGGTGTTGATCCCAAGGTCTCTTGTCTACACATTGACCTAATTCATTAGAATTTTAAGGATCTTGTGCAAATATGTATACACCTCCTTGTCTGTCCTCATATCTACCATCCCAAAATGGTGCTACTGGCATTAAATTCAAAGGAATTTCTAAGTTTCTCAACTTAATGAGAAACTTATGCATGCCATCCTGATACACATAGGCTCCAAACCTATTTGTATACATCTATTTGAGGATATTTCTAAAATCACTAGTATCTTGAGTTTCATTTGTCTCATTTAAATTTTCCATGTTAATTGTCTGTCTCAATTCCCTTTCTTGAAATTCACTTGATTGTATCTCCTTCCCTATTGACTCTTGTGTATAAGGTATAGGAAGCTTGTTACCAGATCTCAGAATCATCCACTTGTTTGTATTTGATTTCTTCAAAAGTTGAGATTTGTATTTGGTTTGAGCCGAATATGAAGATTTTAGTTTAATGAACTAACACTTCTTGATATAAGTACAATCTTATCCCCCCTTCCTTATTAATTTTTGAGTGAAAATCGTGTTTTTCATGATTTTGAGTGAAAATTGTGTTTTTCATGATTCTGAGTGACAATCGTGTTTTTCACGATTTTGTGTAAACAATCGTGTTTCTCACGATTTTGAGTGAAAATCGTGTTTTTCATGATTCTGATTGAAAATCGTGTTTTTCACGATTGTGAGTGAAAATCGTGTTTTTGGTAATATCCACAATGGCCCATAAAAGCTTGTACCTCGTTAACGTTCCTTGGCCTTGGTAGCTCTGCTATGGCTCTAACTTTGTCCTCGTCTGTGGATATTCCATTCTTTGAAACAATATGACCTAAGATTTTACCTTTTCGTACCATGAATACACACTTCTTAGGGTTCAGACACACTCAATATTCTCTACACTTGTTGAAGATTTGTTTGAGCTCAGGGATGTGGTATTTTCTTACTTGGGAATGAGCACATAAATCATCCACATATACTTCTAAGCTCTTTTGCACGAACTCTTTGAAGACATGACACATGAGCCTTTGGAATGTTGCAGGTGCATTGGTGAGCCCAAATGGCATCACGCGAAATGCAAAGATTGCCCACTCTGTGGCAAAAGCTATTTTGTGTTGATCTTCTAGGGCAATGGCTACTTGATTGTAACCTGAAAATCCATCAAGGAAGCTATAAAATTCCTTTCCTGCAACACGCTCCAATAGGTGTTCCGTGATTGGAAGCGGATAATTATCTTTGATCGTAGCGGCATTAACTTTTTAAAGGTTAATACACACTCGCAACTTCCCGTTCTTCTTGGGCACCACTACAATGGGGGACACCCACTCAGTATGCTCAATCTCGTAGATAAATCCGGCTTCAATCAACCTATCAATTTCCTCTTTTATTTTAGCTGCATAAGTGTCATTATATGTGTAGGGTTTCTGTTTGGTGGGCTTGGTGTCAACAGTCATGGGAATCATATGAGAGAAAATTCTTGGATCTACTCCCTTCAAGTCTCTATAGTGCCACGCAAACACGTCCCTATATTCCCTTAATAAAGCTACAAGATCTATTTCCTCTTCTGCACTTAGGTCTTCTCCTATGTAAGTGCATCGCTCTTCATTCCCTTCAATGGTCACAACAATCTTTTTGGTATTTTCTTTGTTATCATATGATTCTGCTGTGATGGCCTCTCTCTTAGGCATTTGTACCAAAATTCTTCGCTCTTCAACTTCATATTTCTTGAAGTTTCCTGGTACTTTGAACAATGATTCCTCCTCTTCTTGTTTTACTGATTTTCTTTTCTTTTTCTTTTGACTGCTCTCACGTCCATCCTTTGAATTTACTATTTTAATACTTGTGAGAGGTTCTTCTTCTTTCTGGGTAAACACTCCTACATCTTCTAGATAGTGCTTCTTTGAGTTAAAGCAACTATCCATCACAATGGACTCTAGATCATCGTCATTCTCTTCTTCTTCTATGACATCACTAGGATCACATTCTTCTAGCAAGGGCTAACACATGAACACTGAAATATCATAACCCTCCTCATCACAATGAGGTGTCCATTGTTCTTCATTGATTGCAATGTCCATGGTAGCTAAGATTTTTGCCCAACCATGAGGCTCAAATTCCTCATCTGAAAAAAATCATCGGTGTATAGGCTGGGTCTTTAATTGGTCTATCTCTTGGAGAAGTTCCTTCTTCTCTTGCCTTTAAGAATTTTTCCTCTTTCTCCACGACCTTGCACATCCACAAATGAATATCTTCATGCAACCATGATGGATCAGGTGAACTTCAAGAATGCACAGAGATAGAATCTTCTTTTGCTTTGTGGATAGGATTCCACTGTAGGGGTGGTACATCTCTGAAGGTGTAATCCTTCAAATTGACCTTGGTGGTGATCCCTAAGTGTTGTAAGTACAAGGAGTTGGTTCCCCAATCTTGTACTATTTGCAATTGTTGTAGGAAGGGTCTTCCTAGGATCATCTCATAGACATTATTTTTCTCAAAGTCACATATATCAAATGTATGTTCTGTTAGTATATGATCAATGTCTACCCCTCATGATTGTATGCACATTTTGTAAGGCCCCCGTTATGAGGAGAAGCCAAGCGTGCATTACCTAATTGATGGGAATCCCAACTTGCATGTTGGATGAAGGTCATATTGGACCATGTAAGGTATTGTAAGGAAAGGGAGTTACCAGGGTCCCCAATTGGGGGGTCCGAGGTAGCGGGGAGCAGCCCCGGCTGGGGGGTCCAAGGGGGCCAGCGGGCCCCCTGGTGGGGGTCCCGGGGCAGCGCCCCTAGCGCGACGGTAAAGGGAATATTCCATAGAATATTCCCTATCGGAGTCAGAAATCATTTATATTTGTTAGGTCGGTTCAACCGGTCTAAGCCGTGTATGACAATTACGCGGGCGGTGGCCGCTCATGCTCTACCGCCCATGTATAGCCGTCCACGGAAGGCCACCCATGATCCTCTATATATACATGAGTTCTGCACTACCTGAGACATCACATTGAGCCAGCATACCTCTACCTTGTATCTCCCTATCTAGAGTTGTCTAGATCACCATTTAAGCTCTATCTTGAGAGCGCACGGGTGGACAACGCCATCATCTTTGTACTTGCTGTTAGTAGAAAATTGTTGAGATTCTCCTATATCTATTATCTTCTCTGCTACTGCTCCTGTGTTATATTGCATAACTATTGTCTTACATGGTATCAGAGTTGTAAGGTTCGAATAGCTTGAGAAGTATCACTATTTTAGCTTACTAGCAGACTAGAATATCAGTACATTATTCGAGTGATTACATGATGGCTTCATCATCGAACACTAGTCTTGGTGCTTCAGCTAATGTTAATGCTGCACCTATTCGAATTCGTCCACCTGCATTCACTCAAGGGAAGCTGGATGGAACCAACTATACACTCTAGAAGTTCAAAATTTCTGCAATTTTGGACTCCTATGAATTACTTGACACTGTCATGGGACCGATGGGATTGGATCCAGAGCCTATACCAGTTGAAGATCCAGCAAATTCAAGATTGATGGCTCAGCCAGATCCAGATCTTCTACGAGCTTGGAAGAGGCGGAATGCTGATGCATTATGTGCGATTGTCACTAGTGTAAGTGATTCTGTGCTTACTTTAGTTCAACATACTACTAAAGCACATGAGGCTTGGGGCATATTGGCTCGACAATATGAGACCAAGAACCACACTAGGATACAGAATTTAGAAAATCAGTTGGCAAATGAAAAGCATTCTGATTTTGAAAAGGCTGAAGATTTTATCAAACAGATAAAGCATCTTCAAGATCAATTGGCTGCAGTTGGTGTTGTTATAACACCAGAAGAGCTGGCTCGAAGATCTGTACGTGTTCTTCCAGCAAAGTATGATGGACTAGTAACAGCCCTTAACACTCAGGTAAGGCCAACTCCTCTTACATTTGAAGAATTTTGTGTGATGCTTTTAGAAGAAGAGATGCAGCTGAAGAATCGGCAAAGTACCACTGATGCTGCATTCTCAGCAAATGCAAAAGGTAAAGGCTCTTCTGAGGGATCAAAGAAGAAGCCAAAGAAGAAAAAGTTCACAGGAAGTTGCTTCTATTGTGAAAAGAAAGGCCATGCCATCAAGGATTGCAGAAAGAAGCAAGCTGATGAAAGGAATGGGAGTGTAAAATCATCCTGGAAGAACAAAGAGTCTGCAAACAACACAGAGCTGGAACTTTGGGTAGCTATTGAAGAGGTATGTTCATCTGCTCAAGCTCGTGTTGATGAACCATGGATTTTAGATAGTGGAGCTTCTTGCCATATGACCAATAAAAAGGATTGGTATAGTTCCCTAGTGCCTCTGCGGGAATCCATCAATGTAGTGGTGGGAAATGACTCCAAGTGTCCAGCCGAAGGAACTGGAACCATCTCTTTTATCACTTCTCCAGGTGTTGAGAAAAAGTTATCCGATGTTCTCTATGTACCTACACTCAAAAGAAATTTGTTGTCAGTTTCTGCAATAACAGATCGTGGACTCAAAGTTCACTTCAATAAGAGTGGTGCGGAAATCATGGATTCATCAGGTAATGTTGTAGGTAAAGGCATACGAAGGGATAGTAGAAAGATGTGGGTTTATTTCATTCGAGAGAAGGCTGATGCTTTTGAAAAATTTAAAGTGTGGCATAAGTATGTAGAGAATGAATCAGGAAGGAAACTGAAGAAATTTAGAACAGATAGAGGAGGTGAATTCTTATCAAAAGAATTCAACAATTACTGTAAGGAGCATGGTGTGAAAAGGCAACTTACCACAACTCATACACCTCAACAAAATGGCATTGTTGAGCGCAGGAACAGGACAGTAGTTGAAATGGCTCGTTGTATGTTAAAGGCTCAAGACATGCCTGATTCATTTTGGGCAGAATTAGTCAATACAGCAGTCTACATCCTCAATCGAAGCTACACAAAAGCTCTAAAGGGGATGACTCCTCAAGAAGCATATTCTGGTAAAAAGCCTTCAGTTTTGCATTTCAGATTTTTTGGTTGTTTCTGTTATGCACATATTCCTGATTCAACAAGATCAAAGTTGGATTCAAAAAGCAAAAAGTGTGTCTTCCTAGGATATAGTGAAGAGTCTAAATCATATAGGTTGTGGGATCCTAAGGCAAGGAAGATTTTTGTCAGCCGAGATGTGGTGTTTGATGAACGACCACACTTAGTAGAAGATAAAGGTAAATGTACTATCTCATCAAACGGAGAAATATCTCACCTTGTGCCTATCAAAAGACAGGTTAAAGTTGAGGAGGAGGAAACATCTGATGGAGAAATTTCCTCAATAAAAAGCCAACCAGTTGTAGCTGCACAGCATAAGCCACTATCGAAGTGGGCACAACAGCTCTTTGATGATCACAATCCACATGTAGATGTACCAGAATCATCATCGGATGGATTACGAAGATCAAAGAGAATAGAGGAGCAAAGAAGAGCCTCAGAACACATTGTTAACATGGCTCTAATGGTAGATATCATGGGCTCGATAAAGGAACCTACCACCTTTGAAGAAGCCCTTGATGATCCAGGTTGGAGAGCGGCAATGTAGTCAGAGTATGATAGTATACTAAAAAATGATACATGGGATCTAGTTGACTTGCCGCCAAAGAAGAAGGTAATAGGTACTAAATGGATTTGGAAAGCTAAGTATAAAGCAGATGGAACATTAGAAAAGTATAAGGCAAGATTAGTTGCACAAGGTTTTTCACAGGTCGAAGGATTTGATGTTCAAGAAACTTTTGCACCAACAGCACGCATGACAACTATTCGGACGGTACTTGCAGTAGCTGCACAAAAGGCCTGGCCTATTTTCCAGATGGATGTCAAATCTGCATTTTTGAATGGTCACCTCAAGGAGGAGGTATATGTATCTCAACCACCAGGTTTTGAGGTGCCCAATTCAAAAAATAAAGTTTGCAGGTTGAAGAAAGCTTTGTATGGACTTAAGCAAGCTCCACGGGCTTGGTACCAACGAATATATCATTTTTTCAAAAATATGGGTTTTGAAAGAAGTACTTCTGATGCTAACTTGTATGTAATGAAAAGGGATAGCAAGCTAGTTGTTGTCATTGTATATGTAGATGATTTGATCATTACAGGAGATCATCAAGAACTCATCAATCAAACTCGGATCAACTTGGGAACTGAGTTTGAAATGACAGACTTAGGTCTACTCCATTTTTGTCTGGGAATTGAAGTATGGCAAAGGACGGATGGCATTTTCATCTCACAACAAAAATATGCCAAAGAGATTCTCAAGGCATTTGGAATGATGGACTGCAAGCCAACTAGCACACCTATGGAGGTAAATCATAAGCTATCTATGGATGATAACATGCTTGATGTAGATGCTAAGAAGTATAGGAAGCTCGTTGGAAGTCTTATTTTTCTCTGCAACACTAGACCAGACATTTGCTATGCTGTTGGAGTATTAAGCAGGTTTTCCAACAAACCTAAGGAGAGTCACTAGAATTCTGGAATGCGAATTCTAAGGTACATTGTAGGAACCTTGGATTTTGGTATTTTTTATACCACAGATGATACACTCCAAGGATATTGTGATTCAGATTGGGTTGGAGATTGTGATTCTAGAAAATCAGTTTCTGGATATTGTTTCTCACTTGGTTCAAGAATATTTTCTTGGATAAGTAGAAAGCAACCAACTCTCGCACTCTCCTCCACTGAAGCAGAGTACAAAGCAGCTTGTTTTGCTTCTTGTGAGGCAGTTTGGTTAAGGAGAATTCTTGCAGATCTAGGCTTTCCATCAAATATGGCGACTATACTCAAGTGTGATAATCAAAGTTGTATGGCTATTGCAAAGAACCCAGTATTTCATGCCCGCACCAAGCACATAGAAGTACAGTACCATTACATTCGTGAGCTAATTGAAGATGAAATTGTGGAGCTAGAATATTGCCCAACAGAGGCAAATTGTGCTGACATATTCACTAAAGCACTTGGAAGAGAGCAGCTCAAAAGACATCTTCAACAGATGGGCATAGGACCGAAACCTACTTGATTTTTCATCGATAAACATTGAGGGGGGGTGTTAGTATATGATCAATGTCTACCCCTCATGATTGTATGCACATTTTGTAAGGCCCCCGTTGTGAGGAGAAGCCAAGCGTGCATTACCCAATTGATGGGAATTCCAGCTTGCATGTTGGATGAAGGTCATAATGGACCATGTAAGGTATTGTAAGGAAAGGGAGTTACCAGGGTCCCCAATTGGGGGGTCCGGGGCAACGGGGAGCAGCCCCGGCTGGGGGGTCCAAGGGGGCCAGCGGGCCCACCGGTGGGGGTCCGGGGGCAGCACCCCCGGCGCGACGGTAAAGGGAATATTCCATAGAATATTCCCTGTCGGAGTCAGAAATCATTTATATTTGTTAGGTCGGTTCAACCGGTCTAAGCCGTGTATGACAATTACGTGGGCGGTGGCCGCCCACCCTCTACCGCCCATGTATAGCCGTCCACGGAAGGCCACCCATGATCCTCTATATATACATGAGTTCTGCACTACCTGAGACATCACGTTGAGCCAACATACCTCTACCTTGTATCTCCCTATCTAGAGTTGTCTAGATCACCATTTAAGCTCTATCTTGAGAGCGCATGGGTGGACAACGCCATCATCTTTGTACTTGCTGTTAGTAGAAAATTGTTGAGATTCTCCTATATCTATTATCTTCTCTGCTACTGCTCCTGTGTTATATTGCGTAACTATTGTCTTACATGTTCAAACTCTACACCACAGGTGGTTAGAGTTATCCCTTCAAGCAATCCTAGAGGTCTTTCAAAATGACCTTCTACCATTTGAAGCTTCATTCTCGTTGGTCTTAATGTGGGTTTGCCCCATTGCTTCCACAAGGAGGTGGTTGCAATAGCAACACCAACACCTAAATCTATGATTGCTTTGGTTGTGTAACCTTGGTAGGTGATTGGAAGATAAATATTACCTTCTTCACCCTCACACATGTCCCCTATTTTGTCTAGAGGTATCTCTGGTACTTTCGGCTTAGAGCCTCCTTTTGGCCTTTTGGAATCAAGTTCTGGGACCTGATACTTCACATGGTTCCATAGCTCGGGTTTTGCTTTGAGTAGCTCTTCTACAATGAGATGGCACTGAACCTTAATGTTCTTCATGACATCAGTGTTTCTTGGAACCACTGAGTATTCATTTCGTACTAGTATTGTGGGAGCTCTGATCTGAAGAGATTCAGATTCCCATGGGCCTATGAATTTAGGCAACTCTTGTAAAGAATTAGATTCAAAATCTAATCTTCAAAATCTAATCTTTCATCTTCTTGTTGCTCTATTTGGTCTCCATAGATAGACGGAATGTCTTGGGGAAATCGATCATGAAGATCATCAATTTCAGGAATAGGACGAGGATTACCCTTCTCCTTGGCCCATTTCTCTTCTTGTATTTCCTGCAAGAACTCTTGAGAGTGCTCCTGAATTGAAGAAGGTATTCTAGCATCCATGGAATTAGGAACATAAGCTCCCATTGGTGGTGAGCTTCCTCTCTCAATAACTGGTTGAGCCTGTGGAGGTAAAATAGCTCTAACAAAATGACTATTCTGAGAGAGTGCTGCGAGAGAAGAAGAAAACCAAGTGACACAATTGACTTCAAATGATCATAGCTGAGCATTGAAACATTCAATTGTAATGAAACATTGGTGAGCATACATTAGACATAGAGAGCTAACTTGACCAATTTAAATCACTGAAAATGATTCACCAAGCTTAGAGAAATCATGTCTGGAATCAAACTGAGAAAACTCAGGGATATGGCACTGAACAGTACACTTCAGAGGAACATGAACATATGAACTCAAATGATCATGAAAATGAAAGTATAGTGATTGCAAAATACAATAAGCATACTCATACATATGTGTGCCTTGAAACCACACCTTGATATCACATAAAACTTAGATCTTGGAGGTCTTCTCTTAACCACGACTAAAACTACCATGTATTTATAGTTGATCTTCGGAGCCTAACTTCCCTCAATCGTATTAGTGATTCATATGATTCTTCAACTACCATCAATCATGAATTCATGGCTTCTCTTTCCTCTTTTGATCAAGTGGACTTAACCATTGAAGATTCTTTCACTTTTACATCAAGTAAAATTTCAAAAAGGTACAAGAGGTAGTTCACAAGTGAACTTTACATTGTCTTCATTTTAAAGCTTCTTCTATGACTTTGTGGGACTCAAGCCAATACTTAGGATTGTCATAGACTTGCTCCAATAGATCCCCCTGAAGCCAAGTATTCTTGAGGTCTTTAATCCTCTAAGATTACCTTCAAACCTATCATATCCTTGAATTTGCAAAGCTTTGTACCATCCAATGCTTTGGTTAGAATATCTACACATTGTTGATGAGTGGACATATATGATATTTGAATCTCCTTGCTCACAATCTTCTCTCTTACATAGTGATAATGAAATTCAATATGTTTAGTCTTTGCATGAAAAATTGGATTAGTAGCTAAGTGAAAAGAGCTCATATTGTCAGCAAAAATATTTGGAGCTCCAATCTCCAAACCAAGATCTGTGAATAGTGTCTTCATCCACATAGCTTCTTGAGTAGCTATGGCAAGACTCTGTATTTAGCTTCAGTAAAAGAGAGAGCAACTCTGGGTTGCTTCTTAGATGACCATGAAACAAGTTTTGAACCTGCAAAGGTAAGATAACCTGAGGTGCTCCTTTTGTCTTCCTTGGAGCTAGCCCAATCTGCATCAGAGAACAATTTCAAACTTAAATCAGATACATAAGGGTAATATAACCCCTTATTCATGGTCTCTTTGGGATATTTGAGTATCCTCTTGGCAGCCTCCATGTGAGATTTCCTGGGTGTGTGCATAACTTGACTTAGAACACTCACACTATAACATATATCAACCCTTGGCAATGTGGCATAGTTCAAACTACCCACAAGGCTTTGATAACCTATCACATCTTCTATGAGTTCACCTTCATGTGACCTCAATTTATGATTAACCTCCATTGGAGTACTTGCAATCCTACAATCTTGCATCTTGAATTTTTCCAACATGTTTTTAATGTACTTTCTTTGAGTAAGAAACAAACCATGATCTTTGTAGACAACTTCTAATCCTAGGAAGTAGGTAAGTGAACCCAAATCACTTATCTTGAACTCTTCTCTCATCTATTCTTTGATTCTCTTCATGCCATCCGTATCATTTCCTGTAAGTATAATATCATCTACATACACACAAATAAATGACTTCATAATTACTCCTTTTTATGAATAGTGATGAATCTGCCTTGCTAGGTTGAAATCCTTTGTTCTGCGACAATGACACAAGCCTGTGATTCCAAGCCCTTGGGGCTTGTTTGAGCCCATGTAAGGCTTTATTAAGTCTACATGCATAATCAGAATATATGTGATTCTCAAAACCAGTTGGTTGTGCCATATATACCTCTTCTGTTATCCATCCATTAAGAAATGCATTCTCTACATCCAATTGAAGTATCTTCCAATTCTTGGAAGAGGCAATTATAAGAAAACCCTAATAGTAGGCATCTTTGCCATAGGAGAGAAGGTCTCCTCATAATCAATTCCCTGAGTCTATGCAAAGCCTTTTGCCACAAGACTTGCCTTATACCTGTTAGTGGAGCCATCTCAGTTCTTCTTCAATTTATAGATCCACCTTGAGCCTATCACTTTCATTGATGGAGACTTGGGAACCAACTCCCAAGTGTTATTCTCCTCAAGAGCTTCAAAAACTTCTTTGCCTAGCCAAAGTCATCTCTTGAGGGAATGTTTTTTGTCCTCAGAAAGGCTACTAATGGTTCACTCCAATCTGGTATTAAAGACACTTGGTACAGTGTAGCATGCTCCACAGGTGGTCTAATATGATAGACTGGGCATTCCTTGCACAACTTATGGACATCTACTTCCATAGTTGGCCAATGCACTCCAATTCTCCTTAGTGTCTGTAGGGTTCTTTGTCTTGAGTAGTGTTGCTCTAATGCACCTACATGTGCTAATTGCAACCATTTAGCATACTCATTCTCCTACAGACAACAAGCTAATATTCCTTGATCTGTATGTTTGTACATAATCCCTACTATGATATGGTACTTTTGGGCTTTTACTACCTCCCTTTCTTGAGTGTTTATTATTCGGTGGTTAGGCCCGTATGTCAATACTAGCACTAATGTCTTGGCCCACTGAGGTACAACTTCCAAATTGAACATGTAAGCATCAAGAAGATCATCTGATACTCCTTGTGGGGCCTCTCCCGATATGAGCCTCGAGAGATGATATGCTCTCAAGTGAGTGTTACCTTTCCTCACCACTACCTCAAAGTCATATTCCATTAGTAAGATGAACCATCTTACTAATCTACCTGTATTGCATGGCTTGTTTGCCAAGTAAAGTAGAGCTTGATGATCAGTAAAAAATTTAAACTTATTTGCAAGCAAATAGTGTCTAAACTTTTTAACCACATATACCATGCCTAATCCTTCTTGTTTAGTGGTTCTATAGTTTCATCCAGCTGCATTCAACTGTCTACTAGCATAGGCAATTGGAAGATCCATATTACCTTCACCCGTAGGTTGTGCAAGCACACATCCAATAGCATAATTGGATGCATCCACATGGACATGGATTGGCTTGTTCCAATTTGGTATGGTAAAGATTGGTGCTGAACATAATCGCTGTTTAAGCTCATTGAAGGAGTTCTCACATTCTTCAGTCCACTCAAAGTTAGTCAAAAGGGAGTACAGGGGCTTTGCAATGATTGCATACATATGAATGAATCAGTGATAATAGCCACAATGCCCCATGAAATCTTGCACTTCCTTGACATTCTTTGGCCTAGCTAAATCTGGGATAGCTCTTACTTTCTCTTTGTCAGTGAATATGTCATTCTTCGACACTATATGTCCTAGAAACTTGCCTTTCCTGACCGCGAAAACACACTTTTCTGGGTTCAAGGAGACTTGATATTCTCTACATTTGTCAAAGATTTGTCTAAGCTCAGGTATATGTGTCTTTCTAATGTTGGAATGAGCACAAAGATCGTCAACATAGACTTCCAAATTCTTCCTCAAGAATTCCTTAAACACGTGGCACATCAGTCTCTAAAAGGTAGCAGGTGCGTTGGTAAGCCCAAATGGCATTATCCAAAAGGAAAATATGCCCCACTCTGTGGCAAAAGCCATCTTATGCTGATCTTCTAGAGCAATGGCCACCTAATTCTAGCCCGAAAATCCATCAAGGAAGTTGTACACTTTCTTGCCTGCTACTCGTTCTAATAGATGCTTGGTAATCAAAAGCCGATAGTTATCTCGAATAGTGGTTGCATTAACCTTCTTCAAGTTAATGCATAGACGTAACTTTCCATTCTTCTTGGGCACCACTACAATGGGGGATACCCACTTAGTGTGCTCAATTTCATAGATAAATCTAGCTTCAACCAAGCAATCTATCTCTTCTTTGATCTTGGCAGCATAGTTATCATTGTATGTGTATGGCTTCTGTTTAGAAGGTTTGGCATTTGAGGTCATGGGAATCGTGTGTGAGCATATGTCAGGATCTACACCTTTCAAGTCCTTGTAGATCCAAGCAAATACATCTCTGTAGTCTCTTAGAAAAGCTATCAACTCTTGCTCTTCTTCTTCCGTCAGGTCATGTCCTATGTAGGTGCATCTTTCTTCTCCTTCCTCTATGGCTACAACTATTTTCTTGGTGGTTTCTTTGTTATCATAGGCCTCCCTTGATTGCGCCTCACGTTTATGCATTCTTATCATGAATCTCCTATCATCTATTTCATACTTCGTAAAGTTTTCAGGGACCTCAAACAAAGATTCTTTCTCCTTGGGTGTGACTTCTCTCTTTTTTCTTTTCTTTCCTTCATTCTTAGTGGTCCTTGCGTGGTTAACCTTACATCATTTGTGAGCTCTTCATGTCTCTGAGGGTGAGCTTCTACTTCATAGAAGTATTCTTAATCTGATGCAAATGGTGGGTCCATAATAATTGACTCTAGATCAGAGTCACTAGCATCCTCAATGCATCATTGCTAGGTTCACATTCCTCAATAACCGAATCACCCATGATTGGTTCTATTGAGAAGACTGAAATTTCATAGCCGTCCTCATCACAGTGGGGTGTCCATTGTTCTTCATTGATGGCTACATCCATTGTTGCTAGAATTTTTGCCCAACCATGAGGTTCAAACTCTTTGTCAGGAAACACTACAGGTGCATAGGTTGGGTCTTGTATTGATCTATGGGTATCCTTCGCACCTACCTCTCTTGCTTTTTCTCTCTTCTCTTCTTCTACTCGTACCTTGCACATCCATAACTGGGTGTCTTCATGCATCCATGAGGATCCTGACCCTATGGAATGCACTGACTTAGTATCATCTTTGGCTCTATGGATGGGATTCCATTGGATGGGGATACATCTCTATGAGAATAATCCTTGAGATTAACTTTGGTCCTGACACCTAAGTGTTGCAAGTACAGAGAATTGGTTCCCCAATCTTGTACCACTTGCAACTACTGCATAAATGGTCTTCCCAAAATCATCTCATAAGCCCGATTCTTGCTAAAGTCACATATAGCAAAAGTATGCTCGAACTCAACACCACATGTAGTGAGAGTTATTCCTTCCAGCAGTCCGAAGGGTCTCTCAATGTGACCATCGGTCATCTGCAATTTCATTCTTGTAGGCTTGAGTGCTGGCTTGCCCTAACGCTTCTAGAGAGAAGTGGTAGCAATTGCAAATCCTACACCTGAGTCCAAAATTGCATTGGTTGTGTACCCCTGATGGGTAATGGGAAGATACGTGTTTCCTTCTTCTCCTTCACTCATGTCTCCTATCTTGTCCAAGGGTATTTCTGGCTCTATTCTATGGGACCCTACCTGGGAACGAGGTTTTGCTACCTCTAGCACTTGATTCGCTACATGTTTCCACAGGTCTGGCCTAAACTTTGAAGAATTCAATATACAGGTGAAGAAAGTATGGGAGATTCTCTTCAAATAGAGAAGTTGGATAGAGAGAACTATCCAGCATGGTCAATGAGGATGGAAGCTCATCTTATGAGCAAAGACTTGATAGCTTATATTACAAGTGAAGGAGAAAAGCCTCAGTCAGAGATCCTAGTGTTCCAACTAGGGAGGAATTATCAGATTTGAAGAATTGGATGAAGAGAGATGCTCAAGCTAGGAGCATTATCTATATGGCAGTCAATGACTACTTGCTACCTCATATTAGAGGTCTTGAAAGTGCAAATGATATATGGAATGCTTTGGAGGAGCATTTTCAAAACACCACAAAGTCTAGGAAGGCATCCTTGTGGGCAGAATTTACCACTTTCAAGAAGAAGGCCTCTCAATCCATCTCAGATTATGTAACAAGGATGAAAGACATTGCAGATGCATTAGGATCAATTGATGAAGACATTGAGGAGGATAAATTGGTAAGGCAAATCCTCACAGGGTTGAGAGGTGATGACAAATGGAAGCCATTCATTTTGTCTACTGAATTATCACTTTATCATTTTACTCCTGACTTAAATCAGTTGCTAGGACATATGTTAACCTTTGAGCAGGATGTCAAAGGTGAAGGTGACAAGAGTACAGGTCATGCAATGTATTCAAAGGATAAGAAGAAGAATATCAAAGGAAAGCAACAAACAAATGAGGATGAAGTTACAACTAGCCAAGCTAACTTCCTAAGAGGAAGAGGAGGTGGCAAAGGTAGAGGAAGAGGCAGGAGTAATAAAGATGGAGTCCAAGCTTGCTGGATTTGTGGTACAATCTGAACAACCAAGACTTCTTTGTGTATGGATTCTAAAGTCATTAGTAGAGGCCTAGAAAACACAACATTGTATGTGGATCCCAAAGAAGGTAAGACAAAATGCAAATCAAGAGCTAAAAAAGCTTAACGAGATATCATGCCTGCAAAGTGAAGCAAGGACGTCCAAAAAGACTCATTAGGGTTACAAAGGTCTTAGATTCTACTGCCATAGGAATGACCATACCTTGTAAATAAATAAGTGCTTTGGCTAGATCTAATTCTTGTTTTCTTTCAGGATTAAAAATCAAAATAAGTGTGGTAAGAGACCTTACTCACTTAAGCAAGGGGGAATGGAGCGACGAAGGAAACGACATAACTAAGCCACACATAAAACACATAAATTGGTTTCTATTGAAAGCTAACTCTTTCTTTATGACAAGTGTAGATGGTTTCTGAGGATTCTGAGGCCAGTGTTCAAGAAGAGGTGTTGCATTTTCCACTACAAGTTGGGACCAAAGCCAAAGGTCATTGGTTTTGAGAAGACCAATGTGTAGGAGAGCATCTTTTCTTGGTGATGATAAAGATCATGGACACTGACCATCAATTCCCAGTCATGTCCCAAGACTTCAAAGTCTTACATGAACTCCCATCAACCATGGAAATAATGACAAAGGTAGGTATTCAGAAATACTTTGATCTACCAATCTATAAACTTGACTTTCAATGATGTACACAGGTGATGAAGACTCTTCAATCGGCCTTACGTAACCCCTTCGTGCCAGAAGCAAGAGTCCTCGATGCGGAAGGAGAATGGGTGATTATCCAATTCACTCATGAATTTATTAAAGAAGCTTTTGGATGGGAAAAGGATGGGAATACAGACATGAAGGATGAAAGCCGAGGGACTAAGACCCGAACATTCATGGATGTTAATACGTACAGATATAGAAGAAGAGGTCCGTCTAATTCACCAACACTTCTGCTTCCCAAACATGCACCGTTACATGGCACCTCAAAAAATCATAGTGCATCTTTTATCTCATGCAACTAAGGAGATTGGTAATCAAGTGAACATGATGCCATACATCCAAGAGCATCTATTTGAAGCTAAGAAGAAATGGAACCACAAGAATTTCTCAAATGGAAGTGTGGCATTAACAATCTTGATCTACCATGCTTTAGGCATTCAAGAATATCTAAAGGAGATGCCATCATCAATAGAGATGGATAAGTATGAAAAACTAGCCACTATCCCAAGGAAAAAGAAAGGAGTAAAAGTGATGGAAGAGGTAGGAACTAGCTCTCAACCCAAGATGAGAGGAACAAAGAGAGTAAGGGAAATGTTAAAGGCAGAAGAAGCACTTCCTGCTTCAAAAAGGATACACGTACTTCCAAGAACCACAATTGATAACACAAAGTCCATCATGGAAGAGGAGTTAAAGGAAGCTTTAGAAGATACTCACAAATACATGGAAGGACAAGTAAATCTGTCAGTACAAGGGCATCACTATCATCAATCTAATGCAAAAACATTGCAAGGAAAAAAATTGACAAAGTTCCACAGATATAGAGAGTTGGGATTGGCAAACTCTAGTTCATCTTCAGACACCTAGGAAGACCAAGAAGCATCCCTGATGAATGTGGACATCAAAAGCGATTCAAAGGACGATTGCAATTGGGATGAATTAAATCAAGTAAAGGATTCCTTTGAAGTGGAAGGCTAAAAAATGAATGAAATGCCAGATCACACAGCGACAGAGCCAATAAAGAAAGGATCATCTCAAGAAGAAGTTCATATATTAAGGATGAATGAAGAGATGAAGATTCAAATTACAAAGACTCACTTGGATGGAGAAGTCACATTAAAGATGCCAAAGAAAGAGAAAGAACAGGAAGAAGTGGAGGAACAAGAAATATTCACTCCAATCATGGTCATCGTAGAACGCTCTCCACTAGATATTACATGTCAAGGAAGCACTACAAATTAATATGCGACCCATGAAGAAGAAGAAAAAGAAACTCAGGTTCATATCCAAATTTGACAACCTCATAATGAGACTATACACGTGGATAAAGGAAAAGATGTACTCACGGGGGAAGCACTGAGTATCCCCAAGACATGGCTAAATGTGGATGTGGCTCAACTCAAGCTCGTGGTGAAGCAGATGATACAGAATAATTAATGCCTATTCTTCATTTTGCACAAGATTAGTAGACTTTGTTTTTAGTATAGAGGCCTCTACAACAACCATTACAACCTCTTTTCTCTTTGCTTCTTTTGTAGCCAGTTTTGGATAACTCTATGACATGATCATCTCCTTGACAGTATTTGCAAAACAGTTTCTAATTTTTTGATTTCTTCTCTTCTTTGTCTTCCTTTTTTGACTATGTAGAATTAGCAAATTTCTGCTTACTAGTAAGTGAGCTCCATTTATATTTGTCTTCTGAATAGCTAAGAAACCTTGATCTACTACACATGTAACGGGCCTGTTCTACCTGGTTTGATCTTCTTGCAATAGAAAAAAAACTAACTTCTCAAATGTTAAGGCATTTGGATTGCCTTTCATTATCAACCCGAAGAGTAGAAGCAAAATTCTTATATGAATCTAGAAGACCATTGAAAATAGTCTATAGAAGTGAACTATCTAGCAAGACTTCATTAGTAGAAATCCATTGTTCCTTCTCAAAAGTAGCTATAGAAAGAGCAAGAAGGAAGTCGCCATTAAAGAGCTTGATTCGTGCCCACTTCATGTTCATTTGTAGAGATTAAGAGCTTACTCCATAGCTCTATCATTCTACTCCCATTGTGCAAGTATTCATTACCAATGTGATTATAATTATATGTGAATCTATACATTCATCATTTACTTCTCTATTTTATTCTCCGTTATACTCACTCATAACAGTAACTTCAGAAGCTCATATCTCAGGCTATACATAACTTTTTTTAGAGCTTTAAAGTTGCATGGTCATTGGATTTACTAGAAATGTGTGTTTTTTCTGCTCACTGGTTGAATCTCTACAGAGCTCCGAAAATGGCAGGAGTGTTTGAGTTTTTGCTAAATCTCGTTCTCAGTGCTCAATTGTTCAATTGACGTGTTTTAACTTGGATTAGCAAGATATCTATGTCTATATGCTATGTCTGAAATGAATGTTTCTACATCCTACCAGGTTGAGAGCATTATTCATTTTTTTCCAATAGGTGTATGTACAAAAATAGCAAGTTTTAGGAGCTAGTCATTTTGCAACTAGTCTGTCTTGACTCAAACTTTTGAGATACTTGTTACAAAACATTTGGGTGACTTTTTTGTGGATTTAGGAAGCTCAAAGGGTCTACTAACCAACTTTGAAGTCTCAATTGGCTGGCACGAAGCTGGTTGTAGCAACACCAACTCATCTTTGGATTGCATCCACCATCTCTCTTTACAGTGGTAACAGAGCATAGTCAATCAACATGGGAGATGGATTTCCATCAACAATTGACAAATTGGATAGAAAAAACTACCCATCATGGTCTTTAAGGATGGAGGCTTATCTTCAAGGGAGGAATCTATTTGGGTACACATTTGGAGATGAAGTTATGCCAACCATGAGGAACAAAGGGCAACCATCACATGAAGAAGAGGAAAGACTTTCAAATTGGTGTTCAAAGGATGCACTTGCAAGGTCATATATTTTAAACTCAATCTCTAATTTTCTTTTACCTCATTTCAAGGGATGCAAGACATCAAGAGAGACTTGGAATGCACTTGCTTCTTTCTTCTCCTCCAACACTGAAGCAAGGAAGAATCAATTGTGGATGGAGTTCACAACAATGAAGAAAAGCCCCAAGAAAAGTGGGATTGATTATGTCACAAAGATGAAGGAGATTTTAGATCAACTTGGAAGCATTGGAGAGTTAATTGAAGAGGAACAAATCATTAGACAAATCATAAATGGAATCAAAGCAGATGACAAGTGGGAATCCTTCACAATAGCCATGTATTTGTACATGGATATGCATGTACCCAACCTCAACACACTCATAGAGAACCAAATTCAAGAAGATTCATTATTGATTATGAACCTATCAATGAAGAAGGGTAAAGATGATGATCACATCTTTTACATTGATTCGGGATGCTCAAATCATGCAGCAGGAAATGTGTCTTTACTTTTTGATTTGGAAGATCATCACAAACATGAAGTGCAAACAGGAGATGATACAAAGCACTTGGTGGAGAAGATAGGTAATGTGAAGACATCATATGGGAATATAAACCTCTTAAGCAAATTCTTGTATGTCCCTACAATTACAAAAAATTTAATAAGTGTTGGGCATATTGTTGAAAAAGGATTGCATGTTAGATTCAACCGATTTCGAGCATATGTTGAAGACCCAATGCAAGGCTTTAGAAGGATTGCAAAAGGAGAAAAGATAGGAAAGCTTTTCACTTTTGAAGTGGAAGATACAAAGAACATAGCTTTATTTAGCTATGGATCTCAAACTCTCATAGAGTTGGAGATATGGCACAAAAGGCTTGCTCACATTGGTGAGAGGACACCCAAACAAATTTGCAGGGACCAAAGTGTATTTGGTTTGCCTAATATCACAAGGCAACACATGATTTATAAGTGTGAAGCTTTTCTACTCGACAAGGCTCATAGACAACTTTTCAATAGGAATGGATATGTGTATCAAAATCTTTTGGATCTAGTGCACACGGATGTTTGGGGTCCTAGTAAAGAGCCATCTATATCAGGCGCTCAAGATATTATGTGTCTTTCATAGATGATTGTAGCAAGTGGACCATTTTGTTTTTCATGAAGCACAAGGATGAAGTTTTTAATTGCTTTAAGAATTATGTTGCTCTTGTTGAAAACCAAATAGGTAGGACTTTGAAAAGACTCAGATCTGATGGAGGAAAATACTTATTTTTTGAATTTGATGCCTACTTGCATGAAAGAGGCATTAAAAGGGAAGTCACTACAAGGTATATACCCGAACTCAATGGTGTAGTAGAGAGAAGAAACATAGCTATTGTTGAAGCTGCAAGTTCCATGCTTAATGTAAAGGGATTGCCAAACTACTTATGGGCAGAGGCTCTGTCTAGAACCACATATCTCTTAAATAGAATTCCATCTAAGTCACTAGATAAAACCACTCGATATGAAGTATGGAATGGAAGAAGACCTAGTCTAGAGCATTGTAAAATCTTTGGATGCTTAGCCTATGCTCACATTCCTTCTCAAGTAAGAGGGAAATCAGATCCCAAGGCAAAGAAGTGCATATTTTTTGGTTATGACCAAAACCAAAAAGGATATAGATTGTACAATCCAACCAATAAAGGATTTTCTGTGAGTAAAGATGTAATTTTTTTTTAGAACAAATCATGGTTTGATGATGACAAGAAAGTGAAGTTGCCTTATGACTTGGATGAAGTTTTTCCATCACTTCAACCAAAGGAGCCAATGCAAATTGAAGAAAGTGATTCGAAGATTGACCTAGAAGACTGGAGAATACTAAAGCTATGGAAGAGAAAAGGTAAAGCAAAGATTCAAGATGCTACATATGGACCCGAGAGCTCATACCAACCACTTAGAAGGTCTTCAAGGGAGAAGAAGAAACTAGAGAGGTATGGTTATTATACTTCTTTGGTCACCAAGCACTCAATCTACATTGCAAAGGATTCAACCAATGAAGAACCTACCATATTTGAAGAAGCACAAAGCAAGAAACCTTGGAGAGATGCAATGGATGAAGAAATGGAAGCCTTGAAGGAGAATGACACTTGGGAGCTTGTACCTAACAAGCCATCTATGAAGGTAATTGGATCTCAACGGATATACAAAATCAAGAGGAATCCAGATGGAAGTATAAATAGACATAAAGCAAGGTTAGTTGCTAAAGGGTTTGCTCAAACCCATGGTATTGATTATGAGGAGACTTTCTCTCTTGTTGCAAAAATGCCTACAATTAGGGTTCTCATTAGTCTTGCTACATCTAGAAATTGGAAGCTCTATCAACTTGATGTAAAGAATGCTTTCATAAATGGATGGATTTCTGAGGAAGTGTATATGGCACAACCTCCTGGATATGAGGATGCACATCATCCTAAATATGTATGCAAATTAAAGAAAGCCTTGTATGGATTGAAGCAAGCTCCAAGAGCTTGGAATTTTGGATTGGTGACCTATTTTCAGGACCAAGGATTCAAAGCTATGAAGGCGGATACCTCTTTGTTCATAAAGAGGAATGGATTTGAAGTGATCTATCTATGTGTGTATCTTGATGATATTGTTATCATAGGGAATGATCTTGGAGGAATCAAACATGTAAATAATCAAATGAAGGAGGAGTTCAAAAGAAGTGATCTTGGACCATTCACTTATTTTCTTGGATTGGAGTTAATCTACACAGGCTCAGGTATATACATCACACAAAGGAAGTATGTGAATGACATGCTCATCAAGTTCAAGATGGAAAACTCCAAGTGTGGAGGTACACCTATCGAGCAAAATCATAAACTGTGTTCTTATGAAGGAGAACCAATTGAAGACATCACAAGCTATCAAAGCTTGGTTGGAAGTTTGAACTATGCAACACTCACAAGGGTGGATATATGATATAGTGTTAGCATATTGAGTTAGTTTATGCATAAGCCGAGAAGATCACATATGGAAGCGGCCAAGAGAGTCCTCAAGTACCTAAAGGGGACCATGCATGAAGGTTTGTTTTATCCATTTACTTCAGATATTGAGCTAAAGGCCTACTCAGATGTGGATTGGGCCAGATCTAGAGATGATAGAAGAAGAACATTCGGGTATGTATCATTTGCAGGTTCAAAAATCATTTATTGGTCATCCAAGAAGCAACCAATAGTGGCATCATCTTCTATTGAAACCGAATATAGAGGTTTGGCTAATGCAACTCAAGAAATCATGTGGTAAAAATCTTTGTATATAGATCTTGGACTTCATTCTTCACCACCTCACATTTTTTGTGACAACACAAGCTCACTACATCTTGCAGCTAATCTAGTATACCATGCTAGAACCAAGCATATCGAAGTCCACTACCATTATGTAAGGGAGAAGCTAATGAGCAACGATATTCAACTATCCTATGTCTCTATAGATATGCAATGTGCAAACATGTTGACTAAAGCTCTTGATGGTACAAAATTGAGTAGAGTCAAGTTGATGACCCGCTTGCAAGAAATCAAGGACAATTGAAGACTTATTTGGACGACAAGCATGTTAGGGTTGAGGGGGAGTTGTTGGTTCATTTTACCCAAGCTTACATGCTTGATATTATTTGACTTATGTTCATTTGTAGTCATATGTGTAGACATATGAACACCTCTTGTAAAAGAGTATATTTTATCTCTTGTAATTGTGAAAGAAAGAATGGATTAAGTCATCCATAATGTAGAAAGGGAATTCTTGGCTTTAAATACCTAAAACCGTGAATGCATCAGCTAATAGAATATCTCCTAATTCTTAGCATCACTTTTAGGTGAAGTTATTTGAACTCAAATTCAAAACTACCTCCAAAAGTAGCTATAAAAAGAGCAAGAAGGAAGTCGCCATTAGAGAGCTTGATTTGTGCCCACTTCATGTTCATTTGTAGATATTGAAGAGCTTACTCCACAGCTCTATCATTTTTATCCCATTGTGCAAGTATTCATTGCCAATGTGGTTTTAATTATATGTGAATCTATACATTCATCATTTACTTCTTCTCTATTTTCACTTAGAATAGTAACTTCATAAGCTCATATCTCGGGCTGTACATAACCTTTTTCAAATTTCTAAAGTGCATTGGATTGCTCTCTATGTCTACTTTATGGTCACATAATTTCTTAGTCATTGGATTTACTTTCTGTGAGAAATCTGTGTTTTTTGGCTCACTCGTCAAATCTCTACAAAGCCCCAAAAATGGCGGGAGTGTTCCAATTTTTGCTAAATCTTGTTCTTAGTGCTCAGTTGATTAATTGAAGTGTTCTAAATTGGATTAACAAGCTATCTAAGTCTATTTAATATGTCCAAAAGGAACTTTTCTAACTCCTACCAGGTTAAGAGCACTGTTCATTTTTTTCCAACAAGTGTATGTACAAAAATAGCAACTTTTGGGAGTGAGTCATTTTGCAACTAGTCCTTCTTGACTCTGTTGGAGTTAGACCTCTACGGAAGCACGCAAACAGCACAAGGAAGAAGAAGAAGCTTTGCGGAAAGCTTCAAACTTCTCCTTAGGCAGAGCCTTCGTGAAAAGGTTTGCAATGTTCTCCTACGTGGGCACATATGCCAAGCTGATCTCCCCAGCAGAGAACCTCTCCCTGACATAGTGATAATGCACCTCAATGTGCTTAGTGCGAGCATGGAACACAGGGTTCCTCGTAACTGATAATGCACTATGACTGTCAGTGAAGATGGTGGTGGCAGAAGACTGACCAACACCCAAATCAGCCATAAGGCATCTGAGCCACATACACTCAACAGTAGCTGTGAAAGCTGCCCTATACTCAGCCTCACAACTGGAAGTGGCCACAGTCGGCTGCTTCTTGCTCAACCAAGAAATACATGAGCTACCAAGCATGAAGCAAAAGCCACTAGTGGACACACGAGTGTCATATCAACCAACCCAATCAGAGTCAAAAAAAGCATGCAAATATAGTGGTAGTGATCCCCCCTTGGGATAAAACAACCCAAGTAGCCGAGTACCACTCAAGTAGCGAAAGATGCGCTTAACCACCTGCCAATGCTTGACTCTTGGGCAATGCATAAATCTGCTCATCTGTGAGACAACAAACTGAATATCTGGCCGAGTAATGCATAAGTAAATCAAGCATCCAACAACCTGCTGATAGAGAACAATATCAAATGCATCTCCAGCATCATGAAGACTCAATCGTAAACTTGTCTCCATAGGAGTGGTAATAGGCTTACAGTCTTCAAGGCCAAAATGCTACAATAATGTATCAATATATTTCGTTTGACACAAAGCCATTCCACCATCAACTTTCATAAACTGAATGCCCAAATAGTGATGCAAATGCCCCAAGTTAGACATCTCAAATGAGGCATGCAAATCAGCCTTGAAATCAGCAATATGCTTCTCAATAGGACCAGTGAGAAGCATGTCATCAACATAGACAACAATGATCAGAAGCACATCATTAGCACGCTTAACATATAAGGTGCTTTCAGTTGGACTGTTCTCAAAACCATGTGCAACCAGATAGGCATGTATCTTCTCATACCAAGCACGTGGTGCTTGCTTTAAACCATATAATGCCTTCTTTAACCTACACACCTGGTTTTCATGCCCTTTTTGCACAAACCCAGGGGGCTGAAAAACATACATTTCTTCATGCAAATCACCATTCAAAAATGCTGTTTTAATGTCCAACTGATGGACATTCCAACCATGATGGGCTGCAAGTGCACAAATGCTCCAAACAGTAGTCATACGGCATGTAGGTGCAAAGGTCTCATCAAAATCAATGCCTCTTTCCTGCACATAACCCTTTGCAACAAGCCTAACCTTATACCTGTCAACTGTACCATCAGGTTTACACTTCAACTTGTATACCCACTTAGTACCAATGGCCTTCTTGCCAGGAGGCAAGTCACATAAAGACCATGTACCATTCTTCATTATAGCATCATATTCAGATTGCATAGCAGCCATCCAATTTTCTGAACTCTGTGCTTCATCAAAAGAAATAGGCTCATTCTCATCACAGAGACTAGATGTAGCCATAGCATAGCAATCTGATGCAAAGGAGGCACTATGAGAGCCTGAACGAGTACGATATGAGAAAGCTGCATCTAATTTGCTGTCACGCAAAGTCTGCACCTGCCATTTTGGCATAGTTTTTGTCTGCTCAATATCAGCTCTCTCATCAACAAGTGCATCATGTAAATCTGCATCAGAAATGGAATGATCTTCATCATCATATAAAACCTACAAAGGCTGAGAAGTTGCCTCATTAGCACCAGCACTAGACGGTCCACCTGTAAAAAGAGGCATCCAAGTATGATACATGTCTTTGGAGCTAACAGATGTCTCCTTAGTACATGAAAGCAATGGCTGAATAGCATCTTCCACAAAGACAACATCACAGATAACCAGAATGTGTTTAGTCTGTGGATGATACAGACGATAGCCTTTACTTTCAGAACTGTACCCAACAAAAATACATTTTACTGCCTTATCATCCAATTTTTTGCGATGTTGTTCAGGCACTAGTGCATATGCCAAACAACCAAAAACACATAGATGAGCAATAGATGGCTTGCACTCATGCCAAGTCTCATATGGAGTGATAGATTGTAGCACTTTAGTGGGACACATGTTGAGTACATATGTTGCACACATGACAGCCTCAAGCCAGAAACTATGAGGTAAATCCTGACTCTTGACCATACACCTCGCCATCTCCATGAGAGACCTATTCTTCCGTTTAGCAACTCTATTCTGTTGAGATGTATATGGCATTGTACACTGGTGTTTTATCCCACGTTCAGCCAGAAATGCATTAAAATCAGAAGACATATATTCCCCCCCTCGATCAGAACGGAGGGTGCCCATTTTACATGCTGATAGATTTTCAGCCAAAACCAAAAACTGTTTGAAGCACATGAACACTTCGGACTTTGCCTTCAATGGATATACCCATGCATGCCTGGAAAAATCATCAATGAAAGTCACGAAGTAAAGATAATTTCCAAAAAAAGGTGTCTGCATAGGACCACAAACATCACTATGTACAAGCTGCAATTTCTGAGTAGCTCGAAATGAACCATCTTTTGGAAAGGATGAACCCTGCATTTTGCCCAAAATACAGCCTTCACAAACATGTTTTCCAGGTGCCTCAAGTTTGGGCAAAGAGGATACCATTTTAGATTTCTGCAGGCGTAGCAAACTAGCAAAATTCAGATGACCAAAGCGTGCATGCCAAAGCTTTGCATCTAACATAGCTTGAGAATCATTTACTGCACATGCCAAATCATTTACAGATCTTTCATAGTCTATGAGCTTATACAGCCCACGACATAAAATGCCAGAAGCAATAATCACATCGCCATTTGACAGATCATGAACTGTACACCTGTCATCAACAAATTTCACAACCAAGCCAATCTTGGCTAATGTAGAAACTGATAACAGGTCCTTCTTGATCCCTGGCACAAATAAAGCATCTGAGAGAGTGAAAGAACTACCATCAACAGTAGTCAAAATGATCTTACCAACTCCCATAACAGGATAAGAGGAGTTGTTAGCGCATGTAACAATATTCCCTGTAGGGGAAGGCTCGAGTGAAGAGAAGAAACTACGTTGCGGGGTAATATGTTTGGTTGCCCCATTGTCAAAATACCAAACATCTGAGTCTACTGCAGACATGCACTGATCATGAGAAGATGGGTAAAAATTGCAAACAGTAGTAAACGGCCATTCTTCTTCCTGCACAAGATTAGCAGACTCCGTTTTTGGTGTAGAGGCTTCTGCAACAACCATTCCAGCCTCTTTCTTCTTTGCCACTTTTGCAGCCAGTTTTGGACAGTTCTTTATGATGTGATCATTCCCTTTAAAGTACAAAACAATTTCTGGTTTTCTGATTTTTTCTCATCTTTGTCTTGGTTCTTTGAATGTGCAGCATTTGCAGATTTCTGCTTACTAGTAGAAGAGCTCCATTTTCCTTTGCCCTTCTGACTAGCTAGGAAAGCTTGATCTGCAACACGCATAATGGACCTGTTCTGCCTGGACTGATCTTCTTGCAACAGAACAGAGATTAACTCCTTAAAGGACAAGTCATTTGGATTGCGCTTCATCATCAACCGAAGAGTAGAAGCAAAACTTTGATATGAATCAGGAAGACCATTCAGAAAGGTCTGCACAAGTGAGCTATCTGGTATAACCTCATTAGCAGAAATCAACTGTTCCTTCAAGTCTTTGATCTTTGTTAGGAAACTGTCCATAGAATCACCTTCATTCATGTGCTCACTCTCCAACTGTTTTCGGAGGTAAGCAACACGAGCCTCATTCCTAGCTTGGTACAACGTGGTAAGTGTATCCCAAGCATCCTTAGTTGTTCTGCAAGAGCGAATGTTAGGAATAATGGCACGTTTGACAGACAAAGCTATCAATGCATGTGCCTAGGCATCTCTGCCATCCCAGCAAATCTGCTCTATAGTAGGTGCAGCAGAAATAGTAGCACGAACAGGAATCTGCGGAATATCATCTTCGACACCATCTTCATCAGCTCCAGCACCTGTATTTGCAGTACCTGTAGTCAGAGGTGTAACAGGACGTCTTTCAACACCCTGCACAATGTTCCATAATCCTTTTGCAACCAATACATGTCGCATCATATAAGCCCATAATGGGTAGTTGGTACCATCCAACTTATCCTCAATAGCCAACATACGGAATACATCACTGCTTTCAGCCATGGCCGGTGACTAAAATACCTTGATGCAAAAAATTGACTGTATCTCAAAAAGTTGAACAAAACTGCCCTGATGAATTTTTCTAGACCTATAGCAGACTTCGAGACGCTTATACTGGCGAACAAAAACTGATATATATCTTTGGCACAAAAAGATGAAATAGCCTGCACAAGCACTGCGATAATGCATTCGAAGGCCGAAACGAGCTCAGATCGCGATTTCGGCACCACATAGCAAAGTTGTTTTGATCTCTGAAACACCCTGAGTATGCTCACCAAACTTTGTGCGAATCTGAGACTGCAAACGGAGGAGTGTCGACGGCGCCCTAGATGAAGCGACGACCTGCTCTGATACCAATTGTTGGAGTTAGACGTTTGCGAAAGCACACAAACAACACAAGGAAGAAGAAGAATCTTAGAGCACAAACACACAATACTGAATGTATTACTAGAGAATGTACAAAGATAAGTAGCCCATTAGGGCAATAGGCATATATACAAGCCGAGGGAAAAAAACCTCCTAAAGAGGGAAAAAAGTGCCCCGGCGATCCTAGTGTGTTCACACATATCACTACCTAAATATATCAACAGACTCAAACTTTTGAGACGGGTGATTTATTTATGGATTTAGGAAGCTCAAAGAGTCTACTAACCAACTCTGAAGTCTCATTTGGCTGGTGTGAAGTTGGTTGTAGCAGTACCAACTCATCTTTGGAGTGCAACCACCATCTATCTTTATATCCTTGACATAATGATAATGCACCTCAATGTGCTTAGTGCGAACATGGAACAGAGGTTTCCTCGCATGTGGCAATGTACTCTGACTATCAATGAAGATGGTGGTGTTAAACAACCGACCAACACCTAAATCAACCATAAGGCATTTGAGCCACACACACTCAACAGTCGCTGTGAAAGCTGCCCTATACTTAGCCCCACAATTGGAGTGTCCATAGTAGGCTGCTTCTTTCTCAGGAAAGATATGCATGAGCTACCAAGCATGAAGCAAAAACCACTAGTGGACACACGAGTGTCATAGCAACCAACCCTATCAGAGTCAAAAGAAGCATGCAAATCTAGCGGTAGTGATCCCCCCCCCTTGGGATAAAACAAGCCAAGTAGCCGGGTACAACTCAAGTAGAAAAAGATGCGCTTAACTGCCTACCAATAGTTGACACCTGGGCAATGCATAAATCTGCTCATCTGTGAGATAAGAAAACTAAATATTTGGCCGAGTAATGCATAAGTAAATCAAGCATCAAACATCCTGTTGATAGAGAACAACATCAAATGCATCTCTAGCATCATGAAGACTCAATCATAAACCTATCTTCATAGGAGTGGCAATAGGTTTACAGTCTTCAAGGCCAAAATGCTACAATAATCTGTCAATATTTTGGTTTGATACAAAGCCATTCCACCCTCAACATTCACAAATTGAATGCCCAAATTATGATGTAAATGCCCCAAATGAGACATCTCAAATGAGGCATGCAAATCAGCCTTGAAATTGCCAATATGCTTCTCATGAGGACCAGTGAGCGGCATGTCATCAACATACACAACAATGATCAGAAGCACATCATTAGCACGCTTCACATATAAGGTTCTTTTAGTTGGAGTGTTCTCAAAACCAGGTGCAATCAGATAGGCATATATCTTTTCATACCAAGCATGTGGTGCTTGCTTTAGACCAGATAATGCCTTCTTTAACTTGCATACGTGCTTTTCATGCCCTTTCTACACAAAGCCATAGGGTTGAAAAACATAAACTTCTTCATGCAAGTCACCATTTAGAATTGCTATTTTAATGTCCAATTGATGTACATTCCAACCATGATGAGTTGCAAGTGCACAGATGCTACGAACAATAGTCATTCGACAAGTAGGCGCAAAGGTTTCATCAAAATCAATGCCTCTTTCCTGTGCATAACCCTTTGCAACAAGCTTGGCCTAATACCTATCAATTGTTCCATTAGGCTTATGTTTCATCTTGTATACCCACTTAGTGCCAATGGCCTTCTTGTCGGGAGGCAAGTCACATAAAGACCAAGTACCATTCTTCATGATAACATCATATTCAGATTGCATAGCAATCATCCAATTTTTTGAATTTTGTGTTTCATCAAATGAAATAGGCTCATTCTCATCATAGAGACTAGATGCTACCATAGCATAGCAATCCGATGCAAAAGAGGCACTATGAGAGCTTGAACAAGTATTATCATAGAGATGCATCTAATTTGTTGTCATGCAAAGTCTACACTATCCATTTTGGCATAGTTTTTTCCTGCTCAATATCAACTCTCTCATTGCAAGTGCATCATGTAAATCTACATCAGAAATGGAATGGTCTGCATCATCACATGAAACCCATAAAGGCTAAGTAGTTTCGTCATTAGGACCAGCACTAGACTGTCTGTGTAAAAGGAGGCAGCAAAGTATCATACATGTCTTTGGATCTAACAGACGTCTCCTTAGTACATTAAAGTAATGGTTGAATAGCATCTTCCACAAAAACAACATCACGGCTAACCAAAATGCATTTAGTTTGTGGATGATATAGATGATAGCCTTAAGTTTCAAAACTATACCCAACAAAAATACATCTTACTACTTTATCATCCAATTTTCTGCAATGTTCTTTAGGCACTAATGCATATGCCAAACAACCAAAAACATGCAAATGAGCAACAGATGGCTTGTGACCATGCCAAGCCTCATATGGAGTGATAGAATATAGCACTTTAGTGGGACACCTATTAAGTACATATGTTGCACACATAACAACCTCAAGCCAAAAAGTGGGTGGTAAAGCCTAACTCTTGACCATACACCTCACCACCTCCATGAGCGAATTGTTCTTCCATTCAGCAACGCCATTCTGTTGAGGTGTATATGACACTATATATTGATGTTTTATCCCACGTTAAGCCAAAAATGCATTAAAGTCAGAAGACATATATTCCCCCCTCGATAAGAACGAAGGGAGCCCATTTTACATGTTGAGAGATTTTCAGCCAAAACCAAAAACTGATTAAAGTGCATGAACACTTTGGACTTTGCTTTCAATGGATATACCCATGCATGCCTGGAATAATCATCAATGAAAGTCACAAAGTAAAGATACTTTCCAAAAAAGGGTGTCCCCATAGGACCATTGACATCACTGTGAACAAGCTGCAATTTTTTAGTAGCTCAAACTAAACCATCTTTTGCAAATCAGAAACACTGCATTTTGCCCAAAATAGAGCCTTCACATACATGATTACCAAGTGCCTCAAGTTTGGGCAAAGAGGACATGATTTCAGATTTTTTTAGGCATAGCAAACTAGCAAAATTCAAATGACCAAAGCGTGCATGCCAAAGCTTTGCATTTGACATAGCCTGAGAATCATGTACTGCACATGTTGAATCATTCATAGATTTTTCATAATCTATGAGTTTATGAAAAATCTATCATTCATAGATTTTTCATAATCATTCATAATCTATTTTTATACAACCCACGAGATAACATGCTAGAAGCAATAATCACATCACCATTTGACAGATCATGAACTATACATATGTCATCAATAAATTTCACAACCAAACCAATCTTGGCTAAGGCTTAAACTGATAACAGATTCTTCTTGATCCTTGACACAAATAAAGCGGACAATGTAAAAGAACTACCATTAGTAGTAGTCAGAATGATCTTACCAACCATAACAGGATAAGAGGAGTTGTTGGCACATGTAACAATATTCCTTGTAGGGGCAGGCTCGAGTGAAGAGAAGAAACTGCACTGCGAAGTAATATGTTTGGTTACCCCACTATCAAAGTACAAAACAATACCTGAGTCTACTACAAACATGCATTGCTCATGAAAAGATGGGTCAAAATTGCAAATAGTAGTAAACACCCATTCTTCATCCTGCACAAGATTAGCATACTCTATTTTTGGTGTAGAGGCCCCTGCAACAACCATTCTGGACTCTGTCTTCTTTGCCTCTTTAGCAGCTAGTTTTGGACAGCTCTTAATGACATGATCATTTGCTTTACAGTACTTGCCAAACCATTTTTGTTTTTCTGATCTCTTCTCATCTTCGTCTTCCTTCTTCGATTGTGGAGAATTAGAAGATTTCTAGTTAGTAGTAGAAGAACTCCATTTTCCTTTGCCCTTCTGACTAGCTGGGAAAGCTTGATTTACGACACGCATAATAGACCTATTCTACATGGACTAATCTTCCTGCAATAGAACAAAAACTAACTCTTCAAATGTTAAGGCATTTGGATTGCCTTTCATCATCCAACGAAGAGTAGAAGCAAAACTCTGATATGACTCAGGAAGACCATTCAAAAGAGTCTACACAAGTGAACTATCAAGAAGGACTTCATCATTAGAAATCAATTGTTCTTCTCCTTCAAATCCTTGATCTTTGTCGAAAAGCTACCCATAGAATCACCTTCATTCATCTGCTCACTCTCCAACTGTTTCCGGAGGTAAGCAACACGAGCGCCATTCCTAGCTTGGTACAATGTGGTAAGTGTATCCCAAGCATCTTTAGTTGTTCTACAAGAGTGAATTTGAGGAATAATGGCACGTTTGATAGAAAATGCTATGAGTGCATGTGCCTGAGCATCTCTACCATCCCAGCTTGCTCTACAGTAGGTGCAGCAAAAAATGTAGCACAAACATGAATTTGCAGAATATCACCATCTTTGATGCCATCTACATCAGCTTCAGTACCTATAGTTGCAGTACCTATATTTGCAGTACATGTATTCGTAGGTGTATTAGGACGTCCTTCAACACCCTGCAGAATGTTCCATAGTCCTTTTGCAACTAATACATGATGCATCATATAAGCCCCCAATGGGTAATTCATACCATCCAACTTATCCTCAATAGCGAACATACAAAATACATCATTTCTTTTATCCATGGCCACTAACTAAAATACCTTGATGCAAAAAAATGACTGTATCTGAAAAAGGTGAACATAACTACCCAAACAAGTTCTGCTAGACCTGTAGTAGACTTTGAGATGCTTATACTCGTGAATTGAAACTTGTATATATCTTTGGCACAAAAAGATGAAATAGCTTGCACAAGCGATGTGATAGTGCATTCGAAGGCCGAAACGAGCTCAGATCGTGGTTTTGCCACCACATAGAAAAGATGTTTTGATCTCCTTATCACCTTGAGTATGCTCACCAAATTTCACGCGATTCTGAGACTACGACCGAAAGGGTGTCGACGATGCTTCTGGTACCAATTGTTGGAGCTAGATATCTGCAAAAGCACGCGAACAACACAAAGGAAGAAGAAGAAGCTTGAAGCACAACACACAATACTAAATGTATTACCACTAGAATGTACAAAGATAAGTAAGCCATTAGGGCTATGGGCATATATACAAGCCGGGGGAAAAACCCTCCTAAAGAGGGAAAAAAGTGCCCCAACGGTCCTAGTGTGTTCACACACATCACTACCTAAATATACCAACAAATGTATGCTAATAAGACTATATGGTAGGATTTTGCACTTTGTTAAGGCCTTCAAATATTTTTTTATGCCGGATATTTTTGTACATCAGATATTTTTGTATATTCCAATTATGATGTATGTTGAGAAGTCTCGCAAAAAAGGCAAGATCATCTCATGGATTTCAAAGAAGCAACCCACAATGGCATTACCTTCCTCTGAGGCTAAGTATAGAGCTTTGTCCCAAGTCACATGTGAGCTAATGTGGATTAAGAATCTATTTATGGAGCTTAATTTGTAGGTTGACACATATCAAATCTTTTGTGACAATATGAGTAGCATTAGCTCAAGCTATGCATCAACATGAAGGAGGTTGGATGAAGATGAAGATTTGAAGCTTGAAGAGTGTGAAAAGTCATTATTCAAGCCAAATTTCATGGGAAATCAATCATGGACATGTGGAACAATGTGAGGAGACTAAAAGCATAAGATTCTATAAAAAAATCTCAATCAAGCACTCCCCAATTCATCTCGACTAAGTCCTCCATCCTAGGAGAATTATATTTTAGGAAAGGTGGATCCTAGATTGTAGTGCCCACTTTTCTTTATAAAAATAGCTTATATCACGACATCTTTTGTGTCATATTTTTGGAGTTTTAGTTCATTCAGAGTGTGCAGTAAGTGTTGGAGTTGTAATAAGCAAGCCCCTTGCTTGCTATCTTTGAGTAGGCATATCTATGTGCTTGTAGACAATGTTGCAACTCTCTTGCCTTGAGTTGTTAGCATTGGTTTTCCAACCTTATATATACATTTGATGTAAGATTTGTGACATTGGATAGCTATTCGAGTATACTTTAAGCACAAAATATTTTCTAGAGCAGTCTCTAAATATTTTTGGAGAAACCTTTAAAATAATGAAGTTTGGTGATTAATTTCTCTCTTTGTGTGTAGGATCTATTGTAGCTAGTTTGCTCTGAGTTGTAATCGCTGATTCTTCTTCACTATTTATCCATTCACTATTATTTTGGTGTCTTTCAGTAGCCCTTTTGGTGCTTTAAACCAATATTGAAATTCATTATCTATGTATTCTCTGAGAAAAGCTTTCTAGAGGGAAGTGTGGTCTCCATTTTACTAGTTACTGTGAGCATTAAAGTAGCTCATCTTGTGGATGTTGTTTCTCTAAGTGTAGGCATCCATTTGGAGTGAGCTTTTTTTTGTTGGAAACCTTTTGGTCTTTAATATAGGTCTACAAAAGATTACTAGAAAGAGCTACCTTCATCTCCATTCTTCCTATTCTTTGAATTTTCCTTGACCTTAGCTTTATCAAAATATAAGGCAGAAGTTTGATTACCTCTTGAGGACTCACCACCTTTGCTAATCTTTGCTTCCTGAGTGAAGAGTTGGCCCATGAGTGTGTTGAGGTCGGGTACATGCATATCCATGTATAAATCCATGGCTGTTGTGAATGACTCCCACTTGTCGTCTGCTTTGATTCCATTCATGATTTGTCTAATGATTTTCTCCTCTTCAATTACCTCTCCAATGCTTCCAAGTTGGTCGGAAATCTCCTTCATCTTTGTGACATAATCAGTCACATTTTGCTTCAGGCTTTTCTTCATTGTTGTGAACTCCATCCACAATTGGTTCTTCCTTGCTCGAGTGTTGGAAGAGAAGGAAGAAGCAAGTGCATTCCAGGTCTCTCTTGATGTCTTGCATCCCTTGACATGAGGTAAAAGAAAATCAGAGATTGAGTTTAGAATATAGGACCTTGCAAGTGCATCCTTCGAACACCAATTTGAAAGTCCTTCCACTTCTTCATGTGATGGTTGCCCTTTGTTCCTCATGGTTGGCATTGCTTCATCTCTGGATATGAATCCATATAGATTCCTCCCTTGAAGGTAAGCCTCCATCCTTAGAGACCATGCCGGGTAGTTGTTTCGATCCAATTTGTCAATTGTTGATGGAAATCCATCTCCCATGTTGCTTGACTATGCTCTGATACCACTGTGAAGAGAGATGGTGGATGTAATCCAAAGATGAGTAGGTGCTGCTACAACCAGCTTCACACCAGCCACCTGAGACATCAGAGTTGATTAGTAGACCCTTTAAACTTCCTAAATCCACCAAAATATCAGCCAAGTACTTTGGAACATGTATCCCAAAAGTTTAAGTCAAGATAGACTAGTTGCAAGATGACTAGCTCCCAAAAACTTACTATTTTTGGACATACACCTGCTGGAAAAAATGAACAGTGCTCTCAACCTCGTAGGAATTAGAAAAATTCCTTTTGGGTATAGCAAATAGGCTTAGCAAGCTTCCCAATCCAAGTTAAAACACTTCAAATGATGGATTGATCACTGACAACAAAGTTTTACAAAGTCTCAAACATGCCCGCCATTCTCAGGGCTCTGTAGAGATAGACCAGTGAGCAGTAAATTGCAGATATCTTCAAAACTATTAATCCAATGACCATGCAAATTTATAGGTAGAAAGTAGACAGTATGAGCTATCCAATGCACGTTCAATCACTGAAATAGGTTCAGTAGAACTTGAGATATGACCTTCTAAAGGTACTGCTCTGAGTGAGTATAGCAGAGAACAAAACAGAGAAGTAGATAATGACAAATGTATAGATTCACATATGATTACAACCACATTGGCAATGAATCTTTGCACAATGGGAGTAGAATGATAGAGCTATGAATCTCTACAAAATGACATGAAGTGGTCACGTACAAGGCTTGCTAATTGCCTCTTCCTTCTTGCTCTTTTTATAGCGAAGGGAGTTTTGAATTCAAATTCGAATGGCTCCACCTAAAAGTGATCCCCAAAGTTAGGAGATATTCCCTCAGCTAAAAAATTCATGGTTTTAGGTAGTTAGAGCCACGAGTTTTCTTTTACTTCATGGATGAGGTAAGCCATCCTTTTCCTTTTTTCTTTTTCCATTTACAAGAGATAAAATGAACTCTTTTACAAGAGGTGTTCACATGACTACTCATGTGACTTACAAATGAGGATCATATCAAGCACATCAAGCATGTAGGCTTGGGTAAAATTCACCAACATGATACCCAAAGTTTCCTTGAGTTGCTTGGCTACCTTTTCTTTTTATGAAATTTCCCGCTCTTCATTAGACTCTAGCTCCACTTTATCTATTGCAGCTTCACTGTCCAAGAACCAATGTCCTCTAGACAGAGTGATTGAGTCTGCTTTGAAATCATGGATTGGTAGTTCCTTGGGATTCACCATTCTGGAGAAAATATAGCATCACACAAAAGAAAAACTCCACCCACATGAGTCTCAAGAAACATAAGTAAAATCACATTAATCTTGAGATGTAATGAAAATGAATGAAAACAAGACTTAGAGAATTCCTGACTTTCCTATTTGTATCACAGATAAAAACTCAATTGAAGTGATCATTACATGTGTAGCAAGATGTCTAGTGCTCTCTTTTCTTCTGTTTGCTTTTATAAAGAAAGGAAATATTTGAAAAAAATAAGAAATTGAAAAAATTGAATAAATTAAAAAAAAATAGACACCTGCTACAATACCATCTATATCTTGCTTGTGCTGTATAACTTATATAATTGAAAATAAATATAAAAGAAAAATGGATAATTTTTCTCTCTCTCTTTTTTTTAATAATAATAACATTTTTCTTATTTTTTCTTCTTTTCTCTTTCTTTTTTTTAATAATAATTTCCTCCACTTCCTTTCTTCCAAAATGTAGAACAAATTAAAATAATTTCCAAAATGTCATAATTTCTTCTCTATAACACTCTGATTTTCTTATCAAAAATCCTAAATGTATATCAGATAATCATGTTCTTTTTCCATTGAATCAAATCTGATTTTTTTACCCAATAATATTTGATCCTTGTTGACCCTATTCTAGGGATAAGCCCATCTTCTTTTGATAGGCTGTTCTTGGAATTTTTTGGCTTCCATATCCATTTAGTTTTGGGAACTTGTTTTGATGAGCAGTGCTTGTGTGTACTTTGTTTCCACATTCTTCTTGTTCTGATGCCTTGATGCTTCTGACTATTCCATAGTTGCCACCTTTCTTCTGTCTCTTCACCACCTTTTGTTCCTTCAACTTTCTCCTATTTTTGATTGAATGAAGCTTGATCATAAAGTGGTTGTATTGGTAATGCCTTTGTATCTTCTAATGAAAAAGTAATTCCTTCCAGGTCTGAGTCATGAATATCCTGTTGATCTTCCTATTCTTCATTACTCCACAAAAGTATTAAAAACCTTTTGTCATTTACTGTCAACTTAAGCTTCATTTTTTCAAAATCCAAAATTACTTTACCTTGCTTTAGCCATGGTTGTCCCAAAATCAATTTCTCAGTCATCATGTGATGTGGCCATTCTTCACAATCTATTCTCATATATTCTTCATTGAACTTAATTTCAATAGAAGGTGAAGACATGCTTTGTATTATCCGTCCTTCTAAGGTTTTGATAAATGTTTTGCTTTCAGTCCTTTTTAGGTTTAAACTTATCCAACAAAGCTGAACTGATCAAATTTACTTGTGCACTTGAATCTATCAAAACTTTGATTATTTCATCCTGAAAATTCATTGTTATAACAGGCAAATGTTCTCTTTCTCTTAGAGGTGTTTCACACAAAAGGACTTCTCTAAGATCTTTGGTTTTTCTTATCCTTTCCTTTGCCTCCTGTTGAGCCTCCTTTCTAATGTTTTCCTCTTCCTTTTTCCTATTTTGAGCTTGATGTATTCTTCTCCATTCAGAAACAGTTAATGGAAGATCATACCTTTTTACTCTAACATCCACTTATGAAATTTGGCATGATTTCTCCATCTATATTAGCTAGTTGGATAGCTCGACTGTTACTTATTTGATGGATAATATAAGGCCCATGTCCTTTTTTCTGAAATTTTTTCTGATGTTCTTTTACTGTGTATGCAAAAACTAGATCTCCTTCTTGTAAGTCCTTCTCTTTAATATGAACATCATAATAAGCTTTTTGCCTTTTCTTGTTTGCATATATGCTCATAATTGCTTGAAGTCTAGAGGCTCCTAGTTTTTCGAGTTCCACCACTCTCTTAGATAACTCATGTCCAGTCCACTTGTATTGACTACCTACCCTTAGTGTTGGAATAAGGAATTCTATAGGCAGAAGTGCATTTTGTCCATATACCAGGTTAAATGGTGTGGTTCCTAGTGCAGTTTTGTATGCCACTCTATAGGCCCATAGGACATGATTAAGTTCTAAATCCCAATCATTCCTATTTGTGTTTACCAATTTTGACAATACGGTGCAAAGTACTTTATTAGTACTTTCTGCTAATCCATTGGCTTGTGGGTGATATGGAGCTGACTTCCTATGACTGATCATGAAATACTCAGTTATGTTCTCTATGATTTGGTTCAAAAAAATGAGTTCCCCTATCACTTACTAATTCAATTGGTAATCCAAATCTATTAATGATATTTTCATTGAGAAATCTGGCAGTGGTTTGAGCATCATTCCTTTTTGTAACCTTGGCCTCTGCCATTTAGTCAGGTAATCTGTGGCTACTAGTATGTATTCAGCATGGGACTGTTTTGCTAGAGGATGTATGGGTCCAATGAAATCCAACCCCCATTTACTAAATGCTCTTGTTGAAATCAGTGGCACTAGTGGCATATTGTCTCTTTTATTTGGTTGACTCACCCTCTGACAAATGTCACATCTTTTCACATATGTTCTTGCCTCAAGAAATAGAGTTGGCCACCAATAACCAGAGTATAATATGAGTTTAGTAGTTCTATCACTTGACAAATGTCCTCCTGCCACTCTAGAATGTGCCATTTCTAGTATTTCCACATATTTATCTTCAGGAACACAAATTCTTAGATATCCATCCATCCCTTTTTTGTATAATTGTTCTCCTATCAGTTGATATTCTTCAAAAATCATTTGTAGATTCTTTGAGTCTGCACTATCTCTTTCTGGCTTTCCTTTCTTATTTCTTTTCAACTCCTCAATTATGTTTGCACTCCAATCTGGATTTTTCTGAAACCAGTATAAGGTTATAACTTCTGAATCTCTCAAGGATTGGCATTTCCAGCAGTTGGAAATATACTTTTTTACATCTTGAATCTTATTAGGCCAATGTACTCCCATCCTATTGAGATTACTTAGGGTGACTATCATGGAAGCATGAGTACAAGGGTTCCAATAGTGAGCTCTTTTCAAATATTCCTGCTGCTCCTCTTTTGGAGTACAATATTCCAATATGCCCATATGATTGAGATGATACAAATGACCAGCCATCAGCATAAAATTTCTACTTTGTAATACCATATGTGTGTTGTTTCCAAATGTTCTGCAGGGTCCCATAGTTAGGAAAGGTACTAAAGTCATGGCCCATTCAGGAATACTTTCTACTTTGAACAAATATGTATCTGGCAAGTCATCATCTAAAGGTGAACTTGACTCTTTGGCCTGGATTCTGGACAAATGGTCTGCTCTCAAATGAGTCTTTCCTTGTCTGACCACTACCTCAAACTCAAACTCCATCAGTAGAAGAAACCACCTGACTATCCTTCTAGTGTGACAAGGTTTGTTTACTAAGTAGAGTAAAGCTTGGTGATCCACAAAAAATTTAAACTTGTTGGCCAAAACGTAATGTCTATATTTTTTCATAGAAAATATCATTCCCAAACCTTCCCTCTCAGTGGTTGTGTAATTTTTCTCTACTGAATTCAGTTTCCTACTAGCATAAGCAACTGGGAAGTCTAATTTGCTCCCTTCTATTGGTTGTGCTAACACACATCCCAAAGCATAATTTGAAGCATCCACATGGACATGGAAAATTTTATCCCACTATGGTGTTTTTAGAATTGGTGTTGTTACCAAACAAGTTTTTAGAGTCTCAAAAGCTTGATCACACTCTTTGGTCCACTCAAATTTTGTGATTAAAGCATACAAAGGTTTTGCTATGTCAGCAAACTTGTGTACAAATTTTCTATAATACCCGCAATGTCCCATGAAAGTTTGAAGTTCCTTTACATTTGTTGGTCTTGGTAGTTCCACTATGGCCTTAATTTTCCTTTCATCAGTTGAAATTCCATTTTTGGAGACTATGTGACCTAACATTCTCCCTTGTCTTACAAAGAACACACATTTCTCTGGATTTAAACATACTCTGTATGTTCTACATTTCCTAAATATATTTTCTAAATCTTCCAAATGATCCTATCTTTTTAATGAAAAAGTACAAAGATCATCCACATAAATTTCCATTATATTCCTCAAGAATTCTTTGAAGATATGACACATCAATCTTTGAAAAGTTGCTGGGGCATTAGTTAATCCAAAGGGCATAACCCTAAAAGCATAAATTCCCCATTCTGTAGAAAAGGCAGTTTTATGTCGGTCTTTCAAAGCTATGGGTACCTGATTGTATCCTGAAAAACCATCCAAAAAACTATAGACCTCCTTCCCTGCAACTCTTTTTAAAAGATGGTCTGTTATGGGCAATGGGTAGCTATCTTTTATAGTTGCAGCATTCACTTTTTTCAAGTTAATGCATACCCTGAGTTTCCCATTCTTTTTTGGTACTACAACTATAGGAGATATCCATTCTGTATACTCAATCTCATAGATGAAATTGGCAGCCCGCAGCTTGTCAATTTCTTCCTTTATTTTGGCAAAGTATTTGTCATTGAATGTGTAATGTCTTTGTTTGCTAGCCTTTGCATCAGGTGTAATAGGAATCTTACGCTCACAGATTTTAGGGTCAATTCCTTTCAAATCCTTGTAGCTATAAGCAAACACATCCCTATAGCTTCTGGCCAAATTTCTTAATGCTTCCTCCTCTTGATTTGTCATGTCATCAGCTATTACAATATGTCTTTCTTCCCCCTCTTCCTGGGTGATCATTACCTTCTTAGTTTGTTCCTCATTGTCATATGCCTCCCCTCTTTTCTTTTCTCTCTTTGGTTTCATTTTTAGAAGTAGTCTGTCTTCTACTTCATAAGTCTTGAAATTTGCAGGTACATCAAATTGTTGATCCTTGTTTGTCATTTTCTCATTTTTTTCATCCTCTTGGTCTTTTTCTATTTCCTTATGTTTGTTTTTTCTATATTGCCTGAGATTTTGTCTTTTATTGCATCTGTAGCTTTTACCTCTTCCAAATATTGTGTTTTACCATTTTTCAATATCATTTCTTCTTCCTGGTCCTTTTTTGTTTTTGATACCTTTATCATTTGTATTCCTATGTGAAAGACATCATATCCTTCTTCATTTTGGAATTTCACTCCCACATACTCATCATTGGCTAGATCCATGGTATCCAAAATCTGGTTCCAACCATAAGGCTCAAATTCTTCATCTTTGAATTTTTGTGGTATATAGCTCTCATCCTGTAATTTTCTCCCTTCTACACAATCTTCTTTTCTTAATCTTCTTTTTCTATTTGTAAGGTTCCTTATCACATTGCATTTCCATATTGATGATTGTGTTTCATTCTGATCTTCAATCTCTGATTCTTCACTTAGTTCTTGATTTTGATGTAATTTGAACCATTCTTGAGGGGACATGTCACAATATTGACCATTTCTTAGATTCACTCTAGTTATCCTTCCTTTGCTCTAAAGATATAGGCAATCATTACCCCAATCTTGCACAATTTGCATTTGTCTCATAAATGGTCTTCCTAGGATAATTTCATATGAAGTGGATTGTGGAAATTCAACTATGGCAAAAGTATGCTCTATTTCTATTCCACATATTTACACAATCACCTTTTCCCATATTCCTAGTGGTTTTTCTACGTGTCCGTCTGCAAGTTGTAATATCATTTTAGTGGGTATTAATTCATTCCTTCCACACCTTTCCCAAGTTTGTTTAGTCATGATGGCCACACCTGATCCACTATCCAATATAGCTTTGGCATGATTTTTACCAAATTGTATTCTTAGAGTTGAGTTTCCGTCTTCTCCTTCACAATATCCTCCTATTTTATCAATAGGAATGTACAACAAGTCCTCCAATTCTTGTTGTTGTGGATCAAAATTCTTTGGATTTGCTTCCCACTTTTTCATATTGTGTTGCAAGTGAGGATTTTGTTTTACCAATTCTTCCATTGTAGTGTGGTATAAAATTGTACATTGCTTGTCTATATTGATTTGGAAGGTTATTTGTGCATTATCTTCCAGATCAAGAGTTTTCCTTGTTTCTGTTGCATTTGCTTCCCCAACTGTTGTTGGACAATTGTCAGGTTCCCTCATTTTAAGTTGTGTTTCCTGTATGATTTGTTTGCATCTTTGCATTCTTTCATGCTCTAAATCTGGCATACGGTAAGCCATTACATGGTCTGTAGGATTTGGTCCCTCTTGAGTTCTTCCCTTATATGCTCTTATCAAAGTTTCCAAACTTTGTGAATTTTTTGCCTCTTGCTGAGTTGGTTTATTCTGAGGTTGACTATTGTTTGACTATTCTATAATCTCTTCTTCCAAATTTTTTCCATTTCTCATTTTTTTCTCCCATCTCCCTTTTTGTCTATTTTTCTTTTCCTTTGGAAATGAATTCTTCTTTTGTTCCTTAGTTGTTTCTTGTTGTTTAGTGTTGGTGTGTGAAACACCACAAGAACTAAACTAATGTGGTATTAGAAGACCTCCATAACCATCATTAGCTTAGCAATACTCACATTGTAAGTCTTCATCTCTAAACTTAGTGAAAATCCAAATTTCACTTCACAGAAATCTGCGCCTTTTCTTCAATCCTTCAATCTGACCTGTATTAGCTTAATCTTTGCCAAATCTTTTGATTACTTGCTAAGAGAAGTTCTTGCTAGTGTTAAGCAACACATAACAAACAAAACTTTCAAGCAATAACTTCACAATCCTCTGATTTTGTACCAATCTTTACACTATGTCTGAAAACTGAAAGTTTACTTCATCGATTTGACATACCTTCACTCTTAAACTGATTTCTCTGAGTACGCGTCCCGTTTCTCAAAGATCTTTTGACCAAATGTAGTTGAGGATAATAGCTTTCAAACGAGCTATCACTTACCAAAAACTTTACACCATGCTTCGAGATCTGACCTTCAGAAGATCAGTCAAATGTGCGCCAGAAAAGTCGTAACTGTCAACTAACTTTCATAGTCATATGAAATGACTTGAGACTCAATGTACAATAGGAATTAGGCACAATGCTTCTACACAAACATGTGTTGATTATCAGAGAAGGTGTGTACAAAATGGCTTGGCCTAATTTTGCTCACAGCCATGGAAAACTCTATCAGACTCAGAAGTTTTCTCTCACCATCTCTCTCAGAAATTACACGACTTTTCTCTACTTCCTCAAACTACAAAATTGAGTTCTCTCTTACATGTTTCTGACTCAAATTAACTTATATACCTATGGTTTACATTCATCTAGACTTGAACTCGTAAGTTCTAAAGATCAATTACAAATCTAGACTCTAATTTTGCACTAATTTACAATAGTGAAATTGTCCCTTCACTTAGGCTTGATTTTCTGTAGGTCTTTCCTTCACTTCTTCTTTCCTCCATCATATGTCTCCATATGTCTTCATATATCGATGCCTAATTAGTGAGTGAAGCCCCAACAGCTCCCCCTCAATCACTAATTAGCATAATTTGACTTCTTCACATAATCTCCTTCTCTTTTATTCCTGCCATCTCCTTGAACTTACTTGTCTTTACTCCATCCAAGCTTTTTGTCATAATATCTGCAATCTGATCTTTTGTGGAAGTGTACACTACTTCAATCTCTTTCTCCATTACCTTTTCTCTAAGAAAATGGTACTGTATCTCTATGTGCTTTGTCCTTGCATGAAACACAGGATTTGCTGCAAGATATAATGAACTCATGTTATCTCCATGAATGATGGGTATACCTTGATCAATTCCCAAGCTTTTGAATAATGTCTGCATCCATATGACTTCCTTTGCTGCTTCCACAAGTCCTTTGTATTCAGCTTCAGTTGATGATAAGGCCACTGTGTGTTGTTTCTTTGAACACCAACTCACAAGCTTATCTCCAATGTATATCATGTAGCCATGTGTAGACCTTCTGTCATCTTGACTTCCTGCCCAATCTGAATCACTATAGGCTCTCAATCTTATATCTGATGTAAAAGGATAATACAATCCTTCTTTCAAAGTCCCTTTGATATATCTAAGGACTCTTTGACCTGCAATCCAATGTGGATCCTTTGGACAATGCATGAATTGGGAAAGGACACCAACTGCATAACTAAGATCAGGCCTTGTTAGAGTTGCATAAATCAAACTTCCAACTAGAGATTGATACTTCCTCATGTCTTTGAACTCTGCACCATCATATCTACTGAGTTTGTGATTGACTTCTAATGGTGTAGATGCCTCTCTGCAATTCTCCATGTTAAACTTCTTTAGAAGATTCAAGAGATACCTTTCTTGTGATACATAAATGCCATGCTCTGCATAAGTGATTTCCATTCCAAGAAAATATGATAATTTTCCTAGATCACTTATCTTGAATTCTCTTTCAAGTAACTTCTTCACCTCCTTGATTCCTTCATTTGAGGTACCTGTAATTATAATGTCATCTACATATATACAAATGTAGATCATACCTTCATCTGTTCTTTTGATAAGTAAACTTGCATCTGCCTTTGAACTTTGGTACCCAAGGTCATTAAGATACTTTACAAGTCTATAATTCCAAGCTCTTGGAGCTTGCTTCAAACCATAAAGGGCTCTTCTCAACCTGCAAACATAATTTGGAAACTTATGATCTGCAAACCCTTGAGGTTGCTCCATGTAAACCTCATCTGATATATATCCATTCAAAAATGCATTCTTAATGTCCAATTGACTCAATGTCCATCCTTTTGATGCTGCAATGGCAATGATTGTTCTTATGGTTGACATCTTTGCCACAGGACTGAATGTCTCATCATAATCTATGCCAAATGTTTGAGCATAGCCTTTAACCACCAATCTAGCTTTGTATCTGGCTATAGTTCCATCTGCATGCTTCTTAACTTTGTAAACCCATTTGTTTCCAATCACTTTCTTACCATTAGGTTTTGGGACAAGTTCCCAAGTTTTGTTCTCTTCAAGAGCATCAAATTCTTCCTTCATTGCTACTTCCCAATGTCTCTTACCCTTTGCTTCATCATAGCTTTGAGGTTCTTCATCTTCCTTAACCATGTAAGCATAATTTTTCTGAGTCAAGTAAGAAGTGTCATATGAATACCTTGTAGGTTGATTCCTTATTCTGGTTGACCTTCTTGGTTCACACTCTTCATGTCTATCTGGATGTACTTCTTCATCAAATATTGGTCCATCTTCATTCCTTCTATATGATCCAACTCTTGATGTGCTTGCTTGCATATGTTCTTCATCTCCATCTATCTGCATATGTGATTTACCTCTTGCACTCCTTCTTATCTCTTCTTCAAATGTTTCAAGATCACATTCTTTATCTGCATACCAACTCTTCTGTTCATCAAAAGTCACATCTCTGGAAACAATAAAATGTTTAGTTAAAGGACTCCATAGTCTATAACCCATTTGTTTTTCATCATACCCAATAAACACATATTTTTCTGCCTTTGGTTCAAGCTTATGTCTGAGTTGTGATGGCACATAAGCATAGGCAATTGACCCAAACACTTTACAATGATCAAGTGTTGGTTTCTTACCCCACCAAGCTTCATAAGGGGTCATACCATTCAAAGCTCCACATGGTAACCTATTCACAAGGTATGTGGCTGTATTTACAGCCTCAGCCCAAAGATAATTAGGGCAATTCTTTTCTTTTAACATTGCTCTTGCAAATTCAACCAATGTTCTATTCCTCCTTTCTGCCACCCCATTATGTTGAGGTGTATACCTGCAAGTTATCTCTCTCTTGATACCTGCATTCCAAAGATAGTCATTAAATTCTTGGGAGAAGTATTCTCCCCCTCCATCAGACCTTAGCCTCTTGAGTTTGTGACCTGTAACTCTTTCTGCATAAGTATGAAAATGTTTGAAGGCTCCAAAGACTTCTGATCTTTCCTTTAGAACATAAAGGGTTATCCACCTTGTAGCATCATCAATAAACAAAACATAATACCTAGATCCATTTATTGAACCTTCTTTTGTTGGTCCCCATACATCTGTATGTATGAGTTCAAGCAAACCATCATGCTTGAAACCTTTCTTCTGAAATGGTTGTCTATGAGCTTTTCCCATCTGACAAGCTTCACACTTGTATATCATATGTTGATTCTTTACATTTGGTAGTCCCAATACAGATTGATTCTCCACCATAGTTTTGATTCCTCTTTCATTGAAATGTCCCAATCTTTTATGCCAAAGATCTAACTCTGTAATTACTTCATCACCATGTGTAATTAGGGCTTGACCAACATTTCCTTGCACTTTGAGAGTAAAAAGTCTACCTTCCTTCTTACCACGAACAATGGGTTTGTATGCATCCTCTGGATCTTCAACAAATACCCCTTCATTTGTAAATCTGACTTGAAAACCTTTTTCCACTATTTGTCCAACACTAATCAAATTCTTTGGTATTGTTGGAACATACAAAACATTTGTTAATAAATCAGCTCCACTCCTGCACTTCACTTTTCCAATTGAATGCACATTGTGTTTTGTATTGTCACCTGTTTGTACTGTATGACTTGAATTTCCTTCTTCCAATTCTGACAATAATTCTATATTACCTGATAAATGATTTGAACAACCAGAGTCAATATAGAATACCTTGAGATCCTCCTTCTCTGATGAACTAATTGAATTCATCATCAATGTTGTATGGTTGTCATTCTGTGTATCATTTGCATAATTGTAATATGTAGTGTTGTATGATTGGTTCTGATTCCAATTTCTTCCACCACCTCTACCAAAACTTCCTCTTGAATTATGTCTTCCTCTTTGAAATTGATTCTGAAACCTTCCACCTCTACCTCTGCCATTGTTGTTCTGATTTTGATTTGCTCCTTGTTGATTGTGCCAACAATCATATGCTAGATGATTGCTCAATCCACAAATCCAACATGTCTTCTTGTTATTGTTCTGATTACCTCTACCTCTTCCATTACCTCGACCTTTGCCTCTGCCAAAACCTCTTCCTCTTGCATAATTTGCTTGAGTTGTTGACTCTTCTTCATCCTTTGCTTTGCCTTTATCTCCTTTCTTTTTGTTCTTCACATACAATGCAGAACTTTGACCTTTGTCTCCATCTGACTTTAAGTCTTGCTCAAATGTAAGCATCAATCCAAGTAATTGATTTAATTCTGGCACATAATGGTTTAATGAGAGTTCTGTTGAAAGTACAAAAGGCTTCCACCTTTCATCACCTCTTAATCCTGCAAGTAATTGAGCTATCAACCTATGATCTTCAATATCCTCATCAATAGATCCAAGGCTATCTGCCAAGTCTTTCATCTTAGTGACATAATCACTAATGTTCTGATTTTGCTTCTTCTTGAATGTGGTGAACTCTGACCATAAGCTAGCTTTCCTAGCTTTAGTGGTGTTTTGGAAGTGGTCTTCCAAAGCATTCCAAATATCTTCAGCTGTTTCTAAACCTCTGATATGTGGCAACAAGTGATCTGTAATAGTGTTGTATATATAAGCTCTTGCACTTGCATCTCTCTTCTGCCATAGCTTCAAAGCTTCTAACTCTTCCTTCCTTGGATGACTTTCATCTTCAAATTTAGGCTTCTCCTCTTCACCTGTCACATATACCATTAAGTCCTTACTCATAAGTAAGGCTTCCATCCTCATTACCCAAGCAGGATAGTTATCTCTGTCCAATTTGTCAATGGACACATGATCTGCCATGGTATCCTTGCTTCTGCTTCAACCTGTAAGTGTAAGGTTAAAGATTGATACCTTTTGTAGACCTTTACCCTTGGGAGCAACTTCGAAATACTCTTCTGATGACTTTTGGTTGTTGAACACCTCAGCTTCCTCCTTCTTTGATAAAGAACTCTTCAAATCTTCTTGTATCTGCTCTCCTTTACTTCTCAAGGACCTTATCTGCTCTGATACCACTTGTTGGTGTGTGAAACACCACAAGAACTAAACTAATGTGGTATTAGAAGACCTCCATAACCATCATTAGCTTAGCAATACTCACATTGTAAGTCTTCATCTCTAAACTTAGTGAAAATCCAAATTTCACTTCACAGAAATCTGCGCCTTTTCTTCAATCCTTCAATCTGACCTGTATTAGCTTAATCTTTGCCAAATCTTTTGATTACTTGCTAAGAGAAGTTCTTGCTAGTGTTAAGCAACACATAACAAACAAAACTTTCAAGCAATAACTTCACAATCCTCTGATTTTGTACCAATCTTTACACTATGTCTGAAAACTGAAAGTTTACTTCATCGATTTGACATACCTTCACTCTTAAACTGATTTCTCTGAGTACGCGTCCCGTTTCTCAAAGATCTTTTGACCAAATGTAGTTGAGGATAATAGCTTTCAAACGAGCTATCACTTACCAAAAACTTTACACCATGCTTCGAGATCTGACCTTCAGAAGATCAGTCAAATGTGCGCCAAAAAAGTCGTAACTGTCAACTAACTTTCATAGTCATATGAAATGACTTGAGACTCAATGTACAATAGGAATTAGGCACAATGCTTCTACACAAACATGTGTTGATTATCAGAGAAGGTGTGTACAAAATGGCTTGGCCTAATTTTGCTCACAGCCATGGAAAACTCTATCAGACTCAGAAGTTTTCTCTCACCATCTCTCTCAGAAATTACACGACTTTTCTCTACTTCCTCAAACTACAAAATTGAGTTCTCTCTTACATGTTTCTGACTCAAATTAACTTATATACCTATGGTTTACATTCATCTAGACTTGAACTCGTAAGTTCTAAAGATCAATTACAAATCTAGACTCTAATTTTGCACTAATTTACAATAGTGAAATTGTCCCTTCACTTAGGCTTGATTTTCTGTAGGTCTTTCCTTCACTTCTTCTTTCCTCCATCATATGTCTCCATATGTCTTCATATATCGATGCCTAATTAGTGAGTGAAGCCCCAACATTTAGCTTGTGCTCTTGTTATAGTATTTACATTTACTTGATCTTGGTCACTCAATTCTTCTTGCTCCGTTATGTTGATTGTTTTTAATGGTATGTTATTAGATGTGTTCTGTTGTTTTTGAGGATTTCTTGGACAATCCTTTATTAGGTGTTCCTTGCCACAATCCTTGCAATAAGCTCCTTCTATCCTTAGTGTAGGAGGTTGTGGACAGTCTCTAATGAAATGTTCCCCTCCACATCTATAACAAGTTATTTTTTGACTCCCTTTGAATTGAGGTTTTTGATTGGACATGTAATTATTGGTTATGTACATGAATGTAGCTGTATCCATTTCAATTCTCCCATTTCCCAAGTCTAGGGCTTGCAGTTCTGGTTCTCTCAGCTCATATCCTTCCCACTCTTCTTGATATCCTTCATTCCAATGATAATCTTCTTTGTAAGATGATCTTAGACTTGAGCTTTCTTCTTCTATTGGTGTGTATTTGATTGGTACCACATTTGTTGGTAGTGGAGGTTGTTGCCCAAGTACAGGTCTTGGTTGCTCAAAAAATCCAAATTCTCTTTGTGAATTATGTTGATTTGCATATTCTCGTTCCTTAATAGGTTGTTTATTGTAGAAGCATTCTTCTCTGGTATGATTTGTCCATTTTCTTTCCAATGTACAGTATTTGAGTGTTTTCCTACCTTGCAAATGTTGTGGTTTTTGACATGGACATTGTTGTACCAAATGATTTTCTCCACAATTATAGCATTTCTTATTTGTTGCTATCCTAGTGTTTATCAGATTTGTCTTGGTGCTAACTTCTAAGGCTTTGGAAATTGCTTGTGCTAATTCTTCTGCTGGTGGGATTTTATCTTCATTTGTTCTTGGTTGATCAAATGCTAATAGATCTTGTCCCCGGTTATCCTCTAAGTCTATTGCTTCCTTAACACATGCTCCTAGGTCTAGGCACCTTCTATAATACACCAAGGTTCTTAATTAGGCACTTCTCAATCCTTCTAAATAGAGATACTTGTCTTGCCATGGAGGGTACTTCTTCTCTGGGACATCTGTCAATGTATCGCTTGAATCTCCTAGCTGCCTCTCTGACATTTTCATCTTTTTGTTGTTTAAAGCTATGTATCAAGGTAGTTGTGCTATGTTTTATTCCAGTTTTTGAGAATTCCCCTATGAAGGCTTCTAGGAAAGATTCAATATCCGGATACATTTCCTTTCTCAAGGGAATGAACCAAGGGTTAGACCAAATGCTTCAAATTGCACTTTATAATCCTCAACTTCTTCTGCTCTAATTAATTGTCTAAATTCTGCAGCATGAGCATGAGGATAAGAATATCCTTCATATTGAGTCTTCATGCATTTGGCTACCTGATAGGGCCTAAGCATTCTTCCCTGATTTTGCCACTAATGTCTCCTTCTAAATGGAAAATCATTAAGTCCTTCTGCTTCTCTTTCAAATGGGTTTGGGGAAGTATGTATTCTCCTACCTTGTTGTTGTTCACTATTATTGTGAGTTTCATGTTGTCTTGCCAAGTCTGGTTGCCCTAGGTTTTGTTCCCAAGGTCTCTTGTCTGCACATTGCCCTAAGTCATTAGAGTTTTCTGGGTCCTGTGAGAAGATGTATACACATCCCTGTCTATCCTCATATCTGCCATCCTTGAATTGTGATATTGGTGTTATATTCAGGGGAACTTCTAAGTTTGTGAATCTAATGAGAAACTTATGCATCCCATCCTCATATACATAGGTTCCAAACCTATTTGTATACATATATTTGAGAATATTTTAGCACTAGTTTCAAAAGATTCATTGGTTTCATTTAGATTTTCCATATTATTTTCTTGCCCAAAATCTTTTTCTTGTAATTCTCCTATCACTGGTTCTATCTCCTTCCTTCCTAGATCTTTTTTAGGAGGTGTGTACAATTTATTACCAGATCTAAGAATCATTCAACTTACTCACAATCTTTTTGAAGAAAATTGTGTTTCCCACGATTCTGTGAAGAGAATCGTGTTTTTCATGATTCTATGGTGAGAATCGTGTTTTTCATGATTCTGTGGTGAGAATCGTGTTTTCCACGATTCTGTGGTGAGAATCGTGTTTTTCACGTTTCTGTGGAGAGAATCGTGTTTTCCACGATTCTGTGGAGAGAATCGTGTTTTTCACGATTTTGTGGAGAGAATCATGTTTTTCACGATTCCGTGGAGAGAATCGTGTTTTTCACGATATTTTCTCTCGACTATCCCTCCAAGCTCTTGACCTTTTCTTAGTTAGGCTCTCAGTCTCACTAACCTCGTACTCTTTTCCTGGCCTAATTCCTGGTTTTGCTTAAATGCCTTAGCTCTTGTGACTGCTTGCACTGGTGTAGTGGAAGCCACACTTCCCGTGGATTCTACTACTAACCCAATGATGTTGATAGGAGTGATTTTTGGCATATTGGTGGGGTACTTAGGACAATCTCGTAACAAGTGCTCCTTTCCACAATCTGGGCAAAAACCTTGAATTGTCACAGATTGGGGTTTTGTAGGTGTAGGCATAGGGCAATCATGAATGAGGTTATCTCCTTGACATCAGTAGCATGGTCCTCTAGGAAATGGAGGTCTTATCTGCCTAGGTTGGGGTCTAGAGTCAAGATTTGCATACATGATATTTGCACATTTTGGCTCCCAACTAGGTTCACTCGGGTCTTCATAATAGTATGACTCATTATGCTTAGGTGATTGCTTATAGTAAGCATGTGGACTATCAATATGAGTCGAGTCAAAGTTGTGATCATTTGAGTCACTTTCTGAAAGCAATGATGATACTGGCACTAAGGCTCTATTCATATTTTCTTCAGCAGCTGCATACTTTACATGGATCACATTGGTTGGAGATGGAGATTGTTGTGCTAAAACTGGTTGAGGTCTCTGTTGCCCTTGATAGGGTGGTTGGTAGGGTTGTTGGGGCCTACCATATTGTTGTGGTGGTACTGGTTTTGGTATCTTCCTGTTGTGGATATGGTTGAGGATACTTTTGTCTAACAGTTTGTTTGTTATATGGGTAGTCTTGTGTAGTGTAGTTGGTATATCTCCTTTCTATGGTGAAGTATTGGATGTTTGGGTTCACTTGGGGTTGGTCCAGGCACACATTAGAAATATGGTCTCCTTTACAGGTGTAACATCGTTTCACAGGGGCAAATCTCGGTATTTTTTTGCTAGAGACTCCTAACTTCTAAGCTACATTGTCTTCAAGTTCCTCAATAGATGTGGATGGATTTGAATTGAGGCTAGTTGAGCTATCTGAATATTTGTAGATTTTTGAAAGCTCTAATTCCTCCCCCCTATGTTATCTTTAATATCAATGCACATGTGTAGACACTCATCTATGGATCTAGGGTCTTTTAGGTACACATAGGATCTCAATGCACTTAACAAACCATCTAAGAATAAGGCCACTTGTTTGGTGGGTGTAGGTAACTCGAGCATCGGGTATCTCTCTAGGTATTGCCAAAATCTTCTTCGTGCAGGTCGCACTGTCTCTTGAGGTGTTTGTTTAAAACTATGATCAATGAGGAAGTGTTGTGCCTTATGCCACTCTTTGAAAATTTCGTGATGAAGGCTTCTACCAGTTGATCTATGTTTCTAAATTGCCTTTGTTGTAGTGGTTGAAACCACGTAAGGACCGTGTTCTTAAGGGTTAGACCAAAAGCGTTGTACTCTATGAATAGGTCATCAACTTTCTCAGCTCTCAAGACTTGCCTAAATTCTACCACATGATCATACGGGTATCCACTGCCATCAAAGTGGTTCTTCATGGACTTAACCAATTGTGTAGGTCTCAAGGTCCTAGTGTGTTCTCTAGGCCTAGGCAGAGGGAATTCATCTACATTTCTTTGATTCCTTGGTTTTGTATGTCTCTCATTTTCCATTCTATCTATATCTATTTTTGTTATTTCTCTTCCGAGTAGGTTAGTGAAGCTTACTTCAGGCCTCTCTCTACTCCTATCCCACTGAACTCCATATGCCTGAGATGTCCCCGCTCCTTGGTGACCATAAGAGACATTAGATCTTGGTTGGAGAAAAACAAATTCACCCTTCCAAGTGTATGTATGCCTACCATGCTCCAAGACCACAAAGCCCTTTCTGAGGTATTGTCTAAGTAGGTCACTTTCACTAGGGTATTTGGGTCTTTGAATTCATAGATGGTGAGCACTCCCACTTCAATAGGTTGGCCACGCTTATATCTCCAGAATGCTTCATCTGTCTCTCGATTTAAGAGCAAGTTTATGCTCTTATCGTCCTGGGGAACCCACTCTAGAGTGATGATTCTAATCAGGAAAGAATTGCCTCAAGGGGTTCTTAGCTCTCCTCCTAAGTTCCCTTGCTCTATGTCACCTATTTTTGCCTCTAAAATTATGTAGCCAAATTCGTCAGTCCTGTTTGGATCAGTGATGACTACATACATTGTTCCTTCTTTATCTATGTATGACCCATTTTCAAATTTGACTATTGGATGTTCTAGTCCAATGGGTTGATCTGGGTTCTTTATTTGGACCACAGATCTTCTTAGACTATCCTCATAGACGTGAGCACCTAATTAGTTGGTCTTGATATATTCCAATTGAGTTTTGTAGGGACCCTCTGGTTTTTCTAGGTATGCCACTCCTGAGCTACCTACGGGTCTCTCCATGCTATAAGACATCTCAGAGTCCCTCATTTATGGACTTAGAATGTAAGGGTAGTCACTCAATTGCTAGGCCCAAGACCTAGTGGTATGGTTAAACTAGCCTCGGAAGATATAATATGTCGACGGTCTCTCCCTAGGTGTCTTCTTTATCTCAGGTTCATATGCCCTACTAATTAACCGAATGACCCTTGTACAACCACATTGCTTGTTCCTTAATATCAATCACTTGTTTCTTTTAATTTCTTTAAGATGTATTTCCTTGGCTTTGAATATGCATCCTAAGGAGTAGTTAAGTTTTTCGTACTTGATTTTCTTCATCCAATTAGATTAAATTCTTTGTTTTTAGGTTGTCCCTTGACTACAATTAACTCTATGCTTGGACTTGAGAATGTAATGGTTCTTAGAACTTGAGGGTTCCTATCGTACCCCTAGTCAATCAAAACATCTACTCGCACTTAGCCTAAGCTAGGAATGGACTGAGGGGGTTGAGAGATCTTCCAACCTCAAGTCGCTTCTCCTTGCTTCACTCATCTACCCAGGAAGCGTGTTCCCAAGCCTGGGCACACTAGCACTTGCTTCGATCTCTCCAAGATCTCTCAATGATCTTGTAAAAATTCCAAGTTTAGCTCAAGATTTTACCTTCAATTGAGAGAGTTTGATTCAGACACTTTTACAACCCCCCTTTTTTTCTTTTGTAATGCCAAGAAATTTCCTCTAGGGTTCCCTTGGTGTTCCTACCACGAGCTTTCCAACGAGCTCTAGAGCTCAAAAAATGGATTTCATATGAAAAAGTTATGCAAGCCAGGGTTCTAGGGGTTAAGATAGCCCAACAGGCTTTCACAGGATATTAACATATTTTTCAAAGGCCTCTCAAGTTGCATAAATAAATGAGCTTAAAAAATGCCAAATTTTAGCACAAAATTTTCAAGAATTTACCCCTTCAATTTTTGGCAAAAATATATGTCTATCGTGATAGACAACATCTGTCGTGATAGATGCTATCTGTCACGTGTGGGTATCTATCACGATAGATAGTGTCTATCGGATATCGGTCTCTCACGATAGAAAGGGTCTATCGTGGGGTCGTGTCTGTCGTGATAGATGGGTGTCTATCATGATAGACGCTATCGATCATCTGTCGTGAGGTTGTCTATTGCGATAGATGGGTGTCTCTCACAATAGAGGGGGTCTGTTGTGTGTTGTGAAGGTTGTCTGTCCCAATAGATGGGTGTCTATCGTGATAGATGGGGTCTGTTGTGTGTTATGAAGGTTGTCTGTCGTGATAGAGGGTGTCTATCATGATAGACAAGGTCTATCGCGATAGATGGTGTTTGTTGCGATAGACGGTGTTTGTCGTGATAGATGGTGTTTGTCACGATAGACTGAAAAACGCAAATTTTTGGGATTCTTCTGGTGATTTGGAGTGCTCTAATGGTGTAGTTTATCGTGTTATGCATGCAAACCCAAAATACTAACTTTCTCTATCTGTTGCGATAGAGAGAGGTCATCGTTTGGGGCCTGTGCAAAGGTCTATCGTACCTGTGCAAGCTGCTAGAGATGGTGATACAGCTAGAACCTATAACAAAAGCTCAAAAACACACCAAAACTGATTGCACATAAGCTCTCTCTCTCTCTCAAATGAAATGAGGGAAATGAGGTGGGAAGGCGAATATGACCAAAAAACTGAAATTTTTCTGAAGGTGGAGATGGAGGTGGGAGGTGGTGAGGATGATGGTGATGCAAAAGAAAAGAAAAAATGATGAAAAGTAAAGAAAATTTTAGATTTTACCTATGAATCTAATGTCAAAATTCTACATCTTACCATCACACGCTCGTCCTCGAAGCTCTGTCCCCGACAACGGCATCAAATTTGGTGTGAGTATAGCACAATGGCAAGTACCAACGTGAGGAAATCCACGTCATAATTGTCAATCTGTGGAGAGTGGAGACGTGAGGACTAAGTATGAAGACTTTGATCAAGTGATGGAACAAAGTGCATGAATAAGAAGCACACAAGCATGCACACACATACACACACACACACACAAGGTAAGAACAAAGGGAGGAACAATGGAAATCCTTTTATTACTCAAAAACTCTCTTGCACAAGCTCAAATCACTAACAAGCTCCCCCTCAAAATGAGCTCTTTAGATATTTTATAGATTTTCACTAGCTTTTGGCCTTGTCTAGACCTAGTGTTCGGCCTAGTTAAAATTTAGGTTCTAGAGCTTATTTGAGGGCTAAAAAGGAATCATACAATTATGAAAATTAATACATTACTTCTTCTAACACTCCTCAAGCTTGAGGACTCCTTGGCTTGAATAAAGTGGAGTCTAATCTATAAAAAAGGGTATTTACAATGTTTGTGTAGTGATGAAAATCACTTTGGATTGGAAATTATATCTGGAAAAAAAGTATTAGGCCTTGTTGCTGGATTGGTGCTTGACTGCTCCCTATGCTTGACGGTTCTCCTCCTTGCTTGTATGCCAACATCTGGTTTCTGTTTGATAAATGCTTGACCAAGGATTACAAGTGAGGTTCAATTTTGATGGGTTATATGTAGAAGAATACAAATAGGATGGAAAAATGATTACCAAAGGAAACAAAGTGGGTAGCATGTTCACTTAAATGTGAAAATTCCTGAATTGAATGCAACCGTGTTTGCAAAAGGTGCAGGAATCATTATTGATATAGAAATCTAGCACAAACAGATTGGACATGCAAACTTGCAAAGGCTAAAATTGATGCAGTCAAAGGAGATTGTCCATGGACTACCAAATTTCAAGCTTGCAGAGATGCAAAAGGTATGTGTAGCATGTCAATTTGGAAAATAGTCAAGAGCATCATTTCCACATGACAAAGCATGTTAGTGAGATCATACTAAAATAGTACAGATGTTAGGGGTCCTACAAAGACCACATCTATGGGTGGTTGCAAGTTTTATGTTACTTTCATTGATGACCATACATGAAAAGTGTGGGTTTATTTCATGAAAGAGAAGAGTGAGGTGTTCACTCACTTCCAAATTTTTAAAGCTATGGTGGAAAAGCAGATAGGGAAGTATATTCAGACATTAAGATCTGATGGAGGAGGTGAATACATGTCAAATGAGTTCAACAATTTTCTAAAAAATCATGGAATTCGACGTCAATTTTCATGCAGGTACACACCACAATAGAATGGCGTTGTTGAATGCAAAAATAGACATATTCTAGAAATAGCAAGAGCCTTGATGGCTGAGAAGAATATGTCTCATTGTTATTGGGTAGAAGTTGTTCATACCATTGTATACATCATGAACAAAACTTCGACTACTGTTGTACATCAAGTTACACCTAAAGAGAAGTTTACAGGTAAAAAGCCAAACTCATCAGATTTGAAAGTTTTTGGCTATATTGCATATGTACATGTTCGAGATGAATTGAGGACAAAGCTTGATCCAAAAGCAGAAACAGTGTGTCTTCATTGGATACTCCCTTGAGCAAAAGGGATATAAATTTTATAACCCACTCACACGACAAGTGAAGGTGAGCAAAGATGTGGTATTTTGATGAAATGTCAAGCTTCTATGCATGTGCCAAAGAAGGACTAAATCTTGAACCAAATGACTAAGAAAATGCTGAAAAATCAAGTGCAAAATCTCAAGCTTTGAGTGGACCAAATGCATCACCAAGAAATAGTTCCAACTCAAATCCATGGAGTGGAAGATTGCATGGAAGTTTCAGTCCAACAAATTCATAAAATACATCCAAGAAAGGAAAAGAAATGCTTCTTGTTGGTCATAAAACATGTGCCGGTTTTGAAGACATTGATAGAGATTCAAGCGGTTCATAAAAGAGTCTTGATGAGGAACTTGGATTGCGCTATGTGAAGACTCCACAAGTAAGAAAGGCACATGTAGATGATATAAGGAAAAGTGACCCAGGACCAAGAAGATCTGGGAGGATACGGGATTCAGTGCAACGATTTACATATGATAGTTACAGGGCTTGTCATTGTGCCTACATGACAAAGGTAATACAAGATGCTGAACCTTCTTGTTTTGAAGATGCAATATTCCAGCGTAGTTCATCCAGACTGCTGTATTGTTCTTTCTGTGAAGAGATGGATATGTATGTGCTTGAAGATGAAGAGGTGTTGCAGAATCCTTGATCTACACCAGCCAAATGAACTCTAGGAGTATTTGGTGGGCCCTTTTAGCTTGCCAATGGATGTATTAGACACCCTATGTACCTTGGAAGATCACTCTCAAAAAGATAGATCAAAACAGATAATTTGGAGTTAGCTCAGATGTGAAGAACTTGCTATTTTGGTTCATACACATGTCCAGTGTTTTCAATATTTTCTGAGCACAGCAACAATTAGCTTAATTCCTCTTGGGGAAGTCTTGTTAACTTAAAGAGAACTTTCAAGAGTAATCTCATAAAACATAATGAACCACACACTGAGAACGATGTTTAGCAAGTGATGACATCATCCCGATTTCCATGGGCTGCTATAGTAATGAGACCAGTGAGTAGAAAAATGAACATAACTCCAGATTTAAGAATCCAATGATTATGAAAATTTGTATGGTTATAATAAACAATATGGAAAATCCAAAAAGTTTTAAATCATTGAATTTGGGTAAGTATACACTGAGAAACAGCTCTAACAAGATGAGTAAAAGTTTTGAACTTGTAGAGCTTTGTGCCATCCAATGCTTTGGTTAGAATATCTGCACATTGTTGATGAGTGGACACATATGATATTTGAATCTCTTTGCTTAGAACCATCTCTCGTACATAGTGATAATGAACTTCAATATGTTTAGTCCTTACATGAAAAACATGATTAACAGCCAAATGAATAGAACTCATATTGTCACCAAAAATAGTTGGAGTTCCAAACTCCAATCCAAGATCTTTGAATAATGTCTTCATCGACATAGCTTCTTGTGTAGCTATGGCAAGAACTTTATATTCAGCTTCAGTAGAAGAGAGAGCAACTGTGGGTTGCTTCTTCGATGACCATGAAATAAGCTTTGAACCTGCAAAGGTAAGATAACCTGAAGTGCTCCTTCTATCTTCCTTGGAGCTAGCCCAATCTACATCAGAAAATAGCTTCAACCCTAAATCAGATACATAAGGATAATAAAGTCCTTCATTTATGGTTCCTTTGAGATACTTGAGAATCCTTTTGGCAGCATCCATGTGTGGTTTCCTTGGTGTGTGCATAAATTGACTTAGCACACTCACACTGTAACATATATCTACTCTTGTCAATGTGGCATAGTTGAGACTACCCAGTAGACTTTGATATGATGTGATGTCCTCTATAAGTTCACCTTCATGTGAGCTCAATTTGTGATTGACCTCCATTGGAGTACCTGCAATCTTACAATCTTGCATCTTGAATTTTGCCAACATGTCCTTAATGTACTTTCTTTGAGTGAGAAACAAACCATGATCTTTGTAGACAACTTCCAAACCTAGGAAGTAGGTAAGTGAACCCAAATCACTTATCTCGAACTCTTCTCTTATTTGATCTTTGATCTTCTTCATACCATCTGCATCATTTCCTGTCAATATAATATCATCTCGATATACACATAAGTAGATGACCTCAGAATTTTTCTTTTTGATAAAGAGTGAAGGATCTGCCTTGCTTGGTTGAAAGCCTTTGTCCTGCAAGAATGAAACAAGCCTGAAATTCCAAGCTCTTGGAGCTTGCTTGAGACCATACAATGCTTTGTTAAGTTTACACACATAATCGGGATAAACTTGATTCTCAAAACTAGGTGGTTGTGCCATATATACCTCTTCTGTTATCCAACCATTCAAGAATGCATTCTTTACATCTAGTTGAAGTATCTTCCAATTCTTGGAAGAGGCAATACTAAGCAAAACCCTAATAGTAGGCATCTTTGCCACAGGAGAGAAGGTCTCCTCATAATCAATTCCCTGAGTTTGTGCAAAGCCTTTTGCTACAAGCCTTGCCTTATACCTATTAATGGAACCATCAGAATTCTTCTTGAATTTATAGACCCATCTTGAGCCTATTACCTTCATGGATAAAGTCTTGGGCACCAAATCCCAAGTGTTGTTTTCCTCAAGTGCTTCAATCTCTTCCTCCATTGCATGCTTCCATTCTGATTTTGCTTTGGCCTCTTCAAAGGATGATGGCTCCTCTTGGTTTATGTCCTGTGCTATGTAGATAGAATGTTTAGGTACTAATGAGATGGCAAACCCATACCTTTCTGGTTTTTTCTTTTCCCTCATAGATCTCTTAGGCCATGATGTGATGATTCTACCTCATGTCCAAGTTCCTGCAATTTTGCTTTACCTTTAGACTTCCATGCTTTGATCTTTTCCATCTGAGATTCTTCATCATCCTCTGAGGTGTCTTGTTATTCAATCTTTGGTTGTTCTCTACCAACCTTTGGAAAATCTTCTTCAAGATCATATGGTAAATTGACCTTCTTGCATGAATCTTCATACCATGAATTGTTTTCATCAAAAACTACATCTCTGCTTACCAAGAATCCTTTGTTGGTAGGGTCGTATAACATGTAACCCTTTTGATTGTTGTCATATCCAATAAATACACACCTTTCTGCCTTTGGATCCATCTTGCCTCTAACCTATGAAGGAACATGAGCAAAAGCAATACATCCAAAAAATTTACAATGATCTAAGCTTGGTCTTCTTCCATTCCAAGCTTCATATGGAGTCATCCCATCAAGGGATTTTGAAGGCAACCTATTAATCAAGTAAGTGGTTGTAGATACAGCCTCAGCCCATAGATAATTAGGCAAATGCTTTTCATTTAACATGGACCTTGCAGCTTCAAGGATTGTCCTATTCCTCCTTTCTGCCACTCCATTTTGCTCAGGAGTGTACCTTGTAGTTACCTCTCTTTTGATTCCTCTTTCTTGAAGAAAAGAATCAAACTCATGGGAGAAGTATTCTCCCCCTCCATCTGACCTTAGCCTTTTTAGTGATTTACTTGTTTGATTCTCCACAAGAGCCAAATATCTTTTGCAACATGAAAAAACTTCATCTTGTGTTTCATAAAGAATAGGATAGTCCATCTACTGCAATCATCAATAAAGGAGACATAATACCTTGATCCAGATATTGAAGCTTCCTTGCTAGGCCCCCATACATCTGTATGAACCAACTCCAAGAGATCTCCATGCATATAACCTTTCTTTGTGAATGGTAACCTGTGAGACTTTCCAAATTGACATGCACTACACTTATAAATCATATGTTGTTTTGACAAGTTAGGGAGTCCAAGTACACTTTGGTCCCTGCAAATTTGTTTTAATGACATTTCACCAATATGTGCTAACCTTTTGTGCCATACTTCCAATTCTGTGAGTGTCTGACTACCATAATTAAAGAAAGCAATGTTTCCCCATGTCTTCCTCTACCTGCATGTATCTGCTTCATCATCCACTTTCTTTGACTTTCCTTTGTTTAGCTTTGGACTTTCTTTTATCAGTATATAAGGCTGAAGATTGATTACCTTTAGAGCTTTCTCCATTTTTGATAAGCTTTGCCTCTTGAGTAAGTAGTTGTCCAATGAGTGTATTGAAATCAGGTACATGCATGTCCATGTACAAATCCATAGCTGTGGTGAATGCTTCCCACTTGTCATCTGCCTTCAAGCCATTGATGACCTACCTTACAATTTGCTCTTCAAAACTATTACCTCTCTTATTTTGGTATCGTATCATGCATATACACTTGAGGTATCGCAATACCATTCTGGTATCATATCATCGAGTGACGGTATTGCAATCGTGGTTGGAGTGATATCGTATCGTTTCTAGACTGGTATCATATCGTGTCAATCAAAGGTATCGTATAGTGGCTATTTCCAGTATCATATCGTCTGGATAGCAGTATCATATCATGGAAGTTGGTATCGCCTTGGTGGTATCGTATCGCCTCAAGTGGTATCGTCTGTAGTGGTATCATGGAAAAAGAGGTATCATATCGCTTATTCTGTGGTACTCCCAGAGAGATCTTGTTTCCCTGTTTTAACCCCCAGAACCTTGAACGGGCATAACCCATCACCACCTAGAGTAGGACCTTGAAGTCCTAGACATGATGCTTAAAGCATATCAAGCTAGAATCCAAGAAGGGCCAAATATGAAAGATCATGAAAAGTGTTACCCCGAGCTGACCTAGAGATTGAGTAAACCAAGCTTTGTGCAAAGATGGTAGAATTGGCTCAAACCATTTTCGAGACTAGTCATCTGTTCAATTGCACAACCTTAGCCAAAACATAGTTACACTTTGATGGATTATTACAAAGGTTGGAAAAAATGATAGCTGAGTCGAGAAGGAAAGCTACATCACAAGTAATATCAAAAGTGAAAGGTGGTACAAGGAATAAGCAAAATATGCTTTCGGAATGAACCAGAAACTCAACAGTGGTACCTCCTATTTTTCAGGAATACGTAGAGATTGATCCTGAGATAGACAAGCTATGATTTCTCACAATATACTAAACCAAATGATTTTAAACTCTACAAGCAAAAAATGGACACAATATCTTTCCAATGAGTCCTCTTTTATCCAATTTGAAGCTCTCTAAAGAGAGGACAGCCTCTACAAGCTTACTATTGTTGAAGTCGATGATGCAAAAAAATGAAGGAGTAAGACAAAGATGGCCATAAGTGTATGTATATTGTTTCCATGTAATGTACAAGTGATTTGAAGTCTTTATATAGACTTTTCAAGTGCTCCACAACTTTTACAAGTGGAGCTTGAATTCAAATGAAGGTGGTAAAGGTTGTTGGAGGGAATCAATTCACTTTCTTACAATCTAGGAAATATGAAGATCTAGTTTGATCTAATTTTAGGTGATCTATTGATTGATTAATTACAACTAAACCACCAAAAACTCATGGAATTTGGGCTGTCTTTTTTTTTTTTTACATGTGTAAAGCTCTAGGCGTTTACAATGGTAAAAGATCCATAAAAAATCTTTTAAAAAAAATACAATAAATGCACATAAGTAAAAGAACTCTCCAACGGATATTTTTTCAACGTAATCCAAGCGATAGCTTTTGATGTAGATCAAATCCACATCAACCATAGCTGTTGGAGAATTCCTCTCCTATTTGAAGCGAAAAGTGTAGTAGATCTTCTCAGGATCAAGACTTTTACCTATAGTTGAACCTTAAAATGAAAACTCGTATCAACTGCAGAATACAATGAACATGAGATTTTGGTCACTCAAACTAGACACTAATAGCTTTCAAATGAGCTATCAATCACTTAATTTAGAGTAGTTTTGGTTTGGAAATTGGAAACTCTTTCCTCAAAACAGGTTACCTATCCACTCACTTAGGCTAGAAAATAGACTTCACTAAAAACTGAATAACTCACAGAGAATAATGAATTTCATAAAAATCTTATAGACAGAGGAAGTACTCGAGATAAGCTTTCCAACAAATATTTAAAATCTTTTGATTGATTCTCTTTTGGACTCCACTACTTGCTGAATTAAATGCTTCCATTTTTCATTTTTGTTTTTTCCTTTTTGCAAAATACATATGATCTTACTTCTTTATTTTAACACTCCCCCTCAAGCTCACATGTGAGCTTACAACTTCAGCCATATCCTACATGTTGATATCGTCCTTGAACCTCTTTAGCTTAGATGCATCTGAGGACTTTGTAAACATGTATGCAACCTCATCATTAGTTCTAATGAACTTTATATCCACATCCTTGCTGAAAACTTTTTCTTGAACATAATGATAATGCACTTCTATGTGTTTACTTTGTGCATGAAACAATGGATTGTTTGTCAAGTGAATGCTTGACTTATTGTCACCATAAATTGGAATGGTCTCTACTTGCACATCAAGATCAACCAAGAGCTTTTAATCCACATAGCTTCACAAGTTGCAAAGGCTAATCCTCTATATTTAGCTTCTATAGATGATAGTGAAACTTTAGTTGCTTCTTCAAGAGATCCAATTCTTCTCTACATAACGAGATAAAGAACACCTCAATTGGAGGTGCGTAGCTCAAGATATGCACAAAACAAGCACATGCTCTCAATTTCACTTTCACTTGCAACACTACTGCTCTGTGTGCTGCAATTTCGGTGACTTAACACTGAGAATCTGAATCTAAGTTCTTCTATAAAGTTGTAGAAACCTTTTCAAGCTATGCACAGCAAGTTGAACCATCTAATTCTGAGCTATAAAACTCAAGTTATAGCCAAAACACTAACCTGTTGTCCAAGTGAATGTAGATTCATCTTCTACATCAATCTGCATTTTTTGAATTTTTGGCAGTCTTCTACACCCCCCTGTTAAATTGTAGATCTCTATGTTAGCTACGCATAGAACTTTAGAACACATCAATAGGAGCTTTGTAACTCAAGTTATGGCCAAAATACTGAACTATTGTTAAGAGATGCCGACCTGCACTTTCACCTCTTGTGACCTAAGCTTCCATTGAAGCTTCTTGCACACAAGCCTTTAGCATACTCTGATACTAATGAAGGGCTTTGGTTTGTAGAACAAGAGGAGCAAGGAGTAGATGGAGGGAGAGAGAAGAGAGGAAAGATGCGCATAGATGCCTAGGAGCCTCGAAACCCACATAATGATCTCTCTTTAGGCAATGCTCTATATATGATGTATATAAATGAATATAGGGGTAAGGTCACATGAGCCTTACATACCCAACAAAATGTGTTGTCATTTGAGTTGTCCTTGTTGTTCTCTAAGTTGTGTTGGCTGGAATTTATGTTGTTGTAGCCTGTTCCTCTTCCTTGTGAGTCTCTTCTTGAGTTCCTTCCTCTACCTCGACCTGCATATAACATTTGGTTATGGCTAACCTTACCTTTCTTGCCTTCTCCTTGTTGAGCAACCTCTTCAGCCATAAGATTTGGTATAATCTCATCGAATATTGGTAGAGGATCTTTATAAATAGTGTTTGTGATGAGGGGCTTCCACTTTTCTTCACTCGTCAGGCCATTAAGGGCTATTTGGATGATTTCTTCCTCTTCTATCTTGCATCCAACTGATGCTAGCTGATATCGAAGCTCCTTAATCCTCAATGTATACTCACTAATGCTTTGGCTTGAACTTTTCTTCATGTTGTTGAGCTCCTTCTTGAGTTGCATCTTCTAAGACCTTATTGAGGTAGCATGCACTCTCCAATGCTTCCCAAACTTCCTTGGTTGTCTCTAGGCTTTGCACATGACCAATCATAGTGTTATAAATAACTTGTGAAATGAGGAACATCACCCTTCGATTCCTCTAGACATAGTCTATGATACTGAAGAGAACGAAATGATTGAAACCAAATGAACTACCTACAAGGGGACTTCAACACCCTATTCCTCTATTTGAGTGACCTCCCTTGCCTCTTTTGTAGCCAAATGACCATGAGCTCTCATGATGCGTTTGAGAGGTCTTCTCCATAACTCCTCCACTACTTTGAGCAACCACTCTTCTCTTCCACTTTAGTTTTTGGACTTGATTCTCTTTTGGACTCCTCTACTTGCTGAAGTAAATGCTTCCATTTTTCATTTTTGTATTTTTTTTCTATTTGAAGAAAATCCTTTTTGCAAAATATATATGATCTTACTTCTTTATTTTTAACACTTCTTTTATGCTATTATTGGCCTCTTGAATGAAGAGTTGTCCAAGAAAGATGTTGAAGTCTGGAGTTTGCACATCCATGATGAGATCATAAGCCGTCGTGAAGGATTGTCATTGCTTATCACTTTGAATCCCATTAAGAATTTGCCTCATGATAGCCTCTTCTTCAATCAGCTCTCCAATGGATGCTAACTAGTTTGCAACCTCCTTGAACTTGGTAACAAAGTCTATGATAGTTTGTTTAGGTGTCTTGTGCCACGAGGAAAGAGATAAGTAAGAGAGCTCACAGACACACACACATACACACTCACAATCAAAGAGAAGCACACCCTTAGATTGAGGCAATTAATGATCTTCGTCTTCTTCTATTACATAAAAAGGAAGGTACAAGAATGACATAAAATCAAGAATACAAGTACTGCAATAAAGAAAGACTAGTACATAAGGAAAAACCTAATTTCCATGAATGAGTGAGCTGGTAGGAAACAAATGTGCCATCAGTCTCAGTAGATAAATCTAATAAAGCTCAATCAAGTGTTCCTAACATACACTCGTGTGACCATTATACATATCAAAGAAATAAAAAAGTGATATGTGTCATCCTCGATCATCACATGGTGAGCTTGATATCTCAACACTCCCCCTCAGGCTCAATGCCATGTCCTCTAATCCAAGAATCTTTCGAAACTTCTTCAGCTTCTCTGCTCCAAGTGCTTTAGTGAAAATATCAGCCACCTCCTTATCTATTCTCACATAAACAAGATCAACATCACATGCTAATACCTTCTCTCAAATGAAGTGATAATGCACCCTCATATCAACAAGGTCCCGTGCTAACTGTATGCTACTAAGACACAGGAAGAAGACTTAGGCAATACTTGGAGAGATGCCCAATTCTAGAGCTAGCAATGCTGACCAAATGAGTGGAACCAGTATTGTTATTTATTGTCACTACCTCCCCGTGTCGGGATTGGGTAATTTCAATAGAAGCAACACCAACAACAATAATAGCAACACCAACAACAACAACATCAACATCAACAATAGCAACAGATTATACCCGCATGACCGGTACCTACCCAAGTTACATATACAAAATTTGGTGGATTTCCAGGTGATAATCCTGATGCTCATGTTTGTACTTTTGAAATTAATTATGTTGTACTCAACTATCCAGCAGATCCGACATATAAGGCTATAGTGTTCCAATCTACTCTTGTTAATGAAGCTGCTCGTTGGTTAACCAAATATGATATTAATCATTTCGATCAATATGACGATGTTAAGAATGCCTTTTTACAATGTTTTCGATCAAAGAAAAATGTGGCTGAAATCTTTGATTATTAACAAAACAATAGATAGAAACCACATCAAAGTGTGCAAGAGTATGCAACTTTATTCCACACTTATCTACGACAGCTGCCGCAGGTGCATGCTAATCTACCAGATGATGTGATTACCTAGTGGTTCAATAATGGATTAAATCCTCAACTCAAACAAGTTATGATTATACGACGTGTGGGCGGCATGACCTTGGATGCAGTCATAGCCATGGCATTATAGTTGGAACATAAAGTTGGTGGTTTTACTGAAGATTTGTATTGGTTAAAGGTGTCTAGGATCACGAACGATGATCCACTGAAACAGATGTATTGCACCAAATGCAAGAACCCACAACACACCACTTCAGCATGTGCATTAAATCAAATGTACTATGCTATTTGTAATACAGTGTGTCATTCAACCGAAACGTGTCCATATAATGCCAAAGTGCAGACTAGACCGATCGTAAATGCAATAATATAAGAGCACGTACAATAAGCTACCCACTATGTACCACCGCATTTGAGAAATACCTCTTACCAAAGTTACAAAACGTATAGGGGACCATGACCAAACAATTTCGAATAGACCCGATGGAACTCAGGCCAATCGAGTGAAGATGCGGCTCTTCCACCACTAAGATGCCATTTTTGTGGCAAAGTTGGACATATCCACAGATATTGCAAAGAAGCATCTGAATATGATAAGCAAAGAAAGAAACGGTAGCATCCAATCGCCAATATGGTATATATTTTAGTGGTAGATACCCAAGTAGCCGTAGTTCAAACATGGTCCGATAAGAAGTTGCAACTAGGTGCTAAAATTTTTGAGCGAGGCATTCGAGAACTGTTGGTGTAAATCACAAGCCTACACATTTGGCTTGGAAGATATCATGAAGACTCTACATGCATGAAGAATCATAGGAACATATGCTAGTGATTACTTACCACTTTACCTCATTGTAAAAGTCAATTTGACTTAGAATCTTTTGTAAGCACCTACCCAAATGATTCGTGGAAAAGTTAGTTCACTTGATTGAGAGAATATCTCTCAGTTCTTAGAAGCTTGATTAGAAGGAGCCAAGAATTTGAATTTGAATTCAAATTCTTACACATTCCATATAAAAGGTGAACTTGAAAAGTCGCGGTGAGAGACATCACTCCTGAGCTTCATTCTACTGTCATTGAGTGTGTGTGAGCACTACATCATAGTCTACACCTCTCTACACCATTAGGCAATGCTTGTCATGCCAATGGGATTGTACACAAGTGTTAATTTATAGATACATTTACATCATTCATCTTTTTGCTCACTGATTGTCTACTCCAAAGTCTGTCAACTTGTCAAGGGCATATCGCAGCCAATACTCCACCAACTTCAGTGATTCAAAGCTTGTTGGATTCAGTTCAAAGTCACCTACATGCTGACAAAGTTTGAAGTGATTTCATTCAGCCAATTGAGAGAAATCGTTGTCGAGGTGCTCACTGGTCTATCTCTGCTACAGTCCTAAAAAGTTGGGGGTATACCAATTTCTCTTAGCATAGTTCATTATTTTACATCATTCCACTTGCAAATGGTAGCTTACTAAGCTAATTGAATACCCCTAGAAGGAATTTTATCAATTGCTACTGTGCTGGTCACACTGAGCAAAACATTGAGCAGGTGTCAAGACCAAAATAGAAAGTTTTTCTTGACTTTGTGACTTCCAAAGTTATCTGTTTTGATTCAATCATTACACACTTCATTTCCAAAGGACATAGGCCATTTCTTGGTGTCATTGGAAAGCTAAGGGAGTATACTAATCAATTTTGAAGCTAAAGAGGGCTGGTACAAAGCAGGTTTTAGCAGTACCTACTCAATCTCTTGGATCATCCACCCATCTTTCCCAACAGTGGTATCAGAGCAAATAAGGTAAAATGGGAGATGGTTTTCCTTCATTTATTGACAAATTGGACAGGAACAACTATCAAGCTTGGTCTCTAAGGATGAAGACCTACTTACAAGGAAGGAGTCTCTATGGATACATCTCAGGAGATGAGAAATTGCCCTCATTCAAAGCAAGAGGTTTGCCAACCAAGGAGGAGCAAGAAAAACTCAAAACATGGTGTGCAAGGGATGCATAGGCAAGGTCTTATCTACTCAACTCTATATCTGACTTTCTTTTACCTCATATCAGAAATTGTAAGATTTCTTAAGAGACTTGGGAAACCTTGTCATCATTGTTGCTCTAGCACAATGGTAAGTACCACGTTAAGAAGCTTCACCTCCTTAGTTGTCAATCTGCGGAAGAGATAGGAGTGATATGAAGATCGTGAATGTGGATGAAGTGAGAGTGAAGGTGAGAAGCACAAAGATGCACACACACATACACACACACTACGAAGAGACAAGCAAGACACAATGGAAGGTGAGAAATTAACTCTATTACTCAAGAACACTCTTACAAGCTCAAAATAGCTCTAAGCTCTTCTCTACTCCAACAAGCTAACTTCTAAAATGAGCTCTCTAGCTCTTTTTATAGTTTCTAGACTAGTTTTGACCGGTTTCACATCTAGTGACCGGCATAGTTAAAAATTAGGTCCTAGATGCTATTTGAAAGGGTAAACGGTGTCTAAAAATAACGAAAATTGGTATGTGCATTCTACCTAAGCTCCTCAAGCTCGAGGACTCCTTGGCTTGCACAAAATGGAGCTATGGATTACAAAATGGGGTTTTCTATGTTACATATGTTACAATAGTGATAAAAATCACTGTTGGAGGTTTTTGAAAAGTATTTTTAAAACATGATTCTTTGAAAAAAGATTCGACTGGCTCCCTGCTCCGTCGTTACATGCTTCCGCGTCTTCTATGCCTCTGGCTGCTTCCAACACCCCCCTCCCTCTCGCTTCTGTCGTCCCTGACAGAACCTGGTTGTGAGGTTTGCCGGATATAGTTTTGTAGGAGGTCTTGAGCGAGGGTGTGCTCGGAAATACGAATGCCCCGGACCAGGTCGGCCTCGAGTTTCTCCCAGTCTATTGGTTGCGGTTCTTCCGGTGGCGGGAGCTGATAGTGTGTGGAATAGACCATTCGTTCACAAGCAAATAAGTGCAGGCCTGCTTATGAATACCTCTGAATGGTATTCCCAGAAGCCGGTTGTGAACATCTCTTCAAAAGTCTGCTTGTAGCACGCCGGTAGGTACTTTATTCTGCAATGCCAGGCATAACACACCCGTAGCGATGGCGTTGTACTCATATCATATACCAGATCGAAATTGCCATGCTCAAAGCCCGGGGTGTTTACATGAGGTGCCTTGACGCGTCGGAAGACTTTAAAAACCATTTGCATCATGTCAAAGATTTTGACAGTCATGTGCGCCGCTATATCGTCCATATGCTTTAGTCTAGGGAGCCAGTGGCGAATTGTAGCCATCATGTAGCCAACAGTTGGTAACTCGATGGGTGGCTTAAAATAGGGGTAATTCAACCAATCCTGGCACTGCTTATTGTTTTGTACCTTAATAGCAAAGGCTGTCCAGGAGTGGCGTCGTGGTACTGGTCCCCAACATGGGTTGTACTTCAAATGCAAAGGTGCCTTTACCCATGTACTCATCATTTCTGGATACTTCTGTAGTAAATCTTTGCGCCACTCTGGTTGATAGATCTCTCCTTGCTGTGCATCGAGTGGTAAATCATCCTCCTCGAATTGAGTCGCATGCGATGGTTTCTTACCTATTTCTTTCTCAATGGCTAACTGGTACTCAGCCATTAACATAAAATAGGGTTTATACTGTAGCTCATGCCCAGATATGTATCGTCGCGGGGCCAAATGAGCAAAGAATGGAGACTGTAAAATTCTTTCTTCTATCATCGCCATGGCATGTAATTGTGCCTCTACTCTAGCTGAGTGTGTTGTCCCAAGTTCTTCAATTGTCTTCATCCACGCGGGGGTCGGGAGTTCGTAAGTCATCTGGCCTTCGGCCGTGACGCGTCCGCCTGGGATGGGTTGTGGCTCGTACGCCTCTTCAAACGTTTCCTCCACCGGGATGGTGATAGTTTCTTCCTCAGCTGGTAGCTCAGGTGGGGAATCTGGCCTTGGTGGTGCTTCATATACTGCAATCCTGGATTCAAGGTTTGATACCTGGGCCCGTAATGCATTGAGTTCCTCTAAGATGTCAGGAGAGGGGTCCACAGGTGCTGGTATGTCTGGGTGTGCCGATGCTCGTAACTGGAGTAATTTATGATCTTCTTTGAGTTTCTGTAACTCCTCGTTCATGCGGTCGTATTCATCTAGCAGTCTTACATGATCTTCTAGCAGCATCTTCATTGAGTTTGAGGGAATGGCTTTGAACCGACTAGGACTCAAAGGTTGGTCTGGGTGGTCGAGAGCTGCTTCTAAGTTTTCTCGGTTCTGATCCTGTAAGCGCTGGTTTTCTTCCTTTGCTACTGCTAGATGTCTTCTGAGTAAGCCCATGTTTCGTGTTAGCGTTGCATTGCGGAGTGTCTGGGCTCTTAATAAGTTATCCAGGTCAGCAATGGCTTCCTTGGTCTTTTCTTCGCTTTCTAGTTCTAATTTATGATAGGCCTCTCGTAATTCTTGGTATTGGCTGTTCAGTGAGGCATTCTCAATAGATAATAAATTAAGCTGCGACTGTAAGTCAGTGGTTGTCCTCTGTAGCTGCTGATAATTATCACCAAGAGATGTGAACTCATCTCTTACTTGTGTCATACACATGAACATCTGTCGAAATGCATTATCTACAGTGGGTGATAGTATTAATGGGGTGCTAAATGAAGATGCAGTGGGTGTAGATGCAAAGGGAATGGGGAATGGGGTTGGGAAGGTGGATGTTGTGGTGATTGTGGAAAATTGTGAGGTTCCTAAATATGGTTGTGCTGTGAGTGAAGTGAGTGATGGTGCAGTGGGTGGTGTTAAAGGTTATTTCGTCGTTTACGATTATCGTAACTGTTAATTGCCTACCGCGGTCGTTAATTACTACTTCAACGCAACAACCCTTCGGAGACTCCAGAATCTGGTTCCATACCTATGTACCAGATATTTCCGAGTCTCTCCCTTTTGCTCTGAATTCAATATTACCGCAGAAAATACACCGCCTCGAACCACGTGGGTCCTTGGGAGTGGTAGGGGTCTGTTAGACAGAGGCCCTGTACTATTTTCCCAATTCCTTACTCAACCGTAGTTGTGGCTATTCCGTCTTCGCTCAGGTTTCGCTCCTGAACAACTTCAATTAGACCAGCATACTGGACTCAGAGTTCTCAGGCTGTTCTGCCATAGTGGTTGAGCAGTAGTCTGAGATTGCAGTCCAACACTTTTAGTAACGTAACACACAATCCTCCTTATCAGTTCACAAACTTACCGCGTGTCTACCTTTCAAATCGTAATATCTACGGATCATAAGACGCATCGCAACCGGGTTGCCATTCTACGCGTACTTAGGTATTACTGGCGTTACCTTGAACATAGACTACGATACCAACTCAATCCCTTACAGAGAATCATACCAGCTCATGTCCATCCTTCACACTTACTTATTTCACCACAGGAATAGCAAATAGACAACACTCTAACACCTTACGCATAATCAAGTCACCTCAACTCGTTACCGAACAGACTCTCACAATCGCAGTACCGACTCGTAACACACAGTGTATCACACATACACAGTCGAATGATTACACAGAGAAGGTGCACAGACATGACAGAACCAAGACACTCTACTCGTTTGCACACAGTAGAAGAAGTAAAGTAACCCCAAAAACGGGAACTCTCACAATCTATTCGCAACTTCCAAAAAACGGGGGGGCGCGGGGGCTCTCTTTGATGCCCTCTCTGATCGCTTTAAATAGAGTTTTGTTACAAGGCTTTTACGCGAATCTTTCTTTACCGCGTACTTTCAGAAGGGTTCTTTCTACATTAAAAACCTCTGTCTAAGTACAATTGTCCTTTGTTCGGCGGCCGTCTAACACTGGCACGCACGGTGGACTCGAACCCGCAAGTGCAATACTGTAGGTGATATCCTTTTGCCTGGGGCTATGCATCAGAAAGACTCTGGTTAATCGTTCATAATGTCCATATCCTGCGGGTGATTCTGCAACTATCTTCCAATCCCGAATATGTCGCTGTACGTGGTAGGTCGTCTCTTTCTCCATAATTTCTTCAAACTCGTATAGCTGGTCTAGTTGCCTCAAGGACTCAAAACTTTAGGTACTCGCAGCTCTTCCTTTAAATAGTTTTCTGGGCCCTCTTTCTTGATCTTGTGCTTTAAGCGCTTCGTGTATGGAATCAAAGTATCCTCTGTGCTGTTGAATCCATGTCTTCTGCAGAAGTCATGTAACCATACAGTATCCTATCACCACCTGGCTGAGATATCCATTTATATTGTCTGTCGGTCCATGCCAGGAATTAACTCCCCAATCCTTTCTGATCGCACTTGTTCTAGTGGCGGAACAGGTCCACTGTCCCCAGGGTGACTTAGCAAACTGTAGGAGTCCCATCCTCTGGTGATGTTGTCGAAGTTCTTTGATATTCTCCATCAAATCCTCGTCATTATCCTGTTCGTTTCGCCTGTCGTCTTCCAAATCGCTAGCCATGATCACTTCTCCCGAGTCGCTGGAAATGATCAATTCTTCCCCGCAGTCGTATTCGCACTTCGTCACTCCCCGTCTTGCTTTTGTCTGCATCGGCACCATCCTTGACGCTACCTTGCTTCATCACCCTTTCCGGCCACCATGAAGAGCGTTGTCTTTCAGTCTTGTTCCACACTAAGTCACACAGCGTACGCCTAGTGTCTTGCCAGCTCGATCGAAGCCACTGTGATGTAGTATCGGTTGTAGTCTCAACACCGTTTGGTGTAAGTGTGCGTTCCCGGGTATTCGTATTTATAAGTGCGAGACCTTAAGCTGCCAGTCGCTAGAATGATGGTATTCCATTCTGATATGACATTTTAGGCTGCTTACCGAGATTCTCGAATCAAGAATCATCATTCTGGAGACTGGTGCTGGACTTGGAACGTCTTTTACATGTGTGAAAGTATTATGCACAAAAAATCGTGACTTCTAATACTAACTTTCGGACTTAGTATTATCGGGTCCTCGGGACTCGTACCCGCAAGTACCTACGGTTCGGATACTATACCTTCTAAATACATACTTCTGGCAAGCCTAAATGTTCGGGTAATTTTCTTTTTGAGGGTTTCTAACATTTGTACTATGGTGGTAGGTTCTAATAATTGGGCGTCGGTTCTTACTGCACTAAGGGCTATGGCTTGATTTAACAAAATTTCAGCTTGGGTTTGAAGAAAAGCCTCCTGGAGATAGAAGTCGTTGGCTAGTGCCGCATCTCGGGCTGTCGTTATTTCCACTAGTTTGTTCTGCATTTCTCTGATGCACTCCTTCTGATTGCGTATCTGGTTGTCGTTGCGTTCAAACTGTTGGTTTTGAAATGCCAGACTTTTCTGCAGTGAATCTCGTTCTCTGCGCGTCCTTGCAATATCCTTTTGATATTGGCCTTCCTTTATTAATTGTTTTTTAAGAATGCTGTTGACCGCGTCGGCACATTCTTCGGCTCGCCGTAATCGTTCTTGAACTTCGGCAGCTTCTTTCTGTTGCTCCTGCATCGTCTGGGTGGTTTCTTGTAATTGACGCTTCGTGTTTGCGATCAGTTCTTCGAGAGAGACGTTGATATTTGCTTGTTCTTGAAGGGCGGCCTTCAGTGTCCGAATTTCCTCATGTGCATCGTGTATGAGTTTGTCTTTAGCAGCTATCTGGTCCAGGGCTTCATCTCGTTGTTGTACTAGCGTCTGTTCTATCGAAACTCGTGCTTCGAGTTCTGCTAGCTGTGCCCGCAGTTGATGATTTTCGGTTTTTACGGCATCAATTTCTTCCTGGAGGGGGGCGATGTCGGCTTCCAGGGTGTCTACCTTGTGCTGGTATTCGCGTTTCAGGTGGTCCGTGGCTGCCGAAAATTGGGCGGGTAGCTGCTGTGATAACTGGATGAGGTACTGCCCCATGGCGGCAAGTTCCGAGAGTGCGTTCGGTGGTGGTGGTGGTGGTGGAGGACGACGAGGTTGAGAGGATGTGTCGGTGAGGAGTTGCTGGGAGTTTGGTGGAGAGTAGTTGGGGGAGGAAGAGGAAGATGCTGTGGGTTCATCGGTGGGTGGGAGTGGTTCGGTTGGGGGTAGGGGTTTGGCAGGAGGGGATGTAGGGAGGACGGTGTCTGAGGGGTTTACCTTGGCGAGTGTTTCTGTCTGGTTGATGGCGTCGATGAGTTGTTCCAGGGCTTTGGTGGCCGATTCCTGTTCATCCTGGTGCTGCTCCGACTCTTTTTCTGTGGATACTAGTTCCGTCTCTGCTTGATCCGGCTGGTCTGGTTGCTCCGTCGATGTTTCGATGTGTGTGGTGGTGTCGTGGTACGTTTCTTCTTGGTCGTCTGGCTTGGTCTCCTGATCTTTTCCGGCGGATCCTTGGACTTCACTCTCCGAGGAGCTGATCCGAATTCGCTTGGTACGGAAGAGTTGATTAATTTCTTCGTCTTCTTCTTCGCTGTCCTCGATTGGTTGGGCGGACTCTTCGTGTCGAAGTGTGGGGCCTGCGGGTGGGGGTTGCGCGGCGAGGATGGTAGGGAAGAGGAAGGAGATGATGTGTGGAAGGCGAGAGCGGGGGGAAGAACCCTTTTGGAGCTGTTTTACGATAGCTACACATTCTTTATGGATTCTATGGAAGAAATAGGAGGCAAAATTTACCGGTTCGCGGGCAGCTAAATCTAGGGCGGAGTAGAAGGGGCGAGAGATGCCATAAGTTCGTTTCTGCAGGTTAAGGATGGCTACAAGGAACTGGAGGGCGGATCGCTCGGGTTCGGGTCGACATAGGATGGCGTATTCGTTTGATGAGGAACGGGGAAAGAGTTCGGCCATACGGGCTACAGTGATGGTAGGGCCATTTTCGCGACCTTGCGGGGTGAGGCGGTAGGCGTCGGCGAAGGCTTGGAAGGTGATGACAGTTCTGTGTGGGAGGGAAAGGAAGGCCCACTGTCGTGCGGTGGCGGAGCTTTGGGCAATGGCTTGAATGATCTGTGTGGAGAAGGGATGGGTTTCCACTGAGTGCCAAGGCAACTCAGCGAAGTTGGCCAACCCTCTGCATCTCAGGTATTCGCCTACATCTGTAGGGATACCTTCGCGGAAAGAAGCGTAGTTGGCTAGAGCTTCCATGGCGTTCACAGTGCACAGAAAACACAGAATACACAATCACGAAAACACAATAGCGGTTTTTGGCGCAACTCAGGGGTTTAAATATGTAGAACACGGTGTGGAGGTGAGGATCATTGTGTGGTGCGGGAACGATATGGTTTGCATGCTGGCGTGCGTACTGAGTGATCGGTAGGGAGAGGCGGCTGGTATCATAAAGATCTGTACAAAAGACGGCTAAAAGCAAAACGTATAAATTTGTACAAAAATGTGGCTCGTCGCCGAATAATTAAGGCGTACTGGTAGTGGGATAATACGGTCGCAACTTCGATCCATTAATTACTTTTGGAAGTGGAATTTCGGTCAACGTAGTCAACCGAAAAGTTGCCGGACCTACTTGTGCTGAGATCTTGAAAGGGCCGAACCATCGTAGTTTGAATTTTCCTGCTGCTCTGTCCGATTTTGCATTATAGAAGAGTACAAGCTGTCCTACCGAAAAGATTGGCGTCTTCAAATATCGATCGTGCGTCTTAGCCTGCCTTAGTTGAACTTCACGCATAGTTAAAAAACTGAGCCATCGGTGCTCATCGAGTGCTCTGAGTGCGTCCATTCGTTCTGTCAGTGAAGATTCTGGAAGCATCTTCTGAGTGATTGCTACCCGCAAACTTGGGATGACTATTTCCATGGGAGCGATAGCTTCTAAGCCATAAGCTAACTTGAAAGGTGTCAGGCCTGTGGTTACTTTATATGTAGTTCGGTATGCCCATAATACTGCAGGTAGTAGTTGATCCCATCTTTCCGGTGTTTCCATGATCAATTTCCGGAGGATATTTAACAGTGCTTTGTTTGTACTTTCAGCTAGTCCATTGGCACGTGGATAATAAGGAGAGCTAAATTTATGTGTGACTTGGAAGGACTGTGTGAGCGCCTTCATTAAATTGTTTACAAAATGAGTACCTTGATCTGAGACAATTTCCAGTGGTAATCCAAATCGTGGAAAGACATCCGTGAGCAGGCATTTTGCTACCGTAACTGCTGTAGCAGATCGCAAAGCCCAAGCTTCTGCCCATCGAGTTGCGTAATCTGTGCAAGTCAGTATGTATCGATTGTTACTGGATACTGCTGGAGGTGTAATTGGCCCGATAAAATCTAGACCCCATTTCTGAAAAGGTTCTAATGGTAAGATGGGTTGCAGGGGAAAAAGATGCCGTTGTAAGGGTTGACCAGTTCTTTGGCAAGCATCGCATTGTCTAACAAACTGTGAGATATCTCTGTACATAGTTGGCCACCAGAGTCCTCCTTGTAGAATTTTCCGGTGAGTTAAGTCTGCTGCAAAATGGCCACCGGAAGGAATTGAGTGAGCCAAAGTGATAACTGAGTTAACTTCATGTGGTGGAATACAGCGAAGTAGGATTCCGGTATGATCTGTATAATACGGTTCTCCAGCAACTAACCGAAATCGGCGGCTAACAACTGCGATTTTTCTTCGAACTGCCTTGGCAGTCTCCGCTGGAAAGCGTCCTTCGGTGAGGAAAGTTAGAATCTGATCATAGTATGTAGGTGGTGTTTCTAAGTTGGGTGACTCATCCGGTAGTGGTTCAGCATTATAAATCGCAGGAGTCGTGTCATCTATTCCTATCGGAGCTTCACCGGAATCTAGGCGTGATAAGAAATCTGCTAAGGCGTGTGCATTTCCGGGTCGGTGAATGACATCATAATCGAATTCTTGTAAAAGTAGCACCCATCGTGCCAATCGTCCTCCTAAGTGTTGCTGTCTTACTAGATAAACAAGGGCAGCATGATCCACATGGAAGGTAAATTTACGACCTAGTAGATAATGTCTGAACTTTTTGATTGAGTAGATTAGTCCTAGACATTCTCTTTCTGTGGTGGAGTAGTTCTTTTCTGCAGGCGCAAGTCTTCTACTGGCGTAATAAACAGGGCGAAACCACTTGTCTGTTTGCTGCATCAGAATACTGCCTATTGCAATATCTGAAGCGTCAACAAAAACATGGAACGGATTGTCCCAGTCCGGTGGTTGTAAAATTGGAGCGTGCGTCAGGAGATACTTGAGTCGATCAAATGTAGTTTGACATTCTTCAGTCCATTCAAACTGTCGGGGAGTTTTTGTGATTAGCTTGTTCAGAGGTACTGCTAGGTGAGCAAGCCACCGTAAGTGTCTGCCATGCCATCGTATTTGACCCATAAAACGCATTACTTCCTTCGGAGTTGTGGGTATCGGGGCTTCTAAAATCGCTGAAATCTTATCGGGGTCCACTTGAATACCTTGAGCAGATACGATATGCCCAAGTAGTTTACCACACGAAACGGCAAACACGGATTTGCTAGGATTAAGGCAGAGTCTATATTCTCTACACTTCTGAAAGCAGCATCGTAAGTGAAACAAATGGGCTATCATCTTCCCAAAGATTGAGAAGTCGTCGAGGTAGACTTGCATGAATGAAGTGAGATAAGGAGAAAATATCTCCTGCATACATCTTTGAAATGTGCTTGGCGCATTTCTTAGTCCGAACCACATTACTGTACAGGCAAAAACACCCCAATTGGTAATGAAGGCAGTTTTTGGTATATCTTCTTCAGCCATTCTAACCTGGTTGTACCCGCTGTATCCATCTAAAAATGAATACATTTCATGACCTGCGACTCTATCGAGCATGGTATCCAAAAAGGGGATCGGGAAAGGATCTGGTACTGTTGCTGCATTTAGTTTCCGGTAATCCACACAGATTCGTAACTGCTTGTTTTTCTTTGGCACGATCACGATGGGTGAGATCCATTCAGCGTGTTCTACTGGTACAATGAATCCGACTTTTAATAGTCTATCAAGTTCAGCTTTTACTTGTGATGCATAATGGGGGTTCATTCTATAGCTGGGTTGTCTTTGCGGTTTCACTTCTGGTTTCAACATGACCCTGTGTTGATAGATGCGCGGATCTAATCCTTTCATGTCTTTGTAATCCCATGCAAAGACGTCTGCAAATTCGCGAAGAAGTTTAATCAAATCGGCCTTAAATGTTTCCGGTAAGTTCTGCCTTATCTTCACAGGTCGTGGGTGGTCTCTATCTCCTAGATTGTACGTGATCAGCTGGTCTTCTGGAATATAAAATTGTTGAGGTTTCTCTTTATCATCTGTTGGCTTGAACAGTGGCTGTAATTCGTCGTCATGGGTTGAGGAAGTATTTTCCTGGACCGAATTTCCGGTGATAGCTACTACTGTACATATTGACGTGTTCCAGTTATCTATGACGGATTGTAGATCGACAGTTCCTAGAGTCATTAAATCGGCGTTACTCTTCAGAAATTGCTCTTCTTCATCATCTGACAGTCCATCTAACATGTGAACTGGTTCAGCAAAGTATGGTCGGGCATGAGGTTCGCAAGATTGCATAGCATCTAGTTTCACCACATATTTACGATGGGCATCCTTAAACGTAAGCTCTTGTGCAGACCAGTCCTGTATTACCTTCGCATGCTTCAGCCAAGGTCGGCCGAAAAGAAGATTGTAATCCAAAGTGGATTCGGGTAGATCTAGTATGACAAAAGTCATCTTGAAGGTTGTACCTTGTAGAGTGATTGATACATTCCGCACAAGCCCTACAGGATGGACTCTCGATTGATCCGCCATTCGAACAAAGAATTGCACTGGTTCAATTTCGGTCCAGCCTAGCTTTTTGCATAATGCTGCGGTTGCAATGTTTACGCCTGAGCCTCCATCAATCAATACTTGCGTGATCTTTTGGTTCTTATACCATACTGTGATCAAGGGCACTGCGTGGTCAATCGCAGCATCAGGTTCCGGTTGAACGGCGGCTGTCGTAGGAATGCAAGAAGGTACTGGACTGAATTGTTGCTGAAACTGTTGTCGGATCCCAGGCACTAAGGCCAGAAGTTGGCCTAGAGGTAGCGTGATGGATGCCTTGGACAAAATTTCCCAGGCCTGTTGAGCTGGATTGTCTTGTTCTTTTGGACTTGCAGTCTCTACTGACGCAGAACTGTCTGCTGTTGTTTCTGCTGATGATGATGGCCCTACTGATGCATCCTTTTGTGTTGTGTCGTCCTTTGATGAAGAAGCCTGAGTCACCGGAATAGGTTCAGGGAACACTGGTGGTTCTGTTGTGGTCCAGTGACTCGCTTTGTTATACATCCTTCGTTGTTCTTGTATCCCTGGTTCAAAGATTTCTGCTGCCGACTGAAGTTGTTTACCAGAGCGGGTCTGGATTGTAGCAGTCTGTGTCTCAAGCGGTGTAATTGTCACCATGTTGGCCATTGGATTCTAGCGTTCCTTCCTTCTTTGATCATACTCTATTGCGTCCTTACAAAACCTTCTAATGTGGCCGAATTCGCCACAAAAATGGCATCGTGGAGGTGGTAACTCAGGTTTTTCCGGTGGTGGTCCATTCTGCCATCGGTTGGCATTATAAGTGTTGTTTCTCTGTCCTCGATAGTTCCGATATCCTTGTTGTTGATTGTTTCTCTGTTGCGGAGGCACATAGCGATTTACTGGTTGGCCATGTTCTTGGATGACTGCATTGACGGTTGCTGTCCCTTGTATCCTAGCGTTGTAGATACAGTTTCCGGTGGTGTGTCCGGTAGTGTTGCAGATAGCGCAAAACACTTGGTTCAGTGCACAGTGGGCACTTGTATGCCCCGAATTTTTGCATGTGGTGCAATATACTTGCCTGGTGATATCTTCAGCCGTATTTTTGTTTGTTTTTAGCCATTCCAAGTCTTCCGAAAATCCACCAACCTTGGATTCTAGCTGTAGAGCCATTGCAATAACGGCATCCAAGGTCATAGCTCCGACACATCTTATGATCATGATCTGCTTCAGTTGTGGGGTTAATCCATTGATAAACCATTGAGAGATGACATCATCAGGTAGATTAGCGTGAGCCTGTGGTATCTGCCGTAAATGTGTTCTAAAGAGGGTAGCGCACTCCTGGACGGTCTGATTTATCTTCTGTCTGTTGTTCTGTAGATACTCAAAGATTTCAGCGGGATTCTTCTTCAGTCTGAATCGCTGTAAAAAGGCGTCTCGTACTGCATCGTAAGTACCGAAATGATTGATATCATATTCCGTGAGCCATCTCGCCGCTTCATTGATCAGTGTTGATTGAAAAACAATGGCCTTATACGCCTGATCTGGTGGGTGGTTAAGAACTGCATAACTTATCTCGAACGTCCGTACGTGGGCGTCTGGGTCGTCTCCTGGGAATCCACCGAATTTCGCGTAGGTTACTCCTGTTGGAGGCGGCCTTGGCGGTCCTAGTTGTTGTTGTTGATGGTGTTGTTGTTGGTGTTGCCCGCTCATTGTGAAGGGTTCAGGGTTTCCTTCTATATCTCGGGATTGATCGGGTGAACTATTGGGACTTGTATCGCCGGATGGTGCGTTTTCCGGTGTACTGTGTCGGCTTAAGATGCTTCGGATCTCTGTTTCGAACAGCTTTCCTTCCTTCTGGATGTCTAATATTCGAAATCTTTCTTCCAAACACGAAGGTCGAGTTGATGATTCCGCAAAAAAGGCTAACCCTTTGCCAGCGATTGGTAATTCTATTACCGGAATCTCACCGGAATGAACCGAAATTGGGCCAGAATGCCCTGTTTTACTACTTTTACCGAACTTTTCTAACGTATTTCTGACCGTGGATAACTCTAAATCTTTATCTGATATTGTTAGACTAGGTTCCAACGGCGTTTTGATAGAGTCTGGTCTTGCTATATCTTCGATATGCTGGGTCGAAGTAGCATCAGAATGTATCAAAGGCGTTGACCGTTCTACCGGAATATGACCGGAATTACTTGTAACGTTTCTACCTTCCTTGACCACTTGGTCAGATCTAATTATGCCTACTTCTTCCGAGGCTATCTTTTGGGATTTTCGTGCTTCAGTCTGACGATTCTTAGGATATGTTTCGCCCGATCGAGTGACCGGCATGTATCATTGCCCAGTGATACTATTCGAGCAGTTCGCAACAATCTGGGTCTGTTGCTACTGTTAGTGAAGAAAATGTTGCTGGATGTTTGCTTCTTACAAACCGTTAGCACTTTAGTGCCACTGTCTCACAAGTGACTCGTAATTAAATGCTACTTTACCGTAGAGACTGGTAATCAGTTGCCATTTTCTCGCAGGCACCTGGGCCAGAGAGCTGGCAAGCGGATGCCACTTTCCCACAGACGGCGCCAAATGTTAAAGGTTATTTCGTCGTTTACGATTATCGTAACTGTTAATTGCCTACCGCGGTCGTTAATTACTACTTCAACGCAACAACCCTTCGGAGACTCCAGAATCTGGTTCCATACCTATGTACCAGATATTTCCGAGTCTCTCCCTTTTGCTCTGAATTCAATATTACCGCAGAAAATACACCGCCTCGAACCATGTGGGTCCTTGGGAGTGGTAGGGGTCTGTTAGACAGAGGCCCTGTACTATTTTCCCAATTCCTTACTCAACCGTAGTTGTGGCTATTCCGTCTTCGCTCAGGTTTCGCTCCTGAACAACTTCAATTAGACCAGCATACTGGACTCAGAGTTCTCAGGCTGTTCTGCCATAGTGGTTGAGCAGTAGTCTGAGATTGCAGTCCAACACTTTTAGTAACGTAACACACAATCCTCCTTATCAGTTCACAAACTTACCGCGTGTCTACCTTTCAAATCGTAATATCTACGGATCATAAGACGCATCGCAACCGGGTTGCCATTCTACGCGTACTTAGGTATTACTGGCGTTACCTTGAACATAGACTACGATACCAACTCAATCCCTTACAGAGAATCATACCAGCTCATGTCCATCCTTCACACTTACTTATTTCACCACAGGAATAGCAAATAGACAACACTCTAACACCTTACGCATAATCAAGTCACCTCAACTCGTTACCGAACAGACTCTCACAATCGCAGTACCGACTCGTAACACACAGTGTATCACACATACACAGTCGAATGATTACACAGAGAAGGTGCACAGACAGGACAGAACCAAGACACTCTACTCGTTTGCACACAGTAGAAGAAGTAAAGTAACCCCAAAAACGGGAACTCTCACAATCTATTCGCAACTTCCAAAAAACGGGGGGCGCGGGGGCTCTCTTTGATGCCCTCTCTGATCGCTTTAAATAGAGTTTTGTTACAAGGCTTTTACGCGAATCTTTCTTTACCGCGTACTTTCAGAAGGGTTCTTTCTACATTAAAAACCTCTGTCTAAGTACAATTGTCCTTTGTTCGGCGGCCGTCTAACAGTGGTGAGATGTCCATGTCATTGGACGTGTCCAGTGTAGTGACTGTGAATATGGGTGTGACTGTGGGTGCTTGTGCTGGTGTAAATGCATGATTTACAAAGGTTGAGGAGTCATCTACAGGGGGACTAGCTGGTGCAGCTGGCTAGAAAGGGAAAAGAGGGGTTACAGTGGGTCGGGGAGGTGAGACTGGGGAGAAGGTTAATGGCGGTGGGAATGGGAAAAGGGGTCTTGGAGTTGTGGGGAAGGATGGAAAAGCTGGATGGAGGAATGGGTTGAATGGAAAGGTGGATGTGTGAGGGGGTAGACTAGGTTTAGTGGGTGCGGGAAGTGTGGGGTTAGTGGTCGTAAAGACGATTTCTGCTATGTCACCAGCGATAGAAGATGTTAGTCGGGGGGAAGGAGGGTGAATAGGGGAGGCTGGAGGGATGGGCGGTGATGGAGGAGCGGTTGGGGTGGTCGGTACTTCAGTGACTACTGAGGTATGTACAGTTGTAGCGCGGGGTGGGGAATCTACAAGGATGGTTTCATCTGCCAACAAACTTTCGGGGACGAGGCGTGCCTCCCAGGCTTGTTCTGAAGACTGTGCTCCTGTTGGTACACGAATGTATTCGCCGGGCTTGGAAAGCAGTCGTACTCTGCGGGGGTCAAACTGTGGTAGTGGCTTTCTTTGCAAGTACCTAAGGGCTTCGTTGGAGCCTACTGATTTGACTAACTCTTAAAGTTCACCTTTTATGGAATGTGTAAGAATTTGAATTCACTTCTGAATTTGGTGTCACTCTAGCACAATGGTGAGTACCAACGTGAGAAGATTCACCTCATAATTGTCAATCCGTGGAGACGTGAGGACTAGTATGAAGACTATGAGCAAGTGAAGGCACAAGTGCGTGAGTGAGAAGCACACAAGCATGCACACACATACACACACACACGCACACAAGGCAAGAGCAAGGACAGGAACAATGGAGTTCTTTGCATTAATCAAAAGGTCTCTTACATAAGCTCAATTCACAAACAATCTAACCCTAAAAATGAGCTCTCTAGCTCTTTTTATAGTTTTCTAACTAGCTTTGGTCTTGTCCAGACCTAGTGTCCGGCCTAGTTAAAAATTAGGTTCTAGAGTCTATTTGAGGGCTCAAACAGAGTCTAAAAATTATGAAAATTGATATGTCACTAGTTCTAATACTCCTCAAGCTCGAGGACTCCTCGGCTTGCACAAAATGGAGTCTATTCTACCAAAAACGGGATTTACAATGTTTGTGTAGTGATTAAAATCACTTGAGTTGTAAATAGTCCATGGAAAAAATGATTTGGCCTTGTTGCCGTATTGTGCATGACTCCCCTGTTGCTTTGTATGCCAACACGCCCCCCTTCCTAGCGTCTGTCGCCCCTGACAGACCTTTGTTCTCTCGGGTGGTCGATATAGTATTGGATGACATTGGTGGCAAGTTCATGTTCTCCTATCCTTAAGCCTCTTGCTAGATCAGCTTCCAATGCATCCCAATTTATTGCCCCAGGGGCCTCTGGTTGCGGGGTGGTGTAGTACTCAGAGTACATTGCTTGTTCACAAGCAAAAAGATGGAGCAGGTGTGTTGGCTTCGGTGCGAAAATCTCCGAGTGATACTCCCAGAAACCTGATCTGAACATTTCTTCGAAGGTCTGTTTGTAACATGCAGGGAGGTATTTGATGCGTGCATGCCAGGCGTAAGCCACACGAATACTGGGGGTGGTGCTCATGTCATACACCAAGTCATAATTTCCATTGCTAAACCCCGGGAGACGTACCTGTGGTGCGGCTGCATTTCTAAAAGTTTTCAGGACTACCTGCATCATATCTAAGATTTTAAGCATCATTTGCGCTGCTACATCTTGCATGGGCTTCAATCGCGGCATCCAGTGGCGAATTGTTCCCATCATGTATGCTACCGACGGTGGTCCCTGTGGTGGCGCAATGTACGGGTAGTTTAGCCATTCTTTGCATTGCGCATTGTTCTGCACTTTGATATTGAATGCCTTCCAAGACCTGCGGCGTGGAACTGGACCGTAGCATGGATTGTATAGGAGGTGTAAAGGCGCATTGTTCCATGTGCGTAGCATTTCTGGATATGTCTCTAGAAGTTTCTGCCGCCAGGTGGGTTGACGAATTTTGCCTTTTTGCACCTCTGGAGGAAGGTCTTCGGGTTGAAATTGGGTAGCAAAGGTAGGAATCTGACCCGTGACTCTCTGGATTTCTGCATTATAATCAGCCAAGATAATATAATAAGGCCGGTATTGGAGTTCAGATGAGAGGATAAGGCGTCTCGATGACAGGTTCTTGAAGTAAGCCGATTGTAGCATAGTTTCCTCTATGACCCTCATGGCCTGATTTTGCACTACTGTGCGCTCTTCGTGAGAACTCCCGATTTCCTCCACTTGACGTAGCCATGGAGGCCGTGGTGCCTCGAATGTGTCCTGAGCTTCTTCTGTTTGTTGGCCTCCTGGGAATGGTTGTGGGTCGTATTCTTCTTCAAACGTTTGTTCCACAGGAATTTGTACTACTTCTTCGTCAGTGGGAGCCTCTGGAGGGGAAGGTGGTCTCTCATATTGTAGTAGACGTGTTTGCAATTTGGTGACCTGTTTCTGGAGATCTTTTAAGGCCTCTGAGTCTGTGAGAAGTGAAGCCGCGAAGGGGGTGGTTGGAGAGGCTGCTGTTGTTTCTTTTTGGTGTTTCTGCTTCAGTTGGCCCAGTTCCTCCGATAGCTGGTCATGTGCTTCAAGCAGCATGGCATAGTCTTCCAATATGATCTTGATATTATCGGGGGTCACTGCTTGAAACTTTGATGGGCTGATGGGTGCCCCCGGTGTGCTCTCAATAGCTGCTTCCAGGTTCTCTTGATTTTGTACTTGCAGGCGTCGATTCTCTTCCTGAGCGGCCGCAAGATGGCGTTTGAGTAGAGCCATATTTCGCTGAAGCTTTGAATTGCGTTCCAGCTGTGTCCGTAGGTGACCTTCTACCACCTGTATTGCTTCCTGATCTGTGTTCTGTAACTGTACCTCCAATATGCCATGAGCTTCTTGGAGAGTTTGGAACTGTGTGTGGAGGCGAGCATTTTCCTCCTCTAGTGCCGCGAGGCGGTGCTGTAGTGTCTCTGAGTGCTCGTGCAGGCGTTCATTCTGTTGCTGGAGCTGATTGTAATCTGTCCTTAAGTTTGATATACAAGCTAGCATGGTGTCCAATGCATTTCCTATAGATGAGTGGGTGGTGTTTACAGTGGAAGATGCATGGGAAGGGAATTGGGGAAGGGGAAGAGTGAATGATGTGTCTATTGAAGTTGTGTGTGTGGGTGAAATTGGTGGAGGGGGAATGGGAGGAGGTGGAATCGTGGGGGGAGGTGCCGTGGGTGGTGAAATGTCCATACTTTCAGGAGTGGGTGCGAGTGTGGGGTCTGCCATATACATTGGAATGGTAGGTGGTGTGTGTGTGGAAGTGGTGAATAGATGAGAAGTGGGGTGGGGAGCTGAAACGAAAGGAAATGGTTGAGACCTGGGTTGAAAAGTTCTAGCAAGGAGGTCATGGAGGGATTGTAGAAATGGAGAGATGGAGGTCGGGGGTTGAGGTCGTAGATTTGAGGAGGGCGTGAAGGGTTGCGTGGTAGCAGGAAAACCCATGAATGTGGATCTAGGGTCAGGATGACCTATGGCTGAGGGCATGGGGGATGGTTGTCCTAGGGCAGGCTCTATGAACGGTTCGGTGGATTGTGTAGTGATGGGGGTTGCTTCAAAGATTGGGTTATCAGAGGTAGAGAATAGGGTTGAACTAGAGATGGGAGTGCGGAAGATGAAGGTTGGTTCGGTGGGTTGAGTGGTCGAGGTGATTTCCACGATTTCTACTCTAGGAGGCGATGGTGGGGGTGTGGGTGGTAGTGGCTCGGTGGATTCCTCATGGGTGACTGGGTGCTCTTGACTAGCCGTTTCGGTTGCTTGGGAGGTTGTCCTGATGGGTTCAGATGTAATAGTTGGCTCTTCTGCAGTTGTAATGGGAATCTGGATATTCTTACCTGCCCGTGGTCGTGTCTGGAACCTTCGTGGATCATATTGAACTGGAGACCTCCTAATGGCAGTGCGCACTGCTTCCACTACCCCATATGTTTCTGCCATCAATAAGAGACCTTCCCTATATTCTGAGTCAACTCTTGCTTCTTCCAACAACTGAGTCATGAGCACTCTACTGCTCTGTTCGGTGAGCAGTTGTTGCGATCGCACTCTTTCCATAATTTGATACAACCTTCGGAGCTCTGCTGTATAGGCTGGGGCTTCAGTGGTCTCCTCTTCATACGCTCCTTCTTCTTCTAGGTGTCCTTGTTGTTGACCTTGAGCGTCACTCCAATGTACATGTCGGCCGTCTGTAGATTTTCTTCTTCTTCGTGAAGATGTGCCTTGTTCCTCTGCATCTGAATAAAACTCCACATCAGAGAATTGTGTACTTTGTAAGAATGCTTCGAAGTCCTGGGGGTCCATTCCTTCAGCATCTCCAGTTGCAGCAAATTCAAATTCAGGTGGAGCAGGAGGAGCTGAAGGGGTAGCTTGTGTCGTAGTTTCAGATCCCGACCTGGGTATCCTAATGGTAAAGGGAGGTACAGTGGTCTCCCTTCGTGGCAATACCTCCGGAGTAGTCAGAACTTCCCTTGTCTGGACACAAGGGATCACACCCCTCATGCGCTTGGATTGATGTGTGGATGTTTTGAGCTTCTTAAACATTTGTAATTGTGCCCAAGTTAAGGCACGTTCAATGGGAACATCGTATGCTAGGCACCGGTAAATAATGCGTGTGATTGCACAGCAACCGTTCACCACTAATTTCCTAGAAGACCTTTTATTTGCTTCATACAATTGATCTATAATCCATACCGGTAGCTTAATTGGTAACGCACCTGCTTCCGCTAAGTAGAGAGCGAACCAGATTCTCTTGTGTGGTTGTGTGAAGCGGTCTTGGCCGGGGAAAGCAAAATGTTGCATGCACATACGGAGAGGGATGGACACGTTTGGTGTGAGTGCTGCCATGTCTTTAAGCTTCAATAGTTTCCTATCCTTCATGTTAGTGGGAACGAGAGCATCCTTTTCAGAGGGTACATGTGTGCCGTGCATATTCAAAGCGTCGCTCACCAACTCCACAGTAAGTTCAAACCTCTTCAACTCGTTGTTGCCCAGCAAGGAGGGAAGAACAAATGATCCTGGTTTGTCCTTTTCTTCATTAGCTTGTAATGTGGAGACCAAATAGTAGCATCGGAGGAGATCTGGTTTAGGTAGTGGTGCTTCAAAGCATTCTGCTAGCCCGGCACGTTGCCATATGGTCTGGAGATCCTCGGTGTTCTGTAGAGTCTCAAACTCCTTGGAGAAGAATTGGAATCGAACCCATGATCTGTCATACTCGCACTTAGACTCCCATATATACTTGGCCTCTCCTAATGGACCTGGCATGCCATTGAACCAATGAGAATTGGCATGGACTATTTCTGTGATCCCTGTGGGTGGATCAGGTATCGGGATTTGCTGAAGGTGTTGCAGCTCCACCGGTCGTTCAGTTGGTGGCACCTCCACAGGTAGACTATCCACATCGATTCCTGCAGTAAGTATTCCTACTTGTGAGCTCGGACCTGTCGCTTCTGCCATGTTACTTCTTGCCCTCTGATTCTGTGAGAATATAGAACCACGTGTTAACATCGTAATGGACAGAATAAATCCGTTGTTGTCCCCGTTACAACATTAACATGAGGTAGATGGTGAGTTAGTGGTTAGTAAGTGCACGAAGATAGTGTGTGTAGTTAATGCTTGGGTAGTCCTAGGAGACTAATGCAGTTAGTAAGTGGGGATGAATTTACAAATTGGGGTCGGGGGGTTTATTACAGGTCTTAGGCTGCCAAATGCAGTGGATGGGTTTTGCTCTTGGTTTCGTAGAGACGCTAGAGAGCTTTATAGGTGTATCGGCTTGAGAATGAGGCTTTTTAGGGACCCATTTGCAAGCGATTATGTTCGTGCTCATGGGCCTTGGTGTGTTCCTGAGTGTTGAAAACGAGTGAATGCTGGCTGTGCGAGTGAATGGGTTACGCTGTATAGGTTGTGGCCTCGGCGTAGCTATTTGCGCCCGCAAACAAGCCTTAGGCACCCAAATTTTTCTTGATTGTGGGCTAGCCTTCATCAACTTCTTGGGCACCCAAATAGATTTCACGTTAGCAGAAGAATTTCTGAAAGACTTCTTATTAGTGTCGTGTTGTTGGTGATTAATAAGAGGCTTTGCCCGTGTGGTTGGCGTGAGTGCAACCGGGTGTTCGCCTTTCCGCACCCACACTTGGTTCACTTGCTGAGACATTTTGCTGCGCAGGTACTTTTGATTTCCGGCATAGGTAGTACTCTGCTTCTTCTGCCTTTGATCCACCTTTGGTTGCTGCCTCCTTCTGGCCTTTGGAAAAGAAGGGAGTTCCGTTGCATCCCTGACTCCTTTTTTGAGAATATCATTCCTCTGCAACACATAGTTTTGGACAAGAACAGCATGGTCAACTTCATGTGCACCCCTGGAGGGACCAGGAGTCTGTGCCTTTTCTAGTTCCTTGAGTGCTCCATTATCTAACTCTACTGCCTTGATTCGACTATGATTGACCCATACCTGAAGAAGTCCACTTCTTAGGTTTAAGTTGACTACTTGGTCATAGATCCAGTCTTGAGCCAAGACAAGGGGTTCTGTGAGATCCTCATCTTGACACACTAGTACTTTAACTGTCATTGCCTCGTCATGAATGTAGAGGGGAAGTTCCACCTCGCCCATGCAAGGGGTTTCCACGCCTCCCAATCCTATGAGATATGCTTCCACAGGATTGACAGTTAACTGCAACTCTTGACAGTAAGACAATTTAACAGCACTAGTGGCTGCACCTGAGTCAATCAAGGCTCTTACGGTCCTTGCACTCTTTCCTTGTCCTATATCTAGGGTTATGAAAGGGCGTCGATCAATTATCCTATGCGAGCTTGTTCCTGCGACTTCACACATGGCCATATGATATCCTTGATCTGCATAGTCATTCGTTCGAGGCTGATCTCTACCTTGCCTTCGTAACTTCATCCTTCTGATGCGTTCTAAAGCTTCTGCTTGAGCTTCTTCTCGAATTCGCTTTTCTTCCTCTTTGCGTTTCTTAGCAGTGTTGAGTCGGCTGAGCATTTCCTCCATGAGGGGTTCCTGATACAACTTGACTCTGCAACCGCTAATATAGTTTGGGAGAACATCACCCTCTAATGTGGCCAGTTGTACTGCTCCACTCGTGGAGATCCTATTGATGATCATAGGTCCGTAGCCTCTCTTTTCTAGCTTCCTCGCGTGTTGTTTCAGTGTATAGACTAAGACTAGATCTCCTGCTTTCAAGCCTTTATCCTTCACATGGGCATCAAAGTATGCTTTCTGTCTCTTCTTAGCTGCATAGATTCCTGCAGCTGCTCTCAGTCTTGTTTCTCCTAATCGTTCAAGGTCAAAGATCCTAGAGGAGAGCTCATGACCTGTCCATTCGTGCTCTTGTGCTACTTTCAACGTAGGTATTAAGAAGTCCAAGGGTAGCACTGCGTTTTGGCCAAATACCATCTGAAAGGGGGTGGCTTGGAGTACCGTTTTGTAGGTGACTCGGTATGCCCAAACAGCATGGTGTAGCTGTTTGTCCCAATCAGAGCGTTTAGTGTTCACTAATTTCATCAGTACATTGCATAAGATCTTATTAGTGCTCTCAGCTTGTCCATTAGCCTGAGGGTGATAAGGGGCAGACTTCTTGTGTATTACCAAGAATTCTTGGAGTAGATTTTCAATCACTTCATTCAAGAAATGAGTGCCTCTATCACTTACAAGCTCTATAGGTAGCCCATATCTTCAAACAAGAATTTAGCAGTTGTTTGAGCGTCATTCTTTGTCGTAGCTTTTACCTCCACCCACTTGGTGAGATAATCTGTTGCAACAATGATGTATTCTGCATGGGAACCCTTAGCTGGGGGATTAATAGGACCTACGAAGTCTATTCCCCACTTAGAGAACGCACGTCCACCCATCATAGGTTTTAGTGGCATCTCATCTTTGCGTATAGGATACTGAGTCCTCTGACAGACATCACACCGTTTCACATAGGTATGTGCATCCATGTGAAGGGTAGGCCACCAGATGCCCGCAAATAGTATTGCCTTGATCACCCGATCCGGTCCAAAGTGTCCTCCTGCTACACCTTGGTGAGCAGTTTCCAAGATCTTAAGATATTCGCTTTCATGGACACATAGCCTCAGGTAACCATCTTTACCACGCTTATATAGATTATCACCAATGAGTGAGTAATCCAGGGCTTCTTGTTCTAAACTCCTTTTCCTCGCCAGAGTCATGTCTGGAGGGAATGTGTTTGTCCTCAGGAAGGATACTAGAGGTTCACTCCAATCTGGTACAATGGATACTTGATAAAGAGTGGCGTGTTCCACTGGTTGTTTAGTGCAATAGATTGGGCATTCCTTGCACAACTTTTGGAGATCCGCTTCCATAGTCGGCCAATGTACTCCGAGTCTCTTTAGGGTCTGTAAAGTTCGTTGCTTTGAGTAGTGTTGCTCTAATGCACCTACATGTGCTAATTGCAACCATTTAGCGTACTCATCCTCTTCTACGCAACAAGCCAAGATCCCTTGATCCGTGTGCTTGTACATACTTCCTCCCATAATGTGGTACTTTTGGGCTTTTACAACCTCTCTATTCCGTGTGTTTACTACTGGATGGTTAGGCCCGTATGTCAATACTGGTACCAATGGCTTAGCCCACTGCGGCACCACTTCCAAATTAAACAAGTAAGCATCAGGAAGGTCATCTGATACTCCTTGTGGGGCTTCTCCCGATGTGAGCCTAGACAGATGATCAGCTCTCAAATGAATCCTACCTTTCCTTACCACAACTTCAAAGTCATATTCCATGAGCAAGCGAAACCATCTCACTAATCTTCCTATATTGCATGGTTTGTTTACGAGGTATAGCAATGCCTGATGATCAGTAAAAAATTTAAACTTATTTGCAAGCAAATAGTGTCTAAATTTCTTAGCTGCATATACCATGCCTAATCCTTCTCGCTCTGTAGTGGTGTAATTCCGTTCAGCCGCATTCAATTGTCTACTGGCATAGGCAATTGGAAGATCCATATTACCTTCACCAATAGGTTGTGCAAGCACACATCCAATGGCATAATTGGATGCATCCACATGAACATGGAAAGACTTATTCCAATCTGGTGTGGTCAAGATTGGTGCAGAACACAATCTTCGTTTAAGCTCCTGGAAGGAATTCTCACATTCATCCGTCCACTCAAAGTTTGTCAGAAGTCCATACATGGGCTTTGCAATGACAGCATACATGTGAATGAATCTTTGGTAATAACCACAATGCCCCATGAAGGCTTGTACCTCCTTGACGTTCTTTGGCCTAGGTAACTCTGCTATGGCTCTTACTTTCTCTTCGTCAGTAGATATGCCATTTTTTGACACTATGTGCCCTAGAATCTTGCCTTGCCTGACCATGAAAACACATTTTTCTGGGTTTAGGCACACTTGATATTCTCTACATTTGTCAAAGATTTGTCTGAGTTCAGGAATATGGGTTTGTCTAATGTTGGAATGGGCACAAAGATCATCAACATAGACTTCCAAATTCTTCCTCAGGAACTCCTTAAACACATGGCACATTAGTCTCTGGAAGGTAGCTGGTGCATTGGTAAGCCCAAATGGCATTACACGAAAGGCAAATATACCCCACTCTGTGGCAAAAGCTGTCTTATGCTGATCTTCTGGAGCTATGGCTACTTGATTGTAGCCCGAAAATCCATCAAGGAAGCTGTACACTTCCTTGCCTGCTACTCTTTCTAAGAGATGCTCTGTGATAGGAAGCGGATAGTTATCCCGAATTGTGGCTGCATTAACCTTCTTCAAGTTAATGCACACACGCAGCTTGCCATTCTTCTTGGGCACCACTACGATGGGGGATACCCATTCAGTGTGCTCAATTTCATAGATAAATCCAGCTTCAACCAGTCTATCTATCTCTTCTTTGATCTTAGCAGCGTAATTATCGTTATATGTATAGGGCTTTTGCTTAGAGGGTTTAGCATCTGAGGTCATGGGGATAGTGTGTGAGCATATATCAGGGTCAACACCTTTCAAATCCTTGTAACTCCAAGCGAATACATCTCTGTATTCTCTTAGCAAGGCTATCAACGCATGCTCTTCTTCCTCTGTTAGGTCATGGCCTATGTACGTGCATCTCTCCTCTCCTTCTTCTAGGGCCACTACTATTTTCTTGGTGGTTTCTTTGTTATCATAGGCCTCTCCCGATTGCGCCTCTTGTTTCGGCATTCTAATCATGACTCTCCTGTCATCTATCTCATACTTCTTAAAATTTTCTGGAACCTCAAACAAAGATTCTTCCTCTTCCAGTGAGACTTCTTTCTTCTTTCGTTTCTTCCCTTCTTCCTTCGGGGTCACATGTGTTGCTAATCTTACATCATTTGTAACCTCTCCATGCCTCTGGGGTTGAAATTCTACTTCATGGAAGTATTCTTCATCTGATGCAAATGGTGGGTCCATAATGATTGACTCTAGATCGGAGTCACTTGCATCCTCAAATGCATCAGGGCTAGGTTCGCATTCTTCTAGAACTGCCTCTCCCATGATTGGCTCTATGGAGAAGACTCAAATGTCATAGCCATCCTCATCACAGTGAGGTGTCCATTGTTCCTCATTGATGGCTACGTCCATGGTTGCTAAAATTTCTGCCCAGCCGTGAGGTTCAAATTCTTCGTCTGGGAAAACTACAGGTGCATAGGCTAGGTCTTGGATTGATCTATGGGTTTCTTTTGCACCTACCTCTCTGGCTTTTTCTCTCTTCTCTTCGTCCACTGCTACTTTGCACATCCATAAGTGGGTGTCTTCATGCATCCATGAGGATCCAGACCCTATGGAATGCACTGATTCAATATCATCTTTGGCTCTATGGATGGGATTCCATTGGATAGGAGGGACATCTCTATGGGAGTAATCCTTGAGATTGACTTTGGTTGTAACACCCAAGTGCTGCAGATACAAGGAGTTGGTTCCCCAATCCTGTACCACTTGCAACTGTCGCATAAATGGTCTTCCCAAAATCATCTCATAGGCATGATTTTTGCTGAAGTCACATATAGCAAATGTATGCTCAAACTCGACACCACAAGTGGTGAGAGTTATTCCTTCTAACAATCCTAGGGGTCTCTCTATGTGACCATCGGCCATCTGCAATTTCATTCTCGTTGGCCTGAGTGCTGGCTTGCCCCAACGCTTCCATAGGGAAGTAGTGGCAATTGCAACTCCTGCACTTGAGTCCAAAATTGCCTTGGTGGTGTACTCTTGGTAGGTGATGGGAAGATAGGTGTTCCCTTCTTCACCTTCACACATATCTCCTATCTTATCCAAGGGGATTTTTGGCACTGTCCTATGGGATCCTACCTGGGAACGAGGTTTGGCTACTTCTGGTACTTGTTTGGCGACATGTTTCCATACTTCTGGTCTAACCTTAAGCAGCTCTTCCAAAGTGAGATTGCACTGCACTTTGGTGTTCTTCACTACCTCTGTGTTCCTAGGTATGACTGAATCTTCGTTTCTTACCATGACTGTAGGTGCTCTCATGCAGGTGGACTTTGCTTCCCATGGGCCTGTGAAATGGGGTAGTTCTTGTAAAGAATTAGACTCGAAGTCTAATCTTTCTTGAGATTGGGTACTCTCCTACTCTCCATAAATGGATGGGATGTCTTGTGGGAATTGGTCATGTGCCTCATCCACAAGTTCAATGGGAGGAGGGACTTCACTTTCTTTAGCCCATTTGTCTTCTTGAATCTCGCGTAGGAATTCTGGTGTGAATCGATTCATAGACCTAATTTCTGAGCTACTTTCTCTGCAAGTTCCTCGATTGATGTGGATTGCGTGGAAGAGAGGTTAGAGGCACTATCTGAGTCTTTGTATATCTTGGAAAGCTCTAACTCCTCCCCTAGGTTGTCCTCAATGTCAATACACATGCGTACACACTCTTCTATGGTCCTAGGGTCCTTCAAGTACACATATGATCTTAATTTGGTACTTAGCAATCCATCCAAGAATAAGGCCACTTGCTTGGCTGGTGTAGGTAGCTCCGAAACAGGGCATCTTTCAAGATATTGCCTAAATCTCCTTCCTGCAAGTCTTACAGTCTCTTGCGGGGTTTGCTTGAAGCTGTGAATCAGCGAGGAGGTATTATGCCTTATGCCACTCTTAGAGAATTCAATAATGAAAGCCTCTAGGAGTTGGTCTATACTCTTGAATTGCCTCTCATTTAGTGGCTGAAACCATGTCAGGGCAGTGTTCCTAAGGGTCAGACCAAAGGCATTGTATTGCGTGAATAGATCCTCCACTTGTTCAGCTCTCAGGACTTGCCTAAACTCAGCCACATGATCGTATGGATCTCCAGTGCCATCGAAGTAGTTCTTCATGGACTTGACTAGCTGAGTCGGTCTCAAGGTTCTTGTGTGCTCTCTGGGTCGTGGTAGAGGGAACTCATCCGCATTTCTTTGATTCCTATGAGCTCTAAGTGTCTCAGGTTCTGCTCTATTCGTCTCCGTCCTCGTTCTTTCTCTGCCCACTGGGTTGGCAAAGCTTACTTCTGGTCTATCTCTACTTCTGTCTCTTTGCATTCCATGAGCTTGAGATGTTCCAGCTCCAGGGTGACCATAGGATACATTCGATCTTGGTTGGGGGAAAACGAATTCACCCTTCCAAGTGTAAGCATGCCTATCATTTTCCGTAACCACAAAGATCCTTTCCGAAGCGTGATCTAAGTAGGTCACTCTACTCGGGCTATCAGGATCCTTAAACTCATAGATCATGATTGTTCCTACATCAATTGGCCGATCAGATTTATACCTCCAAAAGGCCTCGTCAGTCTCTCGGCTCAGAAGCAGATCTATGCTCTTGTTGTCTTGGGGCACCCACTCAGGTGTGATAATCCTAGTGAGAACAGATTTGCCTCGGGGTGTTCTAGGTTCTACTCCCATGTTTCCTTGTTCCAAGTCACCTAAGTCCGCTTCTGAGATTACATTCCCAAATTCATCTGTCCTATCTGGGTGACTGGTGACTACGTATATGGTTCCTTCTTTGTCCAAGTATGCTCCGTTTTCAAACTTGACAGCTGGGTGCTCTAATCCTATGGATTGATCAGGATTCTTAATCTGTACCACAGATCTTCCTAGGCCGTCCTCATAGATGCTAGCACCTAATCGGTTGGTCCTAAGGTATTCCAACTGCGTTTTGTAAGGGCCTTCTACCCTGTGCAAGTAAGGCACTCGTGAACTTCCCGTAGGTCTGTCCATGCCTTGAGACATCTCTGACTCACTGGTCTCAGAGGTAGGGTAGTACGAGTGGTGGCTCAACTGCTGGGCCCAGGACCTAGCAGTGTGGTTAACACTAGCCTCTGAAGATCTAAGGCTTTGTCTCTCCCTTACTAGATGTCGTCCTGATCTAAGGTTCATATGCCTATCTAAGTAGCCCAATTCTTTGCCCAGAGTACAACCTCGTTGCAGAGTCCTTTTATATCAATTACTTGATTCTTTTTAGTTGATTCCCGTTGTTAAAATTCTTGTCTGATATCACGTCGTAAGGTATATTTGAGTGTAGCTTTGCACTTACGGTTGATCGTTCCACGTTAAGTTCTTTTCCTTTAAAGTTCTCGACAGTACAAAGATTATGTCCTTAGCTTGAACTTGAAAGTTTGGGTATGCTTCAACTTGATAATTGCCTATCGTCGCCCTGACTTACTCCTACTTCTAATCGTTCTTAGCCTAAGCTAGGAATTGACGAAGGGGAGTTGAAAGTATTCCGACCTTTCTTGCTGATCCTTGCTCTTTAGTGCTCGAGAAGTTGATTCTCAAGCTTGCACAAACCCTTGCTTGGACGCTCTCAATTACTTCTCAATAGACCTGCATCAGTCCCAAGATTAGCTCCAAGTTGACCTTTCAATTGACAGACAATTTATTTCAGACACTTTTTTAATGACCCTTGTTCCCCCTTTTGTATTGCTAGAAATTTCCTCTAGAGCTCCCTTGGTGTTCCTACCCCTCAGTGTGCCAACTTCCAAATATCCTAGAGCTTTCCGACAAGCCCTAGAGCTCCAAAAATGGATTTCGTATGAAAAAGTTATGACCGTTCAGGGTTTAGGGGGTTAACTAGACAAACAGAACCTTTCAGGGGTTTTAATGCATTATTCTAAGGCCTTTGCAAATGTATGAGTATTTGAGAGTGCAAATATGCCCAAAATTTAGCCTAAATCTCCAAAAAATTTACCCCTTAATTTTTGCCGAAAATGTCTGTCTGTCGCGATAGACGGTGTCTGTCGCGATAGACACAAACTATCGTGGGGGCTGTCTGTCGCGATAGACGCTGTCTATCGTCTGTCGTGATTTGGTCTGTCGCGATAGACGGTGTCTGTCGCGATAGACGCTGTCTGTCGTGGGTCTCTGTCTGTCGCGATAGACGGTGTCTGTCGCGATAGACGGGGTCTATCGTGGGTCTCTGTCTGTCGAGATAGAGTGGTCTGTCGCGATAGACTGTGTCTGTCGCGATAGACGCTGTCTGTCGTCTGTCGTGATTTGGTCTGTCGCGATAGACGATGTCTGTCGTGGGTCTCTGTCTGTCGCGATAGACGGTGTCTGTCACAAAACATTAAGTTTTTCTGTCTGTCGCGACAGACAGAGGTCGTCGTCCCGGGACCTGTGCAGAGTCTGTCGTACCTGCGCACACTGCTGGAGGAGGTGGTACAGCAAGTTCCTGCAACAAAAGCTCAAAAACACACCAAAAACAGATTGCATGCAAGCTCTCTCTCGCTCTCTCTCACAATGAAATGAGGGAAATGAGGTGGGGGGTGTAATATGACCAAAAACTGAAATTTTTTGTGGAGATGGAGATGGAGATGGGAGATGGTGGAGATGATGATGGTGATGATGGTGATGCAAAAGTAAGGAAAAAATGAAGAAAAATCAAGAGAAAGAAGGATATTACCTATAACTCCAATGTCTCAACTCGACGTCTTACCATCACACGCTCGTCCTCGAAGCTCTCTCCCCGGCAACGGCGCCAAATTTGGTGTCACTCTAGCACAATGGTGAGTACCAACGTGAGAAGATTCACCTCATAATTGTCAATCCGTGGAGACGTGAGGACTAGTATGAAGACTATGAGCAAGTGAAGGCACAAGTGCGTGAGTGAGAAGCACACAAGCATGCACACACATACACACACACGCGCACACAAGGCAAGAGCAAGGAGAGGAACAATGGAGTTCTTTGCATTAATCAAAAGGTCTCTTACATAAGCTCAATTCACAAACAATCTAACCCTAAAAATGATCTCTCTAGCTCTTTTTATAGTTTTCTAACTAGCTTTGGTCTTGTCCAGACCTAGTGTCCGGCCTAGTTAAAAATTAGGTTCTAGAGTCTATTTGAGGGCTCAAACAGAGTCTAAAAATTATGAAAATTGATATGTCGCTAGTTCTAATACTCCTCAAGCTCGAGGACTCCTCGGCTTGCACAAAATGGAGTCTATTCTACCAAAAACGGGATTTACAATGTTTGTGTAGTGATTAAAAGTACTTGAGTTGTAAATAGTCCATGGAAAAAATGATTTGGCCTTGTTGCCGTATTGTGCATGACTCCCCTGTTGCTTTGTATGCCAACAACTTCAAATTCTTGGCTCCTTCTAATCAAGCTTTTAAGAACTTGGAGATATTCTCTCAATCAAGTGAACTAACTTTTCCACGAATCATTTGGGTAGGTGCTTACAAAAGATTCTAAGTCAAATTGACTTTTACAATGAGGTAAAGTGGTAAGTAATCACTAGCATATGTTCCTATGATTCTTCATGCATGTAGAGTCTTCATGATATCTTCCAAGCCAAATGTGTAGGCTTGTGATTTACACCAACAGCTACCCCTCAAGCCAAACATTTTGGCTTAATTCTTCATCTTCAATCTTCAAGTACATCCTACAATCCAATCATAGATTTGAACCTGCAAAGTTTGGTCCCATCCAAAGCTTTAGTCAGCAAATCTGCACATTGCATGTTGGTTGACACATAGGTCAGCTGAATGTCCTTGCTTAGCAACTTCTCCCTCACATAATGATAATGAACTTCTATGTGTTTGGTCCTGGCATGATAGATAGGATTAGTTGCAAGGTGAAGAGAACTTGTATTATCTCCAAAGATAATTGGATGCCTAGTATATAAGCCCAATTCTGTATACAAAAGCTTAATCCAAATCGCTTCTCAAGTGGCATTAGCTAGCCCTCTATACTCTGCTTTTTGTAGAATACAATGCAAAAGTTGGTTGCTTCTTTGCAGACCATGAAATTGGTTTGTCACCTGCAAAAGAAATGTATCCTGAAGTGCTTCTCCTATCATCCTTGCATCCTGCCCAATCTACATCTTAATAAACTTTTATATCAATATCTGAAGTGTAAGGAAAGTACAAACCATGGTTCTGTGTACCCTTGAGATACTTCAAGATTCTTTTGGCAGCCTCTAAGTGAGGTATCCTTGGCTTGTGCATAAATTGACTTAGCACACTAACTCCATATGCAATATCAATTCTTGTAAGAGTAGCATAGTTCAAGCTACCTACCATACTTTGATAACCTGTAATGTCTTGGACTTCATCACCTTCATGGGCACTTAGCTTTAGGTTCACCTCCATTGGAGTGCTAGTTGCTTTAGCATCCTGCAAGTGAAATTTCTTCAACATGTCCTACACATACTTCTTCTGAGTAATGTATATTCCTGAATTAGTGTAAACTAATTCAAGTCCCAAAAAATACTTCAATAGCCCAAGATCATTGATCTTGAACTCCTTCATCATTTGGATTTTGATGCTTCTGATTCCATTGACATCATTACCTGTAATGATGATGTCATCAACATAGACACAGAGATAGATTATCTCTTAATTACTTCTCTTAATGAACAGAGAAGTGTCAGCCTTACTCATGACAAAACCTTGGTCTTGGAGGTATGTAGTTAGCCTGTAATTCCATGCAATGTTCTTTGTATCTTCCAACTCAAAAGTGAAAAGTCTACCTGATTTTTCTCCTTTAGCTATCCTTTTGAATCCATGTCTTGGGTCCTCCACAAATGCTCCATACTGATTGAATCTGACCTGCAACCCTTTCTCTATAATCTGACCAACACTCATTAAGTTCTTTGTAATTGTAGGTACATAAAGTACTCTGCTCAACAAATTTTGATTACCATCACAAGTTTTCACATTTCCAACTTTAACTACAGAATGCTTTGTATCATCACCTATTTGGACTTGGTGTTTACCTTTTGGTTCCTCAAGATCAGAGACTAGTGCAATATTACCAGCCACATGATTTGAACACCTTGAATCAATATAAAATAAGTGATTATCATTTGTACCTGACTTTGAAGTCATGTTCATGATCAAGAGAGAGTCATCCTGCTCCTCTGTGTAGTTGTTGTAGTCCTTTCTGTTTCTGAATCCTCCTTGGTAGTTGCCATTGTAATTGTTGTTGTAGTTGTTGTTATAATTGTTGTTGTGGCCTTGGTGATGGTTGAACCTTCCTCTGGACTGAGAGTATCCACCTCTTTGGTAGCCTCTTCCTCTCTGATTTTTGTAATTCCTGTAACACTCATCTGTGGTGTGGTTTGACAAACCACAAATGTTACATGGTGATGTGTTATAGGGTCTCCCCCTACCTTGCTTACCTCCTCTGCCCCTACCTCTTGAAGATCTACCTCTCCCTGCATAGTTGGCTTGGGAGGTAGAGCATTCATCTTCCATCTTCTTACTCTTGCCTTTATCCTTAGATTTCTTATCAGTGTATAGGGCAGAAGAGTTGTTACCTTTGGTAGTATCTCCACTCTTGGTAAGCTTTGCTTCATGTGTGAATAGTTGACCCATGAGAGTTGTAAGATCTGGAGTGTGCATGTCCATGTAGAGATCCATTGTAGTGGTGAAGCTTTCCCACTTGTCATCAGCCTTGATCCCATTGATTACCTACCTTACAATTTGTTCCTCTTCAATCTCTTCTCCTATGCTTGCTAACTGATCTGCAACATCTTTGATCGTGGTCACAAATTCTGAAACAGCTTGCTTAGGTTGCTTCCTTAGTGTTGTGAATTCAATCCACAACTGATTTTTCCTAGCCCTTGTATTGGAGGAAAAATATGATGACAAGGTTTCCCAAGTCTCTTGGGAAGTTTTACAATTTCTGATATGAGGTAAAACAAAGTCAGATATAGAGTTGAGTAGATAAGACCTTGCCAATGCATCCCTTGCACACCATGTGTTGAGTTTTTCTTGCTCCTCCTTGGTTGGCAAACCTCTTGCTTTAAATGAGGGCAATTCCTCATCTCCTGAGATGTATCCATAGAGACTCCTTCCTTGTAAGTAGGTCTTCATCCTTAGAGACCAAGCTTGATAGTTGTTTCTGTCCAATTTGTCAATAAATGAAGGAAAACCATCTCCCATTTTACCTTATTTGCTCTGATACCACTGTTGGAAAGATGGATGGATGATCCAAGAGATTGAGTAGGTACTGCTAAAACCTGCTTTGTACCAGCCCTCTTTAGCTTCAGACTTGATTAGTAGACTCCCTTAGCTTTCCAATGACACCAAGAAATGGCCTATGTCCTTTGGACATGAAGTGTGTAATGATTGAATCAAAATAGATAACTTTGGAAGTCACAAAGTCAAGAAAACTTTCTATTTTGGTCTTGACACCTGCTCAATGTTTTGCTCAGTGTGACCAGCACAGTAGCAATTGATAAAATTCCTTCTAGGGGTATTCAACTAGCTTATTAAGCTACCATTTGCAAGCGGAATGATGTAAAATAATGAACTATGCTAAGAGAAATTAATTTAGCAAGATTTGGTATACCCCCGACTTTTTAGGACTGTAGTAGAGATAGACCAGTGTGCACCTCGACGATGATTTCTCTGAATTGGCTGAATGAAATCACTTCAAACTTTGTCAGCATCTAGATGACGTTGAGCTGAATCCAACAAGCTTTGAATCACTGAAGTTGGTGGAGTATTGGCTGAGATATGCCCTTGACAAGTTGACAGACTTTGGAGTAGACAATCAATGAGCACAGAGATGAATGATGTAAATGTATCTATAAATTAACACTTGTGTACAATCCCATTGGCATGACAAGCATTGCCCAATGGTGTAGAGAGGTGTAGACTATGATGTAGTGCTCACACACACTCAATGACAGTAGAATGAAGCTCGGGAGTGATGTCTCTCTCCGCGACTTTTCAAGTTCACCTTTTATATGGAATGTGTAAGAATTTGAATTCAAATTCAAATTCTTGGCTCCTTCTAATCAAGCTTCTAAAAACTTGGAGATATTCTCTCAATCAGGTGAACTAACTTTTCCACGAATCATTTGGGTAGGTGCTTACAAAAGATTCTAAGTCAAATTGACTTTTACAATGAGGTAAAGTGGTAAGTAATCACTAGCATATGTTCCTGTGATTCTTCATGCATGTAGAGTCTTCATGATATCTTCCAAGCCAAATGTGTAGGTTTGTGATTTACACCAACAATCAGCTTGGCATATGTGCCCACGCAGGAGAACATAGCAGACCTTTTCACGAAGGCTCTACTAGGGAGAAGTTTGAAGCTTTCCGTAAAATTTTGGGCTTACTTCCTTTTGTGGAGTGATTTCCACATAGCTTGGCACTTCCTTATACATGAGTGCGAACTGCTTGTTCACCGCATCACTCCCAGGGGGGATTTGTTGATATATTTAGGTAGTGATGTGTGTGAACACACTAGGACCGCCGGGGCACTTTTTTCCCTCTTTAGGAGGTTTTTTTCCCCCGACTTGTATATATGCCTATTGCCCTAATGGGCTACTTATCTTTGTACATTCTCTAGTAATACATTCAGTATTGTGTGTTGTGCTCCAAGCTTCTTCTTCTTCCTGGTGCTGTTCGCGTGCTTCTGCAGACGTCTAACTCCAACATTTATAGCACGGGAAACTAGTCTAAAATCTTCCTAATACATCTAAATTCGTGGTAGACACTTGGGTGGAGATATTACATGACTCAAGTGCTCAAATAAGCAAAGTATTGATGGACTTTTGAGAACTAGCCACATCGACCTTCCACTAGGACACCACTTCAGCTCCCTTGTGACTCACTAATTTGACTCATCATGTTCTAGAACTCACGTGGTATTTTGGCTATCTTTTATGAATAATATGAGCCTTCTTGAAGTATTTGAAGACTTCCCAAAGGTATTTACAGAATTTGAAACTTGTACCATACATAAAACAAATGTTTGCAACATTAGAACCTAATTTTTGACTAGGCCAGATGTTAGGTCTGGACAGGACCAAAGCTAGTCAAAAACTATAAAAAGAGCTAGAGAGCTCATTTTTGGGGTTAGCTTGTTAGTGATATGACCTTGTATATGAGACTTTTAGATTAATCTAAAGAACTCCATTGTTCCTCTCTTTGTCTTGCCTTGTGTGCACGTGTGTGTATGTGTGTGCAGGTTTGTGTGCTTCTCACTCACACACTTGTGCCATCACTTGTTTGAGGTCTTCATACCATCCTCATGTCTTCCCGGATTGACATTAAAGGAGGTGCTACTTATCAACGAGCTACAGATACAAAACAAACATGATCTAGATGAATATAAATAAAACCATCACAATGCTATGACAAAGTAGATAGTCTACAATACGGACGAAGTTTCGACCCATTGATGGGTTTAGGGAGAAGAGTACCAGTTAAGGTGGATAACCGGAATGTAGCTGGTTTGACTTGATCTGCAATACGGTAGGGATCAAACCAACAAAGCTTGAACTTGCTAGCCGAACGATTAGACTTAGCATTGTAAAAAAGAACTAACTGTCCTTTGGTAAAGACGAGAGTCCCGAGGAATTGATCATGGGTCTTAGCTTGCCGTAGTTGCACTTCTTGAAGCACCAGAAAACTTTCAAGACGTTGTTCATCCAAGGACCGCAACACATCCAACCGGAAAGGGAAGGAGTCTTTATGTAATAAGTTATGGTCCAATGCCACTCTTACGCTAGGTACCACCAATTCCGTAGGCGCAATTGCCTCCAAACCATATGCCAATTTAAACGGGGTGCTTCCGATAGCAACTTTATAAGTAGTGTGGTAAGCCCATAGGACCGAAGGAAGGAATTGATCCTAGCACTCCAGACATTCCAACACAAGTTTCTTTTGCATGTTAAGAAGGGTTTTATTGGTACTTTTGGCTATTCCGTTTGCACGAGGATAGTAAAGGGAACTAAATTTATGGACAATCTTAAAGGTGTGAGTGAGCACTTGCATTAAGGTGTTAGCAAAATGCATAGCTTGATCTCTAAGGGAAGCCCGTAACGAGGAAAAACATCACTCATCAAACATTTGGCGACCATCGAAGCAGTTGCTGATCGTAAAGCCCAAGCTTCAGCCCACTGAGTAGCATAGTCAGTACAGGTGAGAATATACCGATGATTGGTAACCGTAACAAGAGATAATGGGGCCAATGAAATCCAATCCCCACTTTTGAAAAGGCTCAAGAGGAAGAACAGGCTAAAGCAAAAAAAGATGCCATTGTAAAGGTTGCCCAGATCATTGTCAAGCGTCACACTGTTGGACATAAGTAGCAATATCACGATGCATAGTGGGCCGCCATAATCCACTCTACAGAATTTTTCGGTATGTAAGGTCGACCGAAAAATGGCCAACGGATGAAGTAGAATGAGCCATTAGAATTATAGAAGAAACTTCATCTGATGGGATACATCGTAAAAGCGTATGAGATGGGTCCATATAATATAACTATTCCACACTTATCTAAAATCGACAACTATACATCGCCAATTTATGTCGAACAGCCGTGGAAGTATTAGTTTGGGGATAGCCATTGGTGAGAAAAAATCATAAGCATATCATAGTACGATGATGCCACAGGGAACACCTGGGAACTATCCTGAACCAAATCAGTTGCATAAATGGCTGGAGTGGTATCATCAATACCACTGGGGAGCTCATCAGAATCAAGCCGAGATAAAAAATCAGCAAGAGCATGCGCTGACCCCAAGCGATGTACCACCTCATAATCAAATTCTTGCAGCAACAACACCCACCTAGCTAATATGCCCCCTAAATGTTGTTGTCGTACAAGATAAACTAGAGCCGCATGATCCACATGAAAGGTAAATGGGCATCCCAAAAAAGAGTGTCAAAATTTTTTCAGCGAATAAACTAAACCAAGACATTTGCGTTCAGTTACAGAATAATTCCATTCAGAAGTAGCTAATCATCGACCAGCATAATAAATAGGGCAAACCCAATTATCCTATTATTGCATTAACACACTGTCGACTACTATGTCAGACACATCCACAAAAACATAGAATGGGAGTTGCCAATTTGGTGCTTACAGAACAGGAGCCTGTGTTAAGAGCGTCTCCAAACAATGAAATGCAAGTTGCCATTCCTTCGTCCACGCAAACTATCAAGGATTGCTAGTAATCAGTCGATTAAGTGGTATAGCCACATGAGCGAGCCACCAAAGATGTCATCCATGCCATCATATTTGTCCAAGGAATCTCATAACTTCCTTTGGTGTCGTAGGGGCAGGTGCATTCAACACTGCATTCACTTTATCAAGATCCACTTGAATGCCTTATTGTGAAATAATTGTTGGAGTTTATTGACCTCCAAAATATAGCAAGAAGTAGGTGGAACCCCCTAGGAACAAGTTGACCTTCTCACAAACTTCATCACAAAAAACCAATCATGCTTGCAGAGCTTATTCTTCTCTAACGGATTATAATTTTCTAAAAGTATTTTAACCACATATACTAGAAACCAAGAGCTTTTCAATGAGCCAAAGAACACTCAATTTGAATAAATACACAAGGAGATATGACCTCTGCAAGTTTGAGGTTTAATGGAGGCCTTTAGCAGAGGTGAAACTAGAGAACACACACTACTTGCAGAGAGTACTCCTCTCAGCTCACAAACCCAATGATTATGAAAATTTACAATATGAAAGTAGACAGTAAGAGCTTTCAAATGAGCTATTAAACATGTGCTTTGGATATATAATGAGGGAGATACAAGCTCTGCAATCTCTACATACAAAACTACAGAAGAGTAGAGATACACATATGAGTCTCTTGGACTTCCCACAAGATCACGACTTCTCTCCTCTTTTAATAGCATGGCGAACTAATCTAAAACCTTCCTAATACATCTAAATTTGTGGTAGAAACTTGGTTGAAGATATTACATGACTCAAGTACTCAAATAAGCAAAGTATTGATGGACTTTGAGAACTAGCCACATCGACCTTCCACTAGGACACCGCTGCAGCTCCCTTGTGACTCACTAATTTGACTCACCATGTTCTAGATATCACATGGTATTTTGGCTATATTTCATGAATAATATGAGCCTTCTTGAAGTATTCAAAGACTTCCCAAAGGTATTTACATAATTTGAAACATGTACCCTACATAAAACAAATGTTCGCAACATTCTCCTCCTCAAGTTTCAAAGGGTATTTCCTTCATGCCAAGAATATAGTTGAATCTTTGAAGCTTTGGTCCATCCAAGGATTTGGTGAAGATATCTGCAACTTGATCCTTTGTTCCCACAAAAGAAACTTGTACTTCATTGTTTATGGCCTTCTCTCGAACATAATGATAGTGAACCTCTATATGCTTTGTTCTAGCATGAAAGATAGGATTTGAGGTCATATGAATGCTACTCAAGTTATCCCCCTATATCAGTGGTACATCAACCTACACATTCAAGTCATGAAACAACTTTTTAAACCACATAACTTCAGTAGTAGCCAATGCTAAACTTCTATACTCAGCCTTTGTAGAAGATAAAGCAACTGTAGGCTGTTTCTTTGAACTCCATGTTAATGTCTTGTTTCGTGCTATTACCACATATCCACTTGTGGATCTTCTGTCATCTTTGCTTCCAGCCCAATCTGCATCACTAAAGACTTTAAGAGTTAGATCAGCATCATGACTATAAAATAATCCTTCGTTCATGGTACCTTTCAAATACCTAAGCACTCTTTTCGCTGCATGCATATTATTGGAGGATAAACACTCCTATGTGCACAACAAAAGCAAATGAACCCTCCTAGGATCCTGCAATTTTTCAGACATAGGCTCTGTATTTTCTTAGTTTCTCTGAGTATATGCAGAGATTGAAAATGAAATTTTGCACACATAAACTAGACTTTAAGAGCTTTCAAATGAGAGTAAACTCACTCCATTTGGATACTGGATGATGCCTCAACCAACTACAACAAAATAGATAACTTGATCTCTTCACAGAGTATGAGCTAACTAGACAGACACTATTCTGGACATTTCTCTGCACATGTGCAGGCACTGAACCTGAGACTTATACCAGACAAAGTAGAACTTATAAGCTTTCCAACAAGACAAAAATCATTGCAAATGGATTCTGGATGAAGGAGAAACAACAATTACAAGACCGGGGGGTCTGCCAAAAACATCTAGATAGATACAATGTGTAAAAGTGAAATTTCTGCAAAATATGCAGAGAACAGCTAGTAGGGGGTGTGCTTAAGCAAGGGGGCAGCTTGGGCACATATTTCCTCAACTCTAAGTCATAATACAACTCATTAGAGGTTTTAAAGACCACATACTAACCTCTTTAACCAATCAAAAGCATATGCATATACATGTCAAAAGTGAGGTCCAATCACATCAAGAGGTGAGCTAAATCTTCTCTAATCAACTTCTTTCCATTATGGGCATAATTGGATGCCTCCAACTCGTGGAAATCAGCCTCCTTTGATTGTGGATGATGTGGAAGGTTCAATTTGGGGCATGTTCCCATACTCTTGAGCTTGAAAAACTTTCAACACTCTCCTCAAGCTCAAGTGTTTTCCTTTGTTGCTTCAGCCTATGTCTCTTATGTTGATAGCTTCCTTGAATCCTCCAAGCTTTGTACCTTCAAGAAACTTTGTCATCATGTCTGCAACCTGCATTTTAGTGTTCACATACCTTATATCTAGCTCTTTTGCCATCACCTTTTCTCTAAGGAAGTGGTAATGAACCTCTATGTGCTTGCTCCTTGCATGAAACATGGGATTGTTAGCTAGATAGATGCTTGAAATGTTGTCTCCATAAAGAGGAAACTCCTCCACTTCTACTTCCAAGTCCTTAAGTAGCTTCTTAAGCCATAATAGCTCACATGTAGCCAATGCTAAACCTCTGTACTCAGCCTCTGTGGATGAAAGAGCAACAGTGGGTTGCTTCTTAGAGCTCCAAGAGATCACTTTTGTACCTATCATGAAAACATAACCCGATGTACTCCTTCGATCATCCTTGCTACCTGCCCAATCAGCATCACTATATCCTTTGACACTTAGATCAGCATCATATGAGTAAAATAGACCTTGGTTGATGGTATGCTTGATGTAACGAAGCACCTTTCTTGCCGCCATAAGATGATCATGAGTAGGTGCATGCAAAAATTGAGAGAGAACACCTACTACATATGCAAGATCAGTTCTAGTGAATGTAGCATAAATTAATGAACCAATTATGCTTCTATATAGTGTAATATCTTGTATAGCCTCTCCTTGACCTGCAACCAACTTTGTATTGGGCTCCATGGGCTGAGAAAGTGGCTTACAACCACTCATACCAAACCTGTATAGCACATCCAACAAGTATTTTCTTTGAATCAAGAAGATGCCATTGTGTGCATATATTACCTCTATTCCCAAGAAGTACTTTAGTGTTCCAAGATCAGATACCTTGAACTCCTTTCCTAGCTTTGATTTGATATCTTTAATACCTGCAATATCACTTCTTGTGATGATCAAATCGTCCACATAGATGCATATGTATACCGTCTTATCTCCTTGCTTCTTCATGTAAAGTGATGGATCTGCAACACTTTCTTTGTATCCACAACTTGATAAATAATCCACTAACCTCTGATTCCAGGCCCTTGGGGCTTGCTTTACTCCATATAGTGCTTTCCTTAGCTTGCAAACATGATTTGGGTACCTCATACTAGCAAATCCTTGAGGTTGGCTCATGTAGACTACTTCTTCAAGCTCTCCATTGAGGAAGGCATTCTTCACATCCAACTGATATAAGCTCCATTTCCTTGATGTGGCCACTGCAATCAAAGTCCTAATTGTTGGCATCTTGGCTACGGGGCTGAAAGTTTCATCATAATCTATCCCGTAGCTTTGGGAGAAGCCTTTCGCCACCAACCTTGCTTTGTACCTAGCAATGGAACCATCTGAATTTCTTTTAATTTTGTAAACCCACTTATTACCTATCACCTTCATGCCTTCTTGAGCTGGTACCAAGCTCCAAGTATGGTTCTCATCAAGTGCTTTGAGCTCTTCCTTCATTGCCTCTTGCCATTCCTTGCAATCCTTAGCTTCTTCATAACTAGTTGGTTCCTTGTCCTTGATTACCTGAGTCATGTATGCATAGTGCTTTGCAATGAAATTATCATATGTTAACCTTTGTACTGGATATCTTACTCTTGAAGACCTTCTTTCACTTCCTTTGGGTGTGGTTTCCATCTTCTTTCTTTGTTTGGCCACTCTTGGAGTTTGAACTTCTTCTATCTCTTCATCTTCCAACATGCTCTCGTCCACATAGCTTCCTTCTTCAACTGAAATCTTCTCTTTGCCTTTGACTTTGCTTTCTTCAGAGCTGGTCTCTCTTTCCCTAAGCCTTCCACTCCATGGTGAGGGTGTCCTTGTGTTGCATGAGTTGCTTGGACCACTCAAATCCATGCTATCTTGAACTCTATCATCATTCTTCAAATCTGTCTCACCTATGTCTTCAACCTACAATGGACTTGTGCATGCATACCAAGGCTTCAACTCATCAAAGACAACATCCCTACTTACCTTCAGCTCCTTGGTGATGGGATTATAGCATTTATACCCCTTTTGTTCCATAGAATATCCCAAAAAAATACACCTTTCAGATTTGGCATCTAACTTTGACCTCAACTCTTGAGGTACATGTACATAACATATACAACCAAAGATTCTAAGATGTGAAATGCAAGGTTTTCTTCCACTCCATGCTTCCTCAGGGGTTAGATGATGTATACCTGATGTAGGACATCTATTCATGATGTATGTGGCTGTATATGTAGCCTCTCCCCAATAACAATGCGGCATATTCATTTCGTTGAGCATACACCTTGCTACCTCTGCTATGTGTCTGTTCTTTCTCTCTGCTACCCCATTTTGTTGAGGGGTATACCTACATGTAAATTGTCTTTTGATGCCATTGACCTGCAAAAAGTCAGAAAATTCATGGGAGAAGTACTCTCCTCCTCCATCGGATCTCAAAGTTTTGATAAACTTGCCAGATTCCTTCTCCACCTGTGCTTTGAATTTCTTGAAGTAGTGGAACACATCTGATTTGTTTCTAATGCAATACAACCACACTTTCCTTGAAAAGTCATCAATGAAGGTTACAAAATACCTATTTCCAGCAAGGGATGCTTCTTTTGTTGGACCCCAAACATCCGTGTGAATGAGGTCTAAAACATTTGCACTTACATAGGTACTCTTCTTGAAGGGCAGCCTTGATTGTTTTCCTTGTTGGCAAGCTACACAAATTTCATGCAACATTTTAGATGTAAAATTTGGTAGGCCTCTCACCAAGCTCCTCCTTTGCATGTCCTTGAGCTTTTGTAGGTTGATGTGACCTATTCGTTTATGCCATAGATCCAAATATGCTATCCTCTTGTCTCCATATGTGACATACATTGAATGGTGTGGCTGATTTATGTCCATTGTGAACATTCTCCCTTGCTTTTTTCCTTTTGCTATGAGCTTGAAACCTGCCCTTGGATCCTCAACAAAACATCCTCTTTCATTGAACCTAACTTGATAGCCTTTTTCTACCATTTGGCCTACCGAAATCAAGTTTTTGGTAATAGTAGGGACATGTAATACCTCTGATAAGCACTTTGCTCTTTGATTTCCTTCCAAACTGATATCTCCCACATGTTGAATGATATTCTCTGAGTTATCACCTGTTTCCACATGCCCTTGATGCTTTGGGACCTGCAAATTACTAAAAAAATCCTTTCGATATGACATATGATTGCTACATCCACTGTCTACATACCATACATCTTCACTAGCTTGAGTTGTATCTTCACCATACCTCATGGCAAGTGAATAACCATTCCCTTGGCTGGATGATGTGTTTGCATAATTACCTTGCCCTCTATAATTGTTGTTGTGGCTTTGATTCCCTTTTCTTTGAGCTCTATGATAGCATTCATTTGCAAAATGACCGGGCTTACCGCATACAAAGCATCCATTTGAAGTGGCTTGTCCTCTTCCACCAAATCTTGCACCTCTTCCTCTATTTGTGGCTCTTCCACCTCTTTGACCTGCATTTTCTTGTTGTCCTTGACCTCCTTGGTTGCTTTGATATCTTCCTCTTCCTCTTGAAGCACCTCGGTTGTGTCTTCCTCTTCCTCTACCTGCATATAACAATTGCCCTTGGCTATCCTTGGCGTTATGAACACCAAGGTTCATCTCCTCTGTCACCATGAGAGTGATTAGTTGATCAAAATCAGGAAGAGAGTCCCTTACATACACTGAAGTTGTGAAAGCCCTCCATTTTTCATCATCCCTAAGTCCATTTAGGGTGTGGGCGACAAGATCGTCATCATCTAGGGCACAACTGATTGACCCTAGTGCATCTGCAAGCTCTTTAACCTTTAATATGTAATCATTAGCACCTTGAGAGGGGCTTTTCCTAAGATTATTTAGCTCATTATTGAGCTGAAGTTTTCTAGCTTTTGTGGAGGTTGAGTACAATCTCTCCAAGCACTCCCACACCTTCTTCGATGTATCCAAATCTTGAATATGCCCTACCATAGAGTTGCTAATATGCTGAGATAAAATGAAAATGACCCTTTTGTCCCTTTCATCCCACTCTCTTACTGCTCTTCTCTGGTCATTGGTTGGATTTACCTCATCTATGTAGGGTTTTGGCTCTCCACCACTCAGAAGTCCCCACAAACCTTTCCCCATCAAAAAATTGCTTATTCTAAATCGCCACGATTGGTAGTTTCCTCTTTCGAGCTTCTCAATCTGAGCATTGAGATCAACCATGGTGCCTCCTAACTCTTTTGAACCTCCCCCTTGATGCAATGAAGTTGAAAAGGATGGCTTTTACCTCAAAAAATAGAGCTACTCCTCTTGATGAAGCTTCGTCTTGATTTGATGATCTATTTGCTTCCCCTTGTTGTTGATGTGCCCGTTCTTTGCTTCCTTCCTTCAAAATTTGATGAAGTCTTTACTTCACTTCAGTAGCTCCTTCTTCTCTCTTTGATACTCCACTTATAGCTCTGATACCACTATTGGAGGATAAACACTCCTATGTGCACAACAAAAGCAAATGAACCCTCCTAGGATCTTGAAATTTTTCAGACATAGGCTCTGTATTTTATGAGTTTCTCTGAGTATATGCAGAGATTGAATATGAAATTTTTCACGCATAAACTACACTTTAAGATATTTCAAATGAGAGTAAAATCACTCCATTTGGATACTGGATGATGCCTCAACCAGCTACAACAAAATGGATAACTTGATCTCTTCATAGAGTATGAGCTAAGTAGACAGACACTATTCTAGACATTTCTCTGCACGTGTGCAGACACTGAACCTGAGACTTATACCAGACAAAGTAGAACTTATAAGCTTTCCAACAAGACAAAAATCATTGCAAATGGATTCCGGATGAAGGAGGAACAACAATTACAAGATTGGGGGGTCTGCCAAAAACATCTAGATAGATACAGTGTGTAAAAGTGAAATTTCTGCAAAATATGCAGAGAACAGCTAGTAGGGGGTGTGCTTAAGCAAGGGGGCAGCTTGGGCACGTATTTCCATGACTCTAAGTCATAATACAACTCATTAGAGGTTTTAAAGACCACATACTAACCTTTTTAACCAATCAAAAGCATATACATGTCAAAAGTGAGGTCCAATCACATCAAGAGGTGAGCTAAATCTTCTCTAATCAACTTCTTTCCATTATGGGCATAATTGGATGCCTCCAACTCGTGGAAATCAGCCTCCTTTGATTGTGGATGATGTGGAAGGTTCAATTTGGGGCATGTTCCCACACTCTTGAGCTTGAAAAACTTTCAACACATATGAGGTACTCTAGGTTCATGCATAAACTGTGACAATACCCCCACTGCATAGAATATATCAGGTCTAGTTTTTGTTGCATAAGTCAAAGATCCTACCATGGATCTATACACATTCATATCATGCAACTCATCACCTTCCTTTGCACTCAACTTTACATTACATTCCATTGGAGTAGAAACAAATTTACATTCCTGCATACCAAACCTTTTCAACATATCACATATATACTTTCTCTGTATCAACCACATACCTTCATCGCCATACACAATTTCAATCCCAAGAAAGTATCTAAGCAAACCAAGATCTGAAATTTTAAATTCCTTTCCCAAATTACCTTTTATCTCATCAATTGCTTTTGCATCATTCCCTATAATCAACAAGTCATCCACATAAATGCATACATAGACACACATGCCATCTACATGTTTTACATAAAGTGAAGGATCAGCATGACTCGCTGTGTATCCTTGCAGCATAAGATACTTTACCAACCTTGCATTCCATGCCCTTGGTGCCTGCTTAAGACCATACAATGCCTTCTTTAAACTACATACATGATTAGGACATTTTGCATCCACATAACCATCTGGTTGTGATATATACACTTCTTCATTTAACTCACCATTAAGAAAGGCATTCTTTATATCGAGTTGATATATACTCCATCTTTTACTTGCAGCTAAAGCCAACAAAGTTCTCACCGTTGCCATGTTTGCTACTAGACTAAATGTTTCCTCATAGTCCAATCCTTGAGTTTGATTATATCCTTTTGCTACAAGTCTAGCCTTATATCTTGACAGAGTACCATCACTATTTCTTTTAATCTTAAAAACCCACTTGCAACCAATTATCATTTGTTTTGGTGTCTTTGGAACTAAATTCCAAGTCTTGTTATCTTGTAGTGCATCCATTTCTTCTCTCATTGCTTTCTCCCACTTTTCATCTCCTTTTGCCTCATCATAACATGTGGGTTCATTTTCTTGCTCAACTTTTGTCATAAAAGCATAATGAGTATTCATAAAAGATTCATAAGTATACCTTTGAGGTTGCTTACTCACTCTTGAAGTTCTTCTTACCTCCAATGTAGATGCTCTTCCTTTCTTATGACTTCACTCTTATGTTTAATGAAATACACAAATGTCATTCTACTATGATCATCAATGAATGATACATAGTACTTATTACCAGCTAAGGATGCCTCTTTAGTAGGACCCCATACGTCCGTGTGTATAAGTTCTAGCAATCCACTGCTTACATAGCTTGAATGCTTGAAAGGTTGTCTACTCTGCTTACCCATTTGACGTGCTTCACATAGATGCACCATATGTTTCTTAGTAAGATCACGTAATCCTTCAACAATCCTCTTCTTTGATAGCTCCTTTAACCTGTGTACATTCATGTGTCCAATCCTTTTGTGCCATAGATCAAGCTCTGTTATTCGATGCATACCGTAAGAGAAATAGTTTGTATGATTTGGGTTTACCTTGAATGTAAACAATCTACCTTGTTTTTGACCTCTAGCAATTAACCTCCTTTGCTTTAGATCCTCAATGAAGCAACCTGCATGATTAAATCTTATTTGCAAACCTTTTTCTACCATTTGACCAACTAACATCAAATTCTTAGTGATCGTTGGCACATAAAGTACATCCTTCAAGCAATTTGTCTTGCTCTTATGTTGCATAACAACATCTCCAACCTACATAATCTTATGTGTTGTATCATCTCCTGTTTCAACATGATCTTTACATGAAGGATTATGCATATTAGAAAACCATGAAGCATCATGTGACATATGATTAGAATAACCACTATCTACATACCATACATCACTATTGCAATTCATCTTAGTTTCTACATTCATCATAAGAAGAGAATCATAATAATCACTTTTACCTTCAACTGCATAATTTCCTTGCTGTTTACCTCTTCTTGAATAGCCTCCTCTTCCATTACCACCTTGATTATTTTCATTTTGATAACAATCTTTGGCATAGTGTCCATACCTTCCACATATATAGTAGTTGTTGTTATCTTCCCTCCTTTGTCTTTGATTGTAGTTGTAGGTGCCTCTTGTACCTCTCACGCTTGATCTTCCTCTTCCTCTTGTGTTGAAGAAGCCACTTGAAGTCCCTTGATCATCGCTCCTTCTTCCTCGACCTCTTTTTGAACCTCTTCTTCCTCTGTTTCCACCTCTTGATGATCCTACATAAAGATCTTGTCCTTGAGATCCTTTTTGATTTGAAGTAGAGCCATTTAGATTCATCTCGTCCGTGACCATAAGAGCAACAAGCTGATCAAAGTTTGGTAATTCTCCTCTAACATAAACTGAAGTAATGAATGGTTTCCATCTCTCATCATCCTTGAGTCCGTTGAGAGTATGTGCAACCAAGTCGTCGTCCTCCACATGAGCTTGAATTGATCCTAGTTGATATGCAATCTCTTTAACCTTCAACAAGTAATCATTGACCGATGTCCTTGTATCTTTCTTTATGTTATTCAACTCATTTTTGAGTTGAATCTTCCTTGCTCTTGTACCTGTAGCATACAACCTTTCCAATGCAAGCCAAACATCTCTACTTGTGTCTAGATGTTGTATGTGTCCTACCATTGAATCTTGAATATTTTGTGATAAAATGAATATAACCCTTTTGTCTCATTCATTCCAAAGTCTAAACTCCCTCAATTGATGTTGATTTGGATCCTCTGGTAATATAGGTTTGATATCCGTTCCATCAATCAAACCATACAAGCCTCTACCTTGCAAGTATGCTGTGATTCTAAATCGCCTTGCTTGATAGTTGTTCTTATCAAGCTTCTCTATTTGTGCATGTTGATGGCCCATTGTGTAAATACTAAACTTCCTCCTTTAACCCTCCTTTTGCATATGTGTGATAAGAATAAGTATGAGATTTACCTTTGTTATAAAGTTTATGCACCTTTCTTTGCTTGGATGTTGCTTGAGATGCTTCCTTGCTATCTCCTTCTACCTTTGTGTAGTGTCGATGATGAACCTCTGCTCCAATAGCTTCAAATTCTTCATCAAGGTATTATAACCTTCTCTAGGCTTCCAGTCCTGTAACCTTTTTTATTTAAATCATATCCAATGAAAATACATTTTTCAGCCTTTGGATCTAGCTTTCCTCTTACCTGTGAAGGAATGTGTACATATGCTACACATCCAAAAACTTTGCAGTGATCCAATGATGGTCTCTTACCATGCCATGCTTCATATGGTGTCATACCATCAAGTGACTTTGATGGTAACCTGTTTATGAGATAGGTGGCAGTAGAGACACTCTCTGCCCATAGATAGTTAGGTAATTTCTTCTCATTAAGCATAGATCTAGCTGTCTCAACAATTAACCTATTTCTTCTTTCAGCTACCCCATTCTGTTCAAGAGAGTACCTTGTGGTTACTTCCCTTTTGATGCCTCTGTCCTACAAGAATTCCTCAAATTCATTGGAGAAGTACTCACCTCCTCCATCTGACCTTAGCCTCTTCAAATTCCTTCCTGTCTGATTTTCAACTAATGCAAGATATTTCTTAAAACAATTAAATACCTCATCCTTGTGCTTCATAAAGTATAATACAATCCATCTCCTATAGTCATCAATAAAAGACACATAGTACCTTGAACTTGAGACTGAGGGGTCTTTGCTAGGTCCCCATACATCTGTGTGTACAAGCTCTAGATAGTCTTCATGCATATATCCTTTCTTGGAGAAGGGTAACCTATGAGACTTACCAAATTGACAAGCACCACACTTGTAAATCATATGTTGCTTGGATACATTAGGTATCCCAAGCACACATTCGTCCCTGCACATTTGCTTCAAGGTCCTTTCTCCTATGTGCCCTAGTCTCTTGTGCCAAATCTCAAGCTCTAAAAGTGTTTGATCTTTATAACTGTATAATGCAATGTTCTTTGTATCTTCCAACTCAAAAGTGAAAAGTCTACCTGATTTTTCTCCTTTAGCTATCCTTTTGAATCCATGTCTTGGGTCCTCCACAAATGCTCCATACTGATTGAATCTGACCTGCAACCCTTTCTCTACAATCTGACCAACACTCATTAAGTTCTTTGTAATTGTAGGTACTTAAAGTACTCTGCTCAACAAATTTTGATTACCATCACAAGTTTTCACATTTCCAACTTTAACTACAGAATGCTTTGTATCATCACCTGTTTGGACTATTGGTGTTTACCTTTTGGTTCCTCAAGATCAGAGACTAGTGCAACATTACCAGCCACATGATTTGAACACCCTGAATCAATATAAAATAAGTGATCATCATTTGTACCTGACTTTGAAGTCATGTTCATGATCAAGAGAGAGTCATCCTGCTCCTCTGTGTAGTTGTTGTAGTCCTTTCTATTTTTGAATCCTCCTTGGTAGTTGCCATTGTAATTGTTGTTGTAGTTGTTGTTATAATTGTTGTTGTGGCCTTGGTGATGGTTGAACCTTCCTCTAGACTGAGAGTATCCACCTCTTTGGTAGCCTCTTCCTCTCTGATTTTTGTAATTCCTGTAACACTCATCTGTGGTGTGGTTTGACAAACCACAAATGTTACATGGTGATGTGTTATAGGGTCTCCCCCTACCTTGCTTACCTCCTCTGCCCCTACCTCTTGAAGATCTACCTCTCCCTGCATAGTTGGCTTGGGAGGTAGAGCATTCATCTTCCACCTTCTTACTCTTGCCTTTATCCTTAGATTTCTTATCAGTGTATAGGGCAGAAGAGTTATTACCTTTGGTAGTATCTCCACTCTTGGTAAGCTTTGCTTCATGTGTGAATAGTTGACCCATGAGAGTTGTAAGATCTGGAGTGTGCATGTCCATGTAGAGATCCATTGTAGTGGTGAAGCTTTCCAACTTGTCATCAGCCTTGATCCCATTGATTACCTGCCTTACAATTTGTTCCTCTTCAATCTCTTCTCCTATGCTTGCTAACTGATCTGCAACATCTTTGATCTTGGTCACAAATTCTGAAATAGCTTGCTTAGGTTGCTTCCTTAGTGTTGTGAATTCAATCCACAACTGATTTTTCCTAGCCCTTGTATTGCAGGAAAAATATGATTGTTGGAAGCAGCCAGAGGCATAGAAGACGCGGAAGCATGTAACGACGGAGCAGGGAGCCAGTTGAATCTTTTTTCAAAGAATCATGTTTCAAAAATACTTTTCAAAAACCTCCAACAGTGATTTTTATCACTATTGTAACATATGTAACATAGAAAACCCCATTTTGTAATCCATAGCTCCATTTTGTGCAAGCCGAGGAGTCCTCGAGCTTGAGGAGCTTAGGTAGAATGCGCATACCAATTTTCGTTATTTTTAGACACCATTTACCCTTTCAAATAGCATCTAGGACCTAATTTTTAACTATGCCGGTCACTAGATGTGAAACCGGTCAAAACTAGTCTAGAAACTATAAAAAGAGCTAGAGAGCTCATTTTAGAAGTTAGCTTGTTGGAGTAGAGAAGAGCTTAGAGCTAGTTTGAGCTTGTAAGAGTGTTCTTGAGTAATAGAGTTAATTTCTCACCTTCCATTGTGTCTTGCTTGTCTCTTCATAGTGTGTGTGTATCTGTGTGTGCATCTTTGTGCTTCTCACCTTCACTCTCACTTCATCTCACATTCACGATCTTCATATCACTCCTATCTCTTCCGCGGATTGACAATTAAGGAGGTGAAGCTTCTTAACGTGGTACTTACCATTGTGCTAGAGCAACACCAAATTTGGCGCCGTTGCCGGGGATCGAGTCTAGGACGAATGTGTGATGGTAAGAGTATAGCAAGAAGTGGCGTTGGAAGGTAAAAATTTCAGTTTTTGTTGTTGTTTTCACTTAGTTTTTAGTGTTTTTCACCTCCCCCACACTCCATCTTCATCACCGCATCATCATCTTCATCTCCAAAAAAATCAGAAAATTCACTATATCCACCCATTTCTTCATTTCCCCTCATTTGTGCATGCGAGAGAGTGAGAGAGATCTTTTGTGCTTGCATGTGATTTTGTCTTCTTGAGTTTTCTTGTAGGTCTAGTGCTCCAGAGCATCAGGAAAGCTTGGAAAAGGTAAAATTTTCAGTTTCTGTCAGAGATTTCCGTCTGTGTCAGACCATCGCGATGGTCTGCAAAGTGCGGAATTTTTGGTAAGCGACCACACCCCGGGATAGGCGACACAAGCGCACACACGAATCCACAGACGCATCTGCAAAAATCACATTTTGGTGGACTATCGCGACGGTCTCAGACCATCGCGATTGTGTCACACCATCGCGATTGGCTCACGCCATCGCGACGGCTCGGCCGGACCATCGCGACGGTCTCACGCCATCGCGACGGTTCATTTGGACCATCGCGATGGTTCGCGGACCATCACGACTGTTCGGTTGACCCCACGCCATCAGGATTGGCTCACGCCATCGCGCCGACGGTGCCACGTGGCAAGTTAGACCATCACGACGATACCCTCATACCATCGCGACAACTCAAATTTTGGACCATCGCGATTGGCTCACGCCATCGCGCCCTGACCATCGCGATTGGCTCAAGCCATCGCATCTGTGACCATCGCGACGGTTCACTTTGGACCATCGCGATTGTTCACATTGACCGTTGACTGACGCCATCGCGATTGTCCGCCTGATCAAGCCATCGTGACGGTTCGACTTCACACCATCGCGATCCTTCACGTCTAGACCATCGCGACAGTTCGACTTCACGCCATCGCGACGGTCCTAGACCATCGCGATTGTTGCAGACCATCGCGATTGTGCACCCCCATCACAAATTTTAGGGTTTGATTTTTTGGCCAATTTTGGGGCTATTTTTGGGAAATTTTTGGGTGATTAGACTCATAGGAGACCCCTTAGCTCATATTTGGAGAAAAACCTGTTTGTCAGTTTTTACCCCAGGGCCTGAACGGTCATAACTTTTTCATCCGAAGTCCGTTTTTTGAGCTATTTTGAGGTTGACCTAGTTTGGGACTAGAAAGCCAGGGGGCAAACATTGAAAAGTTGGGCAAAAGGGAAGGGACTTAAAAGGTGTATATACTCAAGTGCTTGATCATCCAATTGTGAATTGGTCTAATACTGAATTTTTCCAGGTCTAGCAAGGGCAGTCAAAGGCAACCAAGGCAAGGCTGTGAAGGGCATAAAGCTTGGGAAGCGCGGCTTCTTGGGCATCAGAGCAACCAGAAAAGCTGACTCAAGGTTGGAAGATTACTCAACCCCCTCAGTCAATTCTTAGCCTAGGATAAACAGTAGTATTGTGGATTAAAGACGATAAGAACGCCTCAAGTTCAAGAGAATTAAATTTATCAAGTTCAAGACTAAAGTAAAGGTGTGTGACACGAAAACCTAAAGGAAAGAACATAAGTCTGACAGAACGGGAACTCAAAGTACCACAGAAAGTCGAATTCCTGACGCATACATTAAGACAAGAATCTAGAGAAATTTAAAAAGAATCAAGAAAGTAATAACAAAGAATCATTGACGATCTGAGCGTGTACTGAGTGTGCAAGGAAGAAAATTAATGAACCTTAGATCGGGCAAACATATAGGTAAGTCAGACCGACGAAGCCTTAGATCATCAGAGGCAAGTGTAAGAACTACTCCTCGATTGTGGGCTCAGCAATTGAATAGTAATTACCCCTACGAGAACTCAGACACGAGTGAATCAGAAATGGCATTTAGCACAGAAATACCAGAAGGAGGGTCGAATGTAGCCTATTTAGAAAAACCAGAAGGACCCTATAGAACGCAACTAGAGTTTCTCCGAACCAACCGATTAGGTGCTCGCATCTATGAGGATGGTTTGCGCAGGCAAGTGGTGCAAATGCACAACCCCGATCAACCCATTGGATTGGAACATCCAGTGGTGAAATTTGAGAGAGACGCGTACATAGACAAGGAAGGAACAATGTACATCTTAAGTACGCAGCCAAACAATACCAACGAGTTTGGCGTGATTCAGCTAGAGACGGAAACTAAATCTCAAGGAAAAGAACCATTAGAAGAGCCTAGAGCACCTAGAGGGAAATCTGTACTGACACGAGTACTAATCCCAGAATGGATCCCTCAGGATAACAGAAGCATAGAGTTGTTTGTAAATAAAGAAACTGATGAAGCCTTTTGGAGATACAAGACAGAACTACTTAGTGAGGTAGGTATCATCACGATATACGAGTTCAAGGACCCGGATACACCTGTAAAGGTTGTATACCTGGATGAGACTTCAGAATGAGTCTTTGTGGTGCCTGACCACGCTAAAAGCACATACACATGGAGAGGTGAATTGGTATTCCCTCCATCTAGAACGAACATGAATACAAGTCAACAAGGGGCAGGAACATCATCAGCCCATGGAAATCAAAGAGAGAAAAATAAAGAAAGACCCGAAGTAAGCTTCACTCATCCCATAGGGAGAGATAGAACAACCACGGACACTAATAGAGCGGATAGACAAAGAGATCATGGAATACCAGGTGGTAGAGATGATTTTCCTCTACCTAGACCACGTGAACACGCAAGAATATTGAGACCCACTCAGTTAGTGAAATCCATGAAAAATTATTTTGATGGGACAGGAGATCCCTATGACCATGTTGCAGAATTCAAGCAAGTACTAAGAGCCGAACAAGTCGAAGACATGTTCACGCAATACAACGCATTTGGACTAACGTTAAAGAATACCGCTTTAACTTGGTTCCAACCATTGCAACAAAGGCAGTTTAGAGACATCCATCACTTTTTAGAGTCATTCATCACTGAATTCTCTAAAAGTGGGATTAGACATGACACGTCTTCGTTGATTCATAGCTTCAAACAGACCCCTCAAGAAACAATTAGACTCGCAGGACGTAGGTTTAGACAATATGTTGAACGATGTCCAATGCAAGAGCTACCCTCACAAGCTAAACAAGTGTCATTGTTTCTAGATGGCTTGTTGAGCTCTAAACTACGCTCCTATGTGTACCTAAAAGAACCCAGAATGCTAGAGCAGTGTGTAAGAATTTGTATAGACATAGAGGACAACTTAGGAGACGAATTGGGACTCTCAAAGGTCTATAAGGACTCAGACTGTTCATCTCTAGCATCCACAAAATTGTCTAGCTCAATAGAAGACCTAGCAGAAAAAGTGGCCCAGAAACTAGGAGTTTCTAGCAAACCTAGGGTACTAACAAACAAGCATTATTACACTTGTGGTGGAAATCATTTGGCAAATGTATGCCCCAATGCAACACAACCTCAAGTCAACCCTAGTGGCCAATACTGTACGGTTGAGAGAAGATACACGAATCATACGGCTCAGGACTGCCCATACAACAAACAAACCGTGAGACAGAACTACCCGCAAGCATACCCGCAACCAGGTAGGTATCAAGGCCAATACAATGCTCAGCCTTATTACTGTAGGCCTCCTCAGAACTACCCATACTCGGCTCAACAGAGACCTCAACCTGTCTTAGCTCAGCAGCCACCCCCACTAGTGAATGTCATCTCAGTCAAATACGCTGCTGCAGAAGAGAACCTAAGTAGGGCCTTAGTGCCTTCTTCACCTTTGATCAGAGAGGGAGACCCGAACTCAAACAGTTTTGACTCTACGCATGTAGATAGCCCACCCGCTTATTACACAGAGTCACCAGAACATGTGGAGACATATCATTATGATAGTCCACCAGTGGAACCTAGTTGGGAGCCCGACTATGCTAATGTGATGTACACAAACCCAAATCCACGGCCCCAAGTAAGACAAGAGAGACCACAGGGCCCTAGAGGACCATGCTTTAGGTGCCAAGGAGATCATTTCATAAAGGATTGTCCACATCCCCGGATAACTGGGCAATCACAGTACTATAACATCCAAGGCTTTTGTGCTGATTGTGGTAAAGAGCACATCATAAAAGATTGTCCTAAGAACCCTGTTAATGCTTCAAATGTGACACCGATCAACGTGATAGGTATTGTAAATAACGCAGATGGATCCAACCCTACATATGTGCCTATCCAAGCTATAACAAGAGCCAAGGCGCTCTTACAGAACCAACAGCTTAATCAAGAGAAAGTAGCTGGAAGTAGTGAAGTTGCAGAATCTAGCAGTAAAAAGACAAAATCTTGGAAAGATTCTAGAGAAAGAATAAAGAGAAAGTGGAGTAAAAAGATAAATGAGTTGGAAGGAAGTTTGAAGGAATCTAGAGCCAAAATCCTAGAATTGACTTCACAGGAATTGAATAGAGAACCCAACTCAGAAATCAGGATCAATTCTAGCGGAACCCATACCAGAAAACCTAGATATGATGTTTCGTGCATATCAGGCTAGAATAAAAGAGGGACCTCAAGTAGCTGAAATGAGTAAAAACTACCCTCGAGCTGATCTAGAAATTGAGAGAACTAAACTTTGCATGAAGATGGTAGAATTAGCACAAGCTTTGTTCGAAGCCTCTAGATATCTTAATTGGAATAACATGGCAAAACCAGAACTACACTTTCAAGGACTAATGGAGAGGCTAGAATACTTGATAGAGCGCAAAGAGAAAAAGGATCAGCATAGGAACCCTAGTGTCCCAGAGACACAGGAAAGGAATGCACCATCCCTGTCTCAAGTACCCAATACAGAAAGTCAAGACAACCTGTCTTCCATACATAGGTACTCACATGAATTTTTGAGGGAAATCCAAGAAGAGAAATGGAGAAGAGAACAAGGAACCCATCCTCCAATTCAAGAAATAGACGATTTGCAGGAGCAATTTCCCCAAGATATCCCCTCTATTTACGATGATGTAGAGGAGGAACAACTGAGCGAAAACACAGGATTTGAATCTAATTCTTTACAAGAACTACCTCAGTTCACAGGACCTTGGGAAGCAAAGTCTATTAGTATGAGAGCACCCATGATAATAGTGAGGAACGAAGAATCAGTAATCCCTAGAAACACGGAAGTGATCAAGAATACCAAAGTACAGTGTAATCTCACTCTAGAGGAGTTGCTGAAGATAAAACCAGAACTGTGGAAACATGTAGCAAATCAATTCCCCGAGCTTGCTACAACTTCCTCTCAGATAGGATCACAAAAGAAGGTACCAAAAATACCCGTAGAAAAGATTGGAGATGTAAGCGAAGGAGAGGAAGGTAACACTTATCTTCCAATAACCCATCAGGGCTACACCACAAAAGCCATCTTAGATTCAGGAGCCGGAGTAGCCATAGCTACCATCGCTTTATGGAAACGTTGGGGTAAGCCAGCATTAAGACCCACCAGGATGAAACTACAAATGGCTGACGGACACATAGAAAAACCATTAGGCTTACTAGAAGGAATATCTCTCACCACTTGTGGTGTAGAATTTGAGCATACCTTTGCCATTTGTGACTTTGCAAAAAATCATGCTTATGAGATGATATTGGGACGACCATTCATGCGTCAGTTGCAAATTGTACAAGATTGGGGAACTAATTCTTTGTATTTGCAACATTTAGGAGTGACTACTAAAGTCAATCTTAAAGACTATTCACATAGAGATGTACCCCCAATACAATGGAATACCATCCATAAGACACCAGTAGAAACAGAATCCGTGCACTCATTAGAATCAGATCCTTCTTGGTTGCACGAGGATACTCACTTATGGATGTGTAAAGTAGCCAAACAAGAGGAAGAACGATTAGAAGCCAGGACCTTAGGTGCAGAACAACATTCACGAACCCTTCAAGACCCAGCATATGCACCTGTAGTGTTCCCAGATGAAGAGTTTGAACCCCATGGTTGGGCAGAAATCCTAGCAACCATGGATGTAGCCATCAATGAAGAACAATGGACACCCCACTGTGACGAGGATGGCTATGACATTTTAGTTTTTACGATAGAGCCAATCATGAGTGATTCAATTTTAGAAGAGTGTGAACCTAACACTGATGCATTTGAGGATGCAAGTGATTTTGATTTAGAATCAATTATCATGGACCCACCCTTTGCATCAGAGGAAGAATATTTTTTTGAAGTAGAAACTCATCCTCAGAGACACGAAGAAATTATGAATGATGTGAGAATAGCCACTCAAGTGATTAGCAAAAGTGAAGGCAAGAAAAGAAAGAAGAAAGAAACCATGTCAGAAAAAGAAGAATCTTTAATTGAAGTACCCGAGAACTTCAAGAAGTATGAAATCGAAGATAGAAGAATCATGGTACGAATGCTTAATAGAAAGGCGAATGACGGACAAGTATATGATAACCGAGAGAAAACCAAGAAAATAATAGTTGCTATAGAAGGAGAAGAAGAAAAGTGTACATACATAGGGCATGATTTGATGAAGGAAGAAGAAGAAGAATTAGTTACCCTATTGCGCGAATATAGAGATGTGTTCGCTTGGAGTTACAAATATTTGAAAGGAGTAGATCCAGATATATGTTCTCATAGAATCCCTATGACTCCAGATGCAAAACCGACAAAACAGAAACCGTACACGTACAATGATAACTACGCTGCGAAGATTAAAGAGGAAATCGATCGATTGATAGAAGCAGGATTCATTTACGAAATTGAGCATACCGAATGGGTATCTCCCATTGTGGTTGTGCCCAAGAAGAACGGAAAATTGTGTGTGTGTATTAACCTTAAAAAAGTTAATGCTGCCACGATTAGAGACAGTTATCCTCTTCCTATCACGGAGCATCTATTGGAAAGAGTTGCGGGCAAGGAAGTTTACAGCTTCCTTGATGGTTTTTCAGGTTATAATCAAGTAGCCATTGCTCCAGAGGACCAACACAAGACGGCATTTACCACCGAATGGGGCATATTTGCATTTCGTATGATGCCATTTGGCTTAACAAATGCACCCGCCACTTTCCAGCGACTCATGTGTCATGTTTTTAAGGAATTCTTACGCAAGAGTTTGGAAGTTTATGTCGATGACATATGTGCTCATTCTAATATCAGGCAGACGCATATCCCAGAGTTAAGACAAATATTTGACAAATGTCGAGAATATCAGGTTTGTTTGAACCCAGAAAAGTGCGTTTTCATGGTCAGACAAGGCAAAATTCTAGGACACATTGTGTGAAAAAATGGAATCTCTACGGATGAGGAAAAAGTGAAGGTAATTGCAGATCTACCTAGGCCGACGAACATCAAAGAGGTACAAGCATTTATGGGCCATTGCGGTTATTATAGGAGATTCATACACATGTATGCAATCATAGCCAAGCCTTTGTACTCTCTTTTAACCAATTTTGAATGGACAGATGAATGTGAAAATTCATTCAACGAACTTAAACGACATTTGTGCTCAGCACCTATATTGACTACCCCAGATTGGAGTAAGCCATTCCATGTACATGTGGATGCATCCAATTACGCCATAGGATGTGTGTTAGCACAACCCACGAATGAAGGTAATATAGATCTCCCCATAGCTTATGTGAGCAGACAATTGAACGCAGCAGAAAGAAATTACACCACGACTGAACGAGAAGGATTAGGGATGATCTACGCGGTAAAGAAGTTCAGACACTATCTGTCGGCAAACAAGTTCAAGTTCTTTACAGATCATCAAGCCCTATTGTACCTAGTCAACAAACCATGTAACACAGGACGACTAGTACATTGGTTTCTATTACTCATGGAGTATGATTTTGAAGTAGTAGTCAGGAAAGGGAAGACACATCTTAGAGCTGACCACCTTTCAAGATTAATCTCAGGAGAAGCTCCTCAAGGAGTAGGGGATGACTTGCCCGATGCATACTTGTTTAACCTTGAGATAACACCAGAATGGGCTAAGCCTATAGTCCCTATTCTGACATATGGACCCAAGAATCCTAAGATAAAGATCAAAGAAGGAGAGATTACCAAGTCTCAGAGATATCAAATCATAGCAGGAAGCATATATAAACAGGATAATCAAAAGATTCTTGCTTGTTGTGTAGATGAATTAGAACATGTGAATTGGTTGCAATTAGTACACATAGGTGCACTAAAGCAACATCATTCAAAACATCGAACATTACAGACTCTGCATAGACTAGGAGTATACTGGCCTACGATGGAAGCAGATGTCTACAAATTGTGTAAAGAATGCCATGTTTGTTGTGAAAGACCACCAGTAGAGCATGCTACATTATACCACGTGTCTCTCACACCAGACTGGAGTGAACCTTTAGTGACATACTTAAGGACGAACACATTCCCTCAAGGAATGACCTTAGCACGACAACGCAATCTGGAGCAGGAAGCTCAAGACTATTTAGTTATTGGCGATAATCTATACAAAAGAGGACGAGATGATATCCAAGACAATGTGTTCATGAAAGCGATTATCTGAGCATACTAGAGACTGCACACCAAGGTGTTGCAAGAGGTCATGTTGGACCCGATAGGATAATCAAAGCCATCCTCTTTGCAGGATTATGGTGGCCCACTCTTCACATGGATGCTCATACCTATGTAAAGAGATGTGATGTGTGCCAAAGAACTCAGTTTCCTACTCGTAGAGATGAAATGCCATTGAAACCCATGATGGGAGGACGTGCATTTTCTAAGTGGGGTATAGACTTTGTAGGACCCATCAATCCCCCTGCAAAAGGTACACATGTAGAATACATTATTGTTGCCACAGATTATCTCACGAAATGGGTAGAGGCAAAAGCCACAAAAAAGAATGATGCACACACAACTGCAAAATTCTTATTTGAAAATGTCTTTACAAGATATGGATTGCCTATAGAGTTAGTGAGTGATCGCGGAACTCACTTTCTAAACCAAGTCATTGAATATTTGTTACAGGATTTTATGGTGATTCACAAGAAATCCGCACCATATCATCCTCAGGCCAATGGTCAGGCTGAAAGCACTAATAAGATCCTTTGTAACGTACTGACGAAACTCGTGAACAACAAACGTTCAGATTGGGACAAACAGTTACATCATGCTGTTTGGGCATATCGAGTGGCCTACAAGACCGTACTCAATGCAACTCCCTTTCAGATGGTTTTTGGTTAGAATGTTGTGCTTCCTTTGGACTTCTTGATACCGACCCTTAAGGTTGCACAAGAACATCAGTGGACCGGCCATGAATTATCAGCAAGAATAATGGACTTGGAACGATTAGGAGAAACCAGGCTAAAGGTAGCAGCAGGAATATATGCAGCGAAGAAGCGACAGAAAGCATATTTTGATGCACATGTGAAAGATAAAGGCCTAAAAGAAGGAGATTTAGTTCTAGTATATACGCTAAAGCAACACGCACGTAAGTTAGAAAAGTGAGGTTATGGACCTATGATCATTAACAGACTCTCAACAAGTGGAGCAGTACAGTTAGCCACCTTAGAAGGAGATATAATGCCTAATTACAGTAGTGGTTGTAGAGTCAGGTTATACCAAGAACCTCTTACTGAGGATATGCTTAGACGACTCACGCTGGCAAAGAAGCGTAAGGAGGAAGAAAATAGAATACGAGCTGAAGCTCAGGCAGAAGCTATAGAACGCATTAAGCGCATGAAGTTAAGAAGACAAGGACTAGGGAAAGAACATTATAACCATCTAGAAACTACACCTAGATATCCCATGGCCATGTGTCAAGTAAAGTCAACCACTCATCCTAGCATAGTGGACAGGAGACCATTCATTACAGTCAGGCTAGAGCACGACAACCTTTGCCAAGAGCTCAGGGCTTTAATTGATTCAGGTGCTGCGACTAGTGCGATTAGATGGTCCCACTATAAGGATTCAGGAATAGAAATGCGGCCAATTGAGGCATACCTCATAGGGCTAGGAGGCATGGAAACCCCTTGCATGGGCGAGGTGGACCTTCCTATCCTCGTTAAGGATGTGACCATGACAGCGAAGCTACTAGTGTGCCATGATGACGACCTGATAGAACCCCTAATCCTTGGCCAAGATTGGCTATACGATCACTCAGTGGACCTAAATCTTAGACAAGGCTCCTTACAGATTGGAACCTTAGAGCAGAAGCGAGTGATACCACTTGACTTCCCTAATGGCATTCCGACTGAGGTTTGTAACCCTCTACCCTATGAAATGCATGCGATGGAAGACCGGAAGATCTTTGGTCAGATCAGTCACGTTACGTCTACACCAACCCACTCGGGCTTGGCTATAGACAGTTGTCAATCAGAAGGACGTCAAGAGATCTTCCCTAGGGCTTCCTGCAAACTAGAAGGGGCAGCTACCCAACCGCTAGGGCAGATGGACACAATCAGCGGTCAGGTGGGTTGCATCAGCGGCCAAATGAGCACAATACCCTATGGTGCTCATCCTTCCAAACTTGTTGTGGACTGGCTTAGATTAAAGATAAATAACGAATCACTTCCTAATGGGCAGGTCCTGCAAGTGTTGGATCTCCCTTCTTTTCCAAAGCAGAGCGTCCAATGGAACTCTCAAACCCAACCACGAAGGAGTCAACCACAACAGAGGAACCCAAACCGACAACAATATCAGACGACGCAAAGAGGAAAGCAGTCTCAACAACACAAAGCGAGCGGCACAAGACAAATATGGGTGCCAAAAGAACAGAAAGCATCGATAGATTTCAACAACTTAGACATTGATAAGAAGAAGTCAACACAGAAGCAGAATCAGTATCCAAGATCCCCTCGACCTTCTTCTACAAGTTCGAACCTTCGACAAATTTGGATCGCCAAAAAGTACCTAACGAACAGACCCACACCCACGCAGATTTGGGTACCCAAACCATGTATTATAGCTCAACCCTCAAGCCATGTAAACTACACCTTTCGAAAATCGTTTCAGCCCTCCATACCACCAAATCCTATATCATCTCTTGTCCCTCCACAGAAACCTATCACCCAATCGCCAACTCTTAGGAAGTGGATACCAAAACGTATCCAGATGTCTTCTCCGACTTCCATATCTAACACCATTCCCACCCCGACTAAACACTACCCTTGTAATAATTCACCCACACCTAAACCATTGTACAAACCAACATCACTTGTCACAACAACTCATAAAGAATTGCATGCAATATCTGAAGGCATAAAGGTGTCTAGAGACCTGCATTAGCTCTGCAAAAAAACCATTGCATCAATCACTTCACAACACTTGGCTACACGGGTTACACATCGGTTATGGAAAGGGATTGCAGTCTCACTTTAATGGGATCATAATTAACTTCCATGCTAATGTGTTAATCTTTTGTAGCAGATCCACCACGCACTCGCATAATACATCATGCAGGCTGAAGGACCATCAGAAGCTGGCCCAAGCACACCAATGGCCAATATTGGAGAATTACTCGCGGAATCTCATCTGACGATTCAACCACCAGAGTTTCAAGGTTTTCCAGGACCCATGCCAATCGGCGATCCTCCTAGAGGATGTACTGAGAAGATTCATCGTAACTCTCACTGGTTTCAAGGCCTAGCAGGACCATTAGCAGATGCTGATTTCATATTTGAGGCCAATTTGGCATTTGATCTTCGCACATGGGCCAAGTACCAGTTCTTTTCAAGAGAATTCAAAGGACTACAGAATACACAAGATTTAACGCACGTTTGGGCACGAGCAGGATTTACAGAATACTTTAGTGACCCTCTGCTTAAACCCGATTTTTACAGATGCTTTTACCTAGTAACCACCTTGACAGCTTCAGAGAACAAGGATCTACCAGGCACATTCATGTTACCATCCTTGGTAAATGACCCTCCATTCAGAAGGTTTTATTTGTCTAAAGATTTAATTCGCGCAGCTCTCAAAATACATGGAACACACACTCCGACGGAGCGAGAACGGCTAGTCCCAGAGCCGATGAAACATGGTGATGTAACTAAGTGGGAGGATATTTCAGCTATAACCCTTGAGCTCTCCAAGCCATTGCGGATATGCATGCAGCATTTTTCTTTCCCAGCTCAGGATCGTTTTACCATGCCCCACAAAAGAATCTGGTTTGGCTTATACTTAGCATGTACTGGACCCCAGACGGTTGATCTAGCTAGCTGGATAATTGACCAGCTCTATTTAGCACAACATAGATGGGAGCGAAAGAAGGTCATCAATGGGTGTTGTGCACTTACAAGGATTATATATATGTGCTTGGCATATGATTTACCCATAGAGCGCGCCATGACCAGTGAGGAGCTGAAGGCATTTAAAGGAACCACAAAGCTAGAAAGGCTAGCAAAGGCAGAGCCGAAAAGCGGATGAGAGGCACTATCCCGTGCCTACAAGTCCCAGAATCACCCTCACCACAACCATCTCCAGAGCAGTCACCGACAGTAGCCACTCCCATAGTACAACCTATTCGCATCAGATTATCAAGACCAGTTGTAACGGAGGGCACCACCAGTACTGTTGCACCTCAAGCAGACACAACCCCAGAACCTATCACCACGGCTGCAGAACTTCCCACCACTATTGGTGCGGAAGCGTTCTCTTTTCCAATACCCCATTTAGAAGCAGAACAAGCAGCAACACTAAACACAACGTTCGATTTTGAAATGCCCAATGCATTCTCCAATGAGTTCCAATTTTCAGAAGGACAACTGTTTTCTCAAGAATATGAAAGGCCCAGCTATCCCACCACACCCCGGGATCAGCCACAAGGACAGATTGTATCTAGCTCCGATGAGAGAGACATCACTCCTGAGCTTCATTCTATTGTCATTGAGTGTGTGTGAGCACTACATCATAGTCTACACCTCTCTACACCATTAGGAAATGCTTGTCATGCCAATGGGATTGTACAAGTGTTAATTTATAGATACATTTACATCATTCATCTCTGTGCTCACTAATTGTCTACTCCAAAGTCTGTCAACTTGTCAAGGGCATATCTCAGCCAATACTCCACCAACTTCAGTGATTCAAAGCTTGTTGATTCAGCTCAAAGTCATCTACATGTTGACAAAGTTTGAAGTGATTTCATTTAGAAAATTCAGAGAAATCATCGTCGAGGTGCTCACTGGTCTATCTCTGCTACAGTCCTAAAAAGTCGGGGGTACACCAAATCTTTCTAAATTAATTTCTCTTAGCATAGTTCATTATTTTACATCATTCCACTTGCAAATGGTAGCTTACTAAGCTAATTGAATACCCCTAGAAGGAATTTTATCAATTGCTACTGTGCTGGTCACACTGAGCAAAACATTGAGCAGGTATCAAGACCAAAATAGAAAGTTTTTCTTGACTTTGTGACTTCCATAGTTATCTGTTTTGATTCAATCATTACACAATTCATTTCCAAAGGACATAGGCCATTTCTTGGTGTCATTGGAAAGCTAAGGGAGTCTACTAATCAAGTCTGAAGCTAAAGAGGGCTGGTACAAAGCAGGTTTTAGCAGTACCTACTCAATCTCTTGGATCATCCATCCATCTTTCCCAACAAGAGCAACTGAGAATGTTTACTAAAGCTAGTACATGGGCAAGTCAAGAACCAACTATTTTCTCGGATCTGGTATCGATGGTCCAGCAAACAGTACCGAATACACCACCGAAAGATATGAACCTGGTCAAATTGTCACCGGAGGGCACACCGAACTTAGTACTGGGTAATTCAAATCTTGATTCTGTGTGGAATTTTTTATCGAAAGAATCTATTACGATACCATTGGTCCCTGGTATGTGACAACAATTCCAACAATAAATCAATCCAGGATCTTCGTGTACGCCTGCTACAGCAACTACAAATCAAAGACTTGATTCCACGGTGGACCATGTTGTTCCTTTAATTACAGTATGGTATAAAAACCACAAAATTACACAAGTATTAATTGACAGAGGCTCAGGTGTGAATATTGGTATAGTCGCACTTTGTAAAAGTTTAGGATGGACTCAGATTGAACCCGTCCAATTTTTTATAAGAATGGCTGATCAATCTAGGGTACATCTAGTGGGTTTGGTTCGTGATATACCCATTACCCTCCAAGGAGCAGTGTTCAAAATGACTTTTGCTATTTTGGAATTACCTAAATCAAGTCAAGATTACAACTTACTATTCGGGAGGCCCTGGTTGAAACAAGAAAAAGTGTTACAGGATTGGTCTGCACATGAACTTATTTTCAAAAGCAATCATCGGAAATATGTGTACCCTTGGATGATATGAAGCCTTGTGACCTTCATGCTCGACCTTACATGGTTGAACCTGTGCATATGTTGGATGGAATTTCAGATGACGAAGAAGAAGCTTTCCTAAATGCTAACGAGGATTTGCTAGTATTGGGTACCGTTGATTTACAAGCCATTGTGGATAATTGGACTCTGGTGCATGTACGATAGTTCTTCTTATTGAAGGTGGATCCAGTTATGGTTCACATCCTAGATGCCACGAATCTCCAACAGTTATTCCATCCATCTGAGGATATCTCCATGCCCTGATAGTTTTATGTATCGGAAGATCAACTAATCACTTGTAATTTGGGAGATGAGGCTAATCTGCGGCCAGTTAAGCTTAAGGTTGGGTTATCGAAAACTTTTCAAGACGATTTACTATAGTTGCTGAAAGAATTTGCTGATGTATTTGTGTGGGATTATCGCGATATGAAAGGATTGAACCCTCGTATCTACCAACTTCGTGTGATGTTGAGATCGGATGCACGAACAATTAAACAACCTAGTTACCAAAGGAATCCCAACTATGCTACACAAGTGAAGGCTGAATTGGATCGGCTATTGAAAGTAGGCTTCATTGTTCCCATGAGCATGCTGAATGGATCTCTTCTATTGTCATTTTCCCAAAGAAACAAGCAATTATGCATTTGCATGGATTACCAAAAGTTGAATGTAGCTACGGTGCCTATTCCCTTTCCACTTCCCTTTTTGGATACTATGCTAGATGATGTTGTTGGATAAGAAATGTATTCCTTTTTGGATGTTTATAGTGGCTATAATCAAGTGCGCATGGTAGAAATGGATATTCCAAAGACTACGTTTATTACGAATTGGGGCGTATATGCTTGTACAGTGATGTGGTTCGGTCTCTGCAATGCTCCTAGTACCTTTCAACAATGCATGCAGGAAATCTTTTCTCCCTACTTCACTACATTTATGCAGGTGTATTTGGATGATTTCTCGTTATTTGGTGATGCATCAGCTCACCTCTATCACCTACGTTGCTGCTCTTCTAAGTGTCGAGAGTTCCGTTTGTGCTTAAATCCCAACAAATCAGACTTTTCAGTTTCTTATGGCAAATTGCTCACTCATATTATTGTTGCGAACATTTGTTTTATGTAGGGTACAAGTTTCAAATTATGTAAATACCTTTGGGAAGTCTTTGAATACTTCAAGAAGGCTCATATTATTCATAAAATATAGCCAAAATACCACGTGATTTCTAGAACATGGTGAGTGAAATTAGTGAGTCACAAGGGAGCTGCAGTGGTGTCCTAGTGGAAGGTCGATGTGGCTAGTTCTCAAAGTCCATCAATACTTTGCTTATTTGAGCACTTGAGTCATGTAATGTCTTCAACCAAGTGTCTACCACAAATTTAGATGTATTAGGAAGGTTTTAGATTAGTTCCCCATGCTATAAAAAGAGGAGAGAAGTCGTGATCTTGTGGGAAGTCCAAGGGACTCATATGTGTATCTCTATGCTGCTGTAGTTTTGTATGCAGAGATTGCAGAGCTTGTATCTCCCTCATTATTTATCCAAATCACATGTTTAATAGCTCATTCGAAATCTCTTACTGTCTAAGTTTATACTCTAAATTCTCATGATCATTGGATTTGTGCCTTGAGAGCAGTACTCTCTACAAGTAGTGTGTGTTCTCTGGTTTCACCTCTCCTGAAGAGCTCCATTAAACCTCAAACTTGCAGAGGTCATATCTCCTTGTGTATTTATCCAAATTGAGTGTTCTTTGGCTCATTGGAAATCTCTTGGTTTCTAGTATATGTGGTTAAAACAGTTTTAGAAAATTCTAATCCATTAGAGAATAGTAAGCTCTACAAGCATGACTAGTTTTTTGTGATGAAGTTTGTGAGAAGGTCAACTTGTTCCTAGGGGGTTCCACCTACTTCTTGCTATATTTTGGAGGTCAATAAACTCCAACATTGGTATCAGAGCAAGGAATGGAAGCCTGGAGAAGGTTATAATCCCTTGATGAAGAATTTGAAGCTATTGGAGCAGAGGTTCATCATCGACACTACACAAAGGTAGAAGGAGATAGCAAGGAAGCATCTCAAGCAACATCCAAGCAAAGAAAGGTGCATAAACTTTATAACAAAGGTAAATCTCATACTTATTCTTATCACACATATGAAAAAGGAGGGTTAAAGGAGGAAGTTTAGTATTTACACAATGGGCAATCAACATGCACAAATAGAGAAGCTTGATAAGAACAACTATCAAGCATGGCGATTTAGAATCACAACATACTTGCAAGGTAGAGGCTTGTATGGTTTGATTGATGGAACGGATATCACACCTATATTACCAGAGGATCCAAATCAACAACAATTGAGGGAGTTTAGACTTTGGAATGAAAGAGACAAAAGGGTTATATTCATTTTATCACAAAATATTCAAGATTCAATGGTAGGACACATACAACATCTAGACACAAGTAGAGATGTTTGGCTTGCATTGGAAAGGTTGTATGCTACAGGTACAAGAGCAAGGAAGATTCAACTCAAAAATGAGTTGAATAACATAAAGAAAGATACAAGGACATCGGTCAATGTTTACTTGTTGAAGGTTAAAGAGATTGCATATCAACTAGGATCAATTCAAGCTCATGTGGAGGACGACGACTTGGTTGCACATACTCTCAACGGACTCAAGGATGATGAGAGATGGAAACCATTCATTACTTCAGTTTATGTTAGAGGAGAATTACCAAACTTTGATCAGCTTGTTGCTCTTATGGTCACGGAGGAGATGAATCTAAATGGCTCTACTTCAAATCAAAAAGGATCTCAAGGACAAGCTCTTTATGTAGGATCATCAAGAGGTGGAAACAGAGGAAGAAGAGGTTCAAATAGAGGTCGAGGAAGAAGGAGCGATGATCAAGGGACTTCAAGTGGCTTCTTCAACACAAGAGGAAGAGGAAGATCAAGCGTGAGAGGTACGAGAGGCAACTACAACTACAATCAAAGACAAAGGAGTGAAGATAACAACAATTGCTATATATGTGGAAGGTATGGACACTATGCCAAAGATTGTTATCAAAATGAAAATAATCAAGGTGGTATTCGAAGAGGAGGCTATTCAAGAAGAGGTAAACAACAAGGAAATTATGCAGTTGAAGGTAAAAGAGATGATTATGATTCTCTTCTTATGATGAATGTAGAAACTAAGATGAATTGCAATAGTGATGTATGGTATGTAGATAGTGGTTGCTCTAATCATATGTCACATGATGCTTCATGGTTTTCTAATATGCATAATCCTTCATGTAAAGGTCATGTTGAAATAGGAGATGATACAACACATAAGATTATGTAGGTTGGAGATGTTGTTATGCAGGATAAGAGCAAGAAAAATCGCTTGAAGGATGTACTTTATGTGCCAACGATCACTAAGAATTTGATGTCAGTTGGTCAAATGGTAGAAAAAGGTTTGCAAATAAGATTTAATCATGCAGGTTGCTAGAGGTCAAAAACAAGGTAGATTGTTTACATTCAAGGTAAACCCAAATCATACAAACTATTTCTCTTATGGTATGCATCGAATAGCAGAGCTTGATCTATGGCACAAAAGGATTGGACACATGAATGTACACAAGTTAAAGGAGCTATCAAAGAAGAGGATTGTTGAAGGATTAGGTGATCTTACTAAGCAACATATGGTGCATCTATGTGAAGCATGTCAAATGGGTAAGCAGAGTAGATAGTCTTTCAAGCATTCAAGCTATGTAAGCATTGGATTGCTAGAACTTATACACACGGACGTATGGGGTCCTACTAAAGAGGCATCCTTGGCTGGTAATAAGTACTATGTATCATTCATTGATGATCATAGTAGAATGATATTTGTGTATTTCATTAAACATAAGAGTGAAGTCTTTGATTGGTTCCAAAATTTTAAATCATTTGTCGAGAAGCAAACAGGAAGATATGTTAAGAAGCTAAGATCCGATGGAGGGGGAGAGTATTTCTCTTAAGCTTTTACTGATTTTTTGTATGATGAAGGTATCAAAAGAGAAGTTACATGTAGGTATACTCCACAACAAAATCGAGTCGCATAAAGAAGAAACAAAATCATAGAAGAAGCATCTAGAAGCATGCTAAATGATATGTGTTTGCCTAATTCTTTTTGGGCTGAAGCTGTTAGCACAAGTGTGTACATTATGAATAGAGTACCTACTGTTGGAGTTCATCATTTGACACCATATGAGGTATGGCATGGAAGGAAACCAAGTGTAAGTCATTTGAAAGTATTTGGTTGTGTATGTTATGTACATGTACCTAGTGAAGTGAGATCAAAACTTGATGTGAAATCAGAAAAGTGTATATTTATTGGTTATGTAGATACTCAAAGAGGATATATATGTTATAATCCTCATACCAATAAGGTGGTTGTTTCAAGAGATGTAAATTTTGATGAATCACTTTCATGGTATGTAGATAAGAAACGTTTGCAGGTCATAAATAGAGATGAAGAAGATACAGGTGAAGGAGATGAGTGCTCACTTCAGCCCACAAGAAGCTTAAGTGATGAGAAAAGTGGTTTGGATGAAGAAAGAGAGCTACCTTTCAATGGAAGATTAAGGCAAGAGTCGCCTCCAAGTGTTAAAAGTAAAGGTAAACTCAAACTTGTTGAAGTTAATGATGAAGGAGAGGAAATTAGTGATGTATGTGAGTATGGAGAATCATCAAAGGTTCCTAATAAGAAAGGAAGAGCATCTACATTGGAGGTAAGAAGAACTTCAAGAGTGAGTAAACAACCTCAAAGGTATACTTATGAATCTTTTATGAATACACATTATGCTTTTATGAAAAAAGTTGAGCAGGAAAATGAACCCACATGTTATGATGAGGCAAAAGGAGATGAAAAGTGGGAGAAAGCAATGAGAGAAGAAATGGACGCACTACAGGATAACAAGACTTGGAATTTAGTTCCAAAGACACCAAAACAAAAGGTAATTGGTTGCAAGTGGGTTTTTAAGATTAAAAGAAATAGTGATGGTACTGTGTCAAGATATAAGGCTATACTTGTAGCAAAAGGATATAATCAAACTCAAGGATTGGACTATGAGGAAACATTTAGTCCAGTAGCAAACATGGCAACGGTGAGAACTTTGTTGGCTCCTTCAACATAGCTCTAGCAAACTCAACCAAAGTCCTGTTCCTTCTTTCTGCTACACCATTTTGTTGTGGTGTATACCTGCAAGTTATTTCTCTCTTAATACCTGCATTCCAAAGATAATCATTGAACTCTTGGGAGAAGTATTCTCCCCCTCCATCAGACCTCAGTCTTTTAAGCTTTTGACCTATTACTCTCTCTGCATATGCATGAAAATGCTTGAAGGCTCCAAACACTTCTGATCTTTCCTTCAAAACATATAATGTTATCCATCTTGTAGCATCATCAATGAAAAGAACATAATACCTTGAGCCACTGATAGATCCTTCTTTTGTTGGTCCCCATACATCTGTATGAATGAGCTCAAGTACTCCATCATGTTTGAATCCTTTCTTCTGAAATGGTAACCTGTGAGCTTTTCCCATTTGACATGCTTCACATTTATAAACCATATGTTGACTTTGCACATTTGGTAATCCTAGTACAGACTGATTAGCAACCATAGCTTTAATTCCTCTTTCATTGAAATGACCTAATCTCTTATGCCAGAGATCAAGTTCTGTAATCACTGCTTCACCATGTGTGAGCAAAGCTTGACCAATGTTCCCTTGCACTCTTAAAGTAAAGAGTCTACCTTCTTTCTTACCAGAGACAATCTGATTATATCCATTCTCTGGATCTTCCACAAATACTCCTTCATTTGTAAACCTGACTTGAAAACCTTTTTCAACTATCTGTCCCACACTAATCAAGTTTTTAGGTATTGTAGGAACATACAAAACATTGGTTAGCAAATCTGCTCCACTCTTGCATTCCACTTTTCCAATTGAATGTACACTATGTCTTGTATTATCACCAGTTTGAACTGTGTGACTCGAAATACCTTTTTCCAATTCTGACATCAATTCTATGTTTCCTGACAAATGATTAGAACATCCAGAGTCAATTTAAAATACCTTTAGATCTTCTTTATCTGATGTGTTGATTGAGTTCATCATCAATGATGTATGACTTTCATTCTGTGTGTCATTTGCATAGTTGTAGTAGGTGGTCTTGTAGGATTGATTCTGTCCCCAACTTCTTCCTCCACCTCTACCATAGCCTCCTCTTTGACTTTGTCTACCTCTCAGGAAATTACTTTGATATCTTCCACCTCGACCTCTGCTATTGTTGTTTTGATTCTGGTTTGATCCTTGTTGGTTGTGCCAACAGTCATGAGCCAAATGATTACTCAATCCACAGATCCAGCAAACCTTCTTGTTGTTATTTTGATTACCTCTTCCTCTTCCAAAACCTCTTGCTCTTCCTCTGCCAGTGCCTTTACCTCTTGCATAATAAGCTTGAGAACTAGACTCCTCTTCATCCTTTGCTTTACCTTTATCTCCTTTCTTCTTATTCTTCATGTACATTGCAGAACTTTGTCCTTTATCTCCATCTCCCTTCAAGTCTTGCTCATATGTGAGCATCAAACCAAGTAATTGATTCAAATCTGGAACATAATGATTTAATGAAAGTTCTGTTGATAAGACAAAAGGTTTCCACCTTTCATCTCCTCTCAAACCTGCAAGTAGTTGAGCAATCAATCTGTGATCTTCAACATCTTCATCTATGGATCCAAGACTATCTGCTAGATCCTTCATCTTAGTGACATAATCAGTAATGGTTTGACTTGGCTTCTTCTTGAATGTTGTAAACTCTGACCATAGACTTGCTTTCCGTGCTTTAGTAGTACTTTGGAAATGATACTCGAATGCATTCCATATATCTTCAGATGATTCCAATCCTCTGATGTGTGGTAGCAAATGATCAGAGATTGTATTGTAGATGTATGCTTTTGCACTTGCATCCTTGTTCTGCCAATGCTTTAAAGCATCAAGTTCCTCTTTCTTTGGTCGGCTTTCATCTTCAAATACTGGCTTCTCTTCTTCACCTGTTACATATACCATGAGATCCTTACTCATAAGTAAGGCTTCCATTCTCATTACCCATGCGGGGTAATTATCTCTGTCCAGTTTGTCAATGGAGATATGATCTGCCATAGTTCTTTCCTTCTGCTGCAACCTGTGAGCTTAAAGGATAAAGGATAATACCTTTTGAAGTTCTTTGTTTATGAGGATACTTTTGAAGTAACCTTTTGATGCCTTGTGTCTTCAAATGCTTCACCTTTCAAACTTTAATGGAAAACTTTACAAAACTTCTCGTACCTTTGTCGTCTTCTGCTCTCGAGAATCTTTCTGCTCTGATACCACTTGTTGATGTATGAAACACCACAAGAAATGAATTAATGTGACACTAGAACACCTCTATGGTCACCATTAACTCATTGCCACTCCAAACTTTGAGAAATGATAGCCTAAAGTGAGAACTTTGCTTCTACATAAATTCCTAATCACTGAAATGACATACCTTCAGTATTTTGCTAACTTCTCCTAGCTCAAGTATTATTTTTCCATGAAACTTTATAGGCTGAAACTAGAAGAGTAGAGCTTTCCAACAAGCTATGATATGCATCAAACGGATCTCTAGAACTCAAGTTATGGCTCTCACAAGATGACCCTGTATGAGCTTCCAAAACTGGAAATTTTACCTGTTTTAGTAAGAGTGTCTGTTTAAAATTAGAATTCGATGCCTAGCATCGACTTGCAACGAGAATTCAATGCCGGGCATCGAATTGGGATGTTTTTAGCCACTTTTCAGCAGGGATTCGATGCCGGGCATCGACTTCCCACATAAAGTCTTGATCTTTTGGACACCAAAACTATAAGTGATTTCATGCACACTTACAATATGACTTATCAACTGGAATTCGATGCCAGGCATCGAGTTGCTCCAACAACATCATCTTTTCAAGAAGATTTGGCAGTAGATAAAAATCAGATATGAAGATAAGGACTTATCAAGTGAGATTCGATGCCACGCATCGACTTGCTTGGAAAACTTCAACCTTTCAAATCATTACACAGAAGACAAACACTGGAGATGGAGGAAGAAGACTTATACACAGAACTTTAACTAGTTCTTGTCATAACTATGAAAACTCAGAAGCTTACAAGTGCTTTCTCGCTCAGAGAAGCCCGACTATACTCAGTCATACAAAAATGAGTTCTTCTCACTTTCTCATTGTCTTCCTCCTTCTTCTTATCACCGCGTCAGTTAATACTAACTAACTTATATAGACTTTCTCATTCCCGTGATTTTTAAAAAACTTCTAGAACTAAAGTGAACTATCTTTACAAATATGATACACTTGTGAATTTGTCCCTTCACATAGGCATGGGGTTTTCTTCCCAAGATTTGACCTTCAAATATATGTCCAATTAGTGATTGTTTCTCCAACAAAGCATAGGAGAAGAGATTGAAGAGGAACAAATTGTAAGGCAGGTAATCAATGGGATCAAGGCTGATGACAAGTGGGAAAGCTTCACCACTGCAATGGATCTCTACATGGACATGCACACTCCAGATCTTACAACTCTCATGCTTCATTCGTTTGAAGCAGTCCAATGCCCGTTCACCTTGTCCGTCATGCATATAGCCTACGATTAAGGCATTCCAACAAACAACATCTCAATGCAAAAGGCTATCAAAAACACATTTCGCCTTGGAAAGAGCACCACATTTAGCATACATGTCCACAAGATCAGTGCCCAGTTCATCATTATTCTGCAATAATCCTTGGTTTTTTACCACGTCATGGATTTTTTTCCCTTCATTAAGAGCTCCGAGAGCCGCGTAAGCCTTCAATATGCATGCATATGTCACTGCATTAGGACGGATGCCCTCATGCTGCATGCGATGAAAACATTTCAATGCTTGCTCAGCTTGGCCCTCTTTGGCATATCCTGCAATTAGTGCACTCCATGATACAACATCGCGAAAAGGAAGGTTTTTTAGTACATCTTGTGCCTTTGAAAAGTCACCACATTTGGCATACATGTCTCATGACAACCATGTCAACCAAACTGCAGCCAACTTTATCGATAGCCATTAGCACGCCACAAGATTTCAGTGCATAGGCAAATTAAATAGCCTCTGGGATAACACTTGGGTACTTCTCCATAAAATATCCAAAGCAACAGGGTTATCATCAAATGTGAACTCTGAAATGTGTCCAAAAACTTGTGGTAAATCTGTGTATATTGTTAGCATTTCATGATATGGACAGAAGTGTTTAAATCTGGATAGATTCCTTCAAATTGCATCTGCTCAAACAAGTAATTACATCTTGGACATGCTTATATTTTCCATAATCGGAACTCCAAACACCAAGGGCATTCCCCTCTAAGCAAGATGTCATCATGTAGTTGCAAATACCTCCCTTCAAACATTTGATCACTCTTCAAGTACCTGTAATCAAACATCTTCTTTTGCCAAATAGTAACACATTAGTGCATAAAAACCAACCATTTCTTGAGGTAACAAAACCCTTTAAGCAAAAGCCATACACATATAATTATAATTATGTTGCCAAGATCAAAGAAGAGATAGATCACTTGTTTGAAGCTAGATTCATCTATGAAATTGAGCACACTGAGTGGGTATCCCCCATTGTAGTGGTGCCCAAGAAGAATGGAAAGTTACGTGTATGTATTAACTTGAATAAAACTATCCGCTTCCTATCATTGAGCATCTATTAGAAAGAGTAACAGGTTAGGAAGTGTACAACTTCCTTGATAGATTTTCTGGGTACAATCAAGTGGCCATAGCTCCAAAAGATTAGCATAAGACAACTTTTGCCATAGAGGGGGGGCATATTTGCCTTTCGGGTAGTGCCATTTGGTCTCACCAATGCACCTGGAACCTTTCAGAGACTAATGTGCCATGTGTTTAAAGAGTTCTTGAAGAAGAATTTGGAAGTCTATGTTGATTATCTCTGTGCTCATTCCAACATTAGACAACACATATACATGAACTTAGGCAAATCTTTGACAAATGTAGAGAATATCAAGTCTGCCTGAACCTAGAAAAGTGTGTTTTTATGGTCAGACAAGGCAAGATTCTAGGACACATAGTGTGAAAGAATGGCATATCCACTGATGAAGAGAAAGTGAGAGCTATTGCAGAACTACCTAGGCCAAAGAATGTCAAGGAAGTGCAAGCTTTCATGGGGTATTGTGGTTATTGTCGACGTTTTATACACATGTATGCCATCATAGCAAAGCCTCTGTACGGACTTTTGAGTAATTTTGACTGGACTCATGAATGTGAGGAATTTTTCAAAGAGCTTAAATGGCGATCGTGTTCTACACCAATGTTGACTACCCCAGATTGTAACAAGCCATCCCATGTCCATGTGGATGCATCCAACTATGTTATTGGGTGTGTACTTGCACAACCAACAGGCGAAGGCAATATGGATCTTCCGATTTCCTATGGTAGTAGACAGCTGAATGCAGCTAAACAAAACTATACGACCACAGAATGAGAAGGATTAGGCATGGTATATGTGGTTAAAAATTTTAGACACTATTTGCTTGCAAATAAGTTTAAATTTTTTATCGATCATCAAGCACTATTGTACTTGGTAAACAAGCCATGCAATATAGGTATATTAGTAAGATGGTTTCTCTTACTAATGGAATATGACTTTGAGGTTGTGGTGAGGAAAGGCAAGACTCATTTGAGAGCAGACCATCTCTCTCGGCTCACATCTAGAGAGGCCCCACGAGGAGTATCAGATGACCTTCCTAATGCTTACTTGTTTAATTTGGAAGTTGTACCTCACTGGGCTAAGACACTAGTGTTGGTGCATATCAATCACCAATTGAAGGCTTGGAAGATCAAATGATGAAGGAAGAATCAATTCCTAAAGTGTGGAAGAAGATTACAATCAGAAGACAAGAGAAGTGTACACATATGTACATTAGCATAGTCATAGATGACTTAGATCTTTTGTTCAGTAAAGATTATGTACAAATTATCTATAAATACTTTGAGAAAAGTCGGGGCATGTATGAGAGCTTATGTGACATTAGTTAGAAGTCAAGAATGAGGGAGATAGAAGTCATAAGATAGAGGAAAATGAATTTGAGTTAGCTCTCATCACTCAGTTGTACTTTCTCTGAGTAAATGAAAAATTTTGCGCCCGATGTTTCTGTGTGTTCTCCTTCTACAGTAGATCAATTGTGGAATGCTTTTGTACAAGTCTAATTTGAGAGTTGCTTGACCTCTGTGCAAAGTTTCAGCTTCCAATTGTAATCAGGCTGAGTGAATTAAGTGTAGGAACATTCATATGTGAAGCATGTTCACTAGTTCCTAAAACAGGCGCAGATTTCGAAGTCAATGTTTTGGTCATTTCTCCTAGCACAGTGTAAAGTTTTGCATGAGTGAGGGCTTAATCTTTAAGTTGGAAGATAAGCTACTTATGTCTAGAAGCATTTTGTAAAACGGGTTCTATTCAAGGAGAACCAAGTCTTAAAAGTTACAGGTGTAAAGTCGACTGTTTTGGATAACAGTTTCTGACATAGGTAACTTGTGAAATCAATTTCTCAAGTTATACTTAATCTTTTGAAGTAATTCAACTTGGAATAGTTGCGCAATCTCTAGGAGATGATTCGTACAAAGTTTTATCAAAAACTTTACAGATTTGATAGGTCAATGTGAATGAACAATGCAGCAGACTTTTCTGTGTATCATCCTCTTCACAGATTTCTTAATTTCTGATAAGTTAGCAATTGATCCTCTAAATTAGTGAAGTGTTTGACTTACTCTTGGTATAGAGGTGCTCTAATCACAAGAGTAAGTTGTTCTTTTGGAGATTAACACTCTCCATCAGTGGTATCAGAGCAGGAGACATCAATTTCAAGAAAAAGGAGGATCCCGACTGCTGCAGATTCAAGAGATTCAACACTTGAAGGACTAAGAAGTGAAAGCTTGGAGTCAAAGCTTAGGGAGAAGACTATTTGACATCAAGAAAGGCAAAAGGAGTTCAATTCGAAGTAAAGGTACATACATTGTTTGTAAAGCTTGAAGATTTCAATACACAGGTGGATACAAGATGGGAGAAAGCTTGCAGATTGATAAGCTAGATAGGGAGAACTATCCAGCATGGTCCATGAGGATGGAAGCACACCTCATGAGCAAAGATCTTATATCATTTATTACAGGAGATGAAGAAAAACCAGAATTTGCAGATCCAAGTATTCCTACTAGGGAAGAACTTGCAATGTTGAAGACTTGGATGAGAAAGGATGCTCAAGCAAGGAGTATCATCTACATGGTTGTAAATGATTACCTTCTACCTCACATCAGAGGTTTAGAAAGTGCTACAGATGTTTGGAATGCCTTGGAAGAGCATTTCCAAAATACAACTAAGTCAAGGAAGTCCTCACTATGGGCTGAGTTCACAACCTTCAAGAAGAAGAGCTCACAATCAATTTCAGATTATGTGGCAAGGATGAAAGATATTGCAGATAGCTTGGGAGCAGTGGATGAAGATATTGAAGAGGAAAAGTTGGTAAGACAAATACTTACAGGTCTAAGAGGTGATGAGAAGTGGAAGCCTTTTATATTATCCATAGAGTTGTCACTTGATCACTTTACTCCTGACCTTAATCAATTGCTAGGACACATGCTAACCTTTGAGCAGGATCTTAAAGGAGACAATGATAGAAGTACAAGTCAAGCTATGTACTCCAAAGACAAGAAAAAGAATGGCAAAGGAAAGCAATCAAATGATGATGAAGGGAATTCAAATCAAGCCAATTTCACAAAAGGGAAGACAAATTTCAGAGGTAAAGGAAGAGGAGGTAAGAACAAAGATAATGCTAAAGCTTGTTGGATTTGTGGCAGAACAAATCATTTGGCAAATGATTGTTGGTATAATAATCAAAGTGGAGGATACAACAATCAGAATTATAGTCAAAGAGGTAGAGGAGGCAGAAACCAAAGAGGTAACTTCAGAGGAAGAGGTGGTAGGACATCATATGGTAGAGGAGGTGGAAGGAACTTCCAATCTCAGTCCTACAACAATAATTATTACAATTATGCATCAGATCAGAAGGATGACATGACTCTTATCTTGAATGCAACTCATGAATCAATGGGAGAAGATCAAAGAGTGTTTTATATTGACTCAGGGTGCAGCAACCATCTGAGTGGGAATCTATCCTTGATGACTGATATGGAAGCAAGGGTGAATGGACATACAGTCCAAACAGGTGACAATACCAAACATAAAGTGGAGAGCATTGGATCAGTGAAGACAAAGAGTGGAAGTACACTTCTGAGTAAGGTACTTTATGTTCCTACTATTCCTAAAAATTTGATAAGTGTAGGGCAAATTGTGGAGAAAGGATATGAGGTAAGATTCACAAATGATGGTGTCTATGTACAAGATCCAAATCAGGGATATAGAACCATAATTGCAGGTAAAAAGGAAGGAAGATTGTTCACTCTCAAAGTCCAAGGTAATGTGGGACATGCATTGTTTACCTATGGAGGTCAAAAGGTGTCTGAATTAGACCTATGGCATAAGAGGCTAGGTCATTTCAATGAGAGAGCCATAAAGGAGATGTCAAAGAATCAGGTGGTGCTTGGATTGCCAAACATTGAAGGGCAACATATGGTGTACAAGTGTGAAGCTTGTCAATTAGGTAAAGCACATAAGAGTTCTTATAACAAAACAGGATACAAATATTCAAACATGCTTGAATTGGTTCATACAGATGTATGGGGTCCCTCAAGGGACTATAGCATAAATGGATCCAGATATTATGTGTTGTTTGTTGATGATGCAACCAGGTGGATTACTTTGTATGTAATCAAGGATAAATCAGAAGTTTTCAGAACATTCAAACATTTCCATGCTTATGCAGAAAGGATCACAGGACAAAAGCTAAAGAGGTTAAGATCAGATGGAGGGGGAGAGTATTTCTCAAAAGAGTTTGATGATTATTTGTGGAATGCAGGTATCAAAAGAGAAGTGACTTGCAGGTACTCTCCTCAACAAAATGGAGTAGCAGAAAGAAGGAATAGGACTCTTGTAGAGTTTGCAAGAGCCATGATGAAGGAAAAGAATTGTCCAAATTACTTATGGGCAGAGGCCATTAACACTGCAACATACCTTGTGAATAGGTTGCCTTGCAAAGCTTTGGATGGAGGAACCCCTTATGAAGCATGGTGGGGTAAGAAGCCTAGTCTTGATCATTGTAAAGTATTTGGATGTATTGCATATGCTTATGTTCCTTCACAATTAAGACATAAGCTAGAACCAAAAGCAGAGAAGTATGTGTTTATTGGATATGATGATAGACAGATGGGTTATAGGTTGTGGAGTCCATCTACAAAGCAATTTCTTGTTACTAAAGATGTGACATTTGATGAGCAAAATGTGTGGTATTCAGGATCACCAAATGAGTATACAGGTGTTGAAGAAATTCAAAGGAAAGGAAAGGCAAAGGTAAAAGTTTGTGAAGAAATTGTTGATGAAGTTGACTCTAGATGTAGAGTGCAGGATCATGTAGAAGAAGGGCCAAGATTTGATCCAGAATCAAATGAGGCTGAAACTTCAAGAAGTGCAGAAATCAGGAGATCTACAAGAGAAAGGAAAGAGCCTATAAGGTATAGTTATGATACATCTTTCCTAACAACAAAAGATTATGCCTACATTGTGAAAACAGAAGAAGACCCAACTACTTATGAAGAAGCCAAAGGTAAACAGAATTGGGAGAAGGCAATGCAAGAAGAGTATGATGCTCTACTTGACAATGAAACTTGGGAACTAGTACCAAGACCAAAGAATCAGAAAGTCATTGGATGCAAGTGGGTATATAAAACAAAGAGGTTTGCAGATGGTAAGGTGTCTAGATATAAGGCTAGACTAGTGGTTAAAGGTTATGCCCAAACTTATGGGGTAGATTATGATGAAACCTTTAGTCCTGTTGCTAAGATGTCTACAATTAGGACATTGATTGCTATTGCTACTTGCAAGGGATGGAAATTATCACAATTGGATGTGAAGAATGCATTTCTTAATGGTTACATTGCAGATGAAGTATATATGGAGCAACCAGAAGGCTTCATGGAATCAATTGGATCAGATTATGTGTGTAAGCTCAAGAGAGCTTTATATGGGTTGAAGCAAGCCCCAAGAGCTTGGAATTACAGATTGGTCAAGTTCTTGAATGAATGTGGTTTTCAAGCATCAAAGGCAGATAGTAGCTTGCTAGTGAAGGCAAGTGAAAATGGATACATTTACATGTGCATTTATGTTGATGATATTATTGTTACAGGAACAGATGCTCAAGGAATCAATGAACTCAAGAAGCAAATAGAGAAGGAGTTTAAGATAAGTGACTTGGGAAACTTATCTTATTTTCTAGGAATGCAGATTGTGTATACTCAACATGGAGTATATGTTTCACAAGAGAGATACTTGAAGAATCTTCTAGTCAAGTTTAACATGGAAGATAGCAGGACCTCAACTACACCATTGGAGGTAAATCATAAATTGAGCAGGTATGGAGGTGAAGAGTTCAATGACATGAAGAAATATCAGAGTTTGGTAGGTAGTCTAATCTATGCTACCTTGACAAGGCCAGATCTATCATATGCAGTAGGTGTGTTGTCACAATTCATGCATTGTCCAAAGAAGACTCATTGGATTGCAGCCCAAAGGGTACTCAGATATATCAAAGGAACCCTAAGTGAAGGTTTGTATTATGGTTTCACTTCTGACACAAGAATCAAAGTGTTTAGTGATGCAGATTGGGCAGGTGACTCAGATGATAGAAGGTCTACCCATGGATATTTATGTTATGTTGGAGACAAGTTAGTGTCTTGGTGTTCAAAGAAGCAACATACAGTTGCTTTATCATCCACAGAAGCTGAGTATAAGGGAATGGTAGAAGCTGCAAAAGAAGTCATATGGTTGAAGACCTTGATGAAAAGTTTTGAGATTGATCATAGTACTCCAATAATTTTTGGAGACAATATGAGTTCTTTGTATTTGGCAGCTAACCCTGTTTTTCATGCCAGGACTAAGCATATAGAGATACAGTATCATTTCTTGAGGGAAAAGGTACTAGATAAAGAGATTGAAGTGATGTACACTCCAACAAAAGAACAGGTGGCAGATATGATGACAAAGAGTTTGGATGGACCTAAATTACAAAGGTTCAAAGACATGGCAAGTATCAAGAAGACAGAGAAGACCTCAATTGATGATTGAGGGGGAGCTGTTGGTGCATATCAATCACCAATTGAAGGCTTGGAAGATCAAATGATGAAGGAAGAATCAATTCCTAAAGTGTGGAAGAAGATTACAATCAGAAGACAAGAGAAGTGTACACATATGTACATTAGCATAATCATAGATGACTTAGATCTTTTGTTCAGTAAAGATTATGTACAAATTATCTATAAATACTTTGAGAAAAGTCGGGGCATGTATGAGAGCTTATGTGACATTAGTTAGAAGTCAAGAATGAGGGAGATAGAAGTCATAAGATAGAGGAAAATGAATTTGAGTTAGCTCTCATCACTCAGTTGTACTTTCTCTGAGTAAATGAAAAATTTTGCGCCCGATGTTTCTGTGTGTTCTCCTTCTACAGTAGATCAATTGTGGAATGCTTTTGTACAAGTCTAAGTTGAGAGTTGCTTGACCTCTGTGCAAAGTTTCAGCTTCCAATTGTAATCAGGCTGAGTGAATTAAGTGTAGGAACATTCATATGTGAAGCATGTTCACTAGTTCCTAAAACAGGCGCAGATTTCGAAGTCAATGTTTTGGTCATTTCTCCTAGCACAGTGTAAAGTTTTGCATGAGTGAGGGCTTAATCTTTAAGTTGGAAGATAAGCTACTTATGTCTAGAAGCATTTTGTAAAACGGGTTCTATTCAAGGAGAACCAAGTCTTAAAAGTTACAGGTGTAAAGTCGACTGTTTTGGATAACAGTTTCTGACATAGGTAACTTGTGAAATCAATTTCTCAAGTTATACTTAATCTTTTGAAGTAATTCAACTTGGAATAGTTGCGCAATCTCTAGGAGATGATTCGTACAAAGTTTTATCAAAAACTTTACAGATTTGATAGGTCAATGTGAATGAACAATGCAGCAGACTTTTCTGTGTATCATCCTCTTCACAGATTTCTTAATTTCTGATAAGTTAGCAATTGATCCTCTAAATTAGTGAAGTGTTTGACTTACTCTTGGTATAGAGGTGCTCTAATCACAAGAGTAAGTTGTTCTTTTGGAGATTAACACTCTCCATCAACTAGTGCCAGTATTGACATACGGGCCTAACCATCCAGTAATAAACACTCAGGATAGGGAGGTAGTAAAAGCCCAAAAGTACCATATCATGGAAAGAAGTATGTACAATCATACAGATCAAGGGATATTAGCTTCTTGTGTGGAAGAGGATGAGTACACTAAATGGTTGCAATTAGCACATATAGGTGCGTTAGAGCAACACTACTCAAGGCAAAGAACCCTACAGACACTAAGGAGACTCGGAGTGCACTAGTCGACCATGGAAGCAGATGTCCATAAGTTATGTAAAGAATGCCCAGTTTGTCGTATTAGGCCACCTGTGGAGCATGCTACACTGTACCAAGTGTCTCTAATTCCAGATTGGAGTGAACCGTTAGTAGCCTTTCTAAGGACAAAAACATTCCCTCAAGATATGACTTTGGCTAGGCAAAGAAGTTTAGAACAAGAAGCCCTAGACTACTCACCCATTGGAGATAATTTATACAAACATGGTAAAGATGGTTACCTAAGACTGTGTGTCTATGAGAGTGAATACCTTAGGATCTTGGAAACTGCTCACCAGGGTGTAGCAGGAGGACATTTTGGACCAAATCGGGTGATCAAGGCAATACTATTTGCAGGTCTTTGGTGGCCAACCCTTCACATGGATGCACATACCTACGTGAAGTGGTGTGATGTTTGTCAGCGAACGCAGTATCCTATACGCAAAGATGAGATGCCACTGAGACCTATGATGGGTGGATGTGTCTTCTCTATTAATCCCCCAACTAAGAGTTCCCATGTGGAGTAGATCATCCTGGCCACTGATTATCTGACTAAATGGGCAGAGGTAAAAGCCACAACGAAAAACGATGCTCAAATGACAGCTAATTTCTTATTTGAGAATGTGTTCATGAACCTATAGAGTGATAGAGGCCCTGACTTCTTGAATGAAGTCATTGAAAATATTCTTCAAGAGTTCTTGGTGATACACAAGAAGTCTGCCCCCTATCATCCACAAGCTAATGGGCAAGCTGAAAGCACAAATAAGATTCTATGCAATGTGCTGACCAAACTAGTGAATAATAAATGCTATGATTGGGACAAACAGCTATACCATGCTGTTTGGGCATACCGAGTTGCCTATAAAACGATACTCCAAGCCACACCCTTTCAGATGGTGTTTGGTCAAAATGCAATGCTACCATTGGACTTCTTGATACCCACACTGAAAGTAGCACAGGAGCATGAGTGGACAGGTCATGAACTCTCTTCGAGGATCTTTGATCTTGAACGGCTAGGTGAAACAAGATTGGGAGTTGTTGCATGGATATATGCAGCTAAGAAAAGATAGAAGGCGTACTTCGATGCCCACATTAAGGATAAAGACTTGAAGGCCGGAGACTTAGTTTTGGTGTATACCCTAAAACAACATGCAAGAAAGCTAGAGAAACATGTCTACGGACCTATGATCATAAATAAGATCTCAACTAGTCGAGCAGTCCAATTAGCTACACTATAAGGTGATGTTTTGCCTAGTTACATTAGTGGATGTAGAGTCAAACTATATCAAGAACCCCTCACTGAGGAACATAAGGAATAAGAAAAACGAATCCGAGAAAAAGCACAGGCAGAAGCATTGGAACGCATCCGAAGAATGAAATTGAGAAGACAAGGTAGAGATCATCCTAGGACAGATGACTATGCAGACCCAGGATATCATATGGCTATGTGTGAAGTCTCAGGTATAATTTCCACTAGAATAATTGATCAACATCCTTTTGCAACCTTAGAGATAGGACAAGGAAATAGTGCAAGGATTGTGCGGGCTTTGATTGACTCAGGTGTAGCTACTAGTGCTATTAAACTTTCTTACTGTCAAGAATTGAACTTAAGTGTCAAATTTATAGAAGCATGTCTCATAGGATTGGGAGGTGTGGAAACCCCTTGCATGGGCAAGGCGGAACTTCCCCTCTACATCCAAGATGTTCTTATGAAAGTTAAGGTGCTAGTGTGTCAAGACGAGGACCTCACTAAGCCTCTTGTCTTGGGTCAACACTGGATCTATGATCACGCAGTCAACCTAAACCTAAGAAGTGGACTCTTCAGGTCTGGGTAAATCAGAACCGCATCACAATCGAGTTAGAAAATGAATCACTCAAGGAACTAGGAAAGGCACCAACTCCTGGTCCTTCCAGGAGTACACATGAAGATGATGATGCTATTCTTGTCCAACATTATGTGATGCAGAGGGATGGTGTTCTCAACAAAGGAGCCAAGGAAATGATGGAGCTCCCTTCTTCTCCAAAAGTGATAGAGATGTAGCAACCAAAGGAGTGCCAAAGGCAGCGCAAGCAGACTGTCTATGCTCAAAGCCAAAGAAAAGTACGAAGCAAGGTGTCTCAACCACCAAAACAAGTATGGGTATGGAAAGGCGAGCATCCTGTTGCGGCCAAGTTACAGCCACTGACTAAACGTCATGCTCATGATCAACAATAGGATATTAATAAGAAATATCTCAACGATTTATCCACCAAAGTAAGGTCTATTTGGGTACCCAAGAATTCAATGAAGGCCGACCCACAATCAAGACAAATTTGGGTGCCTAAGACTTGTTTGCGGGCTCAAATAGCCATACAGAAACCACGCATTGTAAATCATTATTCACACACTCAACCATTCAATATCCATAATTGTTTGGCATGCACAACGACATATCCATCCACATGCATACACAGGGTCACTAGTAAATGGGTCCCTAAAAATCCTCATTTCCAAGGAGACACTCCTGTTGAGCCTTCTCAAAACCCCAAAAAATCAAAATGTAAAGCCACACATTATGTTTGGCAGGTCAAATCTTGTAATAAACCACTTGATCCCAATGTAACACCACACCCGATTACTAACTGTATCCACTTTGCACCTAACCATCTGAATTAGCACCTAGGAACCATCATACACTAACCAGACATTGCACTCATGATCACACGCGCACTAACTAACTTGCTAACCACACTTCACACTCACATCCATGCGAGCACTAACTAACCAACTAACTATGTCACAGTTCATCATGTTAATGTTGTAACGGGGACACAGGATCACTTTGTGTCCATTGCAATGTTAACATTCATTTGTATATTCTCACAGAACCAGCGACCGAGTTCCTCAAACATGGAAGAGGCGACAAGCACGAGCTCCCAGGTAGGAACCAATCCTCAGGTAGTAGACATTGAAAGTCTCCCTATTCAAGAGGAGTTGAAGGAACGACCACATGCGTTAAGAGCAGTCCATGTCATACCAATTTGAAATCATCCCCCAGGGCACACATCGCCAATTAGCAAGAACTCCCATTGGTTCAGTGAAGTCACAGGACCCCTCGGGGATGGCACCTATTTATGGGAGGCTAAGATAGAGCTTAATAGACGGTGGGGCCGGTATCATTTCTTTACACGAGAGTTTGAAAAGCTTCAAAACATTGAGGGATTGCAACCAATATGGAAGAAGGATGGATTGGATGATTACTTCAAAGCTGAGTTACCAAAGTCGGACCTCCCAAGGTGTTCATACCTAATTAGCACACTCACTCCCAGTAAAAATAAAAAGGGGACAAGCACCTTTGTACTACCTTCTCTTACACGAGGAAATGAACTGAAGCGCTTTAAAATGACCAACAACTTGGTAAAGGAAGCTCTAGAAATGCAAGGTATGCACATCCCTATAGAGAAGGAGACAAATGATCCCGGATAACATGAAGAATATGGTGGCGATGATTCCAACTATTGCTGTCCACCTCCGAATGTGCATGCAACACTTCACATTCCCGGCCCAAGAAAGATTTATGATGACACCCAAGAAGATTTGGTTTACTTTATACTTAGCAGACACATTGAATTTGATAAATAATATGCCACATTGGATCATTGACTAGATACACCTTGCACATCAACGGTGGTACAAGAAGTAGAAGTTAGTGCTCTACGGATGTTGTGCACTTACGAGAATTGTCTATCAGTGCTTGGCATATGATGTGCCAATTCAAAGGGCACTTGTTTGGACTAGGGTGCAAGAATTTCAATGAAGATTATCAACCATAGAGCCTCCATCAAAGAAAATGAGAGGGGCTATTCAGATGCCATGTGCACAAGCTGGAGGTGCTACTCTAACACTGGACATGACTCCACCACCCCAAAGGTGAGTGCAGCCCTTTACCATCAGAGTACCAAGGCATAGTGCAGAAGGGCATAATCTGATCTTTCCACCGATCCCCACAGATTTAGAGTTTCCTCATGGCTTCACGCTTGAATATTTAACTTATGAGGAATTAGCCATGATAATCAATGCAACTAACTTGGAAATCAAAACAGAGCAATTAAGTGGACAACAAATTGTCACCGACCGGCCTGACCCAACTCAACCAATAGTAGTCGAAGTAGAGGATGATGAAGAGGAGATTGAATAAGAGGAACAAGATGAGGAGCAGGAAGGACCATCCGACGATGGGGAGCATGAATATGAGCAACACATTATATCGGGACTTGCGGGGGCACCAGCCTATACGAAGCAACTAAAAAGATTGTATGATACTATAAACCTAGTTCAGGAACAACACAAACTATCTTTGACAGCAAGAAAGGCCTTAATGCACCAGATACTAGAAGACGAAGGTGTGGATGATAAATAGAGGGCTACCCTTGACATGATCACTGATGCACTAGGAGTACCACAGACTATACACAACGCCCTTGCACACTTGCAGAAATTTGAGTGCAAACAGGGGAGATGCATCACGGACAATGTAATTCTAACTATAGTCACCAAAAATCCCATTCCTCCTATCACACTTCTCGACGGCTCACATGCAGAACTGCACACAACATTATTCACCTTCACGACCATCACCACACCTACCATTCCCATGTACACGGTAACTCCCGTGACCTCATCCACACAGGACCTCATGGACATATCACCCACATCTGCACCTCTCCCTCCCAACATATTCCCACAATCTCCCATTCCCCCACCACCCACTTCACCATTCTCAAGCACAACATACACACTTCCTTTCCCTCTTCCCTACCCTACTGCATTCCACACCTTCCCAGCATCCACTCCTATAAATAATGTATTCAATACTTTGTATCAATGTATGTCTTAATTACAACATCATTACCAGCATTTAGATGTTCATCATACGAACCTGTTCACAACCCATGAGACACTACAAGAACGACTCACAAACGTGGAGAAGGGAAGGCAGCTGCTCCAACAAGATTATGATACTTTGTAGAGACAATATGACAAATTAGTGGCCAATCCCTCTGTTGGAACTCAAGGTCAAGCATAAAACATGGAAGCACATCAAAGAAGTGGACATAGGAGAAGAGGGAGCAAGTAGGGAGCTCCAAGAAGTGTATGTCAAACTTTCAGAAGAATCCCCTACAAACATAGTGATTTTCATCACTAAAAACCATTGTAAATACCATTATCTATTTTTATAACTCCATTTTGTTCAAGCCGAGGAGTCCTCAAGCTTGAGGAGTATTAGAAGTACCATCATACCAATTTTCATACACATTTTCATCCGTTCAATCTCTAAGTCCGCTCTAGGGTAACTCTTGTCTAGGTTTGCAGCTGTAGGCCCTTCTTGAAGTCGAGCCTGGTAGGCCTTGAACATCATGTCCAAGCCTTCAGGGGTTGGATCTGCAAGAACAGACCCTGGTTGTGGCCTATTTACAATGGGTGGTGGGGTGGGATGAGATGGAGTGGATGGAGTTTCGGCATGCGAGGGGCTTTGAGATGCAATGTCTTCTATTTTGTTTCGCTTCTTTTAAGCTTTCTTCTAGTTCCGATAACTTTTTATTCCACTTGCGATTGGCCTTCTCTCTGGTATCCTTCCATGTTCTTGTTTTCCTCTTACTAGGCTCTCCTGATTCATTCGACTCTGATTGTTCTGCTGGTTTATCCTGTTTTAAGGCTTGTGCCCTAGTGACAGCTTGTATAGGAGCCACATTGCTACTACCTGAACTTGAATCTACCACTAAGCCTACCACATTAATGGGTGTAATCTTGGGTGCACTCGAGGGGTTTCTTGGACAATCTCTGGGGAGATGGTCTTTGCCACAATCAGAACAAAAAGCTTGTATTGTGATAGCTTGTCCTTGACTCGGAGATGGTGGGTGGGGGCAATCACGAATGAAATGGTCGCCCTGACATCTGAAACATGGTCCTCTAGGGGCTTGTAGTCTTACTTGTCTTAATTGGGGCCTAGGGTTAGCATTTGTGTACATGAGATTTGAGTATTCAGGCTACCAATTTTGTTCCATAAGTGGTGCCTCATATTGATATGGATAAATCTCACTATGTTCAGGTGATTCTGTGTAATAAGCATGTGGACTACCTTCATGGGAGTAGTCTGAACTATGAGCATGAGAGTCATTCTCTGAGATCAATGGGGTTAGTGGCACCAATGCTCTATTTGGATTTTCCTCTCCCATAGCATACTTGACTGGAATCACGTTGGCAGGAGTTGGTGGTTGGTTTCCCAAGACAGGTTGTGGCCTATATGGTGCCTGATATTGTTGTTGTGGACAACCACCAGCCTTGCCCCCACAAATCCCATCCAGGCAAGCCAACCAGGCCAAAAGAGGAAGGAAGAAGCTCGGACAAGCTCAACCACTAGGTATCCGACAAATTTGGGTGCCTAAGGAATTAGCGATAACTCAACAAGGCGGGTTACAGATGTGGGTACCTAAGAAGCTCTTACATCCACAACAACCTATATTCTCCCACATGCAAAGAGTCTCAACAAAGAAGCCAAAATCAGAAAAGGGTAAGAACTGCATACAGAGACCAAAAGAAGATCAAATCACCTCTTTAACCATAGAAGGAAGATATGCAAAAAGGGTATGGGTTTGGAAGCCAAAAGTACAAGTAGCCTACACCGAACCAAAGGGCCAACCACATTGGATACCACAATTCAGAAAGCATCCAAAGATGAAGTCGCCTGAAGTGATCTCTACTGTGCCAAATGCTGTTCTCAAATGGATTCCAATAAGGAGGATTACATCATCTCACGATCCCATGGAGACATCCAAGAAAGATGGCGTCAACATCTGCAAGTAACATCAAGCCTCGACGAGCGACAACCATGTGCTCCTTGCACAACCCTGTCTTTTGCACCATTCAGGTCATGCATTTCCAAAGTATGCATTAATATGGGGCCATATTACACGGCCGTGCATAGACACATTACATTTGAGGGTCCCATGCACGAGAGCACATTGACATATGTTTATTGATACTAATCTTTATCTTCTTGTTTTGTGACATTGTTCCAAAAAAAAAAAAAAAAAAAAGAGAACTTGTTCCCAGGTTTCGCTGATGGAACATGAATGAGTCATGCTTAGTTGAAGATTGAACCATCGATTACTGGGCATTTATCAGTTTGGATAGAAGTGTGTCTCGGCTAGCAGATGATGTAATTGCTACCTTATCTGGTAGATGTCAAGAACTTAGCATGAACATGGCATCCACACCTATGGTTTCCCCTTACCATGGTGGGAGTGAAGATCTTGAAGGTCCACAACTTTAGTGATGCTTAACTACTATATGTATGAGAGCATCCAAGGAGATATTTGCACGAGTTTGTTTGGTATCCGGAAAATCCTTGTCTGTATACTAGATGAGCAGACTCCTGCTTATGGTTAACTAAAGAGAATATGTGAAACTAAGCTTGGTGTAGTTACCCAATGTTGTACTATAAAAAGAGCTAGAGAGCTCATTTTTGGGGGGAGCTTGTGAGAGAATAGAGCTTTTGTAAGAGAGCTCTTTTGCAATCTAAGCTTTCCATTGTTCCTCTCTTTGATCTTACTTTGTGCGCGTGTGTGTGTATGTGTGTGCATGTTTGTGTGCTTTCACTCATGCACTTGTGCCTTCACTTGCTCGTGGTCTTCATACCGGTCCTCACGTCTCCACCGATTGACAAGTAAAGGAGGTGGTGCTTACGCTTGAGCTACACCAAATTTTTTTGCAGATTGACAAGTAAAGGAGGTGGTGCTTACGCTTGAGCTACACCAAATTTTGGCACCGTTGCCGGGGAGACGTGAGGACCGGTATGAAGACCACGAGCAAGTGAAGGCACAAGTGCGTGAGTGAAAGCACACAAACATGCACACACATACACACACACGCGCACAAAGTAAGATCAAAGAGAGGAACAATGGAAAGCTTAGATTGCAAAAGAGTTCTCTTACAAAAGCTCTATTCTCTCACAAGCTCCCCCCAAAAATGAGCTCTCTAGCTCCTTTTATAGTTTTTTGACTAGTTTTGGCCCTGTCCAGACCTAGTGTTCGGCCTAGTTAAAAATTAGGTTCCAGGGCTTATTTGAGGGCTCAATCGAAGTCTAAAAATTATGAAAATTGGTACGATGGTACTTCTAATACTCCTCAAGCTTGAGGACTCCTCGGCTTGAAAAAAATGGAGTTATAAAAATAGATAATGGTATTTACAATGGTTTTTAGTGATGAAAATCACTATTTTTGTAGGGGATTCTTCTGAAAGTTTGACATACACTTCTTGGAGCTCCCTACTTGCTCCTTCTTCTTCTATGTCCACTTCTTTGATGTGCTTCCATGTTTTATGCTTGACCTTGAGTTCCAACACCCTCCCAGCCAGATTAAGAGGCACAACAACACCTTGAAGAAATGCTACGTGCCTAACAAGCAAAAAACCTCAAAAACCACCATAACTTGCATTATTAAGGAAACACATGTCAGCGGCACTAGAAGAAAATAAAAGACTACAAAGATAGAATGAAGAGAACCTAAGCAGTGATGCAAGGATCCCCAATAGAGATCCACCTAGACCGCTTCAAACCCATACCGTCAGCCAACATGCAGATCATATTGGACACCCATGCTGACCTACTAGAGGCATATGATGCCTTAGAAAAAGAAAGTGATGATTTATGGAAGCAATTGGCCAATCAGCAAGAGCCACCAAAAGACGTAGCGGCCATAGTTGACACATCTAAAGAGGTAACAGAATTGAGGGCACAACTGACGGATTTGCAAAATAAACTTCTCCAATATGAACATCAACCTTCTCCCTTGGTGGAGCCGGAGCTGGAGGAACTAGTTCCAAGAGGAGACATTCGAGGACCCTTATGAACCTATGCCTACACCTGGAGGAAAACAAACAGAGGAAGGAATAGATACATTTGAGAGTGAAGCTCCATAATGGATGCAAAGATTAGAAAAGGTAGGCCCCACTCATGATGATAGAGTAGCAGTGCAGATACAGTCCATGTCCCGACTGGAAGAAGTTGTCATCAAATCAGATTACTTCAAAGACGTATCCCATCATCGATGGATTGGCACTTCAGATGATTTGTATGTCCAATTTTGTGTATTATTGGCATATTATAATGCTGAGATAAAACATTGCACCATGAAAGAGCCAACCTCTGCAACACAATTTGCCCCAAATGACATCCCTGAAAGTGTGGCGTAGGGCAACATATTTCAACCTACATGGAGAATACGCTTACTCGAAACCTACCCCAAAATGGTGCGCACATGGAAAATATATGCCCCTGTACATTAAGTATAACCCCTGCTATTGCCCTATTTTTCGACGAAGATCATAGTCCGAGTACACCAAAACAGTGAAGACCATCAAAGGATGTGACAAATGGCTAAACTATGTATATTTGGCACCGCCTCGTGGCCCACCAATGGTATCATATATGATTTCAACAATTCGACATTGGGGCATTAGATTCAAGAATGTACAAGACATCATGGCATAGATGTGCCTCAAAATATTCGAACTCATGCTCGACACATTCAGGACCTTCAAAAATGTTAAAGAACCTCACCTTTCGGCCCTAAGAAGGCAACCATGACCTAGTCTATGATATGAGCACCACCCCATGTGTCAACGTTGTGTATGTGTGGCATGCTCGTATCAAATATCTCCCAGCATGCTTCAAACAAACGTTTGAAGAAATTTTTATCACAGGGTTCAGGGAGTATCACTCAAAAATATGCATACCCAGACCATCTCATCTATTACATTTATTTTCTATGGAACAAGCTCTACACTCAGATAAGCTATACATGCCACATCCGGAGATACCTGGGCCAGTCGAGTGGGGTGACTTACTCACAGATTTGGCCAAAGGACTGAGGTTAGCAAAGCATCACTTGGTCAAAGATGTCATGGAATACTGCGTCCAACGTTTAGCTCAACAAGGGTTTGTCAGAGACGACAGACGCGAGAGAGGGGGGAGTGTTGGCATCAGTCAGGGCATTTCAAGACAAGGGAGCCGACATAAGGAATCAGAGCAAAGAGAAGGGCCAAGTAGGCAAAGCACTCAATGGAGATCTGGCAAATAGGCCCTATCATTTTTCACGAAGCAATATTTCCCAAATAGTGATCTTAGTCACTTCACACCATTGTAAATACCATTTTTTATTATTTCTACTCCATTTTGTGCAAGCGGAAGAGTCCTCAAGCTTGAGGGGTATTAGTAGTATTTATGTACCAATTTTCATGATTTTAAGAGCTCGTTTGAGCCTCCAAAATAGCCTTAGATGTTGGAGTTTATTGACCTCCAAAATGTAGTTGGAAGTAGGTGGAACCCACTAGGAACAAGTTGACCTTCTCACAAACTTCATCACAGAAAACTAGTCATGCTTGCAGAGCTTACTGTTCTCTATTAACTCAAAATTTTTAAAAAATATTTTAATCACAAATACTAGAGACCAAGCGCTTTCCAATGAGCCAATGAACATGCAATTCAGATAAATACACAAGGAGATATGACCTCAGCAAGTTTGAGGTTTAATGGAGACCTTTAGTAGGGGTGAACCCGAGAACACACACTACTTGTAGAGAGTACTGCTCTCAGCTCACAAATTCAATGATTATGAAAATTGAAAGTAGGAAAGTAGATATTAAGAGCTTTCAAATGAGCTATGAAACATGTAATTTGGATATATAATGAGGGAGATACAAGCTCTGCAATCTCTACATACAAAACTACAGCAGCGTAGAGATACACATGACTCTCTTGGACTTCCCACAAGATCACAACTTCTCTCCTCTTTTTATAGCATGTAAAACCAACCCAAAAACTTCCTAATACATCTAAATTCGTGGTAGACACTTGGGTGGAGGTATTACATGACTCAAGTGCTCAAACAAGCAAAGTATTGATTGACTTTGAGAACTAGCCACATCGACCTTCCACTACGACACCACTTCAGCTCCCTTGTGACTCAGTAATTTGACTCATCATGTTCTAGAACTCACATGGTATTTTGACTATTGTTTATGAATAATATGAGCCTTCTTGAAGTATTTGAAGACTTCCCAAAGGTATTTACATAATTGGAAACTTGTACCATACATAAAACAAATGTTCGCAACATTCTCCCCCTCAAGTTTCAAAGGGTATTTCCTTCATGCCAAGAATATAGTTGAATCTTTGAAGCTTTGGTCCATCCAAGGATTTTGTGAAGATATCTGCAACTTGATCCTTTGTTCCCACAAAAGAAACTCGTACTTCATTGTTTATGGCCTTCTCTCGAACATAATGATAGTGAACCTCTATATGCTTTGTTCTAGCATGAAAAATAGGTTTTGAGGTCATATGAATGCTACTCAAGTTGTCCCCATATATCAGTGGTACATCAACCTGCACATTCAAGTCATGAAACAACTTTTTAAACCACATAACCTCAGTAGTAGCCAATGCTAAACCTCTATACTCAACATGCATAGAAGATAAAGCAATTGTAGGCTGTTTCTTTGAACTCCATGTTAATGTCTTGTTTCCTGCTATTACCACATATCCACTTGTGGATCTTCTATCATCTTTGCTTCCAACCCAATCTGCATCACTAAAGACTTTAAGAGTTAGATCAGCATCATGACTATAAATAATCCTTTGTTCATGGTACCTTTCAAATACCTAAGCACTCTTTTCGCTACATGCATATGAGGTACTCTAGGTTCATGCATAAACTGTGACAATACTCCCACTACATAACATATATCAGGTCTAGTTTTTGTTGCATAAATCAAAGATCCTACCGCGGATCTATTTGCATTCATATCATTCAACTCCTCACCTTCCTTTGCACTCAACTTTACATTATATTCCATTGGAGTAGAAACAAATTTACATTCCTGCATACCAAAACTTTTCAGCAAATCACATTGTAGCTCAGTGATGAGTAGCACCTCCTTTAATGTCAATCCGGGAAGACGTGAGGATGGTATGAAGACCTCGAGCAAGTGGCGGCACAAGTGCGTGAGTGAGAAGCACACAAGCATGCACACACATACACACACACGCGCACACACGACAAGACAAAGAGAGAGAATCAATGGAGTGCTTTAGATTACTTTCACAAGCTCTTACAAGTTCGATTCAATTACAATCTAACCTCAAAAATGAGCTCTCTAGCTCTTTTTATAGTTTTTGACTAGCTTTTGGCCCTGTCCAGACCTAGTGTCCGGCCTAGTTAAAAATTAGGTTCCAGGGCTTATTTGAGGGCTCAAACGAAGTCTAAAATTTATGAAATTTGGTACGATGGTACTTCTAATACTCCTCAAGCTCGAGGACTCCTCGGCTTGCACAAAATGGAGTCTAATCTACCAAAAACGGGATTTACAATGTTTGTGTAGTGATTAAAATCACTTGGGTTGTACATAATCTATGGGAAAAAATGATCTGGCCTTGTTGCCGTATTGTGCATGACTCCTTTGTTGCTTTGTGTGCCAACACTTTGCCAACACTCCCCCCTTCCTAGCGTCTGTCGCCCCTGACAGACCTTTGTTCGCGCGGGTGGTCGATGTAATATTGGATGACATTGGTGGCCAGTTCATGTTCTCCTATCCTTAAGCCTCTTGCTAGATCGGCTTCCAATGCCTCCCAATTTATTGCACCGGGGGTTTCTGGTTGCGGGGTGGTGTAGTACTCTGAATACATTGCTTGTTCACAAGCAAACAGTTGAAGCAGATGTGTCGGCTTTGGTGCGAAAAATCTCCGAGTGGTACTCCCAGAAACCTGATCTGAACATTTCTTCGAAGGTCTGTTTGTAGCAGGCGGGGAGGTACTTGATGCGTGCATGCCAAGCGTAAGCCACACGGATACTGGGGGTGGTGCTCATGTCATACACCAAGTCGTAATTTCCATTGCTAAACCCCGGAAGACGTACCTGTGGTGCGGCTGCATTTCTAAAGGTCTTCAGCACTACTTGCATCATATCTAAGATTTTAAGCATCATTTGCGCTGCTACATCTGGCATGGGCTTCAAGCGCGGCATCCAGTGGCGAATGGTTCCCATCATATATGCTACCGATGGTGGTCCTTGTGGTGGCGCGATGTACGGGTAGTTCAGCCATTCCTTGCATTGCACATTGTTCTGTACCTTGATATTAAATGCCTTCCACGACCTGCGGCGGGGAACTGGACCGTAGCATGGGTTGTACAGGAGATGCAACGGCGCGTTGTTCCATGTGCGTAGCATTTCTGGATAGGTCTCTAAAAGTTTCTGCCGCCATGTTGGTTGACGAATCTTGCCTTTTCGCACCTCTGGAGGAAGGTCTTCGGGTTGAAATTGGGTCGCAAAAGTAGGAATCTGACCCGTGACTCTTTGTATTTCTGCATTATAATCAGCCAAGATAATATAATATGGCCTGTACTGAAGTTCCGATGAGAGAATCAGGCGTCTCGATGACAAGTTCTTGAAGTAATCTGATTGTAAAACAGTCTCCTCTATGACCCTCATAGCCTGATTTTGCACTACAGTGCGCTCTTCATGCGAGGTCCCTATTTCCTCCACTTGTCGTAACCATGGCGGCCGTGGTGCCTCGAACGTGTCCTGCGCTTCTTCTGTTTGTTGGCCTCCTGGGAATGGTTGCGGATCATATTCTTCATCAAACGTGTGTTCCACAGGAATTTGCACAACTTCTTCGTCCGTGGGAGCCTCCGGAGGGGAAGATGGCCGCTCATATTGTAGTAGGCGTGTTTGCAATTCAGTTACCTGTTTCTGGAGATCTTTTATGGCCTCTGCGTCTGAGAGAAGTGAAGCCGCAGAGGGGGTGGTTGGGGGGGCAGCTGCTGGTGCTTGTTGGTGTTCCTGCTTTAGTTGTCCCAGCTCCTCTGATAGCTTATCATGTGCTTCGAGCAACATGGCATAATCTTCCAATATAATCTTTATATTATCGGGGGTCACTGCTTGAAACTTGGATGGGCTGATGGGCGCCCCCGGTGTGCTCTCAATAGCTGCCTCCAGGTTCTCTTGATTTTGTATTTGTAGGCGTCTATTCTCTTCCTGAGCAGCCGCAAGGTGGCGTTTGAGTAGTGCCATATTCCGCTGAAGTTTGGAGTTGCGTTCCAGCTGTGTTCGTAGGTGACCTTCTACCACCTGCACTGCTTCCTGATCTACGTTCTGTAGCTGTACCTCCAAGATATTATGGGCGTCTTGGAGGGTTTGGAACTGTGTGTGGAGGCGAGCGTTCTCCTCTTCTAGTACCGCAAGGCGGAGCTGTAGTGTCGCTGAGTGCTCTTGCAGGCGTGCGTTTTGTTGCTGGAGCTGAATGTAATTTGTTCTTAAATTTGATATACAAGCCAACATGGTGTCCAATGCATTACCTATAGATGAGTGGGGGGTGTTTACCGTGGAAGATGCATGGGAAGGGAATTGGGGAAGGGAGACAGTGAATGATGTGTCTACGAAAGTTGTGTGTGTGGGTGAAATTGGTGGAGGGGGAATGGAAGGAGGTGAAACCGTGGGTGGAGGTGCCGTGGGTGGTGAAATGTCCATCCCTTCAGGAGTGGGTGTTAGTGTGGGGCCTGCCATATACACTGGTATGGTAGGTGGTGTGTGTGTGGAAGTGGTGAATAGATGTGAAGTGGGGTGGGGAGCTGAAAAGACAGGGAATGGTTGAGGGCCTGGTTGAAAAGCCCTAGCAAAGATGTCCTGGAGGGATTGTAGAAACGGAGAGAGGGATATCGGGGGTTGGGGTCGTAAATTTGAGGAGGGCTGAAAGGGTTGCGTGGTAGCAGGGAAGCCCATGAATGTGGATCTAGGGTCAGGATGACCTGTGGCTGAGGGCGTTGGGGATGGTTGCCCTAGGGCAGGGTCTAGGAGGGGTTCGGCGGGTTGTGTAGTGTTGGGGTTGTCTTCGAAGATAGGATTATCAGTGGTAGAGAATAGGGTGGTACTGGAGATCGGAGTACGGAAGATGAAGGTGGGGTCGGTGGGTTGAGTAGTCGATGTGGTTTCTACTGTTTCTCTTCTAGGAGGTGACGGTGGGGGAGTAGGTGGTAGTGGTTCGGTGGACTCCTCATGGGTGGCTGGGTGCTGTTGGCTAGCTGTCTGGGAGGTTGTTCTGATAGTTTCAGGTGTAGTAGTCGGCTCTTCTGCAACTGTAACGGGAATTTGTATATTTTTACCTGGGCGAGGTCGTGTCTGGAACCTTCGTGGGTCATATTGAACTGAAGGCCTCTGAATGGCAGTGCGCACAGCTTCTACAACTCCATATGTTTCTGCCATCAATAAGAGACCTTCCCTGTACTCTGAGTCAATTCCCGCTTCTTCCAACAACTGAGTCATAAGTACTCTGCTGCTCTGTTCAGTGAGTAACTGCTGCGATCGCACTCTTTCCATAATCTGATACAGCCTTCGGAGTTCTGCTGTATATGCTGGGGCTTCAGGGGTCTCTTCTTCATACGCTTCTTCTTCTTCCGTGTGTCCGTGTTGTTGACTTTGCTGAGCGTCACCCCAATGGACATGTCTACCGTCTGTAGACTTTCTTCTTCTTCGTGAGGATGTGCCCTGCTCCTCTGCCTCTGAATAAAACTCCACATCAGAGAATTGTGTGCTTTGTAGGAATGCTTCGAAATCCTGGGGGTCCAGTCCTTCAGCCTCTCCAGTGGCAGCAAATTCGAATTCAGGGGTAACAGGAGGAGCCGATGGGGTAGGTTGTGTCGTAGTGTCAGATTCCGACCTGGGTATCCTAATGGTAAAGGGAGGTACCGTGCCCTCTCTTAATGGTGATGCCTCAGGAGTAGTCAGGACTTCCCTTGTCTGGACACAAGGGATCGCGCCCCTCATGCGCTTGGACTGATGTGTGGATGTCTTGAGCCTTTTAAACATTTGTAATTGTGCCCAAGTTAAGGCACGCTCAATGGGGACATCATATGCCAAGCATCGATAAATGATGCGTGTGAGTGCACAGCATCCGTTCACCACTAATTTCCTAGAAGCCCGTTTGTTCGCTTCATACAACTGATCTATAATCCACACTGGTAGCTTAATAGGTAACGCACCTGCTTCCGCCAGGTAGAGAGCAAACCAGATCTTCTTGTGTGGTTGCGTGAATCGGTCTTGACCGGGGAAGGCGAAATGTTGCATGCACATTCGGAGAGGGATGGACACATTTGGGGTGAGTGCTGCCATGTCTTTCAGCTTCACTAGTTTCCTGTCCTTCATGTTGGTGGGAACAAGAGCATCCTTTTCTGAGGGCACATGCGTGCCATGCATATTTAAAGCGTCGCTTACCAGCTCCACAGTAAGTTCAAACCTCTTCAACTCGTTGTTGCCCAGCAATGAGGGGAGAACAAATGATCCGGGTTGGTCCTTATCTTCATTAGCTTGTAATGTGGAGACCAAATAGTAACATCGGAGGAGATCGGGTTTAGGTAGTGGGGCTTCAAAATATTCCGCCAATCCTGCTCGTTGCCATATGGTCTGTAGATCTTCGGTGTTCTGTAAAGTCTCGAAACTCCTTGGAGAAAAATTGGAATCGCACCCATGATCTGTCATACTCGCATTTAGACTCCCAGATATACTTGGCCTCACCTAATGGACCGGGCATGCCATTGAACCAATGAGAATTGGCATGAACTCTTTCCGTGATGCCTGTAGGTGGATCTGGCACCGGGAGTTGCTGAAGGTGTAGCATCTCCACTGGTCGTTCCGTCGGGGGCACTGATGGAGAGTGTTAATCTCCAAAAGAACAAGTTAACCTTGAAGTTAGATCACTTCTATATCAAGGTTAACCTTAGACTCCACCAAACTTAGAGATCATCCACCAAATTATCAGAAATATTGAAAGTTCTGAAAAATCAACTTCTCAGAAAAGTCTGCTGCAGATTAGTCACTCATTGACTAATCAATTCTGTAAAGTTTTTGATAAAACTTTGCACAACACTTCGCCTTGAGGTTGCGCAACTTTGCCAAGTTAAATCTCTCAAAAAGATTAAGTACACTCTGAGAAATGTGTGAAACACTTTACCTATGTCTGAAAGTACTTCTCTGCAATGGCGACTTTGACACCTGCAACTTCTTAGCACTGGTTCTCCCAACTCTGAACCCGTTTCATCAAGATCTTCTAGCCATAGATGGCTTACCTTCCAACTTAGATTTTGAGCCCTCACTTGTGTAAAACTTTACACTGTAGACTGAGCAATGATCATTTCATTGAAGATGAAATGTGCGCCAGATTTCTCGACTGTTAGAACATTCTTACATATGAATGTTCCTAATCAAAATTCTCACATCCTGATTACAATTAACCTCTCAAATTCTAGCCATAGATAGATTAACTATGGACTTAGATACGTGCAAAAGGATTTCTCAAAAGATTAAGCACAGAAGGAGCAGACAGCAAAATATCGGGCGCAAAAATTCTCGATTTCTCAGAAAATTTACATCTAAGTGAGGATGGACAATTCACTCACTCTTCATGTGTCTAATGACACTAATTTCTCTCTCCCTATTCTCAAATCTTCTACTGCTCTGCTTGCCCGACATTTTCAAACATATTTATAGATGAATATATACAAGTGTATGACTTAAACAAGGGTATAAGTCAGCTAATGTACATATGTGTACATATCTTTGAGTTTTCTGAAAAATGTCCTTCCTTCAACCATCTGACTTTGTTTCCTTCTTGACTCCTTGACTTCATTTCTCCATAATCCTTCAATTGATGATTGTCATGCACCAACAGCTCCCCCTCAATCATTAATTGAGGTTCTTCTCTATCTTCTTTACTCCAGCCATATCCTTAAATCTTTGTAGTTTTGGTCCATCTAGACTTTTAGTCATCATATCTGCAACTTGATCTTTTGTGGGAGTGTGTATGACTTCAATCTCTTTCTCAATGACCTTCTCTCTCAGAAAATGATACTGTATTTCAATATGCTTAGTTCTAGCATGAAATACAGGATTAGCTGCCAAGTATAATGAACTCATATTGTCTCCACAAATAATAGGAGTACTCTGAATCACATCAAAAACTTTCAAAAGTGTCTTTAGCCATATTACCTCTTTTGCAGCTTCCACCATACCTTTATATTCTGCCTCTGTAGATGACAAAGCAACTGTATGTTGCTTCTTGGAACACCATGAAATCAATTTGTCTCCTACATAGCACAAGTATCCATGTGTTGATCTTCTATCATCAACATTACCTGCCCAATCTGCATCACTATATATCTTGATTCTTGTATCTGAAGTAAACCCATAGTACAACCCTTCTCTGAGTGTACCCTTGATGTACCTAAGTACTCTTTGTCCTGCAATCCAATGTTCCTTTCTAGGACAATGCATGAATTGTGAAAGCATACCAACTGCATATGACAAGTCAGGCCTTGTCAATGTAGCATAAATCAAGCTACCAACCAAACTTTGATAAAGTTTCATATCTCTGAACTCTTCTCCTCCAAACCTAGACAATTTATGGTTCACTTCCAAAGGTGTAGGTGCAACCCTGCAATCTTCCATTTTAAATTTGGTTAGCAAATTTTTAAGATACCTTTCTTGGGTCACATATACTCCATGTTGAGTATAAGAAATCTCCATTCCCAAGAAGAATGATAGGTTCCCCAAATCACTGATTTTGAACTCTTTCTCCATCTGCTTCTTGATCATTTGCATCCCTTTATCATCTGTTCCTGTAAGTATTATGTCATCAACATAAATACACACATAAATGAACCCATCTTCACTTGCTTTGACTAGCAAGCTACTATCTGCCTTTGATGCTTGAAATCCAAGATCATTCAAAAATTTTACAAGCCTATAATTCCAAGCCCTTGGGGCTTGCTTCAACCCATACAAAGCTCTCTTGAGCTTACATACATAATTTGGACTCACTTGATCTTTGAACCCATCTGGTTGCTCCATGTAGACTTCATCTGAAATGTAACCATTCAAGAAAGCATTTTTAACATCTAATTGAGACAACTTCCAACCTTTACAAGCAGCAATTGCAATGAGTGTCCTGATGGTTGTCATCTTTGCCACAGGACTATAAGTCTCATCATAGTCCACTCCATATGTCTGTGCATACCCTTTCACAACAAGTCTAGCTTTGTACCTAGACACACTTCCATCTGCAAATCTCTTTGTTTTGTAAACCCACTTACATCCAATAATCTTCTGACTATTAGGTTTAGGAACCAAATCCCATGTTTGATTCTCTATCAATGCATCATACTCCTCTTGCATAGCATCTTCCCAATTCTTCTTCCCTTTGGCTTCTTCATATGTAGAAGGGTCTTCATCTGCTTTTACCAAATAAGCATAATCTTTAGTAGTTAAGAATGAAGTGTCATAGCTATACCTTGTAGGTTGCCATTTGTGCCTAGATGATCTCCTAACTTCTGCACTTCTTGAGGTCTCTGGTTCATCACATTCTGGATCAAACCTTGGCCTCTCTTCAACTTCAATCTGCACTTCATTACTCTCACTTTCATCAAGTAATTGAATCTTTGCTTTACCTTTCCTTTGTTCCACTACTTCTTCATCATCTGCATGTACATTATATTTACCTGCATACCAAGTACCTTGCTCATCAAATGTAACATCCTTGGATACAATAAATTGCTTTGTGGATGGACTCCACAACCTGTATCCCATTTGCTTATCATCATAACCAATGAATACATACTTCTCTGCCTTAGGCTCCAACTTATGCCTCAATTGAGATGGCACATATGCATATGCCAAGCATCCGAATATTCTGCAATGATCCAAGGTAGGTTTCTTACCCCACCAAGCTTCATATGGTGTCATACCCTGCAAAGCCTTACAAGGCAATCTATTAACCAAATATGTAGCTGTATTAACAGCCTCAGCCCACAAATAATTTGGACAATTCTTCTCTTTCATCATGGACCTTGCAAACTCAACAAGAGTCCTATTTCTTCTTTCTGCTACCCCATTTTGTTGAGGAGAGTACCTGCAAGTAACTTCTCTCTTTATACCTGCATTCCACAAATAATCATTGAACTCATTTGAAAAATACTCTCCCCCTCCATCTGACCTTAGTCTCTTCAATTTTTGACCTGTAATCCTTTCTGCATATGCATGATAGTGTTTAAATGTATTAAACACTTCTGACTTTTCCTTAATCACATAAATTGTGATCCACCTGGTAGCATCATCAACATATATGACATAATATCTTGAACCATTTATACTAAAGTCCTTTGAAGGACCCCACACATCTGTATGCACCAATTCAAGTCTTTCTGAGTACATAAATCCATGCTTGGAATAGGATTGCTTATGAGCCTTACCTAATTGACATGCCTCACATCTGTATGTCATGTGTTGACCTGCAATGTTAGGCATTCCAAGTACTGAATCATTGTTAATCATTTCTTTGATACCTCTTTCATTAAAGTGTCCAAGTCTTTTGTGCCAAAGATCCAACTCTGACACCTTTTGCTCTCCATATGTGAACATAGCATGTCCAACATTTCCTTGTACCTTCAATGTGAAAAGCCTTCCTTCTTTCTTTCCTGCAATAACTTGTTTATACCCTTGACTAGGGTCTTCCACATAAACTCCATCATTGGTAAACCTTACCTCATAACCTTTTTCCACAATTTGACCTACACTGATCAAATTCTTTGGAATTGTGGGAACATAAAGTACCTTACTCAGAAGAGTGCTCCCATCCTTAGCTTTGACTGAACCAATTGACTTTACCTTATGCTTTGTATTATCACCTGTCTGAACTGTATGATTAATTGCATTATGATCTAGGTCAGTCATCAAAGCAATATTTCCACTCAAATGATTACTACATCCTGAATCAATATAGAACACTCTCATGTCCTCATGTGAAGTTTCACATGTATTCATAATGAGAGTCGAATCCTCCTTTTGATCTGATGCATAGTTGTAGTAGGTGTTATTATAGGATTGACTTTGGAAGTTTCTTCCACCACCTCTTCCAAAAGAATTCCTACCACCTCTTCCTCTGAAGTTTCCTCTCTGAAATCTACCACCTCTTGCTCTTTGATTAAAGTTCTGATAATTACCATTGTTTTGATTATTGTGCCAACAATCATGAGATAGATGATTGGTCTTACCACATATCCAACAAGTTCTTGCATTCTCTTTGTTGTTTCTGCCTCTTCCTCTACTTCTGCCATTTCCTCTTCCTCTTATGAAGTTTGCTTGGTTTGATGTACCTTCTTCTTCACCTGATTGTTGCTTCCCTTTGTTGGCTTTCTTCTTGTCTTTAGAATACATTGCATGACCTGCACTCTTATCAACATCTCCTTTGATATCATTCTCAAAAGTTAGCATATGACCTAACAATTGATTCAAATCAGGAGTAAAATGATCTAATGAAAGTTCTGTAGATAAAATGAAAGGCTTCCACTTCTCATCTCCTCTTAGCCCTGTGAGTATTTGTCTTACCAATTTGTCTTCTTCAATATCTTCATCCACTGCACCTAAAGAATCTGCAATGTCCTTCATCTTTGTCACATAATCAGAAATTGATTGTGAGGCCTTCTTCTTGAAGGTAGTAAACTCTGCCCATAGTGAAGCCTTCCTTGATTTGGTTGTATTTTGGAAATGCTCTTCCAAAGCATTCCAAATGTCACAAGCACTTTCAAGTCCTCTAATGTGAGGAAGCAAATAGTCATTGACTGCCATGTAGATGATGCTTCTTGCTTGAGCATCCTTCTTCATCCAATTCTTCAAATCTGCAAGCTCCTCCCTAGTTGGAACACTAGGATCTCTGAATTCTGGCTTTTCTTCATCTCCTGTGATATATCCTATCAGATCTTTGCTCATAAGGTGAGCTTCCATCCTCATAGACCATGCAGGATAGTTCTCTCTATCCAACTTTTCAATTTGGAGACTATCTCCCATCTTTATTTCACCTGTAGCTTCAAATCTTAAACCTTTACAAATAATAAATGTACCTTTACTTCGAATGTTGCTCCTTCTGATCCTTTTGATGCTCTTTGTATGTCTTCCTTTGATCTTTCTTCAACCTTTACCCTTCTGCACCTTCAAAATGTAAAGTTTTGTATTTCTGCAATAGTCGGAGTCTTCTTCACTTCAATTTTGACACAACCTGCTCTGATACCACTGATGGAGAGTGTTAATCTCCAAAAGAACAAGTTAACCTTGAAGTTAGATCACTTCTATATCAAGGTTAACCTTAGACTCCACCAAACTTAGAGATCATCCACCAAATTATCAGAAATATTGAAAGTTCTGAAAAATCAACTTCTCAGAAAAGTCTGCTGCAGATTAGTCACTCATTGACTAATCAATTCTGTAAAGTTTTTGATAAAACTTTGCACAACACTTCGCCTTGAGGTTGCGCAACTTTGCCAAGTTAAATCTCTCAAAAAGATTAAGTACACTCTGAGAAATGTGTGAAACACTTTACCTATGTCTGAAAGTACTTCTCTGCAATGGCGACTTTGACACCTGCAACTTCTTAGCACTGGTTCTCCCAACTCTGAACCCGTTTCATCAAGATCTTCTAGCCATAGATGGCTTACCTTCCAACTTAGATTTTGAGCCCTCACTTGTGTAAAACTTTACACTGTAGACTGAGCAATGATCATTTCATTGAAGATGAAATGTGCGCCAGATTTCTCGACTGTTAGAACATTCTTACATATGAATGTTCCTAATCAAAATTCTCACATCCTGATTACAATTAACCTCTCAAATTCTAGCCATAGATAGATTAACTATGGACTTAGATACGTGCAAAAGGATTTCTCAAAAGATTAAGCACAGAAGGAGCAGACAGCAAAATATCGGGCGCAAAAATTCTCGATTTCTCAGAAAATTTACATCTAAGTGAGGATGGACAATTCACTCACTCTTCATGTGTCTAATGACACTAATTTCTCTCTCCCTATTCTCAAATCTTCTACTACTCTGCTTGCCCGACATTTTCAAACATATTTATAGATGAATATATACAAGTGTATGACTTAAACAAGGGTATAAGTCAGCTAATGTACATATGTGTACATATCTTCGAGTTTTCTGAAAAATGTCCTTCCTTCAACCATCTGACTTTGTTTCCTTCTTGACTCCTTGACTTCATTTCTCCATAATCCTTCAATTGATGATTGTCATGCACCAACAGGCACATCCACGGGTATACTATCCACATCAATTCCCGCAGTAAGTATTCCCACTTGTGAGCCCGAACCTGTCGCTTCTGCCATTTTTCTTCTTGCCTTCTGATTCTGTGAGAATATAGAAGCATGTGTTAACATCGTAATGGACAGAATAAATCCGTTGCTGTCCCCGTTACAACATTAACATGAGGCAGGTGATGAGTTAGTGGTTAGTAAGTGCACGAAGACAGTGAGTGTAGTTAACGTTTGTGTATTCCTAGGAGACTAATGCCGTTAGTAAGTGGGGTGAATTTACAAATCGGGGTCGGGGGGTTTATTACAGGTCTTAGACTGCCAAATGCAGTGGGTGGGCTTTGCTTTCGGTTTCGTAGGGACTCTAGAGAGCTGTGTCGGTGTCGCCGTTTGGGAATGGGGCGTTTTAGGGACCCACTTATAAGTGATTACATGCATGCTCATGGGTCTTGGTGTGTTCCTAAGTGTTGAGCACGAGGGAATTCTGGTGGTACTCGTAGATGGGTTATGCTGCATAGGTTGCGGCCTTGGCTTAACTACTTGTGCCCTCAAGCAAGCCTTAGGCACCCAAATTTGTCTTGATTGTGGGCTTGCCTTCATCGACTTCTTGGGCACCCAAATAGATTTTACTTTAGCAGAAGAATTTCTGAAAGACTTCTTATTAGCGTCGTGTTGTTGGTTACTAAGAAGAGGCTTTGCCCGCGTAGTTGACGGTGGTGCACCCGGTCGTTCGCCTTTCCGCACCCACACCTGGTTGATTTTCTGGGACATTCTGCTGCGCAGGTACTTTTGATCTCGGACATAGGTAGTACTCTGCTTCTTCTGCCTGTGATCCGCCTTTGGTTGCAGCCTCCTTCTGGCCTTTGGAAAAGAAGGGAGTTCCGTTGCATCCTTGACTCCTCTTTTGCAATTATCATTCCTCTGCAACACAGGGTTTTGAACAAGAACAGCATGGTCATCTTCATGTGTACCCCTGGAAGGACCAGGAGTCTGTGCCTTTCCTAGTTCCTTGAGTGCTCCATTGTCTAATTCTACTGTAACTCGACTATGATTGACCCAAACCTGGAGAAGTCCACTTCTTAGGTTTAAATTGACTGCTTGGTCATAGATCCAATCCTGACCCAAGACGAGAGGTTCAGTGAGATCCTCATCTTGACACACTAGTACTTTAACGGTCATTGTCTCATCGTGAATGTAGAGGGGAAGTTCCACCTCGCCCATGCAAGGGGTTTCCACGCCTCCCAATCCTATGAGATATGCTTCCACAGGATGGACAGTTAACTGTAACTCTTGACAGTAAGACAATTTAACAGCGCTAGTGGCAGCACCTGAGTCAATCAAGGCTCTCACGGTCCTTGCACTCTTTCCTTGTCCTATATCTATGGTTATGAAAGGACGTCTATCAATTATTCTATTCGAGCTTGTTCCTGCAACTTCACACATGGCCATGGGATATCCTTGATCTGCATGGTCAACTGTTCTGGTTTGATCTCGGCCTTGTCTTCGTAACTTCATCCTTCGGATGCGTTCTAAAGCTTCTGCTTGAGCCTCTTCTCTAATTCTCTTTTCTTCCTCTTTGCGTTTCTTAGCAGTGTTGAGTCGACTGAGCAATTCCTCCGTGAGGGGTTCCTGATACAACTTGACTCTGCAACCGCTAATATAATTTGGGAGAACATCGCCCTCTAATGTGGCCAATTGTACTGCTCCGCTCGTGGAGATCCTATTGATGATCATAGGTCCGTAGCCTCTCTTTTCTAGCTTCCTCGCGTGTTGTTTTAGTGTATAGACTAAGACTAGATCTCCTGCCCTCAAGCCTTTATCCTTCACGTGGGCATCAAAATATGCCTTCTGTCTCTTCTTGGCTGCATATATTCCTGCAGCGGCTCTCAGTCTTGTTTCCCCTAATCGTTCAAGGTCAAAGATCCTAGAGGAGAGCTCATGACCTGTCCATTCGTGCTCTTGTGCTACTTTCAATGTAGGGATCAGGAAATCCAAGGGTAGCACAGCGTTTTGACCGAATACCATCTGAAAGGGGGTGGCTTGGAGTACCGTTTTGTAGGCAACTCGGTATGCCCAAACAGCATGGTGTAGCTGTTTGTCCCAATCAGAGCGTTTAGTGTTCACTAATTTCGTCAGTACATTGCATAAGATCTTATTAGTGCTCTCAGCTTGTCCATTAGCTTGAGGGTGATAAGGGGCAGACTTCTTGTGTATTACCAAGAATTCTTGGAGTAGATTTTCAATCACTTCATTCAAGAAATGAGTGCCTCTATCACTTACAAGCTCTATAGGTAGCCCGTATCTCGTGAATACATTCTCAAACAAGAATTTGGCAGTTGTTTGAGCATCGTTCTTTGTCGTAGCCTTTACCTCTACCCACTTGGTGAGATAATCTGTCGCAACAATGATGTATTCCGCATGAGAACCCTTAGCTGGGGGATTAATAGGACCTACGAAGTCTATTCCCCACTTAGAGAATGCACGTCCACCCATCATAGGTTTCAGTGGCATCTCATCTTTGCGTATAGGATACTGAGTCCTCTGACATACATCGCACCGTTTCACATAGGTATGTGCATCCATGTGAAGGGTAGGCCACCAAAAGCCCGCAAATAGGATTGCCTTGATCACCCGATCCGGTCCAAAGTGTCCTCCTGCTACACCTTGGTGAGCAGTTTCCAAGATCTTAAGATACTCACTTTCATGGACACACAGTCTCAGGTAACCATCCTTACCGCGCTTGTATAGATTATCACCAACGAGTGAATAATCCTGGGCTTCTTGTTCCAAACTCCTTTTTCTAGCTAGAGTCATGTCTGGAGGGAATGTGTTTGTCCTCAAGAATGATACTAGAGGTTCACTCCAATCTGGCACAATGGATACTTGATAGAGAGTGGCATGTTCCACAGGTGGTTTAGTGCAACAGATTGGGCATTCCTTGCACAACTTTTGGACATCCGCTTCCATAGTTGGCCAATGCACTCCGAATCTCTTTAGAGTCTGCAACGTTCGTTGCTTTGAATGGTGTTGCTCTAACGCACCTACATGTGCTAATTGCAACCATTTAGCGTACTCATCCTCTTCTACGCAACAAGCCAAGATCCCTTGATCTGTGTGCTTGTACATGCTTCCTGCCATGATGTGGTACTTTTGGGCTTTTACAACCTCTCTATTTTGTGTGTTTACCACAGGATGGTTAGGCTCGTATGTCAATACTGGTACTATTGGCTTGGCCCACTGCGGCACCACTTCCAAATTAAACAAGTAAGCATCAGGAAGGTCATCTGACACTCCTAGTGGGGCTTCTCCCGATGTGAGTCTAGAGAGGTGATCTGCTCTCAAATGAGTCCTACCTTTTCTTACCACAACCTCAAAGTCATATTCCATTAGCAAGAGAAACCATCTCACTAATCTTCCTGTATTGCATGGCTTGTTTACAAGATATAATAATGCCTGATGATCAGTAAAAAATTTAAACTTATTTGCAAGCAGATAGTGTCTAAATTTCTTAACTGCATATACCATGCCTAAGCCTTCTCTCTCTGTAGTGGTGTAATTCCGTTCAGCCGCATTCAATTGTCTACTGGCATAGGCAATTGGAAGATCCATATTACCTTCACCAGTAGGTTGTGCAAGCACACATCCAATGGCATAATTGGATGCATCCACATGAACATGGAATGGCTTATTCCAATCTGGTGTGGTCAAGATTGGTGCTGAACATAATCTTCGTTTAAGCTCTTGGAAGGAATTCTCGCATTCATCCGTCCACTCAAAGTTTGTCAGAAGTCCGTACATGGGCTTTGCAATGACAGCATACATGTGTATAAATCGTCGATAATAACCACAATGCCCCATGAAAGCTTGTACTTCCTTGACATTCTTTGGCCTAGGTAGCTCTGCTATGGCTCTCACTTTCTCTTCGTCAGTAGATATGCCATTCTTTGACACTATGTGTCCTAGAATCTTACCTTGCCTTACCATAAAAGCGCACTTTTCTGGGTTCAGGCAGACTTGGTACTCTCTACATTTGTCAAAGATTTGTTTGAGTTCAGGAATATGGGTTTGTCTAACATTAGAATGAGCACAGAGATCATCAACATAGACTTCTAAACTCTTCCTCAGGAACTCCTTGAACACATGGCACATCAGCCTCTGGAAGGTGGCTGGTGCATTGGTAAGCCCAAATGGCATTACTCTAAAAGCAAACATGCCCCATTCTGTGGCAAAGGCTGTCTTATGCTGATCCTCTGGAGCTATGGCTACTTGATTATAGCCCGAAAATCCATCAAGGAAGCTGTACACTTCCTTGCCTGCCACTCTTTCTAAGAGATGTTCTGTTATGGGAAGCGGATAGTTATCTCGAATTGTGGCTGCATTAACCTTTTTCAAGTTAATGCACACACGCAGTTTGCCATTCTTCTTGGGCACCACTACGATGGGGGATACCCATTCAGTGTGCTCAATTTCATAGATAAATCCAGCTTCAACCAGTCTATCTATCTCTTCTTTGATCTTAGCGGCGTAATTATCATTATATGTATAAGGCTTTTGCTTAGAGGGTTTGGCATCTGAGGTCATGGGGATGGTGTGTGAGCATATGTCCGGGTCAACACCTTTCAAATCCTTGTAACTCCAAGCGAATACATCTCTGTATTCTCTTAGCAAGGCAATCAATTCGTACTCTTCTTCTTCTGTCAGGTCATGGCCTATATACGTGCATCTCTCCTCTCCTTCTTCTATGGCCACTACTATTTTCTTGGTGGTTTCTTTGTTATCATAGGCCTCTCCTGATTGTGCCTCTCGTTTAGGCATTCTTATCATGACTCTCCTGTCATCTATCTCGTACTTCTTAAAATTTTCTGGGACCTCAAACAAAGATTCTTCCTCCTCTAGTGAGACTTCTTTCTTCTTCCGTTTCTTTCCTTCTTCCCTCGGGGTCATATGCGTTGCTAGTCTTACATCATTTATAATCTCTCCGTGCCTCTGGGGTTGAAATTCTACTTCATGGAAGTATTCTTCATCTGATGCAAATGGTGGGTCCATAATGATTGACTCTAGATCGGAGTCACTTGCATCCTCAAATGCATCAGGGCTAGGTTCGCATTCTTCTAAAACTGCCTCTCCCATGATTGGCTCTATGGAGAAGACTGAAATGTCATAGCCATCCTCATCACAGTGAGGTGTCCATTGTTCTTCATTGATGGCTACGTCCATTGTTGCTAAAATTTCCGCCCAGCCATGAGGTTCAAATTCTTCGTCTGGGAAAACTACAGGTGCATAGGCTGGGTCTTGGATTGATCTATGGGTTTCTTTCGCACCTACCTCTCTGGCTTTCTCTCTCTTCTCTTCTTCTACTGCTACCTTGCACATCCATAAGTGGGTGTCTTCATGCATCCATGAGGATCCTGACCCTATGGAATGCACGGATTCCGTATCATCTTTGGCTCTATGGATGGGATTCCACTGGATAGGAGGTACATCCCTATGAGAATAATCCTTGAGATTGACTTTGGTCGTAACACCTAAGTGCTGCAAGTACAAAGAATTGGTTCCCCAATCCTGTACCACTTGCAACTGTCGCATAAATGGTCTTCCTAAAATCATCTCATAAGCATGATTTTTGCTGAAGTCACATATAGCAAAGCTATGCTCAAACTCAACACCACAAGTGGTGAGAGTTATCCCTTCCAGCAATCCTAAGGGTCTCTCAATATGACCATCGGCCATCTGCAATTTCATTCTTGTTGGCCTGAGTGCTGGCTTGCCCCAACGCTTCCATAGGGAAGTAGTGGCAATTGCAACTCCTGCACCTGAGTCCAAAATTGCCTTAGTGGTGTAGTCATGGTAGGTAATGGGAAGATAGGTGTTCCCTTCTTCACCTTCACACATATCTCCTATCTTATCCAAGGGAATTTCTGGCACTGTCCTATGGGATCCTGCCCGAGAATGAGGTTTTGCAACTTCAGTTACTCGACTGGCTGCACATTTCCGCGCGTTTAGTCTATCCTCAGGCAGTTCTTCCAAAGTGCAATCGCGTTGCACCTTGGTGTTCGTTACTACCTCCGTGTTCCTTGGTATGACTGAGTCGTCGTTCCTTACCATGACTGTGGGTGCTCTCATACATGTGGACTTTGCTTCCCATGGGCCTGTGAAGTGGGGTAGCTCCTGTATGGAATTAGACTCAAAGTCTAATCTCTCATGAGACTGAGTACTCTCATGTTCCCCGTAAATGGATGGGATGTCTTGTGGGAATTGGTCGTGTGCATCGTCCACAAGTTCAAAAGGAGGGGCGACCTCGCTTTCGTTATCCCATTTGTCTTCTTGAATCTCTCGTAGGAAGTCTGGTGCAAACCGATTCATAGAAGAAGAAGTGTCTGGCTCCGTAGAATTGGGCGCATAAGCAACCTGTGAAGGAGGGCTGATTCTATTGTTGACTCTCTCCTCGTTCTCACAAATGGCTGGAGCACAAGCTTCTTGGGGAGGATTACTTATTCTATTACTTTTCCGAACAGGCTCATACGTTCCCTGAGAAGGAATGTAGGCAACCTGTGGAGGTACATGAGCTTTCGCGGGAGGCTCATCTGCCTTTTGGGGGGGAAAATAAGCTTCTTGAGGAGGCACGTGGGCTTCCTGAAGAGGCTGGCTTATCCGTTCTCTTGCCCTTTCCTTTCTTTGAGGGGTAGGTTCCTTTTCTGACTGTGCAATTAGGCTCTCTATTTCTTCTAAGGGGGGGAAGTTGTCTGATTTAGTGGAATTGGCCGCATAAACTTCCGGAGGGTAATGGTTCATGTTTTTGCTTGATTTCTCTCCCTCTTGATTTTTTTCGTCCTTGTCAGATCTTGCAATTATCCTCTCTAACTTCTCTAGGAATCCATCCAAATGTAATTGCGTTTTGGCTGAGCCCGAGTAATTGAAAAGGCGACTGGCTTCAAACATAGTCTGAGCCAATGCGACCATTTTCGCGCATAGTTTGGTTCTTTCTATCTCCAGGTCAGCTCTAGGATAGCACTTGTCATGGTCCGTGACGTTTGGCCCTTCTTGGATTCTGGCCTGATATGCTTTAAGCATCATGTCTATGTCTTCGGGAGTGGGATCAGCTAATACCGATCCTGTTTGGGGTGGTGGGTGGGTTACGTGGGGTGTCTTAGAGGGTGAAGTGATGGAGGGTGATGGGGATGGTAGCGGTGGGAATGTGTGAGAGTGCGGTTGAGATGTGATCTCTATGATTTTAGCCTTGGTTTCTCGTAGACTTTCCTCAAGTTCACTCATCTTCTTTACCCATTGCCTTTTCATGCGTTCGCGGCTATCTCTCCAAGCTCTTGTTCTCTTTTTATTTTGGCTCTCAGTATCGCTAGCATCTGGACTCTTTTCCTGGCCTACCCCTTGGTTTTGCTGCAATGCCTGAGCCCTAGTGACTACCTGTACTGGTGCAGTGGAAGTGACACTTCCTGAGGAGTCTACCACTAACCCAACAACGTTGATAGGGGTGATTTTTGGCATGCTATTGGGGTTCTTTGGGCAATCTCGTAAGAGATGCTCTTTTCCACAATCTTGGCAGAAGCCTTGGATAGTCAAGGACTGAGGTTGTGTGGGCGGAGGCAAGGGACAATCACGAATGAGGTGATCTCCTTGGCATCTGTAGCACGGTCCTCTTGGGAATGGAGGTCTTACTTGCCTAGATTGAGGCCTAGGATTGGGGTTTGCATACATGACGTTCGTGTAATCTGATTCCCAACTCGGTTCGTTTGTCTCTTCGCTATAATAGGACTCACCATGCTCAGGAGACTGCATGTAGTAGGCCTGGGGACTAAGGCTCTATTCAGGTTCTCTTCTGCAGTAGTGTACTTTACCGGAATCACATTGGCTGGGGCTGGGGGTTGTTGTGCTAGCACAGGCTGAGGCCTTTGATATTGAGGTTGGAAATTTTGTTGTGGCCTGCCATATGGTTGTGGAGGGTACTGGTTCTGGTATCTGCCTTGTTGGTAGGGCTGAGGGTAGGGTTGCCTAACCGCCTGCTTGTTGTATGGGCAATCTTGTGCGGTGTGGTTGGTGTATCTCCGTTCTATGGTGCAGTACTGGCTACTAGGGTTTACTTGGGGTTGAGCCATAATGGGACAGACGTTCGCCATATGGTCACCACCGCATGTATAGCACCTTTTCACAGGAGCAAACCTTGGAATTTGTTTGCTAGTCACACCTAATTTCTGAGCTACTTTTTCGGCCAGTTCCTCAATTGATGTGGCTTGTGTGGAAGATTGACTAGATGCACTATCTGAATCTTTGTAAATTTTGGACAGCTCTAGCTCTTCTCCTAGGTTGTCTTCAATGTCAATGCACATACGTACACACTCTTCTATAGTCCTAGGGTCTTTCAGATACACGTAGGATCTCAATTTTGGACTCAGCAATCCGTCAAGGAATAAGGCTACTTGTTTAGCAGATGTGGGTAGCTCTGAAATAGGGCACCTTTCAAGATATTGTCTAAATCTTCTTCCTGCAAGTCTCACAGTCTCTTGAGGGGTTTGCTTGAAGCTGTGAATCAGTGAGGAGGTGTTGTGTCTTATGCCGCTCTTAGAGAACTCTACGATAAATGCCTCTAGGAGCTGGTCTATGCTCCTGAACTGACGCTCATCTAATGGCTGAAACCATGTAAGTGCTGTGTTCCTAAGGGTTAGACCGAAGGCATTGTACTGCGTGAATAGATCTTCCACTTGTTCAGCTCTCAAGACTTGCTTGAACTCCGCCACGTGATCATAGGGATCTCCTGTGCCGTCAAAGTAATTCTTCATGGACTTAACTAGCTGGGTGGGTCTCAAAGTTCGTGTGTGCTCTCTAGGCCTCGGCAGAGGGAATCCCTCTACATTTCTTTGGTTCCTGTGGGCTCTAAGCATCTCAGGTTCTACCCTATTCGTCTCCGTTCTCGTTCTTTCTCTGCCCACTGGATTGGCAAAACTTACTTCTGGTCTATCTTTACTTCTGTCTCTTTGCATACCATGAGCCTGGGATGTTCCAGCTCCAGGGTGACCATAGGATACATTTGATCTTGGTTGGGGGAAAATGAATTCGCCCTTCCAAGTGTAAGCATGCCTATCATTTTCTGTCACCACAAAGATCCGATCTGAAGCATGATCTAAGTAGGTCACTCTGCCTGGGCTATCCGGATCCTTAAACTCATAGATCATGATTGTTCCTATATCAGTTGGGTGATCCGGTTTATATCTCCAAAATGCTTCGTCCGTTTCTCGATTGAGAAGCAAATCTATGCACTTGTTATCTTGGGGGACCCACTCAGGCGTGATAATCCTAGTGAGAACTGATTTACCTCGAGGGGTTCTAGGTTCCACTCCCATGTTTCCTTGTTCCAAGTCACCTAAGTCCGCTTCTGAAATTACATTTCCAAATTCATCTGTCCTATCTGGATGACTGGTGACTACGTATATGGTTCCTTCCTTGTCCAGGTATGCACCGTTTTCAAACTTGACAGCTGGGTGCTCTAGTCCTATGGATTGGTCAGGGTTTTTAATCTGGACCACAGATCTTCCTAGGCCGTCCTCATAGATGCTCGCACCTAATCGGTTGGTCCTAAGGTATTCCAACTGTGTTTTGTAAGGGCCTTCTACCCTGTACAAGTAAGGCACACCTGAACTTCCCGTAGGTCTGTCCATGCCTTGAGACATCTCTGACTCACTGGTTTCAGAGCTAGGGTAATACGAGTGGTGGCTCAACTGCTGGGCCCAAGGCCTTGCAGTGTGATTGACACTAGCCTCTGAAGACCTAAGGCTTTGTCTCTCCCTTACTAGATGTCGTCCCGATCTAAGGTTCATATGCCTAACTAGGTAGCCCAATTCTTTGCCAGAGTACAACCTCGTTGCCGATCAATTGGTACCAGTCACTTGATTCTTTTTAGTTATTTTATCGTGTTTGAGTTCTTGTCTGATATCACGTCGTAAGGAATATTTGAATGTTGTTTCGCACTTACAGTTGACCGTTCTACGTTAAGTTCTTTCCCTTCAAAATTCTCGACAGTACAAGGATTATGCCCTTAGCTTGAACTTGAGTTTTTAGGTGGTCTTCAACTTGATAGTGGCCTATCGTCGCCCTGACTTACTCCTACTTCTAATCGTTCTTAGCCTAAGCTAGGAATTGACGAAGAGGAGTTGAGAGTATTCCAACCTTTCTTGCCGAACCTTGCTCTTTAGTGCTCGAGAAGTTGATTCTCAAGCTTGTGCAAAACCCTTGCTTGGACGCTCTCAATTACTTCTCAATAGACCTGCATAAGTCCCAAGATTAGCTCCAAGTAGACCTTTCAATTGACAGACAATTCATTTCAGACACTTTTTTAATGACCCTTGTTCCCCCTTTTGTATTGCTAAAAATTTCCAATAGAGCTCCCTTGGTGTTTCTACCCCTCTGTGTGTCAACTTCCAAATGTCCTATCTGAAAATCAACGCGATATTCTTATGAAAAACAGTTGAGGGCGTGTAGTATATGTCACGAGCTTTCTGACAAGCCCTAGAGCTCAGAAAATGGGTTTCGTATGAAAAAGTTATGACCGTTCAGGGTTTAGGGGTTAACTAGACAAACAGATCCTTTCAGGGGTTTTAATGCATTTTCTAAGGCCTTTGTAAGTATATGAGTACTTGAGAGTGCAAATATGCCCAAAATTTAGCCTATATTTCCAAAAATTCACACCTTAATTTTTGTCGAAAATGCCTGTCTATCGCGATAGACGGTGTCTGTCGCGATAGACACAATCTATCGTGGGGGCTGTCTGTCGCGATAGACGGTGTCTGTCGCGATAGACAGTGTCTATCGTGGATTTCTGTCTGTCGCGATAGACGGTGTCTGTCGCGATAGATGGTATCTGTCGCGGATTTCTGTCTGTCGCGATAGACAGTGTCTGTCGCGATAGACGGTATCTGTCGCGGATTTCTGTCTGTCGCGATAGACGGTGTCTGTCGCGATAGACGGTATCTGTCGCGGATTTCTGTCTGTCGCAATAGGCGGTGTCTGTCGCGATAGACGGTATCTGTCGCGGATTTCTGTCTGTCGCGATAGACGGTGTCTGTCGCGATAGACGGTATCTGTCGCGGATTTCTGTCTGTCGCGATAGACGGTGTCTGTCGCGATAGACGGTGTCTGTCGTGGATTTCTGTCTGTCGCGATAGGCGGTGTCTGTCGCGATAGACGGTATCTGTCGCGGATTTCTGTCTGTCGCGATAGACGGTGTCTGTCGCGATAGACGGTATCTGTCGCGGATTTCTGTCTGTCGCAATAGGCGGTGTCTGTCGCGATAGACGGTATCTGTCGCGGATTTCTGTCTGTCGCGATAGACGGTGTCTGTCGCGATAGACGGTATCTGTCGCGGATTTCTGTCTGTCGCGATAGACGGTGTCTGTCGCGATAGACGGTGTCTGTCGTGGATTTCTGTCTGTCGCGATAGGCGGTGTCTGTCGCGATAGACGGTATCTGTCGCGGATTTCTGTCTGTCGCGATAGACGGTGTCTGTCGCGATAGACGGTATCTGTCGCGGATTTCTGTCTGTCGCGATAGACGGTGTCTGTCGCGATAGACAGAGGCTGTCGTCCCGGGACCTGTGCAGAGCCTGTCGTACCTGCGCACACTGCTGGGGATGATGGTACAGCAAAAAACCTGCAAAATAGCTCAGAAAACATGCAAAAACAGCACATGCAAGTTCGCTCTCTCGCTCTCTCTCACAAGTGAAATGAGGGAAATGAGGTGGAGGTGGGGATATAGTCAAAAAACTGAAATTTTCGCGATGATGGAGATGGACGTGGGAGATGGTGATGATGATGATGGTGAAGAAAGTAAAAGAAAATCGATGAGAGTGAAGAAAATACCTACAACTCCAACGCGTCAACTCTACGTCTTACCATCACACGCTCGTCCTCAAAGCTCGATCCCCGGCAACGGCGCCAAAATTTGGTGTAGCTCAGTGATGAGTAGGACCTCCTTTAATGTCAATCCGGGAAGACGTGAGGATGGTATGAAGACCTCGAGCAAGTGGCGGCACAAGTGCGTGAGTGAGAAGCACACAAGCATGCACACACATACACACACACGTGCACACACGACAAGACAAAGAGAGAGAATCAATGGAGTGCTTTAGATTACTTTCACAAGCTCTTACAAGTTCGATTCAATTACAATCTAACCTCAAAAATGAGCTCTCTAGCTCTTTTTATAGTTTTTGACTAGCTTTTGGCCCTGTCCAGACCTAGTGTCCGGCCTAGTTAAAAATTAGGTTCCAGGGCTTATTTGAGGGCTCAAACGAAGTCTAAAAATTATGAAATTTGGTACGATGGTACTTCTAATACTCCTCAAGCTCGAGGACTCCTCGGCTTGCACAAAATGGAGTCTAATCTACCAAAAACGGGATTTACAATGTTTGTGTAGTGATTAAAATCACTTGGGTTGTACATAATCTATGGGAAAAAATGATCTGGCCTTGTTGCCGTATTGTGCATGACTCCTTTGTTGCTTTGTGTGCCAACACTTTGCCAACACACATATATACTTTCTCTGTATCAACAACATACCCTCATCCCCATACACAATTTCAATCCCAAGAAAGTATCTAAGCAAACCAAGATCTGAAATTTTAAATTCCTTTCCCAAATTACCTTTTATCTCTTCGATTGCTTTTGCATCATTCCCTGTAATCAACAAGTCATCCACATAAATGCATACATAGACACACATGTCATCTACATGTTTTACATAAAGTGAAGGATCAGCATGACTCGCTGTGTATCCTTGCAGCATAAGATACTTTACCAACCTTGCATTCCATGCTCTTGGTGCCTGTTTGAGACCATACAATGCCTTCTTTAACCTGCATACATGATTAGGACATTTTGCATCCACATAATCATCTGGTTGTGACATATACACTTCTTCACTTAACTCACCATTAAGAAAGGCATTCTTTATATCGAGTTGATATATATACCATCTTTTACTTGCAGCTAAAGCCAACAAAGTTCTCACTGTTGCCATGTTTGCTACTAGACTAAATGTTTGCTCATAGTCCAATCCTAGAGTTTGATTATATACTTTTGCTACAAGTCTAGCCTTATATCTTGACACACTACCATCACTATTTCTTTTAATCTTAAAACCCCACTTGCAACTAATTACCTTTTGTTCTGGTGTCTTTGGAACTAAATTCCAAGTCTCATTATCCTGTAGTGTTTCCATTTCTTCTCTCGTTGCTTTCTCCCACTTTTCATCTCCTTTTGCCTCATCATAACATGTGGGTTCATTTTCCTGCTCAACTTTTGTCATAAAAGCATAATGGGTATTCATAAAAGATTCATAAGTATACCTTTGAGGTTGCTTACTCACTCTTGAAGTTCTTCTTACCTCCAATGTAGATCCTCTTCCTTTCTTATTACGAACCTTTGATGATTCTCCATGCTCACATACATCACTAATTTCCTGTCCTTCATCATCAACTTCAACAAGTTTGAGTTTACCTTTACTTTTAACACTTGGAGGTGACTCTTGCCTTCATCTTCCATTGAAAGGTAGCTCTCTTTCATCATCAAACCACTTTTCTCATCACTTAAACTTCTTGTGGGCTGAGGTGAACACTCATCTCCTTCACCTGTATCTTCTTCATCTCCATTTATGACCTGCAAACTTTTCTTATCTTCATACCATGAAAGTGATTCATCAAAGTTTACATCTCTTGAAACAACCACCTTATTGGTATGAGGATTATAACATCTATATCCTCTTTGAGTATCTGCATAACCAATAAATATACACTTCTCTGATTTCACATCAAGTTTTGATCTCACTTCACTAGGTACATGTACATAACATACACAACCAAATACTTTCAAATGACTTACACTTGGTTTCCTTCCATGCCATACCTCATATGGTGTCAGATGATGAACTCCAGCAGTAGGTACTCTATTCATAATGTACACACTTGTGCTAACAGCTTCAACCCAAAAAGAATTAGGCAAACACATATCATTTAACATGCTTCTAGATGCTTCTGCTATGATTCTGTTTCTTCTTTCTACGACTCCATTTTGTTGTGGAGTATACCTGCAGGTAACTTCTCTTTTGATACCTTCATCATACAAAAAATCAGTAAAAGCTTGAGAGAAATACTCTCCCCCTCCATCGGATCTTAGCTTCTTAACATATCTTCCTGTTTGCTTCTCGACAAATGATTTAAAATTTTTGAAACAATCAAAGACTTCACTCTTATGTTTAATGAAATACACAAATGTCATTCTATTATGATCATCAATGAATGATACATAGTACTTATTACCAGCCAAGGATGCCTCTTTAGTAGGACCTCATACGTCCGTGTGTATAAGATCTAGCAATCCACTGCTTATATAGCTTGAATGCTTGAAAGGTTATCTACTCTGCTTACCCATTTGACATGCTTCACAAAGATGCACCATATGTTGCTTAGTAAGATTAGGTAATCCTTCAACAATCCTCTTCTTTGATAGCTCCTTTAACCTGTGTACATTCATGTGTCCAATCCTTTTGTGCCATGGATCAAGCTCTGCTATTCAATGCATACCATAAGAAAAATAGTTTGTATGATTTGGGTTTACCTTGAATGTAAACAATCTACCTTGTTTTTTACCTCTAGCAATTAACCTCCTTTGCTTTGGATCCTCAATGAAGCAACCTGCATGATTAAATCTTATTTGCAAACCTTTTTCTACCATTTGACCAACTGATATCAAATTCTTAGTGATCATTGGCACATAAAGTACATCTTTCAAGTAATTTTTCTTGCTCTTATCCTGCATAACAACATCTCCAACTTGCATAATCTTATGTGTTGTATCATCTCCTGTTTCAACATGACCTTTACATGAAGGATTATGCATATTTGAAAACCATGAAGCATCATGTGACATATGGTTAGAGCAACCACTATCTACATACCATACATCACTATTGCAATTCATCTTAGTTTCTACATTCATCATAAGAAGAGAATCATAATCATCACTTTTACCTTCAACAACATAATTTCCTTGTTGTTTACCTCTCCTTGAATAGCCTCCTCTTTGATTACCACCTTGATTGGTTTCATTTTGATAGCAATATTTGGAATAATGTCCATACCTTCCACATATATAGCAATTGTTGTTATCTTCACTCCTTTTTCTTTGATTATAGTTGTAGTAGCCTCTCGTACCTCTAGTGCCTGATCTTCCTCTTCCTCTTGTGTTGAAGAAGCTACTTGAAATCCCTTGATCATCGCTCCTTCTTCCTCGACCTCTATTTGAACCTTTTCTTCCTCTATTTCCACCTCTTGATGATCCTACATAAAGAGCTTGTCCTTGAGATCCTTTTTTGTTTGAAGTAGAGCCATTTAGATTCATCTCCTCCGTGACCACAAGAGCAACAAGCTTATCAAAGTCTGGTAATTCTCCTCTAACATAAACTGAAGTAATGAATGGTTTCCATCTCTCATCATCCTTGAGTCCGTTGAGAGTATGTGCAACCAAGTCGTCTTCCTCCCCATGAGCTCATCATTTTTTAGTTGAATCTTCCTTGCTCTTGTACCTCTAGCATACAACATTTCCAATGCAAGCCAAACATCTCTACTTGTGTCTAGATCTTGTATGTGTCCTACCATTGAATCTTGAATATTTTGTGATAAAATGAATATAACCCTTTTGTCTCTTTCATTCAAAATTCTAAACTCCCTCAATTTTTGCTGATTTGGATCCTCTGGTAATATAGGTTTGATATCCATTCCATCAATCAATCCATTCTAAATCGGCATGCTTGATAATTGTTCTTATCAAGCTTCTATATTTGTGCATGTTGATCGCCCATTGTGTAAATACTAAAATTCCTCCTTTAACCCTCCTTTTGGATATGTGTGATAAGAAGAAGTATGAGATCCTTTGTAATAAAGTTTATGCACCTTTCTTTGCTTGAATGATGCTTCCTTGCTATCTCCTTCTACCTTTGTGTAGTGTTGATGATGAACCTCTGCTCCAATAGCTTCAAATTCTTCATCAAGGTATTATAACCTTCTCCAAGATTCAATTCCTTGTTCTGATACCAATGTTGGAGTTTATTGACCTCCTAAATATAGCTGGAAGTAGGTGGAACCCACTAGGAACAAGTTGACCTTCTCACAAACTTCATCACAGAAAACCAGTCATGCTTGCAGAGCTTATTGTTCTCTAATAACTCAGAATTTCTTAAATCTATTTTACTCACCAATACTAGAGTCCAAGAGCTTTCCAATGATCCAAAGAACACTCAATTTGGATAAATACACAAGGAGATATGACCTCTTCAAGTTTGAGGTTTAATGGAGATCTTCAGTAGGGGTGAACCCGAGAACACACACACTTGCAGAGAGTACTACTCTCAGCTCACAAATTCAATGATTATGAAAATTGATAGTATGAAAGTAGATGGTACAAACCTTCAAATGAGCTATCAAACATGTAATTTGGATATATAATGAGGGAGATACAAGCTCTGCAATCTCTGCATACAAAACTACAGTAGCGTAGAGATACACATATGACTCTCTTGGACTTCCCACAAGATCATGACTTCTCTCCTCTTTTTATTGTTGATATATTTAGGTAGTGGTGTGTGTGAACACACTAGGACCGCCGGGGCACTTTTTTCCCTCTTTAGGAGGTTTTTTTCCCCCGGCTTGTATATACGCATATTGCCCTAATGGGCTACTTATCTTTGTACATTCTCTAGTAATACATTTAGTATTGTGTGTTGTGCTCCAAGCTTCTTCTTCTTCCTTGTGCTGTTCACGTGCTTCTGCAGACTTCTAACTCCAACAATTGGTATTAGAGCAGGTCATCGCTTCATCTAGGGTGCCGTCGACACTCCTCCGTTTGCAGTCTTAGAATCGTACGAATTTTGGTGAGCATACTCAGGGTGTTTCCGAGATCAAAACTGCTTCGCTTTGTGGTGCCGAAATCGCGATCTGAGCTCGTTTCGGCCTCTGAACGCACTATCGCAACGCTTGTGTAGGCCATTTCTTCTTTTTGTGCCAAAGGTATATACCTATTTCTGTTCGCCAGTATAAGCATCTCAAAGTCTGCTACAGGTTTAGCAGAACTCATCTAGGCAGTTTCGTTCAACTTTTTGAGATACAGTCAATTTTCTGCATCAAGGTATTTTAGTCACCGGCCATGGCTGAAAGCAGTGATGTATTCCGTATGTTGGCTATTGAGGATAAGTTGGATGGTACCAACTACTCATTATGGGCTTATATGATGCGACATGTATTGGTTGCAAAAGGATTATGGAACATTGTGCAGGGTGTTGAAAGACGTCCTGTTACACCTGTAACAACAGGTACTACAAATACAGGTGCTGGAGCTGACGAAGATGGTGTCGAAGATGATATAGTGCAGATTCCTGTTCGTGCTACTGTTTCTGCTGCACCTACTGCAGAGTAGATTCGTTGGGATGGTAGAGATGCCCAGGCACATGCATTTATAGCTTTGTATGTCAAACGTGCCATTATTCCTCATACGCTCTTGCAGAACAGCTAAGGATGCTTGGGATACACTTACCACATTGTACCAAGCTAGGAATGAGGCTCGTGTTGCTTATCTCTGAAAACAGTTGGAGAGTGAGCACATGAACGAAGGTGATTCTATGGATGGTTTCCTAACAAAGATCAAAGACTTGAAGGAACAGTTGATTTCTGCTGATGAGGTTATACTAGATAGCTCACTTGTGCAGACCTTTTTGAATGGTCTTCCTGATTCATATCAGAGTTTTGCTTCTACTCTTCAGTTGATGATGAAAGGGAATTGTTGAAGCTCAAAGTCAAGGACAAAGCATGGAAGCACATCAAAAGGTGGACACACGAGGAAAAGGAGCAAGTAGGGAGCTCCAAGAAGTGTATGTCAAATTTTCAGAAGAATCCCCTACAAAAATAGTGATTTTCATCACTAGAAACCATTGTAAATACCATTATCTATTTTTAGTAACTCCATTTTGTTCAAGCCGAGGAGTCCTTGAGCTTGAGGAGTATTAGAAGTACCATCGTACCAATTTTCGTAATTTTTAGACTTCGTTTGAGCCCTCAAATAAGCCCTGGAACCTAATTTTTAACTAGGCCGGACACTAGGTCTGGACAGGGCCAAAACTAGTCAAAAAACTATAAAAAGAGCTAGAGAGCTCATTTTTGAGGTTAGCTTGTTAGAGAATAGAACTTTTGTAAGAGAACTCTTTTGCAATCTAAGCTTTCCATTGTTCCTCTCTTTGATCTTACTTTGTGCGCGTGTGTGTGTATGTGTGTGCATGTTTGTGTACTTTCACTCACGCACTTGTGCCTTCACTTGCTCGTGGTCTTCATACCGGTCCTCACGTCTCCGCGGATTGACAAGTAAAGGAGGTGGTGCTTACGCTTGAGCTACACCAAATATTGGCACCGTTGCCGGGGAGAGAGGTTCGAGGACGAGCGTTGTGATGGTAAGATCGTAGATTTGCGACGTTGGAAGGTAAAAAAACTGTCATTTCAGTTCATTTTCTGTTTTTTCCTCTTCATCTTCATCATCATCATCATCTCCACCTTCTTCCATCTTCTTCTTCATAGAAAATTCTTGTTTTTTAGTGCATTTTCACCATCTTCATACCATTTTTCATGCATTATTGTGTGGGAAGGAGTTAGGAGAAGCAAGGGAGAGCAAGCGCTGTGTTTTTTTCATGATTTTCTGCTCATACGGAGCTCGCCATAGCCGACGCTCAGAAATTTGAATTTCCCGCCAAAAAATGCGATTCTGTGATGAAAATCGCGATTCTGTGAAAATTCAAAATTTTTTGAAAAATCACGATTTTCAGTTTTCCCGCCTAAAAGTTGGTTGAAAAGAATCGCGATTCTGTGTTTTTTCTCAAAAAAACACGATTCTCTGCTCAAAATCGCGATTCTCAAAAAAAAAAAAAAAAAACGATTCTCTGCTCAAAATCGCGATTCTCACCAATCACGATTTTCAGCAAAAACACGATTTTGTGAAAAACACGACTTTCTGCTCAAAATCGCGATTCTCACAAATCACGATTTTCAGCGAAAAATACGATTCTGAGAAAACACGATTTTCAGTCAAAAACACGATTTTGTGAATCACGATTCTCTGAGTCAAAATCGCGATTCTCAGAAACACGATTTTGTGATCAACATCGCGATTTTCAAATCACGATTTTCTGCTCAAAATCGCGATTTTCAGAAACACGATTTTGTGATCAACATCGCGATTTTCAAATCACGATTTTCTGCTCAAAATCGCGATTTTCAGAAACACGATTTTGTGATCAACATCGCGATTTTCAAATCACGATTTTCTGCTCAAAATCACGATTTTCAAAAACACGATTTTGTGATCAACATCGCGATTTTCAAATCACGATTTTCTGCTCAAAATCGCGATTTTCAAAAACACGATTTTGTGATCAACATCGCGATTTTCAAATCATGATTTTGTGCTCAACATCGCGATTTTCTGAGTTCACAAAATCGCGATTCTCTGAAAGTTCACAAAATCGCGATTCTCTCCAAAGGCCCTGTTTGCCTATTTTGACCCCCAGGAGCCTGAATTGGCATAACTTTTTCATCCAAAGTCCATTTTTTGAGCTCTATAGCTTGTTGGAAAGCTCGTTTCAAATCCTACACGACCTCAACTGTTTTTTTTCAAGAATAACGCGTTGATTTTGAGATAGGATAATTTGAAGTTGACCCTCAGGTGGGACTAGGGAACCAAGGGGGCTCCAAAGAATTTTGAACCATACCAAAGGGAAAATTTGGACTCTTGACTAAAGCTTATGAACCTGAGATCTGGTAGACACTTAGGCAAGGATAAACAAAGCATTAGATCTTCTGAGGCTAGTGTCAACCATACATCCAAGTCTTGGACACAACAACTAAGTGGTGATCTTTTACTAAGTTCAGACACAAGTGATTCAGAAATGTCTTTTAGCATGGGCAAACCTGCAGGTGGCTCAGGGACTGCCCATCTACAAACACCGGAAGGTCCCTATAAGACACAGTTGGAATATATTCGGACCAACCAATTAGGTGCTCGCATCTATGAGGATGGTCTGAGACGATCAGTGGTCCAACTCAAAAATCCAGATCAATCCTTTGGACTTGAACACCCGGTGGTCAAGTTCGAAGAGGGTTCATACATTGATAAGGAAGGAACCATGTATGTGGTTACCAACCAACCAGATAGGACCGATGAGTTTGGAAATATCATTCATGAGAATGAGATAGGAGACCTAGAACAAGGAAATATAGGACAAGGACCCCAGACTCCTAGAGGCAAGTCAGTTTTGACCCGAGTGATCACTCCAGACTGGATCCCTCAAGACAACAAAAGCATAGAACTATTTTTGAATAGAGAAACAGAGGAAGCCTTTTGGAGATTCAAGCCAGAACAACCTAGCCAATTGGGCATAGTCATCATCTACGAGTTCAAGGATCCAGAGATACCAGGAAAGGTTGTCTACCTGGATAACACATCAGAGAAAATTTTCTTGGTAACAGAACATGATAGACATGCATATACTTGGAAGAATGAATTGATTTTCCCCCCACCAAGATCCAATGTTTCCCATGGCCTCCAAGGAGTAGGATCATCCCACGCTCATGAAGCCCAGAGAGGAAGAACTAGAGAGAGACCTGAGGTAAGTTTTGCACACACCGTGGGCAGGAATAGAGCAGGATTTGAAAATGAAAGACCTGAAAGAGAGAGACATCAAGCACATAGGCAACAAAGAGATGAACAGGATTTTCCATTGCCTAGACCCCGAGAGTACCCAAGAACCCTTAGACCCATTCAAGTGATCAAGGCAATGAAGAACTATTTCGATGGGACAGGGGATCCTTATGATCATATGGCCGAGTACAAACAAGTGCTGAGAGCCGAACAAATTGAGGACTGGTTCACCCAGTACGAGGCATTTGGTTTGACCCTTAAGGGCACTGCCTTAGCTTGGTTTCAACCATTGAGTAGAAGCAGCTATCACGATATAGGTCAACTGCTAGACGAATTCATTGTAGAATTTTCCAAGAGTGGTATCAGGCATAACACATCATCCTTGATCCACAGCTTCAAGCAGACTCCCCAAGAAACAGTGCGACTAGCAGGTAGAAGATTCAGACAGTATCTAGAAAGATGCCCTGCTCTAGAGTTACCCACTCCGGCCAAACAAGTGGCTTTGTTCTTAGATGGCTTACTGAGCACCAAGTTAAGATCATATGTGTACTTGAAAGATCCTAGATCCATAGAAGAGTGTGTGCGGACGTGCATAGACATAGAAGATAACTTGGGTGAGGAGTTAGGATTGTCCAAACTCTACAAAGATTCGGATAGTTCTACTAGTCATACTTCAAAGATCTCCACAGAAATAGAAGAGATAGCTGAGCAAGTTGCCAAGAAGCTGGGAGTCCAAAATAAACAAACACAGAGAGTCACTCCATTGAATCGGTGCTATACTTGCGGAGGTGACCACATGGCTAACGTATGCCCAACGCAAAACCAAAATATTAGAGAAAGGAATGCTCCCTATTGTACTATTGAAAGGAAGTACACAAACCATACGGCTCAAGAATGTCCCTACAATAGGCAGGCTGTTAGACAGAGTTATCAGCAACCTTATCCACAAGGTAGGTATCAGAACCAATACCAACAGCCATATTATAGACCACAACAGCAATATCAGGTACCATATAGGCCACAACCTGTCTTGGGAAACCAACCACCAGCTCCAGCTAACGTGATTCCAGTCAAGTATGCTGTGGGAGAGGAAAATCCAAATAGAGCTTTGGTGCCACTAACCCCATTGATACCAGATAATGACTCTCATGCTCATAGTTCAGACTACTCCCATGAAGGTAGTCCACATGCTTATTACACAGAGTCACCTGAACATAGTGAGATTTACTCGTATCAATATGAGGCACCGCCTATGGAGCAAAATTGGGAGCCAGAATACTCCAATGTCATGTACACAAATCCTAACCCTAGGCCCCAGTTGAGACAAATGAGACCACAAGCCCCTAGAGGATCTTGTTTCAGATGTCATGGTGACCATTTCATTCGTGACTGTCCCCACCCACCATCTCCGAGTCAAGGACAGGCTATCACAATACAGGCTTTTTGTCCTGATTGTGGCAAAGACCATCTCCCCAGAGATTGTCCAAGAAACCCCTCTAGTGCACCCAAGATTACACCCATTAATGTGGTAGGCTTAGTGGCAGATCCAAGTTCAAGTAGTAGCAATGTGGCTCCTATACAAGCTGTCACTAGAGCACAAGCCTTAAAACAGGATAAACCAGTAGAACAATCAGAGTCGAGTGAATCGGGAGAGCCTAGTAAGAGGAAAACAAGAACATGGAAGGATACCAGAGAGAAGGCCAATCGCAAGTGGAATAAAAAGTTATCGGAACTAGAAGAAAGCTTAAAAGAAGCGAAAACAAAAATAGAAGACATTGCATCTCAAAGCCCCTCGCATGCCGAAACTCCATCCACTCCACCTCATCCCACCCCACCACCCATTGTAAATAGACCGCAACCAGGGTCTGTTCTTGCAGATCCAACCCCAGAAGGCTTGGACATGATGTTCAAGGCCTACCAGGCTCGACTTCAAGAAGGGCCTACAACGGCAAACCTAGACAAGAGTTACCCTAGAGCAGATTTAGAGATTGAACGGATGAAAATGTGCATGAAAATGGTAGAACAAGCTCAAGCCATACTTGAGACTAGTCAAAAGTTCAATCAGACAAACTCTATCAAATCGGATTTGCATTTCCAGGGCTTACTAGAACGATTAGAGCAGTTGGTAAACAAACCACAAGTTTCTCTACCTCCACAGGCTCAACCAGTTATTGAAAGAGGAAGCTCACCACCAAGGGGAGCTTATGTTCCTAATTCCACGGATGCTGGAATACCTCCTTCTATTCAACAGTACTCTCAAGAGTTCTTGCGGGAAATACAAGAGGAGAAATGGGCCAAGGAGAAGGGTAATTCCCCTCCTATTCCTGAGATTGATGATCTTCATGATCAATTTCCCCAAGACATTCCATCTATTTACGAAGATGAAGCAGAACAAGAAGACGAAAGATTAGATTTTGAATCTAATACCTTAGAAGAACTGCCTCAATTTCCAGGCCCATGGGAATCTGAATCACTCCAGATTAGAGCTCCCACAATACTAGTAAGAAATGAAGACTCAGTGGTTCCAAGGAACACGGATGTCGTGAAGAACACTAAGGTTCAGTGTCATCTCACTGTAGAAGAGTTGCTCAAAGCAAAACCTGAGTTATGGAATCATGTGAAGGATCAGGTCCCAGAACTTGAGTCCAATATGCCAAAAGCAGGCTCTAAGCAAAGGGTACCAGAGATACCTCTAGACAAAATAGGGGACATGTGTGAGGGTGAAGAAGGTAATACTTATCTTCCAATCACCTACCAAGGTTACACAACCAAAGCAATCATAGATTCAGGTGCTGGTGTTGCTATTGCGACCACCTCCTTGTGGAAGCAATGGGGCAAGCCCACATTAAGACCAACTAGAATGAAGCTTCAAATGGTTGATGGTCATTTTGAAAGACCTCTAGGATTGCTAGAAGGGATCACTCTAACCACTTGTGGTGTAGAGTTTGAGCACACATTTGCTATATGTGACTTTGAGAAAAATAATGTCTATGAGATGATCCTAGGAAGACCCTTCCTACGACAATTGCAAATAGTACAGGATTGGGGAACTAACTCCTTGTACTTACAGCACTTAGGGGTTACCACCAAGGTCAATTTGAAGGATTACACCTTCAGAGATGTACCACCCCTACAGTGGAATTCTATCCACAAAGTGAAAGAAGATTCCATCTCTGTGCATTCTGAAAGTTCACCTGATCCATCATGGCTGCATGAAGATACTCATTTGTGGATGTGCAAAGTCGCAAAGGAAGAGGAAAAACGTTTAAAGGCAAGGGAAGAAGGAACTTCACTAGGAGATAGACCAGTTAGAGACCCAGCCTACACACCGATGATCTTTCCAGATGAGGAGTTTGAGCCTCATGGCTGGCCAGAAATCTTAGCCACCATGGACATTGCTGTCAATGAGGAACAGTGGACACCTCATTGTGATGAGGAGGGTTATGATATCTCAGTGTTCATGTGTCAACCCTTGCTAGAAGAATGTGACCCTAGTGATGTCATAGAAGAAGAAGAGAATGACGATGATCTGGAGTCTATTGTGATGGATAGTTGCTTTAACTCAGAGCAGCACTATCTAGAAGATATAGGAGTGTTCACCCAGAAAGAAGAAGAACCTCTCACAAGTATTAAAATAGTAAACTCAAAGGATGGAAGTGAGAGTAGTCAAAAGAAAAAGAAAAGAAAAGCAGTGAAACAAGAAAAGGAGGAATCATTGTTTGAAGTACCAGAAAACTTCAAGAAATATGAAGTTGACGACCGCAAAATTTTGGTACGAATGCCTAAGAGAGAGGCCATCATAGGAGAATCATATGATAATAAAGAAAAGACCAAGAAGATTGTAGTGACCATTGAAGAGAACGAAGAGAGATGCACATATATAGGAGATGACCTAAGTGCAAGAGAAGAAATGGAGCTCATAGCTCTATTAAGGGAATATAGGGATGTGTTTGCATGGCACTATAGAGACTTGAAAGGGGTAGATCCAAGAATTTGCTCTCATACTATCCCCATGACTGCTGATGCTAAGCCCACCAAACAGAAGCCCTACACATATAATGATACCTATGCAGCCAAAATCAAAGAAGAAATTGATAGGTTGATTGAGGCTGGATTCATCTATGAGATTGAGCATACCGAATGGGTGTCCCCCATTGTTGTGGTACCCAAGAAGAACGGGAAGTTGCGAGTGTGTATTAACCTTAAAAAAGTTAATGCCGCTACGATTAGAGATAGTTATCCACTTCCAATCACAGAACACCTTTTGGAGCGTGTTGCAGGCAAGGAAGTTTATAGCTTCCTTGATGGATTTTCAGGTTACAATCAAGTAGCCATTGCCCCAGAAGATCAACACAAAACAGCTTTTGCTACAGAGTGGGGAATCTTTGCATTTCGGGTGATGCCATTTGGGCTCACCAATGCACCTGCAACATTCCAAAGGCTCATGTGTCATGTCTTCAAAGAGTTCTTGCGAAAGAGCTTAGAAGTGTATGTGGATGATTTATGTGCTCATTCCCAAGAAAGAAGGGTTCACATCCCTGAGCTCAGACAAATCTTCAACAAGTGTAGAGAATATTGAGTGTGTCTAAACCCAGAAAAGTGTGTGTTTATGGTGCGTCAAGGTAAAATCTTAGGTCATATTGTTTCTAAGAATGGAATCTCAACAGATGAAGATAAGGTACGAGCCATAGCGGAGCTACCAAGGCCAAGGAATATTAAAGAGGTACAAGCCTTTATGGGCCATTGTGGATACTACCGTAGGTTTATCCACATGTACGCGATCATAGCTAGACCCCTTTATGCCTTGTTGTCTAATTTTGAGTGGAACGACGAATGCGAGAATTCTTTCAACGAACTGAAGAAACGTTTGTGCACGGCACCAATACTCACCACTCCTGATTGGAATAAACCATTCCATGTCCATGTGGATGCATCCAATCATGCCATAGGATGTGTGCTAGCACAACCCACAAGTGAAGGAAACTTAGATTTGCCCATAGCATATGCTAGTAGACAGCTCACTGCAGCTGAACGGAACTATACCACAACTGAGCGAGAGGGCTTAGGCATGGTATATGTTGTGAAGAAGTTTAGACACTATTTATTGGCCAACAAGTTCAAGTTTTTCACTGATCATCAAGCTTTGTTATATTTGGTCAATAAACCTTGCAATACTGGACGCTTAGTAAGATGGTTCCTCTTACTAATGGAATATGACTTTGAAGTTGTTGTCAGGAAAGGTAGAACCCACCTTCGGGCAGATCACCTTTCTCGCATCACTTCAGGAGAGTCACCGCAAGGAGTGTCTGACGAATTACCCGATGCTTATCTGTTCAATTTAGAAGTTGTTCCTAAATGGGCAAATAAGTTGGTACCAGTCCTAACCTTTGGCCCTGCAAATAAGAATGTGAAAACATCACAAGAAGAAATTGTAAAATCACAAAAATATCACATATTAGCAGGAAGCATGTACAAACAAGATACGGAGGGCGTATTAGCTTGTTGTGTCGAGGATGATGAACATAATAGTTGGTTGCAGCAAGCTCATGAAGGATTGCTAGGAAATCACTATTCTAAACAACGAACATTGCAGAATCTAAAGCGTTTAGGAGTGTATTGGCCTAGCATGGACAAAGAAATACATGAGTGGATTAAGAATTGTCCAAGGTGCAGAGAGAGACCCCCACTGGAGCATGCGACCCTTTATCAAGTGTCATTAATTCCAGATTGGAGTGCTCCATTGGTAGAGTTTATGAGATCGGGAAAATTACCCAAAGAGGCTAGTCTAGCAAGAAGAAGAAGCATGGAGCAAGAGGCTCAAGGCTATGCCCTAGTAGGAGACAACCTATACCGAAGAGGCAAAGATGGTTACTTAAGTTTGTGCGTTCACGAATGAGATTATTTGAAAGTCTTAGAAACTGCACACAGCGGTGTTGCAGGTGGACATTTTGGTCCTGACCGAGTGATCAAGACCATTCTATTCTCAGGACTTTGGTGGCCCACTCTTCATATGGATGCACATACCTATGTGAAGAAATGTGACACATGCCAACGTGCACAATATCCAGTGAGAAAAGACGAGATGCCCTTGAGGCCAATGATGGGAGGACGTGCATTTTCGAAGTGGGGCATAGACTTCATAGGTCCTATTAACCCCCCAGCTAGAAACTCCCATGCAGAGTACATCATTGTAGCCACAGATTACCTTACAAAGTGGGTAGAAGTCAAAGCCACAACAAAGAATGATGCTCAGACTACAGCTAAGTTCTTATTCGAGAATGTGTTCACGAGATATGGACTACCAATAGAGTTGGTGAGCGATAGAGGCACATACTTCTTGAATGAAGTCATTGAAAATCTTCTCCAAGAATTTTTGGTGATACATAAGAAATCTGCCCCCTATCATCCACAAGCCAACGGACAAGCCGAGAGTACCAATAAGATCCTCTGTAACGTATTGACAAAACTGGTGAATAATAAACGCTCTGATTGGGACAAACAACTTCATCATGTTGTTTGGGCTTATCGAGTTGCCTACAAAACGGTACTCAACGCCACCCCATTTCAGATGGTCTTCGGACAGAACGCTGTGCTACCATTAGATTTCTTAATCCCTGCCTTAAAAGTAGCACAAGAGTATGAGTGGAATGGGCATGAATTGTCTTCCAGGATCTTTGATCTCGAACGCTTGGGTGAAACGAGGCTACGAGCGGCAGCAGGCATCTACGCTGCAAAGAAGAGGCAAAAGGCATACTTTGATGCACACATCAAGGATAAGGGATTGAAAGAGGGAGATCTAGTGTTGGTATACACACTAAAACAACATGCCCGTAAGTTGGAAAAAAGAGGATATGGACCCATGATCATTAATAGAATTTCCACTAGTGGTGCAGTTCAGTTGGCCACTCTAGAAGGAGATATCTTGCCAAACTATATTAGTGGCTGCAGAGTCAAGCTATATCAAGAACCTCTTACTGAGGATATGCTAATGAGACTCAACACTGCTAAGAAGCGAAAAGAAGAAGAGTTAAGAGTGAGAGAAGAAGCACAGGTAGAGGCCAGAGAGCGTATTAGGCGAAATAAGTTAAGGCGATTAGGCCTAGATGTCAACTCAAAAGCCCCAAAATATCACATGGATATGTGTCAAAAGTCAGGCATTGCGACTTCTCAGGTCATTGACCGAAGACCCTTTGTGACCATAGAGATAGGACAAGGGAAGGGTGCAAGGACGGTGAAAGCATTGATTGACTCAGGTGCAGCAAGTAGTGCAGTTAGACTTTCCTACTGCCAAGACTTGGGGTTGAACATCAATCCCATAGAAGCTTATCTCATAGGATTGGGAGGTGTGGAAACCCCTTGTCTGGGCGAGGTGGAACTTCCCATCTACCTTCAAGATGTTCCAATGAAAGTCAAAGCGCTAGTATGTCAAGATGAGAACCTTACAGAACCACTTGTCTTGGGTCAAGATTGGATCTATGACCATGCAGTTAATTTAAACCTAAGAAGTCAAATTCTTCAAGTTTGGGTACATGAACAATGCATTACATTAGAATTAGAGAACTGCATGCTCCTAGATCATGGCACCACACACTCTCTTAGTTCTTCCAAGACTAATCATATGAAAGAAGATGTTGTATGTGTCAAAAGCTCTATGATGCAGAAGGAGTCAATCGTAGAAGACCAGGTTCGAAGGCGGGTGGATCTTTCTTCTTCTCCAAAGACTCAAGTAGCCACAGTAGTGAGCCCACCACACAAGCAAACACAACCGTTCACGACAACTGCTACATCAAATAGAAAGACACCATTCGATAAAAAAGCGGTTCCGGGCATGAAGCAGATCTGGGTACGCAAAGGAGAGCACCCACCAGCCTTACCCCCACAAATCCCATCCATGCACAGTAACCAGGCCAGAAGACGAAGGAAGCAGCTCAGACAAGCTCCATCACAAGATATCCAGCAAGTTTGGGTGCCTAAGAAGTTAGCTGCAGCTCAACAAGGGCAATTACAGATGTGGGTACCTAAGAAGATCCTACACCCACAACAACCTTTGTTCTCCCACATGCAAAAGGTTTCAACAAAGAGGCCAAAAAGAGAAAAGGGTAAGAACCACGTACAGAGACCAAAGGAAGATCAAATCAGCTCTTCAACATTAGTAGGAAGACATGCAAAAAGGATATGGGTTTGGAAGCCAAAAGTGCAAGTAGCCTCCACCGAACCAAAGCATCAACCACACTGGATACCACAGTTCAGAAAGCATCCAAAGAGAAAGACGCCTGAAGTGACCTCTACAGTGCCAAATGATGTTCTAAAATGGACTCCAATAAGGAGGATTACATCAGTTCGAGACTCAATGGATACCTCCACCAAGGTCGGCATCAACCTCCACAAATAACATCGAAAGCCTCGAACGAGCAACAACCATGTGCTCCTTGCACAACCCTGTCTTTTGCACCATTTAGGTCATGCATTTCCAAAGTATGCATTAATATAGGGCCACATTACACGGCCGTGCATAGACACACTTGAGAATCCCATGCACAAGAGCACAGTGACATATGTCGAACATTTCTATTGATACTAACTTTTGTGTTCTTGTTTTGTGATATCCTTTTTCTCAAAAAAAAAAAAAAAAAAAAAAAAAAGAAGTGGGAGAGAGCTTGTTCCTAGGTTTGGCTTATGAAACATGAATGAGTCATGCTTAGTTGAAGGTGGAACTGTTGATTACTAGGCATTTATCAATTTGGATCGCAGTGTGTCTCGGCCAGCAGTGAGATTATTGCTGCCTTATCTGGTAGAGGACAAGCATTTGGCATGAACATGGCATCTACAACTATGATTTTCTCTTACCATGGTAGGAATGAAGAGCTTGAAGGTCCGCAACTTGAGTGATGCTTAACTACTTCATGTACCAGAGCATCCAAGGAGATATCTGCAAAAGGTAGTTCTGGAGGAGAAGACTCCTGCGTATGGTGAGCTAAAGAGCATATGTGAAACTCAGCTTGGTGTAGTTACCCGATGTTGCTTGCCAAGGAATATAAAGCAATTCAATTCTCAATATTTCCTGAACCAGTATGGAACAGTAGCACTGGTGAATTGTCTATGTCAATCAGCATGGTAATCTCTTAGAAACCGGCACGTGTCCAATATTCCTCTGAGTGTCAATATAGGGAAGTGAACGTGCATGAGCCCAAGCTCAGAAATGCACATTGTTAGTGACAAATGTTGCTTTGAAAAGAGGAGAGGGGATCCACCACTCAAAAGATCTCATCAGTGGACAATCAACATGGACATTCATCAACAAGGTTCCATCCCAAAGGCCGAGTGTACAACACGAAGAGGCAAACATCCATCAACCTTCGCCATGGTAAGTATCTTTACTCTGGAAACACCATAACCATGATAGTTTAGGAAACCTCTTCGTCAGCATACCCTTGAGCACTTAGCTCAAGACCCGTAATTTTTGCACCATACTTCTTCCAATGCATTTTCCAAGTAAGCATGCGTAGGGCTACATTACAAGGCCGTGCACAAGGCACATACTTTTTTCAACCCAGGCACGAACACACTTACCCATCATTCATTATGGGTTATGAGTAGTTGGCATGAATGCTCTCAACATCATCTTTAAAAGAGCTAGCAGACATCATGGGAACAACATCCATATCTCGGAAGCCAATTGAAGCCAGTAGTTGCTCCAAATCACTCTTGACAACCTCTTCTGAGCAACTTGCAGTTTTGAAAGCTCACAACGACACATTCTTGCTGGAATCCAAGGAACCAGCTCATACAACGGATGGACACCACCTCTCAAAGCACTACACAGAACAGCCCTTCCAACAAGGGTCTATCAGGGACGACAGACTCGAGAGGGGGGGGAGTGTTGAAGCTCAAAGTCAAGGACAAAGCATGGAAGCACATCAAAAGGTGGACACACGAGGAAAAGGAGCAAGTAGGGAGCTCCAAGAAGTGTATGTCAAATTTTCAGAAGAATCCCCTACAAAAATAGTGATTTTCATCACTAGAAACCATTGTAAATACCATTATCTATTTTTAGTAACTCCATTTTGTTCAAGCCGAGGAGTCCTCGAGCTTGAGGAGTATTAGAAGTACCATCGTACCAATTTTCGTAATTTTTAGACTTCGTTTGAGCCCTCAAATAAGCCCTGGAACCTAATTTTTAACTAGGCCGGACACTAGGTCTGGACAGGGCCAAAACTAGTCAAAAAACTATAAAAAGAGCTAGAGAGCTCATTTTTGAGGTTAGCTTGTTAGAGAATAGAACTTTTGTAAGAGAACTCTTTTGCAATCTAAGCTTTCCATTGCTCCTCTCTTTGATCTTACTTTGTGCGCGTGTGTGTGTATGTGTGTGCATGTTTGTGTACTTTCACTCACGCACTTGTGCCTTCACTTGCTCGTGGTCTTCATACCGGTCCTCACGTCTCCGCGGATTGACAAGTAAAGGAGGTGGTGCTTACGCTTGAGCTACACCAAAGATCCTAGATCCATAGAAGAGTGTGTGCGGACGTGCATAGACATAGAAGATAACTTGGGTGAGGAGTTAGGATTGTCCAAACTCTACAAAGATTCGGATAGTTCTACTAGTCATACTTCAAAGATCTCCACAGAAATAGAAGAGATAGCTGAGCAAGTTGCCAAGAAGCTGGGAGTCCAAAATAAACAAACACAGAGAGTCACTCCATTGAATCGGTGCTATACTTGCGGAGGTGACCACATGGCTAACGTATGCCCAACGCAAAACCAAAATATTAGAGAAAGGAATGCTCCCTATTGTACTATTGAAAGGAAGTACACAAACCATACGGCTCAAGAATGTCCTTACAATAGGCAGGCTGTTAGACAGAATTATCAGCAACCTTATCCACAAGGTAGGTATCAGAACCAATACCAACAGCCATATTATAGACCACAACAGCAATATCAGGTACCATATAGGCCACAACCTGTCTTGGGAAACCAACCACCAGCTCCAGCTAACGTGATTCCAGTCAAGTATGCTGTGGGAGAGGAAAATCCAAATAGAGCTTTGGTGCCACTAACCCCATTGATACCAGATAATGACTCTCATGCTCATAGTTCAGACTACTCCCATGAAGGTAGTCCACATGCTTATTACACAGAGTCACCTGAACATAGTGAGATTTACTCGTATCAATATGAGGCACCGCCTATGGAGCAAAATTGGGAGCCAGAATACTCCAATGTCATGTACACAAATCCTAACCCTAGGCCCCAGTTGAGACAAATGAGACCACAAGCCCCTAGAGGATCTTGTTTCAGATGTCATGGTGACCATTTCATTCGTGACTGTCCCCACCCACCATCTCCGAGTCAAGGACAGGCTATCACAATACAGGCTTTTTGTCATGATTGTGGCAAAGACCATCTCCCCAGAGATTGTCCAAGAAACCCCTCTAGTGCACCCAAGATTACACCCATTAATGTGGTAGGCTTAGTGGCAGATCCAAGTTCAAGTAGTAGCAATGTGGCTGTCACTAGAGCACAAGCCTTAAAACAGGATAAACCAGTAGAACAATCAGAGTCGAGTGAATCGGGAGAGCCTAGTAAGAGGAAAACAAGAACATGGAAGGATACCAGAGAGAAGGCCAATCGCAAGTGGAATAAAAAGTTATCGGAACTAGAAGAAAGCTTAAAAGAAGCGAAAACAAAAATAGAAGACATTGCATCTCAAAGCCCCTCGCATGCCGAAACTCCATCCACTCCACCTCATCCCACCCCACCACCCATTGTAAATAGACCGCAACCAGGGTCTGTTCTTGCAGATCCAACCCCGGAAGGCTTGGACATGATGTTCAAGGCCTACCAGGCTCGACTTCAAGAAGGGCCTACAGCGGCAAACCTAGACAAGAGTTACCCTAGAGCAGATTTAGAGATTGAACGGATGAAAATGTGCATGAAAATGGTAGAACAAGCTCAAGCCATACTTGAGACTAGTCAAAAGTTCAATCAGACAAACTCTATCAAATCGGATTTGCATTTCCAGGGCTTACTAGAACGATTAGAGCAGTTGGTAAACAAACCACAAGTTTCTCTACCTCCACAGGCTCAACCAGTTATTGAAAGAGGAAGCTCACCACCAAGGGGAGCTTATGTTCCTAATTCCACGGATGCTGGAATACCTCCTTCTATTCAACAGTACTCTCAAGAGTTCTTCGGTTGATGATGAAAGGGAATCCAAATGCCTTGCCATTTGAGGAGTTAGTCTTTGTTCTGTTGCACGAAGATCAGTCCAGGCAGAACAGGTCCATTATGCGTGTTGCAGATCAAGCTTTCTTGGCTAGTTAGAAGGGGAAAGGAAAATGGAGGTCCTCTACTAGTAAACAGAAATCTGCAAATGCTGCACATTCGAAGAACCAAGACAAAGATGAGAAAAAATCAGAAAAGCAGAAATTGTTTTGTAAGTATTGTAAAGGGAATGATCATATCATAAAGAACTGTCCAAAATTGGCTGCAAAAGAGGCAAAGAAGAAAGAGGTTGGAATGGTTGTTGCAGAGGCCTCTACACCAAAAACAGAGTCTACAAATCTTGTGCAGGAAGAAGAATGGGTGTTTACTACTGTCTGCAGTTTTGACCCATCTTCTCATGAGCAGTGCATGTCTGTAGTAGACTCAAATGTTTGGTATTTTGACAGTGGGGCGACCAAACATATTACCTCGTAGCGCAGTTTCTTCTCTTCACTTGAGCCTGCCCCTATAGGGAATATTGTTACATGCGCCAACAACTCCTCTTATCCTGTTATGGTGGGATCATTTTGACTACTGTTGATGGTAGTTCTTTCACTTTGTCAGATGCTTTATTTGTGCCATGGATAAAAAAGAACCTGTTATCAATTTTTGCATTAGCCAAGATTGGCTTGGTTGTGAATTTGTTGATGACAGGTGTACAGTTCATGATCTTTCAAATGGCGATGTGATTATTGCTTTTGGCATTTTATGTCGTGGGCTGTATAAGCTCATAGACTATGAAAGATCTGAAAATGATTTGGCATGTGTAGTAAATGATTCTCAGGCTATGTCAAATGCAAAGATTTGGCATGCATGCTTTGGTCATCTGGGTATATCCACTCAAAGCAAAGTCCGAAGTGTTCATGTGCTTTAAACAGTTTTTGGTTTTGGCTGAAAATATGTCAGCATGTAAAATGGGCACCCTCCGTTCTGATCGAGGGGGTGAATATATGTCTTCTGATTTTAATGCATTTCTGGCTGAACGTGGGATAAAACACCAATGCACAGTGTTGTATACACCTCAACAGAATGGAGTTGTTGAACGAAAGAAGAGGTCATTCATGGAGATGGCGAGGTGCATGGTCAAAAGTCAGGCTTTACCACATAGTTTCTGGCTTGAGGTTGTCATGTGTGCAGCATATGTATTGAACAGGTGTCCCACTAAAGCGTTGCAGTCTATCACTCCATATGAGGCTTGGCATGATCGCAAGCCATCTGTTGCTCATCTGCCTGTTTTTGGTTGTTTGGCATATGCACTAGTGCCTGAACAACATCGCAGAAAATTGGATGATAAGGCAGTAAAATGTATTTTTGTTGGGTACAGTTCTGAAAGTAAAGGCTATCGTCTGTATCATCCACAGACTAAATGCATTCTGGTTAGCCGTGATGTTGTCTTTGTGGAAGATGCTATTCAGCCATTGCTTTCATGTACTAAGGAGACATCTGTTAGCTCCAAAGATATGTATGATACTTTGATGCCTCTTTTTACAGGTGGACAATCTAGTGCTGGTCCTAATGAGGCAACTTCTCAGCCTTTGCAGGTTTCATATTGTAAGATGCCACATTGATTTTCCACCCGAAAAAAAAAAAGATGTGTAGGTAATAATGAAATTTTATGTTTAGGATATTCTGATCATGTCTGCAGAATTTTGTAGCAATACGTTTTTACATTCTCTCTCTAGAATGTTGTCGCATGAAATTTGTTGTTAATTTCGAGCATGAAGATGAAGGAATCTGAAAAAGTGTTGTATGAGAGAAAGGTAGAGTACTCTTAGTAGAAAAACTTTACCTGATTGAATTTTTTGTAGTTCCTATGTTTTATGTCTCATTTGGTTCCATGAAGATAGGTTAATGAAGAGATTTTCCATGTTTTTTCATCTCTCTCTAGAATTTTCGATTTTGCAGGGCCCAAAAGTGATATCTGGAAGCAGATTTGGACCTGAGGCGTCTCTAACACTATTGTACAGATTTAAGAACTGAATATTTTTGTCTCACAAGCTCAAGTTGATTCCTCACTGTTTTTTAGTTACAGGGCTTGGATTTAGAAAACGCACATGTGTATATAGGTTATTTTGGGTGATTGACGTGTGTGTGTGAGTGTGTTGCAGGGATCACCTCTATTTTTGCAGGTACGATTCTTGATGGTGGACATGAAAAGTAGATGCATGGGTGGTCTAGAAGTCTTGCATGAGACATGGGAAAAGATGCTATCTTGGAGCATGCAGATTCCAAAAGTGCGGGTCTAGGAAGGTGTGATTGGTCATGCGCTGGCGAAAGGTGGAGATCTAAAAAGACGAAGACTGGGAGATAGAAAAGGAGGATGGTCGTACAGTCATTACGATTGTTTTTTGGCTTCTAGAATTGCGATTGAGATTGAGATTGAGATTGAGATTGTGATTGTGATTGAGATTGGGATTGAGATTGTGATTGTGATTGAGATTGGGATTGAGATCAACTCGGGGGTGGTCGGGTGGATGAGGCTTCACATTGAAGCTATCTGATAGATTTTGTAACACAGATCAGTACTACTTGTAAATCTGCACAGATAATAAAATTCTCTCTCTTCTTGTTCTGTGTATACTCTGTTTTCCTTCGTTATATCTTGTGGTGTCGAGGCCTATCATTCTGTGTGGGATTGTGATTCAAGATAGGAGACTTGTTACACATATGATGATGTAGATCATTCCATTTCTGATGCAGATTTACATGATGCACTTGTTGATGAGAGAGTTAATATTGAGCAGGCAAAAACTATGCCAAAATGGCTGGTGCAGACTTTGCATGACAGCAAATTAGATGCACCTTTGTCATATCATACTCGTTTAGGCTCTCATCGTGCCTCCTTTGCATCAGATTGCTATGTTATGGCTGCATCTAGTCTCTGTGATGAGAATGAGCATGTTTCTTTTGATGAAGCACATAATTCAGAAAATTGGATGGCTGCTATGCAATCTGAATATGATGCTATAATGAAGAATGGTACACGGTCTTTATGTGACTTGCCTCCTGGCAAGAAGGCCATTGGCAATAAGTGGGTATACAAGCTGAAGCGTAAACCTGATGGTACAATTGACAGGTATAAGGCTAGGCTTGTTGCAAAGGGTTATGCGTAGGAAAGAGACATTGATTTTGATGAGACCTTTGCACCTACATGCAGTATGACTACTGTTCGGAGTATTTGTGCACTTGCAGCCCATCATGGTTGGAATGTCATCAGTTGGACATTAAAACAGCAATTCTGAATGGTGACTTGCATGAAGAACTGTATGTTTTTTAGCCCCATGGCTTTGTGCAGAAAGGGCATGAAAACCAGGTGTGCAGGTTAAAGAAGGCATTATATGGTTTAAAGCAAGCACCACGTGCTTGGTATGAGAAGATACATGCCTATCTGGTTGCACATGGTTTTGAGAACATTCCAACTGAAAGCCCCTTATATGTTTAGCGTGCTAATGATGTGCTTCTGATCATTGTTGTCTATGTTGACGACATGCTACTCACTGGTCCTATTGAGAAGCATATTGCTGATTTCAAGGCTGATTTGCATGCCTCATCTGAGATGTCTGATTTGGGGCATTTGCATCACTATTTGGGCATTCAGTCTATGCAATTTGATGGTGGAATGGCTTTGTGTCAAACGAAATATATTGACACATTATTGCAGCATTTTGGCCTTGAAGATTGTAAGCCTATTGCCACTCCTATGGAGATAGGTTTACAATTGAGTCTTCATGATGCTGGAGATGCATTTGATGCTGTTCTCTAGCAGCAGGCTATAGGATGCTTGATTTACTTATGCATTACTCGGCTAGATATTCAGTTTGCTGTCTCACAGATGAGCATGTTTATGCATTGCCCAGGAGTCACGCATTGGAAGGCGGTTAAGCGCATCTTTTGCTACTTGAGTGGTACTCCGCTACTTGGGTTGTTTTATCCCAAGGGGGATCACTACCGCCAGATTTGCATGCTTTTTCTGACTCAGATTGGGCTGGTTGCTATGACACTCGTGTGTCCACCAGTGGTTCTTGCTTCATGCTTGGTAGCTCATGTATATCTTGGTTGAGCAAGAAGCAGCCTACTGTGGCCATTTCCAGTTGTGAGGCTGAGTATAGGGCAGCTTTCACAGCGACTGTTGAGTGTGTGTGGCTCAGATGCCTTATGGCTGATTTGGGTGTTGGCCAGTCTTCTGCCACCACCATCTTCACTGATAGTTAGAGCGCATTGAGAGTTGCGAGGAACCCTGTGTTCCATGCTCGCACTAAGCACATTGGGGTGCATTATCACTATGTTAGGGAGAGGTTCTCTGTTGGGGAGATCAGTGTTCGAAAGATGGATGGATGATCCAAGAGATTGAGTAGGCATTGCTAAAACTTGCTTTGTACCAGCCCTCTTTAGCTTCAGACTTGATTAGTAGACTCCCTTAGCTTTCCAATGACACCAAGAAATGGCCTATGTCCTTTGGAAATGAAGTGTGTAATGATTGAATCAAAATAGATAACTTTGGAAGTCACAAAGTCAAGAAAACTTTCTATTTTGGTCTTGACACCTGCTCAATGTTTTGCTCAGTGTGACCAGCACAGTAGCAATTGATAAAATTCCGTCTAGGGGTATTCAATTAGCTTAGTAAGCTACCATTTGCAAGTGGAATGATGTAAAATAATGAACTATGCTAAGAGAAATTAATTTAGCAAGATTTGGTATACCCCCGACTTTTTAGGACTGTAGTAGAGATAGACCAGTGAGCACCTCGAAGACGATTTCTCTGAATTGGCTGATTGAAATCACTTCAAACTTTGTCAGCATGTAGATGACTTTGAGCTAAATCCAAGAAGCTTTGAATCACTGAATTTGGTGGAGTATTGGCTGAGATATGCCCTTGATAAGTTGACAGACTTTGGAGTAGACAATCAGTGAGCACAGAGATGAATGATGTAAATGTATCTATAAATTAACACTTGTGTACAATCCCATTGGCATGACAAGCATTGCCCAATGGTGTAGAGAGGTGTAGACTATGATGTAGTGCTCACACACACTCAATGACAGTAGAATGAAGCTCGGGAGTGATGTCTCTCTCCGCAACTTTTCAAGATCACCTTTTATATGGAATGTGTAAGAATTTGAATTCAAATTCAAATTCTTGGCTCCTTCTAATCAAGCTTCTAAAAACTTGGAGATATTCTCTCAATCAGGTGAACTAACTTTTCCACGAATCATTTGGGTAGGTGCTTACAAAAGGTTCTAAGTCAAATTGACTTTTACAATGAGGTAAAGTGGTAAGTAATCACTAGCATATGTTCCTATGATTCTTCATGCATGTAGAGTCTTCATGATATCTTCCAAGCCAAATGTGTAGGCTTGTGATTTACACCAACAGCTCCCCCTGAAGCCAAACATTTTGGCTTAAGTCTTCATCTTCAATCTTCAAGTACATCCTGCAATCCAATCATAGATTTGAACCTGCAAAGTTTGGTCCCATCCAAAGCTTTAGTTAGTAAATCTGCACATTGCATGTTGGTTGACACATAGGTTAGCTGAATGTCCTTGCTTAGCAACTTCTCCCTCACATAATGATAATGAACTTCTATGTGTTTGGTCCTGGCATGATAGATAGGATTAGCTGCAAGGTGAAGAGAACTTGTATTATCTCCAAAGATAATTGGAGGCCTAGTATATAAGCCCAATTTTGTATACAAAAGCTTAATCCAAATTGCTTCTTGAGTGGCACTAGCTAGTCCTCTATACTCTACTTCTGTAGAAGACAATGCAACAGTTGGTTGCTTCTTTGCAGACCATGAAATTGGTTTGTCACCTGCAAAAGAAATGTATCTTGAAGTGCTTCTCCTATCATCCTTGCATCCTACCCAATCTGCATCTGAATAAACTTTTATATCAATATCTGAAGTGTAAGGAAAGTACAAACCATGGTTCTGTGTACCCTTGAGATACTTCAAGATTCTTTTGGCAGCCTCTAAGTGAGGTATCCTTGGCTTGTGCATAAATTGACTTAGCACACTAACTCCATATGCAATATCAATTCTTGTAAGAGTAGCATAGTTCAAGCTACCTACCATACTTTGATAACCTGTAATGTCTTGGACTTCATCACCTTCATGGGCACTTAGCTTTAGGTTCACCTCCATTGGAGTGCTAGCTTCTTTAGCATCCTTCAAGTGAAATTTCTTCAAAATGTCCTGCACATACTTCTTCTGAGTAATGTATATTTCTCAATTAGTGTAAACTAATTCAAGTCCCAAAAAATACTTCAATAGCCCAAGATCATTGATCTTGAACTCCTTCATCATTTGGCTTTTGATGCTTCTGATTCCATTGACATCATTACCTGTAATGATGATGTCATCAACATAGACACAAAGATAGATTATCTCTTAATTACTTCTCTTAATGAACAGAGAACTGTCAGCCTTACTCATGACAAAACCTTGGTCTTGGAGGTATGTAGTTAGCCTATAATTCCATGCCCTAGGTGCCTGCTTCAATCCATATAAAGCCTTCTTTAATTTGCAAACATATGTTACCTTCTTAGGGTCTTCATAGCCAGGAGGTTGTGACATATAAACCTCTTCTGAGATCCATCCATTCAAGAAAGCATTCTTGACATCCAATTGGTACATGTTCCAATTCTTTGATGTAGCCACACTCACCAACACTCTGATTGTTGGCATCTTGGCCACAGGAGAAAATGTTTCTTCATAGTCAATGCCTTGGGTTTGTGCAAAACCCTTGGCTACCAATCTGGCCTTGTACCTGTTAATTGTGCCATCAGAATTTCTTTTCAATTTATAGATCCATCTGGATCCTATTACCTTCATGGAGTCCTTCTTGGGTACTAACTCCCATGTATCACTCTCCTTGAGTGCTTCAATCTCCTCATCCATAGCTTCCTTCCATTCTAATTTTGTGATTGCTTCTTCATATGATCCTGGTTCTTCATTTAGCAAATCCTTTGCAAGATAAATTGAATGTTTAGTAACAAGAGATGTATCATACCCATATCTGATAGGTTTTTTGCTCTCTCTTTGAGATCTTCTGATTGATTGAGTTGAAGATTCTGGTATGTCCTCAAGCTTCTTCATCTTCATTTTGCCTTTGGACTTCCATGCCTTGAACTCTTCAAGGTTGTTTGTATCTTCATCATTTGAACTTGACTCTCCATCCTGAGTAGGTTCCTCCTTTGTAAGTTTTGGAAATTCTTCTTCCAAATCATAGGGTAGTTTGACCTTCATGCATTCATTCTCATACCAAGAATCATTCTCATCAAAGATCACATCTCTGCTTACCATAAATCCCTTATTGGTAGGGTTATAAAACCTGTAACCTTTTTTATTTAAATCATATCCAATGAAAATACATTTTTCAGCCTTTGGATCTAGCTTTCCTCTTACATGTGAAGGAATGTGTACATATGCTACACATCCAAAAATTTTGCAGTGATCCAATGATGGTCTCTTACCATGCCATGCTTCATATGGTGTCATACCATCAAGTGACTTTGATGGTAACTTTTTTATGAGATAGGTGGCAGTAGAGACACTCTCTGCCCATAGATAGTTAGGTAATTTCTTCTCATTAAGCATAGATCTAGCTGTCTCAACAATTAACATATTTCTTCTCTCAGCTACCCCATTCTGTTCAGGAGAGTACCTTGTGGTTATTTCCCTTTTGATGCCTCTGTCCTGCAAGAAGTCCTCAAATTCATTGGAGAAGTACTCACCTCCTCCATTTGACCTTAGCCTCTTCAAATTCCTTCCTGTCTGATTTTCAACTAATGCAAGATATTTCTTAAAACAATTAAATACCTCATCCTTGTGATTCATAAAGTATAATACAATCCATCTGCTATAGTCATCAATAAAAGACACATAGTACCTTGAACCTGAGACTGAGGGGTCTTTGCTAGGTCCCCATACATCTGTGTGTACAAGCTCTAGATAGTCTTCATGCATATATCCTTTCTTGGAGAAGGGTAACCTGTGAGACTTACCAAATTGACAAGCACCACACTTGTAAATCATTCTATTGGTGCATGTGACGAAGGGCAGAAGATCCATGATGAGATTGAAAGACAAGGATTGTTGGAAGTTGACATTATGGTTGGCAATGCACTTGTGGATATGTATGCCAAGTGTGGAAAACTTTCAAAGGCACAAGAAGTGCTGCACCAACTCCCTTTTTGTGATGTTGTCTCTTGGAATGCGTTAATTACAGGATTTGCACAGGGAGGTTTAGGTGAACAAGCTCTAAGATGCTTTGAGAAGATGCAAAGTGAGGGCATATCTCCAGATGCAGTATCATTTCTTTGTATACTCAATGTTTGTAGTCATCTTGGTCTTGTTGACAAAGGTTATGAATATTTTGTAAATATGACAACCAAATATGGGATAATCCCAAATTCAAAATGCTTTACTTGTATAATTGACATGTTTGGACGTGCAGGACATCTAGAAAAGGCAGTGCAACTGATCCAAGAGATGCCAATATTTGATTGATCAGCAAACTGGATTGCTCTTTTGAGTGCAAGCCATAAATGGGGAGATATCAAAGTTGCGAGATTAGCATATGAACAGGCTGCACAGGTGGATAAAATGCATGGGCCAGCTGTCCTTCTCATGGCAAACATGTATTCATCAGCGGAGGGGGGAGGTTATCTCTTATTATTGTGTTGTGTGGTTCTGGGGAGCGGCAGCAAAAAGGGCTCTCTCTCGCTTAGAAGGCAGCAGCTTTGGGGTCGCTTCTTCTTCTGCTCGTGGGGGGAAGGGGGCTGTAGAAGATTGTGGAGAGTAACACAGAGAGAGCAGAAGAGCTCTTGGGTGAGCTGGGTGATAGAGGTAGCAGCTGCTTCTGAGAGGAGAGCGCATCCTGGGAGGGAGAGAGCTTCAGCATGCAGAAGAAGACGAGGTTTCTGGTTTGTCTGAGTCTTCTAAGGGGGAATTTGTGACTGGGAGGATCGACGTACAATGGAGAGAGTCTTCCGCATGGCTTAAGTTTCCCATAGCTAAGGGGGCCCATAATGATATCAAGACGCATATGCTTAGAATCAAATCGAGCCCATATGCTGGGGGAATGAGAGCAAAAAAGAAATCAGAGATTCTAAGCATCACAAGACACACTGATCCAACAACGAGCAGCTCGTGATAGGGAGAGGGTATGGAATGGGAGAACTTCCTCCCCGACAGCCAATGTAAATAAGGTGCGCTCGATTTCCATACATCACGGGTCAGAGGAAGCATCATATGGAGCGAGTCTAGGAAGCTGCCGCATCACACCAGGCATGGGAATTGCTGTGTGCAAGGCGAGTAAGGAGGAAGTTGGACGGGAGCAGTAGTACAAGAGAGGGATTCGTACAGCAGATCTACAGATTTCACTTTAAGGAGAACACGTCGTGGTGCAGTTGGAGAACAAAACAGTGCAATAGATTTCGGCAGATAAAAGAGAAAGTTTCAGCCTCATGATGCAATAATGGTCGTCCAAGATTTGGCGCAATCTGCATGTGCATCGGTTCAATTTTATTGTGCAGAGATTTGGAGCTCCTGAAGTTTTGGAGGTGTAAAGGGGAGTGCTGAGTCGCCCGTGACAAAGAAAGAAGAGTGTCATGCTGACGAACAATTCATATCAAGAGAATGAAGAACAGGTCGAATAACTACAGGTACAATTGAATTTTGGGAACAAGCCCTCATCGGCAAGAACTTCTTTATGAATCTAACTGGGCAAGAGGAATATCTGAAGAATGGCTGGAAGGATGGCTCGACTTAGACGCAGGAGTGACAACAAAAAGTTGCTCTCGCAATTGTTCACCATATAGTAGTTTGTGTGCTTTTCACTATGCCACTTAAGCACTGGAGGTTTGGGCATTGTCAGATCTATTTAGTTGAGTCTATTTTTTTCCGTGTGGACTGGGATAGAGGATCAAGTTACGATGCATCAGATTTCGAAGTCTTGAGCAAACCTATGCCCCATCCGTAGTCAATCCAAAGACCATCGAGAGTCTGGGCTTCACTTGAAAGAGAAGAAACACAGCATCGTAATGTGTCATGGCGGTCACGGATATCTATCAACTCTTTGCTCTAGTTCAAAAGGCTGCTTATCTTGGTGCTTACACTAACGCTGGAATAAAAGCTTGGCTATGAGTCAACCCACGAGGAAGGTATACTGACGGACATGTGTGCGAAATGTTTTTGAAAGCACTGCTAAGGCCGAATTGGCAGAGTGCCAATCGTTATCAGGAGTTTCTACTAATAGTGCTAAAAAGAGTTGAAAGCTTGAAGATGGAGAGGGACGGCTGCTCAACTCCTTCATCAGACAACAAGATTAAAGGTTAAAGTTATATGTGTGGACATTTTACCTTGGAGAAGGGAAACAAAATAGTCGATGAGATAACTACCTTCGCTGAAGCGAGTGCAAATTTCTAGCAACACTTCAAAGAAAGATGTGTCGCTTCTTCGTGAATTCCTGCTGAAGAATCACAAAGCAGATGGAGTCTGAACCTGAGCTACAGTAAGCCATATCTTATGGAACGTGGAGTAAAAATGTTGCTTCAATTCGCTGCAAGATAGGAAAGCTTGGAGTTTGCTGAGTCTTCTTTCTACCACTTTGAACTGGTTTGAAAATCTGTCCCAGGTTTTACTACGAACTTCTTTCTTGGAAACTATTTTAGTGTTATAAGTTGAGATAGAAGTAGGACGTATCGACTAAAAAATTCTGCAAATTCGAATCATAACCTGTAACTGCTGGTGTATATGAAAACTGTGAAGTTGTGTTTACAACTATTAGAAAAAAAAAATAAAACTCATGTGTGTGCAAGAGCAAGTAAGGGTGCGTGGGAGTGTATATGCTTGCAAGGACTTTGAGGGGTGTGCTGGACGCCAAATTATCATGGATCTTCTACCCTTCATCACATGCACCAATAGAAGCACATGCTTTTAACATGCATGCATATGTTGTTGCATTAGGAGTGATACCATCATGCTTCATTCGTTTGAAGCAGTCCAATGCCCGTTCACCTTGTCCATCATGCATATAGCCTACGATTAAGGCATTCCAACAAACAACATCTCGATGCAAAAGGCTATCAAAAACACATTTCGCCTTGGAAAGAGCACCACATTTAGCATACATGTCCACAAGAGCAGTGCCCAGTTCAACATTATTCTGCAATAATCCTTGGTTTTTTACCACATCATGGATTTTTTTCCCTTCATTAAGAGCTCCGAGAGCCGCGTAAGCCTTCAATATGCATGCATATGTCACTGCATTAGGACGGATGCCCTCATGCTACATGCGATGAAAACATTTCAATGCTTGCTCAGCTTGGCCCTCTTTGGCATATCCTGCAATCAGTGCACTCCATGATACAACATCGCGAAAAGGAAGGTTTTGTAGTACATCTTGTGCCTTTGAAAAGTCACCACATTTGGCATACATGTCTCATGACAACCATGTCAACCAAACTGTAGCCAACTTTATCGATAGCCATTAGCACGCCACAAGATTTCAGTGCATAGGCAAATGAAACAGCCTCTGGGATAACACTTGGGTACTTCTCCATAAAATATCCAAAGCAACAGGGTTATCACCAAATGTGAACTCTGAACGACTGAATGTGTCCAAAAACTTGTGGTAAATCTGTGTATATTGTTAGCATTTCATGATATGGACAGAAGTGTTTAAATCTGGATAGATTCCTTCAAATTGCATCTGCTCAAACAAGTAATTACATCTTGGACATGCTTATATTTTCCATAATTGGAACTCCAAACACCAAGGGCATTCCCCTTTGAGCAAGATGTCATCATGTAGTTGCAAATACCACCCTTCAAACATTTGATCACTCTTCAAGTACCTGTAATCAAACATCTTCTTCTGCCAAATAGCAACACAGTAGTGCATAAAAACCAACCATTTCTTGAGCTAACATACTCCCCTCTTCTTAATTGCGAAGTCGTCCTCGACGAGCGATATGCTACCTGCACTCAAGTTATCCAACATGTGATCATCACTCAATCAAATACAAATCTTTACCTTGTATGCCTATTCTCTTCTTCCTCGATGTAGCACCTGCAATCGCCCTCATACAATCATCGGTTAGTACCAAAATCCAATCATTCCACTTACCATCTTTGTCCATCCTCTTGCATCTTCATCGACATGTCCACCTGTCTGCAAACTTCATTAAAACATTAGAACCTTTCTTCATCAAATCACAATATGTACAACCAAAATGAAAAGACAATCATATCCTTCATCCACATCACACATATACACTCAGCACACACATCATGATCCCGCATCACACATGCATTCTCGTCACGCACAACACACATGCAAGCAAAAAGCCCATCCACATTCCCTCTTGTCACTCTTCTAGACTGTTCATTCAACACGTCACGAATCTCTACTCCACATATCAACACACTTTCTACACACACCATCAAAAACCATTTCCGAGTTTCGTTTTTGATACTTTTCCCGGTCACACGATCGTTTTGCTGATTCCTTTGTCTCATTTCTAATCGAGTTCTCTTGCCAATTTCCCATTTCCTTTCCACCTAGGGTTTTCTATTCCCACTTACCTTTTCATCTACTCTGTGCTCTTTTGTTCATCAATCAGATCCTATGCTTGGTTGCCACCACCTCTCCTGAATTGATGGACACACGGCAAAGACCACTCAAGCACTGCTAAGGCCGAATTGGCAGAGTGCCAATCGTTATCAGGAGTTTCTACTAATAGTGCTAAAAAGAGTTGAAAGCTTGAAGATGGAGAGGGACGGCTGCTCAACTCCTTCATCAGACAACAAGATTAAAGGTTAAAGTTATATGTGTGGACATTTTACCTTGGAGAAGGGAGAAAATAGTCGATGAGATAACTACCTTCGCTGAAGCGAGTGCAAATTTCTAGCAACACTTCAAAGAAAGATGTGTCGCTTCTTCGTGAATTCCTGCTGAAGAATCACAAAGCAGATGGAGTCTGAACCTGAGCTACAGTAAGCCATATCTTATGGAACGTGGAGTAAAAATGTTGCTTCAATTCGCTGCAAGATAGGAAAGCTTGGAGTTTGCTGAGTCTTCTTTCCACCACTTTGAACTGGTTTGCAAATCTGTCCCAGGTTTTACTACGAACTTCTTTCTTGGAAACTATTTTAGTGTTATAAGCTGAGATAGAAGTAGGACGTTTCGACTAAAAAATTTTGCAAATTCGAATCATAACCTGTAACTGCTGGTGTATATGAAAACTGTGAAGTTGTGTTTACAACTGTTAGAAAAAAAAAACTCATGTGTGTGCAAGAGCAAGTAAGGGTGCGTGGGAGTGTATGTGCTTGCAAGGACTTTGAGGGGTGTGCTGGATGCCAAATTACCATGGGAGTCTGAAGAGAAGGATTAAAGAGGAGAGAGTGTGTGTGAAAAAGGGGGTGATCATGAGGATGGGAGTATGGGTATGTGGGTGTATGAACCTATGTGTGGGATTGTGCACACTAGTGCATGGGTGTGTGAAGAATGTGTGAGAGGGTAAGATTGAGAGAGGAAGAGAAAGAGAAGGGGTGGGTGTGAGAGTGCAGGAGAGCATATGTATGTGTAGGTGGGAGAGAGAGAAAGGTTGTTAGAAGGAGTCATTGGGGTGGATACTTATTTGCGCATGTATATTTCCATCTCCGCCATCAACACTTTGGAGTGAAATTGGGGACTTAGGGTGATGAAAGCTGACCTAGCATCAACAAGTTGGGGTAAAATATCATTGTGTGTATGTACTTTCCCTTGGACTAAGAGGCTAAATAGGTTTGGCATCTAAGGTCATGGGGATAGTGTGTGAGCATATGTCAGGATCTACACCTTTCAAATCCTTGTAACTCCAAGCGAATACATCTCAGTATTCTCTTAGCAAAGCTATTAACTCTTGCTCTTCTTCTGCCATCAGGTCATGTCCTATCTAAGTGCATCTTTCTTCTCCTTCTTCTATTTCTGCAACTATTTTCTTGGTGGTTTCTTTGTTATCATAGGCCTCTCCTGATTGCGCCTCTCGTTTAGGCATTGTTAACATGACTCTCCTATCGTCTATCTCATACTTCTTAAAGTTTTTTGGGACCTCAAACAATGGTTCTTCCCCATCGGATGTGGCTTCCTTCTTCTTCCTTTTCTTTCCTTCATTCTTACGGGTCGCTTGCATGGTTAACCTCACATCCTTTGTAAGCTCTTCATGTCTCTTAGGGTGAACTTCTACTTCATAGAAATAGTCTTCATCTGATGCAAAAGGTGGGTCCATGATAATTGACTCTAGATCAGAGTCACTTGCATCCTCGAATGCATCAATGCTAGGTTCACATTCTTCAATAACCGAATCACACATGATTGCCTCAATTGAGAAGACTGAAATTTCATAGCCATCCTCATCACAGTGGGGTGTCCACTGTTCTTCATTGATGGCTACATCCATTGTTGCTAAAATTTCTGCCCAACCATGAGGTTCAAATTCTTCATTGAGAAACACTACATGTGCATAGGTTGGGTCTTGTATTGGTCTATGAGTTTCCTTCCCACCTACCTCTCTAGCTTTTTCTCTCTTCTCTTCTTCTACTGCTACCTTGCACATCCATAAGGGGGTGTCTTCATGCATCCATGAGGATCCTCATCCTATGAAATGCACTGATTCTATATCATCTTTAGCTCTATGGATGGGATTCCATTGAATAGGTGGTACATCTCAATGAGAGTAATCCTTGAGATTGACTTTGGTTGTAACACCTAAGTGTTGCAAATACAAAGAATTGGTTCCCCAATCTTGTACCACTTGCAACTGCCACATAAATGGTCTTCCCAAAATCATCTCCCAGGCATGATTCTTGCTAAAGTCACATATGGAAAAAGTATGCTCAAACTCTGCACCACATGTAGTGAGAGTTATTCCTTCTAGTAGTCCTACTCTCAATGTGACCATTGGCCATCTCCAATTTCATTCTCGTTGGCCTCAGTGCTGGCTTGCCCCAACACTTCCATAGGGAGGTGGTAGCAATTGCAACTCCTGCACCTGAGTCCAAAATTGCCTTGGTGGTGTACCCCTGATGGGTAATGGGAAGATAGGTGTTTCCTTCTTCTCCCTCACTCATGTCTCCTATTTTGTCCAAGGGTATTTTTGGCACTGTTCTATGAGATCCTACCTGGTAACGAGGCTTTGCTACTTCTGGCACTTGATTGGCTACATGTTTCCATAGCTGCGGCCTAACTTTGAGTAGCTCTTCTAAAGTGAGGTTGCACTACACTTTAGTGTTTTTCACTACCTCTATGTTCCTAGGGATGACGGAGTCTTCATTTCTTACCATGACTGTGGGTGCCCTCATACAAGTAGACTTAGCTTCCCATGGTCCTGTGAAATGGGGTAGTTTATGTAAAGAATTAGACTCGAAGTCTAATCTCATGGGATTGAGTACTATCCTGCTCTCCATAAATGGAAGGGATGTCTTGTGGGAATTGATCATGCAAGTCATCCACAAGTTCAATGGGAGGAGGAACTTGTTGAAAATTATGGTACATGTGCAAGCTCCAATTGTGAGGCTTGACACATACTCACCTCTCATTAATTACCTCTTCATCATTTATGTATTTATTGTAAGCCCAAAATGAAGTTAGACCCTAAAAATATAAAGGGCACACTCTTAACCTTAGAGTAGAGTGTTGAATTAAAAAGGGAAAATGTATTTATGGTTTGGATAAAAGCCCAAATATGTTTAGAGAGATGGAATACTCAAACAAATACGTGACCTTATCCATATAGAGTGATATGGAGAACCAAAAGCCACCCAAGGCCATGGAAGGACAAAGGCCAAGAATTGGAAAGTCAAGAGGTGAGAGAAGATGAAGGGTAGGTGAAAAGTCCCATACCCATAGCTCTATATATAGAGATCATATGAGCGTGAAATTTTGTGGAGATGACAAGACGTGATATGGAAGCATATGCTGGTCATTTTCCCACCAATGGATATCAGAAGGTACCTCATTTGGATGCTAGAAGGCACAAAGGTATTCCAGCTGCATACCTTATCTATACATAGCCACCTTGTGAAGGTCATATCTCTCTGTGTACTTATCCAATTAATGCAAATGATATCTTCTTGGAAAGCTTATCTCTTCTACTCTCGAGATCCCAAATATATCTGTCAAGCAAAGAATCTTGGATGAGCAACTATGTATAGTTGCATGTGAAGATTGTATGCATGTTTGAGGCATTGCACTCAATTGAATGAAGTGCAAGATTATATTATGTACATGGCTGAAGGTTTAAGCTTTTATGTAAGCTTGAGGAGAGCATTATATGCTTGTTTCTTGGTGCAAGAATTGTATGGAATGTTATGTATGCATGCTTGTGAAAGTTATGCTCAAAATGTATGATGATTTTGGACAGCCATGCTTAGGCTGAATATAAGTTGAATTTGGAGTTGATGATTGATGTCAAAAATGAAAGAATGTATGCATGTGTGGTCAATGAGAATATATATGTATGATCCATGATGTATGGATGAGTATGAGGCTATTTTATAAAGCCTATACAAGCTGAAAATTTGCAGGTATATGCAGCCATATAAATTGGCATAAAGTGGGCTGAAGATAAGCTCCAATGATTAGAGCTTTGCATACATGATTATATATGATTGTTGTGTGATATTGAGTCACTAAAGATTGTTCATGTCTAGCCATAGATGAGCTGAAAGTACATGTGTTTTGATGCCATGAAGATTGATAAGATGCAAGGCTGCTATGTATGAAGTTTGTGGATGTATCTTGTTGTGGATAAAACTCATTGATGCAAATTTGCCAAAGAAAATATGTATGCTTATGTTATGATAACTAAAAGCATTTGATCCTTGAGTTTAGATACATCATGTGATGCAATGCTCTTGTTAGCACAAGCCAAAGCTAGGTGAACAAAGCTTGGATGGAGGAAGGACACAAAGCTTGGAGCCAAAGTGCAGGAAGGAGCCCAAGCTACATGTTTGTGAAGCGCTTGAAGACTCAAGGCTTGAAGATTGGAACCCAAGCTGAAGGTGGAAAAGGTGAAGCCAAGGATTGATCTAAGTATGCACCATTCTCAAATTTGACCACTGGATGTTCTAGTCCAAGGGGTTGATCAGAGTTTTGAATCTGCACAACAGATCTTCTTAGGCTGTCCTCATAGATGTGAGCACCTAATCAGTTGGTCCTAGTGTATTCAAGTTGGGTTTTGTATGGCCCTTCAGGTTTCTCTAAGTACGCCACTCGCGAACTTCTTGTAGGTCTCTCCATACCATAAGACATTTCTGATTCACTAGTTTCAGAGCTAGGATAGTGCGGATAATTGCTTAACTCCTGGGCCCAAGACCTAGCAGTGTGATTGACACTCGCCTCAGAAGACCTAAGGCTTTGTCTATCTCTCCCTAGGTGTTGTCCTGATCTAAGGTTCATATGCCTTATTGAAAAACCCCAATTTTCCCAAGTAAAACCTTGTTGCATATCAATTTGTATCAATCACTTGGTTCTTTTTTAGTTGATTATCATGTTTATGCTCTTGTCTAATATCACGTCGTCAAGAATATTTAAGTGAATTTCCATCCTTTAAGTGGATCGTACCACATTAAGTTCTTTTCCTTTTAAGTTATCAATCACAAAGAGATTATATTTCTGCTTGAACTTGAGTAATTAAGATCCTTCAACTTGACATATGTCTATCATCACCTTGATTTACTTCTAGCACAACTCGCACTTAGCCTAAGCTAGGAATTGCCAGAGGGAGTTGAGAATGATCCAACCTCAAGTTTATTATCCCTTGCCCTTCCCAAGCATGCACTCACTCTTGCCTTGAATGCCCTTCGACGCTCTCAGTGAACCTGTAAAAGTCCCAAAGTTAGCTCAGGATTTAAATTCAATTGACACAATAGAACATTTTCATTCATGTAACTCACAAACCATTTTGCCTTTTGCCTTTATGGAAAACAATCCTAGAGCTCCCTCAGTTTTCTTACCCCATGGTATGGTCAACTTCAAAATACCCTATTTATAACTCCCCATATTAATTTTACAAAAACCAGTGAATGTTTTAGTAGGATTCAAAACGAGCTTTCCAATGAGCCTAAGATCAGTCCGAACATATTTTGTATGAGGAAGTTATGACACTTCAGGGTTCTAAGGTTAAAACAGGGTTCAAACAGGCTAACAGGGTTTTCTCTAATTATTTGCTTACGGCCTCCCTATGTTTCCTATAGCACGATATTCATGCCCAAAATTAGCCAAAATTTTCAAATTAAAAATTCCTAGAAATTTAGCCAAAAATGATTGTCAATCGTGATCGATAGGGCTGTCAATCGCGATTGACAGGAGTCTCTATTCGGGCCTGTCAGTCGTGATCGACAGAGTCAATCGCGATTGATGGTGTCAATTGCGATCGACAGAGTCAATCATGAGGGCTGTCAATCACGATTGACGGTGTCAATCGCATAGAAACGTTTCCGCAAATTCCAACATAATTTCAATCAATCGGGGTTGTGTTCGTCGTGATGGACACATGGCCACGTGAATTTTAGTGTCAATCATGAAATTTCAATTGATCACAATCAACTGTGTCGATCGCGATTGACTAAGTCCTACGTGGCAATCCATCATGGTCTGTCAATCGCGATTGATAGAGTCTATCACGATTGACAAAGTCTGTCGATCGTGGCTGTCGATGACAATTGAGAATGTCAATTGCAATTGATAGAGAATTAAGAAATTTTTAAATTTTGATTGGTGATTTGGAATGTGCTCATGTGCGTTACGGTGGTGCACTTTGTTTTACCAAAAGCCAAAATTTTCTATCGATCGGGATCGACAGAGGTCAATGCCTCGGGACCTGCAGAGTCAAATTTCTCACCTAGTGAAGTTTCTATGGCTGCAATGGAAGCGGGTATCTGCAAGAACGCTCAAGAAAACACAAAAAACAAATGCACATGCAAGCTCTCTCTCGCTCTCTCTCTCAAGTGAAAATGAGGAAATGAATGGAGATGGAGGCATATGATCACGATGGTGAAGATGATGATGATGAATGGATATGGTGTGTAGAAGGGAATAGGAAGGTAAAAACAAGTAAAAGAAATGCTTACCTACTCTTCCAATGTCTCTACTCTACGTCTTACCATCACATGCTCATCCTCAAAGCTTGATCCCTCACAATGGTGCCAAAATTTGGTGTAGCTCAATGATGAGTAGCACCTCTTTTAATGTCAATTCGAGAAAGCATGAGGATGGTATGAAGACCTCGAACAAGTGATGGCACAAGTGTGTGTGAGTGAGAAGCACACAAACATGCACACACATACACACACACATGCACACAAGGCAAGACAAAGAGAGGAACAATGGAGTTCTTTGTATTAATCAAAAAGTCTCATATACAAGCTCATATCAGTAACAAGATAACCCCAAAAATGAGCTCATTAGCTCTTTTTATAGTTTTTGACTAGCTTTGGTCCTGTCTAGACCTAGTGTCTAGCCTAGTTAAAAATTAGGTTCTAAGGCTATTTTGGAGGCTCAAAGGAGCTCTGAAAATTATGAACATTGGTACATAAATACTACTAATACTCCTCAAGCTTGAGGACTCCTTGTCTTGCACAAAATGGAATAGAAATAATCAAAAATGGTATTTACAAGGGTGTGAAGTGACTAAGATCACTATTTGGGAAATATTGCTTCGTGAAAAATGATAGGGCCTATTTGCGAGATCTCCATTGACTGTTTTGCCTACTTGGCCCTTCTCTTTGCAAAGATTCCTTATGTCGGCTCCCTTGTCTTGAAATGTCCTGACTGCTGCCAACAGTATCTTGACCATGGTTTACTTTACATGCGTTTCGATTGACCATCTGATCGTAATCTTCCCATTTTGATTACTTATACATGATTCGCCACCGCACTCCATGCTTGGGACTTCCTTAATGCACTTATGTCATCGTTATGCATGCATGTTTCCCTCCACTGGTGATGATTGCGTTTTCTACCCATGCTTCCACCCTGCATTTTTACTTAACCGGGGTCTTCATCCTCTTTTTCGTTATTGTGTTCTTGCACTCTGTGTATTCTGCTTATACTGTTGCATATTCAACTTTTGTCCACTGCCATGGAAGCTCTTGCCAATATCACCACTTTCCATGTTGACCGTCTATTCTCCAACCTCAATGATTTTCTGTGTATTTGCAGGTTGTTAGCATTTGTCCAGTTGCCTTGGCATTCGGTCGAATGTCATCCCTACTTCGCCCAAGTCATTACAACCATTGCTGATACCCCCCAGACAAAGACCTGCTGGCCTATTACCTGCCTAAATCCACGCACCGTTGTTACTCTTAAGAATGTTGTTGAAGGATTCCATCTACCCCAAGACGGACATGTTGAGGTTGTTGAGATATCAAGCTCAACATGTGATGATCCAAGATGACACGTACCAGTTTTTTGTTTCTCTGACATGTATAGTGGTCATACCGATATATGTCAGGATACTTCATTGAGCATTATTAGATTTATCTACCGAGAGTGATGGCACATTTGTGTCTTTCCAGCTCACTCATTCGCAGATATTAGGTTTTTCCTTATGTACTGATCTTTATATATTGCACTTGTTGTATTCTTGTTTTTAGGTCATTCTTGTACATTCCTTTTATGTAATAGAAGAAGAAGAAGAAGATCCTTCTTCCTTGCCTCAATCTGTGTGTGTGCCTCTCCTTGAGAGTGAGAGTGTGTGTGTGAGCTCTCTTCCTTATCTCCTTCCTCGTGACATGGTATCAGAGCCAGCGTGGCTGTAGAGAGCTCATGGAGAAGGCGACGGTGAAGACTACGCGGCAAGGCATGGAGAAAACACGATTTCACAAACGGCCTCCGTTTGCTACGAAAATCGAAGTTTCGAAACCATCTCGACCTCTGTTTCGAGCCCGCAAGGTGGGGCCCACAGGAAAACCAGGTCAGTTTCAGAAACTATAACTTGCGTTGTGTTCGGCGACACTCATATATTCCAGATCCAGAATTTCAAGCGATTCCGTGCACTATTGTTACACAAAAACTGTGTTTTTCTGAGATCGAACTGTCACGTCATAGTGCGACAGTGTTCAAGCAGAAGTGCTGCTTGTAGTGTTTTGCAGTGTTATGAATTGTTGCAGAAATGGCAAACGCAGATGGAATGAGTCAACTTATGAGTGATAAGCTGGACAAGAACAACTTCCATGCTTGGAGATTCAGAATGACGAATTTCCTGATGGGAAAAGGCTACTGGAAGTATATCGAAGGAGAGAATGAAAATGCTCTGCAGTTACCAAAAAGGAATCGGATTGCAGATCAGTTAAGAGCATATGAGGAATGGAATCAAGGAGCACGAAAGGTAATGTATTGGCTATCTGTTAGCATACATGATAGCATTATTGGACACATACAGGATGCCAAGACTCCAAAAGAGGCTTGGAATAGCTTGATCACTTTGTATGAGACTAATACAAAGGCACAGAAATTGCAACTCAAGAACGAGCTGCATACATTGGAAAGGAAGAGCATGACGGTAAGTGACTATACTCTTAAAATCAAAGGCATATGTGAGTCACGTGCATCCATTGGCGTGAATGTAGATGATGATGATAAGGTGGAAGTGTGCCTTCGTGGTTTAGGAGCTGCATATAAGCAGTTCAGAACTTCCATACAAACCAGGGAAAATATTCCAAATTTTGCTGATTTAGTATCTAAATTGATTATTGAAGAAAAGAATCTTGGTGAGGACTCAAACTCCCAACGAAAGCCAAGTTCTGAGCAGGTATTCTACTCTCGCAGAGGAAGAGGCAGAGGTAGAGATTTTGGAAGTGGAAGAGGAAACAGTAACCAAGACCAAGCTGTTGGCAGTAGTCAAGGAAGCGAAGGAGTCTCAAGAGAGATTAGACTTTGAGTCTAATTCTTTACATGAATTACCCCACTTCACAGGCCCATGGGAAGCCAAGTCTACTTGTATGAGAGCACCCACGGTCATGGTAAGAAACGAAGACTCAGTCATACCTAAGAATACGAAGGCAGTGAAAAACACTAAAGTGCAGTGCAATCTCACTTTAGAAGAGCTACTCAAAGTTAGGCCAGAGTTATGGAAACATATAGCCAAACAAGTACCACAGATAGCAAAACCTCGTTCCCAGGTAGGTTCTCAGAGGACAGTGCCAAAAATTCCTCTAGACAAGATAGGAGATATGAGTGAAGGTGAAGAAGGAAACACCTATCTTCCCATTACCCATCAGGGGTACACAACCAAGGCAATTCTGGACTCAGGTGCAGGAGTTGCTATTGCTACCACTTCCCTATGGAAGCGGTGGGGCAAGCCAGCACTCAGGCCCACGAGGATGAAATTGCAAATGGATGATGGCCACATAGAGAGGCCTTTAGGACTACTTGAAGGAATAACTCTCACTACATGTGGTGTAGAGTTTGAGCACACGTTTGCTATCTGTGATTTTAGCAAGAATCATGCCTACGAGATGATTTTGGGAAGACCATTTATGCGACAGTTGCAAGTGGTCCAGGATTGGGGAACCAATTCCTTGTATTTGCAACACTTAGGTGTTACAACCAAAGTCAATCTCAAGGATTACTCTCATAGAGATGTACCCCCCATCCAATGGAATCCCATCCATAGAGCCAAAGATGATACTGAGTCTGTGCATTCCATAGGATCAGGATCCTCATGGATGCATGAAGATACCCACTTATGGATGTGCAAAGTAGCAGGCCTTTCGTGTAATGCCATTTGGGCTTACCAATGCTCCTGCAACCTTTCAGAGACTGATGTGCCATGTGTTTAAAGAGTTCTTGAGGAAAAATTTGGAAGTCTATGTTGATGACCTCTGTGCTCATTCCAACATTAGACAGACACATATACCAGAACTCAGACAAATCTTTTAGACAAATGCAGAGAATATCAAGTCTGCTTGAACCCAGAAAAATGTGTTTTCATGGTCAGGCAAGGAAAGATTTTAGGACACATAGTGTCAAAGAATGGCATATCCACTGATGAAGAGAAAGTAAGAGCCATAGCAGAGTTACCTAGGCCAAAGAATGTTAAGGAAGTACAAGCTTTCATGGGGCATTGTGGTTATTACCGACGGTTTATACACATGTATGCCATCATAGCAAAGCCTCTGTATGGACTTTTGACTAACTTCGAGTGGACTGATGAATGTGAAAACTCCTTCAATGAGCTTAAAAGAAGATTGTGTTCAGCACCAATCTTGACCACACCAGATTGGAATAAGCCCTTCCATGTTCATGTGGATGCATCCAATTATGCTATTGGATGTGTACTTGCACAACCTACGGGCGAAGGCAATATGGATCTTCCAATTGCCTATGCTAGTAGACAGTTGAATGCGGCTGAACGAAACTGTACAACCACTCAACGAGAGGGATTAGGCATGGTATATGCAGTTAAAAAGTTTAGACACTATTTGCTTGCAAATAAGTTTAAATTTTTTACTGATCATCAAGCACTGCTGTACTTGGTAAACAAGCCGTGCAATACAGGTAGATTAGTAAGATGGTTTCTCTTACTAATGGAATACGACTTCGAGGTTGTGGTAAGGAAAGGGAAGACCCACTTAAGAGCAGACCATCTCTCTAGGCTCACATCGGGAGAAGCCCCACAAGGAGTGTCAGATGACCTTCCTGATGCTTACTTGTTCAATTTGGGTACCTCAGTGGGCTAAGCCATTAGTGCCAGTATTGACATATGGGCCTAACCACCCAGTCATAAATACACAAGGTAGAGAGGTAGTAAGAGCCCAGAAGTACCATATCATGGCAGGAAGCATGTACAAACAGACAGACCAAGGGATCTTGGCTTGTTGTGTGGAAGAGGATGAGTACGCTAATGGTTGCAATTGGCTCATGTAGGTGCATTAGAGCAACACTATTCAAAACAACGAACCCTATAGACACTAAGGAGACTCGGAGTGCATTGGCCTACTATGGAAGTTGATGTACATAAGATATGTAAAGAATGCCCAGTCTGTTGCACTAAACCACCGGTGGAACATGCCACTCTATATCAAGTGTCCATAGTGCCAGATTGGAGTGAACCATTAGTAGATTTCCTGAGGACGAGAACATTTCCTCAAGATATGACACTGGCCAGACGAAGAATTCTAGAACAAGAAGCCCTAGATTACTCACTCATTGGTGATAATCTATACAAGCGTGGTAAAGATGGTTACCTGAGACTATGTGTCCATGAGAGTGAATATCTCAAGATCTTGGAAACTGCACACCAAGGTGTAGCAAGAGGACACTTTGGACCAGATCGGGTGATCAAGGCAATACTATTTGCGGGCCTCTGGTGGCCGACCCTTCACATGGATGCACATACCTATGTGAAATGGTGTGATGTTTGTCAGAGAACTCAACACCCTATACGCAAGGATGAGATGCCACTGAAACCTATGATGGGTGGACGTGCATTCTCCAAGTGGGGAATAGACTTTGTAGGTCCTATTAATCCCCCAGCCAAGGGTTCACATGTTGAATACATCATCGTTGCCATAGACTATCTAACAAAGTGGGTGGAGGTAAAAGCTATGACAAAGAACGATGCGCAGACAACTGCTAAGTTCCTATTTGAGAATGTGTTCACAAGATACGGGCTACCTATAGAGCTAGTAAGTGATAGAGGCACTCACTTCTTGAATGAAGTTATTGAAAATCTGCTCCAAGAGTTCTTGGTAGTACATAAGAAGTCTGCCCCCTATCACCCACAAGCTAATGGCCAGGCCGAAAGCACCAACAAGATTCTATGCAATGTGCTTACCAAATTGGTAAATAATAAACGCTCTGATTGGGACATACAGCTACACCATGCTGTTTGGGCATACCGAGTCGCCTACAAAACGGTACTCCAAGCCACACCCTTTCAGATGGTATTTGGCCAAAATGTAGTGCTACTGTTGGACTTCTTAATACCTACATTGAAAGTAGCACAGGAGCATGAGTGGACGGGTCATGAACTCTCTTCAAGAATTTTTGACCTTGAACGATTAGGTGAGACCAGACTAAGAGCTGCAGCAGGAATATATGCAGCTAAAAAACGATAGAAGGCGTACTTTGATGCCCATGTTAAGGATAAAGAATTAAAGGCCGGAGACTTGGTGTTGGTATATACTCTGAAACAACATGCGAGGAAGCTAGAAAAACGTGGTTACGGACCCATGATCATATTTCGACTAGTGGAGCAGTACAACTGGTCACTTTAGAAGGCGATATTCTCCCTAGCTACATCAGCGGGTGCAGAGTCAAGCTGTATCAGGAACCTCTCATAGAAGAAATGCTGAGTCGACTCAACATTGCTAAGAAACGCAAAAAGAAGAAAAACGAGTTCGAGAAGAAGCTCAAGCAGAAGCTTTAGAACGCATCAGAAGGATGAAGTTGAGACGGCAGGGTAGGGATCAACCTAGGACAGGTGCCTATGAGGATCCAGGATATCATGTGGCAATGGGTGAAGTCTCAGGCATCAGCTCTCATAGAATAATCGATCGACGTCCTTTTGTGACCTTAGAGTTAGGACAAGGAGTTAGTGCAAAAACAGTGCGAGCATTAATTGACTCAGGTGCAACCACTAGTGCGGTGAGACTTTCTTACTGTCGAGAATTGAAATTAAAAGTCAATCCTATAGAAGCATATCTCATAGGATTGGGAGGTGTGGAAACCCCTTGCATGGGCGAGGTGGAACTTCCCCTCTCCATTCAAGATGTTCCAATGAAAGCTAAGGTACTAGTGTGTCAAGATGAGGATCTCACTGAGCCTCTGGTCTTGGGTCAAGACTGGATCTATGTGTTAGAGTATGATCAATGTCTACCCCTCATGATTGTATGCACATTTTGTAAGGCCCCCTTTATGAGGAGAAGCCAAGCGTGCATTACCCAATTGATGGGAATCCCAACTTGAATGTTGGATGAAGGTCATATTGGACCATGTAAGATATTATAAGGAAAGGGAGTTACCAGGGTCCCCAATTGTGGGGTCCGGGGCAACGGTGAGCAGCTCCGGCTGGGGGGTCCATGGAATATTCCCTGTCGGAGTCAGAAATCATTTATATTTGTTAGGTCGGTTCAACCAGTCTAAGCCGTGTATGGCAATTACGCGGGCGGTGGCCGCCCACGCTCTACCGCCCATGTATAGCCATCCATGGCAGGCCACCCATGATCCTATATATACATGACTTCTGCACTACCTAAGACATTGAGTTGAGCCAGCATACCTCTACCTTGTATCTCCCTATCTAGAGTTGTCTAGATCACCATTTAAGCTCTACCTTGAGAGCGCACGGGTGGACAACGCCATCATCTTTGTACTTGCTGCTAGTAGAAAATTGTTGAGATTCTCCTATATCTGTTATCTTCTCTGCTATTGCTCCTGTGTTATATTGCGTAACTATTGTCTTACATGGTATCAGAGCTGTAAGGTTCGAATAGCTTGATAAGTATCATTATTTTAGCCTACTAGCAGACTAGAATATCAGTAGATTATTCGAGTGATTACATGATGGCTTCATCGTCGAACACTAGTCTTGGTGCTTCACCTAATGTTAATGCTGCACCTATTGGAATTCGTCCACCTGCATTCACTGAAGGGAAGCTGGATGGAACCAACTATACACTCTGGAAGTTCAAAATTTCTGCAATTTTGGACTCCTATGAATTACTTGACACTGTCATGGGACCGATGGGATTGGATCCAGAGCCTATACCAGTTGAAGATCCAGCAAATTCAAGATTGATGATTCAGCCAGATCCAGATCTTCTACGAGCTTGGAAGAGGCGGAATGCTGATGCATTATGTGCGATTGTCACTAGTGTAAGTGATTATGTGCTTACTTTAGTTCAACATACTACTAAAGCACATGAGGCTTGGGGCATATTGGCTCGACAATATGAGACCAAGAACCACACTAGGATACAGAATTTAGAAAATCAGTTGGCAAATGAAAAGCATTCTGATTCTGAAAAGGCTGAAGATTTTATCAAACGGATAAAGCATCTTCAAGATCAATTGGCTGCAGTTGGTGTTGTTATAACACCAGAAGAGCTAGCTCGAAGATCTGTACGTGTTCTTCCAGCAAAGTATGATGGATTAGTAACAGCCCTTAACACTCAGGTAAGGCCAACTCCTCTTACATTTGAAGAGTTTTGTGCCATGCTTTTAGAAGAAGAGATGCGGCTGAAGAATCGGCAAAGTACAACTGATGCTGCATTCTCAGCAAATGCAAAAGGTAAAGGCTCTTCAGAGGGATCAAAGAAGAAGCCAAAGAAGAAAAAGTTCACAGGAAGTTGCTTCTATTGTGAAAAGAAAGGCCATGCCATCAAGGATTGCAGAAAGAAGCAAGCTGATGAACGAAATGGGACTGTAAAATCATCATGGAAGAACAAAGAGTCTGCAAACAACACAGAGCTGGAACTTTGGGTAGCTATTGAAGAGGTATGTTCATCTGCTCAAGCTCGTGTTGATGAGCCATGGATTTTAGATAGTGGAGCTTCTCGCCATATGACTAGTAAAAAGGATTGGTATAGTTCCCTAGTGCCTCTGCGGGAATCCATCAATGTAGTGGTGGGAAACGACTCCAAGTGTCCAGCTGAAGGAACTGGAACCATCTCTTTTATCACTTCTCCAGGTGTTGAGAAAAAGTTATCCGATGTTCTCTATGTACCTACGCTCAAAAGAAATTTGTTGTCAGTTTCTGCAATAACAGATCGTGGACTCGAAGTTCACTTCAATAAGAGTGGTGCGGAAATCATGGATTCATCAGGTAATGTTGTAGGTAAAGGCACACGACGGGATAACTTGTATGAGTTAAGTGCTTTAACTGCTACAGAAGATAAAGATGTAAGCAGGTTATGGCACCAACGATTTGGACATCTCGGATTTGCAGTTTTGAAGGAGATGCAACGAACAGGGATGGTTGCTCATTTGCCTGCATTTTCAGAGTTGCAGGAACCTTGTGAAGCTTGTATGATGGGCAAGCAACAACGAAAGGCATTTCCAAGAGAGACCAGCAATCGATCTCAAGCTCCTCTAGAGTTGGTACATGCTGATCTCTGCGGTAAAATGTCTACACCTGCTTTAGGAGGATCTTTCTACTTCTTGCTGTTAGTCGACGATTATAGTAGAAAGATGTGGGTTTATTTCATTCGAGAGAAGGCTGATGCTTTTGAAAAATTTAAAGCGTGGCATAAGTATGTAGAAAGTGAATCAGGAAGGAAACTGAAGAAATTTAGAACAGATAGAGGAGGTGAATTCTTGTCAACAGAATTCAACAATTACTGTAAGGAGCATGGTGTGAAAAGGCAACTTACCACAGCTCATACACCTCAACAAAATGGCGTTGTTGAGCGCAGGAACAGGACAGTAGTTGAAATGGCTCGTTGTATGTTAAAGGCTCAAGACATGCCTGATTCATTCTGGGCAGAAGCAGTCAATACAGCAGTCTACATCCTCAATCGAAGCTACACAAAAGCTCTGAAGGGGATGACTCCTCAAGAAGCATATTCTGGTAAAAAGCCTTCAGTTTTGCATTTCAGAATTTTTGGTTGTTTCTGTTATGCACATATTCCTGATTCAACAAGATCAAAGTTGGATTCAAAAAGCAAAAAGTGTGTCTTCCTAGGATATAGTGAAGAGTCTAAAGCATACAGGTTATGGGATCCTGAGGCAAGGAAGATTTTTGTCAGCCGAGATGTGGTGTTTGATGAACGACCACACTTAGTAGAAGATAAAGGTAAATCTACTATCTCATCAAACGGAGAAATATCTCACCTTGTGCCTATCAAAAGACAGGTTAAATTTGAGGAGGAGGAAACATCTGATGGAGAAATTTCCTCAATAAAAAGCCAACCAATTGTAGCTGCACAGCGTAAGCCACTACCGAAGTGGGCACAACAGCTCTTTGATGATCACAATCCACATGTAGATGCACCAGAATCATCATCGGATGGATTACGAAGATCAAAGAGAATAGAGGAGCAAAGAAGAGCCTCAGAACACATTGTTAACATGGCTCTAATGGCAGATATCATGGGTTCGATAAAGGAACCTACCACCATTGAAGAAGCCATTGATGATCCAGATTGGAGAGCGGCAATGCAGTCTGAGTATGATAGTATACTCAAAAATGATACATGGGATCTAGTCGACTTGCCGCCAAAGAAGAAGGTAATAGGTACTAAATGGATTTGGAAAGCTAAGTATAAAGCTGATGGAACATTAGAAAAGTATAAGGCACGATTAGTTGCACAGGGTTTTTCACAGATTGAAGGATTTGATGTTCAAGAAACTTTTGCACCAACAGCACGCATGACAACTATTCGGACGGTACTTGCAGTAGCTGCACAAAAGTCTTGGCCTATTTTCCAGATGGATGTCAAATCTGCATTTTTGAATGGTCACCTCAAGGAGGAGGTATATGTATCTCAACCACCAGGTTTTGAGGTGCCCAATTCAGAAAATAAAGTTTGCAGGTTGAAGAAAGCTTTGTATGGACTTAAGCAAGCTCCACGGGCTTGGTACCAACGAATTGATCATTTTTTCAAAAATATGGGTTTTGAAAGAAGTACTTCTGATGCTAACTTGTATGTAACGAAAAGGGATAGCAAGCTAGTTGTTGTCATTGTATATGTAGATGATTTGATCATTACAGGAGATCATCAGGAACTCATCAATCAAACTCGGATCAGCTTGGGAACTGAGTTTGAAATGACAGACTTAGGTCTACTCCATTTTTGTCTGGGAATTGAAGTATGGCAAAGGAAGGATGGCATTTTCATCTCACAACAAAAATATTCCAAAGAAATTCTCAAGGCATTTGGAATGATGGACTGCAAACCAACTAGCACACCTATGGAGGTAAATCATAAGCTATCTATGGATGATAACATGCCTGATGTAGATGCTAAGAAGTATAGGAAGCTCGTTGGAAGTCTTATTTTTCTGTGCAACACTAGACCAGACATTTGCTATGCTGTTGGAGTGTTAAGCAGGTTTTCCAACAAACCTAAGGAGAGTCACTGGAATGCTGGAATGCGAATTGTAAGGTACATTGCAGGAACCTTGGATTATGGTATTTTGTATACCACAGGTGATACACTCCAAGGATATTGTGATTCAGATTGGGCTGGAGATTGTGAATCTAGAAAATCAGTTTCTGGATATTGTTTCTCACTTGGTTGAGGAATATTTTCTTGGGTAAGTAGGAAGCAACCAACTCTCGCACTCTCCTCCACTGAAGCAGAGTACAAAGCAGCTTGTTTTGCTTCTTGTGAGGCAGTCTGGTTAAGGAGAATTCTTGCAGATATAGGCTTTCCATCAAATATGCCAATTGTACTCAAGTGTGATAATCAAAGTTGTATGGCTATTGCAAAGAACCCAGTATTTCATGCTCGCACCAAGCACATAGAAGTACAGTACCATTACATTCGTGAGCTAATTGAAGATGAAATTGTGGAGCTAGAATATTGCCCAACAGAGGCAAATTGTGCTGACATATTCACTAAAGCACTTGGAAGAGAGCAGCTCAACAAGCATCTTCAACAGATGGGCATAGGACCGAGACCTACTTGATTTATCATCGGTAAACATTGAGGGGGGGTGTTAGAGTATGATCAATGTCTACCCCTCATGATTGTATGCACATTTTGTAAGGCCCCCTTTATGAGGAGAAGCCAAGCGTGCATTACCCAATTGATGGGAATCCCAACTTGAATGTTGGATGAAGGTCATATTGGACCATGTAAGATATTATAAGGAAAGGGAGTTACCAGGGTCCCCAATTGTGGGGTCCGGGGCAGCGGTGAGCAGCCCCGACTGGGGGGTCCAAGGGGGCCAGCGGGCCCCCTGGCTGGGGGGTCCCAGGGGGCCAGCGGGCCCCCTGGTGGGGGTCCGGGGGCAGCGCCCCCGGCGCGACGGTAAAGGGAATATTCCATGGAATATTCCCTGTCGGAGTCAGAAATCATTTATATTTGTTAGGTCGGTTCAACCAGTCTAAGCCGTGTATGGCAATTACGCGGGCGGTGGCCGCCCACGCTCTACCGTCCATGTATAGCCGTCCATGGCAGGCCACCCATGATCCTATATATACATGACTTCTGCACTACCTAAGACATTGAGTTGAGCCAGCATACCTCTACCTTGTATCTCCCTATCTAGAGTTGTCTAGATCACCATTTAAGCTCTACCTTGAGAGCGCACGGGTGGACAACGCCATCATCTTTGTACTTGCTGCTAGTAGAAAATTGTTGAGATTCTCCTATATCGGTTATCTTCTCTGCTATTGCTCCTGTGTTATATTGCGTAACTATTGTCTTACACTATGACCATGCAATCAACTTAAACCTAAGAAGTGGACTTCTTCAGGTATGGGTGAATCAGAGTCGAATTACAGTTGAGTTAGATAATGGAGCACTCAAGGAACTAGAAAAGGCACAAGCTCCTGGTCCTTCCAGGGGTACACATGAAGTTGACCATGTTGTTCTTGTCCAAAGCTATGTGATCCAGAGGAATGGAGATCTCAATAAAGAAGTCAAGGCCTCGACGGAACTCCCTTCTTTTTCAAAGGCCAGAGGGAGGCAGCAACCAAAGGTAGATCAATCACTGAAGACTACCTATGCGGGAGGCCAAAAGAACGTGCGAAGCAGAATGACTCAGCCACTGAAACAATCGTGGGTGCAAAAAGGAGAGCGGCCTATGACCGTCAAGCGACAACAATCATCTCAACTTCCTATTAGTAATCAGCGACATGATACTAATAAGAAGACTTCCAAAACTTCTTTTGAGAAAGTGAAAACTATCTGGGTACCCAAGAAGTCGATGAAGGCTGGCCCACAATCAAGACAAATTTGGGTGCCTAAGGCTTGCTTGCGGACTCAACTAGTCCCGCACAAATCACATCATACACGACAGGGTTCACTCACTCAAGGAGCCAGTACCCACTCTTGTTTAATACGCACGAACACACAGTCACCCAGAAGCACGCACAGACTCACTTGTAAATGGGTCCCAAAAACGCATCATCCCCAAGCAGAATTACTCATAAAACCCTCCAGAGTCTCCACAAAACCAAAACCGAAAGTCATCCATTGTGTTTAGCAACCTAAGACTAGTAATAAACCCCCCGACCCCATTTGTAAATTCATCTCCACTTGCTAACTACATTACTCATACACTGCATCTTTCCATCTAGCTTCTAGGACTATCCATTCATTAACTACACACACAGTCATCGAGCACTCACTGACCCACTAACCCATTACTTACCCCATGATATTGTGGTAACAAGGACAAAAAGTGTTCTGTCTTGTCCATTACAATATTAACGCATGACTCTATATTCTCACAGAACCAACAAGAAAGTGATAACAATGGCAGAAGTAGGAGGCACCAGTTCCCAGCAGGGTCTAGCGCACAGATTGTGGACATTGAAACCCTCCTCCTGGAACCACCACTCATCGAAAGACCTCAAGAACTTCAAGCTGTGCATGTTCTCCCGATTCAGGATCCTCCTCAGGGACACACTTCTCAAGTGGGGAAACACGCTCATTGGTTTAGTGATGTCGCAGGGCCATTGGGTGATGGCACCTACTTCTGGGAGGTAGAAATTGAATTCAATGGGAAATGGGGACATTATCATTTTTTCACTCGCGAATTTGAAAACTATCAGAATGCAGAAGTAATGCGATCGGTTTGGACCAAAGCGGGATTGGATAGCTACTTCAGAACACATTTGCCTAAGCCAGATTTTCTTTGCTACTCCTACTTTATCAGTACCATCACTCCTAGCAGGGCCAAGGGAGGCGATAGTACTTTTGTGCTACCCTCACTATTGCCAGGCCACAAACTCAAGAGATTCAAACTGACCCTCAATTTGGTACGAGGAGCATTGAACATGCAAGGAATGCATATTCCCACTGAGAAAGAACTAATGGTTTCAGGCAGGATGAAGCATAAAGACCTCAACAAATTGAAGGACATGGTCGCAATGACACCTACCATTGCTCTACACCTACGAACTATCATGCAACATTTTGCTTTTCCTGCCCAAGAACGGTTCACTATGCCACCAAAAAAGATATGGTTCAGCTTGTACTTGGCGGAGACAGAGAACCTCACCATCAACATACCGCACTGGATCATCGATCAAATACACCTAGCCCATCAACGGTGGAATAAGAAACAGAAAAATGTACTTCATGGATGTTGTGCTCTCACAAGAACAATTTACAGGTGCTTAGCGTATGACGTGCCCATTCAAAGAGCACTAGTATGGTCCAGGGCCCAAGAGTTCCAAAGACGACTATCAACGGTGGGCCCTCCATCAAAGAAGATGAGAGGGGGAGTTCAATTACCATGCGCTCAACCAAGGGGAGCCACTACCACACCCGAGGTGACCCCCCCACAAACGAGGCGTGTCCGACCCTTCACCATTCGCCTACCCAGACCAAGTGCAGAAGGACCCAACCTGGTGTTTCCTCCTATTCCTTCAGACTTGGAATTCCCTCAAGGTTACACCCTTGCTGATCTAACAGATGAAGAAATCGCCCGTTTGATCAATGAATCTAACCTGGAGACAGAAGCGGAGCAGACCCAAGAACACCAACCCACGACTACAACTTCAGCGCCGACCCAACCGGGAGTAGTAGAAGTAGAAGACGATGAAGAAGAGACAGAAGAACAAGAGGCACACGAAGAGTATGATCAAGAATATGAAGAACTTTCAGAACTAGCAAGTGCCCGGGCATACTCAGCCCAAATAAAAAGATTATACAAAACCATGAAGCGAGTCCAGGAGCAACACAAGCTGTCGCTCGAAACAGGAAAGATGATCATGAGCCAAATGTTAGCCGAGGAAGGTGTGGATGACATGTTCATCGAATCAATGAACCTGCACGCTGATGCAGTGGGCTTAGATGAGGCTGTTCATGCAGCCCTGACTTATATTCATCGATTTGAGAAGAGGGTGCCTACCCGTCCCATGCGATCTGGCAAACAAATACACATCAATGTATCAGAACCAGGAGGCAACACACAAACAGAAGAACATCAGGAGGAACCACTCTCACCACCCCACCTCACCTCTCAATACACATGTCACCTCACCACCTGACACTACCACACCTATTTCTTCCATTACCACAGTCTTCATGGGAATTCCTCTCTCTCCTGGAATCCAAGTCGGAGGAGTTACCATGCCCACCTACACAACACTCTTCACAAATATCACATCCACCCCACCCACTGTTCCCATCTTTACAGTCACACACACATTCGCCACAATGGAGACATTACCAGCCACAGCACCACTCCTGTTGGAGCAAGTCTATGACAAGCCTAAGTATTGGCTTGAGTCCCACAAAGTCTTAGAAGAAGCTTTAAAAAGAAGACTATGTAAAGTTCAATTGTGAACTACCTCTTGTAATTTTTTGAAGAGTTTACTTAATGTAAAAGTAAGAGAATCTTAAGTGGTTGAGTCCACATGATCAAAAAGGGAAAGAGGAGCCACGAATTTGTGATTTGTGGTAGGTAGAGAATCAAATCAATCATTTATTGATTGGAGAGTGATTGAGGGAAGTTAGCCTCCTAAACTCAACTATAAATAGATGGCAGTTTTAGTCATGGTTAGAGAGACCTATGTGAAGACCTCCAAGAGCTGAGCTTTATGCCATATCAAGGTGTGATTACAAGGCACACATATGTATCAGTAAGTCATTGAGTTGTACAAGCAATATACTTTCATTTTCATGATTATTTGAGTTCATCTTTCCATGTTCTTGTGAAGTGTACTACTCACTGCCATTACTCTCAGTTTTCTCAGTCAGCTCGCAGAGATGTTTTCTCTGAGCTTGGTGCATCCTTTTCAGTGATTTAACTTGGTAAAGTTATCTATAAGAGTCTACTATATGCTCACAAATTTTCATGTCATTTGGATGTTGCAATCTTCAGTAATGTTCATTTGAAGTCAACAGGGTATGTTCATCTTCACTTCTCTGTCAGGTACCCGACTTTTTCACTCATCTTGTCAGAGGTGTTTCTCAGTGGTTACTTATCCAAATTCAGTGATTTAAAGCTTGTTGGATTCAGCTTACTGTCTAGTATAACCATACAAAGTTTCATAATTATTTCATTCCTACATTTTGAGTTATGTTAATTTTTCTGCTCACTGGTCTCAAACTGTAGCAGCCCGTGAAAATCGGGATGATGTCATCAGTTGTTAAAACTCATTCTCAGTGTGTGGTTCATTATTTTTTATGAGATTAATCTTGAAAGTTAGCTCTTTAAGTTACCTAGACTTCCCCAAGAGGAATTAAGCTAATTGCTATTGTGCTCAGAGAATTATTTAAAACATTGGACAGGTGTATGAACCAAGAATAGCAAGTTTTCACCTCTGAGCTAACTCCAACTTATCTGTTTTGATCTATCTTTTTGAGAGTGATCTTCCAAGGTACATAGGGTGTCTAATACATCCATTGGCAAGCTAAAAGGGCCCACCATATACTCCTGGAGTTCAATTGGCTGGTGTAGATCAAGGATTTTGCAACACCTCTTCATCTTCAAGCACATACCTATCCATCTCTTCACAGTGGTATCAGAGCAAGGTTGGACAACATGGCAGATGGATTTCCTTCATCAATTGACAAATTGGACAGAGGTAATTACTCAGCTTGGTCATTAAGGATGGAAGCTTATCTCCAAGGTAGAAGTTTATATGGTTATGTGGCTGGAGATGAAGTTATGCCAAGTTTCAGGAACAAAAGTCAACCAACACAGGAAGAGCAAGAAAGATTGAGCACATGGTGCTCCAAGGATGCACTTGCAAGGTCTTATCTCCTCAACTCTATCTCAGATTTTTTGTTGCCTCACATTAGAAGTTGTAAGACATCTCAGGAAGTGTGGGATGCACTTGAAGCTTTCTTTTCTTCAAGTACTAAAGCTAGGAAGCATCAACTATGGCTGGATTTCACAACTCTCAAGAAGGCTCCCAAACAAAATGTGACTGATTTTGTCACAAAGCTCAAGGACATAGCAGATCAGTTGGGAAGTATTGGAGAGGTAATAGATGAAGAGCAAATTGTAAGGCAGGTCATCAATGGCTTGAAGGCAGATGACAAGTGGGAAGCATTCACCACAGCTATGGATTTGTACATGGACATGCATGTACCTGATTTCAACACACTCATTGGACAACTACTTACTCAAGAGGCAAAGCTTATCAAAAATGGAGAAAGCTCTAAAGGTAATCAATCTTCAGCTTTATACACGGATAAAAGCAAGTCTAAAGATAACAAAGGAAAGGCAAAGAAAGTGGATGATGAAGCAGGTACATATCAAGCTAACTATGCAGGTAGAGGAAGACATGGCAGAGGTAGAGGAAGAGGAGGTAGACAAGGCAGGGGGAGATCCCAAGACTCCAACTCATGTTCTATTTGTGGATTAACTAATCATACAACTGAAAATTGCTTTAGGAATTCCAGGAATCAAAGAGGAAGAGGATACAATAGAGGAAGTTATGGCTACTCAAGAGGAAGGTTCAACAACTATCATGGCAACTACAACAACTACAATCATTCAAACTATCAAGGAGGCTACAAAGGAAGGAGAGACTACAATAACTACACAGAAGACTCAAACAAAGAGGATTCATTATTGATCATGAACATGGCTATGCCACAAGGTAAATCTGATGAGCATGTTTTCTACATAGATTCAGGTTGTTCAAATCATGTGGCAGGAAATGTGGCACTCCTATCAGATTTAGAAGATCCAAGGAATAAGCATGAGGTACAAACAGGAGATGATACAAAACATCCTGTGGAGAAAATAGGCAATGTCAAAGCACCTGATGGAAACATCAACCTACTCAGTAAGGTACTCTATGTCCCTACCATTACAAAGAATTTGATAAGTGTTGGGTAGATAGTAGAGAAAGGGTTGCAAGTCAGGTTCACAAAGGCAGGAGCATTTGTTGAAGATCCAAGTCAAGGATTCAGAAAAATTGCAAAAGGTGAAAAGACAGGTAGATTGTTCACATTTGAATTACAGGACACTAGAAACATTGCTCTCTTTAATTATGGTAGTCAGACACTCACAGAATTGGAATTATGGCACAAAAGGTTAGCACATATTGGTGAAAGGTCATTAAAGCAAATCTGCAGGGACCAAAGTGTACTTGGACTTCCTAATTTGTCAAAACAACATATGATTTATAAGTGTAGTGCATGTCAATTTGGAAAGTCTCATAGGTTACCATTCATGAAGAAAGGTTATATGCATGGAGATCTCTTGGAGTTGGTTCATACAGATGTATGGGGACCTAGCAAGGAAGCTTCAATATCTGGATATGAGGCTTGGAATGGAAGAAGACCAAGCTTAGATCATTGTAAAATTTTTGGATGTATTGCTTTTGCTCATGTTCCTTCACAGGTTAGAGGCAAGATGGATCCAAAGGCAGAAAGGTGTGTATTTATTGGATATGACAACAATCAAAAGGGCTACAGGTTATACAACCCTACCAACAAAGGATTCTTGGTAAGCAGAGATGTAGTTTTTGATGAGAACAAATCATGGTATGAAGACTCATGCAGGAAGGTCAATTTACCATATAATCTTGAAGAAGATTTTCCAAAGCTTGGTAGAGAACAATCAAAGATTGAAGAACAAGACACCTCAGAGGATGATGAAGAATCTCAAATGGAAAAGATCAAAGCATGGAAGTCTAAAGGTAAAGCAAAATTGCAGGAACTTGGACATGAGGCAGAATCATCACATCATGGCCTAAGAAGATCTATGAGGGAAAAGAAAAAACCAGAAAGGTATGGGTTTGACACCTCATTAGTAACTAAACATTCTATCTACATAGCACAGGACATAAACCAAGAGGAGCCATCATCATTCGAAGAGGCCAAAGCAAAAACAGAATGGAAGCATGCAATGAAGGAAGAGATCGAAGCACTTGAGGAAAACAACACTTGGGATTTGGTGCCCAAGACTTCATCCATGAAGGTAATAGGCTCAAGATGGGTCTATAAACTCAAGAAGAATTCTGATGGTTCAATTAACAGGTATAAGGCAAGGCTTGTGGCAAAAGGCTTTGCACAAACTCAGGGAATTGATTATGAGGAGACCTTCTCTCATGTGGCAAAGATGCCTACTATTAGGGTTTTTCTTAGTATTGCCTCTTCCAAGAATTGGAAGATACTTCAACTAGATGTAAAGAATGCATTTTTGAATGGTTGGATATCAGAAGAGGTATATATGGCACAACCACTTGGTTTTGAGAACCAAGTTTATCCTGATTATGTGTGTAAACTTAACAAAGCATTGTATGGTCTCAAGCAAGCTCCAAGAGCTTGGAATTTCAGGCTTGTTTCATTCTTGCAGGACAAAGGCTTTCAACCAAGCAAGGCAGATCCTTCACTCTTTATTAAAAAGAGTAATTCTGAGGTCATCTACTTATGTGTATATGTAGATGATATTATATTGACAGGAAATGATGCAGATGGTATGAAGTAGATCAAAGATCAGATGAGCGAAGAGTTCAAGATAAGTGATTCGGGTTCACTTACCTACTTCCTAGGTTTGGAAGTTGTCTACAAAGATCATGGTTTGTTTCTCACTCAAAGAAAGTACATTAAGGACATGTTGGCAAAATTCAAGATGCAAGATTGTAAGATTGCAGGTACTCCAATGGAGGTCAATCACAAATTGAGCTCACATGAAGGTGAACTCATAGAGGACATCACATCATATCAAAGTCTAGTGGGTAGTCTCAATTATGCCACATTGACAAGAGTAGATATATGTTACAGTGTGAGTGTGCTAAGTCAATTTATGCACACACCAAGGAAACCACATATGGATGCTGCCAAAAGGATTCTCAAGTATCTCAAAGGAACCATAAATGAAGGACTTTATTATCCTTATGTATCTGATATAGGTTTGAAGCTATTTTCTGATGCAGATTGGGCTGGCTCCAAGGAAGATAGAAGGAGCACTTCAAGTTATCTTACCTTTGTAGGTTCAAAGCTTATTTCATGGTCATCCAAGAAGCAACCCACAGTTGCTCTCTCTTCTTCTGAAGCTGAATATAGAGGTCTTGCCATAGCTACACAAGAAGCTATGTGGATGAAGACATTACTCAAAGATCTTGGATTGGAGTTTGGAACTCCAACTATTTCTGGTGACAATATGAGTTCTATTCATTTGGCTGCTAATCTTGGTTGAAGTGATGGAAAATCTTCATCCAAGTCATATGGCAGCTTCACTTTCCTGTCATCATCAAACCATGATTTGTTTTCATCAAAAATTACATCTCTACTCATAGAAAATCCTTTATTGGTTGGATTGTACAATCTATATCCTTTTTGGTTTTGGTCATAACCAATAAATACGCACTTCTCTGCCTTGGGATCCAATTTCCCTCTTACTTGAGAAGGAATGTGAGCATAGGCTAAGCATCCAAAGATTTTGCAATGCTCTAGACTAGGTCTTCTTCCATTCCACACTTCATATGGAGTGGTTCCATCTAGTGACTTAGATGGAAGTCTATTTATGAGATATGTGGCTGTCGACACAGCCTCTACCCATAGGTAGTTCGGCAATCCCTTTTTGTTGAGCATGGACCTTGCAGCTTCGACAATAGCTCTATTCCTCCTCTCTGCTACACCATTGAGTTCGGGTGTATACCTTGTAGTGACTTCCCTTTTAATGCCTCTTTCATGCAAGAAGGCATCAAATTCAGAAGAGAAGTATTCTCCTCCACCATCTGATTTGAGTCTTTTTAAAGTCCTACCTGTTTGGTTTTCAACAAGAGCAATATACTTCTTAAAGCAATTAAACACTTCATCCTTGTGCTTCATGAAAAACAGAATGGTCCACCTGCTACAATCATCTATGAAAGACACATAATATCTTGAGCCTGATATAGATGGCTCCTTACTTGGACCCCACACATCCGTGTGCACTAGATCCAAAGGATTTTGATACATATATCCTTTCTTATTGAAAGGTTGTCTATGAGCCTTGCTGAGTTGACAAGCTTCACAATTATAAATCATGTGTTGCCTTGTGACATTAGGCAAACCAAGTACACTTTGGTCCTTGCAAATCTGTTTGAGTGTCCTCTCACCAATGTGAGCAAGCCTTTTGTGCCATATCTCCAACTCTGTTAGAGTTTGAGATCCATAGCTAAACAAAGCTATGTTCTTTGTATCTTCCACTTCAAAAGTGAAAAGCCTTCTTGTCTTTTCTCCTTTGGCAATCCTTCGAAAGCCTTGCCTTGGGTCTTCAACATATGCTCCAAATCGGTTGAATCTAACCTGCAATCCTTTTTCAACAATCTGTCCAACACTTATTAAATTTTTGGTAAGGGACATACAAGACTTTGCTTAAGAGGTTCATATTCCCATCTGATGTCTTCACATTACCTATCTTCTCCACTGAGTGCTTTGTAACATCTCTTGTCTGCACTTCATGTTGGTTATGAGGATCTTCCAAATCAGAAAGTAAAGCCACATTTCCTGCTACATGGTTCGAGCATCCCGAATCAATGTAAAATATGTGATCATCATCCTTACCCTTCTTCACTGATAGATTCATAATCAATAATGAATCTTCTTGACTTTGGTCCTCTGCATAGTTATTGTAGTCTCTTCTTCCTCTATGGCCACTTTGATAGTTGTTGTTGTTGTAATTGTTGTTGCAGTAGTAGTTGCTGTTGTAGCCTCCATTGTATCTACCTCTATTTGATCCATAGCCACCTCTATTGAATCCTCTTCCTCTTGAGTTCCTCGGGTTCCTGAAACATTCTTCAGTAGTATGGTTAGATAAGCCACATATGTTGCAAGGTTGAGATGATTGGAATCTCCCCCTGCCTTGCTTTCCACCTCTGCCTCTTCCTCTAGCTCTTCCTCTACCTGCAAAGTTTGCTTGGAAAGAGCTTCCTTCATCTTCATTCTTCCTATTCTTTGACTTGTCCTTGACCTTAGCTTTTTCAGAATATAAGGCAGAAGTTTGATTACCTCTTGAGGACTCACCACCTTTGCTAATCTTTGCTTCATGAGTGAAGAGTTGGCCCATGAGTGTGTTGAGGTTGGGTACATGCATATCCATGTATAAATCCATGGTTGTTGTGAATGACTCCCACTTGCCGTCTGCTTTGATTCCATTCATGATTTGTCTTATGATTTGCTCCTCTTCAATTACCTCTCCAATGCTTCCAGGCTGGTCCGAAATCTCCTTCATCTTTGTGACATAATCAGTCACATTTTGCTTCGGGCTTTTGTTCATTGTTGTGAACTCCATCCACAATTGGTTCTTCCTCGCTCGAGTGTGGGAAGAGAAGAAAGAAGCAAGTGCATTCCAAGTCTCTCTTGATGTATTGCATCCCTTAACATGAGGTAAACGAAAATCAGAGATTGAGTTTAGAATATAGGACCTTGCAAGTGCATCGGTCAAACACCAATTCGAAAGTCCTTCCACTTTTTCATGTGATGGTTGCCCTTTGTTCCTCATGGTTGGCATTGCTTCATCTCCGGATATGAATCCATATAGATTCCTCCCTTGAAGGTAAGCCTCCATCCTTAGAGACCATGCCGGGTAGTTGTTTCGATCCAATTTATCAATTGTTGATGGAAATCCATCTCCCATGTTGCTTGACTATGCTCTGATACCACTGTGAAGAGAGATGGTGGATGCAATCCAAAGATGAGTAGGTGCTGCTACAACCAGCTTCACACCAGACAACTGAGACTTCAGAGTTGATTAGTAGACCCTTTAAGCTTCCTAAATCCACCAAAATATCAGCCAAGTACTTTGGAACATGTATCCCAAAAGTTTAAGTCAAGACACGCTAGTTGCGAAATGACTAGCTCCCAAAACTTGCTATTTTTGGACATACACCTGCTGGAAAAAATGAACAGTGCTCTCAACCTGGTAGGAATTAGAAAAATTCCTTTTGGGCATAGCAAATAGACTTAGCAAGCTTCCCAATCCAAGTTAAAACACTTCAAAGGATGGACTGAGCACTGAGAACAAGATTTATCAATTTCTAGAACATGCCCACCATTCTCGGGGCTCTGCAGAGATAGACCAGTGAGCAGTAAAATGCAGATATCTCCAAAATTATAAATCCAATGACCTTGAAAATCGATACGCAAAAACTAGACAGTAATAGCTATCCAACGCACGTTAAATCACTGAAAAAGGAGCACTAGAACTCGAGATATGACCTTTTGAAGGTACTGCTCTGAGTGAGTATAGCAGAGAACAAAACAGAGAAGTAGATCATGATAAATGTATAGATTCACATATGATTACAACCACATTGGCAATGAATCTTTGCACAATGGGAGTAGAATGATAGAGCTATGGATTAAGCTCTTCAATCTCTACAAAATGACATGAAGTGGTCACGTACAAGGCTTGTTTATCGCCTCTTCCTTCTTGCTCCTTTTATAGCTATTCTTGGAGGGAGTTTTGAATTCGAATTCGAATGGCTCCACCTAAAAGTGATCCCCAAAGTCAGGAGAGATTGCCTCAGCTCTAAATTTCGTGGTTTTAGGTAGTTAGAGCCACGAAATTGCTTTTACATCATGCATGAGGTAAGCCATCCTTTTCCTTTTTCTTTTTTCAATTACAAGAGATAAGAATGAACTCTTTTACAAGAGGTGTTCACATGACTACTCATGTGACTTACAAATGAGGATGATATCAAATATATCAAGCATGTAGGCTTGGGTAAAATGCACCAACAAGAACATGAAATGGGCTTATCACCTACAAAAGACAAATATCAAGAGGTACTCCTTCTGTCATCTTTACAACCTGCCCAGTCTGCATCTAAGTATAGCTTGATGTCTAAATCTGATGTTATGGAAAGTATAAACCTTGATTTTGAGTACTCTTGAGATACTTCAAAATCCTCTTGGCAACTTCCAAGTGAGTTCCTCTAGGTTTATGCATGAATGGACTTAAAACACTTACTCCATATGCTATATTGTTGGCAGCAGTCAGGGAACCGAAGGAGCCACAAGACAAAGAGGGTCGGAACGAAGAGATAGCACAAGCAGACACAGTAGCCAAAGAAGATCTGGCAAGTAGGCCATCTAAATTTTTCAGACATCAAGGAGTGGAGCACACAAGAAGAAAGAGCAAGGAGGGATCTCAAAGATGTGTACGACAAATCAACAGAGGAAATCCCTACACAAATAGTGATTTTAATCACTAGAAACCATTGTAAATACCATTTCGTATTTTTGTAGCTCCATTTTGTGCAAGCCAAGGAGTCCTTGAGCTTGAGGAGCCTTAGAAGTGCCTACATATCAATTTTCGTATTTTTTAGACTCCGTTTAAGCCCTCGAATTGGCCCTGGAACCTAATTTTTAACTAGGCCGGACACTAGGTCTGGACAGGGCCAAAACCTAGTCAAAAACTATAAATAGAGCTAGAGAGCTCATTTTTGAGGTTAGATTGTAATTGAAATGAACTTGTAAGAGCTTTTTGAAAGTAATCTAAGAACTCCATTGCTTCTCACTCTTTGTCTTGCTGTGTGTGCGCGTGTGTGTGTATGTGTGTGCATGCTTGTGTGCTTCTCACTCACACACTTGTGCCTCCACTTGCTCGTGGTCTTCATACCATCCTCACGTCTTCCCGGATTGACATTAAAGGAGGTGCTACTCATCACTGAGCTACACCAAATTTTGGCGCCGTTGCCGGGGATCGAGCTTTGAGGACGAGCGTGTGATGGTAAGACGTAGAGTTGAGACGTTGGCGTCGTAGGTAATTTCTTTACTCTTCTTGTTTTTCTCTTCCTTACCTCACCACCATCATCACCATCATCATCCTCACCACCTCCCACCTCCATCTCCATCATCGCAAAAATTTCAGTTTTTTTATCATATCTCCTTCCTCCTTTCATTTCCCTCATTCCACTTGTGAGAGAGAGCGAGAGAGCGATATTGTGTGCAGTTTTTGCATGTTTCTTGAGCTGTCTTGCAAGTACATGCTGCATCATCTTCTCCAGCACTCCGCGCAGGTACGGAAATCTGGGCAACTGTCTCGATGTCGCCGACCTCTGTCAATCGCGACCGACAGAAAAAATGTTCCATTTGCCAAACAAAGTACAAAACCATGATTTACAGGCCTAGAGCTTCCCAAAACTGTGTTTAGATTTTTGAAATTCATCAAATTTCTGTCAATCGCGATCGACGAACCACGACGGATAGACCTATCAATCGCGATCGACCAGTCAATCGCGACTGACAGCCCACGACGGCTCTGTCAATCGCGACCGACAGAGTCAACGATCGATTGACCACGACGGACAGATCATACGCGTGACACGTGTCAATCGCGATCGAGTCATCAATCGCGATCGACCCATCAATCACGACTGACAGCCCACGACGGCCCTGTCAATCGCGACCGACACAGTCAACGATTGTTTGACCACGACGGACAGACCCTCGCGACCGACCTGTCAATCGTGATCGACCCATCAATCGCGACTGACAGAGTCAATGACCCTTTGACCACGACTGATTGACTTTTCGAGCCACGTGTCAATCGCGATTGACCCATCAATCGTGACTGACAACCACGACGGACCTGTCAATCGCGATCGACACATCAATCGCGACTGACAGCCACGACTGACCTGTCAATCGCGATCGACACATCAATCGCGACTGACAGAACTTGCGAACGTGATAGAAGGGCAAATTTGGCCAATTTTTAAGGGCAAAAAATAGTGGTCTAATTTTTTGGGGAACTCTTAAGGGTTTAGCATTACATTGTGAGGCCGCAACCCAAGTAATTCAAGAATTCCTGTCTGCCTGAGTAAACTGTTTTGAACCCTGTTTTAGCACCTAAACCCTGATCGGACATAACTTCCTCATACAAAATCCAATTGCTGTGATTCTTGTTTTGCTGGAAAGCTCGTGGGAAGTACAACCAAAACTTCCATTGGTTATGTGAAAATTAAGATCAGGATTATTAGATAGGATTTTTTGAAGTTAACCATACCCGAGGTAGGAAAACTGAGGGATCCTTGGGATTGTTTTTATAAAGGGAAGAGATAATTTGGTCAGTGAGTTACATGCATGAAAGTGGTCTAGTCTGTCATTTGAATTTAAGTCTGGAGCTAATCTTGGGACTGATGCAGGTCTATTGAGAAGCAATTGAGAGCGTCCAAGCAAGGGCTTTGTGCAAGCTTGAGAATCAACTTCTCGAGCACTAAAGAGCAAGGATCAGCAAGAAAGGTCGGAATATTCTCAACTCCCCTTCGTCAATTCCTAGCTTAGGCTAGAGCAACTAGAGGTAGGAGTAAGTTAGGGCGACGATAGGCAATTATCAAGTTGAAGAATACCTAAACTTTCAAGTTCAAGCTAAGAACATAATCTTTGTACTGTTGAGAACTTTAAAGGAAAAGAACTTAACGTGGAACGATCAACTTTAAGTGCGGAACTACACTCAAATATACCTTGAGACGTGATATCAGACAAGAATGTTAACAACACGGTAATCAACTAAAAAGAATCAAGTAACTGATACAAAAGAACTCCGCAACGAGGTTGTACTTGGGAAAATTTGGGTTATTCAATCAGGCTTATGAACCTTAGATCAGGGCGACATCTAGGGAGAGATAGACAAAGCCTTAGGTCTTCAGAGGCCAGTGTCAACCACACTGCTAGGTCTTGGGCCCAGCAGTTGAGCCACCACTCATACTACCCTAGTTCTGAGACTAGTGAATCAGAGATGTCTCAAGGCATGGACAGACCTACGGGAAGTTCGAAAGTGCCATACTTGCACAGGGTAGAAGGCCCTTACAAAACGCAGTTGGAATACCTTAGGACCAACCGATTGGGTGCTAGCATCTATGAGGACGGCCTAGGAAGATCTGTGGTACAGATTAAGAATCCTAATCAATCCATTGGACTAGAGCGCCCAGCTGTCAAGTTCGAAAACGGAGCATACTTAGACAAGGAAGGGACAATATATGTAGTCACCAGTCATCCAGATAGGACGGATGAATTTGGGAATGAGATCCCAGGAATGGACTTAGGAGACCTAGAGCAGGGAAGCATGGGTGAAGAACCAAGGACCCCCCGAGGCAAATCTATTCTCACTAGGATTATCACACCAGAGTGGATTCCCCAAGATAATAAGAGCATAGATCTGCTTCTGAACCGAGGAACTGACGAAGCCTTTTGGAGGTATAAATCTGATCGACCAATTGATATAGGAACAATCATGATCTATGAGTTTAAGGATCCTGATAGCCCACGCAGAGTGACCTACTTAGATCACGCTTCAGAGAGGATCTTTGTGGTGACAGAAAATGATAGGCATGCTTACACTTGGAAAGGTGAAATTATTTTCCCCCAACCAAGATCAAATGTGTCCTATGGTCACCCTGGAGCGGGAACATCCCAAGCTCATGGAACTCAAAGAGACAGAAGTAGAGATAGGCCAGAAATAAGCTTTGCTAACCCAGGGGGCAGAGAAAGAACGAGGATGGAAACAAATAGAGTAGAGCCTGAGGTACATAGAGCCCCAAGAAATCAAAGGAATATGGAAGACTTCCCTCTACCACGACCTAGAGAACACACCAGGATTTTGAGAGCAACTCAGTTAGTCAAGTCCATGAAAAATTACTTCGATGGCACATGAGACCCATACGATCATGTGGCAGAGTTTAGGCAAGTCTTGAGAGCAGAACAAGTGGAGGACATATTCACACAATATAATGCCTTTGGTCTAACCCTTAGGAACACAACCCTCACATGGTTCCAACCATTGAATGAGAGACAGTTCAGGTGCATAGACCAACTCCTAGAGGCTTTCATTATTGAATTCTCTAAGAGTGGCATTAGACATAATACCTCCTCATTGATTCACAGTTTCAAGTAGACCCCTCAAGAGACCGTGAGACTTGTAGGAAGAAGATTTAGGCAATATCTTGAAAGATGCCCTGTTTCGGAGCTCCCCACACCAGCTAAGCAAGTGGCTTTATTCTTGGATGGATTGCTAAGTACAAAATTGAGATCCTATGTGTACTTGAAAGACCCTAGGACCATAGAAGAGTGTGTACGCATGTGCATTGACATCGAGGATAACCTAGGGGAGGAGTTAGAGCTTTCCAAAATATACAAAGATTCTGATAGTGCCTCTAGCCTCTCTTCCACACAATCCACATCAATTGAGGAACTCGTTGAGAAAGTGGCGCAGAAACTAGGTGTCTCTAGCAAACAAATCCCAAGGTTTGCCCTTGTGAAAAGATGCTATACTTGTGGTGGCGACCACATGGCAAAGGTATGTCCCATTATGGCTCAACCCCAAGTAAATCCTAGTAGCTAGTACTGCACCATAGAACGGAGGTACACCAATCACACCGCGCAAGATTGCCCATACAACCAGCAAGCAGTTAGGCAAACCTACCCTCAGACATACCCTCAACAAGGAAGATATCAGAACCAATATCCACCACAACAGTATGCTAGGCCTCAACAAACCTACCAACCACAATATCAAGCCCAACAAAGGCCTCAGCCTGTGTTAGCCCAACAACCTCCAGCTCCATCCAACGTGATCCCTGTAAAGTATGCAGCTGCAGAAGAAAACCTGAATAGAGCTATAGTCCCCGTAACACCATTGCTTTCAGAAAGTGATCCCAGTGACCATAGCTTCGATTCTACACATGTTAATAGTCCCCAGGCTTACTACATGCAGTCTCCTGAACATGGTGAGTCTTACTATAGTGAAGAGCCAAATGAACCTAGTTGGGAGTCAGATTACACAAACATCATGTTTGCAAACCCCAACCCTAGGCCTCAACCTAGGCAAGTAAGACCCCCATTCCCTAAAGGACCATGCTACAGATGTCAGGGAGATCATCTCATTCGTGATTGTCCCTTGCCACCACCTCCACAACCCCAATCAGTGACGATCCAGGGCTATTGCCAGGAATGTGGAAAGGAGCATCTCTTACGAGATTGTCCAAAGAATCCCAGCAATATGCCAAAAATAACTCCCATTAATGTTATTGGGTTAGTTGTAGACTCCACAGGAAGTGTGATGTCCACTACACCAGTGCAAGTGATCACTAGAGCTCAAGCATTGCAGCAAAACCAAGGGGTATACCAAGAAAAGAGCCCAGATGTTAGTGAAACAGAGAGCATGACAAAGAAGAGGACTAGATCTTGGAGAGATAGCCGTGAAAGAATGAAAAGGCAATGGGCAAAAAAGATGAGTGAACTCGAGGAAAGCCTCAGAGAAACAAAGGCCAGGATAACTGAACTCACATCTCAAACTCCCTCTCACACTACCCCACCTCCACCATTCCCAATTTCATCCGACCCTCCACCTTCCAACCCGCCTCAACTAATTCCACCACCCCCTAGAGTAGGATCAGTCCTAGCAGATCCCACTCCCGAGGACCTTAATATGATGCTTAAAGCATATCAGGCCAGAATCCAAGAAGGGCCAAACGTAACTGATCATGAAAAGTGTTACCCTAGAGCAGAACTAGAGCTAGAACGAACCAAAATTTGTGCTAAGATGGTGGAATTGGCTCAAACCATGTTTGAAGCCAGTCGCCTATTTAACATCTCTAGTTCGGCGAAGACACAGTTGCACTTTGATGGACTGTTAGAAAGAATAGAGAAGCTGATTGCACAATCAAAAAGGGAACCCGCCTCCCAACAGAAGGACAGGGCAAGTGAAAGAGTAAGCATTCCTGCCCAGGAAGCCTATGTGCCTGAAGCCTATGTGCCTAACTCTACGGAGCCAGACACATCATCTTCTATGAATCGATTCACACCAGAATTCCTACGAGAGATTCAAGAAGACAAATGGGCTAAAGAAAGTGAAGTCCCTCCTCCCATTGAACTTGTGGATGATGCACATGACCAATTCCCACAAGACATCCCATCCATTTATGGGGAGCAGGAGAGCACCCACTCTCAGGAAAGACTAGACTTTGAGTCTAACTCTCTACAAGAATTACCCCACTTCACACGCCCATGGGAAGCTAAGTCTACTTGTATGAGAGCACCCACGGTCATGGTACGAAATGAGGACTCAGTCTTACCTAGGAACACAGAGGTAGTGAAAAACACTAAAGTGCAGTGCAATCTCAAGTTAGAAGAGCTACTCAAGGTTAGACCTGAATTATGGAAACATATCGCCACACAAGTACCAGCGATAGTGAAACCTCATTCCCAGGTAGGATCACATAGGACAGTGCCAGAGATACCATTGGACAAGATAGGAGACATGAGTGAGGGCAAAGAGGGAAACACATATCTTCCTATCACCCATCAAGGATACACCACCAAGGCCATTCTAGACTCAGGCGCAGGTGTTGCAATTGCTACCACTTCCCTATGGAAGCGTTGGGGCAAGCCAGCACTCAGGCCCACAAGAATGAAATTGCAAATGGCTGATGGTCACATAGAGAGACCCTTAGGCTTGCTAGAAGGAATAACTCTCACTACTTGTGGTGTTGAGTTTGAGCACACTTTCGCCATATGTGACTTTAGCAAGAACCATGCCTATGAGATGATTCTGGGAAGACCATTTATTTATGCGACAATTGCAAGTGGTACAGGACTGGGGAACCAACTCCTTGTACCTACAACACTTAGGTGTTACGACCAAAGTAAATCTCAAAGATTACCCTCATAGAGATGTTCCCCCCATCCAATGGAATCCCATCCATAGAGCCAAAGATGATACAGAATCGGTGCATTCCATAGGATCAGGATCCTCATGGATGCATGAAGACACCTACTTATGGATGTGCAAAGTGGCAGTAGAAGAGGAGAAAAGAGAAAAGGCCAGAGATATAGGTGCAAACGAAACACATAGACCCATTCAAGACCCAGCCTATGCACCTGTAGTATTTCTTGACGAAGAATTTGAACCCCACGGCTGGGCAGAAATCCTAGCAACAATGGATGTAGCCATCAATGAGGAACAATGGACACCCCACTATGATGAGGATGGCTATGACATTTCAGTTTTTTCCTTAGAGCCAATCATGGGAGAGGCAGTATTAGAAGAGTGCGAACCTAGCCCTGATGCAATTGAGGAGGCAAGTGACTCCGATCTAGAGTCGATCATTATGGACCCACCTTTTGCATCAGATGAAGAATACTTCTATGAAGTAGAATTTCAACCCCAGAGGCATGGAGAGCTTACAAATGATGTAAGGCTAGCCACGCATGTAACTCCTAAGGAAGAAGGAAAGAAAAGAAAGAAGAGAGAAGTCACACAAGAAGAGGAAGAATCTTTGTTTGAGGTCCCGAAAAATTTTAAGAAATATGAGATAGATGACAGGAGAGTCATGATCAGAATGCCTAAACGAGAGGCACAATCAGGAGAGGCCTATGATAACAAAGAAACCACAAAGAAAATTGTGGTAGCCATGGAAGAAGGAGAAGAAAGATGCACGTACATAGGCCATGACCTGACAGGAGAGGAAGAACAAGAGCTAATAGCCTTGCTAAGAGAATACCGAGATGTATTTGCTTGGAGTTATAAGGACTTAAAAGGGGTAGACCCTGATATATGTTCACATACAATCCCCATGACCTCAGACGCCAGACCCTCGAAGCAGAAGCCCTACACATACAATGATAATTATGCTGCTAAGATCAAAGAGGAGATAGATAGACTGGTCAAAGCTGGATTCATCTATGAAATTGAGCACACTGAGTTGGTATCCCCCATCGTAGTGGTGCCCAAGAAAAATGGAAAGCTGCGTGTGTGCATTAACTTGAAGAAGGTTAATGCAACCACAATTCGAGATAACTATCCGCTTCCTATCACAGAGCATCTTTTAGAAAGAGTAGAAGGCAAAGAAGTGTACAGCTTCGTCGATGGATTCTCGGGCTACAATCAAGTAGCCATAGCGCCAGAAGATCAGCATAAGATGGCATTTGCCACAGAATGGGGCATATTCGCCTTTCGGGTAATGCCATTTGGGCTTACCAATGCACCAGCAACCTTCCAAAGGCTGATGTGCCATGTATTTAAGGAGTTCCTGAGGAAGAATTTAGAAGTCTATGTTGATGATCTTTGTGCTCATTCCAACATCAGACAAACCCATATTCCTGAACTCAGACAAATCTTTGAAAAATGTAGAGAATATCAAGTCTGCCTGAACCCAGAAAAGTGCGTCTTTATGGTCAGGCAAGGCAAGATTCTAGGACACATAGTGTCAAAGAATGGCATATCCACTGATGAAGAGAAAGTGAGAGCCATACCCGAGTTACCTAGGCCAAAGAATGTCAAGGAAGTACAGGCTTTCATGGGGCATTGTGGTTACTACCACCGGTTCATTCACATGTATGCTGTCATTGCAAAGCCCATGTACGGACTTTTGACTAACTTTGAGTGGACTGATGAGTGTGAGAATTCCTTCCAGGAGCTTAAACGAAGATTATGTTCAGCACCAATCTTAACCACACCAGATTGGAATAAGCCTTTCCATGTTCATGTGGATGCATCCAATTATGCCATTGGATGTGTGCTTGCTCAACCTACTGGTGAAGGTAATATGGATCTTCCAATTGCCTATTCTAGTAGACAATTGAACGCAGTTGAACGAAATTATACCACTACGGAGAGAGAAGGATTAGGCATGGTATATGCAGTTAAAAAGTTTAGACATTATTTGCTTGCAAATAAGTTTAAATTTTTTATTGACCATCAGGCATTGTTGTACTTGGTAAACAAACCATGCAATACAGGTAGATTAGTAAGATGGTTTCTCTTACTAATGGAATATGACTTTGAGGTAGTGGTGAGAAAAGGGAGGACTCATTTGAGAGCAGATCATCTCTCTAGGCTCACATCTGGAGAAGCCCCACAAGGAGTGTCAGATGACCTTCCTGATGCTTACTTGTTTAATTTGGAAGTGGTGCTGCAGTGGGCTAAGCCATTAGTGCCAGTATTGACGTACGGGCCTAACCACCCAGTAATAGCCACACAGGATAGACAGGTAGTAAAAGCCCAAAAGTTCCACATCATGGCTGGAAGTATGTACAAGCACACAGATCAAGGGATCTTGGCTTGTTGTGTGGAAGAGGATGAGTACGCTAAGTGGTTGCAATTGGCACATGTAGGTGCATTAGAGCAACACTACTCAAAACAACGAACCCTACAGACCCTGAGGAGACTAGGAGTGCATTGGCCAACTATGGAAGTTGATGTCCAAAAGTTGTGCAAGGAATGCCCAATCTGTTGCACTAAACCACCTGTGGAACATGCCACTCTTTATCAAGTGTCCATAGTGCTAGATTGGAGTGAACCACTAGTATCCCTTCTGAGGATGAAAACATTCCCTCCAGACATGACTCTGGCTAGGAAAAGGAGTTTAGAACAAGAAGCCCAGGATTACTCACTCATTGGTGATAACCTATACAAGCGTGGTAAAGATGGTTGCCTGAGACTATGTGTCCATGAGAGTGAATATCTTAAGATCTTGGAAACTGCTCACCAAGGTGTAGCAGGAGGACACTTTGGACCAGATCGGGTGATCAAGGCAATACTATTTGCGGGCTTCTGGTGGCCGACCCTTCACATGGATGCACATACCTATGTGAAACGATGTGATGTCTATCAAAGAACTCAGTATCCTATACGTAAAGATGAGATGCCACTGAAACCTATGATGGGTGGACGTGTGTTCTCTAAGTGGGGAATAGACTTCGTAGGTCCTATTAATCCCCCAGCTAAGGGTTCCCATGCAGAATATATCATTGTTGCGACAGACTATCTAACGAAATGGGTAGAGGTAAAAGCTACGAAAAAGAACGACGCTCAGACGACTGCCAAATTCTTGTTTGAGAATGTATTCACAAGATACGGGCTACCTATAGAGCTAGTAAGTGATAGAGGCACTCACTTCTTGAATGAAGTTATTGAAAATCTGCTCCAAGAATTCTTGGTAGTACATAAGAAGTCTGCCCCCTATCACCCTCAAGCTAATGGGCAAGCCGAAAGCACCAATAAGATCCTATGCAATGTACTAACGAAATTAGTGAATAATAAACGCTCTGATTGGGACAAACAGCTACACCATGCTGTTTGGGCATACCGAGTCGCCTACAAAATGGTACTCCAAGCCACCCCCTTTCAGATGGTATTTGGCCAAATGCTGTGCTGCCTCTAGACTTTTTGATACCTACATTGAAGGTAGCACAAGAGCATGACTGGACAGGCCATGAACTCTCCTCTCGAATCTTTGATCTTGAACGTCTAGGCGAAACACGATTGAGAGCGGCTGCAGGGATATATGCAGCTAAGAAACGATAGAAGGCATATTTTGACGCCCATGTTAAGGATAAAGGTTTGAAGGCAGGCGACCTAGTACTAGTCTACACTTTGAAACAGCATGCGAGGAAACTAGAGAAAAGAGGCTACGGACCCATGATCATTAATAGAATCTCAACAAGTGGGGCAGTACAACTAGCCACATTAGAAGGCGATGTTCTCCCGAGCTACATAAGCGGATGCAGGGTCAAGTTATATCAGGAACCTCTCACAGAGGAAATGCTAAGCCGATTCAATACTGCTAAGAAACGCAAAGAAGAAGAAAAGCGAATTCGAGAAGAGGCCCAAGCAGAAGCTTTAGAACGCATCCGGAGAATGAAGTTCAGAAGACAGGGTAGAGAGCAACCTCGGACAGATGCATATGCAGACCAAGGATATCATGTGGCTATGTGTGAAGTTTCAGGTATCAGCTCTCATAGGATAATTGATTGACGTCCTTTTATAACCTTAGGTATAGGACAAGGAAAAGGTGCAAAGACTGTAAGAGCTTTGATTGACTCAGGTGCATCCACTAGTGCTATTAAGTTATCTTACTGTCAAGAATTGAAATTAACTGTCGATCCTATAGAAGCATATCTCATAGGATTGGGAGGTGTGGAAACCCCTTGCATGGGCGAGGTGGATCTTCCCATCTCCATTCAAGCCGAAGTGATGACAGTCAAAGTACTAGTGTGTCAAGATGAGGACCTCACTGAGCCTCTTGTCTTGGGTCAGGACTCGATCTATGATCATGCAGTCAACCTCAACCTAAGGAGTGGACTTCTTCAGGTATGGGTAGATCATAGCCGAATTACAGTTGAATTGGAAAATGAGGCACTCAAGGAACTAGGTAAAGCACAAACTCCTGGTCCTTCCAGGGGTGCACATGAAGTTGACAATGCTATTCTTGTCCAAAAATGTATGATGCAGAAAGAGGATTGTCTCAACAACGGAGTCAAGGATAAGAAGGCACTCCCTTCTGTTCCAAAGGCCAGAGGGATGCAGCAACCAAAGGCAGATCGAATACAGAAGAAGCAGAACACTACCTATACTAGAGGCCAAAAAAAGGAGCAAAGCAGATTGTTTCAGCCGATGAAACAAGTACGGAGGCAAAAAGGCGAACACCCTGTTCCGACCAGGCCAACACCATGACCAATACCTCTTATTAGTAATCAACCACACAACACTAATAAGAAGTCCTTCATAAATTCTTCTGCGAAAGTGAAGTCTATTTGGGTACCCAAGAAGTCAATGAAGGCCAGCCCACAATCACGACAAATCTAGGTGCCTAAGGCTTGCTTGCGGGCTCAAATAGCTACACCAAGGCCAAACCCTGTACAACATATTTCACTCACGCGAACATCGGAGGCCCAGTCTCACACATCACGCACTAACACGTATTCGTCCATGAGCACAAGTAGAATCACTAGTAAATGGGTCCCTCAAAAGCCCCATTTTCCAAGTACATACCCTATCACACTCTCCAGAGCCTCCAAAAAGTCAAAATCAAAACCTATCCATTGCATTTGGCAACCTAAAACTTGTAATAAACCCCCGGACCCCAATTGTAAATCCATGTCCACCCACTAACTACTTCACTTTCACACCACATCATTCCGCTTAGCTCTTAGGTCTACCTAATTCCTAACTACACACACGGTCATCATGCACTTACTAACCCACTAACCCATTACTCACATCACAATAATACTGTAACAGGGGCAACACGTGTTCTATCATGTCCCTTACAATAACACATGTTTCTATATTCTCGACAGAACCAGCTAGCAAGCAATAACGATGGCAGAAGCTGGAGGCACCAGTTCCCAGTCAGGGTCCAGCGCACAGATTGTGGACATTGAAACTATTCTTCTGGAACCGCCACTCACCGAAAGGCCTCAAGAACTTCAAGCGGTGCATGTCCTTCCTATCCAGGACCCTCCTCAGGGGCACACTTCTCAAGTGGGGAAACATGCTCATTGGTTCAGTGATGTAGCAGGGCCATTGGGTGACGGCACCTACTTCTGGGAAGCAGAAATTGAATTTAATGGCAAATGGGGACGCTACCACTTTTTCACTCGGGAATTCGAGAACTATCAGAATGCAGAGGTAATGCGATCAGTTTGGACCAAGGCAGGCCTGGATAGATATTTCAGAACACACTTGCCTAAACCTGATTTTCTACGCTGCTCCTATTTCATAAGTACCATAACTCCTAGCAGGGTCAAGGGAGGCGATAGTACTTTTGTACTACCATCATTGTTGCCAGGACACGAACTCAAGAGATTCAAACTGACCCTCAACCTGGTATGGGAGGCATTGAACATGCAAGGTATGCACATTCCCACCGAGAAAGAAACAATGGTTCTGGGTAGGATGAAGCATAAGGATCTCAATAAATTGAAGGACATGGTGGCAATGACGCCTACCATTGCTCTCCACTTACGAACTATTATGCAACATTTTGCTTTTCCCGCACAAGAACGATTCACTATGCCCCCTAAGAAAATATGGTTCAGCTTATACTTGGCAGAAACAGAGAACCTCACCCTCAACATACCACACTGGGTCATTGATCAGATACACCTAGCCCATCAGCGCTGGAATAAGAAGCAGAAAAATGTACTTCATGGCTGTTGTGCCCTAACAAGAATAATTTACAGGTGCCTAGCATATGACGTGCCCATTCAAAGAGCACTAGTGTGGTCCAAGGCCCAAGAATTCCAAAGGCGACTATCAACAGCTGGTCCTCCATCGAAGAAGATGAGAGGGGGCGTCCAATTACCATGTGCTCAACCAAGGGGAGCCACTACCACACCTGAGGTGACTCCTCCTCAAACTAGGCGTGTTCGGCCATTCACCATTCGTCTTCCCAGACCAAGTATAGAAGGACCCAACTTGGTGTTTCCCCCCATTCCATCAGACTTGGAATTTCCACAGGGATTTACTCTCAATGACCTCACGGATGAAGAAGTTGCCAGACTGATCTACGAATCTAATCTTGAAACAGAAGAAAACCAGACCCAGGAACCACACCCCACCACAACAACACCAGCCTCGACACAACCAGTCGTCATAGAAGTCGAAGGAGATGAACAAGAGGCAGGAGGAGAAGAAGAAGAAGCCGACGAAGAACAATATCAAGAATATGATGAACTCTCAGAGCTAGCAAGTGCCCCAGCATATTCGGCACAAATAAAAAGATTGTACCAAACCATGAAGCGAGTTCAGGAACAACACAAAATGTCACTTGAATCAGGCAAGGTGCTCATGAGCCAACTATTGGCTGAGGAAGGTGTGGACGATATGTTTATCGAATCCATGAACCTACACGCAGAGGCAGTCGGCTTGGATGAGGCCATACATGAGGCCATGAAATACATTAATCGATTTGAGAAACGTGTGCCTGCCCGCCCTAGGCGATCTGGAAAACAAATACACATCAACGTATCAGAACCGGAAGGCAACACGCAAACAGAAGAACATCAGGAGGAACCACTCTCCCCACCCACCTCACCTCTCGCTACACAATTCACCTCACCAACCGGCACGACCACGCCCTTTTCTACCACTACCACAGTTGTCATGGGAATTCCTCTCTCTCCCGGTATCCAATTTGGAGGAGTTTCCATGCCCACCTTCACGACACTCTTCACAAATATCACTTCCACCCCACCCACTGTCCCCATCTTTACAGTCACACACACATTTGACACAATGGAAACATCACCCGCCACAGTACCACCCCCACCCCCCACACAACCTCAATCTCCCATACCCCCTCCACCAACTTCACCACTTGATTCCACAATATTCACAACTCCCTTCCCCATCCCCATTCCCCCTGCATCTTCATCTTTACCTACATCCTTTAATGTAAATAGTATATTCCTATCATTACATCAGTGTGTATATCAACTTCAGCGTGAGTACAGGGATCTCGAAGGCCGCCATCAACAGTTGACAACGAATCATCAGAACCTACAAAGACGACTCACAACACTAGAAGAAGAAAATGCGAAACTCAACCAGCGCTACACAACTCTCGAGCAAGCCCATCAAACACTCCTGGAGACACCCCAACCATCAGCAGAACCCGGTGTCAAACAACTTGAAGCCTTGCTGGAGGTGTACCAAACAGATAACCTGAGAGTCCGGTGAAATTTAACTCTACTTCGCAAGCATATGGCTACAGCACTTGAAGAAAATAAACGGTTGCAGAAACAAAATGAAGAAAACCTAGAAGCAGCCATGGAAGGGTCCCCCCATGAGATCGATCCAGAACAGTTCAAAGCGGTTCCCACAGAAACAATGAAAACCATCTTGGAAAGTTATGCGGATTTATTAGACGCACATGAGGATTTGGAAAGGGAATGAGATGAGCTACTTAGCCAGCTCAGGGAAAAGGAGGCTCCAACCAAGGTAATAGAAACGTTCTCGACTTCAGAGGAAGTAAAGGCATTGACAGAGCAGGTGGCTGAACTCCAGAAAAAGTTACTAGAATATGAAAGGCAGCCCTCCCCAGTTGTAGAACCCGAACCGGAGGATTTAGTACCCATTGAGGTGGATGAAACATATGAGGAACCATACGTTCCTATGCCAATGCCAGGTGGTGCACAGACCTCAGAAGGACTGGACACATTAGAAGTTGAAGTACCTGAATGGCTCCAAACACTCGAGAAGACAGCAACAACCCATGAAGATAGAGTGGCCATTCAAATCCAATCTATGGCAAAGTTAGAAGACATCATCATTAAGTCTGAATACTTTCGAAGCATGTCTCATCATAGATGGATCCGCACCAAGGATGATCAATATGTGCCATATTGTGTGCTCCTTGCAGATTACAATGCAGAGATTCAACGCAGTTGTGCCAAACCTCCAACTTTTGCCACACAATTTGGGCCAGAGGATATCCCAGAAAGTGCAAAGAAAGGCTCCATTTATCAACCAACCTAGAGAATCCATCTTCTTGAAACCTACCCGGAAATGGTTCGTACCTGGACTAACATGCCCCTTTTTATTAAATACAATCCTTGTTATGTTCCAGTATTCCGCCGGCGCACTTGGCCAGAGTTTACAATTGTTGTCAAGATCGTCAAGGGTTGTGCAAAGTGGTTAAATTATGTTTATCTAGCACCGCCACAAGGCCCTCCCACTGTAAATTACATGATTTCTACCATCAGACACTGGAGCACTCGATTACGGAATACCCCCGATGTGATGGCACAAATGTGTATGAAAATCTTTGAACTAATGCTACTCACCTTCAGGACGTTCAAGAATATTAAAGACCCCCACTTCTCAGGTGTCGGATTTCTTACAGGAAATCAAGATCTGGTATACGACATGAGCACAACCCCATCCATAGAGGTAATATATGCTTGGCACGCCAGAATAAAGTACCTCCCAGCTTGTTTTAAACAGACAATCGAGGAGATGTTCATAACGGGATTTTGGGAGTATCACTCAGAAATATTTGTACCCAGGCCCTCACATCTCCTCCACTTATTTGCTGTGGAGAGAACCATCTATTCAGAACAACTGCGGGTGCCACATCCGGACGTACCAGGACCAGTGAATTGGGATGCATTATTAACAAATCTAGCACGGGGGCTCAGATTAGAAGAACATCACCTCGCTTTCGACGTTGTCCAATATTACGTTCAACGAGCATCTAGACAAGGGTCTGTCAGGGGCGACAGACGCGAGAGTGGGGGGGGGGTGTTGGCAGCAGTCAGGGAACCGAAGGAGCCACAAGACAAAGAGGGTCGGAACAAAGAGATAGCACAAACAGACACAGTAGCCAAAGAAGATCTGGCAAGTAGGCCATCTAAATTTTTCAGACATCAAGGAGTGGAGCACACAAGAAGAAAGAGCAAGGAGGGAGCTCAAAGATGTGTACGACAAATCAACAGAGGAAATCCCTACACAAATAGTGATTTTAATCACTAAAAACCATTGTAAATACCATTTTGTATTTTTGTAGCTCCATTTTGTGCAAGCGAAGGAGTCCTTGAGCTTGAGGAGCCTTAGAAGTGCCTACATATCCATTTTCGTATTTTTTAGACTCCGTTTAAGCCCTCAAATTGGCCCTGGAACCTAATTTTTAACTAGGCCGGACACTAGGTCTGGACAGGGCCAAAACCTAGTCAAAAACTATAAATAGAGCTAGAGAGCTCATTTTTTAGGTTAGATTGTAATTGAAATGAACTTGTAAGAGCTTTTTGAAAGTAATCTAAGAACTCCATTGCTTCTCACTCTTTGTCTTGTTGTGTGTGCGCGTGTGTGTGTATGTGTGTGCATGCTTGTGTGCTTCTCACTCACGCACTTATGCCTCCACTTGCTCGTGGTCTTCATACCATCCTCACGTCTTCCCGGATTGACATTAAAGGAGGTGCTACTCATCACTGAGCTACATATATCAATCCTTGTTAGAGTTGCATAGTTTAGACTTCCAACTATGCTTTGGTATCCTCCAATGTCTTCAAGCAAATCACATTCATGAGCACTCAATTTATGATTTACCTTCATAGGGGCGCTTGTAAATTCCAGAATTTGTATAGAACAATTCAACTCCATGAAAATACTTTAGAAGCCCTAGTTTGCTGATTTTGGTCTTGTGCATCATTTGGTTCTTGATGTGTTCGATGCCATTGGCATCACTTCCTATAAGAATGATGTAATCAACATACACACATAAATATATCAATTCTGAGTTGCTTCTCTTGACAAAGAGAGAAGAATATACCTTGCTAATGATAAATGATCTTGAAGATAGGTAGTTAACCTATGATTCCATGCCCTAGGTGCATGCTTCAAACTATAAAGAGCTTTGTTCAATTTGCACACATAATTTACCTTGCTTGGGTCTTCATAGCCAAGAGGTTGAGCCATGTAAACCTCCTCTGAAATCCAACCATTGAGAAAAGCATTTTTCACATCCAATTGATACATATTCCAATTCCTAGATGTACCACACTTACCAATACTCTGATGCTTGGCATTTTAGCCACAAGTGCGAATGTTTCCTCATAATCAACTCCTTGGGTTTGTGCCTAACCCTTATCCACAAGTCTATCTTTATACCTATTTATGGATCCATCTGAGTTTCTCTTGATTTTGTAAATCCATCTAGAACCAATTACCTTCATTGATGCATTCCTTGGTACTAGCTCCCAAGTAGCATTCTCTTGGAGTGCTTCTATTTCTTCATCCATAGCTTCCTTCCATTCTGCCTTAGTCTTTGCCTCTTCATATGAAGTAGGTTCTTCAAGTGATAAATCCTTAGCAAGATAAATGGAATGCTTAGTAACTAATGAAATGTCATACTCATATCTGATTGGCTTCTTGCTCTCCCTTTGTGATCTCCTTAGAGCTTGGTTGGATGATTCATATAAGTCTTCCAACCCCTTTATCTTGGCCTTGCCCTTTGATTTCCATGCCTTGAACTCCTCCAAGTTGATGGTGTCCTCATCGTCTCATTTGATGTCTTTAATGTGGCTTGGCGTCTTCTTGGTGATGCTTGGAAATTACTCTTCCAAGTCATATGGCAACTCAACCTTCGTGCATTCACTTTCAAACCAAGAATCATTATCATCAAACACAACATCTCTACTGACCATAAATCCTTTGTTGGATGGATTATAAAACTTATATCCTTTCTGATTTAAATCATACCCTATGAAGAAGCACTTTTCTGCCTTAGAGTCTAGCTTACCTCTAATTTGAGATGGAACATGCACATAAGCAAGACATCCAAAGATTCTACAATGATCAAGTGATGGCCTTCTACCATGCCATGCTTCATATGGGGTCATCCCATCAAGTGATTTGGATGGCAACATGTTAATAAGATAGGTGGCAGTAGATACACTCTGCCCACAAATAATTAGGTAACCTCTTTTCATTACACATTGATGTAGCTACTTCCACAATCAACCTATTTCTCCTCTCTGCTACCCCATTTTGCTCAGGGGTATACCTTGTAGTAATCTCCCCTTTGATACATTTGTCTTGCAAGAATGCATCAAATTCATTGGAGAAGTACTCACCTCCTCCATCTGACCTTAGTCTCTTTAGGCTTCTTCCTATTTGGTTTTCCACTAGTGCAAGATACTTCTCAAAGCAACTGAACACTTCATCTTTATGTTTCATAAAGTACAAGATAGCCCACCTATTGAAATCATCAATGAAAGAAACATAGTACCTTGAGCCTGAAATTGAAGAGTCCTTGCTTGGTCCCCACACATGTGTGTGGACAAGCTCCAAGTAATCCTCATCTTTAAGAAGGGTAACCTGTGTGATTTACCAAACTAACACGCACCACATTTATAGATCATGTGTTGCTTGGATACATTAGGTATCCCAAGAACACATTGATCTCTACATATTTGCTTCAAGGTTCTCTCACCAATATGCCCTAACCTTTTATGCCAAATCTCAAGCTTTGGCAATGTTTGATCTTTGTAATTATAAAGTGCAATGTTTCTAGTGTCCTCAAGTTCAAATGTAAATAGTTACTTGTTTTTTCTCCCGTGGCAATTTTCGTGAATCCATGTTGGGGGTCCTCCACAAAGGCTCCATATTTGTTGAAACCAGTCTGCAAACCTTTTCCACTATCTGTCCAACACTCATCAAATTCTTGGTGATTGTAGGTACATAGAGAACCCTGTTCCATAGATTTCTATTCCCATTAGAAGTTTTGACATTTCCTATCTTGACCACTCAATGTTTTGTGTCATCACCCCCTTGGGCTCCTCAAGATAAAAAAGAGGAGCTACATTGCCTGCTACATGGTTTGAACAACCTGAGTCAATATAGAAGAGGTGCTCATCATTCCTACCTTGTTTTGATGTCATATTTATAATGAGAAGAGAATCCTCTTGATCCTCTGTGTAATTGTTGTATTCCTTTCTTGATTTGTATCCTCCTTGATAGTTGTTATTGTAATTGTTGTTGTAGTTGTTTTTGTAGCCATGGTTTTTGTTTTGTTTTGGACTCCAAGTTGTCCTCTCCAATCATGAAGTAACAAAGAATCAACAAATCATCTTTATTTTGTCAATCCTAGGAATATCCATAAGACCACAGCCCCTTCAAGATAATAGATTCAAGGAAATAAGAGATTAATGGCTGGATTGCTGAGAGAAATTGAAGATGAAGAGAAAATCTAGGGTTTACCATAACTAAGGCAAATCTCCATCATTTTCTATGATCTTTATGTCAAAACCATGCCATTTCATTAGCAGAATACAAATATGAACTCAAAATTGAAAAATATCACCTGTATCACAGAGACGAGACAATCGCGATTCTGTACCATCAGACGATTTTCACAATTTTGGAACTTTCTTCAGTCCTTTTCCACTCATTACAGCAATAGGCCTCTCTCTTCATACAACTCACTCAGTAATACACAAATGTAACTCACAAATCTCCATGATTAAGCAAGAAACAAGCTCACACATCAAAGAAAATACACTCAACAGGAGAAAACACGATTTCAGCAGAAACTCTTTCTTCTCTATTGATAGCTTGAGCAAATGATTAACCAACCCCTCCAAAATAGAGAAAATTGACTTATATACATTTTCAAGTGTCCCTTTTCACACTTGAAATGAGGTCTTTTTCTCTAATTTTCTAAAAATATGCTATCTAAGAGTTTCTAAAAATTCTACAAAAATTACATGAGGTCCTTGACTACATAAGGAAGACTCTTCCTTATTTTTACAACCATTGCATAAATATTCTACAAGTTTTTTGGCTTTTTACTAATTTTTTACATCAAAAATGCTTTCCAAAAATACACCTTCCAACATCCTTCCCCTCCTAAGCCTTTTGGCTCCTGACGAAAGATTTTTCTGCTCCTCTACTTTGATCACTTTTCTTCATTTCTTCTTTCTTTGATATACCTGTGACAGTAAATCATGGCTTTTTCTTTCTGTTACATTTAAATTGTTGACCATCTCGAACAAGGCTTTTCTCCATTGTATTGCAGCTTCAGGTTTGTCAATAACGTCCTTTTTCAAGTATTCTGTATAAGAGGCTTCATAGGCAGTAAGTCTGGATTTAGTAACAATTGATAATTTCCCAAAAAATTCTGATTCTCGTTCAAAAAACCCATAGTCAAACGCATCCTCAAAAATTTGCAAACAGTGGCTGCCCAAAAATACTATTCTGCTATAATAGGCCATTAGACATATCCTATCAGGTGTCTCACTGAGATCAAATAATAGAGCATCTGTTGGAGAATTGAATCCAATGTAATTCAAAATTCTGACATCCGTATCTGTGTATGTTTCTATGCAGGCTAGAATTAACCTCATTATTCTGACAAGTAATATACAAGCAGGGTCATTAACATCTTCGTATGTTACTATAACCGACTCAGCAGTGTTCACCATGTAACTTTTTGTAGGCCAAGTTCCTGCCTTTGGACCTGCTATTTTTGGAAAGTTCAGCCATTTTGCTGGAATCTGCCCTGTTTTTCTTCTTTCCCAAAAAACAGTCCACTCCCTTCTTCTGGCCACGGGGCAATAAGCTGGATTAATCTTTAAGTGTAGAGGTGCCTCCTTCCAGATTCTCCTACACTCTTTATTGGCATCCAACCATTTATTCCTCCATTTTGGGTTAGCTTTTTCAAATAATTCCTTTGTAACATTAATATCCTCTTCATATTCAAAATATTGATTTGGAGATAATTCCACTCTGGCCAACTGATAATTCTTTATGCTTTCCAATATCATACAAAAAGGAATTCCTAATCCATCTGCAGCCCAATGGTGCTGATCTGGATTGATGCCTTTGTTTAAAGCAATTGTGACAATCTGGTTTTCATAATCATCATGCATTTTTCTCATAAACTCCATTCTTGATTCTCTGCTGGTCAGCAACTTCTGAACAAATTCCTCAGTGTATTCTTCCTCAGATCTTTTGACTACTGCTTCATAATTTTCCTGTTCTTTATCAGCATCTCCTGTTTCAAACTCTCTTGTATTTGTATCTTCTGCATGTGCCTGATTCTGAACCTCTTCCTGAGCTTTTGATTTCTCCAGTTGTTCCTGCAAATCTTCTAAGGTCATCCTTAAGCTTTTATTCTGAGTTGTCAAATCTTCTCTTTCTTTCATCCAGTCCATTCTTTCTCTTTCCAACTTGTCCTGCCAATCCTTCCTCTCTTGCTCTGTATTCAGAAACAACTTATTATACCCTCTCATGGCTGTAGCAGCATGTGTACTTGCTTGCTTTTCTAGTTCTTTGGCTTCCTTTAATTCTTCTTGGAGTTTCTGAATTTCTTTATGCATTTCATGTTTTTCTTCCTCTGTCAATTGGGCAGGTTTACTTCCATCTTTTACTAGGCCTTCTTCTAGCAGCAACTTATTAATATCTTCATGGGCCCTAGTCAAAATTTGATATGAGGTTTGTAGTGTTCTGTATCTTCCTCCTATGGTTTTTAGTTCCATTTCCATCTTGGCATTCTGTTCTGATAACTTCACACTCTTATCCTCCAAATATTGTATTTTGTTCTGCTTCTGAACTTCACTTTCTTCCAAAGCAATTATTCTATTGACATACTCTTCATTTTTCTTCTGAATTGACCTCAGTTGTTCTGTCATCTGCTCCTTTTCCTTTCTGTGTTCTTTGATAATCATACTCCCTTTCTCAAATTCAGATTCAGCCACCATGCCTGATATGATCATATTTCTGCTAGATGGTCTGAACTGTTCAATATTACTTATGATCATCTGACAAGCTGCTCTTATACTCTTGGGTATCCTTTCCAGACCTACTTCCATTTCTGTCTGTCTGATTTCAATTTGCTTGTCTTCTTTACCCTCATCATCCTCTTCTGCTACTGTTTCATCATCTACATCCTTAGTATCCAGTTCTTCATCACTGTAATTATCATTCTCCGTCTCCTGATTAGTATCATCTTCTCCATAAACTAGTGCTTGATTTTTTGTCTCCTTCTGACCTGATAACTCTGAAGTCCTTATTTCTTCTAGTGAACTTCTTCCTTCCATTACCTGTTGCTTTTCTGTTCCTTCCAGATCTTGTATCTCATTTACCTTTATTAGAGTTCCCTGACTTTTGTCTAACTCTTCTCCAACATGATCCGTTGAGCCTTCATGATTTGCTCTTCCTGCCCCATTCTTTCCTGAACAGATATTGATTCAATTTTTTCCACACAATTAATCTGAACATTATTTTTCTGAAATGCCTGTCTTTCTGTTTCTTGGGCTATATCTGATTCATTTGTATGAGAATTTTTTATCTGATCATTACTCCCCTTATTTGTGTATTCTTGATCTTGCTCCTTAATGTCCATAAAGTCTGCTTCTACCTCTTGTTCTTGATCATTCTTGGATGTAAATTCCCCACTGCTTTTTATATCCTGCAGCACATCCTTTATACTTTGAACAATTCCTTCCTCCATTACCTGTCCCAAGACCTCTTGAGCACTCTTTTCTGGTTCTAACTTCTTGATTTCCTGCTCTTTAGGTGCATCCTTCTGCTGAATAATTGAACTGCCGAATACCTTCTTTGCTAGTTCCTCTAAACTTGCATTCAATCTTGCATTCAATTGGAATTGTGTCTGTGAAGACTTGGTCCATATTGAATTTTCATCAACCTTCATTATTCCAGAGCTATCTTCATCTCTCCTCTGGTTTTCCTCTTCTGTCATTCTGGCCTTTCCTTTCAACAGTCTTCTTTCTTCTTCAGCACTCATCTGTTGGACAGTTTCTTCATAAGTCTGCCTTTCTTTAGACTTCTTGCTTGTATCCTCAGGTGTCTTCACTTTTTCTACAGCCTGTATAGCTACATTAGGAGTGTTGGGTATTGACAAGTTTAAACTTTTTAACAGAAAACTCTCAATGTCGCTATCTGAATCAGATGAGAATCGTGAAGATCCTCCCACTTCTTGTTCTGTAGGCTTTGATACTTCCATCACTGAGGTAGACTTCTGAGTGGCTTCAATGACTACTGCTTCTGTGTCTTTAACTGTTGTAACTTCAACTACTGCTTTTTCTTTTCCCTTCTTGACTAGTTTCTTCTTTTGGATTTGCTTTTTTGGCACTTTCTTTTTTACCACAACAGTAGTCCTGGCCTCTGGAGGTCCTTGCAACTCTTTGAAATACGCCAGCAACTCTACTTCCTTCTTCACAAATATCTCTTCAGTTTCAGCTGCCATCATTTCTTCATGTAATGCTTCATAGTGCTCCACCTCTTCTTGGATCCAGTCTGTAGCTTTGCATGAAAAATCTTCCAACATTTTTTGATACTGCGCCTCATACATAGCTCTTTTGTTGTTTCCTTGGGTGAGATAAGTATAAAGCTGTTCTTTACTCGTCTGTGGAGGGTGAGGTTCATTGGAGGATTGTACCTTTTTCTGTGCTGCCACATGTTCCTCTCTTGTTTCTTCTGCCTGTTCTAATTCTACTTTTCTGGGATCCAACTTTCTCTTCTTTACTGGAATCACTTCCTCAGATATTACTTTTCTCTTCATTCCTGTTCCCCTCATGCGAGTTTGTCCTTCTGATCCTCTTTCAATTATTTTTCTTGGAGGACTTTTGATTCCTGACATCAGATTTCTGAAGTACTGTGCTTCAGGAGCTAACTTTAACTGTTCTTCCATTCCTAGAACATGATAAATGATTCTTGCCAAATACTGGGCTCCATTCATGAATTTCTTCTGCTCCCAGTGTTTTGCTGCTTCCTTCAGATGTTCATGGATGTATGGTGAGACATCCATTACCCCAAATGGCTTGGTTCTATCTTTGTTATTGAACATCAATAGAGTTACTGACTTATGAGGCATGGTGTACCTTGGTAATTTTGGAAAACAAAAGAACTGTAAGAACATTCTTATAGCGTATTCTTCATTTTCTCTTCCTTTGAAGTCAGTGAACTTTGCATATCCAGTGTAAGTCTCCTTATTCTTTTTGACAAAACTTTGGTCTAGTTTGGTGCCCATTGGATAGAACTGTAAGGCGGCTCTGATATGTTCTGCTTTGATAACTACCCGTGCCTCCTGATTGTCCTTGTCCTTCACTTTGCATCTGAAGTAGGCATCATTACCTTTCCCTACTTCCTCCAAACTACCCATCACTTGAGCTACTCTTTCAAAGTCAATAAAGAAAATAGGTTCTTCCAAGAGCTTGTGCAATCCCACAGCTTTCCATCTCTTGATGTTGACAGAAGTTTTCTGAAACCTGTAAAATTCCTGGCACAGCATAGTGTACTTATATCCTCCCACTGCTACTGTGAAGATGTGCTGTCCTATTACTCCCAGAATTTCTTTAAGTTCTTTTGCTACTTTTTCAGCTTCTGGGATTTCTTGGTCTTCTTCTGAGTCTAGGTTCACCTGTTCCTCAGCTGCATCACTATCCAAAAACCAGTGTCCTCTGGACAAAGTCACTGAATCAGCTTTGAAGTCATGGATTGTCAACTCCTTTGCATTCACCATTCTGTATTTATATATAAAAGAAAGAAAAACACTCTACCCACATGAGTCACAAGAATTCACAAAAAAATACTATCTTCTTCTAGAATATTACTGATATATAAAAAATAAGAAAGACAAGTTCCAAGCAATTTTTGCTTTTCCCAAGAAACTCAATTTTAAGTGAGCAATACAGGTGTAGCAAGATATCTATTGTGCTCTCTTCAATTGTCACTTCCTTGCTCAAAAAACAATTCCTGAATAGAAAGATGATGTTGGAAAAGATGATTAATGAAGAAGCTTGAAAAAGTAGTGATCAAAAAAGATGATCACAAAAAATTGAACAACAGTAATGCAAAACAACTTTTTTCCATAATAAATTACTCTCTCCCTCCCTATATCTTGCTTTGTGTTTTTTAATTTTAGAAAGAAAAGCAAGAAAATAAAATATATTTTCCTGGGTTTTTTTTTTTTTTTTTTCTGTCATCTTTCCTTCCCCTCCTAATTTTCTTCTAAAGGGAAGGAAGGAAATACTTTTTTGTCATTTTCAAAATTCCAAAGATAGGTCCACTGTGGATTATCCCTCTTCCATTGACCCAATTCTGATTTTTTCACCCAGTAATGTTTTACTCCATTTGTCCTTTTGTTATAGAAATATCCATGCTCTGTAGATGAACATTTTGTGGCATTTTTTGGCTTCCATATCCATTTTGTTCTAATTTCCTGTTTTGGTGAGCAATATCTGTGCATTGCCTGTTTCCATATTCCTCTTGTTCTGATTTGTTGATATTGTAAATTTGGCAATAATAGTCTTCTTTGTTTTATCTCCTCATCCACCTTTACTCCTTCAGTCTTTTGCTGGTCCTGAGTGTATGAAGCTTGATCACTTTGTATTGACAAGATGTTCCTGTCCTCCATTGAGAAAGTAAATCCTTCGAGATCTGGGTCATGAACATCCATATGAACTACTTGTTCTTCATTACTCAGAAAGAACATTAAAAACTTTTTGTCCTTGATGGTCAAATTAAGCTTCATTTTTTCAAAATTTAAGATGACTTTACCTTGTTTGAGCCATGGTTGCCCTAAAATCAGCTTTTCAGCCATTAAATGGTCTGGCCATTCTTCACAATCTATCTCCATATATTCATTATTAAATTTAACTTTAATAGAAAGTGAAGATATGCTCTGAATCCTTTTCCCTCCCAGGGTTTTGATCAAAATTCTGCTTTCAGCTCTCTTAAGGTTAAACTTATTGACCAAGGCTGAGCTAATTAGATTCACTTGAGCTCCTGAATCTATCAAAACCCTTATGTTTTCATTCTGATAATTCATCATAATCAAAGGCAAATGTTCTTTTTGTTTTAGAGTGTTTTCACATAAGCACACTTGTTTTAATTTTCTAATTCTCTCTTTGGCTTCTAGTTGAGCCTCCTTTCTAATACTTTCTTCTTCTTTTTTCCTGTTTTGGGCCTTTTGCAATCTTCTCCATTCATCAGTAGTTAATGGGCACTCATACCTCTTCACTCTACATCCACTTATGAAATTTGGCATGATTTCCCCATCAATGTTGGCTAATTGAATAGCTCCACTTTTGCTTATCTGATGTATGATATATGGACCATGACCTTTTTTCTGAAACTTTTTCTGATGTTCCTTAATTGTGTAAGCTAAGACCAGGTCTCCTTCTTGTAGATCTTTGTCTTTTATGTGAACATCATGATAAGCTTTTTGTCTTTTCTTGTTTGTGTATATACTCATCACTGCTTGGAGTCTCGATGCTCCCAGCTTTTCCAAATCTATGACTCTCTCAGATAATTCATGTCCTGTCCAATTGTATTGGCTACCCACCTTCAATGTTGGAATAAGAAATTCCATGGGTAAAACTGCATTCTGGCCATATACCAAATTAAATGGTGTAGTCCCTAAAGCCGTTTTGTATGCCACTCTATAAGCCCAAAGAACATGATTAAGTTGAGAATCCCAGTCGTTTCTGTTTGTGTTGACTAATTTGGACAATACATTGCAAAGTACTTTATTAGTACTTTCTGCTAACCCATTGGCTTGTGGGTGATATGGGGCTGACTTATTATGACTAATCATGAAATAATTGGTCATGTTTTCTATGATCTGATTCAAAAAATGAGTTCCCCTATCACTTACCAATTCAATTGGTAGTCCAAATCTAGTGATAATGTTTTCATACAAAAATCTAGCAGTGGTGTGAGCATCATTTCTTCTAGTAGCTTTGGCCTCAGCCCATTTTGTCAAATAATCTGTAGCTACTAGTATGTATTCTGCATGAGATTGTCTGGCTGGAGGATGTATTGGTCCAATAAAATCCAATCCCCATTTACTAAAAGCTCTGGCTGAAATTAAAGGAATTAATGGCATGTTATCTTTTTTGTTTGGTTGACTCACCCTTTGACAGACATCACATCTTTTTACATAAGTTTTAGCATCGGGAAATAGGGTTGGCCACCAAAAGCCAGAATATAAGATGAGTTTGGCTGTTCAATCACTTGAGAAATGTCCTCCAGCTACTCCCGAGTGTGCCATTTCCAACATCTCTAAATACTTTTCTTCTGGAACACAAATTCTCAGATATCCATCCATTCCTCTCTTGTATAATTGTTCTCTTATGAGTTGATATTCCTCTGAGATCACTTGTAGATTTCTTGAATCAGCACCAGCTATTACCTGTTTTCCTTTCTCCTTTCTCTTCAACTTCTCAACAATGTTTTCACTCCATTCAGGGTTTTTCTGAAACCAATATAAAGTTATTAATTCTGATTTCTGCAATGTTTGACATTTTTGACAGTTATCAATATATCTCTCCACATCTTGAATCTTATTTGGCCAATGTACTCCCATCCTATTAAGGTTACTTAGAGTGACAATCGTGGAAGCATGAGTACATGGATTCCAGCAATGAGCTATCCTTACATATTCATGTTGCTCCTCTTCTGGAGTACAATATTCCAATATACCTGATTGATTGAGGTGATACAAATGTCCAGCTAACAGCATGAAATTCCTGCTTTGTAACACCAAATGTGTGTTATTTGCTAATGACCTACAAGGTCCCATGGTTAACAAAGGAATTAATGACATGGACCATTCAGGAACACTTTCTACCTTGAATAAGTATGTATCTGGCAAATCATCATCTATAGGTGAACTAGGTTCCTTTGACTGGATTCTTGACAAATGATCTGCCCTCAAGTGTGTTTTTCCTTGTCTAACCACCACCTCAAATTCAAATTCCATTAGTAAAAGAAACCATCTTACTATTCTTCCTGTATGACATGGTTTATTTACTAAATAGAGTAGAGCTTGATGATCCACAAAGAATTTAAACTTGTTGGCCAATAGATAATGTCTGTATTTTTTGACAGCAAAGATCATTCCCAATCCTTCTCTCTCAGTGGTTGTGTAATTTCTTTCTGCAATGTTTAATTGTCTACTTGCATATGCTACTGGGAAATCTAATTTGCTTCCTTCTATAGGTTGTGCTAACACACATCCCAGAGCATAATTTGAAGCATCGACATGTACATGAAAGATTTTATCCCACTGAGGTGTTTTTAAAATTGGTGCTGTCACCAAACAAGTTTTTAATATTTCAAATGCTTGGTCACATTCTTCAGTCCACTCAAACTTTGTGATGAGGGCATATAAGGGCTTGGCTATATCAGCAAATTTGTGTACAAATTTTCTGTAGTACCCACAATGTCCCATAAAGGTTTGGAGTTCCTTCACATTTGTAGGTCTAGGAAGCTCTATTATGGCTTTTATTTTCTTCTCATCAGTAGAAATTCCATTTTTTGACACTATGTGACCCAACATTCTTCCTTGTCTGACATAGAATACACACTTTTCAGGATTTAAGCATACTCTATATGTCCTGCACTTCCTGAATATTCTTTCCAAATCTTGTAAATGATCTTGTCTTTTTAAAGAAAAAGTGCACAGATCATCTACATAGATCTCCATCACATTTCTCAGGAATTCTTTGAAAATATGACACATCAACCTTTGAAAAGTTGCTGGGGCATTAGTCAATCCAAAGGGCATAACCCTAAAAGCATAAACCCCCCATTCTGTAGAAAAGGCAGTCTTATGTTGGTCCTCTAAGGCTATAGGTACTTGATTGTATCCTGAGAAACCATCTAGAAAACTATAGACTTCCTTTCCTGCAACTCTCTCAAGAAGATGATCTGTTATTGGCAGTGGATAACTATCCCTTATAGTTGCTGCATTCACTTTTTTCAAGTTGATGCATACCCTAAGTTTTCCGTTCTTTTTTGGCACCACAACTATAGGTGATATCCATTCAGTATACTCTATTTCATAAATGAAATTAGCAGCCAACAACTTGTCAATTTCTTCCTTTATTTTGGCAGAGTATTTATCATTAAATGTATAATGTCTCTGTTTGCTTGGTTTTGCATCAGGTGTCATAGGTATCTTATGCTCACAAATTTTTGGATCAATTCCTTTCAAATCTTTATAACTGTAAGCAAATACATCCCTATAGTTCTTTGCCAGGTTCCTTAATGCTTCTTCTTCTTGTGATGTCATGTCATCAGCTATTACTATTTGTCTCTCTTCTCCTTCTTCCTGTGTAATTACAATTTTCTTTGTTTGTTCTTCATTATCATATGCTTCCCCTTTCTTCTTCTCTCTTTTTGGTTTCATTTTCAGAAGTAGTCTGTCTTCTACTTCATAAGTTTTAAAATTTGCTGGTACATCAAAGTATTGGTCTCTGTTTATCTCTTTCTCTTTCTTTTCTTTTTCCTGGTCTCTTTCTATTTCTTTGTGTTTATGTTCCTTGTATTTGCCTAAGATTTTGTCTTTGATTGCATCCTCAGCTTTTACTGTTTCCAAATACTGTGATTTTCCTTCTTTTAATATCATTTCTTGATTTTGATCCTCTTCTGTTTTTGATACTCCTATCATGTGTATACTAATGTGGAAAATATCAAATCCTTCCTCATTTTGGAATTCCACTCCCACATATTCCTCACTGGCCAAATCCATGGTAGCTAAGATTTGATTCCATCCATAAGGCTCAAACTCTTCATCTTTGAATTGTTGAGGCACATAACTTTCATCTTGTATTTTTCTTTCTTCCACACAATCTTCTCTTCTTAACTTTCTTTTCCTATTTGTGAGATTTCTTATTATGTTACACTTCCAAACTGCTGATTCACCCTCTTCCTGATCCTCCCTTTCTGATTCTTCACTTTCTTGTTGATTTTGATGTATTTTATACCATTCTCTTGGAGATATATCACAATAGTGGCCATTTCTTAAGTTTACTCTTGTTATTCTTCCCTGGCTCTGAAGATACAAACAATCATTACCCCAATCTTGTACAATTTGCATTTGTCTCAAGAAAGGTCTTCCTAGGATAATTTCATAAGATGTGGATTGTGGAAATTCTACTATAGCAAAGGTGTGCTCTATTTCTATTCCACATATATCCACAATTACTTTTTCCCAAATACCTAGGGGTTTTTCTATATGTCCATCTGCAAGTTGTAATCTCATTTTAGTGGGTAGTAATTCCTTTCTTCCCCATTTCTCCCAGGTTTGTTTAGTCATTATGGCCACTCCTGATCCACTATCCAAAATAGCTTTAGCTGAATTTTTTCCATAATGTAATTTTAGAGTTGAATTTCCTTCTTCTCCTTCACAATATCCTCCTATTTTGTCAATAGGAATATACCATAGTTCCTCTAATTCTTGTAATGGTGAATGAAGGTTTCCAGATATTGTTTCTCCTTTGTTCATCTTGTTTTGTAGGTGAGGATTTTGTTTCAACAAATTTTCCCATGTTGTATGACATGTAATGCTACAATGTTCATCTAAGATCATTTGGAATGTTATTTGTGGATTTCCTTCTTTACCATCTTCCTTGGTTTTTGTTTTTTCATGCTGTTCAATTGTTCTCCGAGAGCTGTCTTCTTCCCCTAATCTGAGTTGTGTTTCCTGGATAATTTGTTTGCATTTTAGCATCCTTTCATGCTCTAGATCCGGTATGGGATAAGCCATTGCATGATCTGCAGGGCTTGGTCCTTCTTGAATCCTTCCTTTATAGGCTTTGATTAGGGTATCTAGACTCTGAGAATTTCCTAATTCAGACAGATTCTGGGTCTTTTGAGGAGAAGTATGTGTAAGACAATAGTTACGCAATATAACACAGGAGCAATAGCAGAGAAGATAACAGATATAGGAGAATCTCAACAATTTTCTACTAGCAGCAAGTACAAAGATGATGGCGTTGTCCACCCGTGCGCTCTCAAGGTAGAGCTTAAATGGTGATCTAGACAACTCTAGATAGGGAGATACAAGGTAGAGGTATGCTGGCTCAACTCAATGTCTTAGGTAGTGCAGAAGTCATGTATATATAGGATCATGGGTGGCCTGCCATGGACGGCTATACATGGGCGGTAGAGCGTGGGCGGCCACTGCCCGCATAATTGCCATACACGGCTTAGACTGGTTGAACCGACCTAACAAATATAAATGATTTCTGACTCTGACAGGGAATATTCCATGGAATATTCCCTTTATCGTCGCGCCGGGAGCGCTGCCCCCGGACCCCCACCAGGGGGCCCGCTGGCCCCCTGGGACCCCCCAGCCAGGGGGCCCGCTGGCCCCCTTGGACCCCCCAGCCGGGGCTGCTCACCGCTGCCCCGGACCCCACAATTGGGGACCCTGGTAACTCCCTTTCTTTATAATATCTTACATGGTCCAATATGACCTTCATCCAACATTCAAGTTGGGATTCCCATCAATTGGGTAATGCACGCTTGGCTTCTCCTCATAAAGGGGGCCTTACAAAATGTGCATACAATCATGATGGGTAGACATTGATCATACTCTAACAGTATGTTTTGAATTTGATTGTTCCTGATTATCTTCTTCCAGACTTTTGCCCACTTTTCTTTTCTTTTCCCATTTCCCTTTTTGTCTATTTTTTTTTCCTTTTGATGTAGAACCCTCATTTTGTTCTTTAATTGTTCCTTGTTGTTTGGCTTGTGCCCTTGTTATGACATTAAGTTCAACTTGATCATTGTCACTCAATTCCTCTTGTTCCATAATTTTGACTGTTTTTAAAGGTATGTTATTAGGTGTGTTCTGTTGTTTTTGGGGATTTTTTGGACAGTCCTTGATCAGATGTTCTCTACCACAATCCTTACAATATGCTCCCTCTATTCTGAATGTTGGAGGTTGTGGACAATCTCTAATGAAATGTTCTCCCCCACACCTATAACATGTTATCTTTGGTCCCCCTTTGAATTGAGGTTTTTGATTGGACATGTAGTTGTTGGTAATGTACATGAATGTTGTTGTGTCCATTTCAATTTTTCCATTTCCCAAATCTAGGGCTTTAAGCTCAGGTTCTCTTATTTCATAATCTTCCCATTCTTCCTGATGTCCCTCACTCCATTGATACTCTTCCTTATAAGGTGATCTGAATCTTGAACTTCCTTCGTCAATGGGTGTATATTTGACTGGTACCACATTAGTTGGAATAGGAGGCTGTTGTCCTAATACTGGCCTTGGTTGCTCAGTATAACCTGATTCCCTCTGAGCCATGTAGTCTCTTTCCTTGACAGGTTGTTTGTTATAGAAGCATTCCTCCCTGGTATGGTTTGTCCATTTTCTCTCTAGTGTACAATACTTGAGTGTCTTCCTATCTTGTAAGTGTTGTGGCTTCTGATAAGGGCATTGTTGTGCCAGATGATTTTCTCCACAAATATAACATTTCTTATTTGTGTTTATCCTAGAGTTTATCAGATTAGTTTTAGTGCTTACCTCTAGGGCTTTAGCAATAGCCTGAGCCAACTCTTCTGCTGGAGGAATTTTGTCTTCATAAGATCTGGGTTGATCAAATGCTAACAAATCTTGACCTCTGTTGTCCTCCAAATCTATGGCTTCCTTAACACAGGCTGCTAAATCAAGACATCTCCTATAGTACACTAGGGTCCTTAATTGGGCACTTCTCAAACCCTCAATGAATAAGGATACTTGTTTTGCCATGGAAGGTACTTCTTCTCTTGGGCATCTATCAATGTACTGTTTAAACCTTCTGGCTGCTTCTCTAACATTTTCCTCCTTTTGTTGTTTGAAGCTGTGTATCAATGTGGCTGTACTATGTTTGATTCCAGTCTTAGAGAATTCACCAATGAAAGCTTCTAAGAAAGATTCAATGTCTAGGTACATTTCTTTTCTCAAAGGAATGAACCATGATAAGGCTGGCCCTGTTAGGGTTAGACCAAATGCCTCAAATTGCACCTTGTAATCTTCTACTTCCTCTGCTCTAATTAGTTGTCTAAATTCTGCAGCATGAGCATGAGGATCTGAATACCCCTCATATTGGTTCTTCATGCATTTGGCTACTTGGTATGGTCTAAGCATCCTACCCTGAGGTTGCCAATGAGGTCTTCTTCTGAGTGGGAAGTCATTGTATCCTTCTGGTTCTTTGTCAAAGGGATTTGGTGAAGCATGTGTTCTTCTCCCATGATGTTGCTCATTATTAGTGTAGTTTTCATTTGGTCTAGGTATATCTGGTTGTCCCATGTTATGTTCCCAAGGTCCCTTGTCAGCACATTGCCCTAGATCATTTGAATTTTCTGGGTCTTGAGAGAAGATGTATACACATCCTTGCCTGTCTTCATATCTTCCATCTTTGAATTGGGCTACTGGAGTTATATTCAGGGGAACTTCTAAATTTCTCAATCTAATGAGGAATTTATGCATTCCATCCTGATATACATAGGTTCCAAACCTATTTGTATACATGTATTTGAGGATGTTTCTAAAATCCCCAGTTTCTATTGACTCATTTGTTTCATTTAGGTTCTCCATGTTATTTTCTTGGCCTAAATTTCTTTCTGATCTTTTACTACTTCCTGGCTCTTTTTCCTTTCTTGTTAGGTCTTGTTTAGAAAGTGAATTTATTTTATTTCCAGACCTTAGTATCATTCAACTGTTTTTGACAAATTTCTAATACTCAAAAGAGTGTTTGTCACAGTTTCTTAACCACTGTATTGGTTTTTCCACAATTTTCTGTCCCAAACTGTGTGTGTTTTAATTTTCTTCCTAGGTTTTGTGCTTTTCACAACTTTCTGGTGAAAATCGTGTTTTTCACGATTTTATGATGCAATTAGACTTTCCCACGATTTTCTGTTTAGGTTTTGTTTTTCCACAATTTTCTATTTAGATTTTGTTTTTCCACGATTCTCTGTTTAGGTTTTGTTTTTTCCACGATTTTCTGATGAAAATCGTGTATTTCCGCGATTTTGTGGTCAAAATCGTGTTTTCCACGATTTTGTGTGAAAATCGTGTTTTTCACGATTTTGTGTTCAAAATCGTGTTTTCCACGATTTTATGTCAAAATCGTGTTTTTCACGATGTTGTGATCAAAATCGTGTTTTTCACGATTTTGAGTGAAGATCGTGTTTTTCACGATTTTGTGATCAAAATCGTGTTTTCCACGATTTTGTGTCAAAAATCGTGTTTTTCACGATTTTGTGTGAAAATCGTGTTTTTCACGATTTTGTGTGAAAATCGTGTTTTTCACGATTTTGTGTGAAAATCGTGTTTTTCACGATTTTGTGTTCAAAATCGTGTTTTCCACAATTTTGTGTCAAAATCGTGTTTTTCACGATTTTGTGTGAAAATCGTGTTTTTCACGATTTTGTTCCCAGACAATCGTGATTGCTCACAGATTGTAAAAAACACGATTTTCTTATGAAAATCGCATTCTGGGAATCGCGATGTTGATGGCACTCTTCACAGAATCGTGATTTTGAGTTAAAACTCAGAATCGCGATTTTGTCCAATTTTTGGCAGAATTTCAACTTATGCTTTTTTCAATATTTTTTCACCTATAGAATTGCCTTATCTAAATTTTAACATGCAATGAAGCAACTAAAGCAAAAAACAAATGATTCCTTAGTAAAAACTCACGAAATCAGAAAATCGCGATTCTGTCTTCCTCTGATTTTTTTCTATTTTTTGGTGTTATTTTTCTTTCAAAACCAAAAATATGTATTCAAATATGATGTTAGGATTCTTACCTTTCTTGCTTGGGTGCAAATGTTCCAAAGTCCACTGTTTTGCAGAAAGTCGCGATTCCGGCAGCTCTGCTCACTCTGTCTCTCCCTCACTCTCACTCTCAAATGAATTTTTTCTTCAATTATCTGTTTATATAGTGCTCAAAAAATCACGATTTTGTACTCAGAAAGTCGCGATTTTGTTCAAGTTTCAATTTTCCACACTCTTTCAATTATTCCTCTTCACTTACTCAATCCCCCTAATCTTCCTTACACTTCCTTATCTCAATGTACCCAAATTTACCATAGATTCCAAAAAAAAAAACTTTCTTTACAGAAAATCGCGATTTTGTTAGAGAATCGTGTTTTTTCTGTAGATCTTTTCTTGTGCAATTTTGAGTATTCTATGTCCTTGCCTTCTCTCAATAACCTTCACAACTTCAATACATGAATCACCTGAAATGTTATTTCAGAAACAACACTTTTTTACAGAAAATCGCGATTCTGTTCAGAGAATCGTGTTTTCTAATTTTTTGGGTTTTTTTGATAAACTTTTTTATTTTTCAAACTTTTCTTTCTCTTTGTTTTGCTTCAATTCCTTCTTTTCCTTGTAATTCACTCTACTCCTGAACTTTTGCACCAAAATCACAATCTTCCTCAAAAAATCGCGACTTTGTGCAGAAAATCGTGTTTTTCTCTATTTGTGATTTTATGCCAATTTGAGTAGTTTTTTCTTGCTGATTACCTTCAAGACCCTTCAACAACTTCAATTCATCTTTCACTTGAAATGTTATTTCAAAATCAATCACTTTTTTCAGAAAGTCGCGATTCTGTGTAGAGAATCGTGTTTTTTAATTTTCTGGTTTTTTGACCCCCCCTTTTTTTTTTTTTTTTCAGTTTTCCTCAATCACTCCTATCCACAACACCTCACTTCAACTTTTTATCAAGAAAAGAAATTTGTTTGATTGTTTTTTATGAGTTTTATGAATTTGTTTGGTATTTTTGCCCTAAAAATAAAGGTGAACACTTTACTTAGGGTTTCTGGTTTTGGAGATCAACTGATCCCTTGGTTCTTGATTGGTTATGAGTTTCTATGTCCTTAGCTATCACTAAAGTGCAAAAGAAAATTTCTCAAGTGAAAATGTGTTATGGAAGGCAAACGATTTTTGTAAAGATAAACTCAATCATATGTTTTTTTTTCAAAATGCAGAACAACTCAAGATTTAATGCTCAGATTTGGTCAACAACTGAATCCCTCATTCTTTCATCTAGCTACTTTAACTATCCTTTCCTTAATATCACCATGTTATCTTCCCAAGATCACCCATGGTGTCTAGTACTTGGGCAAAAAGAAATCTAGAAATGCAAGAATAGATTCAAGTTACCTCCATCTTCAGCTTCTTGGCTCAAATCCTCCACACACCTGCACTTTTACTTCACCAAAATGATGAGCAACTATCAATTTACAAAGATTTCAGCACTTCCACTTCTACAAGACATCCATTGCTTTCTTCTTCCCTAAAGACAAACAATGATATCTACCTATTCATGTGCACTTTTACTAATTGATGAGCTTTACCTTGTTCACCATCATCAACTGAAGATCCAGCGAAGGTCCAACTTCAAAGAAGTTCTTGGAATGTTCCCCAGCAACGGCGCCAAAAAATGTTTTGTTTTGGACTCCAAGTTGTCCTCTCCAATCATGAAGTAACAAAGAATCAACAAATCATCTTTATTTTGTCAATCCTAGGAATATCCATAAGACCACAGCCCCTTCAAGATAATAGATTCAAGGAAATAAGAGATTAATGGCTGGATTGCTGAGAGAAATTGAAGATGAAGAGAAAATCTAGGGTTTACCATAACTAAGGCAAATCTCCATCATTTTCTATGATCTTTATGTCAAAACCATGCCATTTCATTAGCAGAATACAAATATGAACTCAAAATTGAAAAATATCACCTGTATCACAGAGACGAGACAATCGCGATTCTGTACCATCAGACGATTTTCACAATTTTGGAACTTTCTTCAGTCCTTTTCCACTCATTACAGCAATAGGCCTCTCTCTTCATACAACTCACTCAGTAATACACAAATGTAACTCACAAATCTCCATGATTAAGCAAGAAACAAGCTCACACATCAAAGAAAATACACTCAACAGGAGAAAACATGATTTCAGCAGAAACTCTTTCTTCTCTATTGATAGCTTGAGCAAATGATTAACCAACCCCTCCAAAATAGAGAAAATTGACTTATATACATTTTCAAGTGTCCCTTTTCACACTTGAAATTAGGTCTTTTTCTCTAATTTTCTAAAAATATGCTATCTAAGAGTTTCTAAAAATTCTACAAAAATTACATGAGGTCCTTGACTACATAAGGAAGACTCTTCCTTATTTTTACAACCATTGCATAAATATTCTACAAGTTTTTTGGCTTTTTACTAATTTTTTACATCAAAAATGCTTTCCAAAAATACACCTTCCAACACTTTTCGCCTTGATTATGGTTGAATCTTTCTCTTGATTGTGTGTAGCCACCTCTTTGATATCCTCTTTCTCTCTGATTCTTGAATGTCCTATAGCAATGATCTATAGTGTGATTAGACACCACATATGTTGCATGGGGAAGAGTTGAAAGGTCTCCCCCTCCCTTGCTTACCTCCTCTACCCCTACCTCTTGAGTTCCTACCTCTCCCTACATAGTTAGCTTTAGAACTAGTACCTTCATCCTCTACTTTCTTGTTCTTCCATTTATCTTTAGACTTTCCCTTATCTATGTATAGGGTAGAAGAGTTGTTACTTCTTAATGATTCTCCATTTTTGTTGAGCTTGGCCTCATGGTTAAAGAGTTGTCTCATGAGTGTGGTAAGTTCTGGAATCTACATATCCATGTAAAGGTCCACAACAATTGTGAAAGCTTCCAACTTATCATCTACCTTGATGCCATTGATTGCCTGTCTCACTATTTGCTCTTCTTCAATCTCTTCTCCTATGCTTGCCAATTGGTCAGCCACATCTTTGAATTTGGTCACATATTCTGAAACACTCTGCTTGGGTTGCTTCCTTTGACTGGTAAACTCAATCCACAATTGATTCTTTCTAGCTCTCATATTGGAAGAAAAATATGAAGACAATGCATCCCAATTAGTCTCTTGGGAAGTTTTACAGTTTCTAACGTGTGGAAGCAGGAAGTCAAAAATAGAGTTAAGTAGATATGACCTTTGTTGAGCCCATAAAAGTCATATTGGTTAAAGTCAACTACAGTCAAAGTCAACTATAGTCAAAGTCAACTACATGCAAAGTTAAAATTTCAAAGTCAAACCAATCAAATTCAACATGTTCAAGGTCAAAGGTCAACATGGGTGAAGTCAAAGCATTCAAAGTAGAGTGTCAAGGTGCACAGGTAGTGCACAATTAATTGTTCGCAAAGGGTAAAATTGCAAAAAGTTGGTTGCAGGTTGCAGAGGTCTTTGTGTAATTTCTCTAAGGTTCAAAGTGTTTTGGAAGGTTCAGGTGAACCCTCTCTTAGGAAAATTAAAAGGAAAAATGTGAAGGTATGTGAAGCGGCAGCATACGTAGAAGTAAAAGTATGGCCCCCCAATTAAATTTTTTGTTTTAGTCTAAAGTCACTCCAGGTTCATTTGAAAAATTAAAAGGAAAAATGTGAAGGTATGTGAAGCGGCAGCATACGTAGAAGTAAAAGTATGGCCCCCCCAATTAAATTTTTTGTTTTAGTCTAAAGTCACTCCAGGATAAAATATGGATTCGTTGGCTGCCCACTTTTGGAGACAATCTTGGGACATCAAAGTGAGCACCAAGATAGTCTAGCATTTAGGAGCGTACCTGAACCGACACTCAAATCAAGGCAAGGATTATTCTTGAGGGACTTAGCAACGTGAGCATAGTCTAGACTAGGCAAGAGAGAGAAGTGCAAGAGACACATAGTGTGCGATGCAGAGAACTGAAGTTCAAGGTGTGCGTGAAGAGTGACTAAGAAGTGTGCAGATAAATGCTAAGCTATACAACCAAGGATCCCAAGGTCCCATTGAAGCTATGTGCATGCCGACACAAGGTGTCCATCCCTCCCCCCTATTGGAAGTTTGAGTGCAAGGTGTGCACAAGTGCAAGCTTGGAGAAGGTGAAGGTCTGGTGCAGAGAAGGCCGGAAACAACAAGAATCTTGGGTATTTTGTACTTTGTGATTGTGCACTCTATGAGATTTGCACAGAAAGCATTGGATTGTATTGTGCATCACCATTGTATTCTCCTTCTTATAATCAATCGACAAAGGATTTCAGTGTCTGTATCTTTCTTTTTATCTTTCCCTTTTCTCCTGCAAACACTCAAATCCTTTTTTGCACAAGAATACCCCAACTAAATTCAGCACGCTCGGTGGGACAACAAGGAGATTTGAGCATAGGAGAAGAAATATTGCAGTGTGGAGAAGCATTATTCAAGTGCCAATAGTACTACTTCATTGGGTTAAGAGGTAAACCTTCTTATCAATTTTCTCATCATAAGAGGATTATGAATAGCTCATGATGGCAACCCGGTCGCAAACATTGAGGGTCACTTGCAAAGCAACAAGAAGGAAGGCTGTTACAAGATCCTCCAGTCCACTGTCGTCAACATCATCAGTAAAGAACATGGTAGGTCAGGTTGATTTAGAGACTCTACTTTCTAGATTAAATATAAAATTTCCTTCTTTCAAAGGCTTAGCTCAGGAAGATCCGGACCAGCATATTAGGAGGTTCTTAGCATTATGCAAAACAAGAGGTTTGATGGGAAGAGAGGATGCCTTTTTTATACTCTTTCCTGCCACATTAGAAGGGTTAATAGATAAATGGTTCGGACAGTTTGCTGAAAACAATTTCACCACTTGGGATTTAATGAAATATGCATTCAAAACTCAATTCCAGCATGGGAATACTACAAAGATAATCATAGAGGAATTAGAAAGCTTAAGACTAGGTCTTGGTGAAATGTTTCCAGAGTTTTTAACTAGGGTCAAGGCACTAATGTCTAAGTTTCCAGATCCTCCACATGATTTCTTTATTAAGAAATGGTTAGTTAAACCACTTCTAGTGACTACACAATACAAAATCAAGGAATTGGTGTTGTCAATAGCCTCCATAGAGGAGTTCATCAATACAGCTACACGACTAGAACAAATAAGACAATATGGAGCAAGTTCTTCGTAGCTACCTTATTGTACAGAAATTTGAAGATCTAGTGATTCAACTAAGGAAAGAGCTGGAGAACTTAAAAAGAAGTAAACCTCAAAGGGAAGAAGAGAATGTAGTAACCTTGTTCTGGTGAGAAATCGAGGCCCTCAAACTACAAAAGGAAGAGGAAGCCCAAGCAGAAGAAATAGCTCAACTTCGATAGAAATTACAAGAATTAAGGGGAGGTGGCATCAAACATGGGTTATGGTGTACCATGTACAACAAACAGGCCCATGTGCTAAGTGAATGTCCTCTGTTAAGTGTAACTTGCTAGCTATGCAAGAAAGTGGGTCATGAGGCCCATGAATTTCAATCAAGAGGAATGCCTGCAACAACATATTGGACACAAGGAGGAGCCCTACCACCAGCAAATGTGATGGCAGCTGCACTGAATCAAGGTAACAATTACAACCCTAGACATAGGGATAACTTTGAAAATGGGCCAAGGAGGCCAATTATTTGTTTCAGATGTGGAGAATGTGGGCATTACCAAAGTGCAATCTACCAAAAAATGCCCCTCCTTGCAGGAACTGCCCAGAGGCTAGAGACCACTATACTAATTGTTGTCCCAAGAACCAAGCATCTTCATCTGGGCCCCACATTCAAATGATTTTTGTGTGCAAAGAAGAAATGGTAGATCAAGTCAATGGGCCATCACCATCTACCAGGGTGGTGCAGTTAGAAGAAATTGAATCTTTTACAGTGCAAACAAGAAGCAAGGGGAAGGCTCAAGTGGAAATAGGTCAAGAATCAAGGATTAATGGATTGAACAAAGACAAAGAGAAATCTGAAGACAAAGCCACCACATGTGCAGATACAAGGCAAAAAGGAAATCTCATAGGTACCAGTGATGCCATTGGACATGCATTCAACAGGGCTCATGAAGAGTTTGATAAGTCAATTGGAGCCCAAGATTTTAAGGAATCACAAGCTTCAAGGCTACTCAAGTCCATGAAAAAGGAGGTCAGTATTTTTTATTTAATAAAGATGGATGGGAAATTCAGGTCAGAACTCTTGCAGATAATTGATGAGGCTTCCACAACAAGTTTAGTGGCAAAGGCTATTGTTATGCATAAAGATAAAATTGTGGGGGAAGCACCCCTCATAGATTATAAGAGCCCTCGGTTAACAGTCTCTATCAAGGGTCATGAGTTCCAAGGAGTCATTGTAGATGGTGGTTCTGGCATTAACTTGATGCCTGAATATACCATGAAAAAGATTGGCATACACCCTTCCATACCTACCAACTTCACTGTAACACTAGCAAACCAAAGCATAGTAAGGCCTATGGGAGTGGTTCCTGGAGTCCCAGTCAAGATACAAGGTACCATGTTTAACTTGGACTTTGTTGTTCTAAGGCTGCCATAGGTAGAAGGAAGTTTCCCCTTGTTGATTGGGCGACCTTGGTTAAGGCATGCCAATGTGTTGCATGACTGGGGTAAGGAGACAATGTGGGTAAAGCAAGAGGGAAAATAGTTGCCACAGATATTTTTAGAAGAAGGACCATACAATCAAAGACATACCAACATGATGCAGACAATTGGTATTTGTATGGAAGAAGAATTGTTGGAAGCAAATCTGTTTGAAGAAGCAAATTTATATGAAGAAGAAAAAAATATTCGCTTGGCTCCATGCAGAAGACCCATCTTCCTGCTATGGAATTTTTCCAAACGCAAGTAGAGAGGAAGCCTATGAAGAAAAAGAGGACATTATTCAATTTACAGATTCGAGAGAGATAGTCTCCGTCAAAGGCCATAGAAGAGAGAAGAAAAGAAAAGCCCTTAAGTACAACAGTGAAGAAGCTACTTCAAACCCTATATCAAGGCCTAGTTTGTTATGGATATTGGTATGGATATCTTTTGTTATGTCAATTTTTCTGATAGTACGTGCAGGGCTTTACAGGGACGTGGAAAGAGTACCTGCAAGTCTTTGGAAACAGAGGGTTCCATTGGATGAAGAATTTGGAATAGTAAAAATGGAATTTTGCAGATTAAGTTATAAAGCAATTGCAACAAAGATACAAAAGATGCAGTATGGAGGAGATAATATTCTAATGAAGACAAAGTACCCCTATCAGATGGTACCCCTATCAGATGGTAACTATGCCCAAAAAGTACCCCTATCATATGGTAACTATGCCCAAAAAGAAGACAAAACAAATGAAGTGCAGTAGAGGAGCTTCTCTTAATCATCATATCAAGGCTCAAGGCCTATCATCAGTACTACTGAAGATTTATGGATCACCTAGAACTTGCAAAATTTGTCCAGGTTCTACATAGCCTTCTCATATCATTTTGCTCAAGTTTTAGTAGTTTTTTATCCATTTCATGCTTGTTCCTTGAGTTTTTAGCAAATTTAGCAACATTTTAAGAGCCCTTTACATAAGCAAAATTTTTGGAATTTTTTTGGGATTTTTTAAAGCATTTTTATAATTGTTTCTAGCACTTTTTCCTCCTTTTCAGTGCCTTTTGGTTAATTAAATCGACATATAAAGGAAGCTCTCTTTGGTTTTGAGTGGGAAAGTGGCCTAAAAATGTTGGAAATTTTTCTGGGAAATTTTCTTGACTGTTTTGCTTTTTTTTAAATTGTTTTATGATTTTCTTAGCATTTCTCTTTTTATTTTCAGGGTATTTTTACAAAAAAAAAGAACAAAAAAAGGCCCCCTAGAGGCTAAATTTATTTAAAAAAAACCCACCCCCCTCTCTCTCTCTCTCTTATTTTTTGTGCCCCCCTGCCCCCCCGGCCCCCCTCCTCCCCCTCCTTCCTCCCCTCCCCACCCCCCCTAATTTTTTTATATTTTATACTTTATTTCTTTATTTATTTATTTTTATCTTTATTTTTTTAATTTAATTTAATTTTTATTTTTTATTATTTAAGCCTTGCCATCCACGTGCGTTCGAAAAAAAAAACAAAACAAAAAAAGAGAAGAGGAAATTTTTTATATTTTTATTATGAATAATTAATAATATATATATATTTTATTTTTCATAGTTCAATGCTTTTGGCTTTAGATTGCACCTTGGATGGCTATTTGTTTCAAACTTGGAGTCTTTTGCATGTCTTTTGGCACCCCCATACTCATATTTTGACTTAGTTTTTCCAAAATCCCACCTTTTCTCTAACTTTTTTTCAAAACCCACATGTTTTGTGCACCTTTTACACGTGTTTTTCATTCCACACATGGTCCACATGGTCTATTCTCACCTCATTTTATCATACGTTGCACATTTTCATAATTGCACCCTCTGTAGCTTTCTTGTTTTCTCATTTCGGCCCTCTCTAGAGCCCATAATCCCAATCCCTTGCCCTCCCTTTACCCTTCTTCCCAGCCCCATCCTTACCCCTCCCTGCCTTATCCATCTGAGCCCCCTTAGCCCTACCTTCCCCCTCCTTCCTACCCTCCATTTACCCTCCTTTGCTTTTCTGTGCAAAATTTTCACTTCTGGTTCTTCTCTGGTGTTTGTTCTCTCCTGCTTCTAGTGGACTTGATTGTTGCTCAATGTCCTTTTGAAGATTTCATAGCACAAGCATCATGGTGTCATCTCTGCTCCAGGTTTTGGTTGTAGCTCTCTGGGACAGAGAGGCCATTAGGTGGTGGGCAACTATTGAGCCCATAAAAGTCATATTGGTCAAAGTCAATTGTAATCAAAGTGAAAAGGTCAAAGTCAACATGTTCAAGGTCAAAGTTCAACATGGATGAAGTCAAAGCGTTCAAAGTCGGGTATCAAGGTGCACAGCTAGTGCACAATTAATTGTTCACAAAGGGTAAAATTGCAGAAAGTTGGTTGCAGAGGTCTTTTTGTGATTTCTCTAAGGTTCAAAGTGTTTTTAAAGTGTTTTGGAAGGTTCAGGTGAACCCTCTCTTAGGTGCACATTTGAACAATTAAAAGGTAAAATGTGAAGGTATGTGACACGACAGCGTACACAGAAGTAAAAGTATGGCCCCCCAATTAAATTTTTTGTTTTAATCTAAAGTCACTACATGACAAGATAGGGATTCATTGGCCGCCCACTTTTGGAGACAATCTTGGGACATTAGAGTGAACACCAAGATACTCTAGCAGTAAGGAGCGTTCACGAGCTGACACTCAAATCAAGGCAATGATTATTCTTGAGGGACTAAGCAAGGTGAGCATAGTCTAGACTAAGCAAGAGAGAGAAGTTCAAGAGACACACAGTGTGCGACGCAAAGAACTGAAGTGCAAGGTGTGCATGAAGAGTGACTAAGAAGTGTGCAGAGAAGTGCTAAGCTATAGAAGCAAGGATCCCAAAGCCCCATTGAAGCTGTGTGCATGCCGACAGAAGGTGTCCATCCCTGCCCATATTGAAAGCTTGAGTGCAAGGTGTGCACAAGTGCAAGCTTGGAGAAGGTGGAGGTTTGGTGCAGAGAAGGCCAGCAGCAACAAGAACCTTGGGTATTTTGTACTTTGTGATTGTGCACTTTGTGGGATTTGCACAGAATTCATTGGATTGTATTGTGCATCACCATTGTATTCTCCTTCTTATAATCAATTGATAGAGGCTTCTAGTGTCTGTTGTCTTTCTTTTTATCTTTCCCTTTTATCCTACAAACACTCAAATCCCTTTCTGCACAAGAATCCCCGAACAACCTTGCAAAAGCATCTTTGGCACACCATGAGTTGAGTCTTTCAAGCTCCTCTCTTGTAAGTTGTCCTTTGCTCCTCAATATGGGCATCTCCTCATCTCGTGATATGTATCCATAGAGACTCCTTCCTTGTAGATATGTCTTCATCCTCAAGGACCATGCTTGATAATTGTTCTTGTCCAACTTATCAATAAAAGAAGGGAAGCCATCTCCCATTTTACCTCAAATTCCTCTCATACCACTGTTGGGAGAGATGGATAGATACTACAAGAGGATGAGTTGGTACTGCTAATCCCTGCTTTGTACCTGCCCTCTTTCACTTCACAATTGTGTTGTAGGCCCGTTTAGCTTTCTAATGACACTAAATAAGTGCCTATGTACTTTGGAGATGATGCTTCAAACAATTGAATAAAAAATAGATAACTTTGCAACTAGCTAGTGACCAAAAACTTGCTATTTAAATCTTGACACCTACTGGATATTTTTCTCATTGCTCATAGTACAATAGCAATTAGGAAAATTCCTTTTGAAGGTACCTAATTAGCTTAAAGAGCTAATGATTCCAAGTGGAATCACTTAAAATGATAAACCATACACTGAGCAATTAACTTATCAAGTAGATGCTTACCCCCGATTTTTTAGGAGCTACACAGAGAATGACCAAAGAGTACTTCGACGCAGAGTTCGCCAATTGGATAAATCAAATTGCGTCTAATTGTGAGATCTTGAAGTAGACTTTGAGTTGGTTTCAATAAGCCATAGAACAGGAAAAAGGATGGAGAGGTCATTGAGATATGGTCATCACAAGTACACTATTCTAAGTGGTCATGGCAGAGAGATGAGCAGAGATAATAAATGATGTAATGTATTATAGAACAATGATATACATGATCATTGGCATAGAAATGATGCCCAATGATAATGATAAGAGTAGGCTACGGTGTAAGCCACTCAACATATACAAATGATCAGCAATAAGCTCATTAATGGGGTTGTAAAGCCACAAGATTACAACCTCTTTTTATAAGTGATTTACCTCAAATGTTTGAATTTGAATTCAAACTAGGATGTACCTAAAAATGTTCCTCCAAATTAGGAGTGATGCCATCAAATGGAATTCGTAACTTTTGATTCTCCTAACTCCACAAAATGTAGGGAGTCACAAGATTCTCTCAAGATAAAGGCACTTTTACAAGTGGTTAAAGATCCAAGTATTACAAGCAAAGGTTCATGTGGTCCATCAAATGGTCTCACATATCTTCTTCTATAGCTAGCCAAATTTGAAGTTTTGGATTCGCACCAACACCCATTGGGTTAGAAAAGCTTACCTCGGGTCTATCTCTACTCCTGTCCCTTCGAGTTCCATGAGCTTGGGATGTTCCAACTCCTTGGTGACCATAAGAGACATTGGATCTTGGTTGGGGAAAAAAGAAATTCACCCTTCCAAGTGTAGGCATGCCTACCAGGTTCCATTACCATGAACACTCTCTCCGATGTGTTGTCTAAGTAGATCAATTTGTGTGGGATATTAGGATCTTTAAATTCATATATCATCATGCTTCCTACCTCACTAGGTTGATGAGTCTTAAACCTGTAAAAGGCTTCACTAGTATCTCTATTCCAAAACAACTCTACAATTTTGTTATTGTAGAGCCCTAACCGGTTGAAACTAAAGGTGCAAAGTATTTTTCCTCTTAAGGTTCAAAAGATGAATTTAAAATCTTAAGGTGCAAAAGTAAAGAATTAAAAGGAAAGGTGAAGGTGGAAGGCCGCGTACGCAAAGGTGGAAATAGGCCGCCCAATCAAAATTTTATTTTAAAAGTCACTCTTGTTCTAAAGTCACTACAGGACAAAGTAGCGAATCGTTGAGGACCAGTTCAAAAAGACAATCTTGGGACATTGAAAGGACACCAAGATTGTATTGCAGTTAGAGTGCGCGAACCGGCGGACTCTCAACAAAAAGAAGGACAAAGGCTATTCTTGGACATTGAGAGCTAGGAGCAAGAGAGAGCTTCAGAGGAAGCAAGAGAGGAAGCAAGAAGAGTCTCCAGTGTGCGACGGCATTCACGAGTGCAAGAGGGATCAAGAGGAAGGTGTGCAGAGAAGGCGGGTTGGATTCCAAGAGTTCCAAGGTCTATTGCGTGTGCGCTGTGATACCAATTCCTTAGCTTGGCGGAAGCTTAGTGCAAGGTGTGCACCAGGGAAGCGGGAAGCAGGTGAAGGATTGGTGTACGAGAGGCTGCTGCTAGAGGGCTTGAGATAATTGGTCTTCAGTAATTGATATTCTCTGAAGTGGTATTTAATCATTGATTAGACTGTGCGCAGTCATTGTAATCGTTGAAGGATAATCAATATTCAAGGTTTCCAAGAGTATTCCTTTGCAGAAGTTCTCACTGTTATTCCAATTTCATCATCTCCTTTTTCTCCTACAAACCCTCAAACTCCTTCTTGTCCCCGAATCCCCAACAAATTTGGCACGCACGGTGGGACTTCCAAGGAGCTTTGAGCATAGGAGATTATATATTGCCATTGGAGGACAATATTCCAGTGTCGACAACATTACTCCAGTGGGCCAAAAGGTACATACTTTTATCAAGTGTCTCATTTTAAGTGGACTATGAATAGCTCATGACCGCGACCCGGTCACAAACCTTGAGAATCAAGTGCAAGCAGACAAGAAGAAAGACGAACAGAAGATCATCGAGTCCACTTTCATCGACTTCATCGGTAGGAAGCATGGCAGGACAGGTGGACCTAGAAATCTTGCTCTCCAGATTAAACATAAAATTTCCCTCCTTCAGGGGTTTAGCCCAGGAGGACCCAGATGAGCACATTCGACGATTTCTTGCATTATGTAAGACTAGGGGGCTAATGGGTAGGGAAGATGCTTTCTTGATACTCTTCCCCGCCACATTGGAAGGTCTGGCAGACAAGTGGTTTAGCCAGTTTGCTGAAAATCACTTTACCTCTTGGGATTTGATGAAAGAGGCCTTTAAGAATCAATTTCAGCATGGCAACACGGCTGAGATCATTATAGAAGAATTGGAAAACTTAAAGTTGGGTTCAGGAGAGAAGTTCCCCGAATTCATGACCAGGGCCAAAGCATTAATGGCTAAACTACCGGATCCACCACACGACTTCTTTGTCAAGAAGTGGTTAGCCAAACCCTTACCTGTGGTCACCCAATGCAAAATAAAAGAGTTAGTGCTACCCACTACCTCTGTTGAGGAATTCATCAATACGGCCACCCGCTTGGAACAGATAAGGCATCAGTATGGTGCAACTTCTTCCCAACCATCATATGGTTCAGAACTGGAGGACCCAGTGAGCCAGTTAAGAAGGGAACTGGAAGGCTTGAAGAGGAATAAGCCCTATACAGAGGAGGAGACTACTGTAGCTCAACTGAGAAGAGAGATTGAAGCCCTCAAACTCCAAAAGGAAGAGGAAGCCCAAGCAGAGGAACTAGCTCAGCTGAGGCAGGAGTTGCAAGAACTAAAAGGAGGCGGCATTAAGAACGGACTATGGTGCTCCATGTGCAGCAAGCAAGGACACATAGTGAGTGAATGTCCTTTGCTAAATGTGACTTGTCAATTATGCAGGAAGATTGGGCATGAGGCCCATGAATGCCAATCAAGGGGAATGCCGACAACGACATACTGGACACAAGGCGGGCTCTTGCCACCAGCAAATGTAATGGCAGCAGCAACAAACCAAGGTAATAACTATAATCCTAGACCGAGAACTAACCTTGCAAATGGGCCTAGAAGGCCAATTATTTGCTTCAGATGTGGAGAATGTGGGCACTACCAATCTAGGTGCACCCTTCCGAAAAATGCACCTCCTTGCAGGAATTGTCCAGAGGCCAGAGATCACTATACAAACTGTTGTCCTAAGAATCAAGCCTCTACTTCCGGACCCCATCTCCAAATGATCTCTGTATTCAAGGAGGAGATATTACCTCAGGTGAATGAACCCTCACCATCCACTAGAGTGGTACAATTAGAAGAACTCGAATCTTTTGCAGTACAGACAAGAAGCAAGGGAACGACAAAAGTGGTAGAAAATCAAGAATTGATAATTAAGGAATTGAACAAAGACAGAGTTGCAATTGAAGACAAAGATACTACAGGTGCAGACACAAACCACAATGAATGTCTCACAGGCACCAGCGATGCCATTGGGCATGCCTTCAAGAGGGCTCAAGAAGAGTTTGGCAAAGCAAATGAAGCTCACTTTCTTAAAGAGTCAGAGGCTTCAAAACTACTCAAGTCAATTAAGAAGGAGGTTAGTATTTTTTATTTAATAAAGATGGATGGGAAATTCAGGTCAGAATTATTGCAGATAATTGATGAGGCTTCTACGACAAGCTTAGTGGCTAAGACTGCTATCTTACATCAAGGGATAATTAGGGGGGAAGCACCCCTTACAGATTATAAAAGCCCTCGGCTTACAATATCAATCAAGGGCCATGAATTTCAAGGTGTTATTGTAGATGGTGGTTCTGGCATTAATTTGATGCTTGAACATACCATGAAAAGGATTGGACTCCACCCTTCAAGACCTGCAAATTTCACGGTTACTTTGGCAGATCAGAGCAAAGTAAGGCCCTTGGGGGTAATCCCAAAAGTTCCACTTAAAGTGCAAGGTAATCTATTTATCCTGGATTTTGTGGTTTTAAGATTGCCCCAGGTTGAAGGAGGATTTCCTCTCTTAATTGGAAGACCTTGGCTGAGGCATGCCAGTGTCATTCATGATTGGGGTAAGGACACCATGTGGGTACAAAAGAAAGGGCAGAAGCTGACACAAATTCATTTAGAAGAAGGCCCAAACAATCAAGGAAACACTAGTATGATGCAAACAGTGAGCATTTGCATGGAAACAGAAGCGGAGGATCAACCCCAAATAGATTTTGAGGAAGAAGAGGATATTTTAAGTTGGCTTCATGCCGGCAACTCTTCTTCTTGTTTTGGAATTTTTCTTGATAATCCTGGTACAATTGGAGGCTATGATGAAGACAAAGGAAAGGTCCAGGTTGATGGATTGGGAGAGCCCATCACTGACCACAGAAGGGGAAGGAAGATACCCCTCAAATACAAATTGGAGGAGGATGTGTCAACATCAGATAACGAAGTTTCCAAAGCTAAAAGCAAGGTAAAAAATTCTGAGGTTGAATGTTCTTTCCCAATTCAAGAAATCCCTGTAGGATGGATGCAGGACAAGGAGGAAAACATCGAAGTTCAAAATACACCTGCTTATGAAGCAATGCACGAAAAGCTAGTAGAAGAAGACAAGGAAGCAGATGCACAAGAAGATAATATGGTAACAAGAAATCCGGTCCAAGAAGTACATTTATGCACCCAAAACAATAATCAACCAGTTCTAGTGGCCACTTGGTTGTGGAGCCACCCACAGCTCCTGGAAAAGGTAAAATCATTCTTGACCCAGTATACAGATGTTTTTGCCTGGCATTATAAAGACTTAGAAGGAGTGCCTGCATCTTATGGAGAGCACAGAATTCCTCTAGTTGAGGGAGCCAGACCCATCAGAGGAAGGAGTTATAGACTTAATCCAAAGTATGCCGAAGCTGTCTATGTGGAAATCCAAAAGATGGAAGATGCAGGAATCATCATTCCTGTGGAACACTCAGAGTGGCTCTCGCCTATGGTTATAGTACCAAAGAAGAATACTAATAAAATCAGAATTTGTGTGGACTTTAGAGCCCTCAACAAGGTGACCATTCCAGACGGGTTCCCTATGCCTTTTGCAGAACAGGTCATTGAAGAAGTGGCGGGGCATGCACTATATAGTTTTATGGATGGCTTCAATGGCTATAATCAAATATCAATACACCCAGAGGATCATGAAAAGACTGCTTTTATCACACCGTGGGGAACGTATGTGTATGTAAAAATGCCATTTGGGCTCAGAAATGCTCCAGCCACATTTAACAGAACGGTCAATCTCATTTTTGGCCCCTTATTGCTCGAATCACTTAGAATCTTCATGGATGATTTCTCTTCATTTTCAGGATCTCACAAGGAAACTCATCTAGATTGTTTGGACCAGCATCTGAGGCAGCTGTAGAATATTTTCCAAAGATGCAGAGAAACTAAGTTAAAGCTCAATCCAAATAAATGTCATTTCCTTGTGACAGAAGGAACCCTTTTAGGACATGTGGTATCCGCTAAAGGTATGGCCCCAGATCCTGACAAAATTCTCTCTATATTAAAGTTACCTAAACCTAAAACTCCTAAAGAGATCCAGAGTTTTTTGGGGCATACCGGTTATCATAGAAGGTTTATAAAAATGTATGCAGAGATAGCTAGACCTCTGACTAGACTCACAGGTAAAGAAGTACCTTTCAAATGGGAAGAAGAGGAGGAAAAAGCATATCAGACATTAAGGTCACGGTTAGTGTGTGCTCCTATCTTGGTCACCCCGGAGTGGTCAAAAATCTTTCATATACATGTCGACTGGCATATGCACTGGGAGCAGTTCTGACTCAACCCAGTGAAGAATTTAATATGGACAGGCCAATTCAATATGCCAGTAGAATCTTGACCAAGGCTGAAAGGAATTACAGTACTACCGAAAGGGAAGCACTAGCAATGGTCTTTGCAGTTCAAAAATTCCGCCATTACTTATTGGGGGTAAAATTTATTATTATATCAGATCACCAACCTCTCAAGTACTTACTCAACAAACCACATGCTACTGGTAGAATATGGAGGTGGTTACTGTTATTTCAAGAGTTCGATTTCTCGGTAATCCATAAGCCAGGAAGAGAGAATGTGATGGCGGATCACTTGTCCAGAATAAATAGGAGGGATCAAACCAGTGGTATCAATGATGATTTCCCTGATGCACACTTGTTTACTATACAAGCTAAAGGATGGTATGATGATATCAAACAGTTCATTAATACTGGATTGTATCCAGAAAGTGCTAATGCTGTACTTAGGAAGAGACTGCTTATCAAGAGTAGACCATATACTTTCATTGAGGGTAAACTCTACAGACAGGGCAAGGATGACAGGATTAGGAAATGTTTAGAGGAAGATGAAGTGAGGGAAATACTGCAATTTGCACATGAAGGAACAGGTGGTGGGCACCTTCCAGGGCATATCATGAGCCAGAGAATACTAGATGCTGGTCTATGGTGGCCTACACTCTTTAGGGATGCAGATGATTGGAGAAAAACATGTGATGTGTGCCAGAGGTGTGGACCTAAACCCACCAAGCAAAGACATTACCCTTTGGTAGTTTCCACTTCTTGGCAGCCCTTTGAGAAGTGGGGATTAGACTTTGTTGGGCCTATATACCCTGCGGCACTTCCAAAAAGGGAAAAGTACTTACTAATAGCCACGGACTACGCAACAAAATGGGCTGAAGCTATTGCATCAACGGACTGCTCTGCACAAACAGTGGCTGACTTTTTGTATTGTAACATCATTTGCAGATTTGGATGCCCGCTTGAAATCTGTACCGATCAGGGTACTCATTTTGTTAACAAAGTACTGCAGGAAATTTCCAACAGGTATCGCATTTTACACAGGACTTCTTGTGCATACTACCCACGAGCTAATGGACAAGCCGAGTCAACGAACAAAGTATTAATTTCAATGTTACGAAAAGAATGCATGTTACAGCCGACCTCTTGGGGACAGGCATATCTGGGTACATTATGGGCATACAGACTGGCCTATAAAGAGACTGGGTATTCTCCCTTTCAATTAGTTTATGGCTTGGTTCCTATTGAACCATTCGAATTCATCAGAGGCTCTATAAGAACGGAAAGAATAGAGAAAAATGGGATGGAAGTTCCAGCACGACTGACTGCTTTGCATAAACTGGAAGAATCAAGAATTTTAGCCTCCAAACAGTTAGAGGATATTCAAATAAAGAGGAAGGAGAACCATGACAAAAGTTTATGGCAAAACAAATTGAAGCCCGGTCATTTAGCACTCTTACACAGGCCACAATTTGCTAATCAAAACAAAGGGAAATGGATCCCTCACTGGGAAGGCCCTTTTCGCATTACGAAGATGCTGCAGTGGGGTGCAGTGCAATTGGAAACACTCGATGGCAACACCCTACCCTTGGTAAACATCTCCAGACTCAAGGGTTACCACCAAAAGTCATAAAATTACATTTTCATTCTTTTGTTCCTAAGAGTTTTGGACTTCTTTATAGGTATATATAATATTCGGTCTGTCCTAATAATTAAAAATAAACAACAAAGGAAAAAAAAAATTGCTCATGCATTTTCTCTTTTTTGGGCGCCAATTCATTTTATGCTCATTTCATAAATAAAAATCTAGTAATTTTCCGTGTTCAATAAATTAGGCGATTTTTTTTCATGGCTCGTAATTCTGTTCAGCTTCTTTAAATATGTCCCATTGCTTTGTTTCATACATGAGTGAATGAGATTGAAGTTTGGCTCTTCCCCTCTTTTGAACACCCTTTTATGCTAGACCGCTCCTTCTTGAGAGGTGCTCCCTCATTCAAACTAGCTATATAATATGGCCTCTTTTTTTCATACTTGCTTCAACATCATCAGAATTCCGTCAGTACACAGGCCAAGTTGTGCTAGGGAGGAAAGAAGAAGATCATCTCACACCCCTCTCCACCCCATCGACTCCTCCATACCACCTCCCTCCCTCCTCCTCCCCCTTTTTTCAACCTACCACCACCCCCCTCACCCGTCAATCCCCCTCAACACCCCTCCCCATCCCTCCCATCTGCCCCCCTCGGCGCCCCTCAAACCACCACCCCCTCTCCTCCCATCTGCCCCCCTCGGCGCCCCTCAAACCACCACCCCCTCACCCCTCGGACTACCGCCACCCCTCCACCCCTCCATCCCCCGCAGGCCACCCCACCCCCCCTCCTCCCACATCTCAACCCCGTACACCACCGCCCCCTCCCTCCCCCTCGATCCCCCGCGCGCCCCCCCCCCCCCCTCTTCCTACCACACTCCACCCCCTCTCCTCCCATCTGCCCCCCTCGGCGCCCCTCAAACCACCACCCCCTCTCCTCCCATCTGCCCCCTCGGCGCCCCTCAAACCACCACCCCCTCTCCTCCCTTCTGCCCCCTCGGCGCCCCTCAAACCACCACCCCCTCTCCTCCCATCTGCCCCCCTCGGCGCCCCTCAAACCACCACCCCCTCACCCCTCGGACTACCGCCACCCCTCCACCCCTCCATCCCCCGCAGGCCACCCCACCCCCCCTCCTCCCACATCTCAACCCCGTACACCACCGCCCCCTCCCTCCCCCTCGATCCCCCGCGCACCCCCCCCTCTTCCTACCACACTCCACCCCCTCTCCTCCCATCTGCCCCCCTCGGCGCCCCTCAAACCACCACCCCCTCTCCTCCCATCTGCCCCCTCGGCGCCCCTCAAACCACCACCCCTCACCCCTCGGACTACCGCCACCCCTCCACCCCTCCATCCCCCGCAGGCCAACCCACCCCCCATCCTCCCGCATCTCAACCCCGTACACCACCGCCCCCTCCCTCCCCCTCGATCCCCCGCGCGCCCCCCCCCCCCCTCTTCCTACCACACTCCACCCCCTCTCCTCCCATCTGCCCACCTCGGCGCCCCTCAAACCACCACCCCCTCTCCTCCCATCTGCCCCCCTCGGCGCCCCTCAAACCACCACCCCCTCACCCCTCGGACTACCGCCACCACTCCACCCCTCCATCCCCCGCAGGCCAACCCACCCCCCATCCTCCCACATCTCAACCCCGTACACCACCGCCCCCTCGATCCCCCGCGCGCCCCCCCCCCCCCCTCTTCCTACCACACTCCACCCCCTCTCCTCCCATCTACCCCCTTGGCGCCCCTCAAACCACCACCCCCTCTCCTCCCATCTGCCCCCTCGGCGCCCCTCAAACCACCACCCCTCACCCCTCGGACTACCGCCACCCCTCCACCCCTCCATCCCCCGTAGGCCAACCCACCCCCCCATCCTCCCGCATCTCAACCCCGTACACCACCGCCCCCTCCCTCCCCTCAACCCCGCGCGCCCCCCCCCCCCCCTCAGACTACCGCCACCCCCCCTCACCCTCAATCCCCCTCAACAACCCTCCCCATCCCTCCCCTCGACCCGAGCGCCCCCCCCCTCAGACTACCGCCACCCCCCCCCTCACCCTCAATCCCACTCAACACCCCTCCCCATCCCCCCCCCTCGACCCCGCGCCCCCCCCCCCCCCCCCCCCCCCCCCCCGGACTACCGACATCCTCCCATATGCCCCCCTCGGCGCCCCTCTAATCACCACCCCTTCAACCCCCTCACTCATCTTCCCCACCCTCCCCTCTGCACCCCGCATCCTACCCCCCCTCCCCCCCCCTCCAACCCCCTCAACCCTCCTTCCCCAACCTCCCCTCGGCGCCCCCTCCTCCAACCCCCTCCACCACTCTCGCTCCGCCTCAAACCCCTCCCACCCCCTCCACCACCGACTACCCCACCGCCAACTACCTCCATGGCTGAACCCCCCGCTCCGGGTGCGCCTTCCGATACTCCATCCCAACTGCCTCCAAACCTTCACAATCCATCCTCTCTCACCTCCGCGGTTCCCTCTGACAATCCCAATCCTCCTCCTCCCTCATCGGCAGCACAATCTGTTCAAGCTAATCCAACACCGCCTCCGGCCCTTGATCTTCCCATTTATTCCATACACTCTGATTCCACCGACCTTTATTCCCCACCTCCCCTCCCGCACCCTCCTTCTCCTTCCCAATCTATGTCTCATTCATCCCACCCATCTTCACCAACCGGGGATTATATGCGCCTGTTTCTCCCACCGGACTTAAACCTGCAAATCCGAATGCATCTATCCCTACCTACCATTGCCCTTCGTCAAATGTTTTCCATTGAGGATCTTCAGCAGGCGGGCTTGTGGGGCTTGGCTAATGTTTTCTTCAATAACCCCGCCAATTTTACCCAGGTTTATGAAGCTATCCGCCTCTTCCCTCATTTTAGAACCGGCACTCTCTTCATCCTAGACATTGCCGCAAGTATTGGGTCCCCCTTAATACATTTTCGTGCTCCCCCTTTCCTATACTCTGGACTGTCCGCCTCGGCTACTATTGCCTTTTGTACCACACACTTTCAAAGTAATGCTAGGTTTTCGCTCCGCATGACCACCCTTCTCAATGCGTTCATCTTTTTCTTCTTACTACGCAGTCAAACTTCTTCGCTTCCCTGGTCAGATATTCGTATCGCCGATCCGCTTTACTGCTTTCTCCATAGCCGTCCTTACCCTTACGCAACCCTCATTTATAGTTCCTTGACTTTGCGCTCCCGTCGACTCCGCGAGGCTATCTCTAGAGGCTCTCATGCATTTTCCATCTATTCTGCACCCTTCTTAGCTTGGCTCTATCATATTCCTGCACACTCGGCCCACAATGTAACTTCCTTCCCTCCCCAATCTTCTTCACCTATCCCTCCTACATCTACCACCTCTCCATTCATAACTAACCCCCCTGATGTAACCTCCATCCCTCCCCAATCTTCTTCACCTATCCCTCCTGCATCTACCACCTCTCCATTCATGACTAATCCCCCTGATGTAACCTCCTTCCCTCCCCAATCTTCTTCACCTATCCCTCCGGCATCCACCAACTCTCCATTCATGACTAATCCCCCTGATGTAACCTCATTCCCTGCCCAATCTTCTTCCCCTATCCCTCCTGCCTCTACCATCCCTCCGTTCATGACTACCCCCCCTCACGTCCCTTCCTTCACTACCCAATCTTCTTCTCCTTTCCCTCCTGAATCTACCACTTCTCCATCCATGCCTACCCCCCCCATTATCCCTAGACCTCCCCTCTCTTCAGCTTTCACGCCACTCATTCAAACACAGCTCAACCCTCAAAACCCCACCTGTATGCCACCAATTCACCCGGATTACACCTCCCCCTCTATCAGTAACATCCCTGTCAGTCGACCGCTCCCTTCCCCCAATCCTTCACTTCCCACTCCATCTTCCACTCCAACCCTTCCTCCTCCTCCGCAGAATATTCCCCCTTCCCCTCCCCCTCCTGCTCCAACGGCCACTCCCACTCCGCATTTTGACCTACCATCAACCCCTTCATTTTTGCAATTACTCCAGGACGCGAGTGTAGTCGCTATCGACAATGCTCAGGCCTCTCAGATTTCCTTGGATTCGGTTTCCGCCGCAGCTTCGGTTCATCAACAGTATATCTCAACAATAGAAAACATCAATCGCATGGCATCCTCTCAATGGCACTCCCTCAACGAAACGGCGCGATTGCTCAAAGAAGAGAGAGATCATTATCACGATATGGCCGACTCTGCGATGAAAGCCTTAGAAGATCTTCAGAATCGCTCCAACTTAGGGCTTTGTGCTAATGCTGCATGCCGACGTATCCGCCGGGAAAGGGATCATCTTAGGCAATGCCTTAGTTCGCTACAGCTTACGATCGAACAAGCTTCTGCTCCTTTGCCCCCTTCTCCATCAACCTCGGCTGACAATCTCAATCAACCTCCACAATAAATTGCTCTTCCACAGTCATAATATTTGCTCTTAGATTCCATTATCGCTTTGTCAATAATTCACTCATCCTTTTGATTTCTCAATAATTCTTGTAGGGTGCATTATATTTTTTCTTAACTCAATAATCTACACACCCTTTACCTTTTTTCTTGCCTCCGGTTTCCTTGTTTTCCTCTCTGTGTCTTTGCAATTTCTCAGTTGGTATCGCTGTTGTCTCTCCGGGACGGAGAGATCTTTAGGTGGTGGGCATCTCTAGAGCCCTAACCGGTTGAAACTAAAGGTGCAAAGTATTTTTCCTCTTAAGGTTCAAAAGATGAATTTAAAATCTTAAGGTGCAAAAGTAAAGAATTAAAAGGAAAGGTGAAGGTGGAAGGCCGCGTACGCAAAGGTGGAAATAGGCCGCCCAATCAAAATTTTATTTTAAAAGTCACTCTTGTTCTAAAGTCACTACAGGACAAAGTAGCGAATCGTTGAGGACCAGTTCAAAAAGACAATCTTGGGACATTGAAAGGACACCAAGATTGTATTGCAGTTAGAGTGCGCGAACCGGCGGACTCTCAACAAAAAGAAGGACAAAGGCTATTCTTGGACATTGAGAGCTAGGAGCAAGAGAGAGCTTCAGAGGAAGCAAGAGAGGAAGCAAGAAGAGTCTCCAGTGTGCGACGGCATTCACGAGTGCAAGAGGGGTCAAGAGGAAGGTGTGCAGAGAAGGCGGGTTGGATTCCAAGAGTTCCAAGGTCTATTGCGTGTGCGCTGTGATACCAATTCCTTAGCTTGGCGGAAGCTTAGTGCAAGGTGTGCACCAGGGAAGTGGGAAGCAGGTGAAGGATTGGTGTACGAGAGGCCGCTGCTAGAGGGCTTGAGATAATTGGTCTTCAGTAATTGATATTCTCTGAAGTGGTATTTAATCATTGATTAGACTGTGCGCAGTCATTGTAATCGTTGAAGGATAATCAATATTCAAGGTTTCCAAGAGTATTCCTTTGCAGAAGTTCTCACTGTTATTCCAATTTCATCATCTCCTTTTTCTCCTACAAACCCTCAAACTCCTTCTTGTCCCCGAATCCCCAACAGTTATCTTGGGGAATCCATTTTGGTGTGAGTATTCTGTTTAAGACCCATTTCCTCCAGGGGTTGTTGGCTATTCTCTCAAATCCCTTGTTCTATGTAACCTATTTCAATCTCTATGATTACATTGCTAAATTGTTCTATGCTATCTGGCTGGTTGGTGACTACATACATGGTTCCTTCTTTATCTTCGAATTTGACTACTGGGTGTTCTAGTCCATCAGGTTGATTTGGGTTATTAATTTGGACAATGGATCTTCTTAGGCCATCCTCATAGATACGAGCACCTAATTGATTGGTCTTGATATATTCCAGTTGAGTCTTGTAAGGTCCTTCTAGTTTTTCTAGGTACACCACTCCTAAGCTACCTATTGGTCTCTCCATGCTATACGACATCTTAGAGTCACTCGTTTCTGAACTTAGAACATATGGTTAATCACTCAATTGTTGGGCCAGGACCTGGCTTTGTGATTAAGACTAGCCTCAAAAGATTTGAGGCTTTTTCTATCCCCTCCTAGATATCTTTCTGACCTAAGATTCATAAGCCTTGGATGTTATCCCAATTTTCCCAAGTAAAACCTCGTTGCAAAGTTCCTTCATATTAGTCACCTTTTCTTTTTATTTTTCTTAGTCTGTCACTTCTTGTCCAATAGTTTATGTCATGAGAAATACTTAAATTTTATTGCACTTGATGTTGATCGCTCGATTTATGTCCTTTTACTTTAGATTTTGTCCCAAAATTAACCTATTTATGCTTGCACTTGAGCAATTAGGTTTCTTGTACTTGTATCGTGCCTAACGTTGCCCTAATTAATCAACTCCACTAATCATACTTAGCTTAAGTTAAGAATTGACTAAGGGGCTTGAGAATGCTCCAACCTCAAGTCACTTCTCCTTTTGATCACCCTTGACTGCTCAAGACACACGTTCTCAGGCTTGCAACACAATCTTGCAGTGGACGCCTTTTGATGCTCTCAATGGACCTGTAAAAAGTCCCACAATTAGATCACACTTCAACTTTAGATGACAAAAAATGTTGGTTTCAAGTATTTTAAGAAACCCCCTTTTCCCCTCTTGTATTGCACAAAACTTCTCTAGACTTCCCTTGATTCCCTAATCCCACCTCAGGGTCAACTTCAAATTACCATATAAGAAAATCTAGAGCTCAAAAAATGGATTTCATATGAAAAGCTTATGTCACTTGAGGGTTCTCAGGATTAAAACACGCATACAAGAATTCTCAAAATAATTGCTTGGGAGCCTCATGATGCTCCAATTACTTGAAATTCTTGACCAAAATTAGCAAAAAGTTAAAAAATAATTACAAACACTAAAATTTGGCTGAAATTGGCTGTCAATCATGATGGACAAGGTTTTCAATCACGATGGACAGAGTTTTCCATCGTGGCATGTCATTCGTGATGGATGGTGTCAATCGTGTTGGATGGTTTCAATCACGATGGACAGTGTCAATTGTGATGGATGTGTCAATCACGATGGACGATGTCAATTGCAACAGACGTGTCAATCATGATGGACATGTGAGCGGCGATGGATGGTGTCATTCATGATGGACGATGTCAATCGTGATCGATGTCTCAATCACGATGGATTGAATTTTTTAGATTTTCTCATGGGTTTGTGTCAATCATGGGCCTATGCATTAAAGAGTTTTTCCTGATTTTATGTCAATCTTGATATTTATGTGAATCCTGATGGACAAGCATGTCCATCACAATGGATGTTGTCCATCGTGATGGATAAAGGTGTTGGTCATGGTTTGTCTATTGGGATTGACAGGCTATCCATGGCCATCAATAGGCTGTCCATCATGATGGACAGTGTCAATCACGATGGATGTTGTCTATTGCAATCGACAAAAAAAATGAAAATGCTTTAGCACACAAATTCGCTCTCTCCCACGCTCACTATTGAAATGAGGAAATGAAGATGGAATGTGGGGATATGAACAAAATTGGTGAAGATGGTGATGGATGGAGATTGAGAGTAGAGATGGTGGTGGTGATGATGAAGGAGGTAGAAGAGTAAAAAATACGAAATTACCTATGATTCCAAGTTCATGGCTCTATGTCTTACCATCATACACCACCTCATAAATGACGATCTGAGAAGACGTGAGGAGGGTATGATGACCGTGAGTAAGTGGGAGAAGTGTGACCATTGCACATGGTCATGATTTGGATGTTCTAGGTGTTAGACAATTAAACCTTAAGTCAAGAGCATGAGGAAACTTCACAATTTCCTATTTTCTTTATGCTCCACACATGAAGATGAATTTTCTCTCTATCTGTACTTTCTTATAAGATGGTTATAAATTTATTTTCAAGAAAGATTCATGTCATATTCTCTCACTTGATGAGAAGCATTGTCTACTTCAAAGTAAAAAAAAAAGTGGCATGTTTGTATTGTCCAAAATAATTCATGCTAATCTTGCTAGGTATACTACACCTAAGGGGAACATGAAGTTATGGCATGCTAGATTTGGTCATATCAGTTACCCAACTCTCAAGCATATCAAAGATCAAGGAATGGTGGAGAGTTTGCCTACTTTAGCTCTACCAGATGATGGAGTGTCATGTGAAGGATGTCTTGAAGAAAATCTTCACAAACTTCCTTTCAACAAGCATGGATACATCACACCCACAAGGAAGTTGTAGATCATACATTCAGATGTGAATGGTCTGATGAGAACATATTCAATCCAAGTTTTCAAGTACTTTGTTATGTTCATTGATGATTTCTCAAGATAATCAAGGATTTACATTCTTAAAGTGAAGTAAGAGGTTTTTCCTACTTTGAAGAAGTTCTTAGCTATGGTTTGTTCTGAATAGGTCTTCCATGAAAGCTTTGAAGTTCATTACACCTTACGGAGATTATTATGAAAAGAAAACAAATGTGAGTTACTTCAAAGTTTTTGGTTCCCCACCTTATGCTTGACATTGAGAAGAAGGATCATGGTAAGCTTGATGTAAAAACCATTAAAGCCATCTTCATTTGTTATTCAATTGAAAGCAAAGGATAGAGATTCTATGTTCAAGATACAGGTAGATGCATATATTGCAAAAAGTTAGATTTATGGTAAGAAGGAAGAGATTCCATAATTCATAAAAGTAGATGACTATGCATTTTTCATAAGGAATTTGGATTCTTATATTCAACCATGCAAGGGCGTTGATGAACCTACTCAAACCATAAAGATGTAGATAAAGAGAGAATTTCATTACCACCTAGTCCATCATCAATACCTCTTGAAGTTTCAACTTATGAAGTTGGAGAAGTTTCTAGAGTTCCAAGAGAAAGACATATTGAAGAACTAGAAAGGATACCACAATTTTCAAGAATACATCTAAGTGGTTAGATCAAACCTAGAAGGAAAGTGGTATAAAGGAATACACTCGAAGAACCAAAAGTTAGACAAGGAGAGAACAAGGAGACCAGATAAATTATGCAAAACATTTTAAGAACGATAATATTTTAATTCTTAATAGAGATGAGAATGGGCCAGCTAGTGTTGAAGATGCACTACAAAGTGATATGATTATCACAGGTCCCAAAGATTCACATCTTCATTTGTTTACAAGAAAAATTAATCATACATTTGATGTAAATGATCTAGGTATTTTACATTACTATCGTGGGATTGAACTCAAGTACAAAGATGAGTCTATCTACATAACACAAGAAAAATACATTGAAATTATTGGAAAGGTTTGAGATGGCATATTCCAAGCGTATGCAAAAACCTATGGATGTCAATGTGTCAGTACAGTCAGAAGGAGATCCAAAACCATTTGCTGCCACAGTAAATACTCAAGTAGTTGGTTTCTTGATATATCTATCTAATACACGTCTGGACATTCAGTTTGCAGTTTCTCAAGTATCGAGGTTCATGCAAAATCATCTCAAGATTCAGTGGAAATTAGTTAAGAGATATTTGCAGATATCAGAATTTTGTAGGTTATTGCAACTTGTACCATTGTGACATTGAAGGGGGGATTTTTTGAGACAATGTGAATATGCTCAAAGACTGCTAACATTACTAGTCTTGTTTACATATTCTTTTACAAGAAAGATGACGAGCTTCTTGGATAAATTGAAAGCCTTTTAAATCATAGGCATGGGTTCAAATCCCATAGATGATGATGAGTTTGGCAAATTTGTGTTCTTGGAAAAGAAATAAAAATCGACGAAGTTATTCACGATCCATGTTGATTGTAGTTTTTTTTGTTATTTTTTTTCTACGATCATAATTGACCGTAGGCTTTTAGTGATCGTGCATTTGAAGTGTTTTTCATGAAGCTCACAAAAACTATATAAGAGAGGCTTTTGTTCATTGTTAAGCATCACTCAAGGTTATCAATCTTCTCAAGGAGTTCAAGCTTAATGCAAGGAGATCAAGGAGGTCCTCTCATAGAGGAAGTATTTGCCAACACTTGGAGGAGGTGTGCTCTACATTTGGAGACATTTGGATGGGTTCATGTTAGCAACATACTATGAGAAGTCTACATCTATCCCACTTGTTCATTCATTAGTTTCTGATTTAGATAATGAGAATTTTGGTTTGTTATAAAACACTTCTAAATTGTTCATATTCTCCATATTCTCATACACATACTCTTGATACCTCTTAGGCACACAATTTCTTGAATCTAGTTCCTATTTTTTCCTAGATTCAAATATTGTTAGTTTGCATAATATTCACACGTTGTAATTTGACATTTGAATGTAGATAGTGTAGTTGAGCCTTCTAGCTTACTATAAATTTGAAAACTTGCCTATTCTTTCTCTACATCTCACTCATCTGGGCCTTTTGAGTATGAAGGTGTGTATGCAAAGGTTCAAATATTGGAAGGTCCTGTAAACCTATGATACTGTTATTGTGGCCACCCCACTTGTGTAGAGAGAGATGGTGGATGCAATCCAAAGATGAGTTGGTACTGCGACAACGAGCTTCACACCAGCCAACTAAGACTTTAGAATTGGTTAGTAGACCCTTTGAGCTTTCTTAATCCACAAAAAAATCACTCAAGTGTTTTGGAAAATGTATCACAAAAGTTTGAGTCAAGACAGACTATTGCAAAATGACTAGCTCCAGAAACTTGCTATTTTTGTGCATACACTTGCTGGAAAAAATGAGCAGTGCTCTCAACCTGGTAGGAATTAGAAAATTTCCTTTTGGATGTAGCAAATAGAACTAGATACCTTGCTAATACAAGTTAAAACACTTCAATTGATCACTTGAGCAGTGAAAATAAGATTTAACAAAATCTGGAACACTCCCATCATTTTTGGGACTCTACAGAGATTCGTCCATTGAGCCAAAGCTTTGGCATGCGTGCTTTGGTCATATGAATTTTGCTAGTTTGCTATGCTTGCAGAAATCTGAAATGGTGTCCTCTTTGCCCAAACTTGAGGCACCTGGAAAACATGTTTGCGAAGGCTGTATTTTGGGCAAAATGAAACATTCCTCATTTCCAAAATATGGTTCAGCTCGGGCTACTCAGAAATTGCAGCTTGTACATAGTGATGTTTATGGTGCTATGCAAAAACCTTCTTTTGGAAATTATCTTTACTTTGTTACTTTCATTGATGAATTTTCCACGCATGCATGGTTATATCCATTGAAGGCAAAGTCTGAAGTGTTCATGTGCTTCAAACAGTTTTTGGTTTTGGCTGAAAATCTGTCAGCATGTAAAATGGGCACCCTCCATTCAGATCAAGGGGGGGAATATATGTCTTCTTATTTTAATGCATTTCTAGCTGAACGTGGGATAAAACACCAGTGTAGAGTGCCATATACACCTCAATAGAATGGAGTTGTTGAATGAAAGAACAGGTCACTCATGGAGATGGCGAGGTGTATGGTCAAGACTCATGCTTTACCACACAGTTTCTGGCTTGAGGCTATCATGTGTGCATCATATGTACTTAACAGGTGCCCCACTAAAGTGTTGTAGTCTATCACTCCATATGAGGCTTGACATGATCGCAATCCATTTGTTACTCATCTGCGTGTTTTTGGTTGTTTGGCATATGCATTAGTGCCTGAACAACATCATAGAAAATTGGATGATAAAGCAGTAAAATGTATTTTTGTTGGGTACAATTATGAAAGTAAAGGCTATCCTGTGTATCATCCATAGACTAAATGCATTCTGGTTAGCCGTGATGTTGTTTTTGTGGAAGATGCTATTCAGCCATTGCTTTCATGTACTAAGGAGACATATGTTAGCTCCAAAGACATGTATGATACTTTGCTGCCTCTTTTTACAGGTGGACAGTCTAGTGCTAGTCCCAATGAGGCAACTTCTCAGCCTTTGTAGGTTTCATGTGATGATGCAGATCACTCCATTTCTGATGCAGATTTACATGATGCACTAGTTGATGAGAGAGCTGATATTGAGAAGGCAAAAACTATGCCAAAATGGCTGATGCAAACTTTGCGTGACAACAAATTAGATGCACCTCTGTCATATCGTACTTGTTCAGGCTCTCATAGTGCCTCTTTTGCATCAGATTGCTATGCCGCTTCAACAATAGCTCTGTTTCTCCTCTCTGCTACACCATTGAGTTCGGGTGTATACCTTGTAGTGACTTCCCTTTTAATGCCTCTTTCATGCAAGTAGGCATCAAATTGAGAAGAGAAGTATTCTCCTCCACTATCTAATATGAGTCTTTTCAAAGTCCTACCTATTTGGTTTTCAACAAGAGCAACATACTTCTTAAAGCAAGTAAAAACTTCATCCTTGTGCTTCATGAAAAGTAGAATGGTCCACCTGCTACAACCATGTATGAAAGACACATAATATCTTGAGCCTGATATAGATGACCTTACTAGGACCCTACACATCCGTGTGCACTAGATCCAAAAGATTTTGATATGCATATCCATTCCTATTGAAAGGTTGTCTATGAGCCTTGCCAAATTGACAAGATTCACATTTATAAATCATGTGTTGCCTTGTGATATTAGGCAAACCAAGTACAGTTTGGTCCCTACAAATTTGTTTGAGTCTCCTGTCACCAATGTGAGCAAGCCTTTTGTGCCATATCTCCAACTCTGTGAGAGTTTGAGATCCATAGCTAAATAAAGCTATGTTCTTTGTATCTTCTACTTCAAAAGTAAAAAGCCTTCTTATCTTTTCTCCTTTGGCAATCCTTCTAAAGCCTTACCTTGGGTCTTCAACATATGCTCCAAATTGTTTGAATCTTACTTGCAATCCTTTTTCAACAATCTACCCAACACTTATTAAACTTTTGATAATTGTAGGGACATACTAGGCTTTGCTTAAGAGGTTCATATTCCCATCTGATATCTTCACATTACCTATCTTCTCCACCAAGTGCTTTGTATCAGCTCATGTTTGCACTTCATGTTTGTTGTGAGGATCTTCCAAATCAGAAAGTAAAGCCACATTTCTTGCTACATGATTTGAGCATCCCGAATCAATGTAAAGGATGTGATCATCATCCTTACCCCTTCTTCATTGATAGATTCATAATCAATCATGAATCTTCTTGACTTTGGTTCTCTACATAGTTATTGTAACCTCTTCTTCTTCTATGGCCACTTTGATAGTTGTTGTTGTTGTAATTGTTGTTGTAGTTGTTTTTGTAGCCTCCATTGTATCTGCCTCTATTTCATCCATAGCCACCTCTATTGAATCCTCTTCCTCTTGAGTTCCTCGAGTTCCTGAAACATTCTTCAGTAGTATGATTAGATAAGCCACATATACTGCAAGGTTGAGATTATTGGAATCTCCCTCTACCTTGCTTTCCACCTCTACCTCTTCCTCTAGCTCTTCCTCTACCTGCAAAGTTTTCTTCGAAAGATCTACCTTCATCTTCATTCTTCTTATTCTTGTCCTTGACCTTAGCTTTATTAGAATATAAGGTAGAAGTTTGATTACCTCTTGAGGACTCACCACCTTTGCTAATCTTTGCTTCATGAGTGAAGAGTTGGCCCATGAGTGTGTTAAGATCGGGTACATGCATATCAATGTACAAATCCATGGTTGTTGTGAAGGACTCCCACTTGTCATCTGCTTTGATTCCATTTATGATTCGTCTAATGATTTGTTCATCTTCAATTACCTCTCCAATGCTTCCAATTTGATCTAAAATCTCCTTCATCTTTGTGACATAATCAGTCACACTTTGCATAAGGCTTTTCTTCATTGTTGTGAACTCCATCCACAATTGGTTCTTCCTTGCTCGAGTGTTGGAGGAGAAGAAAGAAGCAAGTGCATTCCAAGTCTCTCTTGATGTCTTGCATTCCATGACATGAGGTAAAAGAAAATCAGAAATTGATATTACAATATAGGACCTTGCAAGTGCATCCTTTGAACACCAATTTGAAAGTCTTTCCTCTTCTTCATGTGATGGTTGCCCTTTGTTCCTCATGGTTGGCATAGCTTCATCTCTAGATGTGTATCCAAATAGATTCCTCCCTTGAAGATAAGTCTCCATCCTTAGAGACCATAATGGATAGTTGTTTCTATCCAATTTATCAATTGTTGATGAAAATCCATCTCCCATCTTGATTGACTATGCTCTGGTACCACTATAAAGAGAGATGGTGGATGCAATCCAAAGATGAGTTGGTACTACTAAATCCAGCATCTCACTAGTCAATTGAGACTTCAGAGTTGGCTAGTAGACCCTTTGAGTTTCCTAAATCCACAAAAAAATCACCCAAGTGTTTTGGAACAAGTATCTCAAAAGTTTGATTCAAAACAGACTAGTTGCAAAATGACTAGCTCCCAAAACTTGGTATTTTTGTACATACACATGCTAGAAAAAATAAGCAATGCACTCAACCTACTAGGAATAAGAAAAGATCATTTTGGAAATAGAAAATAAACTTTGATAGTTTACTAATACAAGTTAAAACACTTCAATTTATCAACTGAGCACTAAGAACAAGATTTACCAAGATCTCGAACACTCTTGGCATTTTCGGGGCTCTATAGAGATTCAAACAATGTGAAGAAAAACATAGGTTTCTCACAAATTTTACGTCTAATGACCATGAAGCTTTGTGACTGTAAACTAGACTTATAGAGAAATACAATGCACTTTAAAACTCTGAAAAAGGTTATGTATAGCCCGAGATATGAGCTTTTGAAGTTACTGTTCTGAGTGAGTATACCACAGAATAAAACACAGAAGAAGTAAATGATGAATGTATAGATTCACATATAATTACAACCACATTGACAATGACTACTTGCAAAATAGGAGTAGAATGATAGAGCTATGGAGTAAGCTCTTCAATCTCTGCAAAATGAACATGAATTGGGCACGAATCAAGCTCTCTCATGGCGACTTCCTTCTTGCTCTTTTTATAGCTAATTTTGGAGGTAGTTTTGAATTTGAATTCAAATAACCTCATCTAAAAGTGATGTTACGAATTAGGATATATTCTCTCAGCTAATGGATTTGTGGTTTTAGGTAGTTAGAGCCACTAATGTCCTTTTTACGTCATGGATGACTTAAGCCATGCTTTCTTTCACAATTACAAGAGATAAAATATACTCCTTTACAAGAGGTGTTCATATGTCTACGCATATGACTACAAATGAACATAAATCAGATCATATCAAGCATGTAGGCTTGGGTAAAGTGCACCAACAACTTCCAAAATTTGGTATCATAGCATAGTTGACATACACCCTTAACAAGATGAGTGACTATAGAATTGAGAATGAAGACAAGCTTGAAGGAATGTCTAGCTATTCAATGTGGAGTTTTATGATGATGAATCTGTTAATATCTAAGGACTTGTGGAATATAATCAATGGCACTTATCCAAGGCCAAGACAAATTGGAGAAGAATTTGCTTCATCTTCTAGAAGCAACTAGTGTTCAAGATGCACGACAAAGTGATATGCTTATTGGAGGTCCCAAAGATTTAGATCTTCAGTGATATGCTTATCGGAGTTTCAACTTGTGTTCAAGATGCACGACAAAGTGATATGCTTATCGGAGGTCCCAGAGATTCAAATCTTCGGTTGTTTAAAGTACAACTAAAGCATATATTTGATGTAAATGCCTTAGGTATTTTTCATTACTATCTTTGGATTGAATTCAAGTACAAAGATGAGTGTATCTACATAACACAGCAAAAATACATTGAGAAATTATTGGAAAGGTTTGAGATGACATATTCCAAGCCTATGCAAATGTCTATGGGTGTCAATGTGTCATTATAGTTAGAAGAAGATTCAAAACCATTTGATGCTACATTATGTAGTCAAGTGGTTGGTTGCTTGATATATCTATGTAATACATGTCGGGACATTCAGTTTGTAGTTTCTCAAGTATCCATGTTTATGCACAGTCATCTCGAGATTGAGTAGAAATTAGTTAAGAGATATTTATAAAATATCAGAATTTTGTAGGTTATTGCAACATGTTCTATTGTGACATTTAAGGGGGGATTGTTGGAGACAATGTCAATATGCTCAAAGACTTCTAGCATTAGAAATCTTGTTAACACATTCCTTTACAAGAAAGACGACGGGCTTCTTGGATAAATCAAAAGACTTTCAAAGGATAGGCATGGATTCAAATCCCATGGATGGCGGACATGTTTGGATTTTCTATGTTGGAAAAGCAATAAAAATTGGCATCGTTATTCACGATCAAAGTTGATCATTATTTTTTTTTTTTTTTGCAATCACAATCCATTGTAGGCTTTGGTGATCATTCTTTTGAAGTGGCTTTCATGAAGCTCACAAAGACTCTATAAGAGTTCATTGTTAAGCATCACTCAAGGTGATCAATCTTCTCAAGGAGTTCAAGCTCAACACAAGGAGATCAAGGAGCTCCTCTCTTAGAGGAAGTGTTCATCAACACTTGGAGGATGTGTGTTGTATATCTGGAGATATGCAGAGGAGTTTCTATCAGCAACATACTATGAATGACAAGTATACTTTTGTCCCCACTTGTTCATTCACTAATTTCTGATTTATACAATCAGAATTTGGGTTTGCTATAAAACAGTTTTAAACTGTTCATATTCTTCATATTCTCATACACACACTCTTCATAGGTCTTAGGCACACAATTTCTTGTATCTAGTTTTTATTTTTGCCTAGCTTCAAATATTGTCAGTTTGTAACATATTCACACATTGTAATTTGACATTTGATCCTTACTAAAATTTTTCTTATAAACATAATTATTACCGTGTGCCTCGTTTCCTAACAAGAAAACCTCAAATCCTGCGTGCCATCTCTCTCTCTCTCTCTCTCTCTCTCTCTCTCTCTCTCTCTCTTCAAACCGACCATTTACATGTATGCATGAGCATGATGGCCCTGACGTCACGGGGGACGCAACTAAGTCCGAGTCAACTTCTTATCATTGTCATGCTTTATTTAACAGCGGTCTGGATCGGACGAAGGCAGCAAGTTCCACAGAATCCATCAGGAGAACTTTGTAAGAAACTCAGTAATAGCAAGTGAGCACTGGAAGAATGGGGGGAATGATCAGCACACCGAGTTCCCTTACTCTCGTGCTACCTCCGCGGTTCGGTTACGTTGTACTTACCGGCGCTGCAAGCGTTTTGCTTACCCAATGGCAAGGTTTTAAGGTACGTATAATGCCCATTTATTCACCTATCTTCATGCAAACTGGAACGAACTTCACAAGTATTTTTTCTTGTTGTCAAGAGCACTATTATTTCGGGCAAGCGGTGCAACTCACTTCTTAATTAAGGCTTCTGATTCCCCCCACCTGCAGAAGATTTCTACAATCTCTCAAACTGATTATGAAATGAACAAGGAGTGCACAAAGGTTATGGACAGAAAACCTCTCTTTCTGCGACTGCTGGTGCATTTTTCTTTTGATAAGTTCTTATATTTCAATACCGCATTCCTAACGCATTTGTATGCGCCAGTATCTTGAACTTGCTCATAGAGCTCGCTCCTCTTGGCAAACACAGAGGTTGCTACATATATTCGAATAGGCCTAGCGTACTCTGTCAGTCATTCGATAAATTTTCAGTATCTGTCTCGTGTCGGCACTATTATACTGATACATGACAACGATAATTGAAAACAAAGGTAAGCAGAAGGCCAAGTATACGTTGTCCATGACGAGGACGACCAAATAGTTGCATATGGGAGAAATTCTCCCTTCGCATCATAAGGGCCTTACAGTTTTTACCTTACACTTTTTATGAAGCAAACGTGGAGTTATAAGAAAAGGTTGTACATAGATCTTCCCATAGAAACAAAACCTGTAGCTTCGTCACAATCCGATTCACTTTAGCAACAAGAGATGGATTCTTCCTCTGTGTATAAATGCATATGCTTGTGACGGAGAGCACGACTAAATTCAGACGAATCTAGTGCAGATTAGTGACAAAGGCATGTTTTTATATCAAGCAAAGGTAGGGAGTTAGGAAAAGGCTGTACATACATATTCACATAACAGAGTAAAACCTGAAGTTTCGTCACAATCCAATTGAGTTCATGAAAGAGAGAAATGCGTACTCAGGTTAAGGACTGGATCCTTTATCTACGTACAAATACAAATGCACATGTTTGTGTCAGATGGCACGACTAGATTTAGACGAATACAGTGCAGATTAGTGACAGGCATGCTTTTGTTGGATAATTCTTAATGCCAGGCGTATAGGATAAGAGAATTATCGATAAGAGAATTATTGTATGCCCCTTTTCAAGCGATCTCGTGTGTGTGTTGGGGGGGGGGGGGGGGGGGGGGGTTCCTGTAGTACTGTGCCCATTCCTAAGAGAGTTCATAATACTTCAAGCTCAAATAGGGTATGCCTAGAAATGAGCGTTTTTCAAGCTCAAAAAGGCATGCTAAGGTCAAACTACCGTTCAAGTTTGGCTTTTAGGCTCAAAAAGGGTATATGCCTAAGGCCAATCTCCCATTCAAGTTTGGCTTTTAGGGAATGGCATGATGAATGACCACATTATCTAAAAATTATTATTATCGGTGTAGCATCTACTCTCACCGTGAGATTGAAGTATTCCACAGTAAATGTGTCAGCGTCCTATTAACCTTCTCCAAAACCACAATACGTTGTAATATTGCGGTATATCTAACCTCTATAGTTTTGATGGTAGTAAATGTACAAAGTTATTTATTATTGAGCAGGATTGAGATTATTGAATGAAGATGTCGAAAGTGCTTGTCCATGCGCGTTGAGTGAATTGGTTAGATTGTTCGCCTCCGGGTGGGGTTGAGGGTTCGATTTTTTGCGGCTGCAAACGCTTGCCATTGCTTCATGGCTCCAGAAAGCTGGAATGAATACCTACGAGCTTGTTCAACTCATTGGCTCTTCGGGCAATCTTCCCAATGTAATCGACCTTCGGTGTCTGTTGTTTCCGTTCTCTTGTATGTACATAGGGCCGTCCCATGGCTTCTACCTTCGGGCTTGTTGAATTCATTGGGCCTCAGAGAGCTGGAATGAATACCTTCGGACTGTTGAATTCATTGGGCCTCAGAAAGCTGGAATGAATACCTTCGAGCTTGTTGAACTCATTGGGCCTTCGGGCAATCTTCCCAATGTAATCGACCTTCGGTGTCTGTTGTTTCCGTTCTCTCGTATGTACATAGGGCCGTCCTATGGCTTCTAAAGCTGGATGAATACCTTCGGGCTTGTTGTACTCATTGGGCCTTTGGGCCAATCTTCCCAATGTAATCGACCTTCGGGTCTGTTGTTTTGTACTTAGTGCTGTCTCGGTAGAGCCTTCAAGCTCTATATCTTGGCAATGCAAGGCATTTTAAGGGATATGGGGAGTGCCATGGGTACTACTCCTGTGTTCATTTGTATCTTTCAATGAATTCAAGCATAATTCGAGAGATTCAGTTTCATATCACACTTTGTTGAAAAGAAAGTTCTAAGGTATGTATTTCATGAGCACTGCTTGTGCTTGAGTTTTAATTATCGATTCCATTTCTTTACATTTCGACTCGTGCCATGATGATGCAGGTGGAATGCAAAGAAAGAAGTGTGGCTTGAAATATCCAAAGGTTTTCTCATTTCTTTCGCCACTGACCCCTCCCCCCACATTTAATTCTTAAATTATCGCGGATGTACGAGGACATTAAATTCGAAAACTATGGAATCGCAGATGTACGAGGATAAGGAAGATTCCGTATTCAACTGTTACCAGAGGGCACACCAAAATACCCTGGAGAGTTATCCTGCTTTCATAGCTTTACTTCTTTCCTCAGGCTTAGGGTATCCATTGACAGCATCTACGTAAGTATTGTTTATTCAGTGTCACAGGGCAATGCACATAGAAAAAGAAAAACGGTCATGCGCAGATAAGAACATAGAGAAAAGATGACACGAGGTCATAGAAAAGAGATTACACACACATACAGGAGAAGATGCACCTAACATATAGGAGAAGAGAATAGACAGTTATATACAAATTTGATCGCCATATTGGTTACTAAAAGTATGTGTACGTGTACGTACATTATATATATATATATATATATATATATATATATATATATATATATATATATATATATATATATATATATATATATATATATGTGTGTGTGTGTGTGTGTGTGTAAGTGTGTTTGTATATGTCTATGTTTATGTATTCAACCATAAGTATGCATGTCAACCACGTTCATGTGTGTTACTGGTTTTCGAGTTCTTTCAATAGAGTCCAGTGTGGGGCGGAAGCTACTAAATAATCAATAAGTAATTGTGTTCTTTTGCAGATTCGGGATGATCTGGGTCGTTGGAAGAGTTTTCTATTCATTGGGGTAAGTTATATTTATGTATAATAACTCATAGAGACATTGTTTAGCATGCTTACTTACACAGAGAGAGGTGTTGTCCTATTATACCGCAGGTATTACAGCGGTGATCCAAGGAAAAGAATGCGAGGTATGTGGCATATGGCGGGTCTTCTTGGCCTTCTTGCAACAACATGCGTCTTCGGGTGCCGGCTGGCTCTTTCTTTGTAGGTCTACAGTGAGTTGAGTGTGATCCCCTCAAAAAATGAGTGTGATCCCCTCAAAAAATGAGTGTGATCCCCTCAAAAAAGTATTCAAATTGATCCTTTCTGTATGCCATGCAAACCCGATTTCTTATTTGCAAGTTTTGAATATCTTAGCAAGTGCTTCATTATGAAGGAACATTTTGTACGAGACTCAAGAAGAAACGCAAACTTACATTGAAGACTTTGTGATCTCGTTTCACGTTTCTCAATCATTCATATCCAGATCCTTACGTATTTGCAACATCATATACTTTTTTATCTCATAAATGCAAAATTTGATTAAGATAACAGAAAGGAAAACACGAGAATAAGAGGGGGCTCGAAAGCAGGTTAGTAAACCTCAACCCTTCATTGTCCTCCTCCTTTGTCCTTTCCTTTACATATGTAGAATATTTGGGGCTCATTTCCCTTTTCTTTAGAACCTCCAATATTCATTTCCTTTATGACCATCAAGGCCACAAGGAGCTCAAACTTAGGTACATTGTTTCACACATAAACAATATCCATGAATGCCTCCACCTTCTACTCATCATCCCTTAAGCCATTGATCTCATCAACATGAAAACCTAAGGAGCATGGAGCATCACTGATTTGATGTTTCTAGCTTTATTGAAGTGTGATTCTAACCATTATCTGTGAATTGACATGAAAGATATTGAGTTTATTACTAAGAGAAACCATTGTGACATTTGAGGAGTATATCCACCTAGTGTAACTTCTCTCAAACGTTTCTCAAACGTGAGATACTCTAAAAATATTCTTTATTCACTATGATTATAAGTTGTTAAACTCTAAAATCATTAATGCAACATTCAAGCTTTCAAGCATCAAGTTGTTCATATATTTTGGTTGTGATTTGTATGAACACACTTAGGACTGCTCAATAAGTTTTTTCCCCTGGGGTTGTATATACACACCTATAACCCTAACGGGTCAATTATCTTTGTACATTCACGATAATACATTTCAATATTATGTTATGCTCCAAGCTTCTTCTTCTTCCTTGTGTTTTTCGTCTTTTTTCGTAGACCTTGATTTCCAACACTTGGTATCAAATAAGGTAGCTACTTCCTCTAGGGCATCATCGACACCCCCCAAATCATAGTCTCAAAATCAAAGAAAAATTGGTGAGCATGCTCAAGATGATTAGGAGTTCAAAATAGCTTCGTTATCTAGCAATAAAATTTTTATTTGAGCTCATTTTCGCCTCTGAATGCAGCGGCATATGCTTGTGCATGCAATTTTATCTTTTGTGTCAAACACATATGGAGATTTTGCTTCGTTAGTATAAGCACCTAAAATTTTGCTTTAGGTTTAGACGAGCTCAACATGTTGTTTCTATTCAATGTTTTGAGATAGAATCAATTTTTTGCATCATGGTATTTAGTCACTAGCCATGGCTAAAAGCAATGATGTATTCCTTATGTTGGTTGTTGAAGATAAGTTGGATGGTTCTAATTATGCATTATGGGCATACATGATGTGTCATGTTTTGGTACCAAAAGGGTTGTGGAATATTGTGCAAGGTGTTGAAAAACATCCTATTAAAACTACAAATACAATGATTGAAGGTGATGCAAATGGTGTTGAAAATGATGTTTTTCAATTTCCTAGTCATGTTGTGGTTCCTACTTGTTGATATATTTAGGTAGTGATGTGTGTGAACACACTAGGACCACCGGGGTACTTTTTTCCCTCTTTAGGAGGTTTTTTCCCCCGGCTTGTATATACGCCTATTGCCCTACTAGGCTACTTATCTTTGTACATTCTCCAGTAATCCATTCAGTATTGTGTGTTGGTGCTCCAAGCTTCTTCTTCCTCCTTGTGTTGTTCACGTGCTTCCGTAGACGTCTAACTCCAACAATTGGTATCAGAGCAGGTCGTCGCTTCATCTAGGGCGCCGTCGACACTCCTCCGTTTGCAGTCTCAGAATCACACGAATTTTGGTGAGCATACTCAGGGTGTTTCAGAGATCAAAACAGCTTTGTTTTGTGGTGCCGAAATCGTGATCTGAGCTCGTTTCGGCCTTCGAATGCACTATCACAGCGCTCGTGTAGGCTATTTCGTCTTTTTGTGCCAAAGGTATATACCAGCTTCTGTTCGCTAGTTTAAGCGTCTCGAAGTCTGCTACAGGTCTAGCAGAACTCGTCTGGGTAGTTCTGTTCAACTTTTTGAGATACAGTCAATTTTCTGCATCAAGGTATTTTAGTCACCGGCCATGGCTGAAAGCAGTGATGTATTCCATATGTTGGTTGTTGAGGATAAGTTGGATGGTACCAACTACCCATTATGGGCTTACATGATGCGACATGTTTTGGTTGCAAAAGGATTGTGGAACATTTTGCAGGGTGTTGAAAGACGTCCTGTTACACCTGTAATGACAGGTACTGCAAATACATGTGCTGGAGCTGATGAAGATGGTGTTGAAGATGATATTCCGCAGATTCTTGTTCGTGCTGCTGTTTCTGTTGCACCTACTGTAGAGCAGATTTGTTGGGATGGCAGAGATGCCCAGGCACATGCATTGATAGCTTTGTCTGTCAAACGTGCCATTATTCCTCATATTCGCTCTTGCATAACAGCTAGGGATGCTTGGGATACACTTACCACATTGTACCAAGCTAGGAATGAGGCTCGTGTTGCTTACCTCCGAAAACAGTTGGAGAGTGAGCACATGAATGAAGGTGATTCTATGAATAGTTTCTAACGAAGATCAAAGATTTGAAGGAACAATTGATTTCTGCTGATGAGGTTATACCAGATAGCTCACTTGTGCAGACCGTTTTGAATGGTCTTCCTGATTCATATCAGAGTTTTGCTTCTACTCTTCGGTTGATGATGAAAGGCAATCCGAATGCCTTATCATTTGAGGAGTTAGTTTCTGTTCTGTTGCAGGAAGATCAGTCCAGGCAGAACAGGTCGATTATACGTGTTGCAGATCAAGCTTTCCTAGCTAGTCAGAAGAGCAAAGAAAAATGGAGCTCTTCTACTAGTAAGCAGAAATCTGCAAATGTTGCACATTCGAAGAACCAGGATAAAGATGAGAAGAAATCAGAAAAGCAGAAATTGTTTTGCAAGTACTGTAAAGGGAATGATCATATCATAAAGAACTGTCCAAAACTGGCTACAAAAGAGGCAAAGAAAAAGGAGGCTGGAATGGTTGTTGCAGAAGCCTCTACACCAAAAACAGAGTCTGCTAATCTTGTGCAGGAAGAAGAATGGGCGTTTACTATTGTTTGCAGTTTTGACCCATCTTCTCATGAGCAATGCATGTCTGGAGTGGACTCAGATGTTTGGTACTTTGACAGTGGGGCGACCAAACATATTACCTCATAGCGCAGTTTCTTCTCTTCACTCGAGCCTGCCCCTACAGGGAATACTGTCACATGCGCCAACAACTCCTCTTATCCTGTTATGAGAGTTGGTAAGATCATTCTGACTACTCCTGATGGTAGCTCTTTCACCTTGTCAGATGCTTTATTTGTGCCAGGGATGAAGAAGAATCTGTTATCAGTTTCCGCATTAGCCAAGATTGGCTTGGTTGTGAAATTTGTTGATGACAGGTGTACAGTTCATGATCTATCAAATGGCGATGTGATTATTGCTTCTGGCATTTTATGTCGTGGGTTGTATAAGCTCATAGACTATGAAAGATCTAAAAATGATTTGGCATGTGTAATAAATGATTCTCAGGCTATGTCAGATGCAAAGCTTTGGCATGCACGCTTTGGTCATCTGAATTTTGCTAGTTTGCTACGCCTGCAGAAATCTGATATGGTGTCTTCTTTGCCCAAGCTTGAGGCACCTGGAAAACATGTATGTGAAGGCTGTATTTTGGGCAAAATGCAGCATTCCTCCTTTCCAAAAGATGGTTCAGTTCGGGCTACGCAGAAATTGCAGCTTGTACATAGTGATGTCTGTGGTCCTATGCAGACACCTTCTTTTGGAAACTATCTTTACTTCGTGACTTTCATTGATGATTTTTCTCGGCATGCATGGGTATATCCATTGAAGGAAAAGTCCGAAGTGTTCATGTGCTTTAAACAGTTTTTGGTTTTGGCTGAAAATCTATTAGCATGTAAGATAGGCACCCTCCGTTCTGATCCAGGGGGGGAATATATGTCTTCTAATTTTAATGCACAGTAAAATGTTTTTTTTTTTGTACAGTTCTGAAAGTAAAGGCTATCGTTTGTATCATCCACAGACTAAACACATTCTGGTTAGCCATGATGTTGTCTTTGTGGAAGATGCTATTCAGCCATTGCTTTCATGTACTAAGGAGACATCTGTTAGCTGCAAAGACATGTATGATACTTTGATGCCTCTTTTTACAGGTGGACAGTCTAGTGCTGGTCCTAATGAGGCAACTTCTCAGGCTTTGCAGGTTTCATATGATGATGCAGATCATTCCATTTCTGATGCAGATTTACATGATGCACTTGTTGATGAGAGAGCAGACATTGAGCAGGCAAAAACTGTGCCAAAATGGCTGGTGCAGACTTTGCGTGAAAGCAAATTAGATGCACCTTTTTCATATCGTACTCGTTCAGGCTCTCATAGTGCCTCCTTTGCATCAGATTGTTATGCTATGGCTTCATCTAGTCTCTGTGATGAGAATGAGCCTGTTTCTTTTGATGAAGCACAGAATTCAGAAAATTGGATGGCTGCTATGCAATCTGAATATGATGTTATAATGAAGAATGGTACATGATCTTTATGTGACTTGCCTCCTGGCGAGAAGGCCATTGGCACTAAGTGGGTATACAAGTTGAAGCGTAAACCTGATGGTACAGTTGACACGTATAAGGCTAGGCTTGTCGCAAAGGGTTATGCGGAGGAAAGAGGCATTGATTTTGATGAGACCTTTGCACCTACATGCCGTATGACTACTGTTCGGAGCATTTGTGCACTTGTAGCCCATCATGATTGGAATGTACATCAGTTGGACATTAAAAAAGCATTTCTGAATGGTGACTTGCATGAAGAAGTGTATGTTTTTCAGCCTCGTGGCTTTGTGCAGAAAGGGCATGAAAACCAGTGTGCAGGTTAAAGAAGGGATTATATGGTTTAAAGCAAGCACCACGTGCTTGGTATGAGAAGCCTATCTGGTTGCACATGGTTTTGAGAACAGTCCAACTGAAAGCACCTTATATGTTAAGCATGCTAATGATGTGCTTCTGATCATTGTTATCTATGTTGATGACATGCTGCTCACTGGTCCTATTGAGAAGCATATTGCTGATTTCAAGGCTGATTTGCATGCCTCATTTGAGATGTCTGATTTGGGGTATTTGCATCACTATTTGGGCATTCAGTTTATGCAAGTTGATGGTGGAATGGCTTTGTGTCAAACAAAATATATTGACATATTATTGCAGCATTTTGGCCTTGAAGTCTGTAAGCCTATTGCCACTCCTATGGAGATAGGTTTACGATTGAGTCTTCATGATGCTGGAGATGCATTTGATGTTGTTCTCTATCAGCAGGCTGTTGGATGCTTGATTTACTTATGCATTACTCGGCCAGATATTCAGTTTGCTGTCTCACAAATGAGAAGGTTTATGCATTGCCCAGGAGTCACGCATTGGAAGGCGGTTAAGCACATCTTTCGCTACTTGAGTGGTACTCGGTTACTTGTTGTTTTATCCCAAGGGGGGATCACTACCGCCAGATTTGCATGCTTTTTCTGACTCAGATTGGGCTGGTTGCTATGACACTCATGTGTCCACCAGTGGTTTTTGCTTCATGCTTGGTAGCTCATGTATATCTTGGTTCAGCAAGAAGCAGCCTACTGTGGCCACTTCCAGTTGTGAGGCTGAGTATAGGGCAGCTTTCACAGCGACCGTTGAGTGTGTGTGGCTCAGACGCCTTATGGCTGATTTGGGTATTGGCCAGTCTTCTGCCACCACCGTCTTCACTGACAGTCAGAGCGCATTGGCAGTTGCGAGGAACTTTGTGTTCCATGCTCGCACTAAGCACATTGAGGTGCATTATCACTATGTCAGGGAGAGGTTCTCTACTGGGGAGATGAGCTTGGCATATGTGCCCATGTAGGAGAACATTGCAGACCTTTTCACAAAGGCTCTGCCTAGGGAGAAGTTTGAAGCTTTCCGCAAAGCTTTGGGCTTACTTCCTTTTGTGGAGTGATTTCCACATAGCTTGGCACTTCCTTATACATGAGTGCCAACTCCTTGTTCACCGCATCACTCCCAAGGGGGATTTGTTGATATATTTAGGTAGTGATGTCTGTGAACACACTAGGACCACCGGGGCACTTTTTTCCCTCTTTAGGAGGTTTTTTTCCCCCGGCTTGTATATACGCCTATTGCCCTAATGTGCTACTTAACTTTGTACATTCTCCAGTAATACATTCAGTATTATGTGTTGATGCTCCAAGCTTCTTCTTCCTCCTTGTGTTGTTCACGTGCTTCCGTAGACGTCTAACTCCAACACTACTACATCTACTACATAGCGAATTCATTGGGATAGCACAGATGCATATGCACATGCATCGATAGTTTTGTCTATCAAACATGCCATTATCCCTCAGATTTGCTCCTAGAAGACAACAAAAGATGCTTGGGATAATCTTACAACATTATAACGAGAAAGAAATGGGGCTTGTATTGTGTACCTCTTAAAACAGTTGGAGAGTGATCATATGCATGAAGGAGATTCAATGGATAATTCTCTTGACAAAGATCAGATATATTTGAAGGAGCAATTGATAATCTTGCTAGAGAGTTCAGTTGTGCAGATTGTTCTTAAAGGTCTTCTAGATTCATATCATATTTTTGCTTCTACTCTTTGATTGATGATGAAAGGCAATCCAAATTCCTTAATATTTGAGGATTTTTTGTCCATTTTTTTGCAAGAAGGTCAATCCAAGTAGAACAAATCAATAATGCATGTTGCAGATCAAGCTTTATTAGCTAGTTAGAATGGGAAAGATAAATGGATATCATCTAAAATGGCAAGGTAAATGGATCTCGTCTACTAGTAAGCAAAAATCCACTAAACACTCAAAGAAGGAATACAAAGATGAAAAGAAAATAGAAAAGTAGAAACACTTTTGCAAGTACTATAAGGCAAATGATCATGACATAAAGAGGTTGGAATGGTTGTTGCAGAGACCTCAACACCTAAAAGAGAGTTTGTTAACCTTGTTTTCAACTATGACCCATCTTAGTTTGAGGAGTGTATGTCTGTAGTAGACTCAAATGTTTGGTACTTTGATAGTGGTACAACCAAACATATTATCTTGTAGCATAGTTTCTTCACTTCACTTGAGCTTTCCCCTACAAGAAATATTATCACATCTATTAACAACTCCTCTTATCTTGTAGTGGGAGTTGGCAAGGTCATTCTAACTATTGCTGATGGAAATTCTTTCACATTGTTAGATGCCTTATATGTCAAGTATCAAGAAAAATATGTTATCATTTTTCAACATTAGCTAAGATTGGCTTGGTTTTCCAGTTTGTTAATGAAAGATGTACAATTCATCATCTCTTGAATGGTGGTTATTATTGCTTCTAGAATTTTATGTCATGGGCTATATAAGCTTATAGACTATGCAAAATTTGTGAATGATTCAACATTTGTAGCTCATGATTCTTAGGCTATCTCATATGCAAAGATTTGGCATGCATGCTTTCATCATTTGGATTTTGCTTGTTTACCTTGCTTGTAGAAATCTAAACTTTTGTCCTCTCTTCCCAAACTTGAGGCACCTTTTGAAGTCTATGAAGGGTATAATTTGGAAGAAATGTACTGTTCCACCTTCCCAGAAGATGGTTTTGTTAGAGCTTCTCATAAATTCTAGTTTGTTCATGGTGATGTATGTGGTCCTATGCGGATACCTTCATTTGGGAATTACCTATACTTAGTGACTTTCGTTGATGACTTTTACAGGAATCCATGGATGTATCCACTAAAAGCAACATCCAAAGTGTTAAAATATTTGTGCTTATGGTGAAACTTTTATAAGCATGTAAAATAGCCACCCCCATTCTCATCAAGGGGGGAGTATATGTCTTCTGAGTTTAATGCATTTGTGGTTGAGTGTGGATAAAACATCAGTGTACACTAGTGTATACACCTCAACGAAATGGATTTCCTAAAAGAAAGAATAATTATCTCATGGAAATGGCAAGGTGTATGGTCAAAATTTAGGCTTTATCACATAACTTTTGGCCTGAGGTTCTTATGTGTGTTTAATAGGTATTCCACCAAAGCATTGTAGTCTATCATTTCATATGAGGCTTGGCATGCATGCAGGCCATCTTTTGCCCTTTTTAGTGCCTTTGGTTGTCTAGCAAATGCATCTGAAAATTGGTTGATAATGCAATGAAACATATTTTTTTTGGGTAGAATTCTAATGAAAAGACAGATTATCAATTGTATTATCCACATAATAAATGCATTCTAGTTAATAGTGATGTTTCTTTGGTGGAAGATACAATTCATCCCTTACTTTCATGTACCAAGGTAATATCAGTAGGAAAGTAAGAACACAATGAAATAGACCAGTAGACAGAGTTGAGAGAAAAACATAGATAAATATAGACATAGAATTAGAGATAGAGAACTCAAATTCTCAAATTTCCAAGAATAATGCAATTACAACGATGTGGTTGTCCACCTAGGCACTCCCAATGTGGAGCTTAGATGGCAATCTTGAAAGAATCTAGATGAAGGGCTAACTAGTGCACAATGCTATGTAAAGCTCAACCTAGGCCATGCTTATATAGCTTTTACAAGGGGAGTCGGTATAGATAAATGTAGTCGAGAGTTACAAAATAGTCCCCAAAATATACAATCCGACAATATCTCCATGAACAAAAGTCTAGCTACCATCTCGGCCCCATGGAAGTGTATGCCCTACCTAACCTAATGGCTAGGTCACAAAGATCATCTATAATCATTGAAGATCACAAATCTTCTAACTTAGAAGTTCGGGCTTCACAAATGTTCGAGCTCTCACAATGGCTTCTCCTCATAATGGGTGCCTTACAACGTAGAGAACCATGGATCATTTTTGGTCACTTGAGGGTGGAGTATTGAGCATATCTAACACCCCCCTTAATGTCCACCCTATGATGGACTACCTCCTTGGTCCAATCCCAGGCTTTGGAAAGTGTTGAAGAAGTTGCTCTCTTCCAAGGCCCTAGGTGAAGATGTTTGCTCCATTTCTTCAATTGGACAATAGCTTATCTCCATGACCCTGTCCTCAAGAAACTCACATACATAGTGATACTAAATGTCTATGTGCTTGGTACATGCATGGAAAACAAGATTCTTGGTGATGGCCATGCAACTTTGATTGTCACACATCAACTCTATAGCCTCTTATCCTTGTATTCCTATGTGCCATAGGATCCTCCTCAACCATACTACTTCACATGCTACCACATATGAAACTTTTTACTCAGCTTCAATAGAAGATAATGCTACAATCGATTTCTTCTTACTGATCCAAGAGAAAATCTCTAATCCAAAAGAAAAGCAATATTCAAAAATTGAATTTCTCGTATGAATATCTCCTACCCAATCTCAGTCAGAGTATCCGACCAGAGATGATCTTTCTTCATAAAGAATACCATAATCAATGGTTCCTTTCATATACATGAGTATCGGCATGCTTTCCTTCCAATGAGTTTGGCAAGGCTTATTAGAGAACCTGCTTACTATTCCAACAAGATAAGAGCTATCTGGTTTGCTATTGCACAAGTAGATTAAACTTCCAACTAATCTCCAATATCTTCAAATATCCACTAGAGGTGAAGTATCTTCAATAGATAATTTTGTGTTGACCTCCATAGGTGTAGGAATTTCCTTGCAATCCTCCATGTTGAATGCCTTCAATATCTATCTTGCATACTTTTGTTGAGAGATGAAAATCTTCCCTGGTTCTTGCCAAGCTTCAAGGCCTAAGCAATAATGCATTAAGCTTGAGTCTACCATTTCAAATTCGGAACTCACGGCATCTTTCGTTTGTTGAACAAGAGCATCATCATTTCCTATAATCACAAGCTCATCTACATAGATTACAAGAAAACTTGACTTCCCTCCTCTCTTTAGAACATAAAAGTTAGCATCAAAAGTGCATCTTTTGAAACCTAGATCCACGAGATTTTCCACTGGTACCATGCTCTAGGGGTTTTTTTCAGCCCATATAAGGCCATCTTAAGTTTACATACCTCGTTCTATGAATGAGGATCCTCCAACCTTGGTGATTGAGACACATATACCTCTTCCTTGAGGTCTCCATTCAAGAATGCTAATTTGACATCCATGTGATAGACTAGTCAAGGCTTATGTGTAGACATAGCTAGTACCACCAAGATAGTAGTCATCCTTGTAGTTGAGGCAATGATTCACAAAAGTCAATGCCTTCAACTTATGAGTAGCCTTGTGCGACAAGTCTTCCTTTGGACTTTTCTAGAGTACCATCAACCTTGTATTTTAGCCTCCAAACCCACTTGATGCCAATGAATTTATGCTTAGGGGGTCGATCCACTAACTCCCAAGTTCCGTTCTTCATGACATTGTAATTTGTTGCATTTCGTTTTCATGGCAGCCCTCCAATTCAGATCGTGGAGTTCCTCTTCCACAATGGTTGGTTCCTTTTCTTGTTCTTGAACGAGATCAACCATCAGAGTTGTGTTTACAATATGGGCACTTTCCCATCTTTGTTCCTCTTTTCTTTGTGATCACCTCGATCCATCTACAACATGTTCTAGTGACTATAGGATGGGGTTTGGAGAATCATGGAGCTACCTCACCCAACATGGCAATGACTTTTCCACTTGGGGGATGATAGGTTGGTGACTTTCAGACTCACATCTGAAGATGATGCTTCCTTCTCTTGTGTAGTTGGGATAGCTCTTGGGCCAAGTTCATAGTGGATTGCCCCTTTTCCCGATGATAAAATGGAAGCTCTCTTTTCCTCCTCCATTGCATGTGGCTACTCCTTCTTAAGCATGACATTGCAACTCGTCATGATCTTCCTAGGGTCATAAAGCCTATAAACCTTCTTATCTTTTTTGTATCCTAGGAAGATACATTTGATGTTTTTTGGTTGAAGCTTGTTTCTCTCCCTATCTAGAACATGTACATAAAATTCACTTCCAAATAGTTTGAAATGGGAAACAGAAGGCTTTTTATCAGTGTAGGCATCTTGTGGATTCTCTCCATCAAGTGCTGTGGTGTAGTTTCAATTCAAGATGTAGAAAACAGTGTTGATAGCTTCTACCCAAAATTGATTAGGCAAACCCTTTCCCTTCAACATGCATCTTGCAATCTCCATGATGGTTCGATTCCAACATTTTGCAACACCATTTTGTTGAGGCATATGTGCCACTATGAGTTAATGCTTGATTTCTTTAGATAGAGAACTCAAGCTCTTGAATTGTCAAGCGTAATGCACTTACAACGATGGTGTTGTCCACCCGTGCACTCCCAAGGTGGAGCTTAGATGGCGATCTAGACAGATTCTAGATGAAGGGCTTACTAGTGCGCAATGCTATGTAAATCTCAACCTAGGCCATGCTTATAAAGCTTTTACAAGGGAAGTCAGTATAGATAAATGTAATTGTGAGATACAAAATATTCGACAAAATATACAATCCGAAAATATCTCCATCACCAAAAGTCTTACTATCTCGGCCCTACAAGCTCGAGGGGAATAGGCCCCCTAAAAGTTTATGCCCTACCTAACCTAATGGCTAGGCTCACTAAGATCATCTAGAACCATCAATGATCACACATAGACCTCATCTAATGTAGAAGTTAGGGCTCCAAAAATGTGTGAGCTCTCACAATGGCTTCTCCTCATAATGGGGACCTTACAACTTAGAGCACCATGGATCATTTGTGGTCACTTGAGGGTGGAGTATTGAGCATATCTAATAGCGTCAATTAGATCGAAGGATGTGTATGACACTTTGTTGTCTCCGTTTACAAGTGGACAATAAATCACTAGTCTAAATGAGGAATTTTATCAACCTTTATGTACATCATTTTGTGATGCACGTTTACATGATGCACTTGTTGGTGCGAGGGCTAGCATAGAAGAGGCAAAAGCTATGCCTAAATGGTTGGTGAATGGTTGTCTCTAGTCTTTGTGATGAGAATGAGCCTATTTCTTTTGATGAGGCATGAATTTAGAAAATTAGATTGATACTATGCAATCAAAATATGATGCTACTATGAAGAATATTACTTGGATTTTATGTGATTTGCCTCCATGAAAAAATTCCATTGGCACTAAATGGGTATAAAAGTTGAAACATAAATTGGATGGAACAATTGATAGGTACAAGGCTAGGCTTGTTTTCGAAGGTTGTTCTCAAGGGAGATGCATTAATTTTGATGAGACCTTTGCTACAAAATGCTAAATGACCACCATTCTTAGCATTTGTGCACTTGCAACTCATCATGTTTGGAATGTACATTAGTTGTACACTAAATGTGCATTTTTCAATGGTGATTTCCATGGAAAAGTATATGTACTTTAGCCCTATGGTTTTTTGTAGAAAGTGTGAGGTTCAAAAAGGCATCATATGGTTTGAAGTAAGCAGCACATGCTTGGTATAAGAAGCTACATGCCTACTTGCCAACACATGGTTTTAAGAATATTCCAATTGAGAGCATGTTATAAGTTAAGCATGTAGATGATGTACTTCTTATTATTGTTGTATATTTTGATGATATGATGCTCACTAGTCCTAATGAGAAGAATATTGCTGAATTTAAGGTTGATTTTCATGCCTCTTTTGAGATTTCAGATTTGGTTCATTTGCATCATTATTTGGGCATTCAGTTTATGCAAATTGATGGGGGAATATTTTTATGTCAAGCAAAATACATTGACACATTATTGTAGCAATTTGGCCTTGAAGATTGTAAACCTATTGTCACTCCCGTGGAAGCAAGCCTCTATGATTGAGTCTTCATGATGCTAGAGATGCATTTGATGTTATTCTCTATCAACACACTCTTGGATGCTTGATTTACTTATGCATAACTTGACCTAATATTAGTTTTTTGTCTCTTAGATGAGCAAGTTTATGCATTGCCCATGTGTCAAGCATTCGCAGACACTTAACATGTCTTTTGCTACTTGAGTGGTACCCGAATACTTGGATTGTTTTATACCAATAGGGGATCATTACTACCAGATTCACATGCTTTTTCTCACTCACACTAGGCTAGATGATATGACACTCGTGTGTCTACCACTAGTTTTTGTTTCTTGCTTTATAGATCATGCATATCTTGGTTGAGGAAGAAGCATGTTACTATGGCCATTTCTAGTTGTGAGACTAAGTATAGGAAAGCTTTTACAGTTAATGTTGAGTGTGTGTTGTTGACTTTTTGCTTATTTGGGTGTTGTTCACTGTCTTCTACCACCACCATCTTCACTAATAGTCAGAGCACATTGGAAGTTGTGAGTAACTGTATGTTTCATGCTCACATAAGATAATGCTACACACCGTTTCACAAAGGCTCTACCTATGGAGAAGGTTGCAATAAGCTTTGGGCTTCTTTCCTTTTGTGGGTTGATTTCTTTCCACATATCTTGACATTTCCTTATACATGAGTGTCAACTCCTAGTTCAACACAACACTCCTAGGGGGGGGGGGGATTTGTTGATATATTTTTGTACTGATGTGTATGAACACACTTCGGACTATGAAGGCCCCTTTTTTTTCTCTCTAGGAGGTTTTTTTCTCTCGGCTTGTATATATGCCTATAACCCTAATGGGTCACTTATCTTTGTACATTCATTTGCTTATACATTTCAATATTGTGTTGTGATCCATGCTTCTTCTTCTTCCTTGAGTTTTTTGTGTGCTTTGGTAGACCTCCATCTCCAACACAAGTCACTTGGTGGAAAGATTTGTTGTAAACTTTCCTATTGTTAGGTGATTTCACACTTATTTTGACTATGTAAGTTTAAGAGTTGCATGCTATTTTTAGTGTGTAATTTTGTGAATTTTTACACTTTATCACTTTAGAGGTAACAATACAATTTGTGGATCACATCCGTGCATTGTGACCTTACACTTTAAACGGCTTATGTGTGTGGAGACTCTATTACATTTCTCCAGTTTGTGTGATTTAAAGTCACAGAGATTCAAGACTCCAAATGTACAGACGTAAGTGATAAAATAATCTTTTATTGAATATACAAGGGTATTAACCTCAAAAAAATTATAAAATGAAAAATAGACATACTACTATGATTTTTTCATAGAGTAACAAAATAGATTCTACATATCTTAAGTGTGTAATCCACTCTTTAATCTATATAAAATCAAATCAATTTATAAAGAAGACTATGTCACTACAAGGAATACGGCCGTATAGCAACGGTTAAGGCGACACAATTTCGTCGCTATAAAATTGCAAAATGCATCCTAATGAGCATCGGGCACGCACCATCGATTAAACGACGAGCCAAACGATGTTTTTTGTGACTTGTGGCACGACGGGGTCTGCGACGCTCGCATAGAGCGTCACTAACACGACGGTTTTAAATAGTGTCGCATAAGTGATGCTTTTCTGCATCGCATAAGCGACAATTTTCTAAGTCGCATAAGCGACGCTAAAACATGTTGCTCATAGCATCGCTTACATGACATTCTGTTGACGGAAAAATATTAAAACGTTGGAGGCTCTTCGATGGACATTTTCACGCATCTGATCGAAGAGCTCTCCAACATTCCCAATTGCGCTGCGCTTACAAGCTGAAGCAGGTATATGCAAAATTGTTGTTTTGCCTAAGCTCTCGCTTATTGTCTCCCTCTGTCTCTATTTCTCTCTTTCTACATCTTTCTCTCTTTGAATTCTCTATCTATCTCTCTCTCTCTCTGTCTCTCTCTCTCTCTCTCTCTTCTTTCTCTCTTTATTGTAGGTTATTCAAGAAGCTAACCAAGCAAAAAGTATGGCTAACTATCGTAAGTACAATTTCTAATCTTTGTATATCATTTGAATTGTGTTATTTTCATTAGATAGCATACTCACACTTATTGATATGCACTTATACACTTAAACATGATGAAGATGCACTTTCACACATATACACATAAACACATGCACAAATGCATACACACATATACACTTACACATGCACATGCACATACATACATATACACACACATACACATGCACATACATACATATACAAACATACATGTACACTTAGGTATACACATATGAATGAATTATATAATTAAAGTATTAAAACACATACACACATGCACACACACATGCACATACCTACATATACACATATACATGCACATACACACATATACACATAGAGTTACACATATACATGCACATACATATACACACAAATACACATGCACATACACATACACAAAAATACACTTACACATGCACATGCACATACATACATATACACACACATACACATGCACATACATACATATACACACACATGCATATACACTTAGGTACACACATATGAATGAATTATATAATTAACGTATTAAAACACATATACACATGCACACACACATGCACATACCTACATATACACATATACATGCACATATATACACACATATACACACATATACACATAGACTTACACATATACATGCACATACATATACACACACATACACATGCACATGCACATACTCATACACACATATACACTTACACATGCACATGCACATACATCCATATACACACACATACACATGCACATACATACATATACACACACATACATACACACTTAGGTACACACATATGAATGAATTATATAATTAAAGTATTAAAACACATATACACATGCACATACCTACATATACACATATACATGCACATATATACACACATATACACATAGAGTTATACATATACATGCATATATATATACACACACATGCACATATATATATATATATATATATATGCACATACTCATACACACATATACACTTACAGATGCACATGCACATACATACATATACACACACATACACATGCACATACATACATATACGCACACATACATATACACTTAGGTACACACATATCAATGAATTATATAATTAAAGTATTAAAACACATATACATATGCACACACACATGCACATACCTACATATACACATATACATGCACATACATATACACAGACATACACATGCACATGCACATACATACATATACACACACATATACATGCACATACATACATATACACACACATACATATACACTTAGGTACACACATATGAATGAATTATATAATTAAAGTATTAAAACACATGCTTAATATAAACAATAATAACAATCAATAGAACAAAACTCTTCATTACTTAATACCATACACATAATTCAAAACATAACTGAAATGAAAAATATATAGATTATATATATATATATATATATATATATATATATATATATATATATATATATATATATATATATATATATATATATATATATATATATATATATATATATATATATATATATATCAATGTAAATACATATAATCCAATGTCATAATCTACTAAAATTCTAATCATCATCATCATGATCGTCATCATCATCAGCAGCAATATCATGATCATCCTGATCTTCCTCATCCTCATCGTCATGATCACCCTATGACGATCAAGACCGTCCCTCCTGTGTCTGTCTCTCCACCTCATCCATATATGTCTCTCCATAATACTCTTGTATTACATATAACAAACATAAATAAATAAAACAATTAAACCATTCATAGAAATAAACTAATTTTATAAAATCTAATAATACTCACAAAGGCATCACGATGATCTCGCTAATCCTTCCGCTGCATTGAAACAAATAAAAAAGATTAGTTGCTTGCATTTTAACTAAAATAAAAAATATACTCACAATAACACATATACTTACAAATGTAGCTACAAAACCATTTTGGCCCATTTGGCCTAGGTGCGATGTGTGGCCCGACTCCACTCTCTTCTTTGCAGCAGCCTGTTTATTTAAGAAAAAAGTTACATAAATTAAATGTAAAAAATTACTAAAATATATAAAAATTATAAATATAAACTATTAATTTGTGTACTTTCTGCGGAGGAAATGACTCCTGAAGATGTAGCTGTCTATGAAAAAACTACCACGTCTCAGGTGGTATGTTAGGTCGCCTCTTATTTTTTTCCACCATAGAATATCTCCTGTTAATTTAATCTCAAACAGAAAAAAAAAATCAGAATACATACACATATATACACACACATACACATACACATACCCACATACACATATACATGCAAACATATACGCATACATATATGTATACATATACACATATACATATCCACATATATACATAAACACACATATACATATCCACATATATACGTACACACACATGCATGCATATACACTCATTCATACAAAATACATGCATTTATCCCACAATAATGTGTAGTTGTGTATATGTGAATATGTGTGTATGTGTAAATGTGTATATGTGAATATGTGTAAATATGTATATGTGAATTTTTTGTGTATGTAGATAATCAAATTATTAATATCAAATACCATTATTTGTAGATTCTGATCAATCAGATGGAACTCCACCACCGTCTCCTCATCATGCAATGACTATATATTGTAAGTATATCAAACATTTAATTTTAAATATATTTGATGGATACATAACTTATTATTTTTTTGTTTTTTATTATGTGGAGATTCTGATCAATCAGAGGGTACTCCACCACCTCCTACCCATGCAACGACTTCACATGTGTCCTCCGATAGAAATTATGATGAATTTTACTATCAAGAGCATATTATATGTTGGTGTAACTCTTGTTATGGCACGTATCGAAGACCATGATTGGAATGTATTGAACATGAGGCAGAGTATGGTACTTTTGAGCGTGCACCATCACGTGGTCAACGTGATAATGCTTGGGTATGTATTTTCTATATATATTAATGTCATTATTTTATTTAAAAACCATATACAAAATCAAATTACTGTTGATATACACGAATACTTGCTCGATGATGATGATGATGATAATTTTTCTCATAATGTTAATATACCTCATACACGTCATGGACTTGCTATTCATCAATTACAAGCAGAGGTTTCTAGAAATCCTCTACCTCCTAGTTTAGAGACTGAAACGGCTGGAGATTATCCATTGCTAGCTCGTGATCGTTCTTTAGTACAAACATATGATAGAAGAAGATATGGAGGATAGAATAGAGGACCACTTCCTTTAGATGGAGAGGTCTTCAACTTTTGGGGTAATCGCTATATGATTGCTCCATCCACTATTACTAATGCTGGTCGTGGTCTCTTTATTGTAGAGGATTTGTATGTGCCTCCGAACTCTGAAGTCACTCTTATGTCATTTTGTGGTCCTATATATGGATGGGGAGATTGGCATCGACTTTCACGTTATGTTCAAAGCATGAGTACTTATGGAATATGCTTGAACGCAGCAATATCCCTTACTAGTAGAAGGATTTTACATGCAAAAAATGAAAGATTATATATTGATGGAAGACCTTACACACATGGAAATATAGCAGGTTTAATAAATAGTAGTCGAGGGTTACATAATAGTTCAATGACTAATTGCACATTTGAGGAGCGTGAAAATAGTCATGAATCACCATATATGAGTAGAGATGTATCAAGATACATAGTTGTCAATGCTATTACTACATTACATGCCGGTGATGAACTATTAGTGAATTATGGATGGCGTAGACCTCCAAGAGCACCTTTTAGCTAGAGAGAATAAAAATTTTCTATCCATATTTAATAAGTTATATACTTAATTTTATATTTAAAGTTTACTTTTTATTCATTTATGGAATACTAATGAATTTTATTTATATGTGTAGATTCCAATGTATAATGTTGATGATATTCCACCACAGCATTCACAAATGCCAATAAGGCCTCATTTATCAGAAGCTTCTATGAGGAGGCTACGCAAAAGTAATCCTGTGAAATATGCAAGGTTGAAATATCTATATTCAAAAGATGATAAAGTACAAGATTTGTGTGACAATGATGAAGATGATGGCATGGCAGATTTTATTGAGGATTGGTATCAAAATGACAGTGAGAGTGTTAGAAAGGAACTTTTGCCACGTCCACTTTTAATCTCTTTTCAGGTTCTTGGGGATGGTAGGGGTCTGACAATGCAGAGGCCCTTTATCTGATTTTTCCCAACTTAACTATCAAATTAAGCAGCACACTACTATCCATTATAACTTCTTCTACACCGTATTACTGTTCGTATTTCGGTTATTACTTGCACTGTATTTAACACACGAATTAAGGATCACCGTCACATAGACTTATTAACGTGAACTCCACAAGGTCGCAAATCGCCCAGACAGACACTTTGGCGATCCCGTCTCCTCTACCGCCGGAGAACCCCGTAATGTCTCTTCATTAATGGGTAAAAGGGTTACATCACTTCGCTATGCCCTTTTGGTGCGTGCGGTATATGAAAATATAAATTACAGTGTGCCAATCCGGTGGCCTAACACTGGCACACACAATGGACTCGAACATGCAACGAAACTAAACTTAAGGCTTATCTACAATGCCTTGTATATACATAGTTCGGGCTAATTTAAAGGTTCTAGTGACTTTTTGTTTTAATGAATCCAACATCAGCTTTAAGGTTTTCGGCTCCACCAACTATGCGTCAGTGCGTACTGAACTCACCGAAATAACCTGACTTATCAAAGCATCGGTCTGCGACTCCAAAAAGGCTTCTTGCAAATGAAAATCATTGGTAGGGGCTGCATCTCGGCTCAATCTCATATCTGCAATTTGACCTTCAATTCTGGATAGTCACTCTGCTTGAAAGCCTAGCTACTTTTCTCTACATTCCAGCTCCTGAGCTTGATATTGAATTGTTTGATAATAAGCATCTCTTTCTTTCGTAATTCCTGCTAATTCCTTCTTAAGTTGAATTATCAGACTCGTCTGTGCTTTTAGGGCAGAATTCGCCTGAAAAAGATCGGCAGATGCAGCCTGTAATTCGACAGTAGTCTGCTTAGCCAAAGCAGCCATTCCTTGTCCTCTCTACACGACCTCATCAAGCTCGATGCAAGTTTCTTCTAAAAGATTACCAAGAGCAATCCAAGCATCCTCCTTATCCTATACTGAATTATTTAATTGCTTGATTTCTTCATCACGAGCAGTTAAAAGAACATCCTTGGCTTTTAACTCAGCCAATGCTGCATCTCTTTGAGAAATTAGATTATCATGTTCGACAATCCTAGCTTGAAGTTGCTGAAGTTGAACCTGCAAAGCATGGTTCTCTACCTTAACTGCATTTGCTTCTTCTTGTACTGGGGCAATGTCTGCCTCTAAAATATCCACTTTGTGCTGTAATTCATGTCAAATATTATCGGTTGCCAGCTTCAATTGCATAGGTAACCGCTAAGAAAACTGAATCAAGAGTCGACCCATAGACTCGAGTTCATTGAACATCGGGGTTGGAGAACGAAGAGCAGGAAGAGATTGGGCTGTAGAAGCGGAAAACAGATGAGGGGAAGGTGGTGGAGAGTAGTTGGGAGAAGAGAATGGAGAACTGGGTGCATCGGGAACAACAGGCGCAACGAGGCCAATGGGCTCAACAGGGTTTATTGGGGGAGGATGTGGAATAATTGGCGTCAAAATGAGGCCGGTGGTATTTTGCTTTGATGCCTCAACCTTGTCGATTACGGCGTCAATCAGAGCAATCATGTCGTTAAGAATTTCAGCAGCAATATCCTTCACAGAGTCCTTATTTTGCTGATGAGAATCCACCCGAGAAGAAACTTCATCGGAGTCTTCCAGGTTTACACCTTGCTCGTGCTGCTTAATTGGAAAGACGGACCAGAAGACTCAACATGAATAGAAGTACCAGTATCATGAAAAACTTTGTCTTCATGGCCAACACTTGATCCCTGCACTTGGCTCTCAGAGGGACTTATGCATCTGCGTTTTCGATGAAGAAGTTGCAACAGGTCTGCATCATCATCTTCCTCATCCTCCAGCATTTGCATAGATTCTTCATGTAGTAAGAAGGGAGCGATTGGAGGTGGTTGCGTGGCTTGAATCACCGGAAAAAGAAAAGTAAGGATATGGGGTAGACGAGAACGTGGAAGGTCACCCTTATTGACTTGTTTGATAACCGCAATGCATTCACGGTGAATGCACCGGAAATAGAATGAAGCGAAATTAACAGACTCACGAGAAGCGATATCTAGCATGGAATAAAATGGACGGGCAATACCATAGGTACGTTTTTGGAGATTCAAAGTGGCTACTAAGAACTGCAGAGCTGTGCGCTCGGGTTCACGTCTACATAAAATGGCGTACTCATTAGATGAGTGCCGGGGAAATAACTCGGTCATGGTGGCTACAGGAAGAAGTGGAACATTCTTCAATCCTTCCATAGGGAGGCGGAAAGCTTCAGCAAACGAAGCTAAAGTAATAACAACGCGGGATGGTAAACAAGCTATTGGCCAACACTGCTCTGTAGCAGGTGTAGAGGCGATGGCAGCAATGATTTGCGCATAGAATGGTTGACACTCCACTGAATGCCAAGGCAATTCAGCGAAGGCCAAAAGACCACGGGTGCGCAAGTACTCACTTACTTCAGGAGTGAGTCCTACACGGAAGATGACGACATTCGCGAGAGCTTCCATGGCACGCACAAATAAAGACAAGAACACAGACAACAAGGAACGCACAAGCACACAACCAGAATAGCGATAATAAGAAAAGAAACAAGATTAAGTAGTCACACAAGCAACATTAGGTAGTCAAAAACCCTAATCATCGCACGGTATTGGAAAGATATCCGTCATAATTACGGCATGCATGCAGGAAAAGAAACAGTAACACAGGGCAGCGATTAATCATATTTAGATACCATAACGAGGGGATTACGGTCAGTGGTCAACCGAAATACGGCGAAAGAAATAAAACAACTATCACGCGAACAAGATGAGGTACACATCATCGATTATCGTCCGGTTGGTGATATGGCCGAAGCTTAGAACCATTAATCACTTTTGGGAGGGGAACTCCGGTTAAGGTGACCAACCGAAAAGTTGTGAGTCCCACTTGGTCAGCAATCCGGTATGGACCAAACCACTGTAATTTAAATTTTCTAGCAGATAGATTTACTTTAGCATTATAAAATAGCACAAGTTGGCCCACCGTAAACACAGGGGTCTTGAGAAAACGATCATGAGTACGGGCTTACCGAAGCTGAACTTCATGAAGAACCAAAAAACTTTCCCAGTGATGTTCCTCCAACGATCTGAGGGCATCCAACCGAAATGGCAAAGAGTCGTCCGGCAGCAATTTCTCACTTAAGGCAACACGGAGACTCGGGACTACTACTTCCATTGGTGCAATAGCTTCCAACCCATAAGCAAGCTTAAATGGGGTCATACCAGTAGCAACTTTGTATGTAGTCTAGTAAGCCCATAAAACTGCAGGTAGTAGCTGGTCCCATCGTTCCGGATATTCCAAAAGCAATTTGCGTAGTATATTCAACAGAGTCTTATTGGTGTTTTCAGCCAAACCATTAGCACGTGGATAGTACGGTGAGCTGAATTTATGTACAATTTGAAAAGTCTGAGTCAGTACTTGCATTAAGTGGTTTGCAAAATGTGTCCCTTGATCTGCCACTATTTCCAGAGGTAATCCATAACGCAGGAAGACATCCTTCATCAAGCATTTTGCCACTGAAACAGCTATGGCAGATCGTAAAGCCCAAGCTTTCGCCCACCTGGTGGCATAATCGGTACAAGTCAGAATGTAACAATTGTTGGTGAAGGTCGCAGGTGGTGTTATTGGGCCAATAAAATCTAGACCCCACTTCTGAAAGGGTTCCAAGGGTAAGACAGATTGAAGAGGAAAAAAGTATCGCTGTAATGGCTGTCTAGACCGTTGACAGGTATCACACTGCTGCACAAACTGAGTCACTTCTTTGTATATTGTAGGCCACCAAAGCCCACTTTGCAGAATTTTATGGTGAGTAAGATCAGCTGCAAAATGTCCGCCCCAGGGTAAGGAATGAGCCATAGCAATAACCGATTCTGCTTCATGGGGTGGGATACATCGAAGTAAAACACCAATATGATCCCTGTAGTACAGTTGGCCTACGATCAACCGGAATCTTCGACTATACACTACAAGTTTCCGTCGTAGAGCAGGAGGAGTATGAGGAGGAAAACAACTGTCAGTTAGAAAAGTTAGTAACGTATCGTAATATGTAGGGGGAACAAGAGGTTCTGTAGATTCTTCAATAGGTAGCTTAGTAGCGTAAATTGCCGGTGTAGTCTCATCAACCCCCACCGGAGCTTCACCGGAATCCAACCGAGATAGAAAATCCGCCAAGGCATGTGCTGTGCCGGGTCGATGAAGAACTTCATAGTCCAACTCCTGTAATAATAAAACCCATCGAGCCAATCTCCCACCTAAATGTTGCTGCAGGACCAAATACACGAGTGCGGCATGATCTACGTGGAAGGTGAAATTTTGGCCCAACAAATAATGTCGGAACTTTTTAACAGAGTACACTAACCCGAGACATTCTCTTTCGGTCACTAAATAGTTTCTTTCAGCAGGGGCTAATCGGTGACTTGCATAATAGACAGGCCGAAACCATTTATCTGTTTGTTGCATGAGCACACTTCCAATGGTGATGTCCGATGCATCCACAAAAACATGGAACGGACAATCCCAATCAGGGGGTTGCAAAATTGGGGCGTGCGTTAATAAAACTTTTAAACGATCAAATGCAATTTGGCACTCTGGAGTCCATTCGTACTGCTGTGGAGCGCTAGTCATAAGAGATTAAGTGGTGTTGCTAAATGAGCTAACCATTGTAAATATCTGCCATGCCACCGGATTTGGCCCAGAAAGCGCATAACTTCTTTCGGTGTCGTAGGGACTGGTGCTTCCAACACGGCTGCTACTTTATCCGGATCGACTTGTATTCCTTGTTCAGAGATAATATGTCCGAGTAGTTTTCCACAAGAGACCGCAAAAATAGACTTTGTCAGATTCAAGCATAACCGGTATTCACGGCATTTTTCAAAGCAGCACCGTAAATGATAGAGGTGCGCTGCAGTCTTGCCAAATAAGGAAAAGTCGTCCAAATATACTTGCATAAAAGTAGTCAAGTAGGGTGAAAAAACTTCTTGCATACATCGTTGAAATGTACTTGGAGCATTCCTTAACCCAAACCACATCACCGTACAAGCATAAACACCCCAGTTCGTGATAAAAGTTGTTTTAGGTATGTCCTATTCTGCCATCCTCACCTGGGTATAGCCACTGTAACCATCTAGAAATGAATACATCTCGTGCCCGGCCACCCTGTCGAGCATTGTGTCTAGAAAGGGGAGAGGAAATGGATCCGGTACAGGGGCCGCATTCAGTTTCCGGTAATCAACACAGATACGCAGCTATTTATTTTTCTTCGGGACGATCACTATCAGAGATATCCATTCAGCATGCTCGATTGGTACAATGAATCCCACCTTCAATAACCGATCAAGTTCTGCTTTGACCTATGTTGCATAGTTGGGGTTCATTCGGTAACTATACTGTTTGATTGGCTTCACCTCTCGTTTGAGCACTACCCGATGTTGATAGATGCGCAGGTCCAGACCTTTCATATCTCGATAATCCCAAGCAAAAACATCGGAGAACTCATGCAGAAGTCATATCAAATAATCTTGAAATGTCTCTGACAATCCTACCTTAATCTTAACTGGTCGCGGGTTAATCACATCACCTAAATTATATGTTACTAACTGATCTTCCGATACATAAAATTGTCGAGGTTTTACCAGATCATCAGCTGACTACAAAAGTTGATGTAAGGTGGCTCCATCCATAACGACACTATCATCTGCGTCTGCATCTCCGGTCATTGGTACCACCGTGCAAGCGGCCGGACTCCACTTGTCTGCGACCGACTGGAGATCTACAGTACCTAATGAGATCAGATCCTTATTGGTCTTCAGGAAGGCCTCTTCCTCGTCATCAGATAAGCCATCCAACATGTGGACCGGCTCCACTACATATGGTCTTGCATGAAGCTCGCAGGGCTACATGGCATCCAATTTAACTACATATTTACGGTGATTATCTTTGAAAGTTAACTCCTACGCTGACCAATCCTGTACAACTTTGGCTTGTTTCAACCATGGTCGATCGAAAAGTAGATTGTAGTCGAGGCTGGATTTTGGTAATTCGAGAACTACAAAAGTCATTTTGAACATGGTACCTTGCAAGGTAATCGGGATATTCTGTACTAGTCCCACCGGATGGACTCGAGATTGGTCTGCCATTCGTACAAAAAATTATACGGGCTCGATTTGGGTCCACCCCAATTTCTTGCAGAGAGCTGCAGTTGCAATATTCACATCTGAACCGCCATCAATTAGCACTTGAGTAATCTTTTGGTTTTTATGCCAGAGAGTGATCAATGGGACTGAATGATCCACCATAGAATCAACTGCTGGTTGTATTGTTGCAGTCGCCAGAGTGTAGGAAGATCCGGGACTAACCTGCTGTTGGAATTGCTGCCTAACTCTTGGCACCAAGGCGAGCAACTGTCCCAAAGGGAGTTTAATTGAAGCCTTACATAGGATATCCCATACCTGATCTGTTTGGATTGTACTTCTCACCGATTCTGATGAGGATTCTACTATTGTTGGGGTAGAATTTTGTCCATTCAATCTTGCCTTAGGCAGGGGAACCTGTGTTACCGGAATTGGATCAGGAAACACAGTTGGCTCTTTAGCTGTCCATTGACTAGCCTTTGTATACATTCGCTGCTGCTCACGGATACCAGGCTCGAACATCTCAGCTGCGGGTTGCAACTGCTTACCCGATCGTGTCTGAACCACTGCTGCTTGTGATTCAACTTGTGAAATATAGACCATGTTGGTCATTGGATTTTGTCGCTCCTTCTTCCTTTTGTCGTACTCTGCTGCATCCTTGCAAAATCTATGGATGTGGCCAATCTCGCTGCAAAAATGACATCGAGGTGGTGGAAGAGAAGTACCTTCTGCTGATGTACCTGCCTACCATCGATTTGAATTAAAATTGGTGTTCCGCTGACCCCGATAATTCCTATATCCTTACGACTGATTGGTTCGTATCTGTGGTGGCACATAATGGGTTGCTGGCTGACCTAGTTCTTGTATGATGGCATTTACAGCTGCTCTACCCTGCACCTTGGCATTATACGCACAGTTTTCCGTTGAGTGTCCTGTTCTGTTGTAGATGGCACAATACATCTGGTTAAGGGCACATGTAGGACTGGTGTGCCTCAGATTTTTGCACTTGGTGCAATACATCTGTTTGGCCGGATCATCCGCTACGTTCTTATTGGCTTTCAGCCATTCCAAGTCTTTTGTAAATCCTCCAACTTTATGCTCTAGTTGCAGGGCCATCGCAATAACAGCATCCAATGTCATTGCACCCACACAGCAGATGATCATAATTTGTTTAAGCTGCAGACTTAGTCCGTTAATGAACCATTGGGTTATAACATGGTCCGGTAAATTGGCGTGTGCCGGAGCCAGCTGCCTTAAGTGAGTTCGAAACAATGTTGCATATTCCTGAACAGTCTGATGCGGTTTCTGCCGATTGTTCTACAAATAGTCAAAGATTTTGGCAAGATTTTTCTTCAACCGGAACCTCTGTAAAAACGCGTCTCTCACATCATCATAGTTAGCGAAATGGTTGATATCATACTCTGTTAGCCACCTCGCTACTTCATTGACCAATGTAGCCTGGAATACGATGGCCTTGTACACTGGGTCGGGTGGGTGGTTCAATACTGCATAACTGATCTCAAAGGTGCTCACATGTGCATCAGGATCGTCACCCGGAAATCCACCAAACTTGGTGTAAGTCACTCCTGTTGGAACCGGTCGAACCGGTCCCCTTCTCTTTTACTTTTCTTTCTTTATTTAATTCAAGTCCGGGAGAGTAGGCTAATGCCGAACTTCCTTTACATTAAAAAAAAAAAAAACTGGTATAATTTTTTGCGGCTACTGCTATTGTTGCTGCTGAAACTGTGGTTGCAGCTGAGGGGGTGTCTGCTGCTGAGACTCTGAACCACTCATAGTGCTAGTGTGAGTAGTGCTATCTGTTTGTGGAGAAGGTGTTTCTTGTCCTTTTAGAATCTATATTGTCAGGTTCAAAAATGGCATTGAATATCTTACTTATCTCCAAATCAAATATCCTGTCCTCAGCTTTGGTATCGAAACTAGAGAGGCTTGCACCGAAGAGTGGTGAACGTAACAAGGATCCACCAGGTAGTACTGCGCTGTCACCGAAAAACTTAAGACCTCCCACTAAATGGCACGGAACTCCCACCGGAACTTGTCGAACTTTCACCGCACCAGGTTATCTTTTCACCGGAAACAGTCTCACTTGGTAACACAATGTTATCACCAAAAATAGTCGAATTCTGACCAGATAATGTCAAACCAACTACGCACTGTGTCTCTCTACACTCAGAAGTCACTGTACCTGCTTCAGAAAGTACCGGAATCACACTGGAATCTACCGAAATATCATCATGGTTCATCGCACTAGTATCGGAATCACTGCTAACTGGCTCCGATCCTTCGACAACTGGGCTTAAATGGCGTGCAGTTCTCCCACATAGGGGTGTCCCTAATAGATTTGCAACTGCCCAAGGATGATGGTCTCTCTTATACTTTGGATAAGACTCGTCGGACCGAGTAACCGACATATATCACCTCTACACCGCTTGCCTTACGTACTGCTCTACCTTACTGATTATTCTCAATCTATTGCCATCTTCCCACAGACGATGCCGGTGTTAAAAGGGGACTTCTGCCACGTCCACTTTTAATCTCTTTTTGGGTTCTTGGGGATGGTAGGGGTCTGACAATGTAGAGGCCCTTTATCTGATTTTCCCAACTTAACTATCAAATGAAGCAGCATGCTACTATCCAGTATAACTTCTTCTACACTGTATTATTGTTCGTATTTTGGTTATTACTGTTAAACTGATTATGGTTTAATCGTTACTTTACTTCCTATTTGAATACTTCTAGTTCAACCGGTTCCAAATCTTCTAACCGCAATCGTTCTCTTAGCCACGTGGGTCCTTGGGAGTGGTAGGGGTCTGTTTAACAGAGGCCCTATACTATTTTCCCAATTTAACACACAATCTTAATGTCATTCCGTCCTTAGCTCAGTATCCATCCCTGAACAACGGAAGACTGTTCAGTGTATGGGAACTCAAACTTCAGGACTGAGGTTAGCCATCCGGTTACGTACTCTATGCGCAAAAGATACTTCAATAACAAAATCACCTAATCCGTACTTCTTCAAGGCAGATAGGTGTGCCAACTAGACCTTATGCCTTAAAGTCATGCGGATTCGAACAGTCAATACACAAGACGCACTCTGGGTAACTTCACACGCATACACCACGTAGTTCTTCTTGTCACTCTACAGATTATCGTGTGCCGACTTCAAGCCGAAATGCCTACTGACAGTAACTTGTCGCAAACCTTCTTATTACTCTACTCGTATTCAGAACATTACCGGTACTAATCTTAACACAGATTATAATACCGACTCAGTCAATTATAGAGACTCGTAACACACAGTCGAACCGTGTTGATTCGTTACACTTCCAAGCTCCACAGATGAACTATCAAACAATGCGTTCTAGCTTGAGCAACGTTCAGGAACACTTCAATCAGTACCGGACGGACTCTCTACAACACAGAATCGATTCGTAACACTGCATTATAACACGCCTACGCACACAAACAGATATGTAGCAGAGACATTGGAACAGACGAAACAGAACACATACACATACAATACTACACTTGCAATTCCCAAAAACGGGCTCTTCCCAAAACTGCGGCTCTTTACCGCTTTCCTTTCATTGCTTTAAATAGAAATCTGTTACAAGGTTTGCGCGAATCTTTCTTTACCGCGCATTAAAGCCCTCTGTCTAAGTACAATTGTCCTTGTCCGGCGGCCGTCTAACACTTGGCACGCACGGTGGACTCGAACCCGCAGGTTCCTATGGTTCGGATACTAGACCTTCTAAGTACATACTTCGGGCGAGCCTAAATGTTCGGGTAATTTTCTTTTTGAGGGTTTCTAACATCTGTACTAAGGTGGTGGGTTCTAGTAATTGGGCATCGGTTCTTACTGCACTAAGGGCTATGGCTTGATTTAACAAAATTTCGGTTTGGGTTTGAAGGAAAGCCTCTTGTAAGTAAAATTTGTTAGCTAATGCCGCATCTCGGGCTCTCTGCATTTCGGTCAGTTTGGTCTTCATCTCTGTAATATACTCCTTCTGGTTGCGTACTTAGTTGCCTAGGCGTTCGAACTACTGGGTTTGGAAATCGAGAGTTTTCTTAAACGCATCTCGGTCTCTGCGCGTCTTGTCGATATCCTTTAGGTATTGGCCTTCCCGTATCAGTTGGCGTTTTAGGATACTGTTAACCTCATATGCGCATTCTTGGGCCCGTCGTAACTGTTCTTGGACTTGTTCGGTTTCTTTCTGTTGGTCCTGATTCTTCTTGATGGTCTCCTGCAATTGAATCTTTGTCTCTACGACCAACTCTTCGAGAGAGGCGTTGATATCTTCGTGTTTGTGGAGGGTGGTCTTCAGGGCTCGGATTTCTTCATGTGCGGCGTGTAGGAGTCGTTCTTTGGCTGCAACTTGCTCGAGGGCTGCATCTCTTTGCTATACTAGAGCCTGTTCTGCCGAAAATTTTGCTTGGAGTTCTGCTAACTGTGTCTGTAGCTGATGATTCTCAGTCTTTATGGCTTCGATTTCTTCCTGGAGGGGGGTGATGTCGGCTTCCAGGACATCGACCTTATATTGGTATTCTGCCTTCAGATTGTCCGTGGCTTCCTTAAACTGTGCTGGCAGCTGGTGTGATAAATGCATGAGGAACTGCCCCATGGAGACTAGTTCCGAAAATACGTTGTGTGGTGGTGGTTGACGAGGCTGAGAGGACGTATCGGTGAGCAGGTTCTGGGAGTTTGGCGGAGAGTAGTTAGGGGAGGAAGAGGAGGATGGTGTAGGTTCAGAACTGGGTTGGCGGGGTGGTTCCGGTGGAAGGTCGGGGTTGACAGGTGGTGTGGGAAGCACAGTGTCAGTCGTGGTTACCTTGGCAACTGTCTGTTGTTCGGTTTCTGTATGATTGATGGCTGCGATGAGCTTATCCAGTGCTTGTGTGGCGGATTTCGGTTCGTCTTGTTGATGCTCGGATTCCTTTTCGGTGGACACTATCTCTGTCTCTGCTTGGTTTTGCTGGTCTTGTTGCTCCGTCGAGGTGTCGTTGTGTATTGAAGTGGCGGTGTCGTGGTATGTTTCTTCTTGTTTGTCCTCTTCGGTGTCTTGTTTCTTTCCGGCGGATCCTTGGACTTCGCTTTCTGAAGAGCTGATCCGGATTCGCTTTGTGCGGAAGAGTTGATTGATCTCTTCGTCTTCTTCGTCAGTCTCATCGAGCGGTTGTGCTGATTCTTCGTGCCTAAGTGCTGGGCCTGTGGGTGGGGGTTGTGCGGCGAGAATGGTTGGGAAGAGGAAGGAGATGATGTGGGGAAGGCGAGAGCGCGGAGAGGTGCCCTTTTGGAGTTGCTTTACTATAGCTACGGATTCCTTATGAATTCTTTGGAAGAAGTAAGAGGCAAAGTTTACGGGTTCGCGGGCGGCTAACTCCAAGGCGGAATAGAAGGGGCGAGAGATGCCGTATGTTCGTTTTTGCAGGTTGAGGATTGCTACGAGGAACTGTAGAGCGGAGCGTTCGGGTTCCGGGCGGCAGAGAATGGCATATTCGTTTGAGGAGGAGCGGGGGAAGAGTTCGGTCATGCGAGCGACAGGGATGCTAGGGCCATTTTCGCGGCCTTGCAGGGTGAGGTGGTAGGCTGCAGAGAAGGCTTGGAAGGTGATGACGGTTCTATATGGGAGAGAAGGGAAGACCCATTGTCGTTCGGTGATGGGGAATTGGGCGATGGCGTGGATGATCTGCGCGGAGAAGGGATGGGCTTCCACTGAGTGCCAGGGCAACTCAGCGAAGTTAGCCAACCCTCTGCAACGCAGGTATTCGCCTACGTCTGTAGGGATACCATCACGAAAAGCAGCGTAGTTGGCTAGCGCTTCCATGGTGTTCACGAGCACACTTACAGTCAACACAGAGGACAGGGATAATACGTATAATCTCGAGAACACAATAGCGTTTTTGGCGCAACCGAGGGGGTTAAATAAGGAGAACACGGTGGGGGTGGGAAGGGGGGGGGTGGGTATCATTGTGCGGTGCGGGAATGATACTGTTTGCATGCTGGCTTAAGTGACCGGTAGGGAGGGGCGGCTGGTAACATAAAGATTTGTACAAAACACGACTAAAAAGGGAGAAAAAGAAAAACGCAAAAATTTATACAAAACGCGGTTCGCCGTCGAATAATTTAATGCGTACTAGTAGTGGGATAATACGGCCGCAGCTTCGACCCATTGATTACCTTTGGAAGTGGATTTCCGGTCAACGTAGTCAACCGAAAAGTTGCCGGACCGATTTGTTCTGAGATCTTGAAAGGGCCGAACCATCGTAGTTTGAATTTTCCTGCTGCTCTATCCGATTTTGCGTTATAGAAGAGTACAAGCTGGCCTACCGAAAAGATTGGAGTCTTCAAATATCGATCGTGTGTCTTGGCTTGCCTTAGTTGTACTTCGCGCATAGTTAAGAAACGGAGCCATCGGTGCTCATCAAGTTCTCTGAGTGCGTCCATTCGTGCTGTCAGCGAATATTCCGGTAGCATCTTCTGAGTGATTGCTACACGCAGACTTGGGATGACTATTTCCATGGGTGCTATTGCTTCTAAGCCATAAGCTAGTTTGAAAGGTGTCAAGCCTGTTGTTACCTTATATGTAGTCCGGTATGCCCATAATACTGCAGGTAGTAGTTGATCCCATCTTTCCGGTGCTTCCATGATCAATTTCCGGAGGATATTCAACAGTGATTTGTTTGTACTTTCGGCCAATCCATTGGCACGTGGATAATAAGGAGAGCTAAATTTATGTGTGACCTGGAATGATTGTGTAAGGGCCTTCATTAGATTGTTTACAAAATGAGTGCCTTGATCTGAGACAATTTCCAGGGGTAAGCCAAATCGTGGGAAGACATCCGTGAGTAGACATTTTGCTACCGTAACCCCTGTAGCAGACCGTAAAGCCCAGGCTTCTGCCCATCTCGTTGCATAGTCTGTACAGGTTAGTATGTATCTGTTGTTACTGAAGACTGCTGGGGGTGTGATTGGACCGATAAAATCTAATCCCCATTTCTGAAATGGTTCGAGTGGCATGATAGGCTGCAATGGAAAGAAGTGTCTTTGCAGTGGTTGTCCAAACCTTTGACAGTTATCACAGTTTTTTATGAATTGGGCCACATCTCGGTACATAGTAGGCCACCAGAGACCTCCTTGCAGAATTTTCCGGTGAGTTAAGTCTACTGCAAAATGGCCACCGGAAGGAATTGAGTGAGCCAAAGTGATAACTGAATTAACCTCATGTGGTGGAATACAGCGAAGTAGGATTCCGGTATGATCTGCATAATATAGTTCCCCTGCCACCAACCGGAATCGGCGGCTAAAGACTGCCAATTTCCTTCGAACTGCCTTGGCCGTCTCAGATGGAAAGCATCCTTCGGTGAGAAAAGTTAAAATTTGATCATAATATGTAGGTGTTGCTTGTAATTCGACAGCCTCATCAGTCATTGGCTCAGAACTATAAATAGCTGGAGTCGTATCATCTATGCCTGTTGGCATACAAAGCAACAAAGGAGTCATGCACAATACGGCAACAAGGCCAGATTATTTTTTCCCATAGATTATGTACAACTCAAGTGATTTTAATCACTACACAAACATTGTAAATCCCGTTTTTGGTAGAATAGACTCCATTTTGTGCAAGCCGAGGAGTCCTCGAGCTTGAGGAGTATTAGAAGTACCATCGTACCAATTTTCATAATTTTTAGACTTCGTTTGAGCCCTCAAATAAGCCCTGGAACCTAATTTTTAACTAGGCCGGACACTAGGTCTGGACAGGGCCAAAACTAGTCAAAAACTATAAAAAGAGCTAGAGAGCTCATTTTTGGGGGTTGGATTGTAATTGAAACAAACTTGTAAGAGCATTTTGAAAGTAATCTAAAAGCTCCATTGATTCTCACTCTTTGTCTTACCTTGTGTGCGCGTGTGTGTGTATGTGTGTGCATGCTTGTGTGCTTCTCACTCACGCACTTGTGCCGCCACTTGCTCGAGGTCTTCATACCATCCTCACGTCTTCCCGGATTGACATTAAAGGAGGTGCTACTCATCATTGAGCTACACCAAATTTTGGCGCCGTTGCCGGGGATCGAGCTTTGAGGACGAGCGTGTGATGGTAAGACGTAGAGTTGACGCGTTGGAGTTGTAGGTATTTTCTTCACTCTCATCGATTTTCTTTTACTTTCTTCACCATCTTCATCACCATCATCATCATCACCACCTCCCACGTCCATCTCCATCATCGCGAAAATTTCAGTTTTTTGACTATATCCCCATCTCCACCTCATTTCCCTCATTTCACTTGTGAGAGAGAGCGAGAGAGCGAATTTGCATGCGCTGTTTTTGCATGTTTCTTGAGCTATTTTGCAGGTTTTTTGCTGTACCATCATCCCCAGCAGTGTGCGCAGGTATGACAGGCTCTGCACAGGTCCCGGGACGACAACCTCTGTCTATCGCGACAGACAGAAAATCTTAAAATTTTTTGAATGCATGATTAGCACTGTAACCTACACCTTGAGGGCACTCTAGATCTCTAGAAGTTTTTCAAAAATTTGCGTTTTTTCAGTCTATCGCGACAGACACCGTCTATCGCGACAGACAGAGACCCACGACAGACAGCGTCTATCGCGACAAACACCGTCTATCGCGACAGACAGAAATCCGCGACAGATACCGTCTATCGCGACATACACCGTCTATCGCGACAGACAGAAATCCGCGACAGACAGCGTCTATCGCGACAGACACCGTCTATCCCGACAGACAGAAATCCGCGACAGATACCGTCTATCGCGACAGACACCGTCTATCGCGACAGATAGAAATCCGCGACAGATACCGTCTATCGCGACAGACACCGTCTATCGGGATAGACAGAAATCCACGATAGACACTGTCTATCGCGACAGACACCGTCTATCGCGACAGACAGCCCCCACGATAGATTGTGTCTATCGCGACAGACAGCCCCCACGATAGATTGTGTCTATCGCGACAGACAGCCCCCACGATAGATTGTGTCTATCGCGACAGACACCGTCTATCGCGATAGACAGACATTTTCGGCAAAAAATTAAAAGCTAAAATTTTGGCTATATTTGCACTCTCAAGTACTCATGTACTTACAAAGGCCTTAGAAATTGCATTAAAACCCTGAGAGAATCTGTTTGTCTAGTAACCCCCTAAACCCTGAACGGTCATAACTTTTTCATATGAATTCCATTTTCTGAGCTCTAGGGCTTGTCGGAAAGCTCGTGACATATACTACACGCCCTCAACTGTTTTTTATAAGAATATCGCGTTGATTTTCAGATAGGATATTTGGAAGTTGACACACAGAGGGGTAGGAACACCAAGGGAGCTCTAGAGGAAATTTCTAGCAATACAAAAGGGGGAACAAGGGTCATTAAAAAAGTGTCTGAAATAAATTGTCTGTCAATTGAAAGATCTACTTGGAGCTAATCTTGGGATTTATGCAGGCCTATTGAGAAACAATTGAGAGTATCCAAGCAAGGGTGTGGCGCACGCTTGAGAATCAACTTCTCGAGCACTAAAGAGCAAGGTTCGGCAAGAAAGGTCGGAATATTCTCAACTCCTCTTCGTCAATTCCTAGCTTAGGCTAAGAACGATTAGAAGTAGGAGTAAGTCAGGGCGACGATAGGCCACTATCAAGTTGAAGACTACCTAAAAACTCAAGTTCAAGCTAAAAACTTAATCTCTGTACTTTCGACAACACAAAGGAAAGAACCTAACGTGGAACGATCAACCTGAAAGTACGAAGAACATTCAAGTATTCCTGACGACGTAATAGCAGACAAGACTTTAAACACAAGGAATAACTAAAAAGAATCAAGTGACTGGTACCAATTGATCGGCAACGAGGTTGTACGCTGGGTAAAGAATTGGGCTACTTAGATAGGCATATGAACCTTAGATCAGGACGACACCTAGTAAGAGAGAGACAAAGCCTTAGGTCTTCAGAGGCCAGTGTCAATCACACTACAAGGTCTTGGGCTCAACAGTTGAGTCACCACTCTCATTACCCTAGCTCTGATACCAGTGAATCAGGGATGTCTCAAGATATGGACAGACCTACGGGAAGTTCAGGTGTGCCCTACTTGTACAGGGTAGAAGGCCCTTACAAAACACAGTTGGAATACCTTAGGACCAACCGATTAGGTGCGAGCATCTATGAGGACGGCCTAGGAAGATCTGTGGTCCAGATTAAAAACCCTGACCAATCCATAGGACTAGAGCACCCAGCTGTCAAGTTTGAAAACGGTGCATACCTGGACAAGGAAGGAACCATATACGTAGTCACCAGTCATCCAGATAGGACAGATGAATTTGGAAATGTAATTTCAGAAGCGGACTTAGGTGACTTGGAACAAGGAAACATGGGAGTGGAACCTAGAACCCCTCGAGGTAAATCAGTTCTCACTAGGATTATCACGCCTGAGTGGGTCCCCCAAGATAACAAGTGCATAGATTTGCTTCTCAATCGAGAAACGGACGAAGCCTTTTGGAGGTATAAACCGGATCACCCAACTGATATAGGAACAATCATGATCTATGAGTTTAAGGATCCAGATAGCCCAGGTAGAGTGACCTACTTAGACCACACTTCGGAGAGGATCTTTGTGGTGACAGAAAATGATAGGCATGCTTACACTTGGAAGGGCGAATTCATTTTCCCCCAACCAAGATCAAATGTATCCTATGGTCACCCTGGAGCTGGAACATCCCAGGCTCATGGTATGCAAAGAGACAGAAGTAAAGATAGACCAGAAGTAAGTTTTGCCAATCCAGTGGGCAGAGAAAGAACGAGAACGGAGACGAATAGGGTAGAACCTGAGATGCTTAGAGCCCACAGGAACCAAAGAAATGTAGATGGATTCCCTCTGCCGAGGCCTAGAGAGCACACAAGAACTTTGAGACCCACCCAACTAGTTAAGTCCATGAAGAATTACTTTGACGGCACAGGAGATCCCTATGATCATGTGGCGGAGTTCAAGCAAGTCTTGAGAGCTGAACAAGTTGAGGATCTATTCACGCAGTACAATGCCTTCGGTCTAACCCTGAGGAATACAGCACTTACATGGTTTCAGCCATTGGATGAGCGCCAGTTCAGGAGCATAGACCAACTCCTAGAAGCATTTATTATTGAGTTCTCCAAGAGTGGCATAAGACACAACACCTCCTCACTGATTCACAGCTTCAAGCAAACCCCTCAAGAGACTGTGAGACTTGCAGGAAGAAGATTTAGGCAATACCTCGAAAGATGTCCTGTTGCGGAGCTACCCACATCTGCCAAACAAGTAGCCTTATTCCTTGACGGATTACTGAGTACGAAATTGAGATCCTATGTGTATCTGAAAGACCCTAGGACTATAGAAGAGTGTGTACGTATGTGCATTGACATTGAAGATAACCTAGGGGAAGAACTAGGGCTTTCCAAAATCTACAAAGATTCAGATAGTGCATCTAGTCAATCTTCCACGCAATCCACATCAATTGAGGAACTCGCAGAGAAAGTGGCCTAGAAATTAGGTGTAACTAGCAAACAAATCCCAAGGTTTGCCCCTATGAAAAGATGCTATACATGCGGTGGTGACCATATCGCGAATGTCTGCCCTATTATGGCTCAACCCCAAGTAAACCCTAGTAGCCAGTACTGCACCATAGAACGGAGATACACCAACCACACCGCACAAGATTGCCCATACAACAAGCAGGCGGTTAGGCAACCCTACCCTCAGCCCTACCAACAAGGCAGATACCAGAACCAGTACCCTCCACAACCATATGGCAGGCCACAACAAAATTTCCAACCTCAATATCAAAACCAACAAAGGCCTCAGCCTGTGCTAGCACAACAACCCCCAGCCCCAGCTAATGTGATTCCGGTAAAGTATACTGCTGCAGAAGAGAACCTGAATAGAGCTATAGTCCCTGTAACATCCTTGCTTTCTGAAAGTGACCCGAGTGACCATAGCTTTGATTCTACACATGTTGATAGCCCCCAGGCCTACTACATGCAGTCTCCTGAGCATGGTGAGTCCTATTATAGCGAAGAGACAAACGAACCGAGTTGGGAGTCAGACTACACAAATGTCATGTATGCAGACCCCAACCCTAGGCCTCAACCTAGGCAAGTAAGACCTCCATTCCCAAGAGGACCGTGCTACAGATGCCAAGGAGATCACCTCATTCAAGATTGTCCCTTGCCTCCACCTACACAAACCCAGTCAGTGACGATCCAAGGCTTCTGCCAAGATTGTGGAAAAGAGCATCTCTTACGAGATTGCCCAAAGAACCCCAATAATATGCCAAAAATCACGCCCATCAATGTTATTGAGTTAGTGGTAGATTCCAGCGGAAGTGTTACTTCCACTGCACCCGTACAGGTAGTCACGAGAGCTCAAGCAGTGAAGCAAAACCAAGGGGTAGGCAAGGAAAAGAGCCCAGACACTAGTGATACTGAGAGCCAAAATAAAAAGAGAACAAGAGCTTGGAGAGATAGCCGCGAACGCATGAAAAGGCAATGGGCAAAGAAGATGAGTGAACTTGAGGAAAGTCTACGAGAAACCAAGGCTAAAATCATAGAGATCACATCTCAACCGCACTCTCACACATTCCCACCGCTACCATCCCCATCACTCTCCATCCCTCCACCCTCTAAGACACCCCACGTAACCCACCCACCACCCCAAACAGGATCAGTATTAGCTGATCCCACTCCCGAAGACATAGACATGATGCTTAAGGCATATAAGGCCAGAATCCAAGAAGGGCCAAACGTCACGGATCATGACAAGTGCTATCCTAGAGCTGACCTAGAGATAGAAAGAACCAAACTCTGCACGAAAATGGTCGCACTGGCTCAGACTATGTTTGAAGCCAGTCGCCTTTTCAATTACTCGGGCTCAGCCAAAACGCAATTACACTTGGATGGATTCCTAGAGAAATTAGAGAGAATAATTGCAAGATCTGCCAAGGACGAAAAAAATCAAGAGAGAGAGAAATCAAGCAAAAACATGAACCATTCCCCATCGGAAGTTTATGCGGCCAATTCCACTAAACCAGACAACTTCCCCTCCTTAGAAGGAATAGAGAGGCTAATTGCACAGTCAGAAAAGGAACCTACCCCTCAAAGAAAGGAAAGGGCAAGAGAACGGATAAGCCAGCCTCTTCAGGAAGCCCATGTGCCTCCTCAAGAAGCTTATCTTCCCCCCCAAAAGGCAGATGAGCCTCCCTCGGAAGCTCACGTACCTCCACAGTCTGCCTACATTCCTTCTCAGGGAGTGTATGAGCCTGCTCGGAAGAGTAATAGAATAAGCAATCCTCCCCAAGAAGCTTGTGCTCCAGCCATTTATGAGAGCAAGGAGAGAGCCAACGATAGAACAAGCCCTCCTTCCCAGGTTGCTTATGTGCCCAATTCCACGGAGCCAGACACTTCTTCTTCTATGAATTGGTTTGCACCAGACTTCCTACGAGAGATTCAAGAAGACAAATGGGATAACGAAAGCGAGGTCGCCCCTCCTTTTGAACTTGTGGACGATGCACACGACCCACAAGACATCCCATCTATTTACGGGGAACATGAGAGTGCTCAGTCTCACGAGAGATTGGACTTTGAGTCTAACTCCATACAAGAGCTACCTCACTTCACAGGCCCATGGGAAGCAAAGTCCACATGTATGAGAGCACCCACAGTCATGGTAAGGAACGACGACTCAGTCATACCAAGGAACATGAAGGTAGTAACGAACACCAAGGTGCAACGCGATCTCACTTTGGAAGAACTGCCTAAGGATAGACCAAAAGCGCGGAAATATGTAGCCAGTCAAGTAACTGAAAGTGCACAACCACGTTCCCGGGTAGGATCCCATAGGACAGTGCCCGAAATTCCCTTGGACAAAATAGGAGATATGTGTGAAGGTGAAGAGGGGAACACCTATCTTCCCATCACCTATCAGGAGTACACCACCAAGGCAATTTTGGACTCAGGTGCAGGAGTTGCAATTGCCACTACTTCCCTTTGGAAGCGTTGGGGCAAGCCAGCACTCAGGCCAACGAGAATGAAATTGCAGATGGCCGATGGTCATATAGAGAGGCCCTTGGGATTGCTAGAAGGCATAACTCTCACCACTTGTGGTGTCGAGTTTGAGCATAGTTTTGCTATATGTGACTTCAGCAAAAATCATGCCTATGAGATGATTTTGGGAAGACCATTCATGCGACAGTTGCAAGTGGTACAGGATTGGGGAACCAATTCTTTGTACCTGCAGCACTTGGGTGTTACAACCAAAGTTAATCTCAAGGATTACTCTCATAGAGATGTCCCTCCTATCCAGTGGAATCCCATCCATAGAGCCAAAGATGATACAGAATCCGTGCGTTCCATAGGGTCAGGATCCTCATGGATGCATGAAGACACTCACTTATGGATGTGCAAAGTAGCAGTAGAGGAAGAGAAGAGAGAAAAAGCCAGAGAAATAGGTGCGAAAGAAACCCATAGATCAATCCAAGACCCAGCCTATGCACCTGTAGTTTTTCCAGACGAAGAATTTGAACCTCACGGTTGGGCAGAAATCTTAGCAACAATGGACGTAGCCATCAACGAAGAACAATGGACACCTCACTGTGATGAGGATGGCTATGATATTTCAGTCTTCTCCATAGAGCCAATCATGGGAGAGGCAGTCCTAGAAGAATGCGAACCTAGCCCTGATGCATTTGAGGATGCAAGTGACTCCGATCTAGAGTCAATCATTATGGACCCACCATTTGCATCAGATGAAGAATATTTCCATGAAGTGGAATTTCAACCTCAGAAGCATGGAGAGGTTACAAATGATGTAAGATTAGCAACACATATGACCCCGAAGGAAGAAAGAAAGAAACGAAAAAAGAAAGAAATCTTACCAGAGGAGGAAGAAACTTTGTTTGAGGTCCCAGAAAATTTTAAGAAGTACGAGATAGATGACAGGAGAGTCATGATAAGAATGCCTAAACGAGAGGCACAATCAGGAGAGGCCTATGATAACAAAGAAACCACCAAGAAAATAGTAGTGGCCATAGAAGAAGGAGAGGAGAGATGCACGTATATAGGCCATGACCTGACAGAAGAAGAAGAGCATGAATTGATTGCCTTGCTAAGAGAATACAGAGATGTATTTGCTTGGAGTTACAAGGATTTGAAAGGTGTTCACCCTGACATATGCTCACACACTATCCCCATGACCTCAGATGCCAAACCCTCTAAGCAAAAGCCTTATACATATAACGATAATTACGCTGCTAAGATCAAGGAAGAGATAGATAGACTGGTCGAAGCCGGATTTATCTATGAAATTGAGCACACCAAATGGGTATCCCCCATCGTGGTGGTGCCCAAGAAGAATGGCAAGCTGCGTGTGTGCATTAACTTGAAAAAGGTTAATGCAGCCACAATTCGAGATAACTATCCGCTTCCCATCACAGAACATCTCTTAGAAAGAGTGGCAGGCAAGGAAGTGTACAGCTTCCTTGATGGATTTTCGGGTTACAATCAAGTAGCCATAGCTCCAGAGGATCAGCATAAGACAGCCTTTGCCACAGAATGGGGCATTTTTGCTTTTAGAGTGATGCCATTTGGGCTTACCAATGCACCAGCTACCTTCCAGAGGCTGATGTGCCATGTGTTTAAGGAGTTCCTGAGGAAGAGTTTAGAAGTCTATGTTGATGATCTCTGTGCTCATTCCAATGTTAGACAAACCCATATCCCTGAACTCAGACAAATCTTTGACAAATGTAGAGAATATCAAGTCTGCTTGAACCCAGAAAAGTGCGTTTTTATGGTCAGGCAAGGCAAGATTCTCGGACACATAGTGTCAAAGAATGGCATATCTACTGACGAAGAGAAAGTGCGAGCCATAGCAGAGCTACCTAGGCCCAAGAATGTCAAGGAAGTACAAGCTTTCATGGGGCACTGTGGTTATTACCGACGATTTATACACATGTATGCTGTCATTGCAAAGCCCATGTACGGACTTCTGACAAACTTTGAGTGGACGGATGAATGTGAGAATTCCTTCCAGGAGCTTAAACGAAGATTATGTTCAGCACCAATCTTGACCACACCAGATTGGAATAAGCCATTCCATGTTCATGTTGATGCATCCAATTATGCTATTGGATGTGTGCTTGCACAACCTACTGGTGAAGGTAATATGGATCTTCCAATTGCCTATGCCAGTAGACAATTGAATGCGGCTGAACGGAATTACACCACTACAGAGAGAGAAGGCTTAGGCATGGTATATGCAGTTAAGAAATTTAGACACTATTTGCTTGCAAATAAGTTTAAATTTTTTACTGATCATCAGGCATTATTATATCTCGTAAACAAGCCATGCAATACAGGAAGATTAGTGAGATGGTTTCTCTTGCTAATGGAATATGACTTTGAGGTTGTGGTAAGAAAAGGTAGGACTCACTTGAGAGCAGATCATCTCTCTAGGCTCACATCGGGAGAAGCCCCACAAGGAGTGCCAGATGACCTTCCTGATGCTTACTTATTTAATTTGGAAGTTGTACCGCAGTGGGCCAAGCCATTGGTACCAGTATTGACATACGGGCCTAATCATCCAGTGATAAACACACGGAATAGGGAGGTTGTAAAAGCCCAAAAGTACCACATCATGGCAGGAAGCATGTACAAGCACACAGATCAAGGGATCTTGGCTTGTTGCGTAGAAGAGGATGAGTACGCTAAATGGTTGCAATTAGCACATGTAGGTGCATTAGAGCAACACCATTCAAAGCAACGAACTTTACAGACCTTAAAGAGACTCGGAGTACATTGGCCAACTATGGAAGCTGATGTCCAAAAGTTGTGCAAGGAATGCCCAATCTGTTGCACTAAACCACCTGTGGAACATGCCACTCTCTATCAAGTATCCATTGTGCCAGATTGGAGTGAACCTCTAGTATCATTCTTGAGGACAAACACATTCCCTCCAGACATGACTCTAGCTAGGAAAAGGAGTTTAGAACAAGAAGCCCAGGATTACTCACTCATAGGTGATAATCTATATAAGCGCGGTAAAGATGGTTACCTGAGGTTATGTGTCCATGAAAGTGAATATCTCAAGATCTTGGAAACTGCTCACCAAGGTGTAGCAGGAGGACACTTTGGACCAGATCGGGTGATCAAGGCAATATTGTTTGCGGGCTTCTGGTGGCCTACCCTTCACATGGATGCACATACCTATGTGAAACGGTGTGATGTCTGTCAGAGGACTCAGTATCCTATACGCAAAGATGAGATGCCACTGAAACCTATGATGGGTGGACGTGCATTCTCTAAGTGGGGAATAGACTTCGTAGGTCCTATTAATCCCCCAGCTAAGGGTTCTCATGCGGAATACATCATTGTGGCAACAGATTATCTCACCAAGTGGGTAGAGGTAAAAGCTACAACCAAGAACGATGCTCAAACAACTGCCAAATTCTTGTTTGAGAATGTATTCACAAGATACGGGCTACCTATAGAGCTTGTAAGTGATAGAGGCACTCATTTCTTGAACGAAGTGATTGAAAATCTACTCCAAGAATTCTTGGTAATACACAAGAAGTCTGCCCCTTATCACCCTCAAGCTAATGGACAAGCTGAGAGCACTAATAAGATTTTATGCAATGTACTGACGAAATTAGTGAACACTAAACGCTCTGATTGGGACAAACAGCTACACCATGCTGTTTGGGCATACCGAGTTGCCTACAAAACGGTACTCCAAGCCACCCCCTTTCAGATGGTATTCGGTCAAAACGCTGTGTTACCCTTGGACTTCTTGATCCCTACATTGAAAGTAGCACAAGAGCACGAATGGACAGGTCATGAGCTCTCCTCTAGGATCTTTGACCTTGAACGATTAGGGGAAACAAGACTGAGAGCCGCTGCAGGAATATATGCAGCCAAGAAGAGACAGAAGGCATATTTCGATGCCCATGTGAAGGATAAGGGCTTGAAAGCAGGAGATCTAGTTTTAGTATATACACTAAAACAACACGCCAGGAAGCTAGAAAAGAGAGGCTACGGACCTATGATCATCAATAGGATCTCCACGAGCGGAGCAGTACAACTAGCCACGTTAGAGGGTGATGTTCTCCCAAACTATATTAGCGGTTGCAGAGTCAAGTTGTATCAGGAACCCCTCACGGAGGAAATGCTCAGCCGACTCAACACTGCTAAGAAACGCAAAGAGGAAGAAAAGCGCATTCGAGAAGAGGCTCAAGCAGAGGCTTTAGAACGCATCAGAAGGATGAAGTTACGCAGACAAGGCCGAGATCAGACTAGAACAGTTGACCATGCAGATCAAGGAAATCCCATGGCCATGTGTGAAGTTGCAAGAACAAGCTCGAATAGAATAATTGATAGACGTCCTTTCATAACCATAGATATAGGACAAGGAAAGAGTGCAAGGACCGTAAGAGCCTTGATTGACTCAGGTGCCGCCACTAGCGCTGTTAAGTTGTCTTACTGTCAAGAGTTACAGTTAACTGTCCATCCTGTGGAGGCATATCTCATAGGATTGGGAGGCGTGGAAACCCCTTGCATGGGCGAGGTGGAACTTCCCCTCTACATTCACGATGAGGCAATGACCGTTAAAGTACTAGTGTGTCAAGATGAGGATCTCACTGAACCTCTCGTCTTGGGTCAGGATTGGATCTATGACCGAGCAGTCAATCTAAACCTAAGAAGTGGACTTCTCCAGGTTTGGGTCAATCATAGTCGAGTTACAGTAGAATTAGACAATGGAGCACTCAAGGAACTAGGAAAGGCACAGACTCCTGGTCCTTCCAGGGGTACACATGAAGATGACCATGCTGTTCTTGTTCAAAACCCTGTGTTGCAGAGGAATGACATTTGCAAAAAAGGAGTCAGGGATGCAACGGAACTCCCTTCTTTTCCAAAGGCCAGAAGGAGGCAGCAACCAAAGGCGGATCACAAGCAGAAGAAGCAGAGTACTACCTATGTCCGAGATCAAAAATACCTGCGCAGCAGAATGTCCCAGAAAATAAACCAGGTGTGGGTGCGGAAAGGTGAACGACCGGGTGCACCACCATCAACTACACGGGCAAAGCCTCTTATTAGTAACCAACAACACGACGCTAATAAGAAGTCTTTCAGAAATTCTTCTGCTAAAGTAAAATCTATTTGGGTGCCCAAGAAGTCGATGAAGGCAAGCCCACAATCTAGACAAATTTGGGTGCCTAAGGCTTGCTTGAGGGCACAAGTAGTTACGCCAAGGCCACAACCTATGCAGCATAACCCATCTACGAGTACAACCAGAATTCCCTCGTGCTCAACACTTAGGAACACACCAAGACCCATGAGCATGCATGTAATCACTTATAAGTGGGTCCCTAAAAGGCCCCATTCCCAAACAGCGACACCGACACAGCTCTCTAGAGTCTCTACGAAACCGAAAGCAAAGCCCATCCACTGCATTTGGCAGTCTAAGACCTGTAATAAACCCCCCGACCCCGATTTGTAAATTCACCCCACTTAGTAACGGCATTAGTCTCCTAGGAATACACAAACGTTAACTACACTCACTGTCTTCGTGCACTTACTAACCACTAACTCATCATCTGCCCCATGTTAATGTTGTAACGGGGACAGCAACGGATTTATTCTGTCCATTACGATGTTAACACATGCTTCTATATTCTCACAGAATCAGAAGGCAAGCAGTAAAATGGCAGAAGCGACAGGTTCGGGCTCACAAGTAGGGATACTTACTGCGGGAATTGATGTGGATAGTATACCCGTGGATGTGCCCCCGACTGAACGACCAGTGGAGATGCAACACCTTCAGCAACTCCCGGTGCCAGATCCACCTACAGGAATCACGGAAAGAGTTCATGCCAATTCTCATTGGTTCAATGGCATGCCCGGTCCATTAGGTGAGGCCAAGTATATCTGGGAGTCTAAATGCGAGTATGACAGATCATGGGTGCGATTCCAATTTTTCTCCAAGGAGTTCGAGACTTTACAGAACACCGAAGATCTCCAGACCATATGGCAACGAGCAGGATTGGCGGAATATTTTGAAGCCCCACTACCTAAACCCGATCTCCTCCGATGTTACTATTTGGTCTCCACATTACAAGCTAATGAAGATAAGGACCTGTTAGAGTATGATCAATGTCTACCCCTCATGATTGTGTGCACATTTTGTAAGGCCCCCTTTATGAGGAGAAGCCAAGCGTGCATTACCCAATTGATGGGAATCCCAACTTGAATGTTGGATGAAGGTCATATTGGACCATGTAAGATATTATAAGGAAAGGGAGTTACCAGGGTCCCCAATTGTGGGGTCCGGGGCAGCGGTGAGCAGCCCCGGCTGGGGGGTCCAAGGGGGCCAGCGGGCCCCCTGGCTGGGGGGTCCCAGGGGGCCAGCGGGCCCCCTGGTGGGGGTCCGGGGGCAGCGCCCCCGGCGCGACGGTAAAGGGAATATTCCATGGAATATTCCCTATCGGAGTCAGAAATCATTTATATTTGTTAGGTCGGTTCAACCAGTCTAAGCCGTGTATGGCAATTACGCGGGCGGTGGCCGCCCACGCTCTACCGCCCATGTATAGCCGTCCATGGCAGGCCACCCATGATCCTATATATACATGACTTCTGCACTACCTAAGACATTGAGTTGAGCCAGCATACCTCTACCTTGTATCTCCCTATCTAGAGTTGTCTAGATCACCATTTAAGCTCTACCTTGAGAGCGCACGGGTGGACAACGCCATCATCTTTGTACTTGCTGCTAGTAGAAAATTGTTGAGATTCTCCTATATCTGTTATCTTCTCTGCTATTGCTCCTGTGTTATATTGCGTAACTATTGTTTTACATGGTATCAGAGCTGTAAGGTTCGAATAGCTTGAGAAGTATCATTATTTTAGCCTACTAGCAGACTAGAATATCAGTAGATTATTCTAGTGATTACATGATGGCTTCATCGTCGAACACTAGTCTTGGTGCTTCACCTAATGTTAATGCTGCACCTATTCGAATTCGTCCACCTGCATTCACTGAAGGGAAGCTGGATGGAACCAACTATACACTCTGGAAGTTCAAAATTTCTGCAATTTTGGACTCCTATGAATTACTTGACACTGTCATGGGACCGATGGGATTGGATCCAGAGCCTATACCAGTTGAAGATCCAGCAAATTCAAGATTGATGATTCAGCCAGATCCAGATCTTCTACGAGCTTGGAAGAGGCGGAATGCTGATGCATTATGTGCGATTGTCACTAGTGTAAGTGATTCTGTGCTTACTTTAGTTCAACATACTACTAAAGCACATGAGGCTTGGGGCATATTGGCTCGACAATATGAGACCAAGAACCACACTAGGATACAGAATTTAGAAAATCAGTTGGCAAATGAAAAGCATTCTGATTCTGAAAAGGCTGAAGATTTTATCAAACGGATAAAGCATCTTCAAGATCAATTGGCTGCAGTTGGTGTTGTTATAACACCAGAAGAGCTAGCTCGAAGATCTGTACGTGTTCTTCCAGCAAAGTATGATGGATTAGTAACAGCCCTTAACACTCAGGTAAGGCCAACTCCTCTTACATTTGAAGAGTTTTGTGCCATGCTTTTAGAAGAAGAGATGCGGCTGAAGAATCGGCAAAGTACAACTGATGCTGCATTCTCAGCAAATGCAAAAGGTAAAGGCTCTTCAGAGGGATCAAAGAAGAAGCCAAAGAAGAAAAAGTTCACAGGAAGTTGCTTCTATTGTGAAAAGAAAGGCCATGCCATCAAGGATTGCAGAAAGAAGCAAGCTGATGAACGGAATGGGACTGTAAAATCATCATGGAAGAACAAAGAGTCTGCAAACAACACAGAGCTGGAACTTTGGGTAGCTATTGAAGAGGTATGTTCATCTGCTCAAGCTCGTGTTGATGAGCCATGGATTTTAGATAGTGGAGCTTCTCGCCATATGACTAGTAAAAAGGATTGGTATAGTTCCCTAGTGCCTCTACGGGAATCCATCAATGTAGTGGTGGGAAACGACTCCAAGTGTCCAGCTGAAGGAACTGGAACCATCTCTTTTATCACTTCTCCAGGTGTTGAGAAAAAGTTATCCGATGTTCTCTATGTACCTACACTCAAAAGAAATTTGTTGTCAGTTTCTGCAATAACAGATCGTGGACTCGAAGTTCACTTCAATAAGAGTGGTGCGGAAATCATGGATTCATCAGGTAATGTTGTAGGTAAAGGCACACGACGGGATAACTTGTATGAGTTAAGTGCTTTAACTGCTACAGAAGATAAAGATGTAAGCAGGTTATGGCACCAACGATTTGGGCATCTCGGATTTGCAGTTTTGAAGGAGATGCAACGAACAGGGATGGTTGCTCATTTGCCTGCATTTTCAGAGTTGCAGGAACCTTGTGAAGCTTGTATGATGGGCAAGCAACAACGAAAGGCATTTCCAAGAGAGACCAGCAATCGATCTCAAGCTCCTCTAGAGTTGGTACATGCTGATCTCTGCGGTAAAATGTCTACACCTGCTTTAGGAGGATCTTTCTACTTCTTGCTGTTAGTCGACGATTATAGTAGAAAGATGTGGGTTTATTTCATTCGAGAGAAGGCTGATGCTTTTGAAAAATTTAAAGCGTGGCATAAGTATGTAGAAAGTGAATCAGGAAGGAAACTGAAGAAATTTAGAACAGATAGAGGAGGTGAATTCTTGTCAACAGAATTCAACAATTACTGTAAGGAGCATGGTGTGAAAAGGCAACTTACCACAGCTCATACACCTCAACAAAATGGCGTTGTTGAGCGCAGGAACAGGACAGTAGTTGAAATGGCTCGTTGTATGTTAAAGGCTCAAGACATGCCTGATTCATTCTGGGCAGAAGCAGTCAATACAGCAGTCTACATCCTCAATCGAAGCTACACAAAAGCTCTGAAGGGGATGACTCCTCAAGAAGCATATTCTGGTAAAAAGCCTTCAGTTTTGCATTTCAGAATTTTTGGTTGTTTCTGTTATGCACATATTCCTGATTCAACAAGATCAAAGTTGGATTCAAAAAGCAAAAAGTGTGTCTTCCTAGGATATAGTGAAGAGTCTAAAGCATACAGGTTATGGGATCCTGAGGCAAGGAAGATTTTTGTCAGCCGAGATGTGGTGTTTGATGAACGACCACACTTAGTAGAAGATAAAGGTAAATCTACTATCTCATCAAACGGAGAAATATCTCACCTTGTGCCTATCAAAAGACAGGTTAAAGTTGAGGAGGAGGAAACATCTGATGGAGAAATTTCCTCAATAAAAAACCAACCAATTGTAGCTGCACAGCGTAAGCCACTACCGAAGTGGGCACAACAGCTCTTTGATGATCACAATCCACATGTAGATGCACCAGAATCATCATCGGATGGATTACGAAGATCAAAGAGAATAGAGGAGCAAAGAAGAGCCTCAGAACACATTGTTAACATGGCTCTAATGGCAGATATCATGGGTTCGATAAAGGAACCTACCACCATTGAAGAAGCCATTGATGATCCAGATTGGAGAGCGGCAATGCAGTCTGAGTATGATAGTATACTCAAAAATGATACATGGGATCTAGTCGACTTGCCGCCAAAGAAGAAGGTAATAGGTACTAAATGGATTTGGAAAGCTAAGTATAAAGCTGATGGAACATTAGAAAAGTATAAGGCACGATTAGTTGCACAGGGTTTTTCACAGATTGAAGGATTTGATGTTCAAGAAACTTTTGCACCAACAGCACGCATGACAACTATTCGGACGGTACTTGCAGTAGCTGCACAAAAGTCTTGGCCTATTTTCCAGATGGATGTCAAATCTGCATTTTTGAATGGTCACCTCAAGGAGGAGGTATATGTATCTCAACCACCAGGTTTTGAGGTGCCCAATTCAGAAAATAAAGTTTGCAGGTTGAAGAAAGCTTTGTATGGACTTAAGCAAGCTCCACGGGCTTGGTACCAACGAATTGATCATTTTTTCAAAAATATGGGTTTTGAAAGAAGTACTTCTGATGCTAACTTGTATGTAACGAAAAGGGATAGCAAGCTAGTTGTTGTCATTGTATATGTAGATGATTTGATCATTACAGGAGATCATCAGGAACTCATCAATCAAACTCGGATCAGCTTGGGAACTGAGTTTGAAATGACAGACTTAGGTCTACTCCATTTTTGTCTGGGAATTGAAGTATGGCAAAGGAAGGATGGCATTTTCATCTCACAACAAAAATATTCCAAAGAAATTCTCAAGGCATTTGGAATGATGGACTGCAAACCAACTAGCACACCTATGGAGGTAAATCATAAGCTATCCATGGATGATAACATGCCTGATGTAGATGCTAAGAAGTATAGGAAGCTCGTTGGAAGTCTTATTTTTCTGTGCAACACTAGACCAGACATTTGCTATGCTGTTGGAGTGTTAAGCAGGTTTTCCAACAAACCTAAGGAGAGTCACTGGAATGCTGGAATGCGAATTCTAAGGTACATTGCAGGAACCTTGGATTTTGGTATTTTGTATACCACAGGTGATACACTCCAAGGATATTGTGATTCAGATTGGGCTGGAGATTGTGATTCTAGAAAATCAGTTTCTGGATATTGTTTCTCACTTGGTTCAGGAATATTTTCTTGGGTAAGTAGGAAGCAACCAACTCTCGCACTCTCCTCCACTGAAGCAGAGTACAAAGCAGCTTGTTTTGCTTCTTGTGAGGCAGTCTGGTTAAGGAGAATTCTTACAGATATAGGCTTTCCATCAAATATGCCAATTGTACTCAAGTGTGATAATCAAAGTTGTATGGCTATTGCAAAGAACCCAGTATTTCATGCTCGCACCAAGCACATAGAAGTACAGTACCATTACATTCGTGAGCTAATTGAAGATGAAATTGTGGAGCTAGAATATTGCCCAACAGAGGCAAATTGTGCTGACATATTCACTAAAGCACTTGGAAGAGAGCAGCTCAACAAGCATCTTCAACAGATGGGCATAGGACCGAGACCTACTTGATTTATCATCGGTAAACATTGAGGGGGGGTGTTAGAGTATGATCAATGTCTACCCCTCATGATTGTGTGCACATTTTGTAAGGCCCCCTTTATGAGGAGAAGCCAAGCGTGCATTACCCAATTGATGGGAATCCCAACTTGAATGTTGGATGAAGGTCATATTGGACCATGTAAGATATTATAAGGAAAGGGAGTTACCAGGGTCCCCAATTGTGGGGTCCGGGGCAGCGGTGAGCAGCCCCGGCTGGGGGGTCCAAGGGGGCCAGCGGGCCCCCTGGCTGGGGGGTCCCAGGGGGCCAGCGGGCCCCCTGGTGGGGGTCCGGGGGCAGCGCCCCCGGCGCGACGGTAAAGGGAATATTCCATGGAATATTCCCTATCGGAGTCAGAAATCATTTATATTTGTTAGGTCGGTTCAACCAGTCTAAGCCGTGTATGGCAATTACGCGGGCGGTGGCCGCCCACGCTCTACCGCCCATGTATAGCCGTCCATGGCAGGCCACCCATGATCCTATATATACATGACTTCTGCACTACCTAAGACATTGAGTTGAGCCAGCATACCTCTACCTTGTATCTCCCTATCTAGAGTTGTCTAGATCACCATTTAAGCTCTACCTTGAGAGCGCACGGGTGGACAACGCCATCATCTTTGTACTTGCTGCTAGTAGAAAATTGTTGAGATTCTCCTATATCTGTTATCTTCTCTGCTATTGCTCCTGTGTTATATTGCGTAACTATTGTTTTACAGGACCAACCCGGATCATTTGTTCTCCCCTCATTGCTGGGCAACAACGAGTTGAAGAGGTTTGAACTTACTGTGGAGTTGGTAAGCGACGCTTTAAATATGCATGGCACGCATGTGCCCTCAGAAAAGGATGCTCTCGTTCCCACCAACATGAAGGACAGGAAACTAGTGAAGCTGAAAGACATGGCAGCACTCACCCCAAATGTGTCCATCCCTCTCCGCATGTGCATGCAACATTTCGCCTTCCCCGGTCAAGACCGATTCACGCAACCACACAAGAAGATCTGGTTTGCTCTCTACTTGGCGGAAGCAGGTGCGTTACCCATTAAGCTCCCAGTATGGATTATAGATCAGTTGTATGAAGCAAACAAACGGGCATCTAGGAAATTAGTGGTGAACGGATGCTGTGCAATCACACGCATCATTTACCGATGCTTGGCATATGATGTCCCCATTGAGCGTGCCTTAACTTGGGCACAGTTACAAATGTTTAAAAGGCTCAAGACGTCCACACATCAGTCCAAGCGCATGAGGGGCGCGATCCCTTGTGTCCAGACAAGGGAAGTCCTGACTACTCCTGAGGCATCACCATTAAGAGAGGGCACTGTACCTCCCTTTACCATTAGGATACCCAGGTCGGAATCTGACACTACGACACAACCTACCCCATCGGCTCCTCCTGTTACACCTGAATTCGAATTTGCTGCCACTGGAGAGGCTGAAGGACTGGACCCCCAGGATTTCGAAGCATTCCTACAAAGCACACAATTCTCTGATGTGGAGTTTTATTCAGAGGCAGAGGAGCAGGGCACATCCTCACGAAGAAGAAGAAAGTCTACAGACGGTAGACATGCCCATTGGAGTGACGCTCAGCAAAGTCAACAACACGGACACCCGGAAGAAGAAGAAGCGTATGAAGAAGAGACCACTGAAGCCCCAGCATATACAACAGAACTCCGAAGGCTGTATCAGATTATGGAAAGAGTGCGATCGCAGCAGCTACTCACTGAACAGAGCAGCAGAGTACTTATGACTCAGTTGTTGGAAGAAGCGGGAGTTGACTCAGAGTACAGGGAAGGTCTCTTATTGATGGCAGAAACATATGGAGTAGTAGAAGCTGTGCGCACTGCCATTCAGAGGCCTTCAGTTCAATATGACCCACGAAGGTTCCAGACACGACCTCGCTCAGGTAAAAATATCCAAATTCCCGTTACAGTTGTAGAAGAGCCGACTACTACACCTAAAACTATCAGGACAACCTCCCAAACAGCTAGCCAACAGCACCCAGCCACCCATGAGGAGTCCACCGAACCACTACCACCTACTCCCCCACCATCACCTCCTAGAACAGAGACAGTGGAAATCCCATCGACCACTCAACCCACTGACCCAACCTTCATCTTCCGTACTCCCATCTCTAGTGCCACCCTATTCTCTACCACTGATAATCCAATCTTCGAAGCAAACCCCAACACTACACAATCCGCCGAACCCCTCCTAGAGCCTGCCCTAGGGCAACCATCCCCAATGGCCTCAGCCATGGGTCATCCTGACCCTAGATCCACATTCATGGGCTTCCCTGCTACCACGCAACCCTTTCAGCCCTTCTCAAACTTACGACCCCAACCTCCGACATCCCTCTCTCCATTTCTACAATCCCTCCATGACATCTTTGCTAGGGCTTTTCAACTAGGCTCTCAACCATTCCCTGCCTTTTCAGCTCCCCACCCCACTTCGCATCTATTCACCACTTCCACACACACACCACCTACCATACCAATGTATATGGCAGACCCCACACCCACATCCACTCCTGAAGGTATGGACATTTCACCACCCACGGCACCTCCACCCACGGTTTCACCTCCTCCCGTTCCCCCTCCACCAATTTCACCCACACACACAACTTCCGTAGACACATCATTCACTGTCTCCCTTCCCCCATTCCCTTCCCATGCATCTCCCACGATAAACAACACACACTCATCTATAGGAAATGCATTGGACACCATGTTGGCTTGTATATCAAATTTAAGAACAGATTACATTCAGCTCCAGAAACAAAACGAACGCCTGCAAAAGCACTCAGCGACACTACAGCACCGCCTTGCGGCACTAGAAGAGGAGAACGCTCGCCTCCACACACAGTTCCAAACCCTCCAAGAAGCCCATAATATATTGGAGGTACAGCTACAGAACGTAGATCAGGAGGCGGTGCAGGTGGTAGAAGGTCACCTACGGACACAGCTGGAACGCAACTCAAAACTTCAGCGAAATATGGCGCTACTTAAACGCCATCTTGCGGCTGCTCAGGAAGAGAACAGACGTCTGCAAATACAAAACCAAGAGAGCCTGGAGGCAGCTATTGAGAGCACACCGGGGGCACCCATCAGCCCATCCAAGTTTCAAGCAGTGACCCCCGATAATATCAAGATTATATTGGAAGATTATGCCATGCTGCTCGAAGCACATGATAAGCTATCGGAGGAGCTAGGACAACTGAAGCAGGAACACCAACAAGGACCAACAGCTGCCCCCCCAACCACCCCCTCTGCGGCTTCGCTTCTCACAAACGCAGAGGCCATAAAAGATCTCCAGAAACAGGTAACTGAATTGCAAACACGCCTACTACAATATGAGAGACCATCTTCCCCTCCGGAGGCTCCCACGGACGAAGAAGTTGTGCAAATTCCTGTGGAACAAACGTTTGATGAAGAATATGATCCGCAACCATTCCCAGGAGGCCAACAAACAAAGGAAGCGCAGGACACGTTCGAGGCACCACGGCCGCCATGGTTACGACAAGTGGAGGAAATCGGGAGTTCGCACGAAGAGCGCACCGTAGTGCAAAATCAGGCCATGAGGGTCATAGAGGAGACTGTGTTACAATCAGCTTACTTTAAGAACCTGTCATCGAGACGCCTGATTCTCTCATCGGAACTCCAATACAGGCCGTATTATATTATCTTGGCTGATTATAATGCAGAAATACAAAGAGTCACGGGTCAGATTCCTACTTTTGCGACACAATTTCAACCCGAAGACCTTCCTCCAGAGGTGCAAAAAGGCAAGATTCGTCAACCAACATGGCGGCAGAAACTTTTAGAGACCTATCCAGAAATGCTACGCACATGGAACAACGCGCCGTTGCACCTCCTGTACAACCCATGCTACGGTCCAGTCCCCCGCCGCAGGTCGTGGAAGGCATTTAATATCAAGGTACAGAACAATGCGCAATGCAAGGAATGGCTGAACTACCCGTACATCGCGCCACCACAAGGACCACCATCGGTAGCATATATGATGGGGACCATTCGCCACTGGATGCCGCGCTTGAAGCCCATGCAAGATGTAGCAGCGCAAATGATGCTTAAAATCTTAGATATGATGCAAGTAGTCCTGAAGACCTTCAGAAATGCAGCCGCACCACAGGTACGTCTCCCGGGGTTTAGCAATGGAAATTACGACTTGGTGTATGACATGAGCACCACCCCCAGTATTCGTGTGGCTTACGCTTGGCATGCACGTATCAAATACCTCCCCGCCTGCTACAAACAGACCTTCGAAGAGATGTTCAGATCAGGTTTCAGGGAGTATCACTCGGAGGTTTTCGCACCAAAGCCAACACATCTGCTTCAACTATTTGCTTGTGAACAAGCAATGTATTCAGAGTACTACACCACCCCGCAACCCGAAACCCCTGGTGCAATAAATTGGGATGCATTGGAAGCTGATCTAGCAAGAGGCTTAAGGATAGGAGAACATGAACTGGCCACCAATGTCATCCAATATTACATCGACCACCCGAGGGAACAAAGGTCTGTCAGGGGCGACAGACGCTAGGAAGGGGGGAGTGTTGGCATACAAAGCAACAAAGGAGTCATGCACAATACGGCAACAAGGCCAGATTATTTTTTCCCATAGATTATGTACAACTCAAGTGATTTTAATCACTACACAAACATTGTAAATCCCGTTTTTGGTAGAATAGACTCCATTTTGTGCAAGCCGAGGAGTCCTCGAGCTTGAGGAGTATTAGAAGTACCATCGTACCAATTTTCATAATTTTTAGACTTCGTTTGAGCCCTCAAATAAGCCCTGGAACCTAATTTTTAACTAGGCCGGACACTAGGTCTGGACAGGGCCAAAACTAGTCAAAAACTATAAAAAGAGCTAGAGAGATCATTTTTGGGGGTTGGATTGTAATTGAAACGAACTTGTAAGAGCATTTTGAAAGTAATCTAAAAGCTCCATTGATTCTCACTCTTTGTCTTACCTTGTGTGCGCGTGTGTGTGTATGTGTGTGCATGCTTGTGTGCTTCTCACTCACGCACTTGTGCCGCCACTTGCTCGAGGTCTTCATACCATCCTCACGTCTTCCCGGATTGACATTAAAGGAGGTGCTACTCATCATTGAGCTACAATGCCTATCGGAGCTTCACCAGAATCTAGGCGAGATAAGAAATCTGCTAGGGCATGTGCATTTCCGGGTTGGTGAATGACGTCATAGTCGAATTCTTGTAAAAGTAGCACCCATCGTGCTAATCGTCCACCTAAATGCTGCTGTCTTACTAGATAAACAAGGGCAGCATGGTCCACATGAAAGGTAAACTTCCGGCCTAGTAGATAATGTCTGAACTTTTTGATTGAGTAAATCAATCCTAGGCATTCTCTTTCAGTAGTGGAATAGTTCTTTTCTACCGGTGCAAGCCTTCTACTGGCGTAATAAACAGGGCGAAACCACTTATCTGTTTGCTGCATCAGAATACTGCCAATTGCAATATCTGAAGCGTCGACGAAAACATGGAACGGATTGTCCCAGACCGGTGGTTGTAAAATTGGTGCTTGCGTTAGGAGATACTTGAGCCGATCAAATGTAGTTTGGCATTCTTCAGTCCATTCAAACTGTCGGGGAGTTTTTGTGATTAGCCTGTTTAGTGGTACTGCTAGGTGAGCAAGCCACCGTAAGTGTCTGCCATGCCACCGTATTTGACCCATAAAATGCATTACTTCTTTTGGAGTTGCGAGTACCGGGGCTTCTAAAATTGCCGAAATCTTATCTGGGTCTACTCGGATACCTTGAGCAGATACAATATGCCCAAGTAGTTTGCCACACGAAACCGCAAACACGGATTTGTTTGGGTTAAGACAGAGTCTATATTCTCTACACTTCTGAAAACAACATCGTAAATGACTTAAATGTGCTATCATCTTCCCAAAGATTGAGAAGTCGTCAAGATATACTTGCATGAATGAAGTGAGATAAGGAGAAAATGTCTCCTACATACATCTTTGAAATGTGCTTGGTGCATTTCTTAATCCGAACCACATTACGGTGCAGGCGAAGACACCCCAATTGGTAATGAAAGCAGTTTTTGGTATATCTTCTTCAGCCATTCTAACCTGATTGTAACCGCTGTAGCCGTCTAAGAATGAATACATTTCGTGGCCTGCTACCCTATCAAGCATGGTATCCAAAAAGGGGATCGGGAAAGGATCTGGTACTGTTGCTGCGTTCAATTTCCGGTAGTCTACACAGATTCGTAGTTGCTTATTTTTCTTTGGCACAATCACAATTGGTGAAATCCATTCAGCATGTTCTACTGGTACGATGAATCCAACCTTTAATAATCTGTCAAGTTCGGCTTTTACCTGAGATGCATAATTGGGATTCATCCGATAGCTGGGCTGCCTATTCGGTTTAGCTTCAGGCTTCAGCATGACTCTATGCTGATATATGCGCGGATCTAATCCTTTCATATCTTTGTATTCCCAGGCAAAGACATCTGAGAATTCGTGAAGTAGTCGAATCAGATCAGCTTTAAATGATTCCGGTAAGTTTTGCCTTATCTGTACAGGTCGTGGATGATCCTTGTCTCCTAGATTGTACGTGATCAGCTGGTCTTCAGGGACATAAAATTGTTGAGGGTTCTCTGTATCCTCTGTTGGCTTGAATAGTGGTTGTAATTCAGTATCTGCTTGGTCAGATTTTTCGGTGATAGCTACTACTGCACAAACTGAAGTGTTCCAGTTATCGATGACGGACTGTAAATCAACAGTTCCTAGAGACATTAAATCGACGTTACTCTTCAGAAATTGCTCTTCTTCATCATCTGATAGTCCATCTAACATATGAACTGGTTCAGCAAGATAGGGTCTGGTGTGAGGTTCGCAGGGTTGTATAGTATCTAGTTTTACCACATATTTACGATTGGCATCCTTGAATGTGAGCTCTTGCGCAGACCAGTCCTGTATTACCTTTGCATGCTTCAGCCAAGGTCGGCCGAAAAGAAGGTTGTAATCCAAAGTGGATTCGGGCAGATCTAGTATGACAAAATTCATTTTGAAAGTCGTACCTTGTAGAGTAATGGGTACATTCCGTACAAGTCCTACAGGATGGACTCTAGATTGATCAGCCATTCTGACAAAGAATTGAACTGGTTCGATTTCGGTCCAGCCTAGCTTTTTACATAATGCTGCGGTTGCAATGTTTACGCCGGAGCCTCCGTCAATTAATACCTGCGTGATCTTCTCATTCTTATACCATACTGTAATCAAGGGGACTGAATGATCAACTGTAGAATCAGGTTCTGGTTGAACTGCTGCTGTCGTCGGAATACAAGAAGGTACCGGACTGAACTGTTGCTGGAACTGTTGTTGAACGCCAGGTACTAACGCCAATAGTTGGCCTAGAGGTAGAGTGATAGATGCCTTGGATAAAATTTCCCAGGCCTGCTGAGATTGGTTATCCTGCTCCTTTGAACTTGAGGTCTCTACTGTTGCCGAAGTATCTGCTGTTATGTCTACTGCTGATGGTTGTTCTGTTGCTGCTTCCTCTTGTTGTGTTCCTTCCTTTGTCGACGAGGTCTGAGTCACCGGAATGGGTTCTGGGAACACTGGTGGTTCTGTGGCGGTCCAGTGACTAGCCTTGTTATACATCCTATGTTGTTCTCGAATCCCCGGTTCAAATACTTCTGCTGCTGGTTGCAGTTGTTTACCTGATCGGGTCTGGACTGTAGCAGTTTGCGTTTCCACCGGTGTAATTTGTACCATGTTGGCCATTGGGTTTTGCCGCTCCTTCTTCCTTTGATCATACTCAGCTGCGTCTTTGCAATATCTTCTAATGTGTCCGAATTCACCACAAAAATGACAGCGTGGCGGTGGTAAATTGGGATTTTCCGGTGGTAGTCCGTTCTGCCATCGGTTGGCATTATAATTGTTGTTTCTTTGTCCTCGGTAGTTCCGATATCTTGGGGGTTGATTGTTTCTTAGTTGCGGAGGCACATAGTAATTCGTCGGCTGTACCTGTTCTTGGATGACTGCATTGACTGTTGCTGCCCCTTGTATTCTGGCGTTGTAAACACAGTTTCCGGTGGTGTGTCCGGCAGAGTTGCAGATAGCGCAAAATGCTTGATTTAGTGCACAATTGGCACTTGTATGCCCTGATTTTTTGCACGTGGTGCAGTATACTTGCCTGGTTATATCTTCAGTCATATTTTTGTTTGTCCTTAACCATTCCAAGTCTTCTGAAAATCCACCAACCTTGGATTCCAGTTGCAAAGCCATGGCGATGACTGCATCCAATGTCATTGCTCCGACACATCTGATAATCATGATCTGCTTCAATTGCAGGTTTAGGCCATTGATAAACCACTGAGTGATGACGTCATCCGGTAAGTTGGCGTGGGCCTGTGGTATCTGTCGCAAGTGTGTTCTAAAAAGTGTAGCATATTCTTGGACAGTCTGATTCGCCTTCTGTCGGTTGTTCTGTAGATAATCAAAGATTTCGGCGGGGTTCTTCTTTAGCCTAAATCATTGTAGAAAAGCATCTCGTACTGCATCATAGGTACCGAAATGATTAATGTCGTATTCCGTAAGCCATCTAGCCGCTTCATTGACCAGAGTAGATTGAAAAACAATGGCTTTGTATGCTTGATCCGGTGGATGGTTGAGGACTGCATAACTGATCTCGAAAGTGCGTACGTGAGCATCTGGGTCATCTCCTGGGAATCCACCAAATTTCGTGTATGTTACTCCTGTTGGAGGCGGCCTTGGTTGACCTAACTGTTGTTGTTGTTGTTGTCCGTTCATCGTGGGTGTCTCCGGTCCTTCTTCTGTATCTTGAGGTTGATTAGTTGAACTATCAGAATCTGGATCGCCGGATGGCGTGCCTTCTGGTGTGCTGTTTTTGCGCAGGATACTTCGGACCTCTGCTTCGAATAGCTCTCCTTCCTTCTGGATATCCAATATCCGAAATCTTTCTTCCAGACACGCGGGTCTGGCTGAGGACTCCGCAAAAAATGCTAATCCTTGGCCGCCAGTTGGTGTTTCTATCACCGGAATATCACCGGAATGAACTGACAGTGTACCAGACTGTAGTGTTTTTCCGCTTTTACTGATTTCTTTTCCTAGAGTTTGTCTAATCGTGGATAACTCTGAGTCTTCATCCAAGATTGTTAAACTAGTTTCCAACGGCGTCTTGGTAGATTCAGGAATTGCTATATTTTGGTTAGGCTGGGTCGAAGTGACACCAGCATGTACCAAAGGCGTTGATCGTTCCACCGGAATATGACCGGAATTAATTCTAGCGTCCTTAACTTGCTCGACCACTGAGTCAGGTCGCGTTATACCTTCTTTTCCTGGGGTTGTCTTTAGTACTTTTCGTGTTCCAGTCGTATGGTTCCTAGGATACGTTTCGCCAGACCGAGTAACCGGCATGTATCATTGCTTTAGTAGTACTATCTGAGCAGTTGGCAACAATCTGGTTCTGTTGCTACCGTCAATCAATCGAACGATAAACGTAGTGTTGATTCTGAACAAACAGCCAGCACGCTACTGCTACTGTTCACAGATAATTGGCAACCTGATGCCACCTTCCCACAGACGGCACCAAATGTTAAACTGATTATGGTTTAATCGTTACTTTACTTCCTATTTGAATACTTCTAGTTCAGCCGGTTCCAAATCTTCTAAACGCAATCGTTCTCTTAGCCACGTGGGTCCTTGGGAGTGGTAGGGGTCTGTTAAACAGAGGCCCTGTACTATTTTCCCAATTTAACACACAATCTTAATGTCATTCCGTCCTTAGCTCAGTATCCATCCCTGAACAACGGAAGACTGTTCAGTGTATGGGAACTCAAACTTCAAGACTGAGGTTAGCCATCCGGTTACGTATTCTATGCGCAAAAGATACTTCAATAACAAAATCACCTAATCCGTACTTCTTCAAGGCAGATAGGTGTGCCAACTAGACCTTATGCCTTAAAGTCACGCGGATTCAAACAGTCAATACACAAGACGCACTCTGGGTAACTTCACATGCATACACCACGCAGTTCTTCTTGTCACTCTACAGATTATCGTGTGCCGACTTCAAGCCAAAATGCCTACTGACAGTAACTTGTCGCAAACCTTCTTATTACTCTACTCGTATTCAGAACATTACCGGTACTAATCTTAACACAGATTATAATACCGACTCAGTCAATTATAGAGACTCGTAACACACAGTCGAACCGTGTTGATTCGTTACACTTCCAAGCTCCACAGATGAACTATCAAACAATGCGTTCTAGCTTGAGCAATGTTCAGGAACACTTCAATCAGTACCGGACGGACTCTCTACAACACAAAATCGATTCGTAACACTGCATTATAACACGCCTACGCACACAAACAGATACGTAGCAGAGACATTGGAACAGACAAAACAGAACACATACACATACAATACTACACTTGCAATTCCCAAAAACGGGCTCTTCCCAAAACTGCGGCTCTTTACCGCTTTCCTTTCATTGCTTTAAATAGAAATTTGTTACAAGGTTTGCGCGAATCTTTCTTTACCGTGCATTAAAGCCCTCTGTCTAAGTACAATTGTCCTTGTCCGGCGGCCGTCTAACATTACTTACACCGTATTTAACACACGAATTAAGGATCACCGTCGCACAGACTTATTAACATGAACATAACATTATTGTGTTAATAAAGAATTACTGCGAGTTAACAAAGACAGAGTGACAGTACTCAGAATATCTGTAATCCACACTACAACGTCTCCACAAGGTTGCAAATTGCCCAGACAGACAGTCTGGCAATCCCGTCTCCTCTACTGCCGGAGAACCCCGTAATGTCTCTTCATTAATGGGTAAAGGGGTTACATCACTTCGCTACGCCCTTTCGGTGCGTGCGGTATATGAAAATATAAATTACAGTGTGCCAATCCGGCGGCCTAACAAGAGCATTGATATTTCTAAAAATGAGAAATATCTTTTAGAGGAATGTCTAAAGCATGTATATGAAGGAAGTCGTTTGACACGACTAAGTGCGAGCTTACTTATCCTCAATCTTCAAAATTGTTTTGGATGGAGGAATGTATCTGTTTCGACACTATTAAGGTATAATTTTCAATTTTCTATATATTTATATATATATATGCATAAATATATATATATATAAATACATGCATATATAAACATACACATAATATACATGAATGCATACACACATATAAACATACACACACATATAAACACACACACACATATACACACATTTTGAAGGATGGAAAATTAATTTTAAAGGATGGGCGAACAAAAAGTGTCCATTCAATGT